>JASDDO010000016.1:417205742-419749920 GCA_030015575.1 Agapanthus africanus
CCGCTGCGATACCAGAGGTGGACCCCTATGAGCTGGAGTGCCATACGACGGCTGTTGTTGTTCAAACCCTCCCTGTAGCTCGGATCTATGGGGCACCCGCTGACCCTGACACTGCCCCTTGGCTCTGCGACAATCTCGCTGCATGTGCCCTTGCCTCTGGCAATAGTCGCAAATCAGTGCCCTCCGCTGCGGTTGCTGAGGTAAGAAAATACGCTTCATCTGCGTAACACCCGGCCTGTAAACCGGGATCGCTCCACGTGGGAAACTGGTGGTTCGTGATGGAACTACATGGGATCTCTTGTCCACCGATCGTTGGCCCTTGGCCTTCTCCGCTAATCATTCTTGTACTCGGACAGCGTTCAACACCTGAGCAGTCTGTAGGTCGAGAGACGCGATAAGCTGCTGCAGTTCTATATCGAGCCCCTGCTGAAACCGTCTGGCCCTGACGGCTTTGGTGGCTACCATGTACAGTGCAAAGCGACTCAACCAGTTAAACTCTGCGGCATAGACATCCACTGAGCGTCCATTTTGCTTCAACAATATGAATTTCTCCTCCTTTTCGGTCTTGGCAGTGGTTGGGAAATAGTGATCTAGGAAACACGTGGAGAATGTGTCCCATCCGATAGGTCTCTCTAGCCTGCCTTCCTCTACAGACCACCACATGCGAGCCTCATCCTCCAGCTGAATCTTCACCACGCTCACTCTGTCATCGTCAGGGACCCGAGCGGCCGTCAAAAGATTCTCCATGTTGATGAGCCATTGCTCGGTCTCGAATGGATTTGTTGATCCCGTGAAAACCGCTGGATAAAGCCTCCTAAGGTCCGAAACGGTACCAACCTTAGCCTGTGTAGTCGGTACGAGGGCGCCCTCGGGGGCGGCAGGGACTGCCGTAGATCTCTCCAGAGCGGTAATTGCGGTCTCCTGTACCGTTTTCAATCCTTCGGCCAGGAGATCGATCTTCCTCTCTTGAACCTGGGCTAGGGTCTTTAGTGTGCTGAGGATCTTCTCGGTACGATCGTGGGAACCGACTCCTGAGGAGTTGCCCGAGGGATCCATATTTCTGAAAGATGATCAAAAGAAATCAGATTCAAACAAGGGCTACATGATGATTCAACGAAGATTAGAAAGTGAAAAGAAATGTAATAAAGCACACATCAAGGGTGTAACTCAATCTAGAGATCTCTCGACGGAACTGTAATTTTATCCAAACCTGGCTCTGATACCAACAAAACCATATCACGCCCCGCTTCCCAAAATACGGAATGCGAGGGGTGACTAGACCAGCCATACTCCTACGGTCAAGGAATAATCTCGCCGTAATCACTTTGGCGTCTAGCATTACATGGTAGTCAGCAAACATAGTACTGGAGTAAAAAAAATCACAGTTCATAACTTTATTACTTTAAAATAACAGGGTTCAGGATATATTTATTTGCATGAAAAAAATAACTAACCAACGAAATAAGCAAAAGGGATGGCGCTGATATTGCGGTCTAGACCTCCGCGATCTCGAATGGCGGGTCCTGCTTCTTAGCTGGGTCTACTTCGTCCTCTGAACATACACACTCAGGTCGTCAAGGCGACACATATAGCAATAAATATATATAATAGGTACAATATTATTAAACATGCAAGATACGACAGAATACAGAAACATGAGAATATTGAATATCATTTGAATATGAACAACGCGATATATATATCATGTCAGTAAACCAAACAATGTGTATGTCACTACTTATCAGTAACTAAATCAATGAAATCAATTGGTGGAAAAGATACTCGTGTTTAACAAGGGTCTCGTGCATGTCCGAAACTACGGTCCACTGTTGCCCGGGACATAACCCTGCAACCGTGCCGTTAGGCCCACAACCTAATATGTGTGTGTGTATATATCACTGATATCGAATGATCATCCTCTAATTGTACCTCGCTAAATACGAGTTCAATTCCACATTGATTTCCCCATTCTCCAGGTTATAAAATGTATTCAGGTATTAGATAGGTTGTGAGCAAATACGTATCGCTTTCACTTTCAATCACGCTTCCACTTATCAATATCACTTTCAATCACGGGTTCACAATCGTACTTGCCACAACCCAATCACCAACACTTATACATCGACAATGCAAATCAGTAGGTAGGTCTCAATATGAACGATCACTATGCAGAAGGTATAAAGCAAACACAAAATAAGCTAGAAATGCATTGAATAGATATTCACTAAATTATGACAGCCAGCGCCATATGACTTGCAAAATTCACCTTAATTCATCCGTATAGAATCGACCAAAACAATATAGAGGCATACGAAGTATACCTGATTATCTAAACGGTAAAATTAGTTTCATATTAATAAGATTTCAGGTTGGGAACTTATCATCATTTTAAATCAGCGATCAATTGCTGGAATTCCAGTTTCAGAACTGAAAGTCCAACTTCGCGCGCGGTTTATTAGGGATTGTGTTTAGATTGAGATGTTGCTCCAGTTGAATAAAACCTAGTTCTATCTGTTAGGTTTTCGACGCATCAAACAGATCCATGATAGCCTTTCTGTACTAGAAGATATGTCCTGTTTAGTGTCAAGGTGAAAGAAATGTCACTGCAGAAACTGCAGAACACGTCGACAGTCTAAAATACAAACAAAATACCAAACGACAGTGAAACTGAACGAGACCAGATCCATATGTTAGCTAAATAAATTATCTACGCAACTATATAGGACTCCGCGCATTTTCAGTTTTATATAGGGATGTTCAGGCGCTTAAGTTCAGGTATCAACATAAAAGAACTGCGGAAATCAGTCATATACATCGGTAAATCAAATTATGTTAAAAATATCAACCAGTGGCGCAATTCATTGGAACCAGTCGCATAAGAAAGCTAACTGAATTTTCTACGTATCTATATAGAGTTCCGCACATTTGCGAATTAGAACAATGAGTTGCAGGTGCTAGATTTCAGGTATTTGTAGGGATTTTGGTTCAAAACTGCAGTCCAGAACCACAAATCCTTTCAATTTCCACTATCTAAAAGACACGATATTCGGTAAAGTCACCGTAGATTTTTAGATTATACAGTCCTCTTCGTAGAGAGCCTAAAAACGCTATGATCCAATTTTTGTACGATTTATTATAAATTAAATGGTCTAACATGTTCGGTAAAATTTTGATTTCACGCTGGTTATCGGGGGTAACATATTATGGGGGAAACGATATTAATTTGCAACCAAATTCCTGCAGTATATCTGCGAACAGTAGACGGGTTCAACAAACACAAGTTCCGCCAATTTTAATTAGATTCTGGTTTAAGGTTCTTATCGAACACCTTGGGTAAACATTCGGCTATCAATCGAACCACATGTTTGCTTAGCCAAACGAATTTAGATATTAACCATATAACTTCTACGTGATACCAACACATTAATAAGCCCTAGTCGGGCTCCAGTCCATAAGATGGCATTAGGATGCGCCACACAAATTCAATAGTAGTTTATGATTCTATTATATATATATATATATATATAGTTATAGGAAATTGCTTTAGTTAATGTTTATAGTAGCATGATGAACAAGTGAAGGTTTTCACTTGCCTGGGGACGATCACGATGACGAATGGTATGAGCACAACACGATCACGGGCAGCGATGACGATTTAGGGCCAACAACGAGATGATGATGGTGGTGGCTGGTCTTAGAGCTCAGGCGGTGGCTGGCCTTGGAGCTGAGGCAGTGGCTCAGCGATAGCTCGGGGGAGACTTGGGGCGTGGCTCAAGCTGAAGGAGGAGCTGCGGAGTTTGGTGGGTCGCAGGTGACTCGTCGGCGAGAGACAAAGGAGCGGGGCGGTTGCGTAGTGAGGAGCTCAAGGTGGGCAACGGTTAAGTTCGAGGTTGGTGGAGGTCGGTAGGGTTACAGAGGAGGAAGAGGAGCGGCTCGTGGCGGCGGCGACGTTGGTCTCTAGAGGTGACGAGGTCGGCGACGAGAAAAGGTCGGCTGTAATGGTTGCAGAGGTGGCGATGGGTGTTGGAGCTCGTGATGGTGCTCAGAGAGAAGATGATGGTAGAGTTGGTAAGAGGAAGGTGGTGGATCGGTGACGGTGATGGAGTGGGCTCGAGTTCACCGGCGATGGTGAGGTGCGGCGGCAGTTTGTGTAGAAGCTGGAGGTTGGAGAGAGGGAGAGAGGGAATGAGATTTCGAGAAGAGGGAGTTGAAGATTAAGGGAGTCGGTTGTTGAGGTGAAGGGAAGCGGGCGCTGATATCTCGGAGCCGTTGGGGATCTCGACGACGTGGGCGAAGTCTTGGTGATGTTGGGGCGCGGTTCTCGTGGGAGGAGGAAGTCTCAAGAGAAGAAAGAGAGGGAGATGAGAAGAGCTCGATTGTTTGCAGGAGTGGGGAAGCAAGCGATGATCGTGGGGAGCGTTGAGGGAATCTCGGGGGAGCAGGCGACGTCGTGGGCGAGGAAGGAGCCGTTGGTTTAAAAAAAGAGAGAAGAAGAAGGCTTCGGGCTACGGGTCGGGTCGGGTCGGGGTTTGGGTTAGGAAAATATAATAAATAGAAATAACTAAATAAAAAAGGGTAAAATTTATAATATATATATATAATAATAGGGAAAAATCGAGGGGAAATACGGGAAAAATATATATAAATGGAACTGGGGATTTACAAACATCACCAAAAGGACACTACGTAATCGGATGAAGGACAATTGGTTGAACGATTGTTTAGTGAGTGTGAAAACTCGGTTTGGGTCCATGCACGTGGGCTTTTAATATAGTGGGACTCCATCCAAAAGACTCGAGCCTTATTGAGATTTATTCTATCTTATATTTTATACTCGTATGCATCCTACAATTTTCCCGATGTGGGACTATATTAACCACATTCTCAACAGTGATATACATCAAATAAGATATATTTGACACCATTGACAATGAAGCTCTTATGATGCATTTTAAGACATGAAACATCAAAAAATGTTATTGTTATATGTGACCATTTTAGTTTGCAATTTACTTGTCTTGTATCAATTTTATATGATGGTATTCATATACTATTTTAGCTGTAGTTTTCAGCGTAATTTGCGAACTTATTAGTGTCCCCACAGTTCAAAATTTCTGGATCCGCCACTGAGCACAGGCACAAGATTTACCTATTCGACATAACTCGCACACACTCCTGCAATCCGACGATGAAAACTTCCACCATTAAAAAAAAATTACATGAGAATACCCTCTCCGACCACCGCCCAATACAAGAAATCTCAATATCTTTACAACCCTCTCCCCCCCTCCTTTACTGTTGCCGCAAAAAAAGCTTTGTTTTTTCTATGGATTAAATGAATAGCTTAAGCTTTCCAATTAATCATATTTATAGTAGTGGGTTTATTAAGAGATAAGTCTAAGAATTAGATAATTAGATTAATCTAAATCTTTAACCCCGACCGCTACTCGAATCTGCAGCCACCGCGTGTCAAAGCCCTCTCACTTGCACCACCTTCGCTTCAATTCTCCACTAGAAGAAAAAAATTCCCCCTATGTGCACTGCACATGCCGCTTGTCTCCACGAGAATTTCTTGCACTCGTGATCACGAGCTCATGCTCCACGTGATGTGCACGTTACTCCTAGTCTTAGGCTTCTCTTTTTAGGCTCTAATTTTGAAACAAAATCAACAGATTTATCGCTATGTATCCGAGTTAGTTATAATAAATCCTTGTTTATGCTGTTATTTATATTCTTATAATTATCAGTGGAACAATGTCGCAAAATGAATTTTCAATACCAGCTAGTTAGTATGCCTTCTCAGGCGATTCAATCCTCTTCCAAAGTTCCTTCTTCGCCACTATGACCTTTTTCATAATTTATTTGATGTATGCCTGACTAGTGCTTGTCGTGAAACAATATGTAACACCGATTTATCAACACATGCACACTTTCTATTTGCCTCTGCCTCCTTAAGTGATCGAAAGTAATGAAATCCCTTTGTTTTAGTCATAAATTACTCATTTTGATGATTACCATCACCAACCATTTAAATCCATCTAAATTTCTTACGGGTACTATAAGGGGCCCAAACATGTTTTTTTTATAAAAGTTATTGCTCAACTTATAAACATTGTTTTAAATGACTTGAGATTATCACTGTTTCAAATTTCAGATTCTAGATTTTGCAAATGACTTGAAATCAAATCAAATCACAATAAAACGAATCCATAACCAAAAGCTAAAACCTACCCATCATAACCAACCACCAAAAAACACCAAATCTCAATGAAAGCGAGAATCTTGCCTAGTCTTTCGATGGATCCTCATGATCTTGATGGTGCTTGGTGCTGAGAGAAGGCAAAGGATTGGATCCTTTGATGATCCAACCGAGGGCGAAGAAGGAGGCACCGGCGAGGATGGCGGTGCCCCAGGCGTGAGAGTACCACTTGCTGTACTGCCTTATCGCGAACCTCCACTGATCCCTTAGGGTCGTCGGATCTGGGATCGACGATTCCGGCGGATTTGGGTACTGCGATTTGAATGGAGGAGGTTGATGATGATGAGAATTTGGGGGTTTTGAGCTTGATTGCTGCTGCTGCTGCTGCTCATCCGCCATTGTTTCGGCTTTGAAGCTGATGAGATTCTAGTGAGTGTGACTGTTATGCTTGTTTTATGTTGGGCTTTCTACTGGGCTTGGTAACGATGGGCTGCCTTCCCTAAATTTTAGGAACATGACTACAATTTTGAGACCATGGGGCCTGAGCCTTCATTAGAAATAAATTATGAAACAAATTATGGGAAGGGTGGTATGCACACCAGCCTTCATCAGAAAACTTTTTTGTTTATCATACTACCATGTCAACTCTTTGTGGATTGGTTTTGAACCCATATCATCATCATCTAAAGCCTTTTGTTATCAAAACATATACGTTTTAATTATGAAAACATAAAGAAACATCTCTCTCAAGAAAGATGAGAGATTGGATGTAACATACAAAAGTCACATATACGTTCTAGTTGCTAGAATCACATGCTCATCAAAAGTTATGTTTACACTCAATCATTGTCAAGATTAATTGCCTGTATAAATCTTTTCACTTATCAACTAACGAAAAGGATTCGCCTTATCTATTAATTAATATTTGATTTAGCCCACCACCACATATGAAAATTATGAGACTGAGCTTTCCCCTTTCAAATTCAGATTTAAGTTGGCGGATAAGATCTAAACTCGTATGTTTGGATTACCAAATTTTTTTCAGCATTGCACATTTGAAATGTAGGTCACAACCGGTGATAAATTAAATTGTCACGACACATGATAAATTTTCTCTACAACAAAACTTGGTTTTACACGATGATTTAAACTGTCATTCTAGTTGGACTGTCATATTTGTCCATATGAATTGTTATTGAAAAAAAAAATCATTGGAAAGATGTAGATACATGTGCCTAATGCTCTTGTTATGAAGATATGATGTAATGGAGTTGTGATGTATTAGGGGTATATTTATAATAAGTAATGGTTTTCTAACCATCACAATTATCCCTCGACTCTTTTCCATTAGCTCTCATTAGTTCGTTTCTTATGAATGTCACATGAGGACAATTAAGAAAAAAATTAAAACGCAACCTAGGCAATTAACACACAGCAAGCAATAGTTTGAGTTTTTTCATTAAATTCACCCTTGAGTGAATTTCATTAAATTTGCAAAAAGGACCCTTTACCCACAACTCATGTGGAACTCCAAAAGTCAGCATTCGATCCAACCCCATATCTGTAAACAATACGTCTCTTCACAATACAACATGCACCCTTCAACAAAAATTAAATGGTGGTAGTATCAAAACCGTGACCTTTTCCTTTTTACTTTACAAAAAGTTAACTCTCTATCTCTAACTCAGCTCTCGGTCATCATCTCTTTCCATTTCACTCCAACGCAACAATGGATGCAAATAAGCTCCGATGCCACTCAATGCCTCACTTATCCGATCCGTACCCACACCCGATGGTTCCCGCTCCGAAGAAGCACTACTCCAAGGTCCTACGATCCGTTAACAAGTGGATACGTTCCGTTTTAGGTTTGAAGAGGTCTTCATCCAATGCTATTAGCAAGAACTTGGTTGAGTTTGAGATTTACGGCGCGTACTTGAGCTCCGATGGGTTGACTACGATCCCCGAAGGGTGCGAGAAGGGAATTGAGTCACCGGAGTTCGACCTAGATATGAGGAAGACACTATCGGAGCGGTACACGAGCTCCACGGGTGCAAATGGATCGTAATATATACTTTGATTAACATCAAAGTTGTGGATGAAGAACAAATAAGCTTGGTGCTGATACCATCTTGAAACCCTTCTGCAGCATCACAACTTTGAAGTTTATGGCGTAGGTGAACAGTTATATTATTATATCCTAACACTTCTCTTGTTTATTGTTAAATTTTCGTAGTTCTCCTTTCGAATTGTACGAAGAATACTCTTTGTTGACTTTTTTCACGGTTAAGTGTTGCCAACGTTTTTCCATCAGTCAAAAGATTTTAAGCCTGAGGTGGATTTATTTTCTTTTAAGTGTGAATGCTAGCAAAGGTTGGTGTGAGAAATTGTCTGGTTTATGCCATGCATGCGCCCAGAGGAGAACGAATAAAAGAATTGGAGTTTTCTTCTAAAAGCTTGGTGGGTTCTATAATTAAATCACCTCTTTGTCCCTCGTGATTGACATGCTCTGATGCGGGTATTGCTAGGTGTTTGATAGGTTAATGTGCATCGGTTAATTTCGCGAGGTTAATTTCCACATTAATCAAAAGTCATAATGTTATCTCTTGTTCATTTATGCATGATTGACATACGATTGGCCGCCGGTACATTGAAGTTGATTACATAGGAAATGGTATTCCTCAGATTTTCACATGTATCAAAATATATACAGAGAGAGAATAATGGAGAAAAGATGCCATAGGAGTTTCCTCCTATGGCGTCGAAAAAATACACCCCCCACATTTTTTTTCGACGATCGACATCCACCATCTTTATCGTTATCATCTAAGATGTGGGTACACTAAATTCCATGTGATTCTACAACCTTTTCACCGTTGATTTAGCAATGTAAAAAGTTCTATTGTCGGTAAACCGTTAATTTTGAACCCACTAAATCAACGGTGAAAAAGTTGTAGAATCACATGAAATTTGGTGTAGCCACGTCTTAGATGATAACGATGAAGATGATGGGTGCTGATCGTCGGAAAAAATGAGCAAGGGTGTATTTTTTCGACGCCATGGGTGGAAATTCATGAGCCACCAAAAGATCATGCATATGGTTGTTAGGGTAACATTTTCTTGGTCTGTTGGATATAGCACAAAAACAAAAAAAAAACTTTGTTCTTGTATTTCCTTAAGGCCTGTTTGGTTGCAGGATTATGAGTTTGGATTTGAATTTTGGATTGTGGAATTCTAGGATTCTATAATTTTGTGTTTGGTTGCAAGATTAGGATTTCTAGGATTCCTTTGTTTTTTATGGGGGCCCACCACAAAACAAGGATTATGGAATCCTAAAAATTTTCAAGGATTTTCAAGGATTTGGCACTATTCATTGTACTTTTAGATGGGGCCCATGCACTTTATTTATTTAACAATCCTCTCTCTCTATCTCTCTAAAATCCTCAAATCCAAATCCCACTTTTTTTCACCAACCAAACAAAGATTACAAGGATCTATAAATCCAATACTAGGAATCCAAAACCAACCAAACAACAAATTACCAAATCCAGAAATTTCAGCCGTACTATTTTGGAATCCAAATTCCATAATCCTGCAACCAAACATCCCCTTATAGGCGAAGGGATCATGCATGAACCGCATGTGACTGCGTTCCCCTGTATATTCATGTCACAATAATTGTAGAAGTCTAGTGAGAAGCCATTCAATCATTTTCCCTCCTGTTATTCACAAGTACAGGGGGAAAGAAACCAAACTCTTTATTATCTTCTTATATAATGCATCTTCATCAAACGCATATATGCAACTCAAACCATCACCAATGGCATCAGCTTCTCATCCTCCTCCTCACATAGCCATCATATCAAGCCCCGGCATCAGCCACCTCACTCCTTTCGCCACCCTCCTCGTAGAAGAATACGGATTTTCCGTCACCCTCATCCCCTTCCTCACCGGCCACTCTCACGCCACGCCGAGCAATCCATCATCGCCGCTCCCCCAAAACAAGTCCACGTCGTGCCCAGTCAGTTCACTTGTACCGGATCCGACGTCAACCGCCACGAGTCATCTCCTCCGTCGCCTCCAACCTCTCTCGCCTCAAAACCCTTCTAGAAGTCTCTCTGGAAGGTCAAGTGAGCAGATACGCTGCCCTTGTCGTCGATCTGTTCAGCCTTCCCGCCTTCGACATGGCGAAAGAGCTAGGTATATATACCCTTGTTCTTGTTCTCTACTACCTCGACTCTCGCTTTGGCCCTTGGAATCCGGTTGATGGAGACGGAAGCGCACTTACGGCAACCGGTTCAAGTTCCTGGCTGCCTGCCGGTTCATGTAAGTGATTGTCCTGCTCTGATTAGGGAGCCAGGAAGTGATGTTTACGCCGGTATAATCCGGCTTATGCAGAAGTTGAGGGGAGCGGACGGAATACTGTTAAATAGTTTTTATGAATATTTGGAGAAAGGGGCAGTTAATTAGTTACCTGACAGAACTGAAGGGCGGGCCTCTGGTTTACCTGGTGTGCCTGTTGGCGGGGTCCGAACCGGGCGGAGGTGACGGAAGCAAGTGCTTGAAGTGGCTAGACGAGCCGCCGGAGAACTCCATGATCTACATGTCGTTCGGAAGCGGAGGCACTCTGACTTCCGAGCAAATAGTGCAACTGGCTTCCGGTTTGGAAATGAGCATGTTCCTTTGGGTGGTCCGAAGCCCGCATCGTGATCCGAATGCGGCTAATTTTAGTGATATATACGGGGAATAATGCCATGTTAAGTACCTGCCGAAGGTTTTGTCGAGAGGACGGAGAACTGGGGACTAGTTATGCCTTCATGGGCTCCTCAATCTAAGATTCTAGCTAGGACATCGTTCCGTCGGCGGATTCTTGACTCACTGTGGATGGAATTCGGTGCTGGAAAGCGTAGTGGAAGGGGTTCCGAAGATCGCATGGCCGTTGTTTGCGGAGCAGCCAATAAATGCCTTGGTAGTTGCCGAGGATCTGAAGGCGGTGCATTGAGGCCGAAGGCAACTGAAAGCGGTCTAGTGCAGAGAGAGGAGATCGCGCGTGAGGGTGGTCAAATGTATCATGGAAGACACGGCGCGGAAGGGAAAGAGATACGGAGCAGGATATGTGAGGCATGAGGAAATAACGAATTCAGGAATAATACTGAAGAGAAAAAGTTGCTTATCTTTCATCGAAATCAACTCCAAGGGTTTTTAAGCGCCGGCGATTTCCGGTGATATCTTGATGATGCTCAGAAGTGGTATTTTCTTAGATCACGACACGTGACGAATGACGTGTCACCCGCGACAGCTCACTAGACTTCTAGAGGGATACCAAGGTAAAATCAGTATGGAGTATTAATGACCTTCCTCAGCTTGTCCCCGAGCTTGCACTTCGCCTCGTACCCAAGAGCGACCCAGCAGCCGAACTGACGCCCATTCTCCATTGCTCGTCTCCGAGCTATTGCAGAACCGAACTTCCTCGACCTCCCGGCTCCTCTGAGTCTCACGCCGAGCTAAGCCTCCCCAGCTCTCCCGGACAAATGAGAACGCGAGGTCTTAGCACTTCCGCAACGGCTCCGCGTATCTCGTCAAAGCAAGATATCCGCCGCCTCATGTCCCGCGTCCCACGCAGGCTCATTCCCCTATTAATGAGCGGATTCCGCCATTAACGCGGACGTAACGTATGGACGTAACTGACGGCGGAGATCTCGAACCGGCTCACTCCACGCGACCCCTATATACCCCTCTCTCAGACGATTCAGGGAACGCAATTTTAACCCAATAAGCCGCTGCTTTGCCCAAATACCCCGGCTAACTTGATCGTCGGAGGGTCCACGGTAGTACAACCATCCCGGGACTTCTTTTGCATATAGCTCGGCTTCGCCTCAAAACTAGCCTACTGAGATCCACACGCTTAAGGAGGCAACCCTCAACACCAATCTCAGTCGTTCATCCACGATCACGAAAGAACAGTTAGTTATGTATATGCCCTAGAGGCCATTGTTGTACATATGATATATATTATGATGGATGCTTGGATATATACAGAGATGACTTTCTTGCTCGTCATAATAGTATGCTATTTGGTTTCACTTTATCTTAACATGTTGACTTGTATTGGTTTACTGTCTGACTCTCACATGTTGATAAAACCCTTAGGATCTGTACTCAACTACTGGGATTATGATGAGATCATACTAGTGGGGCCACGGTAGTCGATGAGTACATCCTATAAATGTTCCTAGTCGAGGGTATATCGAGACAGGGCATCGATACACCGGAGTAGACTAGCGTATACGCATCTTGACCCATATGATGGGCGATGGATGATCCCATATCCATCGGTGTTTGACATCAAGGATGGTGCACGGTTGCTCAGTGGAGACTGGGTACACTGGACGGACTCGCCGAGAACTCCCAGATGGTGATATACCACACGTCAGATGGCAGTTCTCCGGTGACACTGGTACAGGGTAGTCTGTAGACCCGAGATCGTCATAGAGTCTTATGTGATTCCCACTGTGCTTTGATTTCCACCTTACCACGTCCACGAGGGCGTGCAAAACGGTGGCTTTTGGGTACAGTCCCGAATCACATGGAGGCAATGAGCGATAGGAGGGGATTCGTCTCTCCCGGTATAGGGAGTTGATGTTGTGCTGTGTTCGATTGGCTATAACTGGAAGTCCCTGGCCAGGGCTGATATAGAGATATACTGGTAAGTGTTACCAGTAGTATCTCGACCTGTTATGAAGCCTCACATCGACACGACTTATCGGTTACTGGGGTCTGACGTATACCACCCCTAGACTTGATATGCGACATATCAGACGAACATACCGGACTGTACGGGAGTGTTACTGATTGGATTCACAGAAGAACGGACAGGCTAGCTTGTTGATCTTCTGATCGCTCAATACCTGGGTGGCTGTTACGTTTAGCTGACCGCTTGCAGCTTGTGGGTGTTTGATATGATCATCACCTGCTACCGGCGTATTGACGATTCTTTAGAGTCCTACACAGAGGTTTCTTGGCTCAGGCGAAACGGAGTAGAGGCACATATGTGATATGTGCAGGACCGAGGATAATGCGATATGAGATACCGTATTATATTCTCGTGATATTTAGATATGAATCGGGACATCGAATCAAGTGTTGATTCGATGAATCGGTATATGATATATTAGCCGGTTATATTCGATATAGCCGGATCGTTGGATCAAGTGTTGATTCGATGATTTAATGTGTAATAATATATATGATATATTGTATTACATTATCTAATATTGGCTTGCTTTATTATTTCATTTTCTCACCGGATTAATACATTGATATATATGCGATATATGTTAAATGTATTATTTTCTTTTGTTGCAAATATATAATATATATATATGATATATATTATTGTGACATGATATGATTTATTTTTAAACATGTTTAAGGATGATAAAAAGGGATTAGGGTTTGATTTGGGTTAGTTTCTTCTTGTTCATTCTAGAAGGTTTCTATTTTGTCTTGGTTAAGATATTATGGTTGATACTTATCCTTAACCTAACTAAACCCTAACTCTAGTTTATTCTCTACAACTTTTATCCTATCATCCTTGACCATGGTTAGATAATCAATCATATACTCTAGACTTCTATTCATCACAAAAGGATTATTCTTTCATTTTTCTTCATCTTCCTCTCTCTTTGGTTTTTGAAAGAGAGAGCTCACTAGAAATTCCTTATGTGATGATTTATTGTGAGAAAATGAATTAAAAAGAAATCATAAATACTACTCCCTCATCCTCATCTCATCTAGCCCATGAGATTAGTGTGTTCATCTCTATAGAGTGAGAAAGCTTGGGTTTTTGCAACTTCGACGTAGATCATCGGAGATTCGGAACACTTCAAGCTAGCATGAATCGTTCGAGTCGTGGAGCCTCTCTTGAGTCCGGGAGATCGTGGATCGCGGCGAAGGGACTTCTACTCGGAGCTTGTGAAGCGAAGGAGCGGACTACAAAGGTTGTAATCCCTCACACTTAGCTATAAAGATATCATCTTGCATGCTTAACCCTAATAATCTAGCAAAGATCCCGTCTTTGGGTTGTTCGGCACATGTAAAATTTTATTTGGGCATGTTTAATACTTTATGAACCTTCACTAGTGTGCCTAGGAACCCTATAGTGGTATCAGAGCCTAGCTAGAGCATTAGGCGACGTGTTTACGAAGTTAAAACTCCGATCGAACCCGAACCGACGAAATTTACCCCCTCTCTAGAAATTTTTCAAAATCTGGGATTTTTCTGAATTAAAAATACCTGAAAAATACAGCAAGAAAATATAAGAATTATGGTGAAATTCGTGCCTCCAATTCGACAACTTGGCCGCGGAACCGCGGCAAAGACCCACCATTGGCGGCGGTTCCGCGGCAGTATAAGTGTATCAGGAACGGTTTTGTGCACAGTAATTCTTGTATCTGTATTTACTATTTTATGGGTATTTTTATTCTGACTCAAGTGTTGAGTATTCTGGGGTTTACTTTATAATCGTAGATTCGATCGGAATATTTAAATTCGTTATTATTTCCGGATATTTAGAAACTGTTAAACTGTTTGAACGGATATCATTAACTCACTGTTTCCCGGCACGGCAAACTTTCAAGTGTTGAATTTTTATCGGGTTTAAATCTTTCGGAAAAATTGTACAAGTTAAGCGGTGGACCCTCTAGAAGACAACAAACCTTAACTCGATTATGTGACCGTCTTGAACTGCCTTTTGAACCTTCGGGTTTGGGGCAGTACGGCGTGCCACATGTGAGGCGTTAGCTTGACCCTTCTACGGCTGGATCACTGGTACTATGACATATTCTGGGATTATTTGAACTCCGCTCAAGTGTTGAGCACTTTGGGAAATTTTGGGTGTTTGATTATCTGTTCGAAAAGTTTAATACTATCTATTTATCTGGAATGTGATACAATATGTGGAATTCATTGTGTTAGGCATGAAATGCGAAGTATGTGATATTTCGGATTTACGATGTCTAAAGTGATTGTGGATTCCAAATATTGTAGTTTTACACTTTCTTTTCTGTGACTGTAAGTGTAGTATGTAGTTGTATTGCCGGTTTTCGTTGCTATACATCGACGACGATCGGTGTATGCATACTTACTTACGTTGATGATATGAGATATTATGTGTTGCTGAGATATAATGTGCAGGATTGTCGCGATTGAATAGCCGGGGTTTTATGTGAGATGAGAGTTTTATATTTTCATTCATGTAAATTCAAATGTAATGTAATATTCTTTTATTTGGGGCACTTCCAGGTTGAGATTGATGCCACCAGTGTTGTATATTATTTACTTTTCCGTATTAGGATGGACCCAAAGAGGGGAGCACAGGTGACCGGGTTATGGGGTTCAGTGGGAGACCATCTCGAGGAGTCGAGACCGGGTCTCCTAAACTCCAGAATTGGTAGGGTCGCTTGCCGCTCTCGTAGGGGTCCAGGGTGTGGGCTTGGCTATTCATCGCGACTGTGGAATCCATATTTTCTATTGTTGGCTAAATACTAAATACGGACGTCCTAGTATATCCTACATTATATCTATGTTTCTGCTGCGATATCTGTGATGTGATCATTTGATATATTGTGATGGATACAGTATATAGTATATATGATATATTATGTAGACGTTACTTATGTTTTACACCCGCACTAGCCCTGCCCTGCTCTGTCGTTAGTTACCTAACCTAACAGTGCACGAGGGGACATCGAGGCGAATGCGGATGGCATAAGTGTACGTCGTATTTATCTGTGATGCTTAGGAAGCATAAGCTGATGGGATTTTTATTAATGAGATTAATAAAAAGAAAAGAAACCTAAAAGATGTTGTAGAATCAAAACTTTATAAAAGGGTAGCTACAGTTTTGCTTTGCATAGTGGTATATATGATATACCCTGCACCTTATTCGATGAGGAAAGAGCCGAGATCCCTTCACCGGGAGTGACCTCTTTAGCGAAACTGGCAGATGCTACAAAACTCGGTTTGTCTTTGGATTGCTTTTAGAGTTTTACTTTGCACAGTGATATATATGATATGTCCTGCACCTTATTCGATGAGGAAAGAGCCGAGATCCCTTCACCGGGAGTGACCTCTTTAGCAAAACTAATGAAAGCCTAAAAAAAAAAACACTCCATTTTAAAATTTCATTTGATTCTACGACGATATCAAGTTCATTACGCAATAGGTTTTCAGAAAAACCTGTCGTATCCCTCCGTCATTTCAGATAAAGATTATTTAGTATTCGTGCTACGTTTGTTGACCTCTGTCAAGGCGTAGTGTGCGGTAGCTAACTAGTAATTATCTGTAAAGCATGTGATGTGATTGGATTAGGGTAGTCGTACGACCTTGTTGACCTCTGTCAAGGGTCGTACGAGTGGGTTTGATTCAATCAAGAAATGACGGGTTGAACTTGACTAGTGCACTTTGGTTTGTTGACCTCTGTCAAGGTCATGGCACACTAGGGGCAAAATATTATTGGGAATTTCAAGTGTTGAAATTTGCAATGAGATTGCATATCTTCTATGAGATAGTTGAATCCCGATACCCACTGCGAGTAAGAGTTACTCCTGGGAGAGTTTTACACAGGACAATTAGTCGATCAAGTAGGTGTCTAAGAAAAGTGTTAACGGGGTTAAGCCTCTGGGAAAATGAGGTTTACAATAATTAGGTCCGTGCGAAAGCACGGGGAACCTCCCTCAAAGTACCGACACTGATCTGGCTGAAAGATTGACGAAATTGCAGGGTGTAATTAATCCCGGCTAATCTTACCTTTTAGGGTTTGAAGGTAGATTTGATAAAAAACAGTGGGAGACATCCTGATTAGATAAGATAATAACCAATCTAATCTTGCAAGAGCATATGCTAAAGTGTTTTCTTCTCTCTCTCCAGGTAGCGACCATGTCAGGCCATAATCAAGATAATAATATGGATGTATTGACTGAACCCGCTTATTATACTGAGCAGGGAAACGTTGGACCCGTTCTTTCTTATAAGAGTTATAAGACTGAACAGGAAACAGGAGAATATCTGGATTCTCACGCCGCCCAAAAGAACATGCATGTTAATGCATCTTCTTCAGGTGTGTTAGTTATTGAGAACTGTTTCTCAGTTCACCCTACGTCCTGGGTATTGGATACCGGATCAGGATCCCACATATGTAAATTGTTACATGGGCTACGTAAAGGTAGAGAACTGGGAAAAGGTGATCATTCCGTTCAAGTAGGGAACGGTGCAAGTATTGCAGCCAAAGCAGTTGGCGAATATCACCTAGTATTGCCAAGTCGTAATACACTGATTCTAATTGAGTGCTATTATATACCGAACATGATGTGCAACATTATATCAGTCTCTTTATTAAGTAAAGAAGGATATAATTTTGTAGTAAAGGATAATGTTATGAACATATTCCTAGATCAAAAGTTGATTGCATCAGGATCGTTACATAATGGCATATTCATTCTAAATCAGAATACAGTCCTCAATATACAAAACACACACAAGAGGAAAAGTTCAGATATGAACGAATCCTACTTATGGTATTGTAGACTTGGTCATATCAATGCGACACGACTGGCTAAGTTACATAAGGATGGTTATTTGAATCCGTTCGAATTATCATCTTATGATACTTGCCATTCATGTCTCAAAGGAAAAATGACCAAAGCTCCGTTTAGTGGACACGGAGAAAGAGTTAATGAACTCTTAGGACTGATACATAGTGATGTATGCGGTCCCATGTCTATGCATGCCAGGAACGGTTCTTCCTACTTCATTACATTCACTGACGATCTTTCTAGATTCGGACATGTGTTCCTGATGAAACACAAGTCTGAAGCTTTTGAGAAATTCAGAGAATATAAGCACGAAGTGGAAAAACAAACGGGCAAAAGTATTAAGATCCTTCGATCTGATCGAGGAGGAGAATACTTAAGCAATGAGTTCCTAGATTATCTAAAAGAGAATGAGATTCTCTCTCAGCTTACTCCTCCTTATACACCACAGCACAACGGTGTATCGGAACGGAGGAATCGCACCCTATTAGATATGGTGCGCTCTATGATGAGTACAGCTGAATTACCTATTTCCTTCTGGGGGTATGCGCTTGAGACAGCAGCATAACTATTGAATCAAGTTCCAACTAAATCTGTACCTACCACACCATATGAGATATGGAGTGGGAAGAGACCATGTCTTAAACGAGTTAAGATATGGGGTTGTCTGGCCTATGTCAAAAGGCAAAATCCAAACAAACTCGAGGCACGGTCAGTTCTATGTAAGTTTGTGGGATATCCTAAACATTCAAATGGATATTTTTTCTTCCACAGTGAACAAAAAAAAGTGTTTATTGCTCATCATGCCACCTTTTTAGAAAAGGAATTTCTTGCAAAAGAGATTAGTGGCTCTGAGGTAGAACTGGAAGAAGTTCCAGAAACACAAACTGTAACTGAAGATTTAGTGGAACCAGAGGATTCGGTAGTACCCGACGAACCCCAACCTCTCCGCCGATCTAGTAGGGTTTCTCGTCCACCTGAGAGATACTATGGTTTTCTCATTGATGGTGGAAGCAAGGATTGCATCATGGAAGATGATGACCCGACTAGTTTCGAGCAGGCCATCACGAGTGGTGACTCTGTGAAATGGCTGGATGCAATGCAATCTGAGATGGAATCCATGTACACCAATAAAGTATGGATTTTGGAAAATGCTCCTGAAGGGGTAAAACCCATTGGGAGCAAGTGGATTTTTAAAAGGAAATTTGGTGTAGATGGAAAAGTTGAGACTTTCAAAGCTAGACTTGTAGTAAAGGGATTTCGTCAACGACCAGGTGTGGACTATGACGAAACCTTTTCTCCAGTAGCTATGCTTAAGTCCATCCGGATCTTACTTGCCATTGCTGCATACCATGACTACGAAATCTGGCAAATGGATGTTAAGACCGCCTTTCTAAATGGTGATTTAGAAGAGTGCGTGTACATGACTCAGTCAGATGGCTTCGTAGATAGTGGGAGCAGCGGAAAGGTGTGCAAACTGCTTAAATCCATTTATGGGTTAAAGCAAGCATCGCGGAGTTGGAACATCTGTTTTGATGTTGTAGTCAAAGAGTTTGACTTCATCAAAAATATAGATGAACCTTGTATCTATAAGAAGGTAGCAGAGAGTAAGGTAGTCTTCCTCGTATTGTACGTGGATGACATACTCTTGATAGGAAATGATATTCCTATGCTGCAATCAATCAAGCTCTTCTTATCACAAAGATTCTCAATGAAAGATCTAGGTGATGCCTCCTGCATATTGGGGATTAGGATCTATAGAGATAGATCCAAACGGATATTGGGATTGTCCCAATCCAGGTACATTGACACCATACTAAAGAGGTTTAGTATGGAAGAATCCAAGCGTGGGAACCAACCCATGATCTCTGGACTCACTCTCTCCAAAGAGATGTCTCCCAAGACTGATTTGGAGAGAGCTCGCATGCAAGGGATACCCTATGCTTCGGCAATAGGCTCTATCATGTATGCGATGCTATGTACCAGACCCGATGTAGCATACTCACTAAGTGTAGTGAGTCGGTATCAAGCAGATCCTGGAGAGAGTCACTGGACGGCTGTGAAAAACATTCTCAAGTACTTGCGAAGGACTAGAGAAATGTTCTTGGTGTATAGTAACGGAGAACTCCGGGTAGAGTTCTTTTACCGATTCCAGCTTCCAAAGTGATAAGGACGACTCTAAGTCGCACTCGGGATTTGTCTTTACCCTCAATGGAGGGGCGGTATGTTGGAAAAGTTCCAAACAGGATACCGTTGCAGACTCGACGATGGAGGCTGAATACATCGCTGCCAACGATGCTGCCAAAGAGGCTGTCTGGATGAAGAAGTTCATCACTGAACTTGGTGTGGTTCCATCCATTATACATCCAATACCTCTGTATTGCGATAACAATGGAGCTATGGCTTGA
Organism: Agapanthus africanus; assembly: GCA_030015575.1. Lineage (NCBI taxonomy): Eukaryota > Viridiplantae > Streptophyta > Magnoliopsida > Asparagales > Amaryllidaceae > Agapanthus > Agapanthus africanus. Next base: position 417,225,938 of record JASDDO010000016.1, read on the forward strand.
GCCAAGGAACCCAGATCCCATCAGAAATCTAGACATATTCTGAGGCGGTATCACCTGATCAGGGAGATAGTTGATCGCCGGGAGATCGAGGTCAGGAGAGTAGATACGAAGGACAACACTGCGGATCCACTCACGAAGGCCATTCCCCAGATACAGTTTGAGAGATTATTCGGGATGCTAGGTATGAGATACTACAGCAGCTGGCCTTAGTGCAAGTGGGAGATTGTTAGTTATGTATATGCCCTAGAGGCCATTGTTGTACATATAATGTATATTATGATGGATGCTTGGATATATACAGAGATGACTTTCTTGCTCGTCATAATAGTATGCTATTTGGTTTCACTTTATCTTAACATGTTGACTTGTATTGGTTTACTGTCTGACTCTCACATGTTGATAAAGCCCTTAGGATCTGTACTCGACTACTGGGATTATGATGAGATCATACTGGTGGGGCCACGGTAGTCGATGAGTACATCCTATAAATGTTCCTAGTCGAGGGTATATCGAGACAGGGCATCGATACACCGGAGTAGACTAGCGTATACGCATCTTGACCCATATGATGGGCGATGGATGATCCCATATCCATCGGTGTTTGACATCAAGGATGGTGTACGGGTGCTCAGTGGAGACTGGGTACACTGGACGGACTCGCCGAGAACTCCCAGATGGTGATATACCACACGTCAGATGGCAGTTCTCCGGTGACACTGGTACAGGGTAGTCTGTAGACCCGAGATCGTCATAGAGTCTTATGTGATTCCCATTGTGCTTTGATTTCCACCTTACCACGTCCACGAGGGCGTGCAAAACGGTGGCTTTTGGGTACAGTCCCGAATCACATGGAGGCAATGAGCGATAGGAGGGGATTCGTCTCTCCCGGTATAGGGAGTTGATGTTATGCTGTGTTCGATTGGCTATAACTGGAAGTCCCTGGCCAGGGCTGATATAGAGATATACTGGTAAGTGTTACCAGTAGTATCTCGACCTGTTATGAAGCCTCACATCGACACGACTTATCGGTTACTGGGGTCTGACGTATACCACCCCTAGACTTGATATGCGACATATCAGACGAACATACCGGACTGTACGGGAGTGTTACTGATTGGATTCACAGAAGAACGGACAGGCTAGCTTGTTGATCTTCTGATCGCTCAATACCTGGGTGGCTGTTACGTTTAGCTGACCGCTTGCAGCTTGTGGGTGTTTGATATGATCATCACCTGCTACCGGCGTATTGACGATTCTTTAGAGTCCTACACAGAGGTTTCTTGGCTCAGGCGAAACGGAGTAGAGGCACATATGTGATATGTGCAGGACCGAGGATAATGCGATATGAGATACCATATTATATTCTCGTGATATTTAGATATGAATTGGGACATCGGATCAAGTGTTGATTCGATGAATCGGTACATGATATATTAGCCGGTTATATTCGATATAGCCGGATCGTTAGATCAAGTGTTGATTCGATGATTTAATGTGTAATAATATATATGATATATTGTATTACATTATCTAATATTGGCTCGCTTTATTATTTCATTTTCTCGCCGGATTAATACATTGATATATATGCGATATATGTTAAATGTATTATTTTTTTTTGTTGCAAATATATAATATATATATGATATATATTATTGTGACATGATATGATTTATTTTTAAACATGTTTAAGAATGATAAAAAGGGATTAGGGTTTGATTTGGGTTAGTTTCTTCTTGTTCATTCTAGAAGGTTTCTATTTTGTCTTGGTTAAGATATTATGGTTAATACTTATCCTTAACCTAACTAAACCCTAACTCTAGTTTATTCTCTACAACTTTTATCCTATCATCCTTGACCATGGTTAGATAATCAATCATATACTCTAGACTTCTATTCATCACAAAAGGATTATTCTTTCATTTTTCTTCATCTTCTTCTCTCTTTGGTTTTTGAAAGAGAGAGCTCACTAGAAATTCCTTATGTGATGATTTATTGTGAGAAAGTGAATTAAAAAGAAAGCATAAATACTACTCCCTCATCCTCATCTCATCTAGCCCATGAGATTAGTGTGTTCATCTCTATAGAATGAGAAAGCTTGGGTTTTTGCAATTTCGACGTAGATCATCGGAGATTCGGAACACTTCAAGCTAGCATGGATCGTTCGAATCGTGGAGCCTCTCTTGAGTCCGGGAGATCGTGGATCGCTGCGAAGGGACTTCTACTCGGAGTTTGTGAAGCGAAGGAGCGGACTACAAAGGTTGTAATCCCTCACACTTAGCTATAAAGATATCATCTTGCATGCTTAACCCTAATAATCTAGCAAAGATCCCGTCTTTGGGTTGTTCGGCACATGTAAAATTTTATTTGGGCATGTTTGATGCTTTATGAACCTTCACTAGTGTGCCTAGGAACCCTTCAAGAACGACGGAGGACAACATCTGAAGGAGCGCCATCTGTGGGAACGAAAGACTTATTTTATTCCACCAACAAAAGTTTATCTTCTGCCCTCGATCCAAAGGCGAGCGACGACCGCAACGATCCCAGTACGAGCCGCCGCCTTCCCCACAATGGAGATGTGGACGGTTCTACTCCTCCTCCAAACCTCCTCAATGTCTTATCGACTCGAATCGACAGACTCGCGTCGACGGTGGACGCCCTTGTCCGTGTTCAGACGGCGGACCCTGATCATCAGATCGCGGTTCCCCCTCCCAGGGATCACGGCGTCGGCAGAAGAGCGAATAACATTGCTCCCCTCAACGCCACTGAACAGCGGTGTCCCGACTCTAGCAACCGCGGCCCACACGCAGCGACTAATTCCTTGACCCGCTGGGTACCGCACAGCTCTATGCCGCGGTCTCGGGAAAGAGACCATCGCCGCGACGCCCATCGTGTTCCCGTGCCAACCGAAGAGGTGTCGGTCAGCTCTCCTGCTTCCAGTCACAACCGACGTACTCTCCCTCGTCGGGGCCATGCACACAGCTCACGTCAAGGCTACTCCAAGAGGATATCGCCCAAGGATCTGAGAAATTTGATAGAGCGGAATCGAACCCGCACTACCGCACAGTCTAGGGGCGGAAATGACCACCACTTCGACTGTGCCGAATCTTCGGGGTATCACAACCGCCTCGAAGCCCTCAAAAAGAAGCTCGAAGGCATACGATGAGACGGTTCTCCATCCGGCGAAGGGGCTAGATATTCCGCGGACTCTCTCACAAAGCCCTTCACCGAGAAATTGCTGGCCGAATGAGTTTCCTCCAAGAACAAGCCGTCCAATGTGGCTCACTTTGACGGAAAGTCCGACTCAAAGGATCATTTGGATGCGTTCACAGAGGGCATGAGCTTCCAGGACAACTCGGACGCAGCTCAATGCCGCGCTTTTCCTACCACTCTGATGCGGGCTGGTCAGGACTGGTTCCAGAGGGCTGGTACCATGCTCTATCTTTACCTTTGATGAGCTGGCCATCCAGTTCCTCGGCCACTTCGTTGGAAACATACGACAGAAGAGGACAGTCGATTACCTCTTCATAATAAAGAATGGGGATAAGAAATCCTTTAAGAGATATGTCACTCGTTTCTACAACGCCTTCCTCGAGGTCCCCGAGCACCGCGATGAGACTGTCATCACCGTGCTGAGGTCGGGTCTTAGGCACAAAGAGTGGCTCCGCTCTTTTGCATTGGCTCAGTCTAAGACCATGGCCGAGGTAAAAGCGTGGAACGAGTGCGAAATCCAACTCGATTCCGAGGTTAACCCAAACCTACCCTGGGCCGACCAAAAGAAGAGGAGCAGAGAAGAGAAGAAGTGGGTCGACTGGCCAATGCTTTACTCCCCGAGCTTTCAGGAGTACACTCCTCTGAATATCTCCCAAGCCGAGCTATTAGAGAAAGCAAAGAGCGAGAGTTTTTTAAGCCCCCGCCAATCACCCCAAGGACGGAAAAGTGTCTCCGTGGCCCTTACTGCGCCTTCCATAGGATGCAAGGGCATTCGACCGAGAACTGCAAACAACTCCATGACTACATCGAGGAGTTGATCCGCGCGGGTCACCTGGCAAAGTACCTACGGGACAAACATCAAACAGATCGGAGGAAAGCCGATCAAATTAATGACGCAAAGCTAACTATCGGACAGATCATGGTCATCACCGACTGACCCGAGTCCGAGCAATAAGGACACCTGCCGATCCCGGACCGACGAATGTCTTCGGTCCATCTGCTGCTGGTAGCTTCCTACCCCACAACGCTGCGGATCGAAGCCCTCCTTACGAGGCCACCGAGCAGCTTTCCTGCCCGGTCAATCCCTAGCGGGTAGCTTCCTACCCCTACAACGCTGCAGATCAAAGCCCTCATCTCGAGGCCACGGCGCAGCTACTCTTCCCGGTCCATCCGCAGCTGGTAGCTTCCTACCCCACTACGCTGCGGATCGAAGCCCTCATCTAGAGGCCACCTCACAGCTACTCTGCCTGGTCCATCCGCAGCTGGTAGCTTCCTACCCCACAATGTTGCGGATCGAAGCCCTCCTCACGAGGCCACCGAGCAGCTTCCCTGCCCGGTCAATCCCTAGCGGGTGGTCCTACCCATCTACGCCAAAGATCGAAGCCCTCATCTCGAAGCCACTGCACAACTACTCTGTCCGGTCTATCCGCAGCTGGTAGCTTCCTACCCCATAACGCTGCGGATCGAAGCCCTCCTCACGAGGCCACCGAACAGCTTCCCTGCCCGGTCAATCCCTGGCGGGTATATTCCTACCCATCTATGCCAAGGATCGAAGCCTTCATCTTGAGGCCGCCGTGTTGCTACTATGCCCGGTCCATCCGCAGCTGGTAGCTTCCTACCCCACAATGCTGCGGATCGACGCCCTCATCTCGAGGCCACCACGCAGCTACTCTGCCCGGTCCATCCGCAGCTGGTAGCTTCCTACCCCCACAATGCTGCGGATCGAAGCCCTCATCTCGAGGCCACCGCGTAGCTACTCTGCCCGGTCCATCCGCAGCTGGTAGCTTTCTGCCCCACAACACTGCGGATCGAAGCCCTCCCCACAAGGCCACCGAGCAGCTTCCCTGCCCGGTCAATCCCTGGCGGGTAGATTCCTACCCATCTACGACAAGGATCGAAGCCCTCATCTTGAGGCCATCACGCAGCTACTCTACCCGGTCCATCTGCAGCTGGTTGCTTCCTACCCCACAACGCTGCGGATCGAAGCCCTCATCTCGAAGCCACCGCGCAGCTACTCTGCCCGGTCCATCCGCAGATGGTAGCTTCCTACCCCACAACGCTGTGGATCAAAGACCTCCTCACAAGGCCACCGAGCAGCTTCCATGCCCGGTCAATCCCTAGTGGGTAAATTCCTATTCATCTACGCTAAGGATCGAAGCCCTCGTCTCGAGGGCACCGTGCAGCAACTCTGACTGGTCTATCCGCATCTGGTATCTTCCTACCCCACAACGCTGCGGATCGAAGCCCTCATCTTGAGACCACCGCGTAGCTACTCTGCCCGGTCCATCCGCAGCTGGTAGCTTCCTACCCCACAATGCTGCGGATCGAAGCCCTCATCTAGAGGCCACCGCGCAGCTACTCAGCCCGGTCCATCCGCAGCTGGTAGCTTCCTACCCCACAACGCTGCGGATCGAAGCCCTCATACGAGGCGACCGGGCACTCTCACGCTCGGTTCATCCTACCAGGAAACTTCCTGCCCCCACAACAATGCAGATCAAAAGCCCTCATCACGAGACGAACGAGCACCCTCATGCTCGGTTCATCCTGGCGAGCGGCTTCCTTCCCCTCGACGCCAAGGATCGAAAGCCCTCATCACGAGGTGACCGGACACCCTCATGCTCGGTTCATCCTGGCGGGCAGCTTCCTGCCCCCACAATGCCAATGATTGAAATCCCTCATCACGAGGCGACCGGGCACCCTCATGCTCGGTTCATCCTGGCGGGCAACTTCCTGGCCCTCGATGCCAAGGATCGAAATCCCTCATCATGAGGAGACCGGGCACCCTCATACTCGGTTCATCCCGGCGGGCAGCTGTTCCCCGCCGAACACAGAGACGCGACCGCGCAGGTTCGTCTTGCCTGAAATTCGGGAAAGATGCTAATTAGTGCTATCCGTCCACCTCTCCGAAAATGCCAAGTTGATTTATGGCATCATGTATCGAAGGTTTAAATGGATGCGGCCGATGTAGTGGACTTCGTCAGATTCCCCCTCGTTTGAGGGGTTTTTGATTGTGGGGACGCTCTTCCCTGCAGGCGCAAGCCCCTGCAGTTAATTACGCTACCGCATCGCGGTAACAACTTTCTCTTTCTCCAGATGGTCACTTCGTGTCGTGAGTGTTTGTTTTGTGTTGTGGTTGCTCGTGGATTGTATACGGAGACTAATTTATGTTGTCGCCCGTAGGGCGTGGATTAGTCCAAATCGGTATCTTCTTAGATTTGGGTTTGGGGGTTGGTTTAAGGATACGTTAGCCTCATTTGGGACTAAGATCGACTTAAACGTTTGTTAAGGATACGTTAGTCTAATTTTTAAACTAAGATCAACTTAACAGGATCGTTTAAATCCAACAAGAGAGCATTTGGGCTGCCTCTGTTGTTTAGTTTAGGGACATTGCGGTCGATTACCAGTTTAAGGACGTGGTGATCCAATGTTAGTTTAAGGACGTCTTGGTCCATCGGTAGTTTAAGGACATTTCGGTCCAGGTTAAGGACATCGTAGTCCGTGGGTTTAAAGGGATCCCGCAGTCCAGGTTAAGGACATCGTAGTCCATGGGCTTAAGGACCCCACAGTCCGGTTTAAAGACATCGTAGTCTATAAAGTTTAAGGACATCATAGTCCATGAGTTTAAGGACCCCACAGTCCGGTTTAAAGACATCGTAGTATATAAAGTTTAAGGACATCATAGTCCATGAGTTTAAGGACCCCACAGTCCGGTTTAAAGACATCGTAGTCTATAAAGTTTAAGGACATCGTAGTCCATGAGTTTAAGGACCCCACAGTCCGTGAGATGTGTGGTTGTCGGGACCCGTCACCTCTCTGAAGACGTTGAAGGATTACAACAACAGATATCAGAGGAGTAAAGAGATGTACCCTTGAACCGGTGTGACTTGGTTGAATGATCAGTAGCCCATTTTAGGACTAAGATCTGTTGAATATTTGCGAGCAGATGGGCTCAGTTCAATATAACTTGAGGACTTATGTTCAGAATTGGGCTAAGTCCGATTAAAATGTTTAACATTTTTAATTCTGGCTATTGAGCCTTTACTTGGGCTTGACCCTTTTAGTAATGTTGAGCATTAGGTCCTGACAATTTTTGTCTTGTATTGAATGCATAGCATTCATCAGAACAAAATATGTTCTGACAGTGCGCCACGTAGCGCGTCAGGCGCTTTGCGCAAATTAAAGAGCGCATTGTGCTTCTGTCAGGTAGCGCACACGAAGGTGACATGTGTCGTGCTTAGCGCTAAGCGCTAGTTTATTAGCGCATTGCGCTTTCTATTTATGAGCGCTTTGCGCTGATTTAGGGGCGCGCCGGTGAGTGACACGTGGCGCGCTTGGCGCCAAGCGCCAGCCCATGAGCGCAGTGCGCTATTTCAGAAGCGCAAAACGCAAGTTGTTTCTGTGATTGACACTTGGCACGTTTTGGCGCTGAGCGCCAGTCCAAAGAGCCCAAAAACGCAGTTCATGAGTGCAAGGCACTGTTCAGTAGCGCAAAGCGTATCTGATCAAATTTATGATCAGAGAACAAGTTTATGTTCTTCTTTTAAAGGAGGTTTTGCCTCAAGAACAAAAGTTCTTGTTTATAAAAGGCTCTGCCTTTGTAGATCAAGGATCTGTGAATGAAGTAAATATTTCTTTTATTTTTATGATTAGATCTTTTGATCTTTTTATTTTTATCAAAGACCTTGGTCTTTTGTAGATCTATGATCCTTTAAGAAGATAGTTCTTCTCTTTTAATGAGATGATTTCATCTCTGTTGTTCAAGAATTAATTCTTTACCTTGAAAAAATGATCTTCTTTTTCTAAGAGCTTGCTCTTCTATCTCTTTGAGTTTTTCACAAAGTTTGCAAGGGGTTTCTCAGACTTGAAGTCTTGGGGCCTTTATATAGGGTAAATTGATTTGTTAAATCAGTTAAAGAGATCTTTCTCTGATTGATTTGGGGATATTTTCCCACCATTGGATCTTTGATCCTAGGGCTTCTGTTTTACAGAAAGCAATTTTCTTGTTTTTAACAAAATTGGAAAAATCTTTCCATGCAGAATTTATTCCGTCTTTGGTAATTTTTATTTACCATTGGATCATTGATCCAACGATACTCTGATTTACAGAGCACAATCTTGTTGTTTGGAAAGATTTTGAGGAATCTTTGCTTAACAGAATTTAGTTTCTGATTAATTAATAATTTATCATTATTATTAGATCTTTGATCTGACGGTGGGGAGTTTTTAGGTTCCGGCGCTAGCGCACCCGTGCTTTGCACGTGGTGCGCTACTTAAAAGGCAACGCACAATGCGCAAGCGCACCCGTATTTGACACGTGGTGCGCTGCTCAGAACGCAGTGCAGCCTGCGCTAGCGTACATGTGCTTTGCACGTGGCGCGCTGTTTAGGGCGCAGCGCACTTGGCGCTGCATCTGAAGCGTTGCTTCATAATATTTTAACTCTTGGCTTTAAGGCATTTGTTACATTCTTTGCATATGGAGTTTTTCCCTTCATTTTTTATTATATTATTATTTTACATTATTATTTATTATTATTATTATTAATTTTTTTATTATTATTTTATTATTATTTTTATTTATAAGGGAATAGGTTGTGAGCCAAAATTTTGGCGGGAATAAATGCCCCCCACTACTTTGCCCACGTAAGTATGTACGTGGGTGAAGTAGTGCAGAGTTATGCATGGCCACAGAATTGAGGGCTTAGGAGACAAGTTTAGGGTCCTTGAAGCCTAAAACTTTTTTCGTTCTTCATGAGCCGTAAGAGTCTCAAGAAGGTTTTTTCTCCCTACGAATCGAGAGGATCTCGTAGGTGCAAATTCTCCCTAGAAATCGTGAGGATTTCTAAGTGTTCATTACTTCCGTGAGTCGTACGGATCTCACTCGGGTATTCTTCCTTACGAATCGTGAGGACCCGTAAGTAGCTTCTTCACTTCAGCGGCGAATGTGGCCTTGGCAAATGTGGCCCGTAGATAATAAAGAACATTTCATCTTGAACTCTCCGAGAGGTAGTGACGGCTTAGGAAGCAGGTTCAGATCTGCTACCTAAGACTTTTCAACTTTATGAGCCGTGAGGGTCTCATAAATACTTTTCTCCCTACGAGTCGTGAGGATCCCGTAGGTGTATTTTCTCCTTATGAATCGTGAGGATTGCTAAGCGCGTTTTCTCTTGAGAGTCATAAAGATCTGTTCATATCATAATTTTGCATTTTTATATTCCCCATTCTTATTCATTTTACAAATAAACAGGTGTTTTTGATCCATGTTTGCTACATAGTTGCAGGTTACAGGTTCTCGGAACAAAAACAGTGAAAATGATGAAAAGACGATACAAAAGTGAGACTACGACCGACAAATGGAAGAATCTTGATCATGCCTACAGTTTGAAGAATAAACGAAGATCAATGGACAATTTCACAAAGCACAAAGGCAGTGCAAGGTTCAAGACTTCAACACGAAGCAAACAGTAAAAGTCCACGACATTATGCACTGTGGAAATCTGGAAGAAACTAGAAGACATTCTGAAGAACCAAGTGAAGAAAAACCAAGTAAAAAGCAACAGGAAGCATCTCAGAAGAATAGAGCCAACAAGCCCTATATATGGCCGCGGATCCGCGGCCAAACATGTGTTTTGGCCGCGGTTCCGCGGCCATGATGAGCCCGTGTCGGTGAAATTTCGTGTCGGTGCGACGGTGCGTTGACTAGTCTTCTTAGGGTATATTTGTAAATGCAGATGTGTATCGGATGTAACCCTAGGATTTCTATGATCTATAAATAGAAGACCTAAATCTCTTTTTGAGGTATGCCTCTTCTTGTGCCTCATTTCATTTTATCAAAATTCAGATCTGTAAATTTCTGTAAAGTATGAAGAGTGCATCAAATTAGAATAAGTTTTCAATTCTTGCCCTAATTAATTTTATTATCTGCCCTAGTATAATTTTCCTTTCTGCCCTAGTTAGATCTTTCATTCTCTGCCCTAGTTAGATAGTTAGAAAATGTTTTTCAATTCCCTAATGAGTGAGTAGTCTCCTCACTTGTTAGGGTTAGATTTGGGGAAGGCTTGAGAGATGAAGATCTCTCACCCCTTTCTTACCCATCACACGTTTTTATAGGACTCCATGCATACATGCACACACCGCTCCCTACGGCACCCTATCCCACGAGGTAGCAGTGATACCGTAGTATAAAGAACCGGTTGAGCGTGTTTTCCATGGAGATTAGGATAAGGATTAAGAAAGAAAGGATAAGAACCTAGAGGAAGAAACATCGTTTCTTCTCGATGGTACTAATCCACTTTATTAATTATTACCACAACACCTCATAGATCTTAAATAGGACATATAAAGCGGTGAGGAATATTGACTTTCCAAACTTAACTTAAACCTAACCCTAGCAAGATTTTGATCTAGATCAACTTAGTTTTTAGATTTAATCAATCCAACACCGTTTGGAATTAACTCGTTAGAACAAATCGAGAATACACAAAATCCTTGTGGACCGACCCGTACTCACCGGCTAAATACCAAGCGACCCCGTTCTTGATTGCGGTTAACAAATATTCTTTGAACAAATCAAATGGCGCCGTTGCCGGGGATGGCGTGTTATTTTCTTTTTGTAATTTCGGGTTAATATAAAATTGAAAAATCATAAAAACTGAAAAATTAAAAAATATAAAATTTTTATCATCTTTTATTGTTTGAAGGGTATTTTCGTTGGAATTTTGCAGGATCGAAGAACAAGTTCAGATCTGGAAAAATCCAGAGAGCAAAACAGAAAACCCTAGATCTGAACAACAGAGGATTTCCGCAACAGTGCAACAGAAGAAGTTTGGAGGGCCAAGTCAACAAGTCAACCGCGATTCCGCCACGCAAAGCGCCTTCTGGCCGCGGAACCGCGGTTCTGTAGGTGACGTCATCATCTAAAAAAGCGCTGTAAGCTTCCTTTCTCCTTCTCTGAACCCCTTGATATCTCCTCTGTAAAATTTGCCTGCGGGATTCTTTGCGCTAAAAATCTCTCCCCCTTCCAATAATTGATTTTGTGTAGGATTCTTTGCGCCGCGCTAAAATTTTTTTTTTTGCAAGTGTTGAATTGTGTTTTCTGATTTGCATATTTAAATTGACTTTAAGGGGCTTTTACACCAATCCAGATTGAGTGGGGATTTCATCACTCTTCCCAGGACCCTAGAAATCACATAAGGCATATTGCATTGACCATCAATTAATTAAAAAAGATTAGACTCAGCCCTAAGGACTTCACGCTCAATAGGACAAAGGAATAGTTGTAGGCATCGGCCGTTGATCCTAACATGATTTTATGGTGTCTAGGCAAGTGTGTCTAAGGCAAGTGGTTACTTAATTAGGCCCACTACTTACATAGTGGAGAACCTCCCACTTACCTGGCACTTACCTGACCACAATTGGCGGTGAAAAGACGGTTTGAGGTCCTACTTCTTGCCCTTTGGAACAGTTAGGAGCTGTCTAACTGACCTAGGTGACCCTAGATCTAAGCTTGATTGTGCATTTGTGATTGATTGAACGTGTGTCTAAGCCTTTTATCAAAAATCTTTTTTTTTTGCAAAAAGCTCCACATAAAAAAAAACACAAAAAGAAAAAATGAAAAATTTTTACAAAAAAAAACTTGCAACTTGTCGCTAAGAAATCCGTGCACCCCACATTCTTTTTCTTCTCCTTTCCTACATCATGGGTACCCCACCTCATAAAACTCTTGCCGAACTTTGGTACTCTCATCCAAACATTGCTTCATACGCGAATTGTTTTGGTCGAATTACGAATGACCCCTCCATGCCCAAATTTTTTTTGAAAGATCGAATAAAAGCATCTAGGAGAAACAGTTCAACTCCACAATCCACTTTGTATCAACCATTTCAACCTTCACCACCTTCTTACGTTGATACTGCTTTTTCGAGTCCTGTTGTAACTCCAAAACCCATGTCTATTGCTGAACATATTGAACAATCTCGTAACCGATCTTTCACTCCTTTCAACACTTCCAGTTCTTGGGATCAACAAGTCCATTCACCTTTTTATCCAAATGTTGATCCTACTCCTGTCCAATCATTCAATTCCTACCAGTCTTACCCGACTTTCGTACCTTCCCTAGACATTGCTTCTACACAACCATTTGGGAGTTTCCAGAAACCAAACAACTTTGAATCTTTTACTGAAACCCCTTCACAACCCATGTCTAGTCTGGAACAGTCGTTGGAAGCTTATATTGTAGCGATAAACCAACAGATAAGGAATTTGGATGCGTCCATTGCCGCCCTTATGCAACCTAGTGACCCGGTAGCTAGTTTCCAACTAGCTCCAAAAATTCCAATGTATGATGAGGCGATTGGACAAATTGAGAATTTGAGTGGAGAGAGTGAGCTGTGCACCCTTCCAAATCAAACCTACCCATCACCAATTGAATCCCACAACTCCGGTTTTCAAACAAGTGTCCCAAATGAATCACCAGTTAAAGATAAAACGTGTAATGAGTTGTGCGACTTTGTAGTGTTTGATTTACCTGATTGTGAAGAGTCCCTTTCGAGTGAAACCATCACCAATCCATTCGACCTCTACACCTCCAATCTAGAACCTGAATTGATAAATATCCATGGTTTTGATGAGGTGTCCGAGAAAATTGATTTTCACTTGATTGAGGATATTGACGCAGGGAATATTTTGGATGATGAACCCGCAGATTTGACTGAGTTTTTCTCTCCAATTCATCATCCCGAGTCATTAAATGTTTCTCCCGAACTTCATATGCGTCTTGATTTTGATGATAATAGCATGGATGGGATAACTTTTGAGAAGAATTATGAGGATAGTATTGAGGAGAGTATTGAGGATAGTATTGAGGATGAACTGGTTTTGTTTGATGAATCGGATTTTCCAATTCATCCTCCTGAACCTTTAACTGTTATACTTCCTAAATCACCACCCCTCATCCTTTCCATCATTCCGACCACACAACAGATCACGCATGAGGACTGTGAGTTTGAAAAATTTCTATTCGATCATAGCAGTTTGGACGCCACTAGTGCGTTCCTCTTTGAATCTGACACAGTTCTTGCAACTGATAACGATTACGAGTGTTTCACTTTTTTGGACGATTTTGAAGACTCACTGCCCGAGTTTGAGTCCTTTGAATTTTCAGATGAGTTAGTTGAACCATCAGACTCGGTTACCTACAGTCATTTCGAACCATTAATGGAATCCTTCGAATTCGAGACAGTTTACTTAGGTGAGAATAAGACTATCCTTAAATCACCCCCATTCGTTCTTTCCATCGTTTCGACCGCGCAAGAATCCGTCGCGCTTCCATTTTCAATGGATGGTTTACCAAGTTCAACGTACCCATGTTTTCCTGCGAATCTTGAGGGATTTGACCCCATTTCTCGACGGGTTGATAAATTAGCACAATCGCTTTTAACACATCGGTCATCACAATTTGTGCTAATTTATTCACTCTATTTACACGCTCAAGTTCGTACTACACTTCTTTCTCTCTTCCGCCATTCTTCTCTGAATATACCGAAACCATATTCCACCTTTCTTCCCATACGGTCTCGTGTGTTTCAACTCCTTTCTCTACACTCCATTCTTCCACCAATCCTACCATTATAACGATAAAATTTTTGAATGGTTGGTGCTAACCTTTGGCCTGTGTAAGGCCTTATATAGTTTGATTTTTCTCCTCATTAACTCTGAACTTTAAACGCTTAAAACAGTGGAAACACTGTTTCACTTAAGTTTGGGGGGACCTTTTTGTATATATATTTTGTTTTTCTTTTAATAATAAAAAAATATAAAAAATATAAATAAATAAACAAGGGAGTACCGACAATTTTGACCCTCTTGGTGTAGCCTGACAGTGAGGACACTGTCAAGTTTAAGTTTGGGGGTATGCTCGGTAAGCCTTCTTCCTTCGCATTCAAATGTATATTTTTGCATTTGCATACTTATTTTAAAACCCATAAAAATTGAAAATTTTTAAAAATTATTAAAAATTAAAACATTCAATTTTGGCCATAATTGACTTGAGTTTGACAAAAATGTTAACTAGCTAGGAACAACTAGATCTAGACTTAGTAAATTAAAAACCCTAAAAATAACCTTTCTTAAAATTTAACGGTAGAAAATATATGTCTTTGTAGTTTACTTAGAAATAGGCAAATTGTGAGTTCACTTCTTGGGCTAAGTTAAAATAAGGGAAGAGTATTGATATTTTTATTAAAGTGTAAGTCTGAAAAATAATTTCGAACCTTTAGTCTAAATTCTAAAAATATATACCCTACATCTTGCACAAACACGAACCTTGAAACTTGGAATAGTAGAAGAGACCTTGAAATACTCTTATCTAAAGTCCTTAGTATGAAGGAAAATAAAATAAAAATACAAGTGTGAATTAAGAGATAAAAAATGAACACTGGTTTTTGTAATTACTTAAGGCTGCATAAATAAAAAAATATTTAGCAAGGGTGCTTTATCACCTAGTGCCTTAGACCAACTGGTTTGAGAGTCACTGCTAAAGTCTTAGGTGTTACAAGACTAGGAATTACGTTTTAATATGCAAACACATTTTGTAATCGGTTGTTGGTATCTCAAGAAGTATTAACGGTCGCATGAAGAATGTGTGAGCAAATTTCATCTAAATATCCACCAATTGAAAAGTGCTTTGGACGATGGACAAGAGTATAATAGCTTGATTTGAATTTCCAAGTGTAGAGATGATATACACACACACACGTAAGGGTATGTGATTGGGGTTTAGATAAGAGATGGGAATGAAAAATAGGACTTATATCTTTAGTAGAGATGATAAAAATTCCTAAGTTGAGATAGAACTCTAGAAGGAAAACTCAAAAGATTGGGTGATCAGAGAACAAGTTTATACACTTCTTTTAAAGGAGGCTTTGCCTCAAGAACAAAAGTTCTTGTTTATAAAAGGCTCTGCCTTTGTAGATCAAGGATCTGTGAATGAAGTAAATACTTCTTTTATTTTTATGATTAGATCTTTTAGTCTTTTTCTTTTTATAAAAGACCTTGGTCTTTTGTAGATCTATGATCTTTTAAGAAGATAGTTCTTCTTTTTTAATGAGATGATTTCATCTCTGTTGTTCAAGAATTAATTCTTTACTTTGAAAAAATGATCTTCTTTTTCTAAGAGCTTGCTCTTCTTTCTTTTTGAGTTTTTCTCAAAATTTGCAGGGGGGTTTCTCTATATCTCAGACTTGAAGTCTTGGGGCCTTTATATAGGGCAAATTGATTTATTAAATCAGTTAAAGAGATTTTTCTCTGATTGATTTGGGGATGTTTCCCCACCATTGGATCTTTGATCCTAAGGCTTCTGTTTTACAGAAGGCAATCTTCTTGTTTTTAACAAGAATGGAAAAATCTTTCCATGCAGAATTTATTCTGTCTTTGGTAATTTTTATTTACCATTGGATCATTGATCCAACGGTGCTCTGATTTACAGAGCACAATCTTTTTGTTTGGAAAGATTTTGAGAAATCTTTACTTAACAGAATTTAGTTTCTGATTAATTAATAATTTATCATTATTATTAGATCTTTGATCTGACGGTGGGGAGCTTTTAGGTTCCAGTGCTAGCGCACCCGTGTTTTGCACGTGGTGCGCTGCTTAAAAGGCAGCGCACATTACGCTAGCGCACCTGTATTTGACACCTGGTGCGCTGCTTAGAGCGCAGCGCAGCCTGCGCTAGAGCACACGTGCTTTGCACGTGGCGCGCTGTTTAGGGCGCAGTGCACTTGGCGCTGTATCTGAAGCGTTGCTTAACAATATTTTAACTCTTGGCTTTAAGGCATTTGCTACATTCTTTGCATGTGGAGTTTTTCCCTTCATTTTTTTATTTTATTATTATTTTACATTATTATTTATTATTATTTTTATTAATTTTTTTATTATTATTTATTATTATTATTTTTTATTATTTTTTAATTTTTTTATTTATAAGGGAACAGGTTGTGAGCCAAAATTTTGGCGGGAACAGCAGCTTCCTGCCCTTCGACGCCAAGGATCAAAAGCCCTCATCACGAGACGATCGGGCACCTTCATGCTCGATTCATCCTGGCGGGCAGCTTCCTGCCCCTCGACGCTAAGGATCGAAAGCCCTCATCATGAGGCGATCGGGCACCCTCAAGCTTGGTTCATCCTGGTGGGTAGCTTCCTGCCCCATGACGCCAAGGATCGAAAGCCCTCATCATGAGGTGACCGGGCATCCTCATGCTCGGTTCATCCTGGCGGGCAGTTTCCTGCCCTTTGTTTCCCCCAATCAGAGCAAAGTTCTGTTCAAATATCAAAATTTGAAATGAAGCAGCGCTAAGTGCGCTGCACTCTAAGCAGCGCACCACGTGCAAAGCACGTGAGCGCTAGTACTAAAAGCGCTGCACTCTAAGCAGCGTACCACGTGAAAAGCACGTAAGCACTAGCGCTAAGTGCGCTGCACTCTAAGCAGCGCACCACGTGCAAAGCATGAAAGAGCCAGCGCTGGAACTAAATGTTCCCAACCGTTGAATCAAAGATCCAACGAACATGATTAAAAATCATCAATTAAGCAGAGTAAAATTCTGTTAAGGAAACATTCATCACAATCTTTCCAAACATGAAAGATTGTGCTCTGAAAATCAGAACACCGTTGGATCAATGATCCAATGGTGATTAAAAATCACTAAAATACAGAGTAAATTCCATATGGAAAGATTTCTCAATCTTATTAAAAACAAGAAGATTGTCTTCTGTAAAACATAAGCTCTTGGATCAAAGATCTAACGGTGGGGAAATCCCCAAATAAATTAGAGAAAAGATCTTTTCAACCGATTCAACAAATCAGCATATCCTATATAAAGGATCCAAGACTTCAAGTCTCATAGAGAGTAACCCTCCATAAACTTTGAGAAAGTTCAGAGAGAAGAGCAAAACTCTTAGCAGAAGAAGAATTTCTTCAAGGTAAAAACAGAGAGATAAAAATCTCATCAGAAAAAGAACTTAGTTCCTTTGCCACATCATAGATCTTTAGCACGAATTGTTTTTCACAAAAGAGATCATAACATCTCATTATAAAAGGGGGGAAAATAATTCAATTCTCTTAGGATCATGGATCCATAAAGGCAAAGCCTTTCACCAAGAACATAAGAGATTGAAATATCTCCTATAAAATAAGAACTGTGTTCTTAAATCTATGAGATAAAGTCTCTAATAAATGAGAGTTTAATTCTCAGAGCGCAGAACTGATCAAAATTGCATAAAAGGAGCGCCTCAGCGCTCCAAATCTAGCGCATAGCGCTGCAGAGCCTTAGTGCTCCAAATTTAAAGAAGCGCACTGCGCTCATTGTCTGGCGCACAGCACCAAGCGCGCCATGTGCTCCTTACGTGTGCGCTACTTCACCAGAAGCGCACTGCGCTCATTGTCTGGCGCACATCGCCAAGCGCGCCACGTGCTCCTCACGTGTGCGCTACTTCACCAGAAGCGCATTGCGCTCATTGTCTGGCGCACAGCGCCAAGCGCGCCACGTGCTTCTCACGTGTGCGCTACTTCACCAGAAGCGCACTGTGCTCATTGTCTGGCGCACAGTGCCAAGTGCGCCACGTGCTCCTCACGTGTGCGCTACTTCACCAGAAGCGCACTGTGCTCATTATCTGGCGCACAGCGCCAAGTGCACCACGTGCTCCTCACGTGTGCGCTACTTCACCAGATGCGCTAAATGAACATAAACTGTTCTACAAATAAAAGCCCCAGAGCTATAATGAATGCTCAGTACTCAGTAAAAGACAAAAACGATTGTCAGAACCAATGCTCAGCATTTTAACTGAATGGGTCAAGCCCAAGTTGGCCACAAATCCCCACTTCAGATTAATTGAGCCCATGTGCTCATAAATCTTTGATCTTAGTCCTAAATTAGACTACAGATCTCCCAACCAATATTGGTTCAAGGGTACATCTCTTCACTCCTCTGATATTTATCGTTGTAATCCTTCAATGTCTTCAGAGAGGTGACGGGTCCCGACAACTAGACATTCCATGGACTGTGGGGTCCTTAAACTCACGGACAATGATATCCTTAAACTTTATGGACTGTGGGTTCCTTAAACTCATGGACTATGATGTCCTTAAACTTTACAGACCATGATGTGTTTAAACTAGACTATGATGTCTTTAAACTCCATGGACTGTGACATCCTTAAACTTATAGAGCCCAAATGCTCTTTTGTTGGATCTAAATTATCCTGTTAAGTAGATCTTAGTCTAAAATTAGACTAACGTATCCTCAACAAATGGTTAAGTAGATCTTAGTCTAAAATTAGACTAACGTATCTTGATTGATCATTCTTCGTGTGTATTTGGAAAAGTTTTAATCACAACCAAAGAAATTCATACCGCAATCAATTAACGGTGTCGATATAGCGCGTTAATGAATACGGATCGTCCACTGAGATGTGTGTTTTGATCGATCTTGTTTTAGATGAGTCGAAATAAAAATATAAAAGAAAATGCAAGAAAGTTGATTCAAGATTTGTATGATTTGATTTTAAGAAACATCAAGAAAATAGAGATCTAGAATCAAGAATCAAGAAATGTCCCAATCACTTTGATTTATCAAGATAATGAAAAATAGCATATAGGATTCGATTGAGTTAATAGTTAATGATGAATCTAATAATTCCTAATCTTATCTATTGATAATTTGTAGCTAGATTGATGATGATGAATGAAGATTAGGGATCTATTGAAGAAACTCGGGTTTCTCCTTCTATCCCTTATCTTTTCAATCATGATCATTCGGATCTAGCCTCTAACAAAGAAAATCATCAATCATTTGATCCCTAATTTGCAACGAAATTCGCAAGAATGTGATCTCGATCCAAATTAGGTCATTGATGATTCTTTTTCCTAGAGTTCACAAATCTAATAAGACTTAAAATTAGTATTAAGATTTAATCATCATTAGATCTATCAATTCTCTCGAATTCTCCACAAGCAGAGAATTAACTCAAGCATCATGAAAATAAATGAATCAAAGATCAAGAAATTTCACAGCGCAAGAATGTAAAGAAAACAAGAATTTCAATTATCACCTTTATTAAATCGACGACTAATTACACATTCCCTCAATTCGAGCTTATAAGATATTGCTCTCGATCGCTCCTTTTGAAGAGGTAACTAGATCCGTCGAATTTCGTTCCGCTCGATCTCCGTGAGTCGCGGATCGTCGTGGATCTCTTACTCGGATGAAGATTGGGTTCGCGGATAAAGGATCGATAGTTGCTTGCTTGATTTATTTCTCAAAATGATCTTGATTTGGCTTTGGAAATGGATTTGGGCTAGGGTTTTGGTATCAAGTTGTGTCACTCAACTTGAATTTGAATTTTGGCTCCAAAAATGTAACTAACTCACCACTAATTGTCTAACCTCCAAACCCTAGATCTAGATCTCTTTTTATAACCACCTCATTTGAATCTTCCCTCCAAAACTAAGTTGTTAGAAAGAACTTTCTAGAATAAGGTTATTGGAGGGAGCCTTCTAGAATAAGGTTGTTGGGGGGAGCCTTCTAGAATAAGGTTGTTGCAAGGAATATTCTAGAGTGAGTTTGTTATGCAGAGCCTTCTGGAGGAAGCCACGTGGTCTTTGAGAGTCTTCTGGAAGCTTAGGCTGTTACAAGAAGCCACGTGGAGAAATTTGACTCGCTGATGAGTTAACAAGGCCGTGGAACCGCGGTAACTCGGCCGACTCGGCCGCGGATCCGTGGCCATGTTGGTGAATTACTGCATGCAATTTCCAGGTAATTCTTCTGTTGGCTTTATGGCACTTTCCTGATGTCTGGAATATTTTTATACTTTCTTGTTTACTGTCAGATTTCAAGTGTTTGACTTGACGTGTTTTATCAGCACTTTTAGCAGTTCCGGCTCTTTTACCTAGAGAATTTCCTGCACACAATCTCGAGACAAGTGTTGATATAAAAGATCATGCGTGTAGTAATAAACACTCAATTTCCCTCAAAATGCCGGTTATAATATATAACACATGTTATTTGGTATTTTGCAGAACAATTGCTAATATATGCTATATTTATACCAAACACCTTTAGATAATTGCAAATAGTGGGGAAATTGATGTGTTAAAAATGCAATATTTTCGACCGATCAAATTCCCCCAAACTTAATTTTGGTCGTCTCGAGCAAACATATTTTATTCAAGAGAAGGAGAAAATAAAGAAAAAGAAAAACTAACTAGCACACTTTCGTAGGCAACACGATTGCACTGAGCACGTGCAACAAGCCTTTAAATCTCCAGGTGTCCCTAGTAGGAGGAGTGTTGTCTTCTGAGGGTTTTCAGCGGATTGCACCCACAAAATCCAATAATAAAAGGAAGACCGTGAAAGTTACATGCAAAGATAAGAATTATAAAGAAAGACCTTGAAAATTAGAGTTTCCAACTACACTAGCTTTTCAGTTGTCATGAGCCCTATCTTAATAGTCATGAAAAGATATTAGAAATCACATCATCCCTCAATAAAACATCGTCTTTATTCTTCATTCCTACCTTTCTTCCAAATATCGATCATATACCCCTACGTGTGTGTAAGAAACATCCCTACACTCTATCATACTCTTGTCTATCGACCTCAGTACTTTTTAATTGATGAATATTTAGATGGAATTGCTTACACATTTTTCATGCGACCGTTAATACTTATTAAGGTACTAACCGACCGATTACTCATGTGCTTGCTTATTAGGCGTATTAGTATTTTGCTCGTCTTGCACCACCTAAGGCTTAGCAGTGACTCCCAAACCAGTTGGTCCAAGGCACTAGGTGATGAAGCACCCTCGCTATATTTTTTTTATTGCTGCCTTGGTGATAACAAAATCAGTGTTCATTTTTCATCACCATTTTATATTTTCTTCATTTATTATTTCCTTCATACTTTGGCTTTTAGACAAGAGCATTTCAAGGTATCCTTTACTATCCCGAGTTTCAAGACGTGTGTAAGTGCGTATAATAGGGTACCAACGTTCAAATGTTTGGCTTTCAGAATAGAAACTATTTTTCAGACTTATTTTTATCCGCAAATTAGTGACTTCTTTTATCTTACTAACCCTTGGGACAACGGCTCATAACTACTTATTACTAGTTCGTTTAAGAAAACTTCTAATTTTCTTGGTTTTCTTAAATTTTTCTAATGTTTTGGATGTAATTTTTCACTATCTAATCTTTTATTATCTTATTCATGTACAAAAAAAAATTTAAATTTTTTTTTCATTATATATTTTGTGCTTATGCAAAGTATGCGAAGTGATGCGTAAATAAACACAAATCTCCCCCAAACTCGTTTTCAACAGCGTCCTCACTGTTGCTATCTGTTGGATCACAAAAATCTGCAAGCTTGGGAGGACATTATTAATGGGGGAAAAAATATTTTAAAGTGAAAATCCCCCCAAACTTATTTTTGGCTCACAATTTTGAGGACACCATTTATTTTCAAGAGCCAAAAATGCACCCCCCCCTCAAACATGAGTTTAGACAATATTAAGCATTTTAAGAGGGGGTAAGTCATTTGGTCAAAATAAGACTTTACAAAGACCAAAAATTAATACCAATCATTCAAAGATTTTATCAGTGTAGCGTATAGGTCAGTGGAAGAACATGTTGTATAGAGTCAGGAAGAAATGAGAAAGGGATAAGTGGTGGTCTAGAAAGGGTTTGAGTTTTAAATTAGAGAAATGAAAGAATGAGGATGAATGATAGGGAGAATGTGAATGATTAGGAAGAAGGAGTGGTGGTGGTTCAACTTCTATAGGTTGATGTTGATCAATCATAAAATCCATATTGTTTAGGAATGCAAGTTCGTCAGCAAAAAATTCTTCAAAATTTTCATCGATGATGTGATCAAACATTTTGCTGTCAATAAATTTTGTGTCAGATTTTACCATACTTGATTTGTCAAAATACATGGAGGTAGAAGACTCTAAAGACTCATCTACCTCATTTTCAAAAATATCCAAATCAAGTTGGCTTTCTGAGATTGTCGAACTTGAATTAACGGATTGTGATCCATCAACACTCACTATCATTACCGGAACAGAAGAAGAATCAGAAAGAGTGGAAGATGAAATGGGTAAACAAATTGGTGTGTCGAGGATTGCAAAATCAGATGTGGGAGATGAAGGCTGAATTTCGGTCTGATGTTCGGTTATACCATTATTATCAACTTGGAGAAGCATTGGGGTTCGGGAAGAATTATCAAAGGCTCGAGATGATGACCACAAGGAAGTGAAAGGACCTGATGAATTGGTGGGACAAACTCATCCAAAATTTCGGGTTCATCAATCAATATATCCCCAATGCCAATCACCTCATTCAAGTGAAGGCAAAAATTCTCAAACACCTCATTCAAAAAATGGTTTTCAATCAATTTTGGTTCAAGAGTGGAGGTGTAGAGATCACAAGGATTTGGTATGGTTTCACTCGAAATGGACCCTTCACAGTCGGGCAAATCAAACACTGCATTATTACACAACTTATCATACATTCTATCGTCAATTGGTGAATCTTTTGGTGTACTCGATGAATCTGTGAAACCGAAGTTGTGGATTTCAGTTTGGAAAGGGAAGGTTTGATTAGGAAAGGTGTATAGTTCTCTCTCACTACCCAAATTCTCATTTTGCCTTATGCCTAAATTATATATTGAAAAATTTTGGGCTGGTTTGGAATTGTTTGCTTGCCACCACTCTGTCATTTCCTTCCTAAATTGGTTCAGATATTTTTCTAATGTCTGCTCAAGATTAGACTTGGGTCGATAAGGGGTTTCCGTATAAGATTGAAATTCTTGTGGACAATTAAAACTCCCAAATGACTGATTAGAAGGACTGTTTAGAGAAGGTGGAAAAGTCGGATTTGATTGATAGGAACAGAAGGGTTGTGAAAATTGGGCAGGAGTAGGGTCAATATTGTGATAAGAAGAATATTGATATTGGTTGGTCGGTTGGCTATTGGACATCATGCATGCCACAAACCGATTATGAAATTCTTCTTTAGAAAGTGGAGGTGATGGTTGATATTGGTCCGGATTGAAACTTTGGCCTTTAGCCCTAGCTATATGCTCAGCAATAGACATGCGTCTAGGGGCATCCTCACTCGGAGTATCAACTGAAACAGATGTAGAATTAGGATACGGTTGATATTGGTCTGGATTGAAACTTTGACCTCTAGCCCTAGCTATATGCTCACCAATGGACATGCATCTAGGGGCATCCTCACTGGGAGTATCAACTGAAACGGATGTAGAATTAGGATACGGTTGATAAGAGCTAGACTGAGGTGGCCAACTAAATCTACCCGCTTGTTCTATCCGATCTCTTAAGGACATGGGAGAGTCGGACGGTATACCGAAGCGATAACGAAAACAAGAAATATCTGGTTGTGGACAGCAAAGCTCGGTAAGAGTTCTTCTGTTTGGGTCACCCATTATAAAAAGAGAAGAGGGGGAAAGGGTAAAAAGGGGAGAAAATAATTGGTTTGTTTTGAAAAAGGACGGATTTATGAAAATTCACACAAACATACACAAGCAACCCTATATCTAATGGTTACCTAGGTCAAGTCTCTAGACCGCTCCTAAAATTCCAGAAGACAAATCGCAGGATAAATCATCTACTGCCTTTTTGCCCCTCCTGCGGCCAAGTAAGTTCCAGGTAAGTGGGAGGTTCTCCGCTATGTAAGCAGCGGGCCTAATTAAGTAACCGCTTGCCTTAGACACACTTGCCTTAGACACCACAAAAGAAACGCGGATAAGCAATAGATTACCCACGACCTCTTTCTATCCTAATTGAGCACGACGGTCCTTAGAGTCTTGTCTATATATTTTTTAGTTAATGAAGGGTGATGCAGATGCTAGTTTTGTGATTTTCGGGGCTTAGGAAGGGTAATGAAATCCCCATCTAATCTGAATTTGGTCTTTACCCCTTAATTTCCGTATTAAAATATGCACAAAACAACCAATTTCAAGAATTGCAACAAATTTATTTTTTTAGCGGCGCTGAATTTTGCAAAGAATCCTGCATGAAATTGATATTGGACAAGATCAGAGAGAAGAGGAGAAAACAGAGAGCAAACCTGAGAAATTTGGCACAGTGCAAACCCTAAACGGCGACGGAACCGCCGCAAAAACGCCTCATTGGCCGTGGAACCGCGGCTTGATGGGGGAATTAGGGTGCTGAAATTTTTGTGCAGGTCCCTGCGCTTCTCTGGATTCTTCAGATGTTCTCTGAATCTTGATCTCACTACTGAAATGATTTCAGATTCCGTCGCAAAAAAAAAATTTAAACACTAATCGTTAAGCACTTGAAGCGAATCTTGGATGAAAATTTGATGGAATAATAATTTTTCAACTCAAATAACAAAACCGAACAAAATAGCACACATCCCCGGCAACAACGCCATTTGATTGATCGTTTCCGTGTCGTGTTTAGAAATGTTTCAATCACAACCAAAGAAATTTATACCGCAATCAATTAACGGTGTCGATGTAGCGCGTTAATGAATACGGATCGTCCACTGAGATGTGTGTTTTGATCAATCTTGTTTTAGATGAGTCGAAATGAAAATATAAAAGAAAATGCAAGAAAGTTGATTCAAGATTTGTATGATTTGATTTTAAGAAACATCAAGAAAATAGAGATCTAGAATCAAGAATCAAGAAATGTCCCAATTACTTTGATTTATCAAGATAATGAAGAATAGCATGTAGGATTCGATTGAGTTAATAGTTAATGATGAATCTAATAATTCCTAATCTTATCTATTGATAATTTGTAGCTAGATTGATGATGATGAATGAAGATTAGGGATCTATTGAAGAAACTCGGGTTTCTCCTTCTATCTCTTGTCTTTTCAATCATGATCATTCGGATCTAGCCTCTAGCAAAGAAAATCATCAATCATTTGATCCCTAATTTGCAACGAAATTCGCAAGAATGTGATCTCGATCCAAATTAGGTCATTGATGATTTTTTTTCCTAGAGTTCACAAATCTCATAAGACTTAAAATTAGTATTAAGATTTGATCATCATTAGATCTATCAATTCTCTCGAATTCTCTACAAACAGAGAATTTACTCATGTATCATGAAAATAAATGAATCAAAGATCAAGAAATTTCACAATGCAAGAATGTAAAGAAAACAAGAATTTCAATTATCACCTTTATTAAATCGACGACTAATTACACATTCCCTCAATTCGAGCTTATAAGATATTGCTCTCGATCGCTCCTTTTGAAGAGATAACTAGATCCGTCGAATTTCGCTCCGCTCGATCTCCGTGAGTCACGGATCGTCGTGGATCTCTTGCTCGGATGAAGATTGGCTTCGCGGATAAAGGATCGATGGTTGCTTGCTTGATTTGCTTCTCAAAATAATCTTGATTTAGCTTTGAAAATGGATTTGGGCTAGGGTTTTGGTATCAAGTTGTGTCACTCAACTTGAATTTGAATTTTGGCTCCAAAAAAGTAACTAACTCACCACTAATTGTCTAACCTCCAAACCCTAGATCTAGATCTCCTTTTATAACCAGCTCATTTGAATCTTCCCTCCAAAGCTAGATTGTTAGAAAGAACCTTCTAGAATAAGGTTGTTGGAGGGAGCCTTCTAGAATAAGGTTGTTGCACGGAATATTCTAGAGTGAGTTTGTTATGCAGAGCCTTCTGGAAGAAGCCACGTGGTCTTTGAGAGTCTTCTGGAAGCTTAGGCTGTTACAAGAAGCCACGTGGAGAAATTTGACTCGCTGATGAGTTAACAAGGCCGCGGAACCGCGGCAACTCGGCCGACTCGGCCGCGGATCCGTGGCCATGTTGGTGAATTACTGCATGCAATTTCCAGGTAATTCTTCTGTTGGCTTTATGACACTTTCCTGATGTCTGGAATATTTTTATACTTTCTTGTTTACTGCCAAATTTCAAGTTTTTGACTTGACGTATTTTATTAGCACTTTTAGCAGTTCCGGCTCTTTTACCTGGAGAATTTCCTGCACACAATCTCGAGACAAGTGTTGATACAAAAGATCATGCGTGTAGTAATAAACACTCAATTTCCCTCAAAATGCCGGTTATAATGTATAACACATGTGATTGAAACGATTTTCCGTTGTGTATGTAGAAAATAGAATAGAAATCACAACCAAAAATATTTTGACCGCAATCAATAACGGTGTCGAATGTAGCGCGTTAGTAAGTGCGGATCGTCCACAGTGACAGTGTAATTGTTCGTGCTTTGAATTAGATGAATTGAAACTTTAATGAAAAGAAAACAAACAATTCATGATTTTATATTTGAAGTTCAAGAATTAGAAAATATAGATCTAATAACAAGAAAAAGATAGAATCAAGAATTGATAGTTTGATAATTTTTCCAAACCAAATATCAAGATCGAAATGAGGCTCGTAGGAATCGATCGGATCTATAGATGTGATGTAATCTTACAATTACGTATTCTTATCCTTCGATGAATTGATACTAGATCGATGATGATCGATCGAGAATTAGGGATTTCTTATGAAACTAGGGTTTCATCTTATCCCTTGTTCTTTCGTCGATATCATTCATATTCTAGCCTCTAGTAAATTCAAGAAACGATCGTAGATCCCTAACTTCGAGCGATCACGATCAAGAAAGCATCGCGACGAAACTAGGTCATCGATTCTTGAATTTGCTAGGGTTTACAAAACTCGTAGGACTCAAGAATCGTTTAAAGATTTGTTACATCATCATTCTATTGATCGTCTCGACTCCTTAACGAGCGGAGTTTTACTCAAACATCATCACAAGAACTACAATCATAAATTGAGATCGAATCATGATGCAAGAATTTAAAAGAAAGCAAGATTAAAGAATTTCACCTTTTATTTATATCAACAATTTCATTACATTCGCTCAAGAACTACAAGTGGAAGAACTCGATCGTCGATTTGGCTTCGCTCGTCTCCGTGGGTCGCGGATCGGCTTGGATCACTTGCCCGATTGAAGATCGGCTCGGCTCCTAAAAGGTTGAAGGCTTCTTGCTTGATTGGTATTCAAGATCTTGAATTTGGAGTGGAATTAGGGTTAGGGTTTCGCACAAGCCTTGTCACTAGACTTGTGGAAGAAGATGAAGAATTAGAATGATGAGAGAAGACTAACTAATGATTAATGAACACCCTCAACCCTTAGATCTAGGTTCCTATTTATAGCCATCAAAACCCTAGATCTAGGATTTGAATTTTAAGTTTCCCTCCAAAAGTTTGTTAGATGAAATTTGAATTTCCCTCCAAAAGGTTGTTGAGGAGAAGCTTCTAAATGTGATTAGTTAGGAGGGAGCTTCTAGAAGAGGTTAGTTAGGAGCTTAATGAGGATTAGCTTAATTAATCATCTTTTGCTGATCTGGCAGAAGACTCTGGAGAATTCTGGAATTTGACGTGTCAAAATGAGGTGTAGCCACTGAGAGAAGCATTATGCACCAAAATTGGAATGATGATCTGACCAAACTGCCGCGGAACCGCGGCGCAAGCCGGCTCCCGCCGCGGTTCCGCGGCGCTTTAGAAGCTTTAGGGCTTGAAACTTTTGGTGCTTGTTGGGCTTGAGTTGTGGGCCTTTCTTTGATATGTTGAATTGTATTTCTCCCTTGAGATTGCTACCAGATCTGAAATCATTGAGTTGGCGTATTTTTGATCAGCTCTTTTGGCTTTGCTCCTGCAATTTCTTGCACAAATCTCGAGACAAGTGTTGCGCAAATACAGAGATGATGCGATGCCATGAAATGCGGTCAATTTCCCTTAAAGTGCCGGTTTTAAAGTCTAACACATGCAATCTGATATTTAACGACTGATTTGCTAATATGTGCTATATGAATGCCGAACACTTCTATATGAATGCAAATGATAGGGAAATTGCCGTGTTAAAAATACATTATTTTCGACTGATCAACATGTTATTTGGTATTTTGCAGACAAATTGCTAATATGTGCTATATTTATACCAAACACTTTTAAATGATTGCAAATAGTAGGGAAATTGATGTGTTAAAAATGCAATATTTTCGACTGATCATATCCTTAACAAATAGTTAAGTAGATCTTAGTCTAAAATTAGACTAACGAATCCTTAACAAATGGTTAAGTAGATCTTAGTCTAAAAATTAGACTAACGTATCCTTAACAAATGTTTAAGTTGATCTTAGTTTCAAATGAGACTAATGTATCTTTAAACCCAAACCAAAATCCAAATCTAAGAAAATACGGATTTGGATTAATCCACGCCCTACAGGCGACAACATAAATTAGTCTCCGTATACAATCCACGGGTAACCAAAAATAAAACAAACACAAATGACACGAAGTGACCATCTGGAGAAGGAGAAAGTTGTTACCGCGATGCGGTAGCGTAGTTAACTGCAGGGGCTTGCGCCTGTAGGGAAGATCGTCCCCACAATCAAAACCCCCTCAAACGAGGGGGAATCTGACGAAGTCTGCTACAACGGTCGCATCCGTCTAAACCTCCGATATACGGAGCCATAAATCAACTTGGCTTCTTCGGAGTGGTGGATGGATAAAACCAAATAGCATCTGCCCCCAAATTCAGGCAAGACGTCTGTCTTCCCGGCTTTCGGCGGTGAACAGATTCTGGCACGCCCGGTGGGACCTTTTTCTCTTTTAACTCCACACTTTGTGTGTCGTGTTTTACCACGATCGAATAATCGCGGTATATATGTTTGTGGTTGCCCCTAGGGGAGTGGATACTGAAGCCGGCGTTTCGTCTCTATGAAGAATGGCGTTTGCTCCCACCCTAGCAACTCAGGCTCTATCATATCCGGTGGAGTCAAGTATGGGCCACTTGCAGCCTCAAATCTCTACAATTCGGCTCTTCAAGAAATCAACGGGCTTCTCTTTGGGTCGATACTCCCACCTCCCACCCTCGGTGCCTCAACACCGATGGTGGAAGCCCAGAGGAAGTCTGTCATCCACAGGCGGGCTCCCCAAGCAACAGCTTTGCCGATGGAATCATTCCTCAAACAACTGGCACATGCCAAGGACCAAGGTCGATGCAGGGGGCAGAATATTCAAGCTCTCAAAAGAAACAGGGGGCAGGCTCGGCAAAATCTTGGAGCTAATCAAATCCCGGCCGTAAGAAATGGTCAACGTCAATATCGGCATCACACAAAATGAGCTGGGGGCAGTTCTCCGCATGGTCCTGTTTTAACCCCAGTGGTGAATGTTGTTCCAACCGGGAACAGCTTCAAATTGTTGCGAAGGGTCAGACAAAATTCTCCTACCGCAATATTGAAGAAATCTCCGCAGCCCATGGAGATCCCACAATAGCAGAAACCAGTTTGCTCCCTAAAGCAACTTTCCTCATCTATATATAAGGTGTGGAAGCAGGTGAAGGGGACTCACCCCAAGACGGATCCTGATATAGCGGTTCCTCTCAAAACCAAAACGGCTTTTCACAAAAAAATAGAGGCTTAATAAAGCTCAAGTGCCCGAAGTAAACTCTAAAGGCCAAGACTCCAAACACCCCAAGCCTGGGGGCATGGTAGTTCACATAGTCTACGTGGTAAATTCCAAAGATGAAGTTCGAGCTTATACTAGTCACCGACCTCAAACTCGGTCCTCGACAAAAGTTCAATTGCAACGTGAAAAGCTGCAGAAGATGCTCACTCAGGCGGCAGCAAACGCTAAACCATCGTCTAAGAAAAATCCCTAGGGCGCACCCAAAAAAAGAATAGAGAAGGAGTCGGATAATGATTTCCTAAAGTGCGCTCTGAAAATAGAGATGAAGAAGCGGCAGAAATGTCCATTAAAATGAACCAGATGGCTCTTCTGATTCAGAATATGGCTGGAAAGATGGTTCAATCGGAACCACTGGCAGATGAACCGCCAGTAGTCAGTGTTAAAGATAAGGATGACATTTCAAATCCTCTGCAAAGCTCACCAATGGCTGAGGAGGAAATGATTCCTAAAAGCAAAGCTGAACGAATATATCGCTCAGCAAATCGAAGCTCACTACGCCAGAGAAGCCACAAATAGATCAATCAAGATTGGTCGACCGTATCCGACATGGCACAATCAAATACAGTACCCGCCAGAGTACACAGTTCTAATGTGCCACATGTACAAAGGAACTGAGAATTCTTGCCGGCACATTGCGCGATTTGAACCCATGTGCGGCAATACTGATATACTTCTCCTCCGACAGTTCATCGGCTGTCTGGCGGGTATTGCCTTCGAATGGTATGCGGAACTCCCGAATAACTCCATGAATACCTTCGACGAAATGGAGATGCCCTCCTGTCACAGATTCGCCAGTGTGAATAAACGCACTACCGTGACGGCACTGGTCAACGAAAGGGTTAGACCGAATGAGACTTGGGTTCAATGTGTTACCCGATGGAGAAATCTCTGGTCAAATACAAGCAACGCATCGATGAAGTTGCTTCCATGGGAATGCTCATAGCCACTCTTGACCCAAATTCAAAGGCATCCTCGTGTATGGCCCTCTTCAAGCCGATAACCTTCGAAGAGCTCATGGATAAAATGACTCGATTGGATCAGCTGAGTCAAGATCCTTCATCATCTGATGAAGATGAATGAAAAGCGGAGGTAAGGTGGTATTTGTCGCCGATGCTCAACAAAAAAAAATGAGCGATTTTGAAACAACCTGTCACTAAAATAGTGACGGCATGAGTACTCGCCCTCCCGAGGTATACACAGAGGGCATATTTCTCACTGGAGGAAGAATCTCTACGTAAGATGGTCCTTTCTTCTCAAAGAATAGAAAGGATATCAAGGGGCTTACAAACGAGTCCTGCAGTCAAGTGGAATATCCCACTTGAACAAAAAAAAAAACGGTATGTCCACAAGCAAAATGGGCACGGATGAAAACCCGAAAGGGCTCCATGAGTAAAAACAGCAGGACTACCGGCGATGTTTGTGAAAACCCGAAAGGGCGCAGACTCGTAAAAAAAAAACAGTATGTCCACAAGCAAAATGGGCACGGATGAAAACCCGAAAGGGCTCCGTGAGTAAAAACAACAGGGCTACCGGCGAGTCTGTGAAAATCCAAAAAGGCGCAGACTCGTAAAAAATTCATGCACACTGGCAAGGTCCTCTCGACTTTGTAAGGAGAAAATACCTGCGTGAGATCCTTACGACTCAGAAGGGAGCAACACACTTAGGAATCCTCACGATTCCTAAGGAGAAAATGCACCTACGAGATCCTCACGAGTCGTAGGGAGAAACACCTTTATGAGACCCTTACGGCTCATAAAGTCAAAATCCTTAGTCGACAGGATCCTAACCCTGATTGCTAAGCTACCTTTGTTCGACATCGACAGAGGCAAATGATGATTCGCTCCTGGCAATGTCTCAGTGGTAGCGATGCTGATGCCTAAATTGGTATCAAATTCCAAGTCCTTTCACGGCAAATGATGATTCGCTCCTGGAAACATTCCAGTTGCAGCGATACTGATGCTAAGATTGGTATCAGATCTTCAGTTCCAGACTCGTAAAAAAAGGGTATGTCCATAAGCAAGATGGGCACGGAGGAAAACCCGAAAGGGCGCAATCTCGTTAAAAGACACTTGCAAGGTCCTCTCGACCTTGTAAGGAGAAAACTACCTGCGTGAGATCCTTACGACTCACAAAGGAGCGACACACTTAGGGATCCCCACGATTTCTAAGGAGAAAATACACTTACGAGATCCTCACGACTCGTAAGGAGAACCCTCTTATGAGACTCTCACGGCTCATAAGATTCAAAAGCCTTAAGCTACAGGGATCTGAATCTGTTCTTAAGCCATCACCTTTCCCAGTTTGCCCTACAAGCGGTTTAATATCGACCCTTGTATACAATCCACGGGCACGAATAAACATTTCCCTAACAGAGTCCCACCAGCGACTAGGGATATGCTCACACGGTGAACAAACACTTGTAGGTCCTCTCGACTTTCAAGAAGAAAACACTTTGGTAAGATCCTTACGACTTATAAGAGAACACACACTTAAGCATCCCCACGATTCTTAAGGAGAAAACGCACCTACGAGATCCTCACGACTCGTAGGGAGAAATAACTTTATGAGACCCTTACGGCTCATAAAGTCAAAAAGCCTTAGTCAACATGATCCTAACCCTGTTAGCTAAGCCACCTTAGTTCGCATCGACAGAGGCAAATGATGATTCGCTCCTGGCAATGTCCCAGTGGTAGCGATGCTGATGCCTAAATCGGTAACAAATTCCAAGTCCTTTCCAGGCAAATGATGATTCGCTCCTGGCAACATTCCAGTCCCAGTGATACTGATGCATGATTGGTATCAGATCTTGAGTTCCATACTCGGGAAAAAATGCATATGAAATAGCCGAAATGATGGGCAACTTGCAACAAAATCAGCAAGTAAAAATATATATGCATATAAAAATAGCCGAAATGATTGGGAAACTCGCAATAAAAAGCAAAGAGTAAAAAAACAAAAATAGCCGAAATGATTGGGTACCGCGAAAAATAGCCGAAATGATTGGGCAATCACGACTTTCGCGATATAAAAAGCTGAAATGATAGAGCATCGCGGAAAGAAATAAAAAAATGAATGAAAGAATGAAACTTCTGCCCTACAGGTGAGTCATTACTAACCCTTGTATACAATCCATGGGCATAAACAAAAAGGGGACCATATTTCCCCACCAAACTTTGTCAAAGGGAGAGTCAGATCTCGACGGCAACAGTTGCATCCCAGAAGAACAACAATGGCGTTCCTCCCCATTCTAGCAGGATTCGAACGCGACGTCAACAAAGCGGAGACATGGCAAACTCCCTAGTTCCAAGACTCTACGGTCCACAGACAATCTAGAGTCAACCAATGACCTCCCTGCCGGATCAACGCTTCGTCTCGGAAACAAGTCAACCAACTCCAGGGAAATCAGTGTCCTTGACAAAACCTCGATTCAGGAAAATCAGCGTAAATCAGTGTCCTTGACGAGAGCACCTCGATTCGCGTCGACCTGCAAGGAAATCAGTGTCTCTGCAGGAATACCTCGATTCGTCTCAACTCTGAGGAAATCAGTGTCCTTAGCAAATACCTTGATTCAGGGAAATCAACGTCCTTGGCGAGAGCATCTCGATTCGCGTCGACCCGCAGAGAAGTCAGTTTCTTTGCAGGAATACCTCGATTCGTTTCAATCGGCAGGGAAATCAGATTCCTTGACGAGAGCATTTCGATTTGCATTGACCCGCAGAAAAGTCAGTGTCTTTACAGGAATACCTCGATTTGTCTCAACTCCGAGGAAATCAGTGTCCTTGGCAAATAACCTCGATTCAGGAAAATCAACGTCCTTGACGAGAGTATCTCGATTCGCGTCGACCCGCAGAGAATTCAGTGTCTTTGCAGGAATACCTCGATTCGTTTCAACCGGCAGGGAAATCAGTGTCCTTGACAAATATTTCGATTCAGGGAAATCATCGTCCTTGGCGAGAGCATCTCTATTCGCGTCAACCCACAAGGAAATCAATGTCTTTGCAGGAATACCTTGATTCGTCTCAACTCCGAGGAAATCAGTGTCCTTGGCAAATACCTTGATTCAGGGAAATCAACGTCCTTGACGAGAGCATCTCGATTCGCGTCGACCCGCAAGGAAATCAGTGTCTCTACAGAAATACCTCGATTCATCTCAACTCCGAGGAAATCAGTGTCCTTGGCAAATACCTCGATTCAGGGAAATCAGCGTCCTTGGCGAGAGCATCTCGATTCGCGTCGACCCGCAAGGAAATCAGCGTCCTTGGTGAGAACATCTCGAGTCGCGCCGACCCGCAGAGAAATCAGTGTCTCTGCAGGAATATACGACAATCAATCTCGGAGCCACGGCAAAGTCCCTAGTTATAAATCTCGACGGTTCGCAAACAACCTAGAGACCACCTCGACGTTCATCTCGATACAGCAGACGCGACGTTACCCCAGCATTCTTCCCCCAGCAGGATGCAGACGCGACACAAAACAACGGAGCCATGGCAAAGTCCCATAGTTCCAATCCTCGATGGTTCACAGACAACCTAGAGACAACCTCGATGTCCATCGCAATATCGCAGACACGATGTCGACAAACGAAGCCAAGGAAAATCCCTCGCTTCAGGGTCTTGACGGCAACTCAAATGAGACCTGAAAAGACTATCGGAGATCATCCCACACCAGCGCGGAGTGGTCATGACTCATCGGGGCTCCCAAACTGAGCCTAACCTCAAGTAAAAAGCGACAAAATTGAATATTCCTAATGCTTGCCCTTTCGACGGTAATATCACCTGGAAGATTACTTGAAGACGTCTTGTCCAGCCCCCGAAGGGAACAGCAAGATTGTGCATCGAGGCATACACCAGCCAACACAACGGTGCGACAGATAGAAAACCCTAGTACCACAGACCCTAACGGACTTCTATTAGCAGGAGTTAACTGTGACGTTAGGAAACCCTTCCGAGAACTTCTCGATTCGTCTCGACCCGTGAGAAAATTAGTGTCCTTGCAAGAACTTCTCGATTCGTCTCGACTTGTAGAGAAAAGTCTTAGGCAATAGGGATAAATACCTGTTTCCTAAGCACTGGGGCCCTGCAAGTCGGTCCAAGATGGACTCTTGCATACTATTCACGGGCCACACTCTCCAAAGTCAAATCTCGACAAGGAGGGAAACAACCACTTACGAGTCCTCTCGACTTGTAAGCGGGAAAATTCTCTTGTGGTATCCTTACAACTCTTAAGAGAAAACACACTTAGGAATTCTCACGATTCCTAAGGAGAAAATACACCTACGAGATCCTCTCGACTTGTAGGGAGAAAAATCTTTATGAGACCCTTATGGCTCATAAAGTTGAAAAGTCTTAGGCAGCAGATCTGAACCTGTTTCCTTAGCCATCGCTACCCTGCAAAGATTTCAAGATGAACTATTATCTACAGACCACCTTTGCCGAAATTACATGCTAGAAAAATGGAGGTGCTACTCAAGAACGAGTAAACTGCTTCGCGCCAAGTCAAAATAAAAGGCATAACCTACAGGCATCAACCACATACCATGCAAGACAATAAAGAGAACATTCGATTCGCATTTAGTTAAGCATTCAAAGCACGCCCATTCATGAATATATGAAAAAGTTTAATGCAGAAAATAAAAGAACGGAAACGCAAAATTTGCCATTCATACTTCAGAAAATTCTTACATTGATGAAAACAGTAAACAAAAGCATCATTAAAATATTTACAACGGCAAGATATCAAATCCAGGACATGGATTAAGAAATTCAAAAGTAAGGCCATCTAAAATGTTTCTGGCCTCTCTGTCCATTCTCGTATGCTTCCTCTCACGCTCGCAAGTGTCAGGATCTTCACTGATGTCCTCCGTCCTTCGATAAGCAGTGATTATCGTCGCCTGTTGGAAAGTTTGATGCAGAATATCAACAAGATTGTCTCGCCTTTTCTTTTGGATTAGACCCATCAGATACACTGAGTGTACCTTATCTTCAGTATCATCCAATGCCTTAAGCGGCATGCCTGCATAGAACAAAGGAAGTGCTTCCCAGATCGCTCTCACAATGAGCTTCAAAAGAGTGGAACAACGAGAAAGCAGTCGACCATTGTATTCATCAAAGCGACGCATGATTTCGGCGCACTAAGCGTTGGTGAACTCCTGATTTTGGCAGCGGCCTAATGCGCGAATGTCCTCATAAGAAATAATTTCGTCAAGGTCATACAAATGAGCGGCCATAGCACCTGAAAATGAAAATCAGTTAGAGTTTAGCGGACAGACTGATCAAAACACGGGGATTCAGACAACTCTTGATATCCGTATGAAGGAAACAAGTGCTGATCAAATACCCAACATATTCAAATTTGCACAATTAAGGGGGGATCCTAAAAAGGATTCTCATTTAATAAGAGACTCCTCGAGTCAAGGAGTTAAACTCCTCGAGAGCAACGCTCTGCAGACAAGAGTGACACTTGTCAAAATCAATTATGAAGGGAATAAAAATTCCCCAAAAAATTCTAAAGGGCAATGCTCTATGAAGAATCCATCAGAAACCCTAAAAATCTTTAAAGATCTATGATCTAAGTAGAGCAAAGCTCTGTTAATGGGTTCAAATCTTACCAAAAAATTTGACAGAGTCTTAACTCTAAAGGAGTTTCTGAGGCAAAGAGCTATGCTCTGAAA
Source organism: Agapanthus africanus (assembly GCA_030015575.1). Classification (NCBI taxonomy): domain Eukaryota; kingdom Viridiplantae; phylum Streptophyta; class Magnoliopsida; order Asparagales; family Amaryllidaceae; genus Agapanthus; species Agapanthus africanus. The sequence continues at coordinate 417,262,379 of JASDDO010000016.1, forward strand.
GAGAATTAATTCTCGGAAAAACAAACAAGAAGATGAACAGAGATCACCTAAAAGTCCAAAGGTCCTATTTATAGGCACTGAGAGCCGTTTCAACTTCTAAGTTGATCTAATGGCGCAGATGCTGCCACCGTACCACTCATGTGTGGGCCACGTGAGCGCAATGGTGGGGGGAATTTGTTTCCCACAATCAGAGCAAAACTCTGTTCAAATTTCAAAATTTAAAATGAAGTAGCGCTTCATAGCAGCGCCAAGTGCGCTGCACTCTAAGCAGCGCACCACGTGCAAAGCACGTGAGCGCTAGCGCTAAGTGCGCTACACTCTAAGCAGCGCACCACGTGCAAAGCATGAAAGCGCTAGTGCTGGAACTAAATGTTCCCAACCGTTGGATCAAAGATCCAACGAACATGATTAAAAATCATCAATTAACCAGAGTAAAATTCTGTTAAGGAAACATTCCTCATAATCTTTCCAAACAGGAAAGATTGTGCCCTGAAAATCAGAGCACCGTTGGATCAATGATCCAATGGTGATTAAAAATCACCAAAATACAGAGTAAATTCTATATGGAAAGATTTCTCAATCTTGTTAAAAACAAGAAGATTGTCTTCTGTAAAACAGAATCCCTTGGATCAAAGATCCAACGGTGGGGAAATCCCCAAATCAATTAGAGAAAAGATCTCTTCAACCGATTCAACAAATCAGCCTACCCTATATGAAGGACCCAAGACTTCAAGTCTCATAGAGAGGAACCCTCCATAAACTTTAAGAAAGTTCAGAGAGAAGAGTAAAACTCTTAGCAGAAGAAGAATTTCTTCAAGGTAAAAACAGAGAGATAAAAATCTCATCAGAAAAAGAACTTAGTTCCTTTGCCAGATCATAGATCTTTAAGACGAATTGTCTTTCACAAAAGAGATCATAACATCTCATTATAAAAGGGGGGTGGGAATAATTCAATTCTCTTAGGATCACGGATCCATAAAGGCAAAGCATTTCACCAAGAACATAAGAGATTGAAATATCTCCTATAAAATAAAAACTTTGTTCTTAGATCTATAAGACAGAGTCTCTTATAAATAAGAGTTTAATTCTCAGAGCGCAGAACTGATCAAAGTTGCATAAAAGAAGAGCCTTAGCGCTCCAATTTAAAAAGAGCGCTTCAGCACTCCAAATCTAGCGCATAGCGCTGCAGAGCCTTAGCGCTCCAAATTTAAAAAAGCGCACTGCGCTCATTGTCTGGTACACAGCGCCAAGCGCACCACATACTCCTCACGTGTGCGCTACTTCACCAGAAGCGCACTGCACTCATTGTCTGGCGCACAGCGCCAAGCGCGCCACGTGCTCCTCACGTGTGCGCTACTTCACCAGAAGCGCACTGCGCTCATTGTCTGGTGCACGGCGCCAAGCGCGCCACGTGCTCCTCATGTGTGCGCTAAATGAACATAAAATGTTCTATAAATAAAAGCCCCAGAGCTATAATGAGTGCTCAGCACTCAGTAAAAGACAAAAACAATTGTCAGAACCAAAGCTCAACATTTTAACTGAATGGGCCGAGCCCAAGTTGGCCATAAATCCTTACTTCAGATCAATTGAGCCCATGTGCTCATAAATCTTTGATCTTAGTCCCAAATTGGACTACAGATCTCCCAACCAATATTGGTTCAAGGGTATATCTCTTCACTCCTCTGATATTTGTCGTGGTAATCTTTCAACGTCTTCAAAGAGGTGACGGGTCCCAACAACCAGACATTCCATGGACTATGGGGTCCTTAAACTCACGGACTATGATATCCTTAAACTTTACGGACTGTGCGGTCCTTAAACTCATGGACTATGATGTCCTTAAACTTTACAGACTATGATGTCTCTAAACTAGACTATGATGTCTTTAAACTCCATGGACTATGACGTCCTTAAACTTATAGAGCCCAAATGCTCTTTTGTTGGATCTAAATGATCCTGTTAAGTGGATCTTAGTCTAAAATTAGACTAACGTATCCTTAACATATGGTTAAGTAGATCTTAGTCTAAAATTAGACTAACGTATCCTTGACAAATGCTTAAGTAGATCTTAGTCTAAAATTAGACTAACGAATCCTTAACAAATGGTTAAGTAGATCTTAGTCTAAAAATTAGACTAACGTATCCTTAACAAATGGTTAAGTTGATCTTAGTCTAAAAAATAGACTAACGTATCCTTAACAAACGTTTAAGTTGATCTTAGTTTCAAATGAGACTAACGTATCTTTAAACCCAAACCAAAACCCAAATCTAAGAAAATACGGATTTGGACTAATCCACGCCCTACGGGCAACAACATAAATTAGTCTCCGTATACAATCCACGGGCAACCAAAAACAAAACAAAAACACACACGACACGAAGTGACCATCTGGAGAAAGAGAAAGTTGTTACCGCGATGCGGAAGCATAATTAACTGCAAAGGCTTGCGCCTGCAGGGAAGAGCGTCCCTACAATAAAAAACCCCTCAAACGAGGGCGAATCTGACGAAGTCTGCTACAACGGCCGCATCCGTCTAAACCTCCGATATACGGAGCCATAAATCAACTTGGCTTCTTCAGAGAGGTGGACGGATAAAACCAAATAGCATCTGCCCCCAAATTCAGGCAAGACGTCTGTCTTCCCGGCTTTCGGCGGTGAACACCCCTCAACGCTAAGGATCGAAAGCCCTCATCATGAGGTGACCGGGCACCCTCATGCTCGGTTCATCCTGACGGGCAGCTTCCTGCCCCACGACACCAAGGATCGAAAGCCCTCATCATGAGGCGACCGGGCATCCTCATGCTCGGTTCATCCTGGTGGGCAGCTTCCTGCCCCACGACGTCAAGGATCGAAGCCCTTATCACGAAGCGACCGGGAATTGTCCTGCTCGGTCCATCCACTCCAGATAGCTTCCTGCCCTACAAAGAGATGGATCAAAGCCCTCGTCACGAAGCCGCCAGACATTTTCATGCTCGGTCTCAACAGTGGATCCCCGATCCTCACATTGAACCAGCTGGCAAGCCTCTGCCTGGCGCATGCACCTGAAGAACGCAAGCTTCTAACATGGCTCAAGTAAAAAAAATAGGAGCGGCATGCACCCGAAGAAGGCAAACTCCTAACATGGCTCAAGTAAAAGAAAAATAGGAGAGCTCGAGTTCGGTCGATAGCCGGCCCTAACAGACGAAACGACGCCTCCATTCGTTCCAGGGCAATTGACATCATGATTCTCGGTGCCAAACTGAGCAGAAGATTCTCCGTGTAGTCCACTCTCTACCCGACCCATAAAAAGGTCGGAACGAGAGTGGGGGGCTAATGATAATTCTCAAAAGTGGTATTTCCTCATATCACGACACGTGGCGAATGATGTGTCACCCGCGACAGCTCACTAGACTCCTGGAAGGATACCAAGGTAAAATCAGTATGGAGCATTGATGACCTTCATCAGCTTATCCCCGAGCTTGCACTCCGCCTCGTACCCAAGAGCGACCCAGCCGCCGAACTGGCTCCAATTCTCCATTGCTAGTCTCTGAACTATTGCAGAGATGAACTTCCTCGGCCTCCCGTCTCGTCTCCGAGCCTCACGCCGAGCTAAGCCTCCCCATCTCTCCCGGAAAAATGAGAACGCGAGGCCTTAGTGCTTCCGCAACGGTTCCGCATATCTCGCCAAAGCGAGATATCCGCCGCCCCATGTCCCGTGTCCCACGCAGGCTCGTTCCCCAATTAATGAGCGGATCCCGCCATTAACGCGGGCGTAACGTACGGGCGTAACTGACGGCGGAGATCTCGCACCGGCTCGCTCCACGCGACCCTTATATAAACCCTTCTCTCAGACGACTCAGGGAACGCAATTTTAACACAATAAGCCGCTACTCTGCCCAAATACCCCAGCTAATTTGATCGTCGGAGGGTCCACGGTGGTACAACCACCCCGGGACTTCTTTTGCAGATAGCTCGGCTTCACCCCAAAACTAGCCCACTGAGATCTACACGCTCAAGGAGGCAATCTTCAATACCAATCTCAGCCGTTCATCCACTCTCTCAACAGATCGACGGAGGACACCATCTGAAGGAGATCCTGACATCTATCACATCTTCCTCAAATCTCAAATCTTTATAAGATATCTGCAAAGAAGTGAGAACTAACCTATAAATCACTTCAAGGAGAAGCCAGAACTAACCTACGCAATTCATTGTAGTCAGAATGCTTGCAAATCACCAAATGCCACGTATCCTATGGCCGGATCCTTATGATCATTATGCCACATAGCCCACTTCTGGGTGCCACAGACTCGTTACGAACCGATCGACCTCTCTTTGTGCTTTAATGTCCCATTCGCATGTGTGGAGCTCAATGCAAAGGGAGTATTGATATGGGATAATTAAGCCAAACTATATAGTTCGACCTAAGACTTGAGGCCTAGACCTCCACCATTTTAATGGACCAATGTGTTTGTATTCGTCAGCAAATGAGGGGCCCAAAGCTCGTCGGGTTCCTACATGCATTGGAATCTCCACAACAAGGATCATAACATCCATAACGATGGTATGATATCTGAGCAAGGAGTTACCCAGCACAATCTTTTTCGAACTCAAGATACACTGCACATTTTCCACCAATTTCCTATGCCAATATAAACCCTAAACAAGCCTTATATAAGTTAACCTCCATTTATAACCACTATATGCTTTCTCTTTGGGAACCCTAAATTCATCAAGGAGGTATAACCTTAAGCATCAAAGGAAGTCTTTGGAGAATCATCTCCCTTCGCCCTTTGTTTTGAAAGGCCCTTTATGAAGTTATAAGTGGGGGTTGAGGGCCGAGTGTTATTTTTATATTCTAATACACACCTTGTAGCTCAAGAGCCAGGACTTGGGCTTTTGTGCAGTTGTATTTTTTATATTAAGAATTAAATCGCTTTTAAATATGCGTCGGCAAGGTTTCGAACATGGGTCGCTTAGATTTTATCTTAATTTCCTTTTCGCTGCATCCCAACTCCGAAATTATAATGAGGATGGAGGGTTCTTAATTTACAAACTAACACACCCTCGTATATTGAAGGCTCTTTAGGCCAAAAACTGTTGCATATGGTATTTTTGTTTTTAATTAATTCACTTTTAATATGCGCCCGACAACGTTGGAATGGGTTGCTTAAATTTTATGGTAAATTCTCAAAAAGCCTCCGGCCTGCTTGAAACTTGTGTAAAAACCCTTGGGCATTTTTCTCTTGTTAAAACCCCCCGAGCCCAATCAAAACCCTCTGTATATCGATTGCCTGTAATATCTAAGCGGATGCAGTTTCCTGAAATATCGATCCAAGTGGTTACCCGTAATATCTAAGCAATTGAGAGAATAAAAGGCCTAAATGAAATAGGCCCAGGGGTTTTTCCACAGAGATTTTGGAACAGTAGGCATTTCCCAACAATTTCGAAAGTTATAGGGGTTTTTAGACAACTCTGGAGCGGGCCAGGAGCTTTTTGACAATTTACCCTAAATTTTATCTTAATATCCTCCCCCTGTACTACAACTTTGAAGTTATACCAAGGGTTGAGGGGTATTATATATTTTTGTTTAAAGAAAGGCTCTAAATTTAAAATCAAGGAGAAATCCTAATCTTCATCTTTGGATGTAAACGGATCGGATAGGCATTACCATATACATATCCGGCATCTATTTACAGATGAGAATGCTGATATGGATAGTTGTCAGTAACAAAAATTTACCATCCATACCCACTATAAATCGAATATGGATACAGATGTAGAAACCATTTCCGCCAAAATCAGATACAGATATTAATCGGATAAATATAAAAATTCATGATCCATAACTACAACTAAGAAAATATTTAAATAGGTTAACCAATATTTTTAGGTTCTGCTTCCCTAAATACAGGAATGGAGACGCGGAAAGGCCCGCAACGTAACTATACTAAATAGATATTCTACCCGATACAGTTACGCTAAATGTATAGTATGTAAGGGTATACAAAAGCAAGAAAAAAGGAAAATATTATTCATTAACCAACATTTATTACAAACTAAGTTCAACATCAAAGTTTTATTTCATCAAAAGAAAAGACTAGAAATAAAAGCGAGCTCTAAACAGGTGGGCTAAAATGATCATAAAGACGATCCTAATTGTAGGTAGAGAGCTCTGTGTAGTCCGCCGTCGCTTCCATCTACTCAATTGGTTCTTGGGCCCCTTTCAGATCTAACGGACATTCCAGAGAAGAAAAATAAAAGGAATATTCGTCAGCGAGTTATACTCAGTAGGATGTCTAACAAGGGTTAGGTAAAAGAAAGATAACTGAAGTGTGTAGTAGGAGTGATGTCATATGTAGATGGTGTAAGTGAGCTTCGAGTGTCGGTTAAGGGTTATGTCCGTATTTTATTCATTTTAGTTTAGTTAGGTAAGTATACCAGGATTTCGGGATTATTCCGTTTGTACCCACGGAACAACAGCAAAAGTAGGTGAGTAGATAACATTCCGTTTACGGTTCGGAATCATAGCAATGGTTCTAGTGGTTACTGGCATTCCGTTTTACCCCAGGAATTACGATGAAACGTACTGGAAATCTTTTATGCCGTTTAACCCCCGGAACTATGGTAAAAGTAGGGGAATCCCGAAATTTTTAATACAACGTTCCTACTCAAACTACCCTATCCCGGTCTTGTTTGGTTGTGGATGTGTACAGGTAGGCATTAACACGCAGCTCTCCTAGGCATAGAACATAAAAGTTCACTTTCCAAAATTAAAGTCATCCGTATATCGGAATCTTCACAAGCACCCCAAGTCTAGGTTCACGCATCCAAGCCTAGTCGTACAAGATAGCATGTCATATATAGTTCCTTATATACGGTTAAGAGTCGCATTCAAATTGTATAGAGTTTACAAGTCAAGCTAAAAAAGAGTAAGTATAGGGTCTTCTTAGAAAATCGAGGTTTGATAAAAGTTCATGATGTTATTATGAAATAATAATTGTAGAAAGTATATGGTATTTTATTAAAGTAGGGGTTTCAAAGTCCAGGTAATTATTTGAAAAGGGGTTCTAATAGTTTAGGGTATTTAATTGAAAATACAACTTTTGGAAAAGTCGAGCTATTTATTTGAAAATACGACGTTAGATAAAGTCGGGGTATTTATTTGAAAATACGACTTTTAAAAAAGTCAATGAATTTTTTTGAAAACATGACTTTTAGAAAAGTCGAGGTATTTTAGTGAAAATACAGAGTTTAGAAATTCTAGGATATTAACGTAAAAATGCGTATTTTAGAAACCTTGAGGTATTTTAGTGAAAATACGGAGTTTAGAAATTCTAGGGCATTTTTGTGTAAAATACGAAATTAGAATCTCGAGGGTATTTTGATGAAATACATTTATTAGGGTATTCTAGCATTAAAAAGTTTATGTAGAAAAGCAGCAACGTCATTCTAAAATTCGGCAACACTTCGGCTGCAAATTGGTGTTATCTCAAAACGGGAATGGACATCATAACAACATGGTTGGGATTCATAAAATGTTGGTGAAACGAGGATATGTCGTTATTGTTGGGGTCAAAAGTTACACCCCGATCGACCAAGTCAAAATCAATCAACCCCTAAGCCAAGTGGGCCAAAGCCCAAATCATGACCAAGCATGGTAGGGCCCGGCTCCATGCTAAGAATGAAACAATAAATTAGTTTAATGCAATCTTTTTAGAAATAAATGTATGAAAAATGGTCAGAAAGCCAAAACTTTGTAAACCCCATGGCTTATGTGCAAAAAGAAATAAGCACATAAGGCATGGGGTGGCACAAGTGTCATTTGGCAAAGCCCAAGGGGTTATATGTAGAGTGTGTAACCTATAAAGGCAAACTTGAGGAAAAAATCAACAACTTTTCATTCTCTAAAAAATTAGGGTTCTGTGCCTCCTTCTCTTTCCTCAAGGTACTAAACCTTCTTTCTTTTTTTTTTATAAATTAAATTAAGAGTTTTAACTCTTTTTTTCTAAAAAGAATCAGTTTTTCACCATAAAACCTTTGAAGGGGAGCTAGGATTTTCCATCAAATCTCTAAAAGGGGAGATTTCTAAGTCTCCCCCCTTTTCTCCAAGATCCAGCCAACAGAGAGGAGAAGAAGGAGACCCATCTCTAAAAACCCTAATTCGGGAAGATCCAAGACTCAAAAGAAGATTCAGGGGTAAAGGGAAGAAGAAAGGGGCCCCCCTTTGATCATCTCCAAAGATTTCTGGGAGTTTAACTCTATTTGTCAAAATCTTTTGGAGTTTAACTCTATAAATAAAATCCTTTTAGGAGTTTAACTCCATTCAAAATCTTTTGGAGTTTAACTCCATAAATAAAATCATTTTGAGAGTTTAACTCCACTCAAAATCCTTTTGGGATTTTAACTCCATAAAGATAAAGATCTTTCCCTTTTCTGGGAGTTTCCAAAGTCCCTCGGGACATTAACCCCTAATTCCGGGGCTAGGCCTCTTCTTTCTGCAGACGCCCCGCACCCACGTGCCGGGCGCGTAAGGCACTGGCGCCCAAGTGCCGGGCACGTGAGGCACTGGCGCCCACGCGTCTTTAGGACGCTACTCACCCCTCGTTTCTCATACACTCCACACTCAAAACATGTCCCCCGTTAGAAAAAATTTCTAACCGGGCACTGCCCCACGCCCCGCAAGGCGGCTGCTAGTTCCCTTGACCCTCAGCCCGCTATCCGGATAGCGGGACCCCCATGAACTCTGCGAGGCCCCCGATATACCCAAAACCCCTCAAGACACACATACACACACTGCACATTGAGTTCGCATGATTAGTTGACCCGTCAATCGGAGGTTCCTTCGCTTCAAAGGCGAGGGGTAATTAACAATAGCTTAGTCCGCGGCAGCCGGAGATTCGGATCCCTATAATGAATAAACCCCGGTCTACCCTAAGCAGGGGGAATATGTATACGCCCGACAAGCGACTCATATTCCCATCTCAATGGGGTGACAAAAAACACCCTACAGATTTCGACACGCCCGGTGGGACCTTTCTCTCCTCTTATATCTTGGGTCAAGCATTCATGCGAACTCATTTAACATATATACTGATTTTTGTACTGAAATAATGTTTTTCTGTACATCAATCAACTTTCAACGACGATGTCTTCCAAGATGAATTCAGCTTCCGACGCTACGCTGATCCCGTACATGGTCAAGATCAATGCTCGTGTTATTCTTCCCGCAAGTCTCAGTCGGTAGTAGGAGGAATGGCCTCGCTAATTTGGTTCCATCATCATCTACCCTACCGGAAGCGCTCACCTGGCAGAAATCCTGGCAAACCAGGTGCCAAGCCGGTCTCAAGGGGCAAGAGGCCGAACGTTATGATCGCTAAGGTACCACAACCCAAAGTTAAGATGGTGTCCAAACGACTCTTTGGTGCTCCACCTGGGGGAAAGACTTCCGATACAAAGGGTATCATCAAACGTCGCGGACGATCTCAGGCAACTACTCTAACTGGTGCATAATCAGGCGTATCTCCAAAGCCTTCCATTGCCCATTCTACGGCGGCTTCCCAAAGAGCCGTAGCCTGCCAAGTGCTCAGAACAGAAAGGTTAAGACAGAAGCGGCTCAGGTATCGAGCCAACAAGAAGGCCAGGACTCCGGCCAAGTGGAATCTTCTTCCAAGAGCAGAGTCACCCCGCGACGACGGCTAAGTCAGCCATAAAATGCAGCAATTCCTTTGAACCTCTGAAGTGGGTTCAAAAAAATGCCATGACCACCAGAATCAGGAAGACAGCTGTCCGAATGATGCTACAAAGAGACGTATCCCAGCCCTAACAGAGAAAGCATGACACCATCTCTTCAAAAGTCTATCAGGCGCTCTGTGCCATGCGAAAACAGCAGGGCAAAGCCAGAAAGGAAGCACCAGCACCATTCAAGAACCCGGTCAAGCTAGTCATCTTCAGTCGATTGCCTGTTACCGAAAAAGAAGGGCCACAACATCAGTCCGCAAAATCAGCTGCCAATATTGAAAAGACGGCTGGATATGTTATCCATATAATCTATATGGCAGGCGCACGTCCCAGTGACAACTTGCACAGCAAAAGCAAGGATGGGGCCACCTGTCATGCCTCGCTTCCAAATAAACGGAAATGGTGACGTGGTAAGCTAGTGATATATTTATCCAGAGAAGATCATTCCCTAAATAAATATACTAAGCATATTGAAATAATAATACACAATACAAGAATAAATTGAGACTGTAAAATTTTTCAACAAACATCTTTATTTACATTCAAATTCCAATATTTACAAATACAAGAGTTTATGCTGGAAAGTAAATACAATAAAGAAAATGCTTAAACAAGTGGAATACATAAACCGAAAGAAAAGAAGATGAGCTAGCCCTGAGTAGCTATCTGGTCGTAATCCTCCTATGTGGCTTCAACTTCCTCCGTCTCAACAGTATCTGAGAACATTCCAAGAGATGAAAAAAATGGATGGAATGCCCGTTAGCGAACTAGCGCTCGGTACGTCCCAAGAATAGGTAAGAGTAAAGAAAATGACAAGAGTAGAATATATATATAACGAGTAAGAGTATATGATCATGGGTAAATATATACTATAGGTCTCTAGATGGTCATTATGTTAACGTTAAGTTCCAAGTGTGAATGTCAACGCAGCCGTAGAAGTATTCATGAGCTCAAGAGTGGGGCCCCAGGAGCAAGGAAACGCGGGCCTATTTTATGTGTTACAGTACTCTAAGCTGTGGATGATTCAACCCGACTGATATTCGAGTAAAATAAAAAGGAGGTTAATACGGGACTCCTGAAACTCCGTTGGATTCACAGATGAAACTATCCAAAGCACCCTGTGTATAATATATTATAACTGGTTAATATGCTTACCTGATTTGATTGATTGATATTTCTTGATCGAAACCCAAGATTGAAAAAGGTGTAAATTGTATTCGAGTGAGTCGAGTAATGTACGAGTCATGACAATTGCAATATGGATTCGCGTCAAGTTGGTTCGAGTAGATTGGATTCGAGTTCATATTCGGGTTTAGATTAGAGTTCGAGTTTGTATTCGAGTTCGGGTTCAAGTTTAGATTTGAGTTCATGTCTTTTCATATGAATCGATGTAAATTATTAAAATCTTACGTTCGGGAGAAATCGGCAACTGCTGCACATGGATGGCAGGTTTTATGTTTTTGTCCAAGACAATTGCCATTGATAACTCCGTTAAATTGTCTAACCTGAATAGGTAAGCACTCACTTTCCCCGGCTCCTTAGGGCTCAAGAAAATTGATCCCGCTTAAACCTATATTTATCTAAGGTCCTTAAAATATTGTTTGCATATCTCGAGGGGGTTTTATGAAAAATATTTTAATATAGTTTCAAAATAAACCTCGAGGGTGATTTATGACATTTAGGGTTTTCATGAGCATGTATTTTAATTATTGGGGTATTTTAATGATACAACTTAGCTTTTTGAAAGTTTGTAGTATTTTTATAAAAACTACTACTTTTGGAAACTTGGTGATATTTTATTTACAATTTTTAATCTTTCATTTTAAAAATATAGTTTCTTAATATGTTTTTATTGAAAATACAGGTTTATATTTTTATATAACTTTTCCAAAAATTAGTTTTTATTAGAAAAGTCGCGTTTCTGAAAAACCGTATTTTTATTCCTTTCAAGACCGAATGCTCCGTGAGGAATTTTGCATCTCGCTCTACTGTTCTAAGGATGTGCGATAATTCGCACCATCCATTAGTGGGTCCTCTAATGAGAGTTGTAAATGCGTAATTTCTAAGGATTCAAAATATCGATTTAAGAGACCCGTTTTGAAATAGTGTGGTATTTTAATGAAAAGCTTATTTTTTTAACTTAGCCATAGATCTAGAATACCGTGCTATGGAACCATGGTGTGCGTGTGGGGTAGGTCGTTATCCCGTGAAGTTTTTCTAAAGGTATTTAAACTAATTATCGATGAGAGGGTGATACTAAAGTTCATGGTATTTTACTGAATAAGTTTGTTATATGTTCGTTACATATGAAAATTTGGTTAAACTAAAACTAAATGATGTGAAAAAGGTTAGGATTATTGTAGCATGTTGGTTGATCTCGTTTGCTTATCACATGGCTTACAAAAGTTAAAAGGAAAGCGATATCGGAAATAATTCCTCTTTTGTCGGTTTGTTTTAAAAAGTGGTTTGAGATAGAAAGAGAGAGGGATGAAGGGACTTACTGTTTTTATATGACTAATAAGAGGTTGAAGAAACTCTCGAGGGTCATGGTTTCGTCGGAGATACTCCGGTCGCCGAGTTTAGCTCGCTGCTCCACTTAAGGGGCTTAACTCCACTTGGCACTTAGAAGTTTTTAGAGAATTTTTGCTAGAATTTCAGAATGGAGGGGAGCTATGCCATGAGGTGATATTTATAGTGGAGAATTAGGGTTTGAGAATTAAAATTGTGGATTAAAATGCATTAAAAAGATGTTATATGGTGAATTGAAGGGTTTTTGTTTGATTGCAGGGAAATCAAACAGTGCAGGAGAGTTGAGGGGAGTTGAAGAGACGAGTGAGCAAAGCACGGATCAAATTGGGCGTATCGGGACCGTCAGCGCCGACCCTAGGGGCATTTTGTCCGGTTGGATCTCAAGGTCTTGGCTCGAGATTTGTGCCACGTAGGTATTTCTGTGTTTACTCCATTTTGCGCATGTTTGATTTTTCTGAAACTTTTCATTTTCCCATGTATTGCACGTGCAACTCTTGGGCTTCCAAAAATTAAAAAGAAAAATCATAAAAAATAATTGTGTCTGATGGGAATCGAACACTCAGGCTACGTCACAGCAGTGTAGAGGCTTTACCAATGAGCTACAAATTGATTCTTGCTTTTATTAAACAAATCTAACTTATAACTCTTACACAGGCTGTAATACCGTTTTCTTTACAATAACAAGAATTTTCTGTACAGTGATTTCAGAGTCGTTATATTCTACCTTATAAAAATTTCGTCCTCGAAATTTACAATTACATAGGGACTAATTTTCAAATAGGTAAGGGTATCGTGTACGCATATGCTCTTCTCTTTCCCAAGTTGATTCTCCTGGTGAATCCTTTCTCTACGTCACTCGGACCAAGTTTACCTCCTTATTCCATAATGTCTTCACATATCGGTCCAAGATCTCAACTGATTGTTGCTCGCTGGTTAAGTCAGTCTATACTGTGAGCTCTGAGTAATTAAGTATATGGCTAGGGTCGCTCACATATCGTTGTAGTTGGGATATATGGAACATGTTGTGCACTCCTTCCAATGAGGGTGGTAGTGCTAAACGGTATGCCACTTCTCCAACTCGTTCGAGTATATCGAATGGTCCTATGTATCTTGGACTGAGTTTACCCCTCTTACCAAAATGGATCACTGCTCTATTTGGAGAGATCTTCATAAATACATGGTCTCCAGGTTGGAACTCCAGGTGTCGGCGCTTTATATCTGCCCAATGCTTCTGTCGGTCTTGGGCGATGCGCATTCTTTCCCTGATCGTGCGAACTACGTCCACAGTTGCCACAACCATCTTTGGTCCAAGGAGTTCGCGATCTCTAACGTCATCCCAACTCAGCGGGGAACGACACTTCCATCCGTAGAGTGCTGTGAATGGTGCCATCTCAATGCTTTCGTGATAACTGTTGTTGTATGAAAACTCCACAAGGTGTAGGTGATCTTCCCACGATCCTTCGAAGCCTAATATACAGGCTCTCAGCATGTCTTCCAGGATCTAAATTGTTCACTCGGACTGTCCGTCTGTTTATGGATGATACGCCATGCTGAAATTCAGACTCGTTCCCATGCTAGCTTGTAGACTCTGCCAAAATTGTGATCGGAATCTTATATCACGATCGGAGACGATGCAATCAGGTACTCCATATAATCTCACGATCTCCTGCATAAGTTTATGGGTATAAAAAATGGTACATCTTGAAGAGTTTAAATCTTACTTTATGTTTATGCTCACCTCTATGTACTTCTTTGCTAACGTTTCGGTTGACTGGCCAATTCGAAATGGAATAAAGTGAGCCGACTTTGTGAGTCGATCCACTATAACCCATATTTCTTCATTACCCTTTGTGCTGCGAGGAAGGGCAGTCACAAAATCCACGGTAATGTGCTGCCAATTTTAGATCATGTGTTGGATAGTTGCGTTCATGTACCTTTAACTGTCTTGATGCAAAACCCATAACTTTTCCATGCCGGTGTAGAACACATCCTAATCCTTTATCGGACGCATCACAATGTACCACGAATTCTCTATATTGATCCGGTATTATAAGAATTGGTGCAGAGGTTAACCTCGACTTGAGTTGTACAAAAGTTTTTTCACATGCTTCTGACCACACGAATGCTTCGTCTTTACGTGTGAGCTTGGTCAGGGGTGCTGCGATCTTTGAGAATCCTTCGATGAATCGTCAGTAGTATTCTGCTAATCTCAAGAAACTTCGTATATCTTTCACTGTCTTTGGTGTCGGCCACTTGCTGAGAGCGGACACCTTAGCTGGATCCACAAAGATTCTTTCGACTGAAACAATATGTCTGAGAAATCCGACTTGATCTATCCAAAATTCACACTTGCTGTATTTGGCGTAGAGCGGGTGTTTTCGTAATGTCTTCAGGACAATTCGTAAGTGCTCGGCGTGTTCTTTCCGATTCTTTGAATACACCAGGATGTCGTCGATGAAAATGAAAACAAACCTGTCTAGGTACTCTCGGAAAACTTGGTTCATCAGGTTCATAAAGATGGCAGGTACATTGGTCACTCCGAATGGCATTACAAGATATTCATAATGACCATAACGAGTCCTAAACGCCGTCTTCGGAATGTCGGACTCTTTGACCTTCACCTGATGGTAACCTGAACAAAGATCTAGCTTTGAAAAGACACAAGACCCACTTAATTGATTGAAAAGGTCATCCATATGGGGTAGTGGTGATTAGTCTAAAATATTGCACATTTGTATGAACATTTTCCCTACTATTGTTAAGTACTAAAATGTGTTTATTGTAAATATAAAACATATGAGGGTTTATTTGTAAAAAGTTTATTATCATATATTTCTACATTATAATTAACATATTAATATCATATAAAATGGTTAGAATAATATCTCAAAAATACCAAATACTACTAATACTTTGATTTGAGATATTGTGCAGATATTAGCTCAGGTCTGAAGTCCAAGAATGAGTCTAGTTTTGAAAAGACACAAGACCCACTTAACTGATCGAAAAGGTCATCGATGCAGGGTAGTGGTGATTATTCTAAAATATTGCATATTTGTATGAACATTTTTCCTACTATTGTTAAGTACTAAAAGATATTTATTGTAAATATAGAACATATGTGGGTTTATTTGTAAAAAGTTTATTATCATATATTTCTCCATTATAATTAACATAATGAGGGAAAATATATGCATATAATATTGAAATGAAATCTTAGTAATTAAAATATGCATATCATATCAAATATTTCTAATCAATATTCTTAAGATTTAATATCATATAAAATGGTTAGAATAATATCTCAAAAATACCAAATACTACAATTCTTTGATTTGAGATATTGTGCAGATATTAGCTCAGGTCTGAGGTCCAAGTATGAGATCCGAGTCAAATCGGGATATCGAAACCAAATCTGCCAAAATTTAGAAGTAAATCGAGAGATCTATCAACGTCAGAGACTCAGAATATTATTTTAAGAATCTAGACATCAAGAGGATCTCCACATGTCAATACAAGAGACCAGAAGAAATCCTAAAATCTAGTTCCACTAATATGCGACTGAACCGCGGCCAAAAAGGGGGATATGCGGCGGAACCACTGCTCAATAAGGGTCATTGGATGTGAGATTTTTTGGTTTGGATATTAAATTCATATCCTCACCTGTGGAATCTAGGGTTTCTGGTTTGAGAGACTATATAAGAGACCGAGAGTTGTACATTGAAGATTATCACCGAAGAGATCCAAGAGATCCACACATCCGAGTGATTATCATCTATTCATCTACCTCCAATAAGAGAGAGGTCTAGAGCAAACTAGGGTTCTTGTAATCTACTTTCTAAGGAGAAAAATTATAATTGCAATAGTTGATTAATAAAGATAGTTGTTTTTAATTCTCTTTGCATTTATTTTTCGCATTTAATTTCTGCACTTACTTTTCTGCATCTTCATTATGATTTCATTCACCTTCATCCTCTCTTTTAACTTAACCATGAGCGAGTAATCCCTAGCATGCTAGGGTTTGTAGGATAGAGTAGGATAATGGATGAGAAAACCTTTTAACTTCTTTTATACATTTTTAAAGTTTATAAATTTTAGCAAAATAAATATTAACATTCTTATCAGGCGCGCTACCAATTTATTGATAGTCAGGACCACGATTTGATATTGGTTTAACACTTGTTTTGTTAAGAACTAGACATGAATAAAGATCAATGCAAAGACAAGGGCTGGTAGTGGGGAAACCCTAGTTTCTTCCACGAACCCTAATCTACATTCATCACTATCGATCTAGTTTTAAACTATTAAAAGATAAAGGAGTCATTTTTAATTATTCATCCATAACTGCCAAGTCCTATGAACCCTACAAGCCTTTTCTTTATAAATTCTATATCCGTAACGACAAAAGAACTATCCCATCTTCAATCAACTCGTCTAAACCAAGAAAAAAGTTCAAGTTTCTCTGCGGACGACCCGTACTCATCGCGGCTACCTACTAGCGATACCGTCTTGATTGTGGTTACTTTATAAAACACTTTTTAACGATCAAACAAATGGCACCGTTGCCGGGGAAACGGTCGTAATTTTTTTTCTTGTTATTCGGGTTGATTTCTTATAAAATCCAGCGAACGAAATATAAAAGAGAACCAAAACCGCATCTAACGATTATTGTGCGAGTTTTGCAAGGAAATCTGGAGTAACTGGAGCAAGCCAACAGAGAGCCAGAGAATTTCAACTTGGACCAGAGGAGTATAGGAGAGCCCTGAAGAAAAATTAGCAGAAGATCACCCAAATTGGCGGTGGAACCGCGACATTTGGTGAGGTTTGGCGGCGGAACTGCGGCGGCTTGGTGGAGTTGGGCCTTCAAAATCCTCAGGTATTTCCCTAATATCTTTCGCTGTCCTCTAAAACTCCAATAATCTAATCTTTCCTGCAGGATTCTTTGCA
Source organism: Agapanthus africanus (assembly GCA_030015575.1). Classification (NCBI taxonomy): domain Eukaryota; kingdom Viridiplantae; phylum Streptophyta; class Magnoliopsida; order Asparagales; family Amaryllidaceae; genus Agapanthus; species Agapanthus africanus. The sequence goes on from JASDDO010000016.1 coordinate 417,279,575, forward strand.
AACGGCGCCGCTCAAATTTTTTTTTGCGTGTTCTGATTTCGATTTGTTTTTGCGTATTTAAACCGGACTTTAAGGGGCAATAAACCCAAATCCAGATTAGGTGGGGATTTCATCACCCTTCCCAGGCCCCACAAATCACAAACGAGTATACTCTCACCCTACATTAATTAAAAAATATCTAGACCTATCCCCTAAGGACATTCGTGCTCAATTAGGACAGAGGAGGGTCGTGGGTAATCTATTGCTTATCCGATTTTTTCTTGTGGTATATAAGGCAAGTGTGACAAAGAAAAGTGGTTACTTAATTAGGCCCGCTATTTCGGTGATTTGTATAGCGGATACCTTCCATTTACCTGGCACTTACGCGGCCACAAGATTGATAAGGAGGTAGTAAAGGATTGATCATGCAACCTGTCCTTTGGAAGTCTAGAAGCGGTCTAGTGACTTGACCTAGGAGACCCTAGTTCTAGGTATTGATTGTGCATTTTGTGATTTGTTGAGTTAAGTCTTAAGTCTAACTTTTTTTCAAAACAACCCTTCTTAAAATCGTTCTCATACACGCTGTCAGGTGCACTAAACCCGCTTAATGCATGATCGGCTAGACACGGGATTCTAGTGCCCGTCTTGTCCCCATTTTTTCTATCGACTTCGAAATCGGTACTTCTTCATCTTCTATTTCCCCTCCACCCACCACATCTCCCGAAATGGACGAATCTCCATCGGGATTTAACGATACCACCCTGCCACCATCCGTAGGTGCATAGAATCCACCGTGCATCTCTTTCCAAGAAAGATGCTACCCCGTACGTGGACCCCTTCCTACTTGTCTGTCTCTTCCACCAGCCAATGGGGAAAATTTCGAAATTAAACCCGTCTTCATCAACCTATTTCCTAAATTTCATAGGCTTGAATTTGAAGACGCATATGTTTTTATAACCAAATTCAAAAACGTATGTGCAATGATGAGCACAACCCAACTTTCAGGGGATGCTATGCGATTATGTTTTTTCCCTTTCACCTTGTGCGATCTAGCAGAAAAATGGCTTTATAGCACTGCCGCACATTCTATTGCTAAATGGGATGAATTCGTTATAGCATTCCTTAAGAAATTTTATCCTCATCACAAAACCGCCCGTGTTCGAAACGAGATTAACCAGTTTACCTAACTTCCCAACGAACTATTCTGGAAATGCTTTGAACGATTTAAGGATCTTCTTGCACAATGCCCTCATCACGGCATTTATAGATGGCAACATTGCCGAATTATATATGAGGGTGTAAATCCAGTGACAAAACAAATGCTTGAAACCATTTTCCAATGTCATTTCATGTCAAAAGACGATGGCGATGCTTGGCAATTTCTGGAAGATCTCACCGAACAAACCTTACAATGGGAGAGCACTAGACCAACATTGCTTTCATCTAGGACAGCTATCCATCAGCTCGACGTTTCCATCGCAGTGAAAACCGAAATGGCCGCGATACAAAAGAAACTCGAAGCTATTGAAAACAAATTCTCTTCAGCCTCTCTAAACCAAGTTACGCTCCCCAAAACCGTGTGTGGTTGCTGTTTTGACCTATCACATTTAACGGAAGAATGTCTTTTGAATCCTCCGTCTCAAGGTCAAGAACAAACCAATGCCGCTTTTCAGCAACGACCTAGAAACGATCCTTATTCATCCACATACAATCAGGGATGGAGGAATCATCCTAATTTTGCTTGGAACCAAAACTAAACTCAAACTCAAAATCAGTTCTCAAGCCAAAAAACCTTTCAAAGGCTTCCCCCACAGCAACAACAGCCACCACACCAAATTCAGCATCCCTTTCAACCGCAATCTTTTCAAAATCCTGCCAACAACGTTGCTTCTTATAATAATTCTTTCCAATCACAAACTAATCTTCCAACGGCCGGTACCGAAAAAACCTCTGCACTCGAAAGAAGCTTAGAAACGTTTATTAAACACTTCATACAAACGACGGCTAATTTAACGTCTTCTATCCAAACATTAATGCAACACACTGCTTCCCACGGTGAAAGCATAAAATCGATCGAAGCAGAAATTGCACAGATAAATGCCGCAATGAGTGAAAGAAAGAAAGGGAGACTTCCATCTCAGCCTCTACCAAATCCCAGCCACTCATAAAGCACAAACATCGCCTTTAACCAATAAAATCATAATGTGAGTGCCGTAACTACGTTGAGATCGGGAAGAGTGCTGAACAATAATGTTGGTAAACAAGTTGATGATGATGAATCAAATGAAACCCCGGTTACTACTTCTATTCCTACTTCGTCTAATCCAACATCTTCTTCTGAGCCTATTCTCCTTTTTCCACTAGGCTCGAACCCTCAGCCCACTTTCTTGAAGGAATTACCATCTATGACCATCCCAAATCCAATTTTGGGATCCATTCCATCTCCACAATCTTCTCCTCAAATGTTGGACCCAATCCTTATTGATAAAGCTCCTTTTCCAAACAGGTTGAGGGCCAACAAACCAAATGCACAAATTGAGAAGATTGTGGAAATGTATAAGTAAGTTAACATAAATATTCCTCTCCTAGATGCTATTCAACAAGTTCCGTCTTATGCAAAAATCCTTAAGGACTTGTGCACTAGGAAGAGGAAAACTGAAGTGCCTAAAAAGGTTTTTTTAACGAGCAATGTAAGCACTGCTTTTACCTAACTATTGCCCAAGAAACGCAAGGACCCCAGTTGTCCTACAATATCTATAACTATTTGGGATAAAAATATCAACCGCGCTCTTCTTGATTTAGGTGCTAGTGTTAACTTGCTCCCGTATTCTATCTATGAGCAATTAGGCATAGGAGAGTTGAAACCTGCGTACTGCACTCTTCAGATGGCCGATCAATCTATCACCCATCCCAGGGGTGAGCTAGAAGATGTGTTAATCAAAGTCGGGGAGTTTATATTCCCTATGGACTTTATAGTTTTAGATACACAACCTGTGGAGAACCCACGAAACCAAATCCCGGTGATTCTTGGTCAGCCTTTTCTAGTAAATTCCAATGCTGTAATCAATTGACATAACGGTTCTATGAACCTGTCCTTTGGGAAGATGACAATTGAGCTTAACATTTACAGGATATGAAGTCAACCCTCCGAACCTTCTGCTCATCTAATTGATATATGTTCCGTCAACAAGATAGCTTCCGATAGTTGCGAAGTTGAGGAACTTTGCGATAATGATCTCGACGCCACTAGAACGTTAGTGTTTAATCCAGCTATTTATACGAGTGAGGACCCTTCCATCGACAAGTCCATCCCCGAGTCCGAATCCTTTAACTTGTCGCAAAATTTAGTCGAGCTTTCTGAGTCAATCTCTTATGCCGGTCATGAACCACTTAAAGAGTCCGAGTATCATTCCCTTACCCTACCCTCTATCGTCTCTCCGCTGACACTAGATCTCAAGGCACTACCTGTTAGTGATATATATGCCCTAGAAGCCATTATTGTATGATATAGTGGATGCTTGGACATATATATAGAGGACTTTCTTGCTCGACATGACAGTATGCTATCTGGTTGTCTTTATCTTAACATGTTCACTGGTATTATTATACTGTCTCTCATATACATATTGATAAAACCCTTAGGATGTTGGATTGACTACCAGGACTATGATGCAGATCATACTACTAGGACATGGGTAGTCCATGAGCACATCCTTCAATTGTTCCTAGTCGAGAGAACATCGAGACAGGGCATCGATATTCCAGAGCAGACTAGTATGTACGTTTCTTGACCATCTATGGGGCGATGGTTGATCCTATATCTATTGGTGTTTGACATCAAAGATTGTACATATGTGCTCATTAGAGAATGGGTACACCGAACAGGACTCGCCGAGAACTCCTAGATGGTACTATACCTATCGTCAGATAGCAGTTCTCTGGTGACACTAGTATAGGTTAGTCTGTAGACCCGAGATCGTCATAGAGTCTTGTTTGGCTCCCACTATGCTTTGATTTCCTCCCTACCACGGCTCAAAGGAGGCGTGCAAACAGGTGGATTTTGGGTACAGTCCCGAGTCACATGGAGGTAATGAGCGATAGGAGGGGTTTCGCCTCTCCCGGTATAGCGAGTTGATATTGCTCTATGCTCGATTGGTTATAACAGAAAGTCCCTGGCCAGGGCTGTTGATGAAATTTACTGGTAAGTGTTATCAGTAGTTTCTCGTACCGTTATAGGCCTTACATCGACATGACTTATCAAGTTATTGGGGTCTGACGATACCACCCCCATACTCGATAAGCGACATATCAGACGAAGAGACCGGACTGTACGGTAAGTGTTACTTATAGGCTTCATGAAAGTTTGGACAAGCTTGTTTGTTGATCTTCTAATCGCTCAATACCTGGGTAGCCGTTACGTCCAGCTAGTACTGCTGATGGCTTGTGGGTAACTGATGTGATCATTACCTACTGCTAGCGTATTGATGAGTCTTTAGAGTCCCATATAGAAGTTTCATGGTTCAAGCGAAACGAAGTAGGGCACATATGCTGATATGTGTGGGGGCCTGATTAAATACGACTATGAGATACTGTATTGTAATCTGGTGCCTATTTGTTATCAATTAGGTTATATGTGATATAACCGGATTATTGAATCTAGTGTTTATTTGATAATGTGATATATAGATAAATGATATTAGTCGGTTATATGTGATATAACCGGATTATCAAATCAAGTGTTGATTTAATAATATGATATATATTTATATATGATATAATTGTATATTGACTAATATTATTGTTCACCAATTATATGCTTATCTTTATATATATATATTAATATATATGTGATATATATATATATATATATATTATATGAAGTATAGCATGGTTTTTCTATTTTTATAAAATAGGAATTGGGGTGGAAAATGGAGAGACTTTTGTGGTATGGAACATAGCATGACTTATTCTTTTTTATATTCATTTGCTTGCACTATTGAAGCATGGCTACAATTTTTAATGGTTAAAATTGTATACTTCAATAATGTGTGAGCCTAGAAGAACCATTCTAAACTTCGTTCTTGACTTGAGTTTTTCTTGAGCTCATATGATGAGCTCTTGCTCTCTAGATCTCTCCACCCTCCTCCTCACCTCCTCCAAGCTCAATCCCTCACATGTGTTGTGAAACCTTGAGCTTGTAAGAACCCTAGTGAGTAAACATAACCCCCACTTCACCATCCTACACTAGATTAGCGCTTTGGTATAGTGTGTTTCCTTCACTAAAGAGTTTAGTGAAGAGGTAGCTTGGACTAGCGGACTTCAGGTGGATCGTCTTCGGCACAAAATTCATCGAAGGAAGTTCGTTCAACCTTCAAGTGGAGCTTAGTGGAGTCGCATGGACTACAATCCGGAGCTTTAGAAGAGAAGGACACGGTCTACAAAGGTTGTAGCCATCCATCTCTTAGCTAGTTTTTATGATATCATAGTTAAACCCTAATCATCTAGTTTAAGATCTTGGTTAGTGTAGATTAGCACCCCAAAAATTTTAAAAACGGTATGTTTGATGCTAGTAAAACCCAGTGGTGGTGCTAAGATACACTTTCATGGTATCATAGCCAAAGCTAGAAGATTAGACGATGTTAATAGAAACACGAAACCGAAACAACTTCGAAACCGAAACCCTAATCACCATGTTTCTGTCGATTTCAAAATGGCTCTGAAATTTTTTTAAACAACTGCAGAATGTTATATATGATATAACTAGAACACTGAACAAAAACGAGACCAAAAATCCACTATTCACCTGGCGAGATCGGACATATTACCGGCGTCGCCGGCCCAACCTGCTCCATTTGGTCTCGAATTTGTTTGGTGTTTTGTTGGCTTGGTTTTGGGGTTTCAGGCTATGTTTGATTGGCCCAGTTTGCATGTGATGTTAACAATTTTGTTAGGGCTAATCAGAGTGTTTCGTAGTCGTGTTTTTAACGTTGTTTCAGGTTTAAATTTGATATGTGATACAATACTTGGAACCTGTAGTTAATTAGTTTTGTGAAAACTAGTTTGTTTATAAATCTGGCATGTTAGTCTCTTTTGATCGATTGCCACGACGTTTCGATTCAGATCGAAACTCCGTCGCAATCGCGTATCGTACCCGAATACTCGCCAGATAACTTTACTAGGTAGCCACGCCTCATAGCCCCGACCAAGTGACTTTAGGAGAACCTCGTTGCCAAAAGCATACACTTGGGTACTCACGGCCACAGTGTTCCACCTAAGTGCACTTGGTCGACAACATCGGTGGTGCGGCCATCTACTAAAGTTTCCGACGAGTATTCGATTAGGTAGTCGGAAATCTTGTTGAATTACCCGACTAAGTTATTGAAAAGTGTTTTCGATATGAGACTAAAATGCAAGGTTTATAGGTTAGGCATGAAATTCGGTATATGAGATATTCCGGGTTTATGATATCTAAGGAAATGCGGATTCTAATTATTGTAGTTTTTCATTTCTTTTCTGCGACTATAAGTGTAATATGTGGGGTATCCCAAATCTCGTTGCTATATGTCAACGGAATTTGGGATACGCGTATTTACTTACGTTGATGACATGTGATGTTATGTATTGCTGTGATATGTTATATTGGATCGTCGTGAATAAATAGCCGGGGGTTTTACGTGCGATGAGAGTTTTTCAATTTTCATTCATGTAAAATTTGTATGTAATATTCTTTTCTTGGGACACTTCCGGGTTGAGGGTGATGTCACCATTGATGTATATTATTTACTTTTCCGCATTAGGATAGACCCAAGGCGGGGAGCATAAGTAACCGGGTTCTGGAGTCCAGTGGGGGACCATCTCGAAGAGTCGAGAACGGGTCTCCTAACTCTAGAATTAGCAGGGTTGCTTGCCGCTCTCATAGGGGTCTAGGGATGTGGGTTTGGCTATTCATCACGACCGTGGAATCTATGTTTTTCATTATTGGCTTAATTTAAAATATGAACTTCCTAATATATCCAATATTTCATATGCTGACTTCTGCTTCTTGGTTCCGTGATGTGATTATATAACTGCGTAAGACGAATGCTTTATATATATGATATATATAATAAATGTTGCTTATGTTTTACACCCGCGCTAGTCCAGCCCCCGCTCTACCGTTAGTTAAGTAACCCAACGGTGCATCACAGGGCCCCATGGCGAATGCGGATGGCATAAGCGTACGTTCTATTTTCGTTTCATTTTTTGTGATGTTTAGGAAACATTAAATGATGGGACTTTATTAATAAGATTAATGAAAAGAAAAGAAACCAAAAGATATTATAGAATCAAAAGTTTTTAAAAAGGTAGCTCTAGTTCTTGCTTTGCATAATGGTATTCCTTGATGGATATCCAGCATCTCATTCGATGAGGAAAGAGCCGAGATCCCTTCACCGGGAGTGACCTCTTTAGCAAAATTAGCAAATGCTACAACCCACTCGGTTTATCATAATAGCATTTGTAGTTCTTGCTTTGCATAGTGGTATTTCTTGATGGATATCCAGCACCTCATTCGATGAGGAAAGAGCAGAGATCCCTTCACCGGGAGTGACCTCTTTAGCGAAACTAGCAAATATTACAACCCACCCGGTTTATCATCATAGCTTCTGTAGTTCTCGCTTTGCATAGTGGTATTCCTTGATGGATATCCAGCACCTCATTCGATGAGGAAAGAGCTGAGATCCCTTCACCGGGAGTGACCTCTTTAGCAAAAGCTAGTAAAAGCTATTCGGTTTGTTTTTGAAAACTACTCGATTTTAATTTCGGAGCATAAACCACTCCTTTTCAAAATCACTAGATTTTACAACGATATCAAGTTCATTACGTTAATGGTTTTCTTAAAAACCAGTCGTAGCCCTCCGTCATTTCAAATAAGTGCTATTTAGTATTTGTGCTGCGTTTGTTGACCTCCGTTAAGGCCTAGTGTACGGTAGCTGATTAGTGCGTATCTGCCGCATGTGATGTGATTGGATTAGGATAGTCGTGCGGCTTTGTAGACCTTAGCCAAGGGTCGTACAGGTGGGTTCAATTCAATCAAGAAATGACGGGTTGAACTTGACTAGCGCTTATGATTTGTTGACCATAGCCAAGGTCATAAGTTGCTAGGGGCAAAAACAATTATTGGGAATTTCAAGTGTTGAAATTTGCAATGAGATTGCATACCTTCTATATGAAGTTGGATCCCGATACCCACTGCGAGTAAGAGTTACTCCTGGGAGAGTTTTCCACTTTACAATTAGCCGATCCATTAGGTGTCTAGAAAAGGTGTTAACGGGGTGATGTCCCTGTGGAAACGAGGTTATTTAATTAGTTCCATGCGAAAGCATGGGGAGACTCCCTCGGAGTACCAATACCTTCCTGGTTGAACGATTGACGAACTTGTAGGGTGTAATTAATCCCGGCTAATATTACCTTTTATGGTTTGAAGGAAGATTTGATGAAAACAGTGAGAGCCATCCTTATTAGATAAAATAATAACCAATCTAATCTTGCAAAGAGCGCACGCTAATGCGCTTCCTTCTCTCTCTCTCTCTCTCTCTCCAGGTAGCGACCAATGACACGCCTTAATCAAGATAACAATATGGATGTATTGACCGAACCCGCTTATTAAACTGTGCTAGGTTCCACTCTATCTTATGACTGTCATAAGTCTGAGCAAGGAATAGGGGAATACCCGGATTTCCATGCCACCCGAACGAAGAATAAGCATGCTGATGCATCGTCTTCGGGTGTGTTCGTAACCGAGAACTGTTTCTTAGTTTGCTCTACGTCCTGGGTATTAGATACCAGATCAAGATCCCACATTTTTAATTTGTTACATGGGCTGAAGAGAGGTAGAGAACTGGGAAAGGGTGATAAGTCTCTAACGGTAGGGAATGGAGCAATTGTTGCAGCCAAAGCAGTTGGCGAATATCACCTAGTGTTACCAACTGGTAATACATTGATCTTGAACGACTGTTACTACGTACCAAAGATGATGTGCAATATTATATCGTTTTCTTTGCTAACTAAAGAAGTATATAATTTCACATTAGAGGATAATGTTATGAACATTTTTCTAAATCAAGTGTTGATTGGGTTTGGTACGTTATGTAATGGTATATACGTTCTAAATCAATTGACAGTTCTAAACGTACAGAACACACACAAGAGGAAAAGTTCAGAAACGAACGAAGCCTACTTGTGGTATTGTAGACTAGGTCATATCAATGCGACAAGACTAGCTAAGTTACATAAAGATGGATATTTGAATCCGTTCGAATTTACATCTTATGAAACTTGCGGGTCATGTCTCAAAGGTAAAATGACCAAAACTCCGTTTACTGGACACGGAGAAAGAGCTACTGAACTCTTAGGACTGATACATAGTAATGTATGCGGTCCTATGTCTACACATGCCAGGAATGGTTCCTCATAATTTATTACATTCACCAATGATCTCTCAAGATTCAAACATGTGTTCTTGTTGAAACACAACTCTGAAGTTTTTGAGAAATTCAAGGAATATAAGAACGAAGTAGAGAACTAGACGGGTAAAAGTATTAAAATCCTTCGATCTGATCGAGAAGAAGAATACTTGAGCATGGAGTTCTAAGACTATTTAAAAGAGAATGAGATTCTCTCTCAGCTTACTCCTTCGTATACACTACAGCACAACGATGTATCGGAGCAGAGAAATCGCACCCTATTAGATATGGTGCGCTCTATGATGAGTGTTGCTGAGTTACCGATTTCCTTTTGGGGTTATGCACTTGAGACAACTGCATACCGATTGAATAGGGTTCCAACCAAATCAGTACCTACAACTCCATGTGAGATATGGGAGGGGAAGAGACCATGTCTTAATTACATTAAATATGGGGTTGTCCGGCTTATATCAAAAAGCAATATCCGGACAAGCTCGAGGCAAGATCAGTTCTGTGCAAGTTTGTAGGATATCCCAAACATTCGCAAGGACATATCTTCTGTTGGGATTCCTTAGCACCTAGCCTAGGGTTTGCAAGCATCACACATGCCACAACAAGAATTTTAGGGAGTGCTAAGCAATCTAACTAAAGATCATACTAGAAAACTAGGGTAACAAAACTAGTAATCCAACATTACAAAGAGAAGTGAATGAAAATACAACCTTTGTAGATCCGCTCCTTCACTTCTAAAGCTCCGTGTTGATGTCCCTTCGCTGCGATCATCGAGATATCGGACTCTAGTGATGGTTTCCTCGGAGAAATGAACGAGCTAGCTCGTTGACTTCGAGGTCGAAGATGATCTACGTCGAGACGACTCAAACTCAAGCTCCTTCTTCACTTAGTCAAGAACTTTGTGAAGAGAACATCCTAAACTAAATGGCAAGTAGTAGAGGATGATGAGATAGGAAATGGGTTCACTTTAGATTTTGATTTCTCACTTTATTTTTCACTTGAAAAATTCTAGAGAGCTTTTCTTCTTGATGAAGAAGAAGAAGAAGAAAGAATAATAATAATGAGAAAAGAATAATAAGTGAAGTTTATCATAATGCAACCATGGGTGAGTTAACCTTTGTAGAGACTAAACCATAGTTTAAGTTAATGGTTTGGTTAATAAATATGTTTAGTGAGACAAAATTAGTGGACTTGGTCAAATGATGCTAAAAGCTTCATGAAGCTTCAAGCATGACAAAGTGCACACTAATTTTGAATTACAAAATAAATATAAACCTTTTCCACTAACTTAAATATGGTATAAGTCACTCATACACCCAAGTTTGCATGTATCATCAAGTATGATACAATCTAGTGCACAAACATATATCACATATACAACATGTGCACATTAAGTGAGAAAATCAATCTTAAGTGAACAAATACTAGTTAATGTAAAGTAATATATCAAATATATAATTATACATTAAATCATTAAATCGACACTAATTTTGAATTACAAAATAAATATAAACCTTTTCCACTAACTTAAATATGGTATAAGTCACTCATACACCCAAGTTTGCATGTATCATCAAGTATGATACAATCTAGTGCACAAACATATATCACATATACAACATGTGCACATTAAGTGAGAAAATCAATCTTAAGTGAACAAATACTAGTTAATGTAAAGTAATATATCAAATATATAATTATACATTAAATCATTAAATCGACACTTGATTTAATGATCCGGTCATACCGCATATAACCGACTAATATCTAGTGTATCAATATATCGAACCAACACTTGATTCGGTAACCCGGCTATATCACATATAACCGACCGATAATACAAATCGCGAGAATAGAATACAATATCACTTACTGGTATTATTCTCGGTCCCGCGCATCTCTCATATGCGCTCCTATTTCGTTTCGCTTGAGCCAGGAAACCTCTGTGTAGGACTCTAAAGACTCATCAATACGACGGCAGTAGGTGGTGATCATATCAGTCATCCACAAGCCGCAAGCGGTCTGCTAAACGTAACGGCCACCCGGGTATTGAGCGATCAGAAGATCAACGAGCAAGCCTGCTCACACTACTGCGAATCCAATCAGTAACACTTACCGCACAGTCCGGTCTGTTCGTCTGATATGTTACATATCTCGCCTAGGGGTGGTAAATGTCAGACCCCAGTAGCTTAATAAGTCATGCCGATGTAAGGTCCATAACGAACGTGAAACTACTGATAATACTTACCAGTAAATCACATCAATCCTGGCCAGAGATTTCTAGTTCTGGCCAATCGAGCATAGCGCAACATCAACCCCCAATACCGGGAGAGACGAATCCCCTCCTATCGCTCATTACCTCCATGTGACTCGGGACTGTACCCAAAAACCACCTGTTTGCACGACTCAGTAGAGCCGTGGTGGGGTGGAAATCAAAGCATAATGGGAGACACACAAGACTCTATGATGATCCCGGGTCAACAGACTAAGCTGTACCAGTGTCACCAGAGAACTGCCATCTGACGTGAGGTATAATACCATCTGGGAGTTCTCGGTGAGTCCGTTCAGTGTACCCAGTCTCCACTGAGCACCCATACACCATCTCTGATATCGAACACCAATGGATATGGGATCATCCATCGCCCATCATATGGGTCGAGAAGATATACGCTAGTCTGTAAGTCCACGGTAGCGCCCCGTCTTTCTAACAGACGCCAAATGCGGAACAAAAACTTTTTACAAACTGGCGCTATCGTGTACCATAACCCGGATCTGCCATTAAAGCTAAACTAACAAACTACAAAGTGGGTAGAAATGTTATACCGAATGATCCGAGTCCTTTGGTCTTCAACCATCATCCCACGCTTGTTGCGGCTGCTCCGATCTCCTGAATCTCCGGTCTCGTCGTCCAGGTGGCACCACGTCGACGGATCTTTAAACGGGCTCCCGCCTCTGAACCGAGGCAACTCGGTCGTCAAGTTTGCTAAAAGAGACGACCAAGATTGTTGTAGAGAATGAGTAGAACACTTTGTCTCGTTACGTCCAAGGCTATGGACGAACGGTTAATGAAGTTGCCTTTTGGATCGATATGAAAATGAGATATGAATATGTTAATTTCCATGAACCAAAACCATAGTCTTTTTTCCAAATCAACAACCATAATTTCCACCAAGAGGTGGCCGGCCACTTATAGAAGAGGGGGAGGTGAGTGTAGGAGGGGGAAGGTGACCACAAGGATAAAGATCTTAAGCAAAATATTTTTAACAAGAACAAAGCTCATTAATGCAAATGGTGACACATAATAACACCTCACCATACAATAAATGCATACAATGAATCACTAATCCTAGTCACCAACTTCTAGAAACTTCCACACACATCACCCTCATGACTCACCCAAGTGACGAAAAAGATAAATCCGTATTTAACCGACTGTTAAATACGGCCGATAGAAAACTGGAAACTGGCAACTTCTAAAAGTGATCCTGAAATGAATTTCAGGATAACCCCGTATTAGTATAAACATACCCGGATTTGTATTACGACCGAATACAAATGCAACTGAGACAAAGATATTATATCTACACAGCATAATACTCAGATCCGGCTTAAAACAAAACCGACCAGTATTATCTGCCCGAAAAATGACACGTGCGAAAACGCATGTGCAAATTCCGAACCCTGCCATAAAACCATACGGCCTCTACAACGTTTCGCCCGAACTTTGGAAAGTGTCTGTGGGGGACTCTAATGACTCATCAACACACTGGCACAACCACTAGCACGTCAGAGGTACAAGCTGTACGTAACGGTTTGCCTATGTATTGATTGGAAGGGAAGCTGACGAGCAAACTCATCTATAAACCCTACTGAGCCTGACAGTGACAATGTATATACAGTTCGGTCCGTTCGTCTAAAGAGTATCGCATATCGAGTTTAGGGGGTGGATAAATTCAGACCCTAATAACGCGATAAATCGTGTCGGCATGAAGCCCATCACCACCTGAGAAACTACTGATCCAAACCAGTAATTCTCCACTACCTCGGCCGAGGATTCTTAGTGATGGCCACCCATGCACTGCGCGACATCAACCCCCAATACCGGGAGAGACGAATCCCCGACGATCCGCTCACTTGGTTCCAATATGGCTCGGGACTGTACCCAACTAAAAGCTGTTTGCACAACTCCTTTGAGCGTAGTAGGGTAGTAATCTAAGCACAGTGGGAACCCACACGAGACAAATAATGATCTCAGGTCGATGAACTAACCTGTACACATGTCACCAGGGAACTGCTATCTGACAATATGTATAATACCAACTAGCATGTTCCCGGCGAGTCCTGTCCGGTGTACTCATAACCTAATGAGCACCTGTATACATCTTAGGTGAACCAACTAACACCAATGGATTGTGAGACCAGCCATCGCCCCTCGTCGGGGTCTCGACTGTATACACTAGTCTACTCTGGAGTATCGATGCCCTGTCTCGAAACTCCCATGACTAGGGACACTTTAAGGATGTGCTTACAGACCCCAGCTCCTACGTATATGATCGCCATCATACTGCTGGTAGTCAAGAAAGAATCCTATGGGCTCTATCATCATGCAATAGTGAACTAAAGCATTTATACGATGATAAAGACAAACCAGATAGCATACTATCATCTCGAGCAAGACTGTCATATCGGTATAGGTCCTGCCTCAATCATTGCAATCACGTATCTGCGATCCAATAATTGACTTTGAGGGCACTATCTCCAACAATCTCCCACTTGCACTTAAGGCTAATTATTGCGATGTCGCATACACACAGCCAGTGTGATACCGAACATCCAACTTCTCTACTAATCAGTTTCACAAAGCTAGTTTGTAAAACTCTTGTGTTCGAGAAATAGCCTCAGTGAGTGGATCCACCCTGATGTTTTTTTTATATCTCTCTAAATCTCAAGTTCGCGGAGAAAGCCATCTCCCGAATCGAGTAATACCTATCTTAGAATATGTCTGGATATCTGATGGGACCTAGTTCATAAATGAACTCCAAATCCAAACTTCTTAGACTGTATCGATAACTGAACCTAATCAGTATCTAGCACCATGCCTCCCACAGTATCCTCTTGGACCACCTGTCCATAATATTGTCCTTCGTCAGAGGGAAAACTATAACTCTGACAATCACTCTGTCATCCATGTCACCTTTGAAGCCTGGAATGATAACCGTCTTCCGAAGGAGGCTGCTGTCATCAAATCCATAGAAAATGCACCTTATGTTCTAAAACTGCTTCCTTACGTTTCTTCAGGATTGGATTAATATAAACTTATCACATCAAGTGCAAAAACTACATCTGGTGTGGTACTTGACATCTCATGATTGACTCAATTGCCTAAGCAAGTGATCTGCCAATCATGCACATCCCTCTCTACTTTAGTCTCTAAGACACCTTTAGAGAGGGTGACTCCATCACCTGCAGGTACACCACCATGCCAGGAGTCATCTATTCTAAAATACCATTAGAATACTGTCAAAGTACCCACATTGGGAAACTACCCAAATCTAGATCTAATACTATAGATCTAGTAACCAGAATGTCTGATATTATATTCATATCTTTCGTGAAGAAACAACTGTGTGACAACCACAGTACAACCGATCGTAGTATAGGAATTTTACTTCCTACTCTGTGTAAGTTATCCAAATACCAGGACATCACACCCTACTACTTTCTTAACAGATCCATCCGCTATTCTGATGAAGTCAAACCTATGACTGTCACATCAAAATTAGATGATCTTATCTCCGCTATATCTGCTCAAGCCTATAAAATAGACATAAGCTACTTGTCCACTATGCTTCCGCTGCTCCCACTGACTACGACAACCCTCTGGCAGAATAATATCTACGTACACTTCTAAAGCTAGTTTAGAACAACGTTATACTTATCCTCCTGCCGGGTCTCATAGCCTAGAACAACTGTAGTGTCAAGTCTGGGTAAACAAGAACCTCCCTGTCACCGTCCTTGAGGCTACCGGAGTACCTCTCGGGTGTCTGAGGTTACCCACCATATCTGCGGAGTGGCTATTGGAATGTCAAACCTGATTGAATATATAGGTCCTATTAAATTTTCCGTAATCGTTTGCGGTTCTGGAATCACTTCTAGTTCTACCATACTCCCACTACTGTTTTCTGAAAAAATCCATTTTTACTAAAACTGTGGCGAGTCAAGAACAATATCACTATTGATCTTCCAGATGGTAGAAAGTCAACCCTCGTCAAAGCCAGGGTCAGCCCACAAACTTCCATTACAGAAACGTGCCTTGAGTTATCCAGTGTCTGGTTTTAAGCATAAGCTGGAAAACCCCCCGTATCTTAACATCGTTAAGATATGAACCAATCCATATACAATATAGAAATAGAGGCACTAATTTAATTGGAACCAGATTCAAATCATGCAGCTGTCTCCAGTGCATATCAACTAAATGGAAAAAAGGCTAATCAGCATTACTCAACTTAGGAATCCATCCAATTATGAGTAACCTTAAAGAGAAACAAGTTTCTCAAAACCATTACTATCATCTGAATACTAATCACAAGAATCTACATCTTCAATCTCTTTGAAGAATCCCGATACTTGTTATACCTGGTTCTCTACTTTATTCTTATACCTACAACTTCTCAAAACTTAGACATTGTATTTCTACAAAACACTTGTCTAAAAACTAGAGAAGTCATAACTAAACAGAACATAGCACGAGGACCTACCCCTTTGTCCTTACGGACACTGGACAACATACAATACTCTGTATAAGTCCGCTGAGTTGAATAACTCAAAACCTGTGTGTCGTAGGTTGAAAACTGTACCCAGGCGATTTCCTCAAATATCACCAATCACAACGAATTCCGATATAATAAGGATGATCACCTAATTCCCAATAACTTATTCCCACTCATCATCTGTAAAAACCATACAGATATGAGAATGAAACCTGGTAAATACATACCCTGGAGTAAGTATCTAATCGGGAAATCAGTTTTCCTTTAACAATGCACAGTGTAACTGAAACATGAAAATGTTTCGTAGGGGTATCCTGGTATTCCTAGTAATGCCTCTTCTATAATCCAATTCATGACTATAACCGTATATTTCTTTGCCATCTCTCCAAATCCCTTTATTTGTCTTTATTCATTACTTTCTGTACACCATCGTTAGGCTAAATGGTTTTCTTCCTTCCCTACCGTTCGGCACCAGCCTATGGTTTGGAAGAAGAATATCCAGTTAGCATAATGGGTGTACTCTCCTAATCCTAGGAGTACTCGCAACTTGAGAGAAGGTGATGATAAAAGACAACTGAATAATACCTTATTCCATTTCTCCCGAACTGGGGAAAAAGCAAAGGTGAAATAGGAGTAGCGATGAAGTACGCGGTTTGGTCGTGAATGATAACAGTCGCAATTTACTTTGCCCTTTTTCTAATCCCTTTATATTGTCTTTACATATTACCTCTGCACACCCTACTTAGGCTAATTGGTTTTCTTCATTCCCTACCTTTCGGCACCTGCCTATGGTTTGGAATAAGACTATCCAATAAGCGTAATAGGTGTACTCTCCTAAAACTAAGGAGCCCTCGCAACCTGGGAGAAGGTGATAATAAAAGACAACTGAATAAACCAATTCTATTTCTCCTGAACCTGGATCCATCCTCGAAGTAGTCCCTCCGAGTTCGTATATAACCATACGATGGATCTATCCAATGGAAGTGGATATCCGTAGTAATATGGGGTGTTCTGAGAAATTCAAAGGGTAAAAGAAGGAGCGGCAATGACTTATGCAACTCAGACAATCCAAAAGCCAGTATTTTAAGAAGGTTCGGTCAACTTGGTCACTGAGTCATAGTCTAGGGTCGGTCAAAGGTCGCTGCCAAAGAGAGAGAGAGAAAAGAAACACTCTGCGTGCACTCTAACCTAGATCAGAATGGTTATCACTTTATCTAATCAAGAAACCTTCCACTGTAATCTCAAATTCTCCTCCAAACCTGAAAGAAGAATTAGTCGGGATCACCCGAAGAGTATACCAACTCATCAGTGAGAATCGGGATCCAACTATCATCGCATGATAACTTGATGGAAGCCACTCAAGTTATCACACTCCAGAAGGTATGCGCATGCCTGGCAAGTTTCCTGTATGTTTGAAACTCCCGATGTGATTTTTGCCCCATGCTCTTATAACCTTGGCTTTGGTCAAAATGTCATAAGTCACATGCCAAGTTCTACCCGTCACTATCCAGGTCAATTTGAACCCACCCGCACATGCCCTTGACTTTGGCCAAAATGGCAGAACGACTGTCCTAAACCAACTCATCTATCTATGCAACAGATGAATACCCAGCAGCTACCAAACACTATCTCTTAAATTTGGCTAAAATGCATAGCTTGAATACTACTGAATACCCAAAAGAAATGACGGAGGGCTATGGCTGGTTTTTGGCAAAAAACCTTTAACGTAATGAACTTGATCTCGTTGAAGGAACCTGATAGCTTTTTATAAAACTATAGTGGCGAAAACCTTTTGCTAAAGAGGTCATTCCCGGTGAAGGGATCTCGGCTCTTTCCTCGTGGAATGAGGTGCAGGATATTCCATCTGAATACCGCGATGCAAAGCAACTTTTAATCGACTATATTAAAGTTACAACCCTGACGTAAACTTCTGCCCAAGGGGTTTTTCCCGGTGAAGGGATATCAGCCCTTGCCTCGTCGAATGAGGTACAGGATATTCCAACTGAATATCACTATGCAAAACAAAAGGAAATATCTTTGTAATAACACTTTTTAAAATTCGTTCCAACAACATCAAATATAGGTTTGTTTTATCCTTGCATTGATAAGAATCAATGCAGTCCCATCAATCAATCACACCAGAAAAGAACGAAAATATAATGTACGTATATGCCATCCGCATTCGCCACTGGGTCCCGTCATCACCCGTTAGGTTACTTAACTAACGACAGAGCGGGGGCTGGACTAGCGCGGGTGTAAAACATATACAACATCTAATAGTATATATACCAATATACAATAATCGCTCCAGGCGTGATAATATGCAACATTACAGAAAAGTAATAAGCATCACAGAACAATACAGATAATCTGGAATCCCCGGGTTTCACAGAGCCGCTGCTGAAACCTGACGTTCCCCTGGTCGTGTGGATAGCATGTGCAATGAAACCTAGACCTATACGGGTGCGGCAAGTTACCCGCCAAAACCTAAAGCGAGGTAGTCCCCCACAACATAGTGAATGGAACAACCGGCACTTCACGGAATCCGGTAAATTGAGCACCCCTCCTTGGGTCAACCTGTACCCCCTACGAGTGCGGCGAATAGTCTGCCAATTCTAGAGTGAGGTCCCTTTGCCTCTCAAAGCCATGAGATACGGACCCGTTGCCCTCCAGAACCCGGCTATCCGTGCACTCCTTCACGGGATAAACCTAGTACAGAAATAAAAATATGTACAACAGGTACATCGACCTCAACCTGGTCGTGCCCCAAAAGAATATTATACAAACAGGCAGTGACGGCAGTCCACATGTTGGACGCTCGCCCCGCAATATAAAATGTACAAATAAATCCAAATTGCACTATCATTGCACCCTGCTATCCACCACGACATATCCGCAACATCACAGCACAACACAGAACATCAACGCGAATGTCACGTTCGCAAACCCGTCTAAAAGAACTATAGCAATTAGACGCGGTTTACCGATCAAATGACATTCCCGGTCGGAGATATAAAGTAAGTACTGCATACTAACAAGTTTAAAATTTCGATCGACTAAATTTTCTGAAGTGGGCCCCACGTACATCTGCTGTACAGTAACAAAATCTGGGACCAAAAGAAATATTCCAAAACCCACAATTTCCCAAAACAAGCCTACTGAAGAATTTTGACGCACTGATCCCACAGTATTGCGGCGGTTCCGCGGTCAAACCCTAGGTTTGACCGCGGCTCCGCGGCGGTCACGTGGGATCACGTGCTCAAAATTTACCAGTATTCTTAGAAAACCATGCTTATCTTTCTGTGATATGTAAAATTATTTTTAGGCCCTTTAAAAAATCGACAGAAACTCAGGTGCTGAAAAAATGTGATTTTCGAAATTCGGTTCGATCGATATTTTAAACGCGTTAGCACAAGTTAGTATAGCTTAATGGTGAGGCTCTGATACCACTGTAAGTCCACGGTAGCGCCCCGGCCGTCTAACAGACACCAAATGCGGAACAAAAACTTTTTACAAACTGGCGCTATCGTGTACCGTAACCCGGATCTGCCATTAAAGCTAAACTAACAAAGTACAAAGTGGGTAGAAATGTTATACCGAACGATCCGAGTCCTTCGGTCTTCAACCATCATCCCACGCTTGTTGCGGCTGCTCCGATCTCCTGAATCTCCGGTCTCGTCGTCCAGGTGACACCACGTCGACGGATCTTTAAACGGGCTCCCGCCTCTGAACCGAGGCAACTCGGTCGTCAAGTTTGCTAAAAGAGACGACCAAGATTGTTGTAGAGAATGAGTAGAACACTTTGTCTCGTTACGTTCAAGGTTATGGACGAACGGTTAATGAAGTTGCCTTTTGGATCGATATGAAAATGAGATATGAATATGTTAATTTCCATGAACCAAAACCATAGTCTTTTTTCCAAATCAACAACCATAATTTCCACCAAGAGGTGGCCGGCCACTTATAGAAGAAGGGGAGGTGAGTGTAGGAGGGGGAAGGTGACCACAGCATAATACTCAGATCCGGCTTAAACCAAAGCCGACTAGTATTATCTGCCCGAAAAATGACACGTGCGAAAACGCACGTGCAATTTCGAACCCTGCCATAAAACCATACGGCCTCTACAACGTTTCGTCCGAACTTGGGAAAGTGTCTGTGGGGGACTCTAATGACTGATCAATATATTGGCACTGGGTATTGTTAGTTGTATGTATGCCCTAGAGGCCAGTATTGTACAGATGATGTATATTATATTGGATGCTTGGACATATATAGAGATGACTTTCTTGCTCGATATGATAGTATGCTATCTGGTTACTCTTTATCTTAACATGTACACTAGTCTCTTTATACTGTCTTATAGTTACATGTTGGTAAAGCCCTTAGGATATGTACTTGACTACCTGGACTGTGATGCAGATCATACTAGTGGGGACATGGTAGTCCATAAGTACATCCTTCAAGGTCCCTAGTCGTGGGTGTATCAAGACGGGGCATCGATATACCAGAGTAGACTAGCGTATACGCTTCTCGACCCATGAGATGGGCGATGGATGATCCCACATCCATTGGTGTTTGACATCAGAGATGGTATACGGGTGCTCAGTGGAGACTAGGTACACTGGACGGACTCGCCGAGAACTCCCAGATGTATTATACCTCACGTCAGATGGCAGTTCTCAGGTGACACTTGTACAGGTTAGTGTGTAGACCCGAGATCGTCATAGAGTCTTGTGTGATTCCACTGTGCTTTGATCTCCACCTTACCACGTCCATGAGGGCGTGCAAAACGGTGGTCTTTGGGTACAGTCCCGAGTCACATGGAGGCAATGAGCGATAGGAGGGGTTTCGTCTCTCCCGGTATTGGGGGTTGATGTTGCGCTGTGCTCGATTGGCCGTAACAGGGAAGTCCCTGGCCAGGGCTGATCAGAGATTTGCTGGTAAGTGTTACCAGTAGTTTCTCGACCCGTTATGAGCCTCACATCGGCACGACTTATCGGGTTATTGGGGTCTGACGTTTACCACCCCTAGACTTGATATGCGACATATCAGACGAAGAGACCAGACTGTATGGTAAGTGTTACTGGTCGGATTCGCAGGAGTGTGAGCGGGCTAGCTCGTCGATCTTCTGATCGCTCAATACCCGGGTGGCCGTTACGTTTAGCAGACCGCTTGCGGCTTGTGGGTGCTTGATATGATCATCATCTGCTACCGGCGTATTGACGAGTCTTTAGAGTCCTACACAGAGGTTTCCTAGCTCAAGCGAAACGAAATAGGAGTGCATATGAGATATGTGCGGGACCGAGAATAATGCGTGTATGTGATACCATATTTGATTCTCGCGATTAATGTTTCGATTGGTTGTATGAGATATGACCTAGTTATCGAATCATTGATTCGATAAATCGATGCATTGAATACTAGTCGGTTATGTGCGACATGACCGGATCATTGAATCAAGTGTTGATTTAATGATTTAATGTATAATTATATATTTGATATATTACTTTGCATTAACTAGTATTGGTTCATTTTAAACGGATTTTTCTCACTTGATTTACACATTGTATATGTGATATACTTTTGTGCACATATTTGTATCATGTTTGATGATACTTGATCATATGGTTAAGTGTATAGAATTAAACCATAGTTAACTTGAGATTAGGGTTTTGATTATGCATTTATTCATTTATTTGTTTATTCATTTATTTGGATAAACTTTAAGATGAAAATGGTGGCAATTTTTGTTTCATATTGAAGCTTCATGAAGCTTTGACTTTGCTAACCATTCTTGTCTTCATGCTTAACCCTAACCCACTCAAATGACCATGGTTTATTCTCTACACTTAACCCTAGTTAAAGTTATGATAAGTTTGTATTTTATTTTCATTTTAAAAAGATCTTATCATAACTAGCTTCATCATCTTCTTCTTCTAAAAAGAAAAAGCTTGCTACTTTAATGGCAATTTGAGTTCTAGTGAGAGAAATCCAATTCTAAAGTGAACCCACCTCCTATTTCTTCACCCTCTACCTCTTGCCAAGTTGTTTTGGGTGTTTCCTTCACAAGTTTCACAACTTTGTGAAGTCGGAGCTTGAACTAGTGCAACCTCGACGTAGATCGTCTTTGACACGAAGCCGACGACCTAGCTCGCCCGTTTCTCCGATGAAGCCGACGATTGGGTTCGGGATTCATGATGGACAGCGAGAGGACACCCATGTGGAGCTAAGGAAGTGGAAATCCGGATCTACAAAGGTTGTAGCTTCTCACTTCTAGTTAAAGTGTTAACTAGTTTATAGTTTCGCCTAGAAATCTAGCCGACGATCCGTGTTAGGGTTTCTCGGCACCCATAAAATTTTAAATTAGCATGTTCGATGCCTTGTGAGACCTCTATAGTGTGCCTAGGAACCCTACAGTGGTATCAGAGCCTAGCTAGAGCCTTAGGCGAAGTCTAGACGCAATTTGAAGCCCGAACGAACCCGAAACCCTAAACCAAACATGCTCTCTGTACATTTTCTAAAATCTGGGATTTTTCAATATTAAAAATGCTTAAAAAATGCAGCAGGGAATTCTAAGAATTACGATGCAAATTTTTTCCAATGAACAGTGATAAGCGCGGCGGAACCGCGGCCTAAGCCAGCTTAGGCGGCGGTTCAGCGGCGGCTTGATGACGTCATCCATCCTCCTCTGCACAGTAATTCATAGTTTCTGCAGCTGAGTTTTATAGGTATTTTTAATAATTATTCCAGAGTTTAATTTTCTGGGGTGTTTTAGAGCTTCGGTGTTTCGACCGGATTATCAAATTTCGTCTTTGTGTACTTCTGGATAATTTATAGAATATGTTAAAAAGTTCGACCGAATATAAATACCCAATTTTTTCCCTGTCGGGAAACTTCCAAGTGTTGGATTTTTCCGTAGTTTAACGACGTTCTAAGTAGTGCAAGTAACGCGATGGACCCTCTAGAAGACAACAAACCTTAACTCGATTATGTGACCGTCTTGAACTGCCCTTTGAACCTTCGGGTTTGGGGCAGTACGGCGTGCCACATGTGAGGCGTTGGCTTGACCCTTCTACGGCTGGACCGTTGGTACTGAGGCACGAACTGAATGTTGTTAGACTTATTTCATGTATTGAGCTGTATCGGGAAAACTTGGGTGTTCGAATGTTCGATCGGAAAGTTTAACATTTTCTGTTTATCTGGAATGGGATACAATAATTGGAATTCACAAACAGTTATGAGATAACTGAATGAATGTTATAAATCTAGCGGTTTAGTCCCACTTGATATTGAAAAGAGTTTTCGATAATGAGACTAAAATGCGGGATTTATATCTGTTAGGCATGTGATGTCTAAGTATTTCATTTGATTAGGCATGTGATGTCTAAAGAAGTTGCGGATTCCAATTGTTGTAGTTTTACACTTTCTTTTCTGTGACCGTAAGTGTAGTATGTTCATATAGCCGGTTTCGTTGCTATACGTCAACGACAATTGGGGTATGCATACTTACTTACGTTGATGACATGTGATGTTATGTGTTGCTGGATATGTTATATTGGATTGTCGTGTTTGAATAGCCGGGGGTTTTTATGTGAGATGAGTGTTTTCCATTTTCATTCATGTAAAAACTTGTATGTAATATTCTTTTATTTGGGGCACTTCCAGGTAGCGGAAGCTGTCACCCTTTGTATATTATTTACTTTTCCGCATTAGGATAGACCCAAGGAGGGGAGCACAAGTAACCGGGTTCTGGGGTCCAGTGGGAGACCAACTCGAGGAGTCGAGTCCGGGTCTCCTAACCCTAGAATTGGCAGGGTTGCTTGCCGCTCTCGTAGGGGTCTAGGGGTGTGGGATTGGCTATTCATCACGACCGTGGAATCCGTGTTTTATACTGGCTCGTATTGAAAACACGGACGTCCTAGTATATCCAATATTTCATATGTTTCTTCTGCTGCGATATCTGTGATGTGATCATGAGATGTTCTGTGATAGATACTTTATATAGTATATATGATATATTATATAGACGTTACTTATGTTTTGCACCCGCGCTAGCCCTGCCCTGCTCTGTCGTTAGTTACCTAACCTAACGGTGCACGAGGGGACATCGAGGCGAATGCGGATGGCATAAGTGTACGTCATATCTATCTGTGATGTTTAGGTATTTAAATGATGGGACTTCATTAATGTGATTAATGAAAGGAAAGAAACCTAAGATGTTGTAGAATCAAATTTCAAAACAAAACAGGTAGCTACAGTTCTTGCTTTGCATAGCGGTATATATGATATACCCTGCACCTTATTCGATGAGGAAAGGACCGAGATCCCTTCACTGGGAGTGACTCCTTTAGCAGTAACTGGCAGATGCTACACATTCGGTTTGGCTTTGATTGCTTTTAAGAGTTTTTGCTTTGCACAGTGATATATATGATATATCCCGCACCTCATTCGACGAGGAAAGGGCCGACGATCCCCTCACCGGGAGTGACCCCTTTAGCAAAACTAGAAAAGCCTCAAAATCACTCCATTTCAAAACTTCATTCGATTCTACAACGATATCAAGTTCATTACGCTCATGGTTTTTTCTGAAAGAACCCGCGTAGCCCTCCGTCATTTCAGATAGATATTATTTAGTATTCGTGCTATGTTTGTTGACTTAGTCAAGGCATAGTGTATGGTAGCTAAATTATGTTTATCTGCAACAACATGAGATGTGATTGGATTAGAGCATTCGCACGGCCTTGTTGACTCAGTCAAGGGTCGTACGGGTGGGTTTAATTCAATCGGGAAATGTACGGGTTGAACTTGACTTGCGATTTATGGTTTGTTGACTTAGTCAAGGTCATAGATCGCTAGGGGCAAAAGCATTATCGGGAATTTCAAGTGTTGAAATTTGCAATGAGATTGCATACCTTCTATGAGATAGTTGGATCCCGATACCCACTGCGAGTAAGAGTTACTCCTGGGAGAGTTTTACACATTACAATTAGCTGATCAAGTAGGTGTCTAGAAAGGTGTTAACGAGGTTACGCCTCTGGGAAAACGAGGTTTACATTAATTAGGTTCGTGCGAAAGCACGGGGGACCTCCCTCAAAGTACCGACACTGGCCTGGCTGAAAGATTGGCGAACTTGTAGTGTGTAATTAATCCCGGCTAGTCTTTCCTTTTAGGGTTTGAAGGAAGATTTGATAAAAAGCAGTGGGAGCCATCCTGATTAGATAAGATAATAACCAATCTGATCTTGCACGAGCATACGCTAAAGTGTTTTCTTCGCTCTCTCTCCAGGTAGCGACCATTTCATGCCCTAATGAAGATAATAATATGGATGTATTGACCGAACCCGCATGTTATACTGTGCAGGGGAACGTTGGACCCGTTCTATCTTATAAGTGTTATAAGAATGAACAGGAAACAGGAGAATATCTGGATTCTCACACCGCCCAAACGGAGAACATGCATGTTGATGCATCATCTTCGGGTGTGTTTGTCATTGAGAACTGTTTCTCAGTTCACCCTACGTCCTGAGTATTAGATACCGAATCAGGATCCCACATATGTAAGATGTTACATGGGCTGCGAAAAGGTAGAGAACTGGGAAAATGTGATCATTCCGTTCAAGTAGGGAACGGTGCAAATGTTGCAGCCAAAGCAGTTGGCGAATATCACCTAGTATTACCAAGTGGTGATACAATAATTCTGAATAAGTGCTATTATATACCAAACATGATGTGCAACATTATATCAGTTTCTTTATTAAGTAAAGAAGGATATAATTTTGTAGTAAAGGATAATGTTATGAACATATTCCTGGATCAAAGGTTGATTGCATCAGGCTCGCTACATAATGGCATATTCATTCTCAATCAAAATACAATCTTCAATATACAAAACACACACAAAAGGAAAAGCTCAGAAATGAACGAATCCTTCTTGTGGCACTGTAGACTTGGCCATATCAATGAGACACGACTAGCTAAGTTGCATAAGAATGGATATTTGAATTCATTCGAATTATCATCTTATGACACTTGCCATTCATGTCTCAAAGGAAAAATGACCAAAACTCCGTTTACGGGACACGGAGAAAGAGTTACTGAACTCTTGGGACTGGTGCATAGTGATGTATGCGGTCCAATGTCTACACACGCCAGAAATGGTTCCTCCTACTTCATTACATTCACTGACGATCTCTCTAGATACGGGCATGTGTTCCTGTTGAAACACAAGTCTGAAGCTTTTGAGAAATTCAAAGAATATAAGCACGAGGTAGAGAACCAAACGGGCAAAAGTATTAAGGTTCTTCGATCTGATCGAGGAGGTGAATACTTAAGCAGTGAATTCCTGGATTATCTAAAAGAGAATGGGATTCTCTCTCAGCTTACTCCTCCTTATACACCACAGCACAACGGTGTATCGGAACGAAGGAATCGCACCCTATTAGATATGGTGCGTTCAATGATGAGTAATGCTGAGTTACCTATTTCCTTTTGGGGGTATGCGCTTGAGACAGCCATATACCTATTGAATCTGGTTCCGTCTAAATCTGTACCTACCACACCATATGAGATATGGAGTGGGAAGAGACCATATTTTAAACGTATTAAGATATGGGGTTGTCCGGCCTATGTCAAAAAGCAAAATCCGGACAAACTCGAGGCACGATCAGTCCTTTGCAAGTTTGTGGGATATCCTAAGAATTCTCAAGGATATTTTTTCTACCAAGCTGAGGAACAAAGAGTGTTTGTTGCTCAACATGCCACCTTTTTGGAAAGGGAATTTCTTGCAAAAGAAATTAATGGCAAAGAGGTAGAGCTGGAAGAGGTTCCAGCACCACAAACTGCAACTAACGATTTAGTAGAACCAGAGGATTCAGTGGTGCCCGACGTACCCCAGCCTCTCCGCCGATCTAGTAGGGTTTCTCGTCCACCTGAGAGATACTATGGTTTTCTCATTGATGGTGGTAGTGAGGATTGCATCATGGAGGATGATGACCCAACTAGCTTCGAGCAGGCCATCACGAGTGGGGACTCAGTGAAATGGCTGGATGCTATGCGGTCCGAGATGGAATCCATGTACACCAACAAAGTATGGACTTTGGACGTTGCTCCTGAAGGGGTAAAACCCATTGGGAGCAAGTGGATCTTCAAGAAGAAACTTGGTGTAGATGGGAAAGTGGAGACTTTCAAAGCTAGACTTGTAGAAAAGGGTTTTCGTCAAAGGCCAGGTGTGGACTATGACGAGACCTTTTCTCCAGTGGCTATGCTTAAATCCATCCGAATCATGCTTGCCATCGCTGCTTATCATGATTACGAAATCTGGCAAATGGATGTTAAGACCGCCTTTCTAAATGGTGATTTAGAAGAGTGCGTGTACATGACTCAGCCAGAGGGCTTCGTAGACAGTGGGAACAGCGGGAAGGTGTGCAAGCTGCTTAAATCCATTTATGGATTAAAGCAAGCATCGCGGAGTTGGAACATCTGCTTTGACGTCGTTATCAAAGAGTTTGATTTCGTCAAAAACCCAGATGAACCTTGTATCTACAAGAAGGTGGCAGAGAGTAAGGTTGTCTTCCTCGTATTGTACGTGGACGACATACTCTTGATAGGAAATGATATTCCTATGCTGCAATCGGTCAAGCTCTTCTTATCACAAAGATTCTCAATGAAAGATCTTGGTGATGCCTCCTGCATATTGGGAATTAGGATCTATAGAGATAGATCCAAAAGGATTTTGGGATTGTCCCAATCCAGGTACATTGACACCATACTAAAGAGGTTTAGTATGGAAGAGTCCAAGCGTGGGAACTTGCCCACGATCTCTGGAGTCACTCTCTCCAAAGAGATGTCTCCTAAGACTGATTTGGAGAGAGCTCGCATGCAAGGGATACCCTATGCTTCGGCAGTAGGCTCTATCATGTATGCGATGCTATGTACCAGACCCGATGTAGCATACTCACTAAGTGTAGTGAGCAGGTATCAAGCTGATCCTGAAGAGAGTCACTGGACAGCTGTGAAGAGCATTCTCAAGTACTTACGAAGGATTAGAGATATGTTCTTGGTGTATGGTAACGGAAAGCTCCAAGTGGAGTCCTTTACCGATTCAAGCTTCCAGAGTGATAAGGACGACTCTAAGTCGCAGTCGGGCTTTGTCTTTACCCTTTACGGAGGGGCGGTTAGCTGGAAGAGTTCCAAGCAGGAAACCGTGGCAGACTCGACGATGGAGGCTGAATACATCGCTGCCAACGATGCTGCCAAAGAGGCTGTCTGGATCAAAAAGTTCATTACTGAACTTGGAGTGGTTCCATCCATTGAGCATCCAATACCTTTGTATTGCGATAACAATGGAGCGGTGGCTTTGGCCAAGGAACCCAGGTCCCATCAGCGATCCAGGCATATTCTGAGGCGGTATCACCTGATCCGGGAGATAGTTGATCGCCGGGAGATCGAGGTCAGGAGGGTTGACACGAAGAACAACACCGCGGATCCACTCACGAAGGCCATTCCCCAGATACAGTTTGAGAGACTCTTCGGGATGCTCGGTATGCGATACTACAGCAGCTGGCCCTAGTGCAAGTGGGAGATTGTTAGTTGTATGTATGCCCTAGAGGCCAGTATTGTACAGATGATGTATATTATATTGGATGCTTGGACATATATAGAGATGACTTTCTTGCTCGATATGATAGTATGCTATCTGGTTACTCTTTATCTTAACATGTACACTAGTCTCTTTATACTGTCTTATGGTTACATGTTGGTAAAGCCCTTAGGATATGTACTTGACTACCTGGACTGTGATGAAGATCATACTAGTGGGGACATAGTAGTCCATAAGTACATCCTTCAAGGTCCCTAGTCGTGGGTGTATCGAGACGGGGCATCGATATACCAGAGTAGACTAGCGTATACGCTTCTCGACCCATGAGATGGGCGATGGATGATCCCACATCCATTGGTGTTTGACATCAGAAATGGTATACGGGTGCTCAGTGGAGACTGGGTACACTGGACGAACTCGCCGAGAACTCCCAGATGGTATTATACCTCACGTCAGATGGCAGTTCTCAGGTGACACTTGTACAGGTTAGTGTGTAGACCCGAGATCGTCATAGAGTCTTGTGTGATTCCACTGTGCTTTGATCTCCACCTTACCACGTCCATGAGGGCGTGCAAAACGGTGGTCTTTGGGTACAGTCCCGAGTCACATGGAGGCAATGAGCGATAGGAGGGGTTTCGTCTCTCCCGGTATTGGGGGTTGATGTTGCGCTGTGCTCGATTGGCCGTAACAGGGAAGTCCCTGGCCAGGGCTGATCAGAGATTTGCTGGTAAGTGTTACCAGTAGTTTCTCGACCCGTTATGAGCCTCACATCGGCACGACTTATCGGGTTATTGGGGTCTGACGTTTACCACCCCTAGACTTGATATGCGACATATCAGACGAAGAGACCAGACTGTATGGTAAGTGTTACTGGTCGGATTCGCAGGAGTGTGAGCGGGCTAGCTCGTCGATCTTCTGATCGCTCAATACCCGGGTGGCCGTTACGTTTAGCAGACCGCTTGCGGCTTGTGGGTGCTTGATATGATCATCATCTGCTACCGGCGTATTGACGAGTCTTTAGAGTCCTACACAGAGGTTTCCTAGCTCAAGCGAAACGAAATAGGAGTGCATATGAGATATGTGCGGGACCGAGAATAATGCGTGTATGTGATACCATATTTGATTCTCGCGATTAATGTTTCGATTGGTTGTATGAGATATGACCTAGTTATCGAATCATTGATTCGATAAATCGATGCATTGAATACTAGTCGGTTATGTGCGACATGACCGGATCATTGAATCAAGTGTTGATTTAATGATTTAATGTATAATTATATATTTGATATATTACTTTGCATTAACTAGTATTGGTTCATTTTAAACGGATTTTTCTCACTTGATTTACACATTGTATATGTGATATACTTTTGTGCACATATTTGTATCATGTTTGATGATACTTGATCATATGGTTAAGTGTATAGAATTAAACCATAGTTAACTTGAGATTAGGGTTTTGATTATGCATTTATTCATTTATTTGTTTATTCATTTATTTGGATAAACTTTAAGATGAAAATGGTGGCAATTTTTGTTTCATATTGAAGCTTCATGAAGCTTTGACTTTGCTAACCATTCTTGTCTTCATGCTTAACCCTAACCCACTCAAATGACCATGGTTTATTCTCTACACTTAACCCTAGTTAAAGTTATGATAAGTTTGTATTTTCTTTTCATTTTAAAAAGATCTTATCATAACTAGCTTCATCATCTTCTTCTTCTAAAAAGAAAAAGCTTGCTACTTTAATGGCAACTTGAGTTCTAGTGAGAGAAATCCAATTCTAAAGTGAACCCACCTCCTATTTCTTCACCCTCTACCTCTTGCCAAGTTGTTTTGGGTGTTTTCTTCACAAGTTTCACAACTTTGTGAAGTCGGAGCTTGAACTAGTGCAACCTCGACGTAGATCGTCTTTGACACGAAGCCGACGACCTAGCTCGCCCGTTTCTCCGATGAAGCCGACGATTGGGTTCGGGATTCATGATGGACAGCGAGAGGACACCCATGTGGAGCTAAGGAAGTGGAAATCTGGATCTACAAAGGTTGTAGCTTCTCACTTCTAGTTAAAGTGTTAACTAGTTTATAGTTTCGCCTAGAAATCTAGCCGACGATCCGTGTTAGGGTTTCTCGGCACCCATAAAATTTTAAATTGGCATGTTCGATGCCTTGTGAGACCTCTATAGTGTGCCTAGGAACCCTACAGGTATAACCTCTAGCACGTCAGAGGTACAAGCTGTACGTAACGGTTTGGTTATGTATTGATTGGAAGGGAATCTGATGAGCGAACTCATCCATAAACCCTACTGAGCCTGACAGTGACAATGTATATACAGTCCGGTCCGTTCGTCTAAAGAGTATCGCATATCGAGTCTAGGGGGTGGATAAAGTCAGACCCCTAATAACGCGATAAATCGTGTCGGTATGAAGCCCATCACCACCTGAGAAACTACTGATCCAAATCAGTAATTCTCCACTATCTCGGCCGAGGATTCCTAGTGATGGCCACCCGTGCACTGCGCGACATCAACCCCCAATACCGGGAGAGACGAATCCCCGACGATCCGCTCACTTGCCTCCAATGTGGCTCGGGACTGTACCCAACTAAAAGCTGTTTGCACAACTCCTTTGAGCGTGGTAGGGTAGTAATCTAAGCACAGTGGGAACTCACACGAGACAAATGACGATCTCAGGTCGATGAACTAACCTGTACACATGTCACCAGAGAACTGCTATCTGACGATATGTATAATACCAACTAGCATGTTCCCAGCGAGTCCTGTCTGGTGTACTCATAACCTAATGAGCACCTGTATACATCTTAGGTGAACCAACTAACACCAATGGCTTGTGAGACCGGCCATCGCCCCTCGTCGGGGTCTCGACTGTATACACTAGTCTACACTGGAGTATCGATGCCCTGTCTCGAAACTCCCATGACTAGGGATACTTTAAGGATGTGCTTACAGACCCCAGCTCCCACTTATATGATCGCCATCATACTGCTGGTAGTCAAGCAAGAATCCTATGGGCTCTATCATCATGCAATAGTGAACTAAAACATGTATACGATGATAAAGACAAACCAGATAGCACACTATCATCTCGAGCAAGACTGTCATATCGGTATAGGTCCTGCCTCAATCATTGCAATCACGTACCTGCGATCCAATAATTGACTTTGAGGGCACTATCTCCAACATAGTCTACACTGGAATATCGATGCCCCATCTCGATATTCCCACGACTAGGAACATTGAAGGATGTACTCATGGACTACCCAGGCCCTACTAGTATGATCTGCTTCATAATCCTGGAAGTCGAGTACACATCCTAAGGGCTTTATCAACATGCAATAGAGAGAAAATAAGTGTACATGTTAAGATAAAGAGCAACCAAATAGTGTACTATCATGTCGAGCAAGAAAGTCCTCACTATATATGTCTCAGCATCCACTACAATATACATCTCATGTACAGTAATGGCTTCTAGGGCATACATACAACTAACATCTTGTACCACACTGAGCAACAAAAAGTGTTTGTTGCTCAACATGCCATCTTTTTAGAAAAGTAATTTCTTGTGAATGAAATTAGTGACAATGAGGTAGAACTGGAAGAAGTTCCAGCTACAAAAACTATAACTGACAATTTGGTAAACCGGAGGATTCAATAGTCTCCGACGAACCCTAGCCACTCCGCAGATCTTGTAGGGTTCCTCATCCACCTGAGAGATATTATGGTTTTCTTGTAGACGGTATTGCATCATGGAAGATGATGACCCAACTAGTTTCGAGCGGGCCATCACAAGTGGGGACTCTGTGAAATGGCTGGATGCTATGCGATCTGAGATGGAATCCATATACACCAACAAAGTATGGACTTTGGAAGTTGCTCCTGAAGAGGTAAAACCCATCGGGAGCAAATGGATCTTTAAAAATAAAATTGGTGTAGATGGAAAACTTGAGACTTTCAAATCTAGACTTGTTGCAAAAGGTTTTCGTTAACGACCTGGTGTCGATTATGATGAAACCTTTTCTCCAGTGGCTATGCTTAAGTCCATCAGGATCTTACTTACCATTATTGCATACCATGACTATGAAATCTGGCAGATGGACGTCAAGACCTCTTTTGTAAATGGTGATTTAGAAAAGAGCATGTACATGACTCAGCCAGAGGGCTTCATAGATAGTGGGAGCAGCGGAATGGTGTGTAAGCTGCTTAAATCCATCTACGGATTAAAGCAGGCATCGCAGAGCTGGAACATCTATTTTGATGAAGCTATCAAAGAGTTTGACTTCATCAAAAATATAGATGAACCTTGTATATACAAGAAGGTTGTAGAGAGTAAGGTTGTCTTCCTCGTATTGTACGTGGATGACATACTCTTGATAGAAAATGATGTTCCTATGCTACACTCGGCCAAGCTCTTCTTATCATACAAGTTCTCCATGAAAGATCTTGGTGATGCCTCCTACATCCTGGGGATAAAGATATATAAAGATAGATCTAAACGGATGTTGGGATTGTCCCAATCCAGGTACATAGACACCATACTAAAGAGGTTTAGTATGGAAGATTCTAAACATGGTAATTTACCCACTTGGTCAGGAATCACTCTCTCCAAAGAGATGTCTCCCATGACTGATTTGGAGAGGGCTCGCATGCAAGGGATACCCTATGCTTCGGCAATCAGGTCAATCATGTATGCGATGTTATGTACCAGACCGGATGTAGCTCACTCACTAGGTATAGTGAGTAGGTATCAATCAGATCCTGGGAAAAACCACTGGACAGCTGTGAAGAACATTCTTAAGTACTTGAAAATGACTAAAGAAATGTTCTTGGTGTATGAACGGTGAACTCCAGGTGGAGTCCTTTACTGATTTGAGCTTCAAGAGTGATAAGAACGACAGTAAGTCGGTCTCGGGTTTTGTCTTCACCCTCAATGGAGGGGCGGTATGTTGGAAGAGTTCCAAGCTAGATACCATAGCAGACTCGACGATGGAGGCTGAATACATCGCTACCAACGATGCTGCCAAAGAGGCAGTCTGGATTAACAAGTTCATACCGGAACTTTGTGTGGTTCTGTCTATTGAGCATCCAATACATGTGTATTGTGATAACAATGGAGCTGTGGTTTTAGCCAAGGAACCCCGGTCCCATCAAAGATCCAGACATATTCTTAAGTGGTATCACCTGATCAGGGAGATAGTAGATCTCCGGGAGATCGAGCTCAGGAGAGTTGACACAGAGGACAACACAGCGGATCCACTCACGAAGGTCTTCCCCCAGATGCTATTCGAGAGACTTTTTGGGATGTTGGGTATGAGATACTACAACACATGGCCTTAGTGCAAGTGGGAGATTGTTAGTGATATGTATGCCCTAGAGGCCATTATTGTACGATATAGTGGATACTTAGACACATATATGGAGGACTTTCTTGCTCGACGTGATAGTATGCTATCTGGTTGCCTTTATCTTAACATGTTCACTGGTATTATTATACTGTCTCTCATATACATGTTGATAAAACCCTTAAGATGTTGGCTTGACTACCAGGACTATGATGCAGATCATACTACTAGGACCTGGGTAGTCCATAACACATCCTTCAATTGTTCCTACTCGAGGGAATATCGAGACAGGGTATCGATATTCCAGTGTACGTTTCTTGACCCTGTATGGGGCAATAGTTGATCCCATATCCATTGGTGTTTGACATCAAAGATTGTACATAGGTGCTCATTAGAGAATGGGTACACCGAACAGGACTCGCCGAGAACTCCTAGATGGTACTATAGCTATCGTCAGATAGCAGTTCTCTGGTGACACTGGTACATGTTAGTCTGTAGACCTGAGATCTTCATAGAGTCTTGTTTGGCTCCCACTATGCTTTGATTTCCTCCCTACCACGGCTCAAAGGAGTCGTGCAAACAGGTGGATTTTGGGTACAGTCCCGAGTCACATGGAGGTAATGAGCGATAGGAAGGGTTTCGCCTCTCCCGGTATAGCGAGTTGATATTGCGCTATGCTCGATTGGTTATAACAGAAAGTCCCTGGCCAGGGCTGTTGATGAGATTTACTGGTAAGTGTTATCAGTAGTTTCTTGTACTGTTATAGGCCTTACATCAGCATGACTTATCAAGTTATTGGGGTCTGACGATACCACCCCCATACTCGATATGCGACATATCAGACGAAGAGACCGGGCTGTACGGTAAGTGTTACTAATAGGCTTCATGGAAGTTTGGACAAGCTTGCTTGTTGATCTTCTAATCGCTCAATACCTGGGTAGCTGTTACGTCCAGCTAGTACCGCTGACGGCTTGTAGGTAATTGATGTGATCATTACCTACTAATGGCGTATTAACGATTCTTTAGAGTCCCACATAAAAGTTTCCTGGTTCAAGAGAAACGAAGTAGGGCATATATGCTGATATGTGCGGGGGCCTGATTAAATACGAGTATGAGATACTGTATTATAATCTGGCGGCTATTTGTTATCAGTTAGGTTATATGTGATATAACCGGATTATTGAATCTAGTGTTGATTTGATAATATGATATACAGATAAATGATATTAGTCGGTTATATGTGATATAACCGGATTATTAAATCAAGTGTTGATTTAATAATATGATATATATTTATATTTGATATAATTGTATATTGAATAATATTATTCTTTACTAATTATATGCTTATCTTTATATGTGTGTGTGTGTGTGTGTGTGTGTGTGATATATATCACACACACACACACACACACACACACATATATGAAGCATGGTATGGTTTTTCTATTTTTAGAAAATAGGAATTGAGGTGGAAAATGGGGAGACTTTTGTGGTATAGAACATAGCATGGCTTATTCTTTTTTATATTCATTTGCTTGCACTATTGAAGCATGGCTACAATTTTTAATGGTTAAAAATTGTATACTTCAATAATGTGTAAGCTTAGAAGAGCTATTCTAGACTCCATTCTTGACTTGAGTTTTTCTTGAGCTCAAATGATGAGCTCTTGCTCTCTAGCTCTCTCCATCCTTCTCCTCACCTCCTCCAAGCTCAATCCCTCATATGTGTTGTGAAACCTTGAACTTGTGAGAACCCTAGTGAGTAAACATAACCCTTACATCACCATCCTACACTAGATTAGCACTTTGGTGTAGTGTGTTTCCTTCACTGAAGAGTTCAGTGAAGAGGTAGCTTGGACTAGCGGACTTCGGGTGGATCATCTTCGACACGAAGGTCATCGAAGGAAGTTCGTTCAACCTTCAAGTGGAGCCTAGTGGAGTCGCGTGGACTACAATCCAGAGCTTTAGAAGAGAAGGAAACGGTTTACAAAGGTTGTAGCCATCCATCTCTTAGCTAGTTTTTATGATATCATAGTTAAAACCTAATCATCTAGTTTAAGATCTTGGTTAGTGTAGATTAGCATCCCGAAAATTTTAAAAACGGCATGCTTGATACTAGTAAAACCCAGTGGTGGTACTAAGATACACTTTTACTACCATCTCATCTTAAATATGCATATTTAGCTGAGAATGAGTCTTTACCCGTTATCATATCGGCTTCTCTAGCTTTAGAGCAAGAGCGAGCTCTTTTGTCGGTATTGAGATCTAATCAGCAAGCTTTTGGTTGGACAATGGCAGACATCAAAGGAATTAGTCCATTAATTGTTGAACATTGTATACATTTGATGGATGAAGCCAAACCAGCCCGAGACCCACAAAGATGGTTGAATCTCATTATGAAGGAGGCGGTAAAGAAAGAAATCGTCAAACGCCTAGATAATGGTATAATTTACCCTATATCTGATAGCCAATGGGTAAGTCCTATTCATGTGATCCCTAAAAAGTCTGGCATCACTGTCATAACTAATGAGGTTAATGAGTTGATCCAAACACGTACCCAAACTGGGTGGCGGGTATGTATTGATTATAGAAAACTCAATGCCGCAACGAAGAAAGATCACTTTTCTCTACCTTTCATTGACCAGATATTAAAACGATTAATGATTGATGTGTTATGCTGAAAAAGTGTGTTGTAAATAACCACAATCAAGACGGTGTCGCTAGTAGCTATCTGTGATGAGTACGGGTCTTCCACAAGGAAACATGAACCTTTTTCTTGTTTTAGACGAGTTGATAGAAGAAGAGTGATTGGTTGTAGATCTATTTTAATACGGATGTAGAATTTATAAAGAAGAGGCATGTAGGGTTCATAAGATTTAGTAGTAATGGATGAATAATTAAAAATGACTCATTTTATTTTTTAATAGTTTAAAACTTGATCGATAGTGATGAATGTAGATTAGGGTTCTTTTGGAAGAAACTAGGGTTTCCCCACTACTAACCCTTGTCCTTACATTGATCTCTATTCATGTCTAGCCTTTACCAAAACAAGTGTTAAACCAATCTCAAATTGTGGTTAACAATAGATTAGTAGAGTGCCCAATAAGGAAATTAACATTTATTATGCTAAAGTTTATAGACTTTAAAATGTATAAAAGATGTTAAGAGATTTTATCGTCCATTGATCTACCCTATCCTACGAACCCTAGCAAGCTAGGAATTACTCGCTCATGGTTTGAGATTTAGAAAAAAGGATGAAGAATGAGAATATGATTAAGACGCAGAAAGTAGATGCAGAAAGTAAGTACGGAAAGTAATTGCAAAAAGAAAAATAAAATACTATTATTATTAATCAACTATTGCATTTACAAATCCTTTGAAAGTAGAGTATAAGAACCCTAATTGCTCTAGATCTCTATCTTATTGGAAGTAGATGATTAGCTGATGATCACTCGGATGCGTGGATTATTTTAGACCTCTTGATCTCTTCGATGATGGATTTTTCATGTGAAGCTCTCGGTCCTATTTATAATCACAGAAACTAGAAACCCTAGATTCCATAGGTTAAGATATGCAGCATGATCCAAGCCACCAAATATATCATCCAATGGCCATAAATCCGCCGTGGATCCACCGCGTATATGTCTATTTGGCCGCCCAACCGCGGCGGTTTAGTGGGATCAGGTCATGGGATTTTCTGTGGTCTCTGGTGTTGACATTTGTAGATCTCTTTGATGTCTAGATTTTGGAAATCTTACTCTGAGTCTCTGCCGTTGCTAGATCATATATTTTCCTCAATATTTCGACAGATTTGATTCTGACATCTCGGATCTCCTGATCGGTTTGCAGACCTGAGCTAATATTTGCACAATATCTCAAATCAAAGTGTTAGTAATATTTGGTATTTTTGAGATATTATCCTAACCATTTTATATGATATTATATGTTAAGAATATTGATTAGAAATATTCGATATAATATGCATATTTTAATTACAATATTTCATTTAAATATTATATGCATGTATTTTCCCTCATTATGTTAATTATAATGTAGAAACATATGAAAATAAACTTTTTACACATAAACCCTCATATGTTCTATAATTACAATAAACACATTTTTGAACTTAACGATAGTAGGGAAAATAATCATTCAAATGTGCAATATTTCAGACTAATCAATTAGCCGGGCATGAATACTACTGTTTCTTGGATGGATACTCCGGCTATAACAAGATTCCCATCAACGAAAAGGATCAAGATAAGACAACTTTTACTTGTCCTTTCGGTACTTTTGCTTATAGACGCATGCCCTTTGTGTTATGCAATGCTCCCGCTACATTTCAGCAGTGTATGATGGGAATATTCTCAGACATGGTCGAGAATTTTCTTGAGATATTTATGGACGATTTCTCCATATTTGGGGACTTCTTTGAGGAATGCCTATGTCATCTTGACGCTGTTCTTACCCGCTGTAAGAATAAGAATTTAACTTTGAATTGGGAAAAATGTCATTTCATGGTTCAAGAAGGTATTGTCCTTAGGCATATCATTTCACAAAAAGGTATTGAGGTAGACAGAGCTAAAATAGATGTCATCCATAACCTTCCTCCTCCTAAATGCGTCAAAGATGTTTGATCCTTCCTTGGTCATACAGTATTTTATAGGCGATTCATTAAGGACTTTAGCAAAATTACTAGACCCTTAACTCTTCTCTTAGCCAAGGATACCACATTTCCCTTCGATTCGGATTGCATGGCTGCTTTTGAATCTCTTAAAGGTTCCCTCACTACAGCCCATATTCTGTCATCTCCGGACTGGAGTCACCCTTTCGAGCTTATGTGTGATGCATCTAATTTTGCTGTTGGTGCAATCTTAGGACATTACATTGATAAGATACCACATGTAATTTACTATGCTAGTAGGACCTTGAACGATGCCAAAATGAATTATACAACTACCGAGAAAGAACTCTTGGCGGTTGTATTTGCATTAGAAAAATTCAGGCCCAACTTAATTGGCTCTCCAGTTATAGTTTACACCGATCACTCCGCCTTAAGATATCTCTTATCGAAGAAGGATGCTAAATCTAGGCTAAAACGTTGGATTCTTCTGTTACAAGAATTTGATCTTGTAATATGAGATAAGAGTGCATATGAAAACGTAGTAGCCGACCATTTTTCACGCCTTTCTTCTTCGCCAATGTTGACCATACCAATAAACGATTCCTTTCCTGAGGAACAGCTCTTAGCCATATCCTGTGAACCTTGGTTCGTGGATATTGTGAATTATTTAGCAACAGAACTTCTACCCAGCGAATGGTCAAAACAAGACAATCACCGATTTCTATCCCAAGTAAAACATTTTTTCTGGGATGAATCTTATCTGTTTAAGTATTGTCCTGATCAAATCATTCGCCGATGTGTCCTTAATGATGAATTCACGAGTGTATTGTCTTTCTGCCATGATCAGGCATGTGGTGGTCACTTTGGTCCAAGAAAAACGCCGGAGAAAGTTTTGCAATGTGGCTTTTATTGGCCAACGTTATTTAAAGATGCATATGATTATTGCAAAACTTATTCACGGTGTCAACACATAGGTCGGATTTCACGGAGGAATGAGATGCCGCTCCAACCTATCTTGGTTGTGGAGATATTTGATATTTGGGGAATTGATTTTATGGGCCTATTTCCCAACTCTTCTGGGAATTTATACATCTTATTAGTGGTTGATTATGTCTCCAAATGGGTGGAAGCGGTACCGTGTCGCACTAATGACAACAAGGTTGTTATTAAGTTTCTTAAAGAAAATATCTTTTCACGATTCAGACACTCTCACGCTATAATTAGCGACAATGGGACGCATTTCTGTAATCGGTCTTTCGAGGCTTTGATGCGGAAATATTCAATCAAGTACAAACTTTCTACTCGCTATCATCCCCAAACAAGAGGGCAAGCTGAGATCTCTAATAGACAGATCAAACAAATTTTGGAGAAAACAGTTTCTAAGAACCGTAAAAATTGTTCCACCAAATTGACGGATGCTCTTTGGGCATTTCGTACGGCATATAAAACCGATCTAGGCATGTTTCCTTACCGACTAGTGTTTGGGAATGCTTGCCACCTTCTTGTTGAGATCGAACATAAAACAATGTGGGCTATTAAAGAGTTTAATTGTGATTTTGATCAAATCGGCGGCTATCGAAAGCTGCAATTAAATGAGCTAAGCGAACTTCGCGATGAAGCTTACGATAATGCGGTTATAGTAAAGAACCGGACTAAAGTGTTCCACGATAAAAACCTTTTGAGAAAAACTTTCGCGCTGGGACAACAAGTCCTTCTTTACAATTCCCGTCTCCATCTTCATCCAGGTAATCTAAAATCTCGTTGGAAAGGACTTTTTGTGGTGCGGTATGTGTACCCGCACGGGACAGTGGATAT
Organism: Agapanthus africanus; assembly: GCA_030015575.1. NCBI lineage: Eukaryota > Viridiplantae > Streptophyta > Magnoliopsida > Asparagales > Amaryllidaceae > Agapanthus > Agapanthus africanus. Next base: position 417,320,177 of record JASDDO010000016.1, read on the forward strand.
AAAAAATGTTTTAAACGGTTCTATTTTTAAAATAAATGGGCATAGATTAAAACCGTATTTTTCTGCTGACCCATCGGAGGAGCTCATGTTCTTACAGGAGTCGCTTTATCATAACTAACTTTCCTTCGCCTCACCTCCATGTATCGGTAACATTGTTTCATCTAAGAATGGAGGTGAGCGAAAAAAAGTAATTCTGTGCGTGCCAAAGAACAAGTTTGGAGTTAGTTTTTCATTTAACTATTATTTTGCTCATATTATTTTCCTCCCAAGTCTACAGGTTCATGCACTCAAAGAACAACATCAGTGAGGACACTGCTGCAAACAGGTTTGGGGGAAGGTTTGTATTTACTGAAATATCATTTGGCACTAGGCACTTTATATAAAAATATGCATATTATAAATGAAAATTTTCTTGGAAATAAAAGTTAGGATGTGAAAAATACATATGAAAGATAGAAAGAGATTCAAAAAAAGCACGAAAATTAGATGTTTTAAAATGAAGCTAGTAATAGGTAGTTATGAGTTATTGTTCCAAGGGTTAGTAAGATGAAGGAAATTAATAATCTGAGGATAGAAATAAGTCTGAAAAATAGCCCATATTCTTGAGTCCAAACTTCTGAATGTTGATACCCTTTTATACACACTTGCACACATGTTGAAACTTGGGATAGTAGAGCATATCTTGAAATGCACTTGTCTAAAAGTCTTAGTATGAAGGGAATATATATATATATAAGTATGAAGGGAATATATATATATATAAGTATGAAGGGAATATATATATTTATATATATATATAAACAAAAATATAAATGACACATAAAATATAAATGGTGAAGAAAAATGAACACTGGTTTTGTATTTACTTAAGGCAACAGAAAAAATATAGCGAGGGTGCCTTATCACCTAGTGCCTTAGACCAAGTGGTTTAGGAGTCACTGCTAAGCTTTAGGTATAACAAGACTACGATATTGCTAATTACGTCTAAAAGAGTGAGCACATTTGGTAATCGGTTGATTAGTACCTCAAGAAGTATTAACGGTCGCATGAAAAATGTGTGAGCAATTCCATCTAAAATATTCACCGACTAAAAAGTACTAAGGAAGATGAATAAGGGTATAACAGTTTGAATTGAATTCTTTAACTGTAGGGATGTCTTTTACATACACGTAGGGGTATATGATCGATATTTAGAAGAAAGGTAGGGAGGAAGACTAAAGATGATATTTTATTGAGAGGTGATGTGATTTCTGACATTTTTTCATAACTATTAAGATAGAGCTCATGACAAATAAAAAGCTAGTATAGTTTGAAACTCTTATTTTCAAGTCCTTTCTTTTATATGTTTTTATCTTTGTATGTAACTTTCATTTTCTTTCTTTTATTATGGGTTTTTGTCGGTGTGATCCACTGAAAACCTTCAGGAGATAACACTCCACCTACTAGGGACACCTAGAGATTTAAAGGCTTGTTGCACGTGCTAAGTGCAATCATGTTGCCTACGAAAATGTGCTAGTTAGGTTTTTTCTTTTTTTCTCTTTAATAACTAGTTTGTTTGGGACGATCAAAATTAAGTTTGGGGGTATTTGATTAGTCTAAAATATTGCACATTTGTATGAACATTTTCCCTACTATTATTAAGTACTAAAAAGTGTTTATTGTAAATATAGAACATATGAGAGTTTATTTGTAAAAAGTTTATTATCATATGTTTCTACATTATAATTAACATAATGAGGGAAAATATATGCATATAATATTTAAATGAAATCTTAGTAATTAAAATATGCATATCATATAAAATATTTCTAATCAATATTTTTAAGATTTAATATCATATAAAATGGTTAGAATAATATCTCAAAAATACCAAATACTACTAACACTTTGATTTGAGATATTGTGCAGATATTAGCTCAGGTCTGAGGTCTAAGTATGAGATCCGAGTCAAATTGGGATATCGAAAACGAATCTATCAAAATTTAGAAGCAAATCGAGAGATCTACCAACGGTAGGGACTCAGAGTATTATTTTAAGAATCTAGACATCAAGAGTATCTTCACATGTCAACACAAGAGACCAGAAGAAATTCCAAAAGCTAGTTCCACCAATATGCGGCTGAACCGCGGCCAAAAAGAGGGATATGCGGCAAAACCGCAGCTCAATAAGGGCCATTGGATATGAGATTTTTTGGTTTTGATATTAACTTCATATCCTCACTTATGGAATCTAGGGTTTCTGGTTTGAATGACTATATAAGGGACCGATAGCTGTACATTGAAGATTATCACCGAAGAGATCCAAGAAATCCACACATCCGAATGATCATCTATTCATCTACCTCCAACAAAAGAGAGATCTATAGCAAACTAGGGTTCTTGTAATCTACTTTCTAAGGAGCAAAATTGTAAATGCAATAGTTGATTAATAAAGGTAGTTATTTTTAATTCTCTTTGCAATTATTTTCCGCATTTAATTTCTACACTTACTTTTCTGCATCTTCATTATGATTTCATTCTATAGGGTTACTAGGCACTCTCACAAGGGTCTATTAGGCATCAACTATGCCCGATTTAAAATTTAGATGTGCCGAACAACCCTAACCAAGATCTTAGACTAGAGATTAGGTGAAGCATTAGCAAGTAAACAACTTTACTTCTAAGAGTTAGGGATTACAACCTTTGTAGTCCGTTCCTTCACTTCTAAAGCTCCGTGTTGAGGTCCCTTCGCTGTGATCATCGAGTACCCGGACTCTAGAGAGGCTCCACAAAAGAAAGATGCAAGCTTACTTCCGATCTTCGATAACAAAGATGATCTACCTTGAAAAAACTCAAACCCAAGCTCTTGCTTTGCTAATCAAGTATTAGCAAAGCAAACACCCTAATCTAAGTGGAAAGAATAGATGAAGATGATGAAGTAGGAATTTAGCTCTCATTTATTTTCTATTTCTCACTCATTTTCATCACTACACAAAAAGCTAGAAATCTTTTCATGCAAGGAAGAAGAAGGAAGAAGATGATCAAGTCCCTTGTGATGAATAATGAATTGTTGTTATAATTACAAATGCAACCATGGTTAAGTCAAGAAGGACTTAACCATTGCAGAGATTTGACTAGGGTTAAAGGGTGTAGGTTGGGTTAGGAAATATCAAACAAAATATCTAAACAAAATATCTTTGCAAGAAACAAAATAAAAGCTTCTAGAAGCTTCTAGAAAAGTTTAACCCAAATCAAACGCTAACCATGTTTAATCTCTACTAAGCATGTTGCATTAGTAATCATAACTTGTTACAATATTATATATCATATATACAATATTTATTGTAACAAAATAAAATAATACAATTAACATATATGGCATATATATCAATGTATTACCCGAGTGAGAAAAAGAATCTTTTAGTGAGTTTATATTAGTTAATGTAATTTAATATATCAAATATATAATTATACATTAAATTATCGAATCAACACTTGATCCGATAATCCGGCTATTTCACAAATAACCGACTAATATAATCTGTATCAGTTCATCGAATCAACACTTGATCCGATAGCCCGGCTATATCACATATACCCGGCCGATATCTCATATCCCGAGAATCTAATACAGTATCACATACACGTATTGTTCTCGGTCCCACACATATCACATATGTGCTCCTACTCCATTTTTCCCGAGCCAGGAAACCTCTGTGTAGGACTCTAAAGAATCGTCAATACGCCTGCAGTAGGTGATGATCATATCAAACACCCACAAGCTGCAAGCGGTCAGCTAAATGTAACAACCACCGAGGTATTGAGCAATCAGAAGATCAACAAGCAAGCCTGTACATTCCCCCGTGAATCCAACCAGTAACACTCCCGTACAGTCTGGTCTCTTCATCTGATATGTCGCATATCTCGCCTAAGGGTGGTAAACGTCAGACCCCAGCAGCTTGATAAGTCGTGTCGATATGAGGTCTATAACAGTTCGAGAAACTACTGATAACACTTACCAGTAAATCTCGGCAACCCTGGCCAGGGATTTCCAGTTATAGCCAATCGAACACAGCGCAACATCAACTCCCTATACCGGGAGAGACGAAACCCCTCCCATCGCTCATTGCCTCCATGTGATTCGGGACTGTACCCAAAAGCCATCTTTTTGCACGCCCTCTTGAACGTGGTATGATGGAAATTAAACCACAGTGGGAATCACACAAGACTCTATGACGATCTCGGGTCTACAGAATAACCTGTACAAGTGTCACCAGAGAACTGCCATCTGATGTGAGGTATAATACTATCCGGGAGTTCTCGGCGAGTCCGTCCAGTGTACCCAATCTCCACTGAGCACCCGTATACCTTCTCTGATGTCAAACACCAATGGATATGAGATCATCCATCGCCCATGATATGGGTCAAGAAGCGCATACGCTAGTCTACTCTGGAGTATCGATGCCCTGTCTCAGTACTCCCACGACTAGGAACATTTGAAGGATGTACTTGGCGACTATACTGTCCCCACTAGTATGATCTGCATCATAGTCCTGGTAGTCAAGTACTCATCCTAAGGACTTTATCAACATATAACATAGAGACAATCAGAGTACATGTTAAGATAAAGAGTAACCAGATAGCATACTATCATGTTGAGCAAGAAAGTCCTCCCTATATATGTCCAAGCATCCACTATAATATACAACGCATGTACAGTAATGGCCTCTAGGGCATACATATAACTAACAATCTCCCACTTGCACTAGGGCCATCTGTTGTGGTATCGCATACCCAACAATCAGCTGTGGTTGAAGTATCTTATACTCAACCATCCCATAAAAGTCTCTACTGAGAAATAGGCCTTTGTGAGTGGATCCACGCTGTTGTCCTCTGTATCTACTCTCCTAAGCTCAATCTACCTGTAGATCAAACATCTCCATGATCAGGTGATACTGCCTAAGAATATGTCTGTATCACAGATGGGACGGGGGGTTCCTAGGCCTTAGCCACAACTCCATTGTCACACAATGGTAGGAACGAAGTTCATCTCATGAACTAAAATATATCCAGACTGCCTCTTTGGTAGCATCCTTGGTAACGATGTATCTTGCCTTTAATCGTCTAGTAAGTTACGGTATCTAGCTTGGAACTCTTCTAACATACCGTCCCTCCACTGAGGGTAAAGACAATGCCTGCGACTGACATTCAGTCGTCCTTATCACCCTGGAACCTTTCCAGTGATTCTCCCCAGGATCGATTGATACCATCTCACTACAACTAGTGAGTATCCTAACATCCAATTAGATCTATCTCATAGATCCATAACTCAGGATTTAGGGGGTATCACATTGATCCTATATGGAGAATCTTTGTGATAAGAGGAGATTGACCGAGCGTAGCATAGGAAACTCCTTCCCTATCAAGAGTATGTCATCCACGTACTCTACGAGGATCACCACCATACTCTCTACTACCTTTTTGTATATACAAGGTTCATCTACCATTTTGATGAAGTCAAACTCTTTGACTACCACATCAAAACAGACGTTCCAACTCCGCGATGCCTGATTTATCACATAAAATAACTTGCACACGTTTCCGCTGCTCCCACTATCTACGAAGCCCTCTGGCTGTGTACTTATAGAAGGTCTCTTCCAAATCATTATTTAGAAAAGCAGTCATGACACCCAACCGCTAGATATCGTAGTCATGGTATGTAGCAGTGGCAAGTAGGATCTGGATGGACTTAAGCATAGTTTTGAAAGTCTCAACTTTTCCATGTACACCAAGTAATCTTCTCAAGATATACTTTCTCCTGATGGGGATTTAACCTTTCAGATAAAGCAACCAAAGTCCATATTTTGTTGGTGTATAAGGATTCCATCTCAGATCGCTAAGCATCCAGCCATTCTTACAGAGTCCCACTCCTTATGGCCTGCTCGAAACTAGTTGGGTCATCATCTCATGATGCAATCCTCGCTCCCACTGTCATAGAGAAACCGAAGTATCTCACAGGTGGATGAGGAACCCTACCAGATCGGCGGAGAAGCTGAGGTTCGTTGGAAACTATTGAATCCTCCGGGCTTACCAAATCATCAGCTGCAGTTTGTATAGCTGGAACTCCTTCCAGTTCTATCTCATAACCACTAATTTCTTCACAAGAAATTCCCTTTCACAAAGGTGGCATGCTGAGAAACAAAACATCTTTTGTTCCTCGGTTTGGTAGAAGATATTCCCTTGTGAATACTTGGGATATCCAACAAACTTCCACAGAACTGACTTTGCCTCGAGCTTGTCCGGATTTTGCTTTTAGACATAGGCCGGACAACCCCAAATCTTAACTTACTTAAGATATAGGCTCTTCCCATTCCATATCACATATGAAGTGGTAGGCAACTGATTTGATTGGAACCCTATTCAATAGGTATGCAGCTTCACAAGTGCATAACTCCCAAAAGGAAATAGGAAACTCAGTAGTACTCATCACAGAGCGCACTATATCACATAGGGTGCGTTTGCTCCGCCCCGATACACCGACGTGCTGTGGTGTATTCGGAGGAGTAATGCTGAGAGAGAATCTCATTTTCCTATAGAATATTCCAGGAATTTCGTGCTCAAGTATTCTCCTCCTTGATCTCATCAAAGGACATAATACATTTACCCATTTTTGGTTCTCTACTTCTAACTTATATTCTGTGATTATCTCAAAAGTTTCGGACTTGTGTTTCAACAGGAACATATGTCTGAATCTTGAGAGATCATCAGTGAATGTAATGAAGTATAAAGAACCGGTCCTGGCATATGTAGACAGGGGACTTTCATACATCAGCATGTATCAATCCCAAGAGTTCACTAACTCTTTCTCTGTTTCCAATAAACGGACCTGTGTTCATCTTATCTTTGTGACATGACTGGCAAGTTTTACAAGATGTAAATCCAAACTAATTTAAATATGCATCTTTATGTAACTTCAGCTAGTCAGGTCGTATTTATATGACCTAGTCTACAATACCACAAGAAGGATTCGTTCATTTCTGAACTCTTCCTCTTGTGTGTGTTCTGTACGTTAAGAACTGTGGTTTGATTTAGAACGTCTATACTTTTAGATAACGTGCCTGAACCGATCAACTCTTGATTAAGGAAATGTTCAAAACATTATCCAACAATACAAAATTATATCCTTCTTTACTAATAAAGAGACTGATATGATGTTGTATATCAGGTTCGGTATCTAATAATATTCGTTCAAAATCAATGTATTCTGTTAATACAGGGTGATAACTGCCAACAGACTTGGCTGCAACACTTGCATCATTTCCAACTCTTGAAACTTATCACCCGTTCTCAGTTCTCTACCTACCTGTAGCCCATGTAACAATTTGCATTTGCGGGATCCTGATCCGGTATCTCATACCCAGGACGTAAAGGATACTGAGAAACAGTTCTCGGTAATGAACACACCCGAAGATGATGCATCAGCAAGCACTTTCTTCGTTTGGGTGGCATGGGAATTCTGGTAATCCCCTATTTGCTGCTCTGTCTTATAACAATTATAAGTTGGAACAGGACCAACATTCCTTAGCACAGTATAACAAGCGGGTTTGGTCAATACATTCGTATTATTTCTTGATTAAGGCGTGACATGATCGCTACCAGGAGAGAGATAGAAGAAAACACTCAGCGTAAGCTCTTGCAAGATTAGATTGGTTATTTATATATCTAATCAGTATGTCTCCCACTGTTTTAGTCAAATCTTCCTTCAAACCCTAAAAGGAAAGACTAGCCGGGATTAATTACACTCTACAAGTTCGCCAATGTTTCAGCCAGGCAAGTGCCAGTACTTTGAGGGAGGTTCCCCGCGCTTTCGCACGGACCTAATTAAAGTAAACCTCGTTTTCCGAGGGGCGTAACCCCGTTAACACCTTTCTAGACACCTACTTGATCGGCTAATTGTAATGTGTAAAACTCACCCAGGAGTAACTCTTACTCGCAGCGGGTATCGGGATCCAACTATCTCATAGAAGGTATGCAATCTCATTGCAAATTTCAACACTTGAAATTCCCAATAATATTTTGCCCCTAACGTCCCATGACCTTGACAAAGGCCAACAAACCATAGGATGCTAGTCAAGTTCAACCCGTCATTTCCTGATTGAATTAAACCCACCCGCACGACCCTTGACAAAGGCCAACAAAGTCGCACGACTACCCTAACTCAATCACATCATATGTTTATACAGATAAGAAGTAATCAGCTACCGCACACTACGCCTTGACAAAGGCCAACAAACGCAGCACGAATACTAAATACTACTTATCTGAAATGACGGAGGGCTACGACAGGTTTTTAAGAAAACCCTTTGCGTAATGAACTTGATATCGTTGTAGAATCGAGTGATTTTAAATGGAATGTTTTTTAGGCCTTTTCTAGTTTTGCTAAAGAGGTCACTCCCGGTGAAGGGATCGTCGGCTCTTTCCTTATCGAATAAGGTGCAGGATATTTCACAAATTTCACTATGCAAAGCAAAAACTATAGAAACAATCAAAAGACAAACCAAGTTTGTAGCATCTGCTAGTTTCGCTAAAGAGGTCACTCCCGGTGAAGGGATCTCGGCTCTTTCCTTATCGAATAAGGTGCTGGATGTTCTACAAGAAACACCGCTATGCAAAGCAAGAACTAGAGCTACCTGTTTTTGAGACAAGTTTCTACAACATCTTTAGGTTTCTTTTAGTTTCATTAATCTCATTAATGAAGTCCCATTTATATTATGCTTCACAAGCATCACATTTGAAACGAAATCTGCAATATAACATATATCTCATATATATAATATAAACATTCGTCTCAGGCAGTAATATGATCTCATCACAGAACATTTGCAGCAGAAGATAACATATGAAATATTGGATATACTAGGATGTCCGTGTTTTAATACGAGCCTGTATAAAACACGGATTCTACGGTCGCGATGAATAGCCAAACCCACATGCCTAGACCCCTACGAGAGCGGCAAGCAATACTGTCAATTCTGGGGTTAGGAGACCCGGTCTCGACTCCTCGAGATGGTCTCCCACTGGACCCTAGAACCCGGTTACTTATGCTCCCCGCCTTGGGTCTACCTAATGCGGAAAAGTAAATAATATACAATGGTGACATCATCCTCATCCCGGAAGTGCCCCAATAAAAGAATATTACATACAATGAATTTTACATGAATGAAAAAGAAAAACTCTCATCTCACATAAAACCCCCGGCTATTCAGAACACGACGATCCAATATAACATATCACAGCAACACATAATATCACATATCATCAACGTAAGTAAATATGCGTATCCCAATCATCGTTGATGTATAGCAACAAAACTGGCGATACACCACATATTATACTTACGGTCGCAGAAAAGAAAGTGTAAAACTACAACAGTTAGAATCCGCAACCACCTTAGACATCTCATGCCTAACCAAATGAATTCCTTAGACATCGCATTCCTAACAATTATAAACCCCGCATTTTAGTCTCGATCTCGAAAACACTTTTCAATATCTAGTCGGGCAATTCAACAAGATTCCTGACATCCTGATCGAATGCTCGTCGTAAACTTTAGAAGACGGCCGCACCCCCGAATGCCATCGACGAAGTGCACTAAGGCGGAACACCACTGCCGTGAGCACCTGAACGGATGCTTTTGGCGACAGGGTTCTCCTACAGTCACTTGGTCGGGGGTATGGGGCGTGGCTATCTATTAAGTTTACCCGGCGAGTATCCGCGTACGCTATGCGATTGCGACGGACTTTTGATCCCATCAAAATCCCGTGGCAACCGATCAAATGAGACTAAACTGCTAGATTTATAACATTCAAATTAGTTATCTCATAACTACTTGTGGATTCCAAATATTGTATCACATTCCAGATAAACAGACAATGTTAAACTTTCCGATCGAATAAACAAACACCCAAGATTTCCCAAATAGCTCAACATTTGAGCAGAGTTCAAAAAGTATCCATGACATGCCACAGTACCAATGGTCCAGCCGTAGAAGGGTCAAACCAACGCCTCACATGTGGCAGCGCCGTACTGCCCCAAACCCTAAGGTCTAGAGGCGGTTCAGACGGTCACATAATCGAGTTAAGGTTTGTGTTCTTCTAGAGGGTCCACCGCGTTACTTGCACGACTAAGAACGTTCTTAAACTACGGAAAAATCCAACACTTGGAAATTTTCCGGTAGGGGAAAAAGTGAGTTATTGATATCCGTTCGAACTTTTTAACACGTTCTAAAATTACCCGAAAAAACTTAAACGAAGTTAAACTTTCCGATCAAATCAACGAGTTCCCAATACATCCCAGAAAACTCAACACTTGAGTATAATTAAAAATTCCCAGAAGCATTCAAAATTACCTACGGATCAACTGTCCAAAAACTATCCCTCAATCCTCAATACTTGCCGCGGAACCGCCGCCAATACCTTGGTTTGGCCTCGGTTCCGCGGCGCTTTGATGGGTTTAGGGTGTCATTTTTCACACATGTCCATAAAATCGCCTGCTTAATTTTCTGAGTATTTTTAATATGAAAAATGTCAACTTTTGAATTTTTTTCCAGAAACTAGGTTTTATCGGGTATTCGGAGTTCGATCGGACTTTAAACTTCACCTAGACTTCGCCTAAAGCTCTAGCTTGGCTTTGATACCACTGTAGGGTTACTAGGCACTCTCATAAGGGTCTATAAGGTATCAACCATGCCCGATTTAAAATTTAGACGTGCCGAACAACCCTAACCAAGATCTTAGACTAGAGATTAGGTGAAACATTAGAAAGTAAACAACTTTACTTCTAAGAGTTAGGGATTACAACCTTTGTAGTCCATTCCTTCACTTCTAAAGCTCCGTGTTGAGGTCCCTTCGCTGCGATCATCGAGTACCCGGACTCTAGAGAGGCTCCACAAAAGAAAGATGCAAGCTTGCTTCCGATCTTCGATAACAAAGATGATCTACCTTGAAGAAACTCAAACCAAAGCTCTTGCTTTGCTAATCAAGTATTAGCAAAGCAAACACCCTAATCTAAGTTGCTAGAATAGATGAGGATAATGAAATAGGAATTTAGCTCTCATTTATTTTCTATTTCTCACTCATTTTCATCACTACACAAAAAGCTAGAAAGCTTTTCATGCAAGGAAGAAGAAGGAAGAAGATGATCAAGTCCTTTGTGATGAATAATGAATTGTTGTTATAATTACAAATGCAACCATGGTTAAGTCAAGAAGGACTTAACCATTATAGAGATTTGACTAGGGTTAAAGGGTGTAGTTGGGTTAGGAAATATCAAGCAAAATATCTAAACAAAATATCTTTGCAAGAAACAAAATAAAAGCTTCTAGAAGCTTCTAGAAAAGTTTAACCCAAATCAAACCCTAACCATGTTTAATCTCCACTAAGCATGTTACATTAGTAATCATAACTTGTTACAATATTATATATCACATATACAATATTTATTGTAACAAAATAAAATAATATAATTAACATATATCACATATATTTCAATGTATTACCCGAGTGAGAAAAAGAATCTTTTAGTGAGCTTATATTAGTTAATGTAATTTAATATATCAAATATATAATTATACATTAAATTATCGAATCAACACTTGATCCGTTAATCCGGCTATTTCACAAATAACCGACTAATATAATCTGTATCAGTTCATCGAATCAACACTTGATCCGATGACCCGGCTATATCACATATACCCAGCAGATATCTCATATCCCGAGAATCTAATACAGTATCACATACACGTATTGTTCTCGGTCCCGCACATATCACATATGTGCTCCTACTCCGTTTTGCCCGAGCCAGGAAACCTCTGTGTAGGATTCTAAAGAATCGTCAATACGCCGGCAGTAGGTGATGATCGTATCAAACACCCACAAGCTGCAAGCGGTCAGCTAAACGTAACAGCCACCCAGGTATTGAGCAATCAGAAGATCAACAAGAAAGCCTGTACAATCTCCCGTGAATCAAACCAGTAACACTCCCGTACAGTCCGATCTCTTCGTCTGATATGTCGCATATCTCGCCTAGGGGTGGTAAACATCAGACCCCAGCAGCTTGATAAGTCGTTTCGATATGAGATCTATAACAGTTCGAGAAACTACTGATAATACTTACCAGTAAATCTCAGCAACCCTGGCCAGGGATTTCCAGTTATAGCCAATCGAACACAGCGCAACATCAACTCCCTATACCGGGAGAGACGAAACCCCTCCTATCACTCATTGCCTCTATGTGATTCGGGACTGTACCCAAAAGCCACCTTTTTGCACGCCTTCTTGGATGTGGTATGATGGAAATCAAACCACAGTGGGAATCACACAAGACTCTATGACGATCTCGGGTCAACAGACTAACCTATACCAGTGTCACCAAAGAACTGCCATATGACGTGAGGTATAATACCATCTGGGAGTTCTCGGTGAGTCCGTCCAGTGTACCCAGTCTCCACTGAGCACCCGTATACCTTTTCTGATGTGAAACACCAATGGATATGAGATCATCCATCGCCCATCATATGGGTCAAGAAGCGCATACGCTAGTCTACTCTGGAGTATCGATGCCCTGTCTCGGTACTCCCACGACTAGGAACATTTGAAGGATGTACTTGGCGACTACACTGACCCCACTAGTATGATCTGCATCATAGTCCTGGTAGTCAAGTACTCATCCTAAGGACTTTATCAACATGTAACATAGAGACAATCAGAGTACATGTTAAGATAAAGAGTAACCAGATAGCAAACTATCATGTCGAGCAAGAAAGTCCTCCCTATATATGTCCAAGCATCCACTACAATATACAACGCATGTACAGTAATGGCCTCTAGGGCATACATATAACTAACAATCTCCCTCTTGCACTAGGGCCATCTGTTGTAGTATTGCATACCCAACAATCAGCTGTGGTTGAAGTATCTCATACTCAACCATCCCATAAAAGTCTCTACTGGGAAATAGGCCTTTGTGAGTGGATCCGTGCTTTTGTCCTCTGTGTCTACTCTCCTAACCTCGATCTACCTGGAGATCAAACATCTCCATGATCAGGTGATACTGCCTAAGAATATGTCTGGATCACAGATGGGACGGGGGGTTCTTAGGCCTTAGCCACAACTCCATTGTCACACAATGGTAGGAACGAAGTTCATCTCATGAACTAAAATATATCCAGACTGCCTCTTTGGTAGCATTCTCGGTAACGATGTATCTTGCCTTTAATCGTCTAGTAAGTCACGGTATCTAGCTTGGAACTCTTCCAACATACCGTCCCTCCACTGAGGGTAAAGACAATGCCTGTGACTGACATTCAGTCGTCCTTATCACCCTGGAACCTTTCCAGTGATTCTCCCCAGGATCGATTGATACCATCTCACTACAACTACTGAGTATCACATTCACCTTCATCCTCTCTTCTAACTTAACCATGGGTGAGTAATCCCTAACTTGCTAGGGTTTGTAGGATAATGGATGAGAAAATCTTTTAACTTCTTTTATACATTTTAAAGTTTATAAACTTAGCAAAATAAATGTTAACATTCTTATCAGGCGTGCTACCAATTTATTGATAGTCACGACCACGATTTGAGATTGGTTTAACACTTTTTTTGTTAAGGACTAGACATGAATAGAGATCAATGCAAAGACAAGGGTTAGTAGTGGGGAAACCCTAGGTTTTTCCAAGAACCCTAATCTACATTCATCACTATCGATCTAGTTTTAAACTATTAAAAGATAAAGGAATCATTTTTAATTATTCATCCATAACTGCCAAGTCCTATGAACCCTACAAGCCTTTTCTTTATAAATTCTATATCCGTAACGACAAAACAACTATCCCATCTTCAATCAAATCGTCTAAAGCAAGAAAAAAGTTCATGTTTTCCTGCGGACAACCCGTACTCATCACAGCTAGCTACTAGCGATACTGTCTTGATTGCGATTACTTTACAAAACACTTTTTAACGATCAATCAAGTGGATACTTTTTTTTAATCGTTACTTTGTTCAGAGCTCGATAATTCACACGCATCCTGTATGAACCTTCCTTCTTCTTCACCAGTAGCACTGGAGATCTTCTGCTTGAAGTACTGGGACGAATCCAACATTTCTTCAGGAGTTCGTCCAACTGAATGCGGATCTCCTTCAATCCTTCCGGACTTAATCGGTACGGAGCTTTTATTAGTGATTGTGCACCGGGTTGTAAATTGATGCTGAATTCAAGAGCTCGATTGGGTGGCAAACCTGATATATCTTCCGGGAATACATCCTCGAACTCTCGAACTACCTCTGGTTTCGATTCTTCCACTTGCAATACTGCAACCTCTACCTTCTTTGGTTTTACTTTGTAGACGTTAGGTTCCAAGCATAACATTTCAGAAAATAAAATATTATTTTTGGAATTTTTATAATTAAATAATAAATATAATGAATATTTTAATAGGGCGGTATAATTAAATACCGATAAATTGGGGAAAATTCGGAAAATTTTGGAAATTACTGAAAAGAGGATGTTTTATGTGATTTAGGCGAATTATGAATTTTTATGATTTTTATATTCACTATTAGTGCTAATCGCGATTAAATATCGCTAATCGCGTATTAAGCTTGTTTTGTGCACATGACATGCACCAAGTTATTTTAACACTTGTTATATTTTATCATGGTCTTTTCTTCATTATCATGCATGGTTGTTGACTTTAGAAAAGAAAAGAAAAGGAAAAAAAGAAAGAAATGATGAGAGAGGGGACACAATCATGACATGAGGCAAATCATGCTTGAGAGAGAGAGTGTGTGAGGGGTCAACCCTAGATCTTGGCCATTCCTTCTCTTCTCATCATCTCTTTTTTTCTCCCTCTTCACCATGGCAGCCCCATCTCCCTCCTCCACTACAAACCCTCAAAACACCCCAAAAACAAACCCAAAACCCCATCTCCTTTTCACACAAGGCATGCACAAGCTCAAGGGAAGCACATTGGACCGGAAAAAATCGAATTTTGAGGACTTTGGGCAACTCAAGAAAATTCTTGAGTTGCCAAATGAGGTAATTTCTGCACCTTTAGATTAGCATTTCAATTCCTTATTTATCCATATGTGTTTAGTATCGATATCGAGTGATTTTGTGAACTTAGGATATCCCTAGAAAGGGTTAGGGTTTAATTTGAGTTGGGTTAGTGCTAGTAGGCCTTAGTGGTGACCCTAAACCCCCCTATGATCTTAGAAAACCCAGACTATACTGAAACAAACACCTAAAACCCAAAACAGAAAAACTTCCGTGTCGGTTTGTGAGGAAAATGAGCATGCAGGGAAATCTGGAGCGACCCGCGACCAATATTAGAAAAGTAAACAATACCAGTAGCCTAGATGGACCACCACGAGACCCCAATACCAAAACAAGACCCCAAAACCCCTGTAAAACCGGCCTCGCAGGAATTTGGCTTAGTGTGGCCGGCCCCTCTGAGGTGATAGGTGCCCAAGTTGCCCCCATAGCTCATATAGACCCTATATATCATCCCAGTGTTGTTTGCTTATCTTGTTTTGACCTGAACAGAAATCTGGGACCACTTTTCTATGTTGCTGCCTTGTTTTTCATGATGTTTATGGATTTAAGTTTTGATATTTGGTATTGTATTCGATTATTTGACGTTTTTACGTCTATATCGATTGATATTGGTTGAATTGCGAGATGTAGACCATAGGTTTTTACTTATGGGTGATTCGTGCGACATTTTGGTTTTTGTGTGTGATTTCATTTATGATGCTATATATATGATATGTAGGTACCCCACGTGGACTTCGAGACGACGAGGATGAGCGTGGTGTCATCGACTCCAGAAAGCGCAGATCAGGTGAGTAGATTTATATTTACAGAGAGAAGTCGGGTGGATGGCGTATAGCACCCCCGCAAAGTCATAAGAAATGGTGTGATATGATATAGATAGACATTCGTATGTTATTGAGAGATATGAAACTTAGCAAGAAAAGCTTTAGGAGATTAGGAGTTAGTATTAGCTAGAATTGAAGAAAGCACTTTAGTCGATTTCTTAGTCCCGAAACCCTAGGGTAAAGATTTGCATACACGCACAGACACATACTCACATACATTGATATCCTTGTGCGTATTGGAGACATATTTATATTAGTATTCATGTGCTTGGATGATGAGGATGTTATATGATGCTTGGGATTGAGTCGATATGATCGGATATGTTGCCGTAGGATATTTAATATGTGACCGAGATATGTCACGATGTTATAGCGGATTGTTGGACGACGATACTATGTGGATGATGATATATATAGTGATAGTTGACATATGATCGAGATATGAGATGAGGTATGTTATGACATTTATAATGGATCGCTTGGGCGATGTATACTTCAGTATGATAATATGTGTTGATGACATCGGATTGTATGAGACTTTAGGTCAGTAGCCAGATCATGATATTGTTGATGATATTAGTAGTGTACTCGACTTAGATTAGTATCCCGGCTCCTGATATGTGATGATGAGGATACCAGATGAATAATGTGATAGATGTGACATTTGACCCGTACCCAGATTGGGAGGCCGTACGATGGATTTACCGTACGAGCTATATTGATGATGGATCCGCACTCTTGACTCGAGAATGTCATTTTGTGTATTGTAATCGTATGGAATACTATTGAGGCGGGATCACCAACTATTATATATGTATCGACTCAGATGTTAGGGGGTTTCCTTACCTTTTGATTAGCCCTTTTAGTTTAGCCCTGCAGTTTACTTGTAAATGGTAGATTAGACTCGAGTCATGCCTATTTCAAAACTAACGAATCGTGAGTATTTTAAAGACAGGCCAAGGGATTCTACGGATATTTCAAAGGACGTACATTTTCTTAAAAACACCGTAGCCCTTATTTTCAAAACACCACGATTCGTGTTATTTCAAACGGCAAAACTGTACGACTCATAATTAGACATATGTAGATTCGTTATCATTGTATTTTATATTTAGCTCCTGCATATTCTTGTTGCTCGCATCGCATTGCATGCTTATATTGTGTTTTCATATATTAATATTGAAATTATGCTGTTAGGACACCAGCACCATTACCGATGATGCGTATGTTTCACATACACTTACTTGCCGGCTCACACACATCATCGGTAATTGCCATGTCACATACACTTTAGAGAATATTATTTCATTGACATAGTTTGTTAGCTGATAGCTTCGACATGATATTAATGTACTTGCCTTATATGCCAGTTTAGACATTGCAGTTATTACTTGCTACTTCATGCATATTATCATTCACTGTTATGCAGTATTATGGAGTTTTATGCCGATATTCACTGTTTACTCGCTGTTGATGATTGGATTTCGGATTTTCATGGGATTTCGGATTTTCATGAGATTTCCTGGATTTAGGAGAAAACCGCAAGAATATATAAACTTCTCTCTCTCTCTCCCTTTTTAAAATGAAAAGTGTGGTTTTCTCATGATATATGAGTCGTCCACCATGATGTTTTCTCGGTTATGAGATGGATTTCGAGACCCGATTCGAGGAGTTGGATGAACCGTCTGTGGGTACATGGTGGACCCGGTAAGGTATCCCGGGGCAAGAAGATCGAGGTGTAGACGATGAGCCTGGCAGGGGAAGACTGCCTACCAGTGATTTTACCTGACGCGGCGGATATCCGGAGGATACCGTTCGTGGTCGTATGATTGATGATATGGGCCGATCCGGACTGACGGAGCCTGAGGTATTGAGATATTGAGATTTGAGATACAGAAATATTGAGATTTGATATTGAGATACTGAGATTTATGTTTTGTGTCGATGCTTGACACTGATTTTTCTGTTGATTTCATTGGTGATACCCGATTGATATACATATAGAAATCTCATTAAATAAAGAAAAACAGTTCTTTGATTCATGATGTACTTTGTTCTCATTATATGCATCTGCATATCATTTTAGTGACATGTTGTTACCTGAGGCACTGACACGAGTTCTTGGTATTTCACTATATGGATAGATGTTTACCCTTACCATTATTTATGCTTCAGGCCGTATTGTTATTATTTGAGGATATTACTGATCGTATGACCTAGAATTGCGTTATACATGCAATTTCTACTCGTAAATGTTTTCTACTCACGAGTTGGCAACTCACCCCCGTTGTGCCACAGTTTCTTGCAGGTTTTGCCGTACAGGTTTCGTTACGGCTTTGCTGGCACACTGCTTCCATCCCGGGTGATTTGCTTTGGAAGGTGGGTTCTTTTGTATCAGGACCACCATTGTATATTTGTTATTTCAGTTGTATCTAGTTAAAACTCCATCAACCAGACTTGTATTATTTGATAGAGATAGAAGACCAGTGTATATTCTTTCGACCTTAGAGTCGCGTGTTGTATTATTATGGATTTCATATTGTTTTAGAGTTTTCTTTTCAGTTTGATCCTCGCCCTTCGGCGTTGTATATTATATTGCTTGCGTGGTTGTGGCCGTTGATTGAGGAAGAGCTAGCTCCCGCTTGGGGATGCCTTTTTATTATTATGTATACATTTATCATGTTGTATCCCGTTCGGGGCCTGTATTTACAAAGGAAACTCTTCCGAAATTTTTAGAAAAGATTGGTGATTTAAAAAAATGCATATTTCGGCATATGTTGCTAAACTACTTGATTTAAATTGGTTTTTCCCTCACTCTACTGCTTTACTTGGTTTTGATTTCTGGGTTTCGGCTTACTTAGATTACGTACACCTCGAGACGTTTCGTAATTTAAGTGCCGGTCATGTTCCGTACTTTTCGGGTCATGACACTAAGGTACGGTCTCCACTCTTGAAATAAAACACTGGATGATCTGGTATTTTGAACACTACCCTCCTTTAGCGACAGTCGATGGTAGAGAAGAAAGTTCCCAGCCAGTCCATTCCCAAGACTACGTCGAAATTTGGTATGTCCAGCACCTTGAAGTCCACATAAAATTCTCGACTGCAAACGACCACTGGACACAGATCATATCCCAAAGTTGCATTTAGAACGCCGTTCCCTGAACTGACATTCCAGCTGGATACGAGCGGTTTAACTGGGATCGCATGAGTTCAGACGAACCGTTGCAACATAAAGCAATGTGATGCCCCGGTGTCGAAGAGTGCTAGAGCAGGCAGGGAGGCTACTAAGATTGTACCTAAGTTGTGTGGGATAGGTTTAAGTATAACAGATATAAGATGATTATGAATTGAAAGGACTTGAAAGAGAATAGGAAAGGGATTTACCAGTGATAACCTGACTCGTAGCTTCGGCCTCTTCGACCGACATGGTGAATGCTTAACGTCGTGGCACTTCCCTCTATGCCTGGTTAAACACTCGGCGTAGAGGTTAAGTGGTCTGGGTGCGGGGAGCTCCGGTAGCGCTAACCGGGTAGGAGGAGCTTGGATCGTTGGTCTAGCTGGAGGATTGTTGGGTCCTCAATTCCGGGGGAATGCTCCAATTGCGTGAGTAAAAGACCCACAGATCAGGCACAGGTTGTTCGCCTTGTGACAGTTCTTCACAAAATACCATGTTCTCTTGCAGTAGATGCAAAAGTCTGGCCTGTTGTTGGTGAACGAACCTACTGGCCTCCAAGATGGTCCGCTAAAAGCTGGCCTGGAAGAGGCCGTCCTGTGATCTGGTGCACAGGGTGTTTTACACCAGCAGTCTGTCATCTGCTTTTCTTCTTCACGATTG
Source organism: Agapanthus africanus (assembly GCA_030015575.1). Classification (NCBI taxonomy): domain Eukaryota; kingdom Viridiplantae; phylum Streptophyta; class Magnoliopsida; order Asparagales; family Amaryllidaceae; genus Agapanthus; species Agapanthus africanus. The sequence continues at coordinate 417,339,934 of JASDDO010000016.1, forward strand.
CCTCATAGTGTCGGGCATCATTCAAAGCAAGTTCATGGGTTGGGAAATCCCCTGTAGCGAGTGCGGCTTGGATTTCAGGGTCCAACCCTTGCTGAAATCGTTGTTCTCATATCTCAGCAGTAGGAATAAGGTGTGCAGCGAACCTGTTACAACCTTATGTTAGCAGTGTAGTGAGTGAGATATGAAAATTGAATTTGAAACAATATCTTACCTGCTGAGCATGGTAAACTCAGGATCATATTCATCCACAGACTTGACCCACATCAATCCCTACGGTAGATGGATGAATTGCTGCTCCATATCAAAACGGGCATTCTCAGGGAAGTACTTAGCATCGAAGAGATCTCGAAATGTTCTCCATTCTATCGGTTGTGCGAGACAGCTCTCCTCAGCTTTCCACCAAACTCTGGCGTTATCGGTCGGTTGTAACTTAGCAACTCTCACCCAGGCAATATCTGGCACTTGAGCTGCTGCCAAATCATCTTCGATCACTTAAGCCTATTCTTTTGCCTCAAGTGGGCTCTCTTTTCCCGAGAAGTGTTTTGGGTGCAGTGCCCGAAACTGCTTAACTCCGGGTGCTTCGGCTTCGGGGTAATGCATGAGGATATCAGTCTGCTGCTGCTAACCCTCCAATAAGCTCTTGATAGCCTCAAGCAGTACCGTTTGCTTATTGACAGGAGCTGCAATGGTAGGTGGTGGCGGTAGAGTAGGCGGTGGAGTATTGTCGTTGATGTTCGTGCTGGTGTTGTTCGAAGAGTCCATCACCTTGATATAAAAGATAGGTTAGGATAGATTCAAGGAATTTGAAATGCAAGGAATGTAAATGTTTGTTGAACTCATTAATTCTTATGGTATATTGTTTATGGTTTCATGCAGAACTGACCTGCATGGACCACCAATAAAACCTGTCATGCCCCGCTTCCCAATAGACGGAAACGATGACATCGCAAGCCCGCGATATATTTATCCAGAGAAGGTCAATCCCTAAATAAATATACTAAACGTATTAAAGCAATAATACACAATGCAAAAATAAATTGAGACTGTAAAATTTTTCAACAAAAATCTTTATTTACATTCAACTTTTAATCTTTATGAAGCATGGCTCATATATTTGTTTATTAGTTTAGCATCACTATTGAAGCATGGTTGGGTTAAAGTATTGGAAAATAATACATGCTTCAATGTGTGAAGTCCTTGAGCCATTCTCCACACTCACACAACCCTAGCTCATTTGCATTCTTTCATTCTCTCTCCAAGTTTCCTCTCCTTCTTCATCAAACCCTAAAAGTCTCATGTGTTGAGAAACCTAGGGTTCTTGAGACAAATCAATCCATTATCATTTTCTACATCATCTAGGCTACTTAGCTTAGCATACTAGGTACCCTAGTTATCTCGGTTTAGAGGTTGAAGCTCAAAGTACATACTCTCGGGTGGATCGTCTTTGACGCGAGGAGGCCGACGTTGCAAGCTCGATCCAATCTTCGAGAAGCCAAGGAGAGGGGGAAAAGAAGACCCGAAGGACTTGTTCACGGAGGTATAAAACTCTCACCGAGTAGCTAAACCTCCTAGTTAGTTTATCTAGTTAAGGTTCCGCAAAGATCCTGGAGTTTAGTTAGTGTTGTGAAGCTTATAAAAATCGTTTTTTGCACATTCCTCCTCCCCGTGAACCCGTGGGGTGCGCAACATCGACTTACAGTGGTATCAGAGCCTACTAAACCTTAACTAGCTAGATAGCAAGTAGTTAGAACTTCAATTGTCGGAAAAATCCCGAAATCACAACGTTAAAACCAAGCTTGCTGTCGATTTTAAAAACTGAACAAAAAATTATTTCAGTGGCTTTAAAATTACAAGCAGGGTTTTTTAAGAACACAGAAGAAAAACGAGGAAGTAACTCATCAAGACCATCGTGGAAGCACGGCGGAACAGTGTGTTTCGCCGCGGTTCCGCGGCCGAGTCGAGGCCGAGTTGCTCCGATTTTCTTCTGTGGGTCTTTAACAGGGAATTGTGATTTTTGGCATATTTGTTTTTTCTACCCAGATTGTTTGTGTACTGGTTTGTGCATGGGGTAGACACGGTTTTGTTTATCGATCGAAATTCTAAAGATCATGGCTAATGTTTTTCTGTGTTTGTATATATGATGCTAAACGTCTGCTAATCGCTATATATCGATTAGTGGGGGTTGCACATATCTGTGATCTGTGATTTTGGTTTGTGGATATGGAATATTGGATCGTCGTGGATGAATAGTCGGGGGGGATGTGAGAAGAGTGTTTTCTTTTCTTTCATTCATGTAAATTTGTAAAGTGATGTAATATTATTTTGCGGGGCACATCCGGGATGAGGTTGTAGCCACCGTTGTATTATTTCATTTACTGTTTCTGTAAGTCCATGTCGCGCACCCCGCGTGTCCGCAGTGAGGCGGAATTTTCAAAAAATGATTTTTCAAAGCTCACAACACGGACTTGAACTTCAGGATCGATATAAAACCCTAGCTAACAAAATATTGTGTGAGGTTTAACTACTCGGATAAAAGTTATACCTCATGAAACCAAGTCCTTCAGGTCTTCTAGTCGCTATCCACCTCATCATCATCACAAGCTCCAAGGATCATTTTGATCGGGCAACCTCGCTGGCCTCCTCGAGTCAAAGACGATCCACCCGAGAGTCTATAGTCCGAGATCCAACCTCAAATCCGAGGTAACTAGGGCAACTAGCTCGCTAAACTAGATGGCCTGGGTGATGTAGAGAGTGAAGATGGAATAGTTTGTCTCTTGGAACCCTAGGATTCTCAACACATGAGAGGTTTAGAGTTCATGAGGAATAAGAAGAAGATTTGAGAAATATGAGAGTGAAGTTGTGTACTCTTGAAAGAAGCTTGGCTGCCCTTGATAAAAGAATGAATCATATATGATAATTGAGGAGATATAATATCTCACACAAATATCTCATGAGCTTCACAAAATATCTAATGGTAAGTCATAGCCATGAGTCACCAAGTAGCCATGCTAGATTCAACGTAAAACTCCACCTCATTTCCTCACCTCATTATGTTTAATCCAAAAAGAATAAACCCTAAATGAGGTGTCCACTTCTAGAAGCTTTCCCGACAAATTACTAGAGTGCCCCTCATCCATATATACATACCCGCATCCGCATTCCGAAGAATACGAATACAAAGAGATGAAATAAATCCATCAATACAATACTAGGATCCGGCTTAAATCAAAGCCCACTAGTATTATCCGCCTGAACATCATACGTGCACAAGTGCACATACGTGATCGAAGCCCTGCCATAAAATCATACGGCCTCTACATCTTTCGCCCGATGCAGGGAAACCCTCTGTGTGGAACTCTAAAGACTCGATAGTACGCTGGCAGTGGGTTTAACCACAAGCCACAAGCGGTACTAGATGCACGTAACGGCTACCCAAGTATCTGTCGATGAGAAGGCCGATGAGCAAACTCATCCGAACTCCTACTGAGCCTGTATGTGAAAATCTCCGTACAGTTCGGTCTGTTCGTCTAAGAGTATCGCATATTGGGCCTGGGGGCGGTAATTGTCAGACCCGTGATAGCGCAATAAGTCGTGCCAGAGTGCAGCCCAAAACACCCTGAGAAACTACTGGAATACCTACCAGTAAATCTCGCTTGCCCTGGCCAGGGATTTTGTGTAATGGCTCTCCAAACACAGCGCGGTATCAACCACCAACATCAGGAGAGATGAATCCTATCTAACCGCCACTGCCTCCAAGTGCTTCAGGACTGCACCCAACTCCTACCTGTTTGCACGACTCCTTTGAGCCATGGTAGGGTAGTAATCAAAGTATAGTGGGAACACACTCGAGGCGAAGTAGCAGTGTCAAGTCGACGGACTAAGCTGTACTCATGTCACCTGGGAACTGCTACCCGACGATAGGTATAATACCCACCAACAGTTCCCGACTAGTCCTATCCAGTGTACTCATAACCTAATGAGCACCTGCATACTATCTCCAGTACGACGTACTAATGGCTGTGGGACAGACCATCTCCCCTGCTGGGATGAGAAACGCATATACTAGTCTACTCCGGAGTATCGATGCCCCGTCTTGATAATCCTACAACTAGGGACCTGTATAAGGATGTAATTATAGACTACCCAGCCCCTACTAGTGTGACTGCCATCACAACGCTGGTAATCAAGCAAAGATCCTAAGGTCTCTACCAATATGTATAAGCGATATGCTAAAAGAAACACATGCACATATTGAGCTAGAAACAAACCAAGTAGCATACTACCATTTTGAGCAAGTCTGTCAATACAACTGTGAATATCCTAAGCTTCCATTAAGTAATATATAAACCAGTATGATACAATAATGGCCTCCAGGGCATACATCACTAATAATCCCCCACTTGCACTAAGGCCATGTATTGGCATATCCCAGACCTATCATCTCGATTAGTCTCTCAAACTGTGTCTGAGGGATGGCCCTCATCAGTGGATCTGCAGTGTTATTCTCTGTATTTACTCTCCTCACCTTGATCTTCCGGTGATCAACGATATCCCTGATCAGGTGGTAACGCCTCAAAATGTGTCTGGACTTTTGATGGGACCTGGGTTCCTTCGCTAAGGCTATAGCGCCATTGTTGTTGCAATACAGCGGTATTGGTTGCAATACAGCGGTATTGGACCAACAATGGTTGGAACCACCTGAAGTTCATGTAGAAACTTCCTTATCCAGACTGCTTTCTTCGCGGCGTCACAAGCAGCTATGTACTCCGCTTCCATCGTCGAGTCAGCAACGGTGTCCTGTTTGGATCTCTTCCAACAGACCTCACCTCCATTGAGGGTAAAGACATAACCCGACATGGACTTGGAGTCATCCTAGTCACTCTGGAAGCTGAAGTCAGCAAAGGCCTCGATCTGGAGGTCTTTTCCTCTATACACCAAGAACATATCCTTAGTCCTTCTCAGATACTTAAGAGTGTTCTTTACTGCTATCCACTACTTCTCCCCTGGGTTTGACTGATACCGGCTTACCACACTTAGTGCGTAAGTAACATCTGGTCTGGTATACAACATCTAATACATTATAGAGCCTACCGCAGATGCGTAGGGTATAGATGTCATGCGAGCCATTTCCAAATCAGTCTTGGGAGACATCTCTTTGGAGAGGGTGATTCCGTGACAAGCCGGTAGATTACCGCGCTTGGAATCTTCCATACTGAATTTTTTCAGTATGGTGTCGATGTACCTGGACTGCGAAAGTCACAAAATCCACTTAGATCTATCACGATAGATCTGGATCCCCAGAATGTAGGAGGTATCACCCAGGTCTTTCATGGAGAACCTCTGTGACAAGAATTCTTTGACTGATTGTAGCATAGGAATGCCATTTCCTAATAAGAGAATGTCATTGACGTACAAGACGAGGAATACCACAGTTCTCCCTACAATCTTACTATATATGCATGGTTCATCTAGATTTTTGATAAAGTCGAATTCTTTGACTGTATCATCAAAATAGATGTTCCAACTCCGCGATCCCTGCTTTAGTCCATAAATGGACTTAAGCAACATGCACACTTTCCCGCTGCTCCCACTCTGAATGAAACCCTCAGGCTGATCCATATAGACGCACACTTCCAAATTTCCATTTAGAAAAGCTGTCTTTACGTCCATCTGCCAGATCTTATAATCGTGGAAGGCAGCAATGGAAAGGAGGATCCGAATGAATTTGAGCATAGCCACTGGAGAAAAGGTTTCGTCATAATCCAAACCAGGTCTTTGATGAAAAACTTTTGCAACAAATCTAGCCTTATAGGTTTCAACCTGTCCATCTACACCAATCTTCTTTCTGAAGATCCATTTGCAGCCTACGGGTTTTACCCCTTCTGGAGCAATGTCCAAAATCCATACTTTGTTGGTGTACATGGACTCCATCTCGGCCCGCATTGCATCTAGCCATTTTACCGAGTCGCCACTCTAAATGGCTTGCTGGAAGCTAGTAGGCTCATCATTGACAATGATGCAATCCTCTCGATCCCCATCTATGAGAAAACCGTAGTATCTCTCGGGCGGATGAGACTGCCTACTATTTCTGTGGAGTGGCTCTGGGATTTCTGGTTCTTCTGAAAGCTCTGGTTCTACCAAGCTTTCAGTAATAGCTTGTAGTTCTGGAATTTCTTCCAGTTCTATTGCGCTCCCACTTTTCTGATTTTCTAAAAATGTAGCTTCCAAGAAGTGAGGATGTTGAGAAACAAAAACCTTTTGTTCCTCTGCGTAATAGAAAAGATACCCCCTGGAGTTCTTAGGGTATCCCACAAACTTACACAGTACTGAGTGTGCCTCGAGCTTGTCCGTATACTGCTTTTTTACAAAAGCTGGACATCCCCATGTCTTAAGATACTTAAAACAGGGTTTCTTCCTACTCCACATCTGATATGGTGTGATAGGCACTGACTTATTGTTCAAAAGATATGCAACTAATTCTAGTGCATAACCCCAGAAGGATCGCGGTGACTCAGCTTTATTCATCATGGAACGAACCATATCTAATAGGGTTCGATTCCGCCTTTCTGATACACCGTTGTGTTGAGGAGTGTATAGAAGAGTAAGCTGAGAGAGAATTCCATTCTCTTTTAGGTAGTCTAAGAACTCGACACTTAAGTATTCACCACCTCGATCAGATCTCAGTGTTTTGATGCTTTTGCTTGTTTGTTTTTCCACTTCATTCTTGTATTCCCGGAATTTCTCAAAGTCCTCGGATTTGTGCTTCATCAATAAGACATGTCCATACCTAGAGAAATCAACCGTAAAAGTAATGAAATAGGAATAACCACTTTGTGCATGTGTAGACATTGGACCACACAAATCGCTGTGTATGAATCCCAAGAGCTCGCTCGCTCTTACTCCGTGTCCAGTGAACGGTGTTTTTGTCATCTTTCCCATGAGACAAGATTGGCAAGTTGCATAAGAATGATATTCAAACGGATCCAAATATCCCTCTCTATATAGCTTCGTCAACCATATTTCATTGATGTGACCCAGTCTACAATACCATAAGAAAGCCTGATTTGTTTCCGGAGATTTTCTTTTAAGTGTGTTCTGGATACTGAAAACCTGAGCTTGATTTAATACGTATATACCGTTATCTAATGCACCTGACCCAATTAGAGTTTGATTTAGGTGGATGTGGACCACATCGCTTACAAATGTAAAATCATATCCTTCCTTAGAAAGTAAGGATACATATATGATATTACAAGTTAGACTAGATACATACAAACAGTTACGTAGAATCAATATCTGCCCACTTGTCAATCCTAGGTGATATTCCATTACGGATTCAGCGTCCACGCTCATTTCGTTAGCAACCCTGAGAGTCATATCGCCTACCGTGATAACTCTACTGTTTCTTAAAGTCTGTAATGAATTACAGATATGAGATCCTGATCTGGTATCTAGCACCTAGGTAGTAGAGTTAATTGACATACAGTTTTCAATTACAAACACACCCGAAGTTGAAACCACAGCATACTCCGGATCCTGGATTCTGGCTTTTAAAGCCCTGCAATCCCTCTGCCAATGCCATTTCCCGTGATAACAGGAGCATCCTTCCTTCCCTACTGTCAGCCCCGAAAATTTTGCCCTTCCCTGTCCCTCTACCTTACTGACACCGGATATCGCCTTTGTGGAGGTCTTCTTCTTCTCACCCTTGCTTTCGCCTTGGATGCAGAAGAAGAAGATTCCCCAATAAGAAGAGTGGGTGTCTCCCTGGTTTCCTTCAGGGTGTAAGTAGAAGGTAGGGACTGTAGAATCAAGTCAGCATATGACTGGTTCTCCAACGTGGTCTATAGGTCCTTGAGCTTATCTATAAAGCTAGTCATCGTAAGGACGTTGTCCCCCTACAGATGACCCGATAGCCAACCTCGCTTGAAGCAATTCCTTCGAGATCTCATATCTTGTGATACGACATTGTTCTCCATATAAATCTTTGTTATGGAGGAAGATAGAAACTAAATCCATCTTCTCGTGCTGCCTCTGGTTTTCACTATCTACTGAGGCCAACACGAGGCATTTGGCATTCGAACTGTCCTTTTCCCCTGTCTTACTGAAATCTATATCCGTGACGGTGGAAACTAGACCTGGGACAGCGGGGGCTTGAGTAGTAATGAGGTGGTCCAGCTTGTCATAGGCAATGGACATCTGGACAAACCCTTGCCAGTCAATATAATCTGGTCCAGTCAATTTATTAGCTAAATGTAACCTAGGCTCGGTCAACTAGTCGTGGCAATTAGGAGAAAGAGAAGAAACACTTTAACATGATGCTCTTGTAAGTTTAGATTGGTTTTTAATTTATCTAAACAGGATGGCTCCCACTGTTTCTCGAATCCTTCCTCAAACCATAAAATAAGAATTAGTCAGGATTAATCTCACCATACAATACTTGCTTAACCGTTCATCCAGGCTAGTGTCGGTACTTCGAAAGAGGTTTTACGACGCTTTCGCGAATTTCCTTAATTAAATAACCTCTTTTCCCCAGAGGCGTAGCCCCGCTAACACTGTTCTAGACACCTACTTGGTTTATAGCATTAATCGTTAAGTGAAAAATCTCCCGAGGAGTAGCATATATTCACAGTAGGATCGGGATCCAAATATCATTATGTGATAATCCTGAAGGAATCCTAGCAACATTATCACACTCCAAATGGTATGCAGCACGAGCAAGTTTCAGTTTCTTTAGAAACTCCCGATGTGGATTTTTGCCCCATGCTCTTATGACCTTGATGAATGCCAACAAATCATAAGTCACATGTCAAGTTCTACCCATCATTGTCCAGGTTAATTTGAACCCACCCGTATATACCCTTGACGAAGGCCAACAAACTAATACGACTGTCCCAAACCAACGCATCTATCTACGCTACATATGAACACCCAGCAGCTACCAATCACTATGCCTTGACGAAGGCCAACAAACATAGCTTGAATACTACTGAATATTCATATGAAATGACGGAGGGCTACGAATGGTTTTGGCGAAACCGTGAACGTAGTGAACTTGATATAATCGAAGGAACCTGATAGCTTTTTAAAAGGAGTGGTTTAAGCTCCGCATTTAAAAATCTGCTGTTTTGAAAAAACCGAGTAGTTTTTTAAAATTTGTTCCGACAATTCAGCTTTGGTTTGTTTGCTTTGCATTAATCTAATGCAGTCCCATCATTTACACCTATTATTCTAGAGAAAAACAAAAATATAGCGTCCGCTTATGCCATCCGCATTCGCTATTGGGTCCCGTCATCACCCATTAGGTTACTTAACTAACGACAGAGCAGGGGCTGGACTAGCGCGGATGCAAAATATAAGCAACGCCTACTAGATATCATATATAGATATATACATTCTTCTCACGCAATAATAGGCATTCCAGATCACAGATGAGCATATTGGATATACTAGGAATTCCACGTTTCGTTTAAGCCTGTAACGAAAATCGGATTCCACGGTCGTGATGAATAGCCAAACTCCACCCTAGACCCTTACGGGTGCGGCAAACTACCCGCCAAATACCCAAAGTGAAGCAACCTCTCTTATCAAAGTGAGTAGGCCACTCGGCACTTCAAAATACCCGGTAGTTTTTGCAACCCACCTTGGATCTATCCTAGGAGCAGAAAACCGTAAAAGAAATAATATACAACGGTGGCTACAACCTCAACCCGGATGTGCCCCGCAAAATAATATTACATCACTTTACAATTTACATTGAATGAAAGAATGAAAAACCCTCATCTCACATCCCCAGCTATTCATCCATGACAATCCAATAAGTTCATATAGACAAACCACAAGAACAGCAACACAGATATATACAATCTCGACTAATCGACGTATAGCAATTAGTCGACGTTTCCAAACACATATATCACAACTTGAAACTTGTTAAACGACGTTAAAATTTCGACTTCAAAACACTGCGTATTGCCACAAGAAAAAGATAACAGTATATCCAAAATTGGCAAAAACAAAGAACACCTGAGACCTTAGATCCAAGCAACTGAAACACAGACCAAAATTCAAAGAATTTCACCACAACTAAAAAGGTGGTGCTGATTTTTTTGAGAATGTGGCCGGCCCAATTCCAGTGAATTTGCTTCATTTTGTGTGTGTGTTCATATCACAACAAGAAGAGCACTCTGCAATTGTTTAAAAAAAAATTTAGAAGCTCGGGAAAAATTGACAGAAACTTGGATCTTTGTCTCGATATTTCGGAGTTATTTCGGTTTCGTAGTTTTACACTTCGTCTAAACTGTTAGCTATGGTTTAGTAGGCTCTGATACCACTGTAAGTCCATGTGGCGCACCCCGCATGTCTGCGGGGAGGCGGAATTTTCAAAAAATGATTTTTCAAAGCTCGCAACACGGACTTGAACTCCAGGATCGATGCTAAACCCTAACTAAGAAAATACTGTGTGAGGTTTAACTATTCGGATGAAAGTTATACGTCACGAAACGAAGTCCTTCGGGTCTTCTAGTCGCTGTCCTCCTCCTCGTCATCACAAGCTCCAAGGATCGCTTTGATCGGGCAATCTCGCCGGCCTTCTCGAGTCAAAGACGATCCACCCGAGAGTCTATAGTCCGAGCTCCAACCTCAAATCCGAGGTAACTAGGGCAACTAGCTCGCTAAACTAGATGGCCTAGGTGATGTAGAGAGTGAAGATGGAATAGTTTGTCTCTTGGAACCCTTGGATTCTCAACACATGAGAGGTTTAAAGTTCATGAGGAATAAGAAGAAGATTTGAGAAATATGAGAGTGAAGTTGTGTACTCTTGAAAGAAGCTTGGCTGCCCTTGATAAAAGAATGAATCATATATGATAATTGAGGAGATATAACATCTCACACAAATATCTCATGAGCTTCACAAAATATCTAATGGTAAGTCATAGCCATGAGTCACCAAGTAGTCATGCTAGATTCAACGTAAAACTCTACCTCATTTTCTCACCTCATTATGTTTAATCCAAAAAGAATAAACTCTTAATGAGGTGTCCACTTCTAGAAGCTTTCCCGACAAATTACTAGAGTGTCCCTCATCCGTATATACATACCCGTATCCGCATTCCGAAGAATACGAATACAAAGAGACGAAATAAATCCATCAATACAATATTAAGATCCGGCTTAAACCAAAGCCCACTAGTATTATCCGCCTGAACATCATACGCACACAAGTGCACGTATGTGATCGAAGCCCTGCCGTAAAACAATACGACCTCTTCATCTTTCGCCCGATGCAAGGAAACCCTCTGTGTGGGACTCTAACGACTTGACAATACACTGGAAGTGGGTTTAACCACAAGCCGCAAGCGGTACTAGTTGCACGTAACGGCTACCCAGGTATCTGTCGATGAGAAGACCGATGAGAAAACTCATCCGAACTCCTACTGAGCTTGTAAGTGACAATCTCCGTACAGTCCGGTCTGTTCGTCTAAGAGTATCGCATATCGGGCCTAGGGGGTGGTAATCGTCAGACCCCTGATAGCGCAATAAGTCATGCCGGAGTGCAGCCCTAAACACCCTGAGAAACTACTGGAATACCTACTAGTAAATCTCGCTTGCCCTGGCCAGGGATTTTGTGTAATGGCTCTCCAAACACAGCGCGATATCAACCCCAACACCGGGAGAGACGAATCCTATCTAACCGCCTCTTCCTCCAAGTGCTTCGGGACTGCACCCAACTACTACTTGTTTTCACAACTCCTTTGAGCCATGGTAGGGTAGTAATCAAAGTACAGTGGGAACACATTAGAGGCGAAGTAGCAGTGTCAAGTCGACGGACTAAGCTGTACTCATGTCACGTGGGAACTACTACCCGATGATAGGTATAATACCCACCAACAGTTCCCGACGAGTCATGTCCAGTGTACTCATAACCTAATGAGCACCTGCATACTATCTCCAGTACGACGTACTAATGGCTGTGGGACAAACCATCTCCCCTGCTGGGATGAGAAGCGTATACACTAGTCTACTCCGGAGTATCGATGCCCCGTCTCGATAATCCTACGATAGGGACATGTATAAGGATGTGCTTGCAGACTACCCATCCCCTACTAGTGTGACTGCCATCACACCGCTGGTAATCAAGCAAAGATCCTAAAGGCTCTACCAATATTTATAAATGATATGCTAAAAGAAACACATGCACATATTGAGATAGAAACAAACCAAGTAGCATACTACCATTTTGAGCAAGACTGTCAATACAACTGTGAATATCCCAAGCTTCCATTAAGTAATATACAAACCAGTATGATACAATAATGGCCTCTAGGGCATACATCACTAACAGTTTCTTGCTCCAAGGATAGACCCAAGGTGGGATGCACAAACTACCAGGTTCTTGAAGTGTCGAGTGGCCTACTCATCTCATTGAGGGAGGTTGCTTCACTTCGGGAATTTGGCGGGTAGTTTGTCGCACCTGTAGGGGTCTAGGGTGGAGTTTGGCTATTCATTACGACCGTGGAATCCGTCTTTCGTTCTGGGCTTAAACGAAACGCGGAATTCCTAGTATATCCAATATGTTCATCTGTGATCTGGAATGCCTATTATTGCGTGAGAAGAATGGATATATATATATATATATATGATATATAATAGACGTCGCTTATATTTTGCACCTGCGTTAGTCCAGCCCCCGCTCTGCCGTTAATTAAGTAATCTAACGGTGCATGACGGGGCCCTGTGGTGAATGCGGATGGCATAAGCGTACATTGCATTTTCGTTTCTTTTCTGCAATGATAGGATTAAATGATGGGACCGCATTGACATTGATTAATTCAAGCAAAACAATCTAAAGCTTAAATCGTTGGACAGTTTCAAAACGACTCAGTTTTCTTCAAAAAGCAACTTTTAACGCAGAGCCTAAACCACTCCTTTTAAAAGCAATCATGGTTCCTTCGAATGTATCAAGTTCATTACGTTCACAGTTTTGCCAAAACCATTCGTAGTCCTCCGTCATTTCAGATGGGTATTCAGTAGTATTCAAACTATGTATTTTTACCTTCGCTAAGGCATAGTGATTAGTAGCTGCTGGGTATTAAACTGTAGTATAGATAGATGGGTTGGTTTAGGACAGTCGTACTACTATTTTGGCCTTCGTCAAAGGTATGTACGGGTGGGTTCAAATTAACCTGGACAATGACGGGTAGAACATGACTTGCGACTTATAATATGTTGGCCATCGTCAAGGTCATAAGAGCTTGGGGCAAAAATTCATATCGGGAGTTTCTAAAGAAATTGAAACTTGCTAGTGTTGTATGCCATTTGGAGTGTGATGATTTTTGTAGGATTCCTTCAAGGTTGTCACACGATGATATTTGGATCCCGATCCCAGTTTGTGTATCCGCTACTTCTTGGGAGATTTTTTCACTAAACAATCAATGCTATAAACTAAATAGGTGTCTAGAACGGTGTTAGCGGGGCTACACCTCCAGAGAAAAGAGGTTATGTAATTAAGGAATTTCGCGAAAGGTTGGAAAACCTCCTTCAAAGTACCAACACTAGCTTGGCCGAAAGGTTAAGCAAGAATTATAGGTTGAGATTAATTCTAACTAATTATTCTTTTATGGTTTGAAGGAGGATTCAAGAAACAGTGGGAGCCATCCTGTTTAGATAAACTAATAATCAATCTAAACTTGCAAGAGTATCATGCTAAATGTTTCTTCTCTCCCTCCTAATTGCAGCGACCTAGATGACCGGCCTTAAGTTACTATTAGATAAAAACATATTGATGAGGCCAAAATATAAAGATTGGTTCAGGAATGTCCAGATGGCCATAACCTATGACAAACTGGGCTACCTTCTTATTACTAAAGCTCTCGCCGTCCCAGGTCTAGATTCCAGCATCGCGGATATTGAGATCCATAAAACCAGGAAAATTGACAGTGCGAAAGCTAAGTGCCTCGTGCTGGCCTCTATGGATAATGAACACCAGAGGCGGCACGAGAAGATGGACCTTGCTTCCATCTTCCTTTGTACCAAGGATTTATATGGAGAGCAATCTAGATACGAGACCTCGAAGAAATTATTTCAAGCGAGATTGGCTGTCGGGTCATCTGCAGGGAACCACGTCCTTAAGATGATCAACAACATTGAGGAGCTCGTGGACCTGGAGACCACGTTGGAGAACGAGTTGTACACGGACTTAATTCTACAGTCCCTCCCTTCTACCTACACCCAGTTTATCTTGAATTTCAACATTCAAGGGAAGAAAGTTACACTTCCAGAACTCCTCAACATGTTGAGGAGCGCTGAGGGCACCATGCAGAAATCTAGGGAGACACCCGCTCTGCTTATTAGGGGATCTTCCTCTTCTAAATCCAAGGCGAAAGCCAAAAGGAAGAATAAGAAGGCCCTCACCAAGCCGAAAGGCGGTGTCAGTAAGGTACATGGGAAGGGCAAGGCAAAAGTTGGGAGGTTGACAATAGAGAAGGAAGAATGCTTCTATTGTCACAAAAAGGGCCATTGGAAGAAGGACTGCAGGACCTGGAAAGCCCAAAACCAGGATTCGAAGTAAGTTGTGGTTTCGGCTTCAGGTGTGTTTATGATTGAAAACTGTCTGTCAATCAACTCTACTTTCTGAGTATTGGATATCGGATCAGGATCTCATATCTGTAATTCATTGCAGGCACTGAGAAGCCGTAGTGTTTTGAAGGCGGGTGATATGACCCTCAGGGTTGCTAACGGAGCGAGCGTGGATGCTGTGTCCGTAGGGGAATATCACTTAGGATTGACAAGTGGACATATTTTGGTTTTGCGCAACTGTTTTTATGTACCTACTTTGACTTGTAATATCATTTCTGTATCTTTATTATCTAAAGAAGGTTATGATTTTACATTTGTAAGCGATGTCATAAACATCCACCTTAATCATGGTTTGATTGGGTCGAGTACACTAAACAACGGTATATACGTATTAAGCCAACACCAAGTTTTCAATGTCCAGAACACACTTAAAAGAAAGTCTCCAAAATTAAATCAAGTTTTCTTATGGCATTGTAGAGTGGATCATATCAATGAAACACGGTTGACGAAGTTACATAAATAGGGATATTTGGATCCGTTCGAATATCAGTCTTATGTAACTTGTCAATCATGTCTCAAAAGAAAGATGGCAAAGATTCCGTTCACTGGACACGGGGTAAGAGCGAGTGATCTCTTGGGACTCATACACAGTGACGTGTGTGGTCCAATTTCTACACATTCAAGAAGTGGTTATTCCTATTTCATTATTTTTACGGATGATTTCTCAAGGTATGGACATGTATTCTTAATGAAACATAAATCCGAGGCCTTTAAGAAATTCCAGGAATATAAGAATGAAGTGGAAAAACAAACTGGCAAAAATATCAAGACACTTAGATCTGATTGAGGTGGTGAATACTTAAATGCCGAGTTCCTGGGTTATTTAAAAGAGAATGGAATTCTCCCCCAGCTTACTCCTCCATACACACCTCAACACAATGGTGTATCGAAAAGGCGGAACCGAACCTTATTGGATATGGTACGTTCCATGATGAGTAACGCTGGGTTACCGCAATCCTTCTGGGGTTATGCACTAGAATCAGCTGCATATCTTTTGAACAAGGTTCCTACCAAGACTGTGCCTACCACACCATATCAGATGTGGAGTGGGAAGAAACCCTATCTTCAGTATCTGAAGATATGGGGATGTCCAACTCTTGTAAAAAAGTAGCATGCGGACAAGCTCGAGACACACTCAGTACTGTGTAACTTTGTGGGATACCCAAAGAACTCCAGGAGGTATCTTTTCTATTACACGGAGGAACAAAAGATCTTTGTTTCTCGGCATGCTCACTTTTTAGAAAATGAATTTCTTGAAAAAGAGATAAGTGGGAGCGCAATAGAACTGGAAGAAATTCCAGAACCACAAGCTATTACCGATAGCATGGTGGAACCAGAAGTTTCAAAAGAACCGGACATCCCCGCGCCACTGTCACGACCCGAAAGTACGGAACGTGACCGGCACTTAAATTACGAAGCGTCTAGAGGCGCAACGTAATCTAAGTAAGCCGAAGCCCAGAAATCTAAACCATATAAAAGAAGAAGTAAAGGAAAGCATATAGGAAAAAAAGTTTAAAAAGAAACAAGATCAAATTTTCTCAAAAATTTCGGCAGAGTCTCCTTTGTAAAAACTGGCCCCAAACGGGTACAAACAAGTATAATATATACAAACGATAAAATGGCATCCCTAAGCGGGAGCTAGCTCTACGCCAACAGGCGGAAACAACCACACCATGCACAATAATATACAACGCCAAAGGGCGAGGCTCAAAACTCAAAAGAAAACAAATCCACCGAACCATAATAATACATGCGCGACTCTAAGGTCGAAATAAATAACTGGTCCTTTAAACTTATCAAGTAATACAAGTTTGGTTGATGGAGCTTACTAGATACCAATGAAATAATAAAAGTACAACGGCGGTCCTGATACAAGTGAACCAACCTACCGTGCAAATCACCCTGAATGAAAAGAGGTGCCAGCAAGCTTCCAAGGAAACCTGTACATCGAACCTGTAATAAAATTTGGCACAACGGGAGTGAGTTGCCAACTCGTGAGTAGAAGACATCTGCGAAAAGAAATCGAATGCACAACGCTGTCCTAGGTCATAATAATATACTAATATATTACTAGTCGTCTAGTAATGGCAGGGTAATAAACTACGTATAAGTGCAAATGCTCCGAGCTCGTGTCAGTGCCTCAAATAGTAATATGTCATGTGAATGAGTATGTATGCACCATGTATGTAAAACAATCAATCCTAGAATCTGGATATATCTGTTTAAGAAATCTTTAACTTTTATCATCATAAATTGGTATAGAAATCTGAAGTATCATCGATGAAATCCATGAAAATCCGTGTCAAGCATCGACACAAAACAAGTAAAACTCAAGTCTCAATACCTCATGGTCTCAATATCTCATGGTCTCAATATCTCGGGCTCCGTCAGTCCGGATCGGCCCATATCATCAAATCTTACGACAACGGTCGGTATCCTCCGGATATCCGCCGCGCCAGACATCACCGGTAGGTAGTCCTCCCCTGCCAGGCTCATCGTCTACAACTCGATCTTCTTGTCCCGGGGTACCATACCGGGCCCACCATGTACCCGAGACGGTTCATCCACTCCTCGAATCGGGTCTCGAAATCCAACAGAAAACATGAAATCTCATGGTGGACGACACATACATCACGAGAAAACCGCAACTTATATTTTAAAAAAAAGAGGAGGAAAGAGAGAAGTTTTTATATATATATTATTGCGGTTTTCTCAAAAAACCAGAAATCTTATAGAAATCCAAAATCCCAAAATCATGAGTAAGTAAATGATAAATGTCGGCATAAGCCCCACAATACTGCATGATAACATGGAAATGTGAATGCATGAAATGTCTAAATAATAAATGCCATGTCTAGACTAACACCAGAGAGTAATCACAATATTATATCAATCTATCTGTTAGTTGATTCTATCAATAAAAGATAATATGTTCTAAAGTGTATGTGACATAGCAATTACCGATGATGGTGTGTGTGAGCCGGCAAATAAGTGTGCGTGGAATATGCGCATCATCGGTAATGGTGCTGGTGTCCTAACAAGCAGAGTTTTATACTGATTATAGAAACATATGTATGAATATGCACCATGATGATTACGGTCTGAATGTAAAGACGGATGTGTATTAACCACTCATTTGATATACAAGTATAACTACAACTATATGACTCGAGCCTAAACTAGTGTCCATCTAACCTCCTAAGGAACTAAACCTAAGAAACTAGTCGGTAAGAAATAAGACTCCACCTAAGGTCTAAGTCCATATCTCTAATAGTCGGCGATCCAGCCTCAATAGCGTCACGTACGTAGTACGGCTTCCTCGAATCAAGAGTGCGGATCAATCATCACATCTATGCCTCGTACGGTAAAATCCATCGTACGGCATCCCAAAATCGGGGTACGGGTCAAGTATCACCTACGTACATCATCATTTGTATAATATCATCATCAATAATGTCATGATCAAGGTACTGTACAGTAATCGTATACATCAATCATATATCATTACCAGCACAAATGTACATCGTCAATTTATCCTCAGAAATTTCATGTCATATATATCATATCTTGATTAAGTCACACTCTTATCATATCGTAATCAAGTCACACTTATATGATATCGTAATCAATCATCTATATATCATATCGTGATTCAGTCACAGGTTACAGTACGGGTTCTATTTAAGAGTCTCATGTACCTCAATATCATCACCACCTATTATTGTTTATGAATACAAATCCATTATCTCATTTTCTAAAGATCCGCTAACATCATAACACGACTGTATAACCAAGAGATCACGGCATCAAGCCCAGTTATATTGTTTCATCCCCATGTATCATATCACATCCTTATATTACATATACATGTTGTGTATATATATACCTACACATAGTCCTATACATATATACACATACACATATACACCAAGTCAAGTCTCTGTGTGTGTGTGTGTGTCTACCTGAAACCTACGAATCTCTTCCAAAGTATTCATCCTCTGGTATAGTCTTTCTAAATCAGTCTAGTCCAACCTAGGGTCATTACTAGGGTCCTACTCATCAAGAATCTAAGGTCACGTCTGGCTTCCTAATGACAATAAGTACTAATCCTATTCTACATTTGTAGGGGTGCTAAACGCCATCCACCCGACTTCCCCCGTAGATATACATCTACTCACCTGGTCCTTGTCTGCCGAAGACGATGTCGCCATCCTCTTCTTCATCGTCCGCAGTCCACGTGAGGGGTACCTTACAAGTGTTGATTCCCTTGCACTAAACCTTCAAAGTGGCCTCTTTTCCCCTTTCTTTAGACCAACTAGGGTTTGATAAGGGATGGCTTAAGTTATTGGTTTGAATTTGTGAAGGAAAATTGTGGATTTTTGTGGATTTCGGAGGATTTTTGCAAGAATTTTGATGCAAGAAAATGGGGGAAAATGAGGGGGGTTTCCTGCTGTGAGGCTCAGCCAGAGGGTATAGGAAGGATTGGTGAGAGATTTGTATAGAAATTTCCATACAAAAAGCCTTTTCCAAGCTCATTTAATGTCCATCATATCAAATTTTACATAAAAACCCTATTTAAATTCATCTTCCAACCCATTTTACCATAAACAACTAAACTTGAAATGTTTTGCTAAAATTTTTTGTTACACTTAATTTTAGTTTATAATGGTTCCTAATTATGTAATTTACCCAATTAAATTTGTATTTATCACTAATTAAATGTATTTTTAAAAGCTTAAAATAATATTAAAAATAATTAATTAAGGAAATTTTTTTAATTAACTAGAAAATTTTAAGTGACATTTTAGTGACCAATTTATAGTAATATCTTATCTAAATTTTGTATAATTAGGTCTATAATGAAAAATACTTATTTTGACTTTTTACGGAAAAGACTGCTAATTTTGCCGAAAACCAGAAAATTCACTTAAACGATTTTATTTATTTAATTATTTATTTAATTATTTTTAAAACGTTACAGCCACTCCACAGGACTAGTAGGCAGTCTCATCCGCCTGAAAGATACTACAGTTTTCTTATAGACAGGGATAGAGAGGATTGCATCATCAACGATGATGAGCCAACTAGCTTCTAGCAAGCCATTCAGAGCAGAGACTCGGTAAAATGGCTGGATGCAATGCGAACCGAAATGGAGCCCATGTACACCAACAAAGTATGGACTTTGGATATTACTTCAGAAGGGGTAAAACCCGTAGGCTGCAAATGGATCTTCAGAAAGAAGATTGGTGTAGATGGACAGGTTGAAACCTATAAGGCTAGACTTATTGCAAAAGGTTTTTGTCAAAGACCTGGTTTGGACTATGATGAAACCTTTTCTCCAGTGGCTATGCTCAAATCCATTCGGATCCTTCTTGCCATTGCTGCTTTCCACGATTATGAAATTTGGTAGATAGACATAAAGACCGCTTTTCTGAATGGAAATTTAGAAGAGTGTGTTTATATGGATCAGCCGGAGGGTTTCATAGAGAGTGGGAGAAGCGGAAGAGTGTGCAAGTTGCTTAAATCTATTTATGGATTAAAGAAGGCATCGCGGAGTTAGAACATCTATTTTGATGAGACGGTCAAAGAATTCGACTTTATCAAAAATCCAGATGAACCATACATTTATAGTAAGATTATAGCGAGAACTGTAGTATTTCTCGTCTTATACGTGGATGGCATTCTCCTGATAGAAAATGACATTCCTATGCGACAATCAGTCAAAAGATTCTTGTCACAATGGTTCTCCATGAAGGACCTGGGTGATGCCTCCTACATTCTGAGGATCCAGATCTATCGTGCTAGATCTAAGAGGATGTTGGAACTTTCACGGTCCAGGTACATTGATTGGTAGCGCTTTCGCATCGTATTTAAGTTCTAAAGTTAACCGAAATCAGGACGGCGTTGCGTGTAGCTAGCCGTGATGAGTACGGGTCGTCCGCAGGGAGACGGTGCATTTCACGTTCTTATTATGACGAGTTAATGCGCGGGTCGGAATGGTTCGATTCTAACCTATGTGTTGTATATGCAAGTATAAGTTTGTTAGGAATAGATAGGTTAGTGTAAGCTAGGGAATTCCGTACTCAATCCTTTGAGCCGAACTTAACCATTGAAGCTAGAGCAATCGGCAACAACGTAGATTAGTGTGCTTAAGCACGGTATTAGTGAAATCCGGCTTATTGACCCTTGTCCGTCCGTTCTTATCTCTTGGCTTTCTCCTTCGGCCAAACCGAATGCAACCGGTCACGGTTAGGGGTCACCGATACTTTGGTAGGGTAGGGTTCCTAACGAAGCACTTGCGTAAGGTTTGGGCGGAGTTCAATGGAAAAAATCAGGTAAAGGAAATGAGAAAGGAAACCTTAACTTATAATATCGTTTTCTTTCCTGACAACACCATATTCACAAACCATAAAAACAACAAAAATAAAGAGCAAAGGAAAAACTAAAAAAAAGAATAATACAATAAGCAAGTAAGTAAATGGCATGAAAATAAAAGACCAAGTAAGTAAAGGGCAAGAATGAAAATAGCAAGTAAGTAAGTAAATAGAAATACTAAGAACTAAAAGCGATATTACAAACCATGGGTTCAATAACCTAAACTTAAATCTGCAAGCTCAATGAAGAGATTGCAAGATAAATAGAAGGCTAAGAACCCAAGGCAAAATGAAAGCTGTATTGATTCCAAGTGATGATACAAACCATGAGTTCAATAACCAAAACTTAAACTTGCAAGCTCAATGAAGAGGTTGCAAGATCAAGAGAAGGCTAAGAACTCAAGGTGAAAAAGCTATGTATAAGAACTAAACCAAAAAGAAAAAGAAAAGTGTATGAAGTATTGGACCAAAAAGTATACAAAGTAAGACCCTTTCCCTTGCTCACTGATCTGGCTTTTATAGGCACAAAATAAGATTAAATAAGTAATAAAAATGAGTTGATGTGACAGCAAGGGAGAGCCAGCAGAAAAATGGAGACAATTGGAGCTAGGGGGACCGGTGGGGCCGGGTTTCTAGAGCATGTCGCCGGGTCAATTACGAGCAATTGGGCTCGTGTTTGTTGTGTGATGTTGTGTTCTCTCGACAATCCTACTGCTATCGCTTGATTTCTCTATAGAATCCTTAGTTGTACTCAGTAGATTGGAGGGAAACATGATGCTTTATATCACGTCACACATTTTTGCATTTAACATTCTTGTCCCCCACTTGCACAATTCATCATATCATGTATGCCAAGGCAGCCCCACCATAGTCCATGCCAAAGAGTTATGTGTACATGTAACAACTCCAATTTTAGTGTACAAAAGTTTGTTTAAAAGTTAATGTATATTTGGAGTATTTTCAATTCCTGTGAGTACTATAAATAATTGTTTTGCTTTTTTAATAGAAAGAAGGAGCTTGTAGCTCATTGGTAAGACCTTGCACTGCTGAACCAAAGCACCAGAGTTCAAATCCCATCACTTAAACTATTTTTAAATATATTTTCTTTTAAATTTTTAGAAGTCCAAGGGTCTACACGTGCATAACTCGGAAAAACCCCAAGTCACACTAAAAACAAACTGGACTATGGGGGAGATCAATCGACGAGCGACCCACGACGACCGACCCCGGCCCGACTCGGCTTGACTCGGCCGGCGGATCGGCCGACTCGGCTGCCGCCGCCGGCCAAGCTCGGGTGAATCGGTTTTGGCCCAACATGAAAGTTGTGCCTTTTTGTCTTCTTAACTCCTCTGTACACTTTAAATTTTCTGGAAATTAACAGAGCCCTTTAAAATCTCAATAAATCCAATTTTTTAATACAATTTAATACATTTTTTCTTCACAACCTTTCACCTACCCTAAACCCAAGATTACCCTATAAATACCACCCCTAAACAAACCCCCCTCACTCACAATTCTGTCCAAACTCTCAAGAAAACTCTATAGAATTTTAGTGTGCAATTGGAGTTAGCAAAGGGCGAAGCTCCGGCAATTTTCCGATGACGGTCCTAGGAGCTCACGGCGACGAAACGACGCACCGGCGCCTCCTACCTCTTCCTCTCCCTCTTCTCTTGACTCTAAACCTGTAAGTCTCACCTCCCTCTTCTCTAATCTATTCTTAAAACTTCTTTTACTGAAACCTGACGGAAGCGGAGTTAAATCCGACTTCCGATTCGGTTTTCTTTATAAAGTTCAATTTTGCTTAACACAACCATATTAAACTCTTACATCTTGATCATTAATCATTAACAAAATATGTCGAACAAGTTTTATAGCAAAATAATTCTTATTGAAATTTTTATCGTACATTTTCAGTAAAATACCATATAGTTTAGTTTTGATTTTAAAACATCATAAATCTTGCTATACCTTAGGGTGGATCATGAGATAATGATCTACCTCTTCACAACACTCATATGCAACATAGCACAATATCTTTTGGGAAATATAGATTCGGAAAATACCGTTTTACACAAAACTATTTTTAACTTATAAAAACCGTTTTCTACAAGATTATATAATTTTTTTACAAATCTTTGCAAAGCGCCGCTACAACCCATTTTTGGGGAACCCGACTGGGATGGTGTGGATTATCGCACATCCCTGGGCTTAGTACTACGAGATTCAGACCTCCGCAAGGAGCATTCGGTCTCGAGAGATTAAAAAATACAAATATCTTAAGAAAATGAGATTTCTAGAAATATAATATATTAAAAATTATTTTTATATAAATAAATAAATATATATATATATATATATATGTATCGTCAAAATATCTATTTTTGATATAATATAAATATTCCAACTTTTCTATATCAAAAGAATCACTTTACACAAAAATACCATGAAATTCTATACAAGTTCAATATTACAATTAAATACCCTATATTATGAAATTAGGCTTTTTTCACTAGAAATGCCACATATATAAAATCTACATCTAAGAAAAACTCTAAAGACGATAATTAGATACTTGAGGTGTATTTTGAAAGGTATACAAAATTATTTTTACATAAACCCCCTCAAATTCTATAAATTACCCTAAGGACCCTAGTAAATATAGGTTTAAGCGGGACCAATCTGTTGAGCCTCAGGGAGCCAGAGAAGTGGGTGCTTGCCAATTTAAGGTAGATAACTTAACAAACGGTATTATCAATGCGGTAATCGTCTTTGAAAAAGACACAAATCCTGCCGCCCATGTGCAGCGGTTACCGATAATATCAAAACCTAATTCAGGACTTCAATTTCTTTCTAATTGTTTGACTCAGACTGAGTCTCATTATAATAATCTGACTTGAATATGATTCAAGTACAAACTGCAATTCAACATGAATCCATATATTCAATCTATTCAATCTGTATTGATTGAACCGAACCATGGATATACTTCCATCTACATGATTCTCCAGTTACAATCCATTTTACTGATATCATGGTTTCGGCAAGTCATCCACCTATATAAGACAATACAATTTACAATACAACTATACAATCAAGACATCGCGGGGTTTCTAAAGGGTAGATTGGTACGGAAGGTGTTAGAAGTGGCACGAGACTGCAAGACTTAAGACACCTAACCTGAATTCATGTTGTTGTTGTACCATGGCATAAACGGTTCCTTATACTCCTGTTGTCCTTAGTCTCTGGCATATAGAGACTCCTCTCGTATACACTGGTATCTTTCTGTACCAAGCTACAAACAACAGCGTTAACCATATAATACAACTTTAAAAGCTACTTTCTCTCTCTGTCTATTCTATTTCTCCCTTATCTTTGGGACTTACCGAGCGATTGTTCACTGACGACATTCCTTTTCTTTTTTCTTTAGAATGTTGTCAGGTGATCTGGACACTCAGGAGATAGAGCCTACCAGCGAGAACTTGAATTAGCTTCCCTACAACCCAGAGCTCTAGGTTCATTGTACACATTTTATTTCAGTACTTTTCATTTCTGTTATGACACTGTTTAGGCATTGCTTTCATTCGGATGCATTTACTTTTCCATGTATTGTACAAAAGAATGTTAATAAATAAAGTTTTTGTTCAGTTATACCTACTGTCTTTGTCTCTTGTGCATTTTTATTTATATTGCTTTGATACACTTAGCGTATTTATTTCAGAGTAAATACGTAGCGGCCTCGTCGCGTCCTCTGCCCGTATACTGGGAAGCGGGGCGTGACAGGTTTTGTTAGTGGCCCATGCAGGTCAGAGCTGTATGGAACCCTACCAGGAAGTTCTGTTCTGTGTGAACAACCTAAGCAATATAACACAAGAACCAGCAACTAAAACATTCTTTACAATTCATGTTTCTTGAATTTTATCATTTCATATACTTTGAATATGTCCTAACCCAAAAATTTTCATTCAAGATTATGGATTCCCCAAACAACACCAGCACCAACTTCAACAACACTCCACCTCCACTACTGATTACACCTGCCGCAGCTGATCCGATCAACGAGCAGATGGTTCTACTTGAGGTGATCTGCAGCCTCCTAGAAGGACAGCAACAGCAGGCTGCTCTTTTAATGAACCGTCCCGAGGCAGAAGCACCTGGGGTGAAGCAATTCAGGGCTTTGCACCCCAAACAGTTCTCAGGAATGGAAAGCCCACTGGAAGCTGAGGAATGGGCTCAGAGTATCGAAGATGATCTGGCAGCGGCACAAGTGCCAGAGAGAGCTTGGGTCCGTGTTGCGAAACTGCAACTCATGGACAATGCACGGAATTGGTGGAAGGCGGAAGAAAGCCGTCTTGAACAACCCATCGAATGGAAGACTTTCCACGACATGTTTGACGCAAAGTACTTCCCTGAGACGGTCAGGTTCAATATGGAACAGCAGTTCATCCATCTGCAACAAGGTTCGATGTGGACCAAGTCAGTAGATAAGTATGACGCTGAGTTCACCATGCTCAGTCGGTAAGATATGTCTCAATAATTCGAATTTTTAAATATCACATATTACACAGCTAACACAATATTTTAACAGATTTGCGGCACACCTGATACCGACGGATGAGATCAGAGCCCGTCGATTTCAATAAGGTTTAGATTCAGAGATCTAGGTTGCACCAGCCACAGGAGATTTTCCGACTCATGTATCGGCTCTGAAAGTTGCCCGCCGTTATGAGGCAGTGGTAAAGGCGAGGGGCAGACCTCAATCTGCAGGAGATAAATGCCCTGTCAACCAGATGACAGGAGGAGCCTCGTCAAGGCCACCTTTTGTGCCAAGGAGACCGGGAGTACCGAACAACCGTCCTAGCCCAGCCTTTTGTAACTACTGCAAGAGAGATGGGCATATGATGAAAGACTGCCGGCGAGCCAACCGTCTTTGCTTAGTCTGCGGCTCAGCTACTCATGGTATTGAGTCTTGTCCCAAAAGACAAAATCCATATGTTGCACCCAGGCCAGCAATCACTTATCAGCAGAGACCAGCCCTTCAGGCACCTGCTCTAAGACTCGCTCTCCCTGCTCCACCACCTAGAGGACCATAAGTTGCACCTCCTCCTCGTCAGTTCCATCAAGCTCAACGGAATGTTCCGAGGAATTCTCCTCAGGCCAGAAGGAATGTACCACGGCGACAGGCTTTCACGATGACCGTGGAAGAAGCTGAGGCCACTGGCTAAGTTATCACTGGTAACCCTTTTCTTCTCAAACTTTTCTTTCAGTCTTAATACCTATCCATAAATTTACCTATACCTAAAACATATCCCACATACCTTAGGTACAATCTTAGTATCCTCACTTTCTGCACTAGCACTCTTCGATACTGGAGCATCTCATTGCTTTATGTCGCAACGGTTCGTCAGAACTCACGTGATTCCAGTCACACCGCTTGTATCCAGCTGGAATGTTAGTTCAGGAAATGGCGTTCTAAAGGCAACAATAGAATACAGCTTGTGTCCAGTAGTCTTCTGCAGCAGAGAATTCTATGCTGACTTCAAAGTGCTGGGAATACCAAACTTTGATGTAGTTCTAGGTATGGATTGGCTCGGAACCTTTTATGCTACCATCGACTGTCGTCAAAGGAGGGTAGTATTTGAGATTCCAGATCATCCGGTCTTCTATTTCAAAAGTGGAGACCGTACTCTAGATCCAAGTACATACAAAGCGAAGCCAAGGGAAGCAGTGATTGCAGCAACTCAAGCAGAGGAAGAATCAATGCCAAAAGTGGTTCGAGAGTTCGACGATGTGTTTCCTGACAGTATATCAGGCTTGCCTCCCAATCGAGGTCTTAAATTCAGCATTGATTTAGTACCAGGAGCACAACCAGTGATCAAAGCACCTTATCGATTAAATCCGGAAGGTTTGAAAGAAGTCCGAACTCAGTTGGACGAATTATTGGCGAAAGGATGGATTCGTCCCAGCACTTCAAGTTGGGGATCACCAGTAGTACTTGTGAAGAAGAAGGAAGGTTCATACAGAATGTGCATCGATTATAGAGCCTTGAACGAAGCCACTATAAAGAACAAGCATCCACTCCCGCGCATCGACGATTTATTCGATCAGCTAAGTGGATCTTGTGTTTTCTCTAAATTAGATCTTCGTTCAGGTTATCATCAGGGGAAGGTCAAGGAAGATGATATTCATAAAATGGCTTTCAGAACTCTCTATTGTCATTACGAATTTCTAGTGATGCCATTTGGAGTGACCAACGCACCAGCAATATTCATGAACCTGATGAATCAAGTTTTCCGGGAGTACTTAGACAGGTTTGTTGTCATCTTCATCAACGACACCCTGGTGTATTCTAAGAGTCGGAAAGAATACGCCGAACACCTATGAATTGTCCTGAAAACTCTACGACAGCATCAATTATATGCCAGGTACAGCAAATGCGAGTTTTAGCTAAATCAAGTTGGATTTCTTGGACATATCGTATCAGGTGAAGGAATCTCTGTGGATCCAGCAAAAGTTTCAGCAGTAAGCGAATGACCGACACCAAAGTCAGTGAAGGACATTCGAAGTTTCTTGGGTCTAGCTGGATATTACAGAAGGTTCATTGAAGGTTTTTCTAAGATAGCAACACCCCTGACCAAGCTCACACGTAAAGATGAAGAATTTGTATGGTCAGAAGCAAACAAGTTTTCATAGAACTCAAGTCAAGCTTGACATCAGCGCCTATTCTTGTTATACCGGACCAATCTGGAGGTTTCGAAGTGCATTGTGATGCATCCGGTAAGGGATTAGGATGTGTTCTACATCAGCACAGTAAGCTTGTGGCTTATGCTTCAAGACAGCTGAAGATTCATGAGCGCAATTATCCGACACATGATTTAGAGTTGGCAGCCGTTATCTTTGCTCTTAAGATTTGGCACCATTATCTTCTTGGTGAACGAGTGAATATATACACAGATCACAAGAGCCTGAAATATGTGTTTACTCAAAAGGAGTTGAATATGCGGCAGAGACGATGGTTAGAACTCATGGTGGATTTCGACATCAACCTGCAAAATCACCCAGGGAAGGTGAATGTGGTACCTGATGCCCTTAGTCGTCAACCATTATCGATGAATCTCACCGCACAATAGAAGCTTCAACAAGACTTGCATCAGATGGAGATTGAAGTAGTCATATCAGGTAATGCTTTAAATTTGATGAATTTACAAATTCAATCTACCATTGTCAATCAGATCAAAGCAGCTCAAGCAAATGATGCTAAGTTGCAAAAGATCAGAGAACAAGTAGAGAATGGACTCAGAACAGACTTCATCATCCATGAAGACGGATCTTTAAGATACGGCAACAGATTATATGTACCAAAAGGTTCTGTTCGGGAAGAGTTAATGAAAGAAGCTCACAGCTCTCCCTATTCAGTACACCCTGGAGGTACAAAGATGTACAAAGATCTACGTCAAAATTACTGGTGGCATGGAATGAAGCGTGAAGTAGCCAGAAGCATCGGTAAATGCTTGGTGTGTCAGCAAGTAAAGGCTGAACATCACAGGACCGCTGCATTACTTCAACCGTTACCGATCCCAGAATGGAAGTGGCAACACATCATAATGGATTTTGTGACTGCACTTCCTCGCAGCATAAAGGGTAACGATGCGGTATGGATTATTGTGGATCAACTCATAAAGTCGACTCACTTCATCCCATTTCGAGTTGGCCAATCAACTGAGACATTAGAAAAGAAGTACATGGAGGTAAGAATCTAAGTAAAATTTAAACACTTCAAATATGTACTATCTCTGATACTCATGAACTCATACAGGAAATTGTGAGACTTCATGGAGTACCGGTCTGCATTGTCTCCGATCGTGACACCAGGTTCCGATCGCAATTTTGGCAGAGTCTGCAAGCGAGCTTAAGAACAAGTCTGAACTTCAGCATGACTTATCATCCACAAACAGATGGTCAGCCTGAGCGAACTATTCAGACCTTGGAGGATATGCTCAGAGCGTTTATGTTAGACTTCGGAGGATTGTGGGAAGATCACCTACATCTTGTGGAGTTTTCGTACAACAACAGCTACCAAGCAAGCATAGGAATGGCACCTTTTACAGCGTTATATGGAAGGAAGTGTCGATCGCTATTAAGTTAGGACGACATCGGAGATAGAGAACTCCTTGAACCTGAGATGATAGTAGCAACTGTTGATGTGATTTGTACTAGCAGGGAAAGAATGCGCATAGCCCAAGATCGACAGAAGCACTGGGCTGATACAAAGCGACGTCACTTGGAGTTCCAGCCAGGAGATCATGTATTTCTAAAGATATCTCCGAACCGCAGAGTGATCCGATTTGGAAGACGGGGTAAGCTAAGTCCACGATACATTGGACCGTTTGATATACCCGAACGAGTCGGTGAAGTGGCATACCGCTTGGTACTTCCACCTTCATTGGAAGGAGTGTATAATGTGTTCCATATATCCCAACTCAGAAGGTATGTGAGTGACCACAGCCACATTCTCGATCATTCCGAGCTCACTGTACAGCCCGACTTATCTTGTGAGCAACAACATGTGGAGATCCTGGATAGAAAAGTGAAGTCACTTCGGAATAAGAAAGTCAACTTGGTTCTAGTGATGTGGAGAAAAGACACTCCAGAAGAATCAACATGGGAAAGGGAAGATGAGATGCGTGCAAGATATCCTCACCTCTTTGTAAACTAGTCCTTAAAATAAAATGTGTACATTTCGAGGACGAAATTTTTGTAAGGAGGGTAGACTGTAACAACTTCAATTTTAGTGTACAAAAATTTGTTTAAAAGTTAATGTATACTTGGAGTATTTTCAATTCCTGTGAGTATTATAAATAATTGTTTTGCTTTGTTAATAGCAAGAAGGAGCTTGTAGCTCATTGGTAAGACCTTGCACTACTGAACCAAAGCACCAGAGTTCAAATCCCATCACCCACATTATTTTTAAATATATTTTCTTTTAAATTTTTAGAAGTCAAAGGGTCTACACGTGCATAACTCGTAAAAACCCCATGTCACACTAAAAACAAACTAGACTAGGGGAAAGATCAACTGACGAGCGACCCACGACGACCGATCCTGGCCCGACTCGGCCGGCGGATCATCCGACCCGGCCACCGCCGCCGGCCGAGCTCGGGTGAATCGGTTTTGGCCCAACATGAAAGTTGTGCCTTTTTGTCTTCTTAACTCCCCTGTACACTTTAAACTTTCTGGAAATTAACAGAGCCCTTTAAAATCTCAATAAATCCAATATTTTAATACAATTTAATACATTTTTTCTTCACAACCTTTCACCTACCCTAAATCCTAGATTACCCTATAAGTACCACCCCTAAACAAACCCCCCTCACTCACAATTCTGTCCAAACTCTCAAGAAAATTCTATAGAATTTTAGTATGCAATTGGAGTTAGCAAAGGGCGAAGCTCCGGCAATTTTCCGACGACGACCCTAGGAGGTCCCGGCGACGAAACGACACACTGGCACCTCCTACTGCTTCCTCTCCCACTTCTCTTAACTCTAAACCCGTAAGTCCAGCCTTCCTCTTCTCTAATCAATTCTTAAAACTTCTTTTACTAAAACCCGACGGAAGCGGAGTTAAATCCGACTTCCGATTCGGTTTTCTTTATAAAGTTCAATTTTCCTTAACACAACCATATTAAACTCTTACATCTTGATTATTAATCAATAAAAAAACATATTGAACAATTTTCATAGCAAAATAATTCCTATTGAAATTTTTATCGTACTTTTTCAGTAAAATACCATGTAGTTTAGTTTTGACTTTAAAACATCATAATCTTGCTATACCTTAGGGTAGATCATGAGGTAATGACCCATCTCTTCACAACACTCATATTCAATATAGCATAATATCTTTTGGGAAATATAGATTCGGGAAATACCGTTTTACACAAAACTATCTTTAACTTATAAAAATCGTTTTCTACAAGATTACATATTTTTTTACAAATCTTTGCAAAGCGCAACTACAACCCATTTTTGGGGAACCCGAATGGGATGGTGCGGATTATCGTACATCCCTGGGTTTAGTAGTGCGAAATTCAGACCTCCGCAAGGAGCATTCGGTCTTGAGAGATTTAAAAATACAAATATCTTAAGAAAATGAGATTTCTAGAAATATAATATATTAAAAATTATTTTTATATAAATTATCATCAAAATATCTATTTTTGATATAATATAAATATTCCAACTTTTCTATATCAAAAGAATCACTTTACACGAAAATACCATGAAATTCCATACAAGTTCAATATTACAATTAAATACCCTATATTATGAAATTAGGCTATTTTCACTAGAAATATCACATATATAAAATCTATATCTAAGAAAAACTGTCTGTCACGCCCCGCTTCCCGGTATACGGGCAGAGGGCGCGACTGGCCGCTACGTATTTATTCTGAAGTAAACACGCTAAGCGTATCTAAGCAATATAAAAGTAAATGTACACAAAAGACAAATGTAATGAACATCAACTTTATTTATTAACATTCTTTTTACAATACATGGAAAAGTAAATACATGGGATAAAGTGATGCCTAAACAGTGGCATAACAGAAATGAAAGTACTGAAATGAAATGTGAACAATGAATCTAAAGCTCTGGGTCGTAGGCTAGCTGATCCAAGTCCTCGCTTTTGGGTTCGATCTCCTGAGTGTTCAGATCACCTGACAACATTCCAAAGAAGAAAGAGAAAGAATGTCGTCAGCGAACAATCGTTCGGTAAGTCCCAAAGATAAGGGAGAAATAGAATAGACAGAGAGTAAGAGAGAGAGTAGCTTTTACAGATGTATTATATTGTTATATTATTGTATTTAGTGTTAACGCTGTTGTTTGTAGCTTGGTACAAAAGAATACCAGTATATACGAGAGGAGTCTCTATATGCCGGAGACTGGAGGCAATGGAAGTACAAGGTTCCGTCGATAATACCACGGAACAACGGCATGAATGTAATTATGTCTTATGGTTGCTGTCCCGTGCTACTTCTAACACCTTCCGTACCAATTTACCTCTTAAACCCCGCGATGTCTTATTTGTATTGTTTGTATTGTATTGCAACTTGTATTGTCTTGTAGTATAGATTGTATAATTGGATGACTTGCCGAAACTATGATATCAGTAAATGGATGTAACTGGAGAATCATGTGAATGGAAGTATATCCATGGTTCGGTTCAGTCAATATAGATTGAATATATTGAATATATGGATTCATGGATTCATGTTGAATTATAGATTGAAGTTTGTACTTGAATCATATTCAAGTACAAACTTCAATCTATAATGAGACTCGGTCTGAGTCAGAACAATTAGAAAAGAAATTGAAGTCCTGAATTAGCTTTTGATGTTATCGGTAACCGCTGCACATGGGCGGCAGGATTTGTGTCTTTTTCAAAGATGATTACCGTGTTGATAACACCGTTGTTAAGTTGTCTACCTTAAATAGACAAGCACCCACTTCTCCGGCTCCCTGAGGCTCAAGAGATTGGTCCCGCTTAAACCTATATTTACTAGGGTCCTTAGGGTAATTTATAGAACTTGAGGGGGTATTATGTAAAATTACTTTTGTGTAATTTTCAAAATACACCCCAAGTATTTAATTATCATCTTTCGAGTTGTCATAGATGTAGATTTTATATTTGTGATATTTCTAGTGAAAATAACCTAATTTCATAATATAGGGTATTTAATTGTAATATTGAACTTGTATGGAATTCATGGTATTTTAATGTAAAGTGATTCTTTTGATTTAGAAAGGTTGGAATATTTATATCATATCAAAAATAGGTATTTTGATAATACATATATATATATATTATATAAAATAATTTTAATTTATTATTTTCTAGAAATCTCATTTTCTTAAGATATTCGTATTTTAAATCTCTCGAGACCGAATACTCCTTGCGGAGGTCTGCATCTCACACTACTAAGCCCAAGGATGTGCGATAATCCGCACCATCCTAGTCGGGTTCCCCGAAATGGGTTGTAGCGGCGCTTTGCAAAGATTTATAAAAATACGTAATCTTGTAGAAAACGGTTTTAATAGCTAGTGGTATTTATATGTAAAGTTTTATTTTCCCGTATTTTATGTTCCCGAAAGGTATTGTGTTATGTTGTATATGAGTGTTGTGAGGAGGTAGGTCATTACCTCGTGATCTAATTAAAGGTATAGAAAATTTAATGATGTTTTAAAGTAGAAAGTAAACTACATGGTATTTTAGTGAAAAAGAGCGGTAAAATTTACGAAATGAAATATATTGCCATGAAACTTGCTCAACATGTTTGTTAACGATTAATAGTCAACATGTAAGGGTTTGGTATGTTTGTATTTAAGAAAAAGTTGAATTTTTAGGAAGAACCGAATAGGAAATCGGATTAACTCCGATTCCGTCGAGTTTTAGAAAAAGAACTTTTTAGAATAGCAAAGGAGAGAGGGAGGTGGGAATTATGGGTTTGTAGTATAGAGAAGAGGGAGAGGAAGACGTACGAGGTGCCGGTGCGTCGTTTCAACCCCGGGAGCTCCTAGGGTCGTCGTCGGAAGATCGCCAGAGTTTTGCCCTTCGATCACTCCACTTGTACCCAAATTTCTAAAGGAATTTCTTGAGAGTTTATACAAAATTGTGAGTGAGGGGGTGTGTCTAGGGGTGGTATTTATAGAGTAAAGGTAGGGTTAGGATAGGTGAAAGGTTGTATTGAAAAATTGTATTAAAATATGGTTTAATGGGGTTTTAATTTAATTTAAAAGGCTCTGTTAAATTACGGGAAATTAAAGTGTACAGGGGGTTAGAGGAGGCCAAAAGACACACTTTTGCTATTGGCAACTCGGAGATCTGACTCAGTCCGGCCGGCGCCGCCAGCCCGAGTCGGCCGAGTCAGGCCGATTTGAAGCCTCCACGTGTCCAGAGACAGTTGATGTACCCCCTGGGATAGTTTGTTTTATTTGTGTAGTGGGGTTTTTACGAGTTATGCACGTGTAGACCCTTGGACTTCTAAAAATTAAAAAAAAACAATATTAAAAGTAATGTAGGGGGATAAGATTTGAATTCTGGTGCTTTGGTTCAGCAGTGCAAGGTCTTACCAATGAGCCACAAGCTCTTTCTTGCTATTAAAAAGTAAAACAAACTTATATCTTGTGCTCAGGCAAAAATACCCCTTTCTGTAATTTTGGGGAAAAAAATTATACAGAAAGTTTGGGGTTGTTACAAAAACTCTGAAGACGATAATTAGATACTTGGGGTGTATTTTGAAAGGTATACAAAATTATTTTTACATAAAACCCCCTCAAGTTCTATAAATTACCCTAAGGACCCTAGTAAATAT
The DNA here is from genome assembly GCA_030015575.1 of Agapanthus africanus. Classification (NCBI taxonomy): domain Eukaryota; kingdom Viridiplantae; phylum Streptophyta; class Magnoliopsida; order Asparagales; family Amaryllidaceae; genus Agapanthus; species Agapanthus africanus. The sequence goes on from JASDDO010000016.1 coordinate 417,374,311, forward strand.
TGGTTTAAGCTGGACCAATCTCTTGAGCCTCAAGGAGCCGGAGAAGTGGGTGCTTGCCTATTTAAGGTAGACAACTTAATAAACGGTGTTATCAACACGGTAATTTCCTTTGAAAAAGGCACAAATCCTGCTGCCCATGTGCAGCGGTTACCAATAACATCAAAACCTAATTCAGGACTTCAATTTCTTTCTAATTGTTTGACTCAGACTGAGTCTCATTATAATAATCTAACTTGAATATGATTCAAGTACAAACTGCAATCCAACATGAATCCATATATTCAATCTATTCAATCTGTATTGACTGAACCGAACCATGGATATACTTCCATCTACAAGATTCTCCAGTTACAATCCATTTTACTGATATCATGGTTTCGGCAAGTCATCCACCTATACAAGACAATACAATTTACAATACAATACAACTATACAATCAAGACATCGCGGGGTTTCTAAAGGGTAGATTGGTACAGAAGGTGTTAGAAGTGGCATGAGACTGCAAGACTTAAGACACCTAACCTGAATTCATGTTGCTGTTATACCGTGGCATAAACGGTTCCTTTTACTCCTGTTGCCCTTAGTCTCTAGCATATAGAGACTCCTCTCGTATACACTGGCATTCTTCTGTACCAAGCTACAAACAACAACGTTAACCATATAATACAACTTTAAAAGCTACTTTCTCTCTCTGTCAATTCTATTTCTTCCTTATCTTTGGGACTTACCGAGCGATTGTTCGCTGACGACATTCCTTCTCTTTCTTCTTTGGAATGTTGTCAGGTGATCTGGACACTCAGGAGATCGAGCCTACCAGCGAGGACTTGGATCGGCTTGCCTACAACCCAGAGCTCTAGATTCATTGTACACATTTTATTTCAGTACTTTTCATTTCTTTTATGCCACTATTTAGACATTGCTTTCATTTAAATGTATTTACTTTTCCATGCATTGTACAAAAGAATGTTAATAAATAAAGTTGTTGTTCAGTTATACCTACTGTCTTTGTCTCTTGTGCATTTTTATTTATATTGCTTAGATACGTTTAGCGTATTTACTTCAGAGTAAATACGTAGCGGCCTCGTCGCGTCCTCTGCCCATATACTGGGAAGTGGGGCGTGACAGTATACTTGTATTGTGTTGGACCAAAATTTTGTACATATTTATTTGTTGCAAAATAACTCTTTGGATATCGATCGGTTTGCAGTTCCGGTTGCAGTGTCGGCTCACAAACGTTATATCCGTGATTTTGAATGTATTTCCAATATTGTGTCACGGATACCTGTAATCTGTATTTACTAAGCAGATACTGGTTAATAGTACCGATATATAACAAAACAGATAATGAATAAGTGGTATTGAAATGCAGTTTTCTATGATAAATAAGCACCCCCAAACTTATCTTTTACTCGTCCCGAGCAAAATCAAAAATCCCAACCTCACTTTCACAGGGAACGCGATTGCTCTGAGCTCGTGCAACAAGCTGTTAAACCTCTAGGTGTCCCTAGTAGGAGGAGTGTTGTCTCCTGAGGGTTTTCTGCGAATTACACCCACAAAATCCCGTAAAACTAGTTTCACAAATTAACGTCGATTCTACTCCTACATTTTAGTATCTAGGTTAGAAATTCTATCATCCTATGTTAGAAATATTCAACCCTTATGTTTCACGCCTCCTATTTATTTTACCTCAGATCCTATATGTTTTTACAGTTTAAAAAGATCTCGGTTTCTCCTGAGTTTTCCTTCTAAAGCGTGGTCTCCAATCAGGGATTTTTATCATCTTTACAGAAAACATAAGTCTTATTCTTTATTCCTATCTTTCCTCCAAATATCGATTGTATACCCCTACGTGTGTGTAAAATTTCACCCTTACACTTAAGAATTCAATTCAAGCTATAGTACTCTTACCCTAATACCTAATACTACTTCTTTTCACTAATGGACGGTTTTTCTCACACACCTTTCATGCGACTATTAATGCTTCTTGAGGTACTAACAGCCGATTACTGAATGTGTGGGCTTAAAGCGTAAATAGCATTTTCCAGGTCTTGACTTTATTTATTTTTTTTCTTTTCTTTTCTTTTTTTCTTTTTCAAGACCGGATATATTTTTCAATGATGCTTTTTTGGTGGTTAGCTTTAAATACCGTTTTTTTCTTTCATACTAAGTTTTCAGGCAAGAGTATTTCTAAGTATCCTCTACTATCCCAAGTTTCAAGGTGCGTGTATGTGCAGTTTGTAGGGTATATCTTTTCTAAATTTGGGCTCAAGAATAGAAACTATTTTTCAGACTTATCCTTCAGTAAAGCTTTCAATACTTTCCCTTCATCTCGACTTAATTCAAGAACTGAATTCAAGATTACCTACTTCTATAAAAAAAAACTGCATGGACGTATAATTACCAAGGTTAAACAGAAAGAGGGTTATTTTTAGGGTTTTCATTTCCTAAGCCTGGGATTTAGTTATTTCTAACATATCAACTAAACTTTCGGAATAAAAATCTAAGTTACCCTATTAGCTAACTTGACGACCAAGTTTTTATATTTTTGTAAACTTTTTTGATTTTAATGCGTTTTTAAAAAAGTATCCAAATGCAAAATATACACATGAATGCGAAGGAAGAAAGCTTACCGAGCACACCCCCAAACTTAAACTTGACAGTGCCTTCACTGTCAGGCTACACCAAGAGGGTCAAAATTTTCGGCGCTCCCCACAATTTTTTTATACAAAACAAAATGCAAAACAAAAATATATACACAAAAAGATCCCCCCCCCAAACAGCCATTCCATTGTTTAAGCGTTAAAGTTCAGAGTTAGTGGGGAGAGAACAATATTAATCTATACAAGGCCTTACACGAGCCAAAAGTTAGCACCAACCATTCAAAATTTTTATCGGGATAAGGCCTGGGCTGGTGAAGGAATGCGGAGAGGAAAGAAATAGAGAATACGCGAGACCGTATGGGGATAGAAGTGGTATATGGTCCCGGTATATGAGGAGAAGAATGGCGGAAGGGAAAAAGAAATGGACTACGAACTTGAGGGTGAAAATGAAGTGAATAAATTAGTACAATTTGTAATGACAGATGTATAAAAAGCGATTGTACTAACCTATTAACTCGTCGAGAAATGGGGTCAAATCCCTTAAGATTCGTGAGAAAATATGGTTAGACCGAACTTGGTAAACCAGACATAGGAAATGAAAGTGATACGGTGTCTTGCAAGGTCGGAACGATGGAAAGAATGGAGGGGAGTGATCGAGGAATGGTATTGGTAAAGATTCAGGAGGGTGTACACAGTCAATGAAAGGGATGTGATGAATTGGAAAATCCGAATCATCAAGTAAAACTGGTTCATCCTCAATACTATTCTTAAAATTCTCCTCAAAATTTAGCTCATCCATGCATTCATCACCAATTTCCAGACGCATATGGGGTTTGGAAAAAACAGTTAATGATTTGGGATGATGTCCATATGGAAGTGAAAGGACATGATGAATTGGTGAGAAAAACTCATCCAAAAATGCGGGTTCATCATCCAAAATATTCCCAGCATCGATATTCTCAATCAAGTGAAAATCAAATTTCTCAGACACCTCGTCAAAAGCATGGATTTCAATCAATTCAGGTTCTAGAGTGGAAGTGTAGAGATCAAAAGGATTGGGATTGGTTTCACTTGGAATGGACCCTTTACAATCGAGTAAATCAAACACTACAAAGTCGCACAACTCATTAAATATTCTATCTTCAATTGGTGAATCATTAGGGACACTTGATAGACTTTCAAAACCGGAGTTGTGAAATTTAATTTGCAACGGGTAGGTTTGATTTGGAAGGGTGTACTGCTCACTCTCATCACTCAAATTCTCAACCTGTCATATCGCCTCATCATACATTGGAAAATGTGGAGCTAGTTGGAAACTAGCTGCCGGTTCATTAGGTTGTATGAGGGTGGCCATGAATGCATTCATTTCCTCCATTTGGCATGACGCTACCCGAAAATCTTCTTATGCCTTTTCCAGACTAGGCATGGGTTATGAAGGGGTTTCTGTAAAAGATTCAAACTCGGTTGGATACATGAAACTCCCAAAAGGATGTTCAGAAGTAATGTCTAGGGAAGGTGTAAAAGTCGAGTAGGATTGATAGGAATCGAATTGTTGGACAGGAATAGGATCAACATTCGGATAAGAAGGTGATTGGAATTGTTGATCAAAAGAATTGGCAGTAGTGAAAGGAATGAAAGATCGGCTATGGGATTGTTCAATTCTGTCGGCAATGGACATAGGTTTCGGAGTTGCGACATGACTTTCAAAAGGGTTATCAACGTACGAAGGTGGGGGAGGTTGAAACGGTTGATACAAAGTGGATTACGGAGTCCAATTGTTAGTCCTAGACGCATCTATCCGATCTCTCAAAGAAAGTTTGGGCATGGATGGATCTTTCGAAGTTCAACCAAAGCAAGAACCGTAAAAAGTAATATCTGGTCGTCGGTACCAAAGTTCGGCAAGAGTTGGTCTATGTGGGGTACCCATGATATGAAAAGAAGGAGAAAAGAAAAGGAGAGGAAAAAGCTCAAGATATACTGATCACGAGACCAGGTAAGTGCAGAGATAAGAGGAGGTTTTCCAACGCTTTCGCGAAGGTCCTTAATTAGATAACCCTTTCTCTTTTGGCGGTTTCACCGTGAACACTTTTCTAGACACCCCGTGAACGATATACCATTAAGCGGTGTTCTAAACACGGTTAACTTCTCCTAATGAGCGCGAAGTCCTTAAAGGCTTAAAGTCTAGTTTCTTTTAAAATTTTTGTGGATAAACGTTATGCTTAGTTTCTTGATTTGTGGGCCACGGAAAAGGTGATGAAATCCTTTACCGTATGTTGTAGGGTTCGCTTGCCCTTAAGTCCGTATTAATGGATGCAATGCGCAAATCAATGAAAAAGTTATACAAAGAATCAAACAACCGTTTTTTTATGTTTATACACAGCACTGCAACAAATACGGGTTAGTCAATTTTAGCGTTTGATAGTGAACTTGCAAAGAATCCTGCAAAGATAGTATATTGGATGCGTCGGATTTGAGAAAGAAGGTGTTAAGATATACGTACCGATAAGTTTTCGGGTTAAGAAACTCTCGTTGAAGTGAATCCGATTAGCTTGAAAAGTTTGCTTGTGCGGGTCAAACTATCCGGATCTTTGGCACTGTACTTCACAATCACCTTAGTTTTGAATGTACACTTTGCTCCACACAATCGCAGTTCGCAAATCCGTCAAAATCTGAAAATGTCGGAAAAAACGGATTTTTAGTACGAAAAGGCGATATGAATGCCCAAACTCCTGCACACCTAAAATTATAAAAATAAAACAATAAAATTGGGACAAAATTAGAACACTGAAGAACAGGAAAAAAATTTGGAGCAAAAGGGGGCGCATAGGCCGGCGGCGCCGGAAAATTGTGGGATCTCGCCAGACTCTTTGATGAATTGGGGCTCCAAATTTTTTCTGGTGTCCTAGTGTTATACTAGTGTCTCAATGTTATTGTTTAACTTCTCTGTTTAGTTACAGAGTGCTTGTAGGTCAAAAATCCAAAAAGCAAAAATGTTAGGAAAGTTAATTTTTGTTAGTTTTTTGAAAATTTTTGATTTTTTTGTTTTCAGAATGGTGTTAGTGATATAAACAAGATTAACTCAAAATAATAAGAATAAAAACGTCACCGTCTCCCCGACAACGGCGCCATTTGATTGGTAGCGCTTTCGCATCGTATTTAAGTTCTAAAGTTAACCGCAATTAGGACGGCGTCGCGTGTAGCTAGCCGCGATGAGTACGGGTCATCCGCAGGAAGACGGTGTGTTTCACGTTCTTGTTATGACGAGTTAATGCGCGGGTCGGAATGGTTCGATTCTAACTTATGTATTGTATATGAAAGTATAAGTTTGTTAGGAATAAATAGGTTAGTGTAAGCCAGGGAATTCCGTACTCAATCCTTTGAGCCGAACTTAACCATTGAAGCTAGAGCAATCGACAACAACGTGGACTAGGGTGTTTAAGCACGATATTAGTGAAATTCGGGTTATTGACCCTTGTCTGTCCGTTCTTGTCCCTTGTCTTTCGCTTCGAGCCAAACCGAACGCAACCGGTCATGGTTAGGGGTCACCGATACGTTGGCAGGGTAGGGTGCCTAACGGAGCGCTTGCGTAAGATTTGGGCGTTGTTCAATGGAAAATATCAGGCAAAGGAAATGAGAAAGAAAATCTTAACTTACAATATCGTTTTCTTTCCTAACAACACCATATTCACAAACTATAAAAACAACAACAAGAAAGAGCAAAGGAAAAGATAAAAAGAAAAGAATAATACAACAAGTAAGTAAGTAAATGGCATGGAAATAAAAGAGCAAGTAAGTAAAAGGCAATAATGAAAATAACAAGTAAGTAAGTAAATAGAAATACTAAGAACCAAAAGCGATATTACAAACCATAGGTTCAATAACCTAAACTTAAACTTGCAAGCTCAATGAAGAGCTTGCAAGATCAAGAGAAGGTTAAGAACTCAAGGTAACGAAGACAAAATGAAATCTTTATTGATTCCAAGTGATGATACAAACCATGAGTTCAATAACCGAAACTTAAACTTGCAAGCTCAATGAAGAAGTTGCAAGATCAAGAGAAGGCTAAGAACTCAAGGTGAAAAAGCTATGTACAAGAACTAAACCAAAAAGAAAAAGAAAAGTGTATGAAGTATTGGACCAAAAAGTATACAAAGTATGACCCTTTCCCTTGCTCATTGATCTGGCTTTTATAGGCACTATTTGTTCAGTTGATAAAACTGCACATTTGTTATTATATTTTTCCTACTATTTCTATATTAGAAAAAGTGTTTATTATAATATATGACACATATGAGAGTTTATCTGTAAAAAGACTATTTTCATGTATTTATATATTATAATTAACATTTGGTAGGAAAATGTATGCAAAAATATCATTGACCAAATCTTAATAAAACAAACTCTACTAAATATTATTTGAGTTGTTGTGCAGAATTTTTCCGGACTAAATCAAGGGAATCAAAGTTGTTAATGCAAACTTGCCTAATTAAGAAAGCAAACTAAAGAATCAAGTCTAGCAGTAGCTATGAGAAGATTTCCAATTTCCAAAGGTTCCTGAGATCGCCACGTGTCACAAGAAGAAAAACCCCAGAAACCAAATCAACGGACCACATCATAAGGCCGCGGATCCGCGGCCAAACCCCCTGCTGGCCGCGGATCCGCCGCATGACAGATGAATTAGGGGCTGGCATTTTTTTGTTTGGATCTTAACTACTATTCCCCAATTTAGGCATCTAGGGTTCTGGCTTTTGGAGTATAAATAAGGACCGAGAGCCTCTTAGAAAAATTATCAAGCCAACGAGATTACGAAGTCCAAGACGGCTCACGCATCCAGGCTGATCATCAACGGTTCATCTACCACCTTAGAAAAGATCGAGAAGCAAAACTAGGATTTGTAATCATTTTCTAAGGAATCAAAGTGTAATGAATATTATTGATTAATAAAGGTAGCTCTTTTTCCTATTCTATATCTTTGTAGTTTAATTATGCATTTTCTCTCCATCTCTTTTTCTCCCAACATGCGCGAGTAATTCTCCGCTTGTTAGGGTTCATAGGATTATGGTAGGTTAATGGATGATGAAAATATCTAAACTCTTTTTATGTCCTATAAAGTTTATAAACTTTATCAAAAGAATCATTAACATCCTAATCGGGCACGCTACCAATTCATTGTTAACCTCGACCGCGATTAGAGATTAGATTGATGATTGTTTTGGTAAAGGTTAGATATGAACGGAGTTCCGTGTCGAGATAGGGGTTAAGAGTGTGATTCATTTTCCCTCCAGAAACCCTAATCTACACGCATCACTGTCGTTCTAGTTTTAAATCTATTAAAGGATAGAAAGAGTAATTTTTAATTAATCATCCATAACTACTAAATCCTAATGAACCCTATAATCCCTCTTCTTATATAAACTTACATCCGTAGTTAATCTAGATCTATATTTTGCATTCTTGTTTAACGTAGATCTAGATCCTACAACCATTCTACAACCTCTTTATTCTCCTTCCTCTCTTTCTCAACACGCCTAAAGTAAGAGTAAAAGGTTCCACGTTTCCCAGAGGACGACCTGTACTCATCTCGGTCTAGCTACACGCGACACCGTTATTGATTGCGGTTATTCTACAAACATAAAATTTCGTAACAATCAAATGGCGCCGTTGCCGGGGATACGTGCGTAATTTTTTATTCTTACTATTTGTGTTGAATTCTTATACGATCTGTATCATAAATAAAACAAAACTGCAAATTGTATATTTAACGATTATTGTGTGAATTTTGCGAGGGAATCTGGAGTCACAGACTTGAGAAAACAGGAGACAGATACATTCATTGAGATCCAGAGAAGTAGAGAAGGCCACGGAAAAAAATTCATCAATTGATCTCTCCCTCTTGCGGCGGAACCGCGGCCGGAAGTGCACATCGGCGGCGGAAGCGCGGCCAGTTAGGAGATCTAGGGCTTCAGTCTTCTCTGGTAAGATTCTAACCTCCTTCTCTCTCCTCTGAAATCCAATAAAATATCTTTTCTGCAGGATTCTTTGCAAAATATCGCCGCTCAAAAATCTTTTTGCAAAGTTTTGTTTTGCGGTTTGTTTTTCATATTTTAATACGGATGTTTACGGGGCAAGACCAAAATCCAGATTAGGTGGGGATTTCATCACCCTTCCTAAGCCCCACAAATCACAAACCGAGCATCTGCATCAACCCTACATTAATTTTAAAAAATATCTACACCAGACTCTAAGGACTGTCGCGCTCAATAAGGACAGAGGAAGGTCGTGGGTAATCTATCGCTTATCCGCATTACTTTTGTGGTGTCTAGGCAAGTGTGTCTAAGGCGAGTGGTTACTTAATTAGAACCACTACTTTCGTAGTGGGGAGCCTCCCACTCACCTGGCACTTACCTGGCTATAAGGATGGTAAAGAGGCGGTAGAGGATTGATCCTACGGCTTGTCCTTTGGAAGTCTAGGAGCGGTCTAGAGACTGGACCTAGGTAACCATAGTTTTAGGGTTGTTTGTGCATTTTTGTGGGATTTGTCTAAATCCGTCATTTTTCAAAACAAACCAATTATTTTCTCCCCTTTTTACCCCTTCCCCCTTCTTCTCTTCTTATAATGGGTGACCTAAATAGAAGAACACTTGCCGAGTTTTGCTGTCCACAACCAGATATCTCTTGTTTTCGTAATCCCTTCGGTATACCGTCCGGCTCTTCCATGTCCTTAAGAGATCATATAGAACAAGAGGGAAGAAACAGTTGGCCACTTCAGTCTAGGTCTTATCAACCGTATCCTAATCCTACACCTGTTTCAGTTGATACCCAGAGTGAGGAAGCCCCTAGACGAATGTCCATTGCTGAGCATATAGCTAGGGCTAGAGGCCAAAGTTTCAACCCGGACCAATATCAACCATCACCTCCACTTTCCAAAGAAGAGTTTGATAGGCGGTTTGTGGCATGTAAGATGTCCAATAGCCAACCGACCAACCCATATCAATATTCTTCTTATCACAATGTTGACCCTACTCCCACCCAATTTTCGCAACCATTCTATTCCAATCAATCCAATCCGACTTTTCCACCTTCTCTAGACAGTTCTTCTAATCAGTCATTTGAGAGTTTTAATTATCCACAGGAATTTCAATCTTATACTGAAACCCCTTATCAACCCAAAACTAGTCTGGAGCAGATATTAGAAAAATTTCTGGAATTGTCGAACCAAATTAGGAAGGAAACAACAGAGTGGATGCAAGCAAAGAATTTCAAACCTGCCCAAAATTTTTCAGTATATGATTCGGGCATAGGACAAAATGAGAATTTGGGTAGTGAGACAGAACTGTACACCCTTCCTAATCAAACCTCCCCATTCCAAACTGAAATCCACAACTCCAGTTTCATAGATTCATCAAGTACACCAAATAGAATGTCTGATAAGTTGTATGACTTTGTAGTGTTTGATTTACCCGACTGTGAAGGGTCCATTTCAAGTGAAACCATACCCAACCCTTGTGATCTCTACACCTCCACTCTTGAACCAAAACTGATTGAAAACCATACTTTTGATGAGGTGTTTGAGAATTTTAACCTTCACTTGAATGAGGTGATTGACGTTGGGGATATATTGATTGATGAACCCGAAATTTTGGATGATTTTGTCCCACCAATTCATCAAATCCTTTCACTTCCTTGTGGTCATCATCTTGAGCCTTTAATTCTTCCCGAATCCCAAATATATCTTGAAGTTGATGATAATGGTATACCCGAAGATCAGACCGAAATACAGCCTCCATCTTCCACATCTGGTTCAGCAACACTCGACACACCAATTTGTTTACCCATTTCACCTTCTACTTTCTCCGGTTCTTCTTCTGTTCCTATAGTTTCAGTGAGTTTTGATGAATCACAATCCGTTAATTCAAGTTCAATAATACAAGAAATTCAACTTGATTTGGATATTTTTGAAAATGAGGTAGATGAGTTTTTCGAGTCCTCTACCTCAATGATTTTTGATGAATCAAGCACGATAAATTCTGGCACAAAACTCTTTGACAGCAAAATGTTCAATCACACCATTGATAAAAGTTTTGAAGAACTTTTTGCTGACGAACTTGAATTTTTAAACAATACGGATTTTGTGATTGATTAATCTCCACCTATAGAGGTTGAACCGCCACCATTCTTTCTTCCTGATCATTCACATTCATCCTCATTCTTTCTTTTCTCTAATTTCAAATCCAAACCCTTTTCAGACCACCTCTTATCCCTTCCCCATTTTTTCTTGACTCGATACAATACATTCTTCCACCGACCCATACGCTATACTGATAAAATCTTTGAATGGTTGGTGTTAACTTTTGGTCTTTGTAAAGTTTTATTTTGACCAAATGACTCACCCCCCTCTTAAAATGCTTCATATTGTCTAACTCATGTTTGAGGGGGGGTATATTTTTGGCTCTTGAACATAACTTTTGTTCTCAAATTTGTGAGCCAAAAATAATTTTGGGGGAGGATTTTCACTTTCATATATTCTTGCCCCCATTAATAATGTCCTCCCAAACTTACAGGTTTTTGTGATCTAGCAGATAGCAACAGTGAGGACACTGTTGAAAACAAGTTTGGGGGAGGTTTGTGCTTATTTACGCATACTTTGCATTATACAATATATAAGCACAAAAAATTTTTGATAATAAAAGAATAGAAAGTGAAAAATTATATATGAAAGATAGGAATAGTTTAAGAAAACCAAGAAAATTAGAAGTTTTCTTAAACGGACTAGTAATAAGTAGTTATGAGCCGTTGTCCCAAGGGTTAGTAAGATGAAGGAAGTCACTAATCTGAGGATAAAAATAAGTCTAAAAAATAGTTCCTATTCTGGAAGCCAAATATTTGAACGTTGATACCCTACTATACGTACTTACACACGTCTTGAAACTCGGGATAGTAGAGGATACCTTGAAATGCTCTTGTCTAAAAGCCAAAGTATGAAGGAAATAATAAATGAAGAAAATATAAAAATGGTGAAAAGAAAAATGAACACTGATTTTGTTATCGCCAAGGCAGCAATAAAAAAATATAGCGAGGGTGCTTCATCACCTAGTGCCTTAGACCAACTGGTCTGGGAGTCACTGCTAAGCCCTAGATGGTGCAAGACGAGGAAAATACTATCACCTAATCAGCAAGCACATAAGTAATCGGTCGGTTAGTACCTCAAGAAGTATTAACGGTCGCATGAAAATGTGTGAGCAAATCTAAATATTCATCAAATTAAAAAGTACTGAGCTAGATGGACAAGAGTATGATAGCTTGAATTGAATTCTCCGAGTGTAGGGATGTCCATTACACACACGTAGGGTTATATGATCGATGTTTGGATGAAAGGTAGGAATGAAGAATAAAGACGATGTTTTATTGAGAGATAATGTGATTTCTAACATCTTTTCATGACTATTAAGATATGGCTCATGACAACTGAAAAGCTAGTGTAGTTGGAAACTCTTATTTTCAAAGTATTTCTTTTATGGTTCTTATCTTTATATGTAAATTTCACCATCTCTCTTTTATTATAGGATTTTGTGGGTGTAATCCGCTGAAAACCCTCAGGAGACAACACTCCTCCTACTAGGGACACCTAGAGGTTTAACGGCTTGTTGCACGTGCTTAGTGCAATTGTGTCTGCCTACGAAAGTGTGCTTAGTTTTCTCCTTTCTTTTTCTCCTTCTCTTAAATAAACTAGTTTGCTCGGGACGATCAAAGATAATTTTGGGGGTATTTGTTCAGTTGATAAAACTGCACATTTGTTATTACATTTTTCCTACTATTTCTATATTATAAAAGGTGTTTATTATAATATATGATACATATGAGGGTTTATCTGTAAAAAGACTATTTTCATGTATTTATATATTATAATTAACATTTGGTAGGAAAATGTATGCAAAAATATCATTGACCAAATCTTAATAAAACAATCTCTACTAAATATTATTTGAGTTGTTGTGCAGAATTTTTCAGGACTAAATCAAGGGAATCAAAGTTGTTAGTGCAAACTTGCCTAATTAAGAAAGCAAACTAAAGAATCAAGTCTGGCAGTAGCTATGAGAAGATTTCCAATTTCCAAAGGTTCCTAAGATCGCCACGTGTCACAAGAAGAAAAACCCCAGAAACCAAATCAACGGACCACATTATAAGGCCGCGAATCCGCGGCCAAACCCCCCTGTTGGCCGCGGATCCGCCGCATGACAGATGAATTAGGGGCTGGCATTTTTCTATTTGGATCTTAACTACTATTCCCCAATTTAGGCATCTAGGGTTCTGGCTTTTGGAGTATAAATAAGGACCGAGAGCCTCTTGTAAAAATTATCAAGCCAACGAGATCACGAAGTCCAAGACGGCTCACGCATCCAGGCTGATCATCAACGGTTCATCTACCTCCTTAGAAGAGATCGAGAAGCAAAACTAGGATTTGTAATCATTTTCTAAGGAATCAAAGTGTAATGAATATTGTTGATTAATAAATTTAGCTCTTTTTCCTATTCTATTTCTTTGTAGTTTAATTATGCATTTTCTCTCCATCTCTTTTTCTCCCAACATGCGCGAGTAATTCTCCGCTTGTTAGGATTCATAGGATTAGGGTAGGTTAATGGATGATGAAAATATCTAAACTCTTTTTACGTCCTATAAAGTTTATAAACTTTATCAAAAGAATCATTAACATCCTAATCGGGCACGCTACCAATTCATTGTTAGCCTCGACCGCGATTAGAGATTAGATTAATGATTGTTTTGGTAAAGGCTAGATATGAACGGAGTTCCGTGTCGAGATAGGGGTTAAGAGTGTGATTCCTTTTCCCTCCAGAAACCCTAATCTACACACATCACTGTCGTTCTAGTTTTAAATCTATTAAAGGATAGAAAGAGTAATTTTTAATTAATCATCCATAACTACTAAATCCTAATGAACCCTACAAGCCCTCTTCTTATATAAACATACATCCGTAATTAATCTAGATCTATATTTTGCATTCTTGTTTAACGTAGATCTAGATCCTACAACCTCTTTATTCTCCCTCCTCTCTTTCTCAACACGCCTAAACTAAGAGTAAAAGGTTCCACGTTTCCCAGAGGACGACCCGTACTCATCTCGGTCTAGCTACACGCGACACCGTTATTGATTGCGGTTATTCTACAAACATAAAATTTCGTAACAATCAGGCACAAAATAAGATTAAACAAGTAATAAAAATGAGTTGATGTGACAGCAAGGGAGAGCCAGCAGAAAAATGGGGACAATTGGAGCTAGGGGCGGTGGGGCCGGGTTTCTAGAGCATGTCGCCGGGCCAATTCCGAGCAATTGGGCTCGTATTTATTGTGTGATGTTGTGTTCTCTCGAGAATCTCACTGGTATTGCTTGATTTCTCTATAGAATCCTGGGTTGTACTCAGTAGATTGGAGGGAAACATGATGTTTTATATCACATCACACATTTTTGCATTTAACATTCTTGTCCCCCACTTACACAATTCATCATATCATATGTGCCAAGGCAGCCCCACCATGGTCTACGCCAAAGAGTTGTGTGTACACTTGTATCGTGTTGGACCAAAATTGTGTACACATTTATTTGTTGCAAAATAACTCTTTGGATATCGATTGGATTGCAGTTCAGTTTGCAGTGTCGGCTCACAAACGTTATATCCGTGATTTTGAATATGTTTCCAATATTGTGTCACGGATACCTGTAATATGTATTTGCTGAGCAGACACTGATTAATAGTACCGATATATAACAAAACAGATAATGAATGAGTGGTATTGAAATGCAGTTTTCTGTGATAAATATACATCAACACTATACTGAAAAGATTTAGTATGGAAGATTCAAAGCGCGGTAATCTACCGGCTTGTCACGGAATCACCCCCTCCAAAGAGATGTCTCCCAAGACTGATTTGGAAAGGGATCGCATGTCTATTATACCCTACGCTTTTGCGGTAGGCTCTATAATGTATGCGATGTTATATACTAGACTAGATGTAGCTTACGCACTGAGCGTTGTAAGAAGGTATCAGTCAAACCCATGGGAAAAGCACTGGATAGCAGTGAAGAACATTCTCAAGTACCTGAGAAGGACTAAGGAGATGTTCTTGGTGTACTGCGGAAAAGACCTCTAGATCGATGCCTTTGCTGACTCCAGCTTCCAGAGTGACAAGGATGACTCCAAGTCCATATCGGGTTATGTCTTTATCCTCAATGGAGGGGCGGTCTATTGGAAGAGCTCCAAACAAGACACCGTTGCTGACTCGACGATGGAAGCGAAGTATATCGCTGCATGTGACGCCGTGAAAGAAGCAGTCTGGATAAGGAAGTTCATGATAGAACTTCAGGTGGTTCTGTCCATTGTTGATCCAATACCTCTGTATTGTGACAACAACGGGGCTATAGCTTTAGCGAAGGAACCCAGGTCCCATTAGAAGTCCAAACATATCTTGAAGCGGTATCACCTGATCAGAGAGATCGTGGATCGCTGGGAGATCGAGGTGCGGAGAGTTCACATGAAGAACAACACTGCAGATCCACTCACAAAGGCTATCCCTCAGATACAGTTCGAGAGGCTATTCGAGATGATAGGTCCGCGATATGCCAATACATGGCCTCAGTGCAAGTGGGAGATTATTAGTGATATATGCTTAGAGGCCATTATTGTATAGTACTGGTTTGTATATTACATTTTAGAAGCTTGGGATATACATGGATATAATAACAGTCTTGCTTATTATGGTAGTATGCTACTTGGTTTGATTCTATCTTAATAGGTGTATATGTTTCTTTTAGAATATCGCTTATACATATTGGTAGAGCCCTTAGAATATTTGCTTGACTACCAGCGTTATGATGGCAGTCACACTAGTAGGGGCTGGGTACTCTATAAGCACATCCTTATACAGGTCCCTAGTCGTAGGATTATTGAGATGGGGCATCGATACTCCAGAGTAAACTGTTGTATACGCTTTTCATCCCAGCAGGGGAAATGGTCTATCCCACAGCCATTAGTACGTCGTATTGGAGATAGTATGCAGGTGCTCATTAAGTTATGAGTTACACTGGACAGGACTCGTGGGGAACTGCTGGTTGGTATTATACCTATCGTCAGGTAGCAGTTCCCAAGTGATATGAGTACAGCTTAGTCCGTTGACTTGACATCACTATTTGTCTCGAGTGTGTTCCCACTGTACTTAGATCACTACCCTACCATGGATTTAATGAGTTGTGCAGACAGGTGATGGTTGGGTGCAGTCCCGAAGCACTGGAAGGCATTAGTGGTTAGATAAGATTCGTCTCTCCCGGTATTAGGGGTTGATATCGCGCTGTGTTCAGAAAGCCATTACACAAAGTCCCTGGCCAGGGTAAGCGAGATTTACTGGTAAGTACTCCAGTAGTTTCTCATGGTGTTTTGGGCTCTGTCCCGGCATGACTTATGTCACGCCCCGCTTCCCGGTGTACGGGCAGAGGGTGCGAGGAGGTCCACTACGCATTTAGTCAGAAGTAAACATGCTAAGCGTATCTAAGCAATATAAAGTAAAGTATACAAGAGACAGGAATGTCAATGAACAACAACTTTATTTATTCAACATTCTTTTTACAATACAGCTGAAATGTAAAAATATGGAATGAAAGCAATGCCTAAACAATGGCATAACAGAAATGGAAATATGTATAAGTAATCTAGAGTTCTGGGTCGAAGGCTATCTGATCTAAGTCCTCGCTGCTGGGCTCTATCTCCAGAAGGTCCGATCCACCTGACAACATTCCAAAGAAAGAAGAAAGGAATGTCGTCAGTGAACAATCGCTCGGTAAGTCCCAAAGAATAGGTATAGACAGAATAGACAGAAGGAGAATGCAACTTTTAAGGTTGTATTATATTGTTAACGTTGTTGTTTGTAGCTTGGTACGGAAGATACTAGTGTATACGAGAGGAGTCCAACTTACACGTGGACTTTGGTAACCCGTAGTACAAGACTCCGTCAAAAATACCACGGAACAATGACATGGATGTAATTACGTCTTAAGTGACCACCCCGTGCCACCTTTAACATATTCCGTGCCAGTCTACCCCTTTAAAAATCCCGCGATATCTTGATTGTATTGTTTGTATTGTATGATCTTGTATTGTAAATTGTATATGGATGACTTACCGGAACCATGATATCAGTAATGGAACGGATATAATGGATGTACATGTAAATGGAGAATATCCATTATTCGGTTCGATCAATATAGGTTGATATAGATTGAATAGACGGATTCATGTTGATTTGTAGTTATATATGCCTAGAGGCCATTATTGTATAGTACTGGTTTGTATATTACATTTTAGAAGCTTGGGATATACATGGATATAATAACAGTCTTGCTCATTATGGTAGTATGCTACTTGGTTTGATTCTATCTTAATAGGTGTATATGTTTCTTTTAGAATATCTCTTATACATATTGGTAGAGCCCTTAGAATATTTGCTTGACTACCAGCGTTATGATGGCAGTCACACTAGTAGGGGCTGGGTAGTCTATAAGCACATCCTTATACAGGTCTCTAGTCGTAGGATTATTGAGATGGGGCATCGATACTTCAGAGTAAACTGTTGTATACGCTTTTCATCCCAGCAGGGGAAATGGTCTATCCTACAGCCATTAGTACGTCGTATTGGAGATAGTATGCAGGTGCTCATTAAGTTATGAGTTACACTGGACAGGACTCGTGGGGAACTGCTGGTTGGTATTATACCTATCGTCAGGTAGCAGTTCCCAAGTGATATGAGTACAGCTTAGTCCGTTGACTTGACAGCACTATTCGTTTCGAGTGTGTTCCCACTGTACTTAGATCACTACCCTACCATGGATTTAATGAGTTGTGCAGACAGGTAATGGTTGGGTGCAGTCCCGAAGCACTGGAAGGCATTAGTGGTTAGATAGAATTCGTCTCTCCCGGTATTAGGGGTTGATATCGCGCTGTGTTCAGAAAGCCATTACACAAAGTCCCTGGCCAGGGTAAGCGAGATTTACTGGTAGGTACTCCAGTAGTTTCTCATGGTGTTTTGGGCTCTGTCCCGGCATGACTTATGTCACGCCCCGCTTCCCGGTGTACGGGCAGAGGGTGCGAGGAGGTCCACTACGCATTTAGTCAGAAGTAAACACGCTAAGCGTATCTAAGCAATATAAAGTAAAGTATACAAGAGACAGGAATGTCAATGAACAACAACTTTATTTATTCAACATTCTTTTTACAATACAGCTGAAATGTAAAAATATGGAATGAAAGCAATGCCTAAACAATGGCATAACAGAAATGGAAATATGTATAAGTAATCTAGAGTTCTGGGTCGAAGGCTATCTGATCTAAGTCCTCGCTGCTGGGCTCTATCTCCAGAAGGTCCGATCCACCTGACAACATTCCAAAGAAAGAAGAAAGGAATGTCGTCAGCGAACAATCGCTCGGTAAGTCCCAAAGAATAGGTATAGACAGAATAGACAGAAGGAGAATGCAACTTTTAAGGTTGTATTATATTGTTAACGTTGTTGTTTGTAGCTTGGTACAGAAGATACCAGTATATACGAGAGGAGTCCAACTTACACATGGACTTTGGTAACTCGTAGTACAAGACTCCGTCAAAAATACCACGGAACAACGACATGGATGTAATTACGTCTTAAGTGACCACCTCGTGCCACCTTTAACATATTCCGTGCCAGTCTACCCCTTTAAAAATCCCGCGATATCTTGATTGTATTGTTTGTATTGAATGATCTTGTATTGTAAATTGTATATGGATGACTTACCGGAACCATGATATCAGTAATGGAACGGATATAATGGATGTACATGTAAATGGAGAATATCCATTATTCGGTTCGATCAATATAGGTTGATATAGATTGAATAGACGGATTCATGTTGATTTGTAGTTATATACTTGAATCACATTCAAATCAGATTGATTAGATTGAGACTTAGTCTGAGTCAGACACTTTAAAAAAGAACTTGAAATTCTGAATTAGTTTTGATGTTATCGGTAACTACTTCACATGGACGGCAGGATTTGTGTCTTTTTCCAAGACAATTACCGTGTTGATAACACCATTTATTAGATTGTCTACCTTAAATAGGAAATCACCCATATCTCTGGCTCCCTGAGACTCAAGAGACTGGTCCCGCTTAAACCTATGTTTACCAGGGTCCTTATTGTAATTTGATAAACTTGAGGGGGTTTTATGTAAAAATAATTTTGATATGTTTCAAAATCCACCTCAAGTATTTAATTATCGTTTTTAGGATTTTCATTGGTGTTTATTTTAAAAATGTGAAATTTCTAGTGAATATAACCTAGTTTCATAGTATATGGTATTTATTTGAAATAACGGTATTGTTTTGAATTGTGAAAGTATTTTCTTGTAACTGTGACGTTGTTCTTGGATTTTTGAAATGTAGAATATTATGAATAGTAAAAATAGGTATTTTGATATTATTTACATATATAATTATTTATTAAAAATATAAATTTTATTTATAATAGAAATCTCATTTTCTAAAGAAAAATGTAATAAAAATTCTTTCGAGATCGGATGCTCCGTGAGGAGGTCTGCATCTCGCTCTACTAAGTCCGAGGATGTTCGATAATCCACACCATCCTGAACGGGGTCCTCAAAATGGGTTGTAGAGGCGCAATTGCAAAGAATTGTTTAATACATCTTTTTATAGAAATGGTTTTATAAGTTGATAGTATTTATTTGTAAAGTCGTATTTCCCGTAACTATGTTCCCAAAATTTTCATCGTGCTATATTAGAGATGTGTGTTGTGATGAGGTAGGTCATTACCTCGTGAATTATTTAAAGGTATAGCAAGGAATAAAGGTTATAATGTCGAAATGAATAGTTTATGGTATTTTTATGTAAAAATGCGATAAATGTCACAAAAATGATTATTTTGATGTGAAACTTGTTTTATTGAGTTTGTTAATATTTATTAATCAACATATGAGAATATGGTTTTATCTTATTAAAGAAAAGTGTAGTTTTTAAAGAAAACCAAATCGGAAGTCGGACTAACTCCACTTCCGTCGGGTTTTAGAAATAGAACTTTTTAAAGAAAAAGATGAGAGGGGAAAAAGGGAATTACTGGTTACAAAGATAGAGGGGAGAAAGAAGAAGAGTAGGGAAGCGCCGGTGAGTCGTTTCGTCGCCGGAAACTCCTTGTATCATTGCCGGAACTTCACTCTTTTGCTAACTTCACTTGTACACTATTGGACTTGAAAATTTTGTAGAGTTTTTGTATAGAATTTCAGTGTAAAGGGATGTAAAAATGAAGTGGGTATTTATAGGGAAAATTAGGGTTTAGAGGTGATGAAAAATGCATTAAAATTTGCATTAAAATGAGATTTAAAGGTGATTTTAATTCTCTGGAAATGTGCAGAGAAAATAAACAATACTGGAGTTAAGGGGGTAGTCCAAGAGTCTAGGGTTTTCAAAAAAAAACGGGGTTTGGACTTGGTTGGACCGACGACGCCGGCCCATTGAGGATTCTCGCCGGTCGGATTCTTGGGGTGGGCGCTTGGATTGGGGCCACGTGTCCATGTTGGTCTAATTACCTCAGTCCACTTGTTTGTTTAATCTGTAACTTACCCTATTACGTGTAGTGCACGTGCAAACTCTTGGGCTTCTAAAAGATTAAAAGAATTTAAAATAAAAAGATTTTGTGGCTGATGGGATTTGAACTCTGGTGCTATGGTTCAGCAGTGCAATGTCTTTACCAGTGAGCTACAAGCTCTTTCTTGCTGTTCAAAAGCAAATCAAACTTATAACTTGTGCTCAGGCTCAGAGGTTCCTTTCTGTATTTTTGAAAAAAATTTGTACAGAAAGTTAGGGTTGTTACATTCTACCTTCCTTAAAAAAATTCATCATCGAAATTTGTAGAAGGAAATTGTAACAGTTTAGTGTTTGTGTTGGTGATAGAACTGGTGATAGTGTATGAAAAATATTTAGAAGAATGAAAGATTGCAAAAAGTTTGGTATGGTTGAAAGGGATGTGAGGGAGTTACCAGGGTTACCTTGGTCCACAATCTGTCGCTAAAAGGAAAGCCTGGCACCGTGGTACATTCCTCCTAGCTGGAGGCACATTCCTCTGTCCTCGAGGCATGTTTCTCAGAGCCTGATGGAATTGGCGATTTGGCTATGCAGGAGGCCCACGTGGAGGTGGAGCTAGGAGTGCAAGACGAGGTGTAGGAGTCTGGATAGCTGGCCGCTGCGGGTAATTGGTGTGTGTGTGAGTTGAGTTGCGTCTATAAGGACAGGTTCCAATTCCGTAATTAGATGCACCACAAACTAGACACAGGCATTTTGCACGCCTACAGTCCTTCTACAAGTGTCCATCTCTCTTGCAATAGAAGCAAAAATCTGGACTTAACTGGCTAAGTATTTCTTCCGTTCTCCTGGTTCGAACAATGGCCTAGAAGAGGCTCCTCCTGCCATTTGAGTGGCAGGGCGTTTCAAACCGGCAGATTAAGGTCTGCCCTTCCTCTTTACTACTGCCTCGTATCTTTGGGCAGCCTTCAAAGCCAAATCATGGGTTGGGAAATCCCCTGTAGCTAATGCATCTTGGATTTTTGGGTCCAACCTTTACTGAAATCTTCTAGCCCTGATCTCAGCAGTCGGTATGAGATGGGCTGCAAACCTGTTACGGTCTTGTGTTAGCTGTGTGGTATGTGATATTAAATCGAACATTGAGACATATCTTACCTGCTGAGCATGGTGAAATCAGCAACATACTCATCTACAGATTTGGTCCACATCGAACCCTGTTGTAGATGGATGAATTGCTGTTCTATATCAAAGCGGGCAGTCTCGGGAAAATACTTTGCGTCGAACATGTCATGAAAAGTCTTCCATTCGATCGGCTGGGTGATACGACTTTCTTTCGCCTTCCACCAGACCCGTGCATTGTCAGTGAGCTGCAGCTTTGCAACTCGAACCCAAGCTATCTCTGGCACTTGTGCCGCTGCTAGATCATCTTCAATACTCTGAGCCCATTCCTCAACTTCTAGAGGGCTCTCTTTTCCTGAGAATTGCTTGGGGTGCAAACCCCTGATTTGCTTCACCCCAGGTGCTTCCGCCTCTGGTTGGTTCATTAATATAGCAATCTGCTGCAGCTGTCCCTCTAGAAGGCTGTAGATCGCCTCAAGCAGTACTGTCTGCTCATTGATCGAAGCAGCTATGGCCGGTGTAATTAGTAAGGTGGTGGAGTGTTGTTGAAGTTGGTGCTAGTGTTGTTTGAGGAATCCATAACCTTGAAAGGACAATTTGGGTTAGAACAGATTCAAAATATATGAAATTGGAAGATTCAAAGAATATGAATTGTAAAGAATGTTTTTAGTTGCTGGTTCTTGTATTATATTGCTTAGGTTGTCCACACAGAGCATACCTGCATAGGCCACCAACAAAACCTGTCACGCCCCGCTTCCCGGTATATGGGAGGGAGACGCGACAGGACCGCTACGCATTTACTCAGAAGTAAACACGCTAAGCGTATCTAAGCAATATAAAGTAAAATACACAAGAGACAAGATGTAAATGAACAACAACTTTATTTATTCAACATTCTTTTTACAATACAGCTGAAATGTAAAAACATGGAATGAAATCAATGCCTAAACAATGGCATAACAGAAATAGAAATATGTACAAGTAATCTAGAGCCCTAGGTCGAAGGCTATCTGATCTAAGTCATCGCTGCTGGGCTCTATCTCCAGAAGGTCCGATCCACCTGACAACATTCCAAAGAAAGAAGAAATGAATGTCGTCAGCGAACAATCGCTCGGTAAGTCCCAAAGAATAGGTATAGACAGAAGGAGAATGTAACTTTTAAGGTTGTATTATATTGTTAACGCTGTTGTTTGTAGCTTGGTACAGAAGATACCAGTGTATACGAGAGGAGTCCAACTTACACCGTGGACTTTGGTAACCCGTAGTATAAGACTCCGTCGAAAATACCACAAAAAAACGGCATGGATGTAATTACGTCTTAAGTGACCACCTCGTGCCACCTTTAACATATTCCGTACCAGTCTATCCCTTTAAAAACCCCACGATATCTTGATTGTATTGTTTGTATTGTATAGTCTTGTATTGTAACTTGTATATGGATGACTTACCGGAACCATGATATCAGTAATGGAACGGATATAATGGATGTACATGTAAATGGAGAATATCCATGGTTTGGTTCAGTCAATATAGGTTGATATAGATTGAATAGACGGATTCATGTTAATTTGTAGTTATATACTTGAATCACATCCAAGTCAGATTGATTAGATTGAGACCCAGTCTGAGTCAGACACTTTAAAAAAGAACTTGAAATCCTGAATTAGTTTTGATGTTATCGGTAACTGCTGCACATGGACGGCAGGATTTGTGTCTTTTTCCAAGACAATTACCGTATTGATAACACCGTTTATTAGATTGTCTACCGTAAATAGGCAATCACCCATATCTCCGGCTCCCTGAGGCTCAAGAGACTGGTCCCGCTTAAACCTATGTTTACTAGGGTCCTTATTGTAATTTGATAAACTTGAGTGGGTTTTATCTAAAAATAATTTTGATATGTTTCAAAATACACCTCAAGTATTTAATTATCGTCTTTAGGGTTTTCATAGGCGTTTCTTTTAAAATTGTGAAGTTTCTAGTGAATATAACCTAGTTTCATAGTATATGGTATTTATTTGAAATAACGGTATTGTTTTGAATTGTGAAGGTATTTTCTTGTAACTGTGATGTTCTTGGATTTTTGAAACGTGGAATATTATGAATAGTAAAAATAGGTATTTTGATATTATTTACATATAAAATTATTTATTAAAAATATAAATTTTATTTATAATAGAAATCTCATTTTCTAAAGAAAAATGTAATAAAAATTCTTTCGAGATCGGATACTCCGTGAAAATGTATGTATCTCGCTCTACTAGGTCCGAGGATGTGCGATAATCCGCACCATCCCGAACGGGGTCTCCAAAATGGGTTGTAGAGGCGTAATTGCAAAGAATTGTTTAATACATCTTTTTATAGAAATGGTTTTATAAGTTGATAGTATTTATTTACAAAGTCGTATTTCCCGTAACTATGTTCCAAAAATTTCCATCGTGCTATGTTAGAAATGTGTGTTGTGATGCGGTAGGTCATTACCTTGTGAATTATCTAAAGGTATAACAAGGAATAAAGGTTATAATGTTGAAATGAATAGATTGTGGTATCTTTATATAAAAATACGATAAATGTCACAAAAATGATTATTTTGATGTGAAACTTGTTTTATTGAGTTTTTTAATATTTATTAATCAACATATGAGAATATGGTTTTATCTTGTTAAAAGAAAAGTGTAGTTTTTAAAGAAAACCGAATCGAAAGTCGGACTAACTCCGCTTCCGTCGGGTTTTAGAAATGGAACTTTTTAAAGAAAAAGATGAGAGAGGGAAAAGGGACTTACTGGTTACAAAGATAGAGGGGAGAAAGAAGAAGAGTAGGGAAGCACCGATGCGTCGTTTCGTCGCCGGAAACCCCGTGTATCGTTGCCGGAACTTCACCCTTTTACTAACTTCACTTGTACACTATTGGACTTGAAAATTTTGTAGAGTTTTTATATAGAATTACAGTGTGAAGAGACGTAAAAATGAAGTGGGTATTTATAGGGAAAATTAGGGTTTAGAGGTGATGAAAAATGCATTAAAATTTGCATTAAAATGAGACTTAAAGGTGATTTTAATTCTCTGGAAATGTGCAGAGAAAAAAAACAATATTGGAGCTATGGGGGTAGTCAAAGGGTCTGGGGTTTTCAAAAAAAATGGGGTTTGGACTTGGTTGGACCGGCGGCGCCGACCCATGGGAGATTCTCGCCAGGCGAATTCTTGGGGTGGGGGCTTGGATTGGGACCACGTGTCCCTGTCGGTCTAGTTACCTCGGTCCACTTATTTGTTTAATTTGTTACTTACCCTATTATGTGTAGTGCACATGCAAACTCTTGGGCTTCTAAAACATTAAAAAAATTTAAAATAAAAAGATTTTGTGGCTGATGGGATTTGAACTCTGGTGCTATGGTTCAGTAGTGCAAGGTCTTTACCAGTAAGCTACAAGCTATTTCTTGCTGTTCAAAAGCAAATCAAACTTATAACTTGTGCTCAGGCTCAGGGGTTCCTTTCTGTATTTTTGAAAAAAAAATTGTACAGAAAGTTAGGGTTGTTACAACTTATTGCGTTATTAGGGGTCTGACGGTTACCGCCCCCTAGGCCCGATATGCGAGTATCTTAGACGAACAGACCGGACTGTACAGAGATTGCCACAGATAGGCTCAGTAGGAGTTCGGATGAGTTTGCTCATCGGCCTTCTTATCGACAGATACCTGGGTAGCCTTTACGTGCAGCTAGTACCGCTGACGGACTTGTGGTTAAATCCACTACCAGCGTACTGTCGATTCTTTAGAGTCCCACGCAGAGGGTTTCCCTGCTTCGAGAGAAATGATGTAGAGGCCGTATGGTTTTACGGCAGGGTTTCGACCACATACGTGTACTTGTGCACGGATGATGTTCGGGCGGATAATACTAGTGGGCTTTGATTTAACCCAGATCCTAGTATTATATTGTTGGATTATTTTCGTCTCATTATATTCATATTTTTCAGAATATGAATACAGGTATGTATATACGGTGAGGGCATTCTTGTAATTTTGCAGGAGATGCTTCTAGAAGGGGACACCTCATTATTGGTTTATCTATTTTGTAAAATAGATTAGTGAGGTGGAAATTGGAGAGATATTTGTGGCATGGGTGTGAAGCATGGCTCATATATTTGTTTATTAGTTTAGCATCACTATTGAAGCATGGTTGGGTTAAAGTATTGGAAAATAATACATGCTTCAATGAGTGAAGTCCTTGAGCCATTCTTCACACTCACACAACCCTAGCTCATTTGCATTCTCTCATTCTCTCTCCATGTTTCCTATCCTTCTTCCTCAAAGCCTAAAAGTCTCATGTGTTTAGAAACCTAGGGATCTTGAGACAAATCAATCCATTATCATTCTCTACATCATCTAGGCTACTTAGCTTAGCATACTAGGTACCCTAGTTACCTCGGTTTTGAGGTTGGAGCTCAAAATACATACTTTCGGGTGGATCGTCTTTGACACGAGGAGGCCGACGTTGCAAGCTCGATCCAATCTTTGAGGAACCAAGGAGAGGAGAAAAAGAAGACCCGAAGGACTTGTTCACGGAGGTATAAAACTATCACTAAGTATCTAAACCTCCTAGTTGATTTAGCTAGTTAAGGTTCCGTAAAAATCTTGAAGTTTAGTCAGTGTTGCGAAACTTATAAAAATCGTTGTTTGCACATTCCGTCTCCCCGCGAACCCGAGGGATGTGCGACATCGACTTACATAGATGGCAGGATTTGTTTATTTTTCCAAGACAATTGTCATTGATAATTCCGTTAAATCGTCTAACCTGAATAGGCAAGCAATCATTTTCTCTGGCTCCCTGAGGCTCAAGAGAATTGATCCCGCTTAAACCTATATTTATCTAAGGTCCTTAAAATATTGTTTGCATATCTCGAGGGGGTTTTATGAATAATATTTTAATATAGTTTCAAAATAAATCTCAAGAGCATTTAGGGTTTTCATGAGCATGTATTTTAATTATTGGGGTATTTTAATGATACAACCTAGCTTTTTGAAAGTGTATGGTATTTTTATGAAAACTACTACTTTTGGAAACTTGGTGGTATTTTATTTACGATTTTTCATTTTTCATTTTAAAAATATAGTTTCTTAATATGCTTTTATTGAAAATATGGGTTTATATTTTTATATAACTTTTCCAAAAATTAGTTTTTATTAGAAAAAGTCATATTTCTTAAAAACCATATTTTTATTCCTTTCAAGACCGATACTCCATGAGGAGTTCTTTATCTCGCTCTACTGTCCCAAGGATATGCGATAATCTGCACCATCCATTAGCGGGTCCCCTAACGAGGGTTGTAGAGGCGTAATTGCCAAGGATTCGAAATACCGATTTAAAGAGATCCATTTTGAAACGGTGTAGTATTTTAATGAAAAGCTTATTTTTTTAACTTAGCCATAGATCTAGAATACCGTGATATAGAACCATGGTTTGTGTGGGGGTAGGTCATTATCGCATGAAATTTTTCTAAAGGTATTTAAACTAATTTTCGATGAGAGGGTGATACTAAAGTTCATGGTATTTTACTGAAAAAGTTTGTTATATGTTCGTTACATATGAAAATTTGGTTAAACTAAAACTAAATGATGTGAAAAATGTTAGGATTATTGTAGCATGTTAGTTAATATCGTTTTCTTATCACATGGTTTGCAAAAGTTAAAAAGAAAGCGATATCAGAGATAATTCCTCTTTTGTCGGTTTGTTTTAAAAAGTGGTTTGAGATAGAAAGAGAGAGGGATGAAGGGACTTACTATTTTTATATGACTAAGAAGAGGTTGAAGAAACTCTCGGGGGTCGTGGTTTTGTCGAAGATGCTCCGGTCACCGAGTTTAGCTCGCCACTCCACGTGAGGGGCTTAACTCCACTTGGCACTTAGAAGTTTTTAGAGAATTTTTGCTAGAATTTCATAATGGAGGAGAGCTATGGCATGGGGTGATATTTATATTGGAGAATTAGAGTTTGAGAATTAAAATTGTGAATTAAAATGTATTAAAAATATATTAAATGGTGAATTGAAGGGTCTCTGTTTGATTGTAGGGAAATCAAACAGTGTAGGGGAGTTGAAGAGATGAGTGTGTAAAGCAGGATCAAATTGGGCATATCAGGACCGTCGGTGCCAGCCCTAAGGGCATTTTGGCCAGTCAGATCTCAAGGTCTTGCCTCGAGATTCATGCCACGTGGGCGGCGAGCGAAATGGGAGCAACCTAAACCGGTATTTCTGTGTTTACTCCAGTTTGCGCATGTTTGATTTTTCTGAAACTTTTTATTTCCTCATGTATTGCACGTGCAACTCTTGGACTTCCAAAAATTAAAAAGAAAAATCAGAAAAAATAATTGTATCTGATGGGAATCGAACACTCAAGCTACGTCACAACAGTGTAGAGGTTTTACCTATGAGCTACAAGTTGATTCTTGCTTTTATTAAACAAATCTAACTTATAACTCTTACAAAGGCTGTAATACCCTTTTCTGTACAATAATAAGAATTTTCTGTACAGTGATTGCAGAGTCGTTTCACCACCACTTCCTAAGCTCAATCTGCTTGAATGTGGTTGTCGTTTTCCAAGATCAGCCACCTCCGTTGGACGATGAAAACCCTCTCGATAAGGCCGATAGGCAGAAGGACCTCTCAGTCCATGTGGAATCAAGCTCGGACAGTGAAGAAGATCCGACTTTCCGCCCCCAGACCGCAGAGCAAGAGTTGCTTCAAGAGCTTCAAAAACAGCTCAGGAGCAAAGATAAAGAGATGGCCAAGCTTTACTCCAAAATCGACGACTTGACGAATGTCGTAATGCATCTCACGGCTCAAATTTCCCGGACGCCATCCAATCAAGCACAAGGTTCCACTCATGAGCCGGGTGATAATGACCCAAAACAACTAATGCATGTCCCTTTAAGTCCGAGTATAGGCGAGCCACGCGAAAGCCGGCCACATTCCACTTCAAGGGGTTCCTTGTCCCAAGATGACACCATCCCGCTAATACAGGATCGGATAATGGATTTTGTCACCAGCAAGGTTAAAACATTGGTGGCCGAAGCTGAAGCTCAGAAAGAAATTGGCAGTAGTGGGTGGCCCTATCCCGCACAGTATGATCTGATCGAGTTCCTAAGCGGCTACGTCATTCCTAAGTTCGGAAGATTTGATGGGACGGGAAACGCAAATCAGCACGTTGCCCACTTTAAAGCGTCGTGCGGAAATACAGGGGGCAATGATGCACTCCTTCTTCGTCAGTTTGTCAATAGCCTGACTGATGTTGCTTTCGACTGGTACGCGAGCATACCAGACGGGTCCGTCACCACTTTTGCCCAAATGGAGTCTCTATTTCGACAAAGGTTCATGAGCGTCAGTGATAAGATCTCCATTGCTGACCTTGTGAGGACCAAGCCAGGGAAGAACGAAAGCAACACGGACTTTATTGCCCGATGGCGTAATCTCACGATCAAGTGCGAACCACCGCTGGAGCAGGACCAGTCTGTCAGCCTTCTCATTGGGAACCTCAGTAATTGGATGGGCTCGTTCTTATGTACAGCAGGCCTCAAGACATTTCAAGAGCCGACCAAGCGAGTTCAGATGTTGGAACGCTCGAAACAATAGTCGACCCCGAACTCTTAGGGTGACAAGTCTTGGAAGGGCAGAAAAGACAACAACCGTAAAAGTGGGAGCTCCAACAAGACCAACACCTTCAATGCGTTTGATAGTGAAGATAAGAGAAAGGCGGGTGGATCAAAAATAGACTGGGCTCAAAAGCCAGTGTTAGGAGGAGAAGGGCCTTCCCTAGAGGAGAAGAAGAATAAGGTTTACTCTTTTAGAAGGGACAAGGTCCATAAGATATTCAAAGATGCCTTGAACAACGGTTTACAATTGCCGGAGTCGAAGAGACCTCACGAAGCAAAAATGACCGGCAATCCCCTGTATTTCCTGTACTACAGAGTAGTGAGCCATGCGATCGAGAATTGCTACATTTTTAAAGACTGGGTTGAAACTCAATACAAGACCGGAGAGATCGAGCTGTCCAAGAGTGTTTTGGTGAATAATCAATTTGTAACCACTAACTTTATACAGACAGAAGCTGAAGTCTTCTGGGAGCAGACGGTCGAATCCGCTGACCTGAGGAATGAAATTGACTCACCGCAGCCTCCGTAGAGTACGCAGATGTCTAATAAGATGAAGAAGATGCTGAAGCTACTTCAGAAAGAGCCCAGAACAGAATGGGAAGGGCAGAAGAAGCCCACCATTCCAGCTGCCAATTCGGCTCAATCAGGTCCAAAGTCCAAGAAGCTCAAGAAGAAGAAAAGTGCGGCTCCATGCGAAAAAGAGTCTGTGGGGAGATCGACCATGCAAAAGTACATCGATTCCCTCGAAGACTATGAACAAAAGAAAAGAACTCTGATTCAATTGAAGGAGTTCTTCCCCGTAGAAGCGGCTGAGATTCTGGAAGAGCTAGAAGAAGACTCCAATGACGAGAACCCTATGGTGACCTGCTACGTCATCCACCTTTGTAGCGACTCTAAGGAAGAGCCATGTTTTCCCGAAGAGGACGAGGAGCCTGCCACAAAGGCCAACCAAATCCAGCTCAGAAGCGGCAGGGCTCTACCGCCGAATAAGGGCAACGCCCCAAAAGGAAAGAAAAAACAAGTCGCTAATGAAGTAGATGGATGAGAGCCAGCTCATGAAAACTTGAGTCCTTCCTCAGTGGATTATAATGTCTTGGCCCATCTCCGGAAGCTTCCATCTCTTTTGAGCATCTACGATACCTTGGTCCTATCTAAAGAGCTTAGAGATGTTCTCTTTCATGCTCTACAAAACCCCAAGCGGTACCAGGCTTGCTTTACGAAAATTAATATGAAAGAAGCCCAGTACACTCTGCATACCGCCGCAGTCACGTTTAAGGACGAAGATCTGCTACTGGAAACAGCTGAGCATAATCGACCGCTTTACGTGACTGGGTATAGCGACGGGGATCGGATTAATCGCATATTTATTGATCCGGGATCTTCAGTGAACATCATGAACTTGCGGACTCTGAAGAGTTTGTCACTGGACGTTCGACACCTGTCAGGGGAAATGATTATCATTCAAAACTTCAATCAAAATTTCCAGCAAGTTCTGGGATCCATAGCTCTGCCGATCAGGTTCGGGGACCTACAAACCGAAGCCAAGATATACATGATTGACGCCAGCACGTCTTATAAAATTCTCCTAAGACAACCATGACTCCACGATTACGGTATCGTTCCTTCAAATCTCCATCAATGCATGAAATATACAAAAAATGGTGAAGAAAGACGTATTGACGGAGACATCCGGCCGTTTGGTGTGCATGAAGTCCGATATGAAGATTCTCGGTACTTCGTGAACCCCCAAAATACTGTGCCACGACTGACCAAAGACAGAACAGCTCAAAACTGAAAAGAAAATCTGAGTCGGCTGTCGCTTTCAAAAGCAAAAACCCCCAAGTGCGTACGTGTTTCGGCAATGACACTAATGAATCTGACGCTGGAAGTCCATACTTTCGTAAAACTCGCCCTCGTTTCGGTAGCGATACGGACGAGTATGATACTGAAGGCCCATCCGGCAGCAAAATTTGCCCTCATTTCAGCAGCGACATTGAAGAATCAGAGGAAGAGGAGACGTCTTACAACAGCTGTGAAAATTGGGTATTCATGCAAAAAGCGAAGCTAAGAGAGACCTTTGAAGTTAAGGAGGGGTCCCTAGCTGTCACAAGGGTGCCGGAGGAGATGTGCAAAGAGTTTGATGCGTTGTCAGTCTCCACCGTGGACCAGCTGGAAACCTTCTAAGTTCCCGGAAGAAAGAATGGACAGAAGGGAATCCTGTTTCATGGGTCAAACCCTGTCGTGCACCTAGACGATTTTTTTGTCACATGCCTTCCCTATGAGATAGGCATAAGAGCTGTCCTCAATCCCATATACTATGCGCCCAAGATGCAGGAATATTTTAAAAATTGCGGATATCGGTTATATCAAACGGTCTCCGAAGCGAAATTTTATGAGGGGATGTGGCATCCACCTCAGGTCCAAGCACTCATCGATGGACGAATCCTAGATAAACGGGGCATAGGTTTCACTCAACCTGATGCTAAAGCATGATATATGATCCATGTTAGTGAAGCCAGCGAAAGATCAAATGACGACGACGAGCAAGCCGAGCCAGAAGAAGCCCCTTAAGAGCTCAAAGACGGCAGACAAGCAACCTTCGACGAGCTAACCGAGATTGACTTGGGAACGCTCGATAATCCAAGGCTGACCTACATCAGCTCACTCTTGTCAGAGAAAATGAAAAAGCAGATAGTCTCCATGCTACATGAGTTTGCCGACTGCTTCGCATGGATGTACAAAGAAATGCCTGGCCTCTCCCCTGAAGTGGCCATCCATAAGCTGGCTATATCTCTTGATGCCAAGCCAATCAAACAAGCTCCTCGAAGAATGAGAAGGGAACTGGAAGAAAAGGTCATCAAGAAAAACATGAAACTCATCGATGCCGGTTTCATCAGAGAAGAGAAATATGCGGACTGGATTGCATGCATCGTCCCAGTGAAAAAGAAGAATGGATAGTTCCGAGTCTGCGTCGATTTCAGAGACCTTAAACAAGGCATGCCCTAAAGACGACTTTCCGTTACCGGTCATAGAAATGATGGTCGACGATACCTCAAATTATGAGTTGTTCACCTTCATGGATGGCTCGTCTAGGTACAATTAGATAAAAATGTCACATGAGGATGAGAAGCATACAATATTTCGAACCCCGATCGGCATATACTGTTTCAAAGTGATGCCGTTTGGACTGAAGAATGCAGGTGCCACATATCAAGGAGCAATGACCAAGATCTTTGACGACTTAATCCATAAAGTTGTCGAATGTTATGTCGATGACTTGGTCGTTAAGACTAAAGCCAAGGCCGATCACATCCAAGATCTCAAGACCGTTTTCACCTGACTGAGAGAACACGATCTGAAGATGAATCCTCTAAAATACGCTTTTGACGTGTCATTGGGAAAATTCTTAGGCTTCATAGTTCAACATTGAGGGATCGAAGTTGACCCATCAAAGATAAAGGCCATTATAGAGATGCCTCTTCCAAAGAATTTGACGCAGCTAAAATCCTTTCAAGGCAAGCTCGCTTATATACGAAGGTTTATCTCGAACCTATTGGGAAGATGCAGGCCCTTCTCGAAGCTCATGAAGAAAGGAGCTCCTTTCGTTTGGGATGCCGAATGTCAAGAAGCGTTCGAAAATATCAAACAGTGCCTGTTGCACCCTCCAGTGCTTGCTGCTCCCATTCTAAATAAGCCACTTATTCTCTATACTGCCGCGCTAGATGAGTCAATCGGTGCACTCCTTGTCTAAAACAATGAGGAGGGAAAAGAAAATGCCTTCTACTACCTCAGTCGAACTTTGTCGGGGCAGAACACAACTATTTCCCGATCGAAAAACAATGCCTGGCTCTGATGTTCGCTGTGAAGAACCTAAAGGACTATCTGCTTGCTCATCGGGTTATGCTGATCTCCATGGTCGATCCGCTCAAACACTTAATGACCAAAGCAAGCGTAGCCGGTAGAATGGAAAGATAGGCTGTCATACTGCTTGAGTTCGACATAGCCTATACTCCTTAGAAAGCAGTAAAAAGGAAAGCTCGTGCCGAATTCCTCACTGCTCATCCCATACCGGAAGGGTCGCCACTCAATTGCGAGTTATCCGACGAACAAGTGCTACATCTCAAAGATAACGAACCATGCTAGGAGCCCTACTTTGATGGAGCCTCGTCAATAAGGAGCTCCAGCAAATCAAG
The DNA here is from genome assembly GCA_030015575.1 of Agapanthus africanus. Lineage (NCBI taxonomy): Eukaryota > Viridiplantae > Streptophyta > Magnoliopsida > Asparagales > Amaryllidaceae > Agapanthus > Agapanthus africanus. Next base: position 417,407,488 of record JASDDO010000016.1, read on the forward strand.
CATCCTGCAGATAAAAGCAAGGATAGGATTTGTGTTCATCACGCCATCGATGGGAACCCTACGACGTTCTTTTGCTCTTACCGAGCCTCGCACAAACAACGAGGCTGAGTACGAAGCTCTGATAGCTGGTCTGGAGCTCGCTATAGAAATGGAAATCCTTCGGCTACAGGTCTACGGTGATTCCTAACTTGTCATCAAGCAAGTAAGCGGCGACTATAAGATATACAAACCCGAGTTAACTCGGTACAGAAGCCGGGTGGTGGAGCTCATGAAACGGTTCACCCATATTGAACTGGTGAGAGTTCCCAGGACGTTGAATGGAAAAGCTGACGTACTCACTTGCCTAGCCAAAGAGCTGGCTGATCCCGACATGGATGAAATTCTGATCACAGTCAGGAGCCGGCAAATTCTTCCCCCAGTCACTTTATGAGAAGAAGAAAGCACGGAACAAAGGAGCAATCCTGTCGAAAAAGTTCTGATCATTCAAGAAGAGCCCGATTGGAGAGAGCCCTTCATAGAGTACTTCCGATACGGTAAGCTGCCCAAAGAAAAATCTGCGAGGGTTCAGCTAAAAAAGAGAGCTCTCCAATACGTGTTTGTAAATAATATGCCATACCGCAGATCATATGACCAACTCTGGCTCAGGTGTCTGCCATCGGCCGAAACCTAAAAAGTCATGAAGGCGGGCGTCTGCGGAGCTCACCAACCTGGCCCTAAAATGCGGCTTCAAACTAAACGGCTTGGGTATTACCGGCCTACCATGATAAGGGATTGCGAAGAGCATGCGAAGAAATGCGATCTCTGCCAAATTCATGGTGACTTCATCCACAAGCATCCCAACCCGCTGCATCCTATGGTGGCGTCAGGGCCCTTCGAAGTTTAGAGCATCGATATAGTTGGTCCAATTGATCCCCCGTCATCCAAAAGCCACCGGTTCATATTGGCCGCAACTGACTACTTCTCAAGATGGGCTGAAACTGTCCCGCTAAAAGAAATCAAAACAGAAGATATTCTGATGTTCTTTCGGAATAATATTCTATACCGCTTCGATACACCTAGAAGAATCATTTCTGACAATGAGGCTTCTTTCAAGAGTTTCAAAGTCTCAAGATTCGCTACTCAATACAAGATAGACTAGAGATATTCCTCTATCTGTAATCCAAGAGCCAATGGGCTAGCCAAAGCCTTTAATAAAACTCTATGCAAGCTCCTGAGGAAAAATACTTCAGCCAACAAGAGAGACTGGAATCTCAAGCTCCACGAGGCGTTGTGGGCATATTGTACCACGCACTGCACTCCAAATCAATCCACTCCATACTCATTACTCTTCGGAGTAGATGCAATCCTCCCCCTCGAATTCGAAATTCCAAGCCTAAGAATGGCCGTCCAACATGATTTGACGGAGGAGAAAAATGTCCTCCTTCGGCTCGAAGATCTCTACGCCCTCGAAGAAAAGAGACTCGCAGTACAGCAGAATCTGGAGTTGTACCGAGCCCAAATGTCACGGGCCTATGATAAGTTGACCCATCTCTATACTTTTAAGAAAGACGAATTGGTGTTCGTCCTCAAAAGACCGATCATCCTCAATCGACATGTCAAGCGAAAATTCGAACCAAACTGGGAAAGGCCATACGTCATCGAGAAAATGCTTGATGGAGGATCCTACCAGCTGATAAATGCCGAGGGAGAAAGTCTCATGCCACCCATCAATGACCGATATCTTAAGAAATACTATGCATGAATACTTCAAGTCGCAGGCGAATTGAGCACACCGGCCCTACGATCTGGATCATACATCCTGTAAAACCGTATACAATCCACGGGCACAAATGATCCCTATCTCTCCCAAGTCTTACCAGTGAGACTACATCTGAAGTCCTACCGTCGATGAAGCATAAAAAAAGAAGAAAAAAAAGGTATTTCCATAAGCAAAACGGGCACGGATGAAAACCCGAAAAGGCTCTATAAGTAAAAGCAACAGAACTGCCGGCGAGTTTGTGAAAATCCGAAAGGGCGCAGACTTATGAAAAGAGATGAAATACACTTGCAAAGTCCTTTCGACCTTGTGAGGATAAAATCCGAGCGTGAGATCCTTATGACTAACAAAGGAGCAACACACTTAGGAATCCCCACGATTCCTAGGGAGAAATACATCTGCGAGATCCTCTCGACTCGTACGGAGAAACTGCTTTTATGAGATCCTTACGGCTCATAAAATTGAAAACCCTTAGGTGATAGGGATATAAACCTGTCTCCTAAACCATCGCTCCCCAACGGCAACGGCAAATGATGAGTCGCTCCTGGCACTACGCTTCAGTGTTAGCGGTGATGATGCCAACCCAAAACTCAAACCCTAAGTTTTCCTAAAAGAAAATGATGAGTTGCTCCTGGCACTACGCTTCAGTGTTAGCAGCGCTGATGCCGACCCAAAAACCAAATCCCAAATCTTCCCGGGGCAAATGATGAGTTGCTCCTGGCATTATTCCAGTGCAGCAATACTAATGCTAAACAAAATCCAAATTCTAAATTCCTCTAAAATTCAAAAATCCCGCCAAACAAGGTATAAATCAAACAGATCAAATCAATATCCTATTCGGCAGCGCTTACAAGCTCAAAAGTCCCACTGGATGGGTAGGAAACTCCCAAAACAAATCAAATCCCGACACCGCAGAAAGCGAAACAAGTCAAATCAAACCACGACACCGCAAGAAGCGGAGTAAGTCAAATCAAGTATCGACCATCCAAGTCGCTAAAAGGGCGGCAACGACCGTCCACGTCGCAAAAAGAGCAGTATCGACCGTCCAAGTCACTAAAAGGGTAGCAACGACCGTCCATGTCGCAAAAAAGGCAGCACCGACCGCCCAAATCGCCAAAAGGGGAGCACCGACCGTCCATGTTGATAAAAGGGCAGGAACGACCATCCACGTCGCAAAAAGGGCAGTACTGACCGTCCAAGTCACTAAAAGGGCAACACCGACCGTCTACGTCGTTAAAAGGGCAGCAACGACCGTCCATGTTGCAAAAAGGGCAGCACCAACCGTCTAAGTCGCTAAAAGGGTAGCATCGACCTTCTAAGTCTCTAAAAGGGCAGCACCGACCGTCTACGTCGCTAAAGGGCAATATCGACCGTCCACATTGCAAAAAGGGTAGCATCGACCTCCACGTCGCAAAAAGGGTAGCATCGACCTCTACGTCGTCAAAATGGGAACTAAATCAAGTCAACCTCCATGCGAAAGAAGATCCATCAATTTCATGCACACAACCCATATATGTGGTATGCATTTATTGATGGGGGCACTTTGTTGGGGTCAAAAGTTACACCCCGATCGACCGATTCAAAGTTAATCAACCCCCAATCCAAGTGGGCCCAAGCTTAAGTCAGGACCAAGCATGGAAGGGGCCGGCTCCATACCAAGAATGAAGCAATAAATTAGTTTAATACAATTTTTTAGAAATAAATGTATGAAAAATAGGCAGAAAGCCAAAACTTTGTAAACCCCATGGTTTATGTGCAAAAAGAAATAAGCACATAAGGCATGGGGTGGTACAAGTTCCATTTGGCAAACCAAGGGGCTATATGTAAAGTGTGTAGCCTATAAAGACAAACATGAGAAAAAATCAGCAACTTTTCATTCTCTCAAAAATTAGGGTTCTGTGCCTCCTTCTCCTTCCTCAAGGTTGTAAACCTTCTTTCTTTTTTTGAATTAGATCAAGAGTTTAACTCTTCTTTTTCCAAAAAGAAACAGCTTTCACTCTAAAACCTTGAAGGGGGGCTCGGATCTTCCATCAAATCCCTAAAATGGGAGATTTTTAAGTCTCCCTCCTTTTCTCCAAAATCCAGCCAACAGAAAGGAGGAGGAAGGAGACCCATCTCCAAAAACCCCACTTCGGAAAGATCCACGGCTCAAAAGAAAATTCAGGGCTAAAGGGGAGAAGAAAGGGGTCCCCTTTGATCATCTCCAAAAAATTTTGGGAGTTCAACTCCATTTGTCAAAATCTTTTAGAGTTTAAGTCCATAAATAAAATCTTTTTAGGAGTTTAACCCCATTCAAAATCTTTTGAAGTTTAACTCCATAAATAAAATCCTTTTTGGAGTAACTCAAAATTCTTTTGGGAGTTTAACTCCATAAAAATAAAGATCTTTCCCTTTTCTGGGAGTTTCCAAAGTCTCTCGGGAGTTCAACTCCTAATTCCAGGGCTAAGCCCCTTCTTTCTGCAGGCATCCGGCGCCCACGTGCCGGACGCGTGAGGCTCCCGGCACCCACGTGTCCTTAGGACGCTACTCACCCCTCATTTCCCATACACTCCACACATAAAACACGTCCCCCGTTAGAAAAAATTTCTAACCAGACGCTGCCCCGCATCCCGTAAGGGGCTACTAGCCCCCTTGACCCCCAACCCGCTATCCGGGTAGAGGGACTCTCGTAAACTCTGCGAGGCCCCCAATATACCCAAAACCCCTCAAGATACGCATACGTACACTGCACATTGAGTTCGCATGACTAGTTGACCCGTCAATCGGAGGTTCCTTCGCTTCAAATGCGAGGGATAATTAACTACAGCTTAGTCCACGGCTGCCAGAGATTCGGATCTCCACAATCAATAAACCCCGGCCTCCTCTAGGCTGGGAGAATCTGTATACGCCTGACAAGTGACGCGTATTCCCATCTCAATAGGGTAACGAAAAACACCCTACAGTTACCCCGTGCCTAAAAATGTGTATAAGAGTTCTTTTAGGGTGTGGGTATCACAAGTCAGATGTAACTAAAAAGGTTCGTCGTGTTTATCGATTAGAACTACATTAACCACAACCAATATGTTCATATTAAATTTTGGAGTTGATAGAACATTAGATTAGATTTAGCATGCGAGATGAAGTGACGAGGGAGAGGGGGAGAGAGAGACGTATCCTACCTTGAAGTGAGTTTGAAACGGTGTCGAGAACATCGGGTTGTGTCGTAACACGTGTTCCTCTCTCCTCAGATTTTTTCTGAACACTTGGATGGCACCATAGCATAAAGGACAGAACCACGGTCGTCTGTGATTTTTCTGAGATTTTTTAGTTAAAAAAAAGATAGAGAAAACCAAATGAAGTTAGCCTATTTATAGAGTTCAAAAAACCCCAAATCAAGCCGGCAGATCCCCCATATCAAGCTGAAAAATCCTCCAAATTAAGCCTTCCAAAAAAAGTGCATGTGGGAAATTGCTCGCCACGTGGCCGCCTGTTGCGTGCCCATGCAGGCGTGTGGACCCCACACTTTTGTTTTTGTTTTTCTTTTAAAAACTATTTAAAAATGTTTTCGTTTATATAAAATACTTTTGAAAATAGTTTTAAATACCGAAAATTTCCAAATAAGTTCTGAAAATTTCTAAATAAGTTCTAAAAAATCTACATAACAATTCTTCTTCATTTTAAATAACTTTTTATAAAATATTTTCTTTAAATTAAATCTTTTCTTTAATTCAAAATGCATTAAAATTAGTTTCAAATATCAAAAAAATATATATAAATTCTAGAAAATTTCCAAATAATTATTTTGTAATATGTTTTATCCCAAAAATCAATATACTTCTATAAATAATAAATTCATTTTCCTTTCAAATATGTCGCGACCCGAAAATGGCACGTGACCAGCACTTGGATCACGTGAAGTCTATAGGACCCCACCGTAATCCAACTATGCCGAAAACCCAGAAATCTAAACCTTTTAAAGAAAATAGCGAAGGTGTAGTTTTAAAAGAAAGGTATAAAGGAAATTAAGTTCTCTTTTTTAAATGGTATGAAAAGTTTATAGAAATACAAGTGGACTATATACTATGGTTTGAAAATATTTTCGTCATTTGAAATTTAGGCAGCACCTCCTTTGTAAATTTTGATCCAAAACCATGTTAGGGTCAAAAATTTCACACTGGTTGATCAGGTCAAAGTTAAAGTTAACCCCAAAACAAGTGGGTTCAAGCCCGAATCCAAGTCCAAGCAAGTGGACCTATGCCCAGGTCGAGCCCAAGCATGAGAAGCCGGCCCCCCATGCCAAAGGAATAAGTGTTAAAACATAAATAGGTTTTGTAATTTTTATGAATAAATATATTAAAATGGACAACAAACCCAAATTATGTAAAAGCACATGGTTTATGTGCAAAAGAAAAAAAGTACATGACATGGGAAAGCCACATGTGCCATTTTGAAAAGTCCAAGGGGCCATATGTAAAATGTAAAGCTTATATAAGATATCATAATGAATGATAACAAACAAAATTCTTCCAATATTTTTCTAGGGTTCTGTGTCTCCTTCTCCTTCTTCAAGATTTTAAACATTTTTCTCTTTTTTTAAACTAAATCAAGAGTTTAACTCTTTTTTCCCCCAAAAAGAAACAGTTTTTCACCATAAAACCCATGAAGAGGAGTTCAAATCTCCTAGTAAATCTCTAAAAGGGGAGATTTCTAAATCTCACCACCCTCTTTCTTCAAGATTCAACCAATAGAGAGGAGGAAGAAAGAGATCCATCTCAAAAAATCCCACTTTAGGAAGATCTAAGACTTAAGAGAGAATCCAGGGCTCAAGGGAGAAGAAAGATGTCCCTTTTCATTATCTCCAAAAATCTTTTGGGAGTTTAACTTCAGAACAAGAATCTCTTCTTTAGAAGTTTAACTCCAAACCAATCTTTGAGAAGTTCAACTCCAAGATCCAAATTCTCAAAAGAGTTTAACCTCAAAATTGTAACAACTTTAAACTTTCTATACAAAATTTTTGTAAAGTACAGAAAGGAGTATCTTAGGCTGAGTACAACTTAAAAGTATTTCTTGTTTAAGAACAGCAAGAAAGCACTTATAGCTCATTAGTAAAGCGTTGCACTGCTGTGACATAGCCACTGTGTTTGAATCCCATCAGCCACATATTATTTTTAATGATTTTTCTTTTAAATATTTTGGAAGCCCAAAAGTTTACACATGCAATACACGTAAAAATGGAAAGTCTCAGATATCAAACATGTGAGAAATGTTATATGAACAGATAGGGATACGTAGCACCAATCCAAGCCCCAACCCCCTTGAAACGACCGGCGAGATTGGGTGTATAGCCGGTGCCGCCGGGCTTGCCCGTACCAAATGCTCCAAACAAATTTACCCTAGTCTCTTGGCCTCCCCTAACCCCAGTACTGTTTTTTTTCCTGAAATTAAACAGAGAATTAAAATGAGGCATTAATCCAAAATTTTAATGCATTTTAATTCCATTCTTCAATCCTCAAAACCCTAATTTCTCCTATAAATACAACATCACACCCTATCCCTCTCCATTTTGAAATCTATCATCAAAACTCTCAAATTTTTCCAAGTCAAATAAGTTGTACAAGAGGAGTTAACCAAGGTCAAGTTCCGGCGACGACTCGGGACAAATCCGGCAATACAGCAACTCCACGAAGCTCTCAAACCCTTTCTCTATCTCCCCTCACTCATCTAATCCAGTAAGTCACCTCTACTCTCCTCTCTTCCCTATTAAAAGAATTCTCTTCTCAAAACTCATCGGAAGCGGAGTTATTCCGACTCCCGATTCTAATTTTTTTTAAAACACAACTTTTCTTAATAACCAAATATCCATATTGTTATATCTTGTTTAGTAATCTTAAAACAAACATTTAGAACAGGTTTCAATTCAAAATACAATATTATACAACTTTTATTTCAATTTTACGGTTAAATACCACAAAATTTACTTACGACATCATTTCATCATATTTGCTCATATTAGCTTTAGAAAACTCATGAGGTAATGACCCACCTCATCACAACACTCATCATGACATAGCACGATAGATTTTGGAACAATACTTTGTGGGATAAATACAATTTTACAATAAAATACCTTAAACTAATAAAACCATATTCTTTAAGATTATTTTAATTAAATTCTTTGCAATTAAGCATCTACAACCCATTTTGGGGAACCCGATTTGGATGGTGCGGATTATCTCACATCCTTGAAAATACAATTTTTAAGAAAAAGTGATTTTCTATTTAATAAATAAATTCTATTTTTAATAATTATATATATATATAAATATTATCAAAACATCTATTTTATATTTATAATAAATTCCATGTTTTCTAAACAAAAGAATCCAAAATTTCATGAATATACCATCACAATTCCATACAATTCCAGTTTACACTAAAATACCATATACTATTCAATCTAGATTTATAATCATTAGAATATCTCACTTTTAAAAATTGCATCCATGAAAACCCTAAATACGATAAATAAATGCTTGAGGTTTATTTTGAAAGTTTATCAAAACTATTTTTCATAAAACCCCTTCAAGTTTATTAATTTACAATAAGGACCCTAGTAAATATAGGTTTAAGCAGAACCAATTCTCTTGAGCCTCAGGGAGCCGGAGAAAGTGGATGCTTGCCTATTTAAGGTAGAAAACTAAAACGGGATTATCAATAGTAATTGGCTTGGAAAAAGTCCCAATCCTGCCGTCCATGTGCAGCAGTTACTGATAACTCTAAAACCTAATTCAGGAATCAAATTCTATTTAAGTGTCTGACTCAGACAGAGTCTCAGTCTAATCTGAATACAATTCCAATCTACATACAATCCAAATATAACTCCAATACAACATGAATCCTGATATACTGGAACTTGAACATGAATACCAGAATACTATCAAATTTCAACATGACTTGAACTGACCGAACCATGGATATACATGGACTTGATTACATGACTATCCATTTACATCCTTATCCGTTTACATGAACAATTGATATCATGGTTTCGGCAAGTCTTACAGTTATAAATAACATAATATACATTACGGGGTTAAAGAGGTAGACTGGTACGGAATGTGTTAAAAGTGGCACGAGATGGTCATTAAAAGACGTAACTAAACATCCATTACCGTTGTTCCGTGGGGTTTGACGGAGCCTTATACTACGGGTTACCTTAGTCCACAGGATAATTGGACTCCTCTCGTAAACACTAATATCTTCTGTACCAAACTACAAACAACTACGTTAGTATAGCGAACATAATCTTGTATACTTTACATGTTCTATTCTCTGTCTATTCTTCTCTACCTCTTAGGACTTACCAAGCGATTGTTCGCTGACAAAATTCCTTTTCTATTCTTTTTTTGGAATGTTGTCAGGAGGACCCGACTTTGTGGAGATCGAGCCCAGCTCAGAAGATTTAGAGCAGTTCATCGAGGACCCCGAGCTCTAGTTCACTTGTATATACTTTTACTTTCAGTTCATGCCATTGTTTAGGCATTGCTTTTCACATTGTATTTATTTTTCAGTTGTATTGTAAAGAATGTTTAATTAATAAAAAGTTGTTGTTCATTTACATCTCATGTCTTTCTTGTGTACATTTATTATATTGCTTATTTACACTTAGTGTGTTTACTTCTAAGTAAACACGTCGCGGGCCTAGTCACGTCTCCTTATCCGTACACCGGGAAGCGGGGCGTGACAGGTTTTGTTGGCGGCCCATGCAGGCTAGTTCTGCATGAAATCTTAAGCAATATATCACAGGAATCAGCAATTAAAACATTCTTTATATTTCATATTCTTTAAATCTATCCTAACCCTATTTTTCTTTCAAGGTTATGAATTCTCCGAACAATACTTGCACCAACGTGAATGGCAACACCACACCACCACCTCTTCCACTCACACCTACCGTAGCACCTCCTATCAACGAGCAGACGGTATTGCTTGAGGCAATTAAGAGCCTCTTGGAGGGACAGCAGCAACAGACTGCTATTTTATTGCATCACCCAGAATTTGAGGCACCCGGAGTGAAGCAATTCCAGGCACTGCACCCTAAGAATTTCTCTGGGAAAGAGAGCCCGTTGGAAGCAGAGGAATGCGCTCAGTCGATCGAAGACGACCTGGCAGCAGCACAAGTTCCAGAGATTGTTTGGGTAAGGGTTGCAAAGCTGCAACTAACTGACAATTCCAGGGTATGGTGGAAGGAAGAAGAAAGCCGTCTTGCCCAGCCGACCGAATGGAGGATTTTTTGCGAGATGTTGGACACGAAATATTTTCCCGAGACTGCCCGCTTTGATATGGAGCAGCAATTCATCCACTTGCAACAAGGCTCTATGTAGATCAAATCTATGGATAAATATGATGCTGAGTTTACCATATTGAGCAGGTAAGATATGTCTTAAATATTCGAATTTCTTATATCGCATACTATACATCTAACACAAAACTGTAACAGGTTTGTGGCCCATCTTATACCGACTGCTGAGATCAGGGCTAGAAGATTTCAGCAAGCGTTAGACCCGGAGATCCAAGCTGCATTAGCTATAGGGGATTTCCCAACCCATGATTTGATTTTGAAGGCTGCCCGAAGATATGAGGCGGTGGTGAAGAAAAAGGGCAAACCTCAATCTGCCGGTATGAAGTGCCTTGCTACTCAGATAGCAAGAGGAGCCTCTTCCAGGCCACCATTTGTATCCAGGGGACTGGAAGTAATATTTAACCGGTCAAGTCCAGACTTTTTCTACTACTGTAAGAGGGATGGACACATGCTGAAGGACTGCAGGCACGGAAACTGGTTATGCTCAGTTTGTGGAGCATCCACTCACGATATTGGAACATATCCTCATAGACGCAACCCAGTTTCAATACACATCAACTATTCGCAACAACCAACTATTCAGGCACCTGCACCTCGTCTTGCTCTTCTAGCTCCACCTCTACGTGGACCTCCTTCACAACATACTCATCAATTCCATCAGGCACTGAGAAACATGCTTCGAGGGCAGAGAAACATGCCCCAAGGACAGAGGAATGTGCCTCCAGCTAGGAGGAACGTATCCCGGCGTCAGGCTTACACATTAGCGGCCGTAGAAGCCGAGACTATAGACCAAGATATCACTGGTAATTCTCTTCAATCTTTTCAAACCCTTGCATCATCTCGTTACTTTTCATGCACTACCAGTATTTCTTTCATCACCACTATCACCAATTTTTTTCTTGAATCTGTTGCAATCTTTCTATAAATTTCAAGGAAGAAATTTTTTAAGGAGGGTAGTGTTGGGGTAAAAATTTACACCCTGGTTGACCGAGTCAAAGTCAAGGTCAACCCTAAGCCAGGTGGGCCCAAGCCCAGGTCAAGTGGGCCCATGCCCAGGTCGAGTCCAAAACATGAAGCGGCCGACCCTCCCCATGCCAAAAATGAAATCATGTAATAAATAATTTTTATGTAATTTTTTTATGCATGAATGTAAATAAAATGGGTATAAAGCCAAATTTTTGTAAGCCCATGGCTTATGTGCAAAAAGAAATGGCACATGAACCATGGAATGGGCAAAATGCCATTTTGTAAAGCCCAAGGGGCTATATGTAAATGTGTAAGCCTATATAAGGCAACCTGATGATGAATAAAGGATATACTTTTCATTCCCCAAAAAAAATTAGGGTTCTTTGTGCCTCCTGCTCTTTCTCCAAGGTTATAAACCTTCTCATTTCTTTTGAATTAAATCAAGAGTTTTACTCTTTCTTTTCCAAAACTAAGTAGTTTTTCACCACAAAACCCGCAAAAGGGAACTCAGATCTCCCATCAGATCTCAAAAAGGAGAGATTTTGATATCTCACATCTCTTGATCTTCAAGATCCGGCCAAACAACAGGAAGAAGAAGAAGAACCCCCTTTCATCAGCTTCAAAACATCCTAGGAGTTTAACTCCATACATATATACATAATAAATATTTCCTTTCTGAAGCATAGCTTCTGGTTCTGGGACTAAAAGCCCCTTTACCTCGCCAGCGCCCAGCGCTCGAGCGCAAAGCGCCCACGTGTCGACACGTGGCGCGCTTGCGCTCAGGCGCACTGCGCTCGAGCGCAAAGCGCCCACGTGCCGACACGTGGCGCGCTTGCGCTCAGGCGCACTACGCTCTCCACGTGCCGACACGTGGCGCGCTGCGCTCGAGCGCAAAGCGCCCACGTGCCGACACGTGGCGCTCGAGCGCAAGCGCGCCACGTGCCGACACGTGGCGCACTGCGCTCGAGCGCAAAGCACCCATGTGCCGACACGTGGCGCGCTTGCGCTCAGGCGCACTGCGCTCGAGCGCAAAGCGCCCACGTGCCGACACGTGGGCGCGCTTGCTGCACTCAAGCGCACTGCGCTCAAGCGCAAAACATCCATGTGCTGACACGTGGCGCGCTTGCGCCTGAGCGCACAACACCTAAGCGCACAGCGCTCAAGGCGCTGGCCCCACGCATCCCTTAGATGTCTTTTCCCTCTCTTTTTATGTACATATATATATATATATACACACACATATGTATACATATTTACATACACACATACTCCACGACACTGTCCCTGTTAGAAAAAAATTTCTAACGGGGCGCTGCCCCGCACCCCGCAAGGGGGCTGCTAGCCCCCTTAACCCCCAGCCCGCTATCCGGGTAGCGGGACCCCCGTAAAAACTCTGCGTGGCTCCCGATATATTTAAACCCCCTCCAAAACAAAACACACGTACACTGCACATTGAGTTCGCATGACCAGTTTAACCCGTTAATCGGAGGTTCCCTCGCCCCAAAAGCGGGGGGTAATTAACGGCAGCTTAGTCCGCGGCTGCCGGAGATTTGAATCCCCACAATCATTAAACCCCGGCCTCCCTAGGTAGGGGGAATCTGTAGTGCGCCTGACAAGCGCGCGCGTATTCCCATCTCAATGGGGTGACGAAAAACACCCTATAGATTCTGGCACGCCCGGTGGGATCAATCTCTCCTCCCATATTTCGGGTTAAGCATTCATGCGAACTCAATCATTATACATACCAGTATTTATACTAAAATAATGCTCTTTCCTGCAGATTTTCAAGCAATCACCTTCCGACGATGTCTTCGATGATGAACTCAGCTCCCGTCTCCTATACGATGAGGATAGACTCTAGGACGGTCCTTCCGGCCAGTCTTGGGCGACAATGGAAGGAGCCGCTGCTACCATTCGGCTCTATTGTGTTCATGCCAGTTGTCTCCATCCCAGCTCCTCAAGCCCCGGTGGCAGACAAACCGGTCTCGAAAGGCAGGAGACCAAATGTGGTGATCTCAAGGGCGCCCCAACCCAAACGCAAGTCGGTGTCTGAACGACTTTCCTTGGCCCCAGCTGGGGGCAAGGCCATCAACACCAACAAAGCTACGATGCGTCCTGAGCAAGCTCCAGCGGTGCCCTTGACCACTGCTCGATCGGGTGTTTTCTCTAAGCTCCCCTCTGATCAACTCACAATGGCTTCCCGGGTAGCGGATGCCTGCCAAGCTTTCAAAATCGAGAAGCTGAGGGAGAAAAGGCTCAGATATAGAGCCAACAAAAGGGCTAGGGCTACTGCCAGGCTAAACCTCATGAGGTTCGAAGAACAGGGTTACCCCGCCAAAGATGAGGGGATGGCTGAATGTGTTATCCACACTGTCTACGTGGTGGGCACGCGCAGCAAGAGCAAGGACGGGGCCACCACATCTCAAATCCAATCTGGCTTGAATGTGGTTGCCACTTCCCAAGAACAGCCGCCTCCGCTGGATGATGAAAACCCTCTCGATGAGGCTGATAGGCAGAGAGAGCCCTCAATTCATGAAGAGTCAGGCTCGGAAAGCGAAGATGAGCCAACTTTCCGTCCTAAGACCGCAGAGCAGCAACTTCTCCAAGAGCTCCGAAAATAGCTCAGAAGCAAAGATAAGGAGATGGCCAAGCTCTACTCAAAGATCGATGACTTGACAAATGTCGTCTTACGGCTTACGGCCCAACTTGCCTCTCAGCCGCCCAATCAAGCACAGGGCTCAGCTCATGAACCGGGAAACGGTGTCCCGAGACAGCCGACGCCCGTTCCCTCAAATCCAAAAGTGGGCGGACCGCATGAAAATCAGTCGCATCCTATCTCGGGAAATGTCTTGGCTACCGATGACAGTAGCCCACTAACTCAAGATCAAATCATGGATTTGGTTGCCAGCAAAGTCAAAACATTGGTGGCCGAAACCGAAGCGCAAAAAGATATCAGCAGTAGTGGGAGACCATATCCTGCTCAGTATGATCTGGTAGAATTTCCTAGCGGCTATGTCATCCCCAAATTCGGAAGATTCGATGGGACGGGAAATGCGAATCAGCACATCGCCCACTTCAAAGCCTCATGAGGGAATACTGGGGGCAATGATGCGCTTCTCCTCCGCCAGTTTTTTAATAGCTTGACCGATGTTGCTTTCGACTGGTACGCGAGCATACCGGATGGCTCCGTTACTAGTTTCGTCCAAATGGAATCTTTGTTTCGACAAAGGTTCATGAGCGTCAGCGATAAGATCACCATTGCCGAGCTCGTAAGGACCAAGCCCAAGAACAACGAAAGCAGCACGGATTTTATAACCCGATGGCGCAATCTCTCCGTCAAATGTGAACCACCGATAGAGCAGGACCAATCTGTCAGTCTCCTTGTCGGAAATCTCAACAATTGGATGGCCCCGTTTCTATGCACCGCGGGTCTCAAAACATTCCAAGAACTGACCAAAAAAGTTCAAATGCTGGAGCGCTCAAAGCAGGAGTCCTCCTCGGATTCCCAAAATAACAATAGGTCCTGGAGAAACCGAAAGGACGATAATCGCAAAGGCGGAAATTCCGACGATTCTGAATCTTTCAATGCCTCGGCCAACCAAAATAAGCAAGGGTTGAGCGGGCCTAATGCCAACCAGCTTCGGAAGCCAATGTTCGGAGAAGGAGGAGAATCTCCACTGAAAGAGAAGTTGGATAAGGTCTATTCCTTCAGAAGGGACAAGATCCGTAAAATATTCAAAGACGCCCTGAAGAACGATCTACAACTACCAGAGTCAAAAAGACCGCAGGAAGCGAATAGGACCGACGACCCCAAATACTGCCCCTATCACAGAGTGATAGGTCATGCCATTGAGGACTGCTTCGTCTTCAAAGATTGGGTCGAAAAGCAATACAAGGCAGGAGAGATAAAACTGTCCAAAGGCGTGTTAACAAGCAGTCCAGCTGCGACCGCCAATTTCATACAAACGGAGACCGAAGTTCTTCGTGAAACCGATTCTCTCAGACATCTACCTTTTTCTGAAAACAATCGACCACCACGTCATTAAACTGGGAACAATCGACCACCACGTCGTTAAACTGGGAACAATCGACCTCTAAGTCGTTAAACTGGGAATGTAAAATATATATATATATATGTGTAAATAAAAAAAAAGTGTAAATAAAAGAAAAATAAAGAAAATCCGAAATGATGGGGCAACTCGCAATAAAAATCGGCGAGTAAAATAAAAATGGAAATAAAGTCGAAATGATGGGGCAACTCGCAATAAAAATCAGCGAGTAAAATAAAGATGAAAATAAAGCCGAAATGATGGGGCAATCGCGAATAAAAACCGAAATGATAGGGCAATCGCGATCTTCGCGATAAGAAAAGCTGAAATGATAGAGCAATCGCGGTAAAAAAAAAGAGAAAAAAAAAGCGGCAAATGATGAGTCGCTCCTGGTACCTTATTCCAGTGCAGCGATACAGACGCCACCCAAAATCCAATTTCTTAAAATTCTCCCAGCCCTACGGCCAGTCCCCAAATTGACTACCGTATACAATCCACGGGCTCAAATAATTCTCTTCATACCCATGCCCCACCGCAATCACCAGTTACGCGGCTGGTCTCCGCCTTTGGAATTATGCTCCATTGAGAAGACCCACTCATGTGTCCTCACGATACATGAGGAGAACAAACCTTTGTGGGATCCTTACGACTCACAATGGGAAAACACACTTAGGAGTCCTCATGACTCCTAAGGAGAAAATACACCTGCGGGATCCTTACGACTCGTAAGGAGAAAATGCTTTATGGGACCCTCACGGCCTATAAAATTGAAAAGTCTTAGGAGATAGGGATCTAAACCTGTCTCCTAAGCCATCGCTCCCCAATCCCCAAGTGGCGAATGATGAGTCGCTCCTGGTACCATATTCCAGTGCAGCGATGCAGACGCTAACCAAATTCCAAAACGGCGAATGATGAGTCGCTCCTGGTATCATATTCCAGTGCAGCGATGCAGACGCCAACCAAAGTCCAAATCCCATACCCCCAACGGCGAATGATGAGTCGCTCCTGGTACCATATTCAAGTGCAGCGATGCAGACGCCAACCAAATTCCAAATCCCATACCCCAACGGCGAATGATGAGTCGCTCCTGGTACCATATTCCAGTGCAGCGATGCAGACGCCAACCAAATTCCAAATCCCATACCCCAACGGCGAATGATGAGTCGCTCCTGGTACCATATTCCAGTGCAGCGATGCAGACGCCAACCAAATTCCAAATCCCATACCCCAACGGCGAATGATGAGTCGCTCCTGGTACCATATTCCAGTGCAGCGATGCAGACGCCAACAAAGCCCCAAAATTTTTATGGCCCTACGGTTTGGATCATACATCCTGCAAAACCGTATACAATCCACGGGCGTAAAACGATCCCAATCTCTTCCAAGTCCTACCGGTGAGACCACATTCAAAGTCCCACCAAAAATAAATATAAAAAAAATATAAAAAAAAGGTATGTCCACAAGCAAAAGGGGCACGGATGAAAACCCGAAAGGGCTCTGTGAGTAAAAACAGCAGGACTGCCAGCGAGTTTGTGAAAACCCGAAAGGGCGCAAACTCGTGAAAAAGAGATGAAATGCACTCACAAAGTCCTCTCGACTTTGTGAGGAGAAAATTCCCGCGTGAGATCCTTACGACTCACAAAGGAGCAACACACTTAGGAGTCCCCACGACTCCTAAGGAGAAAATACACCTACGGGATTCTTACGACCCGTAGGGAGAAAATACTTTGTGAGACCCTTACGGCTCACAAAATTGAAAAGTCTTAGGTGATAGGGACCTAAAACCCGTCTCCTAAGCCATCGCTTCCTGATAAGCAAGCGCAAATGATGATTCGCTCCTGGTACCATATTCCAGTGTAGCGATACTGATGCCAAACAAAAAACCAATTCCCAAATCCTTCCGGGGCAAATGATGAGTTGCTCCTGGCGTTATTCCAGTGCAGCAATGCAGATGCCGACCAAAACCAAAATTCCCAAATCCTCTCATGACAAATGATGATTCGCTCCTGGTACCATATTCCAGTGTAGCGATGCTGATGTCAACCCAAATCAAATCAAACCAACAACCTCTGCGGCGGAATCATGCTTCGTCCCAGAATTTACCCCGTGTCGAAATCATGCTTCGGCTCGGAATCAACCAACGACCTCCTCGTAGGAATTATGCTCCACCTCGGAATCAAGTCAACCAGCAAGCTCTGCGTCGGAATTATGCTTTGTCTCAGAATGCACCCCGTGTCGAAATGATGCTTCGCCTCGGTGTACCTGCCTTCCCTGTCGAAATTATGCTTCGTCTCGGAATCAAGTCAGCCAACAAGCTCTGCGCCAGAATCATGCTCCGTCTCAGAATGTATCCCGTGTCGAAATCAATGCTTCGCCTCGGAATATCTGCCTTCCTTGTCGAAATTACGCTTCGCCTGGGAATTAACCTCTGCATCGAAATTATGCTTCGGTCAAAATGTCTGTCGCTCATCTGAATGATGCTCCGATCTCCTGGAATGATGCTCCGCCCTTCGGAACGATGCTCTGATCTCTGGAATTATGCTCCGCCTTTCGGAATGATGCTCCGAATCCTTGGAATCATGCTCCGCCCATCGGAATGATGCTCCGATCCCTGGAATCATGCTCCGCTCATCGGAATGATGCTCCGATCCCCTGGAATCATGCTCCGCTCTTCGGAATGATGCTCCGATCTCCTGGAATGATGCTCCGCCCTTCGGAACGATGCTCTGATCTCTGGAATCATGCTCCGCCTTTCGGAATGATGCTCCGAATCCTTGGAATCATGCTCCGCCCATCGGAATGATGCTCCGATCCCTGGAATCATGCTCCGCTCATCGGAATGATGCTCCGATCCCCTGGAATCATGCTCCGCTCTTCGGAATGATGCTCCGATCCCCTGGAATGATGCTCCGCCCTTCGGAACGATGCTCCGATCTCTGGAATTATGCTCCGCCCTTCGGAATGATGCTCCGAATCCTGGAATCATGCTCCGATCATCGGAATGATGCTCCGATCTCTGGAATTATGCTCCGCCCATCGGAACGATGCTCCGATCTCTGGAATTATGCTCTGCTCTTCGGAAAGATGCTCCGAACTCTAGAATCATGCTCCGCCCTTCGGAATGATGCTCCGAATCCTGGAATTATGCTCCGCTCTTCGGAAAGATACTCCGAACCTTGGAATTATGCTCCGATCATCGGAATGATGCTCCGATACCCTGGAATCATGCTCCGCTCTTCGGAATGATGCTCCGAATCCTGGAATTATGCTCCGCTCATCGGAATGATGCTTCGATCTCTGGAATCATGCTCAGCTCATCGAAATGATGCTCCGATCCTTGGAATGATGCTCCGCCCTTCGGAATGATGCTCCGATCTCTGGAATCATGCTCCGCCCTTCGGAATGATGCTCCGATCCTTGGAATCATGCTCTGCCCTTCGGAATGATGCTCCGAATCCTGGAATGATGCTCCGCCCTTCGGAACGATGCTTCAATCCTTGGAATCATGCTCCGCCCTTCGGAATGATGCTCCGAATCCTGGAATTATGCTCCGCCCATCGGAATGATGCTCCGATCCCCTGGAATCATGCTCCGCTCATCGGAATGATGCTCCGATCCCTGGAACCATGCTCCGTCCTTCGGAATGATGCTCTGATACCCTAGAATCATGCTCCGCTCATCGGAATGATGCTCCGATCCCCTGGAATCATGCTCCGCTCATCGGAATGATGCTCCGATCCCTGGAACCATGCTCCGCCCATCGGAATGATGCTCCAATCCATGGAATCATGCTCTGCATTTCGGAATGATGCTCCGATCCTCGGGAATCATGCTCCCCGAGGGATACTCCGACCCTGGAATTTGTCTCCGCGAATCAGAATGATGCTCCGATCCCCGGGAATCATGCTCCCCGGGATGATGCTCCGCCCCCGGAATGATATTCCACCTCGAAGATCAGCTTCAAGATCCATCAATTTCATGCACACAACTCAAATGTGCGGTGTGCATTTATTGATGGGGGGCACTTTGTTGGGGTAAAAATTTACACCCCGGTTGACCGAGTCAAAGTCAAGGTCAACCCCAAGCCAGGTGGGCCCAAGCCCAGGTCAAGTGGGCCCATGCCCAGGTCGAGTCCAAAACATGAAGCGGCCGACCCTCCCCATGCCAAAAATGAAATCATGTAATAAATAATTTTTATGTAATTTTTTATGCATGAATGTAAATAAAATGGGTATAAAGCCAAATTTTTGTAAGCCCATGGCTTATGTGCAAAAAGAAATGGCACATGAACCATGGGATGGGTAAAATGCCATTTTGTAAAGCCCAAGGGGCTATATGTAAATGTGTAAGCCTATATAGGGCAACCTGATGATGAATAAAGGATATACTTTTCATTCCCCAAAAAAAATTAGGGTCCTTTATGCCTCCTGCTCTTTCTCCAAGGTTCTAAACCTTCTCATTTCTTTTGAATTAAATCAAGAGTTTTACTCTTTCTTTTCCAAAACTAAGTAGTTTTTCACCACAAAACCCGCAAAAGGGAACTCAGATCTCCCATCAGATCTCAAAAAGGAGAGATTTTGAGATCTCACATCTCTTGATCTTCAAGATCCGGCCAAACAACAGGAGGAAGAAGAAGAACCCCCTTTCATCAGCTTCAAAACATCCTAGGAGTTTAACTCCATACATATATACAAAATAAATATTTCCTTTCTGAAGCATAGCTTCTGGTTCTGGGACTAAAAGCCCCTTTACCTCGCCAGCGCCCAGCGCTCGAGCGCAAAGCGCCCACGTGCCGACACGTGGCGCGCTTGCGCTCAGGCGCACTGCGCTCGAGCGCAAAGCGCCCACGTGCCGACACGTGGCGCGCTTGCGCTCAGGCGCACTGCGCTCTCCACGTACCGACACGTGGCGTGCTTGCGCTCAGGCGCACTGCGCTCAAGCGCAAAGCGCCCATGTGCTGACACGTAGGCGCGCTTGCTGCGCTCAAGCGCACTGCGCTCAAGCGCAAAACGTCCATGTGCTGACACGTGGCGCGCTTGCGCCTGAGCGCACAGCACCTAAACGTACAGCGCTCAAGGCGCTGGCCCCACGCATCCCTTAGATGCCTTTTCCCTCTCTTTTTATGTACATATATATATATATATATACACACACATATGTATACATATTTACATACACACATACTCCACGACACTGTCCCTGTTAGAAAAAAATTTCTAACGGGACGCTGCCCCGCACCCCGCAAGGGGGCTGCTAGCCCCCTTGACCCCCAGCCCGCTATCCGGGTAGCGGGACCCCCGTAAAAACTCTGCGTGGCTCCCGATATATTTAAACCCCCCCTCCAAAGCAAAACACACGTACACTGCACATTGAGTTCGCATGACCAGTTTAACCCGTTAATCGGAGGTTCCCTCGCCCCAAAAGCGGGAGGTAATTAACGGCAGCTTAGTCCGCGGCTGCCGGAGATTTGAATCCCCACAATCATTAAACCCCGGCCTACCCTAGGCAGGGGGAATCTGTAGTGCGCCTGAAAAGCACGCGCGTATTCCCATCTCAATGAAGTGACGAAAAACACCCTAAAGGTAGAATGTAACAACCCTAAACTTTCTGTACAAAATTTTTGTAAAGTACAGAAAAGAGTACCTTAGCCTGAGCACAACTTAAAAGTATTTCTTGTTTAAGAACAACAAGAAAGCACTTGTAGCTCATTGGTAAAGTCTTGCCCTGCTGTGACATAGCCCCTATGTTCGAATCCCTATCAGCCACATATTATTTTTAATAATTTTTCTTTTAAACTTTTTGGAAGACCAAAAGTTTACACGTGCAATACACGTAAAAATGAAAAATCTCAGAAATCAAACATGTGGGAAATTTTATATGAACAGATAGGGATACGTGGCACCAATTCAAGCCCCAACCCCTTTGAAACGACCGGCGAGATCGGGTGTATGGCCGGCGCCGGCGGGCTTGCCCGTACCAAATGCTCCAAAAAAATTTACCCTAGTCTCTTGGCCCCCCGTAACCCCTGTACTGTTTGTTTTTTCTGAAATTAAACAGAGAATTAAAATGAGGCATTAATTCAAATTTTTAATGTATTTTAATTCCATTCTTCAATCCTCAAAACCCTAATTTCTCCTATAAATACAACATCACACTCTAGCCCTCTCCATTCTGAAATCTATCATCAAAACTCTCAAATTTTTTCAAGTCAAATAAGTTGTACAAGTGGAGTCAGCCAAGGTCAAGTTCCGGCGACGACTCAGGACAAATCCGGCGACACCGTGACTCCACGAAACTCTCAAACCTTCCTCTACCTCCCCTCTCTCATCTAATCCAGTAAGTCCCCTTTCCTCTCCTCTTTTTCGTATTAAAAGAATTCTCTTTTCAAAACTTATCGGAAGCGGAGTTATTCAAATTTCCAATTCTAATTTTTTTATAAACACAACTTTTTTTAATAACCAAATATCCATATTGTTACATCTTGTTTAGTAATCTTAAAACAAATATTTAGAACAGGTTTCGATTAAAAATACAATGTTATACAACTTTTATTTCAATTTTACGGTTAAATACCACAAAGTTTACTTACGGTATCATTTCATCATATTTGCTCATATTACCTTTAGAAAACTCACGAGGTAATGACCTGTCTCATCACAACACTCATCATGACATAGCACGATGGCTTTTGGAACAATATTTTGTGGGATAAATATAATTTTACAATAAAATACCTTAAACTAATGAAATCGTATTCTTTAAGATTGTTTTAATTAAATTCCTGGCAATTAAGCATCTACAACCCATTTTAGAGAACCCGATTTGGATGGTACGGGTTATTGCACATCCTTGGGACTAGTAGAGCGAGATGCAGACCTCCTCATAGAGCATCCGATCTCGATGGAATTTTTAATACAATTTTTAAGAAAACGTGATTTTCTATTTAATAAATAAATTCTATTTTTAATAATTATATATATATATATATAATCAAAACATCTATTTTATATTTATAATAAATTTCATGTTTTCTAAACAAAGGAATCTCAAATTTCATGAATATACCATCACAATTCCATACAATTCCAATTTACTCTGAAATACCATATACTATTCAATCTAGGTTTATAATCATTAGAATACTTCACTTTTAAAAATTACATCCATAAAAACCATAAATGCGATAAATAAATGCTTGAGATTTATTTTGAAAGTTTATCAAAACTATTTTTCATAAAACCCCCTCAAGTTTATTAATTTATAATAATGACCCTAGTAAATATAGGTTTAAGCGGAACCAATTCTCTTGAGCCTCAGAGAGCCAGAGAAAGCGGGTGCTTGCCTATTTAAAATAGAAAACTAAAACGGGGTTATCAATAGTAATTGGCTTGGAAAAAGTCGCAAATCCTGCCGTCCATATGTAACAGTTACCGAGAACTCCAAAACCTAATTCAGGAATCAAATTCTGTTAAGTGTCTGACTCAGATAGAGTCTCAGTCTAATCTGAATACAATTCCAATCTACATACAATCCAAATATAACTCCAATACAACATGAATCCTTATATACTGGAACTTGAACATGAATATCAGAATACTATCAAATATCAACATGATTTGAGCTGACCGAACCATGATATACATGGACTTGATTACATGACTATCCGTTTACATCCTTATCTGTTTACATGAACAATTGATATCATGGTTTCGGCAAGTCTTACAGTTATAAACAACACAATATACATTACGGGGTTAAAGGGGTAGACTGGTACGGAATGTGTTAAAAGTGGCACAAGATGGTCATTAAAAGACGTAACTAAACATCCATTGTCGTTGTTCCGTGGGGTTTGACGGAGCCTTGTACTACGGGTTACCTTAGTCCACGGGATAGACTCCTTTCGTAAACACTAATATCTTCTGTACCAAACTACAAACAACTACGTTAGTATAGCGAACATAATCTTTTATACTTTACATGTTCTATTATCTGTCTATTCTTCTCTACCTCTTGGGACTTACCGAGCGATTGTTCGCTGACGACATTCATTTTCTATTCTTTCTTTGGAATGTTGTCAGGAGGACCCGACTCTCTGGAGATCGAGCCCAGCTCAGAAGACTTGGAGCGGTTCATCGAGGACCCCGAGCTCTAGTTCACTTGTATATACTTTTATTTTCAGTTCATGCCATTGTTTAGGCATTGCTTTCCATATTGTATTTACTTTTCAGTTGTATTGTAAAAAAATTTTAATCAATAAAAAGTTGTTGTTCATTTACATCTCATGTCTTTCTTGCGTACATTAATTATATTGCTTATTTACGCTTAGCGTGTTTACTTCTGAGTAAATACGTCGCAGGCCTAGTCACGTCTCCTTATCCGTACACCGGGAAGCAGGGCGTGACAAAAATGCAGATCTTTTAAGAGTTTATCTCCACAAAAAGATTCTTTTTTTAAGGAGTTTAACTCCAAAGGTCACTCAAGAGTTCAACTCCCAATTTAGGAGCTAAGCATATTTTACCGCGGGCGCTCAGCGCCCATTTGCAGAGCGCGTGATCCGCTGGTGCCCAGAGCTCACGTGCCATGCACGTGAACCGCTGACGTCCAAACGTCCATGTGCCGGGTACGTGACCCGCTGGAGCCCAGCGCCAAGCGCCCGCGTGCCGGGCACGTGACCCGCTGGCGCCCGGTGCCCACGCGCCGGGCACTTGACCCGCTGGCACCCAACGCCCGTGTCCAGGGCGTGTGAACCGCAGGCACCCAGCACCCGTGTCCAGGACACGTAACCCGCTGGCACCCAGCACCCACACGCCATGCACGTAGCCCGCTGGCGCTCAGTGCTCACGTACCATCTCACGCGTCCTTAGGACGCTCCTCATCCCACTTTCTTCCATACGCTCCACACTCAAAACACATCTCCTGTTAGAAAAAAAATCTAACGGGACACTGTCCCGCACCCCGCAAGGGGGCTGCTAGCTCTCTTGACCCCTAGCCCGATATCCGGATAACGGGACCCCTATAAACTCTACAAGGCCCCCGATATACCCAAAACTCCTCATGTCACACACATACGCACACTGCAAATTGAGTTCGCATGACCAGTTTGACCCGTCAATCGGAAGTTCTCTCGCTCCAAAGACAAGAGGTAATTAACGGCAGCTTAGTCCGCGGCTGCCGGAGATTCAGATCCCCATAATCAATAAATCCTTGGCCTACCATAGGTAGGGTGAATCTGTAATACGCCTGACAAACGCATGCATTCCCATCTCAATGGGGTGACGAGAAACACCCTACAAACCAGTACATATTAAGAATGATATAAGCATCCCCAAGCGGGAGCTAGCTCTTCGACAATTGGCGGAAACACAACCACACAAGTAAAACATATGACGTCCAAGGCGAAGATCAACACAAAAAAGAGTAAAGAAAACCAAAACATTATCAAATCCAATATAAGAATATACAAGTCTCGATTCTAAAACCAAAGAATATACAAACCGGTTTCTATGTCTACCAAATATATATAGTCTGGTTGATGGAGTTTTTAATTAGATACAACTGAATAAAATAATGTAAAATGGTGGTTACGATCCAAAATATAACCCACCTACCAAGCAATCACCCGAAAGGAAAATATGCCAACAAGCCGCTACTGTATCCGAGCGGTCGATCCTGCAAAAAAACTGTGGCACAACGGGAGTGAGTTGCCAACTCGTGAGTAGAAAATATTGTCAGATAGAAATTGAATGTATGACGATCTCTTAGGTCATACAGTAATATAATAATATTGTACCGTGTGGTATCAAAGTGATCGTATATACATATGTATATAAATATATAAACTCGTGCTTGTGTCAATATGTGCTACCATGTCATCCATATCGCGAATATATGTATCATTCAACGTGTGTCCATCAACGACATATCAAAATCAATATAAAATCCTGAGTGTCTTGGATCAACAGTCGAAATCATCATAAAACCCGTGTCCAGCATCGACACATAAATCCTCATATTTAAGACGCCGTTTCATCGGATCGGCCCTCATATCTCAGGCACTGTCTCATCAAATCGGTCCTCATATCCATCTGTCTCATATCACTCCGTTCGGTATCCTCCGGATATCCGCCGAGTTCAGTATTGTCATCGGTAGGTAGTGTTCCCCTGCCATGCTTAACGCCTTTCTATACGATCTTCTTGACCCAGGGTACCGTACCGGGTCCACCATGTACCTGCAGACGGTGACTCCTCACTCCTCGAACCGGGAAGTATCATAGCTCAGAATTGAGAAATCTCATGATGGACGTCGAAATATCATATCTAGAGAAACCGCGTTTTTAAAATAATCATAAATTTTTAAATAATATCTGCGGTTTCTCAAATTCAGAAATCTCATGAAAACAGAATCTCATAAAAGTATAGTAGTAATGAAATAATATGTACAGGCACAGAACAATACCATAATGCACAGCAAGTGTGTTCATATGAGCGTGTCGTGTAGTAAGGTAAAAAAAGTGCGATAACTGAACTAATATGTGGTACTTGGTACTAAACAGTAACTAAAATGCTAATAGATTATAAGGTGATACGGTGGCATAGCGATTTCTAATGTATACGTGGCATGGCAATTACCGATGATGTGTGTGTGAGCCGGTAAGTAGGTGTACGTGCAACATGTGCATCATCGGTAATGATACGTGTGTCCTAGCGAACGAAGTCACGTAAAGATAATGGTATGAAACGTAGTATATATATCGTAAACGAAAATAATGTGAGCGTATGCACGGATAAGAAATCGTAGTACGGACGTAAACAGAATAAAGAAATTGTAGATGTGAACAGTATAAAAATACACAATTACGTATGAGCCATACGGTTTTAGTTTAAAATAGTACGAATCGTTATTTTTTAAAATAGAGGGCTACGATGTTTTTGAAAAGTATACCATTTGAAAAGTTGTAGCGGCCCTTTGAAGTTATCATTTAAAAGTGCATAACGATTCGTTAGTTTTGAAAATAAGTATAGCTCTAAACATATCATAATATCTATTATGTGAATTTAAACAAATTTTTCTCGAGTCGATATATAAGTCGGCGATCCATCCTCATCATATCACGTACGGAATATCTATCGTAGGATATCATCAAATCAATAGTACGGATTTATAGTCACGTACATCATCTCATATCATCATATATCCTCTCATGTCCTCATATATCATATCATATCACATCGTCTCGTATCATCATATCCAATCATATCGACTCGTATCATCATATCGGATCATATGCTCATCTTATCATATCATATTGTAAATATATGTATTTATATCCGTTCATAAGTAGATGTAGCTCATAGGCTAAGAAATAGTACTAGGGGTATGTCTTTCTACTAACTATAGTACTATCGCATATGATATTCTAGAAACCTTATTAGATAGGTATTCGTATCATACACACACACACAAACACCCTAATACTATGGTTGCGGGGGTGCTATATGCCATCCACCCGACTTCCCCCGTAAATATACATCTACTCACCTAATTACGCCTCGCTCTAGCTGATTCTGAAGGATGCCTTGTCCTCCTTCGTTGTCTCGGAAGTCCACGTGAATGTACCTACAATCGAAATCCATGACCACAATCTAATAAAAACCAGAATCGAATTTCAAAGAAATCCATATCCAAAAACAGATACGACAAGCGAAAGGCACATAGGTTAGAACGTATGGTCAACGCGTGCTAAAATAACAAAACAACTCCCGACGTCGACGTACGAACGTCAAACGACCGAGTCAAAACACAAATACCAAAAATCAAGTTTTCAAATATCGGAAAATATTGCCAAAACCAACTCAAAATGCTCTCAAATTTTGGCACAGGTAGTCTGGGACAAAACTAACAATACAGTGACTAAGTTATAAGGAGTGTGAGCTACAGACAAACCCCAATACCCAGTTCAAAAATTGGGCTGCCGAAAAGTGCTACAGTAACAGCCACCGGCGGTTGAATTTTGGAATTTGGGTCTCGTTCTTCTGTGGTGGTCTCCTAATGGTCTTACTAGGTCAATATAATTGTTTGTTTATCTTGTAAAGACTCCAAGTTGCTCCAGATTCCATTTGAATACCAAAATCTCCACAAAACCGATATCGGAAAATTCTAAACTCCATTACATCAAGGATTCTATCACTAATAAGGTTGTAAACACTCTCTAAACCCTCTACAACAAGCTCTACTCACTAAATCTCACTTTAAAAATTTTCACTTTCACAAAACATAATTTTTGAGCTCTAAACTAATTTGTGAGGTTAGGAAACATAAAAACTTGATGAAAGGTGAGTGTTTTATCTCAAAGGAGCAACTCAAGAAAATTTCTAGATGGCCAAAAGAGCTCAAAACCCAAACTTGATTATGTCATGAAGTTTAGATTGAGCTTGTGAACATTTTTTGTGTAGGTTTTGTGAGGTTTTGAAGATTTTATGAAGTTTTGAGGTGGTTTTGGGGTGATTTCATGGTGGCAGTAAGGATGGTGGATGGGAGAGATGAAGAAGACGAAGGAGGTGATGAAGAAATGAGGAAGTAAAATGTGATGGTTGAGATGTAACCATACCTCCTTCTCTCTCTCCTTCTCTCTCCGACTATACTCCTAGGTCTCTTTGTCCCCCATTTCCTCTCTTTTCTTTTCCCTCTTTTCTATTTTCTTTTTTAAAAAAACGCATAAAAACATGCTAAAAATCATGAATAAAATGTTACATGTCATGCACATAAAGCATAATTAACAAAATGAACACTTGGTTTAATGCACAATTAGGAAACACTAATTGAATTTAACATTAAACTTATATGTAAATAATTATATACTAATTTATAAAATCCCAAATCAAATAAATACTTTAATAAATAATATTTCATTTTTAAATTCTAATTATTTTCCAAAAATATAGGTATATAATTATACCATTCTATAAAAACTCAAATCTATACTCATATAATATCCGTAATATTTATTATTTTATTATTTAAATCCAAAAATGTTATTTTATATTTTCTGAAATATTACAAAATAACACCCAAAAACTTTAAAAATCCAAACAAGTATTCTAAAATTAATTAAAAATAATTTTCTTTATTTAAAAATACTAATAAATTATTTCCACAAAAATCCTCTAAAAATTTATTTTCTTTCAATAAAAATTTAAAATCTCTGAAAACCATTAACATTAAAATACCATGAAAGCAATATTTAGCTCCAAAAATAAAATATGTTTTTATTTACTATATGAAAATTACGGTCATTACACACATCAAGCCCACAAGTCTTAATAGTCTCAAATTAGGGGGTTTTCATGTAATATCATGTCAATGGACCATCTATAAAGTCTAGTTATAACTAATAGTAATTAGTAATTAGATAGTGCAAACCATTATTTCGGATCTGGATCCAGATATGAAATTTTTATTTAAGTCGGATCCGGATTCGAATCTGAATACTAAAAAATCCGTCCGGATATGGATTTTTAATATTCATATCAGTAAGTTGTCGGATTCGAAAACGGATCCGGATCGAATTATCCGTGTTCATTTACATCCCTATCTTCATCCCAAAAAAGTAAGAAATAAAATTTTTAAAAAATGAAGCAACTCAACCGCTCCAGTTCATTAGATAGATGAACTCGAAAGAAATAAGCATGAGATGTAAGCAAATGAAGCAACACAACTAGATGCAAGCCTTTACATAGCTCTTGGATGAGCTTCGTTTTATGTGAAGAAAGCCTATCCATGAGCTCTAGAGAGACTTGTATGGCGCAAATGGGTTTTTTCTTGCAGCTGCCACATGCTACCATTTGTAACGGTATGGTTCCTTTCACATTTAATTGTGTGATGTAAGCAAAAGAGATTTACTGGAGCAATAGAGGTTTACAGCGAAAGAAGCAAGTACTCACCGTTTGCTCTACATGTTAGAGATGTCCATCAACTGTTTGATTAATTGCCTAGCAGAGATCCATATGTTTAAATCTCAAGTTAATTAAGGTTTCGACGAATCGGTCCTCTCACATTGTCTCCACTATCCACATTGTCATCTTTATTTTATGTTGCATTTTGCCACCCATCACTTAAGGACAACAGAAACCAACAATTTGGTTTCATCAAAAAGTTGACCAACAATTTGAATACCCGTTCATTATATTATAGAAAGGAGGTAGCATTTTTCGGGTGTTTGGGGCGTGAGGGTGGAATATATTATTTCGACAGACAAAATAAAATATTAGCACTACCAGTATGGCCAAGACCACCGCTAATGTATTTTTGTACATGCATGACATGGTTGTCGAGTTATGATATGTATCGCATATCGTTTTTCTTTCATATCATATCATATCGTAAGATAATTTTTTTTCCTTAACAGCTAGACAATTGAGTAACCAACTATATAATTCATAAATATATGTTCAAACTAGTAAATATAGATAGACATATATAGAGAAATATAATGATTAGTAAAGTACTCGTCAAGTAGGTGAACGACCACACAAATGTAAATACATAATACATGAATCAAGAAAATTCTTGGTATCAGTGTCGGTCTCATTCTCGCTATCGGACGGTCATAATGTTTAAAAGAATATCTATCATTCATCAATATTCTTGGTATCGGTGTCGATCTCATTCTCGCTATCGGACGGTCATAATATTGGGAAAAATTCTTCCGTGTCACGGTCTGCTCATGAGAAGAAAAAAATAAAGATATATAGACCCTACGAAGCTGCCCGAAATCTCATATCGTTCTCACTCCTATCCGGATGCATTGCACTTCCGGTATACTGAATAATTTCTCATTAGAATCACTCATCTAGGTTGTATCGGCCGTTTTAGATCGGAATCCAATTCTTTTTATCATTTCATCAATTATCATCACAATGAAAAAGACTAATTGTCATTAAAAATAATGAATACATCATTTTACCAAAAAAGAAAAATAAATCGTGGGCTATATAATATACTAACAATGACTGATTTTATAGAGATTAAGTAAAATTATAATTAGGCCATTTTTTTAAATGAAGAAAATTCATGGGTTAACATACCGAGATAACTAATTGTGATAGGAAATTAAAAAGAAACATTAAATATGTTAATTATCTGAGTTATAACACACTGCAAATGAATAATATTAATAAAAATTTAATAAGATTATAAGTACATCATTTTTTCAAAAAATAGAAGAAAATTCAGAGGCTATAACACATTGAATTGAATGATTAATTTTGATAAGAAATTCGTAAAATGGTAAATAAGTCATTTAGTAAAAAATATATATGTGTGTTTTGATAAACCGAGAATGATTAATTTCATAAAAGTTAGAAAATAAAATACACTATTTCAGAAAACTAATAAAAATTCATGCGTCATAGCACACCGAAATAGGTCATCACATTAAAAAAGAAGATCCTATGACACCGAAATAGGTCATCGCGTTAAATTTTCTATCGTCTTTACTTTCGGAATTAAGATTTGTGGATTATAACACATCGGGAATGACTAATTTCTTAATTCTTAAAAAAATAATTGAGATATGATAATGTTGTCATTTAAGTAAAAGTCAAGAAATTATGGATTATACAACACCGGAATAACCAATTTTGGTAAAGCCTCGTTTGGCAGTGAGGTTACTATTTGCGAAACCATGGGGTTTCGAGGCACGCTTAGCAACCAAAATGGAGTTTTCCAAATCGTGGTTTCGAAAAGTTTCTAAATACTTTTATCGAAAATTACTAAAATTTATGGACGGCACACCGAAATGACTAATTTTTGAAATGAAATTAAAAATGATGAATAAGTCTTGATTGAAAAGAAGTAAGTATGTGGTTTATAGCAACGTCCAGAATGAAAAATATTTATAAACCTAAGAAAATAATAAATACATCTATCAGAAAATAAGAAAATTCTTGTGTAATATCATATCAAAATGAGTAATTTTGATAGGTTAATTATAAAATAATAACCTAGCACTTTTATAATAAAAAATTAAGCATTATAAATAGCACTATAAGAATGACTAAAAATTTAAAACTAATGAGTGAGTCATTTAATAAAAAATAGAAAAAGTGTAAGCAATCTTTCACTAAAAAATATGTAATATGATAAATATACTATTTCAGTAAAAGAGAAAAAGCCCGCGGGTTATGGCAAGTCTAAAGAGAGCAATCTTTCTTTCAAACTAATACGTAGGGTTTTACTTTTTTTTATAAAAAAAATTTGCACACTTGTCAAGAAGAGTATAAGTATAACTATTGTAAGATATAAAATGTCGCAATGAAATCCTAATTTAACAATATCGCAGTCTTCATTAATTCTTTCAATTAGGGACAAATTGGAACTTCATATATAAAGTGCATTTGATTTTAAAAGTATGGAGTAAAACATGCTTCTTGGAGACTAGTAATCGGTGGGAGGAGCAAAAAAGGACAAGTAAAAAGGAATAGAATGAGTACAAAAATTGCATTGATAACAAAAACCTCCTGGATGAAACACCATTCCTTTGTGAAAAAATTTTCCATGAGAGAAAAAAATTACCCCCTTACGACTGACGTATCTTTTCCTTGATCAATTGATACAACATTGCTATTGTATACCCTTATATTTTGTTCAATGTTGTAACACAAGGTTTAAAAGTCCGATCATGTCGTATCCAGCCTAAGAGCAAAAAACTAGAGGCCGTACTTTTGGGAGTGTTTATGCCGCACGTACCACTCTCCTTAGTCTCTCTGCTTCAAGGTGCGTTGCCTTTTAGCATTCTCTTTCTCTCTTTCTATAATTACTGACTAAGCCGTGTCTCCAGGGGCATAATTGGATCTTAAATGATTTCAACTATATAGGGCATTGAATAATATTAAAAGGCCAAATAACCACGCCTTCTTGGAAATAAAAAGGTGGATAAATTGCTATCTAATAGAATGTGTATAAGCTGCGCTCGGCCAAAGCAAGATACACACTCAATATCCACTCTTATATGCCCAATTCTTTTCCTTCTCTCTGATGATGCTCAATATTAGCGATCTTCAAGATCAGGACACGTGGCAGATGACATATCCCAAGACCCAGAAAAGAGGGCCCACAGAGACCGACCAAGCCACCCTTGTACCCGACCTGCAAACGCAAGCTGGCCCTCCTCAGGGCCTCCTGCAAATTGGCCTCCTCAGCCCCTCAGCTCGCCCTGAGTTGCCACAGGACCAAGACTCCTCGGCCCTCTCGGCCCTCTTGCTCGTCTCCGAGCTCCCCAGCCGAGGCCGTCTTCCTCGGTCCCTCCGACCGACCAACTCCACCACTCACAGACGTAACCGCCGCTCCGCAAATCCCGCCACGCGCAGATTCTCCGCCAGCAACGTGCCACGTTCCACGCCATCACGATCCCCATTAATGGGCGATCCGCTCTTTACGCGGGCGTGACGTCGGGAGCGTAACTGCCGGCGAGATTATCGCGTCTACTGTTGCGTGCCGTCGCCGCTATATAAACCCCCATCACAGAGGGGGTCAGGTAAGCCGTTATTTATTCCACTTAGCCGTTACTCTGCTGAGATCTCATACCAACTTGATCGTCGGAGGGTCCTCGGTGGTACCTAACCACCTCGGGACTTCTTTGCAGGTACTCGACGCTAAACTCCTCAAATCACTAATCTCCTCAAAACCCATCGAGACCCACACGCAACAGGAGATCACCTCCAAGATCTACCGGAAGATCGACGGAAGACAACATCTGAAGGAGACCAGAAAAGGAGCTCCGTCACTCTCCCTCATCAACATATTTCTTTCATCTCTTAGGGGGGTTTTGGGGGGATTTTCTATATTATATATTTGATGTGTACAAACTGTGAATTCTGGTTCTGCAACGTATAATCCTTTCATGCGTTATCCGCTGGCCAACTAAACAGAGAATAATTACATGTTTTACAAAATCGATTTTGATTTCTAAATTTGAACCCGCGAGGTTACTATTCTTCTCTGGTTCGTATCTTTAAGGTGTATTATCCATCAAGCTCTCTCTTGTAGAGTCATTTAAATTGTTTCTTATGGTTACTTTGTAGGATTACACATGCTCAAAAAAGACAGCTCGCTGAGAAAGAACTATTGAACTACAAACCCACAAAAGAGAATGCAATAGAGGCGGTAAGTTTATCATGTGGCCTTGTTGGAGGAGACGCCCTTCTCCCAAACGCCCCGCTAAGTGTACAGTTGGTTGTATCGCCCCTAGCTAACAGGCGATCCCCATTGCGACAGACAGCTTATAAATTTTTTGCAAGCATTGCTTGATTCATCTCCAATTGTCCACATCGAAGATATTACCGAAGCCTGTATTTTCTGCATAGAGAAATCTACACTTTCCGGTAGGTTTCCATGTGCAAGTGCCTACCCAACAATGCAGGAGTTTGAGGATTACTACGAGCAGAAGTATACTGATTTAAGCGTGGACGAAGAGTAAGTAATTGTAAATCCCCGTTTCCTTCAATGAGAATCTTTCTATATTTTCCCAAGTCCCCGAATGTTATTCCATTTTTTCCGTATCGTTATTTGGTGTGAAGGTTAGTGCGTAAGTTGTAGTAATTGTTTTTCTAAACCAAATAAAAATCAAAGCCCAAGACAAAATAATATATATTTATCCCCATTTTTAAAACCCAGCCCAACTTTTCTTTCCCCAAGTGAATTAATCTAAAAGCCTAAAACCAATTTCCTTTTTAAAATACAGTATCCCATTTTAAAATCAACCCCAGCCCAAACCATTAATAAACCAAAGAAAATAAATATTAAATCCCGGCCCAAGTCCCTTCTCAGCCCACACTCCCTTATCCCGGCCCAGCTTCCATTACCCGTGCCCGCGCCCGCCAACAGAACCTTACCCGACCCGTTTAACCCATCTCCTTCCCTCGTTACAAACTTCTCCCGCCCATTTCTTTTCCCGTGCACCCACGTCGCCCCTCGCACGCCCACGTCACCCTCAACCGCGCCGTTGCCCCACGCCCCCCGACCCCGGCCACGACTCCCTCGTCTCCCCTTACTCCTCACCCCCCTCATCACTCTCACTCTCCAACTCACTCCCCCCCTCTCTCTCGAAGACTCCCTTAACCCACTGCCACTGCGGCCACTCCCTCCAACGACGACGACGAATCTCCTCCAACCTCCTCTTCCATCATCAAACACCCTAACCTCCTCCTAAAGCCCTCTCCTCACCATTTCTAACCTCCGCAGACCCCCTGCACACCCAACCCACTCGCCACCGAGCTCGACCACCACCTGCACCCACAACGCCGGCGAGCCCTCACTGCACCTGAAACCCCTCGTCGACCCCCTTCGTCCTCAACATCATCATCATTATCACCAACCCGAGCCCCACTGTCCCCTCTCTCTCTCCAAAACCATAACCTTCCCCCACACTGCGAGCTTCACTGTGCACATCGCCGGAGCGACACCGCCGACCGTCGTCGACCCCAGCACACCCCGGGAGATCCACAGAGCATCCCACTCCGCTTCCAGCGAACACGAGCCACCCCCGGACAACTCCGACGTCGAACCCGAACGCGAGCCGAGGCCGCGAATCCAAACCGTGCCGATTCGTCGCGCGTTCGTACCGTTGCCGCTGCCGTGCATCGCCAAAACGTCTCCAGGCAAGTACCATACTTGCTACATGCTAGTTTATTTTCCATTACAAAACAAAACCGTATTAATTCCATGCTTACGGTTCATGAAAACTTATATGACATAACTGTTCGATGCAAGATCCCAATGAAAACCTTCATTTAATTTGACGTAACTCGATTGCATATTTTGGCCCGTCTGGCAGTGAACCTTGTGTAGAAATTTTACTGGAAAATACAATTGTTAATGACTTAAACGATCGCCCCCAATTACACCCGTAAAAACTGGGAATTTCCCGCACCTGAAAATTGTTAAAATCATAATTAATTTTGTACATATTGAAATGAGGCGTTCGAGGGCTCAAATCGAATCCGACTCGACGACCTGTAACCCTATCCAAGTTATTAATTGTTTCTGTACTGAAATTATGACGATAATTGGTTCGGAGAGCGGCTCTGGACTGCAGTCCAGAGCAACTCTAATTATTGTTTTCCGCCCCGTAATGTTTACTACCTTGTTTCCTGAACCCGTATGTTGTGTAACCCTGCATTTTATTGAAGATAAATCTGTTATCTAAATAACTCAAGTGATTTCACCCCGTTATATCGTCGTTTGTTATTTAAACTGCAATTTAAAAGATCAGGACGTCTAGCAGTCCCAAACAGAAACAGAATTGACATACTATTGTTGAACAGTGCATAAATTTTGACGTATAGACGCGATTGAGAATCCGTCTGTTGCGTTGAAAACCCTTTTGAGAACCCTATATTTCATTCAACTGTAGAGTTGTTAAATTCTGATCCCAACTGGGTGAAATTTGTGCCGCGAAACGGACGTTCAGTTCAGAAACTGAATTTTCTGCAGCGAGCACTTAAATTGAAACGGCTGTAACTTGAATACCAGAAACCCGATTGTACTGAAACAAATTTTGATGAACTGATGACAGAGTGTACTTGTTATCGTATTTGTATCATTTCGCTGAATTCTGAACATATGAATTACTGCAATTTTTGTAAGCTCATGATATGCATATTGGTTCATATTACACATGACTTGTTAACGGCATAAATACACATACCTTACCCAATTGCCATATACATAGTGTTACTGCGCGTTAGTATTTAGTGGACATTGCATTATCGTGCGTGAATGATTTTGGTTTAGGAGTGTCAAGTACACCAATGGAAATTGAATGATTCATGACAGTAATTAATACAGTGAATAGTGACAAAACCGTGCTATTGGTGCATACTTGTACACGACTAAATCATAATCATCATTAGTGTAAACTTGGGGAAAAAGGAGAAATCGAAATGGAAAGAGTATCGTATTTAGCGGGACCGTGTTTTAGAGGATGATCATTCGAACAGTGATTCTTATATATATTAGGTAGGATCTAGCGATCCGGCTGACATGGTTATGTCCCGGACGTGTGGGTCGTTGTCTCGGGTATGTACAAGACTCCTGTTAAACATGATCCTCTTTTCCACTATACGATTTCAAACATGGTTTAGAGGTCGATAGGGACACAGATCATACTTTGCATCATTTAGTGACATAGTGATTACCCGCATTTTACTTTCACCGTTATTACCGTATTTGCATGTTTCACATCATTATTATAACATTGCTATTACGTCGCTCTGACGGCCTGAGTGTGCATGCTCAGAGCTCGAGGAAGAACCAGCGCAGGAGTCAGACTTACCTTTCGAGCTAACGGAGATCTAGTCTGGAG
The DNA here is from genome assembly GCA_030015575.1 of Agapanthus africanus. Classification (NCBI taxonomy): domain Eukaryota; kingdom Viridiplantae; phylum Streptophyta; class Magnoliopsida; order Asparagales; family Amaryllidaceae; genus Agapanthus; species Agapanthus africanus. Next base: position 417,443,962 of record JASDDO010000016.1, read on the forward strand.
TACCTTTTTCTTCGTTTCTGTTTTCCCTAAAAGAGATCTTGTACTCGAACTGGTTAGTAGTTCTTTCATGTTTATTTATGAATTGTGAACAATGAAAATTCGATGTAATAATTTAGTGATGTATTTCCTTTACTGCTGTGCTTTGTTTACTGATTACCATGTAATGCTAGAAGCCGAAGTATGACTACGGCGGGATTATTCCTTGACCGTAGGAGCATGACTGGCCTAATCATCCATCGTTTTCTGTATTTTGGAAAGCGGGGCGTGACATGGTTTTGTTGGTATCAGAGCCAGGTTTAGTAACAAGGGATAACATTAACTACACTGTATTACATTATTTTCGCTTCACTATTCCTGATTTGCATCCTTAAATCTAATCATATCCTTTTGAATCTTCCAGCGATATGACGTCCCCGAACGACCACTCCTCGGACTCAAGTTCTCAGGACCGCACGGAAAGAATACTTAGTGTACTGACCTCTCTCGCAGAAGCTCAGGAGATTAAAACGGACTTACTCGCCGAGAGACTCAGGGCTATTACCGCTGTAAGGGGACCCTCCGCACTCATTACCGCCTCCGAGGGCACTGCTCCACCAGCTTACTCTGTCAGGGCTGGCACCGTATCAGATTTTCGGAGGTTGCATCCAGCTGCATTCACAGGGTTAGCTGAACCCCTCGAGGCCGACCAATGGCTAGTGAACATGGAGAACTTACTGACGGCCGCCAAGGTACCAGATGAAGATAGGGTGAATGTGATAAAGATCCAATTGGAAGATGAAGCCCGTACATGGTGGTCAGTGGAAAAGAGCAGGCTAGAGAGGCCGATCGAATGGAGCAAATTCAAGGAGTGCTTCCTGGACCATTATTTCCCTTGCACCGCCAAGGCAGAGATGGAGGAAAGATTCATTCTACTGAAGCAGAATGGCCGCCCCGTGGACGTATATGCGGCAGAGTTCAACCGTCTGAGCCGTTTTGCTCCATACATGGTCGCTTCAGAGGCTACCAGGGCCAGACGCTTCTTGCAGGGACTTGATTTCGAGCTGCAGCAGTTGATCGCGTCACTGGAGTTGCAGACTTTTGCACAGGTACTCAACGCGGCGAGAATTCAGGAGCAATTGATCAACAAGTTCAGGAAGCCCCCAGTCGTTCCAGCACGTGTCCATACACCTTCTCGAGGAACCATACCAGTTCACAGGCCTGGAACGACTCAGATGAAACGCCCATTTGTGCCACAGCATCACCCTCAGAGACAGATCGTAGTTTGCGGCTACTGCAATAGAGATGGGCATACCCCGAAGGACTGTCGCCGCGCCAAGGGACAATGCTTGATTTGCGGATCCAGTCAGCACAGGATTAGCGGTTGCCCAGAGCGAGCAGAGATACAGGGAGGTTCTGGGCCGCAGCAGCAGAGGCTACAGGAGCAGAGGCAACCCTATACAGGTCGCGGTCAGGGACGGGCTTTCACCTTGACCGCCGAGAAGGCAGAGGCTTCAGGAGAAGTTGTTACAGGTACTCTACTCGTACATTCCTTGCCAGCTAGGGTACTATTTGATTCTGGAGTATCGCACTGTTTCATATCTGAGCATTTCATTGATACACACTCCATACCACATGAACCACTAACCAAGGGCTGGGAGATACATACGGGTAATGGCATTATAATATCTAGTCGAGAATGTAGATCATGTCCGGTTGTAGTGTGTCAGGGAATTCTATGCGAATTTCTTTTTGCTCAGGACAGATAGTTATGACGCAATTCTCGGGATGGATTGGATGAGTACCTTCCATGTAGTTATTGATTGCCGAGCAAGGAACGTGATCTTCCGCATTCCCAATCATCCGGAGTTTATTTTCGAAGGCGGGAGCAAATCTTTGGAGCCAGCCAAGTATAGAGCTAAGCCAAAATAGCTGACAACTATGGAGATTGATAGGAGCCCAGCCCCAGAGATTGTTCGGGACTTTCTGGACGTATTTCCTGAGGATTTACCAGGTCTACCACCTCCAAACGTCTTGGAGTTCTCAATCGATTTGACTCTAGGTACAGCACCAGTTTCCAAGGCCCCGTACAGAATGGCACCAGTTGAGTTGGCAGAATTGAAGAAGCAGATTGAAGAACTCCTGGAGAAGGGATTTATCCGGCCGAGCGTTTCACCGTGGGGTGTGCCAGTTCTGTTAGTGAAGAATAAGGATGGATCGCTGCGGATGTGTATAGATTATCGGGAGCTGAACAAAGTCACAATAAAGAACAAGTACCCAATCCCGCGCATCGACGACTTATTCGATCAGCTAAGTGGGGCCAAGATATTTTCGAAGCTGGATCTCCGTTCTGGATACCATCAAATCAGAGTAGCTGCCGAGGATGTATGCAAGACGGCTTTCAGGACCCGATACGGACACTATGAGTTTCTTGTGATGCCGTTCAGTGTTACCAATGCTCTAGCGATATTCATGGACTTGATAAACATGGTGTTTGCAAAGTACTTAGACACGTTTGTCGTTGTATTTATCGACGACATACTTGTCTACTCGAAGACCCGGGAGGAGCATGTTGAGCATTTGTGCACGGTTCTATAAATTCTTCAGGAAGAGAAGCTGTATGCGAAATTGAGCAAGTGTGAATTCTGGCTCGACAAGGTTCAGTTCTTGGGACACATCGTTTCGGGCGAAGGCATCTCAGTGGACCCGGCAAAGATAGAATCTGTCAAAGATTGGCCAACGCCGAAGTCAGTAGCCGAGATCAGAAGCTTTCTGGGATTGGCAGGTTATTATCGGAGGTTCGTCCAAGACTTTTCAAGAATCGTTGAACCATTGACGAGGCTGACACGGAAGGATGTACCGTTTGCGTGGACAGAGGAGTGTACTCAGGCATTTGAGATGCTGAAGCAGAAGTTAACCACGGCGCCTATTCTTACAGTACCAGATGATTCCGGTGGTTTGGTGATACATAGTGATGCCTCAAGGAATGGTTTAGGCTGTGTTCTGATGCAGCACAGCCGAGTGGTTGCTTACGCCTCTCGACAGTTGAGAAATCACGAGAAGAATTATCCTACGCATGACTTAGAGTTAGCTGCAGTAGTCTTTGCGTTGAAGATTTGGAGGCACTATCTATTGGGCGAGAAAGTGGAGGTATACACGGATCATAAAAGTCTGAAGTACGTCTTCACTCAGAAGGAACTAAACATGAGGCAGCGCCGATGGCTAGAGCTGATGGCAGATTATGACTTGGACCTTCAGTATCACCCGAGGAAACTAAATGTTGTACCAGATGCGCTCAGTCGCAAGCCAGCGGTCATAATGTTGACCAGTCAGAGGAGCATTATTGAGGACTTTTAGAGACTCGAGCTTGAAGTCGTTACACCGAGCGCACTCAGTCAACTTTGGCAACTACAGGTGCAGTCTTCCCTTGTGGATCGCATTAAGGCTGCACAAGCGGATGATCCTCGATTGCAAAAGTTCAGAGCGCAAGTAGAAGCCGGGCTGAGATCGGACTTAATCATACATGAAGATGGTTCTTTGAGATTCGGTAGCAGACCCTGCGTACCCAAGGGAGATGTTCGAGAAGAGGTACTGACTGAGGCGCATAGTTCAGCTTATTCTGTGCATCCGGAAGGTACGAAGATGTATCGGGATTTGAAGCAGCATTTTTGGTAGAACGGAATGAAGCGGGAAATTGCGAGGTTCGTATCCAGATGCTTAGTATGCCAGCAGGTGAAGGCGGAGCATCAGAGGACAGCGGGATTGCCGCAACCGCTTCCGATACCAGAATGGAAGTGGGAGCACATTACCATGGATTTCGTGACGGCCTTAGCACGGAGCCCTAGAGGCAACAACGCCATTTGGGTTATCGTCAATCGCCTCACGAAAGCTGCACACTTCTTACCTTTCCGAGTGGGACAGTCGACAGAGTCACTGGCAGAGAGATACATGCAGGAAATAGTACGACTTCACGGTGTTCCGGTCAGCATTGTGTCAGATCGAGACACCAGATTCGTTTCGCACTTCTGGAGGAGCTTACAGGAGAGTTTGGGTACCCGCCTCAAGTTCAGTACAGCTTATCACCCGCAGACGGATGGACAGTCCGAGCGTACAATTCAGACGCTCGAGGATATGTTGAGGGCCTGCATGTTGGACTTTCAGGGTTCCTGGGAAGACCATCTGCATCTAGTCGAGTTTTCCTATAACAACAGTTACCAGGCTAGCATCCAGATGGCTCCTTTCGAAGCACTCTACAGGCGGAAGTGTCGATCCCCAGTGTGTTGGGCTAATGTGGGAGAACGAAGACTACCGGGTCCCGAGCTTATTGTTCAGACAGTCAATAAGGTCCAAATGATCAGGCAACGTATTAAGATGGCTCAGGATCGGCAGAAGAGTTGGGCAAATACCAGCAGGAGGGCACTAGAATTTGAAGTCGGAGATCACGTGTTCCTGAAGATTTCCCCTACCCGTGGAGTTATCAGGTTCGGAGGTCGGGGAAAGCTCAGTCCCCATTTCATCGGACCTTTTGAGGTGCTAGAGCGAGTAGGAGAGGTGGCCTACCGACTTGCCTTGCCTCCATCGTTAGCTGGTGTGCACAATACCTTCCACGTGTCACAGTTGCGGTGTTATGTTCGGGATGAGAGCCATGTCCTGAACTACTCGGAGTTAGTTTTGGGTACCGATCTATCATATGAGGAGCAGCCCACCACCATCTTCGACCGCAGAGAGAAAGTGCTGAAGAACAAGGTCAATCCGTTAGTCCGAGTGTCTTGGGGCGGTCGTTCCCCAGGAAAATCTACCTGGGAGTGGGAGGAAAATATCCGCGCATGTTTTCCACATCTCTTTATTTAGTACTTTTGTTTCTTTGTATCCTTGTTAAATTTCGAGGACGAAATTTTTGTATGGGGGATATGATGTAAATCCCCGTTTCCTTCAATGAGAATCTTTCTATATTTTCCCAAGTCCCCGAATGTTATCCCATTTTTCCCGTATCGTTATTTGGTGTGAAGGTTAGTGCGTAAGTTGTAGTAATTGTTTTTCTAAACCAATTAAAAATCAAAGCCCAAGACAAAAAAATATATATTTATCCCCATTTTTAAAACCCAGCCCAACTTTTCTTTCCCCAAGTCAATTAATCTAAAAGCCTAAAACCAATTTCCTTTTTAAAATATAGTATCCCATTTTAAAATCAACCCCAGCCCAAACCATTAATAAACCAAAGAAAATAAATATTAAATCCCGGCCCAAGTCCCTTCTCAGCCCACACTCCCTTATCCCGGCCCAGCTTCCATTACCCGCGCCCGCGCCCGCCAACAGAACCTTACCCGACCCGTTTAACCCATCTCCTTCCCTCGTTACAAACTTCTCCCGCCCATTTCTTTTCCCGTGCACCCACGTCGCCCTTCGCGCGCCCACGTCGCCCTCAACCGCGCCGTTGCCCCATTCCCTGCGACCCCGGCCACGACTCCCTCGTCTCCCCTTACTCCTCACCCCCCTCATCACTCTCACTCTCCAACTCACTCCCCCCTCTCTCTCGAAGACTCCTTTAACCTACTGCCACTGCAGCCACTCCCTCCGACGACGACGACGAACCTCCTCCAACCTCCTCCCCCATCATCGAACACCCTAGCCTCCTCCTAAAGCCCTCTCCTCACCATTTCTAACCTCCGCAGACCCTCTGCACACCCAACCCACTCGCCACCGAGCTCGACCACCACTTGCACCCACGACGCCGGCGAGCCCCCACAGCACCTGAAACCCCTCGTCGACCCCCTTCGTCCTCAACATCATCATCATTATCACCAACCCGAGCCCCACTGCCCCCTCTCTCTCTCCAAAACCATAACCTTCCCCCTCACTGCGAGCTTCACTGTGCACATCGCCGGAGCGACACCGCCGACCGTCGTCGACCCCAGCACACCCCGGGAGATCCACAGAGCATCCCACTCCGCTTCTAGCGAACACGAGCCACCCTCGGACAACTCCGACGTCGAACCCGAACACGAGTCGAGGCCGCGAATCCAAACCGTGCCGATTCGTCGCGCGTTCGTACCGTTGCCGCTGCCGTGCATCGCCAAAACGTCTCCAGGCAAGTACCATACTTGCTACATGCTAGTTTATTTTCCGTTACAAAACAAAACCGTATTAATTCCATGCTTACAGTTCATGAAAACTTATATGACATAACTGTTCGATGCAAGATCCCAATGAAAACCTTCATTTAATTAGACGTAACTCGATTGCATATTTTGGCCCGTCTGGCAGTGAACCTTGTGTAGAAATTTTACTGGAAAATACAATTGTTAATGACTTAAACGATCACCCCCAATTACACCCGTAAAAACTGGGAATTTCCCGCACCTGAAAATTGTTAAAATCACAATTAATTGTGTACATATTGAAATGAGGCGTTCGAGGGCTCAAATCGAAGCCGACTCGACGACCTGTAACCCTATACAAGTTATTAATTGTTTCTGTACTGAAATTATGACGATAATTGGTTCGGAGAGCGGCTCTGGACAGCAGTCCAGAGCAACTCTGGTTATTGTTTTCCGCCCCGTAATGTTTACTACCTTGTTTCCTGAACCCGTATGTTGCGTAACCCTGCATTTTATTGAAGATCAATCTGTTATCTAAATAACTCAAGTGATTTCACCCCGTTATATCGTCGTTTGTTATTTAAACCGCAATTTAAAAGATCAGGACGTCTAGCAGTCCCAAACAGAAACAGAATTGACATACTATTGTTGAACAGTGCATAACTTTTGACGTATAGACGCGATTGAGAATCCGTCTGTTGCGTTGAAAACCCTTTTGAGAACCCTATATTTCATTCAACTGTAGAGTTGTTAAATTCTGATCCCAACTGGATGAAATTTGTGCCGCGAAACGGACGTTCAGTTCAGAAACTGAATTTCCTGCAGCGAGCACTTAAATTGAAACGGCTGTAACTTGAATACTAGAAACCCGATTGTACTGAAACAAATTTTGATGAACTGATGACAGAGTGTACTTGTTATCGTATTTGTATCATTTCGCTGAATTCTGAACATATGAATTACTGCAATTTTTGTAAGCTCATGATATGCATATTGGTTCATATTACACATGACTTGTTAACGGCATAAATACACATACCTTACCCAATTGCCATATACATAGTGTTACTGCGCGTTAGTATTTAGTGGACATTGCATTATCGTGCGTGAATGATTTTGGTTTAGGAGTGTCAAGTACACCAATGGAAATTGAATGATTCATGACAGTGATTAATACAGTGAATAGTGACAAAACCGTGCTATTGGTGCATACTTGTACACGACTAAATCATAATCATCATTAGTGTAAACTTGGGGAAAATGGGAAATCGAAGTGGAAAGAGTATCGTATTTAGCGGGACCGTATTTTAGAGGATGATCATTCGAACAGTGATTCTTATATATATTAGGTAGGATCTAGCGATCCGGCTGACAGGGTTATGTCCCGAGCGTGTGAGTCGTTGTCTCGGGTATGTACGAGACTCCTATTAAACATGATCCTCCTTTCCACTATACGATTTCAAATATGGCTTAGAGACCGATAGGGACACAGATCATACTTTGCATCATTTAGTGACATAGTGATTACCCGTATTTTACTTTCACCGTTATTACCATATTTGCATGTTTCACATCATTATTATAACATTGCTATTACGTCGCTCTGATGACCTGAGTGCGCATGCTCATACCTCGAGGAAGAACCAGCGCAGGAATCAGACTTACCTTTCGAGCTGACGGAGATCTAGTCTGGAGTACCTTTTTCTTCGTTTCTGTTTTCCCTAAAAGAGATCTTGTACTCGAACTGGTTAGTAGTTCTTTCCTGTTTATTTGTGAATTGTGAACAATGAAAATTCGATGTAATAATTTAGTGATGTATTTTCTTTACTGCTGTGCTTTGTTTACTGATTACCATGTAATGCTAGAAGCCGAAGTATGACAACGGCGGGATTATTCCTTGACCGTAGGAGCATGGCTGGCCTAATCATCCATCGTTTTCTGTATTTTGGGAAGCGGGGCATGACAATAATTATGTTCATGATGTCGATTTTAATGCTAGTATACGTATTAGAAATTTTGAAATTCGTAATTTGGAGTTTGAGATATGATTTCAGAGTCCACCGAACTGGGAGTGGGATCAGGTGCAATTCTCAAAAGCTGGTTGATGCTGGTTTTAAATTTGAATATGCTATGATTATGTCCTTTCGAAAGATCTACATGTTTTCCTCGACTTGGTGATAACGACCCGAATAAAGAGAGACGGTATCAGTAAATTCTCATAGAAGACTATTCTAACCTTTGAACATCAGATATGTCGGTTTCATTTCGAATGTTGTCACTAAAGTTATCATTATGTGTGATAAGAAAGCAATAAACTTGATCAATTATATTAAGAAATAAATTATCTCAATTTATACACCTCATAACATAACTAACCGATAACTAATAATGCTAACAATCTAACACACCAATCATAATCTTAACAATATTGTAACAACCGTAAAACCCGTATACCTTCTTTATAATTTTCCTTCTTTAATAAATCTCTATTCATTGAATTAAGTGTGTATAAATTAATTTTCATTCTATATATATACATTGTTCATTTTTGTATATCTTGGTTATCATATTTCATTACTATTTCATAGGTCATAGGTTCAAGCCCCTGTTGCAACTTTTTATTTATTTAATATAGTTTTGGTTAAAAAGGGTTTAATTTTTTTTTAAGAAATTATTTTGGAAATTTAAAATAAATATTTATTTTAATGTGAATGTTTATTTTAAATTTTTTATAATTTAAGTTTTTACCTAAAGTCAAAACACTTTCTAAACCGTTTATTCTAACCCAATAAAATCCCAGCCCTTGATCTTTAAAACCTTAATCCCTAATTCTATATATAAACTCTAGACCTTCTCAAATCCTAATTTTCTCTTTTTCTTCACTGTCTCCTCCATCTTCTATCTTCAAACCCTAACTTAAGAAATCAACCGAAGAAAAAAGACGATCCCGATCACGCACGAGCCCCGATCATTTCGAAACTAGCTTTACATGCTTTAGAACGATCATAGATCGTTCTAGCTTTATAAGTCCCTCCTCTATCCTTTCTCCGTCTCCTCTTTTATTTTATTTTATTTTTTTACAATAAAAAACCCTTAATTGTTGCAATATGTTTATGCATGTAGTTATTGTTAAGGTTATTTGTGTTTGGGGTAACGGTGGTTGTTTAGTCTGGTTATTTAATATATTTGTTTAATTTAGTGTGTGTAGTATTTTTATATTGTAGTTAAGTTTACATTTATAAAGAATCACTATTATTTATATTTCATATATTATATCACGTGTATGTTTATTTTTAAGTATTGTAAGTTGTTTTTGATTTGTGTGAAGTATTTTGTATGTACAATAGTTTTCAATTTTATATTAGTTTATGCATAGATTGTATTTATGATAGTGTCAATTTTAGATGTTATATCCAACTGTAAATATTTTTATTAGTTACATATTGTGTTTTTATTCAGTGTTATAGTACAAATATGAGTTACTTTTTTATTCAGTACGTAACAGCACAGCGTGGCACAGTTACATGGTTAATAGTTATTACAGTGTTTAGGTAGTATTTACAAGATTTAATCTTTTCTTAGTTGTATTATTTTGTAGCTTGCATAATAAACATAGTTCATATTTATATTTGGTTTTCAACAAGTTTTATTTTTCATATTGGTGTTTGAGCACAATAGAGTTTTTGATAGACTAAATGTTGAGTACGTTTGAACCATAATAATTCCGCCACAAAATAAAAATGATTTCTGATAGATTGCTATATTTTGTCATGTTGCCATTGATGATCTGAAAGAGTTAATTATGATGTTTGACATGCTAAGATGACGGCAAAAATGCTGACGGCAAAAATCATTATTGCTGACATTTTTTTAAACATAATATAATATAACTATACAAGTTCTTACATAATAGAGTTTGATTTTTTATTCTATCATGAAGTAAACATGAGGTTGGGTCCGTGCATTAGTTAAATTAATAATTACAACCTTATCAAAATCTTATTCGGATTAGTGGGTTACTAAGGAACCAGAGAATAAGTTTTCCTCTTGCAAATGACTATAAATACCATCTAAAACATTTTTTTGGTAATTGATAGCTCTACACACTTTTCGTTCCTGCAACTTCACATGTTCTCTTTACCTGATGAAACAAATGCATGCATGGGCATTCGGTCTTCTTTTTACAAGATATGTTCTATAAGCTGTTACCGGATGCAGTGTTTTACAATAAATCCCTATAAATCTGTTGCTGGTAGTTATGCGAATACTTGTTACAATGTTTAAGCATTATATGTGCTGGAATATATATGTGTATGCTTGTATTTAGGTTTAATAGACATTTTTAAATTCCTTAAAAAATGGAATTAATTTGGCTACCAATTCTTACGTGCTCTTTAGAGTTGTGTAAATCTACTGTGTGTACTTTACTGTGCATTTTTGGCACTTAAAAAGAATCTATGTTCATTTTTCATCAAATAAAGAAAGAAAAAGAAACGCCCTTTGAAACAATCCATGTTTACGGATGCACTTGAAATCTTGAACCAATATGATGGCTTAAAGCATTAAATCTTCGTCATAGTATTGATGTAAACTCTAATCTATGCAGTTATTTATTATCTTTTATATATATATATATATATATATATATAAGTGATTATATACGTATATATGCACCCTATATTTCCATATAGGGAAGACTTAGCTATAACCATATTTTCATAATGATCCAGCGATCGCTCTGTCGTAGTCATCTAACCTATAAGCGATGACGTCTCCCCGTGGTCAATACGAAGTTCATAGTTTATGTTAAGTCGGATTGCTGTATTGTTTTTCTTTTATGTATGAAATCTGAATTTCTGGAAATGCTGAAACTGATTACGCCTGCCTTAGAATAGACATAACTCCTAGTTCTGATATCAAAATTGAGCAAACTCAAGTTTCTAGGACATCTAAAGAGAAATAGCTATAATTTTATCCTAGGTTAATTTTACTGAAAATTGACGGAAACCATCTTACAATAAGTTTTAAAAGTATGCGTCGAATCTGGACAGCAGCAGGAATTATCTGCGTGGTTGTTATAAAACAGTCATAACTCCCTCTCTGGTTATCGTAAATCGGAGATTTTTATGTGTAATCGTTTACAATACAAAGAAGCTCATTTCTTGTTTAATTTTGGAAACCATAGACTGAACATAAGCTTCTCAAAGATGCAAAATACCAGTGCATGTATTTTGAAATATGCACTGGCCTGCTTTGCGTTGCGTTACAAAAACTCGCATAACTCTGTCCTAGGAACCCGATCGAGACAAACTTAGTCTCGTAATTTACACGACATGCTGAACTGCAACTTATTCCTTTTGTAACATTTCCAAATTCCAAACCAAAACTACTATTTTCTGCATGCAAATTTATGGTTGATTTCTATTCTGAAACTTGACTATACTCTGTGTATATGTAGATACTTGGTATTATAGCTAGGACTTGACATGACTTTCTCTACACATGTACCCATGAACATATGTCAACTTATAAATAGGTTGACTATCTATATTCCCGTATTCCCGTATTATGTTATCATATACTTGAACCTGTGTTAATTTATAAATAGTTTGACTAATACTTGTCGGGGGTGTTGGGGTAGTTAAGGGTGAGTAGTTCAACTACTTCGGAGTCCCATGCCTGTAATCCTGTACTCCTTAATCTTGTATAAAATCTCATGAAATGGTTGAACATCATAACTTAACATACGTTAGAAATGATCATGACCGATAATTACCGGGGGTGTTGGGAGTTGAGAATGCGTCGTCCAATTGCTTAAAAGTCTTCAGCCACTTCTATTCTACCATCATATATAAAAAACTTCATGAAGCGATTGGAAGCCGTCTTAACCTGCGTTAGAATAGAAAACCTACACTTTAATGATACTACAATAATTATTCATCCTTGACATGTTCACTCCCTACTTGTATATGAATTTCCGGACCGCTATTGTCATTGTTTACATATACCATCACACGAGTGATCGCCATGCCTTGATATTTGTTTATGGTCTGTTTTTTTTTCAATGATAATATGTTAAATCCCTGACCTGTACCATCATATCTATACTAATATTATATTCTTCATTGCCACGCGTTCACAGTAATATGTTTTGTTTTTATGTTCTTTCCTCTTGTATGAGTTGCGTGCTTTATATTTTTTGTTATTTAACTTATGTGTCGTTGGTTTTCATATAATTGTTACCGTTTCTTAAATGTTTTATATTGTACTTTTTAAAATATAAATGTCTTTTAGTGAGAGACTTACTGGACGCAAGTTCACTGACAGACATTCCATTTTGTTTTTCTTTCTTCTTGGAGATGTCTGTCAGGAGATACAAGGAAAGTTGACATAGGGGTAGGTGTCGAGACTCAGCTATCTATCGAGCCGAGCGAGGAGGACGGTCAATATCTTTCTAGTCAGGCCGAGCTCTAGTTTTCTTTAACTCTTGTCTATTTATTTGAAGTCGTTATACTTTTATCAGTGAACTTGAAATTTGTAATAAATATTGATGGATGGTATTTATTTATTTTAAATTCTTGTTGGTTTTATATTTATTATGCTTAATCCATACGCTTAGCGTATTCATATCGGGAATGAGTGTTTCTCGGTATGAATACGTCACGGGCTTGTCGCTCTCGTTTCTTGTTTTGGGAAGCATGGCGTGACAAATATAAATCAGAATTTATCTGATTTATGATAACCATAATATCTAATATAGTTATATTCAAACATCTCATAATCTAATAGGCTCTCTCAAACTCACGGTGGATAACCAAGAGTTTGGATAATTTCTTGAACCAAAATATGCAACTTGTAGAACGACGAAGAATAACAACAAATCTAAAGTATCGAGTATGGCGCACTAATACCTTTTGGTCTCTTTCGCGGATTGCAAGGTGGACCGAATAACCTTCAGTCTCTTTCGCTTGAAATGCTAAAGGAAGAAGATCATGCTGTTATAAAACATCATAAGAAAAGAATAGTTATTTGGATGGAAGAAAATTGTTCCCGCTAAATTTTTTTTTTTTGCTAAGAGCTACTTGTTTCTTTATAAAAAAGGGAGAGAAGAAAAAGGAAAAGAATCCCATAGTTTGGCATCACGTGTTAAACACGTGAGTGCTCATATGCAAAGTATACGAGTGCTGAAAGAAAATAATAAAAAGGACAAACAGGATTCACGTGTTAAACACGTGAGCGCTCATATGAAACAGGCTAAAACCCACACTAGGGGTCACATGTTAAACACGTAAGTTCTTTTGCCGTATTCTTCGGCAGCGCTCACATGTAAAGCGTGTGAGCGGCCCAATTTAAAATGCTCCCATCTGATAGAATTAAATTCTACTTGAGAAATATTTTTCCTGATCTTTCTAATATGGAAATATCTTTCTCTAATAGAGAATCTTGGATTTAAAATCCAATTGTGATAAAATATCACTAATTAAACCATCTGATAGAATTAAATTCTATGTGAGAAATATTTCCCCGATCTTTCTCAAATTAGAAAGATCTTCTCTGTTAAACAGAGAACTCTTGGATCAAAGATCCAACGGTGATTATAAAATCACCCATCGATCATCTGATAGAATAAAATTCTATCTTAGGAAAATATTTTTCTAATCTCGATAAACAAACAAGAATGATCTTCTCTATTAGATAAAATAAAATTCTATATTAGGAAAATATTTTCCTAATCTTGTTAAACTAACAAGATATTCAAATAACAAAATTAAATTCTATATTAGGAAAATATCTTCCTAATCTTGTTAAACCAACAAGATATTCATATAATAGAATAAAATTTTATATTAGGAAAATATCTTCCTAATCTTGTTAAACTAGCAAGATATTCATATGATAGAATAAAATTCTATCTTAGGAAAATATTTCTTTATCTTGTTAAACAAACAAGAAATCTTCTCTGTTAAACAGAGAGCATTTGGATTAAAAATCCAACGGTGAATAAAATTCACTGGTTGATCTAAAAGGTCATTTTGCTTGATTATAAAATCAATCATGATCTCTCAATGAGAGATTTTCTCAACAAATTGATTCTTTTCTTTCCCCTATAAATAGGAGCAAAGAGATGAAAAGAAGAAAGAAGAGGGAGAAACTCGATATAAAAATATACAGAAGGCTCTCAAAACAATAGAGAATTTAATTCTCAATAAATAAGAAGATCTCCCTCCTCTCAAACCTTAGGTAAAGAAAAAAGCAGAGATCAAAATATCTCTTTTACCTATCATACCATATCTAAGGGTTTAACCCTTATCAAGAACTCAGTTTTTTCTCTGGATCTGAGATCCACAAGACAAGTCTCTCATAAGTTGAGAATTTAATTCTCATCGGGAAGATCTTGTTCTTGAGAATCAAAGATTCAGGGAAGAACAAAATTGAAAAGAAAGAAGATGGGATCCATAGTACTCTAGAAACTTAGTTTCTTCAAATCAAGAACTTAGTTCTTTAAGAATCCGATCCAAGATCCTCAAAATAGTGATCTTGGTGATTGTTAATGGTCAAAATACCATTAACAGAGATTTAACCTCTCTGAAAATATGAACATGAGAACATGGATAAAAGAACATGGAGAAGATTGAGTCTATAATACTCCAGGAACTCAGTTCTTTCAGATCAAGAACTTAGTTCTTAAAGAACACGATCCAAGATCCTCAAAATTGTGATCTTAGTGATCGTTAATGGTCAAAATATCATTAACAGAGATTTAAGTTCTCTAAAAATATCAACAGAGATTAAATCTCCAAAAGAACTCAGCGCCTCATGTGAAAAGCACGTGAGCACCTAAGGCCAAGTTACATATGTCACGCCCCGCTTCCCAATAGACGGAAACGGTGACGTGGCAAGCCCGCGACGTATTTATTTCGAGAAGGTCATTTCCCGGAATAAATACGCTAAGCGTAATTGAGCAATATAAAATTTCAAGAAATTAACATAAGATTTAAACTTTAACAACTTTATTTACATTCCACTTGATACAATTACAATACATGAGTTCAACTGAAAGAAAATACAAGAATAGAAATTCCTGAACAGGTGGCATATATAAACTGAAAAAGAGGACAACTAGTCTAGGCATGAGTCGCGATCTGATCGTGCTCTTCCTCGGTGGTGTCCACCTCCTCAGTCTCCACAGTTTCTGACGAACATTCCAAGAAATAAAGATGGGTGGAATGCCTGTCAGCGAACTTTCGCTCGGTAAGTCCCCAAGAAATGGGTGTGAAGTATAAAGTATAATGATAAAAAATGCATATAATGAATTAATGGACTAGGAGATATATTTTTTAAACATGTCATTTATTGTAAGCATGACAATTCTATTTAACATGCAGTTCTCTATATATAACATGGCATAATAACATGAGCATAGTATAGTGTTCATATCAGAAAACTGCACTTTAATACCACTCATTCATTATCTATTTTGTGATATATCGGTACTATTAATCAGTGTCTGCTCAGTAATTACAGTTTACAGGTGTTCATGATTAAATATTGGAAACAAACTCAATATCACGGATATAGCATTTGGGAGTCGACACTGCAAGCAGAACAGGAAACCGACCGATATCCAAAGAGTTCTTTTGGAAATAAACATGTGTACACAATTTTGATCCAATATAATACAAGTGTATACACAACTCTTTGGTATGGACCATGACATGGTGGGGCTGCCCATGGCACACAAGAAATGATGGAGTGTGCAACTAGTGGGCACATGTGGTGTGATGGGCAATAAATGCATAAAGTTTTGATGTGATACTTTGCATCAAGTTTCCCTCCAATTCTCTGCATGCAAACCAGGCTTAAACAGCTAAATCAAGCAGCTTAAGAGTGATGTTGGAGTAGACACAAGACCACCACATGAATACGAGACTCTGTGCTCGGTTTTGGGCCGGCCACACCCTCTATGGATCCGAGCTCGCCGGCCCCCCTTACCCAAATGATCCCCATATTTTCCCTATCCCTTCCTTGCAGTCACATCACCTCATTCTTATTACTTGTTTAATCTTTTTTGGTGCCTATATAATCCAGATCAGCGAGCAAGGAAGGACTCTCATATATTCATATACATTTTCTTAGTTTCTTTGTTTTTGGTTTATGCTTGAGAGTGAGTGGGCTATCACTTGGTTTCTTCTTCTTCTTCTTCTCTCTTGAAACTTTCTCTTGAGAGCTTCATTATGGAGATTGAACAAGTTACCAATATCTTGTACCTCTTCTTCAAGTGTTAATATATTATTTGCTTTCTTTTCTTTACTTGCTTTGTTTTGCTTTTGTAATACCCAGTTCTTTTTGTACACCAATATCCATATTTTTATAATGTGTTGCTTACAAAATTTATTTATTTATATTTATAATTATTTTAATTATTTTAAAACCCCAACCTTTAAACCTACCCAAATCCTAATCCTATTTCCCTTTTATTTTCCTCTCTCCCCTAAGCCCAGCCCTCTCCCTCTCTATCTCTCTTTTTATTATTTTCCTGGCCTGGCCCAAGAAACCCCGGCCCAACTTCCCCAACCCGACCCGCTTCCTTCTTCCCCACTTCCTTTTCTTCTTTTCCCGCTTCTTTTCTTTCCTCCCCACGTTGCACTCGTTCCCACGCCCCCGCTCCTCGTCGCGATCATGTCCCTGTTTCCCCCAATCAGAGCAAAGCTCTGTTTGAATGTCAAAAAATCAAAATTTAAAGCAACGCTTCAAATTTCTTGCGCTGCGCGCAACGCGCCACGTGTCAAAAGCTGATACGTCAGCGCAGCGCCCAAGGCAGCGCGCCCAATCAGAGCAAGGCTCTATTTAAAATAAAAATTAAAGGAAGCAACTCTTCAGTTGCGCAAGCGCTGCGCTGCACGACACGTGTCAGCGCAGTTGCGCAAGCACAGTGGCGCAAGCGCTGTGCTGCGCGACACGTGTCAGCGCAAACGCAGTTGCGCTGCGCTGTGCGCTGCGCGACACGCGCAAACGCAGTTGCGCAAGCACAGTTGCGCTGCGCGACACGCGTCAGCGTAGTTGCGCAAGTACAGTTGTGCTGCGTGACACGTGTTACGCGCTGGGGCGTTTGCGCCAAACAGAATTAAAATTCTAGTAAGATCTTTCTGTTCTTGTTAAAACAAGAAGATTGTCTTCTGTAAAACAGAAGCCCTTGGTTCAAAGATCCAACGGTGGGAAAAATTCCCCAAATCACTCAGAGAAGATCTCTTTAACAAACTTAACAAATGTATGGGCACTATATAAAGACCCCTAGACCCCAACTCAAATCATCAACATTGTGAGAGATCAAGAACTTCAAAAACAGAGAGAACTCTGAAGAAAATTCAAGAAAAAGGTAAAAAAAAACTTTTATAAAATAGAAGAATTTTTTCTGAATAGATCATTGATCCAAGAACAAGATCAATGATCTTCAATAAAAAACAAATAATAATAGTGCCTTGCACTTTTTTATGAGCCATTGGTTCTGGAATCTAAAAGATTCTTTTCTTGAATCCAAAGTTGGATCAAGTTATTGAAACAGTGCCTTGCACTTGCTAAAACTGCACTGTTGCGCTCTTGGGTTGGCGCAAGCCACCAGAGAGCGCCACGTGTCAGCACCAGAACCATTTACGCTAGGCGCTTTTAAGATAGAGCATTGCTCTCTGTAATTGGCGCAACTTACCAGAGCGCGCCACGTGGCTGCAGCGCAACAGCGTAGCGCATTGGCGCAGTGCACTGCGCTGTTGCGCTTGCGCTCACTAGAGCGTGACACGTGTCACCTCCACATGCGCTTGCGCTCAATAATTGGCGCAAAACGCCTGACAAGTCACTGTCAGATAATTAATGCACTGCATTATTTACAGAAGGGCCAAGCCCAATTAAAAGAGCCTAACAGGTCAAATAAAATGCTATGCATTATTTTAAAGAAGGGCAGAGCCCAAATAAGAACAGATGCTCTGCATCATTTATAAAGGGACTGAGCCCAAATTAAAGGGCCTAGTAGGCCAGAATAAAATGCAGTGCATTATCAAACATGGGCAAAGCCCTAGCACAGGCCTAATAGGCCAAAAATCAAGAAAAACATCGAATATTCTCAACTGGACTTAGCCCAATCATGGCCGTAAGTCCTCAAATTAAATTGATCGAGCACGGTTGCTCTCCTAAATCAATTTACATCCGGTTTGAGGGTACATCTCCGAACTCCTCTGACCCCTATCGTTGTAATCCTTCAACGACGTCAGAGAGGTGACGGGTCCCGACAACCACACATCAATACGGACTGCGGGGTCCTTAAACTCGTGGACCGAAACGTCCTTAAAATAATGTTCGTCCCTAAATGGGAATGATGGACCACCATGTCCTTAAACTGGAAATTGACCGCAATGTCATTAAACTAAACAATAGAGCCAATTGCTCTTTTTTTGGATCTAAACGATCCCGTTAAGTTGATCTTAGTCTGGAGATTAGGCTAACTTATCTTTAACAAAAGTTTAAGTCGATCTTAGCCTCAATATGGCTAACGTATCCTTAAACTAAAACACCAAACCCAAATCTAAGTAAATACGGATTTGAGCTAATCTACGTTCTACGGGCGACGACATAACTTAGTCTCCATATACAATCCACGGGCATCCATAAACAAAACAAACACACACGACACGAAGTGAAATTTCTGGAGAAGGAGAAAGTGGTTACCGCGATGCGGTAACGTAATTAACTGCAGAGGCTTGCGCCTGCAGGGAAGAGCGTCCCCACAATCAAAAACCCCTCAAGCGAGGGGGACTCTGACAAAGTCTGCTACATCGGCCGCATTCGTCCAAACCTCCGATACACGGTGCCATAAATCAACTTGGCATCTTCGGAGAGGTGGACGGATAAAACCAAATAGCATCTGCCCCGAATCTCAGGCATGACGTCCATGTCTTGGCCACCGTTCGGAGGGGGACAGATTCTGGCATGCCCGGTGGGACCTTTTCCTCTTTCCACTCCGCACTTCGTGTGTCGTTTTCGCGAACGAATCGCGGTTTGTTAATGGTTGCCCTAGGGTTTCAAGTTACTAAGATTTGGTCTTTTGCCTGGCGCAGAAATCAAGCATCAATGGCCTCTAACTGCTCGAAGTGCCAATGCAACCGACGCTCCACCTCACCTAGGGGCATAGCATATAGGCCTCAAGCGGCCTCCGTTCTTACTATGCCTGTGGAGAAAGTGACTCAGGCCACCACCGGCCTGTTTTTCGGGACCATGATCCCTCCTGGAAGCTTCACCCTGCCAATACCCGTACCGAAAGCTTCAAAGAAGTCGGTCTTCGATCGACTTGCTACTCCCATGGCCCCTCTCGACGGGTCGTCCAACTCCTCGGTCTTCACCAGACTGAGTCTGAACTCCAAAGGGCCCGCCAAAAAGCCCATGATACCTGAGAAGGCCATCCCAAAGAAGACGGCTGCTCCCGAAGTCGCCAAGGCGGCTTCTCCTGTCAAAGAGTCAGTCTTTTCAAGGCTGACTATTCCGGCTCCTGCCCCTGCTCGAGAATCTGTCTTTGACAGATTGAATATTGCCACTCAGAGGACGACCTCCGTCTTTAAGAGGCTGGCACCAGTAGCGCCTCATTCGGACAGGGGGCAAGATGAAGCTGTCCCCTATCGCCGAGCCAATCCCAACGGCTCGTCATGCTCGACGTCGCCACTGGCGCCTAATAAGGAAAGCTGGGGGCAACTCCCCCTCGGGGCTAACTCCACCCGCTCTAATGGTGGAAGTTGATGCTGCTGTTCCAACTGGGAACAGCTTTGAACAGCTGAGGAGGGTACGTAAGAACTCTCCAACTGCTACGCTAAAAAGATCTCCTCTACCTGCGGAGAGGGTTCCGGAAACGAAGCTGGAGCAGCCCCCTCAGCGGCTATCCTCCAAAATTTATAAAGTTTGGCGAAGGGTTCAAGACTCCGTAATTGACCAAGGTCACTCTCGTCAGCAGAAAAAGGACGAAAGTACAGGAAGAAAAGGACCGCTAATCAAACAACAAAGGACGACCACCACCAGGGTGCCTGCTGCAACGGCACCCTCAACTTCAACAGCCCATAAGAGAAGGAGGCCGGAGAAAATTCCCATGCCCGCGGCAAATGCCAAGGACAGCGAGCCCAAACGCCCTAGGTCTGGGGGCATGGTGGTTCATACCGTGTACATGGCGTCTGGTAAATAGGGCAGCCGTGCATCTACAGGTCATCGACCGCTTACACGATCAGTGACCAAAGCTCAGGAGCAACAGCAAAAGCTCCAGGAGATGATGAACGCAATGTCCGCACTCACTAGGCCAAAAGAAAGCCCCGAAGCGTCCTCGGATGAATGCCAGGAGCAAGAAACTGACGCTGAATTCCTTCGTCGGATATTGGAGAGGAAGGATAAAGAGGCTGCTGAACAAGCAGCCAACATAAAGAGTATGGCCCTGCTGTTCCAAGACATGGTGGGGATGATGATCCAACAAGATCCTCCAGCTGAAGATCCCCCAATCGTCCTTGAAGACGACAGGGGAGAAACGTCAAATCCTCCACCGGCTCTGTCAACAGCCAAGGAGGATACAATCTCCAAAGCTAACTTGAACGAGTATATAGCCCAACAAATACGGGTTCATCATGCGACTGAAGCAGCCGGTCAAGTCGTAAAAACAGGACGACCCTATCCGAGCTGGTATGATCAGATAAAGTACCCGCCGGGCTATACAATACCCAAATTCCATGTCTATAAGGGGACGGGCAATCCTCACCAGCATGTTGCCCAGTTCAGGGCGCTTTGCGGCAACACCGGCGGTGATGATAAATCGTTGCTTCGTCAGTTCGTTGGCAGCTTGTCAGATACAGCGTTCGAGTGGTACTCTGAGCTCCCAAACGACTCTATCAAGAACTTCGCGGAGATGGAGCTGCTGTTTACCCAGCGTTTTGCAAGCGCTAGCGAACGCACCCCGATGACGGCATTGATTAATGCCAGGGTGAAGCCAGGCGAGACATGGGTCCAATATACTATACGGTGGCGGAACTTATGGTCAAAATGTGAGCAACGCATTGAAGAAGCTCCTGCAGTGGGTATGTTTGTGGGAACCCTTGATCCGCAAGGAACCATCTCGCAATTTATGATGTTCTTCAAGTCGACTACCTTCCAGGCCCTGATCGACAAGCTAGCGCAAATGGATCAGATGGGCCATAGACCTCCCCCTCCAAAGCCGGACTTTCGAAACGAGAAGGGGAAAGGAAAGGCGATCGTTGTCGCTAATGCTCAACAGCAGCCGAGCAACTTGAAACCGGCTGTCCGCCAAAATAATATACATCCGCACGTACCCCTTGAGGAGAGGCTAGGACGTCCTTACTCGTTTCCCCGAGATAAGACGAGAAGATTATTCGAGCTGGCGTTGCGCAATCGTCTCATAAATCTGCCGGATCCAAAACGTCCGTCGTAACCAAATGATGTCAATGAGCCCAACTACTGTCCCTATCACCGAGTACTGGGTCATCCGATCAAAGATTGCTACGTCTTCAAAAATTGGATTGAAGACCAGTACCAACAGGGTAAGTTCGCGTTGTCCGACAGATGGAAGGTGAATCCACCTTAGCCTCACACCCCTAAAAGGATGAATACGCCGGGGGCAACATGCTCTCTCGTTGAAGAAGCCCCATGGGAGGTTATGCTATCAGCCAAGACAAAGAGGATGCTAAATGATCTTCAGCAATCAGGTGGAAGAACCCGTTGGAGCTTCAGATCATTGAAAGGATGTTGAAATCGCGTCCAACTCCAAAGACTGATGATGGTGGCCCAAGCACTCACAACCAGCTGTCAAAATCTTCAAAGAAGAAGAAGAAGAAAGCCAAGAAGCACGTGAAGCCTGGCGATAAGCGCACGGACTTACAAAAACAAATTGACGCGCTGGAGGAATACAACCAGAAGGCACGGACTCCCATTACACTCCAAGAGTTCCTCAACCACGTCTTTCAAAAGGAAGATGAGGGAGAAAGTTCGTCGAATGAATCCGAAGAATACGTGGCGAGCTGTCATGTGATTTCCCATTCGTTCACAGACAATGAGGAAACTCCTTGCACTGAAAAGCTGGGGGCAGATCCTGAACCAAAAATTCTGGGGCCATCAGATGAAGTAATCGACGCATTCCTCAATGAAGCTCTCTTAAAAAGTAAAGCTGATCGGGAATGCGAGACGGCTATATTTGAAAGGGCCAAGCGCCAGCGACTTGACGAAAGAGTTGAGACGTTCCCGCTAGAGCAAGATACATCCACCGCGGATAAAAGCAAATTCAAGACGAGGAAAAGGTTCGTTAAAGCCATGTCAATGGGTATGAAGCTACCATCCTCTGAAGGAAGCATTACTGGTGAAGCGGAAATGCACCCCTCTTACTGCTTGTATCATCGGAAGATTTCGCACCCCACTGAAGAGTGCAAAGCTTTCGATAGATGGTGGCAAGGATATGTTGCTCACCGACAGCATTTTAAGCGGGAAAAGCGCAAAACTCGTCGGGAGCGGAAAAATATGACCGAAGGGCTTAACAGAACTACCGGTAATTGTCGCATGGTTAATGCCGGGGGATCACAAGTGCTCACATTCGGGAGCGATTCTGATGAGGAGCTGGAGCTTGGCCCTCTCTTTAAAGAGTCCACCTCGAGAAAAGGAGAAGAGCAGAAGGTCTGTGAAAATATCCGGCTGCGTAATCGCACGCTGCCCGAAAAGAATCTCGGACCCTCAAACAAAAAAGATAAAAGGAAAGAAAAGGTCTCTGAGGATATCGCCCTAGATGACCAAGTTGTGGAGGAGCTAACTGCCAAGGACACGCCAAAGAAAAATAAGGTGGATTATAACGTTTTAGCGCATCTGAGAAAGCTACCCTCCCAGCTTAGCATTCTTGACGCCCTTTTACTATCAAAAGAGGCGAGAGATTCGTTAATCAGGGCACTACAGGAGCCAGAGCAATTCCAAGCTTTCCTGGCCGAAGAAAAGATGAAGGATGAATTGGAGGAAGTGCATACAGCCGATGTCACTTTTGGCGATGAAGACCTTCTCCTCGGGACGTGCCAACACAATCGCCCCCTCTATGTCTCAGGATACTGCCACGATATAAAGATAGGCAAACTCCTGGTCGACAATGGATCCTCCGTTAATCTCCTCATTGTGCAGGTATTAAAAGAAATCTGCATGAGCGTCCAGCACTTTGCTCAGGACAAGATCACCATCTCCGAGTTTGACTCCCAATCATCAAGAACTCTTGGGTCTGTGATACTGACGCTACGCTTTGGGCTACTCGTTATGGACATTAAGTTCCACGTCATAGACGCCAAGACATGCTACAATGCGCTGCTCGGCCGACCATGGTTACACGAGTACAACATCATCCCTTCTACACAACATCAGTGTATGAAGTATTTTAAGGATGGTCTCGAGTATACCGTGACGGGAGAACTGAACCCATTCTCTGTGAACGAGGTCCGCAAATATGAAGATGCCAAATACTTTTTACCGTATTTCGAAGACACGGAGAGGTGTCACAAACCGGAGAACAAAGCTAATGCCACCATCCCTGTCTCCGGCAGTGATACCGAGGAGGAAGAGGAGATGATTTATTTGTTGGATATAGTGCCCTCAAAGTCAATTATTGGATCGCAGGTACGTGATTGCAATGATTGAGGAGGACCTATACCGGTAGGACAGTCTTACTCGAGATGATAGTATGCTATCTGGTTTGCCTTTATCAGTCGTGTATAGGTTCAGGTGACTGATCACGATTACACGTTGATAGAGCCCTTAGGATCTTGCTTGACTACCAATAGTATGAGGGCAATCATATAAGTGAGAGTTGGGTGGTCTATAAGCATATCCTTAAAAGTGGTCCCTAGTCGTGGGAGTTTCGAGACAGGGCATCGATACTCCGGAGTAGATTAGTGTATACAGTCGAGACCCCGACGAGGGGCGGTGGCCGGTCTCACAAGCCACTGGTGTTAGTTGGATCACCTAAGATGTATACAGGTGCTCATTGGGTTATGTGTACACCGGACAGGACTCGCCGGGAACCTGCTAGTCAGTATTATACATATCGTCAGATAGCAGTTCCCTGGTGACATGTGTACAGGTTAGTTCATCGACCTGAGGTCGTCATTTGTCTCGTGTGAGTTCCCACTGTGCTTTGATTTCTACCCTACCATGGCTTAAAGGAGTCGTGCAAACAGGTAGTTTTTGGGTACAGTCCCGAGCCACATGGAGGCACGTGAGCGGATCGGCAGGGGATTCGTCTCTCCCGGTATTGGGGGTTGAGATCGTGCTGTGTCTAGGAAAGACATTACACCAAGTCCTTGGCCAAGGCAGGTGAGATTTACTGGTAGGTACTCCAGTAGTATCTCAGGGTGTTCAGGGCTTGTCTCCGACACGACTTATACAGCTATTGGGGGTCTGACGTTACTAGCCCCCTAGGCTGGATATGCGATACTCATAGACGAACGGACCGGACTGTATATACATTGTCACTGTCATGCTCAGTAGGGTTTCCCGATGAGTTCGCTCATCGGCCTCCCTTGAGGTCATTCCATGGGCAGCCGTTACGCACAGCTAGTACCACTGACGACTTATGGTTAAACCCACTGTCAGGGTACTGACGAGTCATTAGAGTCCCCCACAGATAGTTTCCCAAGTTCGGGCGAAACGTTGTAGAGGCCGTATGGTTTTATGGCAGGGTTCGGAAAATGCACGTGTGTTTACGCACGTGTTATTTTTCGGGCTGATAATACTGGTGGGCTTTGGTTTAAGCCGGATCTATGTATTATACTGAGTAGATATAATATCTTTGTCTCAGTTGCATTTGTATTCGGTCGTAATACAAATGCGGGTATATTTATACAGTTACGGGGTTATCCTGAAATTCGTTTCAGGATCACTTTTGGAAGTTGCCAGTTTCCAGTTTTCTATCAGCCGTATTTAACATTCGGTTAAATGCGGATTTATCTTTTCTTGGGTGAGTCATGGTTCTAGAAGTTTCTAGATGATGAGAGGAAGCTTCTTGGAAGGTGACTAAGTTAGTGATTCATTGTTAGCATTTATTGTGAGATGAGGTGTATTAGTGACTCATGCTTTAGCTTTAATGTTTCTTGTTTACCTAAGGATATTTTCTCTTGATCTTTATCCTTGTGGTCACCACTTCCCTCCTACACTCACCTCCCCACCTCTTCATATATGTGGCCGGCCCCTCCCCTCTCTCATTCACTAATTTGATTAATTCATTTGGAAAAAAGATGATAGTTTTAGGTGTATGGAAATTTCATAGCTCATTTCATTCCATCACCCGACTTAATTGGCAACTTCATTAACCGTTTGTCCATGGCTTTGGACGAAGCGAGATAAAGTCTTCTATTCATTCTCTACATCATTCTTGGTCGTCTCTTTTAGCAAACTTGACGACTGAGTTGCCTCGAGTCAGAGGCGGGAGCCCGTTTAAAGATCCAATGACGTGGTGCCACCTGGACGAGGAGATCGGAGATCGACGAGATCGGAGCAGCCGCAACGGAGCGTAGGATGATGGTTGAAGAATGAAGGACTCGGATCGTACGGTATAACCTTTCTACCCTCTTTACAGTTTGTTAGTTTAGCGTTAATGGCAGATCCGGGTTATAGTTTGCGATAGCGCCAGTTATAAAAGTTTTTGTTCCGCATTTTGGCGTCTGAAAGACGGCCGGGGCGCTACCGTAGACTTACATTATTTGGGTCCGCCCCAACGCAACAAGCCGGGATAGCCCGCTCCCATGTTGATCTTTGGTAGCGACTTGGAAGATGAGGTCCATGCTGTATTCTCTGCTCGACCTTCAATACAAACGTCCGCTGACGAAGAGCAAAGTCTGCAAGTCACCATGGTTCCACCTGAACACCATAAAGAACTGGATGCGCTCGATATCTATAGTGTAGAGGAGTTGCGGACGTTCTATGTCCCTCCCAGGGGAGAAGGCAAAAAGGCAATTCTATTCTACCGCTCTGAAGAAAAAAAAGTGGAGAAAGAAACCTGGCACGGTGCGGATCATATACTTGACAGGCTTCAGCCCATCCGTCTGCCTAGATATTATACAGAAGGCTTGAAGAGGCTGTTGAAACGCCAGGGGATACCCTTCAAATAGACCGCTCGAAAAGCCAAGTTCTATGACAGGGTCTGGAACGTTCCCGGGACTCAGCATAAGTTGCCTAGTGGAAGGATGGAAACAATCGGGCTTGGTTACATTCGGTCCAAGAAACGAGAGCTACTCCGTGATTGCTACGTCGTACATGACTTCGATGAAGAAGCGGATGCTCAATGGGAGGACACTAACCCTGAACTAGTAAAAGTTCCTGATGCAAAAATGCCCAGTCCGTCGTTCGAAGAACAGATGGACAAGCTTATAAGGGAAGCTGGTCAAAAAGTCCGAGACGACCACAACCGCGAGATGGCAATCTAGGAGAAAGCCAAAACACAACGCCTCCTCCAACAGGCTGTGAAAGATGAAAATGCCGCTCCCTGTCAACCTATTATAAAAAAAGCTCGATGCAGAGGCAGAAATAAGTCGAAAGGAGAAAAAGGTGCTCAACAACAACAAAGCGAGACTAAGAAGCCACGCAAGCGGGAAACGAGCGGTTCCGATCTATCCCTTGTGAAGAAAATGAGTCGAGCATATTCCTTCCCTCAAGATAAGACGAAGAAAATACTTGAACTCGCTCTAAAACATCAGATGCTTATACTACCGAAATCTAAGCACCCTGAACAAGCAGGCGAAGTATCTCACCCAAACTATTGCTCTTATCACCGAGTAATAGGGCATCCTCTCGAAGACTGCTTCACCTTCAAGAATTGGGTCGAAGATCAGTATCAGCTTGGTAAGTTTGCTCTGTCTGACGACTGGAGGGTAACGCCGCCACAGAAGCACGAACCCAAAGCCACGAGAACAGAACCAACTCCATATTGAGCTTGGAAGCGAATTCGCACTTGCCACATGATAACAATATCAAAAGAAGAGCCCGAGAACATGGATAACCTTCCCTGGTGCTTCGAAAACAGCAACGATGAGGTGATCTCAGAATTTCCACCAGCACCGAAAGAGCTGGAGGATGGAATACATACTACTGTAGATAACCTTAAGAAAATTGAGTTGGGGACGGCGAACGACCCACGACCGACATTTGTCAGCGAGCTGCTATCTGAAGAAAGGGTGGCTGCGTTAAAAGACGTGCTTGAACAGCATAGAGATTGCTTCGCATAGAACTATTCCGAAATGCCGGGACTAGATTCAGAAATTGCTGTGCACAAATTGGCGATATCCCCGGACATCAAGCCAGTCAAACAAGCGCCGAGGAGAATACGGCTCGAGCTTGAGATGAGCATCAATGCTGAGGTCAAGAAACTGATCGACTCTGGCTTCATCCAGGAAGTCCAGTATCCCGAGTGGATCGCCAACATCGTCCCGGTGATGAAGAAAAATGGGACAGTGCGCATATGCGTAGATTTCCGGGATCTCAATAAAGCTTGCCCGAAGGACGATTTCCCAGTGCTAGTCACCGAACTGATGATAGACAATACGTCCACTCATGAGGTTTTCTCCTTCATGGACGGCTCATCAGGGTATAATCAGATAAAGATGCATCCCGAAGACCAGAAGCACACCGCCTTCAGGACTCCTTTGGGTATATTTTGCTACAAGGTGATGCCCTTCAGTCTAAAGAACGCCGGTGCCACCTATCAGAGGGCCATGACGAAAATCTTTGATGACCTTATACACGAAATCGTCGAATGCTATATCGACGATCTCGTGGTTAAAAGCAAATCGTACGAGGAACATCTCGGGCATCTGAAGACCGTATTTCAACGCCTTCGACAATACAACTTGAAGATGAACCCTCTCAAGTGTGCATTCGGAGTTTCCTCGGGCAAATTTCTGGGATTCATCGTCCGACATCGAGGTATTGAGACAGATCCGTCAAAGATCAAGGCGATCCTAGAAATGCCTCCGCCAAGGACTCTCAAACAGCTGCGGTCTCTCCAAGGGAATCTCGCGTATATACGGCGATTTATAGCCAACCTTTCAGGCAAGTGCCGTCCTTACAGCCACTTAATGAAGAAGGGAACTCCATTCGTTTGGGATAAAAAATTCCAAGGTGCGCTAGACGAAATCAACTAATACTTGCAAAATCCGCCAGTGCTGGCTGCTCCGGTCAAGGGAAAGCCTCTCATTCTCTATACGACCGCCCTCGAAGGTTCTTTAGGCGCATTATGGGCGCAAGAGAATGACCAGGGGAAAGAAAGAGCACTCTACTACTTAAGTCGAGTTCTTTTGGGGGTAGAAAGCAACTACTCTCCCATTGAAAAACACTGCCTGGCGTTGATCTTTGCGATAACAAAGCTCATGTACTATGCGTTGGCGCATGAAGTCCGTCTCATCTCGAAGGTGGACCCTCTTAAATATTTAATGTCGAAGGCCATATTGACGGGCGACTCTCTAAATGGGCCCTGCTCTTAATGGAGTTCTCGATAACGTATCAACCTCTCAAGGCAGTGAAAGGCCAGGCCATCGCCGACTTCCTCGTTGAGCATCCGATACCCGCCGATTCTCCTCTGAATTGCGATCTTCCAGACGAACATGCGTTTGATGCGATCAACGGCGGTGATACCCGATGGGAGCTTTATTTCGATGGAGCATCTTCCATGAAGAAGCGCAAATAAAGTACCCCTATAATCAAATCAGGGGTAGGACTCATCTTTGTGACCCCACAAGGAGGGATAATGCGCTTTGCTTTCTCCTTGACAGAGCCGAGGACGAACAATGAAGCCGAATACGAAGCTTTGATAGCAGGCCTCGAGATTGCCATCGACATGGGAATTGAAAACCTCCTCATATACGGAGATTCCCAACTGGTCGTTAGTCAAGTAAACGGCGACTACCAAACGTGCAAACCAGAGTTGGTGAAGTACGGCGAAAAGGTGCAGCAACTGTTGACCCAAATTCCTTCCTACACTTTGGAAAATATACCGCGTACAGAAAATAGCAAGGCAGACGCGTTGGCCAAGCTCGCTAAAGAACTGGCCGACGAAAACCTCGATGACGTAAGAATCGTGGTACAAAGCCGTCGGGTGCTTTCCCCAGCAGAAATATCTCCGGAATCATCCGAAGAAAAGGGAGCGACTGAGCAAATGGCTATGCAAATAAATAACCGGGGAAAGGCTGAGGACTGGAGGGAAGTCTTTATAGACTACTTCAAATACCGTCGAGCGCCCGAAGATGCGTCCTCAAGACATCAGCTTATGAAACGAGCTCTGTCTTTTGCCTTCGTCAATGATACTCTGTACAAGAGGTCATTTGATTCTCTGTGGTTGAGATGTCTGGGACCTGACAAAGCGAAAAGAGTCGTTCAGGAAGTTCACGACGGACTCTGCGGTTCTCACCAAGCAGGCCCAAAGATGAAGTTGAAGATCAAACGGATGGGCTACTACTGGCCCACGATGATTCAGGACTGCCTCGAATATGCGAAGCAATGCCACTCATGCCAAATTCATGGGGACTTCATCCACCAGCATCCAAATCCACTCCATCCAACGGTGGCTAGCTGGCCATTCGAAATGTAGGGAACTGACATAGTCGGCCCCATTGAACCAGCATCGTCTAGAGGACATCGTTTCATCCTGGCGACGACTGATTACTTCTCCAAATGGGAAGAAGCAGTACCGTTGAGGGAAGTGAAGACGAAGAATATCCTCCATTTCTTCAAGACGCACGTCATATATCGGTTTGGAACTCCGAGACGGATCATCTCAGATAACGGGCCAGCCTACAGAAGCTACAAGATCAGTCGCTTCGCGCAACAGCATAACATAGACTGGAGATATTCCTCAGTTTATAATCTGCGAGCTAACGGTCTAGCTGAGGCCTTCAACAAGACCTTGACGAAGATCATGAAGAAGACGGTGTCCCGAAATAAGAAGGACTGGCACGAGAGACTGCAAGAGGCTCTATGGGCGTATCGAACTACGTTCAAGACGTCCACGAACACAACGCCATACGCGTTGGTATTCGGTACGGAAGCAGTACTCCCCCTAGAGATAGAGTTACCCTCTCTACGAGTGGTAGTCCACTACGAGCTGACGAACGAAGAAAATGCTCACCTTCGGCTTGAGGAGCTTGATGCCCTTGATGAAACACGGCTCATAGCGCAACAAAATCTGGAAGCTTATAAAGTAAAGATGACGCGCTCATATGAAAGATTGACCCGACCGAGAACATTCCGCCAAGGCGAACTCGTGCTAGTGGTCAAAAGGCCTATGATCCCCAATCGCGCCAAACGGGGAAAATTCGAGCCAAACTATGAAGGCCCGTACATCATAGACAAGGTCTATCAGGGTGGAGCCTATCTACTCATGGATATGCACGGTGAAAGGCCTTTCAGGCCAATAAACGGTCGCTTCCTGAAAAAATACTACGCTTAATGAGCCACAGCCTAGGTCAATGATAGATGATGACGACTATGTCCACTCGCTATCTTCCTAAGCCCAAACTCTATAAGTAGTAGCCGGCCTTCTCCCGACGGACCGAAACGTCCTTAAACAAATGACGGACCGAAACGTCCTTAAACTAATGGCGGATCGAAACGTCCTTAAATTAACAAAAGACCGAAACGTCTTTAAATTACTACCGCAGCATTCTTAGGCTGACGAGATGAATAAAAAAAGGGAATAAAAATAATAATAATAATAATAAACGGTATGTCCATAAGCAAAATGGGCACGGATAAAAACCCGAAAGGGCTCCGTGAGTAAAAGCAGCAAGGCTACCGGCGAGTGTACGTGAAAACCTGAAAGGGCGCAACCTCGTAAAAAAAAAATAAAAAGAATAAAAAAGAAACGGTACGTCCATAAGCAAAATGGGCACGGATGAAAACCCGAAAGGGCTCCGTGAGTAAAAACAGCAGGACTACCGGCGAGTGTTTGTGAAAACCCAAAAGGGCGCAACCTCGTTAAAGGACACTTACAAGGTCCTCTCGACCTTGTAAGGAGAAACCACCCACGTGAGATCCTTACGACTTACAAGGGAGCAGCACACTTAGGGATCCCCACGATTCCTAAGGAGAAAATACACTTGCGAGATCCTCACGACTCGTAAGGAGAACTCTCTTATGGAACCCTCACGGCTCATAAGATTCGAAAGTATTAAGTTACAGAGACCTAAACCTGTACTTAAGCAACCCCCACAACTTCCGATATTGCCCTACAAGTGGTTCAATACTGACCCTTGTATACAATCTACGGGCGCGAATAAACATTTCCCTAACCAAGTCCCATCCATGACTGGGGATATGTACGCATGATGAACAACCCTTGTAGGTCCTCTCGACTTACAAGGAGAAAACCCTATTGTAGGATCCTTACGACTTACAGAGGAACATACACTTAGGAATCCTCACGATTCCTAAGGAGAAAATACACCTACAAGATCCTCACGACTTGTAGGGAGAAATACCTTTGTGAGACCCTTACGGCTCATGAAGTCAAAAGCCTTGGCCGATAGGACCTTAATCCTGTTCGCTAAGCCACATTTGTTCAACATCGACAGAGGCAAATGATGATTCGCTCCTGGCAATATCCAAGTTGTAGCGGTGCTGATGCCGAAATCGGTGTCTAATTTCAGGTTTACGGTGAAAAGCCAGCAAGCCGCACATGCATACGAAATAGCCGAAATGATGGGGCAACTTACAATAAAAAGCAGCAAGTAAAAACGTATGCATACAAAATAGCCGAAATGATTGGGCAACTCGCAATAAAAAGCAGCGAGTAAAAATAAAAAATAGCCGAAATGATTGGGCACCGCGAAAAATAGCCGAAATGATTGGGCAATCGTGACCTTCGCGATATAAAAGCTGAAATGATAGAGCATCGCGGAAATAAAACAATAAAAATGAATAAAACTTTTTCCCTACAGTTGAGATCACATCGATCCCTGTATACAATCCAAGGGCACAAACAAAGAGGGAACCACACCTTCCCAATAGGCTCCGCCAGAAAGCTAAGCCAAATCTCGACGGTTCGCCAACAACCTAGAGACAACCGCGACATTCTTCTTGATACGACAGACGCAGTGCCAGCAAACGAAGCGAAGATCAAATTCCTAGCTTCACGGTTTTGACGGTAACTTATATGAAACCCGAAAGACCGCCACAGATTAGTTCAACCCCGAAGAAACCAGTGTCTTCGGCAAAATCCTTCGACTCAGGGAAATCAGTGTCCTTGACGAGAACACCCCGATTCGCGTCGACCCGCAGAGAAACTAGCGTCTTTGCAGGAATACATCGATTCGTTTCAACCCCGAAGAAACCAGTGTCTTCGGAAAAATCTTTCGACTCGGGGAAACAAGTGTCCTTGACGAAGAAAATCCTGATTCGCGTCGACTCGCAGAGAAACCAGTGTCTTCGTGAGAAATTCTCGATTCGTTTCAACACCAGGGAAACAAGTGTCCTTGGCAAACTCCTCAACTCAGGGAAACCAGCATCCTTGATGAGAGCCTCCTGATTCGCGTCGGCTCGCAGAGAAACCAGTGTCTCCGTGAGAAATTCCCGATTCGTTTCAAGCCCGAAGAAACCAATGTCTTCAGCAAAATCCTTCGACTCAGGGAAACAAGTGTCCTTGACGAAGAAAATCCTGATTCGCGTCGACTCGCAGAGAAACCAGCGTCTCCGCGAGAAATTCTCGATTTGTTTCAATCCTAGGGAAACAAGTGTCCTTGGCAGACTCCTCAACTCAGGGAAACTAGCATCCTTGATGAGAGCCTCCTGATTCGCGTCGGCTCGCAGAGAAACCAGTGTCTCCGCGGGAAATTCCCGGTTCGTCTCAACCACGAAGAAACCGGTGTCTTTGGTAAATCCTTCGACTCAGGGAAACAAGTGTCATTGACGAAGAAAATCCTGATTCGCGTCGGCTCACAGAGAAACCAGTGTCTCCGCCGGAAATTCCCGGTTCGTCTCAACCCCGAAGAAACCAGTGTCTTCGGCAAATCCTTCGACTCAGGGAAACAAGTGTCCTTGACGAAGAAAATCCTGATTCGCGTCGGCTCGCAGAGAAACCAGTGTCTCCGCGGGAAATTCCCGGTTCGTTTCAACCCCGAAGAAACCAGTGCCTTCGGCGAAATCCTTCGACTCAGGGAAACAAGTGTCCTTGACGAAGAAAATCCCGATTCGCGTCGACTCGCAGAGAAACCAGCGTCTCCGCGAGAAATTCTCGATTCGTTTCAACCCCAGGGAAACAAGTGTCCTTGGCAAATACCTCAATTCAGGAAAACTAGGGTCCTTGATGAGAGCCTCCTTACTCGTGTCGGCTCGTAGAGAAAGTAGTGTCTCCGCGGAAAATTCCCGATTCGTCTCAACTTGCAAGATAAAGCCTCAGGCAGCAGGGATTAAAAAACTTATTTCCTGAGCAATGAGACCCTGCAAGTCAGTCTAAAATGGTCTCTTGCATACTATTCACGGGTCTCACTCTCCAAAGTCGAATCTCGACAAGGAGGGAAACAACCGCTTACGGGTCCTCTCGACTCGTAAGAGGGAAAATTCTCTTATAGGATCCTTACGACTTATAAGAGAAAATGCACTTAGGAATCCTCACGATTCCTAAGGAGAAAATACACCTACGAGGTCCTCTCGATCCGTAGGAAGAAAAGTCTCTATATGACCCTCACGGCTCATAGAGTTGAAAAGTCTTAGGCGGCAGATCTGAACCTGCGGCCTAAGCCATCGCTACCTCTTGGAAAAAACTAAGTTATCTGCCAATTATGTTTATCAAGGCAGCATGCTGATAATAAGAAAAGGGAGAAAGTAAAAGAGCATATAAGACATTGCAAAGAAAAAATGTGTATCTTTATTTATTAACTTCAATCAAATATAAGGTGAATCGTACAAAAGAATAAAGAATGGATACATATTATTTGAAAAAGAAAAATTTTACAAATACATTGATACAAAGGCAGCTACTGGGAAGGAAGCGTCTTAAATAGCTCTATCAGTTGTTCGCACACTTCCTTCCATGCCTTTTCCTGAACGGCCACCACCGCCAGTTCTGTCTCCACTTGAACCCTTTGCTGCAAGAGAGATGCAAGCTGCTCCCCAACGGCCTGCTGAGCTGCTTTGCGGCCTTGGGAATTACGCTCGGCAGCATCAAGTTTCTGCTTCAAGTTCAGCCCATTTAAGATATGCTCCAGAAGGCCCTCGAAGACAGCCTTCACCTCGGCAGCATTCGCCTCAACTTCAGCACGTAGGCGAGCAGTTTCGCTTGAAGACTCCTGACACTCCTTCAGCCTTAAAGCTGCTTCCTGTTCCAAATGGCGGAAATGAGAAGTGCTTTGCTCGAGCCATCCTGCCCGTTGAGTACTCACGGCCAAAACCTCAGGGGCAGGACGCATCGACTCCAGCTGATGCAGGCGAGCCTCGATCTCCCTGCAGTGATTAACCCAAGACGCAACGATGCCCTCGTCATGGAAATTTACGAGTATCACCAGCATTGGGTTAACCGCCGTAGCAAAATCTGGGGCAGACGTAGGAGTCTCGACGTCGAGTTCCTCGATGTAGTCGCTCAACATGTGCAGACTATTCGCGGCGCCTTTCGAGGACGGACGTCTCAAGAAAGGGCCTTCCGGCATTGTGACACGAGGCTCGAAGGGCGCCGAGATTGGAATGACAGCTAAAAAAAAACAAGATACGATTAGAGGACACCTTAAGAAAAAAAGGGGGGATCATCAATGCAATAGTTTGCTATACCAACTGCAGCAGGTGGCAAGGCCGGAAGAGCCGGTGGCGTGGCCGATCTTTCATCCCCTCCTTCGATTTGTAGCACTGCAGTCAGGACGAGAAAAAGTTAGAAATAATTCCATCACTGAAAAAGAAAGATATCATTCGGAAACTATACTCACCAGCGCCACTAGAGGGAGAAGCTAGTTCAGATGGGAAGGAGAAGTGTGGGAGCAACACCTGATAAAGATGGTCAAAAAGCACTCCTGAAAAGACACAACAGTACGACTTTAGTACATAAATTATGCGTCTGAAAGATAAGACTAATAAGTTGCAAACCCATACCTTCCAACATCTTCGATGGTATGAGAGAGGGCTGAGAGGTGACCACCGCCAAGGCAGTAGTTGATGGCGCTCCCTCGAGCAATGGAGCATCGGCACTGGCTGCACCTGCGTTAAAAAACAAGGGTAAACCTGTCAGGAAAGATTGCAAGACAAAAAAAAAGGGGACGGTAATCCGAAATTTACCTGATGAGCCTCCAGCCGAGACGGAGGCGTCTCCATCCTCCATCGACATAAGTCCACCACCCGTAGCCTTATCCCCAGACTCCACGGGGGCCGTCGTCGTGCTCGCGAGGCCAGGAGACGGCGGAGGGCCGTAGGCGGAGAGAGATATGACCGGAGCATTGCCAGACTCTTGAGAAAGAGCGGTCGGCTCATCCTCAGGAATCATGTCCACCTCACCCGCTACTCCCTCGGGCTCAGCAGTCGCGGCTGTCTCGTCCGCCGTCGCCATAGGGTCATCGGTCTCAGGCGTTCCGTCCGCTGCTAGCTCGGGCTCGGCATCGGCCACCTGCTCAGGCATAGTGGACGTGACCATTTCGTCAGCCACTACTCGGGCCCGGCAATCCCGGTTGTGTCGTCCGCCATCGGCTCAGGTTCGACCAATGCCTCTTCCTCTGGCCCCTCAGGTTCGACGGTCTCCGCCTCCCCCTCGGTTGGACTTGGCCCTGCAAGACAGAATATATAAGAACCGACAGCTTTATAATTCTTACAACAAAATTCTAAAAGAAATATTACCTAAGGTGGACTTATCGTTAGCCTCCCTATTGGCGCGCATTGCCTGTCTATGAGCTGTAGACAAGGCGACCGGGGGCTCTTCTGAGGGAGTATCAGCACGAGGGACAGTGCTTGGGCCCGCTCCAATGGCCAAAGCAGCCCTGCGTGCCTTCGCTTCGTGCCTCAACCGCTTCCTCTCCTCCAGGACCGTCGCGATGGACCTCTTCGACGCTTCCTTCATCAAGGTGTCATCGTCCTCGTTTAAAGTTGCCTCCAGAGCCTTCAAGGCATCTCTCATCGTCTCTTCAAGTCGGGTCTCTCGCGGTAGCCCCGAGGAGGCAGAAACATCGGCGGCTGGCCCAGGAAGAGTCTCCGCGTCACCTGGCGGGATCGGCATTGTGGTTCCTGCGATAAAAAAGGGGGAGATTAGATCGACCATAACACAAGGAGAATAAAGACTTGATGAATCGAAATGTACCAAGGCCTAAGGACGCTCTAAGTCGTTCCTCCTCTTGGAAAGTCTTGAGGGAAGCGGCAATGGCTTCTTCAGTGGTGATGCCTGTTTGAAGAAAAGAGGGAGAAAACGTTAGTCAAAGGCAATAATAAAGATATGATGCAATAAAAAATGCGACTAGTGATTACCTGATTGTGCAAGCTTAGCTAGCCACGCGTCGCGCCTCGCCAATCGCTCTGAAGCTGCGATGGCGGCCGCCAAGTCCGTGTCATCCGGCGGCATGACTAATCCCCTGTTGGTCCCGTACTCACCCAGGCCCTCACTATAGGGAGCATGGGGTTCCTGACCGAACGCAACGTCAGCTGTGAAGAGCGACTTCTTTTTCTTCTTCTGCCCACCAGCCCTAGGTGCACCCGGGATCGACTTGCGCTTTGCAGGCACCTTGGGGCGGCGGGTCCCGATGTCCGTGCCCACACCAGACTCCGGCAAAGCCATAACTACTGTCTCCACTGGAGCACAAGGCGCTGGTGGTGCATCCGCAGTATCGGGAAGCGGCAATCCGCATGGAGGACTCTGCACACGCGATGGTCCGGCTCTAGCATCTTTCAAAGGGGGAACTACCGGGGTCCTTGGCACTAGAGGAGCTTTGCGGTCGCTACCTGGAGGCACACCCTTACGGTCGACCGGCAATCGCTTTTCTTCCTTTATAACGGCTCCCGTCGAATGATTGTATCATTCTGTATATACCTTGAGGAGTCATGGGGCGCAAGCCGGCTCGCTGATAAAAAAATGAGAACCCGTATTCAGACGCATGAAGTGATACAGCGCGTTCTCCATCCCTTCTTCAGTAGCAGCAGGTTCCGATAGGAAAGCCTCCAATGGTACCCCTTGATTGTAGCTTAGTTGTTGGGCGAAACGATGCGGGTTGTATCTCATGAAAATCGCCGCACCGTTCTGCCTGAACACCAAGAAGCCCGGTCTGATAGAATATATATGGAGGGTCTCCCGGGCCGTCAAAACTGATGTCCCATCTTTGAAAGTGTCTTGTAATGGCCGCACTGCAGTGGTAGATGCTTTTCCAATAGTCAGCACTTTGTCAATGAAAGACACCCCGTCTCCAACGGTGTAGGGACGAAGGAGCAAACCCCTGGCATTCCATGGCGATGGAGTCACAATTGATGCGCCAATCAGCTGTATGATTCGAGGGAAGCTGCACCTATCATAGAACGACGGCCTTTTGTGCATACCGAAGACGCCCGATGTATGTAGCTCGAGCCATGATACGAAGTAGTGCATCGGGAAGATCATGTGCAGTACCCCAGGCTCATTAGCATCCACCGCTTGACTAAGGCCATGATACAAGTGTGCCAAGCCGGCGATCCCAACAGCCACTTTTACCCCAATGGTCATCCGGTGAGCTGGGTAAAAGACAGAGGGCCGCATATGGCGAGAATGCATCGGGAGCGCAAACCAACTAAGCCATAGCCCAAGAAATCCTAAGAAGAAGGCCTCCTCGTCCATCCAGGGGGCTGCAACTTCCGCAAAAGACACAGTCGGGGAGTTAGGAAGGAAAAAACCCTTTTGGTCTATTTCCTTCGCCGGCAGGTTATCCAAACCTAGACCGAAAGGGTCATCAAGCATGGCAAACTTGGCAGATTCTGCCGAGAGGACATTTGGGTGAAGGAATCGAGCGATGAAATCCTCGAAGCTAACTCCTCGACTCCCACGTTCGATGAAAAGGGCCTCATAGATGTTCAACACTTTGATCAAACTTGGAAATTGATGTTGAACAGCATTCTCCGGAGTGAGGCCCCTTACTGCCGGCTTAGCACCGAAGACATACTCGTCTGTAGGAAGCAACTCCTCATAGTGCTCCCCTATAACCGGTAAGCCGGAGACCTCTGTGAATTCCTCCAAAGAAATCGACACTTTCCGGTCCATTGCGAGGAAAGTGTGAGTAAGAATGTTCCACTGCTCCAAAAAGGCCTTGAACCACCAGGTGGGAAGCGTGGGATATTGGAAGAGGGAGACGTAAACTGCAGTGTACAACCATAACCTTATCAACTGTGACTTCTTCGCCGACAGAATATAGCGAGCCCATGGCAGATAGCCGATTGGGTGGCGGGGGATCAGACCTATGTTATATGATTGCCCCCATGGTCGCGCCTCGCCTTGACAAATACGGCGTCCCAGAATATCCAAAACCATAGGACACTGAACCGGAATTGCATCTATAGCGGGATGAAGAAAGCCCTTCGAAGTCCAATCAACCATCTCCACGGCATACTGCACCGGGGGTGGGCTGGCATAGTGGATTGCCGTAATAGGCTCTGACGGTACTGCGCACGAAAAGCTCCGTCGACCCATGATAATTTGGTTGTACCACGACCCCCAAAGGTGAAGATTCTTATATTCCGGGTCGTGGTCCCTGATCATAGCTAGGACTTCGCGGTCCACGGGCGCTTCGGGAAATCCTTCCTCCGAACGAGCAAACGGGAATGAGGTATCGAAAGACATGTTCACTGCAAGGGAACAAAATTAGCCGTTAGTGTTGCAATTCCAACGCTTGGCGTTTAAATTTTTTTAATTAACTAAATTAAAAATTAATTAAAATTAAATTAAAATTAATTACACCACACTGCAGTGCAGTGGGTAGGAGACCAAAGGGGGACCCACAAAATCTGGATGACAATGCATCAGTTAATAAGACAACCCCATCATTGGATGAGATTGTCAGTTAATCCCCAAGAGAATATTCTCATTAATAATAAAAATCCCTAGAGACAAGGAGAAAATCTCCTCTTTCAGAGTAAAACTCTATCACAGAGTGACACTTGTCAAACTCTGGTCTCAGGGGAATAAGATTCCTTAAAAGAGCCTAGCTCTGTGATAATGATGAGAAAATCTATTAAAAAAAAGTTTTCTTTAAACTCCTAAAAAAAAGAGATTAAATTTTTTGGGATCTTAAAAGATCCATGAAGACCCTTAGGAGTTCTTCATTTTTAGGTCAAAAAGATCTACATTTTGATCCATGAGCAAAGCTCTGTTCATGGGTTAAAACCCATGAACAAGATCTCAGTAGATCTATGGATTCTTGAGAGCAAAGCTCTGTTGGTGAAACCCCAAAGGGGTTTTCTCTAGATCAGAAGATCTATAAGAGCAAAGCTCTGTTGGTTGAGATTAATTAAAATTAATTTAATCTAAAATTAATTTTACCTAAAGTTTTTCTAACTTTGGAAATGAGAGCAAAGCTCTGGAGTTCTTGAAACAAGAGCAAGGCTCTGAAGTTCTTAAGCAAGAATAAAGCTCTGAAAATCAAAATCTTGGAAAATGGTAAAAAAAATTTCTAAGGGCCAGGGGTCCTATTTATAGGCGCTTGCGCCCCTTCAACTCCTGAGTTGATCCAACGGTCAGGATCTTGCCACCGCTGCACTCACGTGCGCGCCACGTGAGCGCAACGGTGGGGAAGCATTTGTTTCCCCCAATCAGAGCAAAACTCTGTTTGAATTTCAAAAATTCAAAATTTGAAGCAACGCTTCAAATTCCTTACGCTGCGCGCAACGCGCCACGTGTCAAAAGCTGATACGTCAGCGCAGCGCCCAAGGCAGAGCGTCCAATCAGAGCAAGGCCCTATTTAAAACAAAAATTAAAAGAAGCAACGCTTCAGTGGCGCAAGCGCTGCGCTGCGCGACACGTGTCAGCGCAGTTGCGCAAGCGCAGTGGCGCAAGCGCTGCGCTGCGCGACACGTGTCAGCGCAGTTGCACAAGCGCAGTTGCGCTGCGCCGTACGTTGCGCGACACGTGTCAGCGCAGTTGCGCTGCGTGACACGTGTCACGCGCTGGGGCGTTTGCGCCAAACAGAATTAAAATTCTAGTAAGATCTTTATGTTCTTGTTAAAACAAGAAAATTATCTTCTGTAAAACAGAAGCCCTTGAATCAAAGATCCAACGGTGGGGAAAATTCCCCAAATCACTCAGAGAAGAATCTCTTTAACAAACTTAGTAAATCTATGGGCACTATATAAAGACCCCTAGACCCCAACTCAAACCATCAACATTGAGAGACATCAAGAACTTCAAAAACAGAGAGAACTCTGAAGAAAATTCAAGAAAAAGGTAAAAAAACCTTTATAAAATAGAAGAATTTCTTCTGAATAGATCATTGATCCAAGAACAAGATCAATGATCTTCAATAAAAAACAAATAATAATAGTGCCTTGCACTTTTTTATGAGCCATTGGTTCTGGAATCTAAAAGATTCTTTTCTTGAATCCAAAGTTGGATCAAGTTATTGAAACAGTGCCTTGCACTTGCTAAAACTGCACTGTTGCGCTCCTGGGTTGGCGCAAGCCACCAGAGAGCGCCACGTGTTAGCACCAGAACCATTTGCGCTAGGCGCTTTTAAGATAGAGCATTGCTCTCTGAAATTGGCGCAACTTACCAGAGCGCGCCACGTGTCAGCAGCGCAACAGCGCAGCGCATTGGCGCAGCGCACTGCGCTGTTGCGCTTGCGCTCACTAGAGCGTGACACGTGTCATCTCCACATGCTCTTGCGCTCAATAATTGGTGCAAAACTCCTGACAAGTCACTGTCAGATAATTAATGCTCTGCATTATTTACAGAAGGGCCAAGCCCAATTAAAAGAGCCTAACAGGTCAAATAAAATGCTATGCATTATTTTAAAGAAGGGCAGAGCCCAAATAAGAACAGATGCTCTGCATCATTTATAAAGGGACTGAGCCCAAATTAAAGGGCCTAGCAGGCCAGAATAAAATGCAGTGCATTATCAAACATGGGCAAAGCCCCAGCACAGGCCTAATAGGCCAAAAATCAAGAAAAACATCGAATATTCTCAACTGGACTTAGCCCAATCATGGCCGTAAGTCCTCAAATTAAATTGACCGAGCATGGTTACTCTCCTAAATATATTTACATCCGGTTCGAGGGTACATCTCCGAACTCCTCTGACCCCTATCGTTGTAATCCTTCAACGATGTCAGAGAGGTGACGGGTCCCGACAACAACACATCAATACGGACTGCGGGGTCCTTAAACTCATGGACTGAAACGTCCTTAAACTAATGTTCGTCCCTAAATAGGAATGATGGACCACCATGTCCCTAAACTGGAAATTGACCGCAACGTCATTAAACTAAACAATAGAGCCAATTGCTCTTTTGTTGGATCTAAACGATCCCGTTAAGTTGATCTTAGTCTGGAGATTAGGCTAACGTATCCTTAACAAAAGTTTAAATCGATCTTAGCCTCAATATGGCTAACGTATCCTTAAACTAAAACACCAAACCCAAATCTAAGTAAATACGGATTTGGACTAATCCA
Source organism: Agapanthus africanus (assembly GCA_030015575.1). NCBI lineage: Eukaryota > Viridiplantae > Streptophyta > Magnoliopsida > Asparagales > Amaryllidaceae > Agapanthus > Agapanthus africanus. The sequence goes on from JASDDO010000016.1 coordinate 417,485,656, forward strand.
CGTCCTACGGGCGACGGCATAACTTAGTCTCCGTATACAATTCACGGGCATCCATAAACAAAACAAACACACACGACACGAAGTGAAATTTCTGGAGAAGGTGAAAGTGGTTACCGTGATGCGGTAACGTAATTAACTGCAGGGGCTTACGCCTGCAGGGAAGAGCGTCCCCACAATTAAAAACCCCTCAAGCGAGGGGGAATCTGACGAAGTCTGCTACATCGGCCGCATCCGTCCAAACTTCCGATACACGGTGCCATAAATCAACTTGGCATCTTCGGAGAGGTGGACGGATAAAACCAAATAGCATCTGCCCCGAATCTCAGGCAAGACGTCCATGTCTTGGCCGCCGTTCGGAGGGGAACAGTGTAGGGTTCCTAGGCACTCTCAAGAGGTCTCACAAGGCATCAACCATGCCAATTTCAAATTTTACGGGTGCCGAGAAACCCTAATACGGATCGTTAACTAGAAATTTAGGCGAAATACGAATCTAGTTAACAACTTAACTAAAGATAAGAAACTACAACCTTTGTAGATCCGGATATCCACTTCCTTAGCTCCACGTAGACGTCCTCTCGCTGTCCGTCTCGAATCCCGAACTCAAGCATCGGCTTCATCGGAGAAATGGGCGGGCAAGGTCGTCGGCTTCGTGCCGAAGATGACCTACGTCGAGGTTTCATAAGATCTAGCTCCGACTTCACCAAGTTGTGAAACTTGTGAAGAAAACACCCAAAAAAACTTGGCAAGAGGTAGAGGGTGAAGAAATAGGAGGTGGGTTCACTTTAGAATTGGATTTCTCACACTTTTGCTCAAGATGCCATTGTTGAAGACAAGGTTTTTCTTGAAGAAGAAGAAGGAGGAGCTTAAGAATATGATAAGTTTCTTATTTTAAAATGAAACTAATATGAATACTTATCATATACTAACCATGGTCAAGTGTAGAGATTAAACTAAGGTTAGTTGGAATGGTTAGGGTTAAGGATGAGATAAGAATGGTGGACTTTGTCAAAGCTTCAAGAAGCTTCAACATAGAAACAAAATAAGCCACCATTCTTAATAATATCCAAAATGAATAAATAAATAAATAACTAAGTAAATAATCAAAACCCTAACCATTCATATAACCATGGTTTAATCTTTACATAAACCCAAGTGAGCAAGTATCATCAAACATGATACAAACAAGTGCACAAAAAATATATCACATATACAATGTGTATCAAGTGAGAAAATCCTTTTAAAATGAACCAATACTAGTTAATGCAAAGCAATATATCAAATATATAATTATACATTAAATCATTAAATCAACACTTGATTTAACGATCCGGTCATATCGCATATAATCGACTAGTATCCAATGTATCGACTTATCGAGTCAATCCTTGATTCGATATCTAGGTTATAAAGCATATAACCAATCGATACATTCATCGCGAGAATGAAATATGGTATCACATACACGCATTATTCTCGCTCCCGCACATATCTCATATGCACTCCTATTTCGTTTCGCTTGAGCTAGGAAACCTCTGTGTAGGACTCTAAAGACTCGTCAATACGCCGGTAGCAGATGATGATCATATCAAGCACCCACAAGCCTCAAGCGGTCTGCTAAACGTAACGGCCACCCGGGTATTGAGCGATCAGAAGATCGACGAGCAAGCCCGCTCACACTCCTGTGAATCCAACCAGTAACACTTACCGTACAATCCGGTCTGTTCGTCTGATATGTCGCATATCAAGTCTAGGGGTGGTATACGTCAGACCCCAATAACCGATAAGTAGTGCCGATGTGAGGCTCATAACGGGTCGAGAAACTACTGGTAACACTTACCAGCAAATCTCTGATCAGCCCTGGCCAGGGACTTCCCTGTTACGGCCAATCGAGCACTGCGCAACATCAACCCCCAATACCGGGAGAGACGAAACCCCTCCTATCGCTCATTGCCTCCATGTGACTCGGGACTGTACCCAAAGACCACCGTTTTGCACGCCCTCATGGACGTGGTAAGGTGGAGATCAAAGCACAGTAGGAATCACACAAGACTCTATGACGATCTCGGGTCTACAGACTAACCTGTACAAGTGTCACCTGAAAACTGCCATCTGACGTGAGGTATAATACCATCTGGGAGTTCTCGGCGAGTCCGTCCAGTGTATCCAGTCTCCACTGAGCACCCGTATACCATATCTGATGTCAAACACCAATGGATATGGGATCATCCATTGCCCATCTCATGCGTCGAGAAGCGTATACGCTAGTCTACACTGGTATATCGATGCCCTGTCTCGATACACCCACGACTAGGGACCTTGAAGGATGTACTTATGGACTACCATGTCCCCACTAGTATGATCTGCATCATAGTCCAGGTAGTCAAGTACACATCCTAAGGGCTTTATCAACATGTAACTATAAGACAGTTTAAAGAGACAAGTGTACATGTTAAGATAAAGAGTAACCAGATAGCATACTATCATATCGAGCAAGAAAGTCATCTCTATATATGTCCAAGCATCCAATATAATATACATCATCTGTACAATACTGGCCTCTAGGGCATACATACAACTAACAATCTCCCACTTGCACTAGGGCCAGCTGCTGTAGTATCGCATCCCGAAGAGTCTCTCAAACTGTATCTGGGGAATGGCCTTCGTGAGTGGATCCGCCGTGTTGTTCTTCGTGTCAACCCTCCTGACCTCGATCTCCCGGCGATCAACTATCTCCCGGATTAGGTGATACCGCCTCAGAATATGCCTGGATCGCTGATGGGACCTGGGTTCCTTGGCCAAAGCCACCGCTCCATTGTTATCGCAATACAAAGGTATTGGATGCTCAATGGATGGAACCACTCCAAGTTCAGTAATGAACTTCTTGATCCAGACAGCCTCTTTAGGAGCATCGTTGGCAGCGATGTATTCATCCTCCATCGTCGAGTCTGCCACGGTTTCCTGCTTGGAACTCTTCCAGCTAACCGCCTCTCCGTAAAGGGTAAAGACAAAACCCGACTGCGACTTAGAGTCGTCCTTATCACTCTGGAAGCTCGAATCGGTAAAGGACTCCACTTGGAGTTCTCCGTTACCATACACCAAGAGCATCTCTTTAGTCCTTCGTAAGTACTTGAGAATGCTCTTCACAGCTGTCCAGTGACTCTCTCCAGGATCAGCTTGATACCTGCTCACTACACTTAGTGAGTATGCTACATCGGGTCTGGTACATAGCATCGCATACATGATAGAGCCTACAGCCGAAGCATAGGGTATCCCTTGCATGCGAGCTCTCTCCAAATCAGTCTTGGGAGACATCTCTTTGGAGAGAGTGACTCCAGAGATCGTGGGCAAGTTCCCACGCTTGGATTCTTCCATTCTAAACCTCTTTAGTATGGTGTCAATGTACCTGGATTGGGACAATCCCAGTATCCGTTTGGATCTATCTCTATAGATCCTGATCCCCAATATGCAGGAGGCATCACCAAGATCTTTCATTGAGAATCTTTGTGATAAGAAGAGCTTGACCGATTGCAGCATAGGAATATCATTTCCTATCAAGAGTATGTCGTCCACGTACAATACGAAGAAGACAACCTTACTCTCTGCCACCTTCTTGTAAATACAAGGTTCATCTGGGTTTTTGACGAAATCAAACTCTTTGATAACGACGTCAAAGCAGATGTTCCAACTCCGCGATACTTGCTTTAATCCATAAATGGATTTAAGCAGCTTGCACACCTTCCCGCTGCTCCCACTGTCTACGAAGCCCTCTGGCTGAGTCATGTACACGCACTCTTCTAAATCACCATTTAGAAAGGCGGTCTTAACATCCATTTTCCAGATTTCGTAATCATGATATGCAGCGATGGCAAGCATGATCCGGATGGATTTAAGCATAGCCACTGGAGAAAAGGTTTCGTCATAGTCCACACCTGGTCTTTGGCGAAAACCTTTTGCAACAAGTTTAGCTTTGAAAGTCTCCACTTTCCCATCTACATCAAGTTTCTTCTTGAAGATCCACTTGCTCCCAATGGGTTTTACCCCTTCAGGAGCAACTTCCAAAGTCCATACTTTGTTAGTTTACATGGATTCCATCTCGGATCGTATAGCATCCAGCCATTTCACTGAGTCCCTACTCGTGATGGCCTGCTCGAAGCTAGTTGGGTCATCATCCTCCATGATGCAATCCTCGCTCCCTCCATCCATGAGAAAGCCGTAGTATCTCTCAGGATGGCGAGGAACCCTACTAGATCGGCGGAGTGGCTGGGGTTCATCGGGAACTACGGAATCCTCTGGTTCCACCAGATCTTCTGTTGTAGCTTCTGCAGTTCTACCTCATGACCACTAATCTCTTTTTCAAGAAATTCCTTTTCTAAAAAGGTGGCATGCCGAGAAACAAACACTCTTTGTTCCTCAGGGTGGTAGAAGATATACCCTTGAGAATTCTTGGGATATCCTACAAATTTGCATAGAACAGACCGTGCCTCAAGTTTGTCCGGATTTTGTCGTTTGACATAGGCTGGACAACCCCATATCTTAACATGGTTAAGACTTGGTCTCTTTCCTTTCCATATCTCATATGGAGTGGTAGGCACAGATTTGGTTGGGACCATATTCAATAGATGTATGGCTGTCTCAAGCGCATACCCCCAGAAGGAAATAGGTAACTCAGCTGTGCTCATCATAGAGCGCACCATATCTAATAGGGTGCGGTTCCTCCGTTCTGATACACCGTTGTGCTGTGGTGTATATGGAGGAGTCAGCTGAGAGAGAATCCCGTTCTCTTTTAGGAAGTCCAGGAATTCATTGCTCAAGTATTCACCTCCTCGATCAGATCGAAGGATTTTAATACTTTTTCCGGTTTGGTTCTCGACTTCTTGTTTATATTCTCTAAATTTCTCAAAAGCTTCAGACTTGTGTCTTATTAAGTACACATGTCCGTATCTTGAGAGATCGTCAGTGAATGTAATGAAGTACGAAGAACCATCCCTGGCATGTGTAGACATTGGACCATATACATCACTATGTACTATTCCCAAGAGTTCAGTAACTCTTTCTCCGTGTCCCGTAAACGGAGTTTTGGTCATCTTGCCTTTGAGACATGACTGGCAGGTGTCATAAGATGAAAATTCGAATGGTTTCAAATATCCATCCTTATGCAACTTAGCCAGTCGTGTCGCATTGATGTGACCCAGTCTACAATGCCACAAGAAGGATTCGTTCAGTTCAGAACTCTTCCTCTTGTGTGTGTTAGTTATGCTCAGAACTGTTGATTGATTTAGAACATAAATGCCATTGCACAACGTGCTTGATCCAACCAACTTTTGGTTACGGAAAATGTTCATAACATTGTCCTGTAATACAAAATTATATCCCTCTTTACTCAATAAAGAAACCGATATAATGTTGCATATCAGGTTCGGCATGTAATAGCATTCGTTCAGAACCAATGTATTACCGTTTGGTAATACAAGGTGATATTCCCCGACAGTCTTAGCTGCAACAATTGCACCATTTCCAACTCTAATGTCTTTATCACCTTCTCCAAGTTCTCTACCTTTTCTAAGCCCATGTAACTGATTACATATATGGGATCCTGACCCGGTATCTAATACCCAGGACGTAAGGCAAATGGAGAAACAGTTCTCTGTAACGAACACACCCGAAGAAAATGCATCATCATGTACTTTCTTCATTCGGGTGGCATGGGAATCCTGGTATTCCCCTATATCCTGTTCAGTCCTATAACTCTTATAGGTAAGAACGGAACCAACGTTCCCCAGCACTGTATAACATGCGGGTTCGGTCAATACATCCATATTATTATCTTTATTAGGGCATGAAATGGTCGCTACCTGGAGAGAGAGAGAGAAGAAAACACTTTAGCGTATGCTCGTGCAAGATCAGATTGGTTATTATCTTATCTAATCAGGATGGCTCCCACTGCTTTTTATCAAATCTTTCTTCAAACCCTAAAAGGAAAGACTAGCCGGGATTAATTACATACTACAAGTTCGCCAATCTTTCAGCCAGGCCAGTGTCGGTACTTTGAGGGAGGTCCCCCGTGCTTTCGCACGAACCTAATTAATGCAAACCTCGTTTTTCTAGAGGCGTAACCTCGTTAACACCTTTCTAGACACCTACTTGATCGGCTAATTGTAGTGTGTAAAACTCTCCCAGGAGTAACTCTTACTCGCAGCGGGTATCGGGATCCAACTATCTCATAGAAGATATGCAATCTCATTGCAAATTTCAACACTTGAAATTCCCGATAATACTTTTGCCCCTAGCGTGCTATGACCTTGACGAAAGCCAACAAACCACAGCCCGCTAGTCAAGTTCAACCCGTACGTTTCTTGACTGAATTAAACCCACCCGCACGACCCTTGACGAAAGCCAACAAAGCCGTACGACTACCCTAATCCAGTCGCATCATATGTAGCAGATAAGCAGCATATAGCTACCGCACACTACACCTTGACGAAAGCCAACAAATGTAGCACGAATACTATATGCAACTTATCTGAAATGACGGAGGGCTACGACAGGTTTTTCTGAAAACCTATTGCGTAATGAACTTGATATCGTTGTAGAATCAAATGAAGTTTTAAAATGGAGTGATTTTGAGGCTTTTCTAGTTTTGCTAAAGGGGTCACTCCCAGTGAAGGGATCGTCGGCCCTTTCCTCGTCGAATGAGGTGCGGGATATATCATATATATCACTGTGCAAAGCAGAAACTATAGAAGCAATCAAAAACAAACCGAGTATGTAGCATCTGCCAGTTATTGCTAAAGGAGTCACTCCCGGTGAAGGGATCTCGGTCCTTTCCTCATCGAATAAGGTGCAGGGTATATCATATATACCGCTATGCAAAGCAAGAACTGTAGCTACCTGTTTTATTTAAAATTTGATTCTACAACATCATTTGGTTTCTTTTCTTTCATTAATCACATTAATGAAGTCCCATCATTTAAGTCACCTAAACATCACAGATAAATATGACGTACACTTATGCCATCCGCATTCGCCTCGATGTCCCCTCATGCACCGTTAGGTTAGGTAACTAACTACAGAGCAGGGAAGGGCTAGTGCGGGTGCAAAACATAAGTAACGTCTATATAATATATCATATATACTATATAAAGTATCTATCACAGAACATCACATGATCACATCACAGATATCGTAGCAGAAGAAACATATGAAATATTGGATATACTAGGACGTCCGTGTTTTCAATACGAGCCAGTATAAAACACGGATTCCACGGTCGTGATGAATAGCCAATCCCACACCCCTAGACCCCTACGAGAGCGGCAAGCAACCCTACCAATTCTAGGGTTAGGAGACCCGGACTCGACTCCTCGAGATGGTCTCCCACTGGACCCTAGAACCCGGTTACTTGTGCTCCCCTCCTTGGGTCTATCCTAGTGCAGAAAAGTAAATAATATACAAAGGGTGACAACTTCCGAAACCTGTAAGTGCCCCAATAAAAGAATCTTATATACAAGTTTTTACATGAATGAAAATGAAAAACACTCATCTCACAAAAAAAACCCCGGCTATTCAAACACGGCAATCCAATATAACATATCCAGCAACACATAACATCATATGTCATCAACGTAAGTAAACATGCGTATCCCAATTGTCGTTGACATATAGCAACGAAACCGGCGATATCACATATTACACTTACGGTCACAGAAAAGAAAGTGTAAAACTACAACAGTTGGAATCCGCAACCCTTTTAGACATCACATGCCTAATCAAATGAAATACTTAGACATCACATGCCTAACAGTTATAAACCCCGCATTTTAGTCCCATTATCGAAAACTCTTTTCAATATCAAATGAGACTAAACCGCTAGATTTATAGCATTCATTCAGTTATCTCATAACTGTTTGTGAATTCCAATTATTGTATCCCATTCCGGATAAATAGAATATATTAAACTTTCCGATCGAACATTCGAACACCCAAGTTTTCCCGAAACCGTCCAACACATGAAATAGGTTCAAAGACATTCACTTCATGCCTCAGTACCAACGGTCCAGCCGTAGAAGGGTCAAGCCAACGCCTCACATGTGGCACGCCGTACTGCCCTAAACCCAAAGGTTCAAAAGGCAGTTCAAGACGGTCACATAATCGAGTTAAGGTTTGTTGTCTTCTAGAGGGACCATCGCGTTACTTGCACTACTCAGAACGTCCTTAAACCACACAAAAATCCAACACTTGGATATTTTCCGGCAGGGGAAAAGTTGGGTATTTATATCCGGTCGGACTTTTTTAACATATTCAAAAAATTATCCGGAAAGCACTAAGACAAAGTTCGATAATCCGATCGAAATACCGAGTCCCCAATACAACCCAGAATACTCAACTCTTGAATAAATATTAAAAATTCCCAGAGAACTCAGCACTTAATAAAAGAAGTTACTGTGCAAAATTGAGTGGGTGACGTCATCATACGGCGGCGGAACCGCCGCAGAAGCCAGGCTTCTGCCGCGGTTCCGCCACACTTTGGAGGAATTGGGTGATCGTGTTTCACAGTAATTCTTAGAAAGTCCTGCTGAATTTTCTGCATATTTTTAATTTGGAAAAAACCCAGTTTTAAAAAAATGTACAGAGAGCAACTTTGATATTAGGGTTTCGGTTCGATCGGACTTCAAACTCCGTCTAGACTTCGCCTAACGCTCTAGCTAGGCTCTGATACCACTGTAGGGTTCCTAGGCACTCTCAAGAGATCTCACAAGGCATCAACCATGCCAATTTCAAATTTTACGGGTGCCGAGAAACCCTAATACGGATCGTTAACTAGAAATTTAGGTGAAATACGAATCTAGTTAACAACTTAACTAAAGATAAGAAACTACAACCTTTGTAGATCCGGATATCCACTTCCTTAGCTCCACGTAGACGTCCTCTCACTGTCCGTCTCGAATCCCGAACTCAAGCATCGGCTTCATCGGAGAAATGGGCGGGCAAGGTCGTCGGCTTCGTGCCGAAGATGATCTACGTCGAGGTTTCACAAGATCTAGCTCCGACTTCACCAAGTTGTGAAACTTGTGAAGAAAACACCCAAAACAACTTGGCAAGAGGTAGAGGGTGAAGAAATAGGAGGTGGGTTCACTTTAGAATTGGATTTCTCACACTTTTGCTCAAGATGCCATTGTTGAAGACAAGGTTTTTCTTGAAGAAGAAGAAGGAGAAGCTTAAGAATATGATAAGTTTCTTATTTTAAAATGAAACTAATATGAATACTTATCATATACTAACCATGGTCAAGTGTAGAGATTAAACTAAGGTTAGTTGGAATGGTTAGGGTTAAGGATGAGATAAGAATGGTGGACTTTGTCAAAGCTTCAAGAAGCTTCAACATAGAAACAAAATAAGCCACCATTCTTAATAATATCCAAAATGAATAAATAAATAAATAACTAAGTAAATAATCAAAACCCTAACCATTCATATAACCATGGTTTAATCTTTACATAAACCCAAGTGAGCAAGTATCATCAAACATGATACAAACAAGTGCACAAAAAATATATCACATATACAATGTGCATCAAGTGAGAAAATCCTTTTAAAATGAACCAATACTAGTTAATGCAAAGCAATATATCAAATATATAATTATACATTAAATCATTAAATCAACACTTGATTTAACGATCCGGTCATATCGCATATAACCGACTAGTATCCTATGTATCGGCTTATCGAATCAATCCTTGATTCGATATCTAGGTTATATCGCATATAACCAATCGATACATTCATCGCGAGAATGAAATACGGTATCACATACACGCATTATTCTCGCTCCCGCACATATCTCATATGCACTCCTATTTCGTTTCGCTTGAGCCAGGAAACCTCTGTGTAGGACTCTAAAGACTCGTCAATACGCCGGTAGCAGATGATGATCATATCAAGCACCCACAAGCCGCAAGCGGTCTGCTAAACGTAACGGCCACCCGGGTATTGAGCGATCAGAAGATCGACGAGCAAGCCCGCTCACACTCCTGTGAATCCAACCTGTAACACTTACCGTACAGTCCGGTCTGTTCGTCTGATATGTCGCATATCAAGTCTAGGGGTGGTATACGTCAGACCCCAATAACCGATAAGTCGTGCCGATGTGAGGCTCATAACGGGTCGAGAAACTACTGGTAACACTTACCAGCAAATCTCTGATCAGCCCTGGCCAGGGACTTCCCTGTTACGGCCAATCGAGCACAGCACAACATCAACCCCCAATACCGGGAAAGACGAACCCCTCCTATCGCTCATTGCCTCCATGTGACTCGAGACTGTACCCAAAGACCACCGTTTTGCACGCCCTCATGGACGTGGTAAGGTGGAGATCAAAGCACAGTGGGAATCACACAAGACTCTATGACGATCTCGGGTCTACAGACTAACCTGTACAAGTGTCACCTGAGAACTGCCATCTGACGTGAGGTATAATACCATCTGGGAGTTCTCGGCGAGTTTCGGAGCGGGGCGCGTACTATTACCACTACGTACCACACCACCGGTCGCCTGAATGCCGAGTCTTCCTCCACCGCCAAGTCTCCACTGAGCACCCGTATACCATCTCTGATGTCAAACACCAATGGATATGGGATCATCCATTGCCCATCTCATGGGTCGAGAAGCGTATACGCTAGTCTACACTGGTATATCGATGCCCTGTCTCGATACACCCATGACTAGGGACCTTGAAGGATGTACTTATGGACTACCATGTCCCCACTAGTATGATCTGCATCATAGTCCAGGTGGTCAAGTACACATCCTAAGGGCTTTATCAACATGTAACTATAAGACAGTTTAAAGAGACAAGTGTACATGTTAAGATAAAGAGTAACCAGATAGCATACTATCATATCGAGCAAGAAAGTCATCTCTATATATGTCCAAGCATCCAATATAATATACATCATCTGTACAATACTGGCCTCTAGGGCATACATACAACTAACAAACAGTCCCCACTACTCGGCCATGACCTCACGCGCTCGCTCGCTCGCTCCTCTCGACCTCGTCTCCCTCTCTCATACAAAACCGAGTTTCCCTCACCCTCACACTCACCACCTTCTTCCACTGCACCCTCGCCACCACCTCAACACCCGAGCACCCTCGCCTGCACGCCAACCGCCTCTCCTCAGCCTCCACCGCTGCCAGCCAACCTGCACCACCGATCTTGTTCATACCATAATTTTGCATTATTTTATTCCCCATTCTTACTTAGTTTACAAATAAACAGGTGTTTTTGACCCATGTCTGCTACATAGTTGCAGGTTACAGGTTCTCGGAACAAAACAGTGAAATTGATGAAAAAGATAATACAAAGTGAGACTACGACCGATAAATGGTGGAATCTTGATCGTGCCTACATTTTGAGGAACATTGAAGATCAATGAACAAGTTCACAAAGCACAAAGGCAGCACAAGCTTCAAGACTTCGACACGAAGCAACGGTAAAAGTCCACTGCAATCATTCACTGTGGAGATCTGGAAGAAATCTAGAAGCCAATCCGAGAAAACAACTGAAGAAAATACAAGGAAAAATGCAACAGAAGAACACCTTGAAAAATGAGCTAATGAAGCCCCTACTTGGCCTCGGAACCGCGGCCAAACCTTGCTCTTGGCCGCGGATCCGCGGCTACGTGTCGCATGTCTCGGTGGAAAAATTCCGTGTCGGTGCGACGGTGCATTTATTAGGTTTTTCTTGGGGTAAAATTGTAATTGCAGATGTGATTCGATTGTAACCCTAGGGTTTTCTATGAATCTATAAATAGAAGCCCTAAATCTCTTTTTGAGGTATGCCTCTTCTTATGCCTCATTTCATCTATCTAAATTCAGATCTGTAAATTTCTGTAAAGAAGGAAGAGAGCATCAAATAAAATTAGGAGTAAGTTTTCTTTTCATTGCCCTAGTTAAATTTTATTTCTATGCCCTGGGTAATTTCTTTCTTGCCCTAGCATAGATCTTTTTTATCTGCCCTAGTTAGATAGTTAGACAATGTTATTCAATTCCCTAATGAGTGAGTAGTCTCCTCGCTTGTTAGGGTTAGATTTGGGGAAGGCTTGAGAGATGAAGATCTCTCACCCCTTTCTTGCCCATTATACGTTTTTATATGACTCTATGCATACATGCACACACCGCTCCCTACGGCACCTTATCCCACGAGGTAGCGGTGATACCGTAGTATAAAGGACCGGTTGAGCGTGTTTTCCATGGAGGTTAGGGTAAGAATTAAGAAAGGAAAGACAAGAACCTAGAGGAAGAAACACCGTTTCTTTCCGATGGTCCTAATCCCCTTTATTAATAATTACCATAACACCTAAATAGATCTAAATTAAGGCATTGAAAGCGGTGGGAAATCTTTGCATTTCCAAACTTAACCTAAACCTAACCCCAGCAAGATTTTAGTCCTAGTGTAAATCAACCTTAGTTTTTAGATTTAATCAATCCGACACCAATCGGAATTAACTCGTTAGAACAATTAGGAAATACACAAAATCCCTGTGGACCAACTCGTACACACCGGCTAGCTACCAAGCGACGCCGTTCTTGATTGCGGTTAACAATTCTTTGAGATCAATCAAATGGCGCCGTTGCCGGGGATGGCGTGTTATTTTCTTTTTGCAATTTCGGGTTAATATAAAATTAAAAAAATCATAAAAACTGAAAAATAAAAAAATAAAAAAATTTATCATCTTTTATTTTGTAAAGGGTATTTTTCGTGTGAATTTTGCAGGATCGACGAACAAGTTCGAATCTGGAAAATTCCAGAAAGCAAAACAGAAAACGGCAGATCTGAAAAGTAGAGAAAAATTAGACCAGACGAGCAGAAGAAATCTTGGGAACTGAACCGCCGCCGCCGCCACGTTTCTGCCGCCGAATGCCTCCTTTGGCCACGCTTCCGCCCCAGGGAGGTGACGTCATCACCTAAAAAACTCACTGTAAGTTTTCTCTCTCCTCCTCTGAACCCCTGATATTTCCTCTGTAAAATCTCCTGCAGGATTCTTTGCGCTTAAAAAATCTCTCCCCCTTCCAATAATTGATCTTGTGCAGGATTCTTTGCTCCGCGCTAAAAAAAAATTGTTTGCAAGTGTTTGATTGTGTTTACTGCTTTGCATAATTTAATTTGACTTTAAGGGGCTTTTACACCAATCAGATTGGGTGGGGATTTCATTACCCTTCCCCGGACCCCAAAAATCACATAAGGCATATTGCATTGACCATCAAGCTAATTAAAAAAAATTAGACTTCGCCCTAAGGACTTCGCGCTCAATAGGACAAAGGAATAGTTGTAGGTATCGACCGTTGATCCTAACCTGACTTTGTGGTGTCTAGACTAGACAGGTAGGGAGAGGTAACTTTAAAAGGCCCGTCTCACGGTGATTCGTGAGCGGATCCCTCCTCTCTCTACTTGTGCTTACCTGGCCACAATTGGCGGTGAAGAGGCGGTTTGAGGTCCTACTTCTTGCCCTTTGGAACAGTTAGGAGCTGTCTAGCTGACCTAGGTGACCGTAGATCTAGGCCTGATTGTGCATTTGTGGTTGATTGAAAGTGTGTCTAAGCCCTTTATCGAAATTTTTTGCAAAAAGCTCCACATATAAAAAAAGGGGGAAATTTTTACAAAGACTTGCAAAATTTTGTCGCCAAGAAATCCGTGCACCTCACTTCCACCCACATTCTTTTTCTTCTCTTTTCCTACATCATGGGTACCCCACCTCATAAATCTCTTGTCGAACTTTGGTATCCTGAACCAAACTTTGCTTCCTACGCGAATTGTTTTGGTCGAATTACGGACGACCCCTCCATGCCCAAAGTTTCTTTGAAAGATCGAATAGAATCGTCTAGGAGAAACAGTTCGACTCTGCAATCCACTTTGTATCAACCATTTCAACCTTCATCACCTTCTTACGTTGATACTCCTTTTTCGAGTCCTATTGTAACTCCGAAACCCATGTCTATTGCTGAGCATATTGAACAATCTCGTAGCCTATCTTTCACTCCTTTCAACACATCCAGTTCTTGGGATCAACAAGTTCATTCACCTTTTTATCCAAATGTTGATCCTACTCCTGTCCAACTATTCAATTCCTACCAGTCCTACCCGACTTCCGCACCTTCCCTAGACATTGCTTCTACACAGCCATTTGGGAGTTTCACGTATCCAAACAATTTTGAATCTTTTACCGAAACCCCTTCACAACCCATGTCTAGTCTGGAACAGCCGTTGGAAGCGTACATTGCAGCAACAAACCGACAGATGAGGAATTTGGATGCGTCCATTGCCGCCCTTATGCAACCTAGTGACCCGATAGCTTGTTTCCAACTAGCTCCAAAAATTCCAATGTATAAGGAGGCGGTTGGACAGAGTGAGAATTTGAGAGGAGAGAGTGAGCTGTGCACCCTTTCAAATCAAACCTACCCATTATCAATTGAATTCCACAACTCCAGTTTTCAAACAAGTGTCCCAAATGATTCATCAGTTGAAAATAAAACATTTAATGAGTTGTGCGACTTTGTAGTGCTTGATTTGCCAGATTGTGAAGAGTCCCTTTCGAGTGAAACCACACCTAATCCTTTTGAACTTTACACCTCCACTCTAGAACCTGAATTGATAAATATCTATGATTTTGATAAAGTGTCTAAAAAATAGATTTTCACTTGATTGAGGATATTGACGCAGGGAGTATTTTGGATGATGAACCCGTAGATTTGATTGAAATTTTCTCTCCAATTTATCATCCCGAGCCATTAAATGTTTCTCCCGAACTTCATATGCGTCTTGATTTTGATGATAATTGCATGGATGAGATAATTTTTGAGGAGAATTATGAGGATAGTATTGAGGAGAGTATTGAGGATAGTATTGAGGATGAACCATTTTTGTTTGATGAGTCGGATTTTCGAATTCATCCTCCGGAATCTTTAACTGTTATACTTCCTAAATCAAACCCCCTCCTTTCCATCGTTCCGACCATGCAAAAGATCACGCTTGAGGACTGTGAGCTTGAAAATTTTCTGTTTGATCACAACGGTTTTGACGCTACTAGTGCGTTCCTCTTTGAATCTGACACAGTTCTCACAGCTGATAACGATTACGAGTGTTTCACTTTTTCGGATGATTTTGAAGACTCACCGCCCGAGTTTGAGTCCTTTGAATTTTCAGATGAGTTAGTTGAACCATCAGACTCGGTTGCTTACAGGCATTTCGAACCATTGATGGAATCCTTCGAGTTCGAGACAGTTTGCTTAGGTGAGAATAAGACTATCCCTAAATCACTCCCTTTCGTCCTTCCTATCGTTTCGACAGAGCAAGAATTCGTCACGCTTCCATTTTCAATTTTGGTTTACCAAGTTCAACGTACCCATGTTTTCTTGCGAATCTTGAGGGATTTGACCCCATTTCTCGTCGAGTTGATAAATTAGCACAATCGCTTTTAACACATCTGTCATCACAAATTGTGCTAATTTATTCACTCAATTTACACCCTCAAGTTCGTGCTACACTTCTTTCTCTCTTCCGTCATTCTTCTCCTCCACCGAGACCGTATATCGCTTCTATCTCCACACGGTCTCGTGTGTTTTTCAACTCCTTTCTCTACACTCCATTCTTTCACCAACCCTACCATTATCACGATAAAATTTTTTAATGGTTGGTGCTAACTTTTGGCCTGTGTAAGGCCTTGTATAGTTTGATTTTTCTCCTCCCTAACTCTGAACTTTAACGCTTAAAACAGTGGAAATACTGTTTCACTTAAGTTTGGGGGGAACCTTGTTGTATATATATTTTTTGTTTCTCTTTTAACAATAAAAAAAATTATTATAAATAAATAAACAGGGGAGTGCCGACAATTTTAACGCTCTTGGTGTAGCCTGACAGTGACGACACTGTCAAGTTTAAATTTGGGGGTATGCTCGGTAAGCTTTCTTCCTTCGCATTCATATGTATATCTTTGCATTTGCATACTTATTTTAAAACCCATAAAAATTGAAAATTTTCAAAAATTATAAAAATTGAAGTATTCAATTTTGGCCATAATTGACTTGAGTTTGCCAAATAGGTTAACTAGCTATGAACAACTAGATCTTAGACTTAGTAAATTAAAAACCCTAAAAATAACCTTTCTTAAAATTTAACGGTAGAAAGTATATGTCTTTGTAGTTTATTTAGAAATAGGCAATTTTCGAGTTGACTTCTTGGGCTAAGTTAAAACAAGGGAAAAGTATTGATATTTTTATTAAAGTATAAGTTTGAAAAATAATTCCTAAGCTTAAGTCTAAATTCTGAAAATATATACCTTACAGATTGCACAAACACGAACCTTGAAATTTGGAATAGTAGAAGAGATCTTGAAATGCTCTTGTCTAAAGTCCTTAGTACGAAGAAAAATAAAATAAAACTACAAGTGTGAATAAAGAGATAATAAAAAAAATGAAAATTGGTTGTTGTGATTACTTAAGGCTGCATTAATAGAAAAAAAAATATTTAGCAAGGGTGCTTCATCACCTAGTGCCTTAGACCAACTGGTTTGGGAGTCGCTGCTAAAAGCCTTAGGGATTACAAGACTAGGAATTACGCTTTAATGTGCAAACACATTTTGTAATCGGTCGTTGGTACCTCAAGAAGTATTAACGGTCGCATGAAGAATGTGTGGGCAATTTCATCTAAAAATTCACCAATTAAGAAGTGCTTTGGACAACGGACAAGAGTATGATAGCTTGATTTGAATTTCCAAGTGTAGGGGTGATATATACACACACGTAGAGGTATGTGATTGGGGTTTAGATAAGAGATAGAAATGAAGAATATGACTTGTATCTTTAGTAGAGATGATAAAAATTCCTAAGTTGAGATAGAACCCTTGAAAGAAAACTTAAAAGATGCTAAAACCTAAGTAAGTCTACAGAATATATATAATCTTAAGTTAAATGATAAGGAAGCGTGAAAAATACGGGTGGATAATTTATGAGTCGAAGATAATAGAATTCCTTGTTGGAAAACCTAATTGGAGAATAAAAGTTAATAGACCGAATTGATAGGATTTTGTGGGTAGTATCCGCTGAAAAACCTCAGGAGACAACACTCCTCCTACTAGGGACACCTAGAGGTTTAACGGCTTATTGCACGAGCTCAGTACAATCGCGTTTCCCTGCGAAAGTGAGGTTAGGATTTTGTTGAGAATAAAACTAGGTTTGTTCGAGGACTAGCAAAAGATAAGTTTGGGGGTATTTGTTCATACAATAATTTTGCATTATTTTATTCCCCATTCTTACTTAGTTTACAAATAAACAGGTGCTTTTGACCCATGTCTGCTACATAGTTGCAGGTTACAGGTTCTCGGAACAAAACAGTGAAATTGATGAAAAAGATGATACAAAGTGAGACTACGACCGATAAATGGTGGAATCTTGATCGTGCCTACATTTGAGGAACATTGAAGATCAATGAACAAGTTCACAAAGCAAAAAGGCAGCACAAGGTTCAAGACTTCGACACGAAGCAACGGTAAAAGTCCACTATAATCATTCACTGTGGAGATCTGGAAGAAATCTAGAAGCCAATCCGAGAAAACAACTGAAGAAAATACAAGGAAAAATGCAACAGAAGAACACCTTGAAAAATGAGCTAATGAAGCCCCTACTTAGCCGCGGAACCGTGGCCAAACCTTGCTCTTGGCCGCGGATCCGCGGCCACGTGTCGCATGTGTCGGTGGAAAAATTCCGTGTCGGTGCGACGGTGCATTTATTAGGTTTTTCTTGGGGTAAAATTGTAATTGCAGATGTGAGTCGATTGTAACCCTAGGGTTTTCTATGAATCTATAAATAGAAGCCCTAAACCTCTTTTTGAGGTATGCCTCTTCTTGTGCCTCATTTCATCTATCTAAATTCAGATCTGTAAATTTCTATAAAGAAAGAAGAGAGCATCAAATAAAATTAGGAGTAAGTTTTCTTTTCATTGCCCTAGTTAAATTTTATTTACATGCCCTAGGTAATTTCTTTCTTGCCCTAGCATAGATCTTTATTATCTGCCCTAGTTAGATAGTTAGACAATGTTATTCAATTCCCTAATGAGTGAGTAGTCTCCTCGCTTGTTAGGGTTAGATTTGGGGAAGGCTTGAGAGATGAAGATCTCTCACCCCTTTCTTTCCCATTATACGTTTTTATAGGACTCCATGCATACATGGACCCACCGCTCCCTATGGCACCCTATCCCACAAGGTAGCGGTGATACCGTAGTATAAAACACCGGTTGAGCGTGTTTTCCATGGAGGTTAGGGTAAGAATTAAGAAAGGAAGGACAAGAACCTAGAGGAAGAAACACCGTTTCTTCCCGATGGTCCTAATCCCCTTTATTAATAATTACCATAACACCTAAATAGATCTAAATTAAGGTATTGAAAGCGGTGGGAAATCTTTGCATTTCCAAACTTAACCTAAACCTAACCCTAGCAAGATTCTAGTCCTAGTGTAGATCAACCTTAGTTTTTAGATTTAATCAATCCGACACCAATCGGAATTAACTCGTTAGAACAATTAGGAAATACATAAAATCCCTGTGGACCGACCCGTACTCACCGGCTAGCTACCAAGCGACGTCGTTCTTGATTGTGGTTAACAATTCTTTGAGATCAATCAGACCTCACCTTCATCACCCTTCCTGCCATCGTCGCGATACCATCCCTACACCTCCAGACCCTCGGCGACCCAACTGCAGAAACCCTAACCTCACCATCGTCATCATCCTCACCTTGTCGTCACCAACCTCTTCACTGCCTCACCTCCTCTCCTCTCCCACACCACAAACCACCATCACTATCGGCTCCAATAGTAACCCAACGCCAACCTAAGAAACCCACTGCCTCTTCTCCTTTGCACCCCGCCGAGCTCCTCCTCCGTCGCCAGTGACAACCGCATCCACTGCGACCTCCTCCCTTCACCACCTCAACTCCACCAAGCACCCCGGGCTCCCAACAACCGAGCTCCTCAACCTCCATCGGCAGCACCACCACTTTTCAACCCTCGCCGTACCATCCCTGGGTCACCGCCGGCCAACCCTCTCTGCACTCGATACCCGCTGGCCCCTTCTCGTTCACACCCAAGCCCTAGCCGCAGCAGTTCCATCTCTGAGCTTGAGCCAAGTCGAGTTGCCGTGCCGTGCGTGTGTCGCGATCGCACGTTGCCGCTGCCGTACCGTTGTCGACACGTCATCAGGCAAGTGTAAAGCTTGCTTCATGCTAATATTACCTACATCAATTAAATTTCCAATGAATATCATATATACTTTTCGTGCGAACTAATGAAACACAAGTGTTCGATGCAAAACCCAAATTGAAAACCCCCGTTAAATTGACGGAAACTAATCACATATGATGGCCTGAGTAATAACGAACGATGTGTTATGTTTTAGCTGGAAAATACGGACTTTAATGACATGATAGGTCCTTCCCATTTAGACCCGTTAAAACTGAAATTTTCCCGTACCTGAACCTTGTAAAAATCACAGTTAATTGGTTACAAATTGGAATGTTACGTTCGAGGACTCATATCGAAGATAACTCAACGACCTAGAACCCCATAAGAGTTTTAATCTGTTTATACGCTAAAGAGGTGACGGAAACTGGTTCGGAGTGCGGCTCTGGAACCAGTCCAGAGCAGCAATGGCTGTCGATTCTAGTTTTGTGATACTTTCTCCCTGCTGTATGAAAATGTTATGATGCGGAAACCTATACCATAGTGAAGATAAATCTGTTAGAAAACAGTGAAAGTGGTTTCATTTGTTTTTATTGTCATTTACTATTTAAATTATATTTTAAATTAACTGAACACATAGCAGTCCCAAACAGGGACAGAACATATACCCCTTTATTGTACAATGTATAACTTCCAGTACACCATGGATGTTATCGATCCGTCTGGTGCGTTGGAAACCTAACCGATAAACCTAATTTTTTTTCAACTATAACGTCGCCAAATTTCGATCCCAACTGGGATTAAAACGTGTTACGAAACGGACTCCCGGTTCTGAAACCTGATTTCCAGCAGTGAACACTTAAATTAAAATGACCGTAACTAGCAAAAATGAAATCCGATTGACGCGAAACAAATTGTGATGGATAGATAATTAAACATACTGCTTACCCCTTTTATATTGTTTTGCTTAATTCTGCACGCATGATTGATAGTGAATTTTGCAAGTGGTAGGACACTGACTGCGGATATTTTATTCATATAGTAATTATTGCATTCTCATCACATCATGTAGTGGTCATGAAACATTGATAACCTAGTGATCGTGCGCATTACCCAGTGTTAGATATTAGTATTTTGATTGTGGCAAGTACGTTAGTGTTAAAGCGTGAATGAACAAGTGAAAGTGACACGTACTTGTACACAATCAGCGAACCCAGTTAATTTATTGCATTGTCGATGTCTATGGGACATATGTAAGTGTAACTATAATTGGTATGGGACGATTATGGAAGCACTTATATTAGTGTCATAGGTAAGGCACCAAACACTGTCCATTTATCTTGGGTACCAGTCGAGATATGCTTGATGGAGATCCTGTCTTCAGTTCTCGCGTAGACTTGTCATGGACCGACTAGTATTTGAGTTTATGGTTGGTGTTTGATGTAGACCATGGGGTATGGGATAGTTTGAGTGTGAGTTCAACAGAATCTTGGGAGTCCCATTGCCGGCATATACAACGATTCTGGGAGTCATATGGGTGATATTACTGATTATTAGCGAGCGACTCGGGCCCGTGTTCCCTTGCCTCTGGGGCTCTACCCTTGGGTGGGGGATACTCATGAGTGGTTGACTCTCACACTTGGACTGACGGTAGGTTTAGCGACCTGGATAGTGAGACTTAGAGACTGATAGGTTTAGTGACATGCATTGATTACTGATTCAATATACCTGCCTTCCTGTTTACCCGCTTTACCGTTTACCTGTACTGGTTCCTTCATGCTCATATCATCACTTCATGCTTGCTGTTTCATATTCATCATTATTACACATGTTACATATGTATTTCTATCTATTGCTATTGTGTCGCTCTGACGACCTGAGTATGCATGCTCAGAGGGAGAAGCGGATTTAGCTTGGACCAGGACCTGACGTACCTCGAGGACATTCCGGATATCTAGATCAGCGACTCAAAGATATACTTCCTTGATCTCTATCTGGTTAGTTTTTGTATTTGTTTTGATTTAGTGACTGCATTTCTTATTACCTGTGCATTGATTACTGATTACCACGTAAAGCTAGAAGCCGAAGTGTGACTACGACAGGATGTTTTCTCGACCGTAGGAGAATGGCTGACCTTGTCAACCCCTCGTGTTCTGTATTTTGGGAAGCGGGGCGTGACAGCTTTTTATTATGTTGTGTAACTAATCTGTTTTGGTTGTGGTAATGGTAAGGAAGTGAGATGAAAGGCTTTGCCTCCTCCTCCTCTTGTGATTGTTTAATGTGCTTATTTATATGATTCTAACTTAAATATTGCTTATGTTTTGATGTGATATGGTATTTTGACACATGGTTACTTTGTAACCTCCTCATATACCATATTCACTCCCTTTCCCCATTTCGATGTTTAAGTTAAAATCAATTTAGTGTTAAGTTTGCTAAGCTTGGATATGGTATTTTGTGATTAAAAGACTTGACAAATCTCTTGGTTTCATATACCATATACCATCACAAACTCTTAGCAAAGTTAACACTAAAACTATTTACTCTCACTCATTAACTGTGTTTTTGATGTTGTGGTAAGTTTGCTATCCCTTGTGCTTAGTGTTGTTACCCCAAGCTCGGACATACAACGGTAAGTGAACAAAACGGACTAGTTTCGTGTTTTGCGGAGAATATCGGAATTTGACGACTTGTGCCTCGCAACCGCTTTGACAAGTCGTGCTTCATGCCGGGATCAATGTGAGGACGGACAACTCATGATCAAAGGAGCGCTGAGGGAATCGTCGCGATTCGATCTTCCCAGCCAAAGCCTCGACCATTCTTTCTTAACTTGTTTTCCTTGTTTCTTTATTTTCGTATTCTTTTTATATTTTTTGTGACAAAACCAACCATTCGTTATTTGTTGAACCTTAAATAACAAGACCCAATAAACAATTCCCTGCAGATCGATCCGTACCTGCCGGCTTGCTACAACGCGCCGTGCACTTACGCTTTATAAATTTTAAAACGAGAACGATCTCGCGTGCGCATTCCGTTTCCTTAATTTCATATCCGTTTCCAAAACATACGAGTTTGCGCGTGCGGGTGAATTCCCAATAAGTTTTTGGCGCCGTTGCCGCGGAGTTGGTAGTATTGGGTATTGTTATTTCTGGTTCTTACTAACTCATTAGCTACTAACTCAAATTTTTTCAAAACTAACAATACAGCATTCTTTCTAACTTGTTCTCTGTCTTTACTGTGTGCTATCACTCTGTAAGCCAAATTAAAAATCAAGTTATACCATAATAGCACTTAGCTAGCCTAGAGAACCCACCAAAAATTCCTGCACCTAACTCTTAAACAAAACCGGCGACACACTATAGAAATCCGAGCTCACCGGCCTATTTGTTTGATTTTGAGTTTTTTCTTTTTTGGTGTTCTCCAGTGCAGTGTTTGTACTCTTGTGGTATTGCTTGATTTTTATAATTTTGAGTGTGCAGGAATTGGGGCATATATATCGCTTTTTGACACTAAATATCGTATTTTCCGATATTTCAGGTTTTTTACGGAATTACGACCAGCGATCGTGCGGAGCGAGGCTCAAACTCAATTTCAAGACATTAGTGAAGTATAGTACCAAAGATCCGGGTAGTTTGACCCGCGCAAGCGAACAATCAAAAACTCGGATCACTTCAAAGGGGTTTTCTTAAACCAAATCACATCGGTACGTATTTCCTAACACACTCTTCTCGAATCCGACGCAGTCCAATATTTCTATCTTCTGCAGAATTCTTCATACAAGCTTGCCACCAATTGAACAGAGAACTAACCGTATTTATTGCAGCGCTTAAAACTTAAACAGAAAAAGAATTACTTAAATTGCTTGATTTTTTGAATTCTTTTATTGATTGCGCATTTTCATCTTAAAACGGATTTAAGGGCATGACCAAATAAGATACGGTAAAGGATTTTATCTCCTTTTTCCGTAGCCCACAAATCACAAAACTACATTCTTGCATACCCACAGTAATTTAAAATCAACTAGAACTTTGACTTTAAGGACTTCACGCTCATTAGGAGAAGTTGACTGTGTTTAGAACACCGTTTAACGGTATATCGTTCATGGGGGTGTCTAGGCAAGTGTTCAAGAGAAAAGGTTATCTAATTAAGGAACTTCGCGAAAGCATTGGAAAACCTCCCATTCTCTCTTACACTTACCTGGCTTCGTGATCTGTATATCTTGAGCCCGTTTCTCGACATAGTTTTATTTCGACGATCAGGTTCTTGAGCAGGTCTAGTTGACTAGCATAACATAAACTGTTAGGGGTGTGATATTCTTTGTTTTTATGATATTTTGTGAATTCTTATTAATATGGGTGATACACAATTCAATTCTATTTTTCACGATTCTTATTTTTTTGTTTATACTCAATCCCAATACACTTGTTCAAATTGCCAAAATTCTTTCCACATTCATGACAACTGTCCTTTCCTAGGGGGTGGCCAACCGTCCCAGAGTTTTGATAATGGTCGCCCACCAAACACTCTTGAACCCAGTCCCACTTCAATTAGAGACCAAATGATTGAAGATTTAGAGAAAAAGGTCGACAGATTGGCTGCTTTAGCATCACCACCATCACAACCCTCCTTACCTGAAACAACCGACACATCATTAGGGTATGGTAGTGAGATAGTGAAGGGTTCCTAGGCACGCTAATGAGGTCTCACAAGGCATCAACCATGCCAATTTCAAATTTTACGGGTGCCGAGAAACCCTAATACGGATCGTTGACTAGAAGTTTAGGCGAAAAACGAAACTAGTTAACAATTTAACTAAAAGAGAAAGGCTACAACCTTTGTAGATCCGGTTCTCCACTTCCTTAGCTCCACGTAGGCATCCTCTCGCTGTCCAACTCGAATCCCGGACTCAATTGTCGGCTCGATCGGAGAAATGGGCGGGCTAGGTCGTCGGCTTCGTGCCGAAGATGATCTACGTCGAGGCATCACAAGTTCAAGCTCCAATTCCATCAAGTTGTGAAACTTGTGAAGAAAACACCCTATACTACTTGGCAAGAGGTATAGGGTGAAGAAATAGGAGGTGGGTTCACTTTAGAATTGGATTTCTCACACTTTAGCTCAAGTTGCCATTAATGGACTTGAGCTTTTTCTTTGAAGATGAAGAAGAAGATGAAGCTAGAATATGATAAGTGTTGTTTAAAAAGAATAATAAAATCAATACTTATCATCTTCTAACCATGGTCAAGTGTAGAGAGTTAACTATAGTTTAGATGAGTGGTTAGGGTTAGGAGAAGAAGACAAAGTGGTCACTTGGTCAAAGCTTCATGAAGCTTCAACAAGCTTCGTGATAAAAGAAACCATTTTTTTTTCTATTATCTTTTTCTCAAAAAGGAAAAGATAAATAATCAATTGAAAATATGAAACCCTAACCATTCACTAAACATGGTTTAAGTCTTTACACAAATCCAAGTGAGAATGTATCATCAAACATGATACAATCAAGAGCACATAAAATATATCACATATACAATGTGCTATACAAGTGAGAAAATCCCTTTAAAGTGAACCAATACTAGTTAATGCAAAGTAATATATCAAATATATAATTATACATTAAATCATTAAATCAACACTTGATTCAATGATCCGGTCATGTCGCACATAACCGACTAGTATACAATGTATCGATTTATCGAATCAATGATTCGATAACTAGGTTATATCGCATACAACCAATCGAAACATTCATCGCGAGAATGGAATACGGTATCACATACACGCATTATTCTCGGTCCTGCACATATCTCATATGCGCTCCTATCTCGTTTCGCTTGAGCCAGGAAACCTCTGTGTAGGACTCTAAAGACTCGTCAATACGCCGGTAGCAGATGATGATCATATCGATCACCCACAAGCCGCAAGCGGTCTGCTAAACATAACGGCCACCCGGGTATTGAGCGATCAGAAGATCGACGAGCTAGCCCGCTCACACTCCTGTGAATCCAATCAGTAACACTTACCGTACAGTCCGGTCTGTTCGTCTGATATGTCGCATATCGAGTCTAGGGGTGGCAAACGTCAGACCCCAATAACCGATAAGTCGTGCCGATGTGAGGCTCATAACGGGTCGAGAAACTACTGGTAACACTTACCAGCAAATCTCTGATCAGCCCTGGCCAGGGACTTCCCTGTTACGGCCAATCGAGCACTGCGCAACATCAACCCCCAATACCGGGAGAGACGAAACCCCTCCTATCGCTCATTGCCTCCATGTGACTCGGGACTGTACCCAAAGACCACCGTTTTGCACGCCCTCATGGACGTGGTAAGGTGGAGATCAAAGCACAGTGGGAATCACACAAGACTCTATGACGATCTCGGGTCTACAGACTAACCTGCACAAGTGTCACCTGAGAACTGCCATCTGACGTGAGGTATAATACCATCTGGGAGTTCTCGGCGAGTCCGTCCAGTGTACCCAGTCTCCACTGAGCACCCGTATACCATCTCTGATGTCAAACACCAATGGATATGGGATCATCCATTGCCCATCTCATGGGTCGAGAAGCGTATACGCTAGTCTACTCTGGTATATCGATGCCCCGTCTCGATACACCCACGACTAGGGATCTTGAAGGATGTACTTATGGACTACCATGTCCCCACTAGTATGATCTGCATCATAGTCCAGGTAGTCAAGTACACATCCTAAGGGCTTTACCAACATGTAACCATAAGACAGTTTAAAGAGACTAGTATACATGCTAAGATAAAGAGTAACCAGATAGCATACTATCATATCGAGCAAGAAAGTCATCTCTATATATGTCCAAGCATCCAATATAATATACATCATCTATACAATACAGGCCTCTAGGGCATACATACAACTAACAATCTTCCACTTGCACTAGGGCCAGCTGCTGTAGTATCGCATACCGAGCATCCCGAAGAGTCTCTCAAACTGTATCTGGGGAATGGCCTTCGTGAGTGGATCCGCCGTGTTGTTCTTCGTGTCAACCCTCCGGACCTCGATCTCCCGGCGATCAACTATCTCCCGGATCAGGTGATACCGCCTCATAATATGCCTGGATCGCTGATGGGACCTGGGTTCCTTGGCCAAAGCCACCGCTCCATTGTTATCGCAATACAAAGGTATTGGATGCTCAATGGATGGAACCACTCCAAGTTCAGTAATGAACTTCTTGATCCCGACAGCCTCTTTGGCAGCATCGTTGGCAGCGATGTATTCATCCTCCATCGTTGAGTCTGCCACGGTTTCCTGCTTGGAACTCTTCCAGCTAACCGCCCCTCCGTAAAGGGTAAAGACAAAGCCCGACTGCGACTTAGAGTCGTCCTTATCACTCTGGAAGTTCGAATCGGTAAAGGACTCCACTTGGAGTTCTCCGTTACCATACACCAAGAGCATCTCTTTAGTCCTTCGCAAGTGTTTGAGAATGCTCTTCACAGCTGTCCAGTGATTCTCTCCAGGATCAGCTTGATACCTGCTCACTACACTTAGTGAGTATGCTACATCGGGTCTGGTACATAGCATCGCATACATGATAGAGCCTACAGCCGAAGCATAGGGTATCCCTTGCATGCGAGCTCTCTCCAAATCAGTCTTGGGAGACATCTTTTTGGAGAGAGTGACTCCAGAGATCGTGGGCAAGTTCCCACGCTTGGATTCTTCCATACTAAACCTCTTTAGTATGGTGTCAATGTACCTGGATTGGGACAATCCCAATATCCGTTTGGATCTATCTCTATAGATCCTAATTCCCAATATGCAGGAGGCATCACCAAGATCTTTCATTGAGAATCTTTATGATAAGAAGAGCTTGACCGATTGCAGCTTAGGAATATCATTTCCTATCAAGAGTATGTCGTCCACGTACAATACGAGGAAGACAACCTTACTCTCTGCCACCTTCTTGTAGATACAAGGTTCATCTTGATTTTTGACGAAATCAAACTCTTTGATAACGACATCAAAGTAGATGTTCCAACTCCGCGATGCTTGCTTTAATCCATAAATGGATTTAAGCAGCTTGCACACCTTCCCGCTGCTCCCACTGTCTACGAAGCCTTCTGGCTGAGTCATGTACACGCACTCTTCTAAATCACCATTTAGAAAGGCGGTCTTAACATCCATTTTCCAGATTTCGTAATCATGATATGCAGCGATGGCAAGCATGATCCGGATGGATTTAAGCATAGCTACAGGAGAAAAGGTTTCGTCATAGTCCACACCTGGTCTTTAACGAAAACCCTTTGCTACAAGTCTAGCTTTGAAAGTCTCCACTTTCCCATCTACACCAAGTTTTTTCTTGAAGATCCACTTGCTCCCGATGGGTTTTACCCCTTCAGGAGCAACATCCAAAGTCCATACTTTGTTGGTGTACATGGATTCCATCTCGGACTGCATAGCATCCAGCCATTTCACTGAGTCCCTACTCGTGATGGCCTGCTCGAAGCTAGTTGGGTCATCATCCTCCATGATGCAATCCTCGCTCCCACCATCCATGAGAAAACCATAGTATCTCTCAGGTTGGCGAGGAACCCTACTAGATCGGCGGAGAGGCTGAGGTTCATTTGGAGCTACTGAATCTTCTGGTTCCACTAAATCTTCAGTTACGGTTTGTGTATCTGGAACTTCTTCCAGCTCTACCACTTTGCCACTAATTTCTTTTTCAAGGAATTCCTTTTCTAAAAAGGTGGCATATTGAGAAACAAACACCTTTTGTTCTTCAGCATGGTAGAAAAAATATCCTTGTGAATTCTTAGGATATCCCACAAACTTGCAGAGAACTGACCGTGCCTCGAGTTTGTCTGGATTTTGCCTTTTGACATAGGCCGGACAACCCCATATCTTAACTCGTTTAAAATATGGTCTCTTCCCACTCCATATCTCATATGGTGTGGTAGGTACAGATTTAGATGGAACTTGATTCAATAGGTATGTTGCTGTCTCCAGCGCATATCCCCAGAAGGAAATAGGTAACTCAGCTGTGCTCATCATAAAGCGCACCATATCTAATAGGGTGCGGTTCCTCCGTTCTGATACACCGTTGTGCTGTGGTGTATATGGAGGAGTCAGCTGAGAGAGAATCCCATTCTCTTTTAGGAAGTCCAGGAATTCATTGCTTAAGTATTCTCCTCCTCGATCAGATCGAAGGATTTTAATACTTTTTCCAGTTTGGTTCTCGACTTCTTGTTTATATTCTCTAAATTTCTCAAAAGCTTCTGATTTGTGTTTCATCAGGAACACATATCCGAATCTAGAGAGATCGTCAGTGAATGTAATGAAGTACGAAGAACCATCCCTGGCATGTGTAGACATGGGACCGCATACATCACTATGTATCAGTCCCAAGAGTTCGGTAACTCTTTCTCCGTGTCCCGTAAACGGAGTTTTGGTCATCTTGCCTTTGAGACATGACTGGCAAGTGTCATAAGATGAAAATTCGAATGGTTTCAAATATCCATCCTTATGCAACTTAGCCAGTCGTGTCGCATTGATGTGACCCAGTCTACAATGCCACAAGAAGGATTCGTTCAGTTCTGAACTCTTCCTCTTGTGTGTGTTTGTTATGCTCAGAACTGTTGATTGGTTTAGAACATAAATGCCATTGCACAACGTGCCTGATCCAACCAACTTTTGGTTACGGAAAATGTTCATAACATTGTCCTGTAATACAAAATTATATCCCTCTTTACTCAACAAAGAAACCGATATAATGTTGCATATCAGGTTCGGCATGTAATAGCATTCGTTCAGAACCAATGTATTACCAGTTGGTAATACAAGGTGATATTCCCCGACAGTCTTAGCTGCAACAATTGCATCATTTCCAACTCTAATGTCTTTATCACCTTCTCCAAGTTCTCTACCTTTCCTAAGCCCATGTAACTGATTACATATATGGGATCCTGACCCGGTATCTAATACCCAGGACGTAGAGCAAATGGAGAAACAGTTCTCTGTAACGAACACACCCGAAAAAAATGCATCATCATGTACTTTCTTCAATCGGGTGGCATGGGAATCCTGGTATTCCCCTATATCCTGTTGTCACGCCCCGCTTCCCAGAGTACGCAAGATTGGGCACGTGACATAGCCAACCATGCTACCTGTGGGTAGGAAGTATCCATCCACAGTCACATTATGGTTGTAAGGATATCAAGAACAAGATAAAAACTAATCTAATACATGTCCAAATCCATAATAACAAGAATCAATAAACAATAAGTGCGGAAGCTAATGATCCAATACAATGAATAAACAGTACGTCCCATAATGCGGGCTCACATCTGGAAATGAAATGAGGTAAATAAACTAAACCCTAAGGAACTCACAGTTCAGCCTGCTGGCTGAAGTACTCCTGCTCGGTCGTCGACAGTGGTACGGAATCTGGGCCATGCAAAACCCAGACGTCAGTGCGTCATGACATCAAGTATATAGTATGAACATTGTAATAAGCAATGCAAGTATGAACATGAATAAAGCAGTACTAAGAAATAACAGAGCAGGGTAATGTGCAATGGTGACTGAACTGTCCTATCAGGTTTCTACTCTATAGTCTTTGAAACCAATTGATGAATCGTCGATGTAACCCAATAGTATCCCGTACATACCCGGGACCACGGCCACAATATTCTCGGCTGCAGCCGAGACATGCCGTTAGGCATAGAATAGGAAAGTGTACACTCGGTATTACCCCGTACATACCCGGGATCACGGCCACAATATTCTCGGCTGAAACCGAGACATGCCGCTGGGCACAGAATAGGAAAGTGTACACTCGGTATTACCCCGTACATACCCGGGATCACGGCCACAATATTCTCGGCTGAAACCGAGACATGCCGCTGGGCACAGAATAGGAAAGTGTACACTCGGTATTACCCCGTACATACCCGGGATCACGGCCACAATATTCTCGGCTGAAACCGAGACATGCCGCTGGGCACAGAATAGGAAAGTGTACACTCGGTATTACCCCGTACATACCCGGGATCACGGCCACAATATTCTCGGCTGAAACCGAGACATGCCGCTGGACACAGAATAGGAATGTGTACACTCGAACGGTAGTGAACTGTCGAGTTACAAGTCAGGTTCATCTTTGATTTCCCCACACCCCCAAGCTATGTATGTCAGGTCAGGTATTCAGTAGTCAAGGACTAATGCCAACACAAAATCTGGTAAGAGTAGGTCTGTCTGGAAAGACAGCAGGGATGGTCGGGTTTGTCGGCATTAGGCATGAAATGTCATGGTACAACAGACTGAGTTGGTATGTATGTATAAGTCATGTGTAGCAGGGTCAGGCCAATATGTAGTGCAATCGGGTATGTGCTCACAACAGGTATACAATCAATAATGAACAGCAGCAGGAAACAGTAAATAACCATATTATTCCATGTAACGACAGTGATGTTTTGTATTCTCTTATTAACGGGTTCAAGCACCCTGGGGTGCAATAGTCACAAGGTGGAACAATATTAACCATACGTAATGAAACCACATGAAATTAAACTAAAATATAATAATTGTCTCATGGATGATTTAACAATTAAAGCGGATATGATCCAATTGTCTTATTTAGTTGGAATATGGATTGATAGTGGGTTGATTAATTACGAGAAACTATTATAACGATTCCATGTTAAAGATAACTGCAACTATCAATTCTAACTTACAATATGATATCAATTACCATCATTAAGTTGTTGTCTTATATAGTATGAATTCAATTGCGTGGCAAGACTAGATCTCGCACGCTAGCATGTTTAAGCAAGTATTCAGATACTTGCCTCGACGGTTTTGCAAACCGGAACACGGATTCGATGTCGGCAGAAAACGCGATATGATAGCACGGGCCACGGATCGAGCCCCAACAGAGAACAACGGGATCCCACGGACCAGGGTACTTCGCTGGAGCGTCGGGTTCGCCAAGACGGCACGGTCGGATTCCGGCAAAAACAAGGCAACGAGTTAGCAACACACGATAAACTTAATGCGATCAGCGGGGGGGTTTACTGCACAAAGGAAAGGTGAGGAAGGCTTACCGGGAGATACCAGGGGTAACCCCGGCGAGCTCGACGGCGCTGGAACGCCGGCGAGGCAACGACGGCGGCCGCAAAGGCTTGAACGGCCTCGGGGTTCGTGGGAGAGGGTGCTGCGACGAGTGGGGGAGAGGGTGGTCGGCTCTGGTGGTCGAGGGGAAAGGAGGTGGCTCTGGTGACGACGGAGAGGATCGCCGGCGCGTTCCCCGGCGAACAGCAGAGGTAGGTGATGGGGTTATGGGCTCGGGTTGGTGGTCCGGCGAGGGGAGGAGGGAAGCAACGACGAGGTCGGGACGAGGAGGGTGAGAGGGTGTCGCGGGAGTCGTCGGCGACGGGAGGTGGCGTCGACGGCGAGGTCTGCGGGGTTGGAGGCGTCGTCGGGGTTGGGTGCAGGTGCGGGAATCGGCGGAGGAAGGAGGTAAGTGGGCGCGGTGAGGTCGACGAGGTGGTGACGGCGACGGCGAGGTCGTGAGGAGGTCGGCGGTGAGGTCGCGAGGAGCTAGGGTTAGGGTTCGGGGTTCGCTGGGGTGTTCTCGCGATGGATGAGGAAGGAACAGGGCGGCTGCATGGGTTTAAAATATAGGAAGAGAGAGAGAGAGATTGGAGAGAGAGGGAGAGAGAGATTGAGGGAAGAGAGAGAGAGAGATAGGGAAAGGGAAGGGGGCCCACGAGTGAGGGTTGGCAGCTCGTGATTGGCCACGAGGGATTTTGAAATGGATTTGAGAAGGGATCTGAAGGATTTGTGAAAGATTAAATGTAAACGAATATATATTCGTATAAATATAGTTTTAGATATTAAATTAAAATGGGCATTTTTGGCGCGAAATGAAATATTTCCAAATCGCGCCCGGGTTGCACCCAAATGTTCCAAATTCAAATTATAGGATTTTAAGCGGTTTCCAAATTTTGAAAAGAGGTGTTTAATGATTAAAATGCATGCCCCCAAGTCGTACACTTGTGCGCGTGCGTAGACGTCCAAACTTGCCCGTTTAGCCGAACGGGACGGAATCTCGACGTGCGGACGCTACCACGCGACTAGTGGCGACGAGTAGGCCAACATGGACATTTTAAATTTTATTTTAGGAGTTAAAATTTGTTATGTGCCAAAATGACTTAACCGGTTAAAATTTAGCAATAAACCCCAGAAAAATCAGGAAAATTGGAATGAGAAATATAAAACCCTCAACTTGTAATATAGATAGTATTACTGGGCTCGGGTGTTACATCATACCCAACTATAAAAAGAATTTCGTCCTCGAAATTCCAAGAATACAAGATAGCTAACTACTGGAAAAGGTGGGGGAATTTCTGCCGGATCTCGTCTTCTCGCTCCCAAGTAGATTCTCCATGCGATCGATTACCCCAAGAAACTAGCACAAGAGGGATAACCTTGTTCTTAAGAACCTTTTCTCTTCGATCCTTGATTTCAACTGGTCGCTCTTCAAAAGTCAGGTCCTCCCGTACGGTCAACTCCGAATGATCCAAGACATGAGTCTCATCACGAACATACCTCCGTAGTTGAGACACATGAAACACATCGTGAACTCCTGCTAATGACGGTGGTAACGCCAACCGGTACGATACCTCTCCAACACGCTCCAAAATCTCGAAGGGTCCAACGAATCGAGGACTAAGCTTTCCCCGACTTCCAAAGCGAATCACCCCTCTAGTCGGTGATATCTTCAGGAATACCAAATCACCCACGGCGAACTCTAGAGGTCTTCTTGACGTGTCGGCCCAACTCTTCTATCTGTCTTGAGCTGCCTTCATATGCTTCCTGATTGTATTCACCTTCTCGACTGTCTGTACCACCAAATCTGGTCCTAGTAACCTTCGTTCACCAACATCATCCCAACAAACCGGTGAACGGCACTTACGACCATACAACGCTTCAAACGGAGCCATCTGAATAGTTGCTTGGAAGCTATTGTTGTACGAAAACTCCACCAGGTGTAGATGATCTTCCCAAGAACCTTTGAAGTCCAACATGCAAGCCCTCAACATATCTTCAAGGGTCTGGATCGTTCTCTCTGATTGTCCATCAGTCTGAGGATGATAAGCTGTGCTAAACTTCAGTCGAGTCCCCAAACTTTCTTGTAAACTCCTCCAAAAGTGCGACAAGAACCGAGTGTCCCGATCGGACACGATGCTTACCGGTACTCCATGCAATCTCACAATTTCCTGCATGTACCGCTCTGCCAAAGTCTCCGTCGATTGACCAACCCGAAAAGGAATAAAGTGAGCTGCCTTGGTCAACCGATCGACAACCACCCATACTGCATTGTTGCCCTTTGGACTCCGCGGTAAAGCCGTCACGAAATCCATGGTTATATGTTCCGACTTCCACTGAGGAATCGGAAGTGGTTGCAACAAACCAGCAACCCTTTGGTGTTCAGCCTTGACTTGCTGACACACCAAGCACTTAGCCATGAAGCGAGCAATTTCCCGTTTCATACCTTCCCACCAGAAGTGCTGTCGAATATCTCGGTACATCTTTGTCCCTCCTGGATGTACAGAGTAAGCTGAACTGTGTGCCTCCTTCATAAGCTCTTCACGCACATCTCCTTTTGGCGCACACACACGGCTACCATATCTCAACGAACCGTCTTCGTAGATCAGTAAATCGGTTCGTAGTCCGGCTTCAACCTGCTCTCGAAACTTTTGCAGTCTAGGATCCTGCGATTGTGCCGCTTTAATCTTCTCAACTAAGGACGACTGTACTTGCAACTGCATCAACTGTCCTGTAGCATGTGGTAGCACAACCTCCAAGTCAAATCTCTGAAAATCCGCAATGATCTCCCTCTGTGCAGTCAATATCTGAATTGCTGGTAACCGGCTCAGCGCATCCGGCACGACGTTGACCTTTCCCGGATGGTACTTAAGATCGAGGTCATAGTCGGCCATCAGCTCCAACCATCTGCGTTGCCTCATGTTCAACTCCTTCTGAGTGAACACATATTTCAAACTCTTATGATCTGTAAAGACTTCAACTCTCTCGCCCAAAAGGTAGTGTCTCCAAACCTTCAGGGCGAAGATCACGGCTGCAAGCTCTAAGTCATGAGTCGGATAGTTCTTCTCATGAGTCTTCAGTTGTCTCGATGCGTAAGCGACGTCTTTCCCATTCTGCATTAAAACACATCCCAAACCCTTTCCAGATGCGTCGCTGTGAATCACCAGTCCTCCTGAATTATCCAATACGGTCAGGATCGGGGCGGTTATCAACTTCTGCTTCAACGTCTCGAAGGCCAATGCACATCCATCCGTCCAAACAAACGGTACCTCCTTACGCGTGAGCTTGGTTAACGGCTCAGCTAAACGAGCGAAGTTCTCCACAAATCTTCTGTAGTAACCGGCGAGTCCAAGAAAACTTCTTATCTCCGCAACATTCTTTGGAACAGGCCAATCCCGAACTGCTGTAATCTTCTCGGGATCAACGGCGATTCCTTTGCCCGACACAACATGCCCCAGAAACTTCACTTCTTCCAGCCAGAATTCACACTTACTCATCTTCGCAAATAACTTCTCTTGTCTCAGCGTCTGCAGTGCGATCCGTAAGTGCTCAGCATGCTCCTCCGGACTCTTCGAGTACACCAGAATATCGTCAATGAATACCACAATAAACTGGTCCAAGAACGGTGAAAAGATCCTGTTCATCAAATCCATAAATATTGCTGGCGCATTAGTCACTCCGAAGGGCATCACTAGATACTCGAAATGTCCATATCGAGTTCGAAACGCCGTCTTGCAAATGTCTTCTGCTTTCACTCGGACCTGATGATATCCTAATCGCAAGTCCAGTTTCGAGAATACCCCCGCGCCACTAAGCTGCTCAAAAAGTTCTCCAATGCGAGGGATCGGGTACTTGTTCTTAATAGTCACCCGGTTCAATTCTCGATAATCAATGCACATCCTTCTCGTGCCATCCTTCTTCTTTACTAAAAGAACTGGAGCTCCCCAAGGCGAGTTGCTGCTTCGAATCCATCCCTTCTCGAGTAATTCACCCACTTGTTCCTTAACTTCTTCCAATTCCACCGGTGCCATCGGATAATAAGATTTTGATACTGGCGCTGCACCAGGAATAAGGTCAATCGCAAACTCCACATCTCGCTTCGGCGGTAAGCCCGAAATATCTTCAAACACATCCATAAAGTCGCGGACAACTGCCGGCTCTTCATTACTATCCACTACCATAGCCGCAAGAACACTGTTCGTCGGCCTAGCCCTAAACTCGACTGGCCCGACAGAACTGCTTCCTCCAATGAAAGTAAACTCAGGGTGTCCGGGAATCTGGAAAATTACTTTCCTTGCCCTACAATCAATGTGTGCGTGGAAAGTGCCAAGAAAATCCATTCCCAAGACTACTTCATAACTGCCCGTATCAATCACCAAGAAATCTGCAAAAAGCTCCCGTCCACAAACAACAACTGTACAATCTCTACATTCCTCACTAGCTATGATTTTCCCATTCCCAGTGTGTATGTCCCAAAAACTAGACAGGGTCGTGCAGGTAATTGAGTGTGTAGTTATAAATTTGGATGACATAAAACAGTGGGATGCTCCGGAATCAAATAATGCCAATGCGGGAAAACCACGAACGAGTACAGTACCTGAAACCACTTCTCCTGATGCCTTGGCTTCCTCAGCTGTCAATGTGAAAGCTCGACCCTGGTTGGGTCCTTGTGTCAGCTGCTTCTGCCCTTGGAACGGTCTCTGCGGAGGCTTCCGTATATCATCTCTCGTGCGAAGCTTCGACGGACAAGCACCAACTGCGTGATCGGCTGCTCCACAAACCAGACAAAGTCCCAGTCTCCTTCGACAATCCTTTTGCATGTGGCCCGGTAAATTGCAGTAGTTACAACTTATGCTCTTTATTCGATCGACGATCACAGGCTTCTTCATTGGCGCTACACCTCTACGGTCCACTGGAATACCTCTGCGCCCATGATCTCGGTTAGGTACAAATGCAGGCTTCCTGGCCGCAACTGCTGTCTGGTGAAAGTTCCCTTTCGACCCTGATAAACTCTGTTGCTCTCTGGCTGCCGTGAGAACCTGTGAGAAAGTGGTCAAACCCAGGGAGACAATCTGCCTCTGGATTTCCACATCCAAACTGCGCAAGAATCTTCGCGCCCTGTCTGCCTCCTTGGCGACTAAGGGTCCAGCGAAACGGCTGAGTCTCGTCCATTCCGCTGCATGTACATCCACAGCTGCTCCATTTTGTCTCAGCCCAATAAATTTCTCCTCCATTTCCTCCCGTGCAGTCCGCGGGAAGAACTTTTCCAAGAAACTTTTAGAGAAATCCGCCCAACTGATTGGCTTGGACAAGCGGGTCTCCTCCACAAGCCACCACTCTCGGGCGTAATCCACCAGCTGAATGCGTACCACATCAACTCTCTTATCTTCAGGGATCTGTGCCGCAATCAGTAAATTCTCCGTGTCCACTAGCCACTGCTCGGCTGGCAACGGCTCCTCCAAGCCGGTGAAAGTAGTAGGACCCAACCGTCTGAAATCTGCCACGGTCCCTACTCGGTCGACTGGCTTCGCTACAGCGGTGTTTACAGACTGCTGCATAGCCTGCAAACCCTCCTGAAATGAATCTGCTTGCTGCTGGATCAGCTCAGTTTGCCTCTTCTGATTTTCCAACATCCCACGTATCACTCCTAACATGGCGGCTTCATCCACACGCCTCTGATACGTCTTGAAATTCTTATCTGTCATGGTCCTGAAATCAAAACAAACAACATTAGCATGATGATAGATTCAATATATAAATCAAGGCTAGAACTCCAAGATACTTAAATAGAGTGCTGCATTGTAGCTATGCCGCGGTATCATAGCCGCAATTACTTAACTCCACCCAAGTCGCCTAAGTCCTAGAGATAACAAGAAGTTAGGTTTTCGAGTTGACAATGCAAAGTAAGTTTGCATGTCGACATGATCCGGAAGAACGATTCAAGGATGGTGAAACGGTCAAAGTGGCAGGACATGTTTCCTAATCACGGGTATTCTGATTCGTGTATCGGGTGCGATACCCAACTACAAAGAATCGACCCAATTAACCTATGGCTCTGATACCAAAAGAACCAT
Organism: Agapanthus africanus; assembly: GCA_030015575.1. Lineage (NCBI taxonomy): Eukaryota > Viridiplantae > Streptophyta > Magnoliopsida > Asparagales > Amaryllidaceae > Agapanthus > Agapanthus africanus. The sequence goes on from JASDDO010000016.1 coordinate 417,523,033, forward strand.
GTCACGCCCCGCTTCCCAGAGTACGCAAGATTGGGCACGTGACATAGCCAACCATGCTACCTGTGGGTAGAAAGTATCCATCTACAGTCACATTACGTTTGTAAGGATATCAAGAACAAGATAAAAACTAATCTAATACATGTCCAAATCCATAATAACAAGAATCAATAAACAATAAGTGCGGAAGCTAATGATCCAATACAATGAATAAACAGTACGTCCCATAATGCGGGCTCACATCTGGAAATGAAATGAGGTAAATAAACTAAACCCTAAGGAACTCACAGTTCAGCCTGCTGGCTGAAGTACTCCTGCTCGGTCGTCGACAGTGGTACGGAATCTGGGCCATGCAAAACCCAGACGTCAGTGCGTCATGACATAAAGTATATAGTATAAACATGGTAATAAGCAATGCAAGTATGAACATGAATAAAGCAGTACTAAGAAATAACAGAGCAGGGTAATGTGCAATGGTGACTGAACTGTCCTATCAGGTTTCTACTCTATAGTCTTTGAAACCAATTGATGAATCATCGATGTAACCCAATAGTATCCCGTACATACCCGGGACCACGGCCACAATATTCTCGGCTGCAGCCGAGACATGCCGCTGGGCACAGAATAGGAAAGTGTACACTCGGTATTACCCCGTACATACCCGGGATCACGGCCACAATATTCTCGGCTGAAACCGAGACATGCCGCTGGGCACAGAATAGGAAAGTGTACACTTGGTATTACCCCGTACATACCCGGGATCACGGCCACAATATTCTCGGCTGAAACCGAGACATGCCGCTGGGCACAGAATAGGAAAGTGTACACTCGGTATTACCCCGTACATACCCGGGATCACGGCCACAATATTCTCGGCTGAAACCGAGACATGCCGCTGGGCACAGAATAGGAATTTGTACACTCGAACGGTAGTGAACTGTCGAGTTACAAGTCAGGTTCATCTTTGATTTCCCCATGCCCCCAAGCTATGTATGTCAGGTCAGGTATTCAGTAGTCAAGGACTAATGCCAACACAAAATCCGGTAAGAGTAGGTCTGTCTGGATAGACAGCAGGGATGGTCGGGTTTGTCGGCATTAGGCATGAAATGTCATGGTACAACAGACTGAGTTGGTATGTATGTATAAGTCATGTGTAGCAGGGTCAGGCCAATATGTAGTGCAATCGGGTATGTGCTCACAACAGGTATACAATCAATAATGAACAGCAGCAGGAAACAGTAAATAACCATATTATTCCATGTAACGACAGTGATGTTTTGTATTCTCTTATTAACGGGTTCAAGCACCCTGGGGTGCAATAGTCACAAGGTGGAACAATATTAACCATACGTAATGAAACCACATGAAATTAAACTAAAATATAATAATTGTCTCATGGATGATTTAACAATTAAAGCGGATATGATCCAATTGTTTTATTTAGTTGGAATATGGATTGATAGTGGGTTGATTAATTACGAGAAACTATTATAACGATTCCATGTTAAAGATAACTGCAACTATCAATTCTAACTTACAATATGATATCAATTACCATCATTAAGTTGTTGTCTTATATAGTATGAATTCAATTGCGTGGCAAGACTAGATCTCACACGCTAGCATGTTTAAGCAAGTATTCAGATACTTGCCTCGACGGTTTTGCAAACCGGAACACGGATTCGATGTCGGCAGAAAACGCGATATGATAGCACGGGCCACGGATCGAGCCCCAACAGAGAACAACGGGATCCCACGGACCAGGGTACTTCGCTGGAGCGTCGGGTTCGCCAAGACGGCACGGTCGGATTCCGGCAAAAACAAGGCAACGAGTTAGCAACACACGATAAACTTAATGCGATCAGCGGGGGGGGGTTTACTGCACAAAGGAAAGGTGAGGAAGGCTTACCGGGAGATACCAGGGGTAACCCCGGCGAGCTCGACGGCGCTGGAACGCCGGCGAGGCAACGACGGCGGCCGCAAAGGCTTGAACGGCCTCGGGGTTCGTGGGAGAGGGTGCTGCGACGAGTGGGGGAGAGGGTGGTCGGCTCTGGTGGTCGAGGGGAAAGGAGGTGGCTCTGGTGACGACGGAGAGGATCGCCGGCGCGTTCCCCGGCGAACAGCAGAGGTAGGTGATGGGGTTATGGGCTCGGGTTGGTGGTCCGGCGAGGGGAGGAGGGAAGCGACGACGAGGTCGGGACGAGGAGGGTGAGAGGGTGTCGCGGGAGTCGTCGGCGACGGGAGGTGGCGTCGACGGCGAGGTCTGCGGGGTTGGAGGCGTCGTCGGGGTTGGGTGCAGGTGCGGGAATCGGCGGAGGAAGGAGGTAAGTGGGCGCGGTGAGGTCGACGAGGTGGTGACGGCGACGGCGAGGTCGTGAGGAGGTCGGCGGTGAGGTCGCGAGGAGCTAGGGTTAGGGTTCGGGGTTCGCTGGGGTGTTCTCGCGATGGATGAGGAAGGAACAGGGCGGCTGCATGGGTTTAAAATATAGGAAGAGAGAGAGAGAGATTGGAGAGAGAGGGAGAGAGAGATTGAGGGAAGAGAGAGAGAGAGATAGGGAAAGGGAAGGGGGCCCACGAGTGAGGGTTGGCAGCTCGTGATTGGCCACGAGGGATTTTGAAATGGATTTGAGAAGGGATCTGAAGGATTTGTGAAAGATTAAATGTAAACGAATATATATTCGTATAAATATAGTTTTAGATATTAAATTAAAATGGGCATTTTTGGCGCGAAATGAAATATTTCCAAATCGCGCCCGGGTTGCGCCCAAATGTTCCAAATTCAAATTATAGGATTTTAAGCGGTTTCCAAATTTTGAAAAGAGGTGTTTAATGATTAAAATGCATGCCCCCAAGTCGTACACTTGTGCGCGTGCGTAGACGTCCAAACTTGCCCGTTTAGCCGAACGGGACGGAATCTCGACGTGCGGACGCTACCACGCGACTAGTAGCGACGAGTAGGCCAACATGGACATTTTAAATTTTATTTTAGGAGTTAAAATTTGTTATGTGCCAAAATGACTTAACCGGTTAAAATTTAGCAATAAACCCCAGAAAAATCAGGAAAATTGGAATGAGCAATATAAAACCCTCAACTTGTAATATAGATAGTATTACTGGGCTCGGTTGTTACATCATACCCAACTACAAAAAGAATTTCGTCCTCGAAATTCCAAGAATACAAGATAGCTAACTACTGGAAAAGGTGGGGGAATTTCTGCCGGATCTCGTCTTCTCGCTCCCAAGTAGATTCTCCATGCGATCGATTACCCCAAGAAACTAGCACAAGAGGGATAACCTTGTTCTTAAGAACCTTTTCTCTTCGATCCTTGATTTCAACTGGTCGTTCTTCAAAAGTCAGGTCCTCCCGTACGGTCAACTCCGAATGATCCAAGACATGAGTCTCATCACGAACATACCTCCGTAGTTGAGACACATGAAACACATCGTGAACTCCTGCTAATGACGGTGGTAACGCCAACCGGTACGATACCTCTCCAACACGCTCCAAAATCTCGAAGGGTCCAACGAATCGAGGACTAAGCTTTCCCCGACTTCCAAAGCGAATCACCCCTCTAGTCGGTGATATCTTCAGGAATACCAAATCACCCACGGCGAACTCTAGAGGTCTTCTTGACGTGTCGGCCCAACTCTTCTATCTGTCTTGAGCTGCCTTCATATGCTTCCTGATTGTATTCACCTTCTCGACTGTCTGTACCACCAAATCTGGTCCTAGTAACCTTCGTTCACCAACATCATCCCAACAAACCGGTGAACGGCACTTACGACCATACAACGCTTCAAACGGAGCCATCTGAATAGTTGCTTGGAAGCTATTGTTGTACGAAAACTCCACCAGGTGTAGATGATCTTCCCAAGAACCTTTGAAGTCCAACATGCAAGCCCTCAACATATCTTCAAGGGTCTGGATCGTTCTCTCTGATTGTCCATCAGTCTGAGGATGATAAGCTGTGCTAAACTTCAGTCGAGTCCCCAAACTTTCTTGTAAACTCCTCCAAAAGTGCGACAAGAACCGAGTGTCCCGATCGGACACGATGCTTACCGGTACTCCATGCAATCTCACAATTTCCTGCATGTACCGCTCTGCCAAAGTCTCCGTCGATTGACCAACCCGAAAAGGAATAAAGTGAGCTGCCTTGGTCAACCGATCGACAACCACCCATACTGCATTGTTGCCCTTTGGACTCCGCGGTAAAGCCGTCACGAAATCCATGGTTATATGTTCCGACTTCCACTGAGGAATCGGAAGTGGTTGCAACAAACCAGCAACCCTTTGGTGTTCAGCCTTGACTTGCTGACACACCAAGCACTTAGCCATGAAGCGAGCAATTTCCCGTTTCATACCTTCCCACCAGAAGTGCTGTCGAATATCTCGGTACATCTTTGTCCCTCCTGGATGTACAGAGTAAGCTGAACTGTGTGCCTCCTTCATAAGCTCTTCACGCACATCTCCTTTTGGCGCACACACACGGCTACCATATCTCAACGAACCGTCTTCGTAGATCAGTAAATCGGTTCGTAGTCCGGCTTCAACCTGCTCTCGAAACTTTTGCAGTCTAGGATCCTGCGATTGTGCCGCTTTAATCTTCTCAACTAAGGACGACTGTACTTGCAACTGCATCAACTGTCCTGTAGCATGTGGTAGCACAACCTCCAAGTCAAATCTCTGAAAATCCGCAATGATCTCCCTCTGTGCAGTCAATATCTGAATTGCTGGTAACCGGCTCAGCGCATCCGGCACGACGTTGACCTTTCCCGGATGGTACTTAAGATCGAGGTCATAGTCGGCCATCAGCTCCAACCATCTGCGTTGCCTCATGTTCAACTCCTTCTGAGTGAACACATATTTCAAACTCTTGTGATCTGTAAAGACTTCAACTCTCTCGCCCAAAAGGTAGTGTCTCCAAACCTTCAGGGCGAAGATCACGGCTGCAAGCTCTAAGTCATGAGTCGGATAGTTCTTCTCATGAGTCTTCAGTTGTCTCGATGCGTAAGCGACGTCTTTCCCATTCTGCATTAAAACACATCCCAAACCCTTTCCAGATGCGTCGCTGTGAATCACCAGTCCTCCTGAATTATGCAATACGGTCAGGATCGGGGCGGTTATCAACTTCTGCTTCAACGTCTCGAAGGCCAATGCACATCCATCCGTCCAAACAAACGGTACCTCCTTACGCGTGAGCTTGGTTAACGGCTCAGCTAAACGAGCGAAGTTCTCCACAAATCTTCTGTAGTAACCGGCGAGTCCAAGAAAACTTCTTATCTCCGCAACATTCTTTGGAACAGGCCAATCCCGAACTGCTGTAATCTTCTCGGGATCAACGGCGATTCCTTTGCCCGACACAACATGCCCTAGAAACTTCACTTCTTCCAGCCAGAATTCACACTTACTCATCTTCGCAAATAACTTCTCTTGTCTCAGCGTCTGCAGTGCGATCCGTAAGTGCTCAGCATGCTCCTCCGGACTCTTCGAGTACACCAGAATATCGTCAATGAATACCACAATAAACTGGTCCAAGAACGGTGAAAAGATCCTGTTCATCAAATCCATAAATATTGCTGGCGCATTAGTCACTCCGAAGGGCATCACTAGATACTCGAAATGTCCATATCGAGTTCGAAACGCCGTCTTGCAAATGTCTTCTGCTTTCACTCGGACCTGATGATATCCTAATCGCAAGTCCAGTTTCGAGAATACCCCCGCGCCACTAAGCTGCTCAAAAAGTTCTCCAATGCGAGGGATCGGGTACTTGTTCTTAATAGTCACCCGGTTCAATTCTCGATAATCAATGCACATCCTTCTCGTGCCATCCTTCTTCTTTACTAAAAGAACTGGAGCTCCCCAAGGCGAGTTGCTGCTTCGAATCCATCCCTTCTCGAGTAATTCACCCACTTGTTCCTTAACTTCTTCCAATTCCACCGGTGCCATCGGATAATAAGATTTTGATACTGGCGCTGCACCAGGAATAAGGTCAATCGCAAACTCCACATCTCGCTTCGGCGGTAAGCCCGAAATATCTTCAAACACATCCATAAAGTCGTGGACAACTGCCGGCTCTTCATTACTATCCACTACCATAGCCGCAAGAACACTGTTCGTCGGCCTAGCCCTAAACTCGACTGGCCCGACAGAACTGCTTCCTCCAATGAAAGTAAACTCAGGGTGTCCGGGAATCTGGAAAATTACTTTCCTTGCCCTACAATCAATGTGTGCGTGGAAAGTGCCAAGAAAATCCATTCCCAAGACTACTTCATAACTGCCCGTATCAATCACCAAGAAATCTGCAAAAAGCTCCCGTCCACAAACAACAACTGTACAATCTCTACATTCCTCACTAGCTATGATTTTCCCATTCCCAGTGTGTATGTCCCAAAAACTAGACAGGGTCGTGCAGGTAATTGAGTGTGTAGTTATAAATTTGGATGACATAAAACAGTGGGATGCTCCGGAATCAAATAATGCCAATGCGGGAAAACCACGAACGAGTACAGTACCTGAAACCACTTCTCCTGATGCCTTGGCTTCCTCAGCTGTCAATGTGAAAGCTCGACCCTGGTTGGGTCCTTGTGTCAGCTGCTTCTGCCCTTGGAACGGTCTCTGCGGAGGCTTCCGTATATCATCTCTCGTGCGAAGCTTCGACGGACAAGCACCAACTGCGTGATCGGCTGCTCCACAAACCAGACAAAGTCCCAGTCTCCTTCGACAATCCTTTTGCATGTGGCCCGGTAAATTGCAGTAGTTACAACTTATGCTCTTTATTCGATCGACGATCACAGGCTTCTTCATTGGCGCTACACCTCTACGGTCCACTGGAATACCTCTGCGCCTATGATCTCGGTTAGGTACAAATGCAGGCTTCCTGGCCGCAACTGCTGTCTGGTGAAAGTTCCCTTTCGACCCTGATAAACTCTGTTGCTCTCTGGCTGCCGTGAGAACCTGTGAGAAAGTGGTCAAACCCAGGGAGACAATCTGCCTCTGGATTTCCACATCCAAACTGCGCAAGAATCTTCGCGCCCTGTCTGCCTCCTTGGCGACTAAGGGTCCAGCGAAACGGCTGAGTCTCGTCCATTCCGCTGCATGTACATCCACAGCTGCTCCATTTTGTCTCAGCCCAATAAATTTCTCCTCCATTTCCTCCCGTGCAGTCCGCGGGAAGAACTTTTCCAAGAAACTTTTAGAGAAATCCACCCAACTGATTGGCTTGGACAAGCGGGTCTCCTCCACAAGCCACCACTCTCGGGCGTAATCCACCAGCTGAATGCGTACCACATCAACTCTCTTATCTTCAGGGATCTGTGCCGCAATCAGTAAATTCTCCGTGTCCACTAGCCACTGCTCGGCTGGCAACGGCTCCTCCAAGCCGGTGAAAGTAGTAGGACCCAACCGTCTGAAATCTGCCACGGTCCCTACTCGGTCGACTGGCTTCGCTACAGCGGTGTTTACAGACTGCTGCATAGCCTGCAAACCCTCCTGAAATGAATCTGCTTGCTGCTGGATCAGCTCAGTTTGCCTCTTCTGATTTTCCAACATCCCACGTATCACTCCTAACATGGCGGCTTCATCCACACGCCTCTGATACGTCTTGAAATTCTTATCTGTCATGGTCCTGAAATCAAAACAAACAACATTAGCATGATGATAGATTCAATATATAAATCAAGGCTAGAACTCCAAGATACTTAAATAGAGTGCTGCATTGTAGCTATGCCGCGGTATCATAGCCGCAATTACTTAACTCCACCCAAGTCGCCTAAGTCCTAGAGATAACAAGAAGTTAGGTTTTCGAGTTGACAATGCAAAGTAAGTTTGCATGTCGACATGATCCGGAAGAACGATTCAAGGATGGTGAAACGGTCAAAGTGGCAGGACATGTTTCCTAATCACGGGTATTCTGATTCGTGTATCGGGTGCGATACCCAACTACAAAGAATCGACCCAATTAACCTATGGCTCTGATACCAAAAGAACCATGTCACGCCCCGCTTCCCAGAGTACGCAAGATTGGGCACGTGACATAGCCAACCATGCTACCTGTGGGTAGAAAGTATCCATCTACAGTCACATTACGTTTGTAAGGATATCAAGAACAAGATAAAAACTAATCTAATACATGTCCAAATCCATAATAACAAGAATCAATAAACAATAAGTGCGGAAGCTAATGATCCAATACAATGAATAAACAGTACGTCCCATAATGCGGGCTCACATCTGGAAATGAAATGAGGTAAATAAACTAAACCCTAAGGAACTCACAGTTCAGCCTGCTGGCTGAAGTACTCCTGCTCGGTCGTCGACAGTGGTACGGAATCTGGGCCATGCAAAACCCAGACGTCAGTGCGTCATGACATCAAGTATATAGTATAAACATGGTAATAAGCAATGCAAGTATGAACATGAATAAAGCAGTACTAAGAAATAACAGAGCAGGGTAATGTGCAATGGTGACTGAACTGTCCTATCAGGTTTCTACTCTATAGTCTTTGAAACCAATTGATGAATCGTCGATGTAACCCAATAGTATCCCGTACATACCCGGGACCACGGCCACAATATTCTCGGCTGCAGCCGAGACATGCCGCTGGGCACAGAATAGGAAAGTGTACACTCGGTATTACCCCGTACATACCCGGGATCACGGCCACAATATTCTCGGCTGAAACCGAGACATGCCGCTGGGCACAGAATAGGAAAGTGTACACTCGGTATTACCCCGTACATACCCGGGATCACGGCCACAATATTCTCGGCTGAAACCGAGACATGCCGCTGGGCACAGAATAGGAAAGTGTACACTCGGTATTACCCCGTACATACCCGGGATCACGGCCACAATATTCTCGGCTGAAACCGAGACATGCCGCTGGGCACAGAATAGGAATGTGTACACTCGAACGGTAGTGAACTGTCGAGTTACAAGTCAGGTTCATCTTTGATTTCCCCATGCCCCCAAGCTATGTATGTCAGGTCAGGTATTCAATAGTCAAGGACTAATGCCAACACAAAATCCGGTAAGAGTAGGTCTGTCTGGATAGACAGCAGGGATGGTCGGGTTTGTCGGCATTAGGCATGAAATGTCATGGTACAACAGACTGAGTTGGTATGTATGTATAAGTCATGTGTAGCAGGGTCAGGCCAATATGTACTGCAATCGGGTATGTGCTCACAACAGGTATACAATCAATAATGAACAGCAGCAGGAAACAGTAAATAACCATATTATTCCATGTAACGACAGTGATGTTTTGTATTCTCTTATTAACGGGTTCAAGCACCCTGGGGTGCAATAGTCACAAGGTGGAACAATATTAACCATACGTAATGAAACCACATGAAATTAAACTAAAATATAATAATTGTCTCATGGATGATTTAACAATTAAAGCGGATATGATCCAATTGTTTTATTTAGTTGGAATATGGATTGATAGTGGGTTGATTAATTACGAGAAACTATTATAACGATTCCATGTTAAAGATAACTGCAACTATCAATTCTAACTTACAATATGATATCAATTACCATCATTAAGTTGTTGTCTTATATAGTATGAATTCAATTGCGTGGCAAGACTAGATCTCGCACGCTAGCATATTTAAGCAAGTATTCAGATACTTGCCTCGACGGTTTTGCAAACCGGAACACGGATGCGATGTCGGCAGAAAACGCGATATGATAGCACGGGCCACGGATCGAGCCCCAACAGAGAACAACGGGATCCCACGGACCAGGGTACTTCGCTGGAGCGTCGGGTTCGCCAAGACGGCACGGTCGGATTCCGGCAAAAACATGGCAACGAGTTAGCAACACACGATAAACTTAATGCGATCAGCGGGGGGGTTTACTGCACAAAGGAAAGGTGAGGAAGGCTTACCGGGAGATACCAGGGGTAACCCCGGCGAGCTCGACGGCGCTGGAACGCCGGCGAGGCAACGACGGCGGCCGCAAAGGCTTGAACGGCCTCGGGGTTCGCGGGAGAGGGTGCTGCGACGAGTGGGGGAGAGGGTGGTCGGCTCTGGTGGTCGAGGAGAAAGGAGGTGGCTCTGGTGACGACGGAGAGGATCGCCGGCGCGTTCCCCGGCGAACAGCAGAGGTAGGTGATGGGGTTATGGGCTCGGGTTGGTGGTCCGGCGAGGGGAGGAGGGAAGCGACGACGAGGTCGGGACGAGGAGGGTGAGAGGGTGTCGCGGGAGTCGTCGGCGACGGGAGGTGGCGTCGACGGCGAGGTCTGCGGGGTTGGAGGCGTCGTCGGGGTTGGGTGCAGGTGCGGGAATCGGCGGAGGAAGGAGGTAAGTGGGCGCGGTGAGGTCGACGAGGTGGTGACGGCGACGGCGAGGTCGTGAGGAGGTCGGCGGTGAGGTCGCGAGGAGCTAGGGTTAGGGTTCGGGGTTCGCTGGGGTGTTCTCGCGATGGATGAGGAAGGAACAGGGCGGCTGCATGGGTTTAAAATATAGGAAAAGAGAGAGAGAGATTGGAGAGAGAGGGAGAGAGAGATTGAGGGAAGAGAGAGAGAGAGATAGAGAAAGGGAAGGGGGCCCACGAGTGAGGGTTGGCAGCTCGTGATTGGCCACGAGGGATTTTGAAATGGATTTGAGAAGGGATCTGAAGGATTTGTGAAAGATTAAATGTAAACGAATATATATTCGTATAAATATAGTTTTAGATATTAAATTAAAATGGGCCTTTTTGGCGCGAAATGAAACATTTCCAAATCGCGCCCGGATTGCGCCCAAATGTTCCAAATTCAAATTATAGGATTTTAAGCGGTTTCCAAATTTTGAAAAGAGGTGTTTAATGATTAAAATGCATGCCCCCAAGTCGTACACTTGTGCGCGTGCGTAGACGTCCAAACTTGCCCGTTTAGCCGAACGGGACGGAATCTCGACGTGCGGACGCTACCACGCGACTAGTGGCGACGAGTAGGCCAACATGGACATTTTAAATTTTATTTTAGGAGTTAAAATTTGTTATGTGCCAAAATGACTTAACCGGTTAAAATTTAGCAATAAACCCCAGAAAAATCAGGAAAATTGGAATGAGCAATATAAAACCCTCAACTTGTAATATAGATAGTATTACTGGGCTCGGGTGTTACACCTGTTCATTCCTATAACTCTTATAAGAAAGAACGGAACCAACGTTCCCCAGCACAGTATAACATGCGGGTTCGGTCAATACATCCATATTATTATCTTTATTAGGGCATGAAATGGTCGCTACCTGGAGAGAGAGAGAAGAAAACACTTTAGCGTATGCTCTTGCAAGATCAGATTGGTTTTTATCTTATCTAATCAGGATGGCTCCCACTGGTTTTTATCAAATCTTCCTTCAAACCCTAAAAGGAAAGACTAGCCGGGATTAATTACACACTACAAGTTCGCCAATCTTTCAGCCAGGCTAGTGTCGGTACTTTGAGGGAGGTCCCCCATGCTTTCGCACGAACCTAATTAATGTAAACCTCGTTTTCCCAAAGGCGTAACCCCGTTGACACCTTTCTTGACAACTACTTGATCAGCTAATTGCAATGTGTAAAACTCTCCCAGGAGTAACTCTTACTCGCAGTGGGTATCGGGATCCAACTATCTCATAGAAGGTATGCAATCTCATTGCAAATTTCAACACTTGAAATTCCCGATAATATTTTGCCCCTAGCAGCTATATGACCTTAACATAGTCAACAAATCATAAGTGCTAGTCAAGTTCAACCCATCATTTCCTGATTGAATTAAACCCACCCGCACGACCCTTAACATAGTCAACAAAGTCGCACGACTACCCTAATCCAATCGCATCATATGCTTATACAGATAAGCACCAATCAGCTACCGCACACTACGCCTTAACATAGTCAACAAACATAGCACGAATACTAACTAGTACTTATCTGAAATGACGGAGGGCTACGACAGGTTTTTCTGAAAACCTATTGCGTAATGAACTTGATATCGTTGTAGAATCAAATGAAGTTTTGAAATGGAGTGATTTTGAGGCTTTTCTAGTTTTGCTAAAGGGGTCACTCCCGGTGAAGGGATCGTCGGCCCTTTCCTCGTCGAATGAGGTGCGGGATATATTATATATATCGTTGTGCAAAGCATAAACTATAGAAGCAATCAAAAGTCAAACCGAGTGTGTAGCATCTGCCAGTTATTGCTAAAGGAGTCACTCCCGGTGAAGGGATCTCGGTCCTTTCCTCATCGAATAAGGTGCAGGGTATATCATATATACCGCTATGCAAAGCAAGAACTGTAGCTACCCTTTTTGTTTAAAATTTGATTCTACAACATCTTAGGTTTCTTTTCTTTCATTAATCACATTAATGAAGTCCCATCATTTAAATACCTAAACATCACAGATAAATACGACGTACACTTATGCCATCCGCATTCGCCTCGATGTCCCCTCGTGCACCGTTAGGTTAGGTAACTAACGGCAGAGCGGGGCAGGGCTAGCGCGGGTGTAAAACATAAGTAACGCCTATATAATATATCATATATACTATATACTGTATCTATCACAGAACATCTCACATGATCAGATATCGCAGCAGAAGAAACATATGAAACATTGGATATTCTAGGACGTCCGTGTTTTCAATACGAGCCAGTATAAAACACGGATTCCACGGTCGTGATGAATAGCCAATCCCACACCCCTAGACCCCTACGAGAGCGGCAAGCAACCCTACCAATTCTAGGGTTAGGAGACCCGGACTCGACTCCTCGAGATGGTCTCCCACTGGACCCTAGAACCCGGTTACTTGTGCTCCCCTCCTTGGGTCTATCCTAGTGCAGAAAAGTAAATAATATACAAAGGGTGACAGCTTCCGCAACCTGGAAGTGCCCCAAATAAAAGAATATTACATACAAGTTTTTACATGAATGAAAATGAAAAACACTCATCTCACATAAAAAACCCCGGCTATTCAAACACGACAATCCAATTTAACATATCCAGCAACACATAACATCACATGTCATCAACGTAAGTAAATATGCGCATCCCAATTGTCGTTGACATATAGCAACGAAACCGGCGATATCACATATTACACTTACGGTCACAGAAAAGAAAGTGTAAAACTACAACAGTTGGAATCCGCAACCTCTTTAGACATCACATGCCTAATCAAATGAAATACTTAGACATCACATGCCTAACAGTTATAAATCCCGCATTTTAGTCTCATTATCGAAAACTCTTTTCAATATCAAATGCAACTAAACCGCTAGATTTATAACAATCATTCAGTTATCTCATAGCTGTTTATGAATTCCAATTATTGTATCCCATTCCGGATAAATAGAAAATATTAAACTTTCCGATCGAATATTCGAACACCCAAGTTTTCCCGAAACCGATCAACACATGAAATAAGTTCAAAGACATTCACTTCATGTCTCAGTACCAACGGTCCAGCCGTAGAAGGGTCAAGCCAACGCCTCACATGTGGCACGCCGTACTGCCCCAAACCCGAAGGTTCAAAAGGCAGTTCAAGACGGCCACATAATCGAGTTAAGGTTTGTTGTCTTCTAGAGGGACCATCGTGTTACTTGCACTACTCAGAACGTCCTTAAACCACAGAAAGATCCAACACTTGGAAATTTTCCGGCAGGGGAAAAGTTGGGTATTTATATCCGGTCGAACTTTTTAACATATTCAAAAAATTATCCGGAAAACACTTAGACAAAGCTTGATAATCCGATCGAAACACCGATTTCCAATGCAACCCCAGAACACTCAACTCTTGAGTCAATTTAAAAATTCCCAGAAAACTCAGCACTGTGAAATAGGAATTACTGTGCAAAGGAGGAGGGCTGACGTCATCATCAGGCCGCGGAACCGCCGCAGAAGCCATGCTTCTGCCGCGGTTCCACCGCACTTTGGAGGTATCATTTTGAAAATTTTGCACCGTAATTCTTAGAACTTCCTGCTGAATTTTTTAAGCATTTTTAATCTGGAAAAAACCCAGTTTTTAGAAAAATTTCAGAGAGAGTTTTGGGAATTAGGGTTTCGGTTCGTTCGGATTTCAAACGTCGTCTAGACTTCGCCTAAGGCTCTAGCTAGGCTCTGATACCACTGAAGGGTTCCTAGGCACGCTAATGAGGTCTCACAAGGCATCAACCATGCCAATTTCAAATTTTACGGGTGCCGAGAAACCCTAATACGGATCGTTGACTAGAAGTTTAGGCGAAAAACGAAAATAGTTAACAATTTAACTAAAAGAGAAAGGCTACAACCTTTGTAGATCCGGTTCTCCACATCCTTAGATCCACGTAGGCATCCTCTCGCTGTCCATCTCGAATCCCGGACTCAATCGTCGGCTTGATCGGAGAAATGGGCGGGCTAGATCGTCGGCTTCGTGCCGAAGATGATCTACGTCGAGGCATCACAAGTTACAGCTCCAACTCCATCAAGTTGTGAAACTTGTGAAGAAAACACCCTATACTACTTGGCAAGAGGTAGAGGGTGAAGAAATAGGAGGTGGGTTCACTTTAGAATTGGATTTCTCACACTTTAGCTCAAGTTGCCATTAATGGACTTGAGCTTTTTCTTTGAAGATGAAGAAGAAGATGAAGCTAGAATATGATAAGTGTTGTTTAAAAAGAATAATAAAATCAATACTTATCATCTTCTAACCATGGTCAAGTGTAGAGAGTTAACTATAGTTTAGATGAGTGGTTAGGGTTAGGAGAAGAAGACAAAGTGGTCACTTGGTCAAAACTTCATGAAGCTTCAACAAGCTTCATGATAAAAGAAACCATTTTTTTTTCTATTATCTTTTTCTCAAAAAGGAAAAGATAAATAATCAATTGAAAATATGAAACCCTAACCATTCACTAAACATGGTTTAAGTCTTTACACAAATCCAAGTGAGAATGTATCATCAAACATGATACAATCAAGAGCACATAAAATATATCACATATACAATGTGCTATACAAGTGAGAAAATCCCTTTAAAGTGAACCAATACTAGTTAATGCAAAGTAATATATCAAATATATAATTATACATTAAATCATTAAATCAACACTTGATTCAATGATCCGGTCATGTCGCACATAACCGACTAGTATACAATGTATCGATTTATCGAATCAATGATTCGATAACTAGGTTATATCGCATACAACCAATCGAAACATTCATCGTGAGAATGGAATACGGTATCACATACATGCATTATTCTCGGTCCAGCACATATCTCATATGCGCTCCTATCTCGTTTCGCTTGAGCCAGGAAACCTCTGTGTAGGACTCTAAAGACTCGTCAATACGCCGGTAGCAGATGATGATCATATCGATTACCCACAAGCCGCAAGCGGTCTGCTAAACGTAACGGCCACCCGGGTATTGAGCGATCAGAAGATCGACAAGCTAGCCCGCTCACACTCCTGTGAATCCAATCAGTAACACTTACCGTACAGTCCGGTCTGTTCGTCTGATATGTCGCATATCAAGTCTAGGGGTGGTAAACGTCAGACCCCAATAACCGATAAGTCGTGCCGATGTGAGGCTCATAACGGGTCGAGAAACTACTGGTAACACTTACCAGCAAATCTCTGATCAGCCCTGGCCAGGGACTTCCCTGTTACGGCCAATCGAGCACTGCGCAACATCAACCCCCAATACCGGGAGAGACGAAACCCCTCCTATCGCTCATTGCCTCCATGTGACTCGGGACTGTACCCAAAGACCACCGTTTTGCACGCCCTCATGGACGTGGTAAGGTGGAGATCAAAGCACAGTGGGAATCACACAAGACTCTATGACAATCTCGGGTCTACAGACTAACCTGCACAAGTGTCACCTGAGAACTGCCATCTGACGTGAGGTATAATACCATCTGGGAGTTCTCGGCGAGTCCGTCCAGTGTACCCAGTCTCCACTGAGCACCCGTATACCATCTTTGATGTCAAACACCAATGGATATGGGATCATCCATTGCCCATCTCATGGGTCGAGAAGCGTATACGCTAGTCTACTCTGGTATATCGATGCCCCGTCTCGATACACCCACGACTAGGGACCTTGAAGGATGTACTTATGGACTACCATGTCCCCACTAGTATGATCTGCATCATAGTCCAGGTAGTCAAGTACACATCCAAAGGGCTTTACCAACATGTAACTATAAGACAGTTTAAAGAGACTAGTATACATGTTAAGATAAAGAGTAACAAGATAGCATACTATCATATCGAGCAAGAAAGTCATCTCTATATATGTCCAAGCATCCAATATAATATACATCATCTGTACAATACTGGCCTCTAGGGCATACATACAACTAACAGATAGATGCTAGGTTGACCACTTTAGAGAAGGGTATTGAAGTAATGACTGCGGTCGAGAATCAATCAGCTTCTATGCTAGCCCTATGCATACAGCAGTCTGAGCAATTGTTTCTTGCTCAGGCCCAATCATTGGCTAGAATAGAGGAACACGCGAAACATTTAGCTGAGAGGATTCTAGGGAGTGAACACAGTCAATCGGAACCCAATAATCTTAATGTCTATCATCTAGGAAGTCACCCGAGTGAAATAAACGATCAATTGAATTTTGATGATTTCATAGATGACGATACAATTGAATTGACTAAGTGTTATCAGGACACACAAGAAAAACCTCCGAATGATTTTTACATTCCAATTTTAGAGGAGGAACCTTGTGAATTTGTCGGGTATGGTTTGGAAAGATTGTTTGAAGAGATCAATGATCAGGAACCCACAATTTTTGTATCACCTAGTGATATTGTTTCGGAAGAAACGTTAGTGTGGGAACCTACCTTTTTAGATGACATGAACCTACCCAGGTGTGAATGTGATGAGGGCGATATTGTATTGGGAGAGTCTGTGAGTTGTAATGATACGAATAGGATTGTGAAAAATCATAGGGAGGAAGACAGCATTGAAGAATATTCTTTCATATCGAGTTTTGAGGAAATTTTTGCGGATGAACTTGATATTCTTGGTGAGTTTGAGTCAGGATCCATTTGGAAACATCCTAAGAACCTTACTTTTGTCGAACTTTTTGCGGATGAACTCCAGTTTTTGAACGAACCTGACTTTGAAACTCCACATATACTTCTTGAAAATTCAATTCATTCGAACAACAATTCTTTTTCCTCTTCAAAACTTCGTCTTCACCTTCAGCATCTTCTGATCCCTACTTTTACATGCCCATGCCCTTCACTAATATCTAACATATACCATTTCTTTTTCTTTTTCTTTTGTATATACATATTGTTTTACCAGCCATTGCGCCATATAGATAAAATCTTTAAATAGATGGTATTAATTTCTGGACTAACACAACCTTTTAACTTGTATATGCTGTAATTAGTCTTAGGTTTTTTTCTTTTTCTTTAAATAAAATTCTCACCCTGATGTCTAAGTCTAGCTGCCGGAGACGGGGGCAACGATGATGACATCATAAAACTTAGGTTTGGGGGTGAGCACTGCATATTTTGCTGCATCATGTGTATATTCTGCTTTGCATACATATTAAAAACCAATAAAAATTGAAAAAAAATTCCAAAAATATAAAAACTTTGTCATGTTAGCTAGCGGGGGAACTTAGATTCGAAGTCTGACGGTTCGGTTGATAAGTTAGAAATAACTAACTCCTTTTCGTGAGACCGATGACCCGAAAAATAACCCTCCTTTGTGTTTAACCATAGCCGATATACGTCTTTTATAAACACTTTACACGTGTCCTATGTTTTTGAGAATTTGATGAAAGTCTGACGTGTCTGTAAAACTTTTAAAATTGATAATCATCTTTAGGATCAAACAGATTTGTCTGAGTTAAGTAATATCAAGAATAGTTCATAAGGTAAAGTGAATATGAAGGATATTATTGAGGTTTTAATAGAAGCTATAAGCCTGAAAAATAACCCATCTGGAACCTTGTTGGAGTAAGTACACACCCTATTCACATGTAACGTTTTCGGATTTAAAAGAAATGCTGGCTATATCTCCGTTTTCACTGAGTTCAGAATATTTTAAAATAAAATGAGTCTTTTGTTTTGTGACCTTGGTAACTTAGGTAATTAAGTCTTTGGGGTGTCTCCACACCTAATGCCCTAAAACCATCTGGTTTGGGAGTCATTGACCTAAAACTCGTTAAGTTTCCAATCGCCAAATAAAACAAGCTAGGCAAGTATTTTCTCCGGGTTAAAAGTCCTAACGGTTCTTTGTGGGAGAATAATTTTGGCGGAGACGAATTTTCTATTAAAACGGTTTTTTCGCGGAGATATGAAGGTTTGTATTTATTAAGTCATTTTGCACGATAACGAAAGGTGTGTATGAACAAAAACAGGTGAAAGGGTGGAGTGAAGTATAAGACTGAGGCTCTCTGTTAAAATTGATATATATTCTGACTTGAAACCTAACTGGAGAATAAAACTTGAGAAAATCTTAACTCCTTTCAAACTCGTGTGATCCTTCAGAAGTTTATCCTGGTCTGTTATTATGACATGATGATCCTAATCAAAGTTCTTAAAACATTATGGACACGATCCGCACAATCACGAAAAGACGCATATGAGCTTATGTTAAACAAATTGCGAGGAGTGAAAAATACGGTTTATCGTTTTTGACTTGGGTAATAGAACTTCTAACTTTGATCTCTAACTTAATATTAGAATCAACAGTTTCTCCACGATGCTAACTTAACTGGATTTTGTGGGTGTAATCCGCTGAAAACCCTCAGGAGACAACACTCCTCCTACTAGGGTCACCTAGAGGTTTAAACGGTTTATTGCACATGCTCAGTGCAATCGCGTTCCCTGCGAAAATAAGGCTAGGATTTTTTGTATTGCTCGGGACGAGCAATAGATAAATTTGGGGGTATTTGTTCATCTCAGAAAACTGCACTTTAATACCGCTCATTCATTATCTATTTTGTGATATATCGGTACTATTAATCAGTGTCTGCTCAGTAATTACAGTTTACAGGTGTTCGTGATTAAATACTAGAAACAAAATCATTATCACGGATATAGCGTTTGGGAGCCGACACTGCAAGCAGAATAGGAAACCGACCAATATCCAAAAAGTTCTTTTGGAAATAAACATGTGTACACAATTTTGGTCCAACACAATACAAGTGTACACACAACTCTTTGGCATGGACCATGACATGGTGGGGCTGCCCATGACACACAAGAAATGGAGTGTGCAACTAGTGGGAACATATGGTGTGATGGGCAATAAATGCATAAAGTTTTGATGTGATACTTTGCTTCAAGTTTCCCTCCAATTCTCTGCATGCAAACCAGGCTTAAACAGCTAAATCAAGCAGCATAAGAGTGATGTTGGAGTAGACACAAGACCACCACATGAATACGAGACTCTGTGCTCAGTTTTGGGCCGGCTATACCCTCTGTGGATCCGAGCTCGCTGGCGCCCCTTACCCCAATGATTCCCATATTTTCCCTGTCCCTTCCTTGCAGTCACATCACCTCATTCTTATTACTTGTTTAATCTTTTTTGGTGTCTATATAAGCCAGATCAGCGAGCAAGGAAGGACTCTCATATATTCATATACATTTTCTTAGTTTCTTTGTTTTTGGTTTAGGCTTGAGAGTGAGTGGGCTATCACTTGGTTTCTTCTTCTTCTTCCCTCTTGAAGCTTTCTCTTGAGAGCTTCATTATGGAGGTTGAACAAGTTACCAATATCTTGTACCTCTTCTTCAAGTGTTAATATATTATTTGATTTCTTTTCTTTACTTGCTTTGTTTTGTTTTTCATTAGGTTGTGTAACTAATCTCTTTTGGTTGTGGTAATGGTAAGGAAGTGAGATGAAAGGTTTTGCCTCCTCCTTCTCTTGTGATTGTTTAATGTGCTTATTTATATGATTCTAACTTAAATATTGCTTGTGTTTTGATGTGATATGGTATTTTGACACATGGTTACTTTGTAACCTCCTCATATACCATATTCACTCCCTTTCCCATTTCAATGTTTAAATTAAAATCAATTTAGTGTTAAGTTTTCTAAGCTTGGATATGGTATTTTGTGATTAAAAGACTTGACAAATCTCTTGGTTTCATATACCATATACCATCACAAACCCTTAGCAAAGTTTACACTAAAACTATTTGCTCTCACTCATTAATTGTGTTTTTGATGTTGTGGTAAGCTTGCTATCCCTTGTGCTTAGTGTTGTTACCCCAAGCTCGGACATACAACGGTAAGTGAACAAAACGGACTAGTTTCGTCTTTTGTGGAGAATATCGGAATTTAATGACTTGTGCCTCGCAACCGCTTTGACAAGTCGTGCTTCATGCCATGATCAACGTGAGGACGGACAACTCATGATCAAAGGAGCGTCGAGGGAATCTTCGCGATTCGATCTTCCGAGCCAAAGCCACGACCATTCTTTCTTAACTTGTTTTCCTTGTTTCTTTGTTTTCGTATTCTTTATATATTTTTTGTGACAAAACCAACTATTCTTTATTTGTTGAATCTTAAACAACAAGACCCAATACACAATTTCCTGCGAATCGACCCGTACCTGCCGGCTTGCTACAACGCGCCGTGCACTTGCGGATTATAAATTTTAAAACGAAAACGATCTCGCGTGCGCATTCCGTTTCCTTAATTTCATATCCGTTTCCAAAACATACGCGTTTGCACGCGCGGGTGAATTCCCAACAAGTTTTTGGCGCCGTTGCCGGGGAGTTGGTAGTATTGGGTATTGTTATTTCTGGTTCTTACTAACTCATTAACTACTAACTAAATTTTTTTCAAAACTAACAATACGACATTCTATCTAACTTGTTCTCTGTTTTTACTGTGTGCTATCACTCTGTAATCCAAATTAAAAATCAAGTTATACCATAAGAGCACTTAGCTAGCCTAAAGAACCCACCAAAAATTCCTGCACCTAACTCTTATACAAAACCGGCGACATGCTATAGAAATCCGAGCTCGCCGGCTTATTTGTTTGATTTTGAGTTTTTCTTTTTTGGTGATCTCCAGTGCAGTGTTTGTACTCTTGTGGTATTGCTTGATTTTTATAATTTTGAGTGTGCAGGAATTGGGGCATATATATCGCTTTTTGACACTAAATATCGTATTTTCCGACATTTCAGGTTATTTACGGAATTACGACCAGCGATCGTGCCGAGCGAGGCTTAAACTCAATTTCAAGACGTTAGTGAAGTATAGTGCCAAAGATCTGGGTAGTTTGACCCGCGCAAGCGAACAATCAAAGACTCGGATCACTTCAAAAGGGTTTTCTTAAACCAAATCACATCGGTACGTATTTCCTAACACACTCTTCTCGAATCCGACGCAGTCCAATATTTCTATCTTCTGCAGGATTCTTCGCACAAGCTTGCCACCAATTGAACAGAGAACTAACCGTATTTATTGCAGCGCTTAAAACTTAAACAGAAAAAGAATTGCTTAAATTGCTTGATTTTTTGAATTCTTTTATTGATTGCGCATTTGCATCTTAATACGGATTTAAGGGCACGACCAAACAAGATACGGTAAAGGATTTTATCACCTTTTTCAGTAGCCCACAAATCACAAAATTACATTCTTGCATACCCACAGTAATTTAAAATCAACTAGAACTTTGACTTTAAGGACTTCACGCTCATTAGGAGAAGTTGACTGTGTTTAGAACACCGCTTAACGGTATATCGTTCACGGGGTGTCTAGGCAAGCGTTCAAGAGAAAGGGTTATCTAATTAAGGAACTTAGCGAAAGCATTGGAAAACCTCCCCTTCTCTCTTACACTTACCTGTCTTCATGTTCTATATATCTTGAGCCCATTTCTCGACACAGTTTTATTTCGACAATCAGGTTCTTGAGCAGTTCTAGTTGACTAGCATAACATAAACTTCTATGGGTGTGATATTCTTTGTTTTTGTGATATTTTGTGAATTCTTGTTAATATGGGTGACACACAATTCAATTCAATTTTTCACGATTCTTATTCTTTTGTTTATACTCAATCCAAATACACTTGTTCAAATTGCCAAAATTCTTTCCACATTCATGACAACTTCCTTTCCTAGGGGATGGCCAACCGTCCCAGAGTTTTGATAATGGTCGCCCACCTAACACTCTTGAACCCAGTCCCACTTCAATTAGAGACCTAATGATTGAAGATTTAGAGAAATAGGTCGACAGATTGACTGTTTTAGCATCACCACCATCACAACCCTCCATACCTGAAACAACTGACACATCATTAGGGTGTGGTAGTGAGATAGATGCTAGGTTGACCATTTTAAAGAAGAGTATTGAAGTAATGACTGCGGTCGAGATTCAATCAGCTTCTACGCTAGCCCTATGCATACAGCATACTGAGCAATTGTTTCTTGCTCAGGCCCAATCATTGGCTAGAATACAGGAACGCGCGAAACATTTAGCTGAGAGGATTCTAGGGAGTGAACACAGTCAATCGGAACCCAATAATGTTAATGTCTGTCATCTAGGAAGTCACCCAAGTGAAATAAACGATCAATTGAATTTTGATGATTTCATAGATGACGATACAATTAAATTGACTAAGTGTTATCAGGACACACAAGAAAAACCTCCGACTGATTTTTACATTCCAATTTTAGAGGAGAAACCTTGTGAATTTGTCAGGTATGGTTTGGAAAGATTGTTTGAAGAGATCAATTATCAGAAACCCACAATTTTTGTATCACCTAGTGATATTGTTTCAGAAGAAACGTTAGTGTGGGAACCTACCTTTTTAGATGACATGAACCTACCCAGGTGTGAATGTGATGAGGGCGATATTGTATTGTGAGAGTCTGTGAGTTGTTATGATACGAATAGGATATTAAAAAATCATAGGGAGGAAGACAGTATTGAAGAATATTCTTTCATATCGAGTTTTGAGGAATTTTTTGTGGATAAACTTGATATTCTTGGTGAGTTTGAGTCAGGATCCATTTCGGAACATCCTAAGAACCTTTCTTTTGCCGAACCTTTTACGGATGAACTCCAGTTTTTGAACGAACCTGACTTTGAAACTCCACATATACTTCTTGAAAATTCAATTCATTCGAACAACAATTCTTTTTCCTTTTCAAAACTTCGTCTTCACCTCCAGTGTCTTCTGATCCCTACTTTTACACGCCCATGCCCTTCACTAACATCTAACATATACCATTTCTTTTTCTTTTTCTTTTGTATATACATATTCTTTTACCAGCAATTGCGCCATATAGATAAAATCTTTAAATGGCTGGTATTAATTTCTGGACTAAACCAATTTTTTAACTTGTATATGCTGTAATTAGTCTTAGGTTTTTTTCTTTTTCATTAAATAAAATTCTCACCTTGATGTCTAAGTCTAGCTGCCGGAGACGGGGGCAACGATGATGACATCGTAAAACTTAGGTTTGGGGGTGAGCACTGCGTATTTTGCTGTATCATGTGTATATTCTGTATTGCATACATATTAAAAACCAATAAAAATTGAAAAAATTTCCCAAAAATATAAAAAAAATTGTCATGTTAGCTAGCGGGGGATCTTAGATTCGAAGTCTGACGGTTCGGTTGATAAGTTAGAAATAACTAACTTCTTTTCGTGAGACCGACGACCCGAAAAATAACCCTTCTTTGTGTTTAACCATAGCCGATATACGTCTTTTATAAACACTTTACACGTGTCGTATGTTTTTGAGAATTTGATGAAAGTCTGACGTGTTTGTAAAACTTTTAAAATTGATAAACATCTTTAGGATCAAACAACTTTGTCTGAGTTAAGTAATATCAAGAATAGTTCATAAGGTAAAGTGAATATGAAAGATATTATTGAGGTTTTAATAGAACTTATAAGCCTGAAAAATAACCCATCTGGAACCTTGTTGGAGTAAGTACACACCCTATTCACATGTAACGTCTTCAGATTTAAAAAAAATGCTGGCTATATCTCCGTTTTCACTGAGTTCAGAATATTTTAAAATAAAATGAGTCTTTTGTTTTGTGGCCTTGGTAACTTGGGTAATTAAGTCCTTGGGGTATCTCCACACCTAATACCCTAAAACCATCTGGTTTGGGAGTTATTGACCCAAGCTCACTAAGTTTCCAATCGCCAAATAAAACAAGCTAAGCAAGTGTTTTCTCCGAGTTAAAAGTCCTAACGGTTCTTTGTGGGAGAATAATCTTGGCGGAGACGAATTTTCTATTAAAACGGTTTTTTCGCGGAGATATGAAGGTTTGTATTTATTAAGACGTTTTGCACGACAACGAAAGGTGTGTATGAACAAAATCAGGTGAAAGGGTGGAGCGAAGTATAAGACTTAGGTTCTCTATTAAAATTGATATATATTCTGACTTGAAACCTAACTGGAGAATAAAACTTGAGAAAATCTTAACTCCTTTCAAACTCGTGTGATCCTCCAGAAGTTTATCCTGGTCTGTAATTATGACATGATGACCCTAATCAAAGTTCTTAAAACCTTATGGACACGATCCGCACAATCACGTAAAGACGCATATGAGCTTATGTTAAACAAATTGCGAGGAGTGAAAAATAGGATTTAACGTTTCTGACTTGGGTAATAGAACTTCTAACTTTGATCTCTAACTTAATATTAGAATCAACAGTTTCTCCACGATGCTAACTTGACTGGATTTTGTGGGTGTAATCCGCTGAAAACCCTCAGGAGACAACACTCCTCCTACTAGGGACACCTAGAGGTTTAAACGATTTGTTGCACATGCTCAGTGTAATCGCGTTCCCTGCGAAAGTG
The DNA here is from genome assembly GCA_030015575.1 of Agapanthus africanus. Lineage (NCBI taxonomy): Eukaryota > Viridiplantae > Streptophyta > Magnoliopsida > Asparagales > Amaryllidaceae > Agapanthus > Agapanthus africanus. The sequence continues at coordinate 417,547,789 of JASDDO010000016.1, forward strand.
AGGCAAGGATTTTTTGTATTGCTCGGGATGAGCAATAGATAAGTTTGGGGGTATTTGTTCATCTCAGAAAACTGCAATTTAATACCACTCATTCATTATCTATTTTGTGATATATCGGTACTATTAATCAGTGTCTGTTCAGTAATTACAGTTTACAGGTGTTCGTGATTAAGTACTGGAAACAAACTCAATATCACGGATATAGCGTTTGGGAGCCGACACTGCAAGCAGAACAGGAAACCGACCGATATCCAAAAAGTTCTTTTGGAAATAAACATGTGTACACAATTTTGGTCCAACACAATACAAGTGTACACACAACTCTTTGGCATGGACTATGACATGCTGGGGCTGCCCATGGCACACAAGAAATGGAGTGTGCAACTAGTGGGAACATATGGTGTGATGGGCAATAAATGCATAAAGTTTTGATGTGATACTTTGCTTCAAGTTTCCCTCCAATTCTCTGCATGCAAACCAGGCTTAAACAGCTAAATCAAGCAGCATAAGAGTGATGTTGGAGTAGACACAAGACCACTACATGAATACGAGACTCTGTGCTCAGTTTTGGGCCGGCCATACCCTCTGTGGATCCGAGCTCGCTGGCGCCCCTTACCCCCAATGATCCCCATATTTTCCCTGTCCCTTCCTTGCAGTCACATCACCTCATTTTTATTACTTGTTTAATCTTTTTTGGTGCCTATATAAGCCAGATCAGCGAGCAAGGAAGGACTCTCATATATTCATATACATTTTCTTAGTTTCTTTGTTTTTGGTTTAGGCTTGAGAGTGAGTGGGCTATCACTTGGTTTCTTCTTCTTCTTCGCTCTTGAAACTTTCTCTTGAGAGCTTCATTATGGAGGTTGAACAAGTTACCAATATCTTGTACCTCTTCTTCAAGTGTTAATATATTATTTGATTTCTTTTCTTTACTTGCATTGTTTTGTTTTTCATTTGGTTGTGTAACTAATCTCTTTTGGTTGTGGTAATGGTAAGGAAGTGAGATGAAAGGCATTGCCTCCTCCTCCTCTTGTGATTTTTTAATGTGCTTATTTATATGATTCTAACTTAAATATTGCTTATGTTTTGATGTGATATGGTATTTTGACACATGGTTACGTTGTAACCTCCTCATATATCATATTCACTCTCTTTCCCCATTTCAATGTTTAAGTTAAAATCAATTTAGTATTAAGTTTGCTAAACTTGGATATGGTATTTTGTGATTAAAAGACTTGACAAATCTCTTGGTTTCATATACCATATACCATCACAAACCCTTAGCAAAGTTAACACTAAAACTATTTGCTCTCACTCACTAATTGTGTTTTTGATTTTGTGGTAAGCTTGCTATCCCTTGTGCTTAGTGTTGTTACCCCAAACTCGGACATACAACGGTAAGTGAACAAAACGGACTAGTTTCGTGTTTTGCGGAGAATATCGGAATTTGACGACTTGTTCCTCGCAACCGCTTTGACAAGTCGTGCTTTATGCCGGAATCAACGTGAGGACGGACAACTCATGATCAAAGGAGCGTCGAGGGAATCGTCGTGATTCGATCTTCCGAGCCAAACCCACGACCATTCTTTCTTAACTTTTTTTCCTTGTTTCTTTGTTTTCGTATTCTTTATATATTTTTTGTGACAAAACCAACCATTCATTATTTGTTGAACCTTAAACAACAAGTCCCAATACACAATTCCCTGCGAATCGACCCGTACCTGCCGGCTTGCTACAACGCGCCGTGCACTTGCGGTTTATAAATTTTAAAACGAGAACGATCCCTCGTGCGCATTCCGTTTCCTTAATTTCATATCCGTTTCAAAAACATAAGCGTTTGCGCGCGCGGGTGAATTCCCAGCAAGTTTTTGGAGCCGTTGCCGGGGAGTTGGTAATATTGGGTATTGTTATTTTTGGTTCTTACTAACTCATTAACTACTAACTCTAATTTTTTCAAAACTAACAACACGACATTCTTTCTAACTTATTCTCTGTCTTTACTGTGTGCTATCACTCTGTAATCCAAATTAAAAATCAAGTTATACCATAAGAGCACTTAGCTAGCCTAGAGAACCCACCAAAAATTCCTGCACCTAACTCTTATACAAAACCGGCGACACGCTATAAAAATCCGTGCTCGCCGGCCTATTTGTTTGATTTTGAGTTTTTTCTTTTTTGGTGATCTCCAGTGCAGTGTTTGTACTCTTGTGGTATTGCTTGATTTTTATAATTTTGAGTGTGCAGGAATTGGGGCATATATATCGCTTTTTGATACTAAATATCGTATTTTCCGACATTTCAGGTTTTTTACGGAATTACGACCAGCGATCGTGCCGAGCGAGGCTCAAACTCAATTTCAAGACGTTAGTGAAGTATAGTGCCAAAGATCCGGGTAGTTTGACCCGCGCAAGCGAACAATTAAAGACTCGGATCACTTCAAAGGGTTTTCTTAAACCAAATCACATAGGTACGTATTTCCTAACACACTCTTCTCGAATCCGACGCAATCCAATATTTCTATCTTCTGCAGGATTCTTCGCACAAGCTTGCCACCAATTGAACAGAGAACTAACCGTATTTATTGCAGCGCTTAAAACTTAAACAGAAAAAGAATTGCTTAAATTGCTTGATTTTTTGAATTCTTTTATTGATTGCGCATTTGCATCTTAATACGGATTTAAAGGCACGACCAAACAAGATACGGTAAAGGATTTTATCACCTTTTTCCATAGCCCACAAATCACAAAACTACATTCTTGCATACCCACAGTAATTTAAAATCAACTAGAACTTTGACTTTAAGGACTTCGCGCTCATTAGGAGAAGTTGACTGTGTTTAGAACACCGCTTAACGGTATATCGTTCACGGGGTGTCTAGGCAAGTGTTTAAGAGAAAGGGTTATCTAATTAAGGAACTTCGCGAAAGCGCTGGAAAACCTCCCCTTCTCTCTTCCACTTACCTGGCTTCGTGATCTGTATATCTTGAGCCCGTTTCTCGACACAGTTTTACTTCGACAATCAGGTTCTTGAGCAGGTCTAGTTGACTAGCATAACATAAACTGCTAGGTGTGTGATATTCTTTGTTTTTGTGATATTTTGTTAATTCTTTTTAATATGGGTGACACACAATTCAATTGAATTTTTCACGATTCTTATTCTTTTGTTTATACTCAATCCAAATACACTTGTTCAAATTGCCAAAATTCTTTCCACATTCATGACAACTGTCATTTCCTAGGGGGTGGCCAACCGTCCCAGAGTTTTGATAATGGTCGCCCATCTAACACTCTTGAACCCAGTCCCACTTCAATTAGAGACCTAATAATTGAAGATTTAGAGAAAGAGGTCGACAGATTGGCTGCTTTAGCATCACCACCATCACAACCCTCCTTACCTGAAACAACCGACACATCATTAGGGTATGGTAGTGAGATAGCTGCTAGGATGACCACTTTAGAGAAGGGTATTGAAGTAATGACTGCGGTCGAGAATCAATCAGCTTCTACGCTAGCCCTATGCATACAGCAGTCTGAGCAATTGTTTCTTGCTCAGGCCCAATCATTGGCTAGAATAGAGGAACATGAGAAACATTTAGCTGAGAGGATTCTAGGGAGTGAACACAGTCAATCGGAACCCAATAATGTTAATGTCTGTCATCTAGGAAGTCACCCGAGTGAAATAAACGATCAATTAAATTTTTTTGATTTCATAGATGACGATACAATTGAATTGACTAAATATTATCAGGACACACAAGAAAAACCTCCGACTGATTTTTACATTCCAATTTTTGAGGAGGAACCTTATGAATTTGTCGGGTATGGTTTGGAAAGATTGTTTGAAGAGATCAATGATCAGGAACCCACAATTTTTGTATCACCTAATGATATTGTTTCAGAAGAAACGTTAGTGTGGGAACCTACCTTTTTAGATGACATGAACCTACCCAGGTGTGAATGTGATGAGGGCGATATTGTATTGGGAGAGTCTATGAGTTGTAATGATACGAATAGGATTGTGAAAAATCATAGGGAGGAAGACAGCATTGAAGAATATTCTTTCATATCGAGCTTTGAGGAAATTTTTGCGGATGAACTTGATATTCTTGGTGTAAGTGCACGGCGGCGCCCCGGCCGTCTGAACGGGGCCAAAATGCGGAAACGAAACTTTTACAGAACTTGTAAACCGGCACCACCGCGCACTTAAATCCCGGATCGGGCCATTAACCTACTCCTAGCTAACTAGAGAAGGGATAGAGAGATATACCGAGCGAATCGTGTCCTTCGGTCTTCTCGTCGTCGTCCCGATCTTCCCGCGGAATCTCCGGTCTTCATCTCCACGTCGGAAGAGCACCACATCGCCGGGTTCTTTTACGGGCTCCCACCTCTGGACCGAGGCAACTCGAGCACGAAGTTGGCGCGTCGACGTGCCCAAAGATACTGTAGATGAAGTGTAGAACTCTTTTGTCTCGATGGGGTTACTAGAAGTTGCCTTGTATTGGTGGATGAATGAGATGCAAGTTTTTGGATGAACAAAGGGATTTTTGTGCAAACTCATGAGAGTCATTTCCCACTCTAAAAAAATGGACAGCCCCACCTCTAATATGGCCGGCCCTCTATCAAGAATGAGAATAGGGAGTGATCTCAAAAGGGGGGGTAAGCAATCATACTAGAAAGAGAGAGAAAGGTGATGATTAAGAATTATCATCACAACAAAATCCACACTCATAAACCCATCACTCTCATCACAAAAGTCAAGCCATCATGAACCAAGAAGTCAAATGGTGGTAGAATCATCATGAAACTATCATGTGCCATAAAAAGTCTTCTCCTTTGTTAATTGCACAATTGCAAATAACCCCCTCCACCAAATTTCAGCCAAAGAAAGGAAACAAAGGAAAATGGCCAAAACAGAATGCAAACTGGCAACTTCCAAAAACTGATCCCGTAATAAATTACAGGAAAACCCCGCGACTGTATATACATACCCGCATTTGTATTCCAACCGAATACAAATGCAATGAGACAAAATCTACACTGTACAATACTAGGATCCGGCTTAAACCAAAGCCCGCTAGTATTATCCATCCGATCATGATCCGTGCAATACCGCACGTATATGATCGAACCCTGCCATATCTCCATACGGCCTCTACAGCGTTTCGCCCGAAACTTGAGAAATTGTCTGTGGGGGACTCTAAAGACTCGTCAATACTTTGGCTGTAGATTTAACCACTAGCACGTCAGAGGTATTAGCCATACGTAACGGGCTACCAGGTATTGACCAAAAGGGACGTCGATGAGCGAACTCATCCTGACGCCCTACTGAGCCTGTCAGTGACAATATCCGTACAGTCCGGTCCGTTCATCTATGAGCATCGCATGGCGGGCCTAGGGGGTTGGTAAAAGTCAGACCCCCAAAAGCGGTACAAGTCGTGTCGGAGTGTAGCCCAGAACACCCTGAGATACTACTGGAATACCTACCAATAAATCTCCTGCCTTGGCCAAGGACTTCGTATAGTGGCTCTCTTAGACACAGTGCGACCTCACCCCCAATACCGGGAGAGACGAACCCCTGCAGATCCGCTCACTGCTTCCATGTGGCTCGGGACTGTACCCAACTAAAACCTATTTGCACGACTCCTTTGAGCCGTGGTAGGGTAGTAATCAAAGTACAGTAGGAACTCACACGAGAAAAATGACGATCTCAGGTCGATGAACTAACCTGTACACATGTCACCAGGGAACTGCTATCTGACGTCAGGTATAAGACCAACTAGCATGTTCCCGGCGAGTCCTGTCCGGTGTACTCATAACCCAATGAGCACCTGTATACATCTTAGGTGAACCAACTGACACCAGTGGCTTGTGAGACCGGCCACAGCCCCTCGTCGGGGTCTCGACTGTATACACTAGTCTACTCTGGAGTATCAATGCCCTGTCTCGAAACTCCCACGACTAGGGACTTTTTAAGGATGTGCTTATAGACTACCAGCTCCCACGTATATGATCGCCATCATACTGCTGGCTGTCAAGCAAGAATTCTAAGGGCTCTATCAACGCGCAATAGTGACCTGTAAGGTCACCTAAAGCAGTACACGATGATAAAGATAAACCAGATAGCATACTATCATCTTGAGTAAGACTGTCCTACCGGCATAAGTCCTCCTTCAATCATTGCAATCACGTGCCTGTGATCCAATAATTGACTTTAAGGGCACTATCTCCAACACTTGGTAAGTTTGAGTCAGGATCCATTTAGGAACATCCTAAGAACCTTTCTTTTGCCGAACTTTTTGCAGATGAACTCCAGTTTTTGAACGAACCTGACTTTGAAACTCCACATATACTTCTTGAAAATTCAATTCATTCGAACAACAATTCTTTTTCCTCTTCAAAACTTCGTCTTCACCTTCAGCGTCTTCTGATCCATACTTTTACACGCCCATGCCCTTCACTAACATCTAACATATACCATTTCTTTTTCTTTTTCTTTTGTATATACATATTCTTTTACCAGCTATTGCGCCATATAGACAAAATCTTTAAATGGCTGGTATTAATTTCTGGACTAACCCAATCTTTTAACTTGTATATGCTGTAATTAGTCTTAGGTTTTTTTCTTTTTCTTTAAATAAAATTCTCACCATGATGTCTAAATCTGGCTGCCGGAGACGGGGGCAACGATGAGGACATCGTAAAACTTAGGTTTTGGGGTGAGCACTGCGTATTTTTCTGCATCATGTGTATATTCTGCTTTGCATACATATTAAAAAACCCATAAAAATTGAAAAAAATTCCCAAAAATATAAAAAATTTGTCATGTTAGCAAGCGGGGGAACTGAGATTCAAATTCTAACGGTTCGGTTGATAAGTTAGAAATAACTAAATCCTTTTCGTGAGACTGACGACCCGAAAAATAACCCTCTTTTGTGTTTAACCATAGCCGATATACGTCTTGTATAAACACTTTACACGTGTCGTATGTTTTTGAGAATTTGATGAAAGTCTAACGTGTGTGTAAAACTTTTAAAATTGATAAACATCTTTAGGATCAAACAGGTTTGTCTGAGTTAAGTAATATCAAGAATAGTTCATAAGGTAAAGTGAATATGAAGGATATTATTGAGGTTTTAATAGAAGCTATAAGCCTGAAAAATAACTCATCTGGAACCTTGTTGGAGTAAGTTCACACCCTATTCACATGTAACGTCTTCGGATTTAAAAGAAATGCTGGCTATATCTCCGTTTTCACTGAGTTCAGAATATTTTAAAATAAAATGAGTCTTTTGTTTTGTGGCCTTAGTAACTTGGGTAATTAAGTCCTTGGGGTGTCTCCACACCTAATACCCTAAAACCATCTGGTTTGGGAGTCATTAACCAAAACCTCGCTAAGTTTCCAATCGCCAAATAAAACAAGCTAAGCAAGTGTTTTCTCCGAGTTAAAAGTCCTAACGGTTCTTTGTGGGAAAGTAATCTTGGCGGAGACGAATTTTCTATTAAAACGGTTTTTTCACGGAGATATGAAGGTTTGTATTTATTAAGACGTTTTGCACGATAACGAAAGGTGTGTATGAACAAAAACAGGTGAAAGGGTGGAGTGAAGTATAAGACTTAGGCTCTCTGTTAAAATTGATATATATTCTGACTTGAAACCTAACTGGAGAATAAAACTTGAGAAAATCTTAACTCCTTTCAAACTCGTGTGATCCTTCAGAAGTTTATCCTGGTCTGTAATTATGACATGATGACCCTAATCAAAGTTCTTAAAACCTTATGGACACGATCCACACAATCACGTAAAGATGCATATGAGCTTTTGTTAAACAAATTGCGATGGGTGAAAAATAGGGTTTAACGTTTCTGACTTGGGTAATAGAACTTCTAACTTTGATCTCTAACTTAAGATTGAAATCAACAGTTTCTCCACGATGCTAACTTGACTGGATTTTGTGGGTGTAATCCGCTGAAAACGCTCAGGAGACAACACTCCTCCCACTAGGGACACCTAGAGGTTTAAACGGCTTGTTGCACATGCTCAGTGCAATCGCGTTCCCTACGAAAGTGAGGCTAGGATTTTTTGTATTGCTCGGGACGAGCAATAGATAAGTTTGGGGGTATTTGCTCATCTCAGAAAACTGCACTTTAATACCGCTCATTCATTATCTATTTTGTGATATATCGGTACTATTAATCAATGTCTGCTCAGTAATTACAGTTTATAGGTGTTCGTGATTAAATACTGGAAACAAACTCAATATCACGGATATAGCGTTTGGGAGCCGACACTGCAAGCAGAACAGGAAACCGACCGATATCCAAAAAGTTCTTTTGGAAATAAACATGTGTACATAATTTTGTTCCAACACAATACAAGTGTACAAACAACTCTTTGGCATGGACCATGACATGGTGGGGCTGCCCATGGCAGACAAGAAATGACGGAGTGTGCAACTAGTGGGCACATGTGGTGTGATGGGCAATAAATGCATAAAGTTTTGATGTGATACTTTGCATCAAGTTTTCCTCCAATTCTCTGCATGCAAACTAGGCTTAAACAGCTAAATCAAGCAGCATAAGAGTGATGTTGGAGTAGACACAAGACCACCACATGAATACGAGACTCTGTGCTTGGTTTTAGGCCGGCCACACCCTCTGTAGATCCGAGCTCGCCGGCCCCCTTACCCCAATGATCCCCAAATTTTCCTTGTCCCTTCCTTGCAGCCACATCACCTCATTCTTATTACTTGTTTAATCTTTTTTGGTGCCTATATAAGCCAAATCAGCGAGCAAGGAAGGACTCTCATATATTCATATACATTTTCTTAGTTTCTTTGTTTTTGTTTAGGCTTGAGAGTGAGTGGGCTATCACTTGGTTTCTTCTTCTTCTTTCCTCTTGAAACTTTCTCTTGAGAGCTTCATTATGGAGGTTGAATAAATTACCAATATCTTGTACCTCTTCTTCAAGTGTTAATATATTATTTGCTTTCTTTTCTTTACTTGCTTTGTTTTGCTTTTCATTATGATGTGTAGCTAATCTTTTTTGGTTATGGTAATGGTAAGGAAGTGAAATGAAAGGCTTTGTCTCCTTCTCCTCTTATGATTGTTTAATGTGCTTATTTATATGATTCTAACTTAAATATTGCTTATATTTTGATGTGATATGTTATTTTGACACATGGTTACTTTGTAACCTCCTCATATACCATATTCACTCCCTTACCCCATTTCAATGTTTAAGTTAAAATCAATTTAGTGTTAAGTTTGCTAAGCTTGGATATGGTATTTTGTGATTAAAAGACTTGACAAATCTCTTGATTTCATATACCATATATCATCACAAACTCTTAGCAAAGTTAACACTAAAACTATTTGCTCTCACTCACTAATTGTGTTTTTGATGTTGTGGTAAGCTTGCTATCCCTTGTGCTTAGTGTTGTTACCCCAAGCTCGGACATACAACGGTAAGTGAACAAAACGGACTAGTTTCGTGTTTTGCGGAGAATATCGGAATTTGACGACTTGTGCCTCGCAACCGATTTGATAAGTCGTGCTTCATGCCAGGATCAATGTGAGGATGGACAACTCATGATCAAAGGAGCGTCGAGGGAATCGTCGCGATTCGATCTTCCGAGCCAAATCCATGACCATTCTTTCTTAACTTGTTTTCCTTGTTTCTTTGTTTTTGTATCCCTTATATATTTTTTGTGACAAAACCAACCATTCGTTATTCGTTGAACCTTAAACAACAAGACCCAATACACAATTCCCTGCAGATCGACCCGTACCTGCCGGCTTGCTACAACGCGCCGTGCACTTGCGGTTTATAAATTTTAAAATGAGAACGATCTCGCATGCGCATTCTATTTCCTTAATTTCATATCCGTTTCCAAAACATACGCGTTTACACGCGCGGGTGAATTCCCAACATATAGCATAGCCGCGTGGTGTAGATATAGTGAACATGAAGTGAATGTAAGTGTCCTAAAAGGTCTTTACATGGGTAAACTAATTTAACATAAGTTCACGGGTGAATGTCAGCCAATCTCAAAAGGGTTCTCGAACTCAACAGGCTGTAATTCAGGAGTAAGGAACCACGGATCCGAATCAAATGTTAATAACGGGACTTCAACCTAGTGTTGAAGTATTCCAAACTCAACAGGCTATAATCCAAGAGCTAAAAACAAGGGCCGTCATGATAGCTTGCTTGTGTTAGTAGATATGGATTCATAATCCAGGGGGACTCCTGAGATTTCGTTGGATTCACACATGAACTATCCCAACACCCCGTGTATTCTACGTTACAGTTAAAATTACTAGCCTTGCTCGAATCCATGAATACATCAAGTGGCAAGATTGAGTTCATGTCAATATCAAGTATTCGTGTCAAGTTGTATTCATGGTTTGAATCAAGACAGTTTCAATACCAACCATTGTGTTCTAGTATTCATGTTAAGTTCATATCAAATTATGACCATGGTTCGGTCAAGTCAAGTCAAGTATACATGTTTGAATTCGAGTATTCATGTTCAAGATCAAGTATTCGTGTTTGATTTTGGATTCAGGTTTGAGATTGGACTCAGACTGAGTGAGACATTTGTAAACTGATTTAACTCTTGAATTCTTAGGTTCGGGAGTCATCGGCAACTGCTGCACATGGACGGTAAGATTTGTGTCTTTTTCCAAGACAATTGCTATTGATAACTCCTGTTAAGTTTTCTAACCTGAATACACTCACTTTCTCCGTCTCCCTGGGGCTCAAGAGAATTGATCCCGCCTAAACCTATATTTACTAAAGTCCTTAAATATTATTTTGTAAATCTTGAGGGGGTTTTATGAAAAATATTTTAATATAGTTAAAAATAAAACCTCGAGGGTGATTTATATTATTTAGGGTTTTCATCAGCATGTGTTTTAAATATTGAAGTATTTTAATGATAAATATCTAGCTTTTAAAAAGTTTATGGTATTTTATTGAAAACTAGTTCTTTTTAGTAACTTGATGGTATTTTATTGACATTTTTTAATCTTTCAATTTTATAAAAATATAGTTTCATGATATAATAAAAATATGGATTTATAATTTTATTTAATTTTAATTTAAAAAAAATAGTTTTATTTAGAAAAATTCATTTTTTTTAAAAACCGTATTTATATCCTTTCGAGATCGAATACTCCATAAGGAGTGTTGCATCTCGCTCTACTATCTTTACGATGTGCGATAATCCGCATCATCTATTAGCGGGTCCCTTAACAAGAGTTGTAGATGCATAATTGCAAAGGAATACGAAATACCGTTTTAAAAGAAATTCGGTTTTAAAGTATGTGGTATTTTATTGTAAAGATTATTCATCGAAAAAAAAATATATGCAAATAGGCATCGTGCTATGAAACCAAAGTGTACGTGTGGGATATGTCGTTACCCCGTGAAGTTTTTCCTAAAGGTATAGTTTTAACAAAATGAAAAGAAGTGATAATAAAGTTCAAGGTATTTTAATGAAAAAGTTTAATTATGGTTGTTTCACATGAGATTCTTGGTTAAACATGATTCTAAATATTGGTATTTAAGATTACAAGTAATGTGGTAAAATTAGATTGACCAAATTATAAAGGAAAAGGGAGTTTCTAGGGTTTAGAAAAATAATATCGGTAATAACTCCACTTTACCGATATAAGATTTAAAGATAAATTTCAATAAAAAGGAGGAGAGTTGGGAGGGACTTACGGTTTGAATATATTAAGAAGAGGCTAAGGAAGAGGAGGGGGGTTTCGTAGTGTCACGGGAGCTCCGGAATCGGTTTCGATCTTCGACGGAAGAAAACTTGCTCGCTAACTCCACTTTACTCCACTTGCACTTAGGAACTTTTGAGAGAGTTTTTGCTAGAATTTTTAGAATGGTGTTTGTAGGGTGTTTTTCTTCACCCCATTGATATGGGAATATGCACGCACTTGTCAGGCGCATTACAGATTCCCTCTGTCTAGGGTAGGCTGGGGTTTATTGATTGTGGGGATCCGAATATTCGGCAGCCGCGAACTAAGCTGCCGTTAATTACCCCCTCGTCTTTGGAGCGAGAGAACCTCCAATTGACGGGTCAAATAGGTCATGCGAATTCAATGTGCAGTGTTGTGTTTTGAAGGGGTTTTGGATATATCGGGGGGCCCGCAGAGTTTTACGGAGGTCCCGCTACCCGGATAGCGGGCTGGGGGTCAAGAGGGCTAGTAGCCCCCTTGCGGGATGCGGGGCACGTGGCGGCGCCCTGTTAGAAATTTTTTCTAATGGGGAAAGTGTTGTGGAGTGTGTGTGTATGAAAAAAGGGAAGAATAGCGTCCAGAGGACACGTTGGTGCCAGCGCCTCACGTGCCTAGCACGCGAGCGCTGGGCGCCTGGGCGCCGGGCGCTTGGCCATCGGGCGCCTCACGTGCCCGGCACGTGGGCGCTGGGCGCTAGCGCTTAGGCGCCGGTGAAAAGAAAGGGCTTTTACCTCCGGAAATAGGAGTTAAACTCAAAAAGAGGATTTTGAGTGGAGTTAAACTCCTAAAGGATCTGGATTAGGAGTTAAACTCCTTTGAGGATTTGGGTCTTGGAGTTGAACTCCCCAAAAATCTTCAGAGGTTCTTCTCTCTTAAGCCTTGGATTTTCTCTTGAGCCTTGGATCTTTTCCAAAGTGGGATTTTCGGAGATGGGTCTCCTTCTTCCTCTTCTTTGTTGGCCGGATCTTTGAGGAAAAGGGGGGTGAGATTCAAAATCTCCCCTTTTTGAGATCTGATGGAAGATCCGAGTTCCCCTTCAAGGGTTTGATGGTGAAAAACTATTTATTTTTAGAAAAGAAAGAGTTAAACTCTTGATTTAATTCAAAAAGGGGAAGAAGTTTTTAGAACCTTGAGAAAGGAGAACGAGCACAGACCCTTATTTTTTAGAGAGAGAGAAAAGTTTTTTGATATTTTCATTATCTTTGCCTTTATAGACTACACACTTTACATATAGCCCCTTGGACTTTACAAAATGGCATTTTGCCCATCCCATGACTCATGTGCTCATTTCTTTTGCACATGAGCCATGGGCTTTACAAAAATTTGGCTTTATACCTATTTTTCTTACATTTATTCATAAAAAAAACACCAAAATTATTTATTACAAAATTTTTATTTTGGCATGGGGGAGGCCGGCGGCTTCATGTTCGGGCTCGAACCGAGCATTGGCCCACTTGACCTGGGCTTAGGCCCACTTGGTTTGGGGTTGACTTTGATTTTGACTTGGTCAACCGGGGTGTAAATTTTGACCCCAACAAATTGCCCCCCGTCAATAAATGCACACCACATATGTGGGTTATGTGCATGAAATTGATGGATCTTCTTTCGCGTGGAGGTTGATTTATTTGGTTCCCTTTTTGACGACGTGGAGGTCGTTTCTGCCATTTTAGCGTCGTGGGCGGTCGGTCCTGCCCTTTTTGTGACTTGGACGGTCGATGCTGCCATTTTTGCGACTTGGACGGTCGGTGCTACCCTTTTAGCGACTTGGACGGTCGGTTCTGCCATTTTAGCGACGTGGACGGTCGGTGCTGTCTTTTTAGCGACTTGGACGGTCGGTGCTTCCATTTTAGCGACTTGGACGGTCAGTTCTGCCATTTTGGCGACGTGGAAGGTCGGTTCTGCCATTTTAGCGACGTGGACGGTCGGTGCTACCCTTTTAGTGACTTGGACGGTCGGTTCTACCATTTTAGCGACGTAGACGTTCGGTGCTGCCTTTGTAGCGACTTGGACGGTCGGTGCTGCCATTTTAGCGACTTAGACGGTTGGTGCTGCCATTTAAGCGACTTGGGCGGTCGGTTCTGCCATTTTAGCGACGTGGACGGTCGGTGCTGCCCTTTTAGCGACTTGGACGGTCGGTACTGCCCTTTTTGCGACATGGACAGTCGGTGCTGCCCTTTTAGCGATGTGGACGGTCGGTTCTGCCCTTTTAGCAACATGGACGGTCGGTTCTGCCATTTGAACGACATGGACGCTCGGTTCTGCCCTTTTTACGACGTGGACGGTCAGTGCTGCCATTTTAGCGACTTGGACGGTCGGTGCTGCCCTTTTCGCGACATGGACGGTCGGTTCTGCCCTTTTAGCAACATGGACGGTCGGTTCTGCCATTTTAGTGACGTGGACGCTCGGTTCTGCCCTTTTTGCGACATGGACGGTCGATGCTGCCCTTTTAGCGACTTGGACGATCGGTGCTGCCATTTTAGTGACTTGGACGGTCGGTGCTGCCCTTTTTGCGACATGGACGGTTGGTGACTTGCTCCACTTCTTACGGTGTCGGGGTTTGATTTGACTTGCTCCGCTTTCCGCGGTGTCGGGGTTGAAGTTGACTTGCTCCGCTTCTTGCGGTGTCGGGGATTGAATTTGACTTGCTTCCGAGGTGGAGCTTGATTCCGCCAAGAAGGTCGTTGGTTGTCTTACTGACTTGATATGATTTGGGTTGACATCAGTATTGCTGCACTGGAATATGGTACCAGGAGAGAATCATCATCTGCCATGAAAGGATTTGGGGATTTTGGTTTTGGTTTGGCAACAGTATCGCTACATTGGAATATGGTACCAGGAGCGAATCATCATTTTTCATGAGGAGATTTCCCTCGTTCCCAGTTTAACGACTTAGGGGTCATCTGTTCCCAGTTTAAAGACTTAGGGGTCATCTATTCCCAGTTTAAAGACTTAGGGGTCTATTGGATTAGAGTTTGGAATTTTGGGGTTAGGGTAGGCATCAGCGTTGCTAACACTGAAGCACATGTGCCAGAAGCAATTCATCATTTGCCTTTTCCTGTTGGGGAGCAATGGCTTAGAAGACAAGTTTAGGTCTCTATCACCTAAGGCTTTTCAATTTTATGAGCCGTAAGGGTCCCATAAAAGCATTTTCTCGCTACGAGTCGAAAGGATCTCATAGGTGTACTTTCTCCTTAGGAGTCATGGGGACTCCCAAGTGTGTTTTTACTTTGTGAGTCGTAAGGATCCTACGAAGGTGTTTTCTTACGAGTTGTGAGGATCCCGTAAGTTTGTTCTCCTCATGTATCGTGAGGCCACATGAGTGGGTCTTCCTAAATGGCGCATAATTCCAAGGGCGGAGACCAGCCGCATAACTATTGATTGCGGTGGAGCATGGGTATGATGAGAATTATTTGAGCCTGTGGATTGTATAGGGCAGTCAACTTGGGGACCAACCGTAGGGCTGGGAGAATTTTGGAAGATTGGATTTTGGTTGGCGTCTGCATCGCTGCACTGGAATATGATATCAGGAGCAACTCATCATTCACCGTTTGGGGACTTGGAATTTGGATCTTGTTTGGCATCGGTATTGCTGCACTGGAATAATTCCATGAGCAACTCATCATTTGCCCTGGGAGGACTTGGGATTTGGTTTTTGGGTCAGCATCAGCACAGCTAACACTAAAGCAATGCCAGGAGCGATTCATCATTTGCCGTTGGGAAAACTTAGGATTTTGGTTTTTGGTCGGCATCAGCACCGCTAACACTGAAGCGAAATACCAGGAGCGACTCATCATTTGTCGTTGCCCGTTGGGGAGCGATGGCTCAGGAGACAGGTTTAGATCCCTATCACCTAAGGCTTTTCAATTTTATGAGCCATAAGGGTCTTATACGAGTCTTGGGGATCTCGCAGGTGTATTTCTCCCTAAGAATCGTGGGGATTCCTAAGTGTGTTGCTCCTTTGTGAGTCGTAAGGATCTCACGCGGGGATTTTCTCCTCACAAGGTCGAGAGGACTTTGCGAGTGTATTTCATCTCTTTTCATGAGTTTGCGCCCTTTCAAGTTTTCACAAACTCGCCGGCAGTCCTGCTTTTTTTACTCACGGAGCCCTTTCGGGTTTTCATCCGTACCCGTTTTGCTTATGGACATACCGTTTTTTTTGTTTTTTTTTGTCGCTGGTGGGACATTAAAAGTTGTCTCACCGGCAGGACTTGGGAGTGATAGGGGTCGTTTACGCCCGTGGATTGTATACGGTTTTACAGGATGTATGATCCAAGCCGTAGGGCCGGTGTGCTCAATTCACCTGCGACTTGGAGCATTCACGCGTAGTATTTCTTGAGATATCGGCCATTGATGGGTGGCATGGTCCTTTCTCCCTCGGCATTTATCAGCTGGTAGGATCCTCCATCAAACACTTTCTCGATGACGTATGGTCCTTCCCAGTTTGGCTCGAATTTTCCCTTGGCATGTCGATTGGGGATGATCGGTCTTTTGAGGACCAACACCAATTCGCCTTTCTTGAAAGCACGGAGACGGGTTATCTTGTCATAGGCCCGTGACATTTGAGCTCGGTATAGTTCCAGATTTTGCTGTACTGCGAGCCTCTTTTCTTCGAGAGCGTCGAGCTCTTCGAGCCGAAGAAGCACGTTTTCCTCCTCCGTCAACTCGTGTTGAACGGTCATTCTTAAGCTTGGAACTTTGACTTCGAGGGGGAGGATCGCCTCCACTCCGAAGAGTAATGAGTATGGAGTGGACTGAGTTGGAGTACGGTGCATAGTACGATATGCCCACAACGCCTCGTGAAGTTTGAGATTCCAGTCTCTCTTGTTGGTTGAACCATTTTTCCTCAGGAGCTTGCATAGATTCTAATTGAAGGCTTCAGCTAGCCCATTGGCTCTTAGATTATAAATGGAGGAATATCTCCAGTCTATCTTGTGCCGAGTAGCGAACCTTGAGATTTTGAAGCTCTTGAAAGAAGGCTCGTTGTCAGAAATGATTCTTCTTGGTGTACCGAAGCGGTAGAGAATATTATGCTAGAAGAATTTCAGAATATCTTCTGTCTTGACTTCTTTTAGCGGGACAGCTTCAGCCCATCTGGAAAAATAGTCAGTTGTGGCCAATATAAACCGGTGACCTTTGGATGACGGAGGATCAATTGGGCCAACTATGTCGGTGCCCCAAACCTCGAAAGGCCACGACGCCACCGTAGGATGCAACGGATTGGGATGCTTGTGATTGAAATCACCATGAATTTGGCAGAGATGACATTTCTTTGCATGCTCTTCGCAATCCCTTATCATGGTGGGCCACTAATATCCAAGCCGTTTGATCCGAAGCCGCATTTTGGGGCCAGATTGGTGAGCTTCGCAGACGCCTGAGTGAACTTCTTTCATGACTTTCTGGGTTTCGGCCGATGACAGACATCTGAGTCAGAGTTGGTCATATGATCTGCGGTATAGCGTATTATTTACAAACACGTATCGAAGAGATCTCTTCTTTAGTTGAATCCTCGCAGATTTTCCTTCAGGCAGCTTGTCGTATCGGAGCTACTCTATGAAGGGCTCTCTCCAATCTGACTCGTCTTGGATGATCGAAGCTTCTTCGGCAGGATTTTTCTCTTGTTCTACGCTTTCTTCTTCACGCGAAGAGACTGGAGGCAGAATTTGCCGGCTTCTGACTGTGATTAGAATTTCGTCCATGTCAGGATCAGCTAGCTCTTTGGCTAGGCGGGTGAGTACGTCAGCTTTTCCGTTCAACGCCCTCGGGACTCTCATCAGTTCAATGTGATTGAACCTTTTCATGAGTTCCACCACCTGGCCTCTATATCGAGCTAACTCGGGCTTATATATCTTATAGTCGCCGCTTACTTGGTTGACGACAAGCTGGTAATCACCATAGACTCGTAGCCGAAGGATTTCCATTTCTATGGTGAGCTCTAAACCAGCTATTAGAGCTTCATACTCAGCCTCATTGTTTGTGCGAGGCTCGGTGAGAGAAAATGAACGCCGTAGGGTTCCCATCGATGACGTGATGAACACCAATCCTATCCCTGCTTTTATCTGTGGGATGCTTGATTTGCTGGAGGTCCTGACTGATGTGGCTTCATCGAAGTAGAGCTCCCAACATGGCTCGTCATCCTCGAGGAGCAGCACTTGTTCGTCAGGTAACTCGCAATTGAGCGGCGACCCTTCCGGTATGGGATGAGCAGCAAGGAAGTCGGCGAGGACTTGCCCTTTTACTGCTTTCTGAGGAGTATAAATTATGTCAAATTCAAGCAGCATGAGAGCCCATCTTGCCATTCTACTGGCTAGGCTTGCTTTGGTCATTAAGTGTTTGAGCAGGTCGACCTTGGAGATCAGCATAACCCGATGAGCAAGCAGATAGTGCCTCAGCTTATTCACAGCGAACATCAGAGCCAGGCATTGCTTTTCGATCGGGGAATAGTTGTGTTCCGCCCCGACTAAAGTTCGACTGAGGTAGTAGAGGGCATTTTCTTTTCCCTCTTCATTGTTCTAGGCAAGGAGCGCATCGAGTGACTCATCTAGCGCGGCAGTATAGAGAATCAACGGTTTATTTGAAATAGAAGCAGCAAGCACTGGAGGGTTCAACAGGTACCGTTTGATGCTTTCAAACGCTTCTTGACATTCGGCATCCCAGAAAAAAGAGCTCCTTTCTTCATGAGCTTTGAGAAAGGCCGACATCTCCCCGATAGGTTCAAGATAAACCTTCGTATGTAAGCAAGTTTGCCCTGAAAGGATCATCGCTGCGTCAGACTCTTCGGAGGGAGCATCTCCATGATGGCCTTTATTTTGGATGGGTCAACTTCGATCCCTCGATGTCGGACTATGAAGCCCAAGAATTTTCCCGATGACACGCCAAAAGCGCACTTCAGAGGATTCATCTTCAGATCGTATTCCCTCAGTCTAGTGAGAACGGTCCTAAGATCTTGGACATGATCGGCCTTGACTTTAGCCTTGACGACCAAATCATCAACATAACATTCGACGACTTTATGGATTAGGTCATCAAAAATATTGGTCATTGCTCTTTGATATGTAGTACCTGCGTTCTTCAGTCCGAACGGCATCACCTTGTAACAGTATATGCTGATCGGGGTTCGAAATGCTGTATGCCTCTCATCCTCAGGCGACATTTTTATCTGATTGTATCCAGAAGAACCGTCCATGAAGGTGAACAGCTCGTAATTTGAGGTGTCATCGACCATCATTTCCATGACCGGAAGAGGGAAATCATCTTTAGGGCATGCCTTGTTAAGGTCCCTGAAATCGACACAAACCCGGATCTGCCCATTTTTCTTCTTTACTGGGACAATGCATGTGATCCAGTCTGCGTATTTCTCTTCCCTGATGAAGCCAGCATCGATAAGTTTCTTAGTTTCCTCGATGACCTTTTCTTCCGGCTCCCTTCTCATTCTTCGAGGAGCTTCTTTGACAGGCTTGGCATTAGGAGATATAGCCAGCTTATGCACGGCCACTTCAGGGGAAAGGCCGGGCATTTCTTTGTACGTCCACGTGAAGCAGTCGGCGAACTCATGTAGCAGGGCGATTATCTGCTCTTTCATTTTCTCTGACAAGAGTAAGCTGATATAGGTCGGTCTTGGGTTATCAGGCGTTCCCAAATCGATCTCGGTTAGCTCTTCGAAGGTTGCTTGTCCGCCATCTTAGAGCTCTTTAGAAGCTTCTTCTGGCTCAGCTATCTCGTCATCATCATTTGACCTTTCGATGGCTTCACCAATATGGATCATGTAGCATGCCTTGGAATCAGGCTGGATGAAACCTATGCCCCGTCTATCTGGAATTCTTCCATCGATGAGTGCTCGGACCTGAGGTGGATGCCATAGCCCTTTATAAAACTTTGCTTCGGACTCCGTTTGATATAACTGGCATCCGCACCTTTTGAAATATTCCCGCATCTCGAGTGCATAGTATCTGGGATTGAGGACAACCCTTATGCCTCTCTCATAGGTAAGGCACGCGACAGAAAAATCGTCTGGGTGCACAACATGGTTTGACCCATAAAACAGGACGCCCTTCTGTCCACTTTTCCTTTTGGGAACGTAGAAAGTTTTCAGCTAGTCCACGGTAGAGACTGACAATGCATCTAGCTCCTTGCACATATGCTCCGGCACCCTTGTGACGGATAGGGACCCTTCTGTAGTTTTGAAGGTTTCTCTTAGCTTCGCTTTTTGCGTGAGGGCCCAATCTGCATAGTTGTTGCAATACGGATCCTCTTCTTCTGATTCTTCAGTGTCACTACCTAATCGAGGGCGAATTTTGCTGCCAAATAGGCCTTCGGTATCAGACTCGTCCGTATCGCTACCGAAGTGAGGGCGAGTTTTACGGAAGGACGGACTTCCAGCGTCGGACTCATCAGTGTCATTGCCGAAACGCGAACGCACTTGAGGGGTTTTTCTTTTGAAAGTGATAGCCCACTCAGATTTTCCTTTGAGTTTCGGGACCCTTCTGTCTTTGGTCAGCTGTGGCTCAGCACTTTGGAGGTTCACAAAGTACCGAGAATCTTCATATCGGACTTCATGCATACCGAATGGCTGGATGTCTCCATCAATGCATCTTTCTTGTCCATTTTTGGTATATTTCACGCACTGATGGAGAGTTGACGGAACGATGCCGTAATTATGGAGCCACGGCCGTCCCAAGAGAATTTTATATGACGTGTCGGCGTCGATCACATATATCTTAGCTTCGGTTTGCAGATCCCCAAATTTGATTGGCAGAGCTATAAACCCCAGAACTTGCTGGCAGTTTTGATTGAAGCCTTGAATGACAATCATTTCCCTTGACAAGTGTCGGACATCCATTGATAAACTCTTCAGAGTCCGCAAGTTCATGATGTTCACTGAGGATCCCGGATCAATCAATATGCGATTAATCCGATCTCCGTCGCTGTACCCTGTCATGTGAAGCGGCCGGTTATGCTCAGCCGTTCCCAGTAGCAGGTCTTCGTCCTTAAACGTGACCGCGGCGGTATGCAGGGTGTACTGGGCTTCTTTCATATTAATTTCCGCAAAGCGAGCCTAGTACCGCTCGGGGTTTTGTAAAGCGTGAATGAGAACATCTCTAAGCTCTTTAGATAGAACCAAGGCATCGTAGATGCTCAGGAGAGACAGAAGCTTTCGGAGATGAGCCAAGACATTGTAGTCCACTGAGGAAGGACTTGAGTTTTCATTAGCCGGTTCTCTGCCATCTTCCTCATTAGCCACCTGTTTTTCCTTTCCTTTTGGGGCATTTTCCTGATTTGGCGGTAGAGCCCTGCCGCTTCTAAGCGAGATTTGGTTGGCCTTTGTGGCGAGCTCCTCGTCCTCTTCGGGAAAACAGAGCTCCTCCTCAGAGTCGCTGCCAAGATGGATGGCGTAGCAGGTCACTATAAAGATCTCTTCATTGGAGTCTTCTTCTAACTCCTCTAGAATTTCAGCCGCTTCTACAGGGAGGAACTCCTTCAATTGAATCAGAGTTCTTTCCTTCTGTTCATAGTCTTTGAGGGAATCGATATATTTTTGAATGGTCGATCTCCCTGCAAACTCCTTTTCGCGTCGAACTGCACTTTTCTTCTTCTTGAGCTTTTTGGATTTTGAGCCTGATTGAGCCGAATTGGCAGCTGGAATAGTGGGCTTCTTCTGCCCTTTCCATTTTGTTCTGGGCTCTTTCTGAAGTAACTTTAGCATCTTCTTCGTCTTATTAGATATGTGAGTACTCCACGGAGGCTGCGGTGAGTCAGTTTCATTTCTCAGGGCAGCGGGTTCAGCTGTCTGCTCCCAGAAGGCTTCAGCTTCTGTCTGTATAAAGTTGATGGTTGCAACTTGATTGTTCACCAACACACTCTTGGACAGCTCGATCTTTCTAGTCTTGTACTGCTTCTCGACCCAATCTTTGAAGATATAGCAATCCTCGATCGCATGACTCACTACTCGGTGGTACGGGCAATATAGAGGATTGTCGGTCATTTTTTCTTCGTGAGGTCTTTTCGACTCCGGCAATTGTAGACCGTTGTTCAGGGAATCTTTGAATATCTTTCGGACCTTGTCCCTTCTGAAAGAGTAAACCTTGATCCTTTTCTCCTCTAGGGAAGGCCCTTCTCCTCCCAGCACTGGCTTTCGAGACCGATTGGTTTTGGATTCGCCTGCCCTTTGCTTTTCTTCATTGTCAGACGCATTGAAGACATTGGTATTGCTGGAATTCCCGCTTCTACAGTTGTCGTCCCTCTTGCTTTTCCAAGTCTTGTCTCTCTGAGAGTCCAGGGTGGACTCTTGCTTCGAGCGTTCCAGCATTTGGACTTTCTTGGTTAGCTCCTAAAACGTCTTGAGGCCTGCTGTACACAAGAATGGGACCATCCAATTGTTGAGGTTCCCAATGAGAAGGCTGACGGACTAGTCCTACTCCAGCGGCGGTTCGCACTTGACCGTGAGATTACACCATCGGGCGATAAAGTCGGTGTTGATTTCATTCTTCCCTGGCTTGGTCCTCACAAGGTCAGCAATAGAGATTTTATCACTGACACTCATGAACCTATGCCGAAACAGAGACTCTATTTGGGCAAAGGTAATGACGGACCCGTATGATATACTCGCGTACCAGTCGAAAGCGACACCGGTCAGGCTGTTGACAAACTGACGAAGAAGGAGCGCATCATTGCCCCCTGTATTTCCGTATGATGCTTTAAAGTGGGCGACGTGCTTATTTGCATTTCCCGTCACGTCAAATCTTCCGAACTTAGGAATGACGTAGCCGCTTGGGAACTCGATCAGATCGTACTGTGCAGGATATGCCCGCCCACTACTGCCAATTTCTTTTTGAGCTTCAGCTTCGGCCACCAATGTTTTAACCTTGCTGGTGACCAAATCCATTATCCAATCTTGTGTTAGCGGGATAGTGCTATCTGGGGCCAAGGCGTCCTCAGAAGCGGAATGTGGCCGGCTTTCATACGGCTTGACCAATCTTGGACCCAAAGGGGCAGGCATCGGCTACTTCGGGTTGTCATCACCCAGCTCATGAGTAGAGACTTCTGCTTGATTGGGAGGCACTCGAGCAATTTGAGCCGTAAGCTGCATCACAACGTTCGTTAGGTCGTCGATTTTGGAGTAAAGCTTGGCCATTTCTTTATCTTTGCTCCTAAGCTGTTTTTAAAGCTCTTGAAGCAGCTCTTACTCTGCGGTCCTGAGGCGGAAAGTCGGCTCTTCCTCACTGTCTGAGCTTGACTCTACATGGACTGAGGGGTCTTTCTGCCTATCATCTTCATCGAGAGGGTTTTCATCATCCAGCGGAGGCGGCTGTTCTTGGGAAGCAGCAACCACATTCAAGCCAGATTGGGCTTGGGATATGGTAGCCCCATCCTTGCTTTTGCTGCGAAGGTTGTCGCTGGGGCGCGCTCCCACCATATAGACCGTATGGATAACATATCCGGCCGTCTTTTTATTATCGGCGGCTGATTTCACGGATAGCTGTCTTGACCCTCCTGTTTCGGTAACGGGCAATCGACTGAAGGCGGCTGGTCTGGCCTGATTCTTGAATGGTGCTGACGCTTGCTTTTTGGTTTTGCCCCGCTGTTTTCGCGCGGCACAGAGCGCTTGATAGACTCTTGAAGAGACAGTGTCGTACTTTCTCTGTCGGGGCTGGGACACGTCTTTTTGTAGCAACGTTTGGACCGTTGTGTTCTTGATTCTGGCGGTCATGGCATTTTTATGAACCCACTTCAGAGTTCGAAGGAATTGCTGATTTTTACGGCCGACTCAGCCGTCGTCGCGGAGTAACCCTGCTCTTGGAACCTCACAAGATTTTACATGGCCGAAGTCCTGGCCCTCTTGTTGGCTCGATACCTGAGCCGCTTCTGCCTTAACTTTTCTGTTTTAAGCACTTGGTAGACTTCGGCTCTTCGGGAAGACACCATAGATCGATTGACAGAGAGGCCAGAAAAGATGCCCGTTCGCGCGATTGTCAAGGGCACCATGTGAGCTTGCTGGAGCTGCTTGGTGGCCCCATTGGTGTTGACGGCCTTTCCCCCAGTTGGAACAGTGGAGAGCCGTTCGAATACAGATTTGCATTTGGGGTGGGATGCTTTGGCGACCACAACGTTCGGCCTCCTGCCCCTTGAGGTCGGTTTGGCCGCTTGGTTTGCCGTGACCTCCACCAGATGAGCGCTTCCAGCAGGGTAGATGATGATGGAACCAAATTGACGTGGTGGATCCTCCCATTGCCGGCTGAGACTGGAAGGGAGAACCACGCGGGCATTGATCTTGACCACGTACGAGATCGGGGTCGCGTCGGAAGCTGAATTCATCTTAGGAGACATCGTTGTTGAAAGTTAATTGCTGCACGAAAAAAAACATTATTTCAGTACAAACATCGGCATATATGTTAAATGAGTTCGCATAAACACTTGACCCGAGATATGGGAGGAGAGAAAGGTCTCACCAGGTGTGCCAGAATGTGTAGGGTGTTTTTCGTCACCCCATTGAGATGGGAATATGAGCGCGCTTATCAGGCGCATTACAGATTCCCTCTGCCTAGGGTAGGCTGGGGTTTATTGATTGTGGGGATCCGAATATCCGGCAGCCGCGAACTAAGCTGCCATTAATTACCTCTCACCTTTGGAGCGAGAGAACCTCCGATTGACGGGTCAAACAGGTCATGCGAATTCAATGTGCAGTGTTGTGTTTTGAAGGGGTTTTGGATATATCGGGGGCCACGCAGAGTTTTTACGGGGGTCCTGCTACCCGGATAGCGGGCTGGGGGTCAAGAGGGCTAGCAGCCCCCTTGCGGGGTGCGGTGTGGCACCCCGTTAGAAATTTTTTTCTAACGGGGATAGTGTTGTGGAGTGTGTGTATATGAAAAAAGGGAAGAATAGCGTCCAGGGGACGCGTTGGTGCCAGCGCCTCACGTGCCTAGCACGCGGGCGCTGGACGCTGGGCGCTTGAGCGTTGGGCGCTTGGACGCTAGCGCCTCACGTGACCGGCATGTGGGCGCTAGCGCCTCACGTGCCCGGCCCTTGGGCGCTGGACGCTTGGGCGCTAGCGCCTCACGTGCCCGGCACTTGGGCGCCGAGCACTTGGGCGCCGGCAAAAAGAAGGGGCTTTTACCCCCGGAAATAGGAGTTAAACTCCAAAAGAGAATTTTGAGTGGAGTTAAACTCCAAAAGATTTAGATTTGGAGTTAAACTCCTAAAGGATCCGGATTAGGAGTTAAACTCCTTTCAGGATTTGGGTCTTGGAGTTGAACTCCCCAAAAATCTTCAGAGGTTCTTCTCTCTTAAGCCTTGGACCTTCTCTTGAGCCTTGAATCTTTTCCAAAGTGGGAATTTCGGAGATGGGTCTCCTTCCTCCTCTTTGTTGGCCGGATCTTGGAGGAAAAGGGGGATGAGATTCAAAATCTCCCCTTTTTGAGATCTGATAGAAGATCCGAGTTCCCCTTCAAGGGTTTGATGGTGAAAAACTATTTATTTTTAGAAAAGAAAGAGTTAAACTCTTGATTTAATTCAAAAAGGGGAAGAAGTTTTTAGAACCTTGAGGAAGGAGAAGGAGCACAGACCCTAATTTTTGAGAGAGAGAAAATTTTTTTTTTTGATATTTTCATCATCTTTGCCTTTATAGGCTACATACTTTACATATAGCCCCTTGGGCTTTACAAAATGGCATTTTGCCCATCACATGCCTCATGTGCTCATTTCTTTTGCACATGAGCCATGGGCTTTATAAAAATTTGGCTTTATGTCTATTTTTCTTACATTTATTCATAAAAAACACCAAAATTATTTATTACAAAATTTTTATTTTGGCATGGGGGAGGCCGGCGGCTTCATGTTCGGGCTCGACCAGGGCATTGGACCACTTGGCTTGGGGTTGACTTTGACTTTGACTTGGTCAACCGGGGTATAAATTTTGACCCCAACAGTGTTGAGCTAAAGTATGGGGTGGTATTTATAGTGGAAAATTAGGGTTTGGGAATTAAAAATGTGGATTAAAAAGTATTAAAATGGTGTTAAATGGTGAAATGAAAGGTCTCTGTTTGATTGCAGGGAAATCAAACAGTGCAGAGGAGTTAAGAGTGTAAGTGCACGGCGGCGCCCCGGCCTCCATCCCGAGGCCAAATGCGGAAGCGATTGTTAACTTTAATTTTGCAAACGAGCAAACCGGCACCACCGCGCACTAAACACCCGGATCGAACCATTAACTAGTCCTAGTTAACTACAAGATGGGGAAGAGAGATATACCGACTGATCCGAGTCCTCCGGTCTTCTCGTCGTCGTCCCGATCTCCCGCGGAATGTCCTGTCTCCACCTCATCGCCGGAAGTGCACCACATCGCCTACATCTTTTACGGGCTCCCACCTCAATACCGAGGCAACTCGGGCACAAAGCTGGCTAGTCGACGTGCCCAAGATTTGCTGTAGAATGTGTAGTACTCAAGTCTCATTTTGGGGTTGTAGGAATTGCTATTTTGGTGGAGGTAATGAAGTGAACCTTTTGGAGAGGGAACTTGGGGATTTTTGCAAGCAAATGAGACCAAAAATCCCCCATGAAAATTTTGGGACAGCCCCCACCTTCAAGTGGCCGGCCTCTTCTTAGCAAGAGAGTGAATGAGTGAGGGAGATCTCAATGGATGAGAGAACCACAACCATAATGCAAGGGAGAGAGAGAAAAGTCATGATATCAAGAAATGATTACAAGTAAATCCAACTCTCATACAACCATCATAATCCATCATCATCACCAAAAAGTCATGCCATCATGCCACTACAAGACTAGCCATGATGACTAAAGAAAGTCAAGTGATCATGACACAACAATATGCAAAGACCCCCTCCACAAATGCTTATTTGCACAAATGCAAATAAGCCCTCCTCCACCAATTTTCGGCTAATGAACGATACAAAGAAATATGGCCGAAACGGAAAGCAAACTGGCAACTCCAGAAAACTGGTCCCGTAATAAATTACAGGAAAACCCCGATACTGTGTATACACACCCGCATCTGTATTCCGACCGAAATACAAATGCAATGAGACAAAATCTACACTGTACTATACTAGGATCCGGCTTAAACCAAAGCCGGCTAGTATTATCCGTCCGATCCTGATCCGTGCAATACCGCACGTATCTGATCGAATCCTGCCATATATCCATACGGCCTCAAGTACAAACTGTCCGATCCTGATCCGTGCAATACCGCACGTATCTGATCGGACCTTGCCATATCTCCATACGGCCTCTAGTACAAACTGTCCGATCCTGATCCGTACAATACCGCACGTATCTGATCGGACCTTGCCATATCTCCATACGGCCTCTACAGCTTTTCGTCCGAAAGCTTGAGTAACTGAATGTGGGGGACTCTAAAGACTCGTCAACACCCTGGTTATGGATTTAACCACTAGCACGTCAGAGGTATGAGCCAATACGTAACGGGCTACCAGGTATTGACCAAAAGGGACGTCTGTGAGCGAACTCAGCCTGACACCCTACTGAGCCTGTCAGTGACAATATCCGTACAGTCCGGTCCGTTCGTCTATGAGCATCGCATGGCGGGCCTAGGGGGTTGGTAAAAGTCAGACCCCCAAAAGCGGTACAAGTCGTGTCGGAGTGTAGCCCAGAACACCCTGAGATACTACTGGAATACCTACCAGTAAATCTCCTGCCTTGGCCAAGGACTTCGTCTAATGGCTCTCCTAGACACAGCACGACCTCACCCCCAATACCGGGAGAGAAGAACCCCTGAAGATCCGCTCACTGCCTCCATGTGGCTCGGGACTGTACCCAACTAAAACCTGTTTGCACGTCTCCTTTGAGCGTGGTAGGGTAGTAATCAAAGTACAGTGGGAACTCACACGAGACAAATGACGATCCACAGGTCGATGAACTAACCTGTACACATGTCACCAGGGAACTGCCATCTGACGTCTGGTATAAGACCAACTAGCATGTTCCCGGCGAGTCCTGTCCGGTGTACTCATAACCCAATGAGCACCTGTATACATCTTAGGTGAACCAACTGACACCAGTGGTTTGTGAGACCGGCCACCGCCCCTCGTCGGGGTCTCGACTGTATACACTAGTCTACTCTGGAGTATCGATGCCCTGTCTCGAAACTCCCACGACTAGGGACCTTTTAAGGATGTGCTTATAGACCCCCAGCTCCCACTTATATGATCGCCCTCATACTGCTGGTGGTCAAGCAAGAATCCTAGGGGCTCTATCAACGTGTAATAGCGACCTGTCAAGTCACCTAAAGCAGTACACGATGATAAAGGTAAACCAGATAGCATACTATCATCTCGAGTAAGACTGTCCTACCGGGATAGGTCCTCCCTCAATCATTGCAATCACGTGCCTGTGATCCAATAATTGACTCTGAGGGCACTATCTCCAACAATCTCCCACTTGCACTCAAGGCTAATTATTGCGATGTCGCATACTCACAGCCCGTGTGATACCGAACACCCAACTCCTCTACTAGTCAGTCTCACAATGCCCGTTTGTGAAACTATTGCGTTCGAGGAATAGCCTCAGTGAGTGGATCCGCCTTGATGTTCCTTTCTATGTCTCTCTATATCTCAAGTTCGCGGAGAAAGCCATCTCCCGAAATGAGCAATACATGTCTTAGAATGTGTCTGGATGTCTGATGGGACCTAGCTCATAAATGAACTCCAAATCCAAACTTCTTAGACAGTATCGTCAACTGAACTTAATCAGTATCCTGCGCCATGCCTCCCTCAGTATTGCCTTGGACCACCTGTCCAAAATACTGCCCCTTGTCAGAAGGAAAACTATAACTCTGACAACCTCCCTGTCGTCCAAGTCACCTTGGAAGCCTGGAATGATAACTGTCTCCCGAATGAGGCTGTCGTTATCATATCCCTAGAACATCCACTTATGTTCTAAAACTGCTTCCGACTGTTTCTCCAGGATTGGATCAATATCAACTTATTGCACCTAGTGCAAGAACAACATCTGGTGTGGTACTTGATATCTCATGATTGACTCAATTGCCTAAGCAAGTGATCTGCCAATCATGCACATCCCTCTCCCCTTTAGTCTGTAAGACACCTTTAGAGAGGGTGACTCCATCACCTGCAGGTACACTACCGTGCCAGGAGTCGTCCATTCTAAATACTCTTAGAATGCTGTCTAAGTACCCTGATTGGGAAACCACCCAAATCCAGATCTAAAACCATAGTTCTAGTAACCAGTATGTCTGATATAATATCCAAGTCCTGTGTGGAGAAACCACTGTGTGACGACCAAAGTATAACTGATCGTAATATAGGAGTTTCCTTTCCTACTCTGTGTATGTCATCCAAATACCAGTACATTACACCCTACTACCTTCTCAACAGATCCATCCCTTATTCCGATGAAGTCAAACCTATGACTGTCACATCAGAAATTGATGATCTGTCTCCGCTATATCTGCTTTAGTCAATAAATAGACATAAGCTACCTGTCCACCAATGCTTCCGCTGCTCCCACTGATTACGACAACCCTCTGGTAGAGTCATATAGACGTACACTTCTAAAGCCAGTTTAGAACGACGCTATACTCATTCTCCTGCCGGGTCTCGCAGCCTGGAACAACAGCAATGGCAAGTGTGGGTAAACAAGAACTTCCCTGCCACCATCCTTGAGCATACCGAAGTACCTCTCGGGTGCCTGAGGTTACCCACTTTATCTGCGGAGTGGCCAATGGAATGTCAAACCAGATTGAATTTTTTGGTTCCTATCAAATCTTCAGTAATCGTTTGTGGTTCTGAAATCACTTCCAGTTCTACCATACTCCCACTACGGTTTTCTGAAAAAAATCCATTTTTGTTAAAACTGTGGCGAGTTAAGAACAATATCACTATTGATCTTCCAGATGGTAGAAAGTCAACCCTCGTCATAGCCTGGGTCAACCCACAAACAGCCATTACAGAAACGTGCCTTGAGTTGTCTAGTGTCTGGTTTTAATCATAAGCCGGACAACTCCCCGTACCTTAACATCGTTAAGATATGAACTGTTCTATATCCAATATAGATCCAGAGGCACTGATTTAATTGAACCAGATTCAAATCATGCAGCTGTCTCCAGTGCATGTCAACTGAATGGAAGGAGGCCGATCAGCGTTATTCAACTTAGGAATGCTTCCAATTA
Source organism: Agapanthus africanus (assembly GCA_030015575.1). Classification (NCBI taxonomy): domain Eukaryota; kingdom Viridiplantae; phylum Streptophyta; class Magnoliopsida; order Asparagales; family Amaryllidaceae; genus Agapanthus; species Agapanthus africanus. Next base: position 417,577,693 of record JASDDO010000016.1, read on the forward strand.
TGAGTAACCTGAAAGAGAAGCAAGTTCTCTTTATCATTACTATCAACTGAATACCATACACAAGTATCTACATCTTCGATCACTTTGAAGAATCCCGATACTTGCAACACCTGGTTCTCTACTTTATCCAAATACCTATAACTTCTCAAAATTTGGACCCTGTGCTTCCATGAAACACCTGTCTAAAATCTAGAGAAGTCATAAGTAAACCGAATATAGTACGAGGACTAACCCCTCTGTCCTGATGGACCCTGGACAATATACAATACTCTGTATAAGTCCCTTGAGTCTGATAACTCAATCCCTGTGTGTCGTAGGTTGAAAACTGTACCTTTGGTTATGAAGAATTACACCGCTGTTCAATGCTCCTTACCTAACCATCCACTGATATAGGTAAATGTCATAGACATAATTTCAAAAAGGTATATCTCACTCTATGAAAATAGACGTACAGATATATCGATTTGAAATTGGTGCATAACAGCGGATATTCAAAACTAAATATTTGCCGACCGGCAAACAGCCCAGGTGATTTCCTCAAATATCACCGATTACAGCGAATCCCGATATAATGAGGATGATCACCTAATTCCCAATAACTTACTCCCACTCATCATCTGTAAAACCATACAGATGTGAGAATCATACCTGGTAAATACATACCCTGGAGCAAGTGTCTGAATACATACCCTGGAGCAAGTGTCTAATTAGGAAAACAGTTTTCCTTTAACAGTACACAGTGAAGCTGAAACATTGAAATGTTTCGATGGGGTATCCTGGTATTCCTAGTAATGCCTCTTCCAGAATCCAGATTCATAACTATAACCGTGTAATTCTTTGCCACCTCTCCAAATCCCTTTATATGTCTTTAGTCATTACCTTCTGCACACCCCTTTAGGCCAAATGGTTTTCTTCCTTCCCTACCGTTCGGCACCAGCCTATGGTTTGGAAGAAGACTATCCAATGAACATAATGGGTGTACTGTCCTAATCCTAGGAGCACTCGCAATGCGAGAGAAGGTGAGGATAAAAGACAACCGAATAAACCTTATTTCTATTTCTCCTGAACCAGAATCCATCCCCGAACTGGAACAAGTTCCTTTCGAGTTCGTATATAACTATACGATGGAGTATCCAATAAACTGTGGATCTTCGTAGTGATACGGAGTGTCCTGGAGAAATACAAAGGTGAAGTGGGAGTGGTAATGGAATACTTGGTTTGGTAGTGAATATCAGTCGCAATTTACTTTGCCCTCCTTCTAATTCCTTTCTTTGTCTTTACATAATTCCTTCTGTACACCATCGTTAGGCAAATTGGTTTTCTTCATTCCCTACCGGTCGGCTCCAGCCTAAGGTTTGGAAGAAGACTATCCAATTTGCGTAATAGGTGTACCATCTCCTAAACCAAGGAGTACTCGCAACCTGAGAGAAGGTAGAAGGAAAAGACAACTGAATATTCCTATCCGTTTTCTCCAGAACCGGAAACCATCCTCGAATAAATTCCTTCGAGTTCGTATATAACCATACGATGGTTTTGTCCAATGGAAGTGGACGTTCGTAGTAGTACGGGGTGTCCTGGAGAAAAGGGTAAAAGTAGGAGTGGCAATGAGGTTTGCAACTCTGACAATCCAAAAGCCAGTGTTTAAGAAGGTTCGGTCAACTTGGTCACTGAGTCATAGTCTTAGGGTCGGGTCAATGGTCGCTGCCAAAGAGAGAGAGAAAAGAAACACTCAGCGTGCACTCTATCCTAGATCAGAATGGTTACCAATTTATCTAATCTGGAAACCTCCCACTGTACCGTCAAATTCTCCTCCAAACCTGAAAGAAGAATTAGTCGGGGTCACCCGAGGAGTAAACTAACTCATCAGTGGAAATCGGGATCCAACTATCATCGCATGATAACGTGACGGAATCTGCTCATGCTATCACACTTCAGAAGGTATGCGCATATCTGGCAAGTTTCAGTTCTTTTGAAACTCCCGATGTGATTTTTGCCCCATGCTCTTATGACCTTGACTTTGGCCAACATATCATAAGTCACATGTCAAGTTCTACCCGTCATTCTTCAGGTTAATTTGAATCCACCCGTACCTACCCTTGACTTTGGCCAAAATGGCAGTACGACTGTCCCAAACCAACGCATCTATCTATGCTGCATATGAATACCCCAATAGCTACCAATCACTGTGCCTTGACTTTGGCCAACATACACGGCTTGAATACTATTGACCATCCATATGAAACGACGGAGGGCTACGAATGATTTCTGGCGAAAACCTTTAACGTAGTGAACTTGATATCGTTGAAGGAACGGATAGCTTTTAAAAATATAGTGACAAAAACCTTTGCTAAAGAGGTCACTCCCGGTGAAGGGATCTCGGCTCTTTCCCCGTAGAATGAGGTGCAGGATATTCCAACTGAATACCACGATGCAAAGCAAAAGTAATCGGCTATAGTGAAGTTATTGCCCTGACGCAAACTTTTGTCCAAGGGGTCACTCCCGGTGAAGGGATCTCGGCCCTTGCCTCGTCGACTGAGGAGCAGGATATTCCAACTGAATACCACGATGCAAAACAAAAGAGAACGTCCTTGCAATAACAGCTTTTTGAAAAGTGTTCCAACAACATCAGATTAGGTTTGTTTTTAACTTGCATTGATCCGAATCAACGCAGTCCCATCAATTGATCACACCACAAAGAACGAAAATATACTGATGTACGTATATGCCATCCGCATTCGCCACTGGGTCCCGTCATTACCCGTTAGGTTAGCTAACTAACGACAGAGCGGGGACTGGACTAGCGCGGATGCAAAACATATACAACATCTACTAATATATATACCGATATATTATATTCGCTCAAGGCGTGATAAAATGCAACATCACAGAAATGTACAGCATCACAAAAACAATACAGATATCTGGGATCCCCGGGTTTCACAGAGCCACTACTGAAACCCGACGTTCCCCTGGTCGTGTGGATAGCCTGTGCAATGAAATCCTAGACCCCTACGGGCGCGGCAAGTACCCGCCAAGACCTGAAGCGAGGCAGCCCCCTTCAGCGACATGAATGGACCACCCGGCACTTCACGGAATCCGGTAACTTGGGCACCCCTCCTGGGTCAACCTGTACCCCCTACGAGTGCGGCGAATAGCCCGCCAATTCTAGAGTGAAGCACCCTCCGTCTCAATGCCATGAGATGCGGGCTTGTTGCCCTCTAGAACCCGGCTATCCGTGCACCCTTCCGCAGGGTAATCCTAGTACAGAAAGTAAAATATACATACAGCGGGTACATCGACCGCAACCTAGTCGTGCCCCAAAATAATAATACAAACAGGCAGTGACGGCAGTCCACATGTCGGACGCTCGCCCCGCAATATCAAATGTACATAATACAACAAAAACTGTACTAGCATTGCATCCAGGCTATCCCCACGACCGATCCGCAACATCACAGCAAAATCACAAAACATCAACGTGAAAGTCACGTTCGCAAATCCGTCTAACCGGGCTATAGCAGTTAGACAGGATTTACCGATCAAGTGACATTCACGGTCGCAGATATAATGTAAATACTGTGAACTAATGTATTTAAAATGTCCGATCGATCAAAAATTACCAAGTGGGCCCCCAAGTACTACTGTAGCACATCAAGAAATTCTGGGCCCAAAAATAATATTCCAGAAACCCTATTTTCAACCCAGAAAGCAACTGTAGAAATTTGACACAGCGATCTCAACATTGTGCGGCGGAACCGCGGCCCAAAGGGGTGTTTGGCCGCGGTTCCGTGCTCCCGTAGTCGAGTTAGTGTATCGAATTTTTACAGAACTCTTAGAATTTCCAGTACATCACTTTTCTACAACCTGAAAAATTTTCGAGCAAGAAAAAATTCAACAGAAAACTGATGTATGTGAAAACGTGGGTTTTTGGAATTTTGGTCGATCGGAAATGTAAACACATTAAACAAATCTAGACTAAGTTAATGGCGAGGCTCTGATACCACTGTAAGTGCACGGCGGCGCCCCGGCCTCCATCCCGAGGCCAAATGCGGAAGCGATGGTTAACTTTAATTTTGCAAACGAGCAAACCGGCACCACCGCGCACTAAACACCCGGATCGAACCATTAACTAGTCCTAGCTAACTACAAGATGGGGAAGAGAGATATACCGACTGATCCGAGTCCTCCGGTCTTCTCGTCGTCGTCCCGATCTCCCGCGGAATGTCCTGTCTCCACCTCGTCGCCGGAAGTGCACCACATCGCCTACATCTTTTACGGGCTCCCACCTCAATACCGAGGCAACTCGGGCACGAAGCTGGCTAATCGACGTGCCCAAGATTTGCTGTAGAATGTGTAGTGCTCAAGTCTCATTTTGCGGTTGTAGGAATTGCCATTTTGGTGAAGGTAATGAAGTGAACCTTTTGGAGAGGGAACTTGGGGATTTTTGCAAGCAAATGAGACCAAAAATCCCCTATGAAAATTTTGGGACAGCCCCCACCTTCAAGTGGCCGGCCTCTTCTTGGCAAGAGAGTGAATGAGTGAGGGAGATCTCAATGGATGAGAGAACCACAACCATAATGCAAGGGAGAGAGAGAAAAGTCATGATATTAAGAAATGATTACAAGTAAATCCAACACTCATACAACCATCATAATCCATCATCATCACCAAAAAGTCATGCCATCATGCCACTACAAGACTAGCCATGATGACTAAAGAAAGTCAAGTGATCATGACACAACAATATGCAAAGACCCCCTCCACAAATGCTTATTTGCACAAATGCAAATAAGCCCTCCTCCACCAATTTTCGGCCAATGAATGATACAAAGAAATATGGCCGAAACGGAAAGCAAACTGGCAACTCCAGAAAACTGGTCCCGTAATAAATTACAGGAAAACCCCGATATTGTGTATACACACCCGCATCTGTATCCGACCGAAATACAAATGCAATGAGACAAAATCTACACTGTACTATACTAGAATCCGGCTTAAACCAAAGCCGGCTAGTATTATCCGTCCGATCCTGATCCGTGCAAGACCGCACGTATCTAATCGAATCCTGCCATATATCCATACGACCTCAAGTACAAATTGTCCGATCCTGATCCGTGCAATACCGCACGTATCTGATCGGCCCTTGCCATATCTCCATACGGCCTCTAGTACAAACTGTCCGATCCTGATCCGTGCAATACCGCACGTATCTGATCGGACCTTGCCATATTTCCATACGGCCTTTACAGCTTTTCGCCCGAAAGCTTGAGTAACTGAATGTGGAGGACTCTAAAGACTCGTCAACACCATGGTTATGGATTTAACCACTAGCACGTCAGAGGTATGAGCCAATACGTAACGGGCTACCAGGTATTGACCAAAAGGGACGTCTGTGAGCGAACTCAGCCTGACACCCTACTGAGCCTGTCAGTGACAATATCCTTACAGTCCGGTCCGTTCGTCTATGAGCATCGCATGGCGGGCCTAGGGGGTTGGTAAAAGTCAGACCCCCAAAAGCGGTACAAGTCGTGTCGGAGTGTAGCCCAGAACACCCTGAGATACTACTGGAATACCTACCAGTAAATCTCCTGCCTTGGCCAAGGACTTCGTGTAATGGCTCTCCTAGACACAGCGCGACCTCACCCCCAATACCGGGAGAGACGAACCCCTGAAGATCCGCTCACTGCCTCCATGTGGCTCGGGACTGTACCTAACTAAAACCTGTTTGCACGTCTCCTTTGAGCGTGGTAGGGTAGTAATCAAAGTACAGTGGGAACTCACACGAGACAAATGATGATCCACAGGTCGATGAACTAACCTGTACACATGTCACCAGGGAACTGCCATCTGACGTCTGGTATAAGATCAACTAGCATGTTCCCGGCGAGTCCTGTCCGGTGTACTCATAACCCAATAAGCACATGTATACATCTTAGGTGAACCAACTGACACCAGTGGCTTGTGAGACCGGCCACCGCCCCTCATCGGGGTCTCGACTGTATACACTAGTCTACTCTGGAGTATCGATTCCCTGTCTCGAAACTCCCACGACTAGGGACCTTTTAAGGATGTGCTTATAGACCCCCAGCTCCCACTTATATGATCGCCCTCATACTGCTGGTGGTCAAGCAAGAATCCTAGGGGCTCTATCAATGTATAATAGCGACCTGTCAGGTCACCTAACGCAGTACACGATGATAAAGGTAAACCAGATAGCATACTCTCATCTCGAGTAAGACTGTCCTACCGGGATAGGTCCTCCCTCAATCATTGCAATCACGTGCCTGTGATCCAATAATTGACTCTGAGGGCACTATCTCCAACAAAGAGGAGCTGAAGAAATGAGTGTACAAAGCACGGATCAATTTGGGCTCAATCTGACCGTCCCCGTCGGCCCCTAGGGCATTTCTACCGGTCGATTCTTCAGTTCTGGCCTCGAGATTCATGCCACGAGATCAAATATGTGTTTACACCATTTTTCACATGTTTAATTTTTCTGAACTTTTCATCTCTCTGTGTATTGCACGTGCAATCTTTTGGGCTTCCAAAAATTTAAAAAGAAAAATCAGAAAAATAATTGTGTCTGATGGGAATCGAACACACAGGCTACGTCACAGCAGTGCAAAGACTTTACCAGTGAGCTACTGTTAGGAATATGTATGCCCTAGAGGCCATTATTGTTGATATAGTGGATTCTTGGACATATATATAGAGGACTTTCTTGCTCGACATGATAGTATACTATCAAGTTACCATTATCTTGACATGTAGACTGGTATTTATACTATCTGTCTCTTACATGTTGATAAAACCCTTAGAATATGTACTTGACTACCAGGACTATGATGAGATCATACTAGTGGGGCCAGGGTGGTCCAATAGTACATCCTTTAATAAGTTCCTAGTCGAGGGAATATCGAGACTAGGGCATCGATATTCCAGAGTAAACTAGTGTGTACGTTTCTTGTCCCTTAGAGGGCGACGGTTGATCCCATAACCATTGGTGTGTGACATCAAAGATTGTACACAGGTGCTCATTAGAGAATGGGTACACCGAACAGGACTCGCCGAGGACTCCTATGTGGTAGTATACCTATCGTCAGATAGCAGTCCTCTGGTGACACTGGTACAGGTTAGTTTGTAGACCCGAGATCGTCATAGAGTCTTGTGTGGCTCCCACTGTGCTTTGATTTCCTTCCTACCATGCTCAAAGGAGACGTGCAAACAGGTGGATTTTGGGTACAGTCCCGAGTCGCATAGAGGCAATGAGCGATAGGAGGGGTTTCGTCTCTCCCAGTATTAGGGGTTGATGTTGCGCTATACTCGATTGGTTATAACTGGAAGTCCCTAACCAGGGCTTCTTATGAGATTTACTGATAAGTGTTATCGGTAGTTTCTCGAACCGTTATAGGTCAGACATCGGCATGACTTATCACGTTACTGGGGTCTGACGTTTACCACCCCTAGACATGATATGCGATATATCAGACGAAGAGACCGGACTGTACGGTAGTGTTACGGATAGGCTTCTTGGAGACTTTGGACAAGCTTGCTTGTTGATCTACATTTCGCTCAATACCCGGGTAGCCGTTACGTCTAGCTAGTACCGCTGACGGCTTGTAGGCGACTGATATGATCATCACCTACTGCCGGCGTATTAACGAGTCTTTAGAGTCTCACACAGAAGTTCCCTGGTTCAAGAGAAACGAAGTATGACACATATGTGATATGTGTGTGGGCCAGATTAAATACGTGTATGCGCTACCGTATTGTAATCTGGCAATTATCTGTTATCAGTTCGGTTATATGTGATATAACCAGATTGTCGAATCAAGTGTTGATTTGATAATGTGATATTCAGATAAATGATATTAGTCGGTCATATGTGATATAACCGGATTATTAAATCAAGTGGTGATTTAATAATGTGATATACATTATATGTGATATAATTATATCTTAACTAATATCATTAGCTCACTAATTATTCTTCATAATATATATATTAATATATATGATATATATATATATATATAATGAAGCATGGCATGATTTATATTTTTGAGAAAAATAGAAAAAGAGGTGGAAAATGAGAGCATGGTTGCAAGCATGGGCTTTATTCATAGTTTATTCATCTTGACTCACTATTCAAGCATGGTTGCAATTTTATATTGCAAAAATCCATGCTTGAATGAGTGGGGCTCAAGAGTTTCCATTCATTCTAAGCTCATTCTCAACACTTAGCCATTTTCTTGAGTTGCTCCCATGGTTGCTCTTTAGCTTCTTCTTCTTCCTCAATTGCTATAGTTCAAGCTTCAACCCTCACATGTGATGTGAACCATGAAGCTTGAACACAAGCTTGTAAGCTTTTAACATCCCCTACTTCACCATCCTATACTTGACTAGCGATCGAGTGTAGTGTATTTACTACGCTAAAGAGTTTAGTGTAGAGGTAGCTTGAGCTGGAGGGACTTCGCGTGGATCATCTTCGGCACGAAGGTCATCGGAGGAAGCTCATCCAAAGCCTCAAGTGGAGCCTAGTGGAGTCGCGGGACTACTACACGGAGCATGTGAAGTGAAGGACTCGAACTACAAAGGTTGTATGCTCTTTTCTTCTCTTTAGTTCATCACATCACAAAGGCAAACCCTAATAATCTAGTAAAGATCTTGTTAGTCTAGCTTAGCACTTAATAAAAATTAAACTTTGGCATGCTTGATGCCTCTAGAACCTCATGGTGGTGCTAAGGTCGAATTTCATGGTATCAGAGCCAAGCTAGAACATTAGGGTAGCTTGTAGCGACGTTAGAAATCCGTCGTTTTTGTCGCGCAAAAACTACCGATAAAAACAGTTTCCAAAATAATGTTTTGAGTTGTTTGCACACCCCGTGGGCTCACGGTTTGAACCGAGAAGCCGCAGGGTGAAGCGTGCGCACCCCGAGGAATCCCTTAGGGGACCGAACGGCTGGTCCCACTCCCCAAGACCACCATAAGGTGGTCTTGGCGGTGGGGACCCGAAACTGCCCCACCTTAGGCAGTTTCGGGTCTGCCTCACCCCCTGGCCACCTCGTGGTGGACTCGGGGGTGGGGTACCCCCTCTAGGCCCCCTATTCGATACTTAATTTTAGGATCTTCGCCTCCGCGATTATTCGGGTGGGTTTCGAGTTCATTTTGACTCCCGGATTGGCTTAAAACGATCGGTTTTGGAACTTTAGCTCACTGGATTTTTTAAGTCTTAGAAAAATTGGTTAAGTTTGCTAATTGCATGTGGAATTCTAATGTCGCGGTTACTTTACAAGCTTTGTGATGTGTGTGATACAATTATTAGAATCCGGATTAATTAGTTTTATGAAAACTAGTTAGTATATTGTAAAGCTAGCCATTTAGTTTCAATTGATCGATTGCCACGAAGTTTTGATTCGGATCAAAACTCCGTCGCAATTCCGTATTGTACGTGATCACTAAGCCGGAAATCTTGTTGAATTATCCGACAACCAATTGAAAAGTGTTTTCAATTTGAGACTAAAATGCAAGTTTTATAAGTTAGGCATGAAATCCGGAATATGAGATATTCCGGGTTTATGATGTCTAAGGATATTGCGGATTCTAATTATTTTAGTTTTCTGTTTTCTTTTCAGCGACTGTAAGTGTAATATGTGGGGTATCCCAATCTCGTTGCTATATGTCAACAAGTTTTAGTGATACGCATATTTGCTTACGTTGAAGATATGTGATATCATGTGTTGTTGTTGATATGATTTATTAGATCGTCGTGAAAGAATGGCCGGGGGTTCTATGTGAGATGAGAGTTTTTATTTTCATTCATGTAAAATCTGTATGTAATATTCTTTTATTGGGGCACTTCCGGGTTGAGGATGATGTCACCATTGTTGTATATTATTTACTTTTTCACATTAGGATAGACCCAAGGCGGGGAGCACAAGTAACCGGGTTCTAGAGTCCAGTGGGAAACCATCTCAAGGAGTTGAGACCGGGTCTCCTAACTCTAGAATTGGCAGGGTTACTTGCCGTTCTCGTAGGGGTCTAGGGATATGGGTTTGGCTATTCATCATGACCGTGAAATTCGTGTTTTACATTACTGGCTAAATTTAAAACACGGACATCCTAATATATCCAATATTTCATATGTTGCTTCTGTTGCTTGATTATGTGATGTTGATCATATAACTGCGTGAGACGAATGTAATATTATATATATGATATATAATAAACGTTGCTTATGTTTTGCACCCGTGCTAGTCCAGCCTCCGCTCTGCTGGTAGTTAAGTAACCTAACAGTGCATGACGGGGCCCAGTGGCGAATGCTGATTGCATAAGCGTACGTTCTATTTTCGTTTCACTTTTCTGTAATGTTTAGGAAACATTAATTGATGGTACTTCATTAATGAGATTAATGAAAAGAAAGAAACCTAAAGATGTTGTAGAATCAAATTTTCAAAAAGGGTAGCTCTAGTTTTTGCTTTGCATAGTGGTATTCCTTGATGAATATCCAGCACCTCATTCGATGAGGAAAGAGCCGAGATCCCTTCACCGGGAGTGACCTTTTTAGCGAAACTAGAAAATGCTACAACCCACTCGGTTTTGTCTTTTGACTGCTTCTCTAGTTCTTTCTTTGCATGGTGGTATTCATGAATATCCAGCACCTCATTCGATGAGGAAAGAGCCGAGATCCCTTCACCGGGAGTGACCTCTTTAGCGAAGCTAGAAAAGCCTCAAAAACACTCCTTTATAAAAATCACTAGATTCTACAACGATATCAAGTTCATTACGCTCATGTTTTTCTTAAAAATCTGCGTAGCCCTCCGTCATTTCAGATAATTACTATTTAGTATTCGTGCTACGTTTGTTGACCTTGTTAAGGCGTAGTGTGCGGTAGCTGATTAGTGCTTATCTTCCAGCATGAGATGCGATTGGGTTAGGGTAGTCGTGCGGCCTTGTTGACCTTTTCAAGGGCCGTGTGGGTGGGTTTAATTCAATCAAGAAATGAACGGGTAGAACTTGACTAGCGCTTATGGTTTGTTGACCTTGTCAAGGTCATAAGTGGCTAGGGGTAAAAACATTATCGGGAATTTCAAGTGTTAAAATTTGCAATGAGATTGCATACCTTCTATATGATAGTTGGATCCTGATACCCACTGTGAGTAAGAGTTGCTCCTGGGAGAGTTTTGCACTTTACAATTAGCTAATCAAGTAGGTGTCTAGAAAGGTGTCAACGGGGTTATGCCTATAGGGAAACGAGGTTTATTTTAATTAGGTCCGTATGAAAGCACGGGGAACCTCCCTCGGAGTACCGATACCTTCCTGGCCGAACGATTGGCGAACCTGTAGGGTGTAATTAATCCCGGCTAATCTTACCTTTTAGGGTTTGAAGGAAGATTTGACAAAAACAGTGGGAGCCATCCTGATTAGATAAAATAACCAATCTAATCTTGCAAAGAGCACACGCAAAGTGATTATCCTTCTCTCTCTCCTGGTAGCGACCAATGAAATGCCTTAATCAAGATAATAATATGGATGTATTGACCAAACCTACTTATTATACTGGGCTAGGTTCCGCTCTACCTTATGATTGTCATAAGTCTGAGCAAGGAATAGGGGAATATACGGATTCCTACGCCACCCAAACGAAGAATAAGCATGTTGATGCATTGTCTTCGGGTGTGTTCGTTACCAAGAACTATTTCTCAGTTTACTTTATGTCCTGGGTATGAGATACCGGATCAGGATCCCATATATGTAATTTGTTACATGGGCTATAGACAGGTAGAGAACTAAGAAAAGGTGATATGTCTCTAGTGGTAGAGAATGGTGCAATTGTTGCAGCCAAAGCAGTTGGCAAATATCACCTAGTGTTACCAACTGGTAATACATTGATTCTTAACGACTGTTATTTCGTACCAATAAATACTGTGAATATTTTTCTAAATCAAGTGTTGATTGGGTAAGGTATGTTGTATAACAGTGTACACGTTCTGAATCAAACTACGGTTCTAAACGTACAGAACACACACAAGAGGAACAGTTCAGAAATGAACGAAGTTTTCTTGTGGCATTGTAGACTGGGTCATTTCGATGAAACAAGACTAGCTGAAGTTCTATAAGGATGCATTTTTTGAATCCGTTCGAATTTACATCTTATGAAACTTGCCAGTCATGTCTCAAAGACTAGGTGACCAAATCTCCGTATGCTGGAAACGGAGAAAGAGCTACTGAACTCTTGGACAGATACATGGTGATGTATGTGGTCCTATGTCTACATATGCCAGGGATGGTTCCGCATACTTTATTATATTCACCGATGTTCTCTCAAGATACGGACATGTGTTCTTGTTGAAACACAAAACTGAATCTTTTAAGAATTTCAAGGAATATAAGTACGAAGTTAAGAACCATATGGGTAAAAGTATTCAAATCCTTCGATATGATCGGGGAGGAGAATAATTGGGCATGGAATTCTGAGACTATATAAAAGAGAATGAGATTCTCTCTCAGTTTACTTCTCCATATACACCTCAGCACAACGATATATCGGGATGGAAGAATCGCACCCTACGAGATATGGTGCGCTCTATGATGAGTACTGCTGAGTTGCCTATTTCCTTTCATGGACATGCACTTGAGAAGATGCATACCTATTGAATAGAGTTCCGATCAAATCTTTTGCCTACCACTCCATATGACATATGGAATGGGAAGAGACCATCTCTTAAACGAGTTAAGATATGGGGGTTTTCGGCCTATGTTGAAAAGCAAAATCCGGACAAGCTCGAGGCAAGGTCAGTTCTGTGCAAGTTTGTAGGATATCCCGACCATTCGCGAGGGTATATCTTCTACCACACCGGAGAACAAAAGATGTTTTTGTTTCTCGACATGCCACCTTTTTGGAAAAGGAATTTCTTGTGGAAGAAATTAGTGGCGATGAGGAAGAACTGGAAGTAGTTCCAGCAAACATAAACTATAACTGATGATTTGGTGGAACCGGAGGATTCAATAGTCCCAGACGAACCAAAGCCACTCCAGATCTAGTAGGGTTCCTCATCCACCTGAGAGATACTACAGTTTTCTCGTAGACAGTGGGAGCGAGGATTGCATCATGTAGATGATGACCCAACTAGTTTCGAGCAAGCCATCATAAATGGAGACTATATGAAATGGCTGGATGTTATGCGATCTGAGATGGAATCCATATACACCGGCAAAGTGTTGACTTTGCATGTTGCTCCTGAAGGGGTAAAACCCATCGGGAGCAAGAGAATATTTGAGAAAGCTAAATTGGTGTAGATGGAAAAGTTGAGACTTTCAAAGCTATATTTAAGTCCATCAGGATCCTACTTGCCATTGCTGCATACAACGACTACGAAATCTGGCAGACTGCACGTCAAAATCACTTTTCTAAATGGTGATTTAGAAGAGAGCGTATATGACACTGCCAAAGGGCTTCGTAGACAATGGGAGCAGTGGAAGCATGTGCAAGCTGCTTAAATCCATCTACGGGTTAAAGCAGGCATCGCGGAGATAGAACATCTGTTTTAATGAAGCTATCAAAGAGTTTGATTTCATCAAAAAGGTAGATGAACCATATATAAATAAGAAGGTTGTAGAGAGTATGGTTGTCTTCCTCGTATTGTATGCGAATGACATACTCTTGATAGGAAATGGTGTTCCTATGCTACACTCGGTCAAACACATCTTATCACACAGTTTCTCCATGAAAGATCTAACTGATATCTCCTACATCCTGGGGATATAGATCTATAGAGATAGATCTAAATGGATTTGGGATTGTCCCAATCCAGGTACATAGACACCACGCTAAAGGGGTTTAGTATGGATGATTCTAAGCGTGGCAATGTACCCGCTTGTTCAGGAATCACTCTCTCCAAAGAGATGTCTCTCGAGACTGATTTGGAGAGGGCTCGCATACAAGGGATACCCTATGCTTTCGCAGATGGGTCAATCATGTATGCGATGTTATATACCAGACCAGATGTATCTTACTCACTAGGTGTAGTGAATAAGTATCGAAAAGATCTTTGGGAAAACCACTGGACAGCTGAAGAACATTCTTAAGTGCTTGAGAATGACTAAAGAGACGTTCTTGGTGTATGGTAACGGTGAACTCCATATGGAGTCCTTTACCGATTCAAGCTTTCAGAGTGATAAGGACGACTGAAAGTCAGTCTCGGGTTTTGTCTTCACCCTCAGTGGAGGGACGGTGTGTTGGAAGGGTTCCAAGTTATATACCTTAGCAGACTCGTTGATAGAGACTAATAACATCGCTACCAACGATACTGTTAAAGAAGTTGTCTGGATGAATAAGTTCATAAGATGAACTTGGTTCCTACCATTGGGCATCCAATACCTTTGTATTGTGATGACAATGGACCTGTGGCTTTGGCCTAGGAACTCCGGTCCCGTCAGCGATCCAGACATATTCTTGGACAGTATCACCCGATCAGGGAGATAGTTGATCTCCAGGAGATCGGGGTCAGGAGAGTTGACACAGAGGATAACACAGCGAATCCACTCACCGAGGCCATCCCCCAGATGCTATTCGAGAGACTTTTGGGACGTTGGGTATGAGATACTACAACAACTGGCCTTAGTGCAAGTGGGAGATTGTTAGGAATATGCATGCCCTAGAGGCCATTATTATTGATATAGTGGATGCTTGGACATATATATAGAGGACTTTCTTGCTCGACATGATAGTATTCTATCAGGTTACCTTTATCTTAACATGTAGACTGGTATTTATATTGTCTGTCTCTTACATGTTGATAAAGCCCTTAGGATATCTACTTGACTATCAGGACTATGATGAGATCATACTAGTAGGGCCAGGGTGGTCCAAAAGTACATCCTTTAATAAGTTCATAGTCGAGGGAATATCGAGACTAGGGCATCGATATTCCAGTGTAGACTAGTGTGTATGTTTCTTGTCCCTTAGAGGGCGTTAGTTGATCCCATAACCATTGGTGTATGACATCAAATATTGTACACAGGTGCTCATTGGAGAATGGGTACACCGAACAGGACTCGCCGAGGACTCCTATGTGGTAGTATACATATCGTCAGATAGCAATCCTTTGGTGGCACTGGTACAGGTTAGTCTGTAGACCCGAGATTGTTATAGAGTCTTGTGCGGCTCCCACTGTGCTTTGATTTCCTCCCTACCAACCTCAAAGGAGACGTGCAAACAGGTGGATTTTGGGTACAGTCCTGAGTCGCATGGAGGCAATGAGCGATAGGAGGGGTTTTGTCTCTCCCGGTATTGGGGGTTGATGTTTCACTATGCTCGATTGGCTATAACTGGAAATCCCTGGCCAGGGCTGCTTATGAGATTTACTGATAAGTGTTATCAGTAGTTTCTCGAACCGTTATAGGCCAGACATCGGCATGACTAATCACGTTATTGTGTTCTGACGTTTACCACCCCTAGACATGATATGCGACATATCAGACGAAGAGACCGGACTGTACGGTAGTGTTACTGATAGGCTTTATGAAGACTATGGACAAGCTTGCTTGTTGATCTTCATTTCGCTCAATACCCGGGTAGCCGTTACGTCCAGCTAGTACCGTTGACGGCTTGTAGGTGACTGATGTGATCATCACCTACTGCTGGCGTATTGACAAGTCTTTAGAGTCCCACACAGAAGTTCCCTGGTTCAAGCGAAACGAAGTAGGACACATATGTGATATGTGTGTGGGCCTGATTAAATACGTGTATGTGAGACCGTATTGTAATCTGGCAGTTATCTGTTATCGGTTCGGTTATATGTGATATAACCAGATTGTCGAATCAAGTGTTGATTTGAAAATGTGATATTCAGATAAATGATATTAGTCGGTCATATGTGATATAATTATATCTTAACTAATATTATTAGCTCACTAATTATTCTTCATAATATATATATATATATATATATATATATATATATATTAATATGATATATATATAATGAAGCATAGCATGATTTCTATTTTTGAGAAAAATAGAAAAGGAGGTGGAAAATGAGAGCATGGTTGCAAGCGTGGGTTTTATTCATAGTTTATTCATCTTGACTAACTATTCAAGCATGGTTGCAATTTTATATTGCAAAATTCCATGCTTGAATGAGTGGGGGTCAAGAGTTGCCATTCATTCTAAGCTCATTCTCAACACTTAGCCATTTTCTTGAGTTGCTCCCATGGTTGCTCTCTAGCTGCTTCTTCTTCCTCGATTGCTATAGTTCAAACTTCAACCCTCACATGTGATGTGAACCGTGAAGCCTGAATACAAGATTGTGAGCTTTTAACATCCCCTACTTCACCATCCTACACTTGACTAACGATCGAGTGTAGCGTGTTTACTACGCTAAAGAGTTTAGTGTAGAGGTAGCTTGAGATGGAGGGACTTCGCATGGATCATCTTCGGCACGAAGGTCATCGGAGGAAGCTCGTCCAAAGCCTCAAGTGGAACCTAGTGGAGTCGCGGGACTACTACACGGAGCATGTGAAGTGAAGGACTCGAACTACAAAGGTTGTATGCTCTTTTCTTCTCTTTAGTTCATCACATCACAAAGGCAAACCCAAATAATCTAGTAAAGATCTTGTTAGTCTAGCTTAACACCTAATAAAAATTAAAATTTGGCATGCTTGATGCCTCTAGAACCTCATGGTGGTGTTAAGGTCGACTTTCAACTACAAGTTGGTTCTTACTTTTATTTAACAAAAGTGACTTATAACTCAAACTCAGGCTATAATACTCTTTTTTGTATATTAACAGAAGAATTTCCATACAGAGATTTCAAAGTCGTTACATTCTACACTCCTTATAAAAATTTCGTCCTCGAAATTTATACAAGAATGTTGTAACAGATTCAAGAAAAATTTGATTAAAGCAGTGGTGAAGGAACTACTGATATTGTACCGAAAGTGCATGAAAATGTTTGGGTAGATGAAAGAACGAAAGGATGCAAGAATTTGAAAAGGTTGAAAAAGATGGGAGGAAATTTACCAGTGTTATCTTGACCTATAGCTTCGGCCTCTACGGCCGCCAAAGTGAAAACTTGACGTCTCTGCACATTTCTCTGTGCACGCTGGTACATCGATGGCTGACGAGGTAAAGGTGGTCTGCGTGGAGATGGTGCAGGAAGGGCTAACCGAGTAGGTGAAGTTTGAATAGCTGGTCTAGCTGCGGGGGCTAGGCCGGTTTGTTTGTGTGGGCAAGTTCCTACAGTGTGTGAGAGTGGTCCACATATTAAACAAAGACCATTTGCTCGACGGCAATTCTTGACTTGGTGTCCAGTTCTCTTACAATAGATACAGAAATTTAGTTCAGTCTCGGAAAATGATCCTCCTGGCCTTATAGGTGGCGTTGGGAGAGTTGGCCTAGAAGAGGCTCCTCCAATAGTCTGGTTGGTGGGACGTTTCTGGAGAAGGAGAAAGTGGTTATCGCAACGCGATAATGTAATTAATTGCAGGAGTCTGCGGCTGCAGGGAAGAACGTCCCCACAATTAAAAACCCCTCATAAATGAGGGGGAATCTAATAAAGTCTGCTACAACGGTCGCATATGTCCAAACCTCCGATATACTGTGCCATAAATCAACTTGGTATCTTCAGAGAGATGGATGGATATGTCCAAATACCATCTGCCCCCAAATTTAGGCTATACGTCCCAACGTCTCAGTCCGGTCTTTCGGCGGTAAACAAAAATCATGCTGCTAGAAGAAGCTGCTTGAACTTGATATTGATGGTGGCAACTGTTTATGATCAAGCTGAGAGAACTCATTTCCAAATTAGATATTATTGATGCAACTTTATTTATTTTGGAATAATAAACTAAAAACATAAATGAAGAGAAATTTCGGATCGAGTCATTGGCTCTGATGCCATGATAAGAAAGCAATAAACTTGATCAATTTTATTAAGAGATAAATTATCTCAATTTATACAATTCATAACATAACTAACTAATAATCCTAACAATCTAACATACCTATCATAATCTCAACAATATAAATCAAAACTTGTTTGATTTATGATAACCTTAATAACTAACACAGTTATATTCAAGTATATCATAATCTAACAATGTATTTGATTAAGGCAGAAATATATATAGTTTTATGTAAAACTTGGATGAAAAATCAGAAAAGACCTATTGTTATGGTTCATGTATGAATTTTTCTTGCCTAATTATATTCTTTTAATCATATACTTGATAACTGTAATTACGTACGTAGAGGTATTGTTTGATTTTCATAATGTTGCCAGGCTTTCTCAGAGACAATCAATAGACCGATTCATAACTTCAAGGTTACATTATTTTTTACTCTCAAATTTCACAATTACATAGGGTTTGTGTTACTGGAACTTCGAGTAACATTGAGTCTTGGCTTGTCAATAAGCTTATGCAGAAAGGCTACTATGTTCATGCTACTCTAAGAAACTTGGCAGCTTCTCCTCCTCCTCTTCACATAGCCATTATATCAAGCCCCGGCGTCGGCCAGCTTACTCCTTTCGCCAAACTTGCCTCCCTCCTCGTCGAAGAATACGGGTTTTCCATCACTGTCATCCCCTTCCTCATAGGTCCCACTCTCACGCCGAGCAATCCCATCATGCATCGTCGCTTTCCCGAAACAAGTCCAAGTCATACCATGTCAGTTCACTTGTACCGGATTCGATGCCGACTGCCACGTTATCTCCTCCGTCGCCTCCAACCTATCTCATCTCAAAACCCTTCTAAGATTCTCTCCGAAAGGTCAATGAAGTAGATATGTTTCTCTTGTCGTTGATTTGTTCGGCGTTGCCTCCTTCGACATGGCGAAAGAGCTAGGCATACCCTTGTACTTGTGCTCTACCAATTCGACTTTCGCTTTGGCCTTTGGAATTCTGTTGGTGTCGATGGAGAAGTGGACTTACGTCAACCCGTTGGAGTTCTTGGTTGCCTCCCGGTTCATGCAAGTGATTTTCCTGCTTTGATTAAGGACCCAGGAAGTGAAGCTTATGCGAGTTTTGTTCGACTTATGCGGAAGTCGACGGAATATTGTTGAATAGTTTTCATGAATTGGAAAAGGGGCAGTTAGTTACTTCACAGAGTTGAAGGGCACGCCTTTGGTTTAGCCGGTAGGCCCGTTGGTGGGGTTCGAGCCCAGCAAAAGTGACGGAAGCGAGTGCTTGAAGTGGCTAGACAAGCAGCCGGAGAACCCCGTGCTCTACGCGTCGTTTGGAAGTGGGGGTACTCTGACTTCCAAGCAAATTATGGAACTGGATTTCGGTTTTGAATCGAGTGGGATGAGCTTTCTTTGGGTGGTCTGAACCCCGCATTGCAATCCGAATGCTGCTTATTTTAGTGATACAGGGAAGAATTCCATGTTAGAGTATTTGCCGGAAGGTTTCGTTGAGAAGACGGAGACCTGGGGCCTTGTTATTTATTTATGGGCTCTTCAATCCAAGAGTCTAGGGCATCGTTCCTGTTTCCCCAATCAGAGCAAAGCTTTGTTTCAAAATTCAAAATTTAAAAGTTGAAGCAACGCTTCAGATCCAGCGCTCTGCGCTGCGCGCCACGTATCAAACACAGGTGCGCTAGCGCAGCTGCACCGTGCTGCGCGCTGCGTGCCACGTGTCAAACGCAGACGCGCTAGCGCCAGGTGCACTGCGCCCTAGACAGCCTCCCAATCAGAGCAAAGCTCTGTTTCAAAATTCAAAATTTAAAAGTTGAAGCAACGCTTCAGATCCAGCGCTCTGCGCTGCGCGCCACGTGTCGAACGTAGGTGCGCTAGCGCAAGGTGCGCCAGCGCTGGAATTAAAATTCCCCCACCGTTAGATCAAAAGATCTGCTAATAATAAATTATTAATTAATCAGAACTAAAATTCTGTTATGGAAAGATCTTTCCAATCTTATTAAAACAAGAAGATTATCTTCTGTAAAACAGAAGCCTTAGGATCAAAGATCCAACGGTGGGAAATATTCCCAAATCAATCAGAGAAAGATCTCGTAAAACTGATTCAACAAATCATTTGGCCCTCTATAAAGGCCCCTAGACTTCAAGTCTAAAAAGGGAGATACATAGAGAGATAGAGAAAACTCTCTGCAAATTTTGAGAAAACTCAAAGAAAAAGAAAGGCAAGCCTTTAGAAAAAGAAGATCATTTCTTCATCTTCAAGGTAAAGAACTAAGTTCTTAAAACAACAGAGATGAAATCATCTCGTAAAAAGAAGAACTATCTTCTAAAAAGATAATAAATCTACAAAAGACCAAGGTCTTTGATAAAAAGAAAAGATGAAAAGATCTAATCATAAAAAAACTAAAAGAAGTATTTTACTTCATTCACGGATCTTTGATCTATAAAGGCAGGGCCTTTTTATAAAACAAGAACTTTTGTTCTTGCATCTTGAGGCAAAGCCTCCTTTAAGAAGAACATAAATTTGTTCTTTGATCTTGAAAGTGCCTTGCACTCATGAATTGCGCTCTTGCGCTCATTGGACCGGCGCTCAATGCCAAAACATGCCACGTGTCAACCAAAGACACAATCTGCGCTTTGCGCTTCTGAAACAGAGCACTGCGCTCATGGGCTGGCACTCAGCGCCAAGCGCACCACGTGTCACTCACTGGCGCGCCAACAGACTAGCGCAATGCGCTCATAAATTAAAAGCGCAATGCGCTAATAAACTAGCGCTTAGCGCTAAGCGCAACACGTGTCCTCTTCGTGTGCGCTACCTGACAGAAGCGCAATGCGCTCTTTAGCTAGCGCAAAGCGTCTGGCGCGCCACGTAGCGCATTGTCAGAACACAATCTGTTCTGATGAAGACAAAAGATGTCAGAAATGCTTAGCATTATTAAAAGGGCCAAGCCCAAATAAAGGCTTAATAGCCAGAATAAAAATAAAATGTTAAACATTTTTAATTGGACATAGCCCAATTCTGGCCAGAAGTCCTCAACTTATCTTGAATTGAGCACATCTGCTCTTTCAACCAACTCACCTTGGTTCAAGGGTACATCTCTTCACTCCTTTGATATTTGTCGTTGTAATTCCTGAACGTCTTCAAAGAGGTGACGGGTCCCGACAACCACATATTTCATAGACTATGACGTCTCTAAATATCGGACTGTGTGGTCCTTAAACCCATGGACTATGATGTCCTTAACCTCGACCGTGATGTCTTTAAACTAACATCGGACTGTGAGGTCCTTAAACTCATGGACTTTGATGTCCTTAACCTCGACCGTGATGTCTTTAAACTAACATCGGACTGTGGGATCCTTAAACCCATGGACTATGATGTCCTTAACCTCGACCGTGATGTCTTTAAACTAACATCGGACTGTGAGGTCCTTAAACTCACAGACTATGATGTCCTTAACCTCGACCGTGATGTCTTTAAAATAACATCGGACTATGAGGTCCTTAAACTCACGGACTATGATGTCCTTAACCTCGACCGTGATGTTTTTAAACTAACCTCGGACTGTGAGGTCCTTAAACTCACGGACTATGAAGTCCTTAACCTCGACCGTGATGTTTTTAAACTAACATCGGACTGTGGGGTCCTTAAACCCACGGACTATGATGTCCTTAACCTCGACCGCGATGTCTTTAAACTAACGATGGACTGTAATGTCCTTAAACTAATTATCGACAGCAATGTCACTAAACTAAACAATAGAGCCCAATTGCTCTCTTGTCGGATCTAAACGATTCCGTTAAGTTGATCTTAGTCTGAAATTAGACTAATGTATCCTTAACAAACGTTTAAGTTGATCTTAGTTTCTAATGAGGCTAACGTATCCTTAAACTCAACACCCCCCCAAACCCAAATCTAAGAAAGATATGGATTTGGACTAGTCCACGCCCTACGGGCGACAACATAACTTAGTCACCGTATACAATTCACGGGCAACCAAACACGAAACAAACACCCACGACACGAAGTGACCATCTGGAGAAAGAGAAAGTTGTTACCGCGATGCGGTAGCGTAATTAACTGCAGGGGCTTGCGCCTGCAGGGAAAAGCGTCCCCACAATCAAAAACCCCTCAAATGAGGTGGAATTTGACGAAGTCTGCTACATCAGCCGCATTTGTTTAAACCTTCGATACATGATGCCATAAATCAACTTGGCATCTTCGGAGAGGTGGACGAATAGCACCAATTAGCATCTGCCCCAAAATTCAGGCAAGACGTTCGTCGCATCTCTGTCGCGTCTTCTAGCGGTAAACAGTTCCGTCGGTGGATTTTTGACTCACCGCGGATAGAATTCGGTGCTGGAAAG
The DNA here is from genome assembly GCA_030015575.1 of Agapanthus africanus. Lineage (NCBI taxonomy): Eukaryota > Viridiplantae > Streptophyta > Magnoliopsida > Asparagales > Amaryllidaceae > Agapanthus > Agapanthus africanus. The sequence continues at coordinate 417,599,975 of JASDDO010000016.1, forward strand.
CATAGTCGAAGGGGTTCCGATGATTGCATAGCCGCTGTATGCAAAGCAACCATTAAATGCGGTGTTGATTGCCGAGGATCTGAAGGTGGCATTTGATAGAAATTGTGCTATTTAATACGTTTTATATCTGAAAAAATTGAATAAACAAAATTCTAATCTTTTTAGATCACAAATTTGAAAATTGAAGTTTATGGGAAAGAGGTATGCACTTGAGTGTACTGACCTAAGAAGGAAATTGTAGGGTGTTTTTCATCACCCCATTGAGATGGGAATACGCGCGCGTTTATCAAGCGCATTACAGATTCCCCCTGCCTAGGGTAGGCTGGGGTTTATTGATCGTGGGGATCCGAATCTCCGACAACCGCGGACTAAGCTGCCGTTAATAACCCCTCGCCTTTGGAGCAAGGGAACCTCCGATTAACGGATTAAACTGGTCATGCGAACTCAATGTGCAGTGTACGTGTGTTTTGTTTTGGAGGGAGCTTGGGTATATCGGGAGCCACGCAGAGTTTTTACGGGGGTCCCGCTACCCAGATAGCGGGGTGGGAGTCAAGGGGGCTAGCAGCGCCCCGGCCCGAAAATATTTTGGGCGGGAGAGTGTTATAGAGGATGTGTGTGTGTGTGTGTTTATACATATATATATAAAAAGAAAGGGAAAGGGCATCCAGGGGATGCGTGGGGAAAAGCGCCAACGCTTTGGGCGCTCGCGCTTTGAGCGCAAGGACGCTAGCGCTTTGAGCGCTAGCGCACCACGTGTCAGCATGTGGACGCTCGGACGCTAGCGCTTTGGGCGCTAGCGCTCTGAGCGCAAGAGCGCTAGCGCACCATGTGTCAGCACGTGGGCGCTCGGGCGCTAGCGTCTTAGGCGCTAGCGCTCTAAGCGCAAGAGCGCTAGCGCTTTGAGCGCTAGCGCACCACGTGTCAGCACGTGGGCGCTCGGGCGCTAGCGCTTTGGCCGCTAGCGCTCTGAGCGCAAGAACGCTAGCGCTTTGAGCGCTAGCGCACCATGTGTCAGCACGTGGGCGCTCGGGCACTAGCGCTCTGAGCGCAAAAGGGACTTGGTCCCTGCAATGGGAGTTGTACTCCCAGAAAGGAGCACTTATTGTTCTCTGTATGTGTATATATATATATATATATGAGGAGTTAAACTCCTAGGATGTTTTGAAGCTGATGAAGAGCTTCTCCCCTTGAGCCCTAGTTCTTCCCTAAAGTGGGGTTTCTGGAGATGGGTCTCCTTCTTCTTCTTGTCGTTTGGCCGGATCTTGAAGATCAAGAGATATGAGATTTAAAAAAATCTCTTCTTTTTGAGATCTGATGGTAGATCCAAGTTCCCCTTTGTGGGTTTTGTGGTGAAAAACTATTTAGTTTTGGAAAAAGAAGAGTAAAACTCTTGATTTAATTCAAAAGAAAGAAGAGGGTTTAGAACCTTCAGAAAAGGGGAAAGAGGCACAAACCCTAGTTTTTGAGGGAATGAAAAGTGTATCTTTTATTCACCATCATGTTGCCCTATATAGGCTTATATATTTACATATATCCCCTTGGGCTTTACAAAATGGCATTTTGCCCATCCCATGGCTCATGTGTCATTTCTTTTTGCACATAAGCCATGGGCTTTACAAAAATTTGGCTTTATGCCCATTTTGCATGCATTCATGCATAAAAAATTACATAAAAATTATTTATTACATGATCTATATTTTGGCATGGGGGAGGCTGGCTGCGGGCTCGACTTGGGCATGGGCCCGCTTGACCTGGGCTTGGGCCCACCTAGTTTGGGGTTGACCTTGACTTTGACTCGGTCAACCGGGGTGCAAATTTTGACCCCAACAGATATCGCCTTCCTCTTGGCAAGTTTTACAACGGCGATTCAATTCCAAGATACAACTCCCCCAGCCCTTCTGGTATTCCGGCTTGCACAAGTCGCTGGAGTAGTGTTTGTACCCTTTGCAGTTTCACAGTTAGATACTCAGTACTGTGAATGCAGTGAGAATGAAGAAGAAATTTGAGTGTGTTTTTGTTTCTGGATTGTATTGTTTTCTGCCTTCAGGGAAAGGCTTTAAATAGCCTCCCAAACGGTTCGCGGCCAACTTACATAATCACAACCGTTGGCAACAACAATGGTCGTAACTGTCCATAAACGGGCAACTACTAACGGTCGTACCCATTCGCATAAAACCATTCGAGAAAATAAAAACCGTTTCAAAAATACAGTTCAAATATTTTACAAAATATATATTAATATAATTTTCGGTAAAACAAATACTATGGACTTTGTGAACCAGAATCAAAGGCCAACAAATCATAAGTCACATGTCAAATTCTACCCATCATTGTCCAGGTTAATTTGAACCCACCCGTATATACCCTTGACGAAGGCCAGCAAAGTAATACAACTGTCCCAAACCAACGCATCTACCTATGCTACATATGAATACCCAGCAGCTATCAAACACTATGCATTGGCGAAGATCAACAAACATAGCTTGAATACTACTGAATATTCATATGAAATGACAGAGGGCTACGAATGGTTTTGGAGAAACCGTGAACGTAGTGAACTTGATATAATCGAAGGAACCTGATAGCTTTTAAAATGAGTGGTTTAAGCTCTGCATTTTAAAAGTTTGTTGTTTTGAAAAAAACCGAGTGGTTTTAAAATTTGTTCCAACGATTCAGTTTTAGTTTGTTTGCTTTGCATTAATGTAATACAGTCACATCATTTACACCTATCATTACAGAGAGAAACGAAAATATAACGTCTGTTTATGCCATCCGCATTCGCCACTGAGCCCCGTCATCACCCGTTAGGTTACTTAACTAACAACATAGCGGGGGCTGGACTAGCGCGGATACAAAACATAAGCAACGCCTACTAGATATCATATATATATATATATATATATATATATATATTCATCTCACGCAATAATAGGCATTCCAGATCACAGATGAACATATTGGATATATTAGGAATTCCGCGTTTCGTTTAATCCTGTAACGAAAGTCGGATTCCACGGTCGTGATGAATCGCCAAACCCCACCCTAAACCCCTACAGGTGCGGCAAACTACCCGCCAAATACCCGAAGAAAAGCAACCTCCCTCATCAAAGTGAGTAGGCCACTCGGCACTTCAAAGTACCTGATAGTTTGTGCACCCCACCTTGGGTTTATCTTAGGAGCAGAAAACAGTAAAAGAAATAATATATAATAGTGGCTACAAGCTCAACCCGGATGTGCCCCACAAAATAATATTACATCACTTTACAATTTACATCGAATGAAAGAATGAAAAACCCTCATCTCACATCCCCCGGCTACTCATCCACGATGATCCAATAAGTTCATATACACAATCTAACATCACAGATATGTGCAACCCCGACTAATTGACGTATAGCAATTAGTCGACGTTTCCAAACACATATATCACAACTTGAAACTTTAAATGACGTTAAAATTGTGACTTCGAAACACTCCGTATTGCCACAGTAAAGATATAACAGTATATCCAAAATTGGCAAAAACAAACAACACCTGAAACCCTAAATCCAAGTGACTTGAACACAGAACAAAACTCAAGAAATTCCACCATTACAAAACCAGTGAGATCGGGAATTTCCCCAATGTGGCCGGCCATGCTACAGTGAAATTGTCTCATTTTTGTTGTGTGTTCATCTCACAAGCAAAGGAGCACTCTGCAATTGTTTAAAAAAATTTTAGAGGCTCGGGAAAAATTGACAGAAACTTGGAGTTTTGGTTTCGTGTTTCGGAGTTATTTCGGTTTAGTGGTTTTAAACTTCGTCTAAACTGTTAGCTATGGTTTAGTAGGCTCTGATACCACAGTAATCTATGTCGCGCACCCCGCGTGTCCGCGGGGAGGCGGAATTTTCATAAAACGAATTTTCAAAGCTCGCAACACGGACTTGAACTCCAGGATCGATGCTAAACCCCAGCTAACAAAATTATGTGTGAGGTTTAACTACTCGGATGAAAGTTATACCTCATGAAACCAAGTCCTTCGGGTCTTCTAGTCGCTGTCCTCCTCCTCGTCATCACAAGCTCCAAGGATCATTTGGATCGGGCAACCTCACCGGCCTCCTCAAGTCAAAGATGATCCACCCGAGAATCTATAGTCCGAGCTCCAACCTCAAATCCGAGGTAACTAGGGCAACTAGCTCGCTAAACTAGATGGCCTAGGTGATGTAGAGAGTGAAGATGGATTACTTTTTCTCTTGGAACCCTAGGTTTCTCAACTCATGAGAGGCATTGGGTTATGAGGAAGAAGTGGAAGAAAGCTTGAGGAAGTGAAAGTGGTGTGTGTATCCTTTGAAAAGAGATGGCTGCCTTTTCATAAAGAATGAAGCATAAATGATAATTGAGGAGATATAATATCTCACACAAATATCTCATGAGCTTCACAAAATATCTCATGGTGAGTCATAGCCATGAGTCACCAAGTAGCCAAGTTAGATTCAATGTAAAACTCCACCTCATTCCTCCACCCAATTAAGTTTAATCCAATAAAGAAATCAAATCCTAATTAGGTGTCCACTTCTAGAAGCTTTCCCGAAAAATTATGAGAATGCCCCTCATCCGTATATACATACCCGCATCCGCATTCCGAAGAATATGAATACAAAGAGACGAAATAAATCCATCAATACAATACTAGGATCCGTCTTAAACCAAAGCCCACTAGTATTATCTGCCTGAACATCATACACACACAAGTGCACATACGTGATCGAAGCCCTGCCATAAAACCATACGGCCTTTACATCTTTCGCCCGATGCAGGGAAACCCTCTGTGTGGGACTCTAAAGACTCGACAGTACACTGGCAGTGGGTTTAACCACAAGTCGCAAGCGGTATTAGCTGCACGTAACGGCTACCCAGATATCTATCGATAAGAAGGCCGATGAGCTAACTCATCCGAACTCCTACTGAGCCTGTCTGTGACAATCTCCGTACAGTCCGGTCTGTTCGTCTAAGAATATCGCATATCGGGCCTAGGGGGCGGTAATCGTTAGACCCCTAGCAGCGCAATAAGTCGTGCCGGAGTGTAGCCCAAAACACCTGAGAAACTACTGGAAGACCTACCAGTAAATCTCGCTTGCCCTGGCCAGGGACTTTGTGTAATGGCTCTCCAAACATAGAGCGATATCAACCCCAAATACCGGGAGAGACGAATCCTATCTAACCGCCACTGCCTCCACATGCTTCGGGACTGCACCCAACTACTACCTGTTTGCATGACTCTTTTGAGCCGTGGTAGGGTAGTAATCAAAGTACAGTGGGAACACACTCGAGGCGAAGTAGCAGTGTCAAGTCAACGGACTAAGCTGTACTCATGTCACCTGGGAACTGCTACCCGACGATAGGTATAATACCCACCAACAGTTCCCGACGAGTCTTGTTCAGTGTACTCATAACCTAATGAGCGCATCCATACTATCTCCAGTACGACGTACTAATGGTTGTGGGACAGACCATCTCCCCTGCTGGGATGAGAAGCGTATACACTAGTCTACTCCGGAGTATCGATGTCCTGTCTCGATAATCCCACGACTAGGGACCTGTATAAGGATGTGCTTATGGACTACCCAGCCCCTACTAGTGTGACTGCCATCACAATGCTGGTAATCAAGCAAAGATCCTAAAGGCTCTACCAATATGTATAAGCGATATGCTAAAAGAAACGCATGCACATATTAAGGTAGAAACAAACCAAGTAGCATACTGCCATTTTGAGAAAGACTGTCAATACAACTGCGAATATCCTAAGCTTCCATTAAGTAATATACAAACCAGTATGATACAATAATGTCCTCTAGGGCATTTATCACTAACAGTTTTAAAGGGGTAGACTGGCACGGAATGTGTTAAAAGTGGCACGAGATGGTCATTAAAAGAAGTAACTATACATCCATTACCGTTGTTCCGTGGTTTTATCGACGGATCCTTGTACTACGGTTACCATAGTCTACGGTGTAAGTTGGACTCCTCTCGTATACACTGGCATATTCTGTACCAAGCTACAAACAACCGCGTTAGCATAACAATCAAACTTTATACCAGTTACATCCTATTATCTGTCTATTCTATTTCTATCTCTCGTTGGGACTTACCGAGTGATTGTTCGCTGACAACATTCCTATTTCTCTTCTTTCTTTGGAATGTTGTCAGGAGGACTCGACTCTGAAGAGTTTGAGACCAGCCAGGAGCAATTGGAGCAGACCACTGAGTAGCACGACCACTAGGCTTCACTTGTACTCACTTTTCTTCCAGTTCATGCCATTGTTCAGGCATTGCTTTCCATTCTTGTATTTACATTTTCAGTTGTATTGTAAAGAAATGTTTAATAAATAAAAGTTGCTGTTCATTTACATATGTTGTCTTTCTTGTGTACATTTACATTATATTGCTTATTTATGCTTAGCGTGTTTATTTCTGAGTAAATACGTCGTGTAACCCGCTACGTCCCCTTGTCCGTACACCAGAAAGCGGGGCATGACAGGATTCGATAGAGGTTGAGATGGGAGTTTCCCTTTCTCCCTCTCACTCATCGCGGCATTTAACTATACAAGTTGTGCTTCTATTGATTTTATGCTTTCACCGTGGGAAGCGGTGTGCTGCACTAACGTTTGGATAGAAGATGTTAAATTAGCCGTCGTTTGTGTGGAATGTTTAATGAATGTTTCTAAGTTACGTTCGAGCGCAGAGGTTTTATCAGTACCGGCCATTGAAATATTATTATAAGGATCAAAGTTGTTGGCCGGGTTTTGAAAAGATTGCGATTGAAAGGGGTGCTGATTTTGTTGTGATGGTTGCTGTTGCTGTAGAGGAGGCCTTTGATAGTTGCTTGGGAACTGGTTTTGATTTTGAGTTTGGTTTTGGTTTCAAGCAAAATTAGGATGATTCCTCTATCCCTGATTGTATGTGGAAGAATAAGGGTCGTTTCTAGATCGTTGTTGAAAAGCAGCATTAGTTTGTTCTTGACCTTAAAATGGAGGATTTAAAGGACATTCTTCCGTTAAATATGATGGGTCAGAACAGCAACCACACATGGTTTTGGGGAGCATAACTTGGTTTAGGGAGGCAGACGAGAATTTATTTTCGATAGCATCGAGTTTCTTTTGCATCGCGGCCATTTCGGCTTTTACTGCGATGGAAATATCGAGCTGATGAATACCTGCCCTAGATGAAGTTGGTTTAATGCTTTTCCACTGTAAGGTTTGTTCGGCGAGATCTTCCAGGAATTGCCAAGCTTCGCCATCGTCTTTTGACATGAAATGGCATTGACAAATGGTTTCAAGTATCTATTTCATGGCAGGATTAATACCCTCATATATAATTCGGCAAAGTTACCATCTATCAATTCCTTGATAGGGGCATTGTAGAAGAAGATCCTTAAACCGCTCAAAGCATTTCTAGAATGGTTCGTTGAGAAGTTGGGTAAACTGGTTAATCTCGCTTCGAACACGGGCGGTCTTATGATTGGGATAAAATTTCTTAAGGAATGTTATAACGAATTCATCCAATTTGGCGATAGAGTGTGCGGCAATGCTATAAAGCCATTTTTCTGCTAGATCGCACAAGGTAAAAGGGAACGTAATCTCATAGCAACCACAGAAAGTTGTGTAGTGCCCATCATTGCGCATACGTTTTTGAATTTGGTTATAAAAACGTATGCGTCTTTGGATTCAAGCCCGTGAAATTTAGGCAACAGGTTGACGAAGTGGGGTTTAATTTCAAAATTATCCCCATTGGCTGGTGGAATAGACAGACAAGTAGGAAGGGGACCGCGTATCGGGTAGCATCTTTCTTGAAGAGAGATGCGCAGTGGATTCTGCGTACCTATGGGTTGTGGCAGGGTGTTGTTGTGAAAATCAGATGGAGAACCATCCATCTCAGTCGATGTGGTGGGTGGAGGGGAAGTAGAAGATGAATAAGTACCGACTTCGGAGTCGATAGAAAAAACGCCGACAAGACGGGCACTAGAATCCCGTGTCCAGCCAATCATGCACTAAACGGGTTTAGTGCACGTGGCAGCGTGTGTGAGAACGATTTGAAAGGTTTTTTTTTATAAAAAAAAGTGTCGGACGTGAGGCTTGACTAAAATCACAAAAATGCACAATCAATCCTTAAAATTAGGGTCACCTAGGTCAAGTCACTAGACCGCTCCTAGACTTCCAAAGAACAAGTCGCATAATCAATCCTCTACCATCTCTTTATCGCTCTTGTGGCCAGATAAGTGCCAGGTAAGTGGGAGGTATCCGCTATACGAATCACCGAAAATAACGGGCCTAATTAAGTAACCACTTTCCTTAGTCACACTTTCCTAGACACGATAAGAGAGATACGGATAAGCGATAGATTACCCACGACCCTCCTCTGTCCTAATTGAGCGCGACAGTCTTTAGAGGCTTGGTCTAGATATTTTTTAATTAATGTAGGATGAAAGTATGCTCGTTTTGTGATTTGTGGGGCCTAGGAAGGGTGATGAAATCCCCACCTAATCTGAATTTGGGTTTATATAGTCTAGTTAAGATATGCACAAATAAACCAATATCAAAACACGCAAAAAGATTTTTGATTGGCGCTTTTTGCAAAGAATCCTGCAGAAAAATCAGATTATTAGATCTCAGAGGAGAGAGAAGAATCAGAGAATGATACCTGAAGATTTTGGGGGCACAAATCCCCAAAGCCGCCGTGGTTCCGCGGCCAAGTGCTTACTATTGCCACGGTTCCACCGCACTTTGGTGTGGTCTTATGCTGGTTTTTCTGCAGTGCACCGCTAAGTTCCTCTGAAATATGTGGAAAGTCTCTGAATCTCTATTTTCTCGCTCCAGTGACTCCAGATTCCCTCGCAAAAATCGCACAATAATCGTTAAATACTCAATATGCATTTTTGATTCTCTTTTATGGTTGTCGGATTTAATAAGAATTCAATCCGAATAGCAAGAAAAATATTACAGCCGTTTTCCCGGCAACGGCACCATTTGATTTATGTGTTTTAAAGTGTGTTCGTAAATAAAGTAACTGCAATCAATAACGGTGTCCCTAGTATCTAGCCAAGATGAGTACGGGTCTTTCCGCAGGGAAACGTTGAACCTTTATCTTGCCTTAGACGAGTTGATTGATTTATGGATGGTTTGTTCTAGATCTACGATATATGGATGTAGATTTTATGAAGAAGAGGCTTGTAGGGTTAATAGAATTTGGTAGTAATGGATGATAAATTAAAGATGACTCATTTTTATGTTTTAATAGATTTAAAACTATATCGATAGTGATGAATATAGATTAGGGTTCTTTTGGAAGAAACTAGAGTTTCCCCACTCCTAACCCTTGTCCTTACATTGATCTCTATTCATGTCTAGCCCCTAACAAAACAAGTGTTAATCTAATCTCAAATCGTGGTCGAGACTATCAACAAATTGGTAGCGCGCCTGATAAGGATGTTAACATTTATTTTGCTAAACTTTATAAACTTTAAAATGTATAAAAGAAGTTAAAATATTTTATTATCCATTGATATACTCTATCCTACGAACCCTAGCAAGCCAGGAATTACTCACGCATGTTTTGAGAAAAAGAAGAAAGGATAGAGAAGGAGATCATAAGTAAGATGCAGAAATTAATGCAGAAAGTAAGTGCAGAAATTAATTGCGAAAAGACTAATAAAAACTCTACCTTTATTAATCAACTATATCATGTACAAATCCTTTTAAAGTAGAGTACAAGAACCCTAGTTTTTGCTCTCGATCTCTATCTTGTTGAAAGTAGATGAACAGCCGATGATCAACTCGGATGTGTGGATCGTCTTGGACCTCGTGATCTCTTCGGTTGATAATTTTTCAAATGAAGCTCTCGGTCCTTTAAATAGTCACAGAAATTAGAAACCCTAGATCTTATGTGTGATGATTTGCTATTGTGATCACACCTAAAAAATCCTAAATCCTACGGCCACAAGGAGGCCGCGGATCTGCGGCATATCATGGGGTTTGGTCGTGGTTGGGCGGCTATTTAGTGAGATCAGGGCTTCAAAATTCTTTTGCTGTTTGGTGTTGACACTTGGAGATCATTGTGATGTCTGGATTCTTCAAATCTTCCTTTGAGTCTCTGCCGTTTATGATTTTATGATTTGATTCAACTCTATAGACAGATTTTATTCCCGACATCTCGAATCTCTCGATCTCCAAACCTGAGCTAATATCTGCACAATATCTTAAGTCATAGTGTTAGTAATATTTGTCATTATTTTAAGATATTATCCTAACCATTTGTATGATACAATATTTTAAGAATATTGATTAGAATTATTTGATATGATATGCATATTTTAATTACAAAGATTTCATATAAATATTATATGCATATATTTTCCATCATAATGTTACTTATAATGTAGAAATATATGATAAAGAGTATTTTGCAGATAAACCCACATATATTCCATAATTACAATAAACACCTTTAAGTATTTAACAAAAGTAAGGAAAATGTTTCATCAAATGTGTAATATTTTTGACTGAACAGGAACTCTTTGAGCGTGACCGGTTTCCGCGCCTTCTGGTTGTACTCCTCCAGCGCGTCAATATATTTTTGTATGTTTGTGCGCTTGTCGTCATACTCGGCAAGCTGCACAGGCTTCTTGGTCTTCTTCTTTTTCTTCGAAGACTTTGAAGGCTTGACTTGGGGATTTTGCCTTTTGTCAACAATCTTTGGTACGGGACGCGGTTTCAGCATCCCTTCGATAATTTCAGGTTCAAGTAGGCTTTTCCACCTGACTACCGAACATGCCTGTAGATCCTTCAGCATTCTTTTGGTCTTAGCTGAAAGAACGATTTCCCATGGAGTTTCCTCCACGAGCGAGCATGATGCCCTCGGTATATCCACATTTTTAGGAGTGTGCTTTTATGGCGGGTTCACCCTCCAGTTCTCAGAAAGCGCGAACTTCCCCTGTTGATACTGATCCTCGTCCCAGTTCTTGAAGACGTAGCAATCCTCAATTTGGTGGCTCACCATTCTGTGATAGGAGCAGTAGTTGGGGTTGTTGACATCGCCGGGTTGCGGTGGACGCCGTGGGTCTGTCAATATGATGAGTTTGTTACGCATTGCCAACTCAAATAGCCTCCTTATCTTATCACAGGGAAATGAGCAAGCGCGTCCTATCCTTTCTTCTAGGGATAGGCATGGACGTGCATTGTTTTGGTGAACAGCCGGTTTTGGGTCGCTCGGTTGTTGTTGAGTGTTGGCGACGAAGACCGCTTTCCCTTTACCCTTGGCGTTTCGAGGGTCCTTGTTTGAGGAGGAAGGTCCATGGCCCATCTGATCTATTTGGACCAGCTTATCGATCAGAGCCTGGAAGGTCGTCGGCTTGAAGAACGTCATGAACTGGGACACAGTCATTTGCGGATCTAGGGTCCTGATGAACATGCCCACGGCGGAGGATTCATCGATGCGTTGTTTGCACTTTGACCACAGGTTCCGCCACCGGATCGCGTATTGGAACCAGGTTTCTCCCAACTTTACCCTGGCATTGATTAATGCCGTGATCGGGGTGCACTCGCTTGCGCTGGCGAACCGCTGTGTGAACAGCAGTTCCATTTCTGTGAATGTCCTCACGGAGTCATTTGGGAGCTCCGAGTACCATTCAAAGGCTGTCTCCAACAGGCTACCAATGAACTGGCGAAGCAGTAGTTTGTTGTCACCTCCAGTGTTGCCGCACAGAGCTCTGAACAGCGCGAAGTGCTGGTATAGGTTGCCCGTCCCCTTGTACACATGGAACTTGGGGATCGTATATCCCGGCGGGTACTTAATTTGGTCATACCAGCCTGGATACGGTCGCCTAATTCTGACAGTTTGGTCGGCCGCTTCATTCGCTTGATGAGCTCGTATTTGTTGAGCGATATAATCATCAAGAGCAGCCTTGGAGATCGTTTCCTCTCTGGCCACTGATTGAGCCGGAAGAGGGTTTGATGTTTCCCCTCCGTCATCCTCGATAATTATCGGCGGATCCTCGACTGGAGGTTCTGGCTGGATCATCATTCCGACCATATCCTGAAACAAGAGCGACATCCGCTTTATGTTGGCGGCTTGCTCAGCAGCTGCTTTGTCTTTTCTTTCAAGCACCCTTCGCAGGAACTCTGTATCGGTCTCCTGCACTTGGCGTTGTTCAGATGCTGGTTCCGAACTTTCTTTCTATCTGGTGAGTGCTGTCATTTCGGTCAACATCTCTTGGAGCTTTTGTTGTTTCTCATGAGCTTTCGTCAGCGACCGAGTTTGCGGCCGGTGACCTACGAAAGCACGGCTTTCTTCTTTTCCGGAAGCCATGTAAACCGTATACACGATCATGCCCCCAGGCTTGGGGCATTTGGGTCCATCGCCTTTGGAATTTGCCGCAGGTGGTGGGATTTTCTCCGGCCTCCCCCTTTTGTCGAAGTTGAAGGAGCCGTTGTAACGAGCACCCGTGTGGCCGTGTGGAAGAAGTCCCTCGCTGTATGGTGGAGGGATGGTCTTCCTGTTACCGAACTTTCGATTTTTTCGGTCGACGAGAGTAGTTTTGATCAATCATGGAGTCCTGGACTTTTCGCTAGACTCTATGAATTTGGGAGGAGAGCCGTTGACGGGGCTGCTCCAGCTTTGCCTGCACTGTGGTTTCTGCAGGCGGGGGCGATTTATTTAGCACTGCCGTGGGAGAGTTCTTTCGCACCCTCCTAAACAGATCAAAGTTGTTCCCAGTCAGAACAGCAGCATCAACTTCCACCATTGGAGCTGGTGGAGTAAGTCCAGATGGAGAGTTGCCCCCAGCTTTTCTCACCCGGCACCGGTGGCAACATCGAGCGCGTCTTGCAGAGGGGACCGCCTCAGTTTTAAAAGCGGCTTCTTCATGTCCTTGGCTTTGGTGAGGGATGAAAGTATGTCTTAGCACCACTACAAGGTTTCTAGAGGCAACAAGTATGCAATTTAAAAAAATCTAGTGGGCTAAGCTATACTAACCTTGAATCAAACTAGAGGATTAGGGTTTATAAAGCAAGTAAACAAGTTTTACACTAAGTGAAGAGCATTACAACCTTTATAGACCAAGTCCTTCACTTCTAAAACTCCAAGTAGTAGTTCCTACGCTCCAAACAGTGGTCCCTAGAACTCTTCTTAGCTCCACTTGAAAAAAGGAATGAGCTTGCTCACGGATCTTCGAGGCCGAAGATAATCCACCTTTAAGTTTCTATAACTCAAGCTAATGCTTCACTAATCAAGTATTAGTGAAGCTAACAACCTAAACTTATGCGCCAGATGAGTGTAGATTGATGAAGTAGGAATTTTGCTCACTTTATAAGTTTATTTCTCTTTTTCTTTTTCTCACTTTAGAAACCCTAGAAAGGAAGAAGAAGAACTTGGGTGAGGAAAATGTCTCAAGTGATAATGAGAGTTAACCATGGGCTAAAGATAATGGTTAGGGTTATAAAAATATCTAGAGTGCAAACAAAACAAGTAGGATGAGTCATGGCTTCTACATGCTTCCATAAGTATCTAAGCCATGCTCATTTCCACCTCATTTTGAATTAACTCTAAATAAATATTCACCCAAATTATCTTTAGTTTTGGTGTGAGTCTCATACACCCATATCCAATGTATCATCCACCATGACAAACTAGTAAATACATATATTAATATATATCACATTTATATTAAATGTATTTCAAGAGAAGAAAATCTTTAAGTGAGCACAATATTAGTTAATATATATTAATATATCAAATATATATATATATATATCAAATTATTAAATCAACACTTGATTCAATAATCCGGTTATATCATATATAACCGACTAATATCAATTATATGTATATCACATATAACATATCATTGAATCAACACTTGATTCAACAATCCGGTTATATCACATATAACCTAACCGATATCACATATCGCGAGATTAGAATACGGTATCACATACACGTATTTAATCAATCTCCCGCACATATCACCATATATGCCCTACTCCGTTTCGCTTGAGCTAGAAAACCTCTGTGTGGGACTCTAAAGACTCGTCAATACACCAGCAGTAGGTAATGATCACATCAGTCGCCCACAAACTGTCAGCGGTACTAGGTGGACGTAACGGCTACCCGGATATTGAGCGAATAGAAGATCAACAAGCAAGCATGTCCAAATTCCCGCAAACCCTTTAAGCAACCCTTACCGTATAGTCTGGTCTCTTCGTCTGATATGTCGCATATCAAGTCTAGGGGTGGAATCGTCAGACCCCGGTAACTTGATAAGTTATGCCGATGTGTGGCCTATAACCGTTCGAGAAACTACTGATAACACTTACCAGTAAATCTCATCAGCCCTGGCCATGGACTTGCTGTTATAGCCAATCGAGCATAGAGCAACATCAACTCCCTATACTGGGAGAAACGAAACCCCTCCTATCGCTCATTGCCTCCATATGAATCGGGACTATACCCAAAATCCACCTGTTTGCACGACTCCTTTGAGCCGTGGTAGGAAGGAAATCAAAGTACAGTGGGAACCGCACAAGACTCTATGACGATCTCGGGTCTACCGACTAACCTGTACAAGTGTCACCAGAGAACTGCTATCTGACGATAGGTATGGTACCATCTAGGAGTTCTCGGCGAGTCCTGTTCGGTATACCCATTCTCTAATGAGCACATATGTACAATCTTTGATGTCAAACACCAATGGTTGTGGGATCAACCATCGCCCCCATACAGGGTCAAGAAACGTACACACTAGTCTACTCTAGAATATCGATGCCCTGTCTCGATACTCCCTCGACTAGGAACGATAAAAGGATGTGCTTGTGGACTACACAAGCCCCACTAGTATGATCTGCATCATAGTCCTGGTAATCAAGCTAACATCCTAAGAGCTTTATCAACATGTATCAGAGAGACAGTATAATAATACAAAGGTACATCTTAAGATAAAGTGCAACCAGATAGCATACTATCATGTCGAGCAAGAAAGTCCTGTGTGTGTGTGTCTCAGCATCCACTATAATATACAATAATTGCCTCTAGGGCATACATATTACTAACAATCTCTCACTTGCACTAAGGCCAGTTGTTGTAGTATCGCAGACCTAACATCCCAAAAAGTCTCTCAAATTGCGTCTGGGGGAGAGCCTTCGTGGGTGGATCCGCCGTGTTGTCCTTCGTGTCAACTCTCCTGATCTCGATCTCCCGGCGATCTACTATCTCCTGGATCAGGTGATACCGCCTAAGAATATGTCTGGATCGCTGATAGGACCGGGGTTCCTTGGCCAAAGCCACAGCTCCATTGTTATCACAATACAAAGGTATTGGATGCTTAATGAATGGTACCACACCAAGTTCGGCTATGAACTTCTTATCCATACAACCTCTTTGGCAGCGTCGTTGGCAGCAATGTATTCAGCCTCCATCATCGAGTCTACCATGTTATCTTGCTTGGAACTCTTCCAACATACCGCCCCTCCATTGAGGGTGAAGACAAAACCCGAGACCGACTTACTGTCGTCCTTATCACTCTGGAAGCTCGAATTGGTAAAGGACTCCACCTGGAGTTCTCCGTTACCATACCCCAACAACATTTCTTTAGTCCTTCTTAAGTACTTAAGAATGTTCTTCATAGTTGTCCAGTGCTTCTCCCCGGGATCTGATTGATACCAACTTACCACACTAAGTGCATAAGCTACATCTGGTATGGTACATGACATCGCGTACATGATTGACCCAACTTCAGAAGCATAGGGTATTCCTTGCATGCGAGCCCTCTCCAAATTATTCTTGGGAGACATCTATTTGGAGAGAGTGATTCCTGAGCAAGCGGGTAAATTACCATGCTTAGAATCTTCCATACTAAACCTCTTTAGTATGGTGTCAATATACCTAAATTGGGACAATCCCAACATTCGCTTAGATCTATCTCTATAGATCTTAATCCCCAGGATGTAAGAGGCATCACCTAGATCTTTAATGGAGAACTTTAGTGATAAGAAGAGTTTGACCAAGTGTAGCATAGGAACATCATTTCCTATCAAGAGTATGCCATCCACGTACAATACGAAGAAGACAACCTTACTCTCTACTACCTTCTTGTATATACAAGGTTCATCTACGTTTTTGATGAAGTCAAACTCTTTGACTGCCACATCAAAACAGATGTTCCAGCTCCGCGATACCTGCTTTAATCCGTAGATTGATTTAAGCAGCTTGCACACCTTTCTGCTGCTCCCACTATCTACGAAGCCCTCTGGTTGTTTCATGTACACGCTCTCTTCTAAATCACCATTTAGAAAAGCGGTCTTGACATCCATCTGCCAGATTTCGTAGTCATGGTATGTAGCAATGGCAAGTCAGACCCTGGTGGACTTAAGCATAGCCACTGGAGAAAAGGTTTCATCATAATCGACACCTGGTCGTTAACGAAAACCTTTTGCAACAAGTCTAGTTTTGAAGGTCTCAACCTTTCCATCTACACCAAGTTTATTCTTAAAGATCCACTTGCTCCCGATGGGTTTTACCCCTTCAGGAGCAACTTCCAAAGTCCATACTTTGTTAGTGTACATGGATTCCATCTCAGATTGCATAGCATCCAGCCATTTCACAGAGTCTCCACTTGTGATGGCCTGCTCGAAACTAGTTGGGTCATCATCTTCCATGATGCAATCCTTACTTCCACCGTCTATAAGAAAACCGTAGTATCTCTCAGGTGGATGAGAAACACTACTAGATCTGTAGAGTGGCTGAGGTTAGTCAGGGACTATCGAATCCTCCGGTTCTACCGAATCATCAGCTGTAGTTTGTGTAGCTAGAACTTCTTCCAGTTCTACCTCATTACCACTAATTTCTTTCATAAAAATTTCCTTTTCTAAAAAGGTGGCATGTTGAGCAACAGACACCTTTTGTTCCTCATTATGGTAGAAGATATATCCATGTGAATTCTTTGGATATCCCACAAACATGAAAAGAACTGATCGTGCCTCGAGTTTGTCCGGATTCTGTTTTTTAACATAGGCCGGACAACCCCATATCTTAACTCGTTTAAGATATGGTCTCTTTCCACTCCATATCTCATATAGTGTTTTAGGCACTGATTTAGATGGAACTTGATTCAATAGATATGCAGTTGTCTCAAGTGCATAACCCTAAAAGGAAATATGTAACTGAGCATTACTCATCATAGAGCGTACCATATCTAATAGGGTGTGATTCCTCCACTCCGAAACTCCATTGTGCTGTAGTGTATACGGAGGAGTAAGCTGAGAGAGAATCTCATTCTCTTTTAAATAGTCAAGGAATTCCGTGCTCAAGTATTCTCCTCCCCGATCAGATCGAAAGATTTTAATACTTTTACCCGTCTGGTTCTCAACTTCGTACTTGTATTCCTTGAATTTCTCAAAAACTTGATATTTATGTTTCAACAAGAACACATGTCCGAATCTTAAGAGATCATCGGTGAATGTGATAAAGTACGAGAAACCATTCCTGGCATGCGTAGACATAGGACCGCATACATAACTATGTATCAGTCCCAAGAGTTCAGTAGCTCTTTCTCCGTGTCCAGTAAACGGAGTTTTGGTCATCTTGCCTTTGAGACATGACTGGCAAGTTTCATAAGATGTGAATTCGAACGGATTCAAATATCCATCTTTGTGCAACTTCGCTAGTCTGGTCGCATTGATATGACCTAGTCTACAATACCACAAGAATGCTTCGTTCATTTCTGAACTTTTCCTCTTGTGTGTATTATGTATATTTAGAACTGTGGTTTGATTTAGAACGTATATACCGTTATACAACGTACTAAACCCAATCAACACATGATTTAAGAAAATGTTCATAACATTATTCTCTAGTACAAAATAATATCTTTCTTTATCTAATAAAGAAATTGATATTATATTGCACATCATTTTTGGTACGAAATAACAGTCGTTCAGAATCAATGTATTACCATTTGGTAATACAAGGTGATATTCGCCAACTGCTTTGGCTGCAACAATTGCACCATTCCTTACTACTAGAGTTTTATCACCCTTTCCCAGTTCTCTACTTCTTCTTAACCCATGTAACATATTACATACGTGGAATCCTGATCCGGTATCCAATACCCAGGACGTAGAGCATACTGAGAAACAGTTCTCGGTTACGAATACACCCGAAAAAGTTGTATCATCATGCTCTTTCTTCGTTCGGGTTGCATGGGAATCCTGATATTTCTCTATTCCTCGTTTAGACTTATGACAATCATGAGATAGAGCGGAACCAACGTTCCCCAGCTCAGTATAATAAGCGAGTTCGGTCAATACATCCATATTATTTTCTTAATTAAGGCATGTCATGGTCGCTACCTGAAGAGAGAGAGAGAGAAGAAAACACTTTAGCGTGCACTCTTGCAAGATTAGATTGGTTATTATCTTATCTAATCAGGATGGCTCCCACTGTTTTTATCAAATCTTCCTTCAAACACTAAAAGGTAAGACTAGCCGGGATTAATTACACCCTACAAGTTCACCAATCGGTTAGCCAGGCAGGTATTGGTACTCCGAAGGAGTCTCCCCATGCTTTCGCATGGAACTAATTAAATAACCTCGTTTCCGCAGGGGCGTAACCCCGTTAACACCTTTCTTAGATACCTACTGGATTAGCTAATTGTAAAATGCAAAACTCTCACAGGAGTAACTCTTACTCGCAGTGGGTATCGAGATCCAACTATCTCATAGAAGGTATGCAATCTCATTGCAAATTTCAACACTTGAAATTCCCAATATCTGTTTTTACCCCCAAACGGTTTATGACCTTGACAAGGTCAACAAACCATAAACTGCAAGTCAAGTTCAACCCGTTTATTTTGTGATTGAATTAAAACCACCCGCACGACTCTTGACAAGGTCAACAAGGCCGCACGACTACCCTAATCCAATCGCATCATATGCGGCAGATAAGCACTAATCAGCTACCGCACACTACGCCTTGACAAAGTCAACAAACGCAGCACGAATACTGAATATTACTTTTCTGAAATGACGAAGGGCTACGACTAGTTTTGAATAAAACCTTTAGCGTAATGAACTTGATATCGTTGTAGAATCGAGTGATTTGAAAAGGAGTGGTTTAAGCTCCGCTTTTAAAATCGATTAGTTTTCAAAACAAACCGAGTGGGTTGTAGCATTTGCTAGTTTTGCTAAAGAGGTCACTCCCGGTGAAGAGATCTAGGCTGTTTCCTCATCGAATGAGGTGCTGGATATTCATAAAAGAATACCATTATGCAAAACAAAACTAGAGCTACCTCTTTGAAAAATTTGATTCTACAACATCTTTAGGTTTCTTTTCTTTCATTAATCTCATTAATGGCGTCCCGTCATTTATGTTTCCTAAATATCACAAAAAACGAAAATAGAATGTGCGCTCATGCCATCCGCATTCGCCACGGAGCCCCGTCATGCACCGTTGGGTTACTTAACTAACGGCAGAGCGGGGGCAGGACTAGCACGGATGCAAAACACAAGCAACGTTTATTATATATATCATATATATATAGCATTCGTCTCAGGCAGTTATATGATCACATCACAGAACTCAGGCAGCAGAAGTCAACATATGAAATATTGGATATAGTAGGAGGTCCGTGTTTTAAACTCAGCCATTAATGAAAAACACGGATTCCACGGTCGTGATAAATAGCCAAACCCACATCCCTAGACCCCTACGAGAGCGGCAAGTGACCCTGCCAATTCTAGAGTTAGAAGACCCGGTCTCGACTCCTCGAGATAGTCTCCCACTGGACTCTAGAACCCGGTTACTTGTGCTCCCCGTTTTGGGTCTATCCTAATGCGGAAAAGTAAATAATATATATCAATGGTGACATCATCCTCAACCCTGAAGAGTCCCAATAAAAGAATATTGCATACATCTTTTACATGAATGAAAATAGAAAAACTCTGATCTCACTCAAAAAAACCCGGCTATTCAATCATGACGATCCAATATAACATATCACAGCAACACATAACATCACATGTCATCAACGTAAGTGAATATGCGTACCCCGAATGTCGTTGACATACAGCAATGAGATCGGGGATACACCACATATTACACTTACGGTCGCAGAAAATAAATGAAAACTACAATAATTAGAATCCACATTTCCTTAGACATCATAAACCCGGAATACCTCATATCTCGGATTTCATGCCTAACACTTTAAATCTTGCATTTATTTCTCGAATTGAAAACAATTTTCAATATCAAGTCGGGTAACTCAACAAGATTCCCGATTAAATGATCAAATGCTCGTCGGGAAGTTTAGTAGATTGCCGCACCCCCGATGCCGTCAACGAAGTGCACTTAGGTGGAACACCGCGGCCGCGAGCACCTGAGTGGATGCTTTTGGCTACAGTGTTCTCCTATAGTCACTTGGTCGACGCAATGGGGCGTGGCAATCTAGTAGTGTTTTCCGGCGACTATCCACGTACAATACGAGATTGCGATGGAGTTTTGATCCGAATCGAAACTCCATAGCAATCGATCGAAAGAGACTAAAACGCGAGATTTATAAAACACAAACTAGTTTTCACAAAACTAATTAATGTGGATTCAAAATATTGTATCACATATCATATATATCTAGACGATATTAAACATTTCGATCGATATCTCAAACACCCACAAATCACAGAGAGCTCAACACTTGAGTCGCATTAAAAATACCGAGAAAGTGCAAAATCACACTACAGAGCAGCACAAGAAAATGGACTCCCAAACTCACCAACATTGCCCCGGAACCGCGGCTAAACCCATGGTTCTGCCGCGATTGCGCGGCCACTTGGTCGAGTTGAGCTCTCGTTTTTCTTGGGGATTCATAAAAAAACCGTGCATGATTTTCTGAATATTTTTAATCTGGAAAATTCAACTTTTGAAAATTTGGACAGAAACATCGTTTTTAGGGTTTCGAAAATACTGATCGAACACTTTAACGTTATTTAGACCAAACCTAATGCTCTAGCTTGGCTCTGATACCATGAAAGTATGTCTTAGCACCACTACAAGGTTTCTAGAGACAACAAGTATGCAATTTTAAAAAATCTAGTGGGCTAAGCTATACTAACCTAGAATCGAACTAGAGAATTAGGGTTTATAAAGCAAGTAAACTAGTTTTACACTAAGTGAAGAGGATTACAATCTTTGTAGACCAAGTCCTTCACTTCTAAAGCTCCAAGTAGTAATCCCTACGCTCTAAGTAGTAGTCCCTAGAACTCTTCTTGGCTCCACTTGAAGAAAGGAACGAGCTTTCTCACGGATCTTCGAGACCGAAGATAATCCACCTTGAAGTTTTTATAACTCAAGCTAATGCTTCACTAATCAAGTATTAGTGAAGCTAACAACCTAAACTTATGAGCTAGATGAGTGTAGGTTGATGAAGTAGGAATTTTGCTCACTTTAGAAGTTTATTTCTCTTTTTCTTTTTCTCACTTTAGAAAACCTAGAGAGGAAGAAGAAGAACTTGGGTGAGAAAAATGTCTCAAGTGATAATGAGAGTTAACCATGAGCTAAAGATAATGGTTAGGGTTATAAAAATATCTAGAGTGCAAACAAAACAAGTAGGATGAGTCATGGCTTCTACATGCTTTCATAAGCATCTAAGCCATGCTCATTTCCACCTCATTTTGAATTAACTCTAAATAAATATTCACCCAAATTATCTTTAGTTTTGATGTGAATCTCATACACCCATGTTCAATGTATCATCCACCATGACACAATAGTAAATACATATATTAATATATATCACATTTATATTAAATGTATTTCAAGAGAAGAAAATCTTTAAGTGAGCACAATATTAGTTAATATATATTAATATATCCAATATAAATATATATATATATATATATATTAAATTATTAAATCAACACTTGATTCAATAATCTGTTTATATCATATATAACCGACTAATATCAATTATATATATATCACATATAACATATCATTGAATCAACACTTGATTCAACAATCCGGTTATATCACATACAACCTAACCGATATCACATATCGCGAGATTAGAATACGGTATCACATACACATATTTAATCAAGCTCTTGCACATATCACCATATATGCCCTACTTCGTTTCGCTTGAGCTTGAAAACCTCTGTGTGGGACTCTAAAGACTCGTCAATACGCCAGCAGTAGGTAATGATCACATCAGTCATCCATAAGCCGTCAGCGGTACTAACTGGACGTAACGGCTACCCAGGTATTAAGCAAATAGAAGATCAACAAGCAAGCTTGTCCAAACTCCCGCAAAGCCTATAAGCAACACTTACTGTACAGTCCGGTCTCTTCGTCTGATATGTCGCATATCAAGTCTAAGGGTGGAATCGTCAGACCCCGGTAACTTGATAAGTTATGCCGATGTGTGGCCTATAACCGTTCGAGAAACTACTGATAACACTTACCAGTAAATCTCATCAGCCCTGGCCAGAGACTTGCTATTATAGCCAATCAAGCATAGCGCAACATCAACTCCCTATACCGGGAGAGACGAAACCCCTCCTATCGCTCATTGCCTCCATATAACTCGGGACTGTACCCAAAATCCACCTGTTTGCACGACTTCTTTGAGCCGTGGTAGGAAGGAAATCAAAGCACAGTGGGAACCGCACAAGACTTTATGACGATCTCGGGTCTACAGACTAACCTGTACAAGTGTCACCAGAGAACTGCTATCTGACGATAGATATGGTACCATCTAGGAGTTCTCGGCGAGTCCTGTTCGGTATACCCATTCTTTAATGAGCACCTGTGTACAATCTTTGATATCAAACACCAATGGTTGTGGGATCAACCATCGCCCCCATACATGGTCAAGAAACGTACACACTAGTTTACTCGGGAATATCGATGCCATGTCTCGATACTTCCTCGACTAGGAACGATTAAAAGATGTGCTTGTGGACTACACAAGCCCCACTAGTATGATCTACATCATAGTCCTGGTAGCCAAGCTAACATCCTAAGGTCTTTATCGACATGTATCAGAGAGACAGTATAATAATACAAAGGTACATGTTAAGATAATGTGCAACCAGATAGCATACTATCATGTCGAGCAAGAAAGTCCTCTATATATATGTCCAAGCATTCACTATAATATACAATAATGGCCTTTAGGGCATACATATTACTAACAAGGGATTGTTGCTGGTGCCAACCTGTTGAAAACTGACGTCCTTAGCAGAGTTTGCGAAGGAATAGCCAATCTTCCGAAGACCGATCTTTTGATAGGGAAAGCACTTTACGACTTCACCTACAGGAGGAGTTGGGAGGACTATCCATTTTGGGGCAGCCCCTTCAGGTATGACGAGCTTCTTTCCGAGCCCGTTTTGGTTCTGGCTCAGCCTGTTGAAGACTGAGACGTCTGAGCTTCGGCTCAGCCTATTGAAGACTGAGGCATCGGATTTAGACGGCCCGTTGAGAGGGGCCGTTGTGGTTGCAAGTCAATCGAAGACCAACTTTCTGGGAGCTTCGTCTTGCGGCGCTGGGGCGCTGAAACTCGTTGGTGGGAACATGGTCCCGAAGAACAATCCGGTAGTAGCTTGAGTTACTTGCCCCACCGGCATTGAAAATATGGAGGCCGCATTGGACCCGTAAGTCACTCCTCCAGTTGGGGCAGAGCGGGAGTTGCTGTTGCAAGTTGTGCAGTTGGAAACCATTGATTTTTTCTTCTTCTGCACAGGAACAAGACACCAAATTTTAGTACCTCGAATCTAAGGGCAACCATGGAGAACCGCGATTTTGTTCGCGAAACACGACACACGAAGTGTGGAGTGGAAAGAGGAAAAGGTCCCACCAGGCGTGCCAGAATATGTTTACCGCCGGAAGACGGACCAGAACGTTGGGACGTCTGGCCTGAATTCTAGGGGCAGATGCTATTTGGATTTATCCGTCCACCTCTCCGAAGATACCAAGTTGATTTATGGCACCGTATATCGGAGGTTTAGACGGATGCGGCCGTTGTAGCGGGCTTCGTCAGATTCCTCCTCGTTTTGTGAGGGGGTTTTGATTATAGGGACGCTCTTCCCTGCAGACGCAAGCCCCTGCAGTTAATTACGTTACTGCATCGCGATAACCACTTTCTCCTGCTCCGGAAGTTCACTTCGTGTCGTGTATATTTTTGTTCGTTTAGGTTGCCCATGGATTATATACGGAGACTAGTTTATGTCGTTGCCCGTAGGGCGTGGATTAGTCCAAATCTGTATATTTTTAGATTTGGGTTTGGGTTGATTTAAGGAATGTTAATCTGGTTTGAGATTAGGATTGACTTAAAACATATGAGCATTTGGGCCCAATTATTTTAGTTTAAAGACATCATGGTCCATTATCGCCATGTTTAGGGCGAATTCTTAGTTTAAGGACATATCGGTCCGTTATCGCCATTTTGGAGGCGAATATTAGTTTAAGGACATGTCGGTCCATTATCACCATGTTTGGGGGCGAATATTAGTTTAGGAACTTTTCGGTCCATTATCCATCTTGCGCGCACGTGTATTTGTTACGTGACGAAGTGAACAATGGTGATATGGAATGTGCCCAATTTGGGGCACGATCCGATTTGAGGCGTGCACTTCAATTTGGAAGTGCATCAATCGAAAGAAGTTGTTGGTCATCGGGACCCGCCACCTCTCTGAAGACGTTGAGAAATTACAACGACGTGTATTAGAGGTGTGAAGAGATGTACCCTTAAACAAAATCCCGCATTTGAGGGAAAGGGGGTGATGGACCTAAAGATCGTTAGTCATATTTGAAACTAAGATTATCTTAGGAGGTATGGGGTGAAGATCGGTTTGGATATCAGTTTGGATATCACAAACATAAGCTTAGCCAATTTGGGCTAAGACTGGGTTTTGGGTTTTGAACTTAGGTTATATGTTCCTTTAGTTCAAAAATGTTTTGTTTGGTTTAAGGACCGTTAATCTAGTTTGAGATTAAGATCAACTTAAACATATGAGCGTTTGGGCTCAATTTATTTTTTAACTAAGGATACGTTAGTCTTATTTGAGACTAAGATCAACTTAGCAACATTTAAGGATCATCAAATCTTAGTTGAGATCCAACAACAGAGTATTTGGGCTCAGTTGCAATTGACTCCATAGGGACTTAGCCAATTTGGGCTTTTAGTCTGCCTACTCTTCTTCTTTTTTTATTATTCAAAAAGTGCTAAGCACTTATTTGGGCTCTGTTTGTTCAACTCTTTTCTTTTTATGCAAAAGTGCTAAGCACTTATTTGACGCTCTGACACTCACATGGGTGTCATGTGAAGTATTTAATTATGGGCGCCGCCCAATGAGCACTGAGCACTCTGCCACTTTGGCTATTTATGAAGTGCTAGGCACTTTTCATTCTTCTGTTCTTTTTTGTGGCGCCCACGTGAGGAGCACGTGAGGCGCTGGGCGCTGCCCAATCAGTGCTAAGCACTCAGCCGCTCTTATTATTTTTGTGGTGCCCAGATGAGGAGAACGTGAGGCACTGGGCACTGCTCAATCAAATGCTAAGCACTCGGCCGTTTTGGCTATTTATGAAGTGCTAAACACTCTTTATGTGGCACCAATATAAGGAGCACGTGAGGCGCTAGGCGCTGTTGAAGAGAGGCGCCCACGTGGGAAACACGTGAGGCGCTAGTTTCTTTTATATGGAGATTTAATCTCTATTGATATTTTTAAAGAACTTAAATCTCTGTTAATAGTATTTTGACTATTAATAATCACCAAGATTATTATTTTGAGGATCTTAGATCGGTTTTTTATTTTGAAAAAAGAACTAAGTTCTTGATTTGAAGGAACTAAGTTCCTGGAGTATTATGGACTCCATGTTTTTTTATGTTCTTGTATCCATATTCTCCTCTGAATCTTTGATTCTCAAGAACAAGATCTTCCCGATGAAAATTAAATTCTCAACTTATGGGAGACTTGTCTTGTGGATCTCAGATCCAGAGAAAAAACTAAGTTCTTTTGAAAGGGTTAAACCCTTAGATGTGGTATTGTAGAGATATTTTGACCTCTTTTCTTTACCTAGAGTTTCAAGAATGAAGCTGTTCTTCTTTTCTTGAGAAATGAGTTCTCTTTTGTTTTGGAAGCTTTCTGTATTTTTTTAAAAGCTTATGGGGGGTTCACTTTATATGAGACTTGAAGTCTCGGGTTCTTTATATAGTAGAGGAAATTTATTAATTAGCTTTGAGGAAATCTCTCATTGAGAGATTCCAATTGATTTGGGGAATTTTACCCACCATTGGATCTTTGATCCAAGGTTTTCTGTTTTACAGAACATATTTTCTTGTTTTTTAACAAGATTGGGAAAATATTTTCCCATATGCAGAGTTTTATTTTGTGAAATGGTGATTTTTAATTACCATTGGATTTTTAATCCAAGGGTTCTCTGTTTTACAGAGGGCAATCTTTCTTGTTTAGAAAGATTAAGGGAATATATTCCAAAATAGAATTTTATTCTATGATTCAACCGAAGGTATCTTTCTTATTTTTTAGAAAGATTTGGGAAATGTTTTCTCCCAACAGAATTTAATTCTGCATTTTTGATGATTTATTATCTCCGTTGGATCTTTGATCCAACGGCTCTGTTTAACAGAGAGTAGAATTTAATTCTACCTGGGCGCCGGCGCTCACGTGTTGTGCACGTGAGGCGTCACCTGAGAGTTTTAACTCTTATTTAATAGATTCTTTTGTGCTTTGCACACTGGCGCCCGCGTGAGGAGCACGTGAGACGCCACCATAGGATTTAATCCTATAAGATTGGCTCTGGTGTTGGCGCTCTTGTGGAGGACACGTGAGGCGCTGCCTCATTAATTTTGAACAGAGCTTTGCTTTTTTATTGGGGGAAACAGACACGAAGTGAACTTCCGGAGCAGGAGAAAGTGGTTATCGCCATGCAGTAACGTAATTAACTGTAGGAGATTGCGCCTGCAGGGAAGAGCGTCCCCACAATAAAAAAATCCCCTCATAAAACGAGGGGGGATCTGACGAAGTCCGCTACAATGGCCGCATCCGTCCAAACCTCTGATATATGGTGCCATAAATCAACTTGGTATCTTCGGAGAGGTGGATAGATAAATCCAAATAGCATCTTCCCCCAGATTCAGGCAAGACGATCCATCCCGGTTCGTCTCTGTTTCCGGCGGTGAACAGGCTACTTGTTTTTCAGATAGCGGCTCACTAACGAACGTTGGCCTCGGATCATTTTCTATCCCTAAGTCAATTTTTCTTAGGTTATCGGCCGTGGTGTGTATCCATCTTCCAGTTCTTTTGGCGCTGGTGGAAACTCTGAGATCACATCGTCCTCGTCTTCATTTGCAAAGCACTCGAATAGGTCACTCATACTCTCATGCCCTCCCTCTTTTGAGAATGTTATCATATGGTAGGTACGAGTACACTTCCTTTTTTACGGTTGAGCTAGTCTTAACCTGACAGTGTAGGTCCTCTTTGGCTCATGCTTTTACGGCGTGCTTATCTTCCAGTTGTCGGATAAAATAAATCTGCCTTGTCGATACTGGTCTTCCACCCAGTTCTTGAAGGTGAAGCAGTCTTCAAGGGGGTGACCTATTGCTCGATGGTAGCAGCAATAATCCGGGTGACAGATCTCATTTATTTGTTCGGGGTGCCGAAACTTAGGAAGCGTCATCATTTTGTGTTTCATGGTAAGATTGAATATTTTCCCTGTATTGTCTCGTGGGAAAAAGTATTCCCAACCCATCTTCTTTATAAAGGACGGGCTCCAATCGAGCTTTTCTCGATTGCACGGCGACTTGGATCCACTTTGTTGTCTTCGGACATTGTTTGTGTTCTTTGCCCTATTTTTACCTCCATTTCGGGATTTTCTCCTTTCATGAGAACACATAGTGGGCTGGGGATGAAGAGCATTACGGTCTGCTTCCGCCGCAGATTGCTGACTGAGATGCTGCGTCCGGGCCTTTTCATAAATGGCCATTTCGCGGCTGTGGTTATCCCAGCTCGCTTGGCCAGCTTCTTTCATTAGCTTGTCGATTTATTCTTCAAGTGACGAACTTAACGTTCTTAGAGCAGGATCTCGCTCCGATTTGACGTCACGACTATCAGGAAGAGCATTTTCTTCTCCACTTAAGCTGTTTACGACGCGGCAACTGTAGATTTGCTCTCGTTTCTTGGACCGAACGTATCCCAGTCCAGTTGTATCCATCTTCCAGTTGAGCTTCTTTCGCTGAGTCCCGGGAATATCTCAAATCTTTTTGTAGAATTAGGCTTGTCGAACAGTTTGTTCGAGAGGCACGTCTTGGCACCTTTACAGCTCTTTCAATCCCTCCGCGTAATATCTTGACGGACGGACGGGTTGAAACTGTCAAGTACAAAATAGGCACCGTGCCAGATTTCTTTCTCTATTTTGGTCTCCGTAGATTTGTAGAAGAGGATCGCCTTTTCACCTCTTCGCTTAGGAGGTACGTAGAAAGTGTGCAGTTCTTGTACGCTGTATGTATCGAGGGTATCAAGTTCCTTATAGTGTCGAGGCGGAGCCATCATGACTTGTAGACTCTGATCTGCTTCGGCAAGAATCTGCATTGACGGGCGAATAGAGAACACTTGGCTTCGTCCTCGAAGTCGCTGCCAAAAACCAAGATAGGAGTAGATGATCCGGGCTTATTGTTTTGCCTTTAGGGTTGCCACGAGTAGACTATTTGTTCATTTTCCTCGGTATCGCTTCCAAAGATCGGGATGGTGACTATGGATTTTTGTTTATTCTCCGGCTTGTGGCATCTTTCAATATCCTCAAAGTCCAGCAAAAAGTACTTTGTATCTTCATACTTCCGCACTTCATTTATCGAGAACGGATTTAGCTCTCTCGTGACGATATACTTCGAGCCATCCTTGAAATACTTCAAACACTGATATTGTGTAGAAGAGACGATATTGTACTCGTGTAACCAAGGCCAGCTGAGAAAAACGTTATAGCAAGTCTTGGCGTCAATGATATGAAATTTGATGTCAGTAACAAGCAGCCCGAAGTGTAGCGTCAGTATTAGGGAGCCAAGCGTCCGTGATGACTGTGAGTCAATCTCGGAGATGGTAATTTTATCTTGGGTAAGATGCTGAACGTTCATGCAAATTTCCTTCAGCACTCTCACGTTGAGAAGGTTAATGGAGAATCTGTTGTCAACAAGGATTTTCCTTATCTTGAATTCGTGGCAGTACCCGGTGAAGTATAACGGGTGATTATGTTCGCACGTAACGAGGAGTAGATCTTCATCTCCGAATGTAATATCAGCCGTGTGGACCTCTGCCAGTTCATCTTTCATTTTTTCTTCTGTGATAAAACCTTGGAACTGATCGGGCTCTTGTAATGCCTTGATCAGTGAATCCCGTGACTCTTTGGATAGGAGGAGGGCATCCAATATGCTTAGCTGTGAGGTAATTTTCCTCATATGTGCTAGGATGTTCTAATCCACCTTGTTTTTCTTAGGCCAGTCCTTTACGGCGAGCTCTTTTACTGCTTCTTTATCGAGAGCGATTTCTTCAGGCATTTTCCGTTTCCCTTTGTCCTTTTTGTTCGAACTTTTGTTTGCAGGTCTGAGGTTCCTTTCCGGCAGCGTACCGTTACGCAGTTGAATATTTTCGCAGTTCTTCTCCTTCTCTTCTTTTTCGGGGGCGGAGTCTTTGAAGAGAGGGTTGAGGGGCGTTTCGTCCTCAGAATCGCTCCCGAACGTGAGAACTTGGGGTTTTCCCCCTTCCGAACTGGTACCAACCATATGACGGTTTCCAGTTATTTTCTTATGTGTTTTCATCTCGCCATTTTCACGTCGGCGAGCGCGAGCATCACGCTTCTCCTTCTTGAAATGTTTTTTGTGGGCAACATATCCTTACCACCACTTCTTGAAGGCACCGCATTTCTCGATGGGGTGGGTGACCCTTCGATGATATAGACAATATTTTGGATATAGGTTTCCTTGGTCGGAGTATGGGACTCCAGGAGCGTGCTTCATGAGAGGTGGTAGCTTCATCCCCAGTGATAGGGCTTTGGCGAATCGCTTCTTAGTTTTGATCCTGCTCTTATATTTTGCAGGTTTGCTTTGGTTTGGTCGGAGAACCTTACGACTCGTCCTCACCGCAGCTTCTTTATTCAAACGCTGACGCTTAGCCTTTTCGTATATGGTCGTTTCGCGTTCTCGGTCATCTTTGCTTTTTTGAAAGGCTTCGTTTAGCAGCCTCTCAATCGGGTCATCTTCTAGCAGTTTTAGGGATTTTAGAGCCAATTCTGCCCCCAGTTCCTCTAAGTCGTTTTTTGATGCTAAGGGAGCTTCTTCATCATATAACGACGAATGGGAGACCATGTGGCAACTTGCTACATAGTCTTCTGTTTCTTCTGATGAATCATTTCCCTCATCATTGTCACTGTCTCCATCCTCAAGAATATACCTAAGGAATTCTTCGAGCGTGACCGGTGTCCGCGCCTTCTAGTTATACTCCTCCAGCGCGTCTATGTACTTTTGTAGATCTGTGCGCTTGTCATCATACTCGGCAGGCTACATGGGTTTCTTGGTCTTCTTCTTTTTCTTAGAAGACTTTGAAGGCTTGACTTAGGGGCTTTTTCCTTTGTCAACAACTTTCGACGTGGGACGTGGTTTCAACATCCCTTCGATTATTTCAGGTTCAAGTGGGATTTTCCACTTGACTGCCGAACATGCCTGAATATCCTTCAACATTCTTTTAGTTTTTGCTGAGAGGACTACTTCCCATGGAGTTTCTTCTACGAGTGAACATGATTCCCCCTGCGCGTCCACCTTTTTAGGAGCATGCTTTTGGGGCGGGTTTACTCTCCAGTTATCAGACAGCGCGAACTTTCCCTACTGGCATTGGTCTTTAACCTAATTTTTGAAGATGTAACAATCCTCAATTGGGTGGCTCACTATTCTGTGATAGGAGCAGTAATTGGGGTTGTTGACGTCGCCGGGTTGCGCTGGACGCCGCGGGTCTGGTAATGTGATGAGATTATTACGCATCGCCGGTTCGAACAGTCTCTTTGTCTTGTCGCAAGAAAACGAGTAAGCACGTCCTAGCTTTTCATCTAAGGACGGGCGCGGACGCACGTAGTTTTAGCGAGCAGCCCGTTTTGGGTCACTCGGTTGTTGTTGCGTATTGGCAACGAAGGCCGCTTTCCCTTTACCCTTATTATTTCGAGGGTCCTTATTTGAGGAAGAAAGTCCATGGCCCATCTGATCCATCTGTGCCAGCTTGTCTATCAGAGACTGAAAAGTTGTGGGCTTGAAGAATGTCATGAACTGGGACACAGTTGTCAGAGGATCAAGGGTCCCGATGAACATGCCCATGGCTGGAGACTCTTCAATACGCTGTTCGCATTTGGACCACACGTTCTGCCACCGGATCGCGTATTGGACCCAAGTTTCTCCCGGTTTTACCCTGGCATTGATTAATGCCATGATCGAGTACATTCGCTCATGCTGGTGAACCGTTGCGTGAACAGTAATTCCATTCCTGTGAAGGTTTTCACGGAGTCATTTGGGAGTTCCTAGTGTCATTCAAAGGCTGTCTCTGACAAGCTTCCCACAAATTGGCGAAGCACCAGTTTTTCGTCGCCTCCAGTATTGCCGCATAGTGCTATAAATTGTGCGACATGCTGGTGAGGATTGCTCGTTCCTTTATAAACATAGAACTTGTGAATTGTATAACCCGGGGGGTACTTGATTTGGTCATACCAGGCGGTATATGGTCGTCCGGTTCTGAAGAGTTGGCCAGCGGCTTCATTGAACTGGTGAGCTTGTATTTGCTGAGCGGTGTAATCATCCAGGGCCGCCTTGGAGATGGTTTCTTCCTTGGCCGCTGATAAGGCCGGAAGAGGGTTTGATGTTTCCACTCTGGCATCCTCAATAACTATTGGCGGATCTTCGGCTAGGGTTTCGGTTGTATCATCATTCCCACCATGTCTTGGAATAGAAGAGCCATCTGCTTGATGTTAGCAGCTTGCTCTGCAGCTTCCTTATCTTTTCTTTCCAGCACTCTTCGCAAGAACTCTGTATCGGTCTTTTGCTCTTGGCGCTGTTCAGCCTCTTTATATGGACTTTCTTTTTGTCCGGTGAGTGCCGTCATTTTATTTAGCATCTCTTGGAGCTTTTTTTGTTACTCCCGAGCCTTTGTCAGCGATCGAGTTTGCGGTCGGTGACTTACCGAAGCACGACTCTCTTCTTTCCCATTGGTCATATAGACCGTATGTACGGTTATGCCCCCTGAGTTGGGGCGTTTAGATCCATCGTCTTTAGAATTTGCCGCGTGCGGTGGAATTTTCTCTGGCTTCATTCTTTTATGGGAGGTTGGAGCCGAAGGAGTCATTATGACAGGCGCCTGTTTAGGAATGGCCTCCCGTTGTATGAAGGAGCGGTCTTTTCCTTGTCAGCCCTTAGATGTTTTAGGTCGACGAGAGTAGTTGTCGTCAAGCACAGAGTCCTGGACTTTTCGCCAAACTCTATGGATCTGTGAAGAGAGACGTTGGCGAGGTTGTCTGGCTGTCGCTGCACAGGGGCCTCTACTGGCGGAGGTGATTTCTTCAGCACTGCTGTCGGGGAGTTCTTGCAGACTCTCCTGAGCGGGTCAAAGCTGTTCCCAGTTGGAACAGTAGCGTTGATATCCACCACAGGAGCTGGTAGGGTGAGCCTAGAAGGAGAGTTGGCCCCAGCTTCTCTCCCTCGGTGCCAGTGGCGACGTCGAGCATGCCTTAGAGTAGGAATTGCCTCAATTTTGGAGGCGTCTTCGTCATGCCCCCAGCGTTGCTGAGGGGCTTCAGTTGGTGTCAACCTGTTGAAAATCGATGTCCTTGTTAGAGTTGGAGCGGGGTTGGCCAATCTTTAGAAGACCGACCGTCTTGGAGGGGAAGCACTTTTATCAGGCTCACCCATAGCAGGAGTAGGGAGAGATAGCCATTTTCAGGTAGCTCTCTCTGGTATCATGGACTTCTTTACGGGCCCGCTTGAGCTCTTTCTCATCCCGTTGAAGACTGAGGCTTCAGGGTTTGACGGCTTGCTGATAGGAGTTGTCGTGGTTGCCAACCGATCGAAGACCGACTTTCTGGGAGTTTCTCCTTGTGGCGTTGAGGCGCCAAAGTTCGCAGGCGGGAGCATGGTCCCAAAAAATAGTCCAGTAATGGCTTGTGTGACCTGCCCTACCGGCATTGAGAAAATGGAGACCGCGTTAGGCCCATACATCACTCCTCCAGTTGGGATGGAATGGGAGTTGCTGTTGCATGAGGTGCGGTAGGAAGCCATTGATTTCTACACAGGAGCAAGATACCAAGTTTTAGTACCTCGAATCCAAGGGCAGCCACATGAACTGCGATTTTGTTCGTGAAACACGACACACGAAGTGTGGAGTGGAAAGAGAAATAGGTCCCACCGGACGTGCCAAAATCTGTTTACCACCGAAAACTGGACTGAGACGCGGAAGACGTCTAGCCTGAATTTGGGAGTAGATACTATTTGGACATATCCATCCCCCTCTCAGAAAATACCAAGTTGATTTATGGCACCGTATATCGGAGGTTTGGATAGATTAGACCGATATAGCAGACTTCATCAGATTTCCCCTCGTTTATGAGGGGGTTTTGATTGTGGGGACTCTCTTCTCTGCAGGCGCAAGCCCCTGCAGTCAATTACGTTATCGCATTGCGATAACCACTTTCTCCTGCTCCAGTAGTTCACTTCATGTCGTGTGTTATTTTGTTTATTAAGCTTGCCCGTGGATTGTATACGGAGACCAGTTTATGTCGTCGCCCGTAGGGCGCAGATTAATCTAAATCCGTATATATTTTGGGTTTGAATTCATGTTGTATTTTATTTTATTTAAAGACTGTTAATCTTGTTTGAGATTAAGATCAACTTAAATATACGAGCATTTGGGATCAATTTATTTTAACTAAGGATACGTTAGTCTTATTTGAGATTAAGATCAACTTAGCAATATTTTAGGAATCATCAACTTTTTGTTGAGATCCAACAACAGAGCGTTTGGGCTCAGCTGCAAGAAATTTCAAAGACTTAACCAATTTAGGCTTGGTCTACTCGGTCTTGGGCTTTCTTTTCCTTTCTTCAGAAGTGCCAAGCACTTATTTGTGGCTCTGGCGCTCAAGTGGGAAACAAGTAAGGCGCTCAGACATGGGCGCTGCCCAATCAGTGCTAAGCACTTAATCATTTTGACTGAATATAGAGTGTTAAGAACTTGGTATGGCGCTCACGTGGGGAGCACGTGAGACGCTGTCCAATCAGTGCCAAGCACTTAATCATTTTGACTGAATTTAGAGTGCTAAGCACTTGGTATGGTGCTCACGTGGAGAGCACGTGAGGCGCTGAGACATGAGTGATGCCCAATCAGTGCTAAGCACTTAGTCATTTTGACCGAATTTTATAGTGCTCTGCACTTTTATACAGCATTCACGTGGGAAACACGTGAGGTGTCGAGCGTTCTATTTTGTTTTGGGCGCTCACATGGGAAGTACATGCGGCGCCGGGTCTTTTGTTTTGGACCCTCACGTGGAAAGCACGTGCGGTGCTGAGTTCCATTTAAGGGAATCTTTTGGGCGCTCACGTATGCTTCACGTGAGACGCCGGGTCCTTTTCTTTTTAAAGATTGAATCTCTGTTAATGGCATTCCATTAATGATCACCAAGATCTATGTTTTTGAAGACCTGGGATCATTTTTATTAGAGAACTAAGTTCTTTTGTTGTTGTTGTTTATAAGAACTACGTTCTTTCATGTAGGGTTAAACCCTGTTTGCCAAAGGAATTAAATTCCTAGAACATATGTCATCTTCTCTCTTTTTTCTTTTAATCTAGTTCTTTCTCCTAGACTTTGAGTTTGAAGAACAAAATCTTCCAGATAAGAATTAAATTCTCAACTTGTGGGGAGATTTGCTTTTCAAATCTCAAATCAGAGGAAGAACTAAGTTATTTTTATGAAAGTTTAAACCCTTGTTTTCTTTATGCTAGGCAAAAGAGATACATTTTATCTCTGCTTTTTTTTCTTTACCTAGGGTTTCGAAGAGCGAGAATCTTCTTCTTTGAAAGGAGAATTGAATTCTCAATTTTTTGGAAAACTTATGGGGTTGATTCTCTATCTGAGATTTGAAGTCTTGGATTCTTTATATAGGAGAGACAAATTGTTAATTAGTTTGAGAAAATCTCTTATTTGAGAGATACCAATTGATTTAATTGCCTCAAAGATTATTTGGAGGATTTTATCCACCGTTGGATCTTTGATCCGGTGATTTTTGTTTCACAGAATATATATATTCTTGTTTTTAACAAAATTAGGGAAATATTTTCCCATATACAGAATTTAATTCTGTCAAATGGTTATTTTTAATCACTATTAGATTTTTAATTCAAGGGTCTAGAGTATATCTTTTTCATTTGGAAAGATTAGGGAAATATTTTCCCATTGGATTTTTGGTCCAACAACTCTCTGTATAACAGAGATTATCTTTCACTTTTAGAAGGATCAAAGAAAGTATTTTTCCAAAAATAGAATTTAATTCTATCATTTGATGATTTTAATCACCATTGGATTTTTGATCCAACAGCTATGTTTAACAGAGAAGATCTTTTTTATTTAAAAAGATCAGGGAAATATTTTCCCCTAATAGAATTTAGATTTTAATTACCATTGGATGTTTAATCCAACAGCTCTGTTTAACAGAGAATATCCCTAATTTTTAAGGAAATATTCTCCATGTAGAATTTAAATATACTGTAATACCCCAGAGCAGTGCGGTCTTAAGACATCATGGTGATCTGCTCTGTCCACACTCAGTGCGGTCTGTTGCGGACATCTTGGTGATCTGAGTGAGGGAGCCATTTCAGAACAATGGGATCGGGTCCCTAAAGCACATTCTGAAAGAGGACCGAACTGCATTATAAATATAATGATACCACCCTCAATTACAGAGGCGCCTTTTAAGTGAACCGAAACTACAGGAGCTTGAGAATCCGTAGTTAAGCGTGCTCGGGCCAGGGAAGTCTTGGGATGAGTGACCTCCTGGGAAGTGGCCCCTGATCGGGTCCGGTTCACTCTAAAGGGAAAAAACCGTGCGGTTTCGGCCAAAGCGGACAATACCATCTGTACTGGGGCATGGGGCGTTATATTTATGGTGGCCCATGCAGGTCCCTCAATAGTAGGTCTGTGGTTCGAGAACGAACCATTGTTCTTAGATGGGGGGATGTAATACCCCAGAGCAGTACGGTCTTACAACATCATGGTGATCTGCTTTGTCCACACTCAGTGCGGTCTGTTGCGGACATCTTGGTGATCTGAGTGAGGGAGCCATTTCAGAACAATGGGATCGGGTCCCTAAAGCACATTCCGAAAGAGGACCGAACTGCATTATAAATATAATGATACCACCCTCAATTACAGAGACGCCTTTTAAGTGAAACGGAACTACATGAGCTTGAGAACTCCGTAGTTAAGCGTGCTCATGCCAGGGAAGTCTTGGGATGGGTGACCTCCTGGGAAGTGGCCCCTGGTCGGGTCCGGTTCACTCTAAAGGGAAAAAAACGTGCGGTTTCGGCCAAAGCGGACAATACCATCTGTACTGGGGCGTGGGGCGTTACATTTATGGTGGCCCATGCAAGTCCCTCAATAGGTAGGTCTGTGGTTCGAGGACGAATCATTGTTCTTAGATGGGGGAATGTAATACCCCAGAGCAGTGCGGTCTTAAAACATCATGGTGATCTGCTCTGTCCACACTCAGTGCGGTCTGTTGCGGACATCTTGGTGATCTGAGTGAGGGAGCCATTTCAGAACAATGGGATTGGGTCCCTAAAGCAAATTCCGAAAGAGGACCGAACTGCATTATAAATATAATGATACCACCCTCAATTACATAGGCGCATTTTAAGTGAACCGGAACTATACCATCTGTATTGGGGCGTGGGGCGTTACATATACTCTCTTTAATTTAGACGCCGGCGCTCACGTGTGTTTCACGTGAGGCGCCAGTATAGGATCTTTTAATCCTAATAAATACTGGCGCCGGCGCTCACGTGGGGCGTTACACATACTCTCTTTAATTTAGACGCTGACGCTCACGTCTATTCACGTGGGCGCCGCCTAAGAATTTAATTCTTATATAACAGGCGCTCATGTGCCTTGCACACCGGCGCTCACGTGTTTTTCATGTGAAGCGCCAATATAGGATCTTTTAATCCTAATAAATACTGGCGCTGGCGCTCACGTGGGAAACACGTGAAGCGCCGCCTGACTGATTTTTTTAAATGTAAATTTTTTTATGAGGGAACCATACTGTTAGAAGTAATTTAGATTAAGTGTTTGATTTGTATGTTGCACGATCTTCTGCTGGTAAAACTAGTAGACTACCGACCGCAACTAGTTCACGTGCTTCGACTTCAGTTTTAGCACTTATTTAACAGAAGAAAAGGCACGAGGCCCCGTGACCTCATCATCGTCATCTTTAAATGAGTTAACAATATATTTACAAATTGAGCCAGACGTAGATTATACTATAGATGACTTTGATATTTTAGCCTGGTGGAAAACCCACAGACATTTGTATCCGGTGTTTTCTACTATGACCGGTGATTTACTAATCATTCCAGCGTCTACGATAGCGTCGGAAAGTGCTTTTAGCACAGGTGGCAAGATGTTAAGCGAGAAGAGATACAATTTAGTATACGACACAATGGAGTGCATGATTTGCTCGCAAAACTGGGAAGCAGTAGCTGTCAGGAAACAAAATGCAATCACTTTGGATTCAGATTATCTACCTGAGGAGCTTATAAGATCGGACGAGACCAACACCTAAGGAGAAAGCACAACCGGCGCCGACGAGTAGTGAATAGGATCTGTAATAATAGAAAAAGAACTACGTAAACCTGATTCTCTCTCATTGAGCTCAATATTTGGGAGGAATACGTAGGCAGCCCGAATGGGTTCAGACTCTAATGTAAAAAAACAATAAATTGTATTATGAAATTGTAATTTAATTTATTTTAATAAAAATTTCGTTTCAATTTTCATTTTTATTTAATTTTAAAGGTTTTTTATAATTTTTTTAAAAAATTCACCAGCGCCAGACGAGTTGACTCGCCTGACTCGTGTGAATCGTCTCGTCTCACGATTCGCCTAGGCGATACGACAAGGCAAGTAGGTTTCGGCGTTGGCACTGTTGGCCCCGCCTCGCTTAGTTAGCAAGGCGAGCCAACTCGTCTCGTGTCTCTTCATGAATTGGACAGGTTGTGAGATGAACTATCTAGATTGGGTTCATTAGCCACACCTACACACAACCCACTTCTAGGTGCTTCGAACCCGCCGCTGCTTCGAACCGATCACTCTTTGTGCCTTAATTAATGTCCACTCGTCCGTGGAGAGCTCAATGCAGAGATTGATATGAGGTAAACCGAACTATAGCTTGGTCTAAGACTTGAGGCCTAGACCTCCACCAGTTTAATGACCCAACGGGTCTGTATTCGTCAACAAGCGGGACCAGAAGCTGACAAGGGTAATATGAGAATATTAAAATGTAAAAGTGGTTGGTAATATTATATGGACTTAGACCTATAGCTTTTTGGACTAGATAGTTTTTTACTTGATTTTTTTGCTAGTGAGTTTTTTCTATTGGTTTTCTGTACTCATGGTTAGATCCATTTTTCCCAAAAAGGAGTAATAAAATAATAAGAAAAAGGAAAAATACAAGGAAAAAATGAAGCAACACAGACACCCAAATTACATCTTGGACAGATGAACTAGAAACTTGGTGCTGCCACTTGCCGCCATTTGGGACGGCATGATTCTCGCCTTTATATTCAGTAGAAAAATTATATTTTACTTCTAAATTGTGTGATGTAAGCAAAAGACATTTACTGGAGCCATAGAGGTTTACAGTGAAAGAGAAAGAATATGGCAGCTTGCTCTACATGTTGGAGATGCCCATCTACTGTTTGATCAATTTCCTAACTGAGATTTATAACTTTATATCGCAAGATTTTAAAGCATCATCAACTTTTAGATGTTGGGCCGGCTCAAAACTATGTTGGTCCTTTCTCACATCACTGATTCACGTCGGCAGAAGATGCCCCGGGCGTTAAAGAAATCATGTTGGATGCTGCGTTTTCTTCCATTTGCGCACTTTGAAGATCACGGAATGGTCAGTAGTTTTCAGTTCTTCAGATGATGCAAAGAATTGACTTTAATATTTGGATGTTTCACATGTTAGGTTATGATATTCCTATTGGATTCAAACAAAAATATTAGTAGTTATCATTATTATCATCACAATCTTGCCCCACGGAGTAGGGTAGTTTTTTTATTTGGCGAACAACTCCCAAAGTGTTAATAAGGCCATTCAAGTTCGGTAAGAGGGTCCTTCGATGAATCGGTCGTTTTCACATTGTCTCCACAATCCACATTGTCATCTTTGTTTTGCGTTGCATTTTGTCACTCATCGCTTAAGGACAACAGAAACCAACGATTTGGTGTCATCAAAAAGTTGACTAACAATTTAAATACTAGTACATTATATGAGAGAAAAGAGGCAGCAATTTGGGGGTGGGGGTGGGGGGGTGGGGATATACTATTTCGACAGAGAAAAGAAAAAGTTAGCACGGCGCGTATGGACAAGTCCACCGCTAATGTACTTTTGTACATCCATGATCAATGCAACTTTTACTGTGAGTATCAAACTAAGAAATTTTAACATCGTTACTTGAACTCCAACCCTGATTTTAGAGCAATCAGATACGGAAACAAGAATAAGGCTGCTGAGAATTGAAATCGGAGAGGTTAGTTGTATTTGCATATATTCGGAAACTGATAAACTCGCTTAATTTAAGGATTAAAAGCATTGCTAGAGCAAATAGATGAGTTTTATTATGAGATTTAATTAGTCTCAAATGTTAGTCATAAAATTATAAAATTCAAAGATGGCTGCATATTAGTCAATTAATGCGGTCTACAAAATTAACCAGGTAATTATAGACAATGAGTAAAGTGTGTGAAACATGTTTTTACAACTCTTTGATGGTGAGAGTTGTGCAATGGAGAGTCCTTATTGTCTATTTAAACTTGTGATCTCCCCATCAAGAAGAACACATCCAGAAGCAGAAACAGACTAGAAATCAAGGGTTTTACAGACCTCAAACTTGGTGATAGGAGTTGGAAAATCAATGGCTTGAGGCATGTGATTTATATAAAAGTTATGTTGATTAAATACTAGAAGGTCTAACATCAAAAGGACCATGTAAATTAATTAGAAACATCCTCCCATGAATACGTCCTTACACAATTGTCTTCAGATTGCTATCTTTTTTTTTTGTTACGATTTTGTCAAGCATCACTTCAGGACAAGAGAAGCTTACAGTTTGAATTGTTAAACAAATGGACAAATAAGTTGAAGACTACTACTTACTTGAAGTTAAGACATAGTATTAGGGGAAAATGAAAATGTGATAATCTCCATATCAAAGTTTACCATTATACGGCCAGGATCACCACAACGTAACTTAATATTATGCTGAACCCAAAGTTTATCATCAGCCTTAAACTAATCAACACTAGCAACTACCTTAGGTATCCAACCTTTGACCTTGTACATTGAGAAATATTTTAGAGCAATGCTAGATGAGACAAGGATAATGTTGATGTTTAAATAGTTTAATGGAATAAAGCAGGTGTTCTGTCTTAGTGCGATAAGCTGTCGCTAGGTTTTCTTAGGTGAGCAAGTCATCGATCGATTTTTTACTAAGAAATTAAATAAAATGGAATCGGACAAATTTGTGTTATCAACTAATTGCCAAATGGAATCGACTTAGTTGCCACGTACCCAAGGGTGCCTATAAAAAGATAAGGGGAGAGCAAGAGGAAGTCATTTTAGACTCCTTAACTTCCAAAAGGAATGGTGAAGGAGAGCACCAGAGTCTGTGTTACTGGAGCTTCAAGTTATATTGGGACATGGCTTATCAATAAGCTTCTGCAGAAAGGATACACCGTTCATGCCACTCTAAGAAACTTGGGTAACTTCCTCTCTATCTATTTATTTATCTCTCTCGCATATCCAAGTATCGTAAGATTAACTTGTAATTTTGCAGGTGATGAGTCTAAGGTTGGACTTCTGAAGAGCCTCAGTGGAGGTGAGAGCAGGCTGTTTTTGTTTGAGGCTGACCTTTATAATGCTGAAGAATTTGAACCTGCGATTAAAGGATGTGAATTTGTGTTTCTTGTTGCTACTCCATATGTGCACTATGCTAATAGCAGTAAGGTTAGTGAACTGACCTCTTCATGTATTTTTTTTACATGAAAAGATAGAGTTTGTTTGTATTTTTTTTTCAAGGAGTTGATGTATCTTGCATGTTATAACTTATAATATGAAAATAGATCGATCCTTATGGTAAACAACAATAAAGGATAGAAATCCACAAGGATAAAACAACACTAATTTGAAAAAAATGAATAATATATATGCAGATCGGAGAGTCAGAGAGTGATTGTTCTGTTGAGCCTTTTCCTCTATTTTATTGAGTCGAACAAATTTGTCAATTGGTAAACTAATGCAAGTAGCTCTTCGGAGCGTTGAATCAATTGCATGATTCCAGCAGGATGTGATCATCATTGTTTTTTTGTGAGTCTATATCCATTAACTGCCAGATTTCATGTCGCTAACATTTGAATCTTACATCATGGTGCATATCATTTATTTTATTTTATGTGCTAAGGCAGATGATTCCTAGAAAAAATCTTTAAAATGTGTGGTTTATTATTCAAATACATGACACCTTTCATCACAATTAAATGTCTCTACCAATACGGCAAGTATCTCTTCTGGTGCCATACACATCTCTGACTCTAATCGATTAATTAACAAACAGGTATTTTTTGTCCATCTCACGAGTCACGCATCAGGACAGCTCACTTTTCGTGTAATAACTAGATTAGGTTCAGCTTATCCTTTCAAATAAGAATGTTGTAGAGCATATCTAATGGTCAAATGATAAACTACTTCCCCCATAATTTAGTCATATAATAAAGAACATTAGGTAGCATGTTTTTTATATGCCAGCGAGCTCTTGGTAAAATATTAAATGGGAGAATTTAGAAAAGAAAAAGCAAGACATACTAGAACCTAAAGAGGAACAAAAGGACACTTATTTTTCAAAAACTAAAAAAAATTGTTAATATTTTTAGGCTTAATTCCCAAAAACCACTAAAAACTTAGGAGACGTGACAAGTAACTACCAAAGTCTTTCAAAATTACAGATAACTATCAAAGTGTATGAACATCCTTAAAACTTTTTAAAACTAGTTTGGTAGCTTATTGAATATTTTAGTAAACAAGTTTGATAGTTTATAGAACATTTACTAAACAAGTTTGGTAATTTATTGAACATTTATTAAACAAGTTTGGTAGTTTATTGTTTATTAATTTTATATGTTTTCGTATACTTGATAGTTTTGTGTAATTTTCAAAGAATTTGGTAGCTGCCATAGCCCCTAAGTTTTTGGTAGTTTTTTAGAATTAAACCATATTTTTATAGAAGTGAATGCCATAGGTTGAGGCCCACAATTCTACATTTATCTGTTCGAAGGACTGGCTGCTTTATGATGCATTTGCTCTTAGAATTTTTTCTTCCTTGCTTCATATGCAGAACTCTTATAAATTATAACTGAAACAGTTCAACGATACAACGGAAGCTGCGGTAGCTGCAGTGTCCAGCATCTTGCAGTTGTGCGAACGATCTGGATCAGTGAAGCGCGTTATCTACACCGGTTCTGTTACAGCTTCATCTCCATTGAAGGAAGATGGTAGTGGTTATAAAGACTTCATTGATGAGTCTTGCTGGACACCCCTTCATCTCTCATTTGCTCACTGTGAAGGTTTTGAGAAGGTATGCATTCATTTTTTAGTAAATTACATTAAAATACCGTTAATTATCATGGATTTTCACTAAATAACCTTAAAGTTTTTTGTTATACCTTAAAGTGCTACTTTTGAGGGTATTTAGCGAAAAAAATTCTTGAAAACCATTAAAGGTATTTTACTGTACTAAGAATACTTTAGGTATTTTAGTGAAGAACCATGATAGTTAAGGGTATTTTAGTGTAACTTACTATTCATTTTTAAATGGAAGTATATTATGCTGCATTATTGTTTATATATAGTTTTTCATATTCTTTCATAGCTGTTCCATATAAACAAGGAAAAGA
Source organism: Agapanthus africanus (assembly GCA_030015575.1). NCBI lineage: Eukaryota > Viridiplantae > Streptophyta > Magnoliopsida > Asparagales > Amaryllidaceae > Agapanthus > Agapanthus africanus. Next base: position 417,643,255 of record JASDDO010000016.1, read on the forward strand.
AAACGATGAAGTTGACTTTTTAAAAGACCATCATTCATCCATGTTATTGATAATGACCATGACTACCTTATTTCCTTTCTATCTTCTTACTTCAGAAAACTAGGTGTCTTAGGTGCATCCCCAATATTTGTTCCTGATTTTCATAGTTCCCTGTCAACTTGTCACCAAGCCAACTTATTCTTCTTCTTCTTGAACCTATTTGACATTGAGAAGGAGTGAAACACCCTATCTTTGTTGCCATCATCATAGATTGATTGGGGGATATAAGAAGAGAAAACATGATAATTTTTTACCTATAATTATGTACAACTTTATGGCATGGATAAAGCCAAGAGTAGAACACCTTGCCGCATGCAATCTAATTTTTAGAATGGAAGCTGCAAGACCCATACCGCATGTTGATGTATGGTTACAAATACTACAGTGATTTCAAAATGGACAGTTCTATGTTATAGTCTAAGTATGCTATATTGACCACATTGCCATAATACTCATCGATATTAGGGGAGTGAGAAGTGTGGAAGCTATATCAAACTTCATCAGATCATGGTATCCAAGAATATCAATCAATGTTTAAGGTATTGGAGGGCCATTTATATAATTGGGATCTGAATCACTCATCTTGGATGTATCCGCCGTTTTAGATTTGGAATATCTAATTCTTTTATCTTTTCGGTAATTATAAAAACAACAATTGAGCCTTTTATCCCAAGTATATGGGGTAGGCTATATGAACCAACATGAGAATCACGCCGGGCCCAGCACATGAATCCTTCGCTTCCACTCACTCCAACGAACAATATACTTTCATTGAAGTCTTTGGCAACCATATCTTTTCGTATCACCTCCATCCATATTTTCTTCGGTCTCCCTTTCGTCCTTTTGACATTGCCTATGTCGAGAGTATCTATTCGTCGAACCGGTGTTTTCATAGGTCCGCGTCGTACATGACCAAACCATCTTAGCCGGTTTTCCCGCATCTTCTCCTCCACAGGTGCTACACCAACTTTTGCACGAATATTCTCATTTCGCACCTTATCTTTTCTTGTGTTACCATACATCCAACGAAGTATGCGCATCTCCGTTACATGAATCTTCTGTGTATGATACTTCTTAAGAGCCCAACATTCTGTACCATATAATGAGATAGGCCGAATAGCGCTCCGATAAAACTTCCCTTTCAATTTAACGGAAAGTTATGATGACACAAAATCCCTGTTGCACTCCTCCATTTCAACCAACCAGCTTGGATGTTTTGATTAATATCGCTATCGATCTTCCCATCTTTTTGGATGATGGAACCTAGATATCTAAACTGATCGCTTGGTGATATCTCTTACCCTTCCAATGTCATACCAATATGGTTTTGAGTTCTCTGTTTGCTAAATTTGCAATATATATATGTTGTCTTGGATCTGCTCAATCTAAACCCCCGAGATTCCAACGTTTGCCTCCATAACCCCAATTTGGCATTAAGCCCTGCTTTCGTCTCATTTACTGGAACAATAAATATCTCTTTAATATCTCTCTAAGTACCTTGTCGTAAGTTTTCTCTAAATCAATAAATATCATATGTAAATCTCTTCTCCTCTTTCGAAAACGCTCGACAAATTGACGAATCAAATGAATAACCTCTGTTGTCGATCGTCAAGGCATAAACCAAAACTGGTTCTCTATTATCTTAACATCCTTTCTTAACTTGTGTTCAATCACTCTCTCCTAAAATTTCATGGTATGACACATAAGTTTTATTTCACAGTAGTTTGAGCAATTTTGAATGTCACCCTTATTCTTGTAGATAGGTACAAGGGTACTTTTTCTCCATTCATTTGACATCTTTTTTATCAGCAAAATCTTATTGGACAGATCTGTCAGCCATTTAACATCTATTTTTCCTAAACATCTTTAAATCTCAATAGGAATTCCGTCTGGACCAACCGTTCTTCTTGATCTCATTCTCTTCAAAACTTTTTTAATATCAGGTGGTCTTATTTTATGCATGAAATCACGGTTTATATCTTGAAATTGAATGACAAGTCCACCCAAATTTCTAGTAAAGCTCTCATTGAACAATTTATCAAAAAATTTATGGGTTATACCATACTGAGAAAGACTAATTGTCGTAAAAAATGAAGAATAGATCATTTTGCCAAAAACGTAAAAGACAAAACGTCGGCTATATAGTACACTAATAATGACAAACTTTATTGAGATTAAGTAAAAATTATGTCATTTCGTTTAAAATGAAAATTCTTGGGTTAACGCATCGAGATGAAATATTATGATAAGAAATTTTAAAAAAAACATTGAATATGTTATTTCATCGAAAATAAAAAAATTATGTGAGCTATAACACCATATAAATGAATAACATTTATAAAATTTAGTAAGATTATTAGTACATCATTTTGAGAAAATTCATGGGTTATGCATCAGATTAATTAATTTTAATAAGAAATTTGTAAAATGTTAAATAAGTCATATAGTCAATAATAAGAAAATATACATTTTGATACACTGGGAGTGATTAAAAATTACAAAATAGTGAATAAGTAATTGCATCAAACAAAATGTTGTGTTACAATAGACCGAGTGATTAATTTTCTAAAAATTATGTGCTATGATGAAAACAACTTAGGTAGGCTATATGAACCGGCATGAGAATCATGCCGGATCGAGCACATGGATCCTCCGTCTCCACTGACTCCTATCGAACAATATACTTTCATTAAGGTCTTTGGCATCCATATCTTTTTGTATCGCCTCCATCCATGTTTTCTTCGGTCTTCTTTTCGCCCTTTTGACTTGGCCAAAATTGAGAATATCCATTCGTCTAACTAGTGCTTTCGTAGGTCTTCGTCGCACAAGGCCAAACCATCTTAGACGGTTTTCTCGCATCTTCTCTTTCACAGGTGCTACACCAATCGATGAAAATTCATTTATCATAGCACACCGAAAATAAATCATCACATAAGAAAGAAGAAATTTTGTGGATTATTACACATCAAGAATGACTAATTTTTATAAAAAGATAAATACGATATGATTAATGGCATTTAAGTAAAAATGAAGAAATGCATGAATTAAATATCATATTTAAATAATTGATTTTGATACAAAGTTTGTAAATAGTAAACTAGTCATCTCATTGAAAAATAAGAATATAATTGGATTATGGTACTCTTAGAATGAAAAAAATTATAATGATCATGTAAAACGAGAAATGCATTTATAAAGAAAACTAAAATTCATGGTTATAGCACACCAAAGTGAATAATTTGAAATGAAATTAAAAAATGATAAAAAAAAAGTCATGTGATTGAAAATATGTCATTTATAGCAACATCAAGAATGAAAAACGTATATAAAACTTTATTAAATGATCAGCATATCAATTAGAAAAATCTTATGTTATATCATATTGAAATGAGTAGTTTAGATAAGAAAATTATAAAATAAATTAAATAATGCTTAGTAATTTTATTGAGAAAGAAAAACTTTTACACGTTATAACACTGTAAGAATGACTAATTTTCATAAGAATTTAAAATTGATAATGTGTAATAAAAACTGAAAATTTATGTGAAATCTTACACTAAAAAATAAGTAAAAATGATAATACGCTATTTCATTAAAAATGAAATAGTCCATGGGTTATAGCATTTCTAAAGAGAATCATTTTTGTAAACTAATACTCCCTTTGTTTTTTACTGGTCTTTTTATTCTTCTGTAACCTTATTGAGAAAAGAACTAAAATGTCATAATGAAAAATCCTAATTTAACCCTATAATAACCTCCATTTATTCTTCTAATTAAGGATAAGTTTGAAACTTTGTATATAAAGTGTATTTGTTTTAGAAGCTTGGAGTAAGATAATCTAAAGGGGCAGGTAATTTTAAAAAAGTTGAGCAAAAAAGGACTAGTAAAAAGTAACATAGGGAGTACAAAATATTGCATTGATAAAACAAAATGTCCTAGATGAAACACTGTTCTTGGTGAGAAGTTTTTCCATCGGTGAAATAATACCCCATTAATGATGTACGTCCCTTTCCTTGATCAATAGGTAGGACACCGCTATGCTTTAAAGATGTCACGTATGCCCTATATTTTGATCATGTTGTAAAACAAGGTTTAAAAGTCCAATTGATCGCCACTTAAATGTTACGGCTACATACCGCATTGAACAATATTAAAAGGTTAATCGACTGCATAATTGGCCTTATTGGAAAAGGATGTGGATGAATTTCCATTTAATTTAATGTGTATATGATGCACATAACCCACACGACCGAAACTCAATACACACTCAGTATCTACTTTATATATTTATGCCTAATCATTTTACTTTTCTTCCCAATCGACATATTTCTTTTATCATCTAAGTTATTATTTGGGACTTTTCTATATTATATATTTTAAATTATGTCTACAATCATGTACTGTGGCTATGCAATGTATAATCCTTTTGTGCCTTATCCGCTGGCCAACCCAGCAGAGAACAATTATGTGTTCCACAAAGTAGATTTTGATTTCTATCCCAGAAGTTACTATTTTTCTCTGATTCTTATCTTTATGGTGTTATATCCATCAAGTTCTTTCTTTTAGAATCATTTAAACCGTTTCTTATGGTTACTTTGTAGGATTACACATGCTCAAAGACGCTCGCTGAGAAAGAACTATTGAACTACAAACCAACAAAAGAGAATGCAATGGAGGTAGTAAGTTTATCATGTGGCCTTGTCGGAGGAGATGCCCTTCTCCCAAATGCTTCGCTAAGCGTACAGATGTTTGTATCACCCCTAACAGGCGATCCCCTTTGCTACAGACAACTAAAATTTTTGCAAGCGTTGCTTGGTTCAATACCAGTTGTCCACATCGAAGATATTACCGAAGCCCATATTTTCTGCATAGAGAAATCTTCACTTTCTGGCAGGTTTCTATGTGCAAGTGCCTACCCAACAATGCAGGAGTTTGTTGATTACTATGAGCAGAAGTATACTGATTTAAGTGTGACCAAAGAGTAAGTAATTATATTCATGATGTCGATTTTTTGCTAGTATGATTAATAAATTTTGAAATTCATAATTTGCAGTTTGAGATATGATTTCAGGGTTAAGGGAACTGGGAGTAGGATCAAGTGCAATTCTCAAAAGCTGGTTGATGCTGGTTTTAAATTTGGATATGATATGAAACAGATTTTAGATGATAGTGTGAAGTGCATGAAGAGGTTGGAAGGCCTTGAAGGTCTCTCTTAGATGTTTATGTTTATCAGTTATGGCTATGTCCTTTTGAAAGATCTATGTATTTTCCACGACTTCATGCTTGCGACCCGAATAAAGACGGATGGTATCAGTAAAATCTCATAGAAGACTATTCTGACCTTTGAACATATTACCTCGTTTTTCATTTCTTTTAATGTTGCTACTAAAGTTATCATTTTGTGTATGATTAGCGCGGCAATATGGTTTTATGTAAAACATGGATGAAAATCAGAAAAGACCGGTTGTTATGGTTCAGATATGAATATTGCTTGCCTAATTATATGCTTTTAATCACATGCAAGCACGTGCACATATATAAATACGAGGATAGAGGATAATGGAGGAAGGTGCCATAGAAGGAAATTTCCTCCTATGACGTCGAAAAAATACATTCTCCATGATTTTTTTTTGACGATCGACATTCATCACCTCTATCTTTATCATCTAAGACATAGATACACCAAATTTCATGTGATTCTACCACTTTTTCACCGTTGATTTAGTGGGTGCAAAATTAACGGTCTACCGACAATAGTATTTTTTACATCGCTAATTCAACGGTGAAAAAATGGTAGAATCACATGAAATTTAGTGTATCCACAGCTTAGATGATAAAGATGAAGATGTTGAGTGTCGATCGTCGGAAAAAATGGTGAAGGTTGTATTTTTTCGACGCCATAGGAGGAAATTCCCTCATAAGGCCTCTTTTCTCCATTATATATATATATATATATATATATATATATATATATAATGGAGGAAATATACCATAGGAGAGAATTTCCTCCTAAAGCGTCAAAAAAATACATCCGCTACGACTTTTTTTGACGATCGGCGCTCATCACCATTATCTTTATCATCTAAGATATGAATATACTAAATCTCATGTGATTCTACCACTTGTTCACCGTTGAATTAGCAATGTAAAAAGTCATATTGTAGGTAAACCGTTAATTTTGCACCCACTGAATCAATAGTGAAAACGTTGTAAAATCATATAAAATTTGGTGTATCTGCATCATAGATGATAAAGATGAAAATGATGGGTGCCGATCGTCGTGAAAAATGGTGGAGGTTGTATTTTTTTGACGCCATAGGAGGAAATCCCCTCCTATGGCCTCTCTCTCTCTCTCTCTCTCTCTCTATATATATATATATATATATATATAATGGAGGAAATGTGCCATAGGAGGGAATTTCCTCCTATGGCGTCGGAAAAATACATGTTCCATGATTTATTTCGACGATCGGCATACATCACTTCCATTTTTATCATCTAAGATGTGGATACACCAAATTTGATGTGATTATACCATTTTTTCACTGTTGATTTAGTTGGTGCAAAATTAATGGTTTACCGACAATAGAACTTTTTACATTACTAATTCAACGGTGAAAAAGTGGTGGAATCACATGAAATTGGGTGTATGTATATCTTAGATGATAACAATGATGATGATGGGTGTCGATTGTCGGAAAAAATGGTGCGGGTTGTATTTTTCGACGCCATAGGAGGAAATTCCCTCCTATGGCCTCTTTCCTCCATTATTCTCTCTCTCTCTCTCTCTCTCTCTCTATATATATATATATATATATATATATATATATATATAGAGAGAGAGAGAGAGAGAGGGGGGGGGGGATCCGTTAGAGCGGGATCCGTGTTTTTCAAAATCATGAACTTTTCGTGTGGCGTCCTATGAACGATCCTTTCCGTTCAAGTTGTTCTACATGTCTTAGATAGGGAATGGATGAAAAATCGTATCGACCGGAAGTGTTTTGCATGTGTAAAAACATGTGGATTTAGCTGTCGAGTGTTTGTAGTTCAAACTTGATGAAGGAATCTAGCCGTTTCAGTAAAGAAGCAGTATTAAATATAATATAGGCCTCTATTATAAAGTCCAGATCAAGGGTTGACACAAATATGCTTCTTAAAATTAAGCATGGTGAGTTCAATTTCACTATGAGCACGAATGAATTCTTACAGCTACATTATCTAACCAACCTTGATGTCTGATTTTAGTGAATTCTTTAGAGACATGCTGGATGATGACAACTCAGACAAAGATAAGGTTGAGAATATACTTGATAACTGAAATTATGTAGAGGTACTGAGTTTCATAATGTTGCCAGGCTTTCTCAGAGCCGATCAGTAGAGCGATTCATAATTTCAAGGTTGCGTTATTTTTTAGTCTCAAATTTCGGAAAGAAATGGAGAAGGTGATCATCAGGGTTTGTGTTACTGGAGCTTCGAGTTACATTGGGTCTTGATTTGTCAACAAGCTTCTGCAGAAACGCTACACAGGTCATGCTACTCTAAGAAACTTGGGTGCTCCCCACCCCCACCCCCACCCCACCCCACCACACCCCACCACACACACACACACACAAACCATAGATCATTCAATTATTTAAAGAAGAATTTGTAGATTTTCAGATGATGAGACTAAGGTTGGACTTCTGAAGAGTCTCCATGGGGCCGAGTGCAGGCTACCGTTGTATGAGGCTGACATTTATAATGCTGAAAAGTTCTAGCCTGTGATCAAAGGGGTATGAATTTGTGTTTCTTCTTGCAACTCCCAAACTGCACTACGCTTATAGTGGCACGGTTGGTGGACTTCCTTTGAAAATTTGCATTATTCGATTATTTGTTATATGAAATGATAGAATTTGTAGTTACTTTCAAGTAGAGAGTGCATGAATCTTATATGGTAAAATATGTAGAGGTTGATACTTGATAGTTCAATCCTTAAGATAAACGACAAATAAAGGTTGGCAATTATTTAAAATAATGCAAGTAGCTTGTCCCGACATTGATCCAACAGGAAAATGTGATTATCTTTGTTTTCTTCTTAGTGTACTTACACTAACTGCCAGAGTTCAGTCAGAAACACGAGTAATATGATAATTGCCAAATGGCCCAAATTCTACTATTTTCCTTGATAACAAAGAAAACGTTCAACCCCGTGACTTCTCCCATCACAATTAAAATGTTTCAACCAGCACGGCTAGTTCCTCTTCTGGTGTCGTATAAATCTTTGACTAGAAATGTATGCATTTTAACTAATAAGCAAGTATTTATAGTCTTGGAGTCCAGCTTGATGCTTTTTGACAATGTGAGGGGTCATGCAGGAATTATTGCTCCCATTTATTATTTATGATCAGGTAAATAAATCTTATAGGGCGTATCAATTGATCAATATAAACAAACTGGTTCTATAATTAAGCTATATGCACTTGGTAAAATGGTAATTGGTTGGTTTGAAAAAGGGAGATCAGGAATAATATCCTTATATAGGAAGAAAAGTGCACCTATTTCCGGAAAGATGCTTGATATTAGCTTGATATTAGAATTTTTTTCTTCTTCGTCGCTCCTAACAAACAGAACTTAATAAAACTGAAACAGTTTAGCAATACACTGGAAGCTGCACTAGCTGCCGTTTCGAGTATTTGCAGTCCTGTGAACAATCTGGATCAGTGAAGCGTGTTATCTACACGGGCTCAGTCACTGCTTTGTCTCCGTTGAAGGACCGGTTTTAAAGACTTCATTGATGAATCTTGCTGGACACTACTTCTCTCTCATTTGCTCACTGCCCAGAATTTGCAAAGGTATATTTATTTATTAATTTAATCATGCGAGTGTTTCTTAATGATTACTTCCATTACGATGTAATAAAACAACTTGCCGTACTAGTTAGTAGTTGCTGACTATAGTCAAGGAATCGATGAACTCTACGGATCAAGAAAATATCTAGCACTTATCTAGTGCTAGTTACTGATTATGACCATCACAATCTGATGATCTTTCCTTTATTTTTTTATTACTAAATTTCACTCCAATACGATAAACTATCAGGAATTTTCAGATCATTTGCAAACATATACCATGAAATTTGCAGTTGCAGGTAACTGTGTTTTGGAGTTGATACTATACATAATTTTTCAATTGCAGTTTGTATGTAATAAATTGAAGGCTAAACTGAAAAAGATAGTCCCTTTACATGAAAAATATTATCATTTGTGGTGAAACATGCAGTGTAAATCTGCTCCCCGTCAATGGTTTAACCTCATTTCCATACTTAAAACAACAAAACGTGGATATGATATCTCTTACCGGACCAAATCGGTTTTAGTCATAAGATAAGGAACTAAACTTATTTCCATCTTCTTGCTTTCTCCTCTTAACTTTCTCGATCTGAGCCATCAGATTTTTGCATTCACCTTGAGAACGAGACACTCAAGCAATAAAACAACATTTCGTCCCTTCTCGGGGTCACTAGGCCCAAAATGCAGAGGAATAAATAAATGGATTTTTTTTTAATTTCTTTTTTTGAACAGATTCTCTATTTACTTGTTTATTTTCATTTTTCAATCTTATGACTTAAGTTCGTTGAATAGGGTATTACATATGTCTGCTTCTTTTCTCGTACACCTGAAAATATATTTCTATGCCAAGCTTGTGATTTCGGTGTCATCAAATTTTCTTTTATATAGTCACTTACATAGTTTCAATGCTTATAATTATTTTCTGCCGGCTTACACATGTTCAAAGACAGAAAGAACTATCGAGCTACAAACCCACAAACGAGAACAATAAAACGGAGGTCGTAAGCTAGCTTATCTTGTGGCGTAGTAGGAAGGGATGCTCTTCTCCCTTACGCACCATTTAGCATAAAAATGTGTGTATCGGCGCTCATAAGGGACCCATTTTGTTATCGACAGCTAAAGTTTTTGCAAGCTTTGCTTGGTTCAATACCAATTGTTCATATTGAAGATGTTACCGATGCCCATATTTTCTGCATTGAGAAACCTTCACTTTCTGGTAGATTTCTATGTGCAAGTGCTTACCCAACAATACAAGAATATGTGGACTACTATAAGCAGAAGTATCCTGAGCTATATTTCCCGGAAGAGCAAGCAAAATTTTTCTTACTTGTACTGTTTGGGTATACCACTCTAAAATACCCTTTAATATTATTGTTTTTTTTTACTAAACCATTATTTCTTACCTTAGGGCAAGCTCCCTTAAAGTCCTACATTGCATGGTATTTTGGGCGAAAAAACTCCCCAGCACCAAACTTTAAGGAATTTTATCATAATGAAACACTTCCAAATAGATTAGTGAAAAACAAGGATAGGCAAAGGGTATTTTAGTGTAATTTAGCCATGTTGTTTTTGGTAATATTTTTGTTAAAATTTTTTTGATTTGTGCCTTTGGATATGATTTCAGGGTTGAGGGAAACGAGAGATGGATTCGATGCAATTCTCCGGAATTGCTTGATGAAGGATTTAGCTATCAATATGATATGAATCGGATTTTTGATGATGGTGTCAAGTGCATGAAGAGGCTGGAAGGATTTAAAGAACTCTTGTAGCTATTTATTTATGTGTATCAGCTATGTTGTTTTCTTTTTCAAAGTATATATTTATGTATTTTTCAACTTCATCCTAAAGACCTAAATTAAATTTGTATGACATTTTTTTCAGTTGAATTATATAAAATTTCTTTTGCTTGGAATCTTGTGAAACCAGAGAAATTTTGATGCATAGTTCATTACTCTGTTTTGTATGCTAAGGTTCATGCCACCATTTAACTAAATATTCTGTTATGCAGTGAGAAATATTTGGCAAGTGATTCTAACATCCTTAATTGGTACAATTAAGACTTTTTAGCTTGCTTTATTTCTCTTCATCTTAAAATTTGTTACAGGAAACAGAATGATTCTTAATCCTACACTATTTTACAGTAATTAGTAAGGGCAATCAGATTCATCATCTTCTCTCACTAGAAGAAGTTGGAGCTATCAAAATGGAAATTTGGATCAAAATCCACAGGCAAAATTGAAAAATCCATGTTCATAATCGGAGAATTTGTCTGCGAGTTCACACCCGATACAATCTCTGCGAGCTCCGACTCCGAACCATGCACGTGCATCGTCCCTAGTTCATAGTTGCTCATTGTAGAGAAGTAATGTGGCGAAAACGCGCTCGTAAAATTGTTGTCATGAACCGAAGGAGAGAAGAAGAGGCTGCTTTGAGATTGTGTTAAGCTCATAGGAGTCGAGGGGAAAGAGAAGGAAGAAGAGTTAGCCACCTCGGCGATATCTAAGCCTTCGGTTTTGACATTAAGGCTTGCTTTCAAACTCGCGAGCAGCTGTCGTTCATGGCTTTGTTTAGTGTTTGGCGATTCTTTTGGCGACGGCTGAAGTTTCTGATGTTTCTCGACACAGGTGTGGGTCCCGCGGTAGGAGACTTCGAAGATCGATGGGTCATCATCGGATCTTTGAACCTGTTTCGTTGCAAGGCATCCTTGCGAGTTTCGGTGAGAGCATCTATAGTAGCCTCTGCAAAATCACAGAAAAATAATATTTTCAGGACTATAGATAGTTTGATATATAGATAGGTGAAATGAATACAAATGTATTTTGAAATAATGTTGAAAATTTGATTGAAAAGCATTATGTGATGCAATAAACTCAGGTCATGGATTCTTAGTTGGTCAAAGTAAACCTTAAGTCATTTTTGAATCTTAATTAAAATTGATTTTTTATGTAAGGTTTCAACTGACGATGACTCTACAAAAAGGAATAAAATTAAGATTAGGAAACAATAAAGAATTTCTTTGACTTACAATGTATCTCTGCAAAAAGATCTCTAGCTTGGCGCTATTTTTCAAAAACTTAAATACAAAAACTTAGTAAATGCCCAATTGAACCACAAGTGGTCAAGACTTGGAAGCATCGCTACATTGTGCTAACGACTAACTAAATAAGAAAAAGCTGTATTGTTTGTCTTTCTGTTCAAAAAACAATCGGACGGATCTCATATCATCTCGATATTTATAATGTATGGAATATAGACCGAATAAGAAAAACGAACTGTTTTGGATTACAAACCTTGGATACTTGGCTCCAAGGATGTCCTTTTGGCCATACTTCCTCCAACTATATCCATCATCAAGTGGCCCTTCAATCCCCCCTCCTAAGCAAACCCAAACTTGGCTACTCCATTTCGGTAGGCTCTTCCTGTAATCATACATCAGACAACACACAATCAGAACAAACCGAATGAACGACCGCACCAAAACTCTAAAATTCTTATAAGAGTTAGCATATATATATATATTGCTTAATTCCGACCCCTACCTCTTCTTGCACATCATCTCTCTCTGTTCTTGGTCCTTGAACACCACCAAATCAGAGTTATCGCTCCGCGGGCTATCGCTCCGACCCGACAGCGGCGACCCCGATCGCTTCCTCATGCTCTCCGTCTCCATCACCTTCGCCATTGAAATCGCCGCCTCGAAGCTCTTGTGTATGTTCCTCACCAAAGGGTTGAGAAGTTCATCATTGAAGGTCTCGTCAAGCTGAGCGAGGAGTAGCCTTGCTTGCTCTTCTCCTTGAGCGAGCACACCAATGAGCATGCTTGGATCCATTTGGTTCCAAAATGCTACCTACACTTCTCTCTCTTTGTGTTAGTTTTTTTTGAATGAATAAATATATTGTGGAGGGATGCAAAGGGTTTTAAGGGAGAGGAGGAAGTTTGACTAAAATTTTAAAAAAGTGGGGCTTGAGAATTAAGTTTGACTGGTCTTTGGTCATCTGATGTGGAGATTAGATGATTGCTGACCAATTCCACTGCTCTTTTTCAATTTTTAAAAAAAATTGGAAATCTATTTTATCCTCTTTTTAATTTGGAATTTGATCGATTGGTTTTTGTTGGTAAAGAAAAGTGAGGTCAGAGTTTGAGAGGGGAAGACTAAGAATTTTCAAAGCAAACTACGCGTTAGAGTTTTTAGAGAGAAAGAGAGAAGAGTGAGAATGTGAGAGACAAGCGTGCTTTGGGAGCTCATCATCCATTGGTCCCTTTGGCTTTAGACCCCACACACGTGAGCACAGAATAGGAAAATAAATTAGATTCTAAGTACTAGATGCCTATATTTTCCAATACCGAATTGTTGATTACTTTCCATTGATTCCAAGTTGCAAATGGATTTCATAAAATAAGTGTATGAAAATGTATATTTTAAATAAGCCCATAAGATGCAACCCTTCTCATTTTTGCATCAAAAGCAAGAAACCCTGCTAAACTCAGAAAACATGTACTTTAACTAGGGATGTAAATGGATACGGATAATCCGAATGGATTAGTATCCGATTTTTGTCGAATACGGTTATTGATTTTCATTTCCGATGACTATCCGTATCCGTATCCGTATCCGCAAACGATAACTGAATACGGATATGGTAATACATATATTCCTTCAGTATCCGTATCTGATTTAATATTCGAGTTTTTACACTATGTTCGGATATAATTTGTATGATATTTGTTTATTTATCCATATCCGTATTCGAATTTTTTCATTTATGGGTAATGGTTTTCATTATCTGTATACGTACTCGCATCCGTCAACGACTACCGGATACGGATATGATTACATCTATATTCAATCCATATCAGATCCGTTTACATTCTTAACTTTAACCTCATAAAACGCGACGGTGTTAACTTTACCATCCATACAGCATTTTAATGCCAAATATGTCCTTTTAATAAATTTAATTGAACAAGCTAATATTATTTTCTTATTTCCTTCATTTTTTCCCAAAGTCATACTTTTTTAAGCCATGCTCAATCGTATAAGGATGGGGGGGAAAGGTAGACGGTCTTTTTGGATTAGAGATTTTGGAGGAGAAATGCTTAAAAGAAGTTTGGAAAGAAAAATGTTTAGAAAAAAAAACTGGAAAAAAAAATTGGAAAACAAAGGTTTGAGGGCATTACGGAAATATACACCAAAAAATTGACAATATTAAATTTTTGGGTTACCACGTATGTTTTTTAAGTTTAGAGGGTTTTTTTTACTTTTCAGGCAAAAGTAAAAGGGATTTCCTGCATTGTAGCCTTTAAATAATATAAAAGACGAATAGGTATCGACTGGTATCACACTACCTCACCCATACTAATATTATATGGAATGACATAATCGGTATGCTTCAAATGCTGGTTGGGTCATATATCATGAGAATTGCGATTTAAAAAAAAGAAAGAAATCACAAGTTGAAAACAGGGCACCAAGAAAAGAGAGAAGACCGGTATAATTTACATGCAAAAAGAATGTGTCATGTATGGAGCTTGGCTTGTCAATAGGTCGCATCTAGACCGGAACCAAATCAAGTTTGTCTCTAAAATGGTGGTCAAGTGTAGACTCTAGATCTTTTTACCCAAACCCGACCCATACCTAATTAAGAATTCACGGTTCAGATCTATATAGACTAACCCGCGGTTTAGATATATTTCTATTATGCATCATGGTATATATATAAACACACGCTTGCATATATCTTATAAAGAAATTAGGGAGGTTTAGGCAAAATGCACCCAACAAAACCCTAAATCGTTTCATACGTTTATTATTGATTTGTTTAGATTAATGCTTGATCTAATTCAAAAAAGAGTGGAGTATCAAGCATGAACTATCTTAACAAATTAATTAATGATAGACGTTTGAAACGAGTTGGAGACCTTGGGGTCACTTGGTTTTGTTAGGTGCAAATTTACCTTAACCCCCTCCAAAGTGCACGTTTCATGCATGGACCCAAAATCCCATGTATATATGAAAAAAAATTGAAATCGCAGGGGGCGAAAACAAAAACAAAAAATTGGACAAAACGCGTTGCTACATCACAAAGATATCTTTGGCCCTTTATGATATTTTAATTTTCTTCTGTAATTTGTTCTAATTAATCTATTGTGAATCTTTAGCTAAAAAGTACTCTAGCTAGTGACAAGGCTAATTGGAAATTGATTATTATACTTTGGACCTAAATCTAGTCTTGTATGTAATGATTAATGAACAATGGGGTAGAAACTTCGTTTGTCCGTGATATTTGACACACAAAGTTTTTCTTTAAAAAATTTCCCTTTTATTTTGAGAATTGATATTTTCCAGAAGAATTTTAAATTATAGTAATATTTTTTATTTTGGTCAAAGATTAAAGCCTATATGAAATGCTAATGTAAATTTAATAATAGCATATAATATAGGGTAAATTGTCAAAAAGCCTCCGCCCCGCTTCAAACTTGTGTAAAACCCCTGGGCTTTTTGCTCTAGTTAAAAAAACCTTGGGCCCAATCATACCAGTTGTCTGTAATTTCTAAGCAGTTACAGTTTCCTATAATATCTAAATAGATGTATGTAATATCTAAGCAGTTGCCTGTGATACCCAAATTGTTGAAAGAATACAATGCCTAAATGAAATACAACCTATAAGGGTTTTTCCAGAAAGATTTTGAACAATATGCACTTCCGAACAATTTCGAAAATTACAGGGTTTTTAGACAACCTGTGAGCAGTCCGAGGGCTTTTTGACAATTTACCCTATAATATCTTGCACAAGAAACAAAGAATTTTTTTTAAAAATAGATATAGAATTATTATTTTTAATTATTATGAAAGATAAAATAGGGCAGTAAACCCACATGGTGTAAGATAGAGGCTAAATAGCAAAAGAGAAAAAAGAAAAAGGAAAGAAAGAAATAGAAAAGGCTGCCAAAAGGGCAAATAACACATATGGATATGATCTCTGATTCCACATATATAATATGTGCTTAACCTCCATTGAAAGCAATTAATATTAAATAACTGAATTTTTATTTAGGCTTTGTATGGTTTCCCACTAGATATTTCTATAAAATTAAGGGAATGTGCTGCAATATTATTAAGGATTGAACTTTATATATGTGCAATACATGTGAAACGTTAGAAACTTGTGCTATGTATAAAAATAAGAGGAAACGGGACCTGCGAATAGAGATAACGGTGTAGGAGGATGGTGCATGAATTATGTGCCCACAGCCCCACGCCAACCCCTTTGTCGGCCTGCAAGTGAAACCCCATTCTCAGGCTCCTTTTTCTCTAAAAATAAATAATTGAATTTATATTATAGAGTGCCTATACAAAATCATAACTTAGTGTCATTCATTATAAGAATATATTCTATACAACTACATAATAAAAATAGACTTGGTTCCAAGCCACCCTTTTCTTTTTTTGAAAAAACAAAGAAAAACAAAGAAAAAATCTCCATTCTTAAGGCCTCCACATCATCATACAAAGAGAGAAAATAATTAATTGTTATGTTTAAATAAAAAAAACAAATCTTAGAGCCTCCACATTAAAGACAAAAATAATTAAACTTCTACATTTTTTGAGAAAAAAAGTAACTTTTTAGAACTTGAGACAAAAAATGCACTTTCTAGAAATTAGTTTGAATTCCAAATTCAATCTACATTATACCCAAACTTAAGACAAAAAATGACTTTCTAGAAGTTATTTTAATTTATCATTTTTCAAATTCTACTTATATTTACTTATAACTAACTTCTTTTACTTAAATATGACAAATAACATATTATAATATCATTTAGAATACTCTTGATCCAAATTAATAAAATGACTATTTTATTCACGTATTAACATTTAAAATAATTTTACACCAAAAGCCTCCATTTTATATTTATCCAAGATTTTTTTTTTACCCTAAACAGGATAAAGCAACAAATATGCATCTCATGTGTAAAATGCTAGTAATAAATAATACAATGTTATGATATTAAAAAAACAGACGCCTAATATTCAAGAATTGGCGTCTTCAATAACTGAAGATGAGCCAAATCCAGAAGGAGAGAGGGGATGATTTTATTTTGAGAGTGATTTCTTTTATTTTAGGTATTTTTGAGGGGGAGGAAGAGATTGCTTGTTTGAATTAGAAATTACCATTTAAATTCGAATGAGGATTAATGACATAACTAGCTTAGAATGGAGGAAAATTAAAAAAGAGTTTTTCTTTTTTCCAATAGCTATTTTTCGCAAGAATATAGAGGGCATATAAATCTACAAAAGAAGTCAAAATCAATTTGAATCCCAAATCGTTTGCATCTTAAAAGGAGTTAAAAAGAAATTCTTGCACATCATCTGATAACTTCACCACTTGAGAAACATTTGTGGCCCAATATTTACTTGTTTTATCTATTAACTAAACATTTGATAAATTATGTAACTATAATTAAATTCTTTTTGTTTTTGGATACACTAAGTGAGTGTAATTAATATCATTTGAAAAACAATAAAGTGATAAAGATAGAAACCAGACGGCTTCTAGAAAGCCATTCCAGTCCAATAAACGAAGTTTCAAATTAAATCATTCGGAGACAAAAAATGTGTTGTCTCGATGTGAGGGGAAAAAAAAGAAATACATATTAGAACAAGAAAGTCAATAAAAAAGTTCCATGGACCCCAAATTTCCCTTCTATTTTTCATTCTGCTTTCCAAATGTAGACCAAATGATTGACCAATGATGATGCGACCCATTTCGACTCTTATTACTCTTTTACGCGTGGACTGTACGGTCGAGTGAGACGTGGGTCCCAAATTTCGGCCGAAAACCGATTGGTTTAGGTGTAAGCGGTTTTGTGGCCTTATGGCTAAATATCTGATCCTGCCCAATTACTGGGCGTTGAGAAACAAAATCCGTGTTCATTTACGATTCCTCACCCGCGATCGCGTCAAACGCGAGAACATTGAGATTGTTGAGAACGCATACGTTGGGAAAATCGCGGTGAAAATCCGGACAGTTTTGGGGGGCGAAAGAGGAGTGAAGTAGCCCATATATTGAGATAAGTTCATCTCCTCTATTGAATACAACAATCTTCATCCTCTCACTCCAGCCTCAAATTAAATTCCCAACTCGAGTTTCCCTTCACCGATATCAGAACCAGGTGGCGATCCTCCACCGTTTTTCTCCGACGCCGCACCACTTCAGAAGCTCCTCCGACTTCCTCCCTGTCGATCGCGTTCATCCCCAGCCAGACCCATCGACTCCCAACCCGATCTAACGAAGTCTACCCGTTCTCCGCGAACTCGACGCCATCTAGATCCCATCTCAGACACAGACGCGCTCGATTCCAATCGAATTCCCGCTAAATCAGTAGAATCAACACCATATGAATTTTGGAATGGGCACAAACCCGACTTGAGTTGTCTTAAAATGTAGCGTTGTATAGCCCATATTCTTATTCCATCTCAATTTAGAGATAAATTGGATTTTAGAACTTTGAGATATAGATTTATAGGGTATCCAGAAAAATCAAAAGGATATATGTTTTTCCATGAAGAAAAGAGAGTCATTGAAAGTAGAGATACTAAATTTCTAGAAAATCTAGAAGAAACTGAACAAGTTTAGGAGGAAATATAACCTTTGTTTGTAATAGATGATGACTATTACTTTAATGTTCCGGTAAATGGCCCGGTTAGAGATGAGATAGATCATCTCATTTTGGAAGATGAACCAATAAGTAATGATACACTTATAGTAGGTATACAACATGAACCTGTTCAACCTGCAAACCTAAGTGGCAACAAAAGAGCTAGAACGTCACCAGCTGTAACGACTTTGATTTTTCTGTACGGAATTTTTTACGTTAATGTACAGAATGGAGTTTGCAAACCTGAGTACAATTTATAAGTTATTTTTGTTTAGGAATAACAAGAAACAATTTGTAGCTCATTGTTAAAGCCTTGCACTACTATGACGTAGCCTCTGTGTTCGAATCCCCTCAGGCACATTATATTTTTTCTGAATTTCCTATTAAACTTTTTGGAAGCCCAAAAATTTACACATGCACCGCACATAAAAATGAAAAGTCAGGAAAAATAAACATGTGTAAAATGTTGTGTACACAGAGTAGGACACGTGGCGTGAATCTGATGGCCCCTCTCACACATTGGACCGGCGAGATCAAGCCTGGGGCCGACGTCGACGGTCGTACGTAGGGAAAAAGTCCCCGTGTTCTGCACACAAAACCTTTGGCCTACCCCCATTATCCCTGCACTGTTTGTTTACTCTGAAATTAAACAGAGAATTCAATTTCATTTTTAAATCAAATTTTAATGCATTTTAATTCAATCTTTCAATTCCAAAACCCTAATTCTACACTATAAATACAATCTCATACCCTAACCCTTCCTCATTCTGAAATCCATAACCAAAATTATCAAATTTTTCTAAGTACAAGAAGAGTACAAACAGAGTTAGCCAAATGTCAACTTCCGGCGAGGAATCAAGCAAGTTCCGGCGCCTCCGCGACTCCACAGTGACTACACCATCTTCTTCTACCTCCTTTTCATTCAATTAGCTAGTAAGTCCTTCCTCATTCTACTCTCTCTTCTTAAAAAGTTCTCTTTATAAAACATGTCGGTAAGTGGAGTTACTACCGACATTTTATTCTAAAACCTAAAAATTTCATTATTTTCTCTCATAATTTTCATGCAAACTCTTACCCTATATTTATAACCATGAATCTAATGTTTAGAAATAATTTTCACTCAAATACATCATACTAAATAACTTTAAATCAACTTTTACATTTAAATACCATGAACTTTGTATCTGTAATATTTAAATGTTTTGCTTACTATTACCTTTAGAAAACTTCATGGGGTAATGACCTACCTCTCACATACACACATGTTTACATAGCTTGATACGCTTTGAAACATATTTTGTGGCGATTACAATATTTCATTAAAATACCATGAACTATAAAAAACCGGTTTTCTTTGAATTGTATTATCAATTTTTTTTTGCGATTATGCCTCTACAACCCTTTTTAGGGGACTCGCTATTGGATGGTGCGGATTATCGTACATTCTTGGGCTAGTAGAGCGAAATGCAGAGCTCCTCACGGAGCATTCGGTTTCGAAAGATTTTGGTACGATTTTTAAGAAAAACAACATTTTCTATTTAATAATAAAATTAATTTTTTATAAATATATAAATATTATCAAACCACATATTTTCAAGATATAATAAAATTCCATATTTTCTAAAAAGATAAAAGAATGATAAGTTTCACCAAAATACCCTCAAGTTATCCAAAAGACAAGTTTACACTAAAATACCATGAACTATTCAAACTAACTTAATATTCATCAAAATACCCCAAATCTTAAAAGTTGCATCCATGAAAACCCTAAATAATATAAATAAATACTCAAGGTTTATGTTAAAAGTATATAAAATATTTTTTTTCCATAAAACCCCCTCGATTTATATAAAATTACAATTAAGGACTTTAGTAAATATGGGTTTAAACGGGATCAAAACTCTTTAGTTTCAGGGAGCCGGAGAAAGTGAGTGCTTGCCTATTTAGGTAGAAAAACTTAACGGTGTTATCAATGGTAATTGTTTTGGAAAAATATACAAATCCTGCCGTCCATGTGCAGCAGTTACCGATAACTCCCAAATCTAATTCAGGATCCAAATCAATTCTAAGTGTCTGACTCAAGTATGAGTCCAAATCAATCTGAGTCTAATCCAAATCAGAATCCAATTCAAAATGAATCCAATATACCAACATGTATACTTCAACCCGAGCCTGAATACTAGAATAAGATCAACATGCAAACATGACTTGACTTGACCGAACCATGGCTATATCTTGACTTGATTACATGCCTACTTGTTTACATCCTGAACCTGAATATTTGAACAACTTGTATTCATGGTCTCGGCAAGTCTGATAACTATAATTCAACACAATATAGATTATGGGGTTTAACGGGGTAGATTGGTACGGAATGTGTTAAAAGTGGCACGATGATGGAAACTAAAAGACACCTATATGAACTCTCGTGCTGTTGTCCCGTGGGTTTTGACGAGGCCTTGTACTTACATAGTACCATAGTCCACGGGGTAGTTGGACTCCTCTCGTATACATTGATATATTTTGTACAAAGTTATAAACGACTACGTTAGTATAACAAACATATACTTGTTCAGATTACCAGTCATATATTCTTTACTTGTTCTATTCCACCCTTATCTTTAGGACTTACCGAGCGCTAGTTCGCTGACGACATTCCTGTCTCTTTTTTTCTTTGGAATGTTCGTCAGGAGGACCCGACTCTCAGGAGACCGAGCCCAGCCAGGAGGACTTGGATCAGTTCACAAAGGAGCCAGACTTCTAACTTTCATTGTACTTACCTTTTCATTTATATGTCACTGTTTAGTCATTGCTTTTATCATTGTACATTTTCTATTCAAATCAGTTGTAATGTAAAGAATGGATATTAATAAAAGTTGTTGTTTATATTACATCTCTTGTTATTTTTGTGCATTTATTTATATTGCTTATTTACGCTTAACATGTTTACTTCTGAGTAAATATGTCGCGTGCCGGCCACGTCTCCTTCCCTGTACACCGGGAAGCCGGGCGTGACACAAACATGGATGGATGACTACTACATGTACTCATATGAACCATCATGCTTCTCAGTTGATTTGGACATTGATGAACATACAGATCCCATGATATTTATTGATGTGATGAAATCGTATTAGTCAGAATTATGGTTAGAGGCCGTGAAAGAAGAACTCGATTCCATAGAAATGAATAAGGTATGAGAACTATATGACTTACCGGAAGATAGGAAGTCTAGAGTGCAGGGTTGTCTAGCACGGCAGCAAGATTTTGGGAGGCATCTTCCATGCCAATTTCAAAAAAATTCCGTTCTAGCTAACCCTAACCCTAGAATCGTTACTAGAAAATCCGACGAAATGAAAAGCAAACAACTTTGCAACTAAAGTGAACAAGGAATACACCATTTGTAGACCGGTCCTTCACTTTATTAGCTCCGTGTAGTAGTCCCTTCGCTGCGATCATGAACTCCCGGACTCTAGAGAGGTTCCCATGAAGAAATGAACAAGCTTGCATCGAAGTCTTCGAGGCCGAAGATGATCCACGTCGAGTAGACACTAACCCAAGCTATCTCTTCACTAATGTTCCCCTCCGAAACACGGAGACGGGACCGCGTAGGTCCGTCTTGCCTGAATTTGGGGGCAGCTGCTAATTGGTGCTATCCGTCCACCTCTCCGAAGATGCCAAGTTGATTTATGACACCATGTATCGAAGGCTTAAACGGATGCGGCCGATATAGCAGACTTCGTCAGATTCCCCCTCGTTGAGGGGTTTTTGATTGTGGGGACGCTCTTCCCTGCAGGCGCAAGCCCCTGCAGTTAATTACGCTACCGCATCGCGGTAACCACTTTCTCCTTCTCCAGATGGTCACTTCGTGTCGTGGGTATTTGTTTTGTTTTTGGTTGCCCGTGGATTGTATACGGAGACTAATTTATTTTGTCTCCCGTAGGACGTGGATTAGTCCAAATCCGTATTTTCTTAGATTTGGATTTGGGGTTAGGTTTAAGGATACGTTAGTCTCATTTGAGACTAAGATCAACTTAAACGTTTGTCAAGGATATGTTAGTCTAATTTTTAGACTAAGATCAATTTAACTGGATCGTTTAGATCCAACAAGAAAACATTTGGGCTCTATTGTTTAGTTTAGGGACATTGTGGTTGATTACCAGATTAAGGACATGGTGGTCCAATGTTAGTTTAATAACATCACGGTCCAAGGTTAAGGACATCATAGCCTGTGGGTTTAAAGGGACCCCACAGTCCAGTTTGAAGACGTCATAGTCTATGAAATGTATGGTTATCGGGACCCGTCACCTCTCTGAAAACGTTGAAGGATTACAACAACAAATATCAGAGGAGTGAAGAGATGTACTCTTGAACTAAAGTTGATTGGGAGATCTGTAGTCCAATTTGGAACTAAGATCAATTAATTAGATTATGAGCACATTGGCTCAGTTAAATCTGAATTGAGGACTTATGGCCAATTTGGGCTAAGTCCAATTAAATTTGGAATGTTGGCCCTTTGTTGGCCTGTTGAACATTTGTCTGGGTTCAGCCCCTCCATTATTTAGCAATGCTAAACAGGGGTTTGGAGGCTCTGACAACATTTTGTCTTTGGCTGAGCACTAACCATTCATTATAGCTCTGGATTTTAAGGTTCATTTGAAGGGGAGATTTGCCTCTGGAAAACTTAGCCAATTTAGGCTAAACTTGGCTTTAAAATAGTGTTAAACACTAGAGAATATTTGGCGATCACGTGCTCCCACGTGATGTGCTGAAAATAGTGTTAAACACTAAGAACAAAGCGCTTAAAGTAGTGTTAAACACTAAAATTGAATTGGTCACGTGGGGTCACGTGAGGCATCTGAAGATGGAGCCAGACTTCCTTTATTTTATTTTCAGAGTATTCAAATAAGTGTTAAACACTTTTAGTCTTTAAGGCCATCACGTGTGAGCACGTGATGGGCATTCATGCACTGGATATTAAAGGGATTTGTTAGGGGTCATGTGGGGTCACGTGAGGGCGCCCATGCATTGGATTTTAATCCTTCGGTTCTTTCCATCTTCTCTTTTTTAAAGAGGTGTTTGTCATGGTTCATGTGGGGACACTTGAAGCACCCAAAGTCTGTTCTGCCCTTGGTTTTGTTCTCTTTTATTTTGAGGGCCACGTGGGATCACGTGAGGCATTGCCTCTGGGCTAATTCCTTCTTATTTTGAGGAGTCCATTAAAGGGTCACGTGGGGGCACGTAAGCATGCCTTATTCATTCCTTTTTGTTCGTTGGGATGAAGGGTCACGTGTTACCACGTGATCATGTTAGATACTTGATCTTTATGTGCATGGAGAGCTTTAAGTCTCTTGTTTTTAAGAATTAAATTCTTTTATAGGGTTAAACCCTAGTTCTGTTTAGAGGAATTAAATTCCTATGTATTTGAAAGAATTAAATTCTTATATAGGGTTAAACCCTAGTTTCATTTGGAGGAATTAAATTCCTATGAATTTGGGGGAATTAAATTCCTTAAACTCAATTCTCCCTTTAAGTTTTGAATCTACATGGCAGAATCTCCCCGATGAGAATTAAATTCTCAACTTGTGGGGAGATCTGCTTCTGAAGATTTTCAACCAAAGAAAGAACTAAGTTCTTATTTAGAAGAGTTAAACTCTTAATTTGATAATTAAATTCTTTTTTGTTTTATGGAGCTTAGATCACTTTCCCCTTTCTCACCTAGGGTTTCTTTCTCTTTCGAAGAAATCTTCTTTTCTCTCTTGAGAATTAAATTCTCCTCTCTCTTTTTTTTCTCTCTTGAAAATTAAATTCTCCTCTCTTTTTTTCTCTCTGTTCTTCTCCCAAAAAAAGTAGATCCCTTTTCTTCTCTTCTTGGCTCTTATTTATAGGAGAAAGAAAAGAATCAATTTGTTTAGTCAATCTTTCATTAAAAGATTTTTGGTTGTTTTTGTAACCAACATGATCTTTTAGATTACTCAGTGAATTTTATTCACCATTGGATTTTTAATCCAAAAGATATTCTGTTTGTTATTCTTGGTGAATTTCAGGGAAATCTTTTCTTGTATAGAATCTTTCTATAAATTGGTGATTTTTAATCACCATTGGATTTTTAATCCAACGGTGCTCCACTTTACAGAGCACGATCTTTTTGTTTGGAAAGATCTAAGGAAATATTAGGATTTTGATTTCCCTTAATTAGAATTTAATTCTATTAGTTTAGAAGGTTTAAAAAACCTACCACGTGTTGGCACATGACCCCACTGTTTGATTATTTAATTAGAATTTAATTCTATTAACTCAGAGAGCTTAGGAACCCATCACGTGTCTGCACGTGACCTCTGGTCACGTGTGGGCACGTGATGCCCCATTGGGGTATTCCTTATTGTTTTATTATATCTTTTAATCCCTTTCAGTGGGTTTAAAGGCCTATCACGTGTGGGCACGTGACCCCATTTAATTATTTATTTTATTCAGTGCCTAAAGACTTTGCTTGTAAATGGTCACATGTCTGCACGTGAGGCCCGGTCACGTGTGGGCACGTGATGCCCGGTCACGTGTGGGCCCGTGATGTCTCATAACTTTTGATCCCGGATGAATTATGAAGCCCATAATATATCAAATCGAAGGGTTTTTCGAGATGCTTTCAATACCATCAGAATTTAGTTGTTTCTCATTCGGGAGTTTGTCAAAATACAGCCCGGAAAATACTGGTTCGCATTTCCTTAAGCGTGTCGCTGCCATTTGATACCTTGGGCTCTTTTGCGCAGAAATTTTTGGCGGGAACAAATACCCCCCACTACTTTGCCCACGTAAGTATGTATGTGGATGAAGTAGTGCAGAGTTATGCATGGCGTGTGACCAGTTTCGGGTTGGTATATAACTTTCAGAATCTTGATCTGAGAAGATAACGAGCGGACACAAGCGTCGTCATTTATTATTGACTCAAATCTCGACTCTTAAGGGATATAGTTCCAAACCCTCAGCTCCATGAGCCGCACCCTTCTATTTCTTTATGTTTTACTATGGCGTGAAGTAGTTTATATGCTCATGAGTAACTTCTCCATTTCAGTGGCATGTAGGTTTGGCAAGTGTGGCCCATAGATGGTAGATAACAGTTCATCTTGAACTCTTTATAAGGTAGCGATGGCTTAGGAAACAGGGTTAGGATATGTTGCCTAAGACTTTCTAACTATATGAGCCCTGAGGGTCTCACAAAGGCTTTTCTCCCTGCGAGTCGTGAGGATCTCGTAGGTGTCTTTTCTCCTTAGGAGTCGTGAGGACACCTAAATGCGTTTTCTCTTGAGAATCATAACGATCCCATAAGAGATTTTTTTTATGCGTAGGGACACTAATTTCCCCGCAAGTTGAGACGAATCGAGAGATTCTCGCAAAGACACCGATTTCCTTGCGGGTCGAAACGAATCGAGAGGTTCTCGCCAAGTACGCTGATTTCCCTGAATCGAGATAAGAAGAGATGGCTTAGGAAATAGGGTTAGGATCTGTTGCCTAAGACTTTTCAACTTTATGAGCCGTGAGGGTCTCATAAAGATTTTTTTCTCCCTACGAGTCGAGAGGATCTCGTAGGTGTATTTTCTTCTTAGGAATCGTGAGGATTCCTAAGTGTGTTTTCTCTTGAGAGTCGTAAGGATCTCACAGGAGAATTTTCTTCCTTACAAGTCGAGAGGACTCGTAAGTGATTGATGAGTTGACCTACTCCCGAGTCAAAGCATTGCTTCAACAGGGAGGTCGAGGGTTGACTTTGGGGTGTCTGTGCACCGCCGAGTCATGGAACTGGGAACTATGACGCGGCTCCGCTTTGCTGACGTTGTATATTCCTGCAGAGACACTGATTTCTCTGCGGGTCGGCGCAAATCGAGATGTTCTCGTCAAGAACGTTGATTTCCCTGAATCGAGGTATTTGCCAAGGACACTAATTTCCTCGGAGTTGAAACGAATCGAGATATTCCTGCAAAGACACTGATTTCCTTACGGGTCGACGCGAATCGAGATGCTCTCGCTAAGGACGCTGATTTTCCTGAATCGAGGGTTTTTCCAAGGACACTAATTTCCTCGGAGTTGAAACGAATCGAGATATTTCTGCAAAGACACTGATTTCTCTGCAGGTCGACGCGAATCGAGATGTTCTCGTCAAGGACGCTGATTTCCCTGAATCGAGATATTGCCAAGGACACTGATTTCCCTGGAGGTCGAGACGAATCGAGGTATTCCTGCAAAGACGCAGATTTCTCTGCGGGTCGACGCGAATCGAGATGCTCTCGTCAAGGACGCTGATTTCCCTGAATCGAGGTATTTTCCAAGGACACTAATTTCCTCGAAGTTGAAACGAATCGAGGTATTCCTGCAAAGAAACTGATTTCCTTACGGGTCGATGCGAATCGAGATGCTCTCGCCAAGGACGCTGATTTCCCTGAATCGAGGTTTTTGCTAAGGACACTAATTTCCTTGGAGTTGAAAAGAATCGAGATATTCCTGCAAAAACACTGATTTCCTTGCGGGTCGACGTGAATCGAGATGCTCTCGCTAAGGACGCTGATTTCCCTGAATCGAGGTTTTGCCAAGGACACTGATTTCCTCGAAGTTGAGACGAATCGAGGTATTCCTGCAAAGACGCTGATTTCTCTGCGGGTCGACGCGAATCGAGATGCTCTCGTCAAGGACGCTGATTTTCCTGAATCGAGGTATTTGCCAAGGACACTAATTTCCTCGGAGTTGAGACGAATCGAGGTATTTTTAAATCCCCGTTTTCTTTCAATAAAAATCTTTCTATATTTTTCCCAAGTCCCCGATTGTTTCCCTATTTTTCCTCGTGATTTTGTAGGTATTTGGTTGCTCAAGTTTTACTAATTGTTTTTCCTAAGCAATTAAAAATCCAAGCCCAAAATTAAAAACCAAAACATATATATTAGTATAAATCAACCCAGCCCAAACATAAATCAATTTAAATAAACATTAGCCCCCAACTTCCCTCCTCAGCCCAATATTCCTTTTTCCCTTTTAATTAATAAAACCCCGGCCCAACCTCCCTCCTCAGCACAACACTCCTTTCCCCAAAAGAATTAAACATTTAATTTCCCTGCCCCAGCCCAAACAATATAAACAATAAAACCCAGCCCAAAACGATTAAATCAAACCACTATTTTTCTCTGCCGGCCCACCCCATTTTTCCCATACAAAATAAATCAGTTTCCCTTTTTAAATTAAAACCCAACTCCTAAGCCGGCCCAGCCCATCAGCCCGCGCCCGCTAACCCAACCCGACCCGCTTCCTTAACACTTCTTCTTCCCCACGAGAATATTTTCCCGCTCGATTTTTTTGCTCGTTCATTCCCACGTCAACACCTCGTGCCCACGCCCGCAACGTCACCATGTTCTCCCGTCCGTTCTCCCCACGACCGCACGCCTCTCAAACTCCTTTCTCCCTCACCCTCTCGATCTAAAACTTCTCAAATCTCTCTCTCTCG
Source organism: Agapanthus africanus (assembly GCA_030015575.1). NCBI lineage: Eukaryota > Viridiplantae > Streptophyta > Magnoliopsida > Asparagales > Amaryllidaceae > Agapanthus > Agapanthus africanus. Next base: position 417,671,263 of record JASDDO010000016.1, read on the forward strand.
TTCACCCAAAACCCAACCTCGGTCCACTGCCAACTTCACCGCTCAACCCTCACCGACGACGACGTACAACCCCTCAAACTTCCTCCCTCGCCCTCTTCTCTCCAGAACTCACCCCCTCACCGAGCCCCCTGCACCTTCAGCCGCCACCAAACTCCCCTGCACCCGAGCTCGACCACCACCTGCACTCGACGCCGGCGAGCCCCCACTGATCTGAACCACCCCGTCGACCTCTGCACCCTCTACATCTCCATCACCTTCTCCAAAACCCACACCCGAGCCCTACTACCTGCTCCCTCTCTCTCTAAAGACCAACAAACTCCAGCACTCATCCAAACACCCACTGTACACATTGCCGGAGCGTCACCGCCGACCGTCGTCGACTCCAGCACACCCCAGGAGATCTACAGAGCATCCCCCTCCGCTTCCAGCGAACACGAGTCACCCCCGGACAACTCCGACGACGAAACCGAATCGCGAGCCGAGGCCGCGAACCCTAGCCGCACCGTTCGTCGTGTTGCCGCTGCCGTGCATCGCCAAAACGTCTCCCGGCAAGTACCCTACTTGCTACATGCTAGTTTATTTCCGTTACAAACTAAAATCGTATTGATTCCATGTTTACAAGTCATGAAAACTTATATGACATAACTGTTCGATGCAAGATCCCAATGAAAAACTTCATTTAATTTGACGGAACTCGATTGCGTATTCTGGACCGTGTGGCAATGAGCACTGTGTAGAAATTTTACTGGAAAATATGATTGTAAATGGCTTAAACGAACATCCCCAATTACACCCGTAAAAACTGGGAATTTCCCGCACCTGAAATTTGTTAAAATCACGATTAATTGTGTACATATTGAAATGATGAGTTCGAGGGCTCAAATCGAAGCCGACTCGATGACCTATAACCCTATGTAAGTTCTTAATTGTTTCCGTACTGAAATTATGACGATAATTGGTTCGGAGAACGGCTCTGGACTGCAGTCCAGGGCAGCTCTGGTTATTGTTTTCTGTCTCGTAATGATTACCCCTTCGCTGTCTGAACTCGTATATTGCGGAACCCTACATTCTACTGAAGATGAATCTGTTAACTAAATAACTCAAGTAATTTCACCCCATTTTATCGTCGTTTACTATTTAAACTGAAATTTAAAAGATCAGGACGTCTAGCAGTCCCAAACAGAAACTGAACTGATACTATAGTGTTGAACAGTGCATAACTTCTGACGTACAGACGCGATTGAGAATCCGTCTATTGCGTTGAAAACCCTATTGAAAACCCCATATTTCATTCAACTGTAGTGTTGCTAAATTCTGATCCCAACTGGGTGAAATTTGTGCCGCGAAACGGACGTTCAGTTCAGAAACCGAATTTCCTGCAGTGAGCACTTAAATTGAAACGGCTGTAACTTGAATATCAGAAACCCGATTGTACTGAAACAAATTTTGCTGAACTGTTAACAGAGTGAACTTGTTACCGTATTTGTAACATTTCACTGAATTCTGAACATATGAATTACTGCAATTTTTGTAAGTTTATGACGTGCATATTAGTTCATAATACACATGACTTGTTAACTGCATAGATATACATACCTCACCCAATTGACATATACATAGTATTAGTGCGCGTTATTATTCAGTGGACATTGCATTATCGTGCGTGAATGCTATTGGTTTAGGAGTGTCAACTACGCCAATGGAAAAGTGAATGATTTCGTGACAGTGATTAATACAGTGAACAGCGACAAAACCGTGCTATTGGCATATTTGTACACGACTAAATCATAATCATCAATAGTATAAACCTGGGAAAAAGGGAAAATCGAAGTGGAAAGAACATCGTATTTAGCAGGACCGTGTTTTAGAGGATGATCATTCAAACAGTGATTCTTATATATAGTAGGTAGGATCTAGAGATCCGGCTGACAGGGTTATGTCTCGGGCGTGTGGGCCGTTGTCTCGGGTATGTACGAGCCTCCTGTTAAACATGATCCTTCTTTCCACTATACGATTTCAAACATGACCTAGAGACTGATAGGGACACAGATCATACTTTGCATCATTTAGTGACATAGCGATTATCAGCTTTTTACTTTCACTGTTATTATCGTACTTGCATGTTTCATGTCATTAATATAAAAATTGCTATTATGTCGCTCTGACGGCCTGAGTATGCATGCTCAGATCTCGAGGAAGAACCAGCGCAGGAGTCGGATTTACCTTTCGAGCTGACGGAGATCTGTTCTGGAGTACCTTTTTCTTCTTTTCTGCTTTCCCTAAAGAGATCGTGTACTCGAACTTGGTTAGTAGCTCTTCTTGTTTATTTATAATTTGTGAACAATGGAATTTGATGTAATATTTTAGTGATGTGTTTCTTTTACTGTTGTGCTTTGTTTACTGATTACCATGTAATGCTAGAAGCCGAAGTGTGACTACGGCGGGATGATTCCTTGACCGTAGGAGCATGGCTGGCCTAATCATCCCTCGTTTTCCGTATTTTGGGAAGCGGGGCGTGGCATGGTTTTGTTGGTATCAGAGCCGTATTTAGTAACAAGGGATAACATTAACTATACTGTATTACATTATTTTCACTTCACTATTCTTGATTTTTTATCCTTGAATCTAATCATATCCTTTTGAATCTTCCAGCGATATGACGTCCTCGAACGACCACTCCTTGGACTCAAGTTCTCAGGACCGCACGGAGAGGATACTTAGTGCACTGACCTCTCTCGCAGAAGCTCAGGAGAGGAAGACGGACCTACTCGTCGAGGGACTCAGGGCTATTACCGCTGCAGGAGGACCCTCCGCACTCATTACCGCCCCCGAGGGCACTACTCCACCAGCTTACTCTGCCAGGGCTGGCACCGTGTCAGATTTCTGGAGGTTGCATCCAGCTGTATTTACAGGGCTAGCCGAACCACTAGAGGCCGAGCAATAGCTAGTGAACATGGAGAACTTACTGACGGCCGCCAGGGTACCAGATGAATATAGGGTGAACGTGATAAAGATTCAGTTGGAAGATGAGGCCCGTACTTGGTGGACAGTGGAAGAAAGCAGACTGGAGGGGCCGATCGAATGGAGTAAATTCAAGAAGTGCTTCCTGAACTATTATTTCCCTTCCACCGCCAAGGCAGAGATGGAGGAAAGATTCATTCTATTGAAGCAGAATGGACGTCCAGTGGACGTATATGCGGCAGAGTTCAACCGTCTGAGCCGATTTGCTCCATACATGGTTGCTTCAGAGCCTACCAGGGCCAGACGCTTCTTACAGGGACTTGATTTCGAGCTGCAACAGTTGATCGCATCACTAGAGTTGCAGACTTTTGCACAGGTACTCAACACGGCAAGAATTCAGGAGCAATTGATCAACAAGTTCAGGAAGCCCCCAGTCGTTCCAGCACGTACCCATGTACCTTCTCGAGGAACCATACCAGTTCACAGGCCTAGAACGACTCAGATGAAGCACCCATTTGTGCCACAGCATCGCCCCCAGATACAGAACGTAGTTTGCGTCTACTGCAATAGAGATGGGCATACCCAGAAGGACTGTCGCCGCGCCAAGGGACAATGCTTGATTTGCGGATCCAGTCAGCACAGGATCCGCGGTTGTCCCGAGCGAGCAGAGATACAGGAAGGTTCTGGACCGCAGCAGCAGAGGCCACAGGAGCAGAGGCAACCCTATATAGGTCGCGGTCAGGGACGGGCTTTCACCTTGACCGCCGAGCAGGCAGATGCTTCAGGGGAAGTTGTCACAGGTACTCTACTCGTACATTCCTTGCCAGCTAGAGTACTATTTGATTCTGGAGTATCGCACTGTTTCATATCAGAGCATTTCATTGATACACACTCCATACCACATGAACCACTAACCAAGGGCTGAGAGGTACATACGGGTAATGGCATCATAATATCTAGTCGAGAATGTAGATCATGTCCGGTCTTAGTGTGTGGCAGGGAATTCTATATGAATTTCCTTTTGATCGGGACAGGCAGTTATGACGCAATTCTCGGGATGGATTGGATGAGTACCTTCCATGCAGTTATTGATTGCCGAGCAAGGAACGTGATCTTCCGCATTCCCAATCACCCAGAGTTTATTTTCGAGGGCGGAAGCGAATCTTTGGAGCCAGCCAAGTATAGGGCCAAGCCAAAGGAGCTGACAGCTATGGAGATTGATGAGAGCGCAGCCCCAGAGATTGTTCGGGATTTTCTGGACATGTTTCCTGAGGATTTACCAGGTCTACCACCTCCACGCGTCTTGGAGTTCTCGATCGATTTGACTCCAGGTACAGCACCAGTTTCCAAGGCCCCGTACAGAATGGCACCGGTCGAGTTGGCAGAACTGAAGAAACAAATTGAAGAACTCTTGGAGAAGGGATTTATTCGGCCAAGCGTTTCACCGTGGGGTACACCAGTTCTGTTAGTGAAGAAGAAGAATGGATCGCTGCGGATATGTATAGATTATCGGGAGCTGAACAAAGTCACAATAAAGAACAAGTACCCAATCCCGCGCATCGACGACTTATTCGATCAGTTAAGTGGGGCCAAGGTATTCTCGAAGTTGGATCTCCGTTCTGGATATCATCAGATCAGAGTAGCAGCCGAGGATGTATGCAAGACGGCTTTCAGGACCCGATACGGACACTATGAGTTCCTTGTGATGCCGTTCGGTGTTACCAATACTCCAGCGATATTCATGGATTTGATGAACAGGGTGTTTGCAAAGTACTTGGACACGTTTGTCGTGGTGTTTATCGACGACATACTTGTCTACTCGAAGACCCGGAAGGAGCATGTTGAGCATTTTGCGCACGGTTCTACAAATTCTTCGGGAAGAGAAGTTGTATGCGAAATTAAGCAAGTGTGAATTCTGGCTCGACAAGGTTCAATTCTTGGGACACATCGTTTCGGACGAAGGCATCTCAGTGGACCCGGCAAAGATAGAATCTGTCAGAGATTGGCAAACGCCGAAGTCTGTGGCCGGGATCAGAAGCTTTCTGGGATTGGCAGGTTATTATCAGAGGTTCGTCCAAGACTTTTCACGAATCGCTGAACCGTTGACGAGGCTGACACAGAAGAATGTACCGTTTGCGTGGACAGAGTAGTGTACTCAGGCATTTGACACACTGAAGCAGAAGTTAACCACGGCGCCTATTCTTATAGTACTAGATGATTCCGGTGGTTTGGTGATACATAGTGATGCCTCAGGGAAGGGATTAGGCTGTGTTCTGATGCAGCACGACCGAGTGGTTGCTTACGCCTCTTGACAGCTGAGAAATCACGAGAAGAACTATCCTACGCATGACTTGGAGTTAGCTGTAGTAGTCTTTGCGTTGAAGATTTGGAGGCACTATCTATTGGGCGAGAAAGGGGAGGTGTACACGGATCATAAAAGCCTGAAGTACGTCTTCACTCAGAAGGAACTAAACATGAGGCAGCGCCGATGGTTAGAGCTGATGGAAGATTACGACTTGGACCTTCAGTATCACCTGGGGAAAGTAAATGTTGTACCAGATGCTCTCAGTCGCAAGCTAGCGGTCATGATGTTGACCAGGCAGAGGAGCATTATTGAGGACTTTCGAGCTTGAAGTCGTTACACCGAGTGCACTCAGTCAATTTTGGCAACTACAGGTGCAGTCTTCCCTTGTGGATCGCATCAAGGCTGCACAAGCGGACGATCCTCGATTGCAAAAGTTCAGAACGCAAGTAGAAGCCGGGCTGAGAACGGACCTAATCATACATGAAGACGGTTCTCTGAGATTCGGTAGCAGACTCTGCGTACCCAAGGGAGATGTTCGAGAAGAAGTACTGGCTGAGGCGCATAGTTCAGCTTATTCTATGCATTCGGGAGGTATGAAGATGTATCGGGATCTAAAGCAGCATTTTTGGTGGAACGGAATGAAGCGGGAAATTGCGAGGTTCGTATCCAGGTGCTTGGTATGCCAGCAGGTGAAGGCGGAGCATCAGAGGACAGCAGGATTATTGCAACCGCTTCCGATACCAGAATGGAAGTGGGAACACATTACTATGGATTTCGTGACGACCTTACCACAGAGCCCTAGGGGCAATAACGCCATTTGGGTTATCGTCGACCGCCTCATGAAAGCTGCACACTTCTTACCATTCCGAGTGGGACAGTCGACAGAGTCACTGGAAGAGAGATATATGCAGGAGATAGTGCGACTTCACGGTGTTCCAGTCAGCATTGTGTCAGATCGAGACACCAGATTCGTGTCGCACTTTTGGAGGAGTTTACAGGAGAGTTTGGGTACCCGCCTCAAGTTCAGCACAGCTTATCATCCACAGACGGACGGATAGTCCGAGCGTACGATTCAAACGCTCGAGGATATGTTGAGAGCCTGCATGTTGGATTTTCAAGGTTCCTGGGAAGACCATCTGCATCTAGTCGAGTTTTCTTATAACAACAGTTATCAGGCTAGCATACAGATGGCTCCTTTCGAAGCACTTTACGGGCGGAAGTATCGATCCCCAGTATGTTGGGATGATGTGGGAGAGCGAAGATTATTGGGTCCCGAGCTCATTGTTCAGACAGTCGACAAGGTCCAAATAATCAGGCAGCGTATTAAGACGGTTCAGGATCGACAGAAGAGTTGGGCAGATACCAGCAGGAGGGCACTAGAATTTGAAGTCGAAGATCACGTGTTAATGAAGATTTCCCCTACCCGTGGAGTTATCAGGTTCGGAGGTCGGGGAAAGCTCAGTCCCCGTTTCATCGGACCTTTTGAGGTGCTAGAGCGAGTAGGAGAGGTGGCCTACCGACTTGCCTTGCCTCCATCGCTAGCTGGTGTGCACAATACCTTTCACGTATCACAGTGGCGGCGTTATGTTTGGGATGAGAGCCACGTTCTGGACTATTCGGAGTTAGTCTTGGGTACTGACCTATCCTACGAGGAGCAGCCCACCACCATTCTCGACCGCAGAGAGAAAGTGCTGAAGAACAAGGTCATTCCGTTAGTCCGAGTGTCTTGGGGCGGTTGTTCCCCAGGAGAATCTACCTAGGAGCGGGAGGAAGATATCCGTACACGTTTTCCACATCTCTTTGCTTAGTACTTTGTTTCTCTGTATACTTGTTAAATTTCGAAGACGAAATTTTTGTAAAGGGGATATGATGTAAATCCCCGTTTTCTTTCAATAAAAATCTTTCTATATTTTTTCCAAGTCCCCGATTGTTTCCCTATTTTTCCTCGTGATTTTGTAGGTATTTGATTGCTCAAGTTTTACTAATTGTTTTTCCTAAGCGATTAAAAATCCAAGCCCAAAATTAAAAACCAAAACATATATATTAGTATAAATCAACCCAGCCCAAACATAAATCAATTTAAATAAACATTAGCCCCCAACTTCCCTCCTCAGCCCAACATTCCTTTTTCCCTTTTAATTAATAAAACCCCGGCCCAACCTCCCTCGTCAGCCCAACACTCCTTTCCCCAAATGAATTAAACATTTAATTTCCCTGTCCCAGCCCAAACAAAATAAACAAAAGATATAAACAATAAAACCCAGCCCAAAACGATTAAATCAAACCACTATTTTTCTCTGCCGGCCCACCCCATTTTTCCCCTACAAAATAAATCAGTTTCCCTTTTTAAATTCAAACCCAACTCCCAAGCCGGCCCAGCCCATCAGCCCGCGCCCGCTAACCCAACCCGACCCGCTTCCTTAACACTTCTTCTTCCCCACGAGAATATTTTCCCGCTCGATTTTTTTGCTCGTTCATTCCCACGTCGCCACCTCGTGCCCACGCCCGCAACGTCGCCACGTTCTCCCGTCTGTTCTCCCCACGACCGCGCGCCTCTCAAACTCCTTTCTCCCTCACCCTCTCGATCTAAAACTTCTCAAATCTCTCTCTCTCGTTCACCCAAAACCCAACCTCGAGCCACTGCCAACTTCACCGCTCAACCCTCACCGACGACGACGTACAACCCCTCAAACTTCCTCCCTCGCTCTCTTCTCTCCGGAACTCACCCCCTCACCGAGCCCCCTGCACCTTCAGCCGCCACCAAACTTCCCTACACCCGAGCTCGACCACCACCTGCACTCGACGCCGGCGAGCCCCCACTGACCTGAACCATCCCGTCGACCTCTGCACCCTCTACATCTCCATCACCTTCTCCAAAACCCACACCCGAGCCCCACTACCTGCTCCCTCTCTCTCTAAAGACCACCAAACTCCAGCACTCATCCAAACACCCACTGTACACATCGCCGGAGTGTCACCGCCGACCGTCGTCGACCCCAGCACACCCCGGGAGATCCACAGAGCATCCCCCTCCGCTTCCAGCGAACACGAGTCACCCCCGGACAACTCCGACGACGAAACCGAATCGCGAGCCGAGGCTGCGAACCCTAGCCGCGCCGTTCGTCGCGTTGCCACTGCCGTGCATCGCCAAAACGTCTTCAGGCAAGTACCCTACTTGTTACATGCTAGTTTGTTTCCGTTACAAACTAAAATCGTATTGATTCCATGTTTACAAGTCACGAAAACTTATATGACAAAACTGTTCGATGCAAGATCCCTATGAAAAACTTCATTTAATTTGACGGAACTCGATTGCATATTCTGGCCCGTGTGGCAATGAGCACTGTGTAGAAATTTTATTGGAAAATATGATAGTTAATGGCTTAAACGAACACCCCCAATTACACCTGTAAAAACTGGGAATTTCCCGCACCTGAAATTTGTTAAAATCACGATTAATTGTGTACATATTGAAATGATGCGTTCGAGGGATCAAATCGAATCTGACTCGATGACCTGTAACCCTATACAAGTTCTTAATTGTTTCCGTACTGAAATTATGACGATAATTGGTTCGGAGAGCGGCTCTGGACTGCAGTCCAGGGCAGCTCTGGTTATTGTTTTCTGTCTCGTAATGATTACCCCTTCGCTGTCTGAACTCGTATGTTGCGGAACCCTACATTCTACTGAATATGAATATGTTGGATAATTAATGCAAATGATTTCACCCCATTTTATCGTCGTTTACTATTTAAACTGAAATTTAAAAGATCAGGACGTCTAAAAGTCCCAAACAGAAACTGAACTGATACTATAGTGTTGAACAGTGCATAACTTCTGATGTACATACACGATTAAGAATCCATATATTGCGTTGAAAAAGTTATTGAAAACCCCATATTTCATTCAACTATAGCGTTGCTAAATTCTGATCCCAACTGGGCGAAATTTGTGCCGCGAAACGGACGTTCAGTTCAGAAACCGAATTTCCTGCAGTGAGCACTTAAATTGAAACGGCTGTAACTTGAATACCAGAAACCCGATTGTACTGAAACAAATTTTGATGAATTTTTAATAGAGTGTACTTGTTACCGTATTTGTAACGTTTCACTAAATTCTAAACATATGAATTACTGCAATTTTTGTAAGTTTATGACGTGCATATTAGTTCATAATACACATGACTTGTTAACTGCATAGATATACATACCTCACCCAATTGCCATATACATAGTGTTAGTGCGCGTTATTATTCAGTGGACATTGCATCATCGTGCGTGAATGGTATTGGTTTAGGAGTGTCAAGTACGCCAATAGAAAAGTGAATGATTTCGTGACAGTGATTAATACAGTGAACAGCGACAAAACCGTGCTATTGGTATACTTGTACACGACTAAATCATAATCATCAATAGTGTAAACCTGGGGAAAATGGGAAATCGAAGTGGAAAGAGTATCGTATTTAGCAGGACCGTGTTTTAAAGGATGATGATTCGAACAGTGATTCTTATATATACTAGGTAGGATCTAGCGATCCGGCTGACAGGGTTATGTCCCGGGCGTGTGGGCCGTTGTCTCGGGTATGTATGAGATTCCTGTTAAACATGATCCTCCTTTCCACTATACGATTTCAAACATGACCTAGAGACTGATAGGGACACAGATTATACTTTGCATCATTTAGTGACATAGCGATTATCAGCATTTTACTTTCACTGTTATTATCGTACTTGCATGTTTTATGTCATTAATATAAAAATTGCTATTACGTCGCTCTGACGACCTGAGTATGCATGCTCAGACCTCGAGGAAGAACCAGCGCAGGAGTCGGATTTACCTTTCGAGCTGACGGAGATCTGTTCTGGAGTACCTTTTTCTTCTTTTCTGCTTTCCCTAAAGAGATCGTATACTCGAACTTGGTTAGTAGCTCTTCTTGTTTATTTGTAATTTATGAACAATGGAATTTGATGTAATATTTTAGTGATGTGTTTCCTTTACTGCTGTGCTTTGTTTACTGATTACCATGTAATGCTAGAATCCGAAGTGTGACTACGGCGGGATGATTCCTTGACCGTGGGAGCATGGCTGGCCTAGTCATCGCTCGTTTTCCGTATTTTGGGAAGCGGGGCGTGACAGTATTCCTGTAAAGACGCCGATTTCTCTGCGGGTCGACGCGAATCGAGATGCTCTCGTCAAGGACGCTGATTTCCCTGAATCGAGGTATTTGCCAAGGACACTAATTTCTTCGGAGTTGAAACGAATCGAAGTATTCCTGCAAAGACACTGATTTCCTTGCGGGTCGACGCGAATTGAGATGCTCTCGCCAAGGACGCTGATTTCCCTGAATTGAGGTTTTTGCCAAGGACACTAATTTCCTCGGAGTTGAAACGAATCGAGATATTCCTGCAAAGACACTGATTTCCTTGCGGGTCGACGCGAATCGAGATGCTCTCGCCAAGGGCGCTGATTTTCCTGAATCGAGGTTTTTGCCAAGGACGCTAATTTCCCTGGGGTTGAGACGAATCGAGGTATTCCTGCAAAGACGCTGATTTCTCTGCGGGTCGACGCGAATCGAGATGCTCTCGTTAAGGACGCTGATTTCCCTGAATCGAGGAGGTTGCCAAGGACACTGATTTCCTTGGGGTTGAGATGAATCGAGGTATTCCTACAAAGACGCTGATTTTCTTGCGGGTCGACGCGAATCGAGATGCTCTCGTCAAGGACGCTGATTTCCCTGAATCGAGGAGGTCGCCAAGGATACTGATTTCCTTGGGGTTGAGACGAATCGAGGTATTCCTGCAAAGACGCTGATTTCCTTGCGGGTCAACGCGAATCGAGATGCTCTCGTCAAGGACGCTGATTTCACTGAATCGAGGTTTTTGCCAAGGACACTGATTTCCCTGGGGTTGAAACGAATCGAGGTATTCCTGCAAAGATACTGATTTCCTTGCGGGTCGACGCGAATCGAGATGCTCTCGTCAAGGATGATGATTTCCCTGAATCGAGGTTTTTGCCAAGGACACTGATTTCCCTGGGGTTGAAACGAATCTAGGTATTCCTGCAAAGACACTGATTTCCTTGCGGATCGACGCGAATCGAGATGCTCTCGCCAAGGACGCTGATTTCCCTGAATCGAGGGTTTGCCAAGGATACTAATTTCCCTGGGGTTGAGACGAATCGAGGTATTCCTGCAAAGACACTGATTTCCTTGCGGGTCGACGCGAATCGAGATGCTCTCATCAAGGACGCTGATTTCCCTGAATCGAGGTTTTGCCAAGGACACAGATTTCCTCGGAGTTGAGACGAACCGAGGTATTCCTACAAAGACACTGATTTCCTTGCGGGTCGATGCGAATCAAGATGCTCTCGCCAAGGACGCTGATTTCCCTGAATCGAGGTTTTTGCCAAGGACATTAATTTCCTTGGAGTTGAAATGAATCGAGGTATTCCTGTAAAGACACTGATTTCCTTACGGGTCGACGCGAATCGAGATGCTCTCTCCGAGATGCTGATTTCCCTGAATCGAGGTTTTACCAAGGACACTGATTTCCCTGGAGTCGAAACGAATCGAGGTATTCCTGCAAAGACACTTATTTCTCTATGGGTCGACGCGAATCGAGATGCTCTCGTCAAGGATGCTGATTTCCCTGAATCGAGGTTTTTTCCAAGGACGCTAATTTCCCTGGGGTTGAGACGAATTGAGGTATTCCTGCAAAGACGCTGATTTCTCTGCAGGTCGATGCGAATCGAGATGCTCTCGTCAAGGACGCTGATTTCCCTGAATCGAGGTTTTTCCAAAGACATTGATTTCCTCGGAGTTGAGACGAATCGAGGTATTCCTGCAAATACGCTGATTTCTCTGCGGGTCGATATTGGCTATAGTGCCCTCAAGGCAATTATCATAGTCGCAGACAGGTGATCATGATGATTGAGGGAGGACCTATACCGATAAAACAATCTTACTCGAGATGATAGTATGCTATCTGGTTTGTCTTTATCATCATGTATATGTTGATAAAGCCCATAGGATTCTTGCTTGACTACCAGCATTATGATGGCGATCACATACGTGGGAGCTGGGGGTCTATAAGCACATCCTTAAATGTCCCTGGTCATGGGAATATCGAGACTGGGCATCGATACTCTAGTGTAGACCGGTGTATACTTATCTAGACCCTGACGAGGGGCGGTGGCCGGTCTCACAAGCCATTGGTGTTAGTTGTTCACCTAAGATAGTATACAGGTGCTCATTGGGTTATGAGTACACTGGACAGACTTGCCGGGAATATGCTAGTTGGTATTATACCTATAGTCAGATAGCAGTTCCCTGGTGACATGTGTACAGGTTAGTCTGTCGACCTGAGATCGTCATTTGTCTCGTGTGAGTTCCCACTGTGCTTTGATTACTACCCTACCACGGTTCAAAGGAGTCGTGCAAATAGATTTTAGTTGGGTACAGTCCCGAGCCACATAGAGGCAGTGAGCGGATCGTCGGGGATTCGTCTCTCCCGGTATTGGGGGTTGATGTCGCGCAGTGTACGGGTGGCCATCACTAGAAATCCTCGGCCGGGGTATGTGAGAATTACCGATTCAGGATCGATAGTTTCTCGGGTAGTGATGGGTTTCATACCGACACGAATTATCGCGTTGTTAGGGGTCTGATTTTATCCACCCTCTAGACTCGATATGCGATACTCTTAGAAGAACAGACCGGACTGTACGGATATTGTCACTGACAGGTTCAGTAGGGGTTTGGATGAGTTTGCTCGTCGGCCTTTCTTTCGCTCAATACCTGGGTAGCCGTTACTTGCAGCTAGTGCCGCTGACGTGCTTATGGTTAAACCCACTGCCAGCGTATTGACGAGTCTTTAGAGTCCCACACAGAGGGTTTTCACGGTTCAGGCGATATGGTGTAGGCGACGTATGTTGATACATACAGGTGTCCGATTAAATATGTGCACGGACTGCACAGACTTTAATCGGACGGTTGGTGATACTAGCGGCTTAGGATTAAGCCATATTGTTAAATCAAGTTTTGATTCAATAATTTACATATATATATGTATTCTAGTATTATTGCTCACTATTTATTTTCTCTCTTTGGCTATTCGTATTTTCGTACGAATACGCGTATGTGTATTCCGATACATATACCGGGAAGTATTCCGTATTTATACGGAATGGCTTCTAGAAGACGCCACCTCATTATTGATTTTCTTTTGAAAATCATTTTGTTTATAATGAGGTGGAAATGGTGACATGGCATAGGCATGGGTCTTGGTCAAAGCATGGTATTCTACATGTAGTGATTGGTATGGGCTTGTTAATAGTTTATTGTTAATTGGATAAGGTTTTTTTAGGGTGCATTATTTTTGGGGGAGAGAGGGGGGCCGGCCACACTAGATGAGGAGTGGGAACTTGCTCATTTTATGGGGAACTCACTCTCTTACTTCTCTTCATTCATTCATTCACACACCCAAAAAGAAACTTAGCCATTTTTCTCATGCCTTTGATGATCACCTCCACATATTCCATGGTTACTCTATGAGCATTAGATTTTGAGAGAGAATTATAGTGACACTATCCTACACCCCCCCACTCTCTACTACTAGCAATCTTAGAGAGTCGGTTGGTCTGCTTGGCGAACCTGGAGCTTGTGCCGTTTCCCTCGGGTGGATCATCGGAGATGAAGGATGACCGGCGACCAAAATCGATCCGCATCACTAGGAGCTTGGAATTGGTTGAAGACCCGAAGGACTTGGATCATTAGGTATAACCATTTCTATCTCCTTTTGTTACCTTGCTAGTTTTAGGGTTAATGGTTTCGATCTTGGAAATCAGGTAATGGTAGCGCCGGGATTTAGAAAATTTTTGTTCCACATTTGGCCACGGTTCGATGGCCGGGGCGCTCCCATAACCCAACAGTCGACGCGAATCGAGATGCTCTCGTCAAGGACGCTGATTTCCCTGAATCGAGGTTTTTGCCAAGGACGCTAATTTCCCTGGAGTCAAAACGGATCGAGGTATTCCTGCAAAGACACTGATTTCTCTGCGGGTTGACGCGAATCGAGATGCTGATTTCCCTGAATCGAGGAGGTTGCCAAAGATACTGATTTCCTTGAGGTTGAGACGAATCGAGGTATTCCTGCAAAGACACTGATTTCCTTGCGGGTCGACGCGAATCGAGATGCTCTCATCAAGGACGCTGATTTCCCTGAATCGAGTAGGTTTTCAAGGACACTGATTTTCTCGGGGTTGGTTGACTTGTTTCCGAGACGGAGCGTTGATCCGGCGGGGAAGTCATTGGTTGACTCTAGGTTGTCTGTGGACCGTAGAGTCTTGGAACTAGGACTTTGCCGTGGCTTCACTTTGTTGATGGTGTAGTATCTGTGTCCTGCTGGAATGAGGAGGCACACCGTTGTTGGTCTTCGGGCCGTAGATGTGGCCATTGAGATTTAGAACTAAGGACTTTGCCATGGCTCCACTTCGTTGCGACTCTGAGATCGGTCGTTGACGTCACGTATGCATCTTGCTGGAGTAAGGAGAAACGCCGTTGGTGATCTCTAAGCTGTCTGTGAACCGTCGAGATTTGGAACTAGAGGACTTTGCCATGGTTCCGTTGTTTTGACCCTGGGGTCGTTCGTTGACGTCGCATCTGCATCCTGCTGGAGTAAGGAGAAACGTCGTTGGTGATCTCTAGGCTGTCTATGAACCGTCGAGATTTGGAACTAGGGGTTTTGCCATGGTTCCGTTGTTTTGACCCTGTGGTCGTTTGTTGACGTCGCATCTGCATCCTATTGGAGTGAGGAGAAACACCATTGGTGATCTCTTGAGATGCAGATGTTGCCATCGAGACTTGGCTCTCTTTCTCTGATGGAGCCTGGGGAGGAAGGTGTGGTTCCCTCTTTGTTTGTGCCCCTGAATTGTATACAGGGATCGATATGATCTCACCTGTAGGGAAAAAATTTCATTTTATATATTTTTTCTTTCCGCGATGCTCTATCATTTCAGCTTTTTGTATCGCGAAAGTCGCGATTGCCCAATCATTTCGGCTATTTTTTTTACTCGCTTTTTTTTGCGAGTTGCCTAATCATTTCGGCTATTTTGTATGCATATATTTTACTTGCTGATTTTATTGTAAGTTGCCCTATCATTTCGGCTATTTCATATGCATTTTTGTCTCGCTGATTTTTTTATCACGAGTGTGGAACTTGGAATCTGGTGCCACTCTCAGCATCAGCATCGCTACGACTAGAATATTGCCAGGAGCGAATCCTCATTTGCCGTGAAAGGACTTGGGATTTGATACTGATTTAGGCATCAGCATCGCTACAACTGGGATATTGCCAGGAGCGAATCATCATTTGCCTCTTTCGATGTCGAACAAAGGTGGCTTAGCAAACAAGGTTAGGATCCTGTTGACTAAGACTTTTTGACTTTACAAGCCGTAAGGGTCTCATAAAGGTATTTTTCCCTACGAGTCGTGAGGATCTCGTAGGTGCGTTTTCTCCTTAAGAATCGTGAGGATTCTTAAGCGTGTGTTCTCTTATAAGTCGTAAGGATCTTACAAGAGTGTTTTCTCATTGCAAGTCGAGAGGACCTACAAGTGTTTGCTTACCGTGTGAGCATATCCCTAGTCACTGGTTAGACCCTGTTAGGGAAATGTTTATTCGTGCCCGTGGATTGTATACAAGGGTCAATATTGAACTGCCTGTAGGGCAATCTGGGGAGTGTGATGACGGCTTAAGAACAGACTCAGATCCCTGTAGCTTAAAGCTTTTGAATCTTATGAGCCGTGAGGGTCTCATAAGAGGGTTTCTCCTTACGAGTCGTGAGGATCTCGTAAGTGTAACTTCTCCTTAGGAATCGTGGGGATCCCTAAGTGTGTTTCTCCCTTGTGAGTCGTAAGGATCTCACGTGTATTTTCTCCTTATAAGGTCGTGAGGACTTTGTAAGTGTCCTTTAACGAGATTGCGCCCTTTTGGGTTTTCACAAACTCGCCGGTAGTCCTGCAGTTCTTACTCACGGAGCCCTTTCAGGTTTTCATCCGTGCCCATCTCGCTTATGGACGTACCGTTTTTTTTACCACGTCAGAATGTGAACGCCGCGGGTTTGTTGTAGTTTAACGACGTTTCGGTTATCAGCCAGTTTTAAGACATAGTGGTCCATCGTTAGTTTAAGGACGTTTCGGTCCGCAGCCAGTTTTAGGACATAGTGGTCCATGGTTGCCATATTTGAGGCGCATCTCTAGTTTATGGACTTTTTGGTCCGTGGGGCTTTCTCTATGAATGAGCACGATGCCCCCGGCATGTCCATCCTTTTCAGAGCAAGTGGTTGTGGCGGGTTCACCTTCCAGTTTTCGGACAGCGCGAACTTTCCCTGTTGATACTGGTCTTCAACCCTGTTTTTGAAGACGTAGCAATCTTCGATCGGATGGCCCAATACTCGGTGGTAGGGGCAGTAACTGGGATCGTTGACATCGTTCAATTGTAGTTAGTGTCTCGACTCCGGTAGAGAGATGAGCCTGTTGCGCACTGCTAGTTCGAACAGTCTTCTTGTTTTATCCCGGGGAAACGAGTAAGGACGTCTCATTTTCTCATCGAGGGATTGCCGCTTTTTGCTTTGGCGAACAACCGGTCTCGGGCCACTCGGTTGTTGTTGAGCGTTGGCGACGAAGGTTGTTTTCCCTTTCCCCTTCTCATTCCGAGGATCTGTCTTTGAGGAGGAATGTTTATGGCCCATCTGGTCCATTTGGGCCAGTTTGTCAATCAAGACCTGGAAAGTGGTCGGCTTGAAGAACATCATGAATTGGGAGATGGTTGCCTGAGGGTCAAGGGTCCCCACGAACATGCCCACGGCAGGAGCCTCCTCTATGCGCTGTTCGCACATTGACCATAAATTTCGCCACCGTATCGGGTACTGGACCCAGGTTTCGCCTGGCTTCACCCTGGCATTTATGAGTGCCGTGATTGGGGTACGTTCGCTAGCGCTCGCAAAATGTTGGGTGAATAGCAGCTCCATCTCTGCAAATGTCTTGATAGAGTCATTCTGGAGTTACGAATACCACTCGAATGCTGTCTCCGACAAGCTGCCAACAAACTAGCGGAGCAGTAGTTTATCATCACCTCCAGTGTTACCGCACAGAGCCCTAAATTGAGCAACGTGCTGGTGTGGATTTCCCGTCCCCTTATATACGTGGAATTTGGGGATCGTGTATCCCGGTGGGTACTTTATCTGGTCGTACCAACTCGGATAGGGTCGTCCAGTCTTAACAATTTGCCCAGCCGCTTCATTCGCCTGATGAACTCGTATCTGCCGAGCGATGTAATCATCCAAGGCGGCTTTTGAGATGGTCTCCTCTTTGGCTGCTGAACAAGTCGGAAGAGGGTTTGACGTCTCCACTCGGTCGTCCTCGAGGATAATTGGAGGACCTTCAGCAGGAGGATCTGGCTGTAACATCATCCCAACCATGTTTTGGAATAAGAACGCCATTCGTTTTATGTTGGCAGCTTGTTCCGCTGTCTCTTTGTCCTTCTTCTCGAGGATTCTGCGGAGGAACTCAGCATCAGTTTCTTGTTCTTGACGTTGCTCCGACGACGTCTCCGAGCTTTCTTTTGGCCCTGTGAGTACAACCATCTGTGTCAACATTTCCTGGAGCTTCTGTTGTTGCTCCTGGGCCTTTGTTACAGATCTGGTGAGTGGTCGATAGCCCGTAAAGATACGGCTATCCTCTTTCCCGGATGCCATATAGATAGTATGTACTACCATGCCCCTAGACTTGGGGCGTTTGGGTTCAGTGCCCTTACGATTCGTCGCGGACACATGGATTTTCTCCGGCCTTCTCCTCTTGTGAGCGGTCGAAGTTGAGGGAGCCGTTGCAGTGGGCACCCAAGTAGCTGTTGCCTTCTGCGGTACGACAGAGTGGTCCTCTTCTTGCCAAACCTTCATCTTTTTCTGTCGACGGAGATAGCCTTGATCTATCACGGAGTCCTGGACCCGTCGCCAAGCTTTATAAATTTTAGAGGACAGCCACTAAGGGGGCTGCTCTAGCTTCTCCTTTGTAGCGTTCTCCATTGGTGGAGGAGATCTTTTTAATACAGCAGTCAGAGAGTTTTTGCGCACCCTCCTTAGCGGTTCAAAGCTGTTCCCAGTTGGAACAGCAGCATCGATTTCCACCGTTGGAGCCGGCGGAGTCAGTCCAGAAGGAGAGTTGCCCCCAGCCTTCCTTACTCGGCGCCAGTGGCGACGTCGAGCGTGTCGAGCCGTTGGGATTATCTCAGCTGTAGGGGTAACTTCCTCATGTCCCCTGCGTTGGTAAGAAGTTGTCGTTGTCAGCCTATTGAAGACTGATGTCCGCTGAGTGGGGATAGCTAACCTATCGAAGGCAGACTTCCGAGAAGGGGAAACAGCCTTGACGATTTCGCCTAGAACGAGAGCTAAAACGGATAGTCTTGTGAAGACCGACCCCTTGGCAGGAGAAGCCGTTTTGACGACTTCGGGAGCAGGGATGGCTATCCTCTTCGGGATAACCTTTTCTGGAATTGCATGCTTCTTCATGGGCCCACATGAACTTTGGCCTAACCTGTCAAAGGATGAGGCGCTTGGTTTGGGCGACCCGCTGAGAGGGGCCGCAGTAGTGATAAGCCGATCAAAGACCGACTTCTTCGGGGCTTCTTGCAACGGCAAAGGGGCATTGAAGCTCATTGGTGGGAGCATGATCCCAAAGAACAGCCCAGTGGTGGCCTGAGTTACCTGCTCCGCTGGCATCTTGAAAAGGGAGGCCGCTTGAGGCCCGTAGGTCACTCCTCCGGCGAGGATGGAGTGGGAGTTGTTGCAATGGGTGCAGTTTGAAACCATTAATCTTCTGTTTTCTGCACGGAGCAAGACACCAAATCTTAGTACCTCGAATCCAGAGGCAACCATAGCAAACAGCGATTCGTTCGCGAAACACGACACACGAAGTGTGGAGTGGAAAGAGGAAAAGGTCCCACCGGGCGTGCCAGAATCTGTTCCCCTTTGGAACACGGAGACGGGACCGCGTAGGTCCGTCTTGCCTGAATTTAGGGGCAGATACTAATTGGTGCTATCCGTCCACCTCTTCGAAAATGCCAAGTTGATTTATGACACCATGTATCGAAGGCTTAAACGGATGCGGTCGATATAGCAGACTTCGTCAGATTCCCCCTCGTTGAGGGGCTTTTGATTGTGGGGACGCTCTTCCCTGCAGGCGCAAGCCCCTGCAGTTAATTACGTTACCGCATCGCGGTAACCACTTTCTCCTTCTCCAGATGGTCTCTTCGTGTCGTGGGTGTTTGTTTTGTTTTTGGTTGCCCGTGGATTGTATACGGAGACTAATTTATTTTGTCGCCCGTAGGACGTGGATTAGTCCAAATCCGTATTTTCTTAGCTTTAGGTTTGGGATTAGGTTTAAGGATACGTTAGTCTCATTTGAGACTAAGATCAACTTAAACGTTTGTTAAGGATATGTTAGTCTAATTTTTAGACTAAGATCAACTTAACGGGATCGTTTAAATCCAACAAGAGAACATTTGGGCTCTATTGTTTAGTTTAGGGGCATTGCGGTCGATTACCAGTTTAAGGACATAGTGGTCCAGTGTTAGTTTAAGGACATCACGGTCCAAGGTTAAGGACATCATAGTCCGTGGGTTTAAAGGGACCCCACAGTCCAGTTTAAAGACGTCATAGTCTATGAAATGTATGGTTATCGGAACCCGTCACCTCTCTGAAGACGTTGAAGAATTACAACGACAAATATCAGAGGAGTGAAGAGATGTACCTTTGAACCAAACTTGATTGGGAGATCTGTTGTCTAATTTGGAACTAAGATCAATTAATTAGATTATGAGCATATTGGCTCGGTTAAATCTGAATTGAGGACTTATGGCCAATTTGGGCTAAGTCCAATTAAATTTGGAATGTTGTCCCTTTGTTGGCCTGTTGAACATTTGTCTGGGTTCAGCCCCCCTATTATTTAGCAATGCTAAACAGGGGTTTGGGGGCTCTGACAATATTTTGTCTTTGGCTGAGCACTAACCATTCATTATAGCTCTGGATTTTAAGGTTCATTTGAAGGGGAGATTTGCCTCTGGAAAACTTAGCCAGTTTAGGCTAAACTTGGGTTTAAAATAGTGTTAAACACTAGAGGATATTTGGCGATCACGTGCTCCCACGTGATGTGTTGAAAATAGTGTTAAACACTAAGGACAAAGCACTTAAAGTAGTGTTAAACACTAAAATTGAATTGGTCACGTGGGGTCACGTGAGGCATCTGAAGATGGGGCCAGACTTTCTTTATTTTATTCTCAGAGTATTCAAATAAGTGTTAAACACTTTTAGTCTTTAAGGCCATCACGTGTGAGCACGTGATGTGCATCCATGCACTGGATATTAAAGGGATTTGTTAGGGGTCGTGTGGGGACACGTGAGGGCGCCCATGCATTGGATTTTAATCCTTCGGTTCTTTCCATCTTCTAATTTTTAAAGAGGTGTTTGTCATGGGTCACGTGGGGACACGTGAGGCACCCAAAGTCTGTTCTGCCCTTGGCTTTGTTCTCTTTTATTTTGAGGGTCACGTCGGTTCACGTGAGGCATTGCCTCTGGGCTAATTCCTTTTTATTTTGAGGAGTCCATTAAAGGGTCACGTGGGGGAACGTGAGCATGCCTTATTCATTCCTTTTTGTTCGTTGGGATGAAAGGTCACGTGTTACCACGTAATCATGTTAGATACTTGATCTTTATGTGCATGGAGAGTTTTAAGTCTTTTGTTTTTAAGAATTAAATTCTTTTATAGGGTTAAACCCTAGTTCTGTTTAGAGGAATTAAATTCCTATGTATTTGAAAGAATTAAATTCTTATGTAGGGTTAAACCCTAGTTTCATTTGGAGGAATTAGATTCCTATGAATTTGGGGGAATTAAATTCCTTAAACTCAATTCTCCCTCTAAGTTTTGGATCTGCATGGCAAAATCTTCCCGATGAGAATTAAATTCTCAACTTGTGGGGAGATCTGCTTCTGAAGATCTTCAACCAAAGGAAGAATTAAGTTCTTATTCAGAAGAGTTAAACTCTTAATTTGAGAATTAAATTCTCTTTTGTTTTATGGAGCTTAGATCTATTTCCCCTTTTTCACCTAGAGTTTCTTTCTCTTTCGAAGAAATCTTCTTTTCTCTCTTGAGAATTAAATTCTCCTCTTTCTCTTTTTTTCTCTCTTGAAAATTAAATTCTTCTCTCTTTTTTTTTCTCTCTTGAGAATTAAATTCTCCTATCTTTTTTTTTTCTTTCTGTTCTTCTCCCAAAAAAAAGTAGATCCATTTTCTTCTCTTCTTGGCTCCTATTTATAGGTGAAAGAAAAGAATCAATTTGTGCGCCATAGGAGCTTGCTCCCCCCCTCATAATGCGCATATGCGCAAGCGCCATGTGCGCCATGTGCAATGCACGTGCACCGGCCACATGCGGGCCACGTGCAACGCACGTGAGCCAAACACGTGCAACGCACGTGGGAGTATTCCATAATACTCAAAGGAGATTATTTCTCCATAAGAGCTTGCTCCCCCCCCCATAGTGCGCATATGCGCAAGCTCCATATGCGCTACGTGCAAATATGTGTGCCGAACACGTGCGACGCATGTGCGCGAACGCAAAAAAGCCTTTTTCAGCAGCGAGAAGCTTAAGCTCCAGCCTGTTCTTTCCCCCTAATGAGTGGGATATGGTTCAAAGGGTACATCCCTCCACACCTTCGATATATGGCGCTGTAATCTCTCAGTGTCGTCGGAGAGGTGGTGGGTCCCAACGACCAATAATCCTTCTTTTCAAAAAAAAAAGAAAAGAAACAAAAAAGAGAGAGACGGAAACATAGAGAGGACCCCCCCATAAGCTTTGAGAGATTTCAGAAAGAAGAGCCAAGCTCTCAGAGAAAGAAGATTGTTCTTCAAGGTAAAAATATGATGATGAACAGAGAGATGAAATCATCTCATAATTAATTTAAAAAAAGAAGAATTAACTTCTTTAAAGATCATAGATCTAAAAAGACCAAAGTCTTTCACAGAGAGATCAAAAGAATCTCATCACAAAACAAGAAGAAGAACATAATTCTTCTCACAGATCATAGATCTACACGACTAAGGTCATTTATACAAAGAGATCATGAACATCTCATTATAAACAGAGGGGGGAAAGAAAAATTCAATTCTCTTAAGGATCATAAATCCATAAAGGCAAAGCCTTTCATCAATATAAGAGATTGAAGCATCTCCTATAAAAAAAAAGAACTTTTAGTCTCGTTTTGGATCAAAAAAGTTGATCAGTTAGTGCTTGCGCTCATAAGATAGTGCTCTGCTCTCAAGATTGGCGCTCAGCGCCAAGCACGACATGTGTCCCATACATGTGCACCACTTAACAGTTAGCGCTTTGCGCTCTTGAAATAGCGCCTTGCGCTCATGGACAGGCGCTCAGTGCCAGGCGCACCACGTGCTTCTCATATGTGCGCCACTAAACAGATAGCGCAATGCGCTCATAAACCAGCGCTCTGCGTTTATTAACTGGCGCTAGCACCAAGCGCGACACGTGTCCCTCATGTGTGCGCTACTCGGCAGAAGCGCACTGCGCTCTTTGACTGGCGCAAAGCGCTAAGCGCACTGTGTGTTGCGCTGATAGAACATAAATTGTTCTTTAATAAAGCCCAGAGCTATGATGAATGCTCAGCATTCAATAAAAGACAAAAATATTGTCAGAATTAAAATAAATGCTCAGCATTGTTAAAAGGACCAAGCCCAAATAAATGCTCAACAGCCCAAAATAAATGTTAAACATTTTAACTTGATTGGACTTAGCCCAAGATTGGCCATAAGTTTTCAATTCAGATTGACTGAGCCTATATGCTCATAAATCTTTTAACCAGATCTTAGCTCCAAATTGGACTACAGATCTTTCAACCAAAATTGGTTCAAGAGTACATCTCTTTACTCCTCTGATATTTATCGTTGTAATCCTTCAACGGCTTCAGAGAGGTGACGGGTCCCGACAACCATACATTTCATAGACTATGACGTCTTTAAACTGGACTGTGGGGTCCTTAAGCCCATGGACTATGATGTCCTTAACCTCGGACTGTGGGGTCCCTTTAAACCCACGGACTATAATGTCCTTAACCTTAGATTGTGGGGTCCTTTAAACCCACGGACTATGATGTCCTTAACCTCAGACTGTGGGGTCCTTAAACTCATGGACTATGATGTCCTTAACCTCGGACTGTGGGGTCCTTAAGCCCATGGACTATGACGTCCTTAACCTTGGACCACCATGTCCTTAAACTGGTAATCGGTCGCAATATCCCTAAACTAAACAATAGAGCCTAAATGCTCTCTTGTTGGTTCTAAACGATCCCGTTAAATTGATCTTAGTTTAAAAATTAGACTAACGTATCCTTAACAAACGTTTAAGTTGATCTTAGTCTCACATGAGACTAACGTATCCTTAAACCCCAACCCTAAACCCAAATCTAAGAAGATACGGATTTGGACTAATCCACGTCCTACGGACGACAACATAAATTAGTCTCTGTATACAATCCACGGGCAACCAAAACAAAACAAACACCCACGACACGAAGTGACCATCTGGAGAAGGAGAAAGTGGTTACCGCGATGCGGTAGCGTAATTAACTGCAGGGGCTTGCGCCTGCAGGGAAGAGCGTCCCCACAATCAAAAACCCCTCAACAAGGGGGAATCTGACGAAGTCTGCTATATCGTCCTCATCCGTTTAAACCTTTGATACATGATGTCATAAATCAACTTGGCATCTTCGGAAAGGTGGACAGATAGCACCAATTAGCATCTGCCCCCAAAATTCAGGCAAGACGAACCTACGTGGTCGCGTCTCTGTGTTTCGGCGGAGAACAGATTCTGGCACGCTCGGTGCGACCTTTTCCTCTTTCCACTCCACACTTCGTGTGTCGTGTTTTTCTGCGATCAGATAATCGCGGTGTGTATGTTTTTGGTTGCCCTTAGGGGAGTGGATACTGAAGCCGGCATTTTGTCTCTATGAAGAATGGCGTTTGCTCCCACCCTAGCAACTCAGGCTCTGTCATATCCGATGGTGTCAAGTATGGGTCACTTGCAGCTTCAAATATCTGCAATCCGGCTCTTCAAGAAATCAACGGGCTTCTTTTTGGGTCGATACTCCCACCTTCCACCCTCGGTGCCTCAACGTCGAAGGAGGAAGCCCGGAAGAAGTCTGTCTTCTACAGGCTGGCTCCCCAAGTAGCAGCTTTGCCGACGAAATCAGTCCTCAAACAACTGGCACATGCCAAGGACCAAGGTCGACGCAGGGGGCAAAATATTCAAGCTCTCAAAGAAAACGGGGGGCAGGTTTGGCAAAATTCTGAAGCTAATCAAATCCCGGCCGTAAGAAATGGTCGACGTCGATATCAGCGTCATACAAAATGAGCTGGGAGCAGTTCTCCGTATGGTCCTGTTTCAACCCCAGTGGTGAATGTTGTTGTTCCAACTGGGAACAGCTTCAAATTGTTGTGAAGGGTCAGACAAAATTCTCCTACCGCAATATTGAAGAAGTCTCCGTAGCCTATGGAGATCCCACGAGAGCATAAATCAGTTCGCTCACTGAGACAACTTTCCTCATCTATATATAAGGCGTGGAAGCAGGTGAAGGGGACTCAACCCAAGACGGACCCTGATACAGCGGTTCCTCCCAAAACCAAAGCGGCTTTTCATAACAAGAGGCCTAATAAAGCTCAAGTGCCTGGAGCAAACTCCAAAGGACAAAACTCCAAACACCCCAAACTTGGGGGCACGGTAGTTCACATAGTCTATGTGGTGAATTCCAAAGACGAAGTTCGAGCTTCTACTAGTCACCGACCTCAAACTCGGTCCCTGACAAAAGTTCAACTGCAACGTTAAAAGTTGCAGGAGATGCTTGCTCAGGCGGCACCACTCTCTAATCCATCGTCTAAGGCAAATCCCGAAGACGCACATGGAGAAAGAATAGAGAAGGAGTCGGATATTGATTTCCTAAGCGTGCTCTAAAAAAGAGAGATGCAAAAGCGGCAGAAATGTCCATTAAAATGAACCAGATGGCCTTTCTGATTCAGAATATGGCTGGAATGATGGTTCAATCGGAACCACTAGCAGATGAACTGCCGGTAGTCGGTCTTAAAGATAAGGATGGCATTTCAAATCCTCTGCAAAGCTCATCAATGGCTGAGGTGGAAATGATTCCTAAAAGCAAAGCTGAATGAATATATCGCTCAGCAAATCGAAGCTCACTACGCCAGTGAAGCCGCAAATAGATCAATCAAGATTGGTCGACCGTATCCGACATGGCATAATCAAATACAGTACCCTCCAGAGTACACACTTCCAACGTGCCACATATACAAAGGAACTGAGAATTCCCACCGGCACATTGCGCGATTTGAACCCATGTGCGACAATACCATATACTTCTCCTCTAACAGTTCATCGGCTGTCTGGCGGGCATTGCCTTTGAATAGTATGCGGAACTCCTGAATGACTCTATGAATACCTTCGACGAAATGGAGATACCCTCCTGTCAGAGATTCGCTAGTGTGAATAAACGCATTACCGTGACGGCATTGGTCAACGAAAGGGTTAGACCGAATGAGACTTGGGTTCAATGTGTTACCCGATGGCGAAATCTCTGGTCAAATACAAGCAACGCATCGATGAAGTTACAGCCATGGGAATACTCATAGCCACCTTTGACCCAAATTCAAATGCTTCCTCGTATATGGTCCTCTTCAAGCCGACAGCCTTCCAAGAGCTCATGGATAAAATGACTCGATTGGATCAGCTGAGTCAAGACCCTTCATCATCTGATGAAGATGAATGAAAAACGGAGGTAAGGTGGTATTTGTCGCCGATGCTCAACAAAAAAAATGAGCGACTTTGAAACAACCTGTCACCAAAAATAGCAACGGCGTGGGTACTCGCTCCCCTCCCCCGAGGTATACACAGGGGGCATATTTCTCACTGGAGGAAGAATCTCTACGTAAGATGGTCCTTTCTTCTCAAAGAATAGAAAGGATATCAAGGGGCTTACAAACGAGTCCTGCAGTCAAGTGGAATATCCTACTTGAAACCCCAAAAAAAAACGGTATGTCCACAAGCAAAATGGGCACGGATGAAAACCCGAAAGGGCGCCGTGAGTAAAAACAGCCGGATACCGGCGATGTTTGTGAAAACCCGAAAGGGCGCAGACTCGTTAAAAAAAAGGTATGTCCACAAGCAAAATGGGCACGGATGAAAACCCGAAAGGGCTTCGTGAGTAAAAACAGCAGGGCTACCGGCGCGTTTGTGAAAACCCGAAAGGGGGCAATCTCGTTAAAAGACAATTGTAAGGTCCTCTCGACCCTGTAAGGAGAAACCACCTGCGTGAGATCCTTACGACTCACAAAGGAGAAACACACTTAGGATCCCACGATTCCTAAGGAGAAATTACACTTACGAGATCCTCACGACTCATAAGGAGAATTCCCCTTTGAGACCCTCACGGCTCATTGGATTCAAAAGACTTAAGCTACATAGATCTGAACCTGTTCTTAAGCAATCACAACTTCTAGTATTGCCCTACAAGCGTTTCAATATTGACTCTGTATACAATCCACGGACGCGAATAAACATTTCCCTAACAAAGTCCCACCAAAGACTGGGGATATGCTCGC
Source organism: Agapanthus africanus (assembly GCA_030015575.1). Lineage (NCBI taxonomy): Eukaryota > Viridiplantae > Streptophyta > Magnoliopsida > Asparagales > Amaryllidaceae > Agapanthus > Agapanthus africanus. Next base: position 417,698,247 of record JASDDO010000016.1, read on the forward strand.
ATAGCGAACGACACTTGTAAGTCCTCTCGACTTATAAGGAGAAAACACTCTTGTAAGATCCTTACGACTTATAAGAGAACACACACTCAGGAATCCTCACGATTCCTAAGAAGAAAATGCACCTACGAGATCCTCACAACTCGTAGGGAGAAATACATTCATGAGACCCTAACGGCTCATGAAGTTAAAAGCCTTAGTCAACAGGATCTTAACCCTGTTTACTAAGCCACCATTGTTCGATATCGACAGAGGCAGATGATGATTCGCTCCTGGCAATATCCCAGTTGTAGCGATGCTGATGCCTAAATCGATATCAAATCCCAAACTCGCAGCGAAAAATCAGCGAGCCACAAATGCATATGAAATAGCCGAAATGATGGGGCAACTTGCAACAAAATCAGCAAGTAAAATATATGCATACAAAATAGTCGAAATGGTTGGGCAACTCGCAATAATAAGCAGCGAGTGAATAAAACAAATAGCCAAAATGATTGGGCACCGCGAAAAATAACCGAAATGATTGGGCAATCGCGACTTTCGCGATATAAAAGCTGAAATGATAGAGCATCGCGGAAAGAAAAATATATAAAATGAATCTTTTTGCCCTACAGACGAGATCACATTGATCCTTGTATACAATCCAGGGGCACAAAACAAAGAGAGAACCATATCATCCCACCATGCTCTATTGAAAAGAGAGCCAAGTCTCGATGGCAACATCTACAGCCTGGAGACTCACAACGGCGTTCCTCCTCATCCTAACAAGATGCGAAAGTGACACAACGAAACGGAGCCACGGCATAGTCCTTAGTTCCAAATCTTAACGGCAATATCTACAGCCTAAAAATCAGCAAAGGTGATCCTCCTCATTCCAACAGGACTCGGACGCAACATCACCAAATGGAACCACGGCATAGTCCCTAGTTCCAAATCTCGACGGTTCACAGACAACCTAGAGACCAACTCGACATTCTTTTCGTTACAGCAGACGCAACGCCAAATCAAACGAAGCGAAGGCCAAATTCCTAGCTTCAAAGTCTTGACAGTAACTCATATAAAACCTGAAAGACTATCGAAGATCATCCCACACCAGCGCGGAGTGGTCACCACCTCGACGTTCGTCTCGATACAGCAGACGAGATGTCATCCCAGCGTTCTTCCCCCTGCAGGATTCAGATGCAACAATCAAACAATGAAGCAAAGGCAAAATTCATAGCTTCAGGGTCTTGACAGCAACTCATATAAAACCTGAAAGACTATCGGAGATCATCCCACACCAACGCGGAATGGTCACCACCTCGACGTTCGTCTCAATACAGTAGATGAGATGTCACCACAGCGTTCTTCCTCCAACAGGATTCGGACACGCCAAATCAAACAATGAAGCAAAGGCAAAATTCCTAGCTTCAAAGTCTTGACGGTAACTCATATAAAACCTGAAAGACTATCGGAGATCATCCCACACCAGCGCGGAGTGGTCACTACCTCGACGTTCGTCTCGATACAGCAGACGGGATGTCATCCCAGCGTTCTTCCCCCAGCAGGAGTCAGACGCGACAATCAAACAACGGTGCCACGGCAAAATCCCTAGTTCCAAACCTCGACGGTTCACCCGCAACCTAGAGACAAACGCGACATTCGTCTCGATACAGCAGACGCAATACCAGCAAAGGAAATATTCCTAGCTTCAGGGTCTTGACGGCAACTCATATAAAACCTGAAAGACTATCAGAGGTCATCCCACACCAGCGCGGAGTGGTCACCACCTCGACGTTCGTCTCGATACAGCAGACAAGATGTCACCACAGCGTTCTTCCTCCAGCAGGATTTAGACGCGACAATAAAAAAACGGAGCCACGGCAAAATCCCTAGTTCCAAACCTCGACGGTTCACCCGCAACCTAAAGACAGCCGCGACATTCGTCTCGTTACAGCAGACACAATGCCAGTAAACGAAGTAAAGGCCAAATTCCTAGCTTCAGGGTCTTGACGGCAACTCAGATAAAACCTGAAAGACTATCGGAGATCATCCTACACCAGCGCAGAGTGGTTATGACTCATCGGGGCTCCCAAACTGAGCCTAACCTCAAGTAAAAAGCGGCATGGCAAAATTCCTAATGCTTGCTCTTCCGACGGTCAAACTGCCTAGGAAGATTGCTTGAAGACGTCTTGTCCAGCCCTCGAAGGGATTAGAGACACGACAGTCGCAAGGCTACTCGAATAGCAAGATTGCCTATCGAGGAATACATCAGCCAACGCGACGGTACGACGGGCAAAACCCTAGTACCACAGACCCTAACATACCTTTGTCGTAAAGAGCAGAGGTTAACTGTGACGTTAGGACATTCTTGCGAGAACTTCACGATTCGTCTCGAATCGTGAGGAAATTAGATTCCTTGCGAGAACTTCTCGATTCGTCTTGACTCGTAGGGAAAAGCCTTAGGCATTGAAAAAAAAACTGTTTCGTAAGCACTGGGGCCCTCCAAGTCAGTCTAAGATAGGCGCTTGCATACTATTCACGGGCCACACTCTCCGAAACCGAACATCGACAAGGAGGGAAACAACCACTTACGAGTCCTCTCGACTTGTAAGCGGGAAAATTCTCTTGGGAGATCCTTATGACTCTCAAGAGAAAACACACTTAGGAATCCTCACGATTCTTAAGGAGAAAATACACCTACAAGATCCTCTCGACTCGTAGGGAGAAAAATCTTTATGAGACCTTCATGGCTCATAAAGTTGAAAAGTTTTAGACGGCAGATCTGAACATGTTTCCTAAGCCATCGCTACCTTACAAAGAGTCTAAGATGAACTGTTATCCACCATCTATGGCCCACACTTGCCAAAGTTATATGCCACTTAAATGGAGAAGTTACTCATGAGCATATAAACTACTTCACGTCAGAGTAAGACATAAAGAAATAGAAGGGTGTGGCTCATGGGGCTGAGGGTTTGGAACTATATCCCTTAAGAGTCGAGATTGGAGTCAATGATAAATGACGACGCTTGTGTCCGCTCGTTATCTTCTCAAATCTAGATCCTGAAAATTATATACCAACCCGAAACTGGTCCTACGCCATGCATAACTCTGCACTACTTCACCCACGTATATACTTACGTGGGTAAAGTAGTGGGGGGCATTTGTTCCTGCCAAAATTTTTTGCGCAAAAGAGCCCAAGGTATCAAATGGCAGCGATACGCTTAAGAAAATGCGAACCAGTATTTTCCGGGATGTATTTTGACAAACTTCCGAATGAGAAACAGCTAAATTTCGATGGTATCAAAAGCTTCTTGAAAAATCCTTCGATTTGAGATATTATGGGCCTCATAATTCATCCAGGATCAAAACTTATGAGCAAATGTGCTACGCACGTGTAATCTAAAGAAGAAAATGTGAACCAGTATTTTCCGGGCTGTATTTTGAAAACCCCCCGAATAAGAAACAGCTAAATTCTGATGGTATTAAAAGTGTCTCGAAATATCCTTCGATTTGATATATTATGGGCCTCATAATTCATCCGGGATCAAAACTTATGAGCAAATGTGCCACGCACGTGTAATCTAAAGTAATGCTCTACTACATGGGAAATGCATTTTTAGTCCCACATCGGGAAAAAGAGAGATCCTTTCTCTACCACTCCCATATAAATAAGAGGGGATACCTTTTAGAAAATGATGAGTATTCCATAATACTCAAAGGAAATTATTTCTCCATAGGAGTTTGCCCCCCCATGATGCGCATATGCGCAAGCGCCATGTGCGCCACATGCAATGCACGTGTGCCGGCCACATGCGCGCCACGTGCAATGCACGTGAGCCAAACACGTGCAAGGCACGTGGGAGCATTCCATAATACTCAAAGGAGATTATTTCTCCATAGGAGCTTGCTCCCCCCCTTATAATGCGCATATACGCAAGCGCCATGTGCGCCATGTGCAATGCACGTGCACCGGCCACATGCGCGCCACGTGCAACGCACGTGAGCCAAACACGTGCAACGCACGTGGGAGTATTCCATAATACTCAAAGGAGATTATTTCTCCATAGGAGCTTGCTCCCCCCCATAGTGCGCATATGCGCAAGCTCCATGTGCGCTACGTGCAAACATGTGCGCCGAACACGTGCGCCCAACACGTGCGACGCATGTGCGCGAACGCAAAGAAGCCTTTTTCAGCAGCGAGAAGCTTAAGCTCCAGCCTGTTCTTTCCCCCTAATGAGTGGGATATGGTTCAAAGGGTACATCCCTCCACACCTTCGATATATGGCGCTGTAATCTCTCAGTGTCGTCGGAGAGGTGATGGGCCCCAACGACCAATGATCCTTCTTTTCAGAAAAAAGGAAAAGAAACAAAAAAAGAGAGAGACAGAAACATAGAGAGGAACCCCCCCATAAGTTTTGAGAGATTTCAGATAGAAGAGCCAAGCTCTCAGAGAAAGAAGATTGTTCTTCAAAGTAAAAGATGATGATGAACAGAGAGATAAAATCATCCCATAATTAATTTAAAAAAAGAAGAATTCATTTCTGTAAAGATCATAGATCTAAAAAGACCAAAGTCTTTCACAGAGAGATCAAAAGAATCTCATCACAAAACAAGAAGAAGAACATAATTCTTCTCACAGATCATAGATCTACAAGACTAAGGTCTTTTATACAAAGAGATCATGAACATCTCATTATAAACAGAGGGGGGAAAGAATAATTCAATTCTCTTAAGGATCATAGATCCATAAAAGCAAAGCCTTTCATCAATACAAGAGATTGAAGCATCTCCTATAAAAATAAGAACTTTTAGTCTCTTTTTGGATCAAAAAAGTTGATCAGTTAGCGCTTGCGCTCATAAGATAGCGCTCTGCTCTCAAGATTGGCGCTCAGCGCCAAGCACGACATGTGTCCCATATGTGTGCGCCACTTAACAGTTAAGGCTTTGCGCTCTTGAAATAGCGCCTTGCGCTCATGGACTGGCGCTCAGCGCCAGACGCACCACGTGCTGCTCACGTGTGCGCCACTAAACTGATAGCGCAATGCGCTCATAAACCAGCGCTCTGCGCTTATTAACTTGCGCTAGCGCCAAGCGCGACACGTTTCCCTCATGTGTGCGCTACTCGGCAGAAGCGCACTGCGCTCTTTGACTGGCGCCAAGCGCACTGTGTGATGCGCTGATAGAACATAAATTGTTCTTTAATAAAGCCCAGAGCTATGATGAATGCTCAGCATTCAATAAAAGACAAAAATTTTGTCAGAATTAAAATCAATGCTCAGCATTGTTAAAAGGGCCAAGCCCAAATAAATGCTTTACAGCCCAAAATAAATGTTAAACATTTTAACTTGATTGGACTTAGCCCAAAATTGACCATAAGTCCTCAATTCAGATTGACTGAGCCCATATGCTCATAAATCTTTTAACCAGATCTTAGCTCCAAATTGGACTACAGATCTTTCAACCAAAATTGGTTCAAGGTTACATCTCTTTACTTCTCTGATATTTATCGTTGTAATCCTTCAACGTCTTCAGAGAGGTGACGGGTCCCGACAACCATACATTTCATAGACTATGACATCTTTAAACTGGACTGTGGGGTCCTTAAGCCCATGGACTATGATGTCCTTAACCTCGGACTGTGGGGTCCCTTTAAACCCACGGACTATGATATCCTTAACCTTGGATTGTGGGGTCCTTTAAACCCACGGACTATGATGTCCTTAACCTCGGACTGTGGGGTCCTTAAACTCATGGACTATGATGTCCTTAATCTCGGACTGTGGGGTCCTTAAGCCCATAGACTATGACGTCCTTAACCTTGGACCACCATGTCCTTAAACTGGTAATCGACCGCAATGTCCCTAAACTAAACAATAGAGCCCTAATGCTCTCTTGTTGGATCTAAACGATCCCGTTAAGTTGATCTTAGTCTAAAAATTAGACTAACGTATTCTTAACAAACGTTTAAGTTGATTTTAGTCTCAAATGAGACTAACGTATCCTTAAACCCCAACCCCAAACCCAAATCTCAGAAGATACGGATTTGGACTAATCCACGCCCTACGGGCGACAACATAAATTAGTCTCCGTATACAATCCACGGGCAACCAAAACAAAACAAACACCCAAAACATGAAGTGACCATCTGAAGAAGGAGAAAGTGGTTACCGCGATACGGTAGCGTAATTAACTGCAGGGGCTTGCGCCTGCACGGAAGAGCGTCCCCACAATCAAAAACCCCTCAACGAGGGGGAATCTGACAAAGTCTGCTACATCGGCCGCATCCGTTTAAACCTTCGATGCATGATGTCATAAATCAACTTGGTATCTTCGGAGAGGTGGACGGATAGCACCAATTAGAATCTGCCCCCAAAATTCAGGCAAGACGAACCTACGCGGTCGCGTCTCTGTGTTTCGGCGGAGAACAAACCCATCACATGTCTGCACGTGACCTCTGGTCACGTGTGGGCACGTGATGCCCCATTGGGGTATTCCTTGCTGTTTTATTATATCTTTTAATCCCTTTCAGTGGGTTTAAAGGCCTATCATGTGTCGGCACGTAACCCCATTTAATTATTTATTTTATTCAGTGCCTATAGATTTTGCCTGTAAATGGTCACGTGTCTGCACGTGAGCCCCGGTCACGTGTGGGCACGTGATGCCTCATAACTTTTGATCCCGGATGAATTATGATGCCCATAATATATCAAATCGAAGGGTTTTTCGAGACGCTTTCAATACCATCAGAATTTAGCTATTTATCATTCAGGAGTTTATCAAAATACAGCCCGAAAAATACTGGTTCGTATTTCCTTAAGCGTGCCGCTGCCATTTGATACTTTGGGCTCTTTTGTGCAAAAATTTTTGGCGGGAACAACTAATTGTGGAATTAGTGAAGCAAACACCCTATACTAAATAGCAAGTAGTAGTAGATGATGAAGTAGGAAGTGGGTTCACTTTAGATTTATTTTTCTCACACTAATTCTTTACTTAGAAAAAACCTAGTGAGCCTTTTCTTTTGATGAAGAAGAAGAAGAATGAACTCATGAGGTTAGAAATGCAACCATGGTGAGTTAATATGCCATGCCTAACTCATGTAGAGAATAAACCATAGTCATGTGTTAATGTTGGGTTAACAAATATCTTAAGTAAGACAAACAAGTGGACTTAGTCAATGGTTATCAAGTTTCAACAAAAAATCAACCATGACAAAAAATCCTCTTTATTTGAATTACTTAATAAACATAAACCCTTACTTTAACCCTAGCATGGTATGAGTCTCATACATCCATGTTGCATGTGTAATCTAGCATGACACAATAATATATATCACATATACATTTATGTGTGCAAAAAAAAAAAAAAAAATACATTTCACATATATCACATATATATCAATGTATCATCAAGTGAGAAAAGAAATCTTAAGCGAGCTAATATTAGTTAATGTAATGTAATATGTCAAATATATAATTATACATTAAATTATTAAATCAACTCTTGATTTAATAATCCGGCTATATTACATATAACCGACTAATATCAAATGAATCAACTTATCGAATCAACACTTGATCCGATAACCCGGCTATATCATATATAATCAACCGATATCACATATCGCGAGAATAGATTATGGTATCACATATCGTGTTAATCTCGGTCCCACACATATCACATATGTGCTCCTACTCCGTTTCGCTTGAGCCAGAAAACCTCTGTGTAGGACTCTAAAGACTCGTCAATACGTCGGCAGTAGATGATAATCATATCAAACACCCACAAGCCGCAAGCGGTCTGCTAAACGTAATGGCCACCCGAGTATTGAGCGATCAGAAGATCAACAAGCAAGCCTGCTCACACTCCTGCGAATCCAATCGGTAACACTACCGTACAGTCCGGTCTCTTCGTCTAATATGTCGCATATCTCGTCTAAGGGTGGTTAACGTCAGACCCCAATAACTCGATAAGTCGTGTCGATATGAGGCTCATAACGGGTCGAGAAACTACTGATAACACTTTACAATATATCTCTGAATCAGCCCTGGCCAGGGACTTCCTGTTATAGCCAATCGAGCACAACGCAACATCAATCCCCAATACCGGGAGAGACGAAACCCCTCCTATCGCTCATTGCCTCTATGCGACTCAGGACTTTACCCAAAAGCCACTGTTTTGCACGTTCTCTTGAACGTGGTAAGATGGAAATCAAAGCACAGTAGGAATCACACAATACTTTATGACGATCTCGGGTCTACAGACTAACCTGTACCAGTGTCACCAGAGAATTGCCATCTGACGTGAGGTATAATACCATCTGGGAGTTCTCGGCGAGTCCGTCCAATATACCAAGTCTCCACTAAGCACCCGTATACTATCTCTGATGTCAAACACCAATGGATATGGGATCATCCATCGCCCATCCACATGGGTCGAGAAGCTATACGCTAGTCTACTCTGGTATATCGATGCCCTGTCTCGATACACCCACGACTAGGAACATTGGAAGGATGTACTTACCGACTACACTGTCCCCACTAGTATGATCTGCATCATAATCCTGGTAGTCAAGTACTCATCCTAAGGGCTTTACCAACATGTAATAGAGAGACAATAAGCGTACATGTTAAGATAAAGAGCAACCAGATAGCATACTATCATGTCGAGCAAGAAAGTCATCCTTATATATGTCCAAGCATCCACTACAATATACATCGTATGTACATTAATGGCCTCTAGGGCATACATATAACTAACAGAGAGGATGCAAATAGGTGCTAAAGAAGAAATATCATGTTGATGGGTCCGTTGATAAATTTAAGACCCGATTAGTTGCCAAGGGGTTTAATCAAAAGGCCGCTATAGATTTTCAGGAAACATATTCTCCTGTAGCTAAGTTTGCATCCATCTAAATGGTTTTAGCAATCGTTGCACTTCTTGACTTGGAAATTTTCCAAATGGATGTCAAGACTGCATTCGTCAACGAAGGGTTGAAGGAAGCTATATATATGAAACAATCTGAGAGATTTCAGGTAGAAGGATAAGTGGATAAGATATACAGATTGAAGAAATCATTATACGGTTTAAAACAATCATCTAAACAATGGTATCTCAAATTTCACAATACTGTTATCCAACTTGGTTTCGTTGCGAACAAATTGGATAACTATGTGTATGTCTTGAAGAATGTGATGAGTTTTTCAATATTATCCTTGTACGTGGATAATATTTTGCTCGCTGGAAATGACATAGAAGTGTTGAACAAGATCAAATCAGCACTTAGTAGTGAATTTGAGATGAAGAACATAGGAGATGCATCCTATGTTCTTGGTTTACAGATCCTGAGGGATAGAAAGTCTAGAATGTTAAGTTTGAACCAAGAAAAGTATTTAAACATAATTCTTAGAAGATTTGGGATACAGAATTGCAATCCGGCACCTACACCATTGGTCATGGGAAAGCAAAGAACAATGTCCTGGAGAATGGCAGAAATTGCTTAGTGCCACATATGCTCAAGCATTTTGAAGCTTGATGTATGTAATGATATGTACTAGACCAGACTTGGCGTACCCGATGAGTCTAGTTAGTATATATCAAAGTAATCCTGGTCTAGCACATTGGAAAGCTGTTAAGAGGATTTTAAAACATCTAAAAGGTATTGTGCATCATAAGTTGATTTATCAAGCAAATTCGCTTGAGATTCTTGGTTACTCCGATCCTGACTTTGGAAGAGACAAAGATAACAGAAAGTCCATTTCGGGACATTTGTTTAACTTTGAAGGTGCAGCTGTTTCTTGGATAGCTAAAAACATGGATGCGTAGTTAGGTACATACAAGAAGCTGAGTAAATAGCATGTAGTATGGCAACTACTCACGCAGTCTGGATTAGACAAATTCTTGAGGGCTTGGATCTCAATCTGGTGGATGGACCAATTGAGATTTACTGTGATAATCAAGCCATCATCAGCTTGATTCATAGTGATGCAAATAGTTCGAAATGAAGACATGTTGAAATTCAATAACACCATATTTGTGATATTGTGGAGATGGAAGAAGTCAAGACGACTTATATTCCTACTGGTGACATGATAGCTGATTTCTTGACGAAGGACATCCCAATAGAAATATTCATCAAACATGTTGGTTTGAAGGGACTTAGAAATGTTTAAGTCGAAGAATTTTCATGAATAATGAAAAGAAGACAAATCATGGATACTGGTGGCATCAGTTTTCAGGAAAAGTGAAAAGTGTACATATCCCACAGAAAGTGGAAGTATGTGTAATTGCTTTTTGAGTCAAATTTCACGAATTGTAGGAGTATGCTCGGAAAGTATTTGGCTATTTCGGCCATGTGAGAGATGTAAGCGGTTTTGTGGCCTTGTGGCCAAATATCCGACCCGGCCGAATTACTGGATTGTGAGAAACAGATTCAATTTCTCACTTGCGACCGGGTCAAATGCGAGAACATGGAGATTGTTGAGAACGCGTACGTTGAGAAAATCGCGGTGAAAATCCAAGCAATTTTGGGGGCGAAAGAGGAGTGAAGTGGCCCATATATTGAGATGAGTTAATCTCCTTTATTGAATACAACAATCTTCAGGCTCTCAATGGTGCCCCAAATTAAATTCCCAACTCTAGTTTCCCTTCGTTAGGCCCCAGTACATTTTGGCTGTGGCAAGGTTAGATTCCTTACACGGGTACACGTCAAAACATCACTTGTACCTGCTTCGTCCCTTAATAGCTTTCACCGGTCGTGTTAATCTGTGGGCTCGTCGGTTTTATCCTGCCCATCACCGAAACGATCCGATCCACAGATTCATATGTTTTGTCCGTTGCATACTGAGAAAATTCAAATATTTTTTTGTTTTTTCTCCAATCATGATAACAAATATTTCATATTAAAAATATATTAAGAATAGCAAGAATTTTTTTCCTCTGAGAATTTCGAGTAAAGCCCGATTTTACTTGCATGATACTATAATACGTTTCAGCTTGGATACGAAACTTGTATAATACATGTAGTATTCCAAAGTCAACCATGATGCAAATGCTTTGTACAATACATTTGAATAAGTATCGCAATAATTGTTTTCTTGCGTGGAGCATGAAGAGAGAGAGAGTGTGTGTATATATATGCCTTTTCTTCCTTTGTGCGAAAAAAGAGAGTAGAAGTTGAAAAGTCTCCAAACTTAATATTCTAGAAAATGGAAATAGTCTTGGGTTATATCCAATACCCATTTATTTATGGACGATGGATGATCATTTGATGGGGCACAATATTTATCTTTCTTTTGATTCTAGGCATCTTTAAAGGTACATATATATTTCACCTGTTATATATCCAACATGGAGGCCTCGTCGCCGATCAGTGGTGAATTCAGGATTTTTGTCCAGATGTGGCGAAGACTGGAGTTCATATGCATTGCTAATAGTGAGATGGATTTTAGAGTTAGTTTAGATAACTTTATGAAACTCCGATTTTCTAAACTCTACTCCATTTGCCAACAAAAATGATTATAAAAATCGAATCTTTTTGAAGTAGAAATCAGATACATTTCTTGGAGAGAAAGGATGAACGGAAATACTCGACACCGGAGCCTAACGTGGTTGATAAACATAAAATCCCATCACCATTACCACCATCGACATCCACTTCTGAAAAATCTACATCCCAAAAACCTAGATTCCCGATCTTATTCCCAATGGCAACCATAGTCCGATTACCAAATGGTAGGAATCGAACACCCAGTATCATCTCACTCATCATCTTCACCACGTCTCAGGACCAAATCGGATCCTGCATCAAAACCCTCGCTTTTCGCCATACCCGAACCCGATTCAACCCAAGACGAGTTCTTGATCGATTCGACGGGGCCAGCGTCAGAGTCGTCGCGGGGCCAGAGACGAAGGCGTCGGCGACGAGGAGTGAGCCCTGCTTGCGAGACGGGGTTTCAAATCGAGGGGCGGGGGTTCAGGAGGAGACCCCCCGGCCATGCATGGATCCGCCCCTGTCGCTGATCATAAGCTCCATGGTAGATGTGAAGACATGGTCATTAGGGAGTGATTTCGCTTTATCTTAAATCATAGTGTGCCTCAAAAAGTTAAAATTAAGGGTTTAACTTAATCTAATCATACAAACTTACATATGCTCTTCCTTCAACCACAAAGAAGCATAAATATGTTTAAGTCCATGTATATTGTACTCGTCTTTTATCTAAAAGATATACATGTATCAGGCTCTCTACATATTCAATATTTATTATATGTGGTAGTATACCTATGCAGTATGATTTGCCTTAAGAGGTGGTAGATTTGAAATGAACAGAAGATACTCCCCTTGTTATGAGTTTTCTGTACAGAATTAATTTTAACTCAGACCAATTGATTTAAGATGATAACACAAGTAATTTTGTAGGTTGAGTGAACATATTTTCTGATATCCCCAAATTAATAATATTCTCAATTTCGTCCGAACTTTTTTTTGTGTAAAAGATCTGTGTGCTTATGAACAAGGCTTGAGACAAGAATAAAGGTCTCTCTTCTCTCTATATATCTATCTCTTCTGACATATTTTAGGAGGTGCAAGATGGGAAGCACCTAGGAAAAACGGATTCAAATCTTCTCCGGTGTCCAGTTGGCACCGGAGGGTCCATGGATAAATCTGAGCCATTGATTTCTTTATCAATGGCTCATGTTTGCTCCATTAAAAAGGCATGCAGCACCTTTTGCTTGAACTTCTCTCTTCTTCACTGTTCCATATACTTGCTCTCCCTTTTTGTTACAAGTCCTTCAAGTGATTAAACTAAAATGATCAATCTCTTAACTGAGAAATTATTAATCCCTTCAAGGTTCTAAGGTTAAACAAGTAAACAAAGTTATTAGGTTTCATTAAAGTCATTTTTCATGCTGCAACTTTGTCTATCAATTATACATCCCTAAAAATATTGTTGCATATTTTTAAATCATCATGTATCAGATAAGAATTATACTTTTAAATTACTTGATTGATACAAGTTTAATAAGTCCATATAAGTATTAGGACACGTTACATATGAGGCTTTGAGAGCAAGTAGTTAAAATGTACATGTTAAAAATGCTGAGAACAATCGATTGATTTGATTTATTAATGTTAATAATACAATTGTATCATTGTATAACCACCATTAATCTTTTAAGCAATCATGATGACCAACTAATTTATTGTTTCTAATGTTTGTTTTGTAAGATATTGATGAGGTAATACCCCAATGCCAACCTACAGAACGATGGTTGGCTAGCTAGTGCGGTTGCCATTTTATCTAGGCCGTGCGGTACTCAGAGGTGTTAGAGACTTCTAACTTTCTCACCACTTGTAACTCTGTTCGTCGTTCTATACCACTTGTATCAAATCTATGTTTCATGACATAAGCACACCCGGTCTCTTTGTAACCGTTCAGTTGGACTTTATCATCCTTGACGAACACAACGCTGATTATCGTGTTCAAAAGGCCTAATTCACACATCGATGAGATGAGATAAGATGCCTAAAAAGAGATTGTTATGCAGTATTGCCTACATGCAAGAAATTAAAATGTATTTTAATAAGGGCATTTTAAAGAAAATGAGAAAGGTTAATTAACAATATAACCGCAGTTTTGAAATCTTAAGATAAAAAAAAACGATGGTATTTTTTGATAAAACCCAACAATATAAGGAGCCCACTAATTATCAAGTAAGAGGTGCTGCCTTTATAATGGAGCAAACATGAGCCATTGATAGAGAAATCAATGGGTCATGATTATTCAATTTGGTGGGACCAAGTCAATCCCTTGTGAGTGCATTCGCAGGGGAATGGGCCTATGGGCCTGGGGGTTTTCCACACCCATTTTTTCATTTGTAATAATTAAATAGGCGTTTTTGGTAATTATAGAAACTTTTATAATAAATTTCTATATTAACTTAACAACATGTAATGCAATTGTTAAATAATATTGAAGTGACAATTTAATTACATGTATTCGTGCTGGTAAAATATAAATAATGACGCCGTATTTAATTACATGCATCACACGTAAAACAATGATTTTTTTTGTTTGATTTCTTTAAAATAATAACAGGTCACATCACCAATCAGTTTCAAAATAAAAGGACAATTTCTTTCGACCTATAACAATAGACATATAAAAGTAAATGAGGAAAGGGATCTTGTACAAACATTTCGTGCACAACCGTAAAGAATCTTGTCATGCTCCGCTTGCCAAAATACGGAATACAAAGAGTGAATAGGCCAGTCATGCTCCTGCGGTCAAAGAATAATGCCGCCGTAGTCACACATCGGATTCTAGCATTACATGGTAAGTGTAAACACAGTATAAAGTAAAGGGAAATCACAACCACAATTTTATACATTTAAACGATAGAGTTCAACGGATACAAGAAGTTAAATAATTAAAGAACAACTAACCAAATGATAACAAAATTTCTTTATTGAAAGCTGGAGAAGCAATAAAACTGACGTCGCACCTCTATATCTCAGCGATCTCGTCAAAGTAAGGCAGGTCCTGGTTTGGAGCTGGGTCCTTTTCTTCCGTGAGTATGCATACTCAGGTCGTCAGGACGACACGATATAATCATGTATAATAGGTGCAATAACAAGAAAGATGATCTAAAAACCATAAAGCAATAACAGTGCGTGGGATAACATGAATAGATAAGCAGTATAACATATGAATCATAGCAGTAATCAAAGGCGATATTTATTTTACTAAACCTATTAGTCTCCATGTCAATTAAAATCAATCGGTGAAAAAGAGTTCTCGTATTTAATAAGGGTCTGGTGCATACCCGAGACTACGGTCTGCTATTGTCCGAAACATAACACTGTAGCCATGCCGTTAGACTCTCAACCTAATATATATATATATATATATATATCGCTGATATCGAATGCTCATTCTCTAAATCGCTAAACCTTACTAAATACGAGTTCGATTCCACCCTCGATTTCCCTATTTCCTCGGGTTAAAGTATATGTTTATGTATCAGGTTAGTTGTGTACAAGCATATGTCACTTCATTTAGTCATTCACACTTTCACGCATTTCAGTTTTGTTTCCAATCACTTGTTCGTTAACATACTTGGCACAATTCAATTAATACATTTCTCACTCGACAATACAACACAGTCATTAGGGTGTTAATGTAAATATGTACTAAATATGTGTGTAAAACAATCATACGGCATGATAGAAATACATTAAATAAACTTCAACTAATAAGGGACAGCCAATATCATTCAGTTTGCGAAATTCATTAAAAATCATGCGTTCAGAATCAGGTAGCACGATATAAAAGACATAAAAAGTAGACTCATTTATCTAAACAGGAAAATTGGTTACGTCTCACTGTAATCTGGTTAAGGGGATATGCTCATTTTAAAGCAGATATGCCTGCTGGAATTCCAGTTTCAGAACTGGAAGTCCAACATCGAATGCATTTTATTATGGGTTATGTTCAGAATTTAGGGTTGTCACGGTTCAATAAATTCTATATTTTAGAATTAACTTTCTAACGCAACTGACGGAATATTAATAGCAGGTGTGTACAGGATGTTATGATCATTTTAAGGTCGATTATATGTATCACAGCAGAAAACACCAGGACATGACGACAGCATAAAATATATAAAAAAATATCAAATAGTAATGGAATTAAGTGAAACCCATGCCATATGAAAGCTAATTCAATTATCTATGCATCGATATAGGTCTATGCACATTAACATATTTATACAGGAATAGGGATATATAGGGGTTTAAAACAAATATTAATAGAGAATACTGCTCTGGACCGTGGTCCAGAGCCATATTTCTCTTCAGTTTACGGTATTGTAACCAAACAATTTACAGTGAAAACCAACATAGGCTTACAAGTTATCCAGTAAGCTTCGTTAAGAGCCTTAGAAAGTCACAAAAAGATTTATATTTAATTTATGTGAATTTTACAAGGCGACATGTACAGTAATTTCTAGGTTTGACGTCGTCTCTTGGGGGCATCATTTCATGTTCGAACCCTTAACGTTTTGATCTCAAGTTTTAATACAACGCTAATTAGAAGTAAATGAAAGTAATGATCAGAAATTTGAGCAGTTTAAACAAGATTTAGGTTCAGAACATTCGATCGAGCACTTAGTATATGAAACGGTAACTTTAGTAATTAGGGTTTAGTCTAATCAAATTGAACGGGATTTGATCCCTATATAATCTACATGTTTAATGTAAGTCTACTCTAGCGCCCCGGCCGTCTACAGACGCCAAATGCGGAACAAAAACTTTTTATCTGGCGCTATCGTATACTTTAACCCGGATCTTCCATTATTGCTAAACTAACAAACTGTAAAGAGTGTAGAAAGGTTATACCGAACGATCCGAGTCCTTCGTTCTTTAACCATCATCCCACGCTCCGTTGCGGCTGCTCCGATCTCGTCGATCTGCGATCTGCTCGTCCAGGTGGCACCACATCACTGATTCTTTAAACGGGCTCCCGCCTCTGACTCGAGGCAACTCGGTCGTCAAGTTTGCTAAAAGAGACGACCAAGAATGATGTAGAGAATGAGTAGATGACTTTGTCTCGTTCCGTCTAAAGTTATGGACGGACGGTTAATGAAGTTGCCGAGGGAATCGGGTGTTGGAATGAAATGAGCTGTGAAATTCCATACACCCCAAATACTATCATAATCTTTTCACAAATGAAAAACCATCAAGTGAGAGAGAGAGGAGGGGGTCGGCCTCTTATAGCAAAGAGGGAGGTAACCGTAGGAGAGGGGGGGTAACCATAAGCAAATATCATAATGTGAACACAAAATAATATCTTAAGGAAAACAAGAAATGGTTAAAATCAAAGCATGAGTCACAAGACACCTCACCAAATCTAGAACCTTCTAGAACCTTCTAGAAGCATGACTCAATCTCATCCAAGAAAAGATAAATCCGTCTTTAACCGAATGTTAAAAGACGGCTGATAGAAAACTGGAAACTGGCAACTTCCAAAAGTGATCCTGAAACGAATTTCAGGATAACCCCGAAACTGTATAAATATACCCGCATTTGTATTACGACCGAATACAAATGCAACTGAGACAAAGATATTATACCTACTCAATATAATACTCGGATCCGGCTTAAACCAAAGCCGACCAGTACCATCTGCCCGAAAAATAACACGTGCGTAAACGCACGTGCATTTTCCGAACCCTGCCATAAAACCATACGGCCTCTACAACGTTTCGCCCGAACTTGGGAAACTGTCTGTGGGGGACTCTAATGACTCGTCAGTACCCTGGCAGTGGGTTTAACCACAAACCGTCAGCGGCACTAGCTATGCGTAACGGCTGCCCATGGACTGACCTCAAGGGAAGCTGATGAGCGAACTCAAGGGAGGCCGATGAGCGAACTCATCCAGAAACCCTACTGAGCCTAACAGTGACAATGTATATACAGTCCGGTCCGTTCGTCAATGAGTATCGCATATCCGCCTAGGGGGCTAGTAACGTCAGACCCCCAGAAGCAGTATAAGTCGTGTCGGAGTGTAGCAAAATAACACCCTGAGATACTACTGGAGTACCTACCAGTAAATCTCCTGCCATGGCCATGGACTTTGTGTAATGGCTCTCCTAGACACAGCACGACCTCGCCCCCAATACCGGGAGAGACGAATCCCCTGCCGATCCGCTCACGTGCCTCCATATGGCTCGGGACTGTACCCAAAAGCTACCTGTTTGCACGACTCCTTTGAGCCGTGGTAGGGTAGAAATCAAGGCACAGTGGGAACTCACACGAGACAAATGACGATCTCAGGTCGATGAACTAACCTGTACACATGTCACCTGGGAACTGCTATCTGACGATAGGTATAGTACTAACTAGCAGATTCCCGACGAGTCCTGTCCGGTGTACTCATAACCCAATGAGCACCTGTATACATCTTAGGTGATCCAACTGACACCAGTGGCTTGTGAGACCGGCCACCGCCCCTCGACGGGGTCTCGACTGTATACACTAGTCTACTCCGGAGTATCGATGCCCTGTCTCGAAACTCCCACGACTAGGGACCACAATTAAGGATATGCATATAAACTACCCAACTCTCACGTATATGATCGCCATCATACTGTTGGTAGTAAAGCAAGATCCTAAGGGCTCTATCAAAGTGTAACATGCAATCAGTCACCTGAACATGTACACGACTGATAAAGGCAAACCAGATAGCATACTATCATCTCGAGTAAGACTGTTCTACCGGTATAGGTCCTCCGCAATCATTGCAATCACGTACCTGCGATCCAATAATTGACTATGAGGGCACTATCTCCAACATTTAACACAGGGTATTAAACCCGTTTTATGTTTAATTCATCACAAACCACACAACTATGGTTTGTAGCTAAAATTGAAGAATATAATACGTCATAAAATTTAAACTAAAATTTCAATCGTAAGAATATATATTATAGTATATATAGCATGATATCAAGTGAGGGAGATTCACTTGCCTTAGGTAGCTGAATTGGAAGCAACACAGATGCAGGGTTAGTCTCGACATACGAAACGGCGACGAACGACGTGGAACCGGACACTGGCGCAATGCAGCTGCTACTCGAACGCGATACGACTTGCGATGATACGTGTTGATGTGGCGGTAGCGGCGGAAATGACGACGACAGTGACAAGAAGCTGGGACGACGACGGCTGGAAGCTTGGATGACGGCAATGGACGGTGGCGGCACTGAGCTCGGTTTGAGCTTGATGGAGGGTAGTGGAGCTTAGGTGATGAAGGAGGAGAATAAGGTGGTGAGTGATGGCAGTGGGCTCGGCGTGGTGCAGAGGTGGCGACGTCGGGGTGAGGTGAGTCGGCAAGGAGGAGGTCGGCGGCAAGAAGCGGTGAATGGGGGTCGGTGGTGCTATGGAGGTAAGGGCTTGGTTGATTTATGGGTGAGAGGAGGAAGCTCGGTTAGAAGCGGTCGACAAAGGAGTTGGTCGCTGGTGAAGGTGGTCGGTGAGGGTTCGTCGGTGGTGAGCTCAGTGAGGTTATAAGGGAGGGGGAAAAGAGAGGGATAGAGATAAATATGGAGAGAGAGAGAGAGAGAGAGAGAGTTAAAGAGATGGATATGAGAGAGGGAGATGGGTTGGTTGGAGATGATAGGGGAGAAGATCCGGAGGTGGGCGCGGTGATCTCGGAGGGCCATTAGCGAAGGTGGCACGGGTTGTGGGAAGGGCTCGGTCGTGGGCATGAGGATGAAGGAGAAAAGAGAAAGAAGAAAAGGTGAAAGGGGAGATGGGGATCAGGCTCGGGTTATTAGGCTGGGCCAAAAACTAAAAGAAAAATAAGAAGGAAAAAGAGATTGGGAAAATAAATAGAAAATTATGGGGGGAAACTTTAATGGAATTTTATATTAATAAATACGGAAATGCAACGTACTTAAAAGACCGATTATTACATCATACCTTCCTTACAGAAAATTTCATTCTCGAAATTTAGAGAACGAAAAAAACGATGACGACAATTTACTCAAAAAGATGTGGAAAACGCAGACAGATATCCTCTTCGCATTCCAATGTAGACTCTCCTAGAGAACGACCACCCTAAAAAACTCAAATCAAAGGAATGATCTTGTTCTTTAGCACATTTTTCCTGCAATCAAGAATGGTGGTATGCTGCTCCTCGTACGAATGGTACCCAAAGTCAACTCTGAATGATCCAGAATGTGGTTATCATCTTGAACATAGCGGCGCAACTGGGACACATGGAAGATGTTGTGTACACCTGCCAAGGATGGAAGCAAGGAAAGACGATAGGCCACCTCTCCGACCCGCTCTAATACCTCGAAAGGTCCAATGAATCGGGGACTGAGCTTCCCGCGACTACCAAACCTGATCACTCCCCAACGAGGTGAAATCTTCAGAAATACATGATCGCCAACTCCAAACTCCAACGGTCTTATACTGGAATCCGCCCAACTCTTCTGTCGGTCCTTAGCAGTCTTGATGCGCTGCCTGATCATCTAAAATTTGCCCACTGTCTGGACTATAAGCTCGGGCTCCAGTAATCGTCGATCACCTATATCGTCCCAACAAAGAGGGGATCGACACTTCCGTCCATAAAGAGTCTCGAACGGGGCCATTTGGATGCTAGCCTAAAAGCTGTTGTTGTAAGAGAACTCCACTAAATGAAGGTGATCCTCCCCAAAACCCTGAAAATCCAACATGCATGCTCTTTACATATCCTCGAGCGTTTGGATGATATGCTCGGATTTCCCGTCTGTTTGCAGATGATATGCGGTGCTGAACTTGAGACGGGTGCCCAAACTCTCTTGTAGGCTCTTCCAAAAATGTGAAATGAATCTGGTGTCTCGATCGGATACGTTGCTGATAGGTACTCCATGCAACCTCACAATTTCTTGCATATTGTTCTCCATAAGGGACTTAGTCGACTGTGCTACTCGAAAAGGTGTGAAATGAGCCATCTTTGTAAGACGATCAACTGCAACCCAGATTGCGTTGTCACCATTTGGACTTTGTAGTAGTGCCGTCATAAAATCCATAGTGATATGCTCCCATTTCTACTCAGGTATTGGAAGCGGTAGCAACAATCTGGCTACTCTCTCATGCTTCATTTCACCTGCAAACACACTAAACACTTGGACACAAAATGAGCAATCTCTCTTTTCATCTCGTTCTACCAGAAATGCTGCCTCAAATCACTGTACATCTTGGTGCCTCCCGGGTGCACCGAACAAGCTGAATTGTGTGCTTCTGCTAGAACTTCATCTCGAATATCACCCATCGGTACAAACAGCCGACTGCTAAAGCTCAAAGAACAATCTTCATTGATCAAAAAATCTGTCCTCAATCCACGGAGCTTTTGTAACTGAAAATCCCCGGCCTTTGCAGCTTTAATGCGATCCATAAGTGAAGACTGTACTTGTGGTCACCAGTCTACGATTGGCAATACTGCTGAGATTGGGAAACATAGAAAGCTATCGTTTACACAAATTGATCTATCCCGAGGAAGATCGCAACCGCCGATGCAACAGCAACACTGCCAAAGCTGTCCGGATGTACCTGGTGTAACCACCTCTGTTTTGAGTCTCTGAAAATCTTCGAGAATTCCTTTTTGACATGTTAACGTCATAGCCGTTGGCCTACGACTGAGAGCATCGGGCACAGCATTCATCTTCCCGGGGTGATACTGCATATCCAAATTGTAGTCCGCCATCAGTTTTAACCATCTGCGATGTCTCATATTTAGCTCCTTCTGAGTGAACAAGTATTTCAAGCTTTTGTGATCCGTGTACACTTCCACCTTCTCTCCCAACAAGTAGTAACTCCAAATCTTCAATGCGAACACAACTGCAGCTAACTCTAAGTCATGTGTCAGGTAGTTCTTCTCGTGGGTCTTCAACCGACGAGAGACGTAACCCACTACTCGACCGTGCTGTATCAAAACACAGCCTAATCTCTTTCCAGAAGCATCACTGTGGATGACCAAACCTCCAAAGCTATCCGGCACGGTCAGAATTGGGACCGTGGCAGCTTATGTTCTAATAGCTCGAACGCCTGAGTGCACTCTTCCGACCAGATATAAGGTACTTCCTTCCGTGTAAGTCTCGTTAAAGGCTTTGCCACTCCTGCGAAATCCTGAAAAAACCGTCGATAATAGCCGGCAAGTCCCAGAAAACTCCTGATCTTAGCTACTGATTCTGGAGTCGGCTGATAGCTTTTATCTTTGCCGGATCCACTGAAATGCTATCACCTAAAACGACATGCCCCAGAAACCACAGCTTATAGAGCCACAACTCGCACTCGCTCTTCTTAGCATAGAGTTTCTTCTTCCTCGGCCAGTCTCTGATAGCTTCTATCTTCGCCGGATACACTGAAATGCTATCACCTGAAACAACATGCCCCATAAACTACACCTTATCGAGCCACAACTCGCACTTGCTCTGCTTAGCATGGAGTTTTTTCTTCCTCAGAATCTTCAATTCTATGAGCAGGTGCTCGGCATGTTCCTCCTGACTCCTGGAATAGACTAGTATGTCATCGATGAACACCACGACAAACTCAACTGTGGGTTATGGATCCACCAAGCTTCCACTGTGCGACTCTGATAGAAACTTAACAGTATGGAATGTGATATAAGAACTTCGAAGAAATGAAGATCTAAGAATGCATCGGGTTCGGAAAGAAACATAAGCAGGAATATGATCGTCAAGAAAGGTACGAGGATGAAGAAATAGAAGACAGATTTGAAAACTCGGGAATGATATAAGCTAACAAGGGAGATAGAGATCTGACAATCAAAACGATAATATATAGTAGGGTAATACTCAATCGAGAAGGGAATCGGAGATACAACTCCAAATCACTCAAGCAGAGAACCGCATTTGTAACTATGTTGTAATTCATAGTTACAACTACGTAACTCTACCAAGTTACCCAAAATTCTACCGGACATGGTCAAAATATATAGTATAACACACTATAGGAATCCTAGTCAAGGAGGAATTCCTAATCGGGAAACAAGATTATAATCTAAACCGATTTGATGACTTAAATTTCAAGCCCTAGTCGTAATCTCAATCTAAACCTGGCTCTGAAACCAACAAAACCATGTCACGCCCCATTTTCTAAAATACGGAATATAAGGGGTGATTAGGCCAGTCATGCTCTTACGGTCAAGCAATAATCCCGCCGTTGTTACATTTCGACTTCTAGCATTAAATAGTAAGCAGTAAATATGGCACAAATTAAAGGGAAATCATAGTCACAATTTTATTACATTTAAATGATAGAGTTCAACGGATACAAGGAATTAAACAATTAAAGAACAGCTAACCAAATGATAACAAAAGTTCTTTATTGAAAGATGGAGAAGCAATAAAACTGACGTCGCTCATCTATATCTCAGCGATCTCGTCGAAGTAAGGCAAGTCCTACTCTAGAGCTGGGCTATCTTCTTCCTCCGAGCATGCATACTCAGGCCATCGGGGTGGCACGATATAATCATATATAATAGGTGCAATAATAAGAAAGATGATCTAGAAATTATAAAGCAACAACAGTGTATGGGATAACATGAATAAATAAGCATCATAACATGTGAATCATGGCAGTAATCAAGGACGATATGTATGTTACTAAACCTATCGGTCTCTGTGTCAATTGAAATCGATCGGTGGAAAAGAGTTCTTGTGTTTAATAAGGGTCTTATGTATGCCTGAGACTACGGTCCGCTATTACTCTGGACATAACCCTACAGCCGTGCCATTAGGCCCTCGACCTAATATATATGTATATCGCTGATGTCGAATAATCATCCTCTAAATCGCTAAACCTTGATAAATACGAGTTCGATTCCACCCTCGATTTCCCCATTTTTCCGGGTTAAAGTATATGTTTATGTATCACGTTGGTTGTGTACAAGTACGTGTCACTTCCTTTAGTCATTCACACTTTCACACATTTCAGTTTTGCTTTCAATCACTTGTTCGCTAACGTACTTACCACAATCCAATCAATACACTTCTCACTCGACAATGCAATACAGTCACTATGGTGTCAAGAAAAATAAATACGAAACATGAGTGTAAATCAATCATACAGCATGATAAATACATTAAATAAACTTCAACTAATAAGAGACAGCCAATATATTTCAGTTTACGAAATTCATTAAAAATCATATGTTCATAATCAGGCAACACAATATAAAAGACATAAAAAGTAAACTCGTTTATCTAAACAGAAAAATTGGTTTCATCTCCATCTATAATCTGGTTAGAGAGATATGCTCATTTTAAAGCAGATGTGCACTACAGAAATTCCAGTTTCAGAACTGGAAGTCCAATTTCGAAAGCATTTTATTGTAGATTCTGTTCAGAATTTAGGGTTACCACAGTTCAATAAATTCTATATTTTAAAGTTAAATTTCTAACGCAACTGACGAAACATTAATAGCAGGTTTCTACAGGGAGTTATGATCATTTTAAGGTTGATATGTATATGTATCACAATAGAAAACAGTAGGACATGTCGACGGTATAAAATATATTAAAAAATATCAAACAATAATGAAATTGAGTGAAACTCATGCCATATGAAATCTAATTCAATTACCTATGCATCAATATAGGTCTTAACATGTTTATACAGGGATATATAGGGGTTTAAAAACATGTATTAATAAGAATACTGCTCTGGACTTCTCCCTAATTTACGGTATTGTAACCAAACCATTTTCAGTAAAAACCAACATAGACTTACATATTATCTAGTTAGCTTCATTGCGTGCCCTAGAACGTCACAAGACGATTTATATTTAATTGATGTAAATTTTATAAAGCGACATGTACAGTAATTTCCAGGTTTGACGTCGCCTCTTGGGGGCATCATTTCATGTTCGGACCCTTAACGTTTTGATCTCAATTTTCAAGACAACGCTAATTAACAGTAGATGAAAGTAACGATTAGAAATTTGAGAAGTTTAAACAAGATTTAGGTTCAGAACATTCGATCGAGCACTTATTATATAAAACAATAACTTTAGTAATTAAGGTTTGGTCTAATCAAATTGAACGGGAATCGATCCCTACATGTTCTACATGTTTAACACGGAGTATTAAACCTGTTTTAGATTCATTTCATCACAAATCACACAACTATGGGTCATAGTTAAAATTGAAGAATATAACACATCATATAATTTAAACTAAAATTTCAATCGTATGAATATATATTATAGTATATATAGGATGATAGCAAGTGAGAGGGATTCACTTACCTTAAATCGCTGAATTGGAAGCGACACGGACTCAGGGTTCGCCTCGACACATGAGACGGAGATGAACGACGCAGAGCCGAGCACGGACGCGATGCGAGCGTGGCTCGAACTGTTAGTTATATGTATGCCCTAGAGGCCATTACTGTACATATGATGTCTACTGTAGTGTATGCTGGGATATATATAGGGAGGACTTTCTTGCTCGACATGATAGTATGCTATCTGGTTGTACTTTATCTTAACATGTACTCTGATTATCTCTATGTTACATATTGATAAAGTCCTTAGGATATGTACTCGACTACTGGGACTATGATGAGATCATACTAGTGGGGCCACGGTAGTCGACGAGTACATCCTATAACTGTTCCTAGTCGAGCGTGTATCGAGACAGGACATCGATACACCAGAGTAGACTAGCGTATATGCATCTTGACCCATATGATGGGCGATGGATGATCCCATATCCATCGGTGTTTGACATCAAGAATGGTGTACGGGTGCTCAGAGAGACTGGGTACACTGGACGGACTCGCCGAGAACTCCCAGATGGTATTATACCTCACGTCAGATGGCAATTCTCCGGTGACACTGGTACAGGTTAGTCTGTAGACCCGAGATCGTCATAGAGTCTTGTGTGATTCCCACTGTGCTTTGATTTCCATCATACCACATCCAAGAGGGCGTGCAAAAAGGTGGCTTTTGGATACAGTCCCGAATCACATGGAGGCAATGAGCGATAGGAGGGGATTCGTCTCTCCCGGTATAGGGAGTTGATGTTGTGCTGTGTTCGATTGGCTATAACTGGAAATCCCTGGCCAGGGTTGCTGAGATTTACTGATAAGTGTTATCAGTAGTTTCTCGAACTGTTATAGACCTCATATCGATACGACTTATCAAGCTACTGGGGTCTGACGTTTACCACCCCTAGGCGAGATATGCGACATATCAGACGAAGAGACTGGACTGTACGGAAGTGTTACTGATTGGATTCACGGGAGAACGTACAGACTTGCTTGTTGATCTTCTGATCGCTCAATACCTGGGTGGCTGTTACGTTTAGCTGACCGCTTGCAGCTTGTGGGTGTTTGATATGATCATCACCTATTGCCGGCGTATTGAAGATTCTTTAGAGTCCTACACAGAGGTTTCTTGACTCAGGCAAAACGGAGTAGGAGCACATATATGATATGTGCGGGACCGAGAACAATACGTGTATATGATACCGTATTAGATTCTCGCGATATGAGATATCGGCCGGGTATATGTGATATAGTCGAGTCATCGGAACAAGTGTTGATTCGATGAACTGATACAGATTATATTAGTCGGTTATTTGTGAAATAGCCGGATTATCGGATCAAGTGTTAATTCGATAATTTAATGTATAATTATATATTTGATATATTAAATTACATTAACTAATATAAGCTCACTAAAAGATTCTTTTTCTCACTCGGGTAATACATTGATATATATGCGATATATGTTAATTGTATTATTTTATTTTGTTACAATAAATATTGTATATGTGATATATAATATTGTAACATGATATGATTACTAATGCAACATGTTTAGTGGAGATTAAATAAGGTTAGGGTTTGATTTGGGTTAGTTCTTTCTTGAACCTTCTAGAAGGTTTCCTTTTGTTTCTTGCAAAGATATTATGATGAATATTTTGTGAGATATTTTCCTTACCCAAACCACACCCTTAACCCTAATTAACTCTCTACATGGGTTAACCTTCTCATATTGAACCATGATTGCATTTGTAATCATTATTACATTTTCATTATTCATCACAAAAGGATTACTATTCTTCTTCTTCTTCCTTGAGTTTTGAGAAAGTTTTCTAGGTTTTCTTTATGTGATGATTTAGTGTGAGAAATAGAAAATAAATGAGAGCATAAATCCTACTTCATCATCCTAATCTATCCTAGCCATTTAGATTAGGGTGTTCACTTCATTTAGTGAGTAAGAGCTTGTGTTAAAGAAACTTCAAGGTAGATCATCTTAGTTATCGAAGATCGGAAGCAAGCTTGCATCTTTCTCTTCGTGGAGCCTCTCTAGAGTCCGGGAACATGATGATCGCAGCGAAGGGACCACAACACGGAGCTTTAGAAGTGAAGGAATGGACTACAAAGGTTGTAATCCCTATCTCTTAGATGTAAAGTTGTTTACATGCTTTGTTTCGCCTAATCTCTAGTTTAAAGATCTTGGTTAGGGTTGTTCGGCATGTCTAAATTTTAAATCGGGCATGGTTGATGCCTTATAGACCTTTGTGAGAGTGCCTAGTAACCCTGCAGTGGTATCAAAGCTAAGCTAGAACTTTAGGCGAAGTCTACGCGAAGTTTAAAGTCCGATCGAACTCCGAATACCCGTAAAACCCTAGTTTCTGGAAATTTTTCAAAAATATTGATTTTTTTTATATTAAAAATACTCAATAAATTTGGCAGGGTATTTTAGGAACTACTGTGAAAAACGAGCATTTAATACCATTAAACAGCCGCGGAACCGCGGCAATTACATGGCTTGCGCGGCGGTTCCACGGCCGTACAATTGACTTATTGTTTTCTTTTTGCACAGTTAAATCCGTATCTACTTCCTGATTCTTATGGGAATTTTTAATTTACTCAAGTGTTGAGTTTTCTGGGTTGTATTGGGAGCTCGTTGATTTGATCGGAAAGTTTAATTTTGTTTAATTTTTTCCGGGTAATTTTTAGAACGTGCTAAAAAGTTCGAACGGATATCAATAACTCACTTTTTCCCCTGTCGGAAAATTTTTCAAAAGTTGGATTTTTTCTCGAGTTTGAAACTTCCGGAAAGTCGTGCAAGTAACGCGGTGGACCCTCTAGAAGATAACAAACCTTAACTCGATTATGTGACCGTCTGAACCGCCTCTAAACCTTAGGGTTTGGGGCAGTACGGCGTTACCACATGTGAGGCGTTGGCTTGACCCTTCTATGGCTGGACCACTAGTATTGTGGCATGTGATGGATACTTTTTGAACTCCGCTCAAGTGTTGAGCTATTTGGGAAATCTTGGGTGTTTGATTATTCGATCGGAAAGTTTAACATTGTCTATTTATCTGGAATGTGATACAATATTTGGAATCCACAAGTAGTTATGAGATAACTAATTTGAATGTTATAAATCTAGCAGTTTAGTCTCAGATGATCGGTTGCCACGGGATTTTGATATGATCAAAATTTCGTCGCAATCACGTAGCGTACGTGGATACTCGCCGGGTAAACTTAATAGATAGCCACGACCCATAGCCCCGACAAAGTGACTGTAGGAGAACCCCATCGCCAAAAGCATCCGTTCGGGTGCTCGCGGCAGCGGTGTTCCGCCTTAGTGCACTTCGTCGACGGCATCCGGGGGTGTGGCCGTCTACTAAAGTTTGCGACGAGCATTCGATCAGGATGTCGGGAATCTTGTTGAATTTCCCGACTTGATATTGAAAAGAGTTTTCGATAATGAGACTAAAATGCGGGGTTTATAATTGTTAGGCATGCGATGTCTAAGGAATTCATTTGGTTAGGCATGCGATGTCTAAGAAGGTTGCGGATTCTAACTGTTGTAGTTTTACACTTTCTTTTCTGCGACCGTAAGCGTAGTATGTGGTGTATCGCCGGCTTCGTTGCTATACATCAACGACAATCGAGATACGCATACTTGCTTACGTTGATGATATGAGATATTATGTGTTGTTGTGATATTTTATATTGGATCGTCGCGTTTTGAATAGCCGGGGTTTTATGTGAGATGAGAGTTTTTTCTTTTTCATTCATGTAAAATTCATTTGTATGTAATATTCTTTTATTGGGGAACTTCCGGGCTGAGGATGATGTCACCATTGTATATTATTTACTTTTCCATATTAGGTAGACCCAAGGTGGGGAGCACAAGTAACCGGGTTCTAGGGTCCAGTGGGAGACCATCTCGAAGAATCGAGACCGGGTTTCCTAACCCTAGAATTGGCAGTGTTGCTTGCCGCTCTCGTAGGGGTCTAGGGATGTGGGTTTGGGTATTCATCACGACCGTGAAATCCGTGTTTTATACAGGCTCGTATTAAAACACGGACGTCCTAGTATATCCAATATTTCATATATGTTCTTCTGATGCAATGTTCTGTGATGAGATCATATTACTGCCTGAGACGAATGTTTATATTATATATATGAGATATATGTTATATTGCAGATTTCGTTTCAAAAGTGATGCTTGTGAAGCATAATTAAAATGGGACTTCATTAATGAGATTAATAAAAACTAAAAGAAACCTAAAGATATTGTAGAAACTTGTTTAAAAAGAAAAAAAACTGGTAGCTCTAGTTTTTGCTTTGCATAGTGCTGTTCCTTATAGAATATCCAGCACCTTATTCGATAAGGAAAGAGCCGAGATCTCTTCACCGGGAGTGACCTCTTTAGCGGAGCTAGCAGATGCTACAAACTCGGTTTTTCTTTTGATTGTTTCTATAGTTTTTGCTTTGCATAGTGGTATTTGTGAAATATCCTGCACCTTATTCGATGAGGAAAGAGCCGACGATCCCTTCACCGGGAGTGACCTCTTTAGCGAAAGTAGAAAAGCCTAAAAAACACTCCATTTAAAATCACTCGATTCTACAACGATATCAAGTTCATTAGGCAAAGGGTTTTCTTAAAAACCTGTCGTAACCCTCCGTCATTTCAGATAAGTACTGGTTAGTATTCGTGCTGCATTTGTTGACCTTAGTCAAGGCGTAGTGTGCGGTAGTTGATTAGCGCTTATCTGTATAAGCATATGATGCGATTGAGTTAAGGTAGTCGTGCGACTTTGTTGATCTTAGCCAAGGGTCGTGCGGGTGGGTTTAATTCAATCGGGAAATGACGGGTTGAACTTGGCTAGCACTTATGATTTGTTGACCTTAGCCAAGGTCATAAGTTGCTAGGGGTAAAATATTATTGGGAATTTCAAGAGTTGAAATTTGCAATGAGATTGCATACCTTCTATGAGATAGTTGGATCCCGATACCCGCTGCGAGTAAGAGTTACTCCTGGGAAAGTTTTACACATTACAATTAGCCGATCAAGTAGGTGTCTAGAAAGGTGTTAACGGGGTTACGCCCCTAGAAAAACGAGATTTACTTTAATTAGGTCCGTGCGAAAGCACGGGGAACCTCCCTCAAAGCACCGGCACTGACCTGGCTGAAAGATTGGCGAACTTGTAGGGTGTAATTAATCCTGGCTAGTCTTTCCTTTTAGGGTTTGAAGGAAGATTTGACTAAATCAGTGGGAGACATCCTGATTAGATAAATTGATAACCAATCTAATCTTGTAAAAGCGCACGCTGAGTGTTTTCTTCTCTCTCTCTCTCCTGGTTACGACTATGTCACGCTTTAATCAAGATAATTATACGGATGTATTGATCGAACCCGCTTGTTATACTGCGCTAGGGAACGTTGGTCCCGCTCCAACTTATAATTGTTATAAGACAGAGCAGGAAATAGGGAATTACCAGAATTCCCGTGCCGCCAGAACGAAGAAAGTGCATGTTGATGCATCTTCTTCGGGTGTGTTCATTACACAGAACTGTTTCTCAAATATCCTTTACGTCCTGGGTATTTGATACCGGATCAGAATCGTACATATGTAATTTGTTACATGGGCTACAGATAGGTAAAGAACTGAGAACAGGTGATAAATTTCATGAGATAGAAACGGTGCAAGTGTTGCAGCCAGATCTGTTGGTAGTTATCACCCTGTATTACCAGAATACATTGATTCAGAACGAATGTTATTAGATACCGAACCTGATATACAACATCATATCAGTCTCTTTATTAGTAAAGAAGGATATAATTTTGTATTGTTGGATAATATATTGAACATTTCCTATATCAAGAGTTGATCGGTTCAGGCACGTTATCTAAAAGCATAGACGTTCTAAATCAAACCACAGTTCTTAATGTACAGAACACACACAAGAGGAAGAGTTCAGAAATGAACGAATCCTTCTTGAGGTATTGTAGACTAGGTCATATCTATGTGACCCGACTAGCTGAAGTTACATATAGATGCATATTTAAATTAGTTTGAATTTACATCTTGTAAAACTTTCCGGTCATGTCACAGACATAAGATGACCACAACTCCGTTTATTGGAAACAGAGAAAGAGTTATTGAACTCTTGGGATTGATACATGCTGATGTATGAAGGTCCCATGTCTACACATGCCAGGACCGGTTCTTTGTACTTCATTACATTCACTGATGATCTCTCAAGATTCATACATATGTTCCTGTTGAAACACAAGTCCGAAACTTTTGAGATAATCACAGAATATAAGTTAGAAGTAAAGAACCAAAAACGGGTATAAGTATTATGTCCTTTGATGAGATCAAGGAGGAGAATACTTGAGCACGGGATTCCTGGACTATTCTAAAGGAGAATGAGATTCTCTCTCAGCATTACTCCTCCGTATACACTACAGCACGTCGGTGTATCGGGGCGGAGCAATCACACCCTATTTGATATGGTGCGCTCTATGATGAGTACTACTGAGTTTCCTATTTCCTTTTGGGAGTTATGCACTTGTGAAGCTGCATACCTATTGAATAGGGTTCAAATCAAATCAGTTGCCTACCACTTCATATGTGATATGGAAATGGAAGAGCCCATATCTTAAGTTTGTTAAGATTTGGGGTTGTCCGGCCTATGTCTAAAAGCAAAATCTGGACAAGCTCGAGACAAAATCAGTTCTGTAGAAGTTTGTTGGATATCCCAAGCATTCACAAGGGAATATCTTCTGCCAAACCGAGGAACAAAAGATATTTTGTTTCTCAGCATGCCGCCTTTATGAAAGGGAATTTCTTGTGAAGAAATTAGTGGTCATGAGGTAGAACTGGAAGGAGTTCCAGCTATACAAACTGCAGCTGATGATTTGGTAGAACCAAAGGATTCAATAGATTCTAACGAACCTCAGCCTCTCCGCCGATCTAGTAGGGTTCCTCACCCACCTGAGAGATACTTCGGTTTTCTTTATGACAGTGGGAGCGAGGATTGCATCATAAGATGATGACCCAACTAGTTTCGAGCTGGCCATCAGGAGTGAGACTCTGTAAGAATGGCTGGATACTTAGCGATCTGAGATAGAATCTTTATACACCAACAAAGTATGGACTTTGGTTGCTTTATCTGAAGGGTTAAATCCCCATCAGGAGCAAGTATATCTTGAGAAGATTACTTGGTATACATGGAAAAGTTGAGACTTTCAAAACTATGCTTAAAATCCATCCAGATCCTACTTGCCACGGCTACATACCATGACTACGATATCTGACGGTTGGGTGTCATGACTGCTTTTCTAAATGATGATTTAGAAGAGAGCGTCTATAAGTACACAACCAGAGGGCTTCGTAGATAGTGGGAGCAGCAGAAACGTGTGCAAGATATTTTATGCGATAAAACAGGCATCGCGGAGTTGGAACGTCTGTTTTGATGTGGTAGTCAAAGAGTTTGACTTCATCAAAATGGTAGATTAATCTTGTATATACAAAAAGGTAGTAGAGAGTATGGTGGTGATCCTCGTAGAGTACATGGATGACATACTCTTGAAAGGGAAGGAGTTTCCTATCCTACGCACGGTCAATCTCCGCTTATCATAAAGATTCTCCATATAGGATCAAGGTGATACCTCCTAAATCCTAGGTTTTATATCTATGAGATAGATCTAAATGGATGTTAGGATTCTCACTAGTTGTAGTAAGATGGTATCAATCGATCCTGGGGAGAATCACTGGAAAAGGTTCCAGGGTGATAAGGACGACTGAATGTCAGTCGTAGGCATTATCTTTACCCTCAGTGGAGGGACGGTATGTTGGAAGAGTTCCAAGCTAGATACCGTGACTTACTAGACGATTAAAGGCAAGATACGTCGTTACCAAGGATGCTACCAAAGAGGCAGTCTGGATATATTTAAGTTCATGAGATGAACTTCGTTCCTACCATTGTGTGACAATGGAGTTGTGGCTTTTGCCAAGGAACCCCCCGTCCCATCAGAAATCCAGATATAATTCTTAGGCAGTATCATCTGATCATGGAGATGGTTGATCTCCAGGGAGATCGAGGTTAGGAGAGTAGACACAGAGGACAACAGCGCGGATCCACTCATAAAGGCCTTTTTCCCAGTAGAGACTTTTATGGGATGGTTGAGTATGAGATACTTCAACCACAGCTGATTGCTGGGTATGCGATACCACAACGAATGGCCCTAGTGCAAGTGGGAGATTGTTAGTTATATGTATACCCTAGAGGCCATTACTGTACATATGATGTATATTGTAGTGGATGCTGGGACATATATAGGGAGGACTTTCTTACCCGACATGATAGTATGCTATCTGGTTGTACTTTATCTTAACGTGTACTCTGATTGTCCCTATGTTACATGTTGATAAAGCCCTTAGGATATGTACTCGACTACTGGGACTATGATGAGATCATGCTAGTGGGGCCACGGTAGTCGACGAGTACATCCTATAACTGTTCCTAGTCGAGGGTGTATCGAGACAGGGCATCGTTACACCATAGTAGACTAGCGTATACGCATCTTGACCCATATGATGGGCGATGGATGATCCCATATCCATCGGTGTTTGACATCAAGGATGGTGTACGGGTTCTCAGTAGAGACTGGGTACACTGGACGGACTCGCCGAGAACTCCCAGATGGTATTATACCTCACGTCAGATGGCAGTTCTCCGGTGACACTGGTACAGGTTAGTCTGTAGACCCGAGATCGTCATAGAGTCTTGTGTGATTCCCACTGTGCTTTGATTTCCATCATACCACGTCCAAGAGGGCGTGCAAAAAGGTGGCTTTTGGGTACAGTCCTAAATCATATGGAGGCAATGAGCGATAGGAGGGGATTCGTCTCTCCCGGTATAGGGAGTTGATGTTGTGCTGTGTTCGATTGGCTATAACTGGAAATCTCTGGCCAGGGTTGCTGAGATTTACTGGTAAGTGTTATCAGTAGTTTCTCGAACTGTTATAGACCTCATATCGACACGACTTATCAAGCTACTGGGGTCTGACGTTTACCACCCCCAGGCGAGATATGCGACATATCAGACGAAGAGACCGGACTGTACGGGAGTGTTACTGATTGGATTCACGGGAGAACGTACATACTTACTTGTTGATTTTCTGATCGCTCAATACCTGGGTGGTTGTTACGTTTAGCTGATCGCTTACAGCTTGTGGGTGTTTGATATGATCATCAGCTACTGCCGGCGTATTGACGATTCTTTAGAGTCCTACACAGAGGTTTTTTGACTCAGGCAAAACGGAGTAGGAGCACATATATGATATGTGCGGGACCGAGAACAATACGTGTATGTGATACTGTATTAGATTCTCGCGATATGAGATATCGACCGGGTATATGTGATATAGCCGGGTCATCGGATCAAGTGTTGATTCGATGAACTGATATAGATTATATTAGTCGGTTATTTGTGAAATCGCCGGATTATCGGATCAAGTGTTGATTCGATAATTTAATGTATAATTATATATTTGATATATTAAATTACATTAACTGATATAAGCTCACTAAAAGATTCTTTTTCTCACTCGGGTAATACATTGATATATATACGATATATGTTAATTGTATTATTTTATTTTGTTACAATAAATATTGTATATGTGATATATAATATTGTTACATGATATGATTACTAATGCAACATGTTTAGTGGAGATTAAATAAGGTTAGGGTTTGATTTGGGTTAGTTCTTTCTTGAACCTTCTAGAAGGTTTCCTTTTGTTTCTTACAAAGATATTATGATGGATATTTTGTGAGATATTTTCCTTACCCAAACCACACCCTTAACCCTAGTTAACTCTCTACATGGGTTAGCCTTCTCATATTGAACTATGGTTGCATTTGTAATCATTATTACATTTTCATTATTCATCACAAAAGAATTACTATTCTTCTTCTTCTTCCTTGAGCTTTGAGAAAGCTTTCTAGGTTTTCTTTATGTGATGATTTAGTGTGAGAAATAGAAAATAAATGAGAGCATAAATCCTACTTCATCATCCTAATCTATCCTAACCATTTAGATTAGGGTGTTCACTTCATTTAGTGAGTGAGAGCTTGTGTTAAAGAAACTTCAAGGTAGATTATCTTAGTTATCGAAGACCGGAAGCAAGCTTGCATCTTTCTCTTCGTGGAGCCTCTCTAGAGTCCGGGAACATGATGATCGCAACGAAGGGACCACAACACGGAGCTTTAGAAGTGAAGGAACGGACTACAAAGGTTGTAATCCCTATCTCTTAGATGTAAAGTTGTTTACATGCTTTGTTTCGCCTAAACTCTAGTTTAAAGATCTTGGTTAGGGTTGTTCGGCACGTCTAATTTTAAATCGGGCATAGTTGATGCCTTACAGACCCTTGTGAGAGTGCCTAGTAACCCTACATGAACGCAGTACGGCCTGCGACGATACATGTTAGTGTGGCAGCAACGGCGTCGATGACGATGACAGTGACAGGAGGCTGGGACGACGGCGATAGGAGGCTGGTACGACGGCAATGGGTGGCGGTAGCACTGAGCTCGGTTTGAGCTCGATGGAGGGTGGTGAAGCTTGGTTAATGAAGGAGGAGAATGAGGTGGTAAGTGATGGCACTGGGCTCAGCGTGGTAAGGAGGTGGCGACGGCGGGGGTGCGATGAGCCGGCAAGAGACGGTGAAGTAAAGCTGGTGATGCTATGGAGGTGAGAGCTCGATCGGTTGATTTCTGGGTGTGAGGAGGAAGCTCGGTTGGAGGTGGTCGGCGAAGGAGGTAGCCAATGAGGGTTCGTCAGCTGTGAGCTCGGTGAGGTTGTAAGGGAGAGGAAAGAGAGAGAGAGAGAGAGATTTATGGAGAGATGGTTAAAAAGATAGATATGAGATAGGGAGATGAGTCGGTTGGAGATGATAGGGGAGAGGATTCGGAGATGGACGCGGTGATCTCAGAGGGACGTTGGCGATGGTGGCGTGGGTCATGGGGAGGGCTCGATCGTGGGCACAAGGATAAAGACGAAAAGAGATAGTAGAAAAAAAAGAAAGGGGAGATGGGGACCGGGCTTGGGTTATTGGGCTGGGCCCAAAACGAAAAGAAAAATAAGAAGGTGAGAAAGATTGGGTAAATAAAAAGAAAATAATGCACTACTAAAATAGAGGGTTTCCCCTATGGATATTCAAATCCGTAGGGACAGATTTATGTTGGCCCTACGGATTAATCCGTAGGGCTAGAAGGTTGCCCCTACGGGCCAAGACGTTCAAGAATAAAAATATTAATTCTTAATTTGGTGTTTGCCCCTACGGAGCCGCAAACCAAGGACCTGCGGACAAATCCGTAGGGGCAACTAAATAGCGATTTAATAAAGGGCACAGATCGATCGCCTACGCCCGTTATCTCTTTCTTCCTCTCTCGATCGCGCGCGAAACAAAATCCCCAAATCATTCCCGCCGTTCTCGTCGTCGCCACCGCCGTTCTCATCGTTGCCACCGTTCTCGTCGTCGCCACCACCGTTCTCGTCGTCACCACCGCCGTTCAGGTTAGTAAATCTTCAACTAAATTAAAGAAATTTTTGATTATTTAGGTCTAGGGTTCATGGCTGGGGCTGGGGTTGCGGTTGGAGTTGGGGTTCGGCAGGGGTTGCGGTCGGGGTTGG
Organism: Agapanthus africanus; assembly: GCA_030015575.1. Classification (NCBI taxonomy): domain Eukaryota; kingdom Viridiplantae; phylum Streptophyta; class Magnoliopsida; order Asparagales; family Amaryllidaceae; genus Agapanthus; species Agapanthus africanus. Next base: position 417,734,751 of record JASDDO010000016.1, read on the forward strand.
GGTTAGGGTTAGGGTTGGGGTTCGGCTGGGGCTGGGGCTGGGGTTAGGGTTTGGCTTAGGGTTGGGGTTGGGGTTGGGGTTTAGCTGGGGCTGGGGTTAGGGTTAGGTTAGGGCGGGGCTGGGCTGGGGCTGGGGCTAGGGTTAGGTTGGGGTTAGGGTGGGGCTGGGCTGGGGCTGGGGCTGGGGCTGGGTCTGGGGTTAGGGTTTGGCTTAGGGTTGGGGTTGGGGTTTAGCTGGGGCTGGGGCTGGGGTTAGGGTTAGGTTGGGGCTGGGCGGGGCTGGGGCTGGGGCTGGGGCTAGGGTTAGGTTAGGGTTGGGGTGGGGCTGGGCTGGGGCTGGGTCTGGGGTTAGGGTTAGGTTGGGGTTGGGGTTTGCTGAATTTGGCAAAGCTGAGAGGAATTTCCAGCAATTTTAGCCTAGTTTGATTACTAAAATTATTATTGATCGAGAAAATCTTGGGTCCTTCTAATCAAACATTGTTTGTTACTATATGTCAACGAGTACTGATAAAAGAAAAAACCGATTTCAAGTGGAAATTAGGTATGTACAATGTTCTAATATAATTTGTATTTCTTGCCATCATCAAACATATAAAAGTACTAAAATAAAATGGAAAATAAATAAATAAATAATCAAAGCTTTGGCATGTATGTAAAATCCCTTGTAACTTTTTCTTGGTTGCCCAACTTTGAAAATTCTATCTATTAAATTAGACATACTCTAAAAAGAATGATATTGCAAGAATTTGACTTGGTGGAGACTTGCATCATTAATAGAAATATGAAAGTGTAAAGACGTTCTTTACCTTCGATAGGGTTCGGTTGGGGTGGGGCTGGGCTAGCTAGGGCTTGGGCTTCATCACCTGATATAGCAAAATACAAAGCGTACTTCAGTACACCCGACCTTATTGAGTTTCCTATTGAAGTTCCCGGTCAAAAGGCATATGCATATTTTTATTCGCCATGAAATCCCAATTATCAAGCTACCGAGGACGAAAAGCCACCTTTGTTAGTCGAGAGTCATGGTAATAGATTTGTCATTAAATATCATAGTCAATTGTTTTTCCTATCATTTTCTTGATCCAGATGCTAATCAACTTGTTAATTAGTTACTGTTTTTATAACGTATTTGTCTATATTTGTTGACAGTGGCCTTTCTTTTGGATGAACATGTTTTTTTGATGCATGTTTCAGTCATGTGAATTCATATGTTGCGTATAAAGCTTTATGATATCAGTATCCTACATTTGTAGTTTTAATTGTTGATTGTTATAGATGAATGCCATTGCAATAATAGTTTTTGGTTGATGAATGTTATTGCAATGTAGGATGATCAGTTCTATCAATCTTGATCTCAATAGTTTAAAATCATGTTACACATACAACACGAATGCACAACAAACACATAATTAGAGAGCGATTCGAGATGTTCAGGTTAAAACCAATATATGATACTCGATGATAATATGAAACCTTCATATTCCCATCGATACTCATATATGAAACTAAAAGCGCCACTTAGTCCCCGTCTATCAGTTAACATGCGTGCGATGCTCGTCGTGACATAGAACTATACGAAGATTGTTAAATATCGGACGGTATAGCTCGATACTAACAACCGTCGTATAGTCTACACGACGAGAAAATTCAATCGTATGGTAACCCATAGATTTGTCCCGTGTGGACAAGTTAAGAATGTATAAAGCAAACGCCTTCATTCATTTGTGTTTTCATCCGTTTCGAGATATTTCGTCGGTACCTTTCCGCTGGTTCTCCGTGTACAAAGATAGATTAGATGTTCATTTCAACGTTCTTTCACTGCTTTGAAATGATTATCTATTCTATTACAGTGTACTCGGAGAACAGCGGGGAGGTGCTGCCGAAATTTACTCGAAACGGTTGAAAGCACAAGTGATGGGTGTTCGCTCTATACATTCTTAATGGGATAGAAGCCTACCCCCGACAGCCGGAACACACACATACAACAAGAATACACAACAAACGCATAATTAGATAGCGATTCAAGATGTTCGGGTTAAAACCACTATATGATAATATGAAACCTTCATATTCTCATCGATACTCATATATGAAACTAAAAGCGCCACTTAGTCCCCGTCTATCGGTTAACATATGTGCGATGCTCGTCGTGACATAGAACCATACGAAGGTTGTTAAATATCGGACAGTATAGCTCGATACTAACAACCGTCGTATAGTCTACGCGACGAGAAAATTCAATCGTATGGTAACCCATAGATTTGTCCCGTGTGGACAAGTTAAGAATGTATAAAGCAAACGCCTTCATTCACTTGTGTTTTCATCCGTTTCGAGATATTTCGTCGGTACCTTTCCGCTGGTTCTCCGTATACAAAGATAGATTAGATGTTCATTTCAATGTTGTTGCACAGCTTTGAACTGATTATCTATTCTATTACAGTGTACTCGGAGAACAGCGGGGAGGTGCTGCCGAAATTTACTCGAAACGGTTGAAAGCACAAGTGATGGGTGTTCGCTCTATACATTCTTAATGGGATAAAAGCCTACCCCCGACAGCCGGAACACACACATACAACAAGAATACACAACAAACGCATAATTAGAGAGCGATTCGAGATGTTCGGGTTAAAACCACTATATGATAATATGAAACCTTCATATTCTCATCGATACTCATATATGAAACTAAAAGCGCCACTTAGTCCCCGTCTATCGGTTAACATACGTGCGATGCTCGTCGTGACATAGAACTATATGAAGGTTGTTAAATATCGGACAGTATAGCTCGATACTAACAACCGTCGTATAGTCTACGCGACGAGAAAATTCAATCGTATGGTAACCCATAGATTTGTCCCGTGTGGACAAGTTAAGAATGTATAAAGCAAACGCCTTCATTCACTTGTGTTTTCATCCGTTTCGAGATATTTCGTCGGTACCTTTCCGCTGGTTCTCCGTGTACAAAGATAGATTAGATGTTCATTTCAACGTTGTTTCACAGCTTTGAAATGATTATCTATTCTATTACAGTGTACTCGAAGAACAGCGGGGAGGTGCTGCCGAAATTTACTCAAAACTGTTGAAAGCACAAGTGATGGGTGTTCGCTCTATACATTCTTAATGGGATAGAAGCCTGCCCCCGACAGCCGGAACACACACATACAACAAGAATACACAACAAACGCATAATTAGAGAGCGATTCGAGATATTCGGGTTAAAACCACTATATGATAATATGAAACCTTCATATTCTCATCGATACTCATATATGAAACTAAAAGCGCCACTTAGTCCTCGTCTATCAGTTAACATACGTGCGATGCTCGTCGTGACATAGAACTATATGAAGGTTGTTAAATATCGGACGGTATAGCTCGATACTAACAACCGTCGTATAGTCTACGCGACAAGAAAATTCAATCGTATGGTAACCCATAGATTTGTCCCGTGTGGATAAGTTAAGAATGTATAAAGCAAACGCCTTCATTCACTTGTGTTTTCATCCGTTTCGAGATATTTCGTCGGTACCTTTCCGCTGGTTCTCCGTGTATAAAGATAGATTAGATGTTCATTTCAACGTTGTTTCACAGTTTTAAAATGATTATCTATTCTATTACAGTGTACTCGGAGAACAGCGGGAAGGTGCTGCCGAAATTTACTCGAAACGGTTGAAAGCACAAGTGATGGGTGTTCGCTCTATACATTCTTAATGGGATAGAAGCCTACCCCCGACAGCCGGAACACACACATACAACAAGAATACACAACAAACGCATAATTAGAGAGCGATTCGAGATGTTCAGGTTAAAACCACTATATAATAATATGAAACCTTCATATTCTCATCGATACTCATATATGAAACTAAAAGCACCACTTAGTCCCCGTCTATCGGTTAACATACGTGCGATAATTTATTCTTTTCAACAACAAACGCACACACAAAGCATATACACGGATTTTCTCCTTTGTCAGTAACTATCCCGTTCTTATATTTCTCAATATAGTCAGCATAACCTATAATTTATATGTTATACAGTCTAACATGGCCCATGAGTACGTCAGAGTTAAGGACTGGATGTATATGGATTGGAAACAACGTATGCAACCTAAGTTTGTCGCAGGAGTTGCTGCTTTCCTTGAATTTGCACGCGCACATAATAAGATCATAATAGAGAAGATTCTCTGTCCGTGCGATAGATATGGTAATAAGTACTGGCAGAAGGTAGAATTGGCAGAGCTTCATATTGTAAAACATGGGTTTACTAGACTTTATACAACTTGGAAATATCACGGGGAAGAAGAAGAATGCAGTACTGCGGCAGAAGAAGTAGAACACGATAATGCGGCAGGAGAAGAAAAAGAATTCGGTAATGCGGCAGAAGGAGAAAGCGGTAATTTATTTCCATCAGAAGAAATGGAGGATATGGTAGAGGCTGCCCTAGGTGAATCTATTCGTACCGAAGATGACATTCCTTCCGGTCAAGGACCGCGTGCGGATAAATATGAAAATTTCATAAATGATGCTAGGAAACCAATTTATGAAAATGCGAAGTATTCCACCCTCTCATGGTTCGTCCAACTTTTCCAGATTAAGTGTCTAAATGGATGGAGCAAAAAGTCATTCACAATGCTTCTATCGTTCTTGAAAGATTCTATGCCTCCGGGAAATAATGTGCCCGACAGCTGGTACGAAGCCCAGAAGATGATGTCTGATTTGGGTCTAAAGTGCGAGAAGATTCAAGCATGTCCTAAAAATTGCGTTTTGTACCGGAAAGAGAATTCAGATTTGAAAGAGTGTCCAACATGCGGAGAGGCCAGGTATAAGCCGAAAGATTCTGATAAGAAGCCTGATATACCTGTGAAGATAGCACGATACTTTCCCATAACACAGAGGCTACAGAGGCTATTCAGGTGCAACAAAACAACCGAGGTAATGATTTGGCATCACCGTGCTCCTCCAAGTGAAGATGGAAAAATGAGCCATCCAAGAGATTCACCGGCATGGAAGGATTTCGATAGGAGGCACGCAATATTCAGTAGCAATCCTCGCAATGTCCGGCTCGGACTGGCTACTGATGGCTTCTGCCCATTCAACTATATGGCTGGAAGTTACAGCACATGGCCCGTTGTAATGATAATTTATAATCTGTCGCCTTGGTTGGTTATGGACCAATCATACTTTATGATGTCTCTTCTTATCGACGGACCAAACTCACCGGGGAACAATATCGATGTCTATCTCCGACTTCTGATCGAGGAGTTGAAATCTTTGTTCATTGATGGTGTAGAGACATATGATGCAAACATAAATATAACCTTCATACTGCGTGCGGCTTTAATGTGGATAATTAATGACTTTCCTGCGTATGGAATGCTATCAGGTTGGTCCGTACATGGTCCCAAAACATGTCCTCATTGCCATGAACACAAAACATCGAAATTCTTGAATTTTAGCAGGAAGGTTTGTTATTGCGGCCATCGACGTTTCCTGCCTCCAGACCACCCCTATAGGTTAGACACGGTTCACTTTGATGGTCATCAGGAGCTTCTTGGACTTCCATCCCCATTGTCCGGAGAGGACGTGACTGCTAAATGGGATGGTTACAATAACATGACCTTCGGGATGGATCCGACGAAACAGGTCAAACCACCATATTGGAACAAGTTAAGCATTTTCTTCGAGCTTCCGTACTGGTCTACAAATTCAGTGTGTCATTTTCTGGACATCATGCATATAGAGAAGGGAGTATCAGAGCACATACTTAACTTGCTTCTTGTAAAGACGGGAAATCTAAAGACAACATGAATGCTCGGATGGATCTACAAGAGTGGGGAATAAGAAGTGAATTGCACCCTAGACCGGTAGCGGGTAAACCGGGCAAGTTTGTACTTCCCAATACCGCTTATCATATGTCATAACCGGAGAAGAAAAGATTCCTGCAGGTGTTGCATGATTTGAAAGTCCCCACAGGTTTCTCAGGATCATCCAGCAAGAAAATAAAAATTGTGAAGGGCAAGATCGATGGGCTGAAAAGTCATGATCACCATGTTATCTTGGAGCACCTTCTTCCCTTAGCCCTCAGGACTTCTCTCCCCGACTCGGTTGGTCTAGTAATCAACGACCTATGTTGTTTTTTCAGAGAGTTGTGTGCTAAAACACTGGAGGTTGTGACGCTGGATAAACTAGAAAATTCTATTGCGTTGATACTTTGCAAGTTTGAGCGTATTTTCCCACCCTCATTCTTCGATATCATAATACACTTGACGGTTCATCTTGCAACTGAGGCGAAATTAGCTGGACCGGTACAATATCGATGGATGTATCCCGTCGAGAGGTACGTGTAATTTTTCGTTTCGCGCAATTTATAAATTTATTGTTGTCCTGTATACCCGTATTTATTTATTCAACATATTTTCATTAGGTACCTCTACACTCTTAAGAAGTATATACGCAATAAAAATCGACCAGAGGGTTCTATCATGCAAGGTTATCTTCTTAATGAAGCAACCACATTTTGTTCCCGCTATCTGGACGAGAACATTGAGACAAGGCTTAACGGACCACGAAGAATTCAAGACGGACCATATGGTAAAGCCGAGTATAAAAGGGTGGACACTATATTTATCAACAAGATATACCGGTTTATCTTGCTTAATTGCGCATGTCTTGAACAAATAAGAGAGTAAGTTTTTTTGGATTAATTGTTATATCTGTGTTTGTGTGTGTATGAAATGATATAATATTAATGTCACAATTATTTGTCGAAAACAGAATTCATTTTAACGAGATACGTGAGGGGTATCCTGATTGGAATGAAGAACAATTGGAAAAATATCATCAGCATAATTTTTGTGATTGGGTCACAGATCATCTAAGTTATTCGAATAACATTTTATTGCTAGCAGTTTTAATCTAAACTTGTATCGTTATGTATTTGTCGTAAAATTTGTTTTGTTAGATCCACGATCCGAACTTGTCTGCATCATTTGAGAGTGATTCAAGATATTTAGCTCAATTTCCTAGTACGGAGGTTGCATATTACAAAGGATTTGGTGTCTTTGGATACAGATTCGAAGTTAAGGAATTAGAAACATCTAGAACCACTCAGAATAGTGGGATTGCGACGGTAGGATCGGACGGTGTGATTTATTATGGGTACTTAAATTGTATACGCGGCATCCACTATTCCGGACGATCAGAACACTTTTATATATTCCAGTGTACTTGGTACGATACGCGAACCGATACGGACAGGTGGAGAAGCAATCTTGGGACCTAGAAAGATGAATATGGATTGACCAGTGTGAACACACTTCGATTTTACGGTCAGGAAGATCCGTTTATCTTTCCGAACCAAGTGTTCCAAGTATACTACTCACAGTGTTTGAAGCATCCGGGGTGAAGTGTTGTATGCCGATGGAAACCCAGAGATGTCTATGATGTCCCAGAATACGAGGACAGTGATGAGGACGAAGAAGAGAGAAGGCTTAAAGTGCTCCGGCCGTCTGTTTCGAAGGACGGATTGTCTTCGACCGATCATGAAGTTACGTGGGTTAGAAATGACATCGACGATGAAATCCAAGTAGGTATGTATAATGCGCCCACGAAACGAAAAAGGTTATTAGTAATGTTATATTATTACTTCACATTTTACGCTCTATACATATATAGTCAATACTTTTAATGATTGTCTAATGCGTCCATGAACCGTTTATTTAGATTTGATGACGATGTCGGGAGCAGCGAGGGGCGGCAGGAGCTCCAGCTGCGGCAGAGGCAGAGGCAGGGGTAGAGCGGTTCTGCCGCCCGGAGAGCTTCGTAGGGAGCTTTAGAGGGCCGGTCTTGCACCCAGATCGGAGACCCCTTCGGATGCCTCCTTCCGTGTGGATTTTGCCACACCTCCAGGTATACTGCACACATATCCATTTTGAATGTAATATTACAGATATTCATGCCTGTTTATGTCAAAATTACTTATATTGTCAATGTTTGATTGTCTAGTTGTTGGTGATGTGTCCACATCTGGGACAGAGGCCACTCCCGCTCCTCCAGGTATGTTTATATATCATATAGTGCATGTATATTGATTTAGAATGCTATATCATAAATATACACACATTTCTTTTGCTCTTACTTAGCAATTTTTATTATTGTCTAGCTGTAGGTGGTGACACCACCGTACCTGCAGGTATGTTTATATATCCTATAGTGCATGCATATTGATTTAGAACGTTATATTATTGATATACACATTCTTTTTGCAATTACTTATATAATCTATTTTTAATTGTCTAATTATAGGTGGTGCGTCCACATCTTCCGCAGGGGCCACTCCTGCCGCTTCCATACCATCCGCATCGTCTGCAGGTTAGTATGAATAAATATAAAATATTTATTCATTTTACATATGCTCTATAGAATAAATATGAACTTCATGGAAATTTAGCGTCAATGTTTATTTTCTAGTTGCAGGGGATGCGTCCGCATCCGGGACCCCGGTTGTTCCTCACCGGAGGAACTATCGTCCCGCTCGTGCTGCTGCCCGGGTCCAGGCTCGTGCGATAGTCACCGGAGGTATATATCACACTTTAATTTTCGCTTAAGCTTGATTTCTTAATACAACTTTGTCTTAATATTGATTGTCTTGATATTTCGTACTGACGCAGGGCCTCCCCATCCCCAGAGGGGGACTCGAGGCCCGAATCAGTCCCATAGGCTGAGGCCTGACAGAGCTACGGGAGAGGCAGCATTCCCCCTCTTTTTTACCCTTGACTATCGCTATACCGGTCCTCATGCCGAGAGGTTCGGCCGGTATATGGGGGATGAGAGCCGGCTTATGAAGAACTATCCACTTCACGTTGAGTGGGGCGAGCAGCACCGGCGCTCATTCGCCCTCTTCTTTGATCAGGCTTGGGTACGTATTAACGGCCTATTTTCATTTGATTTATCCAATATATTTATTATTAACACTTACAATCTAATAACAATGTTTTTTTGTATTTTCAGTCGGATTACGATTTTCAGCCTGTACCCGACCCTGATCACCCTGGGAGGGTGCTCGACCTTCATGCTCTGTACAATGGCCTGATGAAGAACATGCAGACCAAGGTCCGATACAACAGGAATGAGCTGAAGGCCGACTGCTACTCCCTGTGGATGGCAACCCCCGAGGCAGAGAGAGCGGCCCTCCTATCTACTCCGGCGTTTGCGAGAGTCGACGTAGAGACATGGCCTCTATTGTGTGATTATTTCGACTCCCAACGCAAACAGGTATGTATTTTAAATGTAATTCATTGTTTATGATATAATTTATTTCTTTGTGTTCCTTAATTAGAAAACTAAATGTTAATGCGTTGTGCAGAAACAGGCCGCTCAGAATACAGAGAACAGGAAGTCGGCGAAGAGGGGTCGCCCCACTTACACAGGTGGCTCGAGGAATATTACTCGAGCCATGGAGTTATCGGTAAATTACAATAGACCGACCTTTCTGATATTCTGCAATATTAAGAGTTATTTTCTAATATTTCTAATATTAAGAGTTATATTCTAATATTGCAGACAGCTCAGACTGTAGCGTAAGGTGGTACACCGAGCGTGCTGTCCGCATATCTTGCCGTCCACGGCACCTCGACAGATCCCGCCACGAGCGAGCTTCGATATCCCGACGTCGCTACCCAGGAGTATTGCGTAAGTGTTAAATATTTATTCTACCCATATTTGAAATTTTAGTTTTGGAAGCTTCAAGTTTAAATTTTATACTTATACTTTACTGCTTAATGTGGGTGTAGGAGCGGGTGGTTGAGCAGGCTGAGCACTCGGGGATCGATTTTACTGGACAGAGCGATCCGAGGCTGCTGACCCCAGTTCTGGACGCCGCACACGGAGGGCACCACGGAGGTTGGGAGAGAGGCCGGGGATTGGGCCCTAGCAGGGCCCATATGAGGTTGGACTCTACCCCGGCGGTTACTTCCTCCGTCTCCAGTGAGCGACGTGTCCAGCAGGAACTGGAGAGCTTGAGGGCCACCGTTGAGGAGTTGAAGGAGATGCTGGTATGTATACTACTTTATAGTAAAATATCATGTCATATTATAAATATCAACATATCCATAATTAGTACGTAGCTTGAACTTATTTGGTTTTAGACTTAGGTTTGATTAATCATACATACATATGTAATTAAAATAAACAACGGTTTTCCAAACTAGATATCCAAATGGGATTTCAAAATAACTTGATAATGATACGAATTCGAATAATACACAGTTCTTACACGCTTCTTACACACGTTTGGTCCAAACGCGACAGGGTACATGGCATGCATCTCCTTCGGCTGCGGCTCCGCAAGCCACTACATCGGCTGCGGTTCCGCAGACAGCTCCTATAGCTCCAGCGCCCGCTCAGACTCCCGCAGCCGCGGCTCCGCAAGCGACTCCCTCGACGGCGGCTGCGCAGACCACATCGCCAGCTCCACAGGACGCTCAGACTCCCGCTCGTGCCGAATTGCAAAGTTTATTGACCGAGGAGCAGGCGCGCGTTATTCTATCGTTATTCAGAGGTGGAGCTGGACCGAGCTAGGGTAGCTTTTTGGTTCTTATTTTTTGAAACATGTATTTATTTATATCACACATATTGTGCTACATTTTGAAACGATATTGATATTGATATTGATATTGGTTTATATTTATATCATATTCGGTATTTGGGTTTCTTTTGTATATTATATGCGTGAGATGTGATTATGAATACTGCGATATATGTTGTGTGATGATTAGTTTTATATTTTATTGATATATATATTATTGTGCACAGGGCGAGAAAAAATAAGGCAGCCCCTTTTTAAAAAAACAGATAATGTGTACCTACGGATTAATCCGTAGATACACATGTTGCCCCTACGGATTAAGCCGTAGGGGCAAAATATCAGCAGTAACTGATATTTCCCCCCTGATCTCAGTGTCAGGGGGGTTGGTCTTGCCCCTACGGATTTATCTGTAGGGGCAAAAAAATACCCCTACGGATATATTCGTAGGGGCAAAATATCAGAAATCCTGATATTTTGCCCCTACGGATAAGTACCTACGCATATATCCGTAACGGATACTACTTGGACCTACGGATATATCCGTAGGTACAGTTAATATAATTAAAATAATCGTAAGTAAAATAACTTTTTTTCCCTTACGCCCTAATCCGTAGGTGCAAATGTACCTACATAGAACTCCATAGGGACAAGTTTTTGACCGTAGGGGCAAGTTCAGGGATTCAACTTGCACCTACGGCGTTTACATCTACAGATTAATTTTTTGCCCCTACGGAGATATCCGTAGGGGCAGTGAGTTGCCCCTACGGGTAAATCCGTAAGGGCAACCTTTATTTCTAGTAGTGATGGGAAAAATTTTAATTGGAATTTTATATTAAGAAATACGGAAATTCAACATACTCAAAAGACCGGTTATTACAGGTCTAAAGACCACAACTTTCTCTCAGCTACCGTGACCCTCTCCCAATGTTTAAAATAACTCGCTACGTAGCTCGCTATTTTGCGCTACGTAGCATACCTAAGTATATTCGCTACGTAACTTTGGAAAAAAACTCAAATACAAAATAGCTTACGTTTTTTCTTCAAATAGCTTACGTTTTTTAACAAATAGTATACGTTACGCTATGCGTACGCTATTTTCATATAAAATTTTCTATTGAACTTCTTAAGATTTCAGTATCTAATTCTAAACTATACGAACACAGTTTCATTAAAGTTCTAACCTCTTAATTTAAAATCATATTTAGTAGATATGATTCTCAAACAGAGATTATTTAATTGATTTTCGATAGGTTTAATCTAGTATGAATCATATATATGAACTCAAGTATTGAAAATTTTGAAAATAATTTTTTTTTGGAATTTCGAGAAGCAGAGAGACTACTACTGTAAAAAATATTGTTATATTACTTATTTTTCTATGTTCCCAAGCCAATTTTATATCTTTATAATAATATAATTTATTGTAAATGAGATGATTATAGTAATAATTAATAATTCATGTAGTTTACGCTATGCGCAACGCTTTTTGCGTTTTCGCTATTTAGTAATAAAATGCTACGCAACACGCTGTCGCTATTTTGAACATTGCTCTCTCCTCTGCTCTTCTCTCTGCTTCTCTCTCCCTTTCATGTCTTCATGTGCTCAACCCATAATTCCTTTCTTTATCTCGAGATTAATTAGAATTTTTCTTAGCCTTCTGATGTGACACTCACATTACATTTTTTTATTATAACTACTGAACTTTTTATTAAGTATAATAATCTTTTTAAATTTCTTTTGCCGAAAAATTATTTTAAAGGTTTTTACAGCTATTGATTCTAGATTTCTAACAAAAAAATCGATGTCTTGGACAATCTTAGAATTAAGGATTTTTCTCGATTTTTCTAAATATTTTATTTCAAATAATTATGAGAGTGCCACGTACTTCCTTATCTACTGGTTATAATAGTAAAGATTTTGTTACTTGGTGTGTCTACACTCTTTTTAGTAAAGAAATTTTAATATCAATTCAAAAAGGGACAAATAATAAAACTATATAATTCATGTGCAAGCTGTTATATATATATATATATATATATATATATATATATATATATATATATATAGTGTTCTAAAACAATATAAGATTCATTTAAACTTGCTTTGCATGGTAGGCTCAAAAGGATCCAATGTGATGCCTACATGCTTGAATATCTAAGAAAAGGACACCATGAAAGCACAAGAACTCCTAGTGATGAGGATCCCAACTATAGCCAATCTAATAGTCCTAAGTTCACACTACTTGGTTTCCTAGGTTTATTTAAATTTTGCATTGAGATAAAGACATATACATCGATTTAAATAATGTGATAATTTTTGCTAGTGGACGGAAGCAATATGGTCTTTGTATCATGAATTGCTAACCAAAAACAAAACAAGACAAATAAAGAAAGAAAAAGAAGCAAAGGGAAAGGTGAGGAGATGATAGGAGAACAAGTATTTGAGTTAAATTTCTCTTTATACAAAGTTGGTCTTCATGGTTTTTGAGCTGCTACTTGTGCCTTCACCATTGGATCAAGGGACATTTCTTTGATTTATTTCAGCATCATATGATCTCATCCTAAGTTTATCCAGGACTTAATTATGATTAGTGAGTGCTTTGAGCCCTTCAGCACAGATGTAACAGCTGGCTTAATTAAGAGCAAAAGATGATAACATACACTAACCTAATGCATGTTTATGATATTTTTGGGGGAAAATTCACTTAGAGTCACCACATGATGTTTTAACAAGAAGCTGATTTTCTACCGATTGAAAAATAGAGGCTGTGAACATTCGCAGTCCCATTAGCTGTGAGTGCGCTCACAACCCTTCACTGGGTCTTCTTGCAACTTAAACAGAGGGACCCATGGACTGTGAATGCGTTCACAGTTAATGGGGCTGTGAACGTACACAGCCCCTTTACTCTCATAGTAATATGAGAATAATAGAAGAAAAATACCTTATGAGACTTTTTCGTCAGATGGTGTTAAAAACTACACTCTCCACCATTTTTTTTCCGATGATCAGCACCGGCACCTGAACCGCATCATCTATTGTGTCGGTACATTAAATTTTATATGATTCTAACACCTTTTCACCGTTGATTTAGTGAATGCAAAATTAACAGTTTATGGAAAATAGAACTTTTTGCATTGCTAAATCAACGGTGAAAACGTGTTAGAATCACATAAAATTTGGTTTACCGACATATCAAATGATGTAGATCAATCAAGATCAGATACGTAGGTATACCTTCCAATATGCATGCATGGAAGGAAGAAGAGAACTTTTACTTTTTGAATACGTACCTGCACCAATGTGACATCCATTGAGGCATTAATTAGATGAAAAAGCTCATCTAGTCTTGGAGAAGAGCTCAAGCTGGCACGTCCAAAGTTTTTTCCCACTTAATTTGTTGATCATAAGAAACATATAACATCTTGTATAGCTCATGGAATTAATCATGCATCCCCCAAAACACTACTTTTTTCTACTCCAATCCTTTATAGCTAGTGGGATCATAAAGCAGAATGCATGATCCACAAATAAGAGTCATATTGTTTGGATCACAAAAGCAATGTGTGTGTGTGTATATATATATATATAGTGACTAGACTAGATGAAGAGATTAATTATATTGGCTGATCATTAATCATTGTCCTGCACGTTTCGATATCTAGCTAGCATGTTTTGTACGTATCTCCTGTTCCACCTTTGTATTTATATCAATATATTGTGCTTAATTAGTGATGTACATTAATATATGTATAAGTTTATATATATATATATATATATATATTGGTAACTTACTAGCTAATTAAGCCACATGATTAATTAAGTATAGTTAACTTTGCTAAACATAAACAGTTTGGATTTCCACTTACGGTTAGCTAAAAGTTCTTTTCCAATTAATATATATTTATCAAATTAGCTAGATATCTTTAATTATAATGATTTCCTTAGTTGAATATTTTTGGAAATTTACCACTTAATTAAGTGGAGCATGTGTACACTAATCTTCTTACTAATTAATTTCAACTTAAGTGAAACATGTACATGTTTACCACTCTTCTTAATTACTAATTTCAACTAATTAAAGTGGAACATGTGCATGTTCAATACTCTTCTTAATTACTATTTTTTTATATAAAAAGATTCCCTCTATTTTTTGGGTTTGTTTAAACTTATATAAAAGGAAACGCACATGAGCTAGACCTTGAAAAATATATAGGTCATTACAAAATGAATTGAGAAGTGTATATATACAACTTTGTTTTTTTCGGCATTGGCGACGAGAAATCGGAAATAGATCACTAGAGTTTTTAATGCTTGCATGGTTGAATAGGTTCTTCCTAAGAGAGTTTAGGAATGTCGATCGAGTGTCCAGTGATAGGGACCCTTTTGATAAATGGTTTACCCGGCCCTTACTGCCACGGCATTCCCAAATGTCTTGGATGACATCTTAGAATCGGAGGTCATTGATGCTATCAAACCATTTAGTTGGTTGAAGAAACAAGGAGCTAGGTTAGTGTGCGAGTTTACACCGGTTAAGCTTACAAATTGCCTCTTAATTTCAAGATTATTACGAAAATCCTGGCCAATAGGTTGAGTTGTGTGCTTGGATAGGAGATGGCCCAGGAACAAACAAGATTCATTAAAGGAAGAAGTATTGTAGACCCTATCTGCGCCCATGAACTCATAAATCAATGCGCTAAGAAGAACGAGAAGGGATTTTTCCGTAAGTTAGATTTTGAGAAGGCATATGATTCGGTAGAATGGATCAGTGGAGCATAGTTGTTAATATGTGGAGAATCTTCCTCAGACGTCTGAATAAGAAAGATTCCGACGTCTGCCCATGCACAAGCATCAAGCCAAAGCAAAACCAAACGTCTGAAGGCAAAGTAACAAACGTCTGGGCCAAAACCAGAGCGTCGGCAAACGTCTGACCAAGGCGTAGTCAAACTTCTGGGCCGAGTCTCGGCCAAAATCTAAGCCGCATGCAGAGCGTCGGCAGACGTCTGACCAAGACGTGGCAAACGTCTTCCTAAGGAGCTGAAGCCAACACAGAGAGGCCGCAGACGTCTGACGAAGTCATCAACAAACCTCTGCGCACGAATTTTCTGTATGAACCGAATATTTACCATATTCTATTGAATCCTAATTTAAATAGGATTAGGATTAGGCTATAAATAGGGTCTTTCATATGGAAAAATATAAGGCTATTAAATTGTATAGAGAGGGTGATGGTTAAGAGAGATTTGAAAGAAATCTTCTAGGGTTTGCACTTGGTGTATTCTTGGCTAAAAATCTAGTAGAAGTTTTGTACATTCCGTTCTGCCGGGAACTACCCATACGGTAAGTGAACCTCGTAAACAAATACAATGTCTCTCTCTAGTTTGATTATATTATTCTTGTGTTATTTTATTTTTCGTTGTTTTATTGAGTTTTGCGTGGTTGGCTGTTTAGCATAGTTCCCGTGTGTACCTTCTCCCCCCTCCCAACAAATGGTATCAAAGTGTAGGAAACCGAAGGATTTTCGATTTACGGTCTAAGTTTACGGTGGATGACGACGCTTGTGTCCGCTACCTATCTTCCTAAATTGTAATTTTGAAGGTGTTGGTTCAAAGATCTAAGGGAGAAGGTTAAGTTTGCTGCGGCAATAAACGAAAGATGGCTGAGAATAAGATCAGAATCGAGAAATTTAATGGTCATAAATATGGTCGGTGGAGTATGCATATGGAGGACTACTTATATCAGAAAGATTTATATCTTCCGTTATTGGGCGACAGACCCGAGAAGATGTCCTATGATGCATGGAATCTACTGGATAGGAAAGTCTTGGCGACGATTAGGTTATCGTTGACTCCGCAAATAGTCTTTAATATCTCGAAGGAGAAAACAACCATGGGGATAATAACGACATAAGTAAAGTTGTATGAAAAACCTTCAACGTCAAATAAGATATTTCTAATGAAGAAACTTTTCAATATGAAGATGGCAGAAAATGGTTCAGCGACAGAGCGTCTGAACGAGTTCAAAAGTGTGACAAACTAAGTCGAATTAGTCTCAATCAAATTTGAAGATGAGATTTGAGCCTTATTGTTTCTATATTCATTACCGGAGAGTTTGGAAAACCTGGTTATGGCAGTCAGCAACTCGATCTCAGAGACTCTCACATTTAATGATGCGATGAGTTGCATATTAAATGATGAGATGATGAGAAAGGCCGTGAGTGGAAGTTCGGAAACTTCTGCACTCTTAGTAGAGAATCGCGGCAGGACAATGGAAAGGGGAAGAGGGAAGAAGGGCAAGTCAAAGAGCCGAGAAAAGTCAAAAGGAAAGATCCAGGGTGACTGTTGGAACTGCGGAAAGAAAGGTCACTTGAAAGCGAGTTGCGGGCTCTTGAAGAAAGAGAAAGGCTCATATGGGAAGTCAGATGAAAAGAAAGCCAACGTGGCGTCTATACATGAACAAGGGGAACATAGACTTTTTCTTTCGGCGAGCGAAAGCACAAAGGGAGATACCTGGTTTCTAGATTCGAGGGTATCTTTTCACTGCACTTCAGGACAGCGTCACTTTAACAATTGTGGTCAAGGAGATGTTGGGCATGTAACTGTGGGAAACAGTTAGCCGTGCAAAATCGTTGGTAAAGAGATGATTATATTGCATTCGTCAGGAGGAGGTCGGATAAAACTGAAGAACGCCAGACACATATCTTATCTGAAGAAGGGTTTAATATCTACAAGTCAGCTAGACAACGAAAGATATATTACGATATTTAAGAATTCTTAGTGGAAGATTTCCAGACGATCGTTGGTAGTCGCAGGGGTAAATTGATCAGTACGTTGTATTTCTTAAATTGGAGCAAGCTATAGATAAAGAGATGAATTCATTGAAAAAGAATCGTGCAAGAGACCTAGTGAAGCTTCCCAAGGGTCGAAAGGCGTTGGGTGTACAAAATCAAGGATGAGGCCGATGGTATAAAGCGGTATAAAGATCGCTTGGTAGTCGAGGGATATGCGCAACATCATGGAATAGCCTATTAGGAAATATTCTCCCCACAATGGTGAAGATGACTTTAATTCGAGTTATATTTTGTATGATGGCAGTGAAAGATTTGCATTTAAAACGGTTAGATGTGAAAATAACGTTCCTTCATGGAGATTTGGAGGATGAAATTTATATGATGCAGCCACCGGGATACGAAATTAAGGAGAAGAAAAATATGGTTTGTAAACTGCGAAAGAGTTTGTATGGACTTAAACAAGCTTTAAGGCAGTGGTATTTCAAGTTTGATCGATTCATGTTACAGTCAGGATTTGTGAGATGTGATTCAGATCACTGTGTTTAAGTTCAGACATTTAAGGACAACGACTGCATTATTATATCACTCTATGTGGATGATATGTTGGTAACGAGTCCAAATTTCAAAAAAATTCAAAGTCTGAAGAAGCTGATGGCTGAACAATTCTCCATGAAGGATTTGGAAGTAGCCAAGCAAATTCTGAGTATGAAAATTATTATAGATAGGCAGCAACGAAAGTTGTGGCTATCGTAAAAGGACTACGTGGAGAAGGTTTTGAAGTGGTTCAATATAAACAAAACAAAACCGGTAAGTACGCTTTTAACCGAGTATTTCAAACTCAGCAAAGAGTTGTGCCCGACAACTCAAGAGCAGAAGGATGACATGGCACGAGTGCTATATGTATCAACGGTTGGGAGTTTGATGTATGAAATGGTGAGTACACTACCAGATATTGCACAAATAGTGGGAGTTGTAAGCAGGTATATGCAAAACCCGGAGAAAGAGCATTGGGATGCAGTGAAGTGGATATTGAGATATCTCAGGGGAACATCCAATCATTGCTTATGTTTTGAGGGTGATTCTCTCAATGTACAAGGTTATGTTGATACAGCCTACTTATGTGATCGAGATAGTAGGAAAAGTACAATAGGGTATGTATTCACGGTTGGGGAAACGGCAGTCAGTTGGATCTTCCAGTTACAAAAGATTGTTTTATTATCAACGATAGAGGCCGAATATGTGGCCATCACGGAAGCCAACAAAGAGAAGATATGGTTACAAGGGTTACTCGAAAAATTGGGTAAGAAACATGATTTCAATACCTTGTAGAGCGATAGTCAAAGTGCAATACACTTGGCCAAGAACGCTGCATATCACTCTAGGACAAAGCACATTAAGGTGTGGCACGCTCCGCTTCCCAAAATACGGAATACGAGGGGTGACAAGACCAGCCATGCTCCTATGGTCAAGAAAATATCATGTCGTAGTCACACTTCGGCTTCTAGTATTATATAGGAATCAATAAACACAGCACTAGAGTAAAGGAAATCACGGTTCATAACTTTATTACATTAAAATAGCAGAGTTCGGGATACATTTATTTACATGAAAGAAATAACTAACCAAGGAAATAACAATGTTCTTATAGCAAGAAAAAGGTGATAGCGCTGATGTCGCGGTCTAAACATCTACGATCTCGAAAGGCAGATTCTGCTCCTGGGCTGGGTCCATTTCGTCCTCTGAGCATGCACACTTAGGTCGTCAGGGCGACACATATAGCAATAAATATATATTATGTGTACAATGCTATTAAATATGAAATGCACGGCTGAATACAGTAACATGAGAATAAGAAATATCAAGTGGAATGAACTATGCAGTATATATATAATGTCAGCAAACCAAGCAATGTGTATGTCACTAGTTATCAGTCACTAAGTCAATTGAAATCAATCGGTGGAAAAGGGTGCTCGTGTTTAATAAGGGTCTCGTGCGTGCCCGAGACTACGGTCCACTGTTGTCCGGGACATAACCTTGCAGCCGTGCCGCTAGGTCCACGACCTAATGTGTGTGTATCACTAATATCGAATGATCATCCTCTAATTTACTGTATCTCGCTAAATACGAGTTCAATTCCACCTTTATTTCCCCATTTCCCTAGGTCACAATAACTATAAGTATAGGATTAATTGTATACAAGCACGCGTCAAATCACGGTCTTACTCATTTTAACTGTACTGTTCACTTTTACTAATCAATCACTTATCACCGGCGTCCTTGATATAACTAATCCAATAACACTCACGTTCGACAATGCAAAGTTCGGTATAAATCACTATGAACGTTCGCTGTCACTAAAGGTATCACGGTCGGATAAAATACAAGAATGATGCAATATAGCAAGTCATATGTGATATGAAACACAATACACCTTATGATTTCAGAAAAATATATTAATCTACAAGATCGTATTTAGACAAAATATTACAAAAGAGGTAAAAAGTAAAGTCAAACAGCGATCTAACAAAATTGGTTCCAGGTCAATCAGGTTTCAGGTTTGCGAAATACAGTCGTTTCATTTTAAGTTTTCCTCGCTGGAAATTCAGTTCCTGAACTGAAAGTCCAATTCACGACACATTTTTCACCCTGTTGGGATCATAATTAGGCAATACTATAGTTGATTAATATTTAGATCTTATGATTATGCTTCCAACGCACCAGAAGGATTGATAATATCCGATATGTACGGGGAGATACGTTCTGTTCAAGGTCAGAACATCCGTTCTGTCTCTGCTGGGGACTGCTACACATCAACAGTTTAAAAGGTGTTATAAATATCAAAAGATACTGGAATGTAGTGAGACTAGTACTGTTAGAAATCTAATTCAATCCTCTATGCTTCTATGTATGTTTCCACATTCTTGCATATTTTAACAGTGAGAAACATGCATTCTAAAACGAGTAAAGGTAAAGATTCTGGCTCTGGACTGCAGTCCAGAGCCATGAATCGCTGCAGTTTTCATCATCATAGCGTATAAAAATTAAGGGATCGACTATGGGGTACTGTAGGTTCATTTGTTGGCTTCGATACGAGCCCTAGAACATTAGGTTACGAGTTGTATTCAGTTTAATATCGATTTTAGAACGAGGCATATGCGGTGAATTTCAGATTCAACGCCGTCTTTTTGGGGCTTCATTACTTGATGTAAACTTCACTATTTTCAACCCAATTTCCGGCATGATATTCGTTATTAGTAAACAGATTTATCTATAACAAGTTCCACCATATTTGATTTAGTCATCATTCACAGTTCGCATCAGGTACTTAGGGTAGCATTCGGCAAACGATCGAAACACGAGTTTCCTTTAACCGGTTGAATTAAATGTTATCCATATAATATCTATGCATTACTAACATGGTAAAATGACCTAGTCGAGCTTCCATCAATAAGACGGCACTATGGTTCGCTATATAATGTCGAAAACAGTTATGATGTATATCTAGTTATTACAAATTCGCTTCACTTAACGTTTAAAAGAATTATAGCATGATAAACAAGTGAGTGATTTCACTTGACTTTGTTCGCTGATATAGAACCGACACCATGTGCGGGATTCGTCTCGACATATGAGACGATGTGATACTGGACACAGAGCGTGATGCGTGCGCGATGCGTGGTGATCCGGTACTGGACACGGTGACAATGCAGGCGTGACACGGTACAGGGCACGGTCTTCGCTCAATGCGTGGTACGGGTGTGGCACGGCACGATACGGTACTGGACACGGTGCTAGGCACTACTAGGCATGGCGTGTGCACTGGACCGGGGCACGGGGTGGCACGGAGGCGGGCACAAGCCGCAACACGTCTGGGCACGCGAGCAACACGGGGCAGGGTACAGTCTTGGCTTGGTGCGTAGTGCAGGTGTGGCATGGTGCGACACGGTACTGGACACGGTGCTAGGCACTACTTGGCACGGCGTGTGCATTGGACCGGGGCATGGGTGGCACGTAGGTGGGCACGAGCCGCGACACGTTTGGGGACACGGGGCAGGGCAGGGCGCAACACGACAACGCGCGACTACGGGTTGCAGTGGCCTCGGCTTGAGTTTTGCAAAGGAACTTGGGGCTTGGCCTAGCAGCGTTGGCCGGCACAGCTGGCATCTTCTGCAGAGGGGGTCAGCCGGCGGTCCAGAGGAGCGAGGTTGCAGCCGGCGGTGTCGAGACTCCAGTGGT
Source organism: Agapanthus africanus (assembly GCA_030015575.1). NCBI lineage: Eukaryota > Viridiplantae > Streptophyta > Magnoliopsida > Asparagales > Amaryllidaceae > Agapanthus > Agapanthus africanus. The sequence goes on from JASDDO010000016.1 coordinate 417,756,360, forward strand.
CGGCGATGGGTGCTGGAAGAAGCTTGGTGTGCGGTTGAAGCCGGAGCAGGAGGAGATGGTCTCGGTTGGTGGAGAGGAGGGGATGTGAAAGGTGGCTCTGGTTGTCAAGGGCTCGTCGGCAGTGCAGAGGGAGGAACGTTGAGGAAGAGGGCGGGAAAAGAAAGGAGAAGAAAAAGAAGAAGTGGGGTAACGGGTCGAGTCGTGTTTGGGCCGGGCTTAGGTTAGGAAAATTAGATTAGGGTTTTAGTTTAGGTAAAAAAGAAAATATAAAAAGATATGAAAATAATTAGAAGAATACTGGGGAAACTATTTATATAGAAAAATATACGGAAAAAATACATAAGGAACTGGGGATTTATAAGGTGCGGTATCATTTCATACGCATAGCGTTGGAAGATGGTGAGTTAACATTGCAGAAGATCGCGGAAGAGAAATCATGCAGATATATTCACTAAAGTTGTAGTCAGAGATAAACTGGAACCATTCCGAGAAGATTTGAATAGGAGAGAGCTGATAGCGGAATCATGTGAAGTCTATAAGTTTTTTTGAGATTCAAGACAGAAGAATCTCCAAGTGGAAGAATGTAATGTGTGGAGAATCTTCCTCAGACGTCTGAATAAGAAAGATTCAGACGTCTACTCATGCACAAGCATCAATCCAGAGAAAAATCGGACGTCTAAAGGCAAAGTGACATACGTCTGGGCCAAAACCAAAGCGTCGGTAAACGTCTGACCAAGACATGGTCAGACATCTGGGCCGAGTCTTGGCCAAAGTTTAAGCCGCATCCAGAGAGTCAGCAGGCGTTTGACCAAGTCGTGAAAGATGTCTGCCCAAGGAGCTGAAACCAACACAGAGAAGCGGTAGACGTCTGACGAAGTCATCATCAGACATCTGCACGCGAGTTTTCTATGTGAACCGAATATTTACCATATTCTGTTGAATTCTAATTTAAATAGGATTAAGGTTAGGCTATAAATAGGATCTCTCATATGGAAAAATATAAGGATATTAAATTGTATAGAGAGAGGGTGCCGGTTAAGAAAGATTTGGAAGAAATCTCGTAGGGTTTGCTCTTGGTGTATTTTTTATTAAAGATCTAGTAAAAGTTTTGCAGATTCCGCTCTGCCGGGGACTAGTTATACGGTGGATGAATCTCGTAAACAAATACCATGTCTCTCTCTGGTTTGATTCTTATTCTTGCGTTGTTTTATCTTTCGTTGTTTTATTGCATTTTGCATGGTTTGTCGTTTAGCATGGTTCCGTGTATACCTTCTCCCCCTTCCAACAATAGTTTCCGAGACGATGTCTAGGAGAGGCTTCAGAGTCATATGGAGTGTGTTTGAGGGGGCTCACTAAAGTATTTGTCAATGGAATTCCCAGGAAAGATAGTAGATGCAAGAGGGATTTGAGGCAAGACGATTCGTGTGTTTGTTTCTTTTTACCTTAGCGGCTGATGAGCTTAACAAAATAATTAAAGTATGGACGCATGAGGGGCTCATCATGTCGATTGTTAAGGGATTATAGTCATGTAAGTCTTCAATATGCGGATGATATGTTGCTACTTAGAATCAGAGGTTGGAGGAGCACTTTTACTCTTAAATAGCTGTTATTGATCTTTCGGTTTTTTTTCGGGATTGAAAATAAATTTCAACAAGAGTGAGGTTTTGCCTTAAGAGAAGAGCTAAAAATTGGACACTATGCGTCAATAACTAGATGTTGGATTGGAGAATGTATTGAAACATTTGGGGTTGCCCTTGAGAACAGGTCCTGCGTCAACAACTATAGTGCATATGGAACAAGTGTCTTGTAGCAGTAATAAGTAGATGTTTCCCAACATTGTATACCAGCATTATGAGGGGCAATTGCCTGTGAACTTTGCATGAATGTACCTATAGCTTTGCATGAAGGGCATCAAATGAGAGAATACATAATTGCGAAAGGGATATGCATGGTAATTTCTTGATGAGACCTACATACTTTTGTATGAACTTCGGTGGGGTAATTTTAGTGGATTCCAAAGTCATTTGCAGTTCCCGTTTCCTTTTAGAGTGCATTTTTTTTGGCTTAAATCAAAAAAACTATCAAGAACTTACATTTTTTGCAAGAAACTACAAATTATTCTTAAAACTACGAGAGATCACCACAAAAACTTCCATATTTACAAAATAACTATCATGATTAACGGTTTCACTTTAGCATCATTAGTGTCACCTTACTGTCAAGTCACTAAAGCCGCCATATCATCAAAAATTTAAAAAAATCTGGAAGATATCTTCTTCTTCTCTCTCTCTCCCTAACCTAATTTTAATCCTAACCCTAGCCTTTTCTGCCGCCGCCGCCCTCAACCGCAACTGACCCATCCTCTCTCCCTCCACCCCCTTCCCCCATCACCAAAAAAATACCCATCCCCCTTCTCTCTCTTCCCCCAATCACCATCGACATCTCCTCCCCCTTCCCTCCTCCCCCAACAACCAAATGAACTCCTCTTCCTTCTACCCAAAAATCTGCCCCTGGAAAAAAAACCGCTACCGACGCCTCATCTCTCTTTCCCCCTCTAATCCGACCATATTCACCTACTCCATCACCGCCAATTAATAAAAAAATAATAATTAAATTAATTAAAAGGATAAAATGATTATACATTCTTAATATCGTTAGCACCAGCTTTTACTATTATCCATCTTGTAATTTTAAGAGTTTTTGGTAGTTTCTTAAATGTAAGGCTTATTATTATTGTCTCATATGTTTATCCCAACTAGAGTTAACTCGTTATGTGGAAACATTGTGGTGCCAAGCGAGTGTGTGCTTTGTTCATGTCGTTGATTGATGGAGCTCATTTTCTGGTCTCCTTCAGATGTTGTCTTCCGTCGATCTCCCGGTGGATCTTGGAGGTGATCTCCTGTTGCGTGTGGGTCTCAATGGGTTTTGAGGAGATTAGTGATTTGAGGAGTTTAGCATCGAGTACCTGCAAAGAAGTCCCGGGGTGGTTTGGTACCACCGAGGACCCTCCGACGATCAAGTTAGTACAAGATCCGAGCAGACTAACGGCTAAATGGAATAAAAAAATGGCTTACTTGACCCCTCTGTGATGGGGGTTTATATAGTGGCGGCAGCACGCAGCAGCGGGCGCGAGAATCTCGCCGGCAGTTACGCTCCCGACGTCACGCCTGCGTAAAGAGCGGATCGCCCATTAATGGGGATCGTGATGGCATGGAACGTGGGATGTTACTCGTGGAGAATCTGCGCGTGGTGAGATTTGTGGAGCGGCGGTTACGCCTGTGAGTGGTGGAAGTGGTCGGTCGGAGGACCGAAGAAGATAGCCTCGGCTGAGGGGCTCGGGAACGAGCGAGAGGGCCGAGGAGTTTTGGTCCTGAGGCAGCTCGGGGTGAGCTGAGAGGCCGAGGAGGCCAAATTTCAGGGGGCTCTGAGGTGAGCCAGCTTGTGCTTGCAGGTCGGGTACAGGGGTGGCCTGGTCGGCCCCTGGCCCTTTCTTCTGTGTTCCGGGACACGTCATCTACCACGCGTCCTGATCTTGGAGGCCGCCAATAGTGAGCATCATCATTAGCCCCCCACTCTTGTCCCGACCAGCTAGCGGATCGGGTCAGGAGTGGACTGCCTGGCCGCCCGAGATGAGCTCCCTCCTAAGGTTTCGTCGGGACGCGTCCCCTGGCTGTCAGCTGTCTTTTCCGCCAGCGAATCAGAGCGAGATCTCTGCATTTAAGGAAGGGGCGTCGGTTCGTGCATCTTGCTACTGAAGCGATGGTCCATGTGTCGAGCGTCGGTTGGCCGACGCGACATGTGCAAACCTGCGGCGTCTGACGGGGTGCGGTCCAGTGTGGAAACGACAAGTGGAGCAATCGGAGCCGTTGGACGTGAGGAGGCGTTTTGGCGGGATATGAAGGGCGCCGTTGGATGAAGCCGCTTGCGGTGATAAATAGGGGCGGGGCCCGTTCCAGGGCCTCTACTCCCTCATATTTCCCCATTCTAAGTCCTGGTTGCTCGGCGCTCGTCTTCTCTCCTCCGCTTTCGTTCCCCGAGGATCCCTCTTCTCAAGGTTAGATGTCTTCCTTTGTAGAGTCAGTAGGTGTCGTAGGGGTAGGTTCTAGGGACCCTTTAGTTGAGCCTGAGTCCTCCCGGGAAGTAGGGGCCGAATCCTCTCCCCGGGATCATGCGGCGGGGGCAGCCCCCAGGAAGGAGGCGGTAGATGTTGCTCCCGGCGCCTCGTATTGGGTGAGGCATGAGGACGAGCTCGCCAATGCTCGGGCTCGCTTCCACATCCCCTCACGTTATACGCTTCGTCTGGCCAAGAAGGGAGAGAGGGCAGACCAAGTACGGGTGTAACGTTTTAAAAATAATTAAATAAATAATTAAATAAATAAAATCGTTTAAGTGAATTTTATAATTTCGGTAAAATAAAACGTAGTTTTCATAAAACTAAACCGTAATTATTCTTCACTATAAATTTAAAAATACCTATTTTAATTATGTTATTATTAGTAAATGGTGTTTATTTAGCCACTTATAAATTTTAGTTTAATTAAATATTTTTCCTAAATTAATTATTTTAAATGTTAACATAAGGTTTATTTTTACACTAAATTAGTGTAAATTACAAATTTGAATGGGTTTAATTTGCAAAAATGAACCATTGCATCTTAGAATCAAGTGTGTTTCATGCAAAATTTATTTTCAAAATTTTACAATAGTTCTAGACCATTCTAGGTCAAATGGAATGAAGAAAATAAAGAATTTTTAAATAAATTCATGAAAAGACTAAATTGTATGATATTTTAGTGAAACCTTCTACACTTCTCTTGACTTTTTTCACTCTCCTCTCTTTGTCTCCCTAGTGGCCGGCCTCACCCTCCCCATGGCAGCCCCTCATCTTCCAAATTTAAATTACCTCCAAAAATCATCAAAAATCCAAATAAAAATCCACAAAATCCTAATTAATTCCTACCCTCTATTCTTTGCTCATCTTTATATGGATTTTGGAGATGGAAAGCATTCATTTTGGAGGCTTATTTTCATGTTTGGATTTCATGTTATGAAGGTATAAATCTTCTTCTTTTGATTTTTTGTTATTAAATGTTTCATTTAAGCATAATTAGATTTAATAAATAAATTCTATCTACAAGTTTTAAAATTCAAGTTAGGGTTTGTAAAATCAAGTTATGGTTTTTACTAATTAAGTGGGGTTATTATAACTAGTTTAACATTTTTAGAAATGGGAAAAATCATGCATGGTTGATATATTGTAATTTGTTTATTCAAATTGTTTAAATGAAGTAAATTTGCAAACTAGATTTATGTATATTATATTTATTGGTGAGATAAAATTCCAATTAATGTTTGAAACACTAGATTGTGGTTTTAAAGAGGATATTAACTTGTTAGTGGAATGAAAACTTAAATTGGTTACTAGTTTCTATTGATAATTGAAAAATAGTAATAAAAATGCTATTTTTGCTAACTAGAATTTGGAAATTCTTAAATAAATGAAGTTTAAAATCTAAATTATGATTTCATTATATTACTATCATCATGAATTATAGTTTAATACATTAATTCATGTAAAATCAAGTTTAGTTGTGATATTGTGAAATTTTGCTTAAATCGAAATCGGGCAAGTTTGCAACTAGAATTTTCAAACTAATATAAATTACGGTGTTAAAAATATGGTAATGGTTTCTATAATATAGTTAGGTTAATTAATGAGTATTATGACCATTAGTTTCATTTATACAGCAAGCTTTGAAGTAAAACGGTAAATTGGTATTTTCGGGTTTTTCGAAATCGGACGATTTGATCGATTTTTAGGGTTTCGATGGATTAAATCATGTTTTGTATTATAAGTGATGAGTTTTAAAACTATGAGTTGTTTGTTGATGTTTATCTCGATCAATCGGCGTTTGTACGCCGATATCGAGCGATATTTGGTTCTTTTGTATGAGCGGGACATAGGTTTTAACCTATGCGCGTTCCGTACGTCGTTTTGACTTTTGTCCGTGATTCAGTTTACGATACTACATATGTTTGCATATAGGTATCCCTCACGTGGACTTCGGACGAGGAAGAAGAGGAAGGCGACATCGTCTTCGGCAGAAAAGGACCAGATGAGTAGATGTATATCTACGGGGGAAGTCGGGTGAATGGCGTTTAGCACCCCCGCAAACGTAGAATAGTAGTAGTATTTATTGTCGTTAGGAAGCTAGACATGACCTTAGATCCTTGGTGAGTAGGACCCTAGTAACGACCTTAGGTTGGACTAGACTGATTTAGAAAGACCTTACCAGAGGATGAATATCTTGGAGAAGATTCGTAGGTTTCAGGTAGATATACACACATGCGCACACACAGAAACTCGACGTGATGTATACATGTATGTGTGTATATATATAGGACTAGGTGTAGCTATATATATATATATATACACACCACACGTATATGTGATACAAGGATGTGATATGATACACGGGAAAGGAACAGTATAACTGGGCTTGATGCCGTGATTCTTGGCTATACAGTCGTGTTATGATGTTAGCGGATCATTAGAAAATGAGATAGTGGATTTGTATACATGAACAATAATAAAGGATGGTGATGATATTGAAGTACATGGGACTCTAAAATAGAACCCGGACTGTAACCTGTGCCTGAAATTATAATATGATATATGTGTGACTTGATTACGACATCATATAGGTGTACTTGATTTCGACATCTGTTCACACCATAATATTGTATTATTATATTCCCCATTCTTATTCTTTTTATAAATAAACAGGTGCTTTTGACGCATGTCTGCTACATGTTATAGGTTACAGGTTCTTGGACAGGAAACAGTGAAAACGATGAAAAGACGACGTAAAAGTGAGACTTTGACCGACAAACAGAGAATCTTGATCAAGCCTACATAAGGAACAATTCACAAAGCAAGATTCAAGACATCGACTCAAAGCGAACGGGTAGAAGTCCACTACAATGTTCACTGGAAATCTGGAAGAGAACCAGAAGCTAAATTGAGAAAAAATATATAGAAATAAGAAGCCCAAGAACCCAAGAATCAGACCCAAAACTTTCAGACACTGATCTTCTTAATGGGCCGCGGAACCGAGGCCCAATCCCTACCCAGGCCGCGGTTCCGCGGCTATATGGAGCCTGAAAGAAATAATTTTTTTACCATAATTCTTGTGCGGTGCGGAAAAGATTTTCTAGGGCTATTTTTGTAATTGTAGACATGCGGATCAAAATGTAACCTAGGGTTTCCTATTCTCTATAAATAGGAACTCTAAACATTGTAATTTCTTATGCCTCCTTTTAATAATAAAATACAGATTTCTTTATGGAGAGCATCAGTGTCTCTTTTCAATTCAGAAATTCAGATCTGACAAACCTGCGTTGATGATTGGAGAGAGCCATCTGTAAATAGATTTAATTAATTGCTCTAGTTTAGATTTTAATTCTTTGCCCTAGGTAGATTTAATTCATTGCCGTAGATAATTGTTTAGAGTTAGCTTTGGGGAAGGCTTTTGAGAGATGAGATCTCTCATCCCTTTCTTACCCATCATATATTTTCAATAGGACTCCATGCATACACGCACACACCGCGCCCTACGGCATCCTGCCCCGCGAGGTAACGATGACACCGTAGTGTAAAGGCCCGGTTGCGCGCGTTTTCCATGGAGGTTAGGGTAAGGATCTCTAAAGGAAGGACAAGAACCTAGAGGAAGGAACACTTTCCCGAATGGATCTAATCCGCTTTAGTGATAATTACCATAACTTCTCATAGATCTTCATTCGGGTATAGAAAGCGTTGAGATTTACTTGCATTTCCAAACCATTCCTAAACTTGACCCTAGCAAGACTAGATCTAGATAATCGTAGTATAGAATAATTAGGTTTTTAGATTTAATAATCAATCCGAACACCCTTCGGAATTAACTCGTTAGCACGATTAGGAATTCACAACATCCCTGTGGACCGACCCGTACTCACCGGCTAGCTTCATGCAACGCCGTTCTTGATTGCGGTTAATAAATAGTTTTTGACACACAAATCAAACGGCGCCGTTACCGGGGATGGCGTAGAAATTTCCTTTTTGCAATTTCGGGTTAATCAAAATATAAAAAAAATAATAAAATTAAAAAAATCAGAAAAATCTGAAAAATCCAAAAAATATAAAAAATATATATAATCTGTTATTTTTGGAAGGGATACTTTGTTGTTTGAATTTGGCAGGATATACAAATTCGGATCTGGAAATTTCCAGAAAGCGAAACAGAAAACGGGATATCGGAACAGAAGAGATTTTAAACAACAGAACAGCAAAAAAAAATTTGGAATCTCGAACCGCCCAAAGTGTCGCGCTTCCGCGGCCAAAACCTACCTTAGGCCGCGGAACCGCGGCCGCCTTGTCGAATCAGAGCATCAAAAATTTTCTGTGGACTCGTGCTGACGAGACTGCGGCGAAACCGTGGTGGGAACCAGGTTTTGCCGCGGAAAGGCGGCTGAACAGTGTCTTCTGTTCGTGGAATTTGCTCTGTAAGTTCCTCTGTTCCTCCTCTATAATTTTTGAAATATCTTTTCTGGAAATTCCTGCAGAATTCCTTGCGCTATAAAAATATTTTCCCTTCTAAATAACAATCTTGTGCAGGATTTTTGCGCCCCGCTTAAATTAGAAATAGATTGCAAGTAATATTTTTCTGTTGCATATCTTTTATCAAAATCTTTTTGCAACAATTTCCAAATAAAGAGAAAAAGAAAAAAAAAGACAAATCTTTTATAGAAACTTGCAAAAAATTTTTGCTGCAAATAAATCCTTGCACCACCACCCCATCTTTCTTTCTTTCACCCTTTCTTCTTACAGCATGGGTACCCCCACATAATAAATCACTAGCCGAACTTTGGTATTCCGAACCTAATTTTGCGTCGTACGTCAATTTATTCGGTCAATTTAAAGACGATCCCTCCATGCCTAAAATATCTTTGAAAGATCAAATAGAGGCGTCTAGGAAAAATAGTTTGACTTTTCAACCCACTTCGTGTCAACCAAGTCAACCTTTACCACTTCAATATGTTGATACCACTTTTTCAAGTCCTTCTGTCATTCCTAAGCCGATGTCCATTACTGAGCATATTGCTCAATCTCGCAGCCGATCTTTCACCCCTCTCCACTTATCTAGTTCTAGGGATCAACAAGACTATTCACCTTGTTATCCACATGTTGACCCTACACCTGACCAACCACCCACTTCCTACCAGTCCTACTCGACCTTCCCACCTTCACTAGACACTGTTTCTACACAGCCTGTTGGGAGTTTTGCATATCCACACGATTTCGAATCTTTTACCGAAACCCCCTCACTACCCAAGTCTAGTTTGGAAGAGTCGTTGGAGGCTTATATTGCAGCAACAAATAAAATGACTAGAAATGTGGAAGCGTCCGTGGCCGCCCTTATGCAACCTAGTGAACCTGTAGTTAGTTTCCCGCTAGCTCCAAATTTTTCAATGTATAAGAAAGCGGTTGGACAGAGTGAGAATGTGAGAGGATTTCCAAATCAGACGTACCCTTACCCAATTGAAGCCCACAACTCCAGTTTTCCATCGAATGTCCTAAATAATTCACAAGTTCAAAATAAAAACGAGTTGTGTGATTTTGTAGTGTTTGATTTGCCCAATTGTGAGGAACCCCTTTCGAGTGAAACCGCACCTAATCCTTTCGATCTTTACACCTCCCATCAAGAACCTAAATCGATAGATATCCATGCTTTTGATGAGATGTCTAAAGAAATTGATTTTCACTTGATTGAGGATATAGACGCCGGGAATATTTCGGATGATGAACCTATCGATTTGCTTGAAATTTTATGTTCAACTCATCATCCCGAGTCATTAGATGTTTCTCCCGAACTTCATATGCGTCTGGATTTTGATGATAATGGCATGGATGAGTTGAATTTTGAGGAGAATTATAAGGATAGTATTGATGAGAGTTTTGAAGATCATATTGAGGTTGAACTATTTTTGTTTGATATGTCTGATTTTCCAATCCAGCCACCTGAACCTTTGACTGTTATATCACCCTTCCTCCTTTCCATCGTTCCAACCACGCTTGAAGACTGTGAGCTTGAAAACTTTTCCTTTGAATCTGACACAGTTCTCACAGACGATAACACCTACGAGTGTTTCACTTTTTCGGACGATGTTGATGACTCACCGTCCGAATTTGAGTCCTTTACATTTTCAGATGAGTTAGTTGAACTATCAGACTCGGATGCTTACAGTAGTTTCGAACCATTAATGGAATCTTTCAAGTTCGAGACAGTTTACTACGGTGAGAATGATACTATCCTTAGTTCACTTCCTTTCGTCTTTCCCATTGTTCCGACCGTACAAAAGACCGTTACGCTTTCATCTCCAATACCAAGTTCGGCGTACCCATGTTTTCTTGCAAATCTTGAGGGATTTGACCCCATTTCTCGACGGGTTGATAGGTTAACGCAATCGCTTTTAACACATCGATCATCACAAATTGCGCTAATTTATTCACTTGATTTACACCCTCAAGATCGTAATCCACTTCTTTCTCCTTTCCGCCATTCTTCTTTCCCACCGAGACCATATTCTCTTCTTCCCATTCGGTCTTGTGTGTTTCTCATCTCTTTTCTTTCTACTCCATTCTATCACCAACTAGATCAGTATCACGATAAGATTTTTGAATGGTTGGTGCTAACCTTTGGCTTGTGTAAGGCCAAGCTTAAGTTTGGGGGGGGACCTTGTTGTATATATGTATATATATTTTTTGTTTTCTTTTTATATAAAAAATAAAAAAAAATTCAAAACATAAAAAAAACAAAATTGTAAATAAATAAACAGGGGAGTGCCGACATTTTGACCCTCTTGATTTAGTATGACAGTGAGGACACTGTCAAGTTAAAGTTTGGGGGTATGCTCGGTACGTCTTCTTCCTTAGCATTCATTTGTACATATTTTTGCATTTGCATACTTATTTGAAAACCCATAAAAATTGAAAATTTTCAAAATTATAAAAATTAATGTATTCAATTTTGGCTAATTGACTTGAGTTTGAAAAATAGGTTAACTGGTTAGGAACAACTAGATCTTAGACTTAGTAAATTAAAAACCCTAAAAATAACCTTCCTTAAAGTTTAACGGTAGAAAGTATATGTTTTTGTAGTTTATTTAGAAATAGGCAAATTTTGAGTTCACTTCTTGGGCTAAGTCAAAATAAGGGAAGAGTATTGATGTTCTTATTAGAGTATAAGTTTGAAAAATAGCTCCTAGCTTAAGTCTAGATTCTGAAAATGTATACCCTACAAAATTGCACAAACACGAATCTTGAAACTTGGAATAGTAGAAGAGACCTTGAAATGCTCTTGTCTAAAGTCCTTAGTACAATGAAAATAAAAGGAAAAAAAAGTGAATAAAGAAAAAAAAATGAACACTGGTTTTTGTGATTACTTAAGGCTGTAAAAAATAGAAAAATATTTAGCGAGGGTGCTTCATCACCTAGTGCCTTAGACCAACTGGTTTGGGAGTCACTGCTAAAGCCTTGGGTGTTGCAAGACTAGGAATTACGCTTTAAAAGTGCAAACATATCTTGTAATCGGTCGTTGGTACCTCAAGAAGTATTAACGGTCGCATGAAGGATGTGTAAGCAAAAAAAGTTCATTTAAAATTCACCAATTAATAAGTACTTTGGACAACGGACAAGGGTATGATTGCTTGATTTGAATTTCTAAGTGTAGGGGTGATTATTACACACATGTAGGGGTATATGATTGGAGTTTAGATAAGAGAAAGGAGTGAATAATAGAACTTGTATCTTTAGTAAGGGTTGATAGAAATTCCTAAGTGGAGATGGAACCCTAGAAGGAAAACTTAAGAGATGCCGAAAGCTATGTAAGTCTACAGAACATATATAATCTTAAGTTAAATAATGAGGAAGTGTGAAGAATATGGGTGGATAATTTACGAGTCCAAGATAATAGAATTCCTTGTTAGAAAACCTAATTGGAGAACAAAAGTCGAAAAGCCGAATTGATAGGATTTTGTGGGTAGTATCCGCTGAAAACCCTCAGGAGACAACACTCCTCCTACTAGGGACACCTAGAGGTTTAACGGCTTGTTGCACGTGCTCAGTGCAATCGCGTTTCCCTGCGAAAGTGCGGTTAGGTTAGGATTTTAGTGAATAAAAATAAGTTTGCTCGAGAACGAGCAAAAGATAAGTTTGGGGGTATTTGTTCACACCATAATATTGTATTATTATATTCCCCATTCTTATTCTTTTTATAAATAAACAGGTGCTTTTAACGCATGTCTGCTACATGTTACAGGTTACAGGTTCTTGGACAGGAAACAGTGAAAACGATGAAAAGACGACGTAAAAGTGAGACTTTGACCGACAAACAGAGAATCTTGATCAAGCCTACATAAGGAACAATTCACAAAGCAAGATTCAAGATATCGACTCAAAGCGAACGGGTAGAAGTCCACTACAATGTTCACTGGAAATCTGGAAGAGAACCAGAAGCTAAATTGAGAAAAAATATATAGAAATAAGAAGCCCAAGAACCCAAGAATCAGACCTAAAACTTTCAGACACTGATCTTCTTAATGGGTCGCGGAACCGCGGCCCAATCCCTACCCAGGCCGCGGTTCCATGGCTATATGGAGCCTGAAAGAAATAATTTTTTTACCATAATTCTTGTGCGGTGCGGAAAAGATTTTCTAGGGCTATTTTTGTAATTGTAGACATGCGGATCAAAATGTAACCTAGGGTTTCCTATTCTCTATAAATAGGAACTCTAAAGATTGTAATTTCTTATGCCTCCTTTTAATAATAAAATACAGATTTCTTTATGGAGAGCATCGGTGCCTCTTTTCAATTCAGAAATTCAGATCTGACAAACCTGCGTTGATGATTGGAGAGAGCCATCTGTAAGTAGATTTAATTAATTGCTCTAGTTTAGATTTTAATTCTTTGCCCTAGGTAGATTTAATTCATTGCCGTAGATAATTGTTTAGAATTAGGTTTGGGGAAGGCTTTTGAGAGATGAGATCTCTCATCCCTTTCTTACCCATCATATATTTTCAATAGGACTCCATGCATACACGCATACACCGCGCCCTACGGCATCCTACCCCTTGAGGTAACGATGACACCGTAGTGTAAAGGCCCGGTTGCGCGCGTTTTCCATGGAGGTTAGGGTAAGGATCTCTAAAGGAAGGACAAGAACCTAGAGGAAGGAACACTTTCCCGAATGGATCTAATCCGCTTTAGTGATAATTACCATAACTCCTCATAGATCTTCATTCGGGTATAGAAAGCGTTGAGATTTACTTGCATTTCCAAACCATCCCTAAACCTGACCCTAGCAAGACTAGATCTAGATAATCGTAGTATAGAATAATTAGGTTCTTAGATTTAATAATCAATCCGAACACCCTTCGGAATTAACTCGTTAGCGCGATTAGGAAATTCACAACATCCCTGTGGACCGACCCGTACTCACTGGCTAACTTCATGCGACGCCGTTCTTGATTGCGGTTAATAAATAGTTTTTGACACACAAATCAACATCATATAGGTGTAACTTGATTGCGATATCATAAAAGTGTAACTTGATTTCGATATCTTATAGGTATGACTTAATCACAACTTGACATATGTGACTTGATCAAGATATGATATATGTGACATGACATTTCTGAGGATAAATTAACGATGTATATTTATGCTGGCAATGATATATGATTGATGTATGTGATTACAGTATAACACCTTGATCATGACATGTGTTGATGATGGTATTATATGAATGATGAGACACGTATGTGATACTTGACCCGTACCCCGATATTGGGATGTCGTACGACGGATTTTACCGTACGAGGCATAGATGTGATGATTGATCCGCACTCTTGATTCGAGAAAGCCGTACTACGTACGTGACGCTATTGAGGCTGGATCGCCGACTATTAGAGATATGGATTCAGACTTTAGGTGTACTCCTATTTCTTATCGACTAGTTTCTTAGGTTTGTTCCTTAGGAGGTTAGATGGACACTAGTCTAAGTTCGAGTTATATAGTTGTAGTTTTACTTGTATATCACAGATGAGTGGTTATTACACATCCGTCTTTACATTCATACCTTAATCATAATGTTGCATGTTCATATATATGTTTCTATAATCAGAATAACACCTTGCCTGTTAGGACACCAGCACCATTACCGATGATGCGCATATTGCACGCACACGTATTTGTCGGCTCACACACATCATCATCGGTAATTGCTATGTCACGTACACTTTAGATCACATTATCTTTTATTGATAGAATCAGCTAACAGCTAGATCGATATTACATCGTGATTACTCTCTGGTGTTAGTATAGACATGGCATTTATTACTTAGACATTTCATGCATTCACATTTTCATGTTATCATGCAGTATTATGGGCATATGCCGACACTTATCATATACTTATTCATGATTTTGAGATTTTGGATTTCTATGAGATTTCTGGATTTTTGAGGAAAACCGCAAGAATATAGATAAAAACTTCTCTCTCTCTCTCCTCCTCTCTTTTTAAAATATAAGTTGCGGTTTTCTCGTGATGTATATGTCGTCCACCATGAGATTTCATGTTTTCTGTTGGATTTCGAGACCCGATTCGAGGAGTGGATGAACCGTCTCGGGTACATGGTGGGCCCGGTATGGTACCCCGGGGCAAGAAGATCGAGTTGTAGACGATGAGCCTGGCAAGGGAGGACTACCTACCGGTGATGTCTGGCGCGGCGGATATCCAGAGGATACCGACCGTTGTCGTGAAATTTGATGATATGGGCCGATCCGGACTGACGGAGCCCGAGATATTGAGACTATGAAACATTGAGATTATGAGGTATTGAGACTTGAGATTTACATGTTTCGTGTCGATGCTTGACACGGATTTCCATGGATTTCATCGTTGATATTTCAGATTTCTATACACATTTTACCATGATAAAAGCTAAAGATTTCTTATACAGATATATCCAAATTTCAGGATTGATTGTTTTTACATTCATGCTGCATGCATACTCATTCACATGACATATTACTATTTGAGGCACTGACACGGGCACGGAGCTTTTGCACTACACGTAGTTTATTACCCTGCCATTACTTGATGATTAGTATTATATTAGTATATTATATGACCTAGGATAGCGTCGTGCATTCGATTTCTTTTCGCAGATATCTTCTACTCACGAGTTGGCAACTCACCCCCGTTGTGCCAAATTTTTTTTACAGGTTCGATGTACAGGTTTTTCCTGACAGCTTGCTGGCACATCTTTTCATTCAGGGTGATTTGCACGGTAGGTTGATTCACTTGTATCTGGACCGCCATTATACTTTTATTATTTCATTTGTATCTAGAAAGCTCCATCAACCAAACTTGTATTACTTGATAGTTTACTGGACCATTTATTTGTTTCGACCTTAGAATCGCGCTTGTTTTATTATGATATTTGGTGGTTTTGTTTTCTTTTGAGTTTTGAGCCTCGCCCTTTGGCGTTGTATACTATTGTGCATTGGTATGGTTGTTTCCACCTTTTGGCATAGAGCTAGCTCCCGTTTGGGGATGCTTTTTATTGTTTATATGTATTTATACTTGTTTGTACCCATTTGGGGCCAGTTTTTACAAAGGAGACTCTGCCGAAATTTTTGAGAAAATTTGATCTTGTTTTTAAACTTGTTTTCTACATGTTTTTCTTCTTCTTTTATGATTTAGATTTCTGGGCTTCGGCTTACTTAGGTTACGTTGCACTTCTAGACGCTTCGTAATCTAAGTGCCGGTCACGTTCCGTACTTTCGGGTCGTGACAACGGGGCAGGAAGATCGCCCTGTATTTGGAAGCTTTTTGGGGTGGAATGCGCCTGCCCTTTTCTCCCGAGGTCGTCGAAGCGCTGAAATTTTTCGGTTTAGCCCCTGGCCAGTTAGTGCCGAACTCGTGGAGAATTCTCCTCGGGTTCCTGATCCGCCTGAAGTTACAGGCGATTCCCTTCAGCCTCTCCCTCTTTGATTCTTCCCTCGTCTTCAAAATCACCCTGATGGTCGAGCGGGCGACCCGAGGTAGGTCTACCTCTCTTTCAGAAAGCGATAGGGGGCGCCGCCGAGACAGGGGTTGTGGCCCTGCCTTCTTCCATTCATGACTGGAAGAAAAAGTTCTTCGTTTCCCCTCCCGAGGGCGAGGACTGGCCCGTGCCTACAAAGTGGTCGAGGGAGAAATGCTTGCCGGGAAACCAGTCTAATGACCCCGTCACGGTGAGAGTGGCATCGTGGGAGCCCATCCCCCGATTCGACGTGCTGCTGTCTGAGAGGGTCCTGAGTTGGGCCGGGCTCGGCCCCGTTGAGTCCGTCGGTAAGTTAGGCTTGCTTTTGGCTTTTATATTGCTAGTGTCGCTGACTTCTTCGCATTTGGTTTGTGCAGGACCCATGGATATGGACGAGCTTCGAGCTTCCATGCGTCAGCCGAGGAAGGTCACGAAGGTCGGGGGCGCCAGCTCTTCTCGTGCGAAGCCTGCCTCGGCTCCCTCTCCTCTGGTGGCCGCGTCCCATGAGTGTTCGGGGGCGGATCCTGCCCCAGGGCCGAGCAGAGCGCCGGGCCGAAAGCCGGCCCGAATTCTGGAAGACCCGACCTCGGAGGAGGAGGTCGGCTCCCCATCAGAGCCGCTTAAGAGGTCTTCCCGGGGCCCGCCCTCGCCGATCATGGTGAAGGAGGGGGGCCTCCAGTTCGCAATGCCCTCGGGGCTATCAGTCGCGGACAACCTGCTTCATGAGATAGAGAAATCGGTGGAGGGTAGGGTCCCCCGGGGGACCTTCAGGGCCCAGATGGCGTCCATCGCCCAGGAGTCCGTGCAGGTAAGCGTTTGGTTTTTGTGAGATTCGGTGCCTCCTTCATTTTTCTGATCTCTTTCCTATCTTTCAGGTTCTCCAGCACGTTACCCTCGCCCTACGCATGGAGGCCGAGGTGATAGCCCCGGCGATGAAGGCCGCGGGCCAGCTCGCCTCGCTGGAAGAGAGCTCCAAGCGGGAGCTGGAGGTGGTGATGGCGAGGGTTGCCGCCCTGGAGGACGAGGTGGAAGCCAGGAAACGGGAGGTTGCCCGGTACCGTGAGGCCGCCGTAGCTGCCGAGGCCAAGCTTGAGGACGCTCAGGTGCTTGCCGGCAACCTGAAGAAGACGGTGAAGACCCTCCGGAAGGAGCTGGGGGCAGCGGCCGAGTTGGCGAAGTTGGACGACCTGAGAACGGCGAAGTTGGCCGACCTCTCGTCGGCGAAGGCGGTGGAGGGCTACAAGAAGTCGAAGGACTTTTATGATGACCCGGCCGTTGCCACAACCCTCATTTGGCACGAGGCCCTTGACGCTGTTAAGGCCCGGATGCCGGGGTTCGCCGACGAAGAGCTCTGGGCCGAGTACCCCCTAACGGATGACGAGGAGCGGAGGAAAGAGATTCCTGATGAGGAAGTCGCCGAGGACCCTGCTCGTCCCGTGGTGAATGTCGAGGACCCCGAGGTCGCGCCCGGCCCCGAGGCCTAAAGCGTTCGTCTTCCTCCTTCTTTTATTTTGTTGCTTTTGTAATTTTTGTAAGCCTCCGGGTGGTTTGTAAGGCTGGGGAGCCCAGAATACCCTTTGTAAAGACTTTGCCTTCAGTAATAAAACTTTTTTCTTTCTTTGGTTTGCACTTTATCTTTTATTCGTTCAAATTCGCTCGTAAAGTTTCTCTTCTTGCACTGTTGGGCTTCCATGTCAGGTCGGCTATTTGTCTAGCGATCGTTCGTCGAGTTGATTTCAGTCACTTGCCAAGCGCGCTAAATGCTGCTGAGAAGGAGGCGTCTCCACGGCCCCGAAGTCGAGAGGGGATCGCCCAGACTTGGATAGACCTGATGTCCCTTGTTGGGGCCTCGGATCCTCTGCATGTGATGGGCAGAGGGCCGTCTGCCGTATTTGTGCCGAGCATGAATGGGAAGCTGCTCGGTTGCTCCTTGGCGAGGGCTTTTGACTTCTGGCGTTGCGAGCAACGACCACTAGCTGGGGATGGTCGAGCGAGAGTCAGGCTCGACTGCCTCGGGGAGGACTATGGATCCTTAGCATTGGAGGGGATGTAAGAAGCCCACTAAGAATGGCCGGACAATGAAACTGCGCGGTTGCCTCTTGGCGAGGGCTTTGATCTCTGGCGTCGTGGGAAGGTAACTACCAGCTTGGGATGACCGAGCGGGGTAGCCGCTCGGGTGCCTCTTGCGAGGGCTTCGATCTCTGGCATCACGGGTAGGGAGCTACCAGCCGAAGATGACCGAGCAGGGTAGCTGCTCGGTTGCCTCTTGCAAGGGTTTTGATCCTTCAGGACGGGGACCGAGCAGGGTTACTGCTCGGTGCCTCCTGGCGAAGACTTTTGTCCTGAAGGATAGCCGAGTGAGGGATCCTCGGGCTCGACTGTCTCTGGGAGGGCTTTCTGATGCCTGGTGTTGCGGTAGGGAAGCTACCCGCCAGGATAACCGAGCAGGGATGACCGGGCAGTGAAGCTGCGTGGTTGCCTCTTGGCGAGAGCTTTGATCTCTGGCGTCGTGGGTAGGCAACTACCAGCCTGGGATGACCGAGTGGGGCAGTCGCTCGGATGCCTCTTGCGAGGGCTTCGATCCCTGGCGTCATGGGTAGGGAGGTACCAGCCGAAGATGACCGAGCAGGGTAGCTGCTCGTTTTCCTCTTGCGAGGGTTTTGATCCTTCAGGACGGGGACCGAGCAGGGTTACTGCCCAGTGCCTGGCGAGGACTTTGATCCCTGTCGGTTGTGGTAGGAAACTACCAGCCGGGAATAGCCGAGTAAGGACTTGACTGCCTCTGGGAGGACTTTGGTCCTTGGCGCGGGAGGGGCTGTAAGAAGCCTACCAAGGACCCTTAACCGGGCAGGGTTACTGCCCGGTGCCTCTTGGCGAGAGCTTTTGTCCTGAAGAATAGCCGAGCAAGGGATCCTCGGGCTCGACTTCCTCTGAGAGGGCTTTTGTAACAACCCCAAATTTCCAATACAAGTTTTTACAAAAAAAATTCAAAATATCCATAAAGGGGTATTTTAGCCTGAGCACAAGTTATAAGTAATTATTTTGCTTTTTAATTACAAGTTAAAAGAATGTAACAACTCCATTTTTAGTGTACAAAAATTTGCTTTAAAATTAATATATACTTGGGGTATTTACATTTACTGTTATTATTTTAAATAATTAATTAGCTGCATAATTACAAGAAGGAGCTTGTAGCTCATTGGTAATACCTTGCACTGCTGAACCAAGCCACCAGAGATCAAATCCCATACCCCACATTATTTTTAATATTGTTTTTATTTTGAACGTTTAGAATACCAAGAGTTTACACGTGCATATCTCACAAAAACCCCACTACACCCAAAAATGTAACATTGCCAGAGGGTACATGAACCGTCAGGGGGGATCCCGGCGGCCTGACTCGGCCGAGAATCAGCTAAATCGGCCTGACTCGGCCGACTCAGTCCTCCGACCGAGTCACGGCCGAGTCGGCTGATTCCGGTGACGACCCCAACATGAAAGTTGTGTCTTTTCATATTCCCTATGCACCTGCAAAATTTCAACCTCAGACCATTTTCAGAGCTCTTTTAAAATCCCAATTACTCCACTTTTAATACATTTTTAATACATTTTATCACATTTTTCATTTTAACCTTTCACCTACCCTAACCCTAGCCTAACCCTATAAATACCACCCCTACACTCTACCCTCTCACCCCTAACTCTGAGCCAACTCTCTAAAATTCTCAAGAGATCTTGTGTACTTTGAAAACGAGCTCGAGGCGAAGCTCCGACGAATTCCCGGCGGAACTTCCGGCGATCGTCCTAAGAACTCCCGGCGACGACGCAACACATCGGTGATTCCACTACTTCTCTCACCCTCTTGTGTGTCCTAAAACCCGTAAGTCCCATTTTCTATCTATCTCTTCTATCTAAAAAATACAGTTTTACAAACCCGACGGAATCAGAACAAATCCGATTTCCGATTCGGTTTCTTCATAAAACTCCACTTCTCGTAATACAATTATACTTAAACTCTCTCATGTTAACTATTAAACACAAATCAACCAAATTGATCAAGTTTCATCATATAAAATGATGGCTATTCTAATTTATCGTATTTTTCACTTAAATACCACATTGTTTCAATTCTACATTAACTCCATTAAATTTGCTATACCTTTAAAGTAGAGCACGAGGTAACGACCTACCTCCTCACACACTCATATACAACCTAACACAATACTATCGAAAACTTAGAATACGGGAAAAACAAACATTTTCATTTAAATACCCTTTACTAAATAAATCCATCTCTAAAAGATTTAGTATTGATACACTTTTTAAATAAATACCACTTATTATGAAAATAGGATAAGTTGTGGACATCGGTCGTTTATCTAAACCTGACTTTGTGGTGTCTAGGCTAGGCAAGTGAGAAAGGTAACTTTAAAAGGCCCGTCTTACAGTGATTCGTGAGCGGATCCCTCCTTTCTTCACTTGTACTTACCTGGCCACAATTGGCGGTGAAGAGGCGATTTGAGATATCTCACAACTTGTAGTTTTGGACCAGTTAGAAATAGTCTAGTTGACTTAGGAGACCCTAGAACATAGAATACGGAAAATTGACATCTTTACAAATAAATACCATTTACTTCATAAAACCGTTTTCTAAAGGATTTAGTATTTATACAATCTTTGCAAAGCACCGCTACAACCCATTTTGGGGAACCCGTTCGGGATGGTGCGGATTATCGCACATCCTCGGGCTTAGTAGTGCGAGATTCAGACCTCCGCAAGGAACATTCGGTCTCGAAAGATTTAAAATACAACATCTTAAGAAAATGAGATTTTTAGAATATAAAAAATATATTAAAATTATTTTTGTATAAATATATGTATATTTATCATGAAAATACCTATTTTGTTATGATATAAATATTCCACCTTTTTCTAAAAATCAAAAGAATCAATTTTACACTAAAATACCACGAATTCCATATAAATCAATATGACAAATAAATGCCTTTATTTCTGAATTTAGGATATTTTCATTAGAAATATCACAATATAAAATCCACATTCATTACAACCCTAAAGACGAATAATAAATGCTTGGGGTATATTTTGAAAAAGTATATAAAAGTATTTTTACATAAAACCCCATCAAGTTCTATAAATTACCCTAAGGACCCTAGTAAACATAGGTTTAAGCGGAACCAATCTCTTGAGCCTCAGGGAGCCGGAGAAGTGGGTGCTTGCCTATCTAAGGTAGACAAATTAATAAAAACAATCAGGACTTCATGTTACTTTACTGATTGTCTGACTCAGTTTGAGTCTCAGTATAATCTGACTTGAATATGATTCAAGTACAGTCTACAATCTTCAATATTACAATTCAACCTGAATCCATGAATCCAATTATCAATCTATACAACTTGACTGAACCGAACCATGGATATACATTCTATTTACATGGTTCTCCAGTTATTCCATTTATATGATTCTACGGTTATATCCGTTTACTGATATCATGGTTTCGGTCAGTCAACCAATTATACAATCAATACAATTTACAAGACGAACAATAAAATCAAAATATTACGGGGTTTAAGGGGTAGATTGGTACGAAAGGTGTTAAAAGTGGCACGAGACGGTAAGATTAAGACACCTAACCTGTATTCCGTTGTTGTTGTACCGTGGCCCAACTTTTCCTTGAGTTCCTGATACCTTAGTCTCCGGGGCAAGTGAGACTCCTCTCGTATACACTACCATCCTTCTGTACCAAGCTACAAACAACAGCGTTAACACTAAATATAACAATATAACAATATAATACAACTGTAAAAGCTACTCTCTCTCTCTCTCTCTCTCTCTTACTCTCTGTCTATTCTATTTCTCCTCTTATCTTTGGGACTTACCGAGCGACCTGTTCGCTGGCGACATTCTATTTCTTTCCTCTTTGGATGTCGTCAGGTGATTTGGACCCGTCAGAGATCGAGCCAACTGCAGAAGACTTGGATCAATACAGCGAAGACCCTGAGCTCTAGACATTGTACATTTTTCATTCAATACTTTTCATTTCCTGTTATGCCATTGTTAGGCATCGCTTTTATTTCAATTGTATTTCCTTTTCATGCATTGTACAAAAGAATGTTAATAAATAAAGTTGCTGTTTTTATTATGCCTTGTCTCTTGTGTATATTTTCTTTTATATTGCTTAGCTACGCTTAGCGTATTTGCTTCTGAGTAAATACGTAGCGGACCAGTCGTGTCCCCTTCGCCGTATACTGGGAAGCGGGGCGTGACAGGTTTTGTTGGTGGCCCATATAGGTCAGAGCTGTATGAAACCCTATTATGCAGTTCTGTTCCGCGTGAACAAACCAAAGCAATATAACACAAGAACCAGCAACTAAAACATTCTTTACAATTCATGTTCCTTGAATCTTACAATTTCATATTCCTTGAATCTTATCATTTTATATACTTTGAATCTGTCATAACCTAAATTTTTCATTCAAGGTTATGGATTCACCAAACAACACCAGAACCAATGTCAACAACACACCTCCACCACTACCTCTCACATCTGTTGTTCCTGCGCCACTCAACGAGCAAACGGTTTTGCTTGAGGCAATCCGCAGCCTCCTAGAGGGACAACAGCAGCTCTTGAACCATTCCGAGGCTGAAGTTCCTGGGGTGAAGCAATTCAGAGCTTTACATCCCAAACAGTTCTCAGGAAAGGGGAGCCCACTGTAAGCTGAGGAATGGGCTCAAATTATCGAGGATGATCTGGCAGCAGCACAAGTGCCAGAAATAGCTTGGGTCCGAGTTGCGAAGCTGCAACTCACGGACAATGCACGGAACTGGTGGAAGGCGAAAGAAAGCCGTCTTGATCAGCCCATTGAATGGAAGACTTTTCGCGATAAGTTCGACGCGAAATACTTCCCTGTGACTGCCAGGTTTGCCATGGAACAACAGTTCATTCATCTACAATAAGGTTCGATGTGGGACAAGTCAGTAGATGAGTATGATGCTGAATTCACCATGCTCAGTCGGTAAGATATATCACAGTATTTCAAATTTTTAATATCACATACTACACAACTAACACAAGACCGTAACAGATTTGCGGCACATTTGATACCGACGGACGAGATCAGAGACCGTCGCTTTCAACAAGATTTGGACACGAAAATTCAGGCTGCACTAGCCACAGGGAAATTTCCAACTCATGAGGATACTCTGGAAGCTGCCCGCAGTTATGAGGCAGTGATAAAAGTAAGGGGCAGACCTCAATCTGCCGGTTTGAAATGCCCTGCCACTTAAATGGCAGGAGGAGTCTCTTCCAGGCCAACGTTCGAACCCAGGAGAACTGAAGAACCTAATAACCAGCCAAGATCACATTTCTGTTTCCATTGCAAGAGAGATGGACATTTGATAAAGGACTGTAGACGCACAAAAGGCCTGTGCCTAGTTTGTGGCACGTCCAATCACAGAATTGAGACCTGTCCATATAGATACAACTCAGCTCATACACCTACCAATTACCCGCAGCGGCCAGCTATTCAGGCTCCTACAACTCGTCCTGCACTCCTAGCACCACCTCCATACAGAACTCCTGCACAGCCTATTCGCCAATTCCAACAGGCAATAAGGAATATGCCTCGAGGGCAGAGAAACAAGCCCCAAGGACAGAATGTGCCTCCAGCTAGAAGGAAGGTACCACGGCGACAAACTTTCATATTAGCAGCCGTAGAAGCCGAGACTGTAGGTCAAGGTAACATCGATAAGCCTTTTTCACATTTTTAAAACCCTTGCACCACTTTGTTATTTTTTCACGCACTGTCAGTACTTCAGTCACTAAACTTTCTTGAATCTGTTACATTTTCCTTTTACAAATTTCGAGGACGAAATTTTTATAAGGAGGGTAGAATGTAACCCCAAATTTCCAATACAAGTTTTTACAAAAAAAATTCAAAATATCCATAAAGGGGTATTTTAGCCTGAGCACAAGTTATAAGTAATTATTTTGCTTTTTAATTACAAGTTAAAAGAATGTAACAACTCCATTTTTAGTGTACAAAAATTTGCTTTAAAATTAATGTATACTTGGGGTATTTACATTTACTGTTATTAGTTTAAGTAATTAATTAGCTCCATAATTACAAGAAGGGGCTTGTAGCTCATTGGTAATACCTTGCACTGCTGAACCAAGCCACCAGAGTTCAAATCCCATACCCCACATTATTTTTAATATTGTTTTTATTTTGAACGTTTAGAATACCAAGAGTTTACACGTGCATATCTCACAAAAACCCCACTACACCCAAAGATGTAACATTGTCAGATGGTACATGAACCGTCAGGGGGGATCCCGGTGGCCTGACTCGGCCGGGAATCGACCAAATCGGCCCGACTCGGCCGACTCAGTCCTCCAACCGAGTCACGGCCGAGTCGGCCGATTCCGGCGACGACCCCAACATGAAAATTGTGTCTTTTCATATTCCCTATGCACCTGCAAAATTTCAGTCTCAGACCATTTCCAGAGCTCTTTTAAAACCCCAATTACTCCACTTTTAATACATTTTTAATACATTTTATCACATTTTTCATTTTAATCTTTCGCCTACCCTAACCCTAGCCTAACCCTATAAATACCACCCCTACCCTTTACCCTCTCACCCCTAACTCTGAGCCAACTCTCTAAAATTCTCAAGAGATCTTGTGTATTTTGAAAACGAGCTCGAGGCGAAGTTTCGATGAATTCCCGGCGGAACTTCCAGCGATCGTCCTAGGAACTCCCGGCGACGACGCAACACATCGGTGATTCCATTACTTCCCTCACCCTCTTGTGTGTCCTAAAACCCGTAAGTCCCATTTTCTATCTATCTCTTCTATCTAAAAAATACGGTTTTACAAACCCGACGGAATCGGAACAAATCCGATTTCCAATTCGGTTTCTTCATAAAACTCCACTTCTCGTAATACAATTATACTTAAACTCTCTCATGTTGACTATTAAACACTAATCAACCAAATTGATCAAGTTTCATCACATGAAATGATGGCTATTCCAATTTATCGTATTTTTCACTTAAATACCACATTGTTTCGATTCTACATTAACTCCATTAAACTTGCTATACCTTTAAAGTAGAGCACGAGGTAACGATCTACCTCCTCACACACTCATATACAAGCTAACACGATACCATCGAAAACTTAGAATACGGGGAAAACAAACATTTTTATTTAAATACCCTTTACTAAATAAAGTCATTTCTAAAAGATTTAGTATTGATACACTTTTTAAATAAATACCACTTATTATGAAAATAGGATAAGTTGTGGACATCAGTCGTTTATCTAAACCTGACTTTGTGGTGTCTAGGCTAGGCAAGTGAGAAAGGTAACTTTAAAAGGCCCGTCTCACGGTGATTCGTGAACGGATCCCTTCTTTCTTCACTTGTACTTACCTGGCCACAATTGGCGGTGAAGAGGCGATTTGAGATATCTCACAACTTGTCGTTTTGGACCAGTTAGAAATAGCCTAGTTGACTTAGGAGACCGTAGAACATAGAATACGGAAAATTGACATCTTTACAAATAAATACCATTTACTTCATAAAACCGTTTTCTAAAGGATTTAGTATTCATACAGTCTTTGCAAAGCGCCGCTACAACCAATTTTGGGGAACCCGTTCGGGATGGTGCGGATTATCGCACATTCTCGGGCTTAGTAGTGCGACATTCAGACCTCCGCAAGAAGCATTCGGTCTCGAAAAATTTAAAATACGACATATTAAGAAAATGAGATTTTTAGAATATAAAAAATATATTAAAATTATTTTTGTATAAATATATGTATATTTATCATTAAAATACCTATTTTGTTATGATATAAATATTCCACTTTTTTCTAAAAATCAAAAGAATCAATTTTACACTAAAATACCACGAATTCCATATAAATCAATATTACAAATAAATACCTTTATTTCTGAATTTAGGATATTTTCATTAGAAATATCACAATATAAAATCCACATTCATTACAACCCTAAAGACGAATAATAAATGCTTAGGGTATATTTTGAAAAAGTATATAAAAGTATTTTTACATAAAAACCCCTCAAATTCTATAAATTACCCTAAGGACCCTAGTAAACATAAGTTTAAGCGGAACCAATCTCTTGAGCCTCAGGGAGCCGGAGAAGTGAGTGCTTGCCTATATAAGGTAAACAAATTAATAAAAACAATCAGGACTTCATGTTACTTTACTGATTGTCTGACTCGGTTTGAGTCTCAGTATAATCTGACTTGAATATGATTCAAGTACAATCTACAATCTACAATCTTCAATATTACAATTCAACCTGAACCCATGAATCCAATTATCAATATATACAACTTGACTGAACCGAACCATGGATATACATTCCATTTACATGGTTCTCCAGTTATTCCATTTACATGATTCTACGATTACATCCGTTTACTGATATCATGGTTTCGGTCAATCAACCAATTATGCAATCAATACAATTTACAAGACAAACAATACAATTAAAACACTACGGGGTTTAAGGGGTAGATTGGTACGGAAGGTGTTAAAAGTGGTACGAGACGGTAAGATTAAGACACCTAACTTGTATTCCGTTGCTGTTGTACCGTAGCCCAACGGTTCCTTGAGTTCCTGATACCTTAGTCTCCGGGGCAAGTGAGACTCCTCTCGTATACACTGGCATCCTTCTGTACCAAGCTACAAACAACAGCGTTAACACTAAATACAACAATATAACAATATAATACAACTGTAAAAACTACTCTCTCTCTCTCTCTCTTACTCTCTGTCCATTCTATTTCTCCTCTTATCTTTGGGACTTACCGAGCGACCTATTCGCTGACGACATTATATTTCTTTCTTCTTTGGATGTCGTCAGGTGATTTGGACCCGTCAGAGATCAAGCCAACTGCAGAAGACTTGGATCAGTACAGCGAAGACCCTGAGCTATAGACATTGTACATTTTCCATTCAGTACTTTTCATTTCCATTTATGCCATTATTATGCATCGCTTTTATTTCAGTTGTATTTCCTTTTCATGCATTGTACAAAAAAATGTTAATAAATAAAGTTGCTGTTTTTATTATGCATTGTCTCTTGTGTATATTTTCTTTTATATTACTTAGCTACGCTTAGCGTATTTGCTTCTGAGTAAATACGTAGCGGACCAGTCGTGTCCCCTTCGCCGTATACCGGGAAGCGGGGCGTGACAGCTTTCTGATCCCTGGCGTTGCGGTAGGGAAGCTACCCGCTAGGGATAGCCGAGCGAGGGTCGGGCTCGACTGCCTCTGGGAGGACTTTCTGATCCCTGGCGTTGCGGTAGGGAAGCTACCCGCCAGGGATAGCCGAGCGAGGGTCGAGCTCGACTGCCTCTGCGAGGACTTTCTGATCCCTGGCGTTGCGGTAGGGAAGCTACCCGCTAGGGATAACCGTGTAGGATAGCTGCTGGGTTGCCTCTTGGCGAGGGCTTTGATCCCTGGCGTTGCGAGCAGAGAAGCTACCGGCCAGGGATAGCCTAGCAGAGAAGCTGATCGGCTGCCTCTACGGAGGACTTTGATCTTTAGCGTTTGAGGGGCTGTAAGAAGCCTACTAAGGATGACTGGGCAGTGAAGCTGCGCGGTTGCCTCTTGGAGAGGGCTTTGATCCCTGGCGTTGCGAGTAGGGAAGCTACCTGCCGGGGATAACCGAGCATGGTAGATGCTCGGCTGATTCTTCATGAGGTTTCGCCCGACCATCCAGTTGCAGCTATGGGGAACAGGAACGTGCGCGTAGTACGCGCATCGATTGTGCGGGGAGGAGAAGCGTCAGAGTCGTGTCGTTTCGATTCCGCCGGAGGAGGCTTAATGATCGCCCAGCGAACGAGTATCGGCCCGTGAGATCTGTAGCCATGGGACGTAGCCTGCCGGTGGTCAGCCGTGTCGACGAGAGCAGAGCCTTCTGAAGGCGGAGGAGCGGCGATCTGGGGCCCTGGCCTGGCCGTTTGGACTTTAGTCGGTCTATTCGGCTGGCGAGGGCGTTGATGACGGTCACTGGAGGAGGTTCATCCGCGCCTCCGATGAGGGGGAAGCGGCAGCTGGCACCTGGATCTTCACGGTGATCGCGCGCCATGTGGACGGAGATCGGAAGGCCGACTTTTTTTTTGTGGAGTTTGTGTTCCCACAGACGGCGCCAACTGATGGAGCTCATTTTCTGGTCTCCTTCAGATGTTGTCTTCCGTCGATCTCCCGGTGGATCTCGGAAGTGATCTCCTGTTGCATGTGAGTCTCAATGGGTTTTGAGGAGATTAGTGATTTGAGGAGTTTAGCACCGAGTACCTGCAAAGAAGTTCCGGGGTGGTTTGGTACTACCGAGAACCCTCCGACGATCAAGTTAGTACGAGATCCGAGCAGAGTAACGGCTAAGTGGAATAAAAGATAGCTTACTTGACCCCTTTGTGATGGGGGTTTATATAGTGGCGGCGGCACGCAGCAGCTGGCGCGAGAATCTCGCCGGCAGTTACGCTCCCGACGTTACGTCCGCGTAAAGAGCGGATCGTCCATTAATGGGGATCGTAATGGCGTGGAACATGGGATGTTGCCGGCGGAGAATTTGCGCGTGGCGAGATTTGCGGGGCGGCGGTTACGCCTGTGAGTGGTGGAATTATTCGGTTGGAGGACCGAGGAAGATGGCCTCGGCTGAGAGGCTCGGGAACGAGCGAGTGGGCCGAGGAGTTTTGGTCCTAAGGCAGCTCGGGGTGAGCTGAGAGGCCGAGGAGACCAAATTTCAGGGGGCTCTGAGGTGAGCCAGCTTGTGCTTGCTGGTCGGATACAGGGATGGCTTGGTCGGCCCCTGTGGCCCTTTCTTCTGAGTTCCGGAGCACGTCATCTGACACGCGTCCTGATCTTGGAGGCCGCCAATATTGAGCATCATCAATACTTGATATTCAATCCCGTTAATGCATCTAAATGTTTAGTCCAGACACAAAAATTTACAGAATTAACATACTAATTAAAAGAGTAATGCAACTTGTTATGTAATTTGATTCAAAAACGTGTTATGTAATTATGTGAGTGGTTTTCGCTTTCTCGCGCCCGTATGAGGTAAAGATTAGGCCTCACTAATGCTACTGAAAAGGCTAATCAAACCATGAACTTTATATCATCACAAATTTATGTTATCCTTAAGCTTGTGGTGTTGAATGACCTAATCCATGCATGAGATAATAACTTAATGAGGAATGTTAATTAATTAGCTCATGCCCCACGCATCCTTCCTATATAAACCGGTCACTTCTCAACATGAAAGCACCACAAAACTACCAAAGGGCTATTGAGCAAGGAAACTAATTAAGCTCTCTCAAGCTTAGTTTTTCTTCCTCTCAAGCTCTTCCCTCTTCTTCCTATGGCGGGCTTGTCGTTGGACCACCCTTTGACCTTCACCTTCGGGATCTTAGGTGATGCGAGAGCTTTTTTCAATTTTTCCCTATCTTAAATTCAAAGTTTTGATGCAATATATATCAGAAATTAACTTCAAACTTTTCTAAACTTTGTTTGATTTAGTTTAACTACATGCATTTTCTACACTTTATTCGTCTCTTAAAAATCTTTTCCTCTTCCTCGTAATCCATATGTGTTATAACATATGCATGCATGTCCTCTCTAATTAATTAAATTGAATGCACTTTTCGAAAATGTCAAGCTTTTTATAATTTATGGCTTTCTATGCATGCATGTTTACAACTTACATTACATTTCTAATGCTTTACTCCCGAAGTCACGTCCCTTCGGTCGGCAGTCGCTAGGAGGATAATAGGGTTTCGACCGTTCATAGGCTGGTTAATTAGCTGTGAGCGGTCACGTCCCAAAGAGGAAAAACAGGAGGCATGAGTCCTTTGGGTTTGGGGCGGGGCGGGGCCTCATGGGTTGTGTTTTGCATTCACCGCCAAGTCTGGCCGTAATATTCACAACCCAATTTTCCCCTTCTTCTGAATTATACAATAGTTTTCTCTCTTCTGGTTCAATTACTCTTTTACCCGTAAAAACAGTGAGATTTTGCATTTTGAGATGATAATCATCAAACAGCTTGGGGTACGTTTACATAGATTTTTTAAAATAAAAATTCATATAATTGCATAAATCATTCAAATTATATTTATACTATTTATTATTTACTGACTCTTTCTTTATGTTTCTCATTGATCAATTAGGCAACATCATCTCATTCATGGTGTACCTTGCCCCATTGTAAGAACTACTTACCTTTCAGTGAACTGTTTTTCATTTTTTCTCCTTATTAAATACTACAAATATGATTATGTCATACCAATGAGTTCCTTGTAAAATTTCAGGCCAACATTTCGTCGTATTTTACGGAAGAAATCAACCGAAGATTTCCAATCATTTCCTTATGTGGTTGCATTGTTCAGTGCCCAGATGCTCATCTACTACGCGATCATCAAGACCAACACTTACCTTCTCATCACGATCAACACTATCGGCGTCATCATCGAGACAACTTATCTAACCATTTTTCTCATTTACGCGACGAAACAAGCTAAAGTATATAAGATGAAATTTTAATTTACCCAATTAATCAAAATTTATGTATTTTTTTAATCCCATATACATATAATTTGATTCATTATATGTATGCAGATGAACACAATCAAATGGCTCTTAATATTGGTTGTGGGGTTATTTTCTGGGATTGTGCTTGTGAGTTTGCTGTTCTTCAAGGGCGCCGATCGCATCAAAGTCGTCGGTTGGTTCAACATGACTTTCTCAGTCAGCGTCTTTGCCGCTCCTCTGAGCATTATTGTAAGATTTATTACCACTTTTTTCCTTCACTACATAATATTCCTTGTTCATGCAAATTAAATAAGCTAAAAGGGATTTTTTTTTTGTTGTTGTTGTAATTTTAGAGTTTTTGGTACTTTAATCTTTAAGGAATACTTGTTTGTTCACTAATAGCTAGATTAACCAAAAAGAAATGAAAAGTATATATATTTTGGGAACAAAGAGAATTGATTCTATTCTATTAATCCCACCAAGGCCAACAATATTTTAAAATCTTATATACGCACGCGCTCTCAATTATTCTACTAATTACTATTATATTTATGGATTACAGAGACTTGTTATACGCACAAAGAGCGTGGAGTTCATGCCATTCTTTCTCTCGTTCTTTCTCACCTTGAGCGCCATTGCCTGGTTCTTCTACGGTCTTCTTATCAAGGACATTTACGTTGCGGTAATTTTACTTCCTTCAATCACTGTAACGGTCACAAACGTTGCATTTTCTATTGAAGCAAACCAAACAATACATGAATAACCCATTCATATTTCTAATTATCTAGAGTAAATATTTCTAATTAAATCTCTTATACATGTGGTTTTCTTTGTGTGGTATGTGATTGTGATGAAAACAGACTCCAAATATATTAGGGTTTGCATTTGGAGTAATCCAGATGATTCTCTACATTGTATACAAGGATTTCAAGAAGGGAAAAGAAGAAGACGAAGAAAAAGGAGGAAAGCTGCCAGAGCAAGATCTTGTTGACATTTCAAAGCTAGGCTCAGTTGGCATTAATGATGTGAGCAAAATGGCAGCAGATGGGAATGTTAATTGATGGCGGCAACAATTAATTAATGTTAACAAGGGATCGAGGTGCAGATCAAGCGTAGAGAGAGAGAGAGAGAGATGGTGGCATGCTGTGGTAAAAAAGTATCGGTTTAATTTAGTTATGTATTCAGGGCTATGATGTGATAATAAAATGTTGATTCAACTTAGGATGACTTCCTAATTTGATGCCCATTTTGTGTTTGGTTGAAAAAGGTATGAAAATGCATGAATATCTTACTTGCTAGGAAAACAAACTAACATACATCACCTAGAATATATAATCATTAATCATAAAAGAAAATAAAAGAAAACGGAAGTGACATGATAGAAAATTTTCTAAAGGAACGGTCCTCATTCATTGATATTTCGGAAGATCGGCACCCACCATATGCTATATATAACATATTTCCAACACCATCCTCTTCATTATGTGCATGTGTGTGTGTGTTCTTAATTAATTTATCTATCCACATCGTTTTTCATGTGAATTGGATTGCAATAATGCTTCTAAATCATTAATGATTTACATAGGTAGGTTTCAAGAACTTGTCCCGAAAGCATTAATTTATAGCCACTTCCTCTTTCGAGGTTTCAGAGGTTCGAACCCCGCACACTTCTCAAAAAGAGATTCTGCAAAATTTGAAGGCTGATCCAGAGAAATACAATAAATAAATACATGAGGATATCTGGTAAAGGTAACCAAGTGGTCATCTTTTTTTCTTCTTTTTTCAATTTTCTTTTTGTATTTAACTCATCATTATTTTTCTTTCCTTTTCAAGGCTTGACGTTTTATTTTTGTTTTCTGTTTAGAAAACGGGCAATTGATGTGATAAGCAAAGTGTGGGCCTTTAAGAGGTGGGCTTTGACCCATCCAAGAGAGAGAAAACATTTGAAGTTTGATTGCAGAATGAGGACGAGGTTGAAGAATGTGAAATACAGAGCGGCGGATGCAATAATTTTTAGGGTAAATTACAAAAAGCCTCCTCAATCCATTGGAAGCATTTATCTATAAATATACACATTGGCTCCATGAGAGAAGACTTTAGTGAAAAATGCGATCTAGCCCCCATCTAATTCTCTTTCTGTATTTTGGACCACAAAATTTGTTTATTGGCTCTATACTTGATATATTTATCATTGTTTTAAGCCATACAGCTAGGCTTATATAATGAAAAATTTCTCGATGGGTCTCCTTCAAAGTCTCTTTCTATCTTTTTCTCACCGCTATTCTCTTAGATGTTACTGACAAAATATTGAAAAATGTCACATTTTTTGTGTACTGTAGTATAGTATGCAAAATATTTTTAAAATCGAAAAATAATAATATTTTAGAGCTAAAAATTTCGTAATTTTTCGTTTGGTATTGCAAAACTAAACATAGAAAACCAAAGAAAGCAGAAAATTTCGATATTCTTTAACAATTCGTTATTTTCATGTGTTTGAGTAAAACGAAAGCTCGAAAGCCCCCGTGTTTCATTAAAAGATATTTTAACGAAACAACAGCAAAACCATACGGATACAAAGGCAAACCGAAACACAAGGCTGGGGAACAATCCCCGTACAAACCAAGTCCAAAATCGGGGAACAAACCCCGTACCAGACAAATAAACCCATATTCAAAAGAATATTAGTACCAAGAAATGTAAACTCAAGAGGAAGAGGTATAAGCCAAAATCATGTCTCGGCCTGGCATGTATTTTCATATGTTGTAGTATGTAAAATATTGAGGGAAACAGAAAATTTATGACTTTTAAAAAGTTTCGCGATTCTCATATGCTATAACATGCATAATATTAAAAGTGAAAGAAAAACGAAAATTTTAAGATTTTTAAAATATTTTGCAATTATTTTATGCTGTAGCATGTGTTGGGGTCAAAAATTACATCCCGGTTGACCAAGTCAAAGTCAAAATTAATCCCAAGCCAAGTGGGCCCAAGCCAAAATCAAGTGGGCTCATGCCCGAGTCGAGCCCGAACATGAAGCGGCCGGCCTTCCCCATGCCAAAATAAAATTTTGTAATAAATAATTTTGATGTAATTTTTATGCATAAATGTGAGAAAAATAGGCATAAAACCAAATTTTTGTAAAACTCATGGCTCATGCGCAAAAGAAATGAGCACATGAGGTATGGGATGGGCAAAAATACCATTTTGTAAAGCCCAAAGGGCTATATGTAAATTTGTAAGCCTATAAAAGGCAACATAATGATGAAATGAAAGACAATAATTCATTCCCCCTCAAAAATTAGGGCTCTGTGTCTCATACTCCTTCCTCAAGGATCTAAAGCTTCTTCCCCTTTTTGAATTAAATCAAGAGTTTCACTTTTCCTTTTCCAAAAATAAAAAGTTTTTCACCATCAAACCCTTGAAGGGGAACTCAGATCTTCCATCAGATCTTAAAAATGGGAGATTTTTAAATCCCACCCCCCTTTTCTCCCAGATCCGGCCAATAGAAGAGGAGGAAGGAGTCCCATCTCCAAAAATCCCATATTAGGAAGATCCAAAGCTCAGAAGAAGATCCAGGGCTAAAGGGGAGAAGAAAGGGATCCCCTTTGATCATCCCCAAATATTTCTATGAGTTTAACTCCATTCAAGATCTGTTGGAGTTTAACTCCATAAATCAAACCCTTTTTTATAGGAGTTCAACTTCATTCAACATCTGTCGGAGTTTAACTCCATAAATAAAAACTCTCTTTCGGAGTTTAACTCCTATTTTCGGGGCTAAAAGTCCCCTTCGTGAGGCGCTCGCGCCCAAGCGCCCAGCGTCCACGTGCCGGACGCGTGAGGCGCCCGGCGCCCCACGTGCAGGACGCGTGAGACGCTAGCGACCTCAGCGCCCACGTACCGGTCGCGTGAGGCGCCCAGCGCCCACGTGCCGGGCGCGTGAGGCGCTAACGACCAAGCGCCCAGCACCCACGTGTCGTACACGTGAGGTGCTAGCGCCCAGCACCTAGCTCCCTAGCGTCTTTAAGACGCTCCTCACCCTACTTTTTCCCACACTATCCCACACTCAAAATACACCCCCGTCGGAAAAAAATTTTTAAGGGGCGCTGCCCCGCACCCCGCAAGGGGCTGCTAGCCCCCTTGACTCCCAGCCCGTTATCCGAGTAGCGGGACCCCCGTAAACTCTGTGGGGCCCCCGATATATCCAAAACCCTTCAATGCACAACACATGCACACTGCACATTAAGTTCGCATGATCAGTTTGACCCGTCAATCGGTGGTTTCTTCGCTCCAAAGACGAGGGGTAATTAATGGCTGCTTAGTCTGCGGCTGCCGGAGATTCGGATCCCCACGATCAATAAATCCCCGCCTACCCTAGGCAGGGGGAATCTGTAGTACGCCTGACAAGCGCGTACGTATTCCCATCTCAATGGGGTGACGAAAAGCACCATACAGATTCTGGCACGTCCGGTGGGACCGATCTCTCCTCCCATATTTCGGGTTAAACATCCATGCGAACTCAATCAACATATACATTGATTGCATGTACTGAAATCATGCTTCTATATGCAGGTTAACGACTTTCGAATGCAATCTTCGAACGCAACAAAATGTCTTTAAGGGAAAGCTCAGCTCTCAATACAGCTCCCATCTCCTACACGATGAAGATGGACGCCAGGACGGTCCTTCCGGCCAGTCTCGGGCGACAGTGGGAGGAGTCGCCTCTACCATTTGGCTCTATTCTGTTTATGCCAGCTAACGCCATCTTTGCTCCTCAAGCCCCGGTGATGGATAAACCGACCTCAAAAGACAGGAGGCCAAATGTGGTGATCTCGAGGACACCACTACCCAAACGCAAGTCGGTGTTTGAATGACTTTCCTTTGCTCCGGCTGGGGGCAAGGCCATCAACACCAACAAAGCAATAAGGCATCTCGAGCAAGCTCCAGTGATGCCCTTGACAACTGCTCGATCGGGTATCTTCTTTGAACTCCCCGTCAATCGATTCACGATGGCTTCCTGGATGACGAATGCCTGTCAAGCCCTCAAAATCGAGAAGCTAAGACAGAAAAGGTTCAGATATAAAGCCAACAAAACGATTAGGGCTTCTGCTGATTTGAACATCGTAGGGTTCCAAGAACGAGATTACCCAACAACGACAGCTGAAACGGCTGTAAATCTCGCTAACTCTTATGAACCGCTGAAATTGGTTCAGAAGAATGCCATGACCGTGAGGGTCAAGAAAGCTGTGATCCGGACAGCGCCACGCCACCCAAAGACCCATCCGAGCCAGCCGTCTTCAGTCGCCTGTCCTTTCCAGAAGACGAAGGGCCGCGATAATGGTCCGAAAAATCAGTCGCCAAAGATAAAGAGATGGCTGGATATGTGGTCCACACTGTCTAAATGGTCGGACATGAAGAAACGAACCCTCCTATGCTTGACAACCATGGTGATGATATGGTTGACACTACCCAGTATCGGCTCGGTTTAAATGAAGAAGAGCCCGCTCAGGCCGATAAGCCAAAGGAGCTCGTGGTTCCTGCGGAATTGAGCTCAGGCAACAAGGATGACCCGGTTGTCATATCCAAAACTATAGAACGCATTATTCCGATGGCTTCAAAGGCAACTTCAGGACAGGGATGAGAAGTTAGCCAAGATCCAGTCTAAGGTCGACGAACTGGCAAACGTCGCGGCAGACCTCATGACTCAAGTCTCCCGATTGCAATTACATCAGAATCAAATTTTAGTTCGTGAGCCAGGGATTGATACCCGGATGCAGCCAACTGATACCCCCTTCAGCCCAAGAGCATAGCGCCTTCGCGAAAAACGGCCGCGATCATCCTCCAGTCCCTCCGATACATACACCGAATGTCGTAAGAGGACAGCAGGCGAACCTAATACCGACCAACCTCGAAAACCGGTGTTGGGAGGGGGAGGGGAATCGCCTCTGAAAGAGAAACTGGATAAGGTCTATTCCTTAAGAAAGGACAAAATCCACAAGATATTCAAGAACGCCCTAAGAAACGGTCTACAACTGCCAGAATCAAAGAGACCACAAGAAATGAATATGACCGACGACCCCAAATATTGCCCCTATCACAGAGTGATAGGTCATGCCATCGAGGACTGCTTCGTCTTCAAAGATTGGGTTGAAAAGCAATACAAGGCAGGAGAGATAGAACTGTATAAAGGCGTGTTAGAAAATAGTCAAGCTGCGACCGCCAATATTATAAGAATGGAGACCGAAGTCCTTCGGGAACCTGATTCTCTAAGACATATGCCTTTCCATGAAATGAGCAGACCAAGGTAACAAGCTAAGAGCCAAACGATCAATATTGCCAATGAAGAAACGGTGGATTGGTACACAACCCATACGGTCTACATGATGGAGCCCAAAGGAACAAGTCCTCCTACGCGTTATAGCCATGACGATGACGTGGTTGTTGCCATCCAACACCGGTTCGGTCTGGATGACGAAGAGCTCGCTTATGCAATTAGGCCAAAGGAGTCCATGGTTCCTGCAGAATCGAGCCCAAGCTCCAACAGATGATCTCTAAGTCGTTAAACTGGTAACAGACGACCCCTAAGTCGTTAAACTGGGAGTGTGAAAAAAAATGTGTGTAAATAAAAAAAAAAAAAAAAAGCCGAAATGATGGGGCAACTTACAATAAAAATCAGCGAGTAAGATAAAGATGAAAAATAAAGCCGAAATGATGGGGCAACTCGCAATAATAATCAGCGAGTAAAATAAAGATTAAAATAAAGCCGAAATGATGGGGCAACCGCGAATAAATAGCCGAAATGATAGGGCAATCGTGACCTTCGCGATAAGAAAAGCTGAAATGATAAAGCAATCGCGATAAAAATGAAAAATTAAAAAATTAAAAAAACGACAAATGATGAGTTTCTCCTGGTACCATATTCCAGTGCAACGATGCAGACGCCAACCAAAATTTCAAATCCCTGGATGTCCCAATGACGAATGATGAGTCGCTCCTGGTACCATATTCCAGTGCAGCGATGCAAAAGCCAACCAAAATCCAAATTTCCCAAAATTCTCCCAGCCCTATAGGTGGTCCCCAAATTGACTACCGTATACAATCCATGGGCTCAAATAATTCTCATCACATCCATGCTCCACCGCAACCACCAGTCACGCGGCCGGTCTCCGCCCATGGAATTATGCTCCATTTGGGAAGACCCACTCATGTGTCCTCACGATACATGAGGAGAAAAAACTTACAAGATCCTCTCGACTCGTAAGAAAACACCTTCGTGAGATCCTTACGACTCACAAAGGAAAAACACACTTGAGAGTCCCCACGATTCCTAAGGAGAAAATGCACCTACGAGAACCTCTCAACTTGTAGGGAGAAAATGCTATTATGGAACGCTTACGGCTCATAAAATTGAAAGTCTTAGATGATAGGGACCTAAACATGTCTTCTAAGCCATCGCTCCCCAACGGGCAACGGCAAATGATGAGTCGCTCCTGGCATTGCTTCAGTGTTGGTGGTGCTGATACTGACCAAAAAAAAATCCCAAGTCCTCCCGGGGCAAATGATGAGTTGCTCCTGGCAGTGCTTCAGTGTTAGCAATGCTGATGCCGACCCCTACCCTAAAATTCCAAACTTCTGATCCAATAGACCCCTAAGTCTTTAAACTGGGAACATATGACCTCTAAGTCTTTAGACTGGAAACAGTAGACCCGTAAGTCTTTAAACTGGGAACAGATGACCTCTAAGTCGTTAAACTGGGAATGAGGGAAATCCTCATGGCAAATGATGATTCGCTCCTGGTACCGTATTCCAGTGAAGCGATGTTGATGCCAAACCAAAACTAAAATCCCCAAATCCACTCATGGCAAATGATGATTCGCTCATGGTACCATATTCCAGTGTAGCGATGCCGATGTCAACCCAAATAAAATCAAACCAACAACCTCTACGGCGGAATCATGCTTCGTCCTAGAATGTACCTCGTGTCGAAATCATGCTTCGCCTCGGGATATCTACCTTCCCTGCCGGAATTATGCTCCGCCTCGGAATCAAGTCAACCAGCGACACTCCGTGCCGGGGACAAGTCAAACAGCCAGCGACACTCCGTGCCGGGGACAGGTCGACCAGCGACACTCCGTGCCGGGGACAAGTTAAACAGCCAGCGACACTCCGTGCCGAGGACAAGTCGACCAGCGACACTCCGTGCCGGGGAAAAGTCGACCAGCCAGCGAACTCCGTGCCGGGGACAAGTCGACCAGCGACACTCTGTGCCGGGGACAAGTCGAACAGCCAGCAACACTATGTGCCGGGGACAAGTCGAACAGCGACACTCCCTACCGGGGAAACGTCGACCAGCGACACTCTGTGCCGGGAACAAGTTGAACAGCCAGCGACACTCCGTGCCGGGGAAACGTCGACCAGTGACACTCCGTACCGGGGATACGTCATATACTGACACTCCGTCTTAGGGACACGTCAAGCATCGACCGTCCATGACGTAAAAAGGACAGTGCCAGCTTCCTAAAAGTGGGAACCAAATCAAGTTACCTCTACGTGAAAGAATATCCATTAATTTCATGCACACGACCCACATGTGTGGTGTGTATTTATTGATGAGGGCATTTTGTTGGGGTCAAAAATTACACTCTGGTTGACCAAGTCAAAATCAAACTCAACCCCAAGCCAAGTAGGGTTAAGCCCAGCTCAAGTGAGCTCATGTCCGAGTCGAGCCCGAACATGAAGCGGCCGGCCTCCCCCATGTCAAAATAAAATTTTGTAATAAATAATTTTGATGTAATTTTTTATTCATAAATGTGAGAAAAATGGGCATAATGCCAAATTTTTGTAAAACTCATGGTTCATGTGCAAAAGAAATGAGCACATGAGGCATGTGATGGGCAAAATGCCATTTTGTAAAGCCCAAGAGGCTATATGTAAATTTGTAAGCCTATAAAAGGCAACATAATGATGAAATAAAGGACAATAATTCATTCCCTCTCAAAAATTAGGGTTCTGTGTCTCCTTCTCCTTCCTCAAGATTCTTAACTTTCTTCCTCTTTTTGAATTAAATCAAGAGTTTCACTCTTCCTTTTTCAAAAATAAACAGTTTTTCACCATCAAACCCTTGAAGAGGAACTCAGATCTTCCATCAGACCTCAAAAATGGGAGATTTTTAAATCTCACCCCCTTTTCTCCCAGATCCGGCCAACAGAAGAGGAGGAAGAAGGAGACCCGTCTCTAAAAATCCCATCTTGGGAAGATCCAAGGCTCAGAAGAAAATCCAGGGCTAAAGGGGAGAAGAAAGGGATCCCTTTTGATCATCTCCAAAAATTTCTAGGAGTTTAACTCCATTCAAGATCTGTTGGAGTTTAACTCCATAAATCAAACCCTTTTTTATAAGAGTTCAACTCTATTCAACATCTGTCGAAGTTTAACTCCGTAAATAAAAACCCTCTTTCGGAGTTTAACTCCTATTTTCGGGGCTAAAAACCCCCTTCGTGAGGCGC
Organism: Agapanthus africanus; assembly: GCA_030015575.1. Taxonomy (NCBI): domain Eukaryota; kingdom Viridiplantae; phylum Streptophyta; class Magnoliopsida; order Asparagales; family Amaryllidaceae; genus Agapanthus; species Agapanthus africanus. The sequence goes on from JASDDO010000016.1 coordinate 417,796,581, forward strand.
TAGCGTCCAGCCCACGTGCCGGGCGCGTGAGACGCTAGCGCCCAATGCCCACGTATCGGGCACGTGAGGCGCTAGCGCCAAACGCTTAGCTCCCTAGCGTCTTTGTCACGTCCCGCTTCCCAGAGTACGGAAAGATAGGCACGTGACATAGCCAACCATGCTACCTGTGGATAGGAAAAATCCTTCCACAGTCACATTACGGCTGTAGAGATATCAAGAACAGGAAAGTAAACTAAACTATCTTGTACATGTCCATAAGCCAGAGTAAACGAGTCAAGAAATAATATAATATGCGGAAGCAATAGATCCAATAACCAAACACCTGGAATAGTAAATCTGGATACCAACAGGGTCCTCACCGCTCGGTCTAACAGCGGCAGTACTCCTGATCAGTCTGCAACAAAGGTAGAGAATCTGGGCCATGCAAACCCCAGACGTCAGTGCGTCATAATATCAAGCAATACTATAAACAGGGTGTCACGCCCCGCTTCCTAAAATACGGTGTACGAGGGGTAGACAAGTCCAGCCATGCTCCTACGGTCAAGGAAAAGTCCTGCCGTAGTCACACTTCGGCTTCTAGTTTTCATGGTAAACAGTTGCACAGGTAATGAGAAAAGCAGTAACTGGATGAAACAATGTAAAGAACTGACCTGAGGGGGAAACAAACAAATATAACTCTGAATAGCAAGTCAAGATGTCTGTGATACACGTCTAGTTCTGGTCCAGGCTAAATCTTCTCCTCACACTGAGCATGCATACTCAGGTCGTCAGAGCGACACAATAGCAATATAATATATGTAATCTTATGACAATTCTACAGTGACAATAGGTATATATAACAGTAGATCAAATGGCAGTATGGATATGAACATGCAGTAATCAATGCAGCGGAACAGTAAAAGCAGTAGAATGATATGCCACGTACGTCAAAACAGTATGTAAGGTATATCAATGCCAGTATCCCTATCAGTCTCTAAGTCTCACTGTACAGGTCACTAAATATATCGTCAGTCCAAGTATGAGAGTCAACCACTCGCGAGTGTCCTCCACCCAAGGGTAGAACCCAAGGGCAAGGGACCACGGGCCCAACATGTATATCACGGTGATAATCACATACCCTGTAAATCTCCATATATCTCCCTAAATATATAAGCCGGCATGGGACTCCCGAGATTCTGTTGAACTCACACTCAAACTACCCCACACCCCGTAGTCTACATCAAACGCTAACCATAACCCTAAATACTAATCGATCCGTAACAAGTCTGCACGAGAATTGGAGGCAGGACCTCCATCAAGGACGTCCCGACTAATACCTAAGATAAATGGCAGTGTCTGGTGCCTTATCTGTGACACCCCTGCAAGCGCTTCCATAAGTGTCCCATACCACTTATAGTCACACGTACACGCATCCCACAGACGTCGACAATGCAATAGAATAATAGGGTCACTGATTGTGTACAAGTACGTATCACTTTCACTTATTCACTGATACACGAACACTGACGTACTTGCCACAATAATCACTAAAGCCTAACACTGGGTAAATACACGTTATCACTATGTTATCAATGCAACGACATGTGTATGATATGATGCATAAGCAGTATATAAAGCATGTTTAGGATGTCCTCAATCAATAACCTACCAATCGCACAAATTATCATAAATCGTACGGTTAAAATTTAGTGAGACAATGAACAGGTAATAATTAGTATGTTCAGTTATCTATCCATCGAATTTAGTTTCAGGCTAATCAGGTTCCAGGATCATTAGTTATAGCCATTTCATTTTAAGCGTTCACGGCTGGAAATCCGGTTTCAGAATCGGAAGTCCGTTTCGCAACGCAATTTAATCCCAATTGGGACCAGATTATAGCGACGCTACAGTTGGATGAATTCTAGGTTTTTCAGTAAGGTTTTCATCGCAATAGACGGATCTTTAATCGCGTCTGTACGTCAGGAGATATACACTGTTTAGTACTAGTATGTCAATTCTGATTCTGTTAGGACTGTTATGCGTCCCGATCCTTTAAATTACAGAATAAATAACAAATGATAATGAAACAGAATGAAACCACTTGTGTTGTCTAGATAACAGGTTCACCTATAATAAACAGTGGATTTACGCAACCTACGAGTTAAGGAAATCCTGTGGTACCCATCACGGAACAGCAAACAACAATTTGAGTCGCTCTGGACTGCAGTCCAGAGTCGTACTCCGATCCAAATATTGATATCGTTTAAGTACAGAAACTATTATAAACTTGCATAGGGTTAAAGTTCGTCGAGTCGGATTCGATTTGAGCCCTCGAACGCATCATTCCATTGTATATATAATTTATGGTAATTTAAACGGTTTCCAGGTACAATAAAATTCCAGTTTTACGGTTAAACTTGGGGGTGGTTGTTTTAGTCGTTAACAGTCATATTTTCCAGCGAAATTTACACAAGGTATTCATCACAGCAAGGGCCAATGTAAGTAATCCAGTTCCGTAAATTTAGAAAAGTATTTTCTTTGGGAACACGCGTCGAACAGGTATGGCACATAATTGGTTTAAACTTGTAACTTTATAATCTATGTATTTAACGATTGTAACTTAAGTAAATAGCATGTAAGCAAGTAAAATACTTGTCTGGACACGACTCGGGGATGTACAGTGACAGCAATATCATGAACGCGCGACGAACGGCGTGAATTGGTTTGCACGACTTTGGCTCGAGTTTCAGTTTCGTCATCGGATTTGTCCGGGGATGACTCGCTGTGGTGGCTGGTAGAGAGAGTGTTAGAGAGAGAGTACTGAGGAAGAGAGAGAGAGAGAGAGAGATGAGAGAGAGAGAACTGAGAGAGGGATGAGAGAGAGAGAACTGAGAGAGAGACGAGAGAGAACTGAGAGAGAGAGATGAGAGTGCAGAGGGAAGAGATGGTGAGAGGGATGACGATGACGACGACGATGATGTTGATGAAGATGATGCTGCGGGGGAGTCGACGAGACGTAGAGAGGGGCTCGCCGGCAAGAGGGCGCAGGGGCTCGGGTGTGCAGTGAAGTCGTCTCGAACTCAGGTGATGGAGGGTATGTCGGTGAGAGAGGAGGTGGAGGAAAGATGAGGTGCTCGGTGATGTGCTCGGTGTAGGGAGGAGATGACGGTGGGGGTCGGAGCTCCGGTGAGGGGAGCGGGTGAGGGAAACGGAGTGTCGGGGTGGTTAGTGGGTTCGAGAGGGACACGGGAAAGGGAAAGCAATGGGAGTGAGGGAGAGAGGAAGAGTGACGAGAAAGATGGAGGGCGCGCGTCGTGGGGGTAACGGCTCGCGATCGTGGGCGGAGGAGGCGGCGTGGGCTGCGGCGGAGGAATGGGTCGCGAGCGGGAAATAAGGAGGTAGCCGTTGGGGGAGAAAGAGAAACGGGTCGGGTCGAAGCTGAAGCCGGTGAGGGGAAAGGTGGGCCGGGCCAGGCTGGGAAAGAAAAATGGATTTTAAATGGGAAAAAGATAAGGAGACGGGCCAGGGAGAGTGGGCTGGGATAATAATTAAGATAAAAGGATTTAAAATTATTGGAAGTGGGCCGGCTGCCGGGCTCGCAAAAATAAAAAGAAATTCCATTTTCCAAATAGTTTGGGCTGAGGATCTGGGCTCGGCCAGAAATAAAATTTTATAGGTGAAAAGGAAATACGGGTATAGACGTACAAAAAGGGCTGGGTATTACATCATACCACCCTTACAAAAATTTCGTCCTCGAAATTTAAAAAAAATAATAAGCTATAAAATAATAAGCTAAGAGTCATCATATCGAACACTAATATGTAGTGATTTACATAAAACGGGTGGACAAAATTTAGAAGGTATATATATGTAAGAACCACATACGATGGATAGGTCTAATAGGTATAAGGCAGGAACAACTATAAGGGTAAATACATGTATACGAGAATTTAGATAACAATAGCGAATAATAATACTCAAGACTTGATCGATAGAATCGAACCCAAATATGTGCACATATAAGTATATTAAAAGTAGCACATCAGAAATAATAAGTATAAGGTACAAACACTTATAATAGTAATCATAGGCACAATACCCGAAAATGAAATAACGATGATAAAGTAGTGAAAGATTTGCCGGTAGGTTAAAGCATTTTAGGATAATGTATCGATCAAATAGTTTTAAAATAACTTAGGAAATTCATATAGTGAAAATAAGAAACATGGAACAAGAATATGCGCGGTGTAAGATTGCGCTACTGAAAATAATAGGAAAGCTAGTAGTGGAGTACTTGAAATGCGTAAAACGTGAATAGTCGATAAAACACATTCTTCGATGAATATAAAATAATGAAAACCAAATTTTCGAATAATAATGTCCCTAAGTATATATATAGGGTAATAGGAAAACACATAAAATGTACAGAGCTAGCTAGGGTAAGGATTATAAGGAAGTGTGGATCATTCAAAGGTTGGAGTATGGCGGCTTTAGGCCGAAAATCAAGGAAATTGGGATCGGGTCAGCACAGGATATAAGGGTGAACAACAATTGTCTACAAGGGAAGAAGTATGGGGAGGATAACGGTCGGTACTTCAAGCGAATCAAAAGTTTGAAAGGCTAGCTAACACGGAAATTCATAAGAAAGGTCCTCCTCCCAGAAGGATCTCAAACGGGGCATAGACGGAGGATGAAGGGTGGACCTCTAAAAAAAATCGGGTGTGGTACTGGTTAATCTCAGTGAGGGTTAAGACAAAGTAAGTAGTAAGGGTGGACAGATCTCAGCAGAAAAATAATTGTATAGAAGAAATAATCAAGCATCAAGAGAGCTAAGAAGATTGAAGTATTAGCAAACTCCGCAATTTATTCCATTCTAGAAAATTTTAAACAAAGCATCATCAAAACGAAATGTGGCCCTAAACTATACACAGATTTTATTTGGCCAAGGAAGACAGCATCTAAAAGAAATCCCATCAGTCACGGTTGTGGAGATTCAGCAGGTTGCGGTAGGCTCGTGCGCTCAGGTAGAGACGTCCGTTTCCATATCGCCTCGCAGGGATCGCCATCGGGAGTTCTTCCACTGCAGGGTCTTGATCTTCCGGTCCTTCTTCCTCGGTTGGAGCTTCTTCATCGAGGTCCGATTCCATGTGTTCCTCTCCTTCTGGGTTCTCTTCCATGGGGTCTTCCTCCACTGGATTTTCTTCTATCGGTTCTTCCTCGGGATCTTCTTCTATTGGGTTTTCTTCAAGGTCTTCTTCTTATTCGTCGGAACCAGCTATCATGTCAAACTCTGGGGCGGTTACTCCTTCGTCCTCTGAATCGTTGTTTCCGAAATTGACCTGGGGACCGTTGATCTCATCGTCAGAACCCATCAGCGTGTGGTCTAAGGAAACGCATGACTGTGCATCCTCATCTAGATGCGGTGCTGCTCCAGGGTGGGCCATGGCCTGAAAGAAAAGAGTCATGATTAGACAATGGAATACATCAGGAAATTAGCTCAGTGTACGAAGTATACGAAAATATGCGGTGGCAGGAACTGAAAAATCAGGATAGAAACGCTGTGATAATGAATAATATAAATAAGGAGAAAACAAGAGAATGATACATATATTATGATTCAAGTTTTATTGCATTCAATCAAAAGTTCAGCGGATACAAGATTTCAAACGGAAAGAAATATTCATAAAAAGATGACAACATTATTACTGAAAGTAGATAACATGAAAAATTCTTCTTCGACTACTATAACGTTGCATTCTCGTCGCGTGAGTTGAATCCTGCGTTAGGTCCGCCTTATCGTCGAAGTTCGAACTACGCGATAATCATCACTTGTCAGAAGTGTGGAGAGTGGACGAGTCTCCTCCTTGTAGTTCCTTCCTTTCTGGGCAACCGTTGATGAGATGTTTGTTGGACCCGCATATCAGACATTTCCCTTGGGCGCGACGACAATCCCTCTGAAGATGTCCTGGCCTCTTACAGTACCCACAACAAGGGGTCTTCTGCTGCTTCTGTCGTGGGGAAACAAATTGACGCTTCATCTTCTTCTCTTTTCGTCTTCTAATAGGGATCCCTTTATGATTGGAGACTCCCGCTGGTGTCTGATTTATCTGTCTTCTCAGTCCTTCTGCCAACAGGTCGTTTGTTCGCTCCTGGGCTTCTTTTAGACCCTGCAATACACTCAGAATCTCAATGGTCTGATTCTGGGGAGCGGATATAGATGAAGAGTCGTTGGAAGACATGATCCTGAGACAATAATTTTGAGAATGATATAAGTCACACGCTAAACGAATCAAAATATAATATGGATATGATAAAGATTCAAGAATATCAGAGGTGATGAATTTTATTATAAGTGGAGAGTCAACTGTTATGACTTTAAGTCACTTAACTAGAGTACGGTAGTGCAATTGCAACCACGTAACCTTACCAAATCACCCGAAACCCTAGCGAATGGATATCAGAACACTCAATGTGAATATGGATCAAGGATATCAAGTTCACAATCTAGACTGAGAGATGTCATAGAGTGTCAAGCTCTACACGGAAAACTGTAATTCCAATCGAAGCAAAATCTGGTCTCTGATACCAACTAAACCATGTCACGCCCCGCTTCCCAAAATACAGTGTACGAGGGGTAGACAAGGTCAGCCATGCTCCTACGGTCAAGGAAAAGTCCTGCCGTAGTCACACTTCGGCTTCTAGTTTTCATGGTAAACAGTAAATGATGCACAGGTAATGAGAAAAGCAGTAACTGGATGAAACAATGTAAAGAACTGACCTGAGGGGGAAACAAATGAATATAACTCTGAATAGCAAGTCAAGATGTCTGTGATACACGTCTAGTTCTTGTCCAGGCTAAATCTTCTCCTCACACTGAGCATGCATACTCAGGTCGTCAGAGCGACACAATAGCAATATAATATATGTAATCTTATGACAATTCTACAGTGACAATAGGTATATATAACAGTAGATCAAACGGCAGTATAGATATGAACATGCAGTAATCAATGCAGCGGAACAGTAAAAGCAGTAGAATGATATGTCACGTACGTCAACACAGTATGTAAGGTATATCAATGCCAGTATCCCTATCAGTCTCTAAGTCTCACTGTACAGGTCACTAAACCTATCGTCAGTCCAAGTGTGAGAGTCAACCACTCGCGAGTGTCCTCCACCCAAGGGTAGAACCCAAAGGCAAGGGACCACGGGCCCAACATGTATATCACGGTGATAATCCTGTAAATCTCCATATATCTCCCTAAATATATAAGCCGGCATGGGACTCCCGAGATTCTGTTGAACTCACACTCAAACTACCCCACACCCCGTAGTCTACATCAAACGCTAACCATAACCCTAAATACTAATCGATCCGTGACAAGTCTGCGCGAGAATTGGAGGCAGGACCTCCATCAAGCACGTCCCGACTAATACCTAAGATAAATGGCAGTGTCTGGTGTCTTATCTGTGACACCCGTGCAAGCGCTTCCATAAGTGTCCCATACCACTTATAGTCACACGTACACGCATCCCACAGACGTCGACAATGCAATAGAATAATAGGGTCACTGATTGTGTACAAGTACGTATCACTTTCACTTATTCACTGATACACGAACACTGACGTACTTGCCACAATCATCACTAAAGCCTAACACTGGGTAAATGCACGTTATCACTATGTTATCAATACAACGACATGTGTATGATATGATGCATAAGCAGTATATAAAGCATGTTTAGGATGTCCTCAATCAATAACCTACCACTTGCATAAATTATCATAAATCGTACGGGTATAATTTAGTGAGATGATGAACAGGTAATAATTAGTATGTTCAGTTATCTATCCATCGAATTTAGTTTCATGCCAATCGGGTTCCAGGATCATTAGTTATAGCCATTTCATTTTAAACGTTCACGGCTGGAAATCCGGTTTCAGAATTGGAAGCCCGTTTCGCAACGCAATTTAATCCCAATTGGGACCAGATTATAGCGACGCTACAGTTGGATGAATTCTAGGGTTTTCAGTAAGGTTTTCAACGCAATAGACGGATCTTTAATCGCGTCTGTACGTCAGGAGATATACACTGTTTAGTACTAGTATGTCAATTCTGATTCTGTTAGGACTGTTATGCGTCCCGATCCTTTAAATTACAGAATAAATAACAAATGATAACAAAACAGAATGAAACCACTTGTGTTGTCTAGATAACAGGTTCACCTACAAAAAAAAAGCGGAGTTCCGCAACCTACGAGTTAAGGAAATCCTGTGGTACCCATCACGGAACAGCAAGCAACAATTTGAGTCGCTCTGGACTGCAGTCCAGAGTCGCACTCCGATCCAAATATTGACATCGTTTAAGTACAGAAACTATTATAAACTTGCATAGGGTTAAAGTTCGTCGAGTCGGCTTCGATTTGAGCCCTCGAACGCATCATTCCATTGTATATATAATTTATGGTAATTTAAACGGTTTCCAGGTACAATAAAATTCCAGTTTTACGGTTAAACTTGGGGGTAGTTGTTTTAGTCGTTAATGGTCATATTTTCCAGCGAAATTTACACAAGGTATTCATCACAGCAAGGGCCAATGTAAGTAATCCAGTTCCGTAAATTTAGAAAAGTATTTTCTTTGGGAACACGCGTCGAACAGGTATGGCACATAATTGGTTTAAACTTGTAACTTTATAATCTATGTATTTAACGATTGTAACTTAAGTAAATAGCATGTAAGCAAGTAAAATACTTGCCTGGACACGACTCGGAGATGTACGGTGACAGAAATATCACGAACGCGCGACGAACGGCGTGAATTGGTTTGCACGACTTTGGCTCGAGTTTCAGTTTCGTCGTCGGATTTGTCCGGGGACGACTCGCTGTGGTGGCTGGTAGAGAGAGTGTTAGAGAGAGAGAGAGTACTGAGGAAGAGAGAGAGAGAGAGATGAGAGAGAGAGAACTGAGTGAGGGATGAGAGAGAGAGAGAACTGAGAGAGAGACGAGAGAGAACTGAGAGAGAGAGATGAGAGTGCAGAGGGAAGAGATAGTGAGAGGGATGACGACGACGACGACGATGATGTTGATGAAGATGATGCTGCGGGGGAGTCGACGAGACGTAGAGAGGGGCTCGCCGGCGAGAGGGCGCAGGGGCTCGGGTGTGCAGTGAAGTCGTCTCGAGCTCAGGTGATGGAGGGTATGTCGGCGAGAGAGGAGGTGGAGGAAAGATGAGGTGCTCGGTGATGTGCTCGGTGTAGGGAGGAGATGACGGTGGGGGTCGGAGCTCCGGTGAGGGGAGCGGGTGACGGAAACGGAGTGTCGGGGTGGTTAGTGGGTTCGAGAGGGACACGGGAAAGGGAAAGCAATAGGAGTGAGGGAGAGAGGAAGAGTGACGAGAAAGATGGAGGGCGCGCGTCGTGGGGGTAACGGCTCGCGATCGTGGGTGGAGGAGGCGGCGTGGGCTGCGCGGAGGAATGGGTTGCGAGCGGGAAATAAGGAGGTAGCCGTTGGGGGAGAAAGAGAAACGGGTCGGGTCGAAGCTGAAGCGGGTGAGGGGAAAGGTGGGCCGGGCCAGGCTGGGAAAGAAATTTGGATTTTAAATGGGAAAAAGATAAGGAGACGGGCCAGGGAGAGTGGGCTGGGATAATAATTAAGATAAAAGGATTTAAAATTATTGGAAGTGGGCCGGCTGCTGGGCTCTCAAAAATAAAAAGAAATTCCATTTTCCAAATAGTTTGGGCTGAGGATCTGGGCTCGGCCAGAAATAAAATTTTATAGGTGAAAAGGAAATACGGGTATAGACGTACAAAAAGGGCTGGGTATTACACAGGGGTAGCAAGACATACGGATATGTGCATGAACAGTAAAACATGTATAACAGTAATATAAATGAGGGCAGTGAGGGTAATGTGTAGTGAGTAATCTAAACTGGTCTATTGGGTTAACTACTCTCAAGTCTTTAAAATCAATTTGATGAATCATCGATGTAACTCAACAGTATCCCGTACATGCCCGGGACCACGGTCTAAGACTCTTGGGCTGAAACCGAGACGTGCCGCTAGGCACTAAAACAGGAAATATGTAAAGACGAACGATGTCGGCAACATCATCCCGAGGCTGGCCTAGCCTCTAAAACTGATCAGTATAAGCAAGCAACTGTTGAGTTACAAGTCAGGATTTCATCATTGATTTCCCTATACCCCCAAGTTATATGTGTTCAAGTCAGGTATTAATAAATCTGGAGTTAATGCCAACACAGGATCAAGCAGGTACAGGTTTGTCTGGATAAACAACAGGAAATGTCCGTAGGGACAACATGTCAAGGTTGTTGGCATTAGTAACAAGATCAGGTAACAGGTCAAGCTATGGTACATCAGGTCAAGTCAGGTAGTGTACATATATCAAGTCATGTCAAGTAGTGGTGTATCAGGTATCAAGTGAAGCATTGGTATGTCAGGTCATAACAGGTAGTGCACATGTGTCAAGCGGATGCTCATACTAAAACTGTAGCAAGTACGGATGCACGGTAAAGCATGGATGCACAAATATTTATCAGGGATTACATCATGACTATGTAGGATGCACAAGATCGAGTATGAGATACTAATGTAACAGTAAAATGAAATAATATGGTCTCGGCGTGCAACTAGATATGTAATAAACCGTACGGATACAGACGGATACTATAAAACTGTAAATCGGTAAAATTTGCTGAATATTAAAACACAAGCACTATTATTTATTAAATAGATATTGATATAATAATATTAACATGGATAACATATTCAAGCCGATTAATAACTATAAAAGTGGTATTGATTAACCATGCACAAGAAAGTTCCGTTCAGAAATTCAGCGTCACCCTGATTGTAAAATAGCTTAAAAATAACAAACGTTCTCCAAAAGGGACGTGTCTTATACCAAAACAAAGATACTTCAATAAGGTTTTCATTTTTATAAGTATAAACATCTCAGGTTGTCCTTACAAAAAGTTATGAACATCCGAAATTGAAAGTTTGCTGCTGGAATTTCCCTGGACAGCAGTTTAAAGACATATTCATTTGAATTTTACGTTATTTAAACAATTTATTTTGTAAGTAAATATTTCATAGAGTTATAGTATTCTGAGTTATCTTCGTAACGAACTAAAGAATGTATACTAATAATTTTTCTATAATTTATAATGAATTTTATAAGGTAAGGTGTACAGTAAATTTCAGATTTGTCGTATCCGCTTTGCAACGACGTTTCATGTGTAAACTATAATATTTTCAAATGTATAATATTATAAAATGCAGATTATAAACTAATTACAGATAATAATAAGAAATATTATGACGATATATATTTTAAATGATATGGATGCAGTATAATGTAATCTAGTATGTCACAAGATAAGTTTTCATGATCTAGATTTAAAATGATATAAACGGATGCAAACGGAACATCGAAACGTTATAAAATTAAACATGGGGTGCTAGATTTAAACTATAGGTATGGTATTTATTTAAATAGGTATAAAATGAATTATATAGCATGTAGCAAGATTAACTTGCCTAAACGGAACAAGAACGGATGTGAACGGAACGTCCTTCGTCGGCGAAATATCGCGACGCGCGCACGGTACACGGAACGGTTCCAAACAACGCACGAGGGTGATCACGCAAGTCAGATACGTTCACTGGATCACTCGGATCGTCAGCGATGAGCACGGCTCCGGCGGTGATCACCGGAATCAAGAAACAAGATCAAGAAAAAGAAAGAAGAAAGAAGAAGAAGTAAGAAGAAGTGGTTGTGTATTAAATAAGGAAAGAAAAATTAAATAAATAAAAAATATATATAAATAAATATATGCAGAGGAGGGAGAGAGAGAGAGAAAGGGGTTGTTGGTTTGCTAGGAAATTAGATTTAAAATTTTAAAAGATTTTTAGATTTAAAATTTTAGATAAGAGGTTTCAGTTTGTTAAAGAAATCGTATGAAAATATTTAAACTAAATTTTAAAATTAAATAAATTGAATTTTGGAGGGATATAAAAATATTTCAAAACACGCCCGGGTCGGGTTTAAAAATTCAGATTTAAAATACGAGAAATATGTGCGACCTTCAAAATTCAAAATGAATGCTCAGGTAACGAAAATGCATACCCCCAAGAACGGAAGCACGTACATGCACATAGCAATCCAAACACGTCCGTTTCACTGAACGGGACGATAACAAAATGCGTGGATGCTACCACGGGGTTAGGGGTATTATGCAAGCTATGAAATGCAATTTTAAATTATTTTACATGACCTAAAATGTTATATGGTAAAAGATGCAATGCCAGGTAAAATGCCAGTATGTAATATATATGAGATGCACGTGTCTATGTAACAAGTTAGGTTAATCTATAAATATGAATCAAACAGGTTCAAGCAAGCGGGTCGGGTCGAATGCAATGTAAAATGTAAAATTACCATTCATACCCAAAACCCCGTTAAATCAAGAAAATACCATAGATAATTTAATACGGGAACTGGAATTGGTACAAATGAACTCGGTTGTTACATTATACCCAACTACAAAAAGAATTTCGTCCTCGAAATTCCAAGAACAAGAAAGGATAAACAATCAAGAAACTACAAGAATAGATGTGGAAACTTCTGCTGGATTTTATCTTCTCGTTCTCAGGTTGATTCTCCATGCGAGCGATTTTCCCAAGAAACAAGTACAAGAGGTATAACCTTGTTCTTAAGAACCTTTTCCCTTCGATCCACAATCGACATCGGTCGCTCCTCAAAGTCAAATCTTCTCGTACAGTCAGCTCCGAATGATCCAGCACGTGTGTTTCATCTCGAACATATTTACGGAATTGAGATACATGAAACACGTCATGAACATTCACCAAGGATTGCGATAACGCCAATCGATATGCTACTTCTCCAACACGCTCCAAAATCTCAAAAGGTCCAACGAATCGAGAACTAAGCTTTCCTCGACTTCCGAAACGAATACTCCTCTAGTCGGTAATATCTTCAAGAATACCAAATCACCAACGGCGAACTCTAGAGGTCTTCTCGATGTATCTGCCCAACTCTTTTGTTGGTCTTATGCTGCTTTCATATGATTCCGGATAGTGTTAACCTTCTCAACTGTTTGCACGATCAAATCCGGTCCCAACAATCTTCGTTCTCTAACATCATCCCGCAAACAGGTGAACGACACTTGCGACCGTATAATGCTTCGAATGGAGCCATCTGAATAGTCGCCTAAAACTGTTGTTGTAAGAAAACTCTACCAAATGTAGATGATCCTCCCATGAACCCTTGAAATCTAACATGCAAGCTCTCAACATGTCTTCAAGAGTTTGGATCGTTCTCTCCGACTGTCCATCTGTCTGGGGATGATAAGCTATACTAAACTTCAATCGAGTCCCCAAACTTTCCTGTAAGCTCCTCCAAAAGTGTGATAAGAAACGAGTGTCACGATCGGACACGATGCTCACCGGTACTCCATGCAATCTTACTATCTCCTGCATGTACCGCTCTGCCAAAGCTTCTGTTGATCGACCAACTTGAAATGGTATGAAATGAGCTGCCTTGGTCAATCGATCAACAATCACCCAAACTGCATTGTTTCCCTTTGGACTCCGCGGTAGAGCTGTCACGAAATCCATGGTTATATGTTCCCACTTCCATTGAGGGATCGGAAGTGATTGCAATAAACCAGCAACCCGTTGATGTTCAGCCTTAACTTGCTGACACACCAAACACTTTGCCACAAAACGGCAATATCCTGTTTCATGCCTTCCCACCAGAAATGCTGTCGTATATCTCGGTACATCTTCGTGCCTCCTGGATGTATGGAATATGCTGAACTGTGCGCCTCCTTCATAAGTTCTTCGCGAATGTCTCCTTTTGGTACACACAAACGGCTACCATATCGCAACGAACCATTTTCATGAATTAACAAGTCCGTTCGAAGTCCAGCTTCAACCTGTTCTCGAAACCTTTGCAATCTTGGGTTTTTTGACTGCGCTGCTTTAATACTCTCGATCAATGACGACTGTACTTGTAGCGACATCAACTGTCCTGAAGAATGCGGTAGCACGATCTCCAACTCGAATCTCCGAAAGTCTTCAATAAGTTCCTTTTTGTGCAGTCAACATCCGAATTGCTGGTAACCGGCTAAGCGTATCCGGCACAACATTAACTTCTCCAGATGGTACTTAAGATCAAGATCGTAGTCAGCCATCAGCTCCAACCATCTACGCTGCCTCATAATAAGCTCCTTCTGTGTGAACACGTACTTTAGGCTTTTATGATCGGTGAAAACTTCGCCCCTTTCGCCCAATAAGTAGTGTCTCCAAATCTTCAAAGCGAAAATCACAGCTGCTAGCTCCAAATCATGAGTTGGGTAATTCTTCTAATGGGTCTTCAACTGTCTCAATGCGTAAGCTATAACCTTCCCATGCTGCATCAAAACATATCCCAATCCTTTCCCAGATGCGTCGCTGTGAATCACCAATCCTCCAGAACTGTCTGGCACGGTTAAAATAGGAGCGGTTATCAATCTCTGCTTCAATGCCTCAAAAGCTGACGCACACTTATCCGTCCATACAAACGGTACTTCCTTGCGCGTAAGCTTGGTCAAGGCTCAGCCAAACAAGCAAAATTCTCCACGAACCTTCTGTAGTATCCTGCAAGTCCAAGAAAACTTCTGATCTCTACAACGTTCTTCGGAATCGGCCAGTCTTGAACTGCTGCAATCTTCCCTGGATAAACGGCGATTCCATCTCCAGCTACGATATGCCCAAAACTTCACTTCTTCAAGCCAAAACTCGCACTTGCTCATCTTTGCATACAATCTTTCTTGCCTCAATATCTGCAGTGCGATCTTCAAGTGTTCTGCATGCTCTTCAATACTCTTTTGAGTGGACCAAAATATCATCAATGAACACCACTATAAATTGGTCCAAGAATGGTGAAAAGATTCGGCTCATCAAGTCCATAAATATCGCCGGTGTATTTGTTACTCCGAAGGGCATCACTAAAACTCGTAATGTCCATACCGAGTTCGGAACACAGTCTTGCAAATATCTTCTGGTTTAACTCGGACCTGATGATATCCGGACCGCAAATCCAGCTTCGAGAATACCCTCGCGCCACTAAGCTGCTCGAACAATTCGCCGATGCGAGGGATCGGGTACTTGTTCTTAATAGTCACTCGGTTTAATTCTCGATAATCGATGCACATCCTCCTTGTGCCATCTTTCTTCTTTACTAGAAGAACTGGAGTTTCCCAATTCGAGTTACTGCTGCGAATCCAACCCTTCTCAAGTAATTCAGCAACCTGCTTCTTGACTTCTTCCAACTCCACTGGTGCCATTGGATAGTACGTCTTTGAGATTGGCGCTGCACCAGGAACAAGATCGATCGCGAGCTCCACATCTCGTTTTGGCGGTAAAATCGATATATCCTCGAACACGTCCATGAACTCTCAAACTACAGCTGGCGCTTCCTTCTTATCATCTTCCATTGACGAAAGAACATTGCTTGTCGGCCTAGCCTTAAACTCGACTAGCTCGACAGAACTGCTTCCTCCAGCAAAACAAACTCCGGATGTCCGAGAATCTGGAAAATCACTTTCCTTTCCTTACAATCAATATGAGCGTGGAAAGTGCCGAGAAAATTGTTCAGACCATAATATTGCATTCTTCATCCCCCTATTCTTATCCGTTTTATAAATAAGCAGGTACTCTTGACGCACTTTTGTTGCATGTTACAGGATACAGGCTCTTGGAGCAAATACAGTGAAAAAGACGAAAGTTGATACAGAAAAGTGACTTTTGACCAACAAGCAGACGGATCTTACTCAAGCTGAGACGAAGAACAGTGCAAGGTCCAAAAAGACGAAAGTGAAACGGTCAAAAGATCCTTACAAGTTTTCACTGAAGATCTGGAGAAGACTAAGAAGCCCAACAGAGAAAAGAAGTATAAAAATAGGAAGCCCAAGAAATCCTGAACCAAGCCCAGAAAGATCCTGAGCCAAGCCCACCAAAGGGCCGCGGAACCGCGGCCCAAGGCCTACATTTGCCGCGGTCCCGCGGCCATTCAGAGCCCGTGTCGGTGCATTTTTCGGGCGTCGGTGCGTCGGTGCGGGGGTTTGGATTTTTCATGGGCAAATCTGTAATTGCACATGTGCGAATCCCGTAACCCTAAATTCTCCTGTTTGCTTATAAATTGTAATCAAAAATTATAAAACCGGAGGCCTCTTTTCAATCAATAAAATTCAGAATTGCTGGGAGTATTATTCAGATCTGTTCTATATTGCTTGGAGGGAGCCGTCAACCTAGTAAGTTATTTTATTTTAATTCTTTTAATTAGTATGTCTTATCATCCTCTAATGAGCGAGTAGTCTCCTCGCTTGTTAGGGTTAGCCTTAGGGAAAGGTTTGAGAGATGAGATCTCTCACCCCTTTCATGCCATCCACACTTAAGAGTTAGAACTCCATGCATGCACGCACAACCGCTCCCTACGGCATCCTACCCCACGAGGTAACGATGAACCGTAGTATAAAGGGCCGGTTGCGCGTGTTTTCCATGGGGGTTAGGGTAATTATCAATAAAGGAAGGATACGTATCTAGAGGAAGAAACATCTTCCCAAAAGATTCGAATCCACTTTATTGATAATTACCGTAACATCTAATAGATCTAAAATAGGGCAATGAAAGCGGTGAGGAAACTTTTAATCTCCAAACTTCCCCTAAACATAACCCTAGCAAGACTTTAATTTAGATTAATTTAGTTCAGTGATAGATCTAGTTTTTTAGATTAAATCAATCCAAACAACATTTGGAATCAACTTGTAAAGACACAAGAAGAAATCTACCCATCTCTGTGGATCGACCCGTACTCACCGGCTAGCTGCAAAGCGACGCCGTTTCTGATTGCGGTAAATACAAATTTTTCATACTAATCAAATGGCGCCATTGCCGGGGATGGCGTAAAATTTCTTTCTGTGTAATTTCGGGTTGATATAAATTTTAAAAATTATAAAAATCTGAAAAAAAAAGAAATAAAAAATTATCAATTTTGATCTGTTTGAAGGGTGTATCTTTTGAATCTTGCAGGAACAGCGAAGAATCGCGGATTTAAAAATTTACAGAGGGCAAATCAGGAAAAATCACATCAAAACAGAGAAGGAGTGGTACAAGGGTGCAGCACAAATTTTTTCATAGCCTGATCACCCTATACGACCGCGCTTCCGCGGCCTTATCCCTACTTCTGCCGCGGTTCCGCGCTCTGACTGCCACGTCAGCGCACCAAATTTTCTGGTCTGTTTCCTCCTTCTCCCCTCTGCAACCTACAATATATCTACTGTGAAAATTTTCTGCAGGAATTCTTTGCGCTAAAAATCTTCTCTACTCTTCTAAATAACAGATTTTCTGCAGGTTTCTTTGCGCCGCGCTAAAAATTGATTGCAAGTGAATTTTATTGTTTTGCATAATTTAATCGGACTTTAAGGGGCTAATTGACCAAACTCAGATTGGGTGGGGATTTCATCACCCTTCCCAGGACCCCAGAAAACACCTAAAGCATGTGCATCGACACAATTAATTAAAAAAATACTAGACTCAGACCTAAGGACATCGAGCTCAATAAGAAAAGGACTAGTATAGGCATCGACCGTTTATCCTAACAGACTTTGCGGTGTCTAGACTAGTGGTTTTTAATTAGGCCCACTGTTGTGGTGGTTCCTTCCCACTTACCTGGCCGTACTTATCGGTGAAGAGGCAGTTTGAGGTCCTATTTCTAGCCCTAGTTATGAGCTGTCTAGCAGACCTAGGTGACCCTAGATCTAGGCCTGATTGTGCATGTGTGGTTGATACATTTGTGTCACGAGTCCCTTTTCAAAAAAATTCTTTTTGTAAAACTCTCACATAAATAAAAGAAAAAAAAAGAGAAAAATCTTTTCAAAACTTGCAACTTGCCGCTAAAAAAACTTGCAACTCACTTCCATCACTTCCCTCCATTGACGTTATCTTACCCTCACATTCTGTTTTTCTATTTTTTCTGACTACACTACTCCTTTAGTGTATGTCACTTTGGACTAGGGATACTAACGCCCGATTAGTCCGTGTTTCGTTGGTACCGACCAACGAACCCTTCGTCGACATTCCGTCCATTTCCTTACCTCCACCTTCAAATTCATCTTTCGAAGGTATGTCGGGACACGACCCCAACGATACCTTACCGACGGGAATGATTCCACCTCCGTTAGGTGCGAATAACCCGAATCTTCCGCCTGTTGTAGCGCCCGCACGAGTTGCGCTCCAGGATCTCTTCTACCCTGTCCGCACTTCTTTACCTACATGTCTTTCAGCCCCACCGGCAAATGGGGACAACTTTGAAATAAAACCACATTTCATCAATATGCTGCCAAAATTTCATGGTTTGGAATCCGAAGATGCATATATCTTTATCAATAAATTCCAAAACGTTTGCGCTATGATGAAAACGACCCAATTAAGTGATGACTCTATAAGGCTAAGGGTCATTCCTTTTACCTTATGTGACCTAGCCGAGAAGTGGCTATATAGCACCGCATCATATTCCATTAGAAATTGGGACGAGTTTGTGAGAGCTTTTCTGAAAAAGTTCTATCCTCATCACAAAACTGCTAGAATCCGTAACGAGATAATACAATTTTCACAGCTTTCTTCCGAACCATTTTGGAAGTGCTTCGAGAGATTTAAAGACCTACTTGTTCAATGCCCTCATCATGGGATCGAAAGTTGGCAACTTTGCCAAACATTATACGAGGGATTGAACTCAGCAACGAAGCAGTTGCTAGAAACCATATGTCAAGGTCATTTTCTCTCCAAGTCTAGCGACGAAGCTTAGCAGTTTCTTGAGGATCTTAGTGAGCAAACAATTCAGTGGGAGAGTACCAAGACCACATCATCTTCTTCTGTTGGTCAATCTAGGGCAGGCATACACCAAGTGGATATGTCGATTGCTATGAAGGCCGAGATGGCCGCACTTATGAAAAAGCTAGAAGCCATTGAGACAAAAATCTCATCGTCTTCTCCTGCCCCTACTTTACCCACACGAACTGTTTGTGCTTGTTGTTCGAATCCATCGCATCTAACCGAAGAGTGTCCTTATAATGCACCTATTCAAGGACAAGATCAAGCCAATGCTGCATTTCAGCAACGACAAAGAAACGATCCGTACTCTTCGACATACAATCCGGGGTGGAGGAGTCATCCAAATTTCGCTTGGAACCAAAATCAACAAGTCCAAGGAAATAACAATTTTCAGAGACCTCCTCCACAACAACAACAAGCACATTCACAAACTCAAAACCAGCAACCTTTCCAACAACAACCTTATACAAATCAAACGAACAATTTGGTTCAACCAAATGATGATAAGGTTATCTCGCTCGAAAAAAGTCTAGATGCATTTCTTAAGCAATCTACAGAATCCGCAGCAAGATTTGAAAATTATGTTCAATCTTTGATGAATAACAATGCTTCACACGATCAAAGTATCAAATCTATTGAGGCACAAATTGCACAATTAACTGCTGCGTTGAGCGAGAGAGAAAAGGGAAAGCTTCCATCTCAACCATTGCCAAATCCCGGTCACACACAAAACGCATATCACAATCACAATGTAAATGCGGTGACCACGTTGAGATCCGGAAGAGAGTTGCAAAATAATGTGGGAACTCATGATGACATCCCCGCCGGTGGTTCTTCTTCTTCTTTTTCTTCTTCTTCTCCATCGTCACCTTCCCCTTCTTCATTTTCTTCACCTTCTTCTTCACCTTTTTCTTTAGAGCCTATTCTCCACCCTTTACATGGATCTACTTCTTCTAGCTCGAACGGACCCATTTCTCACAACATGAACACATCTATACCGGGATCCGTTCCTACTCCACATTCTACTCCACAGACATTTGACTCAACGAATTTTCAAAATGCTCCATTTCCTAACAGGTTGAGTCCTAATAAACCAACTGCACAAGTGGAGAAGATTGTGGAATTATTTAAGCAGGTTAGCATAAATATACCTCTCTTGGATGCTATCCAACAAGTCTCTTCATACGCTAAAATCTTAAAGGGCTTATGCACCTCGAAGAGAAAGGCATCTCAAGTACTCAAGAAAGTGCTATTGACTAGTGCAGTGAGCAATGCTATTAACCACCCTCAAACCTTACCCCAAAAACGAAAGGACCCCGGCTGTCCTACGATTTCAATCACAATTGGGGATAAGAAAATTAATCGAGCACTTTTAGATCTTGGGTCTAGTGTTAACCTGATTCCCTACTCCGTGTACGAACAATTAGGGGTTGGAGAGTTGAAACCCACTCGTTGTACTCTCCAAATGGCTGATCGATCAATCACCCATCCAAGGGGTCAGCTAGAGGATGTGTTGATCAAAGTTGGGGAGTTCATATTCCCCGTTGATTTTATTGTTATGGATACACAACCTGTTGCTAACCCAAGAAACCAAATTCCGGTGATCCTCGGTCGACCATTTTTGGCCACTTCCAATGCTGTAATAAACTGTCGCAATGGCTCCATGACTCTATCCTTTGGGAAGATATCTAATGAGTTCAATATTTATAAGATGGGAAGTCTGCCCCCCGTGCCTAAAACTAGTACACGAGAAGTTTGCTCTATTCACGAAATCATGCAGGAGGACTGCGAGCTTGAAAGATTCTTCTTTGATGAAAACAGTTTTGACGCCACTAGTGCGTCCCTCCTTGAGCCTACCACAGTTGACACAACCGATATGGATTATGAATGTTTCACTTTTTCAGATGATGACGACTCACAGCCCGAATATGAGTCTTTTGAATTTGTGGATGAGTTAGTTGAATCATCCGAATCGGTTGTTTGCAGTGATTTCGAACCTGTGTTGGAATCCTTTGAGTTCGAGGTAGATTCCGCAATGATTCTTTCGCCTCCGAAACTCGAACTTATGTCCTTACCGCCTCACCTTAAATATGCTTACATAGGTGAGAATGAGACTTTTCCCATTATAATATCAGCCTCTCTAGCCTTCGAGCAAGAGAACGCTATTTTAAAAGTCTTACAAGATAGGCGGCAAGTTTTCGGTTGGACTATGGCGGACATCGAGGAGATCAGTTCCCTTATAATTGAATATCATATGAGATTGATGGATGATGCCAAGTCAATAGAGGACCCACAGGAACATTTTGGGGATATTGTGGTTAGTCAACCTCCTCTTTTAGAAGTTGAACCACCCCCATTTCTTTTAATAAGCTACGAGAATGCCAATATTCCACTGATTGCTGATCATTCGCATTCTCGTTTTGATTCATCACCACCTCCTGTCTATTCACCTCCATACTTTCCATACCACAACTTCTATCTTCCCCAATTCTTTTTGGACCGCCACAACTTATTCTTCCACCAACCAATACTCCTTACTGATAAATTTTTCAACTGGTTGGTGTTGACTTTTGGTCTATGCAAAGTTTGGCAGTAATATCTAACATAGTTTAAATGAAGTTTGGGGGAGGGCCTTTTTGTATATATTTTGTTTTTCTTAACAATATAAAAAAATTATAAATAAATAAACAGGGGAGTGCCAGTATTTTGACCCTCTTGGGTTAGGATGACAGTGAGGACACTGTCAAGTTCAAGTTTGGGGGTATGCTCGGTACGTCTTCTTCCTTCGCATTCATTTGTACATATTTTTGCATTTGCATACTTATTTGAAAACCCATAAAAATTGAAAAATTTTGAAAAATTATAAAAATAATTGTATTCAATTTTGGCCTTATTTGACTAGAGTTTGACATATAGGTTAACTAGCTAGGAACAACTAGATCTTAGACATAGTGAATTAAAAACCCCAAAAAATAACATTCCTTAAAGTTTAACGGTAGAAAGTATATGCCTTGTAGTTTATTTAGAAATAGGCAAATTTTGGGTTCACTTCTTGGACTAAGTCGAAACAAGGGAAGAGTATTGATGTTCTTATTAGAGTATAAGTTTGAAAAATAGTTCCTAGCTTAAGTCTAGATTCTGAAAATGTATACCCTACAACTTGCACAATCATGCACCGTGAAACTTGGAATAGTAGAAGAGACCTTGAATTGCTCTTGTCTAAAGTCCTTAGTACAATGAAAATAAAGAAAAAAAAAGTGAATAAAAAAAATGGATACTGGTTTTTGTGATTACTTAAGGCTGTAAAAATAGAAAAATCTTTAGCGATGGTGCTTCATCACCTAGTGCCTTAGACCAACTGGTTTGGGAGTCACTGCTAAAAGCCTTGGGTATTGCAAAAACTAGGAAGTACGCTTTAAAGTGCTAACGCATCTTGTAATCGGTTGTTGGTACCTCAAGAAGTATTAACAGTCGCATGAAGGATGTGTAAGCGAAATTCAAAATTAACGAATTAATAAGTGCTTTGGACAATGGACGAGAGTACGATTGCTTGATTTGAATTTCCAAGTGTAGAGGTGATATTTACACACACGTGGGGATATGTGATTAGAGTTTAGATGAAAGAAAGGAATGAAAGATAGAACTTGTATCTTTAGTAGAGTTGATAGAAATTCCTAAGTGGAGATGGAACCCTAGAAGGAAAACTTAAGAGATGCCGAAAGCTAAGTAAATCTATAGAACATATATAATCTTAAGTTAAATGATGAGGAAGTGTGAAGAATATGGGTGGATAATTTGCGAGTCAAAAGATAACAGAATTCCTTATTAGAAAACCTAATTGGAGAACAAAAGTCAATGGGCCAAGTTGATAGGATTTTGTGGGTGTAATCCGCTGAAAACCCTCAGGAGACAACACTCCTCCTACTAGGGACACCTAGAGGTTTAACGGCTTGTTGCACATGCTCAGTGCAATCGCGTTTCCCTCGAAAGTGCGGTTAGGATTTTAGTGAATAAAAAAATAAGTTTGCTCGAGGACGAGCAAAAGATAAGTTTAGGGGTATTTGTTCAGACCATAATATTGCATTCTTCATCCCCCTATTCTTATCCGTTTTATAAATAAGCAGGTACTCTTGACGCACTTTTGTTGCATGTTACAGGATACAGGCTCTTGGAGCAAATACAGTGAAAAAGACGAAAGTTGATACAGAAAAGGGACTTTTGACCAACAAGCAGACGGATCTTACTCAAGCCGAGACGAAGAACAGTGCAAGGTCCAAAAAGACGAAAGTGAAACGGTCAAAAGATCCTTACAAGTTTTCACTGAAGATCTGGAGAAGACTAAGAAGCCCAACAGAGAAAAGAAGTATAAAAATAGGAAGCCCAAGAAATCCTGAACCAAGCCCAGAAAGATCCTGAGCCAAGCCCACCAAAGGGCCGCGGAACCGCGGCCCAAGGCCTACATTTGCCGCGGTTCCGCGGCCATTCAGAGCCCGTGTCGGTGCATTTTTCGGGCGTCGGTGCGTCGGTGCGGGGGTTTGGATTTTTCGTGGGCAAATCTGTAATTGCACATGTGCGAATCCCGTAACCCTAAATTCTCCTGTTTGCTTACAAATTGTAATCAAAAATTATAAAACCGGAGGCCTCTTTTCAATCAATAAAATTCAGAATTGCTGGGAGTATTATTCAGATCTGTTCTATATTGCTTGGAGAGAGCCGTCAACCTAGTAAGTTATTTTATTTTAATTCTTTTAATCAGTATGTCTTATCATCCCCTAATGAGCGAGTAGTCTCCTCGCTTGTTAGGGTTAGCCTTAGGGAAAGGTTTGAGAGATGAGATCTCTCACCCCTTTCATGCCATCCACACTTAAGAGTTAGAACTCCATGCATGCACCGTAGTATAAAGGGCCGGTTGCGCGTGTTTTCCATGAGGGTTAGGGTAATTATCAATAAAGGAAGGATACGTATCTAGAGGAAGAAACATCTTCCCAAAAGATTCGAATCCACTTTATTGATAATTACCGTAACATCTAATAGATCTAAAATAGGGCAATGAAAGCGGTGAGGAAACCTTTAATCTCCAAACTTCCTATAAAGCTAACCCTAGCAAGACTTTAATTTAGATTAATTTAGTTCAGTGATAGATCTAGTTTTTTAGATTAAATCAATCCAAACAACATTTGGAATCAACTCGTAAAGACACAATAAGAAATCTACCCATCTCTGTGGATCGACCCGTACTCACCGGCTAGCTGCAAAGCGATGCCGTTTCTGATTGCGGTAAATACAAGTTTTTCATACTAATCAAAAATCCATTCCCAAGACAACAACAAACAAAGGGATGCACCAGAATTGAATAATTCTAATGCGGGGAAAACATGAACAAGTAAAATATCGAGATGACTTCATCCGAAGTCAAGATACTGAAGAGGATTAAGCACGGTAAACACGATTCAAGCTGGCGATAAAACAATAACTGGTAAGCAATGAAACCGAGAGAAGCAAGGTAATATAACGATCATAAAACAAGGAAATGAATCAAAACTAGAATTTCAAGCTACTTAAATAGAGTACCGCATTGTAACCATGCTGCAGTTCATAGTTACAATCACATAACTCCACTCAAGTCGCCCAAATCCAAGTATCAGAATCAAGAAACAGGAAGAAAAAATAGAGAACCAAAAGGTTTCAAATCGAGATGCAAAGTGGTTTGCATATCGTCAAGGCAAAAGATAAGAGAAAGATATGATTCAAGAATCACGATAACAAGGTGGCAGGACATGTACCTAATCACGAGTATTCTGATTCGTGTATTGGGTCCAATACCCAACTACAAAAGAATCAAACTCGATTAACCTATTTTCTATGGCTCTGATACCAAACAAACCATGTCACGTCCCGCTTCCCAGAGTACGCAAAGATAGGCACGTGACATAGCCAACCATGCTACCTGTGGATAGGAAAAATCCTTCCACAGTCACATAAAGATATCAAGAACAGGAAAGTAAACTAAACTATCTAGTACATGTCCATAAGCCAGAGTAAATGAGTCAAGAAATAATATAATTGTAGGGTGTTTTTCGTCACCCCATTGAGATGGGAATACGCGCGCGCTTGTCAGGCGTACTACAGATTTCTCCTGCCTAGGGTAGGCCGGGGTTTATTGATTGTGGGGATCCGAATCTCCGGCAGCTGCGGACTAAGCTGTCGTTAATTACCCCTCGTCTTTGGAGCGAGGGAACCTCCGATTAACGGGTTAAACTGGTCATGCGAACTCAATGTGCAGTGTACGTGTGTTGTGTTTTGAAAGGGGGGTTTGGATATATCGGGAGCCACGCGGAGTTTTTTACGGGGGTCCCGCTACCCGGATAGCGGGCTGGGGGTCAAGGGGGCTAGCAGCCCCCTTGCGGGGTGCGGGGCAGCGCCCCGTTAGAATTTTTTTTTCTAACAGGGACAGTGTCGTGGAGTATGTGTGTGTGTAAATATGTATACATATGTATAAATATATATGTATATATGTATATATATAAAAGAAAGAGGGGGAAAAGGTATCCAAAGGATGTGTGGGGGCAGCACCTTGGGCGCTGTGCGCCTAGGTGCTGTGCACTCAGGCGCTAGAGTGCCACGTGTCGGCACGTGGACGCTCCGCGCTTGAGCGCAAGCGCGCCACGTGTCGGCACGTAGGCGCTTTGCGCTTGAGCGCCTGCGCTTGGGCGCAGCGCGCCACGTGTCGGCACCGGGGCGACTTGCGCTCGGGCGCTTGCGCTTGAACGCAAGCGCTCCACGTGTCGGCACCGGGGCGACTTGCGCTCGGACGCTTGCGCTTGAGCGCAAGCGCGCCACGTGTCGGCACGCGGGCGCTCTGCACTCGGGCGCTTGCGCTTGAGCGCAAGCGCGCCACGTGTCGGCACGCGGGCGCTCTGCGTTTGAGCGCCGGCGAGAAAAGGTGGCTTTAGCCTAAGAAACAGAAGCTGTGCTTCAGAAAGGAAATATTTGTTATGTATATATGTATGGAGTTAAACTCCTGGGATTTTTCGAAGCTGATAAAGGGGGTTCTTCTTCTTCCTTCTGTTGTTTGGCCGGATCTTGAAGATCAAGAAGTAGGAGATTTTAAAAATCACTCCTTTTTGAGATCTGATGGGAGATCTGAGTTCCCCTTTGTGGGTTTTGTGGTGGAAAACTACTTAATTTTGGAAAAGAAAGAGTAAAACTCTTGATTTAATTCAAAAGAAATGAGAAGATTTAGAACCTTGGAGAAGGAGCAGGAGGCACAAAGAACCCTAGGTTTTGGGAGAATGAAAAGTGTATTTTTTTTTCATCATCATTTTGCCTTATATAGGCTTACATATTTACATATAGCCCCTTAGGCTTTGCAAAATGGCATTTTAGCCATCCCATGGCTCATGTGCCATTTCATTTTTGCACATAAGCCATGGGCTTACAAAATATTGGCTTTATGCCCATTTTGTTTACATTCATGCATAAAAAATTACATAAAAATTATTTATGACATGATTTTGTTGTTGGCATGAGAGAGGCTGGCCGCGGGCTCGACTTGGGCATGGGCCCGCTTGACCTGGGCTTGGGCCCACCTAGCTTGGGGGTTGACCTTGACTTTGACTCGGTCAACCGGGGTGTAAATTTTTACCCCAACAAATTTCCCCCCATCAATAAATGCACACCACATTTGTGGGTCGTGTGCATGAAATTGATGGATCTTCTTTCACGTGGAGGCGACTTGTCTTGGTTCCCACTTTTTGGGATGCACTGCCCTTTTTACGTCGTGGACGGTCGACGCTTGATCCGTCTCCGAGATGGAGTGTCTGTGGTAGACGTTTCTCTGGCCCAGAGTAATTAGGTAGACGTGTCCCCGGCATGGAGTGTCGCTGGTCGACGTTCCCCCGAGGCGGAGCGTCGCTGGTAGACGTCTCCCCGAGGCGGAGTGTCTGTTGTCGATGTGCCCCCGGCACGGAGTGTCTGCTTGATGTTTCCCCGAGGCGGAGTATCGACTGGTTGACGTGTCCCCGAGATGGAGTGTCTGCTTGACGTTTCCCTTGCACGGGGTGTCGTTGTTGGACGTTCCCTGATGCGGAGTGTCTGTGTTGGACATTTCCCCCGATGCAGAGTGTCGCTGGTTGACGTTTCCCCGAGACGGAGTGCCTGTGGTACGACGTTTCTCCGAGATGGAGTGCCTGTTGTAGGACGTTTCCCCGAGACGGAGTGCCTGTTGTAGGACGTTTCCCCGAGACGGAGTGCCTGTTGTAGGACGTTTCCCCGAGACGGAGTGCATGTTGTTGGACGTTTCCCCGAGACGGAGTGCCTGTGGTAGGACATTTCCCCGAGACGGAGTGCCTGTTGTTGGACATTTCCCCGAGACGGAGTGCCTGTGGTAGGACGTTTCCCCGAGACGGAGTGCCTGTTGTAGGACGTTTCCCCGAGACGGAGTGCCTCTTGTAGGAAGTTTCCCCGAGACGGAGTGCCTGTTGTAGGACGTTTCCCCAAGACGGAGTGCTTGTTGTTGGACGTTTCCCCGAGACGGAGTCCCTGTGGTAGGACGTTTCCCCGAGACGGAGTCCCTGTGGTAGGACGTTTCCCCGAGACGGAGTGCCTGTGGTAGGACGTTTCCCCGAGACGGAGTGCCTGTTGTAGGACGTTTCTCCGAGACGGAGTGCCTGTTGTAGGACGTTTCCCCGAGACGGAGTGCCTGTTGTAGGACGTTTCTCCGAGACGGAGTGCCTGTTGTAGGACGTTTTCCCGAGACGGAGTGCCTGTTGTTGGACGTTTCCCCGAGACGGAGTGCCTGTGGTAGGACGTTTCCCCGAGACGGAGTGCCTGTTGTAGGACGTTTCCCCGAGACGGAGTGCCTGTGGTAGGACGTTTCCCCGAGACGGAGTGCCTGTTGTTGGACGTTTCCCCGAGACGGAGTGCCTGTTGTTGGACGCAGAGGTCGATGTTGGAATTGGTTGGTTTGATTTGTTTGATTTGAGTTGACATCAGCATCGCTATACTGGAATATGGTACCAGGAGCGAATCATCATCTGTCTTTGAGAGGATTTGGGAATTGGTTTTCTGTCGGCATCTGCATTGTTGCACTGGAATAATGCCAGGAGCAACTCATCATGTGCCCCGGGAGGATGGGATTTGGAATTTGGTTGGCGTCTGCATCGCTGCACTGGAATATGGTACCAGGAGCGACTCATCATTTGCCACTTGGGGGTTGGGAAGTGATGGCTTAGGAGACAGGTTTAGATCCCTATCACCTAAGGCTTTTCAATTTTATGGGCCGTGAGGGTCCCATAAAAGCATTTTCTCCCTACGAGTCGTAAGGATCCCGTAGGTGTATTTTCTCCTTAGGAGTCGTGGGGACTCCTAAGTGTGTTGCTCCTTTGTGAGTCGTAAGGATCTCACGCGGGAATTTTCTCCTCACAAAGTCGAGAGGACTTCGCAAGTGCATTTTTTTTTGAGGGATCGGGATTATTTTACGCACGTGGATTGTATACGGTTTTGTAGGATGTATGATCCAGACCGTAGGGCCGGAAAAATTTCAGGACCTTGTTGGCGTCTGCATCGCTGCACTGGAATGTGGTACCAGGAGCGGCTCATCATTCGCCGTTGGGGTATGGGAGATGAGATTTGGTTGGCGTCTGCATCGCTGCACTGGAATATGGTACCAGAAGCGACTCATCATTCGCCACTTGGGAATTTGGATTTAGAATTTGGATGGCGTCTGCATCGCTGTACTAGAATGTGGTACCAGGAGCGACTCATCATTCGCCATTGGGGTATGGAATTTGGAATTTGGTTGGCGTCTGCATCGCTGCACTAGAATATGGTACCAGGAGCGACTCATCATTCGCCACTTGGGGGTTGGGAAGCGATGGCTTAGGAGACAGGTTTAGATCCCTGTCACCTAAGACTTTTCAATTTTATGGGCCGTGAGGGTCCCCTAAAAGCATTTTCTCCCTGCGAGTCGTAAGGATCCCGCAGGTGTATTTTCTCCTTAGGAGTCGTGAGGACTCCTAAGTGTGTTTTCTTTCTTTGTGACTCGTAAGGATCCCACAAAGGTTTGTTCTCCTCATGTATCGTGAGGACACATGAGTGGATTTCCCTCGTTCCCAGTTTAATGACTTAGAGGTCGACTGTTTCCAGTTTAACGACGTGGTGGTCATCTGTTTCCAGTTTAAAGACTTAGAGATCTGCTGTTTCCAGTTTAAAGACGTAGAGGTCATCTGTCTCCAGTTTAACGACGTGGAGGTCATCTGTTTCCAGTTTAACGACATAGTGGTCGTCTGTTTCCAGTTTAACGGCTTAGAGGTCTGTTGTTTCCAGTTTAAAGACTTAGAGGTCATCTGTTTCCAGTTTTAAAGACGTGGAGGTCATCTGTTTCCAGTTTAACGACTTAGCGGTCATCTGTTTCCAGTTTAAAGACTTAAAGGTCTGTTGTTTCCAGTTTAAAGACTTAGAGGTCATCTGTTTCCATTTTTAAAGACGTGGAGGTCATCTGTTTCCAGTTTAACGACTTAGCGGTCATCTGTTTCCAGTTTAACGACTCGGTGGTCATCTGTTTCCAGTTTAGAGACTTAGAGGTCTACTGTTTCCAGTTTAAAGACTTAGAGGTCTACTGTCTCCAGTTTAACGACTTAGAGGTCATCTGTTTCCAGTTTAACGACTTGGAGGTCATCTGTTTCCAGTTTAACGACTTAGAGGTCTGCTGTTTCCAGTTTAAAGACTTAGGGGTCGTCTGTTTCCAGTTTAAAGACTTAGGGGTCGTTTGCTTCCAGTTTTAAAGACGTGGAGGTCTATCTATTTCCAGTTTAAAGACTTAGAGGTCGTCTGTCTCCAGTTTAACGACGTAGAGGTCGTCTGTCTCCAGTTTAACGACGTAGAGGTCGTCTGTTTCCAGTTTAACGACGTAGCGGTCATCTGTTTCCAGTTTAACGACGTAGAGGTCTATCCAGGGGCATAGGTATGATGAGAATTCTTTGAGCCCGTGGATTGTATACGGTAGTCAATTTGGGGACTAACCGTAGGGCCGGAGGGAATTTTGAAAAATTGGATTTTTGTTTGTGTTTTTTTTTTGTTTTACTGCGATTGCTCTATCCTTTCAGCTTTTCTTATCGCGAAGGTCGCGATTGCCTTATCCTTTCGGCTTTTATTCACGGTTGCCCAATCATTTCGGCTTTTCTCTATTTTTCTTTTATTTACACTTTTTTTTTGTTTATTTACATATATATATGTATATTTTTACATTCCCAGTTTAACGACTTAGAGGTCGATTGTTCCCAGTTTAATGACGTGGCGGTCAATTGTTCCCAGAGAAAGGCGGGTGTTTGTGAGAATCAGGTCCCTGAAGGACTTCGGTTCCCGTGTGTATGAAATTGGCGGTCGCAGCTTGATTGTTTGTTAACACGCCAGGGGACAATGATATTTCTCCCGCCTTGTATTGTTTCTCGACCCAATCCTTGAAGATGCAACAGTCTTCAATAGTGTGCCCCAGCACTTGGTGGTATGGGCAAAAGTTGGGATGATCGGTCTTGTTCGCTTCACTTAGCCTTCTCGGTTCTGGTAGCCGCAGGCCACTCTTCAGAGCATCTTTAAAAATTTTGTGGACCTTGTCCCTTCGGAATGAGTAGACCTTATTTCTTCTTTCCTCCAAAGTTGGCTCTCGAGACTGGTCAGTTTTTGCTCCGCCCGTTCTCTGCTTATTTGGAGAATCGATGATGTTAGAACTTCCGCCTTTTTGGTTGTCGTCCCTCCAAGGTTTCGGTCTGTTTGTGAACTAAAGATCCTGAGCGGACTCGGGCTTTGAGCGTTCCAACGTTTGGACCTTTTTGGTCAGCTCTTGGAATGTTTTGAGACCCGCGGTACATAGAAACGGGGCCATCCAGTTGTTGAGATTTCCGACAAGGAGACTGACAGATTGATCCTGCTCTATCGGCGGTTCGCATTTGACGGAGAGATTACGCCATAGGGTTATAAAATCCGTGCTGCTTTCGTCGCTCTTGGGCTTGGTCCTTACGAGCTCGGCAATGGTAATCTTATCGCTGACGCTCATGAACCTCTGCCGAAACAGAGACTCCATTTGGACAAAAGTTGTGACGGAGCCATCCGGTATGCTCGCGTACCAGTCGAAAGCAACATCGGTCAGGCTATTAACGAACTGGCGGAGGAGAAGCGCATCATTACCCCCAGTATTCCCGCATGAGGCTTTGAA
The DNA here is from genome assembly GCA_030015575.1 of Agapanthus africanus. Taxonomy (NCBI): domain Eukaryota; kingdom Viridiplantae; phylum Streptophyta; class Magnoliopsida; order Asparagales; family Amaryllidaceae; genus Agapanthus; species Agapanthus africanus. The sequence goes on from JASDDO010000016.1 coordinate 417,827,683, forward strand.
GTGGGCGATGTGCTGATTCGCGTTTCCCGTCCCATCGAATCTTCCGAATTTGGGGATGACATAGCCGCTAGGGAATTCCACCAGATCATACTGAGCAGGATATGGTCTCCCACTACTGCTGATATCTTTTTGCGCTTCGGCTTCGGCCACCAATGTTTTGACTTTGCTGGCAACCAAATCCATGATTTGGTCTTGAGTTAGCGGGCTACTGTCATCGGTAGCCAAGACATTTCCCGAGATAGGATGCGACTGATTTTCATGTAGTTCGCCCACTTTTGGATTTGAGGGAATAGGCGTCGGCTGCTTTGGGACACCACTTCCCGGTTCACGAGCAGAGCCCTCCGCTTGATTGGGCGGCTGAGAGGCAAGTCGGGCCGTGAGCTGCATCACGACATTCGTCAAGTCATCGATTTTGGAGTAGAGTTTGGCCATCTCCTTGTCTTTGTTTCTGAGCTGCTTTCGGAGCTCTTGAAGCAGCTCTTGCTCCGCGGTCCTGGGGCGGAAAGCCGGCTCTTCTTCGCTTTCCGAGCCCGACTCCTCATGGACCGAAGGGTCTTTCTGCCTATCATCCTCATCGAGAGGGTCTTCATCACCCAGCAGAGGCGGCTGTTCTTGGGAAGCGGCAACCACATTCAAGACAGATTGGATTTGGGATGTAGTAGCCCCGTCCTTGCTCTTGCTGCGCGTGCCCACCATGTTGACAGTGTGGACCTCATATCCAGTCGTCTCTTTCTCACTGGCGGGGAGCTTAGAGAAGACGCCCGATCGAGCAGTGGTCAAGGGCACCGCTGGAGCTTGCTCGGGACGCGTTGTAGCTTTGTTGGTGTTGATGGCCTTGCCCCCAGCTGGGGCCAAGGAAAGTCGTTCAGACACCGATTTGCGTTTGGGTTGGGGCGCCTTTGAGATCACCCCATTTGGCCTCTTGCCTTTCGAGACCGGTTTGTCTACCACCGGGGCTTGAGGAGCTGGGATGGCGCCAACTGGCATGAACATGATAGAGCCGAATGGTAGCAGCGGCTCCTCCCATTGTCTCCCGAGACTGGCCGGAAGGACCGTCCTAGAGTCTATCCTCATCGTGTAGGAGACGGGAGCTGAGTTCATCATCGAAGACATCGTCGGAAGGTGATTGCTTGAAAATCTGCATGAAAAAGCATTATTTTTAGTATAAATACAGGTATGTATATTGATTGAGTTCGCATGAACGCTTAACCCGAAATATGGGAGGAGAGATGGGTCCCACCGGGCGTGCCAGAATCTGTAGGGTGTTTTTCGTCACCCCATTGAGATGGGAATACGCGCGCGCTTGTCAGGCGTACTACAGATTCCCCCTGCCTAGGGTAGGCCGGGGTTTATTGATTGTGGGGATCCGAATCTCCGGCAGCCGCGGACTAAGCTGTCGTTAATTACCCCTCGCCTTTGGGGCGAGGGAACCTCCGATTAACGGGTTAAACTGGCCATGCAAACTCAATGTGCAGTGTACGTGTGTTGTGTTTTGAAAGGGGGGTTTGGATATATCGGGAGCCACGCGGAGTTTTTTATGGGGGTCCCGCTATCCGGATAGCGGGCTGGGGGTCAAGGGGGCTAGCAGCCCCCTTGCGGGGTGCGGGGCAGCGCCCCGTTAGAATTTTTTTTTCTAACAAGGACAGTGTCGTGGAGTATGTGTGTGTGTAAATATGTATACATATGTATATGTATATATGTATATATATAAAAGAAAGAGGGGGGAAAGGCGTCCAAAGGATGTGTGGGGGCAGCACCTTGGACACTGTGCGCCTAGGTGCTGTGCGCTCAGGCGCTAGAGTGCCACGTGTCGGCACGTGGGCGCTCTGCGCTTGAGCGCTGGGCGCTTGAGCGCAAGCGAGCCACGTGCCAGCGCTTGAGCGCAAGCGCGCCACGTGTCGGCACGTAGGCGCTTTGCGCTCGAGCGCCTGCGCTGGAGCACAAGCGCGCCACGTGTCGGCACGGGAGAGACTTGCGCTCGAGCGCTTGCGCTTGAGCGCAAGCGCGCCACGTGTCGGCATGGGGGAGACTTGCGCTCGAGCGCTTGCGCTTGGGCGCAAGCGCGCCACGTGTCGGCACGCGGGCGACTTGCGCTTGCGCTTGAGCGCAAGCGCGCCACGTGTCGGCACGCGGGCGCTCTGCGCTTGAGCGCCGGCGAGAAAAAGTGGCTTTTAGCCTAAGAAACAGAAGCTGTGCTTCAGAAAGGAAATATTTGTTATGTATATATGTATGGAGTTAAACTCCTGAGATTTTTCGAAGCTGATAAAGGGGGTTCTTCTTCTTCCTTCTGTTGTTTGGCCGGATCTTGAAGATCAAGAAGTAGGAGATTTTAAAAATCACTCCTTTTTGAGATCTGATGGGAGATCTGAGTTCCCCTTTGTGGGTTTTGTGGTGGAAAACTACTTAGTTTTGGAAAAGAAAGAGTAAAACTCTTGATTTAATTCAAAAGAAATGAGAAGATTTAGAACCTTAGAGAAGGAGCATGAGGCACAAAGAACCCTAGGTTTTGGGGGAATGAAAAGTGTATTTTTTATTCATCATCATTTTGCCTTATATAGGCTTACATATTTACATATAACCCCTTGGGCTTTGCAAAATGGCACTTTAGCCATCCCATGGCTCATGTGCCATTTCATTTTTACACATAAGCCATGGGCTTACAAAATATTGGCTTTATACCCATTTTGTTTACATTCATGCATAAAAAATTACATAAAAATTATTTATGACATGATTTTGTTGTTGGCATGAGAGAGACTGGCCGCGAGCTCGACTTAGGCATGGGCCCGCTTGACCTGGGCTTGGGCCCATCTAGCTTGGGGGTTGACCTTGACTTTGACTCGGTTAACGGGGGTGTAAATTTTTACCCCAACAATAATATGCGGAAGCAATAGATCCAATAAACAAACACCTGGAATAGTAAATCTGGATACCAACAGGGTCCTCACCGCTCGGTCTAACAGCGGCAATACTCCTGATCAGTCTGCAACAAAGGTAGAGGATCTGGGCCATGCAAACCCCAGACGTCAGTGCGTCATAATATCAAGCAATACTATAAACAGGGGTAGCAAGACATACAGACATGTGCATGAACAGTAAAACAGGTATAACAGTAATATAAATGAGGACAGTGAGGGTAATGTGTAGTGAGTAATCTAAACTGGTCTATTGGGTTAACTACTCTCAAGTCTTTAAAATCAATTTGATGAATTATCGATGTAACTCAATAGTATCCCGTGCATACCCGGCACCACGGTCTAAGACTCTCGGGCTGAAACTGAGACGTGCCGCTAGGCACTAAAACAGGAAATATGTAAAGACGAACGATGTCGGCAGCATCATCCCGAGGCCGGCCTAGCCTCTAAAACTGATCAGTATAAGCAAGCAACTGTTAAGTTACAAGTCAGGATTTCATCATTGATTTCCCTATACCCCCAAGTTATATGTGTTCAAGTCAGGTATTAATAAATCTGGAGTTAATGCCAACACAGGATCAAGCAGGTACAGGTTTGTCTGGATAGACAACAGGAAATGTTCGTAGGGACAACATGTCAAGGTTGTTGGCATTAGTAACAAGATCAGGTAACAGGTCAAGCTATGGTACATCAGGTCAAGTCAGATAGTGTACATATATCAAGTCATGTCAAGTAGTGGTGTATCAGGTATCAAGTGAAGCAGTGGTATGTCAGGTCATAACAGATAGTGCACATGTGTCAAGCGGATGCTCATACTAAAACTGTAGCAAGTACGGATGCACGGTAAAGCATGGATGCACAAATATTTATCAGGGATTACATCATGACTATGTAGGATGCACAAGATCGAGTATGGGATACTAATGTAACAGTAAAATGAAATAATATGGTCTCGGCGTGCAACTAGATATGTAATAAACCGTACGGATACAGACGGATACTATAAAACTGTAAATCGGTAAAATTTGCTGAATATTAAAACACAAGCACTATTATTTATTAAATAGATATTGATATAATAATATTAACATCGATAACATATTCAAGCAGATTAATAACTATAAAAGTGGTATTGATTAACCATGCACAAGAAAGTTCCGTTCAGAAATTCAGCGTCACCCTGATTGTAAAATAGTTTAAAAATAACAAACGTTCTCCAAAAGGGACGTGTCTTATACCAAAACAAAGATACTTCAATAAGGTTTTCATTTTTATAAGTATAAATATCTCAGGTTGTCCCTACAAAAAGTTATGAACATCCGAAATTGAAAGTTTGCTGCTGGAATTTCCCTGGACAGCAGTTTAAAGACATATTCATTTGCATTTTACGTTATTTAAACAATTTATTTTGTAAGTAAATATTTTCTATGATTTATAATGAATTTTATAAGGTAAGGTGTACAGTAAATTTCAGATTTGTCGTATCCGCTTTGCAACGACGTTTCATATGTAAACTATAATATTTTCAAATGTATAACATTATAAAATGCAGATTATAAACTAATTACAGATAATAATAAGAAATATTACGAATATATATATTTTAAATGATATGGATGCAGTATAATGTAATCTAGTATGTCACAAGATAAGTTCTCATGATCTAGATTTAAAATGATATAAACGGATGCAAACGGAATATCGAAACGTTATAAAATTAAACATGGGGTACTAGATTTAAACTATAGGTATGGTATTTATTTAAATAGGTATAAAATGAATTATATAGCATGTAACAAAATTAACTTGCCTAAACGGAACAAGAACGGATGTGAACGGAACGTCCTTCGTCGGCGAAATGTCGCAACGCGCACACGGTACACGGAACGGTTCCAAACAACACACGAGGGTGATCACGCAAGTCAGATACGTTCACTGGATCACTCGGATCGTCAGCGACGAGCACGGCTCCGGCGGTGATCACCAGAATCAAGAAACAAGATTAAGAAAAAGAAAGAAGAAAGAAGAAGAAGAAGTAAGAAGAAGAGCTTGTGTATTAAATAAGGAAAGAAAAATTAAATATATAAATAAATATATGCAGAGGAGAGAGAGAGAGAGAAAGGGGTTGTTGGTTTGCTAGGAAATTAGATTTAAAATTTTAAAAGATTTTTAGATTTAAAATTTTAGATAAGAGGTTTCAGTTTGTTAAAGAAATCGTATGAAAATATTTAAACTAAATTTTAAAATTAAATAAATTGAATTTTGAAGGGATACAAAAATATTTCAAAACGCGCCCGGGTCGGGTTTAAAAATTCAGATTTAAAATACGAGAAATATGTGCGACCTTCAAAATTCAAAATGAATGCTCAGATAACGAAAATGCATACCCCCAAGAACGGATGCACGTAGCCATCCAAACACGTCCGTTTCACTGAACGGGACGATAACAAGATGCGCGGATGCTACCATGGGGTTAGGGGTATTATGCAAGCTATGGAATGTAATTTTAAATTATTTTACATGACCTAAAATGTTATATGGTAAAAGATGCAATGCCAGGTAAAATGCCAGTATGTAGTATACATGAGATGCACGTGTCTATGTAACAGGTTAGGTTAATCTATAAATATGAATCAAACAGGTTCAAGCAAGCGGGTCGGGTCGAATGCAATGTAAAATGTAAAATTAACATTCATACCCAAAAACCCGTTAAATCAAGAAAATACCACAGATAAGTAAATACGGGAACTGGAATTGGTATAAATGAACTCGGTTGTTACAGTCTTTAAGACGCTCCTCACCCTACTTTTTCCCACATTATCCCACACTCAAAATACACTCCCGTTAGGAAAAAAATTCTAACGGGGCCCTGCCCCACATCCCGCAAGAGGGCTGTTCGCCCTCTTGACCCCCAGCCCACTATCTGGATAGAGGGACCCCCGTAAACTTTACAGGGCTCCCGAGATATCCAAAACCCCTCAATGCACCACACACGCACACTGCATATTGAGTTCGCATGACCGGTTTGACCTGTCAATCGGAGATTCCTTCGCTCCAAAAGAAAGGGGTAATTAACGGCAGCTTAGTTCGCGACTGCCGGAGATTCGGATCTCCACGATCAATAAACCCCCGCCTACCCTAGACAGGGGGAATCTGTAGTACGCCTGACAAGCGCGCGTGTATTCCCATCTCAATGGGGTGACGAAAAACACCATACATCATGTAAAATATAGAAATACTGAAGAAAATAGAAAATATTGAGGCTTTTAAAAATTTTATGATTTTCATACGCTATATAAAAAATATATTGAAAAAACCAAGAAATCAAAAAATTATTAATATTTTATGATTTTCGTACGCTATAACAAGCAAAATATTGAGAGAAAAAACAAAGAAAATTTTAAGACTAATTTTCGCTATTTCCGTGTGCTATAGCATTAAAAATTGAACATTTGAAAAAAAAACAAAAAAATTTGCCTTTCTCGTGAGTTTTGTGTTGCTGGGGATTTCCAATGGGTTGCTGGGGATTTACCAATCACCCATAGTCTCGTCTACTCGAACCTAATTTTTTTGATTTGTTATGTTCTCAATAGCAATCGGGCAATCGGGCGACGTTTTTTCTTTAACTTCACCTAACTTTTTTGTCTATTTGATCTCCGGAAGTTCTCCAAAATTTTGATGAGCAAGTAAATATTGGCAAGCCGAAGATAATAGAAAATTCTGAGATGATTTTCGTATGCTCAGGCTCGATAAAAGCTCGGCTCGGACTCATTTGATAAATAAATGAGTCAAACTTGCACAAGTTTTCAAGCTTGTTTAAATAACTAAGCCAAACTGAACCTAAAGCTCGGCTCGTTCGACTCGTTTGACAGCCCTAGCTATAACATGCAAAATATGGAAAAATTGCAAGAAACTGAGAATTTTGGGACTTTTGAAGATATTACGCTTTTCGTGTGCTAGACAGCAAAATAGTGAAAACCCGATGAGCACAAAATATTTTGATATTATTGAAAATTTTAGGATTTTCATACGCTACGATACATGCAAAATATGAAAAAATTGTAAGAAACTGAAATTTCTTTATATTTTTTTATTTTTGAAAAATTTACGATTTTCGTTTGTTAGCATACAAACTATTGAAAAACCATAGAAACAGAAAAATTCCAGTTTTTTTTAAATTACATAACTTTCATGTAGTATCGTGCAAAATATTGTAAATGTGAAGGAAAAATAATTTTGGGATTTTCATAAATTTTACTAGAAAAACAAAAAAAATAAGATTTTTATGATATTCATATGCTATGCATAATATTCAAAAAGTAAGAAAACAAAAAACTTTGCCATTTTCGTGTGCTATAACATAAAAAATATTGGAAAACCAAAGAAAAATTATTTTTGAAATTTTCATTATTTCTTTTAAAAATAGAAATTTTTATACATTTCGTGATTCCCGTGTGTTATAACAAGTGAAATATTGAAAAACTGAGAAATAGAATATTTCGAAATTTTTATTTAAAAATTCTCGATTTTTGGTATGCTACAGTAAGGACAATATTGAAACGCTGAAAAAAATGCCAAATTATTTGCACGTTAATCATTCATATATTTTACATATGAAATTCAGATATTAGAAATTACAAATCATATATAAAGAACTTTTAAATTAAAGGGCTTTTTACTCTAATAAGCCCTTCATACTGCGCTATTTACTAAAAAGCCCTTCCATTATTCATAATTACTTATAAGACCCCAATACATTTAAATTGCACTAAAAAGATTAATAGGTCAAAAAGAGAATCGTTTTGGCATCTTCCATTACTCCATTAGAAGGCTAACGATAAGTATCCGGTTAGGGTTTTAAAACCTTCATAATCCTTCCTTTTCCCAAATTCCTAAATTTTCCGTCAAAATGATTTTAGGAATAGGGTTTCGATCGAAGATCTCTAAAATTGATCATGGAAATCAGATCATCTCTCTCAACCTTCTCTAGCAACGAACTTATCAAGTGTCGTTGTCCCTTCAATTGCAAGTTTTGAGTTCATGGACAATCTCAAATGAAAGAAGAGTGATTATTTAGTTGCGCTAAATCGCAATCTTCAACCAAATGAGGATGTGGCTTCTTTTCATGGAAGAAAGACCTGCCTAAATACATATAAGGTAAGATAACAGATACAAGTTCCAACTCCATCATCATAACGGGAACGCTAAATTTTGATGGAAAACCAGCGAGGGGATTTTTTAATACAATTTAAATATATAAGGGATCTTTTAAGTAAATACGAATATGAAAAGGTTTTTTAGCAATTAGCGAAGCATGAAAAAACATTTTAGTAAAAAGACGTAGACAAATTTATTTATTTTTTTCTATTTCACAACGGGCACATTGCAGGGGGCCCTTGCCAATGTAATAAATGGAGATATCAATAAAGCCTATTACCTAAGTTTAGTGGATTTGTTCTGCATTTGTTTCATGCGCGATGACGAGCTAGTTGAAAAGATGAAAAGAAACTCCCGTGTCCAATTATATACTAGATGTGAGATTAAACACCCCCCAAAAAACCATTAAGCATGACACCAGAAGAACTAGATTTCGTAATAGAGGTTGATCGAAAGAAATATCTTGTCCATGAAACAACATTTATTTTGACAGATGCTCGTCAGATGACAGAACCCGATTGAATCACAGCTAGACAAACATTTGCCGTATGAAGAGCAATGGCTGGTACAATATGCGCTTCATTATGAAAAAATATGGTCCCAAGATATTTTCAATAACTCGAAGATACATTCCTTGTGAACCTCTAACCCATGAGAAAACATCTATCCAGACAACATGAGAATACAAACCCTCTCAAGAATATTAGATACTATGATTAGCGTCGTCTATTTATCCATAAATTTATTCGAATCTTCACCAATAAATTGCAATGAAACTGTTGCAATGTGGTGCATCATGGAACTACTCAAGAAGTTGGGCTTAAATCATTTTTACTTTCGACAAGGAGTGTGCATTCCACCTCTGCATTTACTTCGAGTTCATCTTTTGCATTGCATCATCAAAATATAGCAATTAAAAAAACAAAAAAGATCAGTAATGAAATGTAATTGCTAGACTGGAACAGTATAAATAATTCATAAATGAAGTCAAGGCTTGATGTTGTTGTCTTATTACTACACTTCTTTAAAAATAAAATTGTAAGCAGCCAAGCACACACAAAAAAAGCAGCTTAAAGAAATGGAAAAGAAATTGACAGTGCTTGCTTATGAATTACACGAACCTGGCTTTGTTTTGAAAAAATATTTTGAAGTGGCTTCAGGTGCAAAGTATAGTTGTCATTCTCATGCCTTGGCTGAGAAATTTGGCCCACATATTTTACTCGCGGAGATGATGCTTGCCTTATTATATCTCAATTACAGCAGAGTCTCAAAATAGATATTGCTTGGCTTATTATAATTCAGTTGCATAAGAGTTTAGTGCTCTGATGTGGATCCAAATTACTTAGCTCCACCTCAGAAATTAATTTAATGTGTGTTACTGTGACATTGAGCTCAACAAAGGTGACCAGCCACAATTGTTAAAAGTCCACAGATTAAGCTTAATGCTATCCTAATGTTTACCATTAGCTCTATCACAACTTGATTATGTAATGAAAAAAGTTTATGTTGAGGTTTTACATATAAGTATCAATGCATGAGAGAGGCGAATTTTGGCCTGCTTCTCATCATAAAAATAATATAATGAATTGTTCAGTAGGCTTTAGTTAAGTTCTGTATATAAATATTTACTTTAATACTAGAATTTCCCGAAACTTGAATTATCTTCAGTTTTCTCTATTTTCTTCAGATATAGAGCATGTTGAACCACAATCGTTAACTTCCAGGTAAAATAGGATCAATAAATATGCAGCATGACCTTAACTAGGAACATATAACAAATTGAGGAACATAACATTTTTGAGAATATTGCAAGTACCAACCATCAATTGATTATCGAAGATTTGTCCCAAGCTCATTCTGTCTATATCAGTACCAAACATAAATCAGAATCCAAAATTCTTTGTAGCAAACTTAATCTCTTAAATCCAGATTGAGGACCAACTGCCATCAAGAGGAAAATATCAGTACAGAAAACTATATGCATATGCATAATTTTATATGTATATAAAATACTGGAAGGTACTTTCATATCCATAACAAATATATACAACATGCCATATGACTCCATGTGAAAACTTTCCTCTAATATGGGCTGTTAACAAAAAAGATAGCCTTTCCATCTAAATAAAAAAACTAACTTCTCATCAAACTAAGAAACACAAGATGTCACTGAACCAACCACCAAAATATAGTATACATCAGTAGATAAGTAAATATGTTAGCAAAGGTTAAATTTTTCTAAAGCTAAAACTTCAGCATCAGGAATAAAAATCATGAATAAAAGTTTTCATTGTGCAGCTTAGGAAGCAAACGTATACTTAAGCATCAGGCATAAATGTCATGAGTAGAGATTTCTAGCATATTTTAGCAAATGAGAAACTTTTTGCAACCAAGCATCTAGCATAAGACTCGTGATAGAATAAAGTAGTCATGATTTGGTAGAACACAAGGAAAGTATGGGATCGATGCTTAATTGATCCTCTCTTTCACCTAGGCTACCAAATAAACGATATTCTCCACCTTTTCAATTAAAGGGCTTCATCATTCACCACACAGCTTAACCTCATAAGCATGCCTTAACGAGAAACTGCCAAAACTAAAAAACAAATCCATTAGAATTCTTAGGCTAAATTACACTAGCTAACCTTAACTTCACTGTTTTTTCACTATACTACCATCAAAACTATTTAATCAAATAAAGTTAAAATTTGATTTTATTGGAGTTGCTTTTCACTAAAATACCCTTAAATGTAATACTTTAAAGAAGCATACTGTAATAAAAGAACTTTAAGGTAGTTATGTGAAAACCCAAGACAAATAGGGTAGTCCAGTCTAATTTAGTAATTTGTATATGAATGGAATAGAATTTGCTGGTAGGGATCGACAAGGTAGAGTAATCAGATTGCATAAAATAGGTTCCGCAAATGGAATAATTATCTTGGCTTCTTAAAAGAAGGAATTGTAAGGAAATATAGTATTCCGATTACCGGAAATACTAACCCAACACCGCCACAAAAAATAGAAGAACACCGAAAGAAACGAGAGAAAAGAGATCACTTTTTAATAATAACTCCCAAGAATTACAAGATAAAGCTTTATAAAAAAAGGCTTCAACAACTAGTACATGCATAAACAATCGGAAATGATATTTGTGGAGGAAATGCAGTGAGGAAATAAGCACTTGAATCTTTTGGTTTATAGCTTGATTTTTTGCTTGAATAATCTGTACATGAAATGGGGAGGTATATATAGGAGTGGAGGTGTGTCATAGTGAGACTCAGGTCAAGGATAACATTGAATGTGTCTCATGGGAATTTGTGTGGAAGGTTGAAACAAAGAAGCTGATGAAGGAACCAAGGTTCATGCACCTAAAGGTGTATGGTTGGTCAAAGATAATAATTGTTCATTAATGCATCTAGCCTAAAACACATAATACATCTTTCTCTTTAACCAAATAAAGAGTCACTTTAACATTTAATAATTCAACACTGTGAGCTTTTGGAAACCAGTCCAAACTTGTTGCGAAAAAGCTCGAACAGTCCCTTGGAAAGAGACTTGGTGAAGATGTCGGCGACGTCTTTGCTGCGCACCTCCATCAAACCAATAGATCCATCAAGCACCTTCTCATGAATGAAATGATGCTCGATTTCTATATGCTTGGTTCTAGCATGACAAACCGGATATGTTGCTAACTTGAGAGCACTTTGGTTGTCACCTAGAATAGTCGTTGGTTTATGTATGGGAAAATAAATATCCTCAATCAGCCGCCTTAACCAAATGCATTCTTGAGCCGCAAAAGAAGAAGTTTTGTACTCCGTTTCTGTCGTTGAAATTGAATCTTGCTTCTTACTACACCAAGGAATGACCGCTGAACCCGAGAAGAAAATATAGCCAGAGGTAGATCTCTGATCATCCAAGTCACCATTATATTCGGCATCCGTATATCCTTGCAATATGAACTCGGTACCCTCCTTGTACAACAGGCCAAGATCAATTGTAGAATTTATATATTTAAGGATCCTCTTTGCCGCTTCCAAATAAGGCTTCCACGGTGCTTGCATGTGTCGACTAATAACTCCCACGGAGAAAGCGATATTAGGTCGAGTAATAGTTAAGTAAATGAGGCTCCCGACTAGAGCACGATAAGGTCGGGGATCAGGAAGAAGCTTTCCTTCTTCACGACGAATCTTCATGTCGGCATCGAGAGGAGTGGAGCACTGTTTGCTTTGCTTCATGCCAAACTTCTCAACAAGTTTTGAAGCATAGACCTTTTGAGAGACAAGAAATCCACCATTCACCTTCTCCACCTTTAAGGCACGAAAATGACTTAGCTTACACAAGTCCTTCATTTCAAACCGAATAGAGAGCTCCTCCCGAAGTCTCGAAACTTCACGATCATCATTGCCAGTAATGATCAAATCATCCACACACAAGGTAATGACATGGATATTCACTTGTTTCTTGATAAAGAAGCTCGAATCTGAAGAAGCAGCAAAATATCCACAAAATTGTAAGTATTCTGCAATTTTGTCGTACCATGCACATGGAGCTTGCTTCAGCCCATAGACAGCTTTCTTAAGCTTGCAAACATATCCCGGATGAGAACTCGAGGAATAACCGGGTGGCTGCTCCATGTAAATGTCTTAATCGATCCCACCATATAAGAAAGCATCCTTTACATCAAGCTGCCATATCTTCCACCCCTGTGATACCGCCAAAGAGATGACCACCCGAACAGAAGTCATCTTTGCCACGGGACCGAAGGTTTCTTCATAATCTTCCCCTTAATTCTGAGAGAAACCCCTCGCAACAAGCCTTGCTTTGTATCTTTCAACACTTCCATCCGCTTTCTTCTTTATTTTGTACACTCATTTGCAAGTGAATTGCTTTACATCATTGGGCATAGGCACGAGATCCTAAATTTCATTTTTAATAAAAGCTCCTATCTCCTCATCCATAGCATGCTCTCATTCCTTGACACCTTTTGCTTCATCAATGAAAGATGGTTCATGATCATCAATGGGACCAAGAAACATGAGCATAAGCTCATCAAGTTGCTATCTCGATACCGAGCAGGCATAACGATCTTCCGTTTTGATCTTCGAAGAAATTGAACCTCCTCATCACGATCATCATCTTGCTGAGAAATAGGAGAGTTAGAATTGCTCTCCTCCGCTTTGCTCTCCGACCTCTCCCAGCTGCCGAGCTCTATTACAGCTTTCCGACCTCTCCGAGCTTGCTGAAATCCGAGCTACAGAGACCGTCTTCTGTATCTTTCCGATTTTTTCTAAGCTCCCGAGAGAAGACATAGGAGCACTCGGCAATAGAGGTAAACTTACCGTTACCTTTGGTACATCACCGACCTTGCTCCTACCATCGACATCACCAACAATAATGTTTTGAGTAGCGTAGTAAGAAGAAGCTTCATCGAATACCACATCCCAAGAAACAACGAACTTATGAGTACTCGGGTCCATGCATTTTCGGCCTTTCTTCCATTCATAACCAATGAAAACACACTTTCTTGCTAGAGCATCCAACTTGGTTCTTTTAGAGCTCGGCACATGTACATAACAAGAAGACCCGAAGACTTTGAAATGCCTAACACTAGGCTTCTCATCGAACATCAACTCATGAGGAGGATTCAAATTATTTAGACTCAGCGGAACGCGATTAATAACATAAGTTGCACATGCCATACCTTCCGCCAATAAGGCCTTGGGTAAATTCTTTACATGCAACCAACTCTTGCAAGTTTCCGTAAGATGTCGGATCTTTCGCTCGGCTGCACCATTTTTGTTGAGGGGTCTCCGCACAAGAAAGTTCCCGCTTGATACCGTGCTGCTGGCAAAATGAGAAGAATTCATTTGATGAAAACTCTCCCTCGTTGTCGGTTCTTAACTTTCTTATCTTCTTATTGAACACATTCAATGGTCATCTTGAACTCTTTAAACTTGGAGAAGACCTCGGATTTTTCCTTCACGAAGTACACCCAATCACGAAAAGTCATCAACAAACAGCAACATATATCGATAGCCTAAATATAAAGGAGTAGCACAAGGACCCATCAAGTCTCTATGAATACATTCCAACGACTCCATGCATCTAGTAATAGGTTTGTCAAATTGAAGACGATGTGACTTCCTATATTGACACCGTTCACAAACTTAACCATGGCTAAAAGAAGTAAGATGTGGCTGCCTATTTATCAAGTTTTTAGTCACCATGACCTTCAACTTGTCCATGCTCAGATGGCCCAATCTTGCATGCCACACGAAAGCACCATCATTTGTGCTCATCTTGTTCACGTAAGAAGAAGAAGCTGAAAGGACAAAGAGATCTTGAACTCTTTTACCGGTGTGAACAACATACGCTGTCAAGCTTGAAATATTCTTCAGAAACTTCACATTACTTGGGCCGAAAAGAACATAGTGGCCGGTATCAACCGCATTTGCCACTGAGAAGAGATTCTTCTTCATGTCAGGCGCATGGTACCCACTCTTTAGCGTGATCGGATCACATTTGCTATTGAGTGTAACACCCCCTTCCTTCTCGACAGGATATACAGAGTTATCCGCCGTAACAATAGCTTCATTGCCATAGTACTTATGAAGACTAGAAAATTTAGAGTCGTCGCCGGTAAGATGATGGCCACACCCAGAGTCAACAATCCAATCATCGTCGAAATTGATTGACGCTAAGGCGTCTACCGAAGTATTTCCCGCCATAAAACAATTTCCCCAATCATCCACTTCCTTTGGACCACCCTCCTTTTTGGTGATATTACCTCCTTTCAGATTCACAAAGCAATTTTTCTTTGCGTCCAAGTTTGCCATATCGAAAGCACTTGGCACTCTTTCGATTAGCATCACCTTTCGAAGAAGACTCTCCTTTGCTCACCTCCTTCTCTTTTTCCTTATAGAAATTTTTTTTTCTTACTAGAGAAGATAACATCACTTTCTTCCCCGGAAATAGAACATTCAGCCATTTGTTTCGCTAAGGATTCTTGAGAAGAAAGAAGATTCTCAAACTCAACTAAGAATGGTTGTCGATCCCAGCCTTGAACAGAGGTGACATAAGGAATGTATTCTTTCCTGAGTCCTCGAACAATATACCGCTTCAACCGAGCCTCCGATATAGGCTCGTCCGGATCCAAGCGAGAGATTTCCGAGTAAAGATTCTTTATCTTCAAGAAATATTGGGAAATGGAAAGACCATCTTGAGAAGTTTGAGATAATTCATTCTCTAAGAATTGCAGCCTGACAACATTCTTCTTATTGAACAAACCATCAAGAGTAGCCCAAATCTCCGAAGCAGAAATGCAACCCATAATATGGTCAAATAATTCATGAGAGATCAACTTCTTCAATATAAACTCTGCCTTTGCATTAGTTACCCTCCACCTTCTTAATGCCTTTGCATTTTCAGGGGTTTTCTCCGGAGTCGTGCGATTAGCACCTCCGACAACCTCCCACAATTCTTCACCGATAAGATAAGACTCTACGCATATTTTCCATATCTTGTAATTCGATTGAGTCGGTATCTCAATACCAAGACCATAAACTCGATCACTAGATTCCATCTCCAAAACACCGACGATCTTCTTCACCAAGGGGATAATAAAAAAACCAATCACCACACTTGAGGCTTTGATACCATGTAAGGAAATATAGTATTCTAATTACCGGAAATACTAGCCCAACATCGCCACAAAAAATAGAACACCGAAACAGATGAGAGAAAATAGATTAATTTTTATTAATAACTCCCAACAATTACAAGATAAAGCTTTATAAAAAAAAGGCTTCGACAACTAATACATGCATGAACAATCGGGAATGATATTTGTGGAGGAAATTGAGAGAGGAAACAAACACTTGAATCTTTTGGTTTATAACTTGATTTTTGGCTTGAATAATCTGCAAATGAAATGGGGAGGTATATATATAAGAGTAGAGGTGTGTCATGCTGACAAACTCAAGTCAAGGATAACATTGAATGTGTCTCATGGAAATTTGTGGTGGAAGGTGAAAACGAAGAGGTTAATGAAGGAACCAAGGTTCATGCACCTAAAGATGTATGGTTGGTCAAAGATAATAATTGTTCATGTGTGCATCTAGCCTAAAGCCCATAATACATCTTTCTCTTTAAATAAATAAAAAGTCACTTTAACATTTAATAATTCGGCAGGAATTAAGTGTCATTTTAAGAGAATAGGAAGGATTTGCATGGCTCCCCTCTATGATGCGTGTGTAGTGCAAGTGGGATGATTCATGTTAGCAGATCGCTTATGTAACAGGTTCCACTTACAGGAGAACCAAAACAAAAATGAAGAATAATTAAATGTTAAGGTGCTCCTCCCAACTCATTTTGTACTCCGAATTTTCCGGATCAAGCTAGTGTTAAATTTTTATAAAAAAAAACGTATGAAAGCAATTTACTTTCTCCAGCTCAATATTCAAGGTAATAAAAGAGTTATCGGAGTTGTAGGCATGAAAATCTGAACGGCTTAGATTATTCTGTGATATAAAAAAGAAGTTATGCTAGGGTATCAATGGCTTGATGGTACAAGGAAAAGATTCCACTGATTGTGAAATCAGAAGACTAACGCATGCACGTTACCGTGAATGTCGATCATGTTATTAAGAAGATGCATGATAAAAATAGCCTTTAGACTCCCTTATATAGCCCCCCTCTGTTCTACAGTATCCTCACATATTAAGAGTGTTCTCAAAACCTGTCCTTCCAAGTCTCAAACAATGGGGGAGAGCTTGAGATTTCCTGTTGGAATAATGGGTATTTTTCTCTCTTAGTCTCCTTCATAATTATGCAACAAAAATGAAAAGACAAATTCATGTTTGCCTTTTGTTTATTTTGCAGGGAATGCAGCTTCTTTGTTCCTTTACACAGCACCCATGTATTCAATCATCCTTCATCTCTCATTCCTGCATTCAAATAGATAAACGGATTTATATAATTTCTTCATTTTCTTTATTTGCAGATTAACTTTCAGAAGAGTGATAAGAAAGGGGAGTACAGAGGAGTTCTCTTGCATCCCTTACATAATCGCGCTACTAAATTGCCTTTTATATACTTGGTTTGGTCTTCCAGTGGTAAGCAAGGGCTGGGAAAATTTCACAGTGGCCACAATCAATGGCCTAGGGATCCTGCTCGAAACCTCATTCATTATAATTTATTTATGGTTTGCATCGGAAAAACATAAGGCAAGGTTTTTCTTCCTGTTTTTTCACCCTTTTGCTCTCTGATGTCTGCATAGATTCATATATGATAAACTGATCATAATAAAATATTGTGATACCATCAATGACATAGAGCAATCTACAACAACAACAAGAAGGAGCCTTGGTCCCAAATTTTTGGGTCGGCTATATGAATCCTTTTCCATTATGCTCTGTCAAGGGCCAGTTCTTCTGTTAAATTAACAATTAATATATAGTTCTTAATGGTCTCTATCCATGCTCCTTTTGATCTACCTCTACCACTAGTTGCACCAAGAACTATAATTTTTTCACTTTTCTAACAGGGGCATCGACTGGTTTCGTTGCACAATGACATAAAGCAGTCTATGATTAAAAATGAAATAGAATAATTACTTTGCGATATTTCCCAAAAAATGTTGTCTGTGATAGTTAACTGCATTTTGCTGATTGAGAGAATTTTTATGCAGAATTATTATGATGCAGTAAGTCCGGTGGATATGTATGAACTCAGATACCCTAACAGAGAATTTTTCTGCACAATTATAGTGGTTCAACTTGAATTAATATCGAGTTGTGTATAATAAAGTATTAACACAGGCATATAATTCAAACTTATGTATATTTGT
Organism: Agapanthus africanus; assembly: GCA_030015575.1. Lineage (NCBI taxonomy): Eukaryota > Viridiplantae > Streptophyta > Magnoliopsida > Asparagales > Amaryllidaceae > Agapanthus > Agapanthus africanus. The sequence goes on from JASDDO010000016.1 coordinate 417,845,602, forward strand.
AGGAAAAGTTGTGTGAGGACTCTATAGTTTGGAAAGTTTAACCAGAGCAGAAAATGGAACAAAATTTCATAAATCTTTAGTGAAATTGATAAGAAAAAAATATTTAGTAAACTCCTGATTGTATTGAAGTAGCTACATGCATATCTTTAGGTATTATTTAGTAAAAATATTTAGTAAATCTTTAGGTATTATGTTAACGCAATGGGTATTGCAATGGGTATTTTAGTGAAATTGACAACCCCTGATTATAAATATATATCACGTACATGTATATCACCATGGGTAGTATCTTATTACTTATGCTTCAGTTATTATGATTTTGTGCAGAAATTAGTTATTCTGGTGTTGGTGCCTATAACGGTCATATTCAGTGTCACTGCATTTATTTCCAGCTTCGTGTTACATGACCACCCTCATCGAAAAGTTTTTGTTGGAAGCGTGGGGCTCGTGGCCTCAGTATCGATGTATAGTTCTCCATTAGTAGCTATGGTTGGTTCTCTTCCCCTTAACACAAAATCAACATATTTATGTCTGAAGGTTCTCCATTAGCAACTATCTCTGTTTTTCGCTACATTACCTTAAAGTCTCTGTTTTTCACTACAGTACCTTGAAGTCTTTTCTATCACACTAAACTCCATTAAGCTTTTGTTCCAAGGAAATTAATTTTCTCTAAATTTCCCTTAAATGTAGCACGCTAAGGCAGCTTACTGTAATAAAAAACTTTTAGATAATTAATTGAAAAGCCACGACAGTTAAGGGTAATTTAATGTAATATAGCCTGTATATAAATCAAGCCATAATTTAGATACCAATGAACTGATTTAGCTCTAAAGTTACTAAAATAGCATGAAATGTGAGAACAATCAACAATAATTTAAATTTCTTGCCTTCAATTGCAGCAACTCGTGATAAAGACAAAAAGTGTGGAGTTCATGCCCTTCTATTTGTCATTCTTCTCGTTACTTGCCAGTTCTCTCTGGATGCTGTATGGGCTGTTAGGACAGGAGCTATTCATCGCGGTATGCAAACTAAAATCGTTAGTGCATTCATAAGAAATCAAAAATAAACTATCATCTAATCTCTCCATATGTATATCTGTTGCTGTAGGCACCTAATTTCGTGGGGGTACCTATGGGAATGCTTCAGCTGGTACTCTATTGCATGTACAAGAACAAACAGAAAACTTATGAAGAACCTAACCAAGACGATTTAGAGAAGAAAGAAGAAAAACCGGCTGCTTCATAAAAATAATGGAAGAATAATTATTACAGGCTCGCTTGAAGGGTTGAAAAGAAACTATCTCTTCTATTTTCATTTAAATAGAAATTAATATATGCACATGTAATCAAGTTACAGCATGACTATCATTTAATTGTGTGAATGTGTAAGAACATTCAGTATTTGATAATAGTAGATACTATCAAGTCTATTTGAACAACACTTCAGAATGCATAAGAAATTTCTGCTCCTTGGAACCAAGGTTTGAGAACTCAGTTTCGGTTTCGGTTTCTGTCTCTCATAATTTTATTAGTTTCGCTGGTTTCGGCTAGTTTCACTAATTTCGGTTCAAGTTTCGGTCTCGACAGTAATACAACATACATAAGTGTAGATATATTAAAACTTAAATTTATGGTTCTATATTACAAGACAATGATCCTAGTGTTTAAAAATCCAGACGTGATGCAAAATATATTGAAAAGTGTATTTAGATAAGTATTAATACAGGTTTTGGATTCACTTTTTTATGGTTTTCTAACAACGAAGGCCTACAATAATCACAATGACAGTAAAAATAGTATAAAAAAATAAGTTTTTAAAGGTTTCTACCGAAACAATATCCGATACGTGGTGGTTTCGTATCGGTCTCCACCGAAACCAATATGAAACCACCGCTTATCGGTGGTTTCGGCCGAAACCTCGAACCTTGCTTGGAACATTAACAAAATTGACGCCCCTTAAATAAAATTCTAATACTTACAGATTTTGTAAGGGGAAAGCAATCTTATCTAGTTGACATACATATAAGCTAATCTCCCATGAAAAGAACAAACAACAGGAAAATAAATATTATATATTTATGAAGCATGTTACTCCCACAGAAAGAAAAGAACTCTTCAGTACAAAGGATGGCAAACACACAATATGCTACAATTTGAGAAAAAGTTTATTTATGTCAAACGATAGGCTACACAATATGCAAAGATTATAGGAATTGCGTAACTCTAGGCACCTCTAAGTTCGAAAAAGATTTTGAAAGCATTGACCTGCAAAATCTTCCAAATGGATTTGAAAAATATCACTTCGATCAGGATCTCTGATATCTTCTGGCAATTTGATATCCTTAGATCTCACAACGAAGTGCTTTTAAGGCTTGGCCGGAGAAGGTGAAGATGGCAGTTTAAAATCTGGATACTGCATAAAAGAAGAAAAAATTACCAAAAACAGTCACCAAGAGAATAAACTAACAAATCTGTTAAATTTTAGAATAAAACTACATTTCTTGACCTTCTGAAAATGAATGTGCGGTTTCTCCATGTGACAAAAACTATAACACAAAGTATGATGTCTGACATTACCGTGCATGTAGTGTTGGAGTCCAGAATCTACATGTTTTCAAAGTTTGAACGTCGATAAGAGAACTTAGTCTATCTTAATTTTATATTTGATATAAGTAACTACATCTTTTTGCTCCTGGCCTTACATCAAGAATGCATATAATATATTGTGCTAAGTCATAGTTTAAGAACTTGAGCAATCATAGATACGAACATTCGACGCACAGATTGAACCTTACATATGAGTAAGGTGAGAGAGGTTGCGATAGACGAGTAACTGATTCATCACTGACTTCTGATTTGGTAATCGAATTGACTGCTTTGGGAGTTTCTATTCCAGCCTCTTCTTTAAGCTCAGGTTTTGTTTCAGAAAAAGGATCAGCTTTCAGCACTGGGGTCGTAGGTGTTGAAGGATCTTGATTTTCTTGCATCGAAACTGGCAGGCTTTTTGAGCTAACTGGTTCTGGAAGCAAAGATTTGCCGATCGTCTAAGAAGAAAACCAAAGAACATATATCAAAATAGTAATATAGAAAACGAAGCCTATATATCTTGTTAATTTAGTGACCAATCGATAAGAACAAACTGCATGCTTTATATAAAAATAGGAAAACCACAGCCACATGGATCCACTTGCTTTAGTTGGTAAATTGAGTTCTGAAATGGCCAGCATATCCTTCTTTTATCATGAAATTTTTGTTCCAAATAAAGTTAACATAAAAATCCATAATGTGGTTGTTCACTAAATTTTCTTTACCCGGTAATTTCTTTTTCTAAGAATGACATGCATATCAATATTACTATGAAATTGTACAATCTAGAAAATAGAAGGGACACAGATCTAGGATATATCCGTTAAAAATGTGTGGAAATTGTACAATCGTGCAGCATGTAGACATTAGTTGTGAGGAGGAATGATGAACAAGAATTTAATTACATATTTCTAAGAACAATGGGTTGAAATAAATTTAGTTACGGAGAATAGCTATTTTTTCTAAAGAGGATAATTATGTACTTCTTTTTCTTTCTTTTTTGGAAATCAACCCCTTTGGGGATCGAACTTGCGATTTCTCACATTGGAGAGGAGATTGGTGCTAAGCCCAGCTGGTAATATGGTACTTCTTTGCTAAGAGAACAATGTGCTAGATATAGATATTGCTGAATTGTTCCTTTTCTCATCGGCAACTGATTTAAGATTATGTTGAAGCTCAATTAGCTTTATAAGTAACACCTACAGCTTTTTATGATCCCACGCATCACGCTTCGGCTAATACCTAGTAACCCTATAAAATATTTATTATTTTACTCCCCTTTAGTTGCGGAAACTTGAACACATGGTTGATACGGTACCTTCACTACCAATTGGCCTTCTATTTATAATGTGTTCCTCTCGGATATGTTGAAGTTTATGTCTGATTAGTTTTTAATAGTTATAAGGTGATCCATCCATCCCCTATAATTAGGGTTGATCTCCTCATTTCATGTTGGTTGAATACCTCGGAAGTGTCTCCTTGCCCCAACCAATTATCCTACCCCTCAGGACTCTTGTGATTTTTTTACAACTCATGAATTCCACAAGATTAAAACCTTGAACAATTAATTTCAATTGAAATTAACTTCATGGACGCTCAATACCAAGAAGACTGCCTTCCTAGTTTTGCATGAATAGACACATACCTTAAACTCATCAAGTTCTTTGGGAGCAATATTTGCATTCAAGAACTCCTCAACTTGTTGGAGGGTTACCTTACGGTCCTGCAAGCGGAGAATAATTTTTTTTTTAATACTCTATTGTCTAGTTAGTTGAACATGAAGACTAGAATTTAGAACTTCAACAGCTCATTTCAGTAAATTTCAGATACCAACTTCTGCAAATAGTAGTTTCTTGGTGGCAAACTGAACAGCACCAGCAGTTCCTAATAGCTGAAGTAGAGTTTCAATCAGTAATGGTGCATCGCTATTAATTTAAACTGATATACAATAAAAATTGACTTCTAAGGAATAAAAGGAGTAATGTGTAGCCAATGACTACCTCTGTAAATATAAACAAACCTAGGCCAGTAGCAGCTGCTAGTCCAAGAGTAACAGGAACACCATCTGACTTATCCTGCATATAGATTTCAGTCACAATTTTTTATTTCTTATTTTTGAGAATGTAGCCAACAATTTGGAAGGACATATTTCAGTTTAATAATACTATTTAAAGTTTCTTTCCCCATTCTTTCCGTAAGCTAATTGTTTTGATGCATCATGTCAAAATACAGAAGTATATCCATCAACCCTCACCATACGACTTGTAGATAGTATCAGAAGAAATCGGGTTCAAATCCCACGAAAAATGCGTTTAAAAAGCAGATCAAAAAATACCGCTCCACAAAATCCCGAGTTTCGGTCTACAGAAAGGAAGCTAAACTATGAAGGCATGTTAAAATATATTACTCTCTCTCTCTCTCTCTCTCAACCCTCATCACTATAACTTCAAAGCATTACCGTGAACATGCCAATATTCAGAGGAAGAAAAACAAATTGAGATCATCACTAAAATCAAGTTAGCGACATACTCCCAGTGCACTGGTTATTGCATCTTTGAGATCACCAAAATCAAGAGTTGTACCCTTCTTCAGTGGTGACCAGGGCAGGCCACTATTCTGCAACCAAGAATCTTTCCAAGTAACATTATTATAGGTACAATTAAACAATACATACTAAAAAGGTTACAAAAACAGGGAAAATATGAACCTTCCATCCTCGAGGACCCTCCGCGCCATCTTTAATAGCATAGGCGGCTTTAAACCCATTAGCAGCTACCAATTCGGCAACCAATTTAGAGTTCCCATCAAACCTGGAATTATCCATTTTTTAATGGAAAATGATGAACTTTTATAAATTAAATCACCAAGCATCATAGAGATATTGAGCCATCAAGCAAACCATAGAAATTTGGTATCAAGGGTTCTTCAAAAGTTCAAAATTTGACTTTGTAAGTTGGTGCCGAATTCCTAAACAAGCAACTGTAAGAGATGTGTCTTGTATCTGGTTGCACACCTAGATGGGATTAATCGGATCGCAAGAAGTCCAAAATTCAAATTGTACTTGGGCCATTGGGGTTGGGTCATCTACTGATGTTAGCTGACAATAGATGATAAATGGTGTTAATAGGGGCATAGGAAGCACAAACACTTCTACTTGCTCGCCGTGTCCGTGTTCGACACGTATCACACTCCACCGGACACCGTGTCCAACACACTTGGACCGTGTCGGCCTAAATTGGATGTTGACATTTCTAGATAGCATAAGGGGTTGGAAAATAAGAATGTGGAATATGTGGGAGCAACTTTGATACTTCAAGAATACAAGAACATTAAATATCTCAGATCTCTTTCATGATGGACTAGAACTATTGGTAAAGGTATAAATTGATGCAAATAATAATGTCTAGTCTATAAGGGTTGGCTCCAACTAAAAAGAGTTAATATGTAGTTTGTTTTGACTCTTATGGATTGTATTCTTATGTGTTGATGTCTTCCCATGGCCTTACATGAACGGGTAATGGAGTGTACAAGCCTGTTTTTACCTTTATATTATATATGTATTTGTTTAGCTAAAAAAACTTATGGTTATAGATGAAATTTATAGCCTTGATTTAAAATTTGTTATGCTTTTAAAGTTATAGGATAGCATGTTTCTTCTCGTAGTTTATTATATTTTTGTTTGATAAATATAATTAAATACGAAAATAAATAATATAGCCGTGGCTCTATATTCTCCTTTGTACAAATTCATCGTGTCCCGTATCCATGTCTTTGTTTGTGTTTGTATACATTCTTCATAGGTGGAGGCTTAAGGTCAAGACATAGACTTGATAGTGGATTTGTGTTGCCTCCCTCTCATGTAGGGAGAACAAGAGAGGGGATGAGGCAATTGCCACTGCTATAGCATAGTGGTAAAGCCTCTTGCTGTCGAGCAAGCGATTTAGCGCTCATATCATGTTGAGGTTTCAACCTATTATTCTAAAAAAAGAAAAAAGGGCAGGGATGAGATATGAGGTGAAATATAAGAGTTGAAAGTTCTCTTGTATGTTATCTTACACGTTGTGTAATCCTATTTGAGTTTTGCCCTATAGGTGTAGAGAGAGTTTAATTGAATCACATATTTCCGGTGTGTTGTTCTTCGTGTTTGTTTATATTTACTATATTGTGTGCTTGACTCATGGGGGGATTGGACTCCCAACAACTGATGTAGGACGAATCAAGGTCATAAAAGCAAGAAAGATTTGTTTAAAAGTTAGATTTTTATTTCCATTTTAAGAGAAAGTTTACAAATATTAGACTTTTTAGTAATTTTTCTTTTAAGAGAGTAATTATTTTTACTAATAGGATTTCATAGTGAGTACAAATATGTTTAAAAAAATTTAAGAAGCAATTTATTTATTTCCAGTCTTTTTTCCAAGAGTTAAACTTTTGTGTGTCGGTGTGTGTATGTGTATAAAGGGAAAATTGGTGTGATTGTTTCTCAAACTTTTGAAAATTAAAAAATAAAACAGAAGGTTTTCTTCAGCTGTCTAGATTCTTATTTTCATAGATGGATTCGAAAACCCTCCTGGAATTGAGGAAGCCCCATGGATTTGAGGTAGGCTCATGGATTCGAGCAACCCTTTATCTCACGAGGATTGTTCCGACGACATTGAAACTATCCATCACCAACTCTGCCGCGTCAACATCTATGTGCAAGAAAAAGCTATTTGCTCAGATCTTGACATCTAGATGTCGGTACGTATAGATTTTAACGATATGCAATTTATGCTCATGCAAGTAAGAAAACAATCTTTTGAATTCTCCACAAGAGGTAAAACAATATAACTTTGATATAATACCTCATTACTCTTGGAGACGCAAAGTAATGCAAAAAGCCAATTGAATAGTAAGGGAACGTTCTATAGATCTCATTATTCAGCTATCACATTCAGTAACACAGTAATTTGGAGATAATAGAGTAGCTTCTTCAAATATAAAAACTGCATCACTTTATGAAGTTTCATCCAATAAATCACATGCTATAAAATTAAGCAAAATTAGAAAAGCAAGTGATAAAGAGCAACTAAACAATTAAATTGCAATGAACTAGACAAAAATATACAATTTGCTTACTTGTCAAGAATGAACAATGTAGTACTTCCCGGGTCCTTAAACTTCAGCTTCAACTTCTCCAAGAACCCGTTTTTATCCACCCCTTTATACGTAATTGCCACCGCCTTCTTCTTCAAGATCCGAACATTCGGGCTTCCCACTTCCATAAACTCCTTCCCTTCTCTTATATCAAGCAGTTGCGCCTCAACATCCTCGGCCAACTTCGAATATGCAACCTTTGCATTTTCAACTCCCCAATTCTTATCCTGTTCCTTCAACACTTGTGACAGAATCAGTGGCACAATCAACACAGCTACCCCGCCTCCGATAATTAACCGGTTCTCCGAACTAAACCTGACAACTTCATCAAGAAACTGGCCAAGATCGAAATCGGAGGAGCTGCTCATGGATCGGTTGAGAACTTCCTCATAAGTTAGGGACTTGGCTAAGCCATTGGTGTATAGAACAGAGGATAGAGCAGCTAAGGCTGTATTGAGACCTCTCGAAAATTTTGAAGGGAAGAGTCTTTTGGGTTCTGATCTTGTTGTAGGCTTCAGGAGTGAGATTGGGGTTGGTCCTGCTGCGTTGAGAACTAGCATTGCAAAATGCTCTCAAGCTTTAAGGGGATTTTGGGGTGAAATTTGGATTTGGGTATTCAAAAAATTGATTGAAGATCACAAATTGGGCAACAATAACCTGTTGAGCTTTTGATTTTGAACAAACTTAGGTTTCAGAATAGGGCTTCTGGAACTTTGCAGTGTGTTGCAGAGTTGGAAAGGAAAAGGTTCTGCTGACGTGGAAGAGAGATAGAAACAGAACTAATAGCTGCATGCCACGTGGGATGTGAGGATCAGGAGATGGTTTTTTGTTGGAAGAGTTCGGAGCACAGCAGTACAATGAAGTACAGATTGGTAATGAAATTTTTTCATTTCAAGCTTGAATATTAGAAACAATAATATCATCTTAAGTAATAAACAGAATTAAGTGTTACCTTAAATTTACAAAATTGATTTTTGTTTCTAAAAGGAAATAATTTGTATAAATATATTGTTTAACTAAAATTATTACATTGTCAGGACTAATTTGTTTAAAAAATTACACGATCCACGCGTTATCATTTTCTAACTAAAAAATAACATGCGGCGGTAAAAATAAAGAAAAGTTTAAACTACTGTGTATAATAAAACAAGGTAAGAACAGTTTAACAAAAAAATATATGAAGGTTAGGAAAATCTTAATCTAATCTAAACTATTATATGGCAAAAGGAAAAGGGTCTCTAATTTTAAAATCAATTTGATACTACCTGGAGTCTGAAAAATCTATTTTATTAAATACCCACACGAACGTGCAAAACACCGGTCATGATTAGGGAAAACTCCTAGACCAACCCAATTGGCTAATGTCAAAATCTACAGACCAAGGCCAATCAAGAAACTGCTACTGAGCTTGAAAACTAATTAATTGCATACCCATGCAAGAAAAAGAAGCCACGTACTCCTCTCCTCCCCACTTCTCTCCCCAATTCACCGCTCTCTTTGCCACCAGACTTTCTCTCTCCTCTCTCCTCTCTCTCTCATCAAAACCAAACCCTAATCACACCCTCCATTGATCTCCACCACCATGGCAAAGCTCGCCACGGCTCGGAGACAGTCGTATCTACGGCCCCGCTCCGCCCGTAACAGATGGGAGTTCATCAAAGCCGGCATATATCTACGTCTTCTCTACCATCCTTCTCATTGGTGGTTTCTCCGCTCAGTTTTCGCCTGGCAGGCTTGATGACAAGTCAGGCCTGGTACTCATTCTCATCGGAATTGTGCTCATTGTGGTTGTGAATGCCCATGATCTTGTTGCGCACATGGCTGGGATTAATTACTGTGTTGCTTTGGTTGAGTTTGATCCGCAGTTGGCTCTTGAGGAACTCGCAGTTCTCTTGGTTGTGATGATTGGATTGGTATTTGGAATTTGTCGGAATCCTTTTCTATCTAATCCAGGTAAGGGAGTTGAAATCTTGATGTGGTTGTAAGTTTCAACACTTAATTATGAGGAGTTTCAGGTTACCCCTTACTTGATCCTAAGATAAAATGGAAAAAAGAAAAAGAGAGAAGAAAATATATGGGCCAAGGCTACATATACATAAACAATTAAAATCACAAGATATACCCTTCTTATAGAACAACCAAAGTCAGAAGCTTTTGGTGATCTATATTGCATCCAAATTGCAAGTATATCATTCTGGACAACAGTAAAACAAATATACTTTAATTTTTATTCTTTGTAGATAAAAACTCATTGTAATTTAGTATCCCCTCAAAAAAGAATTTTTTATATGGTCATATTAGATTAATAAGAAGTAATAAGCATTATACTTAAACAAAAGGAGTGCCACTATAGCCTAATGGAAAAGCCTATTTGCAATTGAACAAAAGTCCGGAGTTCAAACTATTATTAAAAAACACTATGCTTAAAAGAGATGAATGATGAAACATTCAATTCAGTATCCAACACCATAGTTTTATTGGCCTTCGTGATTCCACAATCAAAGCACAACCAAAATGTAATCTTGTTGCTTTCCTTAACACAAACTAATAAGTGCAAACTGTCACTTTGCTTTAAGATGAACTAACATCCTGTGGTTCATTTGCAGATGGAGAAAGGGCACAGCTACAGGCTAGAGAAACATGCATTAAATTTGCTTATTGTGGGGCCAGTTTTTTGGGTTATCAGTTCGATCAACAACCTGTGCCAAGTCTATGAGAGATCGGACGCTCGTGTCCAGATCCTGCAGAATGGTGTTCAAATTCCATTCTTATTGGGGAGTCTGCTGTTTTTTGTGAGAGGGATCTTTAATCGTCGCGACGTATTCTCTTCTATCAATTTCAACTCTATGATTTTACTGGTAAAGTTCTAACTTCTAGTACTCTTATATGTAAGAGGCACTTAACTAAACTAAATTCACCAAAATTATCGATCAGAGTCCTGGTAGGTTTGCTCTGCTTTTAAGTTTCCACAATTTTTTGACAATTAGATGAAACAAGTGCCAGAAGGCTTCTGTATTGACGTCAGCAACAGAAGAAAAAACCTAGTGTTATAAATTTAGGCGTGTTAACTAAATATTTCGAGACCGCTTATTCTTCCAATGTACATGCAGGCAAAGAGTTGGATTTGGTTGTGCATATATATGTGGAAGCTTGCTATATTTCGTAGGGGGTCTGCTAAATGTGGTAAAGGTGTTCATGATGCAACGAATAGATGGAGTCAGGCTAGAAAAGTTTCAAGGTGGGGCACTCGAAAGGCTAGTTAGAGAAAGAGAGGGAAAAGCTCCTCTGATTCTTGAGGACAATAGAAGGCAGCACTTGGAGGATCCAAGGCCTCAGCCTAAGCATCAGCCCCCGGTTCTCGCAACCCCATACAAGGATGTGCTCCTTGGTAGCAGTAGCAATGCTTGAAGGGATTTTGAACGATCTTTTGGTGTTCATTCGTTGGTAATATATAACAATTTTTTCTTGTTATGTTAGGGGTTGTACTGCTGTAGAAAGGCTATAGGTATAATTCAGGAATCTGACTTTAATATTCCAAGTCAAGTGCTCTACTCTTGAAAGGATTCTACATAATGTTGTAGATTTGTTCGTCTATAATGTATTTATAAGACAACATTTGTATGATATTGTTTTTCGTAAAATATTTTTAGTATCTATGTGGCAGAATATCCTTTTTAGTAGTGTTTATTCGCTAAAAACACTACCACCAACTTCTTGAAAAGTTTCTCTGGTCTGTGGTGTTCTAATCAGAAAATTTTGAGCATCGGTCACAAGATGGCAATAGGATTTGCGCGTTGTCTAAACTTTCAAATAGCCTTGCTCCATAATTTGATTCCAATTTTCGATATGGAAAAAGGCATAGACGACAATGTTGTTGATCATTTTGGACTCCAATACTCTTACATGTCCTGGAACTTACTTGACTATGATATTGGATTACTAGTTTCAACGAACTTGGCCTGAACCAGTAGGCATTTATGCATTTCAAAATACTAGACTTTGGTGGGTATTTGTGCACCACAAGGTTCTCATCTTCGGTAATGAGATCCTTAGATTTAACACTTGGCAAGGGGACTAATTTTCTTCGATTTAAAGGGGACTAAAGTTCTCTCCTTTTGCTAAGACTATAAAGATGGAAATACAAGTATTCACACAGCGTATCAACATGTAATACTCAAATACTGCATTCTTTAAACAAAGTCCAAACCCTTAGTTGCATGCTCAACCTTGTGCTATAATACACGGACAACTGTAACTGTTCTAAACAGCAGATATCAAATACAGTTTCTAGCTAGAGTAGCTAGTTAGCAGCTAACAAAATAAGATCTTACAACCACTAGAACACAAAAAAGATCAAAACATGGTGCCAGTACCTTCAAATTGTAGGCCATTTTGTATCAGAGTCATTTAATAGATTGAGAGACAAATTCTGCAATTGCCTCAACTGCTTTTCTTTCAGCTTCATCCTGGCTCGATCCAATGGACTCCAAGAACTTCTTCCCAATCTTGAACGAGTGGTCTCCTCCCTTTATCACATACAATTTGTTAGCACACTTCATCTTTTTGCAGGTGGCTTCCAGTTTTTCGAGTGGACACAAACCATCTTTGCTTCCCTAGTTACAAAGGTTCATATATAAGGTGAGCAATTCAGAAAACGAAATAGTGTGTCACTTATGAGTTGCGACTAACATGAACAAACATCGTTTGGACTGTAAGTTTCAACAAAGTCTCGTCGCGTAGTGGTCCATTAGTTCTCTGTGTCACGACCGAAGAAAATAGAGATGAGTCCGTTATCAACTTCATTGGAGATAAAATGAATAAGAGAAATTCTGAGGAAGTTCTTCAAACTATATAAATCACAGATTATCTAAGCGGAACCATGTATACTGAAAAACTAGTAAGACCACAACAACTTATGAAACAATAAACTGATGGTAGAGCTAAATATTTCTATTACCAAAGCTGCATAATGAATGTCATTGGGAAAGAAATAAACAAAAAACCATTAGGGGATAGCCCAAGCAAATAATTGTTGAAACATTTTATATCTTCAGCACTGGCCACCATGCAACTTACTCTGTTCAAATAACATAAATGATGCATTATATACCTTTTAGTTATATTATTAATATCGCTATAGAGTATAGACAAACAAACATAGGATAGTTCATAGCACCTTGAACCATGGACTTTCCCACTAAAACAAGAGGATGCCCGGATATTTTGGGGTTGCCTCTTTTACAACGCCCAAGTGATGATCGACTAATTTCTCTGCTTTAGGAGGAGCTCTATGTTTTCTACCAGCGATATCTACGGACCAGCCAATCAAACTAACCGTAACATAAAGAAATAAAAAAGTAAATGATAGAAGGTCGCTACTCAAAACTAATTAAATAACCAAAATTGTGTATAGCTTCATTTTCTAGTTGATTAATTCAGTTTCATTGTCCGAACACGTATTTAAAAAATAAGATTTTCAAAGACCACTACATGGAAATCATGTGATAAGACCATTTTCCGTTTTAGAATTAAATGTTCAGCAAAGAGATAAAAATATGTGTCGACTTGTCTCACATGGATAATCGAAGGTGACTACTTCGACAGTACTCAGAGCTTCGTTGAGCATTTCCCTCCATCTGCAAAGAACAAATTGAGATGAACTTTTGAGTGAGCATTTGATCAAACGGATGATGGGCATACAAGTTTTACAATGAAAAATAAAGAAAGAAAGAAGGGGGAAATGGTCTAACCACCTAGCTTACAAAAGTAATAGGTTTAAATCCCTGACACAAAAAGCAATAGGTTTAACTCTTTATTTTACATTTACTATTTTTTATGTCAGCGCTGAGCTTTCAGGTAAACTATAATATTTAGCTTTTAAAGTGCTACATATATCTTTTAAAGTGCTACATTTATATTGAAATAAGTCAATTGTAATAGATATAATAATTTTACTAAAAAATGTAACAGTTTCATATCAAATGTAGTATTTTAACACAAATGTAGTACTTTATAATATAAATGTAGTACTTTGAAAAATAACTATAGTACTTTATAAGATAAATATAGTAGTTTTCATATCAAATGTAGTATTTTAACACAAATATAGTACTTTGATAGATAAATATAGTAAAATATATTAGTTTGCCTAAAAAGACAACGTTGGCATAAAAAATGGCAAATGTACTATAGAGACCTAAACCATTTGCTTTTTGGTTTAGCGACCTAAACTTATTGTTTTTCTAAGTTTGGGAGTGAAGATCCATTTTTCCCAAGAAAGGAACCCTTGATGTAGAGATGAAGAAAGACCTGAGCATCCACTCTGAAGTGGATGGGGCTCCAGCGCCATGTGCGAACACAACGAGAGGAGCTTTCGACGACGGCGACGGCGATGATGATTCATTGTTGCTCTTTGAGGAGCCTTTGTCCTCTGTGATGATCTCGTCTTCGTCGTCATCGTTGTTGGTGGTGGTGTGGCGGCGCTTTGAAGGAGGATCATCGGAAGCCTTTGATGAGGGTGGAGATGTGCAATGGTGCAATGATGCAATGGACTTGTGCTGAATCCCTAGGGCTCTTCAGTTTTGATGAAGTTTTGGCGGGAAATTTAATGGGATTGGATGGCCCTCTGGAATTAGCTAATAGGCCTCAACGCCTTATAATCCACAATGTTGGGCCTTTTGTCTGGTCTCTGTTCTTAGGATGGTTTTTGGGATAGAATGTAGGGAAATTCCCTCATTTTGGGCCTTTTGAACACCTGCAATTTGCCCCTCCACCCGTTGGTCTCGATCCGCTCCGAACGGTTAGTGAACCGAGCCGGCTTTGAAAACATGATAGACTTAGGATTCATGACATCCCGACATTTAAGGGGCTATTCTGTATTATGGCCTGGTTATTTTTACTACATCAGAAAACCTGATTAATTCAATAAGGTAAGAACTTGATTTCCATAAGTTTAGGCTTGTCTCTGCGAACGCGTGCGCGCGCTTGTGCTTGAGATGCTCAAGAGCTCTCTCCCTCTCTCTCAGAGAAAAGTACAACTACTATCGTGCAAACATCTAGTCCCGAATGAATTAAGATTGATTCTCTTTTTCGTTTGGTTTCGTTTTTTCCTTGGTCCTGTTTTGGTGGCATTGGAGGGATCCTTGTGTGTTACTAATTATCCCATCTTTAGAATTTTATAAACTTTTTGTATGACACTATACATTTTGAACTTTTGCTTAAAGATGTGACCATGGTTCTTATCGCTTTCATAAAATGATACGTATCTTTTCCTATATATATGCAGTATTCAATTGCTCAACGTGTCATCATTCAAAACCCACCAATATATATAATTAATCCATAAACTATACATCAATAGAGAGTGGCTAAATAAGCTGTACTCTCATTGATCCAAAAACATGTATGATAATAAGTGGAGCTAATAAGACAACAACACATAGCATTAATCCATCCAATCATCTCTACTTCTTTTAGCTTCTTTCTGTTTAGGGCAAATTAAGAGCATTTTTATATTCATGGATAGATTTGATGCCTTGGCTTGGCCCATGAGATGATGATGCATGATGATGATGGGTTTAAAGAAACAACAACTGTAATGGGTTGAGAGAGTTAGGTGCAAGGTTCGGCTACTCGATTGTTTGATCCATGTGATCTGAACCCAACATTGCCATCTCTCTCCCTCTCCCTCTCCCTCTCTCTCTCTCTCGCGCTGTGATTGGTTTGTTTTGTTTCATACTTTCATATCCCCCACCAATCCCTAGTTCATCACCCATGAGCCTGCAATTTCTTTTGACTTGGTGAAGCTATACCTAACTTGCACTTGTGTCCTTTGGTGACTTAAGTTGTATGATCCCCTCCCTTATGCCTTCTCTGGTTACTTTTCAGAATTTACTGCGTTCGGACACGGAATGTGGGACACCACGTTCAGAAATTCTTCAAAATGACAATCCAGAAGTCAACTATCTATTACTTTTATATGATCAGCACCGGCGTGTAATGAACAATGGATACATCAAGTTTCGAGTGATATGAATGTTTCCGGTCATTCATTAGACATACATTATATTCTATTGTAAAAAAAAATAGCCATTAAAACAATAAGATTATGATTCTATTAATTGTCAGATTGACAGAGAGCGGACAATCATATCCTTGCTTGGTAGAAATTTATGAAATTAGATCAAATTAATCAAAAAAGTAGGATTAGAATAAAATATCTTTCATCTCTAACTTCAATTTATTTCATACAAACAAATAAATTGTAAATTGATATGCAACTTTGGATCCAACAACTTTAACTTGTTCAGGCACATGATAGAATACAGATTCGAAGATAGGAAAGATAAAAATTTGAAGCTTTTGCCACCAGAGAAAATTTGAATATTTCAAGACATTGTTTGAAACATCACCGGGTTCAATGTGATTCTGCATGGCTACAATACGAATATTAGAGTCCAACTTGGATGCATCTATATATTATATTTTATTAAGCGGTACGGATTTAATAGAACAGAAGTTAACATGTTTAAATTGGTTCGGCCAGTTATCAAATTTGGAACCTTCTCCCTTGGAGAAAGATGTAGAGAGAGAATGGAGAGGGGGGAGAGAGAAGAGAGAGAAAACTTACTTGAACAAGTTTGTTAAGTAATATATTGTCGTAATTTAATAACATCACTACTTCCCAAACTGCGGAAATGGGGACACGATTCGGTTCACGATATAGTTATACTAAGGAGCGCTCCTCCTTGATACGAGGCAAGGAGTATAATTACAATAAGAATACCGATCAAATAAAATCCAACACAGTATTATTACAAAACAAGAGTCAATACATAATAATAATAATGTCCAAGCCTTGGAAACAACAAGGCATACTGTAATGACCCTGAAATCCATGTACAATTATAACACAATCAATGTATAGAAATGTATATTTCAGCCTGATTAGGAGTTATAGATTAAATTTGTTCAATAAAAATAAGAAACAACCTATAACTCACTGGTTAGAACTCTCCATTGTCGTTATTTAGCCTGTGTGTTTGAATCCCATCAGCCCTAATTATTTTTTATATTTTTCTTTTTAACTTTTCGGAAGCCTAAAAGTTGCACGTGCATTACACGGAGAAACGAAAAGTTTTAGAAAAATCAAACTGAAGAAATTAGGAGTTAAGACCAATTAAATCACTGGGCATGAATCTCGAGACAGATGGCTTTCATCTGGCCGCCTAAAATCCATCAAAAATCGCTATGGGTAGTTGGATTTGCTCCAATTCTCTTTGTGCTTTGCCTATGCGTCCCTACAGCTTCCCTCTACTACTTTTTTTCCTATTTATTTTCTCTGAATAAAACAACTAGACAACTCACACCCTTTCATTTTCCTCCATTAACACAATTAAATCCATTTTAATTCAACTTTTATTTTCTCATACTCTTATATTTTACCCTATAAATACCACCCCATCTCCCAACTTTTCTTTATTCTGAAATCTATATAAAAAAAACTCTCTCAAAATTCTCTCTAAGTCTCAAGTCCAAAAGGAGTTAAGTCTATTCAAGTGGAGTTGTGACAATCGATCAATTTTTCATACCTCTTAGTCTTGGTGCTACCAATCGAAGCATCCTCTTCAATCTTGATTAGCGCAACCCGTAAGTCCCTTCTTTCTTTTCCCCTCCTCTCAATCGTTTAATCTCAAACGAACCTTAAAACGACTATCAATAAAAATGGAATTAGGTTTTTACAATCTCTTTAAAACAAATTTTTGTCACAATTGCCATGCCAGTTAAATTACACCCATATTCCTACAACCACCTTAAAATAATGTCATCCATTTAATTTTGAATGTGTTTAAAATTCCGTGCTAAATAAATCATACATCGAAAATTATACAAAACTACTATGAACTTTGCATGCACCCTTTATCGTTATTTTGACATATAACTCTAGAAAATTCATGGGGCAACGACCTATCCCACTCACATACACTATGGTTTATAGCACGATATTTTAGATACAATATTTTATTCTAAAAGAAAGAATTTTCAAGAAAATATCATCGCTTTATAAAAATACGTTTTAATCGCTATTTTAAAAACCTCTGCAATTACGTATCTATAACCCTCGTTAAGAGACCTATTTGTGGATAGTACGGGTTATCGTACGTTCTTGGGATAGTAAGAGCGAAATGCAGAACTGCTCACGGAGAATTTGGTCTCGAAAGGAATAAAAATACGATTTTACAGAAATGACTTTTAAAACAAATTAAATCATTGGAAAATTATATAAAGTATAAACCCGTATTTTTATGAAAACAAATTTTGGAAACTATATTTTTAAATGAAAAATTAAAATCACACAAAAATACCATCAAGTTTCCAAAAGTGGTGGTTTCATTAAAATACCATAAACTTTAAAAGTTAGATTTTTACACTAAAATACCACAAGATATAAAATACGACTTTTTACAAAAATCTTGACTTTCTAAATAACATATTTTTATTAAAAACTTATTCGAGGCTTTAGGACGAATTAAAAACCCTCGAGAATTTTAAATGACATTTTTATAAAAATACTGTCACGCCCCGCTTCTCAGTATACGGTAGAGGACGCGACGAGACTGCTACGTATTTACTCAGAAGTAAATACGCTAAGCGTATCGAAGCAATATAAAATAAAATTTACACAAGAGATAAGATGTAAATAAACAGCAAATTTATTTATTAAACATTCTTTTTGCAATACAACTGAAATGAAAATATATGGAATGAAAGCAGTGCCTAAACAATGGCATAACAGAAATAAAAATGTAATGTACAAGTGAATCTAAAACTCCAGGTCTTCAGTAAACTGATCCAAGTCTTCGTTGTTGGGTTTGATCTCCAGTGAGTCCGAAACACCTGACGACATTCCAAAGAAGAAGAAAGATAATATCGTCAGCGAACAAGTCGATCGGTAAGTCTCGTAGATAGATAAGAATAGAATAGACAGAATAGAGTATAGCTGTGTAATGTTGTTATTTAGTATTAACACTGTTGTTTGTAACTTGGTACAGAAGATACCACTGTATACGAGAGGAGTCTCACTATCCCGGAGACTAAGATATATGGAGTACAAGGAACCGTTCAGTCACGGTACAACGGCAATGGAGATTCAGGTTAGGTGTCTTATGGTTGCAGTCTCGTGCCACTTCTAACACCTTCCGTACCAATCTACCTCTTATAAACCCCGTGATGTATTGATTGTATTGTATTGTCTTGTAAATTGTATAGATGGATGACTTGTCGAAACCATGATATCAGTAATGGAACGGATATAATGGAAGAATATGTAAATGAAATATATCCATGGTTCGGTTCAGTCAATACAGATTGATATAGATTGAATAGATGGATTCATATTGAATCATGATGTATTGTAGTTTGTACTTGAATCACATTCAAATCAGATTGATTAGGATGAGACTTGGTCTGAGTCAGACACTTTTAAAAGAACTTGAAATCCTGATTGTTTTGGTGTTATCGGTAACTGCTGTACATGTACGGTAGGATTTATGTCTTTTTCCAAGACAATTACCATATTGATAACACCGTTTGTTAAGTTGTCTAGCTTAAATAGGCAAGCACCCATATCTCCGGCTTCCTGAGGCTCAAGAGACTGGTCCTGCTTAAACCTATATTTACTAAGGTCCTTATTGTAATTTAGTATAACTTGAAGGGTTTTTATGTAAAAATAGTTTTGGTATAATTTCAAAATACACCTCAAGTATTTAATTATCGTCTTTAGAGTTTTCATTGATGTATATTTTATAAATGTGACATTTTTAGTGAATAAAACCTAATTTCATAATATATGGTATTTATTTGTAATATGAATATTGTTTTGAATTATCATGGTAATTTCATGTGATATTTGAATTCTTTTCTTGAGTTTTGGAAACATGGAATGATATATATATTTAAAATAAGTATTTGGTAATAATTATATATACATAATTAATGAAAATAATTTTATTTATTTTCTTGTAAAAATCTCATTTTCTAAAGAAAATGTATAAAAATACCATCGAAATCGAATGCTCATTGTGGATGTCTGCATCTCGCTCTACTAAGCCCGAGGATGTGTGATAATCCGCACCATTCCGAACGGGGTCCTCAAAATGGATTGTAGAGGCGTAATTGCATAGGAATGTTTTAATACATTTTTTAAAGAAAACGATTTTATAAGTTAAAGGAATTTATTTGCAAAGTCATATTTCCCGTATTCTATTATCCCAAAATTCATCGTGCTATGATATATATATGTGTTGTGAGGAGGTAAGTCATTACCTCGTGAACTATCTAAAGGTATAGTAAGGTATAAACGTTATAATGTCGAAATGAATAGTTTGTGGTATTTTTATGTAAAAATGTGATAAATGTCACAAAAATAATTATTTTGAGGTGAAACTTGATTTCATGGTTTTATTAATGTTTGCTAAGCAATATGTGAGAATATGAAGTTATCTTGATCAAGAAAATTATAGTTTTTAAATAAAACCGAATCGGAAATCGGACTAACTCCGCTTCCGTCGGATTTTAGAATTGAAACTTTTTAAAGAATAAGATGAGAAGGTAAATGGGATTTACTGGCTTATAAGGTAGAGGGGAGAAATAGGAAGAGTGGGGAAGCGCCGGTGCGTCGTTTCGTCACCGGAAACTCCTCGTATCGTTGCTGGAACTTCGCCCTTTGCTAACTCCACTTGCACACTATACGAACTTGGAAATTTCTTGAGAGTTTTGGCAGGGATTTGTGAGTGGATAGGGATGATATGAGGGGTGGTATATATAGGAAAAGCTAGGTTTTAGTGTAGTGAATGGGTGTATTAAAATTTATAATAAAATAGGTTTAATTGTGAATTTTATTGTGCTCTGTAAATGTGTAGAGTAAACAAATAATACTGAAGTTATGGGGGGAGTCCAAGGGTCTAGAGCAAAAGAAAAAATTAGGGTTTGGGCCAAGGAAAACCGGCAGCGCCGGCCGAACAGTGGATCTCGCCAGTCCATTCATGGGGTTGGGGGCTCGGATTCGTGCCATGTGTCCCTGACGCTTCAACTAGCCTATTTAACATGTTTGATTATTCTGTAACTTACCCTATTACGTGTGTTGCACGTATAGACTCTTGGGCTTCTAAAAGGTTAAAAGAAAATGAAACAAAAAGATAATGTGGCTGATGGGATTTGAACTCTGGTGCTTTGGTTCAGCAATGTAAGGCCTTACCAGTGAGCTACAATCTCTTTCTTGCTGTTCTAAATCAAAACAAATACTTATAGCTTTCACAAGAATTATAAATATCCCAATTGTACATTAACTTTAAATAAAATTTATGTACACTGAAATTGGTGTTGTTACAGTTACCCTAGAAATTAAAAGACTAGTCTAAGTTACGTATTTAGATTGCAGATTGATTTGAGTGGTATCTTCTCTTATCAGTTGCCTCGGAATTGCCGGAGATAATGATGCACCACTTTTCTCTCCCTAAATGTAGATCGTAAGTTTAAGGTGGAAATTATCAAATGATAATTATTTTTGAAAAAGACACAAATCATGTTCTACATGTGCAGCAGTTATCAATATTTTCCAAACTCATCAATTCATAAGATTTAAATCGACTAATAAGATATGACTATAACATGAATACACACTCGAACTTGATTTGAACTCGAACTCGATCTCGAATCCAAATCCGAACCTAACCTTAAACTTGAACACCTACCTTGACTCGACCCAGAATTGTAACTGACATCACTTGCGTTCTACTCGACTTACTCGACTTCATTCTTCATCTTTTGAAATCTATGGTTTCGATCAAGATATATTATAATCAACCAATCAAATCAACCAAGTGAATCTAACAATTATAATATATTCTACTCGGGGTGCTTGGGTAGTTACAAGTGTGAATCCAATGGAACTTCAGGAATCCCGTATTAACTTACTCGAATTCTATTTACTTGAATCTTAGTCGGGTCGACTCCTCCACAGCTTAGAATCTCGATACTAACATATGAAATGAGCCCGTGTTTCCTTGCTTCTGGAGCTTCACTCTTGAGCTCGTGAATACTTCTACGGTTGTATTGACATTCACACTTGGACTTAACATTAACATAGTTAGCATATAGAAACCTATAGGATATATACCCATGTTCACTTCCACACACTTTTATTCATCATTTACTTTATTTCATTTTATACTATACCTATAACTTTTTACATTTACCTTACCTTTGGGACTTACCGAGCGTTAGTTCACTGACGGGGATTCCACTCACTTTTATTTTCTTGAAATGTTCGTCATATACTGTTGAGACGGAGAAAGTGGACGCCACTAAGGAGGATTACGACCAGATCATTATTCAGGCTTGACTTAGCTTATCTTTTCTTTCAGTTTATGTATGATACATGTTTAGGCATTTCTGTTCTTCTATTTCCTTTTCAGTTGAACTCATGTATTGTAAATATTTTAAGTTTGAATGTAAATAAAGAATTTTGTTGAAAATTTTTTAGTCTCCATTTATTCTTGAATTGTGTATTTTTGTTTCAATACGCTTAGCATATTTATTTATGAAATAACTTTCAATTAATAAATATGTCGCGGGCTTGTCACGTCACCATTTCCGTCTGCTGGGAAGCAGGACGTAACATGTTTTATTTGTAACAACCCTAAATTTCCAATACAATTTTTTACAAAAAAATTTCAAAAAATCCATAAAGGGGTATTTTAGCCTGAGCACAAGTTATAAATAATTATTTTGCTTTTTAATTACAAGCTAAAAGAATGTAACAACTCCATTTTTAGTGTACAAAAGTTTGCTTTAAAATTAATGTATACTTGGGATATTTACATTTACTGTTACTATTTTAAGTAATTAATTAGCTCCATAATTACAAGAAGGAGCTTGTAGCTCATTGGTAATACCTTGCACTGCTGAACCAAGCCATCAAAGTTCAAATCCTATGCCCTACATTATTTTTGTATTTATTTTTTTAAAATCCTTTAGAATACCAAGAGTTTACACGTGCATATCTCACAAAAACCCCACTACACCCAAAGATGTAACATTTCCAGGAGTTAGATGAACCATCTGGGGGGATCCCGGCAGCCTGACTCGGCCGGGAATCGGCCAAATCGGCCTTGACTCGGTCTGACTCCGTCCTCAGACTGAGTCACGGCCAAGTCGGCCGATTCCGGTGACGACCCCAACATGAAAGTTGTGTCTTTTCATATTCTCTATGCACCTGCAAAATTTCAGCCTCAAACCATTTCTAGAACTTTTTAAAAACCCCAATTACTCCACTTTTAATACATTTTATTACATTTTATCACATTTTTATTTTAAACTTTTCACCTACCCTAACCCTAACCTAACCCTATAAATACACCCCCTACTCTTTACCCTCTCACCCTAAAATCCTGAGCCCACTTTCTCAAAATTTTTCCAAAGATCGTGTATTTTGAAAACAAGCTCAAGGCGAAGCTCCGACGAAATTCCGGCGGAACTTCCGGCGATCATCTTAGGAACTATCAGCGACGACGCAACACACCGACGATCTCTCTAGTTCTCTCTCACTCTCTTGAGTAATCTAAAACCCATAAGTCCCTTTTCTATCTCTCTTTTTCATTCTCAAAATATGAAGTTACAAAACCCGACGGAATCGGAACAAATCCGATTTCCGATTCGGTTTTCTATAAAATTCCACTTCTCACCAATACAATCATACCTAAACTTCATCATGTTGACTATTAAACACTAATCAAACAATTTGATCAAGTTTCGTCACATGAAATGATAGCTTTTTCAATTTATCGTATTTTTCACTTAAATACCACATTGTTTCAATCCTTCATTTAACCCCATCAAACTTGCTATACATTTAAAGTAGATCACGAGGTAACGACCTACCTCCTCACACACTCATATGCAACACCCCCGAGAACCTAGAATACGAGAAAATAAACATTTTCATTTAAATACCATATATTTAATAAAACCATTTCTAAAAGATTTAGTTTTGATACACTTTTTAGAAAAAAGTACCACTTATTATGAAAATACGATAAGTTGTGGACATCGGTCGTTTATCTAAACCTGATTTTGTGGTGTCTAGGCTAGGCAAGTGAGATAGGTAACTTTAAAAGGCCCGACTCACGGTGATTCGTGAGCGGATCCCTCCTTTCCTCACTTGTACTTACCTGGCCACAATTGGCGGTGAAGAGACGATTTGAGATATCTCACAACTTGTCGTCTGGACCAGTTAGGGATAGACTAGTTGAGTTAGGAGAATATAGAAAATACAATATGGAAAATATACACTTTTACAAATAAATACCATTTACTTCATAAAACCGTTTTCTAAAGGATTTAGTATTTACAATCTTTGCAAAGCGCCGCTACAACCCACTTTGGGGAACCCATTCGGGATGGTGCGGTTTATCGCACATCCTCGGGCTTAGTAGTGCGAGATTCAGACCTCCGCAAGGAGCATTCGATTTCGAAAGATTTAAAATACGACATCTTAAGAAAATGAGATTTTTTAGAATATAAAATATTTATTAAAATTATTTTTGTATAAATATATGTATATTTATCATTAAAATACCTATTTTATTATGATATAAATATTCCACCTTTTTCTAAAAATCACAAAAATAAATTTTATACTAAAATACTATGAATTCCAAATAAATCAACTTTACAAATAAATACCTTTATTTATGAAATTAGGATATTTTCACTAGAAATATCACAATATAAAATCCACCTTCATTACAACTCTAAATATGAATAACGAATACTTAAGGTGTATTTTGAAAAGTATATAAAAGTATTTTTATATAAAACCCCCTCAAGTTTTATAAATTTTCCTAAGAACCCTAGCAAATTATAGGTAAGAATTAATCAAGACTTCGATTTATATTTCTAATTGTCTGACTCGGGTTTGAGTCTGATTATATTTGACTTGAATATGATTCAAGTACAATCTACAATCTTCAATATTACAATTCAACATGAATTCATGAATCCAATTATCAATCTATACAACTTGACTGAACCGAACCATGGATATACATTCCATTTACATGGTTCTCCAGTTATTCCATTTACATGATTCTACGGTTACATCCGTTTACTGATATCATGGTTTCGGTCAGTCTTTCAATTATACACTCAATTCAATTTACAGTACAAAACAATACAAATAAAACACTACGGGGTTTAAGGGGTAGATTGGTACGGAAGGTGTTAAAGGTGGACCGAGACGGTAAGATTAAGACACCTAACATGAATCCAATTGCCGTTGTTCCGGGTTGTATAACGGAGCCTTGTACTTCCATTTGCCCTGGTCTCTAGCATACTGAGACCCCTCTCGTATACACTGGTATTCTTCTGTACCAACCTACAAACAACAGCGTTATTACAACATTACAATAATATAATACAACATTAAAAGCTACTCTCTCTCTCTCTCTTCTTTTCTACTTCTCCCTTATCTTTGGGACTTACCAAGCGATCTGTTCGCTGACGACATTCTATTTCTTTCTTCTTTGAATGTCGTCAAGTGGTTTGGACCCGATAGAGATCGAGCCATCTGCGGAAGACTTGGATCAGCTTGCTAAAAAACCAGAGCTCTAGTTTCATTATACATTTTCCATTCAGTACTTTTCATTTCCTGTCATGCCATTGTTTAGGCATCATTTTTATTTCAGTTGTATTTCCTTTTCATGCATTGTACAAAAGAATGTTAATAAATAAAAGTTGCCGTTTTTATTATACCTTGCCTCTTGTGTATTTTCTTTTATATTGCTTAGTTACGCTTAGCGTATTTGCTTCTGAGTAAATATGTAGCGGGCCAGTCGCGTCCCCTTTGCCGTAGAATGGGAAGCGAGGCGTGACAGGTTTTGATGGCCCATGCAGGTCCCTCGATAGTAGGTCTATGATTCGAGGACAAACCATTGTTCTAGATAGGAAGGATGTCGGGTCTCGGTCCTTGCTCACGGCACAAAGTGCTACATGGAACAAAATGTCATACCAAGTGGTGGGGGCCACTTCTTGAATTTAAGGGGTCCATCTCTTGAATCCATAGGACGTACTCTAGAACAATGGGATCGAGTCCCTGAAACACATTCAGAAAGAGGACCGGACTGCATTATAAATGTACTGATACTACCCTCAATTATATAGGCGTCTTTTGGGATGAACCGACACTTCAAAGTTTGCTGAACTCCAAAGTTAAGCGTGTTCAGGCTAGGAAAATCCTTGGATGGGTGATCTCTTAGGAAGTAACCCCTTCTCGGGTTCGATTCACTTCAAAGGAAAAAACCGTGCAGTTTCGGCCAGAGCGGACAATACTATGCGGATTGGGGCGTGGAGCGTTACACATACCAAGAGTCGTATATTGAAATGATAAAAGAAAGGAAACTAAAATCCGAGCTAAGCTGAGAAGTGTGAGAAGCTGGCCTTTGAGGTTTCCTGCTCAACTGCTGCTGCCTGGTCTACTTCTAGATCTAACTGACATTTCAAAAGGAACATCCGTCAACGAGCTTGGCTCAGGTATGTCTTTCAAGATTACATTTTTAATATAAACAGAAATAGAGCATGAAGCATATTGTAAACATGAAGCAAAAATACAGGAATAAGAGATATGCAATGTTGGCTATAGTGCCCTCAAGTCAATTATTGAATCGCAGGCACACGATTGCGATGGTTGAGGGAGGACCTATACGGATAGAACAGTCTTACTCAAGATGATAGTATGCTATTTGGTTTGTCTTTATCATCATGTACAGGCTTTATGTGGTATTACAGATCACTATTACATATTGATAGAGCCCATAGGATTCTTGCTTGACTACCAGCATTATGATGATGATCATATATGTGGGAGCTGGGTGGTCTATAAGCACATCCTTAAAATGTCCCTAATCGTGGGAGTTTCGAGGCTGAGCATCGATACTCCAGAGTAGACCAGTGTATACTGATCGAGACACCGACGAGGGGCGGTGGCCAAGGTCTCACAAGCCATTGGTGTTAGTTAGTTCACCTAAGATAGTATATAGGTGCTCATTAGGTTATGAGTACACTGGACGGACTCGCCGGGAACCTGCTAGTTGGTAGTATACCTATTGTCAGATAGCAGTTCCCAGGTGACATGTGTACAGGTTAGTGTGTCGACCTAAGATCGTCATTTGTCTCGTATAAGTTCCCACTGTGCTTTGATTATTACCCTACCATGGCTCAAAGGAGTCGTGCAAACAGGTTTTAGTTGTGTACAGTCCCGAGCCACATAGAGTCAGTGAGCGGATCGTCGGGGATTCGTCTCTCCCGATATTGGGGGTTGATGTCGCGCGGTGCATGGGTGGCCATCACCAGAAATACTTGGCCAAGGTAGTCGAGAATTACTGATTTGGATCGGTAGTTTCTAAGTTGGTGATGTGCTTCATACCGACACGAAATGTTGCGTTATTAGGGGTATGACTTTATCCACCCCCTATACTCGATATGCGATACTCTTAGACGAACAGACCGGACTGTACGGATATTGTCACGGACAGGATCGGTAGGGGCCAGGATGAGTTTACTTGTCGGCCTCCCTTTCGCTCAATACCTGGGTAGCTGTTACGTACAGCCAGTGCCGCTGACGTGCTTATGGTTAAACCCACTGTCAGCGTATTGACGAGTCTTTAGAGTCCCACACAGAGAGTTTCCCTGCTTCGGGCGAAATGATGTAGAGGCCGTATGGTTTTACTGCAGCGTTCGATCATATACGTGCACTTGTGCACGTATCAGAATTCGGACGGATAATACTAATGGTTTTGGTTTAAACCGGATTCTAGTATTATATTGTTGAATTATTTTCGTCTCATTGTATTCGTATTTTTCGAAATACGGATACGGGTGTGTATATACGGATAAGGGGTATTCTTGTAATTTATTACAATGTGCTTCTAGAAGATGCCACCTCATTTAGTTTTAACCATTTAGGATTAAATAGTTAATTAGGTGGAGAGGATAAGGTGTTGTATGCAATTATTGTGGCATGGCTTTGTAGTGACTTGTGGTCACTATTCAAGCATGCTTGTTTTTCGTTTGTTGTGAGATATTTTGTTGACTTGAGATATTTTGGGTTGACTTAAGATATTTTGGAGACTTGAGATATTTATTGGATGCTTCATTATTTCTCACAACACACAACACAACAAAAAGACTTAGCCATTTTTCTTGAGTTGTCTCTCACTCTCATCCTCAAACTTCTTCTTCTACCTCCACCCTTCATGTCTCATGTGTTGAGAAACCTAGGGTGTTATGAGACAAATTAATCCATCATCACACTCTACATCCTTTAGGCTATCTAGTTTAGTGATCTAGGTACCCTAGTTATGTCGGCTATTAAGATGGGAGCCCAGAATACAAATCCTCAGGTGGATCATCTTCGATGGAGGGAGACCGGAGATCAAGCTTGATTATGGAGGCCCTAGGAGCTTGGGAAGGTAGTTGAAGACCGAAAGACACGGATCAATTCGGTATAACCATTCTAAACTCCTTTCTTTATAGTTTTCTAGTCAAGGGTTAATGGTAGATCCGTGTAGCGGGTTGTGTTAGCGCCTGTTTAGAAAAATTTTGGTCCGCAATCGGTCAGGGCGCTTGCATAACCCAACATGGTATCAGAGCCAACCCATTAACCCCTTACTATCAGTTTTAGACAATGTTAAACTATCGAAACCGAAACAACTCCGAAACAATACTCCGAATGTTCCAGTTTCTATCGATTTTTCCTAGTCTTCAATTTTTTTTAAAATAATTGCAGAAGGCTATATATGTTGTAACTAGAACACCACAAAACCCGAGCCCCAAATTCCAAAGAAAAACCGGCGAGATTGGGATAAAAACCGACCTGGCCAGTTTTTTAATTGTTCTGGGTCTCGATATTTTTTGGGTGCTCTGATCTCTGGAATATCTAGTTTTTGGTATTGTTTGTTTTTTCCCATGTTGAATATTCTGTTATCTTTTGTTTTGGGCAATACGGAGTGTTTCGAAGTCGCTATTTTAACGTCGTTTATAGTTTTCAGTACATGCATTACTATCTGCGGCCGTGAATGTCATTAGAGCGGTACAACTCGTCTAATTGCTATATGTCTTTTAGACGGGATTGCGAACATGACATTCACGTTGATATTCTGTGTTGTGCTGTGGTTGTGGTTGGATCGTCATGGTGGATAGCTAGTGGTGTAATGGTACTACGGTTTAGATTCATTTGTACATTTGATATTGCGGGGTGAGCGTCCGACATGTGGACTGCTGTCTCTGCCAGTTTGTATATTATTTGTTTGGGGCACGACCGGTTTGAGGTCGATGTCACCCTTATACATATTATCTTTTTCTGTACTAGGATTACCCTAAGGCGGAGTGCATGAATAGCCGGGTTCTAGAGGGCAACGGGTCCGCATCTCATGGCGTTGAGACGGAGGGGACCTTACTCCAGAATTGGCGGGCCATTTTCCGCACTCATAGGGGGTATAGGTTGACCCACGGAGGGGTGCCCAAGTTACCAGATTCGTTGAAGTGCTGGGTGTCCCACTCACGTTGTTGATTAGGGTTGCCTCGCTTCTGGGATTGGCGGGTAACTTGCCACACTCGTAGGGGTCTAGGTTTTCATTGCACAGGCTATCCACACGACAGGGAACATCGGGTCTAATTTTCGGCTCAAGTGAAACCCGAGGCTCCAAGATTATCTACCACTCTGTGCTGTTGGCTGAGATTCTGTGATGTTGCTTTATATCATGCCAGAGACGACTGTTATATATATTTATATATATATATATATATATACACACTAGTAGATGTTGTATATGTTTTGCGACTGCGGTAGTGCAGCTCCCTCTCTGTCGTTAGTTAAGTAACCTAACGGGTGATGACGGGGCCCAGTGGCGAATGCAGATGGCATATTCGTACAATTTATTTTCGTTCCTTTTTGTGGTGTGATATGTTTAATTGATGGGATTGCGTTAATTCTGATCAATGCAAGGAAAACAAACCTATATGATATTGTTGGAATCAAGTTTTTTTAAAAACTGACATTACAGACGTTCTCTTTTGCTTTGCATAGTGGTATTCAGTTGGGAATATCCTGCACCTTATTCGATGAGGTAAAGGCCGAGATCCCTTCATCGGAAGTGACCCCTTGGGCAGAAGTTTTCATCAACGTAATAACTTCACTATAGTCGATTCTTTTGCTTTGCACAGTGGTATTCGGTTATGAATATCTAGCACCTCATTCGATGAGGAAAGAGCCGAGATCCCTTCACCGGGAGTGACCTCTTTGGAAAAATTTTGCGCCACTATATATTTGTAAAACCACTCGGTTCCTTCAACGATATCAAATTCAGTATATTAAAGGTTTTTCCCCAAAAACCAGCCGTAGCCCTCCGTCATTTCAGATAAGTGGCAGTTAGTATTCGTGCTATGTACGTTGGTCTCTATCAAGGCATAGTGAACGGTAGCTGAATGTTACTTATCTGTTGTATCTTAGGATGCGATTAATTAGGACAGTCGCATAGCCACTTTGATCTCTATCAAGGACTTATGCGGATGGGTCTAAGTTAATCCAGGACAATGATGGGTTGAACTTGACTTGCGACTTATGGTACGTTGGTCTCTATCAAGACCATTTGACGCTTGGGGTAAAAATCACATCGGGAGTTTCAAACATACAGGAAACTTGTCAGGCATGTGCATACTTTCTAGAGTATGGTGACTTGAGTGGATTCCATCAAGTTATCATGCGATGATAGTTGGATCCCGATTCCTACTGATGAGTAGGTTTACTCCTCGGGTGATTTTAGATGATCCCGACTAATTCTCCTTTTGGGTTTGGAGGAGAATTCGAGGAAACAGTAGGAGACAACCTGATTAGATAAAGTGATTAACTATTCTGATCTAAGTTAGAGTACATGCTGAGTGTTTCTTTTCTCTCTCTTTGGCAGCGACCATGGCCCGACACTAGACTAAAACCCATGAACCAAGTTAACCGAACCTTCTTAAAACATTTTGGCTTTTGGATTGTCACGGAGTCGCATATATCATTGCCACTTCTACATCACCTTTGCATTTCTCCAGAACACCCCGTATCACTATGAAGATCCATATTTATTGGATAATCCATCGTATAGTTACATACGAACTCGAAGGAACTTGTTCCAGTTCGAGAATGGATTCTGGTTTAGAAGAAATTGAATAGGATTATTCGATTTTCTTTTCCCTTTACCTTCTTTCAGGTTGCAAGGGCTCCTAGGATTAGGATAGGGTATACCTATTGCGCTTATTGGATAGTTTTCTTCCAAACTTTAGGCTGGTGCTGAAAGGTATGGAAGGGAGAAAACCAATTAGCTTAAGTATGGTGTGTAGAAGGTAATAAGGAAAGACATAGTAAGGGATTAGAATAAAGGCAAAAGGAAATTGCGACTGCTATCATTCACGACGAAATTACGTATACCCCTGCCACTCCTACATCTGCTTTGGATTTCTCCAGAACACTTTGTATCACTACGAAGATCCATAATACTTGGATATGCCATCATATAGTTACATACGAACTGACTTGTTCCAGTTCGAGTATGGATTCTGGTTCAGGAGAAATAGAATAGGATTATTCAGTTGTCTTTTCTCTTCACCTTCTCTCAGGTTGCGAGGACTCCTGGTATTAGGAGAGTACATCTATTGGGATTATTAGATAGTCTTCTTCCAAACCTTAAGCTGATGCCGAACGGTAGGAAAGGAAGAAAATCAATTAGCCTAAGTCTGGTGTACAGAAGGTAACAAGTAAAGACATATAAAGGGATTGGAGTGAGGGCAAGGAAATATACTGTTATTGTCATGAATAAGGATAGTGGAAGAGGCATTACTAGGAATACCAGGTTGCCCCTTCGAAACATTTTCATGTTTCAGATTTACTGTGCGATGTTAAGTGAAAATTGTTTTCCCAATTAGATTTTAACTCCAGGGTATGTATTTACCAGGTTTGATTCTCACATCTGTATGGCGTTACAGATGATGAGTGGGAGTAAGATATTGGGAATTGGGTGATAAGATCCTCAATACATATCAGAATTCTTTATAATTGGTGATATTTAAGGAAATCACCTGGGTTTTGCCGAACGGCAAATATTTGGTTTTGAATATCCGTTGTTATGCACCAATTTCAAACCGATATATCTGTAGGTTTATTTTATAAAGTGATATATAACTTTTTTATATTATATCTATGACATTTACCAATATCAGTTGGTGATTAGGTAAGGTGTATTCAAGAGCGGTGTAATTTTTCTTCACCATAGCATAGTTTTCAACCTACGACGCACAGGGTTTGAGTTATTGAACTCAGGGGACTTATACAAAGTATTGTATGTTGTCCGGTGTCCGTAAGGACAAAGGGGTTGGTACTCATACTATATTATGTTTACTCATGACTTCTTTAGTTCTAAACAAGTATTTCGTTGAAATACAAGATCCGGATTTGGAGAAGTTATAGGTATAAGAATGAAGTAGAGAACCATATGTTGCAAGACAAAGGGTTGGTACTCATACTATATTCTCTTTACTTTTGACTTCTTTAGTTGTAGGCAAGTATTTCGTTGAAATACATGGTCCAATTTTGAGAAGTTATAGGTATAAGGATAAAGTAGATAACCATTTGTTGGAAGTATCGGGATTCTTTGAGATAATCGAAGATGTAGATACTTGTTCTAGGTATTCCGTTGTAAGTAATTGTTTTGAGAACTTTTTTCTCTATCAGGTTACTCATATGTGGATGCACTCCTAGATGAGTAATGTTGCTTGGCCTTCTTCCATTTGGTTGATATGCACTGGAGACAGCTGCATAATTTTGAATTTGGTTCCAATTAAATTAGAGCATTTGTTTCTATATGATATATAGAATCAATTCATATCTTAACGATGTTGAGCTATGGAGTTGTCCAGCTGATGTTTAAAACCAGATTCCGAATAAGCTCAAGGCATATTTCAGTAATGGCAGTTTGTAGGTTATCCCGGTCTTTGACGAGGGTTAAATTTCTACCATCAGGAAAATCAATAGTTATATTGTTCTTGACTCACCACAGTTTTAGTAAAATGGATTCTTTTCAGAAAACATTGGTGGGAGTATGGTAGAACTGGAAGTGATTCCAGAACCAAAAACGATTACTGAAAATTTAGTAGAACCTAAAGATTCAATTGGATTCGACATTCCATTAGCCATTCCGCAGATTTGGTGGGTAACCTCAGACACCCGAGAGATACTTTGGTCTTCTAAGGGACGGTGATATGGAGGTTCTTGTTTACTCAAACTTGCCATTGCTGCTGTTCTAGACTATAAGACCCGGCAGGAGGATGAGTATAATGTCGTTCTAAACTAGCTTTAGAAGTGCATGTGTATATGACTCTGCCAGAAGGTTCTTGTAGTCAATGGGAGCAGCGGAAGCAGAGTGGGGAAGTAGCTTATGTCTATTTATAGACTAAAGCAGGTATAGCGGAAATAGATCATTTATTTTTGATGTGACAGTCATAGGTTTTGACTTCATCAGAATAGGAGATGGATCTGGTAAGAAGGTAGTAGAGAGTGATGTCTAGGTATTTGGATGACATGCACTTGATAGGAAGTGATATTCCTATACTACGATCGGTTATATACTGTGGTTGTCGCAAAGTGTTTCTCCATATGGGATATGGATAAAATATCGGGGATTCTGGTTACTAGATCTATGGTTTTAGATCTAGATTTAGGAAGTGTCCCAATTTGGGTACTTTGACATTATTCTAAAGTGTTTTAGAATGGACGACTCCTGGCGTGGTGGTGTACCCGCAGGTGATGGAGTCACCCTCTCTAAAGATGTCTTCTAGACTGATGAGAAGAGGGATTTGCATGATTGGCATATCACTTGCTTAGGCAATTGAGTCAATCATGAGATGTCAAGTACCACACAAGATTTTGCTTTTGCACTAGTTGCAATAAGCATATATTAATCCAATCCTGGAGAAACATTGGGAAGCGGTTATGAATATAAGTGGATGTTCTTGGGATATGGTAATGGCAGCCTCCTTCGGGAGACGGTTATCATTTCAGGCTTCCAAGGTGACCTGGATGACAGATTGGCTGTCTAAGTTATAGTTTTCCCTTTTTTTGAGGGACGTTATGTTGGACAGGTGGTCCAAGCGGATACTGTGGAAGATATGGCGTAGGATACTGATTAAATTCAGTGGATGATACAGTCTAAAAAGTTTGTTGGATTTGTGGTTCATTTATGCACTGGGTCCCATCAGATATCCAGAAATTCTAAGATAGGTATTGCTCATTTCGGGAGATGGTCTTTCTCCGCGAAGTTGGGATATAGAGAGATATAGAAAGAAATATTGGAGCGAATCCACTCACTGTGGCTGTTTCTCGAACACAATAGTTTCACAAACGAGCTTTGCGAAACTGATTAGTAGAGAAGTTGGGTGTTCGGTATCGCATGAACTGTGAGTATGCGACACCGCAATAATTAGCCTTAAATGCAAGTGGGAGATTGTTGGCTATAGTGTCCTCAAGTCAATTATTGAATCGCAGACACGTGATTGCGATGATTGAGGGAGGACCTATACGGATAGAACAGTTTTACTCAAGGTGATAGTATGCTATCTGATTTGTCTTTATCATCATGTACAGACTTTATATGGTATTACAGATCACTATTACATGTTAATAGAGCCTATAGGATTCTTGCTTGACTACCAGTATTATGATGGCGATCATATATATGGGAGCTGGGTGGTCTATAAGCACATCCTTAAATGTCCCTAGTCGTAGGAGTTTCGAGACTGGGCATCGATACTCCAGAGTAGACTAATGTATACTGATCGAGACCCTGACGAGGGGTGGTGGCCAAGATCTCATAAGCCATTGGTGTTAGTTTGTTCACCTAAGATAGTATACAGGTGCTCATTGGGTTATGAGTACACTGGACGGACTTGCCGGAAACCTTCTAGTTGGTAGTATACATATTGTTAGATAGCAGTTCCCATGTGACATGTGTACAGGTTAGTCTGTCAACCTGAGATCGTCATTTGTCTCGTGTGAGTTTCCACTGTGCTTTGATTACTACCCTACCACGGCTCAAAGAAGACGTGCAAATAGGTTTTAGTTGGGTACAGTCCCGAGCCATATGGAGGCAGTGAGCGGATCGTCGGGGATTCGTCTCTCCCGGTATTGAGGGTTGATGTCACACAGTGCACGGGTGGATATCACCAGAAATCCTTGTCCAAGGTAGTCGAGAATTACTGATTTGAATCAGTAGTTTCTCAGTTGGTGATGGGCTTCATACCGACACGAAATGTCGCGTTATTAGGGGTCTGCCACCCCTAGACTCGATATGCGATACTCTTAGACGAACAGACCGGACTGTACAGATATTGTCACGGACAGGCTCAATAGGGGTCAGGATGAGTTTGCTCGTCGGCCTCCCTTTTGGTCAATACCTAGGTAGCAATTACGTACAGCTAGTGCCGCTGACGTGCTTGTGGTTAAACCCACAACCATCGTATTGATGAGTCTTTAGAGTTCCACACAGAGGGTTTCCCTGCTTTGGGCGAAACTATGTAGAGGCCGTATGGTTTACGGCAGGGTTTGATCATATGCGTGCACTTATGCACGTATCAGGATTCGGACGGATAATACTATTGGCTTTGGTTTAAGCCGGATTCTAGTATTATATTATTGGATTATTTTCGTCTCATTTTATTCGTATTTTCGGAATACATGTTCTCGCCAAAAAACTTTTGAGCAAAAGAGCCCAAGGTATCAAATGGCAGCGATACGTTTAAGAAAATGCGAACCAGTATTTTCCAGGCTATATTTTGACAAACTCCCGAATGTGAAACAACTAAATTTTGATGGAATCAAAAGTTTCTCGAAAAATCCTTCGATTTGATATATTATGGGTCTTATAATTCATCCGGGATCAAAAGTTATGAGGCATCACGTGCCCACACGTGACCGGGCATCACGTGCCTACACGTGACCGGGCATCACGTGCAGACACGTGACCATTTATAGGCAAAGCCTGTAGGCACTGAATAAAATAAATAATTGGAAATAATTAATCAGTGGGGTCACGTGCCAACACGTGATAGGCTCTTAAACCTTTTGAAACAATAGAATTAAATTCTAATTAAATAATTAATCAGTGGGGTCACGTGCCAACACGTGATGGGTTCCTGAGCCCTCTAAACCAATAGAATTAAATTCTAATTAATTGGTCAATCAGTGGGGTCACGTGCTAACACGTGATAGGCTCTTAAACCTTCTGAACTAATAGAATTAAATTCTAATTAAGGGAAATCAAAAACCCTAGTTGGAAAAATATTTCTCGAGATCTTTCCAAACAAAAAGATTGTGCTCTGTAAAGTGGAGCACCGTTGTATTAAAAATCCAATGGTGATTAAAAATCACCAATTTATAGAAAGATTCCATACAAGGAAAGATTTCACTGAAATTTGCCAGGAATAACAGATAAAAGATCTTTTGGATTAAAAATCCAATGGTGAATAAAATTCACTGAGTGATCTAAAAGATCATATTGGTTATAAAATCAATTAAAATCTTTCAATGAAAGATTGACTAAACAAACTGGTTCTTTTCTTTCTCCTATAAATAAAAGCCAAGAGGGAAGAAAAAATGATACAACAACAACAGAGAGAGAAAAAAGAAGAGAATTTAATTCTCCAGAGAGAAAGAAGGTTTCTTGAGAAAAGAAAGAAATCCTCGGTGAGAGATCATAAGCTCCACAAAATAAAAAGAGAATTTAATTCTCAAACTAAGAGTTTAACTCTTCTGAATAAGAATTTAGTTCTTCCTTTGGTTGATGATCTGCAGAAGCAGATCTTCCCATAAGTTGAGAATTTAATTCTCATCGGGAAGATTCTGCCATGCAGATCCAAAACTTAGAGAGAGAATTGAGTTTGAAGAATTTAATTCTTCCAAATACTTGGGAATTTAATTCCTCCAAATACTTAGGAATTTAATCCCTCTAACAGAAACAGGGTTTAACCCTTAAAACAAGAACTTAGTTTTTCCTCATGGTTGAAAATCTGCAGAAGCAGATCTCCCCATAAGTTGAGAATTTAATTCTCATCAGGGAGATTCTGCCATGCAGATCCAAACTTAGAGAGAGAGTTGGGTTTAAAGAATTTAATTCTTTCAAATACATAGGAATTTAATTCCACTGAACAGAACTAGGGTTTAACCCTATACAAGAATTTAATTTTTAAAAACAAGAGACTTAAAGCTCTCCATGCACGTAAAGATCAAGTATCCAACATGATCATGTGGTAACACGTGACTCTTCATCCCAACGAACAAAAAGGAATGAATAACGCATACTCACGTGCCCCTACGTGACCCTTTAACAGACTCCTCAAAATGAGAAAGAACAAGTCTAGAGGCAATACCTCACATGCTCCTACGTGACCCTCAAAATAAAGGGAACAAAGCCAAGAGCAGTACTGATTTTGGGCGCCCTCACGTGACCCTTAATAAACACTCTAATAATCAATGCATGGGTACTCATCACGTGCCCACTCGTGATGGCCGTTAAGATAAAGTGTTTAACACTTATCTGAATATTCTGAGAACAAAATAAAGGAAGTCTGGCCCCATCTCCTCACGTGACCCCATGTGACCAACTCAATTTTAGTGTTTAACACTACTTTAAGTGCTTTGTCCTTAGTGTTTAACACTATTTTCAGCACATCACGTGGGAGCACGTGATCGCCAAATATTCTCTAGTGTTTAACACTTTTTAAAGCCAAGTTTAGCCCAAATTGGCAAAATTTTCCAGAGTCAAATCTCCCCTTCAAATGAACCTTAAAATTCAGAGCTATAATGAATGGTTAATGCTCAGCTAAAGACAAAATGTTGTCAGAGTCCCAAACCCCTGTCTAGCATTGCTAAATAATGGGATGGCTGAACCCAGACAAATGTTCAACAGTCCAACAAAAGGCCGACATTTCAAATCTACTTGGACTTAGCCCAAGTTGGCCATAAGTCCTCAATTCAGATTTAACCGAGCCAATGTGCTCATAATCTAATTAATTGATCTTAGTTCCAAATTGGACTACAGATTTCCCAATCAACTTTGGTTCAAGGGTACATCTCTTCCTCCTTTGATATTTGTCGTTGTAATCCTTCAACGTCTTCAGATAGGTGACGGGTCCCGATAACCAATCATTCCATAGACCGTGGGGTCCTTAAACTCATGGACTATGATGTCCTTAATCTGGACTGTGGGGTCCTTAAGCCCATGGACTATGATGTCCTTAACCTCGGATTGTGGGGTCCTTAAACCCATGGACTATGATGTTCCTAAACTCTATAGACTATGATATCCTTAATCTCGGATTGTGGGGTCCCTTTAAACCCACGAACCATGATGTCCTTAACCTCGGACTGTGGGGTCCTTAAGCCCATGGACTATGATATCCTTAACCTTGGACCGAGATGTCCTTAAACTAACATTGGACCACCATGTCCTTAAACTGGTAATCGACCGTAATGTCCTTAAACTAAACAATAGAGCCCAAATGCTCTTTTGTTGGATCTAAATGATCCTATTAAGTAGATCTTAGTCTAAAAATTAGACTAACGTATCCTTAACATACGTTTAAGTTGATCTTAGTCTCAAATGAGACTAACGTATCCTTAAACCTAAACCCAAACCAAATCTAAGAAAATACGGATTTGGACTAATTCATGCCCTATGGGCGATAACATAAATTAGTCTCCGTATACAATCCATGGGCAACCAAAAACAAAACAAACACACACGACACGAAGCGACCACCTGGAGAAGGAGAAAGTTGTTACCGCGATGCGGTAGTGTAATTAACTGCAGGGGCTTATGCCTGCAAGGAAGAGCGTCCCCACAATCAAAAACCCCTCAAATGAGGGGGGATCTGACGAAGTCTGCTATATTGGCCGCATCCGTTTAAACCTTCGATACACGGTGTCATAAATCAACTTGGCATCTTCGGAGAGGTGGACGGATAGCACCAAATAGCATCTTCCCCGAATTCAGGCGAGACGAACCTACGCAGTCGTGTCTCCGTGTTTTGGCGGGGAACAGATTCTGGCATGCCCGGTGGGTCCTTTTTCTCTTTCCACTCCACACTTCATGTGTCGTGTTCGCGAACGAATCGCTGTTTGCTATAGTTTCCTGTGGACTCGAGGTACTAAGATTTGGTGTTTTGCTCCGTGCAGAAAACAGAAGATCAATGGCTTCAAATTGCACTAACTGCAACTGCAACTCTCGCTCCGTCTCGTCCGGAGGAGTGACTTACGGGCCCCAAGCGGCCTCCATTTTCGCTATGACGGTGAAACAGGTGACTCAGGCCACCACTGGATTGTTCTTCGGGACCATGATCCCGCCAACAAGCTCTAACGCTCCTGTACCATCACAAGAAGCTCCAAAGAAGTCGGTCTTTGATCGGCTTACCACTACTGCGGCCCCTCTTAACGGGTCGCCCAAACCAAGCGCCCCAGTTTTCAGCAGACTAGGCCAAAGCTCCAACAGGCCCGTAAATAAGCCCGCAATACCAGAAGGCGTTATCCCGAAGCGGATAGCCATTCCTACTCCCGAAGTCACCAAGGTGGCTTCTCCTGCTAAGGGATCGGTCTTCACAAGACTGGCCGTTTCAGCTTCCACTCCGGGTGAAGTAACCAAAGCCGTTTCCCCTGCACGAAAATCGACTTTTTCAAGATTGGCCATCCCCTCTCAACGGGCATTGGTCTTTGACAGGCTAACGACGACAACGACCCCTCATCAAAGCAGGGGGCATGAAGAAGCTCATCCAACAGCGGAGGTGATCCCGGCCGCACGACATGCTCGACGTCGCTACTAGCGCCAAGTAAGGAAGGCTGGGGGTAGCTCTCCTTCTGGATTAACTCCACCAGCTCCAATGGTGGAAGTTGATTCTGCTGTTCCAACCTGGAACAGCTTTGAACTACTTAACATGGTGCGCAGGAATTCGCCGACGGCCGTGCTGAAGAGATCTCCTCCACCCATAGAGAATGCTACAAAGGTGAAGCTAGAGCAGCCCCCTCAGCGGCCGTCCTCTAAAATTTATAAAGTTTGGCGACAGATTCAGGACTCGGTGATTGATCAAGATTACTCTCGCCCACAGAAAAAGGTGAAAGTTCAGCGAGAAGAGAACCACCCTCAAGCCACAGAAGGTGACAGCTACTTGGGTGCCCACTGCAACGGCCCTCTCAACCTCGACCGCTTACAAGAGGAAAAGGCCGGAGAAAATCCCCGAGTCTGCGACGAATCACAAGACCGCTGAACCTAAACGCCCTAAGTCTGGGGGCATGGTGGTGCATACCGTCTATATGGCATCCGAAAAAGAGGAAAGCCGTGCTTCTACGGGTCATCGACCGCTTACGTGATCCGTGACAAAATCCCAGGAGCAACAACAGAAGCTTCAGGAAATGTTGACGCAAATGGCCGTACTCACAGGGCCAAAAGAAAGACCGGAAACGTCGTCGGAGTAACATTAAGAACAAGAAACTGATGTTGATTTCCTCCGCAGAATCCTCGAAAAGAAGGATAAAGAGGCAGCGGAACAAGCTGCCAACATAAAAAGAATGGCGTTCTTATTCCAAGACATGGTCGGGATGATGTACAGCCGGATCCTCCAGTTGAAGATCCTCCGATTATCCTCGAAGATGACCGAGCGGAGACGTCAAACCCTCTTCCAACTTGTTCAGCAGCCAAAGAGGAGACCATCTCGAAAGCTGCCCTGGATGATTACATCGCTCAGCAGATACGAGTTCACCAGGAGAATGAAGCGGCTGGGCAAATTGTTAAAACGGGACGATCCTATCCGGGTTGGTACGACCAAATAAAGTACCCGCCGGGATACACGATCCCCAAATTCCACGTATACAAGGGGACGGGAAATCCGCATCAGCACGTCGCTCAATTCAGAGCCTTATGCGGCAACACTGGAGGTGATGATAAGCTACTGCTCCGCCAGTTTGTTGGCAGTTTGTCGGAGACGGCATTCGAGTGGTATTCCGAACTCCCAAATGACTTTGTCAAGACATTCGCAAAGATGGAGTTGCTATTCACCCAGCGTTTCGCGAGTGTTAGTGAATGCACCCCAATCACGGCATTGATCAATGCCAGAGTGAAGCCTGGAGAAACATGGGTCCAGTATGCAATACGGTGGCGGAATCTATGGTCGAAGTGCGAGCAGCGCATCGAAGAAGCGCCTGCGGTAGGCATGTTCGTGGGTATTCTTGACCTTCAAGCGACCATATCCCAATTCATGATGTTCTTCAAGCCGACCACCTTCCAGGCCTTGATTGATAAGCTGGCCCAAATAGACCAGATGGGCCATAGGCCTTCCTCTTCAAAGACGAAGCCTTGGAATGAAAAGGGCAAAGGGAAAGCAACCTTCGTCGCCAACGCTCAACAACAACCAAGTGGCCCGAGACCGGTTGTTCGCCAAACCAACAAGCGGCAATCCCTCGATGAGAAGTTGAGACGTTCTTACTCGATTCCCCGAGATAAAACAAGGAAACTGTTTGAACTGGCAATGCGCAATGGGCTCATCACTCTACCGAGTCGAGACACCCAACGCGACCTAACGACGTCAACGATCCTAATTACTGCCCCTACTACCGAGTATTGGGCCATCCGATCGAAAACTGCTACGTCTTCAAAAACTTGGTTGAAGACCAATACCAACATGGCAAGTTCGCGCTATCCGAAAACTGGAAAGTGAATCTGCCACAACAGCACACTCCTAAAAGGATGGACACACCGGGGGCATCGTGCTCTTTTATAGAAGAAGCTCCATGGGAGGTCGCTCTTTCAACCAAGACGAAAAAAATGCTGAAGGATCTTCACACATGCCTGGTAATCAGGTGGAAAAGCCCGCTAGAGCTTGAGAGCATTGAGGGAATGCTAAAACCGCGCCCGATTCTGAGAATTGGTAGCGATGGTCAAAACGCTCAGGCCCAACCGTCAAAGTCTTCAAAGAAGAATAAAAAGCCCATAAAGCCCGATGACAAGCGCACGGATCTGCAAAAGCATATTGATGCGCTAGAGGAATATAACCAGAAGGCGCGGACCCCGGTCACACTCCAAGAATTTCTCAACAATATCCTTGAGAGCGGAGATAACGGCAATAACGACGGGGATGACTCGTCAGAAGAATCTGAGGACTATGTGGCAAGTTGCCACATGATCTCTCATTCGGCGTTAACTAACAAAGAAGCTCACTCGGCGTCAGAAGATAATGTAGAGGAGCTGGGGGCAGGATCAATGCCAAAATCCTTGGAACCGTCAGACGAGATGAGCTACATGCTACTGAACGAAGCCCGTTAAAAGAGCAAAACTAATCAAGAACGCCAAATGACCCTATTCGAAGGGGCCAGGCGTCGGCGTCAAGTTGGAGAAGCCGTGATAGGGATGGGTCACAAAACACTCCAACCATATCAAATCATTCCCTAAATGGGCGCATTCCACATCAGCGTCAGGTATCCCGTCATGTGACAAATGCACGTGCATACAGGGTAAACAACGGACCGAAACATCCCTAAACTAACGATGGACCGCAATGTCCTAAAACTTGCAACTGACCGAAACGTCGTTAAACTACTACAAACCCGCGGCGTCCCCAGGCTAACGTGGTAAAAAAATGGTACGTCCATAAGCGAAATGGGCACGAATGAAAACCTGAAAGGGGTCCGTGAGTAAAAATAGCAGGACTACCGGCGAGTTTTGTGAAAACCCGAAAGGGCGCAATCTCGTTAAAAGACACTTGCAAAGTCCTTTCGACCTTGTGAGGAGAAAATGCTTGCGTGAGATCCTTATGACTCACAAGGGAGCAACACACTTAGGAATCCCCACGATTCCTAAGGAGAAAATACACTTACGAGATCCTCACGATTCGTAAGGAGAATTACCCTTTGAGACCCTCACAGCTCATAGGATTCAAAAGCCTTAAGGTACAGGGATCTGAACCTGTTCTTAAGCTATCACATTTCCCAGATTGCCCTATAAGCGGGTCAATATTGACCCTTGTATACAATCCACGGGCACGAATAAACATTTCCCTAACAGAGTCCCACCAGCGACTAGGGATATGCTCACACGGTGAACAAACACTTGTAGGTCCTCTCGACTTGCAAGGAGAAAACACTCTTGTAAAATCCCTACGACTTATAAGAGAACACACACTTAGGAATCCTCACGATTCCTAAGGAGAAAAAGCACCTACGAGATCCTCACGACTCATAGGGAGAAACATTTTTATGAGACCCTTACGGCTCATGAAGTCAAAAGCCTTAGTCGACGGGATCCTAACCCTGTTTGCTAAGCCACCTTTGTTCAACATCGACAGAGGCAAATGATGATTCGCGCCTGGCAATATCCCAGTTGTAGCGATGCTGATGCCTAAATCGGTATCAAATTCTAAGTCCTTTCATGGCAAATGATGATTCGCTCATGGCAATATTCCAGTCGCAGCGATGCTGATGCTGAGATTGGCACCAGATTCCAAGTTCTACACTCACGATAAAAAAATCAGTAAGCCAAAAATGCATATGAAATAGCCGAAATGATGGGGCAACTTGCAACGAAATCAGCAAGTAAAAATGTTTGCATACAAAAACAACCGAAATGATTGGGCAACTCGCAATAAAAAGCAGCGAGTAAAAAGAAAAATAGCCGAAATGATTGGGCACCGCGAAAAATAGCCGAAATGATTAGGCAATCGCGATTTTCACGATGTAAAAAGATGAAATGATAGAGCATCGCGGAAAGAATTAAAAAAAATGAAAGAATGAAACTTTTTGCCCTGCAGGTGAGGTCACGTTGACCCCTGTATACAATCTATGGGCACAAACAAGAAGGGAACCATATCTTCCTACCAGGCTTCGTCGAAGCGAAGCCAAATCTCGACGGTTCATAAACAACCTAGAGACAATCTCGACATTCGTCGCAATATTGCAGACACAATGTCGACAAACGAAGCGAAGGAAGGTCCCTACCTTCAGGGTCTCGACGTCAACATCGACAACTTAGAGATCAACACCGGCGTTCTTCCTCCCTCCATTCGGATGCAAACGCAACATCAACAAACGGAGCCACGGCAAAGTACCCTAGTTCCAAATCTTGACGGTTCACAGACAGCCTAGAGACTACCCTTGAACCAGGGCAAAGTCCCCTAGTTCCAAATCTC
The DNA here is from genome assembly GCA_030015575.1 of Agapanthus africanus. NCBI lineage: Eukaryota > Viridiplantae > Streptophyta > Magnoliopsida > Asparagales > Amaryllidaceae > Agapanthus > Agapanthus africanus. The sequence goes on from JASDDO010000016.1 coordinate 417,889,632, forward strand.
GATGGTTCACAGACAGCCTAGAGATCACCAACAGCGTTTCTCCTTACTCCAGCAGGATGTAGATGCGACGTCAACAAACGACCCCAGGGTCAAAACAACGGAACCATGGCAAAGTCCCCTAGTTCCAAATCTCGACGGTTCACAGACAGCCTAGAGATCACCAACGGCGTTTCTCCTCACTCCGACCAGATGCAGACGTGACGTCAACAACCGACCTCAGAGTCGCAATGAAGCGGAGCCATGGCAAAGTCTCTAGTTCCAAATCTCAATGGCCACATCTACAGCCCGAAGACCAACAACGGTGTGCCTCCTCATTCCAGCAGGACACAGATGCTATACCATCAATCGGAGCCACGGCAAAGTCTCCAGTTCCAAGACACTATGGTTCATAGACAACCTGGAGTCATCCAATGACCCCGTCTCGGAATCAAGTCAACTCAAAAACCTCGATTCAGGGAAATCAGCGTCCTTGACGAGAGCACCTCGATTCGCGTCGAACCGCAAAGGAATCAGTGTCTTTGTAGGAATACCTCGATTCATTTCGACTCCAAAGAAATCAGTGTACTTGGCAAAACCTCGATTTAGGGAAATCAGCGTCCTTGACGAGAGCATCTCGATTCGTATCGACCCGCAGAGAAATCATCGTCTTTGCAGGAATACCTCGATTTGTTTCAACTCCGAGGAAATCAGTGTCCTTGGCAAAAACCTCGAGTCAGGGAAATCAGCGTCCTTGACGAGAGCATCTCGATTCGCATCGACCCATAGAGAAATCAGCGTCTTTGCAGGAATACCTCGATTCGTATCGACTCTGAGGAAATCAGTGTCCTTGGCAAAAATCTCGATTCAGGGAAATCAACGTCCTTGACGAGAGCACCTCGATTCGCGTCGACCCGTAGAGAAATCAGTGTCTTTGCAGGAATACCTCGATTCGTCTCAACTCCGAGAAAATCAGTGTCCTTGGCAAAAACCTCGATTCAGGAAAATCAGCGTCCTTGATGAGAGCACCTCGATTCGCATCGACCCGCAGAGAAATCAATGTCTTTGCAGGAATACCTCGATTTGTTTCAACTCCAAAGAAATCAGTGTCCTTGGCAAAAACCTTGATTCAGGGAAATCAGCGTCCTTGACGAGAGCATCTCGATTCGCATCGACCCGCAGAGAAATCAATGTCTTTGCAGGAATACCTCGATTCGTTTCGACTCCGAGGAAATCAGTGTCCATAGCCAAAACCTCGATTCAGGGAAATCAGCGTCCTTGACGAGAGCACCTCGATTCGCGTCGACCCGCAAAGAAATCAGTGTCTTTGCAGGAATACCTCGATTCGTTTTGACTCCAGGGAAATCAGTGTCTTTGGCAAAATCTCGATTCAGGAAAATCAGCGTCCTTGACGAGAGCATCTCGATTCGCGTCGACCTGCAGAGAAATCAGCATCTTTGCAGGAATACCTCGATTCGTCTCAACTCCGAGGAAATCAGTGTCCTTGGCAAATACCTCGATTCAGGGAAATCATCGTCCTTGACGAGAGCATCTTGATTTGCGTCGACCCGCAAGGAAATCAGTGTCTTTGCAGGAATACCTCGATTCGTCTCAACCCCCAGGGAAATCAGCGTCTTTGGCAAATACCTCGATTCAGGAAAATCATCATCCTTGACGAGAACATCTTGACTCGCGCCGCCCCGCAGAGAAATCAGTGTCTCTGCAGGAATATACAACGTTAGCAAAGCGGAGCCGTGGCAAAAGTTCCCAGTTCCATGACTCGGCGGTGCACAGACAACCCAAAGTCAACCCTCGACCTTCCTGTTGAAGCAATGGTTTAACTTGGGAGTAGGTCAACTCATCAATCACTTACGAGTCCTCTCGACTTGTAAAGAAGAAAATTCTCTTGTGAGATCCTTACGACTCTCAAGAGAAAACACACTTCGGAATCCTCACGATTCCTAAGGAGAAAATACACCTACGAGATCCTCACGACTTGTAGGGAGAAAAACTCTTTATGAGACCCTCACGGCTCATAAAGTTGAAAAGTCTTAGGCAGCAGATCTGAACCTGTTTTCTAAGCCATCGCTTCTTATCTCGATTCAGAGAAATCAGCGTCCTTGGCGGGAACCTCTCGATTCGTTTCGACTCGCAAGGAAATAAGTGTCTTTGCGAGAATCTCTCGATTCGTCTCAACTTGCGGGGAAATTAGTGTTCATACGCATAAAGAAAATTCTCTTGTGGGATCTTTACGATTCTCAAGAGAAAACGCACTTAGGAGTCCTCACGACTCCTAAAGAGAAAAGACACCTATGAGATCCTCACGACTCGTAAGGAGAAAAGCCTTTGTGAGACCCTCACGGCTCATAAAGTTGGAAAGTCTTAGACAACAGATCTTAACCATGTTTCCTAAGCCATCGCTACCTTATAAAAAGTTCAAGATAAACTGTTATCTACCATCTATGGGCCAAACTTGCCAAAGCTACATACCACTGAAATGGAGAAGTTACTCATGAGCATATAAACTACTTCACGCCAGAGTAAAACATAAAGAAATGGAGGGGTGCGGCTCACGGAGCTGAGGGTTTGGAACTATATCCCTTAAGAGTCAAGATTTGAGTCAATGATAAATGACGACGCTTGTGTTCGCTCGTTATCTTCTCAGATCAAGATTCTGAAAATTATATACCAACCCGAAACGGTCATACGCTATGAATTACTCTGCACTACTTTACCCACATATATACTTACATGGGCAAAGTAGTGGGGGGCATTTGTTCCCGCCAAAAAATTTCTGAGTAAAAGAGCCCAAGGTATCAAATGGCAGCGATACGTTTAAGAAAATGCGAATCAGTATTTACCGGGCTGTATTTTGACAAACTCCCGAATGTGAAATAGCTAAGTTCTGATGGCATTGAAAGTGTCTCAAAAAATCCTTCGATTTGATATATTATAGGCCTCATAATTCATCCGGGATCAAAAGTTATGAGGCATCACGTGCCCACACGTGACCGGGCATCACGTGCCCACACGTGACCGGGCATCACGTGCAGTCACGTGACCATTTACAGGCAAAGCCTGTAGGCACTGAATAAAATAAATAATTGGAAATAATTAATCAGTGGGGGGTCACGTGCCAACACGTGATAGGCTCTTAAACCCTTTGAAACAATATAATTAAATTCTAATTAAATAATTAATCAGTGGGGTCACGTGCCAACACATGATGGGTTCTTGAGCTCTCTAAACCAATATAATTAAATTCTAATTAATTGGTCAATCAGTAGGGTCACGTGCTGACACGTGATAGGTTCTTAAACCTTCTGAACTAATAGAATTAAATTCTAATTAAGGGAAATCAAAAACCCTAGTTGGAAAAATATTTCCCTAGATTTTTCCAAACAAAAAGATTGTGCTTTGTAAAGTGGAGCACCGTTGTATTAAAAATCCAATGGTTATTAAAAATCACCAATTTATAGAAAGATTCCATACAAGGAAAGATTTCCCTGAAATTTGCCAGGAATAACAGATAAAAGATCTTTTGGATTAAAATTCCAATGGTGAATAAAATTCACCGAGTGATCTAAAAGATCATGTTTGTTACAAAATCAATTAAAATGTTTCAATGAAAGATTGACTAAACAAACTGGTTCTTTTCTTTCTCCTATAAATGAAAGCCAAAAGGGAAGAAAAAAGGATACAACAACAACAGAGAGAGAAAAAAGAAGAGAATTTAATTCTCCAGAGAGAAAGAAGGTTTCTTGAGAAAAGAAAGAAATCCTAGGTGAGAGATCACAAGCTCCACAAAATAAAAAGAGAATTTAATTCTCAAACAAAGAGTTTAACTCTTCTGAATAAGAACTTAGTTCTTCTTTGGTTGAAGATCTGCAGAAGCAGATCTCCCCATAAGTTGAGAATTTAATTCTCATCGGGGAGATTCTGCCATGCAGATCCAAAACTTAGATTGAGAATTGAGTTTGAAGAATTTAATTCTTCCAAATACTTGGGAATTTAATTCCTCCAAATACTTAGGAATTTAATTCCTCCAACAGAAACAGGGTTTAACTCTTAAAACAAGAACTTAGTTCTTCCTCATGGTTGAAGATTTGCAGAATCAGATCTTCCCATAAGTTGAGAATTTAATTCTCATCAGGGAGATTCTGCCATGCAGATCCAAACTTAGAGGGAGAGTTGGGTTTAAAGAATTTAATTCTTTCAAATACATAGGAATTTAATTCCTCTAAACAGAACTAGGGTTTACCCTATAAAAGAATTTAATTATTAAAAACAAGAGACTTGAAGCTCTCCATGCACGTAAAGATCAAGTATCCAACATGATCACGTGGTAACACGTGACTCTTCATCCCAACGAACAAAAAGGAATGAATAAGGCATACTCACGTGCCCCACGTGACCCTTTAACAGACTCTTCAAAATGAGAAAGAACAAGCCCAGAGGCAATACCTCACGTGCTCCCACGTAACCCTCAAAATAAAGGGAACAAGGCCAAGAGCAGTACTGAGTATGGGCGTCCTCACGTGTCCTCACGGGACCCCTAATAAACACTCTAATAATCAATGCATGGGTACCCATCACGTGCCCACATGTGATAGCCGTTAAGATAAAGTGTTTAACACTTATCTGAATATTCTGAGAACAAAATAAAGGAAGTCTGGCCCCATCTTCAGATGCCTCACGCGACCCCACGTGACCAACTCAATTTTAGTGTTTAACACTACTTTAAGTGATTTGTCCTTAGTGTTTAACACTATTTTCAGCACATCATGTAGGAGCACGTGATCGCCAAATATCCTCTAGTGTTTAACACTATTTTAAAGCCAAGTTTAGCCCAAATTGGCAAAATTTTCCAAGGGAAAATCTCCCCTTCAAATGAACCTTAAAATCCAGAGCTATAATGAATGGCTAATGCTCAGCTAAAGACAAAATGTTGTCAGAGTCCCAAACCCCTGTCTAGCATTGCTAAATAATGGGATGGCTGAACCCAGACAAATGTTCAACAGTCCAACAAAAGGCCGACATTTCAAATCTAATTGGACTTAGCCCAAGTTGGCCATAAGTCCTCAATTCAGATTTAACCGAGCCAATGTGCTCATAATCTAATTTATTGATCTTAGTTCCAAATTGGACTACAGATTTCCCAATCAACTTTGGTTCAAGGGTACATCTCTTCCTCCTTTGATATTTGTCGTTGTAATCCTTCAACGTCTTCAGATAGGTGACGGGTCCCGATAACCAATCATTCCATAGACTGTGGGGTCCTTAAACTCATGGACTATGATGTTCTTAACCTGGACTGTGGGGTCCTTAAGCCCATGGACTATGATGTCCTTAACCTCGGATTGTGGGGTCCTTAAACCCATGGACTATGATGTTCCTAAACTCTATAGACTATGATATCCTTAATCTCGGACTATGGGGTCCCTTTAAACCCACGGACCATGATGTGCTTAACCTCGGACTGTGGGGTCCTTAAGACAATGGACTATGATGTCCTTAATCTTGGACCGAGATGTCCTTAAACTAACATTGGACCGCCATGTCCTTAAACTGGTAATCGACCGCAATGTCCTTAAACTAAACAATAGAGCCCAAATGCTCTTTTGTTGGATCTAAATGATCCTGTTAAGTAGATCTTGGTCTAAAAATTAGACTAACATATCCTTAACATACGTTTAAGTTGATCTTAGTCTCAAATGAGACTAACGTATCCTTAAACCCAAACCCCAAACCCAAATCTAAGAAAATACGGATTTGGACTAATCCACGCCCTACGGGCGACAACATAAATTAGTCTCCGTATACGATCCACGGGCAACCAAAAACAAAACAAACACACACGACACGAAGCGACTACCCGGAGAAGGAGAAAGTTGTTACCGCGATGCGATAGTGTAATTAACTGCAGGGGCTTGCGCCTGAAGGGAAGAGCGTCCCCACAATCAAAAACCCCTTAAATGAGGGGGAATCTGACGAAGTCTACTACATCGGCCGCATCCGTTTAAACCTTTGATACACGGTGTCATAAATCAACTTGGTATCTTCGGAGAGATGGACGGATAGCACCAAATAGCATCTGTCCCGAATTCTGGCGAGACGAACCTACGCGGTCCCGTCTCCGTGTTTCGGTGGGGAACAATACAGATACTGGTATGTATATACAGATGATGGGTATTCTTGTAATTTATTACAAGGTGCTTCTAGAAGATGCCACCTCATTTAGTTTTAACCATTTAGGATTAAATGGTTAATGAGGTGAGAGAATAAGGTGTTGTATGCAATTATTGTGGCATGGCTTTGTAGTGACTTGTGGTCACTATTCAAGCATGCTAGTTTTTTGTTTGTTGTGAGATATTTTGTTGACTTGAGATATTTTGGGTTGACTTAAGATATTTTGAAGACTTGAGATATTTATTGGATGCTTCATTATTTCTTACAACACACAACACAACAAAAAGACTTAGCCATTTTTCTTGAGTTGCCTCTCACTCTCATCCTCAAGCTTCTTCTTCTACCTCCACTCTTCATGTCTCATGTGTTGAGAAACTTAGGGTGTTATGAGACAAATTAATCCATCACCACACTCTACATCCTATAGGCTATCTAGTTTAGCGATCAAGGTATCCTAGATACCTCGGCTATTGAGGTAGGAGCTCGGAATACAAATCCTCGGGTGGATCATCTTCGATGGAGGGAGACCGGAGATCAAGCTTGATCATGGAGGCCTCTAGGAGATTGGGAAGGTGGTTGAAGACCGAAGGAGACGGATCAATTCGGTATAACCATTCTAAACTCCTTTCTTTATAGTTTGCTAGTCTAGGGTTAATGGTAGATCCGAGTAGCGGGTTGTGTTAGCGTCGGTTTAGAAAATTTTTGTTCCACAATCGGCCACGGTTTGATGGCCGGGGTGCTTGCATAACCCAACATGCAATTCTTAAATAAGCATAGCAATAGTATTCTCATATCAATTTACATCAAGCCTAATGAGGGTAATGTATGTCGATTTCGGGGGACCACTATGTTTGTGATTGTTAGCATCCCACACGTTTGGAACTGGCAACTGATCAACAGTGATTGTTTGCATCTTATACGTCTAGGACCGGAAACTGTGATAGGCGACTCCCAAAATCTGACACACCATCTTCATTAGACTACCCCAAACTCACCTTATACTATACGTGTATATAACGATCATAGTCTATGGAAAGCAATAATATGATACATGACTTGACTGTGCATTGTGATATCCGTACCATGATCTCGAATCTATAACATATACCATTCCATTTCTTAACACGAATAACCGTTATATATACTATCTTATGTAAACATGTAACGCAAAATCTACACGCGATCATATCATCAACATGTAAGAGCAAGTCAATTCATATACACAAGAAAATCATGAGTTTGAGAATAGGAAACATTGTACCATTATGTGTATGTGTAATGGATTATGTCAAATGCAGGATAGAGCTTAGGTCATAACAGTTATAAATCTAGTACGCTGTTCGGCCAAAACAGTTTCTGAAAACAGGTCCTGAAGGTTGTTGTAACAACTCCAATTCTGTGTACATAAAATTCATTTAAAATTAATGTACACTTGGGGTATTTACAATTCCTGTGAAAGATTTAAGTATTTGTTTTGATTTAGAACAGCAAGAAAGAGCTTGTAGCTCACTGGTAAGGTCTTGCACTGCTGAGACAAATAACCAGAGTACAAATCCCATCAGCCACATTATCTTTTTGTTTTAATTTCTTTTAATCTTTTAGAACCTCAAGAGTCTACACGTGTGATACACGTAATAGGGTAAGTTACAGAATAATCAAACATGTGCAAGAGGGTAGACCAATCGACAGGGACACGTGGCCAAAGAACCAAGCCCACCCGTCGGAATTTGGCCGGCGAAAAACCGGCGCCGTTGGGTAGAACCATCCCAAATGCTCCCAAACTTTGCTCCCTACACCCTTTCAGCTACCCCACTAACCCCACATTGCTTGTTTACTCTGATTATCTCCAGAGAGCAATAAAATGTCCAATTAATCCAATTTTAATGCATATTTCAATGCATTCTTTAAACTCTCTAAACCCTAATTTTCCCCTATAAATACCACCCTCATTTCACCCCTCCTCACTCACAATTCCCTGCCAAAACTCTCAAGAAATTTCCAAGTTCCTATAGTGTGCAAGTGGAGTTAACAAATGGCGAAACTCCGACGAAGTTCCGGCGACGATATGAGGAGTTTCCGGCAACGAAACAAAGCACCGATGAATTTTAGACCTCCTCCTACCCCCCCTCTCTCATCAAAGCCAGTAAGTCCCCCTTCCCTCTCTCATTTGCTATTTTCAAACTTTTCATTCTCAAAACGTGTTGGAAGCAGAGTTATCCGGTTTCCAATTCTCTTTTCTTTTAAAAAATACAACTTTTCCTTAATAACAAACCTATAAATTTTAATATCTAATTTAGTAATCATTAACAAAGACAATAGAATAAGTTTGACTTCAAAATAATAACCGTAACAAGTTTTATTCCACTTTTACATTAAAATATCTTTATGTTTCATTTCGACATGCTTATGCCTTTTAACCGTATTATCTTAGAAAAACTCACGAGGTAATAAGCTACCTCATCAGAAAACACATATTTATCATAGCACGATAAATTTTGGGACAATAGAATACGGGAAATACGATTTTTGCAAATAAATCCCTTTAACTTATAAAACCGTTTTCTTTAAAGGATGTATTAAAACATTTTCATGCAATTGCGCCTCTACAACCCATTTTGGGGACCGCGTTCGGGATGGTGCGGATTGTCGCACATTCTCGGGCTTAGTAGAGCGAGATGCAGACCTCTGCAAGGAGCATTCGATCTCGATAGAATTTTTATAGATTAAAGAAAATTAGATTTTTACTAGAAAATAAATAAATCTATTTTCGTTAAATATGTATATATAAATATTACCAAAATACTTATTTTAAATATATATATTATTCCATATTTCCAAAAGTCAAGAAAATAATTCAAATGTCACATGAAACTACTATGATAATTCAAAGCAATATTCATATTACAAATAAATACCATATATTATGAAATTAGGTTTTATTCACTAGAAATGTCACATTTATAAAATATACATCAATGAAAACCCTAAGACGATAATTAAATGCTTGAGATGGATTTTGAAATTATACCAAAACTATTTTTTACGTAAAATCCCCTCAAGTTATACTAATTTACAATAAGGACCCTAGTAAACATAGGTTTAAGCGGGACCAGTCTCTTGAGCCTCAGGGAGCCGGAGATATGGGTGTTTCTTATTTAAGGTAGACAACTTAACAAACGGTGTTATCAACACGGTAATTGTCTTGGAAAAAGACACAAATCCTGCCGTCCATGTGCAGCAGTTACCGATAACACCAAAATAATCAGGATTTCAAGTTCTTTTAAAAGTGTCTGACTCAGACCGAGTCTCAATCTAATTAATCTGACTTGAATGTGATTCAAGTACAAATTACAATACAACATAATTCAATATGAATCCATCTATCCAATCTATATCAATCTGTATTGACTGAACCGAACCATGGATTATTCCATTTACATGTTCTTCCATTATATCCGTTCCATTACTGATATCATGGTTTCGGCAAGTCATCCATTTATACAATTTACAATACAATACAATATAATCAATAAATCAAGACATCGCGGAGTTTATAAGGGGTAGATTGGTATGGAAGGTGTTAAAAGTGGCACGAGACTGCAACCATAAGACACCTAACCTGAATTTCCATTGCTGTTGTACTGTGGCTGAACGGTTCCTTGTACTCCGTATACCTTAGTCTCCGGGATAGTGACACTCCTCTCGTATACACCGGCCTCTTCTGTACCAAGCTACAAACAACAGCGTTAACACTAAATAACAACATTAAACAACTATACTCTATTATGTCTATTCTATTCTTATCTATCTACGGGACTTACCGAGCGACTTGTTCGCTGATGACATTCTCTTTCTTCTTCTTTGGAATGTCGTCAGGTGTTTCGGACTCACTGGAGATCGAACCCAGCAGTGAAGACTTGGATCAGTTTACTGAAGACCCGGAGTTTTAGATTCACTTGTACATTACATTTCATTTTCATTTCTGTTATGCCATTGTTTAGACATTGCTTTCATTCCATGTATTTTCATTTCAGTTGTATTGTAAAAAGCATGTTTAATAAATAAAGTTGCTGTTTATTTACATCTTGTCTCTTGTGTATATTTTATTTTATATTGCTTAGAAACGCTTAACGTGTTTACTTCTGAGTAAATACGTAACGGCCTCGTCGTGTCCTCTGCCCGTATACTGGGAAGAGGGGCGTGACAGGTTTTGTTAGTGGCCCATGCAAGTCAGTTATGCGTGGACAATATGAGCAATATAACACAAGAACCAGCAACTGAAAACATTCTTTATAATTCATATTCCTTGAATCTTCCAATTCCATATATTTTGAATCTGTCATAACCCAAATTTTTCTTTCAAGGTTTTGGATTCCCCAAACAACACCAGCACAAATGTCAACAACACTCCCCATCTCTACCGCTTACACCTGCCGTCGCTGCTCCGATCAACAGACGGCCTTGCTTGAGGCGATCCGCAGCCTTCTGGAAGGACAGCAGCAACAGACTGCTATCTTGATGAACCGTGCAGAGGCGGAAGCACCTGGGGTGAAGCAATTCAGGGCTTTGCACCCCAAGCAATTCTCAGGAAAAGAGAGCCCCCTAGAAGCTGAGGAATGAGCTCAAAGCATTGAAGATGACCTGGCATCAACATAAGTGCCAGAGGTCGCTTGGGTTCGAGTTGCAAAGCTACAGCTCTCTGATAATGCACGGGTTTGGTGGAAGGCGGAAGAAAGCTGTCTCATCTAACCGATCGAATGGAGGACTTTCCGCGATATGTTCGACGCAAAGTACTTCCCCGAGTCTGCAAGATTTGACATGGAACAACAGTTCATCCACCTACAACAAGGTTCGATGTGGACCAAATCTGTAGATGAGTACGATGCTGAATTTACCATGCTCAGTCGGTAAGATACGTCTCAATATTTCGATCTTAAAATATCACATACCAGATAGCTAACACAATACTTTAACAGATTTGCGGCACACCTGATACGGACGGATGAGATCAGAGCCCGTCGATTTCAACAAAGGTTAGATCCGGAGATCCAGGCTGCATTAGCCACAGGAGATTTTCCGACCCACGAACCGGCTCTGAAAGCTGCCCACCGTTATGAGGCAGTGGTAAAGATGAGGGGCAGACCGCAGTCTACCGGAATGAAGCGCCCTGCCAACCAGATGGCAGGAGGAGCACAAGATGAGCGGATGCTACGACAGGGTTAGGGGTATCATGCAGGCCATGCTAGATATTTTTAAAATATTTTATTTGACTTTATATGTTATATTGAAAAATATGCAGATGCCAAATACAATGCCAGTATGCGGTATATAAAAAAATTGAAAGTGCATGGATCCACACAACAAGCCGGGATAAATCATAAACAGGAATCAAGATGGGTTTCCAGCAAGCGGGTCGGGTCGGATGCAAATACAGATGTCAAATACACTATTCGCACCCGAAACACAGTAAATCAGGAAAATACCATAAATAAAGAAATACTCGAAATAGAACTGGTATAAATGAACCAGGGTGTTACATTATACCCAAATACAAAAGAATTTCGTCCTCGAAATTCCAGGAACCAGAAAAGATAAACAAACATGAATTTACAAGAATAGGTGTGGAAACTTCTGTCGAATCTCGTCTTCTCGTTCCCAAGTCGATTCTCCGTGCGAGCGATTCCCCCATGAAACAAGTACGAGAGGGATAGCCTTGTTCTTGAGGACTTTTTCTTTTCGATCAACAATCGACATTGGTCGTTCTTCATAGGTCAAATCCTCCCTTACAGTCAGCTCCGAATGATCTAGTACATGTGTTTCATCTCGAACATACTTACGGAGTTGAGATACATGAAACACGTCATGGACACTCGCCAAAGATGATGGTAAAGCCAATCGATAAGCCACTTCTCCAACACGCTCAATAATCTCGAAAGGCCCCATGAATCGAGGACTAAGCTTGCCTCGACTCCCAAAACGAATCACTCCTCTAGTCGGTGATATCTTTAAGAATACAAGATCACCAACAGCGAACTCTGGAGGTCTTCTCGATGTATCAGCCCAACTCTTCTGCCGATCTTGTGCTGCCTTCATATGATTCCGGATAGTATTAACCTTCTCTACTATTCGCACGATAAGATCCGGTCCCAACAATCTTCGTTCTCCAATATCGTCCCAACAAACGGATGAGCGACACTTGCGACCATATAAAGCTTCGAATGGAGCCATCTGAATAGTCGCCTGAAAACTATTATTATATAAGAACTCCACCAAGTGTACATGATCCTCCCAAGAACCCTTGAAGTCTAACATGCAAGCCCTCCACATGTCTTCAAGAGTTGGATCGTTCTCTCCGACTGGCCATCTGTCTGAGGATGATAAGCGGTAATAAACTTCAATCGCGTCCCCAAACTTTCCTGTAAACTCCTCCAGAAGTGTGATAAGAATCGGGTATCATGATCGAAAACGATGCTTACAGGTACTCCATGCAATCTTACAATTTCCTGCATATACCATTCTGCTAACGCTTCCATTGACTGACCAACTTGAAATGGTATGAAATGAGCTGCCTTGGTCAATCGATCAACAATCACCCAAACTGCATTATTGCCCTTCGGACTCCGCGGTAAAGCAGTCACGAAATCCATGTTTATATGTTCCCACTTCCATTGAGGAATCGGAAGTGGTTGCAATAAACCAGCCACCCTTTGATGTTCAGCCTTAACTTGCTGACACACCAAGTACTTCGCTACAAAACAGGCGATCTCCCTTTTCATGCCTTCCTACCAGAAATGCTGTCGTAGATCACGGTATATCTTCGTGCCTCCTGAATGTACGGAATAAGCGGAATAGTGTGCCTCCTTCAACACTTCTTCACCAATATTTCCTTTTGGCACACACAAACGGCTACCATAACGCAACGAACCATCTACATGAATCAACAAGTCTGTTCGAAGTCCCGCTTCAACCTGTTCTCGAAACTTCTGCAATCTTGGGTCCTGTGACTGAGCTGCTTTAATACTCTCGATCAACGACGACTGTACTTGCAGCTGCATCAACTGTCCCAGAGAATGCGGTAACACAAACTCCAACTCAAATCTCCAAAAATCTTCGATAAGCTCTTTCTGTGCAGTCAACATCCAAATTGCTGGCAACCGACTAAGCGCATCCGACACTACATTAACTTTTCCCGGATGGTACTTGAGATCAAGATCATAGTCAGCCATCAACTCCAACCATCTACGCTGCCTCATGTTAAGCTTTTTCTGTGTGAACATATACTTTAGGCTTTTGTGATCGGTGAATACTTCGACCCTTTCGCCCAATAAGTAGTGTCTCCAAATCTTCAAAGCGAAAATCACTGTTGTAAGCTCCAAATCATGAGTTGGGTAATTCTTCTCATGGGTCTTCAACTATCTCGATATGCAGGCTATAATCTTCCCATGCTGCATCAGAACACATCCCAAGCCTTTCCTAGATGCGTCGCTGTGAATCACCAATCCTCCAGAACCGTCTAGTATGGTCAAAATAGGAGCGGTTATCAATCTTTACTTCAACGTCTCAAAAGCTGAAGTACAACTATCCGTCCAAATGAACGGTACTTCCTTCTACGTAAGCTTGGTCAAAGGCTCAGCCAATCGAGTAAAATTCTCTACGAATCTTCTGTAGTGTCCAGTAAGTCCAAGAAAACTTCTGATCTCCACAACATTCTTCGAAATCGGCCAATCTTGAACTGCTGCAATCTTTTCAGGATCAACGGCGATTCCATCTCTGGATACGACATGCCCCAAAAACTTCACTTCTTCAAGCCAAAACTCGCATTTGCTTATCTTTGCATATAATCTCTCTTGTCTTAACGTCTGCAGTGCGATCTTCAAGTGTTCTGCATGCTCTTCTAGGCTCCTCGAGTAGACCAGAATATCATCGATGAACACCACTATAAACTGGTCCAAAAACGGTGAAAAGATTCGGTTCATCAAGTCCATAAATATCGCTGGTGCATTCATGACTCCGAATGGCATTACCAAATACTCGTAACGTCCATATCGAGTTTAGAACGCAGTCTTGCAAATATCCACTGATTTAACTCGAACTTGATGATATCAGGATTGCAGATCTAACTTCGAGAATACCCTCGCGCCACTGAGTTGCTCGAACAATTCACCAATGCGAGGGATCGGGTACTTGTTCTTAATAGTCACCCGGTTTAATTCTCAATGGTCGATGCACATCCTCCTTGTGCCATCTTTCTTCTTGACTAGAAAAACTGGAGCTCCCCAAGATGAATTTCTGCTGCGAATCCAACCCTTTTCAAGCAATTTGGTAACCTGCTTCTTTACCTCTTCCAACTCTACTGGTGCCATCGGATAGTACGCTTTTGAGATTGGCGTTGCACCAGGAACAAGATCGATCGCGAATTCCACATCTCATTTTGGCGGCAAACCCGAGATGTTCTCGAACATGTCCATGAACTCTCGAACTACAGCTGGCGCTTCCTCCTTAACAACTTCCATCGACGAAAGAACACTGTTTGTCGGCCTAGCCCTAAACTCGACTGGCCCGACAGAACTGCTACCTCCAGCAAAAACAAACTCCGGATGTCCGGGATTCTGGAAAATCACTTTCTTTGCCCTACAATCAATATGAGTGTGGAAAGTGCCGAGAAAGTCCATTCCCAAAACAACATCATAACTGCCGATATCGATCACCAAGAAATCTGCAAATAATTCTCGTCCGCAGATAACAGCAGAACAATCCTTACACTCACTACTAGATATGATCTTCCCGTTCCCAGTATGTATGTCCCAACAACTAGACAGGGTCGTGCAATAAATTGAATGCGCAGCAATAAACTTGGACGATATAAAACAATGGGATGCACCAGAATCGAATAATGCTAATGCGGGAAAATCATGAACAAGTAGGATACCTGAAACAACTTCATCTGAAGCCAAGACATCGAAGAGGATTAGCATGATAAACAAGATTCAAAACTTGCGATAAAACATAAACTGGTAAGCAATGAAACCGAGAGAAGTGAGGTAATAAAACGATCATAAAACTAGGAAGTGAATCAAGACTAGGACTCAAAGTTACTTAAATAGCGTACCGTATTGTAACCATGCTGCGGTTCATAGTTACAATCACATAATTCCGTTCAAGTCGCCCAAATCCTAGCATCAGAATCGAAGGAATAGGACGAGATAAACAATAAGGAATCAAGAAGATTTCAAGCCGAGATGCAAAGTTGTTTGCATATCGTCAAGACAAAATGTCAAGAGAAAGATATGATTCAAGAATCACGATAACAATGTGGAAGGATATGTTCCTAATTACGGATTTTCTGATTCGTGTATTGGGTCCAATACCCAACTACAAAAGAATCAAAACCCGATTAACCTAAATCCTATAGCTCTGATACCAAACAAACCCTGTCATGCACCGCTTCCCAGAGTGCGCTAAGATCGGCACGTGACAGAGCCAACCATGCTACCTGTAGCTAGGAAACATCCCTCCACAGTCATATTACGGCTGTCTATAAGATATCAAGAACAGTAAAATAAAATAAACTATCTAGTACATGTCCATAAGCCAGAATAAACGAGTCAAGAAATATAAATATGCGGAAGCAATAAATCCCAAAAGCAATAACATCAGGAAAGTACGTCCCAAATACGGGCTCACATCAGGAAATGAAAGTACCGAAATAAACTAAACTAACTGGATACTAACAGGATCCTCACTGCTCGGCCTGTTGGCTAAAATACTCCTGGTCAGCCTGCGTCAAAGACAGAGGATCTGGGCCATGCGAAACCCAGACGTCAGTGCGTCATAATATCAATAATAAAAATATAATCAGGAGGTAACAAGATATGCAGGCATGAGTATGAACAGCAATAAGAGTATAACAGTAACACAAATATGGAACAGTGAAGTGTATAAGCACATGTGACGTGCGGTGAGTAATCTGAACTAACCTACTGGGTTAATTACTCTCAAGTCTTTGAAATCAATTTAATGAATCGTCGATATAACTCAATAGTATCCCGTGCGTGCCCGGGACCACGGTCCAGATTCTCGGCCTGAAACCGAGACATGCCGCTAGGCATTAAACAGGAAACATGTACAGATGAATGATGTCAGCAGCATCATCCCGGGGCTGGCCTAGCCCGTAAAATTGATCAGTATAAGCGTCGAACTGTTGAGTTACAAGTCAGGTTTTATCATTGATTTCCCCTTACCCTCAAGTTATGTGTTCAAGTTAGGTATTGATAAATCTGGAGCTAATGCCAACACAGGATCAAACAGGTACAGGTTTGTCTATGCAGACAACAGGATATGTCCATCGGGACAACAAGTCAGGAATGTCGGCATTAGGAACTGGGTCAGGTATCAAGTCAAGCAGTGGTGCATCAGGTCATGTCAGGGGTGCACAGTGTATCAAAATGGGTGCCCAACAGTAAAATATATCAAGTATCGAATCACGGTAACAGTACGGATGTACGGTAAAAGTATGAATGCACAAATATCTATCAGGGGTTACATCATGATTATGTAGGATGCACATTATCAAGCATGGGGTACTAATGTAACAATAATATGAATTAATATAATATAGCATGCAACTAGATATGCAGAATTAATGGTATGGATACACAATAAAATATGGATGCACAAATATCTATCAGGGGTTACATCTACAACTCCATGACTAAGTAGGATGCACACTATCAAGCATGGGGTGTTAATATAACAATAATATGAAATAATGTGACATGGCATGCAACTACATATATAATAAATGATATGGATGCCTACGGGTATCCGAAAACGGTAAAACATTAATATGGATGTACAATGCAATCAACATGTGGTATTTTTATTCATATGGATGCAAAATATGTATTATAGCATGTAGCAAGATAAACTTGCCTGCGACTAGATATGTAAATAACGGTATGGATGCATACGGGTATCGAAAAACTGTAAAATAGTAATATGGATGCATAACTAAACAATATGTAATATTATTATTCGCATGAATGCAAAATATAGTAGTATAGCATGTAGTAAGATAAACTTGCCTGAACAGATCACACGACGGGGTGCGCACGCTGCGTACGACGTCGGGTAAACGTCGCAACGCACACACGGCACACGGGACAGGTCTAGGCAAGGCAAGAAGGTAACCACACTGGCTGAGAACGTCCACTGGGTCTCTCGGATCGGCAGCGGCGAGCACGGCTCCGGCGATCGCCGGGAAAAACCAAGAATCAAGAAAAGAGAAGATGAAGAAGAAAGAAAAGAAGAGAAGAAAGAAGTGGCTGTGGTGGTTGCTTAGGCTCTGGGTTATAGGAGAAGGCGAGGGAGTGACATCGACGATGGACCGTCGAAGGCGAGGATGCAGGCGGGGTTTTTCGGCGAGGCGGTGGGGTGCTAGGGTTTTTTTTGCAGGGGGAGTCTCGGGTCTAGGGATAAAGGTTGAAGCTTGGTTCTGGAGAGAGGAGAGAGGTGGTGGTGATGGGGTGAGGCCGACGACGAGGTGGTCAGAACTCCGGCGAGGTGCAGGTGAGGTCGGGTTCGGAGATCGGGTTCTTAGGTTGTGGGGGTCTTAGGGTTCTTGGGAGGCGAAGAAAATAGAGAAGGAGAAGAGAGAGAGTGTGGGTTGATGAGGGTGAGAAGATGGTCGGGAAGTTGGGTGAGGGCGGCGGCGGCGAAAGCAAAGGCGAGGTGAGGCATGGGTTTTGGGTTTCACGGAGGCGGGACACGCGAGGAGGAAGAGAATTAGAGAGGAGAGAGAGAAGGACGTGGGTGATAACTGAAGGGTTAGGATTTTTATATTTATGTGTTCAGAGAGAGAGAGAGATTTGAGATCCCTAGATTTTAAACGTAAATTTTAAATTTAATATATATAATATAGAGAGGGGAAATCTGTAGGTTAGGATTTGAGTTTTAAAAGAATATTTGAAACTTAAAATCTATAAACGAAAATATAGTTTAACACTGAAATATTATATGAGTATACTATTAAATATATTTGAGATTTTGGCTAATGCAAAAATAGTCCAAAACACGTCCGGCTTGGGTCTAAAAATCTAGTTTTAAAATACGGAAAATATACGTGTCGACCAATATCAAAACAGGATATCCGGGTCACGAAAAAGCATACCCCTAAGAACGGATGCATGCACACACACGCGGTCATCCAAACGAGTCCGTTTCACTGAACGGGACGAGAACAAGATGCGCGGATGCTATGACAGGGTTAGGGGTATCATGCAGGTCATACTAGATATTTTTAAAATATTTTATTTGACTTTATATGTTATATTAAAAAATATGCAGATGCCAGATACAATGCCAGTATGCGGTATATAAAAAAATTGAAAGTGCATGGATCCACACAACAAGCCGGGATAAATCATAAACAGGAATCAAGACGGGTTTCCAGCAAGCGGGTCGGGTCGGATGCCAGATGTCAAAAACACTATTCGCACCTAAAACACAGTAAATCAGGAAAATATCATAAATAAAGAAATATTTGAAATAGAACTGGTATAAGTGAACTAGGGTGTTACATCTTCAGAGTGGTGAAGGGTCCCAATAACCAAGTCTCTTGGTACACTCCTAAACCCTATAGACCGCAACGTCCCTAAACTAAACTCTACGGACTATGATGTTCTTAAACTCAACGGACCGCAACGTCCCTAAACTAAACTGCATGGACTATGATGTCCTTAAACCCAATGGACCGCAACGTCCCTAAACTAAACTCCATAGACTATGATATTCTTAAACCCAATGGACCGCAATATCCCTAAACTAAACTCTATGGACTATGATGTCCTTAAACATGGACTATGATATCCTTAAACCCAATGGACCGTAATGTCCCTAAACTAAAATGATAGAGCCCAAGTGCTCTTTCATTGGATCAAAAATGATCCTGAACCCCCGTTAAGTAGATCTTAGTCTAAAACTTAGACTAACGTATTCTTAACAAACGTTTAAGTTGATCTTGATCTCAAACGAGATTAACGATCCTTAAATCAAACCAAACCAAATCTAAGAAAATACGGATTTGGACTAATTCTCGCCCTACGGGAGACAACGCAAATTAGTTTCCATGTACAATCCACGGGCAACCTAAAATAAAACAAACACACACGACATGAAGTGACCTTCTTGAGCAGGAGAAAGTTGTTCTCGCTACGCGATAACGTAATGAACTGCAGGGGCTTGCGTCTGCAGGGAAGAGCGTCCCCACAATCAAAACCCCCTCACAACGAGGGGAAATCTGACGAAGTCTGCTACAACGATCGCATCTATTTAAACTTTCGATACATGGTGTCATAGATTAACTTGACATCTTCAGAGAGGTAGACAGATAAAACCAAATAGCATCTGCCCCCAAATTCAGGCAAGACGTTTGTTTTCTCGGTTTCCGGTGGTAAACGGATTCTGGCACGCCCGGTGGGACCTTTTCCTCTTTCCACTCCACACTTTGTGTGTCGTGTTCGCGAATGAATCGCGGTTTAATATAGTTGCCCCTGGATTCGAGGTACTAAAATTTGGTGTCTTGCTCCCGTGCAGAGAAAAGAAAATCAATGGCTTCCAGCTGCACCAACTGCAACAACAACTCCCGCTCCGTCCCGTCTGGAAGAGTGACTTACGGGCCTCAAGCAGCCTCTATCTACGCAATGCCGGTGGAACAGGTGACACAAGCCACTACTGGATTGTTCTTCGGGACCATGCTCCCACCAATGAGCTTCAACACCCCAGTGCCATCACATGAAGCTCTGAAGAAGTCGGTTTTCGATCGGCTTGCAACTACCACGGCCCCTCTCAACGGGTCGTCCAAGTCCACTGCCTCAGTCTTCGACAGGCTGAGACTAAGCTCAAATGGGCCCACGAAGAGGCTCGCAATACCGGAGAAGGCTACCCCAACTCCTGCTGCAGGTGGAGTCGTCCAAACTACTTCACCTACTCAAAAGTCGGCCTTTGACAGGTTGACCATTCCTTCCCAGCGGATGTTAGTCTTTGACAGGCTGGCGCCAATAACAGCCTCTCCTGAAAGCAAGGGGCATGACGAAGCTATTCCGACGATAGAGGTGATCTCAGCTACACGACATGCTCGACGTCGTTACTGGCCCTGAGTGAAGAAAGCTGGGGGCAATTCCTCTTCTGGACTGACCCCACCAGCTCCAATGGTGAAAGTTGATGCTGCTGTTCCAACTGGGAACAACTTTGAGCCGCTCAGGAGGGTGTGCAAGAACTCTCCAACTGCCGTGTTGAAAAGATCTCCTCCACCAGCTGAAAATATTACTAAAGCGAAGCCAGCGCAGTCCCCTCAGTGGCTGTCCTTAAAAATCGATAGGGTCTGGCGAAGAATCCAAGACTCTGTAATTGATAAAGACTATTCCCACATATCGAAGAAAATGAAGGTCCGGCAAGAGGAGGGCCATCCCGCCGTCATACCACGGAAAGTATCGTCTGCAACAGCTCCCTCAACTTTAGCCTCCCACAAAAAGAGAAGGCCAGAGAATCAACCACCACCGGCGACAAATTCTGAGTGTGATGGATCCAAACGCCCCAAGTCTGGGGGTATGATAGTGCACACCGTTTACATGGCTTCTGGAAAAGAGGAAAGCCGTGGTTGTCACGACCCACCCCCAAATACAGATGGTATTGTCCGCTTTGGCCGAAACCGCACGGTTTTGTCCTTTTAAATGAACCCGGGGCTACTTCCCAGTAGGTCACCCATCCCAGAATTTCTCTGGCTCAAGCACGCTTAACTATGGAGTTCTTCAAACTCTAGAGTTCCGATTCATCCAAAACGCGCCTCTGTGTTATAAGAGTGGTATCATTCCATTTAAAGTTCAGATTGTGCTCTCTTTCGGAATGGAATTCGATACTCCCCATTGTTCTGGTGGGTCCCCGTATGCATCCGTATCGGCTACATCCCCAATCTCGATACCGGATAACATCACACTTCTCACGGGGTAGGTGGTATTCAGCCCCAACTCCACCCGGGGTATTACATTCCCCCTAGCTAGAACAATGGCTCGTCCTCGAACCACAAACCTACTTTTGAGGGACCGGCTCTGATACCATACTTGTCATGACCCACCTCCAAACACAGATGGTATTGTCTGCTTTGGCCGAAACCGCACGGTTTTGTCCTTTTGAATGAACCCGGGGCTACTTCCCAGTAGGTCACCCATCCCAGAATTTCTCTGGCTCAAGCACACTTAACTACGGAGTTCTTACTCTGGAGTTCCGATTCATCCAAAAGGCGCCTCAGTGTTATATGAGTGGTAGCATTCCATTTATAGTTCAGATCGTGCTCTCTTTCGGAATGGAATTCGATACTCCCCATTGTTCTTGTGGGTCCCCGTGTGCATCCGTATTGGCTACATCCCCACCTCGATACCGGATAACATCACACTTCTCACGGGGTAGGTGGTATTCAGCCCCAACTCCACCTGGGGTATTACAGTGCTTTTGGGGGTCATCAACCACTTACGCGGTCCATAACAAAGGCTCAGGAGCAACGGCAGAAACTCCAGAAGATGCTGACGAAGATGGCCACACTCACTGGGCAGAAGGAAAGCCCGGAAGTATCATCGGATCAACGCCATGTTAGTTGTATGTATGCCCTAGAGGCCAGTATTGTACAGATGATGTATATTATATTGGATGCTTGGACATATATAGAGATGACTTTCTTGCTCGATATGATAGTATGCTATCTGGTTACTCTTTATCTTAACATGTACACTTGTCTCTTTAAACTGTCTTATAGTTACATGTTGGTAAAGCCCTTAGGATGTGTACTTGACTACCTGGACTATGATGCAGATCATACTAGTGGGGACATGGTAGTCCATGAGTACATCCTTCAAGGTCCCTAGTCGTGGGTGTATCGAGACAGGGCATCGATATACCAGTGTAGACTAGCGTATACGCTTCTCGACCCATGAGATGGGCGATGGATGATCCCATATCCATTGGTGTTTGACATCAGAGATAGTGTACGGGTGCTCAGTGGAGACTGGGTACATTGGACGGACTCGCCGAGAACTCCCAGATGGTATTATACCTCACGTCAGATGGCAGTTCTCAGGTGACACTTGTGCAGGTTAGTCTGTAAACCCGAGATCGTCATAGAGTCTTGTGTGATTCCCACTGTGCTTTGATCTCCACCTTACCACGTCCATGAGGGCGTGCAAAACGGTGGTCTTTGGGCACAGTCCCGAGTCACATGGAGGCAATGAGCGATAGGAGGGGTTTCGTCTCTCCCGGTATTGGGGGTTGATGTTGCGCTGTACTTGATTGGCCGTAACAGGGAAGTCCCTGGCCAGGGCTGATCAGAGATTTGCTGGTAAGTGTTACCAGTAGTTTCTCGACCCGTTATGAGCCTCACATCGGCACAACTTATCGGTTATTGGGGTCTGACGTATACCACCCCTAGACTTGATATGCGACATATCAGACGAACAGACCGGACTGTACGGTAAGTGTTACTGGTTGGATTCACAGGAGTGTGAGCGGGCAAGCTCGTCGATCTTCTGATCGCTCAATACCCGGATGGCCGTTACGTTTAGCAGACCGCTTGCGGCTTGTGGGTGCTTGATATGATCATCATCTGCTACCGGCGTATTGACGAGTCTTTAGAGTCCTACACAGAGGTTTCCTGGCTCAAGCGAAACGAAATAGGAGTGCATATGAGATATGCGCAGGACCGAGAATGATGCGTGTATGTGATACCGTATTCCATTCTCGCGATGGATGTATCGATTGGTTATATTCGATATGACCTAGTTATCGAATCATTGATTCGATAAGCCGATACATAGGATACTAGTCGGTTATATGCGATATGACCGGATCGTTAAGTCAAGTGTTGATTTAATGATTTAATGTATAATTATATATTTGATATATTACTTTGCATTAGCTAGTATTAATTCACTTTATATGGATTTTCTCACTTGATGTGCAAGAAGTATATGTGATATACTTTTGTGCACATATTTGTATCATGTTTGATGATACTTGATCATTTAGTTAAGTGTATAGAATTAAACCATGATTAATTTGATGATTAGGGTTTTGCATATTCATTTATTTATTTATTTGTTTATTTGGAAAGGATATAGATGAGAATGGTGGCTTTCTTTGTTTCTTATTGAAGCTTCATGAAGCTTTGACTTAGTCACCATTCTTGTCTCATGCTTAACCCTAACCATTTGAAGTAACCCTAGTTCATTCTCTACACTTAACTATGGTGAAGATTATGATAAGTATTCATTTTCTTTTTCATTTTAAAATAGACTTATCATATTCTTTCTTCTTCTTGATCTTCTTCTTCAAGATAGAAAGCTTGATGCCATCAATGGCAACTTGAGATCTAAAGTGAGAAATCCAATTCTAAAGTGAACCCACCTCCTATTTCTTCACCCTCTACCTCTTGCCAAGTTGTTTTGGGTGTTTTCTTCACAAGTTTCACAAATTTGTGAAGTCGGAGCTTGAACTTGTGATGCCTTGACGTAGATCATCTTCGGCACGAAGCCGACGACCTAGTCCGCCCAATTCTCCGATGAAGCCGACGTTTGAGTTTGGGATTCGAGATGGACAGCGAGAGGATGCCTACGTGGAGCTAAGAAAGTGGAGAACCGGATCTACAAAGGTTGTAGCCTCTCTCCTTTAGTTAAGATGTTAACTAGTTTCGTTTATCGCCTAAATTTCTAGTCAACGATCCGTATTAGGGTTTCTCGGCACCCATAAAATTTAAAATTGGCATGGTTGATGCCTTGTGAGACCTCTATAGAGTGCCTAGGAACCCTACAGTGGTATCAGAGCCTAGCTAGTGCCTTAGGCGAAGTCTAGACGACGTTTGAAGTCCGATCGAACCAAAACCCTAACCCGAAAACGGCTCTCTGTACATTTTTTAAAAAATGGGTTTTTTCCAAATTAAAAATATGCAGAAAACTCAGCATGGAATTATAAGAATTACGGCGCAAAATTTATTTCATGATCCCTCACATGCGCGGCGGAACCGCGGCATAAGCCTAGCTTATGCGGCGGTTCCGCGGCTAAAGTATGACGTAAGCCCTACCAATTTGCACAGTAATTCCTATTTAACAGTGCTGAGTTCTCTGGGTATTTTTAAATTTTATTCAAGAGTTGAATTTTCTGGGGTTGTTTTGGGGATTCGGTGTTTCGATCGGAGTATCAGATTTTGTCTTTATGGCTTTCCGGATGATTTTTAGAATATGTTAAAAAGTTCGACCGGATATAAATACCCAATTTTTCCCCTGTCGGGAAATTTCCAAGAGTTGGATTTTTCCATGGTTTAACAACGTTCTAAGTAGTGCAAGTAGCGCAATGGACCCTCTAGAAGACAACAAACCTTAACTCGATTATGTGACCGTCTTGAACTGCCCTTTGAACCTTCGGGTTTGGGGCAGTACGGCGTGCCACATGTGAGGCGTTGGCTTGACCCTTCTACGGCTGGACCGTTGGTACTGAGGCACGAACTGAATGTTGTTAGACTTATTTCATGTGTTGAGCTGTATCGGGAAAACTTGGATGTTCGACTGTTCGATCGGAAAGTTTAACATTTTCAGTTTATCTGGAATGTGATACAATAATTGGAATTCACAAACAGTTATGAGATAACTGAATGAATGTTATAAATCTAGCGGTTTAGTTTCACTTGATATTGAAAAGAGTTTTCGATAATGAGACTAAAATGCGGGGTTTATAACTGTTAGGCATGTGATGTCTAAGTATTTCATTTGATTAGGCATGCGATGTCTAAAGAGGTTGCGGATTCCAACTGTTATAGTTTTACACTTTCTTTTCTGTGACCGTAAGTGTAATATGTGATATCACCGGTTTCGTTGCTATATGTCAACGACAATTGGGATGGACATATTTACTTACGTTGATGACATGTGATGTTATGTGTTGCTGGATATGTTATATTGGATTGTCGTGTTTGAATAGCCGGGGGATTTTATGTGAGATGAGTGTTTTTCATTTTCATTCATGTAAAAACTTGTATGTAATATTCTTTTATTGGGGCACTTCCAGGTTGCGGAAGCTGTCACCCTTTGTATATTATTTACTTTTCCGCATTAGGATAGACCCAAGGAGGGGAGCACAAGTAACCGGGTTCTAGGGTCCAGTGGGAGACCATCTCGAGGAGTCGAGTCCGGGTCTCCTAACCTTAGAATTGGCAGGGTTGCTTGCTGCTCTCGTAGGGGTCTATGGGTGTGAGATTGGCTATTCATCACGACCGTGGAATCCGTTTTTTTTACTGGCTCGTATTGAAAATACGGACGTCCTAGTATATCCAATATTTCATATGATATTTTCTGCTGCGATATCTGTGATGTGATCATGTGATGTTCTGTGATAGATACAGTATATAGTATATATGATATATTATATAGACGTTACTTATGTTTTGCATCCGCACTAGCCCTGCCCTGCTCTGTCGTTAGTTACCTAACCTAACGGTGCACGAGGGGACATCGAGGCGAATGCGGATGGCATAAGTGTACGTCATATCTATCTGTGATGTTTAGGTACTTAAATGATGGGACTTCATTAATGTGATTAATGAAAGAAAAGAAACTTAAGATGTTGTAGAATCAAATTTTAAACAAAAAGGGGTAGCTACAGTTCTTGCTTTGCATAGCGGTATATGCGATATATCCTGCACCTTATTCGATGAGGAAAGGACCGAGATCCCTTCACCGGGAGTGACTCCTTTAGCAATGACTGGCAGATGCTACACACTCGGTTTGACTTTTGATTGCTTCTATAGTTTCTGCTTTGCACAGTGATATATATGATATATCCCGCACCTCATTCGACGAGGAAAGGGCCGACGATCCCTTCACCGGGAGTGACCCCTTTAGCAAAACTAGAAAAGCCTCAAAATCACTCCATTTCAAAACTTCATTTGATTCTACAACGATATCAAGTTCTTTACGCTCATGGTTTTTATGAAAAACCTGCGTAGCCCTCCGTCATTTCAGATAAGTACTAGTTAGTATTCGTGCTGCGGTAGTTTGGCCTCCGTCAAGGCGTAGTGTACGGTAGCTAACTAGTGCTTATCTGCTAGCATATGATGCGATTGGATTAGGGTATTCGTACGGCGTTGTTTGGCCTCCGTCAAGGGTCGTGCGGGTGGGTTTAATTCAATCAGGAAATGACGGGTTGAACTTGACTAGCGGACTATGGGTTGTTTGGCCTCCGTCAAGGTCATAGGACGCTAGGGGCAAAATATTATCGGGAATTTCAAGTGTTGAAATTTGCAATGAGATTGTATACCTTCTATGAGATAGTTGGATCCCGATACCCGCTGCGAGTAAGAGTTACTCCTGGGAGAGTTTTACACATTACAATTAGCCGATCAAGTAGGTATCTAGAAAGGTGTTAACGAGGTTACGCCTCTGGGAAAACGAGGTTTACATTAATTAGGTTCGTGCGAAAGCACGGAGGACCTCCCTCAAAGTACCGACACTGGCCTGGATGAAAGATTGGCGAACTTGTAGTGTGTAATTAATCCCGGCTAGTCTTTCCTTTTAGAGTTTGAAGGAAGATTTGATAAAAAGCAGTGGGAGCCATCCTGATTAGATAAGATAATAACCAATCTGATCTTGCACGAGCATACGCTAAAGTGTTTTCTTCTCTCTCTCTCCAGGTAGCGACCATTTCATGCCCTAATAAAGATAATAATATGGATGTATTGACCGAACCCGCATGTTATACTGTGCAGGGGAACGTTGAACCCGTTCTATCTTATAAGTGTTATAAGAATGAACAGGAAACAGGAGAATATCTGGATTCTCACACCGCCCAAAAGGAGAACATGCATGATGATGCATCATCTTCAGGTGTGTTTGTCATTGAGAACTGTTTCTCAGTTCACCCTACGTCCTGGGTATTAGATACCGGATCAGGATCCCACATATGTAAGATGTTACATGGGCTACGGAAAGGTAGGGAACTGGGAAAAGGTGATCATTCCGTTCAAGTAGGGAATGGTGCAAATGTTGCAGCCAAAGCAGTTGGCGAATATCACCTAGTATTACCAAGTGGTGATACTATGATTCTGAATGAGTGCTATTATATACCGAACATGATGTGCAATATTATATCAGTTTCTTTATTGAGTAAAGAAGGATATAATTTTGTAGTACAGGATAATGTTATGAACATATTCCTAGATCAAAAGTTGATTGCATCAGGCTCATTACATAATGGCATATTCATTCTAAATCAAAATACAGTCCTCAATTTACAAAACACACACAAGAGGAAGAGTTCTGAACTGAACGAATCCTTCTTGTGGCATTGTAGACTGGGTCACATCAATACGACACGACTAGCTAAGTTGCATAAGGATGGATATTTAAATCCGTTTGAATTTTCATCTTATGACACTTGCCAGTCATGTCTCAAAGGCAAGATGACCAAAACTCCGTTTACTGGACACGGAGAAAGAGTTACCGAACTCTTGGGACTAATACATAGTGATGTATGCGGTCCCATGTCTACACATGCCAGGGATGGTTCTTTGTACTTCATTACATTCACTGACGATCTCTCTAGATTCGGATATGTGTTCCTGATGAAACACAAATCAGAAACTTTTGAGAAATTTAGAGAATATAAACAAGAAGTAGAGAACCAAACGGGCAAAAGTATTAAGATCCTTCGATCTGATCGAGGAGGAGAATACTTAAGTAACGAATTCAGAGATTGTCTAAAAGAGAATGGTATTCTCTCTCAGCTTACTCCTCCTTATACACCACAGCACAACGGTGTATCGGAGCGGAGAAATCGCACCCTATTAGATATGGTGCGCTCTATGATGAGTGCAGCTGAGTTACCTATTTCCTTCTGGGGATATGCACTGGAGACTGCTGCATATCTATTGAATAGAGTTCCAACCAAATCTGTGCCTACCACTCCATATGAGATATGGAATGGTAAGAGACCATGTCTTAATTTTATTCAGATATGGGGTTGTCCGGCCTATGTTAAGACACAAAATCCGGACAAACTCGAGGCAAGGTCTGTTCTATGTAAGTTTGTTGGATATCCCAAACATTCGCGAGGGTATATCTTCTACCACTCCGAGGAACAAAAAGTGTTTGTTTCTCGACATGCCACTTTCTTAGAAAAGAGTTTTCTTATGAAACAGACAAGTAGCATTCAGGTAGAACTGGAAGAGATTCCAGCAATACAAACTGAAACAGAAGACTTGGTAGAACCAGAGGATTCAGTAGAACTCGACGAACCCCAGCCTCTCCGCCGATCTAGTAGGGTTTCTCGTCCACCTGAGAGATACTACGGTTTTCTCATTGACGGTGGAAGCGAAGATTGCATCATGGAGGATGATGACCCAACTAGCTTCGAGCAGGCCATCACGAGTAGGGACTCAGTGAAATGGCTGGATGCTATGCGGTCCGAGATGGAATCCATGTACACCAACAAAGTATGGACTTTGGATGTTGCTCCTGAAGGGGTAAAACCCATCGGGAGCAAGTGGATCTTTAAGAAGAAATTTGGTGTAGATGGGAAAGTGGAGACTTTCAAAGCTAGACTTGTTGCAAAAGGTTTTTGTCAAAGACCAGGTGTGGACTATGACGAAACCTTTTCTCCAGTGGCTATGCTTAAATCCATCCGAATCATGCTTGCCATCGCTGCATATCATGACTACGAAATCTGGTAAATGGATGTTAAGACCGCCTTTCTAAATGGTGATTTAGAAGAGTGCGTGTACATGACTCAGCCAGAGGGCTTCGTAGACAGTGGGAGCAGCGGGAAGGTGTGCAAGCTGCTTAAATCCATTTATGGATTAAAGCAAGCATCACGGAGTTGGAACATCTGCTTTGACGTCGTTATCAAAGAGTTTGATTTCGTCAAAAACCCAGATGAACCTTGTATTTACAAGAAGGTGGCAGAGAGTAAGGTTGTCTTCCTCGTATTGTACGTGGACGACATACTCTTGATAGGAAATGATATTCCTATACTGCAATCGGTTAAGCTCTTCTTATCACAAAGATTCTCAATGAAAGATCTTGGTGATGCCTCCTGCATATTGGGGATCAGGATCTATAGAGATAGATCCAAACGGATACTGGGATTGTCCCAATCCAGGTACATTGACACCATACTAAAGAGGTTTAGTATGGAAGAATCCAAGCGTGGGAACTTGCCCACGATCTCTGGAGTCACTCTCTCCAAAGAGATGTCTCCCAAGACTGATTTGGAGAGAGCTCGCATGCAAGGGATACCCTATGCTTTGGCTGTAGGCTCTATCATGTACGCGATGCTATGTACCAGACCCGATGTTGCATACTCACTAAGTGTAGTGAGCAGGTATCAAGCTGATCCTGGAGAGAGTCACTGGACAGCTGTGAAGAGCATTCTCAAGTACTTACGAAGGACTAAAGAGATGCTCTTGGTGTATGGTAACGGAGAACTTCAAGTGGAGTCCTTTACCGATTCGAGCTTCCAGAGTGATAAGGACGACTCTAAGTCGCAGTCGGGCTTTGTCTTTACCCTTTACGGAGGGGCGGTTAGCTGGAAGAGTTCCAAGCAGGAAACCGTGGCAGACTCGACGATGGAGGCTGAATACATCGCTGCCAACGATGCTGCCAAAGAGGCTGTTTGGATCAAGAAGTTCATTACTGAACTTGGAGTGGTTCCATCCATTGAGCATCCAATACCTTTGTATTGCGATAACAATGGAGCGGCGGCTTTGGCCAAGGAACCCAGGTCCCATCAGCGATCCAGGCATATTCTGAGGCGGTATCACCTGATCCGGGAGATAGTTGATCGCCGGGAGATCGAGGTCAGGAGAGTTGACACGAAGAACAACACGGCGGATCCACTCACGAAGGCCATTCCCCAGATACAGTTTGAGAGACTCTTCGGGATGCTCGGTATGCGATACTACAGCAGCTTGCCCTAGTGCAAGTGGAAGATTGTTAGTTGTATGTATGCCCTAGAAGCCAGTATTGTACAGATGATGTATATTATATTGGATGCTTGGACATATATAGAGATGACTTTCTTGCTCGATATGATAGTATGCTATCTGGTTACTCTTTATCTTAACATGTACACTTGTCTCTTTAAACTATCTTATAGTTACATGTTGGTAAAGCCCTTAGGATGTGTACTTGACTACGTGGACTATGATGCAGATCATGCTAGTGGGGACATGGTAGTCCATGAGTACATCCTTCAAGGTCCCTAGTCGTGGGTGTATCGAGACAGGGCATCGATATACCAGTGTAGACTAGCGTATACGCTTCTCGACCCATGAGATGGGCGATGGATGATCCCATATCCATTGGTGTTTGACATCAGAGATGGTGTACGGGTGCTCAGTGGAGACTGGGTACATTGGACGGACTCGCCGAGAACTCCCAGATGGTATTATACCTCACGTCAGATGGCAGTTCTCAGGTGACACTTATGCAGGTTAGTCTGTAAACCCGAGATCGTCATAGAGTCTTGTGTGATTTCCACTGTGCTTTGATCTCCACCTTACCACGTCCATGAGGGCGTGCAAAACGGTGGTCTTTGGGCACAGTCCCGAGTCACATGGAGGCAATGAGCGATAGGAGGGGTTTCGTCTCTCCCGGTATTGGGGGTTGATGTTGCGCTGTGCTTGATTGGCCGTAACAGGGAAGTCCCTGGCCAGGGCTGATCAGAGATTTGCTGGTAAGTGTTACCAGTAGTTTCTCGACCCGTTATGAGTCTCACATCGGCACGACTTATCGGTTATTGGGGTCTGACGTATACCACCCCTAGACTTGATATGCGACATATCAGACGAACAGACCGGACTGTACGGTAAGTGTTACTGGTTGGATTCACAGGAGTGTGAGCGGGCAAGCTCGTCGATCTTCTGATCGCTCAATACCCGGATGGCCGTTACGTTTAGCAGACCGCTTGTGGCTTGTGGGTGCTTGATATGATCATCATCTGCTACCGGCGTATTGACGAGTCTTTAGAGTCCTACAGAGAGGTTTCCTGGCTCAAGCGAAATGAAATAGGAGTGCATATGAGATATGCGCAGGACCGAGAATGATGCGTGTATGTGATACCGTATTCCATTCTCGCGATGGATGTATCGATTGGTTATATTCGATATGACCTAGTTATCGAATCATTGATTCGATAAGCCGATACATAGGATACTAGTCGGTTATATGCGATATGACCGGATCGTTAAGTCAAGTGTTGATTTAATGATTTAATGTATAATTATATATTTGATATATTACTTTGCATTAGCTAATATTAATTCACTTTATATGGATTTTCTCACTTGATGTGCAAGAAGTATATGTGATATACTTTTGTGCACATATTTGTATCATGTTTGATGATACTTGATCATTTAGTTAAGTGTATAGAATTAAACCATGATTAATTTAATGATTAGGGTTTTGCATATTCATTTATTTATTTATTTGTTTATTTGTTTATTTGGAAAGGATATAGATGAGAATGGTGGCTTTCTTTGTTTCTTATTGAAGCTTCATGAAGCTTTGACTTAGTCACCATTCTTGTCTCATGCTTAACCCTAACCATTTGAAGTAACCCTAGTTCATTCTCTACACTTAACTATGGTGAAGATTATGATAAGTATTCATTTTCTTTTTCATTTTAAAATAGACTTATCATATTCTTTCTTCTTCTTGATCTTCTTCTTCAAGATAGAAAGCTTGATGCCATCAATGGCAACTTGAGATCTAAAGTGAGAAATCCAATTCTAAAGTGAACCCACCTCCTATTTCTTCACCCTCTACCTCTTGCCAAGTTGTTTTGGATGTTTTCTTCACAAGTTTCACAAATTTGTGAAGTCGGAGCTTGAACTTGTGATGCCTCGACGTAGATCATCTTCGGCACGAAGCCGACGACCTAGTCCGCCCAATTCTCCGATGAAGCCGACGTTTGAGTTTGGGATTCGAGATGGACAGCGAGAGGACGCCTACGTGGAGCTAAGAAAGTGGAGAACCGGATCTACAAAGGTTGTAGCCTCTCTCCTTTAGTTAAGATGTTAACTAGTTTCGTTTATCGCCTAAATTTCTAGTCAACGATCCGTATTAGGGTTTCTCGGCACCCATAAAATTTAAAATTGGCATGGTTGATGCCTTGTGAGACCTCTATGGAGTGCCTAGGAACCCTACACGCCAGAAGCAAGAAACCGACGCCGAGTTCCTCCGAAGAATGCTCGAAAAGAAAGATAAAGAAGCCGCGGAATAAGCAGCTATTATAAAACAAATGGCACTCCTGTTCCAAGATATGATGGGGATGATGATCCAGCCGGACCCTCCAGCCGAAGATCCCCCAATAATCATTGAAGACGACAGAGGAGAGACATCAAACCCTCTTTCGGCTTTATCAGCAGCCAGGGAGGAGACGATCTCGAAAGCGGCGCTTGATGACTACATAGCTCAACAAATACGAGCTCATTAGGCAAGTGAAGCTACTGGCCAAGTCGTCAGAACTGAGCGACCCTATCCAGGCTGGTACGATCAAATTAAGTACCCGCCGGGATACACGGTCCCGAAATTTCACGTGTATAAGGGGACAGACAACCCCTATCAGCACGTCGCTCAGTTCAGGGCTTTATGCGGTAATACTGGAGGTGATGACAAACTGCTACTTCGCCAATTTGTCGGCAGCTTAGCGGAGACGGCATTTGAATGGTACTCGGAACTTCCGAATGACTCTATCAAAATATTCACAGAAATGGAGTTGCTGTTCACCAGCATTTCGCAAGCGCCAGCGAACGCACCCCGATCACGGCATTGATCAATGCCAGGGTGAAGGCAGGAGAGACATGGGTTCAGTATGCGATTCGGTGGCGGAACCTATGGTCGAGAGGCGAACAACGCATAGAAGAAGCTCCTGCCGTGGGCATGTTCGTAGGGACCCTTGACCCGCAAGCGACTATATCCTAGTTTATGATGTTTTTCAAGCTGACCACTTTCCAAGCCTTGATCGACAAGCTGGCCCAAATGGACCAGATGGGCCATAGACCGCCCTCCTCGAAAATGGAGCTTCGAAATGAAAAGGGCAAAGGGAAAGCGACCTTCGTCGCCAACGCTCAGCAACAGCCGAGTGATCCGAAACCAGCTGCTCGCCAAAACGATAAACATCAATCACTCGGAGAAAAGCTGAGACGTCCTTACTCATTCCCTCGGGATAAAACGAGAAGACTGTTCGAACTGGCGATGCGTAACTGGCTTATCACTCTACCAGATCCGAGACGTCCACTGCAACCGGGCGACGTCAACAATCCCAATTACTGCCCCTACCACCGAATAGTGGGCCACCCAATCGAAGATTACTTCGTCTTCAAAAATTGGATTGAGGACCAGTGCCAACAAGGCAAATTCGCATTGTCTGAAAACTGGAGGGTAAACCCACCACAACCGCACGCTCCAAAAAAGATGGACATGCTGGGGGCATCATGCTCATTTATAGAGGAAGCTCCATAGGAAGTTATTCTTTCAGCTAAAACTAAAAGAATGCTGAAGAATTTTCAAGCATGCCCGGCAATCAGGTAGAAAAGCCCGCTAGAGCCAGAGATCATTGAGGGGATACTGAAACCGCACCCAACACCGAGAGTTGGTAGCAATGGGCAAAATACCCAAGCCCAGCTGTCAAAGTCTTTAAAGAAAAAGAAGAAGACCAAGAAGCCCGCGCATCCTGATAACAAGAGCATGGACCTGCAAAGGCATATTGACGTACTGGAGGAATATAACCAGAAGGTACGAACCCCGGTTACACTCCAAGAGTTTCTCAGCCATATCTTGGAGAGCAAAGATAATGACAATGATGAGGGAAAAGACTCGTCAGAAGAACCCGAGATCTTTCATTCACCAATAAATGACGAAGAAGCTCACTCGGCATCAGAAGATGATGTAGAGGAGCTGGGGGCAAGATCGGTGCCAAAATCCTTGGAACCATCAGACGAGATGATTGACATGCTGCTGAACGAAGCCCGTCAGAAGAGCAAAGCTGATCGAGAGCGTGAAATGACCATATTCGAAAGGACCAGGTATCGGCATCAAGTTAAACGAGTCATGGTAGGGATAAGTCATAAAGCACTCCAACCAGATCAAAGCACTCCCGCGACAGACAAAAACAAGCCCAAGACAAGGAAACGGTTTGCTAAAGCCCTGTCAATGGGAATGAAGCTGCCACCTTTCAAAAGAGATACTCCTTGCGGTTGTTCCCCTCCGAATCACGCAGACGCGATAAACGTCTTGCCTGAAATTCGGGGCAGATGCTAATTGGTGCTATCCGTCCACCTCTCCGAAGATGCCAAGTTGATTTATGGTACCATGTATCGAAAGTTTAAACGGATGCGGCCGATGTAGCAGACTTCGTCAGATTCCCCCTCGTCTGAGGGGTTTTTGATTGTGGGGACGCTCTTCCCTGCAGGCGCAAGCCCCTGCAGTTAATTACGCTGCCGCATCGCGGTAACAACTTTCTCCTTCTCCATATGGTCATTTCGTGTCGTGGGTGTTTGTTTTGTTTGTGGTTGCCCGTGGATTGTATACGGAGACTAATTCATGTTGTCGCCCGTAGGGCGTGGATTAGTCCAAATCCGTATCTTCTTAGATTTGGGTTTGGGGGTTTGGTTTAAGAATACGTTAGCCTCATTTGAGACTAAGATCAACTTAAACGTTTGTTAAGGATACGTTAGTCTAATTTCTAGACTAAGATCAACTTAACAGGATCGTTTAGATCCAACAAAAGAGCATTTAGACTCTATTGTTTAGTTTACGGACATTTTAGTCGATTACCAGTTTAAGGACATGGTGGTCCAATGTTAGTTTAAAGACATCCCGGTCAAGGTTAAGGACATCGTAGTCCGTGAGTTTAAAGACCTCACAGTCAAGGTTAAGGATATCATAGTCCGTGGGTTTAAGGACTCCACAGTCCAACGTTAGTTTTAAGACATCGCGGTCAAGATTAAGGACATCATAGTCCATGAGTTTAAAGACCCCACAGTCCAGTTTAAGGACATCATAGTCCGTGGAATGTATGGCTGTCGGGACCCGTCACCTCTCTGAAGACGTTGAAAGATTACAACGATAAATATCAGAGGAGTTCAGAGATGTACCCTTGAACTAATGTTGGTTGGGAGATCTATAGTCCAATTTGGGACTAAAGTCTGTTTGCAGGTTTATGAGCATATAGGCTCAGTTGATATGAGTTGAACATTTTATTATTCTGGTTATTGAGCCTTTATTTGGGCTTGACCCTTTTAATAATGCATAGCATTTATCAGAACAAAGTATGTTCTGACAGTGCGCCACGTGGAGCGTCAGGCGCTTTGCACCAAGGAAAGAGCGCATTGCGCTTCTGCTGGATAGCGCACACGAGGAGGACACATGTCGCGCTTAGCGCTAGTTTGTTGGCGCATTGCGCTTTTAATTTATAAGCGCGCTGCGCTAGTTTGTTGGCACACCAGTGAGTGACACGTGGCACGCTTGGCGCTGAGCGCCAGCTCATGAGCGCATGCTATGTTTTTAGAAGCGCAAAGCGCAGATTGTGTCTCTGGTTGACACGTGGCAGGTTTTGGCGCTGAGCGCCGATCCAAGGAGCGCAAGGGCGCAGTTCATGAGTGCAAAGCACTTTTTAATAGCGCAAAGAGCTTTTTGATCAATTTTAAGATCAAAGAACAAATTTATGTTCTTCAAAAGAGGCTTTGCCTCAAGATCCAAGAACAAAAGTTCTTGTTTTTTTTATAAAAGGCTCTGCCTTTATAGATCAAAAGATCTGTGAATGAAGTAAAAATACTTCTTTTTATATTTTTATGATCAGATATTTTGATCTTTTCTTTTTTAATCAAAGACCTTGGTCTTTTTATAAATCTAAAATCTTTTTAGAAGATGTTTCTTCTTTTTACGAGATGGTTTCATCTCTGTTGTTCAAGAACACAGTTCTTTTTACCTTGAAGATGAAGAAAAATCTTCTTCTTTCTAAGAGCTTGCTCTTCTTTTTGCAGAGGGTTCTCTCTCTCTTTTTTTTTTGTGTATTCTCCCTTCTTTCTTTCTGTGTGTATTTTAGACTTGAAGTCTAGGGTCCTTTATATAGGGCCAAATGATTTGTTAAATCAGTTGAAGAGATCTTTCTCTGATTGATTTGGGAATATTTCCCACCGTTGGATTTTTGATCCTAGGGCTTCTGTTTTACAGAAGGCAAACTTCTTGTTTTTAACAAGATTGGAAAGATCTTTACCATTGGATCATTGATCCAACAGTGCTCTGATTTACAGAGCACAATCTTGTTATTTGGAAAGATTTTTGAGGAATCTTTCCTTAACAGAATTCAGTTTCTGATTAATTAATAATTTATCATTATTATTAGATCTTTTGATCTAACGGTGGGGATGTTTAATTCCAGCGCTGGCGCACCTTGCGCTAGCGCACCTGCGCTCGACACATGGCGCGCAGCGCAGAGCACGGCGCAACTGCGCTAGCGCACCTGTGTTTGACACGTGGCGCACAACGCAGAGCGCTGGATCTGAAGCGTTGCTTCAATTTAAATTTCAAATTTTGGAGCAGAGCTTTGCTCTAATTGAGGGCGCGCTGCCTAGGGCGCAGCGCTCCTGGCGCTGGTGTGTCTGCTTTTGACACGTGGTGCGCAGCGCGCAGAATCTGAAGCGTTGCTTCAATTTTTCACTTTAGATTTTTAATACAGAGCTTTGCTCTTTATTGGAAAAGGAAGCGTCGCTTCATTTCAAATCTTGGAATTTGATCAGAGCTTTGCTCTGTTTGGGGAAACAAATGCCCCCACCGTTGCACTTATGTGGCCCAAGCGTGAGTGCAGCTGTAGTTGGATCAACTTTTTGGAAGTTGAAACTGCTCTTAATGCCTATAAATAGGACCTTTGGCTCTTAGATGATTCCCATCTTCTTCTTAAGAATTTTCTCTTATTCAGAACATTATTCTTCAATTTAAGAACTTTTCAAGAGTAAAACTCTGTCAAAACTTAGGTAAAGTTTAAAAACTTTTAATAAACTAAGGTTTTACCCATTAACAGAGCTTTGTTCTTCATAGACCTTTAATCTAAAGAGAACCCTTTTAGGGTTCCATTAATAGAGTTTTGTTCTCTAAAAGGTTTTTATTTATGATTTCTTAATTCATTAATGGAGCTTTGCCCTTTCAAATCATATAGAAGAACTTTTAAGAGTTTGTTCATGGATCTTGAAGATCAAAAATAAAATTTTATTTTTGATGGGTTATATCTTCTTAGAACAGGGTCTCAGCGTTTTCGGGGAATTTCTTTAAATTCTCCCCATAACCGATTTTGACAGGTGTCACTCCTGTCTGTAGAGCATTGCTCTCGAGGAGTTTAACTCCCTGTGTTTGTTTTTCCTCATTGCTAATCTTCCAATGATGTTTCTTTCAGGCACAATGGCTGTTCATTTATACAGTCTGAATGAGTTCATTACTTATGAGGATATCCGCGTACAGGGCCGTCACCAAAACCAAGAGTTTACAGATGCTCAGTGTGCGGAGATTATGGGTCGTCTGTATGCACGCGTTGGTTGGTTGCTTCCTCACCATTCTGCTTTTTTGAAAGTCGTACTGGGAGCAATTTGGAGAGCACTTCCGGGGTTTCACGAGGCCATGCTTCTTAATGTGTTGGATGATGCCGAAGACAAGGTGTATTCAGTATATCTGTCGGGGCTGATCTCGAAGAAACGGCGAGATAGCCTTATTGATATTTTGCATCAAATTTTTCAACAGACGACGATAATTGCTGCTTATCAAAGGATGGAGGGCATTGCCGAAGATCTTGACACGCGTGAGCGCGAGAGGATGCACACGAGAATGGTCAGAAAGGCCAGAAAGACTCTACACGGCCTTACTTTCGACTTCCTCAATCCATGCCCTGGATCCGGGGTTATACCCTTGTAATCATTTCAATAATGCTGCTTTTGTTTATTGTCTTTATTGATATAAGAATTTTCCGAGTATGAATGACAAATCTTTTGCCTCCTTCCTTTTATTTTCTGCTTTGTTATTGGCATATTCCTTAAGTAAGCATAGCCTGTAGAAGATATAGAACATTCCGTCTTGAATACTTCGAGGAGTAGTGATGGCTTAGGAAGCAGGTTCAGATATGCTACCTAAGGCTTTTCAACTTTATGAGCCGTGAGGGTCTCATAAAGACTTTTCTCCCTACGAGTCGAGAGGATCTCGTAGGTGTATTTTCTCCTTAGGGGTCGTGAGGACTCCTAAGTGCGTTTTCTCTTGAGAGTCGTAAGGATCTCACAAGAGAATTTTCTTCCTTACAAGTCGAGAGGACTCATAAGTGATTGTTTCCTTCCTTGTCGATATTCGACTTCGGAGAGTGTGGCCTGCAGATAGTCTATCTTGACCTCCTTGTAGGGCACCGATGGCTTAGGAAACAGGGTTAGGATCTGCCACTTAAGACTTTTCAAATTTATAAGCCGTGAGGGTCTCATAAAGACTTTTCTCCCTATGAGTCGAGAGGATCTCGTAAGTGTATTTTTTCCTTAGGAATCGTGAGGATTCCTAAGTGCGTTTTCTCTCAAGAGTCGTAAGGATCTCACAAGAGAATTTTCCCTCTTACAAGTCGAGAGGACCCGTAAGTGGTTGTTTCCCTCCTTGTCGAGATTCGACTTTGGAGAGGTGGCCCGTGAATAGTATGCAAAAGTCCATTTTGGACCGACTTGCAGGGCCCCAGTGCTTAGGAAACCGGTTCTTATCCCGATTGCCTAAGGCTTTTCCCTATGAGTCGAGACGAATCGAGCATTTCTCGTAAGGATATCTGATTGAAAGAATTAAAGTTTTAACCGCAATCAAGACGGTGTCGCTATGCAGCTAGCCGGTTGAGCACGGGTCGGTCCACAGGGAGATGGTGGTATTTTACCTTCTTGTTTTAGACGAGTCAATAAAGAATTTGTGTATGTTCGAGACTATCCTATGTGTAATATTTGCAAGTATAAAGTTGTTAAGAAAAAGATACGAGATTATAAGCTAAAGAAATCCGTACTCAAAACCTTTGAGCCGAATCTTGACCAATTGAAGCTAAGCAATCGGCAACAACGTGGATTAGGGGATTTAAGCGCGGTATTCGTGGAATACGGCTTATTTACCCTTGTCCTTCCGTTCTTGTCTCTTGCTTTCGCCTCCGGCCAAACCGAACGCAACCGGTCGCGGTTAGGAATCACCGTTACCTTGTCAGGGTACGGTGCCTAACGGAGCGCTTGCGTATGGTTTGGGCGGAGTTCAATGGAAAATACGGGAAAAGGAAATGGGCAAAGAAACATTAACTTAGAATACCGTATTTTTCTCTTAACAAAGATAATTACATTCATTCACAAGAAAGAACCAAAAAGAGAGAACAAAAAGAAAAGAACAAAGAAAAGAAAAGATTACAAACAAGTAATTAAAGTGCATGAATATAAATTGCAAGAAAGTAAAGCAAGGTAATAAAAAGCAAGTAATAAATAAGCAAATAAAAAGAACAAGAAACTAGAACTCAAGACAAGCATGTGATCAATAGCCAACCCTTAAACTTGCAAGCTCAATCAAGAGGTTGCAAGATCAAGGGAAGGGTAGAGAACGCATGTGAAATGAAGTGCTAATTCCATGAAAGAATACGACCCTTGAGATCAATAACTAACCCTTAACCATTCAAGCTCAATGAAGAGGTTGAATGATCAAGAGAAAGCAAGAATCTCAAGGGGAAGAAGAAACACAAGAGAATGATACAAAAACCTCATCTTCATTAATCTCCCACTAAAAAAGCTCTCACTACAATTTTCATGGAAAAAGAATGAAGAAGAAGAAGAAAAAGAACTAAAACTACAAAAGAATGGAGAACAAAGAATGACCCTTGGCTTGGCTCAATTCTGGAGTATTTATAGGCAGAGGGATGAAGACCTAGGGCAAGAATCTGCCACAATATGAAGTACCCAAACTACCCCAAAAATACGACAGAGAGATGGCATCACTTGGCCGCGGA
The DNA here is from genome assembly GCA_030015575.1 of Agapanthus africanus. Lineage (NCBI taxonomy): Eukaryota > Viridiplantae > Streptophyta > Magnoliopsida > Asparagales > Amaryllidaceae > Agapanthus > Agapanthus africanus. The sequence goes on from JASDDO010000016.1 coordinate 417,929,868, forward strand.
TCCGCGGCCTAAGCCTGCTTAGGCTGTGGTTCCGCGGCCGTAGGGGGGAGTTGGGTTGTGGGCTTTTGTGGGATTCCCTGGTTTGTTGTCCTCTGTTATTGTACATATACCAAATTGCAGTATGCTTCCACAGTTGCATCAGATTTGCAATGGTCCAAAGTGGTAACAAAAATAATACTTTTGACCTTTTCTCCCTCGAGCTCCGCGCACCCATTGATTCTTGTGTTGCCCCTCTCGTGCTCTGTGCTTGTCCGAGACACGAATGACCGCTGTCATATGTCTTGTCTCTGGAACCGGTATGCAGCACTGGACGGATATAGATGACCGGAACCTGGCTTTTATCTGTTGTCAACAGATGTTCTGTATTTGGTGTAACTATGGAGATTTTGTCTTGATTTGCAGTATTTGTACTGGAAACCTGTAATCTGAAAATATGTAACAAACACGAATTACAAGCACCTACCTATAAACACACGAGCGTAAGAATGGGCGGTATAAAATGCAATATTCTGGTATGAACAAATACCCCCAAACTTAACTTTTGCTCGTCCCGAGCAAAACCAATTATTCACAAAAGTAAAATCCTAACCGCACTTTCGCAGGGAACGCGATTGCACTGAGCGCGTGCAACAAGCCGTTAAACCTCTAGGTGTCCCTAGTAGGAGGAGTGTTGTCTCCTGAGGGTTTTCAGCGGATACTACCCACAAAATCCGGTCAAGTTGGTTTTGTAAAATAACTAAGATTCAAACCCTAAAGTTTTGTTTTAGAAAATAGCAATTCTATAATCCTAAGTCTAGACCATCGAACCTTTATTTTTCACACCTCGCTTCTTATTTAACTACAGATTTTATATGTCTTTACGTGTAGTGCAAATAGTGTCGTTAAGTTCCAGAAGGATCGATTAAAGTCATCATGTCGCACAAAAAAGCCCAGATAACAATTTTAAAAGGATCACATAAGTTTTATAAAGAGTTAAGCATTTTTCAAGTTTCGTTTTCCAGTAAGGTTTCAACTTCAGAATTTCTATCTTCCTTAACAGGAAACTAAGTCGTATTTTTCACTCCACCTTTTTCTTGTTTTCATTTCATACACACCTCTGTGAACGTGCAATAGTCTTTATCATAGAATAAAACCTTCATATCTCCGTTTAAATTTTTTTATAAAAGCCTGTCTTTTATCAAGATTATTCTCACACAAAGAACCGTTAGGAATTTTAACTCGGAGAGAACACTTGCTTGACTTTGTTTTAAACTGGACTTTCTAGGCTTCTTAGCGAGCTTTGGGCCAATGCACCCAAACCAGTTGGTTTTAGGGCATTAGGTGTAGAAACACCCCAGCGGACTTAATTACTCAAGTTACCTAGGTCCAAAAACAAAAGACAGTTTGTCGTGAAAATCAGATGATTTAATACGAACGGAGATATAACCGGCAGTTCAAATATTTTTTTGGATAAAAGACGTGTTTAGTGGGTTTGGTGTGTAATCATTCCAATCAAGTTTTAGATGGGTTATTTTTCAGACTTAGCTCCAATTACGGCATCAATAACATTCCTTCATATTCGCTTTACTTCATAAACTATTCTTGACATTACTTATTTCAGAACAAACCTATTTGATCCTCAGAAAATCATTTATCTGTTTAAAAGTTTAAACATGAAAGACTTGTCATCTAATTCCCAAAATTCACGACACGTGTAGTGTGATGTAAAGACGTATATCAGCTATAGTTAACATCAAAGGAGAGTTATCTTTCAGGTTTTCAAAATCCAAACATAAGATCTAGTTATTCCTATTTTTTCAAACAAAAACCGTCGAAATGTTGAATCAGAGTTCTTTCACAAGCTAACTTGACAAGAAAGTTTTTATATTTTTAGAAAATTTTCAAATTTTTATGGATTTTATGGATTTAAATATGCAGATGCAAAATATACATATGAATGCGAAGGGAAGAAAGCTTACCGAGCACACCCCCAAACTTAAACTTGACAGTGCCCTCACTGTCAGGCTATTCCAAGAGGGTCAAAATTGCCGACGCTCCCAAAAAAAACAAATTATATACAAAAAAAGAAAAACCAAAAATATATACAAAAAAGGTGTTCCCCCCAAACTTAAGTAAAACAGTGTTTCCACTGTTAGGCGTTGAAGTTCAGGTTTAGGGGGGAAAGAACAGTATCAAGCTATACAAGGCCTTACACAGGCCAAAAGTTAACACCAACCATTCAAAGATTTTATCGCTATAATGTACAGGTTGGTGGAAGAAGGCGTAGAGAAAAGAGAAGGACAATACGCGAGACCGTATGCGAAGAGAAGCGGGATACGGTCTCGGTAAATGAGAGGAAGAAGAATGGCGGAAGGGAAAAAGAAGTGGAATACGAACTTGAGGGTGCAAATGGAGTAAATAGATTAGCACAATTTGTGATGACCGATGTGTGAAAAGCGATTGTGCTAATATATTTACCCGTCGAGAAATGGGGTCAAATCCCTCAAGGTTCGTGAGAAACCATGGGTACGCCGAACCTGGTAAACCAGACATAGTAAATGAAAGTGAGACGGGTTCTTGCAAGGTCGGAACGATGGAAAGGATGGAGGGAAGTGGTTGAGGAAGGGTATCGGTTAAAGGTTCTGGAGGGTGTACACAGTCAGTGAAAGGAATAGGATGAATTGGAAAATCCGACTCATCATCTAGAACTGTTTCATCCTCAAAAATATCCTCAAAATTCTCCTCAAAGTTAAGCTCATCCATGCTCTTCTCTTCAAAGTCCAGACGCATATGGGGTTCGGGAAAAACATTTAATGACTCGGGATGATGATTTGAAGAGACAAACTCAGCCAAATCTACGGGTTCATCATCCAAAATATCCCCAGCGTCAATATCCTCAATCAAGTGAAAATCAAAATTCTCTGACACCTCATCAAAAGCATGGATATTAATCGATTCTGGTTCTAAGATATAGGTGTAGAGGTCAAAAGGATTAGGTATGGTTTCACTTGGAAGGGACCCTTCACAATTGGGCAAATCAAACACTACGAAGTCGCACAACTCATTCATCATTCTATCTTCAATTGATAAATCATGTGGGATACTCGATAGACCTTCAAAACAGGAGTTGTGGGATTCAATTGGGGACGGGTAGATTTGATTTGGAAGGGGGTACATCTCACTCTCTCCACTCAAATGCACAGCCTGTCCTGCCGCCTCATCATACATTGAAAAAGTTGGAGCTAGTTGAAAACTAGCTACCGGGTCAGTAGGTTGTATGAGAGCGGCCATGGACGCATTCAAATCCATTATCTGTTGGCTTGACGCTACCCTAAAGTCTTCCAATGACTGTTCTAGACTAGACATGGGTTGTAAAGGGGTTTCAGTAAAAAATTCAAAGTTGTTTGTATACTGAAAATTCCCAAAAGGCTGTGTAGAAGCAATGTCTAGGGAAGTTGCAAAAGTTGGGTAGGACTGGTAGGAATTGAATGGTTGGACAGGGGTAGGATCAACAGGTGGATAAGAAGGCGAATGAAATTGTTGATCCCGAGAATTTGAAGTGGTGAAAGGAGTGAAAGATCGGCTACGGGATTGTTCAATACGTTCAGCGATGGACAAAGGACGACTTGCAGAAGGGGTATCAACATGAGCGGGTGCGGGAGGTTGAAAAGGTTGATACAAAGTGGAATGAGGAGTGCAAGTGTTTGTCCTAGACGCTGCTATGCGATCTTTCAGTGAAACTTTGGGCATGGAGGGGTCGTTCGATATTCGGCCAAAGCAAGAACCGTAAGAAGTAATGTCTGGTTGTGGGTACCAAAGTTCGGCAAGTGTTTTGCGAGGTGGGGTACCCATGATATGAAGAGAGAGAAAGAAAGGCAGAGAAAAGAAGGGGAAAAAAGAATGTGATAATTTTTTTTTTTTTTAGTTTATATATTAACAAAAGAATAAAAAACAATATGGACAAAAACAATCACGACGCAAAAATACCACACACCTAATCGTCCTAGGGTTCACCTAGGTCAACTAGACCTGCTCCAGAACTTGATTGTCGAAGTAAAACTGTGTCGAGAAACAGGCTCAAGATACACTGATCACGAGGCCAGGTAAGTGCAGAGATAAGGGGAGGTTTTCCAACGCTTTCGCGAAGTTCCTTAATTAAATAACCCTTTCTCTTTTGGCGGTTTCGCCGTTAACACTTTCCTAGACACCCCGTAAACAATATACCGTTAAGCAAGGTTCTAAACACAGTTAACTTCTCCTAGTGAGCGCGAAGTCCTTAAGGCTTAAAGTCTAGTTTCTTTTAAATTTTGTGCGGGTAAACGTTATGCTCAAGTTCGTGATTTGTGGGCCACGGAAAAGGTGATGAAATCCTTTACCGTATGTTGTGGGGTTCGCTTGCCCTTAAGTCCGTATTAATGTATGCAATGCGCAATTCAAAAATTCTATAAAGAATCAAACAATCGTTTTTTAGTTTAAGCGCGGCGCTGCAACAAATACGGGTTAGTCAATTTTTTTAGCGTTTGCTAGCGAACTTGCAAAGAATCCTGCAAAGAATAGTATATTGGAAGCGTCGGATTTGAGAAGAAGGTGTTAGTAAAGTACGTACCGTTAAGTTTTGGGTTAGGAAACCCCCGTTGAATCAAATCCGGTAAGCTTGAAAGGTTCGCATGCGCGGGTCAAACTACCCGGATCTTTGGCACTGTACTTCGTAATCACCTATGCCTTGAATGCACACTTTGCTCCCCACAATCGCAGTTTGCAAATACGCAAAAAGCTGCACACTTGCCCACAAAAAATGATCAAAAATAACAAAAAGATTTTTTTTTTATTATTTTTTTTTATAAATATATACAAAAAGAATATTAACCCGAATAATGAGAAAGAAAATACGCTACCGTCTCCCCGGCAACGGCGCCATTTGATTGAAAGAATTAAAGTTTTAACCACAATCAAGACGGTGTCGCTATGCAGCTAGCCGGTTGAGCACGGGTCGGTCCACAGGGAGATGGTGGTATTTTACCTTCTTGTTTTAGACGAGTCAATAAAGAATTTGTGTATGTTCGAGACTATCCTATGTGTAATATTTGCAAGTATAAAGTTGTTAAGAAAAAGATACGAGATTATAAGCTAAAGAAATCCGTACTCAAAACCTTTGAGCCGAATCTTGACCAATTGAAGCTAAGCAATCGGCAACAACGTGGATTAGGGGATTTAAGCGCGGTATTCGTGGAATACGGCTTATTTACCCTTGTCCTTCCGTTCTTGTCTCTTGCTTTCGCCTCCGGCCAAACCGAACGCAACCGGTCGCGGTTAGGAATCACCGTTACCTTGTCAGGGTACGGTGCCTAACGGAGCGCTTGCGTATGGTTTGGGCGGAGTTCAATAGAAAATACGGGAAAAGGAAATGGGCAAAGAAACATTAACTTAGAATACCGTATTTTTCTCTTAACAAAGATAATTACATTCATTCACAAGAAAGAACCAAAAAGAGAGAACAAAAAGAAAAGAACAAAGAAAAGAAAAGATTACAAACAAGTAATTAAAGTGCATGAATATAAATTGCAAGAAAGTAAAGCAAGGTAATAAAAAGCAAGTAATAAATAAGCAAATAAAAAGAACAAGAAACTAGAACTCAAGACAAGCATGTGATCAATAGCCAACCCTTAAACTTGCAAGCTCAATCAAGAGGTTGCAAGATCAAGGGAAGGGTAGAGAACGCATATGAAATGAAGTGCTAATTCCATGAAAGAATACGACCCTTGAGATCAATAACTAACCCTTAACCATTCAAGCTCAATGAAGAGGTTGAATGATCAAGAGAAAGCAAGAATCTCAAGGGGAAGAAGAAACACAAAAGAATGATACAAAAACCTCATCTTCATTAATCTCCCACTCAAAAAGATCTCACTACAATTTTCATGGAAAAAGAATGAAGAAGAAGAAGAAAAAGAACTAAAACTACAAAAGAATGGAGAACAAAGAATGACCCTTGGCTTGGCTCAATTCTGGAGTATTTATAGGCAGAGGGATGAAGACCTAGGGCAAGAATCTGCCACAATATGAAGTACCCAAACTACCCCAAAAATACGACAGAGAGATGGCATCACTTGGCCGCGGATCCGCGGCCTAAGCCTGCTTAGGCCGTGGTTCCGCGGCCGTAGGGGGGAGTTGGGTTGTGGGCTTTTGTGGGATTCCCTGGTTTGTTGTCCTCTGTTATTGTACATATACCAAATTGCAGTATGCTTCCACAGTTGCATCAGATTTGCAATGGTCCAAAGTGGCAACAAAAATAATACTTTTGACCTTTTCTCCCTCGAGCTCCGCGCACCCATTGATTCTTGTGTTGCCCCTCTCGTGCTCTGTGCTTGTCCGAGACACGAATGACCGCTGTCATATGTCTTGTCTCTGGAACCGGTATGCAGCACTGGACGGATATAGATGACCGGAACCTGGCTTTTATCTGTTGTCAACAGATGTTCTGTATTTGGTGTAACTATGGAGATTTTGTCTTGATTTGCAGTATTTGTACTGGAAACCTGTAATCTGAAAATATGTAACAAACACGAATTACAAGCACCTACCTATAAACACACGAGCGTAAGAATGGGCGGTATAAAATGCAATATTCTGGTATGAACAATATCCTAACGTCACAGTTAACCTCTGCTCTTTACGACAAAGGTGTAGGGTTCCTAGGCACACTCAAGAGGTTCTACAATGCATCAACCATGCCAAAATCAAATTCTTATATGTGCCGAGAAACCCTAATGAAGATCGTTAACTAGAGGTAAGGCGAAACTTTGCAAGCTAACAACTTTAACTACAAGTGAAAGGGACTACAACCATTGTAGATCCGGTCCTCCACTTCCAAAGCTCCGTGAAGACGTCCCTCCGCTGCGATCATCGGAATCCCGGACTCTAGCGATGGTTTCGTCGGAGAAATAAGCGGGCTAGGTCGTTGACTTCGATGCCGAAGATGATCTACGTCGAGGCGACTCAAACTCAAGCTCCATCTTCACTAGGTCATGAAACTTGTGAAGAAAACACCCTATACAACATGGCAAGTGGTAGAGGATGAAGAAATAGGAAGTGGGTTCACTTTGGTTTTGGATTTCTCACTTGATTTCATCACTTGAAATTTTTCAAGAAAGCTTTCTTCTCTTCATGAAGAAGAAGAAGAAGAAGAAGAAAAGAAAAATGAATTATTGTGAAAAGAAAATTCAAGTGAAGACTTATCATAATGCAACCATGAGTTAGTAAACTCATGTAGAGAGCAAACCATAGTTTAGGTAATGGTTAGGTCAAAAGAAAAAACAAAATGGTTAAGACTTTTCAAAGAAGCTTGAAAATATCATGAAACTTCTAGCAAATAACAAATAAAGCCACCATTTTGTTTTTACAAAATAAATAAAGAAAATTAAAACCCTAACCATTAACTAAACATAGTGTAAATCATACACATACCAAAGTTTGTATGTATCATCAAACATGATACAAACTAGTGCACAAAAAATATATCATATATACAATGTGCACAATCTAGTGAGAAAAATAATCTTAAGTGAACCAATACTAGTTAATGTAAAGTAATATATCATATATATAATTATACATTAAATCATTAAATCAACACTTGATTTAATGATCCGGTCATACTGCATATAACCGACTAATATCAAGTGTATCAATATATCGAATCAACATTTGATTCGGTAACCCGGCTATATCTTATATAACCGTCCGATGATACAAATCGCGAGAATAGAATTCAGTATCACATACTGGTATTATTCTTGGTCCCGCACATATCTCATATATGCTCCTATTTCGTTTCGCTTGAGCCAGGAAATCTCCGTGTAGGACTCTAAAGACTCATCAATACGCCGGCAGCAGGTGATGATCATATCAAACACCCACAAGCCGCAAACGGTCTGCTAAACGTAATGGCCACCCGGGTATTGAGCGATCAGAAGATCAACGAGCAAGCCCGCTCACACTCCTGTGAATCCAACCAGTAACACTTACCGTACAGTCCAGTCTGATCGTCTGATATGTCGCATATCTTGCCTAAGGGTGGTAAACGTCAGACCCCAGTAGCTCGATAAGTCGTGTCGATATGTGGTCTATAACAGTTCGAGATACTACTGATAACACTTACAAGTAAATCTCAGCAACCTTGGCCAGGGATTTCCGGTTATATCCAATCGAACACAGCGCAACATCAACTCCCTATACCGGGAGAGACGAATCCCCTCCTATCGCTCATTGCCTCCATGTGATTCGGGACTGTACCCAAAAACCACCGTTTTGCACGCCCTCTTGGACGTGGTAAGGTGGAAATCAAAGCACAGTGGGAATCACACAAAACTCTATGACGATCTCGGGTCTACAGACTAACCTGTACCAGTGTCACCAGAGAACTGCCATCTGACGTAAGGTATAATACCATCTGGGAGTTCTCGGCGAGTCCGTCCAGTGTACCCAGTCTCCACTGAGCACCCGTATATCATCTCTGATGTCAAACACCAATGGATATGGGATCATCCATCGCCCATCTGTATGGGTCGAGAAGGTATACGCTAGTCTACTCTGGTATATCGATGCCCCGTCTCAATACACCCACGACTAGGGACCTTGAAGGATGTACTTATGGACTACCATGTCCCTACTAGTATGATCCGCATCATAGTCCAGGTAGTCAAGTATACATCCTAAGGGCTTTACCAACATGTAACAGAGAGACAATCAGTGTACACGTTAAGGTAAAGAGCAACCAGATAGCATACTATCATGTCGAGTAAGAAAGTCCTCCATATATATGTCCAAGCATCCACTACAATATACATCCTATGTATAGTAATGGCCTCTAGGGCATACATATAAATAACAATCTCCCACTTGCACTAGGGCCATCTGATAGCAGTGGTTGTAGTATCTCATACTCAACCATCCTATAAAAGTCTCTCTCTGGGAAAAGGCCTTTGTGAGTGGATCCGCCGTGTTGTCCTCTGAGTCTTCTCTCCTAACCTCGATCTCCTTGGAGATCAACCATCTCCATGATCAGGTGATACTGCCTTAGAATATGTCTGGATCACTGATGGGACGGACGTTCCTTGGTATAAGCCACAACTCCATTGTCTCACAATGGAAGGAACTAAGTTCATCTCATGAACTAATATACACCCAGACAGCCTCTTTGGTAGCATCTTAAGTAGCGATGTATCAAGCCTTTATCGTCTAGTAAGCCACGGTATCTAGCTTGGAACTCTTCCAACATACCGTCCCTTTACTAAGGGTAAAGACAATGCCTGTGACTGACATTCAGTCGTCCTTATCACCCTGGAATCTTTCCAGTGATTCTCCCCAGGATCGATTGATACCATCTCACTACAACTAGTGAGTATCCTAATATCCAATTAGATCTATCTCATACATCCAAAACCTAGGATTTAGCAGGTATCATTTTGATCCTATATGGAGAATCCTTGTGATAAGCGGAGATTGACCGAGCGTAGCATAGGAAACTTCTTCCCCATCAAGAGTATGTCATCCATGTACTCTACGAGGATCACCACCATACTTCCTACTATCTTTTTGTATATACAAGGTTCATCTACCATTTCGATGATGTCAAACTCTTTGACTAACTCATCAAAATAGATGTTCCAACTCCGCGATACCTGCTTTAATTTGTAAAGCAACTTGCACACGTTTCCGCTGCTCCCACTGTCTACAAGCCCTCTGGCTGTGTTCTTATAGACGTTCTCTTCTAAATCATTATTTAGAAAAGCAGTCATGGCACCCAACCACCAGATATCATAGTCATGGTATGCAGCAATGGCAAGTAGGATCCGGATGGGCTTAAGCATAGCCACTGGAAAAGGTTTCATCATTATCCACGCCTGGTCGATGGCGAAAACCTTTAACAAGTCTAGCTTTGAAAGTCTCAACTTTTCCATCTACACCAAGTAATCTTCTCAAGATATACTTGCTCCTGATAGGGGTTTAACCCTTCAGATATAGCAACCAAAGTCCATACTTTGTTGGTGTATATGGATTCCATCTCAGATCGCTAAGCATCCAACCATTCTTACAGAGTCCCTACTCTCGATGGCCTGGTCGAAACTAGTTGGGTCATCATCTCATGATGCAATTATCGCTCCCACTGTCATAGAGAAACCAAAGTAACTCTCAGGTGGGTGAGGAACCCTACTAGATCGGCGGAGAGGCTGAGGTTCGTTGGTTACTATTGAATCCTTTGGTTCTACCAAATCATCAGCTGCAGTTTGTATAGCTGGAACATTTCTAGTTCTACATAACAGACCTTGCCTCGAGCTTGTCCAGATTTTGCTTTTAGATATAGGCCGGACAACCCCAAATCATAACAAACTTAAGATATGGGCTCTTCCCTTTCCATATCTCATATGAAGTGGTAGGCAACTGATTTGATCGGAACCCTATTCAATAGGTATGCAACTTCACAAGTGCATAACTCCCTAAAAGGAAATAGGTAACTCAGTAGTACTCATCATAGAGCACACCTTATCATATAGGGTGTGATTGCTCCGCCCCGATACACCGACGTGCTGTGGTGTATACTGAGGAGTAATGCTGAGAGAGAATCTCATTCTCCTTTAGAATAGTCCAGGAATTCTATGCACAAGTATTATCCTCCCTGATCTTATCATAGGACATAATACTTATATCCGTATTTTGGTTCTATACTTCTAACTTATATTCTGTGAATATCTCAAAAGCTTCAGACTTATGTTTCAACAGGAACATATGACTGAATCTTGAGAGATCATCAGAGAATGTAATGAAGTACAAAGAACCGGTCCTGGCACGTGTAGACAGGGGACCTTACATACATCATCATGTATCAGTCCCAAGAGTTTACTAACTCTTTCTCTGTTTCCAATAAACAGAGCTATGGTCATCTAATCTTTGTGACATGACTGGCAAGTTTCACAAGATATAAATTCAAACTAATTTAAATATGCATCTAAATGTAACTTAAGCAAGTCGGGTCACATTGATATGACCTAGTCTACAATACCTCAAGAAGGAATCGTTCATTTCTGAACTATTCTTCTTGTGTGTGTTCTGTATACTAGGAACTGTAGTTTGATTTAGAACATCAATGCTTTTAGATAACGTGCCTGAACCGATCAACTTTTGAAATGTTCAAAACAATATTCAACAACACACAATTATATCCTTCTTTAATAAATAAAGAGATTGATATGATTTTGTATATCAGGTTCGGTATCTAATAGCATTTGTTCAGAATCAATGTTTTTTTAATACAGGGTGACAGTGACCAACAGACTTGGTTGCAACACTTGCACCGTTTTCTGTCTCATGAAACTTATCACCCGTCCTCAGTTCTCTACCTGTCTGTAGCCCATGTAACAGATTACATATGCGGGATCCTGATCCGGTATCTAATACCCAGGAAGTAGAGGATACAGAGAAACAGTTCTTTGTAATGAACACACCCGAAGGAGATGCATCACATGCACTTTCTTCGTTTGGGCGGCACGGGAATTCTGGTAATCCCCAATTTCCTGCTCTATCTTATAACAATTATAAGTTGGAGCGGGACCAACGTTCCCCAGCTCAGTATAACAAGCGGGTTCGGTCAATATATCCGTTTTATTATCTTGATTAAGGCGTGATATGGTCGCTACCTGGAGAGAGAGAGAAGAAAACACTCAGCGTATGCTCTTGCAAGATCAGATTGGTTATTATTTTATCTAATCAGGATGGCTCCCACTGTTTTAATCAAATCTTCCTTCAAACCCTAAAAGGAAAGACTAGCCGGGATTAATTACACGCTACAAGTTCGCCAATCTTTCAGCCAGGCCAGTGTCGGTACTTTGAGGGAGGTTCCCCGTGCTTTCGCACGGACCTGATTAAAGTAAACCTCGTTTTCCCAGAGGCGTAACCCCGTTAACACCTTTCTAGACACCTACTTGATCGGCTAATTGTAATGTGTAAAACTCTCTCAGGAGTAACTCTTACTCGCAGTGGGTATCGGGATCCAACTATCTCATAGAAGGTATGCAATCTCATTGCAAATTTCAACACTTGAAATTCCCGATAATATTTTGCCCCTAGCGTCCTATGACCTTGACGCAGGCCAACAAACTATAGTCCGCTAGTCAAGTTCAACCCGTCATTTCTTAATTGAATTAAACCCACCCGCACAACCCTTGACACAGGCCAACAAAGTCGCACGACTACCCTAATCTAATCTGCATCATATGCATAAACAGATAAATACTAGTTAGCTACCGCACACTACGCCTTGACGCAGGCCAACAAATGTAGCATGAATGCTAAGTAGGACTTATCTGAAATGACGGAGGGCTACGACAGGTTTTTTCTGAAAACCTATTGCGTAATGAACTTGATATCGTTGTAGAATCAAATGATTTTTAAAATGGAGTGTTTTTGAGGCTTTTCTAGTTTTGTTAAAGGGGTCACTCCCGGTGAAGGGATCGTCGGCCCTTTCCTCGTCGAATGAGGTGCGGGATATATCATATATATCACTGTGCAAAGCAGAAACTATAGAAGCAATCAAAAGACAAACCGAGTGTGTAGCATCTGCCAGTTATTGCTAAAGAGATCACTCCCGGTGAAGGGATCTCGGCCCTTTCCTCATCGAATAAGGTGCAGGATGTTCTACAAGGAACACCGCGATGCAAAGCAAGAACTGTAGCAACCTGTTTTTGAAAATTCGATCCACAACATCTTTTAGGTTTCTTTTCTTTCATTAATCACATTAATGAAGTCCCATCATTTAAGTACCTAAACATCACAGATAAATACGACGTACACTTATGCCATCCGCATTCGCCTCGATATCCCGTCTGCACCGTTAGGTTAGGTAACTAACGCCAGAGCGAGGCAGGGCTAGCGCGGGTGTAAAACATAAGCAGCGTCTATATAATATATCATATATACTATATACAATATCTATCTGAACATATCACATGATCACATCATAGATAACGCATCAGAAAATATCATATGAAATATTGGATATACTAAGACGTCCGTGTTTTATTTTGAGCCTGTATAAAACACGGATTCCACGGTCGTGATGAATAGCCAATCCCACACCCCTAGACCCCTACGAGAGCGGCAAGCAACCCTTCCAATTCTAGAGTTAGGAGACCCGGACTCGACTCCTCGAGTTGGTCTCCCACTAGACTCTAGAACCCGGTTACTTGTGCTCTCCTCCTTGGGTCTATCCTAGTGCGGAAAAGTAAATAATATACAAATGGTGACAGCAACCTCAACCCGGAAGTGCCCCAATAAAAGAACATTACATACAAATTTTTACATGAATGAAAATGAAAAACACTCATCTCACATAAAAACCCCCGGCTATTCATAACGCGACGATCCAATATAACATATCCAGCAACACATAACATCACATGTCATCAACGTAAGTAAATATGCCCATCCCAATTGTCGTTGACATATAGCAACGAAACCGGCGATATCACATATTACACTTACGGTCACAGAAAAGAAAGTGTAAAACTACAACAGTTGGAATCCGCAACCTCCTTAGACATCGCATGCCTAATCAAATGAATTCCTTAGACATCGCATGCCTAACAATTATAAACCCCGCATTTTAGTCTCATTATCGAAAACTCTTTTCAATATCAAGTCGGGCAATTCAATAGTATTCCCGACATACAGAACGAATGCTCGTCGCAAACTTTAGTAGACGGCCGCACCCCCGATGCCGTCGACGAAGTGCACCAAGGCGGAACACCGCTGCTGCGAGCACCCGAACGGATGCTTTCGGCGATGGGGTTCTCCTACAATCACTTGGTTGGGGCTATGGGGTGAGGCTGTCTGTTAAGTTTACCCGGCGAGTATCCGCGTACACAACGTGATTGCGACGGACTTTTGATCACATCAAAATTCCGTGGCAACCGATCAATTGAGACTAAAGTGCTAGATTTATAATATTCAAATCAGTTATCTCATAACTACATGTGGATTCCAAATATTGTATCACATTCCAGATAAATAGAAAATGTCAAACTTTCCGATCGAACAATCAAACACCCAAGTTTTCCCGAAACAGCTCAACACTTGAAATAAGTTTAAAAACATCCATTTCATGCCACAATACCAACGGTCCAGCCGTAGAAGGGTCAAGCCAACGCCTCACATGTGGCACGCCGTACTGCCCCAAACCCTAAGGTTCAAAGGGCAGTTCAAGACGGTCACATAATCGAGTTAAGGTTTGTTGTCTTCTAGAGAGTCCATCGCTTTACTTGCACTACTTAGAACGTTCTTAAACCACGGAAAAATCCAACACTTGGAAATTTCCTGACAGGGGAAAAAATGGGTATTTATATCTGGTCGAACTTTTTAACATGTTCTAAAATACCCGGAAAAAACACAGACAAAGTTAAACTTCCCGATCGAATCGACGAACTCCCAATACAACCCAGAAAACTCAACTCTTGAGTACAAATTAAAATTACCCAGAAAACACAGGACTTACTTCTGGAGATTACTGTGCAAACATTGGGGAAAGATGCCACATTTTTGCCGTGGAACCGCCGCCCAAACTAGGGTACGGCTCGGTTCCGCGGTGTAGTGATGGAATCATGGGCACGTGATGCACAGTAATTTATAGAAAACCCTGCTGAATTTTTTGAGTATTTTTAATATGGAAAAATCCACTATTTTGAAAAATGTACAGAGAAGGGTTAGAATTAGGGTTTCGGGGTTCGATCAGGTTTCTAACTTCGTCTACACTTCGCCTAAAGCTCTAACCTAGCTCTGATACCACTGTAGGGTTCCTAGGCATACTCAAGAGGTTCCACAATGCATCAACCATGCCAAAATCAAATTTTTCTATGTGCCGAGAAACCCTAATGAAGATCGTTAACTAGAGGTAAGGCGAAACTTTGCAAGTTAACAACTTTAACTACAACTGAAAGGGACTACAACCATTGTAGATCCGGTCCTCCACTTCCAAAGCTCCGTGAAGACGTCCCCCCGCTGCGATCATCGGAATCCCGGACTCTAGCGATGGTTTCGTCGGAGAAATAAGCGGGCTAGGTCGTTGACTTCGATCCCGAAGATGATTTACGTCGAGGCGACTCAAACTCAAGCTCCATCTTCACTAGGTCATAAAACTTGTGAAGAAAACACCCTATACAACATGGCAAGTGGTAGAGGATGAAGAAATAGAAAGTGGGTTCACTTTGGATTTGGATTTCTCACTTGATTTCATCACTTGAAATTTTTCAAGAAAGCTTTCTTCTCTTCATGAAGAAGAAGAAGAAGAAAAGAAAAATGAATTATTGTGAAAAGAAAATTCAAGTGAAGACTTATCATAATGCAACCATGGGTTAGTAAACTCATGTAGAGAGCAAACCATAGTTTAGGTAATGGTTAGGTCAAAAGAAAAAACAAAATGGTTAAGAATTTTCAAAGAAGCTTGAAAATATCATGAAGCTTCTAGCAAATAACAAATAAAGCCACCATTTTGTTTTTACAAAATGAATAAAGAAAATTAAAACCCTAACCATTAACTAAACATTGTGTAAATCATGCACATACTAAAGTTTGCATGTATCATCAAACATGATACAAACTAGTGCACAAAAATATATCATATATACAATGTGCACAATCTAGTGAGAAAAATAATCTTAAGTGAACCAATACTAGTTAATGTAAAGTAATATATCATATATATAATTATACATTAAATCATTAAATCAACACTTGATTTAATGATCCGGTCATACTGCATATAACCGACTAATGTCAAGTGTATCAATATATCGAATCAACATTTGATTCGGTAACCGGCTATATCTTATATAACCGTCCGATGATACAAATCGCGAGAATAGAATTCAGTATCACATACTGGTATTATTCTCGATCCCGCACATATCTCATATGCGCTCTTATTTCGTTTCGCTTGAGCCAGGAAACCTCTGTGTAGGACTCTAAAGACTCGTCAATACGCCGGCAGCAGGTGATGATCATATTAAACACCTACAAGCTGCAAGCGGTCTGCTAAACGTAACGGCCACCCGGGTATTGAGCGATCAGAAGATCAACGAGCTAGCCCGCTCACACTCCTGTGAATCCAACCAGTAACACTTACCGTACAGTCCGGTCTGATCGTCTGATATGTCGCATATCTTGCCTAGGGGTGGTAAACGTCAGACCCCAGTAGCTCGATAAGTCGTGTCGATTTGTGGTCTATAACAGTTCGAGATACTACTGATAACACTTACCAGTAAATCTCAGCAATCCTGGCCAGGGATTTTCGGTTATATCCAATCGAACACAGCGCAACATCAACTCCCTATACCGGGAGAGACGAATCCCCTCCTATCGCTCATTGCCTCCATGTGATTCGGGACTGTATCCAAAAACCACCGTTTTGCACGCCCTCTTGGACGTGGTAAGGTGGAAATCAAAGCACAGTGGGAATCACACAAGACTCTATGACGATCTCGGGTCTACAGACTAACCTGTACCAGAGTCACCAGAGAACTGCCATCTGACGTAAGGTATAATACCATCTGGGAGTTCTCGGCGAGTCCGTCCAGTGTATCCAGTCTCCATTGAGCACCCGTATATCATCTCTGATGTCAAACACCAATGGATATGGGATCATCCATCGCCCATCTGTATGGGTCGAGAAGGTATACGCTAGTCTACTCTGGTATATCGATGCCCCGTCTCGATACACCCACGACTAGGGACCTTGAAGGGTGTACTTATGGACTACCATGTCCCCACTAGTTTGATCCGCATCATAGTCCAGGTAGTCAAGTACACATCCTAAGGGCTTTACCAACATGTAACAGAGAGACAATCAGTGTACACATTAATGTAAAGAGCAACCAGATAGCATACTATCATGTCGAGCAAGAAAGTCCTCCCTATATATGTCCAAGCATCCACTACAATATACATCCTATGTATAATAATGGCCTTTAAGGCATACATATAACTAACAAAAGGACCGTTAGGGTCTATGGTACTTGGGTTTTGTCCGTCGTACCGTCGCGTTGGCTGATGTATTCCTCGATAGGCAACCTTGCTGTTCGAGTAGCCTTGCGACTGTCATGTCTCTGATCCCTTCAGGGGCTGGACAAGACGTCTTCAAGCAATCCTCCTAGGCAGTTTGACCGTCGGAAGAGCAAGCGTTAGGAATTTTGCCATGCCGCTTTTTACTTGAGGTTAGGCTCATTTTGAAGAGCTCCGATGAGTCATAACCACTCCGCGCTGGTGTGGGATGATCTCCGATAGTCTTTCAGGTTTTATATGAGTTGCCGTCAAGACCCTGAAGCTAGGAATTTGGCCTTTGCTTCGTTTACTGGCATTGTGTCTGCTGTATCGAGACGAATGTCGTGTTTGTCTCTAGGTTGCTGGTGAACCGTCGAGGTTTGGAACTAGGGATTTTGCCGTGGCTCCGTTGTTTGATTGTCGCGTCTGAATCCTGCTGGAGGAAGAACGCTGTAGTGACATCTCGTCTGTTGTGTCGAGATGGACGTCGAGGTGGTGATCACTCCGCGCTGGTGTGAAATGATCTCCGATGGTCTTTCCGGTTTTATATAAGTTGCCGTCAAGACTTGAAGCTAGGAATTTGGCATTCGCTTCGTCTGCTGGCATTGCGTCTGCTGTATCGAGACGAATGTCACGGTTGTCTCTAGGTTGCTGGTGCACCGTCGAGGTTTGGAACTAGGGATTTTGCCGTGGCTCCGTTGTTTGATTGTTGCGTCTGAATCCTGCTGGAGGAAGAACGCTGTAGTGACATCTCGTCTGTTGTGTCGAGACGAACGTCGAGGTGGTGATCACTCCAATCTGGTGTGAGATGATCTCCGATGGTCTTTCCGGTTTTATATGAGTTGCCGTCAAGACCTGAAGCTCGGAATTTGGCCTTCGCTTCGTTTGCTGGCATTGCGTCTGCTGTATCGAGACGAATGTCGCGGTTGTCTCTAGGTTGCTGGTGAACCGTTGAGGTTTGGAACTAGGGATTTTGTCGTAGCTCCGTTGTTTGATTGTCGCGTCTGAATCCTGCTGGAGGAAGAACGCTGTAGTGACATCTCTTCTGTTATGTCGAGACGAATGTCGAGATGGTGATCACTCTGTGCTGGTGTGAGATGATCTCCGACGGTCTTTCCGGTTTTATATGAGTTGCCGTCAAGACCTGAAGCTAGGAATTTGGCCTTCGCTTCGTTTGCTGGCATTGCGTCTGCTGTATCGAGACGAATGTCGCGGATGTCTCTAGGTTGCTGGTGAACCGTCGAGGTTTGGAACTAAGGATTTTGCCGTGGCTCCGTTGTTTGATTGTCGCGTCTGAATCCTGCTGGAGGAAGAACGCTGTAGTGACATATCGTTTGTTATTTCGAGACGAATGTCGAGGTGGTGATCACTCCATGCTGGTGTGAGATGTGTTGGAGATAGTGCCCTCAGAGTCAATTATTGGATCACAGGCACGTGATTGCAATGATTGAGGGAGGACCTATCCCGGTCGGACAGTCTTACTCGAGATGATAGTATGCTATCTGGTTTATCTTTATCATCGTGTACTGCTTTAGGTGACCTGACAGGTCACTATTACACGTTGATAGAGCCCCTAGGATTCTTGCTTGACCACCAGCAGTATGAGGGCGATCATATAAGTGGGAGCTGGAGGTCTATAAGCACATCCTTAAATGGTCCCTAGTCGTGGGAGTTTCGAGACAGGGCATCGATACTCCAGAGTAGACTAGTGTATATAGTCGAGACCCCGACGAGGGGCGGTGGCCGGTCTCACAGGCCATTGGTGTTAGTTAGATCACCTAAGATGTATACAGGTGCTCATTGGGTTATGAGTACACCGGACAGGACTCGCCGGGAACATGCTAGTTGGTCATATACCAGACGTCAGATGGCAGTTCCCTGGTGACATGTGTACAGGTTAGTTCATCGACCTGGGGATCGTCATTTGTCTTGTGTGAGTTCCCACTGTACTTTGATTACTACCCTACCACGCTCAAAGGAGACGTGCAAACAGGTTTTAGTTGGGTACAGTCCCGAGCCACATGGAGGCAGTGAGCGTATCTTCAGGGGTTCGTCTCTCCCGGTATTGGGGGTGAGGTCGCGCTGTGTCTAGGAGAGCCATTACACAAAGCCCTCGGCCGAGGCAGGAGATTTACTGGTAGGTATTCCAGTAGTATCTCAGGGTGTTCTGGGCTACACTCCGACACGACTTGTACCGCTTTTGAGGGTCTGACTTTTACCAACCCCCTAGGCCCGCCATGCGATGCTCATAGACGAACGGACCGGACTGTACGGATATTATCACTGACAGGCTCAGTAGGGTGTCAGGCTGAGTTCGCTCACAGACGTCCTTTTTGGTCAAAACCTGGTAGCCCGTTACGTATTGGCTTATACCTCTGACGTGCTAGTGGTTAAATCCACAACCAAGGTGTTGACGAGTCTTTAGAGTCCCCCACATTCAGTTACTCAAGCTTTCGGGCGAAAAGCTGTAGAGGCCGTATGGAGATATGGCAAGGTCCGATCAGATACGTGCGGTATTGCACGGATCAGGATCGGACAGTTCGTACTAGAGGCCGTATGGATATATGGCAGGGTTCGATCAGATACGTGCGGTATTGTACGGATCAGGATCGGTCGGATATTACTAGCCGGCTTTGGTTTAAGCCGGATCCTAGTATAGTACAGTGTAGACTTTCTCTCATTGCATTTGCATTTCGGTCGGAATACAATTGCGGGTGTGTATACACAGTATCGGGGTTTTCCTGTAATTTATTATGGGACCAGTTTTCTGGAGTTGCCAGTTTGCTTTCCGTTTCGGCCATATTTCTTTGTATCTTTCATTGGCCGAAGATTGGTGGAGGAGGGCTTATTTGCATTTGTGCAAATAAGCTTTTGTGGAGGGTGTTCTTTGTATTTTGTTGGATCATGATGGTGAACCATCCCTTGACCATTTGACTTCTTCATCCATTATGGGTTGACTTTTATATGATATGGTTGTTGATGATGGCTTAACCATTTGGAGTCATCATGCTTGAGATGATGGTTGTGGTAGAGTGTGGTTTTGGTGTTAGTGATCATGTTCTTTCATGATTGCTTTTGATTCCCTCTTGCATTATTGTGTAGCCTCTCTCATTCTATCACTCTCTCCTCTCATTCCAATCCCCACATATGAGATGGCCGGCCACTTCCCTAGAGGGGCTGTCCAAATTTTGGATTGGGAATTGTTGTTCTTTTCATGCTCCAAAAATCCCCAAGTCCCTCTACATAGTTCTTGTATCATCCCTCCACCAAAATGGCACCTCCATGAACCCCAAATAAGACACAAGCCTCTACACTATATTCTACAGCAAATCTTGGGCACGTCGACTAGCCAGCTTCGTGCCCGAGTTGCCTCGGCATTGAGGTGGGAGCCCGTAAAAGATGTAGGCGATGTGGTGCACTTCCGGCGACGAGGTGGAGACAGGACATTCCGCGGGAGATCGGGACGACGACGAGAAGACCGGAGGACTCGGATCACTCGGTATATCTCTATTCCCCTTCTTGTAGTTAGCTAGGACTAGCTAATGGTTCGATCCGGGTTTTAGTGCGCGGTGGTGCCGGTTTGCTAGTTTGCAAAATTAAAGTTTATCACCGCTTCCGCATTTGGCCGTCGGATTGACGGCCGGGGCGCCTCCGTGCACTTACAAGATGATCTCCGATGGTCTTTTCGGTTTTATATAAGTTGCCGTCAAGACTCTGAAACTAGGAATTTGGCCTTTGCTTCGTTTGCTTTGGCGTGTCCGAATCCTTTTGGAGGAAGAACGCTGTGGTGACATTTCGTCTGTTATGTTGAGACGAACGTCGAGGTGGTGATCACTCCATGCTACTGTGGGATGATCTCCGATTGTCTTTCAGGCTTTATATGAGTTGCCGTCAAGACCTTGAAGCTAGGAATTTGGCCTTTGCTTCGTTTTCTTTGGCGTGTCCGAATCCTGTTGGAGAAAGAACGCTGTGGTGATATCTCGTCTGTTGTGTTGAGACGAACGTCGAGGTGGTGATCACTCCATGCTAGTGTGGGATGATCTCCGATTGTCTTTCAGGATTTATATGAGTTGCCGTTAAGACCCTGAAGCTAGGAATTTGGCCTTTGCTTCGTTGTTTGATTGTTGCGTCTGAATCCTGCTGGGGGAAGAACGCTGGGGTGACATCGCGTCTGCTGTAACGAGACGAATGCTGAGGTGGAGCTGGGATTTTGCCTTCACTCCGCTTTGTTTCGACCATGGGGTCTTTCGTTGACGTGGCGTCTGCATCCTGCTGGACTGTGGAGGAATGCCGTTGTTGACATTGCGTCTGTTGTAACGAGACGAATGCTGAGGTGGAGTTGGGATTTTGCCATCACTCCGCTTTGTTTTGACGTGAGGTCTTTTGTTGACGTTGTGTCTGCGTCCTGCTGGACTGCAAAGGAACACCGTTGTTGACATTGCGTCTGCTGTAACGAGACGAATGCCGAAGTAGTCTCTAAGTTGTCTGTGAACCGTCGAGACTTGGCTCTCTTTCGGATGGAGCCTGGGGTGGGAAGGTGTGCTTCCTTCTTTGTTTGTGCCCCTGGATTGTATACAGGGATCGATGCAATCTTACCTATAGGGCATAAATTTCATTTTTCTTTATTTCTTTCCGCGATGCTCTATCATTTCAGCTTTTACATCGCGAATGTCGCGATTGCCCAATCATTTCGGCTATTTTTCGCGGTGCCCAATCATTTCGGCCATTTATTTCATTTTTACTCGCTGCTTTTTATTGCGAGTTGCCCAATCATTTCGGCTATTTGGCATGCATACATTTTTACTTGCTGATTTTGTTTGCAAGTTGCCCCATTATTTCGGCTGTTTCATACGCATGTGTGGCTCGCTAGCTTCTTACTGCAAGCTTGGGATTAGACACCGATTTCGGTATCAGCACCGCTACAACTGGGATATTGCCAGGAGCGAATAATCATTTGCCTTAGTCGATGTCGAACAAAGGTGGCTTAGTAGACAGGGTTAGGATCCTGTCGACTAAGGCTTTTGACTTCACGAGCCGTAAGGGTATTATAAAGGTATTTCTCCCTGCGAGTCGTGAGGATCTCGTAGGCGCGTTTTCTCCTTAGGAATCATGAGGACTCCTAAGTGTATGTTCTCTTATAAGTCGTAAGGATCTTGCAAGAGTGTTTTCTCCTTATAAGTTAAGAGGACTCACAAGGGTTGTTCATCGTGCAAACATATCCCTAGTCGTGAATGGGACATTGTTAGGGAGATGTTTATTCGCGCCCGTGGATTGTATACAAGGGTCAATATTGAGCCGCTTGTAGGGCAGTATTGAAGGTTGTGGGGGTTGCTTAAGAACAGGCACAGCTCTCTGTAGCTTGAGACTTTTAAATCTTATGAGCCGTGAGGGTCTCATAAGATAGTTCTCCTTACGAGTCGTGAGGATCTCGGAAGTGTAATTTCTCCCTAGGGATCATGGGGATCCCTAAGTGTGTTGCTCCTTTATGAGTCGTAAGGATCTCACGCAGGTGGTTTCTCCTTACAGGGACGAGAGGACCTTGCAAGTGTCTTTTAACGAGATTGCGCCCTTTCGGGTTTTCACAAAACTCGCCGGTAGCCCTACTGTTTTTACTCACGGAGCCCTTTTGGGTTTTCATCCGTACCCATTTCGCTTATGGACATACCATTTTTTTAATTCTAACGAGGTTGCGCCCTTTCGGGTTTTCACAAGACTCGTCGGTAGCCCTGCTGTTTTTACTCACGGAGCCCTTTCGGGTTTTCATCCGTGCCCATTTTGCTTATGGACATACCATTTTTTTTACCACGTCAGCCTGAGGATGCCGCGGGTTGGTAGTAGTTTAACGACGTTTCGGTCATCAACCAGTTTTAGGACATAGTGGTCCATCGTTAGTTTAGGGACGTTTCGGTCCGCAGCCAGTTTTAGGACATAGTGGTCTATCGTTAGTTTAGGGACGTTTCGGTTCGCAGCCAGTTTTAGGACATAGTGGTCCATCGTTGCCATATTTAAGGCGAATTTCTAGTTTACGGACTTTTCGGTCCATGGGGCTTTCCCTATGAATGAACATGATGCCCTCGGCATATCCATCTTTTTCGGAGCATGTGGTTGTGGCAGGCCCACCTTCCAGTTTTCGGACAGCGCGAACTTGCCCTGTTGGTATTGGTCTTCAACCCAGTTTTTGAAGACGTAGCAGTTTTCGATCGGATGGCCCAATACTCGGTGGTAAGGGCAGTAATTAGGATTGTTGACATCGTTCAGTTGTAGTGGGTGTTTCAGCTCCGGTAGAGTGATAAGCCTGTTGCGCACTGCTAGTTCGAACAATCTCCTTATTTCATCTCGGGGAAATGAGTAAGCACGTTTCAACTTCTCATAGAGGG
Organism: Agapanthus africanus; assembly: GCA_030015575.1. Taxonomy (NCBI): domain Eukaryota; kingdom Viridiplantae; phylum Streptophyta; class Magnoliopsida; order Asparagales; family Amaryllidaceae; genus Agapanthus; species Agapanthus africanus. The sequence continues at coordinate 417,953,309 of JASDDO010000016.1, forward strand.
GTTGCCGCTTGTTGCTTTGGCGAACAATCGGTCTAGGCCCACTCGATTGTTGTTGAGCGTTGGCGATGAAGGCCATTTTTCCCTTCCCCTTATCCTTTTTGTTCGATCCCTTATTTGCGGGTCCAAGATTCTTTCCGGGTAGCGTGCGATTGCATGGTTGAATGTTCTCGCAACTCCTCAGTTCTTTCGTTTCAGAGATGGATTCCTTGAAGAGAGGGCCGAGGGCTACTTCTTCGTCGGAGTCGCTCCCGAAGGTGAGAACTCGCGATCCCCCGGGATCAACCCTATGACAATTGCCGGCAATTCTTTTACGCTCATCTGTCACATTTTTCCGCTGTCTACGAGCTTCACACTTTGTCCTCTTGAAGTGTTGCCTGTGAGCGACATACCCTTACCACCAACACTTAAAGGAGTTGCAGTCTTCAGTAGGGTATGCGATCTTCTGATGATACAAGCAGAAGTTAGGATGTACGTCCGCTTCATCAAGATGTATACCGCCAGGAGAATTTTCTCTGAAAAAGGGCAGCTTCATCCCCATCGATATGGCTTTGGCGAATCGTTTCCTTGTCTTGATCCTGCTTTCATTTGAGGCGTATGTACTTTGATCTAGTGGGAGTGTTTTGACCCTTTTGTCTAGTCGCCGGCGTTTGGCCTTTTCAAATATGGCCATCTCACGCTCCCGGTCGGCTTTTTTTTCCAGATGAATTTCACTCAGGAAGGCGTCGATCATTTCGTCTAACGGCCATAGAAGTTCCGGTTCAGGACCTGCCCCCTGTCTCTCGGTGCAAGGAGCTTCTTTATCGTCTATCGACGAGTGAGAGATCACATGGCAGCTTGCCACATAATCCTCAGGTTCATCCAACGAGTCTTTGTCATCATCTCCGTCCTCAAGGATGTGGCTGAGGAATTCTCGGAGTGTGATTGGGGTCCGCGCCTTCTGATTATATTCTTCCAGTGCGTCAATATGTTTTTGCAGATCCGTGCGCTTGTCATCAAACTGCGCGAGCTTTTTGGTCTTCTTCTTTTTCTTTGAAGACTTTGACGACTGTACCTGGGTGTTTTGCCCGCTGCTATCAATTCTCGGTGATGGGCGTGGTTTCAGCATCCCATCAATGACCTCGGGCTCTGGCGGACTTTTCCACCTGACGACTGGGCATGTGTGAAGATTCTTCAGCATTCTTTTAGTTTTGGCTGAAAGGGCGACCTCCCACGGAGTTTCTTCTATAAAAGAGCACGATGCCCCCGGCGTGTCCACCTTTTTAGGAGCATGAGGTTGTGGCGGGTTCACCTTCTAGTTTTCGGATAATGCGAACTTGCCTTGTTGGTATGGTCCTCGATCCAGCCTTTGAAAACGAAGCAATCTTCGATTGGATGGGTTACTGCTTGATGGTAAGGGCAGTAATTAGGATTGTTGAGATCGTCTGGCTGCAACGGACGTTTTGGATCCGGCAAATTTATGAGCCTGTTGCGCACTGCCAGCTCAAACAGTCTTCTCGTTTTGTCTTGAGGAAATGAGTAAGGACGTCTTAGCCTTTCCTCGAGGGATGGGCATTGACGCATATTGCTTTGGCGAACAACCGGTTTTAAGTTACTCGGCTGTTGTTGAGTATTGGCGATGAAAGTTGCTTTTCCTTTCCCCTTTTCATTCCGAGGATCCGTCTTTGAAGGAGATGGTCTATGACCCATCTGATCTATTTGGGCCAACTTGTCAATCAAGACCTGGAAAGTAGTTGGCTTAAAAACATCATGAATTGCGAGATGGTCGCTTGAGGGTCAAAAGTGTCCACGAACATCCCCACTGCCGGTGCTTCTTCGATGCACTGTTCGCATTTCGACCATAGGTTCCTCCACCGGATTGCATACTGCACCCACGTCTCTCCCGGCTTTACTCTGGCGTTGATCAATGCCGTGATCGGGGTGCATCTGCTAGCGCTCGCAAAACGCTGAGTGAATAACAACTCCATCTCTACAAAAGTTTTGACAGAATCATTGGGAAGCTCTGAATACCATTCGAAAGCTGTGTCCGACAAGCTGCCGACGAACTGGCGAAGTAGTAGTTTATCATCGCCTCCGGTGTTACCACAAAGAGTCCTGAACTGGGTGACATGCTGATGTGGATTCCCCATCCCTTTATACACATGGAACTTAGGGATTGTATATCCCGGCGGGTAACTTATTTGGTCATACCAGCCCGGATAGGGTCGTCCAGTCTTGACAACTTGGCCGGCCGCTTCATTCGCCTGGTGAGCTTGTATTTGCTGAGCTATATAGTCATCCAGTGCGGCCTTGGAAATAGTTTCCTCTTTGGCTGCTGAAAGAGCCGGAGGAGGATTAGATGTCTCCCCTCTATCGTCTTCAATAATGATCGGAGGGTCTTCAGCTGGAGGATCCGGCTGTAACATCATCCCTACCATGTCTTGGAAGAGAAGCGCCATTTGTTTTATGTTGGCAGCTTGTTCTGCCGCTTCTCTGTCCTTCTTATCGAGGACTCTGCGTAGGAAGTCAGCGTCAGTTTCTTGTTCGTGACGCTGTTCTGATGATACCTCCGGGTTTTCTTTTGGCCCGGTAAGTGCGGCCATTGTAGTCAGCATCTCTTGAAGCTTCTGCTATTGCTGTTCCTGAGCCTTTGTTATTGATCGGGTGAGCGGTCAGTGACCCGTCGAAGCGCGGCTTTCCTCTTTTCCGTAAGCCATGTAAACAGTATGCACCATTATGCCCCCAGACTTGGGGCGTTTGGGCTCAGCGTCTTTGTGGCCTGCCGCAGTCACAGGGCTTTCTCTGGCCTCCTTCTCTTTTGGGTGATTGATGTTGAGGGAGCCATTGCAGTGGGCACCCAGGTAGCTGTCGCCTTTTATGGCTTGACAGGATGGTTCTCCTCTCGCTGGACCTTCACCTTTTCCTATCGGCAATAGTAATTTTGATCAATTACTAGGTCTTGAACCTGTCGCCAGACCTTGTAAATTTTGGAGGACAGCCGCTGAGGGGGCTGATCCGGCTTTATTCCTGTAACATTCTCCATGGGTGGAGGAGATCTTTTCAGTACGGCGGTAGGAGAGTTCCTGCGCACCTTGTTTAGCAATTCAAAGCTGTTCCCGGTTGGAACAGCAGCATTGACTTCCACCGTTGGGGCTGGTGGAGTTAGCCCAAAGGGGGAGTTGCCTCCAGCCTTCCTCACTCGGCGCCAGTGGCAACGTCGAGCGTGTCGAGACGATGGTGTTGGTTCGGTGATGGGGATGGCTTTATCTTGCCCGCTGTTCAGATGAGGCGTTGCTGGCATTACCCTCTTGAAGACCGAGTTCCGTCCAGCAGCAGTGTCTAGCCTGTCAAATACAGACTTTTGAGCACGAGCGGGAGTGGGAGCTGGAACAGTCAGTCTTGCAAAGACCGACCCTTTGGTAGGAGAAGCCGCCTTGACGACTTCAGGAGCAGGGATGATTATCCTCTTCGGAACAACCTTTTCTGGGATTGCAGGTTTCATCATGAGCCCACATGAACTTTGGCCCAATCTGGCGAAGACTGAGGCGTTGGAGCTGGATGACCCGTTGAGAGGGTCCGCGGTAGTAGCAAGCCGATCAAAGACCGACTTCTTTGGAGCTTCTTGCGACGACATTGGGGCATTGAAGCTCATCGATGGGAGCATAGTCCCGAAGAATAGCCCAGTGGTGGCCTGAGTCACCTTTTCCACCGGCAAAGCGAAGATGGAGGCCGCTTGGGGCCCGTAAGTCACTCCTTCGGACGGGACGGAGCGAGAGTTGCAGTTGCAGTTAGTGCAGTTTGAAGCCATTAATCTTCTGTTTTCTGCACGGAGCAAGACACCAAATCTAAGTACCTCGAATCCACAGGCAACCACAGCAAACCGCGATTCTTTCGCAAACACGACACACGAAGTGTGGAGTGGAAAGAGGAAAAGGTCCCACCGGGCGTGTCAGAATCTGTTCCCCTCCGAATCACGCAGACGCGATAAACGTCTTGCCTGAAATTCTGGGCAGATGCTAATTGGTGCTATCCGTCCACCTCTCCGAAGATGCCAAGTTGATTTATGACACCATGTATCGAAGGTTTAAACACGGCCGATGTAGCAGACTTCATCAGATTCCCCCTCGTCTGAGGGGTTTTTGATTGTGGGGACGCTCTTCCCTGCATGCGCAAGCCCCTGCAGTTAATTACGCTACCGCATCGCGGTAACAACTTTCTCCTTCTCCATATGGTCACTTCGTGTCGTGGGTGTTTGTTTAGTTTGTGATTGCCCGTGGATTGTATACGGAGACTAATTCATGTTGTCGCCCGTAGGGCGTGGATTAGTCCAAATCCGTATCTTTTTAGATTTAGGTTTGGGGGTTTGGTTTAAGGATACGTTAGCCTCATTTGAGACTAAGATCAACTTAAACGTTTGTTAAGGATATGTTAGTCTAATTTCTAGACTAAGATCAACTTAACAGGATCGTTTAGATCCAACAAAAGAGCATTTAGACTCTATTGTTTAGTTTACGGACATTTCGGCCGATTACCAGTTTAAGGACATGGTGGTCCAATGTTAGTTTAAAGACATCCCGGTCAAGGTTAAGGACATCATAGTCCGTGAGTTTAAAGACCTCACAGTCAAGATTAAGGACATCATAGTCCGTGGGTTTAAGGACTCCACAATCCAACGTTAGTTTTAAGACATCACGGTCAAGGTTAAGGACATCATAGTCCATGAGTTTAAAGACCCCACAGTCCAGTTTAAGGACATCATAGTCCGTGGAATGTATGGCTGTCGGGACCCATCACCTTTCTGAAAACGTTGAAGGATTACAACGACAAATATTAGAGGAGTTCAGAGATGTACCCTTGAACCAATGTTGGTTGGGAGATCTATAGTCCAATTTGGGACTAAAGTCTGTTTGCAGGTTTATGAGCATATGGGCTCAGTTGATATGAGTTGAACATTTTATTGTTCTGGCTATTGTGCCTTTATTTGGGCTCGGCCCTTTTAATAATGCATCGTATTTATCAGAAAAAAGTATATTCTGACAGTGCGCCACGTGGCGCGTCAGGCGCTTTGCGCCAAGGAAAGAGCGCATTGCGCTTCTGCTGGATAGCGCACACGAGGAGGACACGTGTCGCGCTTAGCGCTAGTTTGTTGGCGTATTGCGCTTTTAATTTATGAGCACGCTGCGCTAGTTTGTTGGTGCACCAGTGAGTGACACGTGGCGCGCTTGGCGCTGAGCGCCAGCTCATGAGCGCAGTGCTCTGTTTTTAGAAGCGCAAAGCGCAGATTGTGTCTCTGGTTGACACGTGGCAGGTTTTGGCGCTGAGCGCCGGTCCAAGGAGCGCAAGGGCGCAGTTCATGAGTGCAAAGCACTTTTTAATAGAGCAAAGCGCTTTTTGATCAATTTTAAGATCAAAGAACAAATTTATGTTCTTCAAAAGAGGCTTTGCCTCAAGATCCAAGAACAAAAGTTCTTGTTTTTTTTATAAAAGGCTCTGCCTTTATAGATCAAAAGATCTGTGAATGAAGTAAAAATACTTCTTTTTATATTTTTATGATTAGATCTTTTGATCTTTTCTTTTTTAATCAAAGACCTTGGTCTTTTTATAAATCTAAGATCTTTTTAGAAGATGTTTCTTCTTTTTACGAGATGGTTTCATCTCTGTTGTTCAAGAACACAGTTCTTTTTACCTTGAAGATGAAGAAAAATCTTCTTCTTTCTAAGAGCTTGCTCTTCTTTTTGCAGAGGGTTTCTCTCTCTTTTTTTTGTATTCTCCCTTCTTTCTTTCTGTGTGTGTTTTAGACTTGAAGTCTAGGGTCCTTTATATAGGGCCAAATGATTTGTTAAATCAGTTGAAGAGATTTTTCTCTGATTGATTTGGGAATATTTCCCACCGTTGGATCTTTGATCCTAGGGCTTCTGTTTTACAGAAGGCAATCTTCTTGTTTTTAACAAGATTGAAAAGATCTTTCCATACAGAATTTATTCTGTCTTTTGGTAATTTTTATTTACCATTGGATCATTGATCCAACGGTGCTCTGATTTACAGAACACAATCTTGTTATTTGGAAAGATTTTTGAGGAATCTTTCCTTAACAGAATTCAGTTTCTGATTAATTAATGATTTATCATTATTATTAGATCTTTTGATCTAATGGTGGGGATGTTTAATTCCAGCGCTGGCGCACCTGCGCTCGACACGTGGCGCGCAGCACAGAGCGCAGGCGCGCCCGTGTTTGCCACACGTGGCACGCAGCGCAACTGCGCTAGCGCGCCCGTGTTTGACACGTGGCGCACAGTGCAGAGCGCTGGATCTGAAGCGTTGCTTCAATTTAAATTTCAAATTTTGGATCATAGCTTTACTCTGATTGAGGGCGCGCTGCCTAGGGCGCAGCGCTCCTGGCGCTGGTGTGTCTGCTTTTGACACATGGTGCGCAGCGCGCAGAATCTGAAGCGTTGCTTCAATTTTTTACTTTAGATTTTTAATACAGAGCTTTGCTCTTTATTGGAAAAGGAAGCGTTGCTTCATTTCAAATCTTGGAATTTGAATAGAGTTTTGCTCTGATTGGGGAAACAGCGGTATATACCTTGACGAAGCGGACGTTCATCCGAGCTACTGCTTGTACCATCGGAAGGTTACACATCCCACTGAAGAATGCAATACCTTTAAGAAATGGTGGCAGGGATACGTTGCCCACCGACAACATTTCAAGCGGATGAAACGCAAAACTCGTCAGAAGCAAAGAAATACAACAGATGAGCGAAAAAGAACTATCGGCAACTGTCACGTGGTTGATACCAAGTGATCTCAAGTTCTCATCTTCGGAAGCGATTCTGATGAAGAAGTAGCCCTTGGCCCTTTCTTCGAGAAATCCACCTCAGAAAAAGAGGAAGAGATGAAAAATTGTGAAAACAATCAGCTGCGTAATCGTACGTTGCCTGAAAAGGATTTCGGACCTACAAACAAGGGATCAAACAAAAAAGATAAGGGGAAGGAAAAAGTCCCTGAGGATATTGCCCTCGATAATCGAGTCGTCGAAGAGCTGACAGCCAAGGACCCGCCCAAGAAAAACAAAGTAGATTACAATGTCCTAGCACACCTGAGAAAGATACCCTCACAGCTAAGCGTTTTGGATGCCCTTCTATTGTCTAAAGAGGCACGGGATTCTCTGATCAGGGCCTTACAAGAGCCCGAGCAGTTCCAAACTTTCCTTGCCGAAGAAAAGATGAAGGACGAGCTGGAAGAAGTGAACACAGCTGACATCACTTTCGGCGACGAAGATCTCCTCCTCGGAACGTGCGAGCACAACCGTCCCCTGTATGTCACCGGGTACTGCCATGACATAAGATAAGGAAAATCTTAGTTGACAACGGGTCTCTATCAACCTCCTAAATGTGAGGGTACTAAAAGAAATCTGTATGAGCGTTCAGCACATCGCTCGGAATAAAATCACCATCTCCGGGTTTGACTCCCAGTCATCACGGATGCTCGGGTCTGTAATACTGACGTTACGCTTTGGGCTGCTCGTCACTGACATCAAATTTTATGTCATTGACGCCAAGTCCTGCTACAAAGCTTTGCTCGGCAGGCCTTGGTTACACGAGTACAACATCATCCCTTCTATATAACATCAGTGTATGAAGTATTTCAAAGATGGTCTCGAGTATACCGTGACGGGGGAACTAAACCCATTCTCCATAAATGAAGTCCGCAAGTATGAAAACGCTAATTATTTCCTTCCAGACTTTGAAGACGCAGAAAGATGCCATAAACCGGAGAATAAGCAAAAAGATATCACCACTACCCCGGTCTTCGGGAGCGATACCGAGGAGGAAGAAGAGATAGTCTATTCGGGTCCGTCCTAATGCAACAGGCCGGGACCATTTACCCCTATTCTGGTCTTTGGTAGTGACTCTGAAGACGAAGTCAACGCAGTGTTCTCGGTCCGTCAATCAATGCAGACCCTCACTGGAGATGATCAGAGTTTGCAGATCTTCATGATTCCGCGGCAGCATTACAGGGAGCTTGATGCGCTTGAGACATATAGTGTGCAAGAGCAGCAGACATTCTACATCCCTCCCAGGCGAAGAGGTGAAAAGATGATCCTATTCTATCGATCCGGGGAAACCAAAGTCGAGAGAGAAGTCTGGCATGGTGCCGAACCTGCGCTTGACAGGCCCCAATCAATCCGTCTGCCCAGATACTACACGGAGGGATTAAAAAGGTTATTAAGATGCCAAGGCATAACTTTCAAACAGACTCCTCGACAAGCTCAGTTCTACAACAGGATTTGGAACGTCCCCGAAACTCAGCGAAAATTGCCCAACGAGAAAATGGAAACGATTGGGCTTGGATATGTCCAGTCCAAGAAACGGGAGCAATTCCATGACTGCCATGTCATAAACGACCTCGATGAAGAAGGGGATGCTCTTTTAAAAAACGCCGACGTTGAACCAGAACAAGGTCCTGCCATAAAAACGTTGAGTCCGTCGTTTGAAGAATAGATGGACAAGATAGTAAAGGAAGTGAGTCAAAAGGTTCGGAACGACCACAGCCGTGAAATGGCCATTTATGAGAAAGCCAAGACGCAACGCCTCCTTCAGCAGGCTACGGAGTATGATGATGCCCTTCACCGTCAGCCAGCCATGCATTCCCAAGATAAGAAAAAGGCTTGACGCAGAGGCAAAAACAAGTTAAAGAACGGAAAAAATGTTCGGCAACGGCAAAACGGATCCACAAGGCCACGCGATCGAGAAAAGGTCAACCGGAATCCGTCTCTTATGAAAAAGATGGGCCGAGCATATTCTTTCTCTCGAGATAAGACAAGGAGAATCTTTGACCTTGTCATGAAATATCAAATGATGACACTCCCGGAGTCTCGGCACCCCGATCAAGTAAATGAGGTTCATCATCAGGATTATTGCTCCTATCACCGAGCGATAGGACATCCTCTTGAAGACTGCTTCACCTTCAAAAACTGGGTGGAAGACCAATATCAACTCGGCAGATTCGCTCTATCCAACAATTGGAGGGTAGCCCCACCACAAAAGCATGTGCTAAAGGCGCGTATATAGCGAAAGTAGAACCAGATCAACATCGGTCTTGGAAACGATCTCGTACCTGTCACGTGATAACGCTGTCGGAAAAAGGAGTGCACGAGGATATGGATGACCTTTTCTGGTGCTTCGAAAACAAGGATGAAGAGGAGTTGATTTCAGAATTTCCACCGGCGCCAAAAGAGTTGGAAGATAAAATACATACTATTGCGGACAACCTAAGGAAAATCGACTTGGGGACGGCTAACGACCCGCGGCCTACGTTCGTCGGTGAGCTGCTGTCAAAAGAACAGGTGGCTACGCTAAAAGACGTGCTCATGCAGTATAAAGACTACTTCGCATAGAACTATTCCGAGATGCCGGGGCTAGATCCAGAAATAGCTGTGCATAAATTAGCAATATCTCCGGACGTCAAGCTAGTCAAACAAGCACCTAGAAGAATGTGACTCGAACTTGAGATGAGTATCAACGCCGAAGTCAAGAAGCTAATCGACTCCGGCTTCATCCAAGAAGTTCAAAACCCCGACTGGATCGCCAACATTGTCCCAGTGATGAAAAAAATGGGACGGTGTGCATCTGCGTGGATTTCCGAGACCTCAATAAAGCTTGCTCGAAGGATGATTTTCCCGTACCGGTCACCGAGTTGATGATAGATAACACGTCCACTCACGAAGTCTTCTCCTTCATGGACGGATCATCGGGGTACAATCAAATAAAGATGCATCCCCAAGACCAGAAGCATACCGCTTTCCGGACTCCTCTAGGCATATTCTGCTACAAAGTGATGCCTTTCGATCTGAAAAACGCCGGCGCTACCTACCAGAGAGCCATGACGAAGATTTTCGATGACCTCATCCATGAAATCGTCGAATGCTATATCGATGACCTCGTAGTGAAAAGCAAATCATACGAGGAACACTGGGAGCATTTGAAAATAGTGTTCCAACGTCTTCGTAAGTATAACCTGAAGATGAACCCTCTGAAATGCGCATTTTGAGTTTCCTCAGGTAAGTTCCTAGGATTCATCATACGACACCGGAGCATCGAAATAGATCCATCGAAGATCAAGGCAATTATGGAAATGCCCACTCCAAAAACTTTATAACAATTGCGGTCTCTACAAAGGAAGCTCGCATATATCCGACGATTCATAGCCAACCTCTCCGGAAAATACCGTCCCTACAGTCACCTGATGAAGAAAGGAACCCTGTTCGTTTGGGATCGTAAATGCCAGAGTGCACTGCAGGAAATCAAGCAATACTTGCAGAATCTGCCGGTACTGACCTCTCCAGTCAAGGGAAAGCCCCTCATTCTGTACACAACAGCCCTTAAAGGTTCTTTAGGCGCGCTATGGGCACAGGAGAACGACCAAGGGAAGGAGAGAGCCTTCTACTATTTGAGTCGAGTTCTCCTGGGGCCAGAAAACAACTACCCCCTTATCGAAAAACACTTCCTGGCGTTAATCTTCGCGATAACGAAGCTCAGACACTATGCTTTGGCGCACGAGGTCCATCTCATATCAAAGGTGGATCCTCTCAAGTATTTGATGTCAAGAGCCATACTAACAGGACGACTCGCTAAATGGGCCCTCCTCTTGATGGAGTTTTTGATAATCTATCGACCTTTCAAGGCAGTGAAAGGCCAGGTCATCGCCGACTTCCTCGCTGAACATCCGATACCTGGCGACTCACCTTTAAATTGCGAACTGCCAGACGACCACACGTTTGACACAATCAACGGGGAGAGAGGAGGGAGTGATACCCGATGGGAACTCTACTTCGATGGGGCATCTTCTATGAAGAAGCGAAAGCACAACTCTCCCATAATCAAATCTGGGGTAGGTCTCATCTTCGTGACTCCACAAGGAAGGATAATGCGTTTTGCCTTTTCCTTAACCGAGTCGAGGATAAACAATGAAGCAGAATATGAGGCTTTGATAGCAGGTCTTGAGATCACTGTCGACATGGGAATCAAAAATCTCCTCATATACGGAGACTTCCAGCTGGTTATTAGCCAAGTAAATGGTGCCTATCAGACATGCAAACCAGAATTGGTAAAATACGGTGAAAGAGTACAACAACTGCTGACTCAAATTCCCTCCTACATTCTGGAAAGTATACCGCGCGCAGAAAATAGAAAAGCGGATGCATTAGCCAAACTCGCTAATGAACTGGCTGACGAAAACCTCGATGACGTAAGGATCGTTGTACAAAGCCGTCGGGTTCTTGCACCAGCAGAAATATCTCCGGAGTCGTCTGAAGAAAAGGAAGCGACCAAGCAAATAGCCCTACAAATAGAGGACCAAGAAAAGGCTAAAGATTAGAGAGAAGTCTTTATAGACTACTTCAAATCCCGTCAAACACCGGAAAATGCATCCACAAGACATCGGCTCAAGAAACGAGCGATGTCGTCCGCCTTCGTCAATGATACTCTATATAATAGATCATTCGACTCTCTGTGGCTGAAATGCCTGGGACCGGAAGAAGCAAGGAGAGTCGTCCAAGAAACTCACGACGGACTCTGCGGTTCTCATCATGCCGGGCCAAAGATGAAGCTGAAAATTAAAAGAATGGGCTACTATTGGCCCACGATGATTCAGGACTGCCTCGAATACACGAAGCAGTGCCACTCGTGACAAATTCATAGGGACTTCATCCACCAGCATCCAAACCCGCTACACCCAACAGTGGCCAGCTGGCCGTTCGAAATGTGGGGAACCGACATAATCGGACCCATCGAACCAGCATCATCCAAAGGACATCGATTCATATTGGCGACAACTGATTACTTCTCTAAGTGGGCAGAAGCAGTACCTCTAAGAGAAGTGAAGACGGAGAATGTTCTCCATTTCTTCAAGACACACGTCATCTATCGGTTCGGCACTCCGCGACGGATTAACTCTGATAACGGGCCAGCCTATACAAGCCATAAGATCATCCGCTTTGCACAGCAGCATAAAATAGATTGGAGATATTCTTCGGTTTATAATCCCCGAGCTAACGGTTTAGCTGAGGCTTTCAACAAAACCTTGACAAAGATCATAAAAAAGACGGTGTCCAAAAATAAAAAGGACTGGCACGAGAGACTGCATGAAGCTTTCTGGGCTTATCGGACCACGTTCAAAACGGCCACAAATACAACGCCATTCGCGTTGGTATTTGGCACGGAAGCAGTACTTCCCTTGGAGATAGAGCTACCCTCTCTACGAGTGGCGGTTCATTACGAGCTAACAGAAGAAGAGAATGCTTATTTTCAGCTTGAGGAGCTCGAAGCCCTCGAAGAAATTCGTCTCATGGCGCAGCAAAACTTGGAGGCTTACAAAGCAAAGATGACGCGCTCATACGAAAGATTAACTAGGCCGAGAACATTCCGCCAAGGCGAACTCGTGCTAGTTGTTAAAAGACCTATGATCCCCAATCGTGCCAAACGGGGGAAATTCAAGCCAAACTATCAGGGCCCATACATCATAGACAAAGTCTACCAAGGTGGGGCTTACTTACTTATGAATATGTATAGCGAAAGACCCTTCCGGGCAATAAACGGTAGATTCCTTAAGAAATACTACGCCTGACGAGTCACAGCCCAGGTTAATGATAGATGATGACGCTTGTGTCCGCTCGCTATCTTCCCGGGTCCAAACTCTATAAGTGGTATCCCGCGAAATCTCACTTCAAAATCCCAACGGACCGCAACGTCCTTAAACTAGTTATGGACCGTAATGTCCTTAAACTAACAACGGACCGCAACGTCCCTAAATTAGCTGTGGACCGAGATGTCTTTAAACTAACAATAGACTGAGATGTCCCTAAACTAACAACGCCGCCTCAAACACGACGATAGTGGAATGCAAGTCCAAAAGTCCCAACGGTGAGGACTGCAACTCAAATCCCACCGGCAAACGGATGGATCACATGCGGCAAAACTATTCTTGAGAGTTTCATCGCGCAAAAAAAAGGGTACGTCCACAAGCGAAAAGGACATGGATGAAAACCCAAAAGGGCGCCGTGAGTAAAAACAGCAGTACTGCCGGCGAGTTTGTGAAAACCAGAAAGGGCGCAATCTCGTTAAAATAAAGACACCTGCAAGATCCTCTCGACCTTGTGAGGAGAAAATACCTGCGTGAGATCCTTACGACTCACAAGGGAGCAACGCACTTAGGGATCCTCACGATTCCTAAAGAGAAACGCACCTGCAAGATCTTCACGACTCATAAGGAGAAACACCTTTATGAGACCCTTACGGCTCATGAAGTTAAAAGCCTTAGTCAATAGGATCCTAACCCTGTTTGCTAAGCCACCTTTGATCGAATCGACTAAGGCAAATGATGATTCGCTCCTGACAATATCCCAGTTGTAGCGATGCTGATACCTAAATCGGTAACAAATTCCAAGTCCTTTCACGGCAAGTGATGATTCTCTCCTGGCAATATTCTAATCGCAGCGATACTGATGCTAAGACCGGTATCAGATCTCAGGTCCATACTCGCAATAAAATCAGCGAGCCAAAAATACAAAAAAAATATATACAGCCGAAATGATCGGGCAACTCGCAATAAAAAGCAGCGAGTAAAAAGAAAAATAGCCGAAATGATTGGGTACCGCGACAAATAGCCGAAATGATTGGGCACCGCGAAAAATAGCCGAAATGATTGGGCAACCGCGACTTTCGCGATATAAAAAGATGAAATGATAGAGCAAAACAAATGAAAGAATGAAACTTTTGCCCTACAGGTGAGTCCATACTAACCCCTGTATACAGTCTATGGGCATAAACGAAAAGGGAACCACATTTCCCAACGGACTCTATCAAAGGGAGAGTCAGATCTCGATGGCAACATCTGCATCCCAGAAGATCAGCACGGCATTCCTTCTCGACACCGTAGAAAGCGGAAAAAAGTCAGCCAATGACCTCCCCGCCGGAACAACATTCTGTCTTGGAAACAAATCAGCCAATGACCTCCCCGCCGGAACAACGCCCCGTCTCGGAAACAAGTCAGCCAATGACCTCCCCACCGGAACAACGCTCCGTCTCAGAAACAAGTCAGCCAATGACCTCCCCGCCGGAACAACGCTCCATCTCGGAAACAAGTCAGCCAATGACCTCCCCGTCGGAACAACGCTCCGTCTCGAAAACAAGTCAGCCAATGACCTCCCCGCCAGAACAACGCTCCGTCTCGGAAACAAGTCAGCCAATGACCTCCCCGCCGAAAAAACACTCCGTCTCGGAAACAAGTCAGCCAATGACCTCCCCACCGGAACAACGCTCCGTCTCGAAAACAAGTCAGCCAATGACCTCCCCGCCGGAACAAAACTCCGTCTCGGAAACAAGTCAGCCAATGACCTCCCCGCCGGAACAACGCTCCGTCTCGGAAACAAGTCAGCCAATGACCTCCCCGCCGGAACAACGCTCCGTCTCGGAAACAAGTCAGCCAATGACCTCCCCGCCGGAACAACGCTCCTCTCGGAAACAAGTCAGCCAATGACCTCCCCGCCGGAACAACGCTCCGTCTCGAAAACAAGTCAGCCAATGACTTCCCAGCCGGAACAACGCTCCGTCTCAGAAACAAGTCAGCCAATGACCTCCCCTCCGGAACAACGCCCCGTCTCAGAAACAAGTCAGCCAATGACAAACAAGTCAGCCAATGGCCTCCCCGCCGGAACAACGCTCCATCTCGGAAACAAATCAGCCAATGACCTCCCCGCCGGAACAACGCTCCGTCTCGGAAACAAGTCAGCCAATGACTTCCCCGCCGGAACAAAGCTCCGTCTCGGAAATAAGTCAGCCAATGACCTCCCCGCCAGAACAAATCTCCGTCTCAGAAACAAGTCAGCCAATGACCTCCCCGCCAGAACAACGCTCTGTCTCGGAAACAAGTCAGCCAATGACATCCCCGTCGGAACAATGCTTCAACCCGGAAACAAGTCAGCTAATGACCTCCCCGTCGGAGCAATGCTTCGACTCGGAAATAAGTAAACCAATGACCCCCTGTTGGAGCAATGCTTCGACTCGGAAACAAGCCAACCCACGAACCTCTAAACTCGCACAAAAGAAAATTCTCTTGTGAGATCCTTACGACTCTCAAGAGAAAACGCACTTAGGAATCCTCACAACTCCTAAGGAGAAACTACACCTACGGGATCTTCATGACTCGTAGGGAGAAAAGTCTTTATGAGACCCTCACGGTTCATAAAGTTGAAAAGTCTTAGGTGGCAGATCTGAACCTGTTTCCTAAGCTGTCGCTGCCCTGCAAGGAAATCAAGATAGACTATCTACAGAACACATTTGCTAAGGTCAAATGCCAATGACATGACAAAGAAAAGAAGGCGATAGTATGAGATAAAATATATCTTTTATTCATGAATTCAAGAGAGTACAAAATACATTTTACAAAGAAATCAAAATGAATACATGTTATTCATAAAATCGCAAGTTTACAGTAAAAAAGGGGGATATAAAGACGGTTATTGAGGAGGAGGTGTTTTCAATAAATCAGTCAGCTGCTCGCGCGCTCCTCTCAATCCTTTCTCGCAATCGGCCGCCGCGACCAACTCCGCTTCGACTCGGGCCCGCTGTCACAAACAAGACGAAAGCTTTTCATCGGTTCCCAGCATGACAGCTTCGCAGTCCTGCACGACCCGCTCTGCAGAGTCAAGCGCCCGTCTCAGCGTCAACCCATCTGAAATGCATCACTGGAGATTGTCAAAGACAGGTTTCAACTGCGCAGCATTCGCTTCAATCTGGGCGCGCAACCAGGCAGATTCGCTTGAAGCTGCTTCATGTTCCTTTCGCCTCAGGGTCGCTTCTTGTTCAAAATGGCTGATGAAAGGAACACTACTCTCGACCCACGCAGCCTGTTGGGAGTTCAAAGCTGATACTTAAGGAGTGGGACGCTTGAGCTCAATCTCATGCAGGCAGGCCGCGATCTTTCTGCAGTAATTAACCCAAGACTCGACAACACCTTCGTCATGAAAGTTCACGAGCGTCGCCAGCATAGGATTAACCTCAGCAGCAAAATCTGCAGCAAATGCGAGGGCATCGGCGTCCAGATCCTCGATGAATTCGCTCAACATTCGCAGCCTAGTCGCAGCGCTCCTAGAAGATGGGCGTTTAGAAAAAGACCCTACCGGCATTGGGATGCGAGACTCAAAGGGAGATGGAGCCGGTGCGATTGCTGCAAAATGAATTATGGTCAAATATTGACTTGGGAGGTAAAGAAAATACGCGAGCAATGGAGTCTGCTATACCGGCCGTGGCAGGTGGCAAAATTGGGAGTGTCAGAGGCGCGGCTATTCTCTCGTCCCCTCCTCCGATCCGTGACGCTGCGATCAATATAAGGAAGAATTAGCAACAATACGGCTATCCATAAAAGAAATAAGGAGACAATAGCTGAAAGATATACTAACCAATACCAATAGGCGGAATGACTTCCGATTGGAAGGAGAAATGCGGGTTCAACACCTGGTATAGATGGTCGAAAAGGACTCCTGCAGAGTTAAGACAATATACTGTCAATACAAGGAAGATGGCGTCCACAGTTAAACTAAATAAATCACAAACCTATACCTTCCAGCATTTCGGAGGACATAGGAGAAGGCAAGGGAACAATAACCGTCATGGCGGTGGCCGGAGGTGCTTCAGATGGCATAATCTCAGCATTCATTGCACCTACAAACAAAATATCTTAAGAAGAAGCTGAACGAGATTGAGAAATAAAAAGAGAACAGTGACTCAAGACTTACCTGATGGGTCATCAACCAAGACCGCGACGGAAGCATCACCGGGCGTAGCGGCTTCTTCGCTCTCCCTCAGAGGAGTAGTTTCTGCGTCCATGGCTTCATCCCCTGATTCGACAAGGGCCGTCGTGACGCTTGCGACGCCCGTCGATACCAGGGAGCCACTTGGGGAAAGAGCGGCGGTCTGGACGGTCTCAGATTCTAAAGAGAGGGTAGCAATTTCGGGCACGGTAACCGCCAGGCTTTCACCCGTCATCCCATCGCCATGATTTGGCCTTGCAGAAAATGCATATGTCAAAATTCGAAGATTTGGTTCTAATAAAAAAACTCAGCGTTACATTACCTTGGGGCAGCTTTTCGGTTTCTTTCCGAGCTGCGCGCGCAACCGGTCTACGGACGGTAGACAACGCAGGGGGAACATCCGCCGAAAGAGTATCAACAAGGGGGATGCTGCTTGAGCCTGCACCCACGGCCAAACTGGCATCGTGTTCCCTCGCCACGTGCTTCCTATGCTTCTTTTCGGTCTGAGCAGTGAGAAATGATCTCCTCAAGACCTCTGACAAAGGGACGTCGTCGTCCGAACCAAGCTCTGCCTCCGAAGCCGTTACGGCATCTGTCATCGGTTGCTTTTGTCACGCCCCGCTTCCCGGTGTACAGCGAAGAGGACGCGACGAGATCCGCTACGTATATACTTAGAAGTACATACGCTAAGCGTATCTAAGCAATATAAAAGTAAATCACAAGAGACGAGAGATATAGAAATAACAAGAACTTTATTAATAACATTCTTTTGTACAATGCATGAAAAGTAAATACAACTGAAATGAAAAGCGATGCCTAAACAATGGCATAACAGGAAATGAAAATACTGAATAGAACAAGGTACAATGTCTAGAGCTCAGGGTCTTCGTGAAACTGCTCCAAGTCTTCACCGGTGGGCTCGATCTCTGCTGGGTCCAAAGCACCTGACGACATTCAAAGAAGAAGAAATAGAATGTCGTCAGCGAACAGGTCGCTTGGTAAGTCCCAAAGATAAAGAAGAATTAGAAAAGACAGAATTAGAGATATTTTCTAGAGAGATTGTAAAATATTGTAGAATATTGTGTTAACGATGTTGTTTGTAGCTTGGTACAGAAGGATGCCAGTGTATACGAGAGGGGTCTCTATATGCTAGAGACCAGGGCAAACGGAATGTACAAGGAACCGTTAAGCCACGGTACAACAACAACGGAATATAGCTTAGGTGTCTTAATCTGACCACCTCGTGCCACCTTTAAAACCTTCCGTATCAATCTACCCCTTAAACCCCGTAGTGTTTTGATTGTATTGTTGTATTGTATTGTGTAAGTTGGATGACTGACCAAAACCATGATATCGGTGAACAGATCGTAACTGCATAATCAGGTAAATGGAATAATGGAATAATGGATGTATATCCATGGTTTGATTCAGTCAAGTTGTATAGATTATTAACTGGATTCTAAGATTCATGTATTCATATTGAGTTGGAATATTAAAGAATATAGATTGACTTGAATCATATTCAAGTCAGAAATAATCAGACTCAAACCCGAGTCATACTAAAAGAAATGTAAGTCGAAGTTCTATAATTGTTAGGGTCATTATTGTAATTTATAAAACTTGAGGGGGTTTTATGTAAAAATACTTTGGTATAGTTTTCAAGATACACCTCAAGTATTTATTATTCGTCTTTATGGTTATAATGAGTGTGATTTTATTTTGTCTTATTTCTAGTGAAAATATCCTAATTACATAAATAAAGGTATTAATTTGTAATATTGATTTAATTGAAATTCATGGTATTTTAATGTAACTTTTAATCTTGTAATTTTTTAGAAAAAGGTGGAAACTTTATCTTATAATAAAATAGGTGTTTAAATGATAAATATACATATGTTTATACAAGAATAATTTTTGATAAATATTTTATTTTCCAAAAATCTTATTTTTCTTAAATGTCGTATTTTAAACCTTTCGAGACCGAATGCTCCTTGCGGAGGTCTGAATCTCGCACTACTAAGCCCGAGGGTGCACGATAAACCGTACTATCCCTAACGAGTTCCCCAAAGATGGGTTGCAGTGGCGCTTTGCAAAGATTTAATAAATACTAATCATTTAGAAAACGGTTTTATAAAGATAAGGTATTTATTTGTAAAAGGGTGTAAATTCCCGTATTTTAGATTCTAGGGTTTCCTAAGCCAACTAGCCTATTTCTAAATGGTCTAAACGACAAGTCATTAGAAACCTCAAATCGCCTTTTCACCGCCAATTGCGGCCAGGTAAGTGCCAGGTGAGTGGGAGGCTCTCCACTATAAGTAGTGGCTCTAATTAAGTAACCACTCGCCTTAGACACACTTGCCTAGACACCACAAAGTCAGGTTTAGATAAACGATCGATATCCACGACATATCGTATTTTCCTATTAAAAGATATTGTTTTAAAATTGTTTAAAACTTAGAACTTTTAGAAAAAGTTTTATTAAGAAAAGGGTATTTAAATGTAAAATCTTGTATTATCGTATTCTAAGTTTTGATGATATCAATTAGGGTTGTATTTGCGTGTGTGTGGAGGTTGGTCATTATCTCGTGATCTACTTTAAGGTATAGCAATATTAAAGGGTTAAATGTGATAAACTAAATATGGTGGTATTTAAGTGCAAAAATACGGTATATTGCAAAAGCTATCATTTCATGTGTGAAAACTTGTTCAAATTAATTTTTAAGTGATTAGTAGTCAACATGAAGATATTTAAGCATTATGGAATTGGTGATAAGTGAGTTTTGATAGAAAACCGAATCGGAAATCGGGTTGTTCCGATTTCCGTCGGGTTTATAAAGTCGTATTATTATGAAGGAAAAGAAAGGTAGAAAAGAAGGACTTACGGGTTTGGACAACATTAGAGAGTGAGAGGGAGATAGTGGGTTTGCCGGTGCGTCGAATCGTCGTTGAGAGGTCCTACCATGATCGCCGGGATATCACCGTCGATTTCGTCAGCGCTTCGCCTTTCGCTCGTTTTCTAACGTACCAAGTTCTCTTGGAATTTTGAGAGAGTGGACTTAGGAAAAGTGATGAGAGGGTAGAGGGTATGGGGGTTTATATAGGGTTAGGCTAGGGTTAGGGTTTTTAATAAAAAAATATATATAAATATATAAAAATTCATTAAAACTCATTAAACCTAGGATTAAAAAGGATTTATTGGGCAATTTAAAACCGATCTAGGTATAATAAGTGTGCAGGAGGGTTGACCAAGTCAAGGCCCAACTTTTCTCAGTTAGTGACTCGGCCGTCCGGCTAAGTCTGACCGGCGGCGCCGGACCGAGTCGGCCGGTTCGCCGGCCGACGGCGCCGAGTCGGGCCGAGTCAAGGTCCCAATGGCCGGGGAATCTTCTGTGGTACAATTTGGTATATTTACTTTTTGTTGTCCAGTACATATTTTGGGAGTTATGGCCTTTTGACTATTGACTTCCAAAAGAAATTAAAACAAAATAAATACAAAAATAATGTGGGGCATGAGATTTGAACTCTGGTGGCTTGGTTCAGCAGTGCAAGGTGTTACCAATGAGTTACAAGCTCCTTTTTGTAATTATGGAGTGAAATAAATACTTAAAAAGATATCAGTCGCAATAAATACTCCAAATATACATTGAATTTAAATCAATTCTTTGTACATTAAAAATGGAGTTGTTACAGCTTTAGCGACGCCTCCTGCGGTAATGTTGGGGGAGTCGGGGCTACAATAACTGACCCTGGAAGTATCGCTGCACCACCGCTTGGGATCAGTACCGCACTCGGAATAACCTGAGTCAAGGTAGTCTCTGCAATAAGATGAAAGGAAGGGTCAGAACGCGAATAAAGAAAGGGATAAAGGCATAGTGAACGGAATTTTACCGAGGCCCAAAGAAGCGCGGAGCCTCTCTTCCTCTTCAAATGTTTTAAGGGAAGCCGCGAGAGCCTCTTCGACAGAGATAACTGTTAAAGAAAAAAGCGTCAGTAGAAGCATAATAAAAGATAATTGCGGAAGAATGTAACTGTCACACCCCGCTTCGCAGTGTACGGGCAGAGGACGCGATGAGGCCGCTATGTATTTACTCTAAAGTAAATACGCTAAGCGTATCTAAGCAATATAAAAGTAAATACACAAGAGACAAGATATAATAAAACAGCAACTTTATTTATTCACATTCTTTTTGTACAATGCATGGAAAAGTAAATACATCTGAAAGAAAGCAATGCCTAAACAGTGGCATAACAGAAAAGGAAAAGTACTGAAATAAAAGTGTACAATGTAGCTAGAGCTCTGTATCGTATGCAAGCTGGTCCAAGTCCTCGCTAGTAGGCTCGATCTCTGGAAGATCCGAATCACCTGATGACATTCAAAGAAGAAAGAAAGAGAATGTCGTCAGCGAACAAATCGCTCGGTAAGTCCCAAGCATAAGGGAGAAATAGAATAAACAGAAAGAGTAGGTGGCTTTTAAAGTTATATTATATTGTTATAATGTTGTATTTAGTATTAACGTTGTTGTTTGTAACTTGGTACAGAAGGATGCCAGTGTATACGAAAGGAGTCTCTATATGCTAGAGACTAGGGCAAATGGAAGTACAAGGCTCCGTCGATAATACCATGGAACAACGGCATGGATGTAATTACGTCTTAATCTTGCAGTCTCGTGCCACTTTTAACACCTTCCGTATCAATCTACCCCTTAAACCCCGCGATATCTTGTTTGTAAGCTTTGTATTGCAACTTGTATTGTCTTGTAATATAGATTGTATAATTGGATGACTTGCCGAAACCATGATAACAGTAAATGGATGTAACTGTAGAATCATGTAAATGGATGTAACTGAATAATCATGTAAATGGAAGTATATCCATGGTTCGGTTCGGTCAATATAGATTGAATGGATTCATGTTGAATTGTAATATTGTAAATTGCAGATTGTAGATTGTAGATTGTACTTGAATCATATTCAAGTCATTTATTAATGAGAAGAATTAGTCTGAGTCAGACAATTTGAAAAAGTAAATTGAAGTTCTGATTGTTTTGATATTATCGGTAACCGCTGCACATGGGCGGCAGGATTTGTGTCTTTTTCAAAGATGATTACCGTGTTGATAATACCGTTGTTAAGTTGTCTACCTTAAATAGGCAAGCACCCACTTCTCCGGCTCCCTGAGGCTCAAGAGATTGGTCCCGCTTAAATCTATGCTTACTAGGGCCCTTAGGGTAATTTATAGAACTTGAGGGGTTTTTATGTAAAAATACTTTTATATACTTTTCAAAATACACCCCAAGTATTCATTAATCGTCTTTAGAGTTGTAATGAATGTAGATTTTATATTGTGATATTTCTAGTGAAAATATCCTAATTTCATAATAAAGGGTATTTATTTGTAATATTGACTTGTATGGAATTCATGGTATTTTAATGTAAAATAATTCTTGTAATTTTGAAAAGAGTTGGAATATTTATAATATTTCAAAATAGATATCTTAATGTTATATATATATAATTATATAAAAATAATTTTAATATATATTTTATATTTCAAAAAATCTCATTTTCTTAAGATGTCGTATTTTAAATCTTTCGAGACCGAATGCTTTTTGCGGAGGTTTGCATCTCGCACTATTAAGCCCGAGGATGTGCGATAATCCGCACCATCCCGAACGAGTTCCCCAAATGGGTTGTAGCGGCGCTTTGCAAAGATTTGTATAAATACTAAATCGTTTAGAAAATGGTTTTATTAGTAATGGTATTTATTTGAAAAGGTATTGTTTTCCCGTATTCTATGTTCCCGAAAGTATTGTGCTATATTGCATATGAGTGTTGTGAGGAGGTAGGTCATTATCTCGTGATCTACTTAAAGGTATAGCAAGGATTTGATGGTTTAAATGTCGAAATGAAACTATATGGTATTTTAATGAAAAAGTACGGTAAAATGGAAATAGCAATTTCTTTTGATATGGAACTTGTTCAATATGATTAGTTAGTGTTTAATAGTCAATATGTAATGGTTTAACAAGATTGTATTAAAGGAAAAATGAGAGTTTTAGAAAGAAACCGAATCGGAAATCAGATTTGCTCCGATTCCGTCGGGTTTTGTAATTCCGTATTTTCAGAAAGAGTAGAGAAGGGGGAAAGTGGGACTTATGGGTTTCAAGGTTGAATGAGAGGAAGAGGAAGACGTAGGCTTCGTCGGTGCATTGATTCGTTGCCGGGAGTTCCTAGGATTGTCGCCGGAAAATTTGCCGGAGCTTCGCCTCTTTGCTCACTTCGATTGCACACTAGGGTTTCTAGGAATTTCTTGAGAGTTGGCTCAGAATTTTGGGTGAGGGGGTAGTGTTTAGGGGTGGTATTTATAGGGTTAGGGTAGATGAAGAGTTTAATTGAAAATAAATGTAATAAAATATATTAAAATGTATTAAAAGTGGAGTAAATGGGGTTTTATTGTGTCTCTGGAACCGATATGGGTAATTGAAGTGTGCAAGGGGTAGGGGAGGCCAAGAGGCACCACTTTGGTTTTGGGGACTCGGTGGTCCGGCCGAGTCCGGCGGGCGGCGCCGGCCCGAGTCGGTCGGTCCGCCGGCCGACTCGGCCGAGTCCGGCCGAGTCAGGCTACCGTCGGGTCCCCCAACGGTCCATCTACTTACTGGCATATTTAACTTTTCATGGGTAGTGGGGTTTTTGTGAGATATGCACGTGTAAACTGTTGGTATTCTAAAAATCCAAAATAAAACAATATTAAAAATAATGCGGGGTATGGGATTTGAACTCTGATGGCTTGGTTCAGCGGTGCAAGGTATTACCAATGAGTCACAAGCTCTTTCTTGCTATTAATTAGCAAAACAAATATTTAACTTATGCTCAGACAAAAGTACCCCTTTCTTTAAATATTGAAAAATTTGTACAGAAAGTTGTACAGGAAATTTGGGGTTGTTACAATAACTAAAGTATACCTGATTTCACGATAGTGATCAGTGCCACTTCATCGCGAGCCAGTCCCTCGGAAGCCACAAGGGCAGCCTGGAGATCAGTATCATCCGCAGGCGTGATGAATAAACCCTCATTGGTCTCATACTCGCACAAACCCTCGCTGTAAGGAGCATGTGGCTCCTGGCCAAATATGACGTCGGCAGAAAACAATGACTTCTTCTTCTTTTGCGAGCGAGTGCCGGCAGCCGATGACAAGAGCTTGCGCTTGACGGGCATTTTTGGGCGACGAGTCCCGATCTTTGTATCCACGTCAGACTCCGGGGACGCTGCAGCTACCGTTTCAACAGGAACACGGGGTAAAGGCTTCTCAGAAAAGGCACGCGGGACCGCAACCGCGGCAGTTTCTCTTAAGGAAGGACTAACAGTGGTCCGTCGCTTTAAGGGGATAGCTGGATTACCGGTAGGGACTGCACCCTTGCGATCGAGTAGTAACTGCCTTTCTTCCCTAATAACAGCACCCGTCGTATGCTGGTACCACGCCACGTATGTGTTCAAGGCCTTCGAAATGTAGCTCGGCTCACTGATAAAAAAATTGGACCTGGTGTTTAGCCGCATGAAATGGTGCAGCGCGTTGCGGATACCCTCTTCTGTAGCAACCGGCTCAGCTAAAAAAGCCTTAAGAGGGACACCCTGATCGTAACTCGACTGTTGAACGAAACGGTGCGGGTTGTATCTCATGAACAGCGCCGAGTCGTTCTGCCTGAACATTAAAAAGCCCGGCCTGATTGAATACAAATACAGATTCTCCCGAGCCTTCAATGTAGGAGACCCATCTTTGAAGGTATCACGTAGCGGCTGCATCGTCTTAGTGGATTCCTTGCAGATAGTTAAGACCTTATCGTCGAAGGTCATGCTATCCCCGACCGTACGCGGGCGAAGGACTAGACCCCGAGCCTCTCGCTGTGACGGATCTAAAGCAGAAGCGTCAACTAGGAACATAACCCGAGAGAAATTATAACTGTCGTAGAAACGGGGCCGTTTGTGGACTCCAAAAGCGCCGAGCACATGCAGCTCGATCCACGATGTGAAATAGTGCAGTGGGAGATTTTTGGGCTGTACCCCTGGTTGAGTGGTGTCGGCCACTAAGCTGAGGCCATGATACAGGTGAACCAGCTCAGCGATCCCGACGGCCACTCGCGTACCGGCAACCATTCGGTGAGCCGGATAGAAGACGGATGGCCTCATATAGCGAGGGTGTATTGGGAGCACAAACCAGCTTAACCATAGGCCGAGGAACCCCAAAAAGAACGCCTCTTCATCGATGTTTGAAGCTGAGAGCTCTGCAAAAGGGACGACCGTGGTATCTAGGAGGAAGAAATTCTTTTGATCTGCTTCCGCTGTCGGTTGGCTGTCCAAGCTAAAACCAAAAGGATCATCAAGCTTGGCGAACTTCGCAACTTATTTTAACAAGACTTTCGGGAAAAAAAGCGGGCGATGAAATCCGTGAAGCTGACCCCGTGCCCTCCAGATTCGAGAAACAGACTCTCATAAATATTCAACACCTTGATCAGACTCGGGAATCGATGTTGAGTAGCATTTTCCGGAGTAAGACCCATCACCACTGATTTGGTGGCGAAGATGTACTCGTCAAGGGGAAGTATTTCCTCGTAATGTTCCCCTCTGACGGGTAGGCCCGAAATTTCTGCAAATTCCTCCAGGGAAATTGAAAACTCCCAGTCCAATAAAAGAAAGGTGTGAGTCGGAGTATTCCACTGTTCCAAGAAAGCCTTGACCCACCATACGTGAATCGCAGGATACTGGAAAAGAGAAGCATAGATAGCAGGGTACAATCCGAGCTTCAGTAGCAGCGACTTTTTGGCCGACAAGATGTATCGAGCCCACTGCAAGTATCCGGCTGAATGGGGAGGAGTCAAGCCTATCATGTATGCATGTCCCCAAGGGCGTGACTCGTCTTGACATATGCGCCGCCCCAGAATATCTAAAGCCATCGGTGGCTGTATAGGTATTGAGCCCATCAAGGGCTGGAGGCGTCCATCCGTAATCCAGTTAACCTCCTCCACCGCATAATTCACCTGGGGTGAGTCAGCATAATGAATGGAGGAAATTGGCTCTGAAGGCACCGCACAAGAGAAACTGCACCGACCCTGAATAATTTAGTTATACCACAACCCCCATAAGTGAAGAGACTTCTGCTCCGGGTCATAATCTTTAATCAGTGCAAAAACTTCCCGATCCACAGACGCATCGGCGTATGCACTCTCTGGGCGAACATATGGGAGAGAAGAGTCAAAAGACATAGTACCTGCACAAAAAGAAACGATGGTTAGATGTCAATACTACATTATAAATTCTGACATCCGGTACTTTAAATTTGTACCACCCTGCAATGCAGGAAAAAGGGACCAAGGGAGGCCCACAAAATCAAAGTGACGGTTCATCATTGATGAGACAGTCAATTATTAAGGAAGAAATCCTAAAAGATTCTCATTTAATAAGAAACTCATTGGGCCAAAGAGTTAAACTCTCTCGAAAGCAGTGCTCTGCAAACAGAGATTACATCTGTCAACGTTAATTATAAGGGGAATAAAAATTCCCCAAAATTTTGTAAGAGCCATGCTCTGTGAAAACGATGGAGTAATCCATCAAAACCCTAAAAAAGCAAAAGCTTTTTTAGGAGTAAAAACTCCGAGATCTTTAAAATCTATAAGACGAACTCTAAAAGTTCTTTATGAAGATGAACAATGTTCTAACGAATGGGTTATGTAACCCTAAAAATCCATTTTTTAGATCTATGATCTAATAAGAGTAAAGATCTGTTTAAGGGGTTCGATTATGATCCTTACCAAATTTGGATAGAGTTCTAACTCTAAAAGGAATTTCCTTGGGCAGAGATCTAAGCTCTGAAGGGAGAATTAAATTCTCAGAAACAAGAAAACAAGAAGATGAACAAAAGTCATCTCAAGGGCCAAAGGCCCTACTTATAGGCGCTGGAAGACGATCCAACTTCCAAGATGATCCAACGGTGGAAAGGTTGCCACCGCTGCACACACGTGTGAGCCACGTGAGCACAACGGTGGGGGGGCATTTGTTTCCCCCCAATAAGAGAAAAGGCTCAGTTCAAAATTTGAACTGAGGCAGCGCCTCACGTGTAAAGCACGAGAGCGCCAGCGCCAAGAGTTAAAAACTCTGAAGCAGCGCCTTACATGCAAAGCACGAGAGCGCCAGCGCCAGAACTAAAAGTTCTCCACCCTTGGATCAAAGATCCAACGAAGATGATAAATCATCAGAGTACAGAATTAAATTCTGATTGAGGAAATACTCCCCAAATCTTTCTAAACAAGAAAGATTGTGCTCTGTAAATCAGAGCACCGTTGGATCAAAAATCCAATGGTGATTAAAAATCACCAGATACAGAATTAAATTCTGATTGAGGAAATACTCCTCAAATCTTTCTAAATAAGAAAGATTGTGCTCTGTAAATCAGAGCACCGTTGGATCAAAGATCCAATGGTGATTAAAAATCACTAAGATACAGAATTAAATTCTGATTGAGGAAATACTCCTCAAATCTTTCTAAACAAGAAAGATTGTGCTCTGTAAATCAGAGCACCGTTGGATCAAAAATCCAATGGTGATTAAAAAAATCACCAAGATACAGAATAAGCTATGTATGTGAAAATATTTTTCCAATCTTGTTAAAAGCAAGAACAATGACTTCTATAAAACAGAAGTCTTTGGATCAAAGATCCAACGATGGATAAATTCCCCAAATCAATTAAGAAATATCTCGATGAGATTTCATTAGCTGAATCAATAAATCAGCCTCTACTATATAAAGACCCCAATACTTAAAGTCTTGCATAGAAGAACCCCCCATAAACTTAAAACTTCAAGACAAAAACGATTTCTCCTCATGGTAAATAAAAAGTAGAGAGATCATAGCATCTCCTCTATATTAAGAGTTTAACTCTTACATCAGAAAAACTTAGTTCTTTTTCCAAACCACAGATCTATAAGACAAAGTCTTTCATAAAAGTAAGAGAGATCATAGCATCTCCTCCATATCTAAGAGTTTAACTCTCACATCAGAAGAACTTAGTTCTTTTTCCAGATCTCAGATCTATAAGATGAAGTCTTTCACAAGTGAGAATCAAATTCTAAAAGAATTGAATTGGGCGGAACAAAAACTTAGTGCTTAGCACTCAAAGTCTGGCGCTCAGCGCCGAGCGTTCCACGTGCTCCTCACGTGGGCGCTATTTAATAATAAGCGTTTAGCACTCAAAATCCGGTGCTCAGCGCCGAGCGCTCTACGCGCTCCTCACGTGGGCGCTATTTAATAATAAGCGCACTCAAAGTCTGGCGCTCAGCGCCAAACGCTCCGCGTGCTCCTCACGTGGGCACTATTTAATAAAAAGCGCTTAGCACTCAAAGTCTGGCGCTCAGCGCCAAGCGCTCCATGTGCTCCTCATGTGGGCACTATTTAATAAAAAGCGCTTGGCACTCAAAGTCGACGCTCAGTGCCGAGCGCCTCACGTGCTCTGCACGTGGGCACCATAAATTGTTTAACATTCTATATAAAAGAATATGAATAAAACGAAAAAAGGAAGGGGTGTCAGAACCCAAATCAATGCTCAGCAGTGCTGATACAAAAGGGGATCAAGCCCAAATAAGTAATCAAGTGGGCTAAGCCTAAGGTTGGCCAAACCCCAAATCGACCGAGCCCATAGGTCTTCTTCTAAATTGGCTTTAGTGCCAAACGGGACCACCAAGTCCCTGATGAACATTCTATGGTTCAAGGGTGTTCCCCGCCGAAACACGGAGACGCGACCGCATAGGTCCGTCTAGCCTGAATTCCGGGGCAGATGCTAATTGGTGCTATCCGTCCACCTCTCCGAAGATGCCAAGTTGATTTATGGCACCATGTATCGAAGGTTTAAACGGATGCGGCCGATGTAGCAGACTTCGTCAGATTCCCTCTCATTTGAGGGGGTTTTGATTGTGGGGACGCTCTTCCCTGCAGGCGCAAGCCCCTGCAGTTAATTACGCTACCGCATCGCGGTAACCACTTTCTCCTTCTCCAGATGGTCACTTCGTGTCGTGTGTGTTTGTTTTGTTTTTTGGTTGCCCGTGGATTGTATACGGAGACTAATTTATGTTGTCTCCCGTAGGGCGTGGATTAGTCCAAATTCGTATTTTCTTAGATTTGGGTTTGGGGGTTGGGTTTAAGGATACGTTAGTCTCATTTGGGACTAAGATCAACTTAAACGCTAGTTAAGGATACGTTAGTCTAATTTTAGACTAAGATCAACTCAACGGGGTCGTTTAGACCCAACAAAAGAGCATTTGGACTCTATTGTTTAGTTTAGGGACATTGCGGTCCATGGGTTTTAAAGGACCCCACAGTCCGAGGTTAAGGATATCATAGTCCATGGGTTTTGCAGGACCCCACAGTCCGAGATTAAGGACATCATAGTCCATGGGTTTAAGGACCCCACAGTCCAGTTTAAAGACGTCATAGTCTGTGAAATGTA
This sequence comes from Agapanthus africanus, assembly GCA_030015575.1. NCBI lineage: Eukaryota > Viridiplantae > Streptophyta > Magnoliopsida > Asparagales > Amaryllidaceae > Agapanthus > Agapanthus africanus. The sequence goes on from JASDDO010000016.1 coordinate 417,982,583, forward strand.
TGGTCGTCGGGACCCGTCACCTCTCTAAAGACGTTGAAGGATTACAACGACATATATCAGAGGGGTTCAGAGATGTACCCTTGAACCAATTTTGGTTGAAAGATCTGTGGTCCAATTTGGAACTAAGATCTGTTAAAAGATTAATGAGCATGTGGGTTCAATTAATCTGAATTTGAGGACTTATGGCCAATCTTGGGCTAAGTCCAATCAAGTTAAAAAATGTTTTAACATTTATTTTGGGCTGTTGGAGCCTTTATTTGGGCTTGGCCCTTTTAACAATGCTGAGTATTGAATTGCATTCTGACAATATTTTGTCTTTTATTGAATGTTTAGCATTCATCATAGCTTTGGGCTTATTAAAGAACAATTTATGTTCTATCAGCGCAACACATAGTGCGCTAGGCGCTTTGCGCCAGTCAAAGAGCGCAGTCCGCTTTTGCCACGTAGCGCATATGTGAAGGACACGTGTCGCGCTTGGCGCTAGGCGCCAAATGATGAGCGCATGATACCAATTTATGAGCGCAGAGCGCTAATTCATGAGTGCATTGTGCTTTCGGTTTAGTGGCGTACACGTGAATGACACGTGGTGCACTTGGCGCTGAGCGCCAGCCCATGAGCGCAGTGCGCTATTTCAGAAGCGCAAGGCGCTAGTTATTAAGAAGTACATGCGCGATTGACACGTGGCGCATTTGGCGCTGAGCGCCAGTCCAGAAAGCGCAGAAGCGCAGTTCAAGAGCGCAAAGCGCATCTGATCAATTTTATGATCTGAGAAATAATTTATGTTCTTTTAAAAGAGACTTTGTCTCAGGATCTAAGAACAACCGTTCTTATTTTGTTTCAATCTTTTATATTGATGAAAGGCTTTGCCTTTATGGATCTATGATACTTAAGAGAATTGAATTATTCTCCTTTCCTTTTTATAATGAGATGTTCATTATCTCTTTGAGAAAGACTTTAGTCTTATAGATCTATGATCTATGAGAAGTAAGTTCTTCTTTTATTTTATGATGAGATCTTTTGATCTCTTTGTGAAAGACTTTTTGTCTTTGTAGATCTATGATCTTTTTAAAGAAATGAATTCTTCTTTCTTAATCATGAGATGATTTCATCTCCGTGTTCATCATCATTCATTCTTATCTTGAAGAAAAATCTTCTTGTAAGAGCTTGCTCTTTTGAATTTCTCTAAGTTTTTTGGGGAGGTTGTTTTCTCTCTCTTTCTGTATATCTGAGACTTGAAGTCTATGGGCCTTTTTATAGGGTAGGCTGATTTGTTGAATCGGTTAAAAAGATCTTTCTCTGATTGATTTGGGGATATTTCCCCACCATTGGATCTTTGATCCTAGGGCTTCTGTTTTACAGAAGGCAATCTTCTTGTTTTTAACAAGATTGATAAATCTTTCCATACAAAATTTATTCTGTCTTTTGGTAATTTTTATTTACCATTGAATCATTGATCCAACGGTGCTCTGATTTACAGAGCACAATCTTGTTATTTGGAAAGATTTTGAGAAATCTTTTCTTAACAGAATTTAATTCTGATTAATTAATGATTTATCATTATTATTAGATCTTTGATCTAACGGTGGTGAGCTTTTAGTTCCAGCGCTAGCGCATCTGTGCTTTACACGTGGTGCGCTGCTTAAAGGGCAGCGCACATTGCGCTAGCGCACCCGTGCTTGACACGTGGTGCGCTGCTTGGAGCGCAGCGCGCCTAGCGCTAGCGCACACATGGTGTGCTGCTTAGAGTGCAACGCACCCAGCGCTAGAATCCATGTGCTTTGGATGTGATGCGCTGCTCAGCACACTTGGCGCTGCATCTGAAGCGTTACTTTATTTCAAAATTTGAATTTTGAACAGAGCGTTGCTCTGATTGGGGGAAACAAAGGGTATATCTCTCCACACCTCTGATACATTTCATTGTAATTCTTCGACGTCTTCAGAGAGGTGAAGGGTCCCAATAACCAAGACTCTTGGCACACCCTTAAACCGAATGGACCGCAACATCCCTAAACTAAACTCTACGGACTATGATGTCCTTAAACTGAACGGACCGCAACGTCCCTAAACTAAACTCCATGGACTATGATGTCCTTAAACCTAATGGACCACAACGTCCCTAAACTAAAATCTATGGACTATGATGTCCTTAAACCCAATGGACCGTAACGTTCCTAAACTAAACTCTATGGACTATGATGTCCTTAAACATGGACTATGATGTCCTTAAACCCAATGGACCGTAATGTCCCTAAACTAAAACGATAGAGCCCAAATGCTCTTTCGTTGGATAAAAAATGATCCTGAACCCCCGTTAAGTAGATCTTTGTCTAAAACTTAGACTAGCGTATCCTTAACAAACGTTTAAGTTGATCTTGATCTCAAACGAGATTAACGATTCTTAAATTAAACCAAACCCAAAACTATGAAAATACGGATTTGGACTAATCCCCGCCCTACGGGCGACAACGCAAATTAGTCTCCGTATACAATCCACGGGCAATCTAAAATAAAACAAACACACACGACATGAAGTGATCTTCTGGAGCAGGAGAAAGTGGTTATCGCTACGCGGTAACGTAATGAACTGCAGAGGCTTGCGCCTACAGAGAAGAGCGTCCCCACAATCAAAAACCCCTCACAATGAGGGGGAATCTGACGAAATCTGCTACAACGGCCGAATCTGTTTAAACCTTCGATACATGGTGCCATAAATTAACTTGGCATCTTCAGAGAGGTAGACAGATAAAACCAAATAGTATCTGCCCCCAAATTCAGGAAAGACGTTTGTCTTCCCGGTTTCCGTCGGTAAACAATGCCGAGGCGACAGGCTTTCACAATGACTGTGGAAGAGGCTGAAACCACCGGCCAAGTCATCACTGGTAACACTCCCCTTTCAAACTCTCTTTCAGTTCATAGACATACCTAAATATCTTTTCCCTTATACCTAAACATATCCCACATAACTTAGGTACAATCTTAGTAGCCTCACTCCCTGCACTCGCACTTTTCGATACTGGAGCATCTTATTACTTTATGTCACAACGGTTCATCTGAACTCATGTGATTCCAGTCACACCGCTTATATCCAGCTGGAATGTCAGTTCAAGGAACGGCATTCTAAAGGAAACAATGGGATACAACCTGTATCCAGTGGTCGTCTACAGCAGAGAATTCTACTCTGACTTCAAGGTACTGGACATACCGAACTTCGACGTCGTCTTGGGTATGGATTGGCTCGGAACATTTTATGCTACCATCGACTGTCGTCAAAGGAGGGTAGTATTCCAGATTTCAGAGCATCCGGTTTTCTATTTCAAAAGTGGAGACCGTACCCTACAGCCAAGTACATACAAGGCAAAACTAAAGAAAGCAGTGATTGCAGCAATTCAAGCGAAGGAAGGATCAAAGCCAGAAGTAGTTCGAGAGTTCGACGATGTGTTTCCTGACGATATATCAGGTTTGCCTTCCGATCGAGCTTTTGAATTCAGCATTGATTTAGTACCTGGAGCACAACCGGTGATCAAAGCATCTTATCGATTAAATCCGAAAGGTTTGAAGGAAGTCCGAACTCAGTTGGACGAATTATTGGCGAAAGGATTGATTCGTCCCAGCACTTCAAGTTGGGGATAACCGGTACTTCTCGTGAAGAAGAAGGAAGGTCCATACAGAATATGCATTGATTATAGAGCCTTGAACGAAGTAACGATAAAGAACAAGTATCCACTCCCGCACATCGATTATCTGTTCGATCAGCTAAGTGGATCTTGCGTTTTCTCCAAGTTAGATCTTCGTTCGAGTTATCATCAGGTGAAGCTCAAGGAATCTGATATCCATAAAACGATATTCAGAACTCGCTATGGTCATTACGAATTCCTTGTGATGCCATTTGGGGTAACCAACGCACCAGCAATATTCATGAACCTAATGAATCAAGTTTTTCGGGAGTACCTAGACAAGTTTGTTAATTGCGTTTTCTCCAAGTTAGATCTTCGTTCGGGTTATCATCAGGTGAAGGTTAAGGAATCTGATATCCATAAAACGGCATTCAGAACTCGCTATGGTCATTACGAATCCCTTGTGATGCCATTTGGGGTGACCAACGCACCAGCAATATTCATGAACCTAATGAATCAAGTTTTTCCGGGAGTACCTAGAAAAGTTTGTTGTCATCTTCATCGATGACATCCTTGTGTATTCAAAAAGTCGGAAAGAACATGCCGAGCAGCTATGAATTGTCCTAGAAACTCTACGACAACATCAACTATATGCCAAGTATAGCAAATGCGAGTTTTGTCTAGATCAAGTCGGTTTTCGTGGACATATTGTATCAGGCGAAGGAATCTCTGTAGATCCAACGAAAGTTTCAGTAGTAAACGAATGGCCGACACCAAAGTCAGTAAAGGACATTCGAAGTTTCTTGGGTCTAGCTGGATATTACAGAAGGTTTATTAAAGGGTTTTGAAGATAGCAACACTCCTGACTAAGCTCACACGTTGTTGGATATAGTGCCCTCAGAGTCAATTATTGGATCACAGGCACGTGATTGCAATGGTTGAGGGAGGACCTATACCGGTAGGACAGTCTTACTCGAGATGATAGTATACTATCTGGTTTATCTTTATCATCGTGTACTGCTTTAGGTGACCTTACAGGTCACTATTGCACGTTGATAGAGCCCTTAGGATTCTTGCTTGACTACCAGCAGTATGAGGGCGATCATATACGTGGGAGTTAGGGTCTATAAGCAAATCCTTAAAAGGTCCCTAGTCGTAGGAGTTTCGAGACAGGGCATCGATTCTCCAGAGTAGACTAGTGTATACAGTCGAGACCCCGACGAAGAGCGGTGGCCGGTCTTACAAGCCACTGGTGTCAGTTGATTCACCTAAGATGTATACAGGTGCTCATTGGGTTATGAGTACACCGGACAGGACTCGCCGGGAACCTACTAGTTGGGATTATACCAGACGTCAGATAGCAGTTCCCAGGTGACATGTGTACAGGTTAGTTCATCGACCTGAGATCGTCATTTGTCTCGTGTGAGTTCCCACTGTGCTTTGATTACTACCCTACCACGCTCAAAGGAGACGTGCAAACAGGTTTTAGTTGGGTACAGTCCCGAGCCACATGGAGGCAGTGAGCGGATCTGCAGGGGTTCGTCTCTCCCGGTATTGGGGGTGAGGTCGCGCTGTGTCTAGGAGAGCCATTACACAAAGCCCTCGGCCGAGGCAGGAGATTTACCGGTAGGTATTCCAGTAGTATCTCAGGGTGTTCTGGGCTACACTCCGACACGACTTGTACCGCTTTTGGGGGTCTGACTTTTACCAACCCCCTAGGCTCGCCATGCGATACTCATAGACGAACGGACTGGACTGTACGGATATTGTCACTAACAGGCTCAGTAGGGTGTCAGGATGAGTTCGCTCACAGACGTCCCTTTTGGTCAATAGCTGGTGGCCCGTCACGTATGGCTAATACCTCTGACGTGCTAGTGGTTAAATCCACAGCCATAGTATTGACGAGTCTTTAGAGTCCCCCACACACAGTTACTCAAGTTTCGGGCGAAATGCTGTAGAGGCCGTATGGAGATATGGCAGGGTTCGATCAGATACGTGCGGTATTGCACGGATCGTGATCGGACGGATTTTACTAGCGGGCTTTAGTTTAAGCCGGATCCTAGTATTAGACAGTGTAGATTTTGTCTCTTTGCATTTGTATTCAGTAGGAATACAAATGCGGGTATGTATATACAGTAGCGGGGTTTTCCTGTAATTTATTACGGGATCAGTTTTCTGAAGTTGCCAGTTTGCATTCCGTTCCGGCCAGTTTTCCTTTGTTCCTTCACGGCCGGACTTTCCGATGGAGGGGGTTATTTGCAAGTATGAAAATAACATTTGTGGAGGGGTTTTCTTGCATTATTTGGCTTCCTCATCATGAGATTCCATTTTAATCTCATCCTTTGCATTTATTGTGATGGTTTGTGAAAGGATTGAAATGTGAAATGGGTGTGACATTTCTTTTTCTCATTATCCTTTGTTTTTCTCCACTTGCATTTTCACCCTCCACCATTTTTCCATGAGAGGGGCCGGCCACACATTAGGAGAAGAGAGAGGAAATTTCTTTTTGGGTGTGGTTCTCATTTTTAGCTTGCTAAAAAGTTCATTCTCCATTATTCTCTTCTCCTCCACATCCATGGCAACTTCACTACCCCAAAGAGACTACGATTCTACACTACACCTACAGCACCCTTGGACGCGTCGGCTTGCCAACTTCGCGCCCGAGTTGCCTCGGTCCAGAGGTGGGAGCCCGTAAAAGAATCCGGCTACGTGGTGCCCTTTCCGACGAGGAGGTGACGGACGGAGATTCCGCGGGAGATCGGAGTGGAGACGAAGACCGAAGGACACGGATCGCTTGGTATATCTCTCTACCCATCTTTTAGTTTGCTAGTAGTTGGGTTAATGGCCCGATCCGGGTTGATAGTGCGCGGTGGTGCCGGTTTGCAAGTTTCGCAAAGATTTTCGTTTCCGCGTTTCCGGCGTCGAATTGACGGCCGGGGCGCCGCCGTGCACTTACATTGGTGTCAGAGCCACACCATTAACCTAGTATAGCTTGCCCTAATGTGTTTACAAGTTCGATCGAACAAATTTCCGAAAACCCGATTTCCATTGCATGAGTTTCTGTCGAAATTTTTTTGGGCTCTAAAAATTTTTCAGGTTGTTTCAGAAACACGTGCAGGCAATTCTAAGCAATCTGAGAAAATTTCGTCGCGTGACGTCACCTTTCCACCATGGAACCGCGGCCAAACCCACGCATTGGCCGCGGTTCCGCCGCAAGGTAGACTGTTCATTTGACCAAATTTTTACAGTTGGGTTATGAGTTGAAAATGGGGGTTTTGGAACATTCTTTTTGGGCCCAGATTTTCTGTGAGTGCTACAGTAGTGCTTAGGGCCCACTTCGATATATTTGGTCGATCGAAAAGTTTAAACATGTTAGTTCACAGTATTTACATTATATCTGCGACCGTGAACGTCATTTGATCGGTAAATCCTGTCTAACTGCTATAGCCCTTTTAGACGGATTTGCGAACGTGACATTCACGTTGATGTTCTGTGTTGTGCTGTGATGTTGCGGATTGGTCGTGGGGGATAGCCTGGATGCCATGTTATTACAGTTTTGTTTTATATGTACATTTGATTTTGCGGGGCGAGCGTCCGACATATGGACTGCCGTCACTGCCTGTTTGTATTATTCTTTTGGGGCACGACCGGGTCGAGGTCGATGTACCCGTTGTATGTATATTTTTACTTTCTGTACTAGGATTACCCCAAGGAGGGGTGCACGGATAGCCGGGTTTTAGAGGGCAACGGGCCCGCATCTCATGGCATTGAGACGGAGGGGGCTTCACTCTAGAATTGGCGGGCTATTCGCCGCACTCGTAGGGGGTATAGGTTGACCCAGGAGGGGTGCCTAAGTTACCGGATTCCGTAAAATGCTGGGTGGTCCATTCACGTTGCTGAAGGGGGCTGTCTCGCTTCAGGTTTTGGCGGGTAACTTGCCGCGCCCGTAGGGGTCTAGGATTTCATTGCACAGGCTATCCACACGACCAGAGGAACGTCGGGTTTCAGTAGCGGCTCTATGAAACCCGGGGATCCCAGATATCTGTATTGTTCTGTGATGCTTATTACATTTCTGTGATGTTGCATTTTATCACGCCTTGAGCGAATATTATATATTGATATATATACTAGTAGATATTGTATATGTTTTGCATCCGCGGTAGTCCAGTACCCGCTCTGTCGTTAGTTAAGTAACCTAACGGGTGATGACGGGACCCAGTGGCGAATGCGGATGGCATATACGTACATCATTATTTTCGTTTTTTTGTGGTGTGATCAATTGATGGGACTGCGTTGATTCGGATCAATGCAAGATAAACAAACCTATTATGATGCTGTTGGAACTTTTTTCAAAAAGCTGTTATTGCAAGGGCGTTCTCTTCTGTTTTGTACAGTGGTATTCGGTTATGAATATCCTGCTCCTCAGTCGACGAGGCAAGGGCCGAGATCCCTTCACCGGGAGTGACCCCTTGGACAAAAGTTTGCGTCAGGGCAATAACTTCACTATAGTCGTTTACTTTTGCTTTGCATCGTGGTATTCAGTTGGAATATCCTGCACCCCATCCTACGGGGAAAGAGCCGAGATCCCTTCACCGGGAGTGACCTCTTTAGTAAAGGGTTTCGTCACTATATTTTTATAAAGCTATCCGTTCCTTTAACGATATCAAGTTCATTACGTTAAAGGTTTTTCGTCAGAAACCATTCGTAGCCCTCCGTCATTTCAGGAAGGTAGCACTTAGTATTCATGCTATGTATGTTGGCCTTCGTCAAGGCATAGTGTATGGTAGCTATTTGTTACTTTTCTGCAGCATAGATAGATGCGTTGGTTTGGGATAGTCGTACTACTATTTTGACCTTCGTCAAGGGTATGTACGGGTGGGTTCAAATTAACCTGGACAATGACGGGTAGAACTTGACATGTGACTTATGATATGTTGGCCTTCGTCAAGGTTATAAGAGCATGGGGCAAAAATCACATCGGGAGTTTCTAAAGAAACTGAAACTTGCCAGATATGCGCATACCTTCTGGAGTGTGATAACGTGAGCGGATTCTGTCATGTTATCATGCGATGATAGTTGGATCCCGATTCCCACTGATGAGTTGGTTTACTCCTCGGGTGATCCTGACTAATTTTTCTTTCAGGTTTAGGGAAGAATTTGACGTTACAGTGGGAGGTTTCCTAATTAGATAAAGTGATAACTATTCTGATCTAGGTTAGAGTGCACGCTGAGTGTTTCTTTTCTCTCTCTCTCTTTGGCAGCGATCATTGACCCGACCCTAGACTATGACTCAGGGACCAAGATTAACCGAACCTTCTCTAACACTGGCTTTTGGATTGTCAGAGTTACAGACCTCATTGCCACTCCTACTTTTACCCTTTTCTCCAGGACACCCCGTATTACTACGAACGTCCACTTCCATTGGACAAAACCATCGTATGGTTATATACGAACTCGAAGGAATTTATTCGAGGATGGTTTCTGGTTCTGGAGAAAACGAATAGGACTATTCAGTTGTCTTTTCCTTTTACCTTCTCTCAGGTTGCGAGTGCTCCTTGGATTAGGACAGTACACCTATTACGCAAATTGGATAGTCTTCTTCCAAACCATAGGCAGGTGCCGACCGGTAGGGAATGAAGAAAACTAATTAGCCTAAACGGTGTACAGAAAGATTAAGTTAAGACAAAGAAAGGGATTAGAAGGAGGGCAAAGTGAATTGCGACTGATATTCACGACCAAACCAAGTATTTCGTTACCACTCCCACTTCACCTTTGTATTTCTCCAGGACACTCCGTATCACTACGAAGATCCATAGTTTATTGGATATTCCATCGTATGGTTATATACGAACTCGAAAGGAACTTGTTCCAGTTCGGAGATGGATTCTGGTTCAGGAGAAATAAGAATAAGGTTTATTCGGTTGTCTTTTATCTTCACCTTCTCTCGCATTGCGAGTGCTCCTAGGATTAGGACAGTACACCCATTATGCTTATTGGATAGTCTTCTTCCAAACCATAGGCTGGTGCCGAAAGGTAGGGAAGGAAGAAAACCACTTGGCCTAAAAGGATGTGCAGAAGGTAATGACTAAAGACATATGAAGGGATGTGGAGAGATGGCAAGAAATATACGGTTATAGTTGTGGATCTGGATAATGGAAGAGGCATTACTAGGAATACCGGGATACCCCATTGAAACATTTCAATGTTTCAGTTTCACTGTGTACTGTTAAAAGAAAACGGATTTCCCAATTAGACACTTGCTCCAGGGTATGTATTTACCAGGTTTGATTCTCACATCTGTATGGTTTTACAGATGATGAGTGGGAGTAAGTTATTGGGAATTAGGTAATCATCCTCATTATATCGGGATTCGTTGTAATTGGTGATATTTGAGGAAGTCACCTGGGTTGTTTGCCGGACGGCAAATGTTTGGTTTTGAATATCCGTTGTTATGCACCAATTTCAAATTGATATATCTGTACGTCTATTTTTATAGAGTGAGATATACCTTCTTGAAATTATGTCCGTGACATTTATCTATATCAGTGGATGGTTAGGTAAGGAGCATTAAACAGCGGTGTAATTCTTCTTAACCATAAGTACAGTTTTCAACCTACAACACACAGGGAATGAGTTATTAGACTCAGGGGACTTATACAAAGTATTGTATATTGTCCAATATCCATTAGGACAGAGGGGTTGGTACTCGTACTATATTCTGTTTACTTGTGACTTCTCTAGTTCTTAGACATGTGTTTCGTAGAAATGCATGTTCTGAGTTTTGAGAAGTTATAGGTATATGAATAAAGTAGAGAACCAGGTGTTGCAAGTATCGGGATTCTTCAAGGTGATCGAAGATGTAGATACTTGTGTGTGGTATTCAGTTGATAGTAATGATTAAGAGAACTTGCTTCTCTTTCAGGTTACTCATAATTGGAAGTACTCCTAAGTTTAGTAATGCTGATCAGCCTCTCTCCATTTAGTTGACGTGGACTGGAGACAGCTGCATGATTTGAATCTAGTTCAATTAAATCAGTGCCTCTGTTCCTGTATTGGATATAGAACAGTTCATATCTTGACATTGTTAAGATACGGGGAGTTGTCCAGCTTATGCTTAAAACCAGACTCTGGATAACTCAAGGCACGTTTCTGTAATGGCTGTTTGTGGGTTGACCCAGGCTATGACGAGGGTTGACTTTCTACCATCTGGAAGATCAATAGTGATATTGTTCTTGACTCGCCACAGTTTTAAAAGAAATAGATTTTTTCAGAAAACAGTAGTGGGAGTATGGTAGAACTGAAAGTGATTCCAGAACCATAAACGATTACTGAAAATTTGATAAGAACCTAAAGATTCAATCTGGTTTGACATTCCATTGGCCACTCCGCAGATATGGTGGGTAACCTCAGGCACCCGAGAGGTACTCCGGTAGCCTCAAGGACGGTGACAGGGAGGTTCTTGTTTACCCAGACTTGCCATTGCTGTTGTTCCAGACTGTGAGACCCGGCAAGAGGATGAGTATAGCGTCGTTCTAAACTAGCTTTAGAAGTGTACGACTATATGACTCTGCCAGAGGGTTGTCATGGTCAGTGGGAGCAGCGGAAGCATTGGTGGACAGGTGGCTTATGTCTATTTATAGACTTAAGCCGATATAGCGGAGATAGATCATCTATTTCTGATGTGAAGTCATAGGTTTAACTTCATCAGAATAGGGGATGGATCTGTTAAGAAGGTAGTAGGGTGTGATGTCCTGGTATTTGATGACATACACAGAGTAGGAAGTGAAATTCCTATACTACGATCGGTTATTCTTTGGTTGTCACACAGTGGTTTATCCACATGGGACTTGGATATAATATCAAGACATTCTGGTTACTAGATCTTTAGATCTAGATTTGGGTGGTTTCCCAATCTGGGTACTTAGACAGCATTCTATGAGTATTTAGAATGGACGACTCCTGGCACGGTAGTGTACCTGCAGGTGATGGAGTCACCCTCTCTAAAGGTGTCTTACAGACTAAAGGGGAGAGGGATGTGCATGATTTGCAGATCACTTGCTTAGGCAATTAAGTCAATCATGAGATGTCAAGTACCACACCAGATGTTGTTCCTGCAGTAGATACAATAAGTTGATATTGATCCAATCCTGGAGAAACATTAGGAAGCAACTTTAGAACATAAGTGCGTGTTCTAGGGATATGATGACGTCAGCCTCCTTTAGGAGACGGTTATCATTCCAGGCTTCCAAGGTGACATGGATGACAGAGTGACTGTCAGAGTTATAGTTCTCCCTCCGAAGAGGGGCAGTATTTTGGACAGGTGATTGATACGAAAAAGTGTTTGTTTGTAGTTAACCGCAATCAATAACGGTGTCGCGTATAGCTAGACCGAGATGAGTACGGGCCGTCCTCTGGGAAACGTGGAACCTTTTACTTTTACTTTAGATGTGTTGAGAAAGAAAGGAGGGATAAAGAATTTTATAGAATGGTTTCTAGATCTACGTTAAACAAGAATGTAAAATATAGATCTAGATTATTTTAAAGATGTAGTAAATATAATAAGAAGGCTTGTAGGGTTCGTTAGGATTTAGTAGTTATGGACGATTAATTAAAAGTTACCCTTTTTATCCATTAATAGATTTAGAACTAGAACGACGGTGATGCGTGTAGATTATGGTTTCTGGAGGGAAAAGGAATCCCACTCTTAACCCTTATCTCGACACGGAACTCCGTTCATATCTAGCCTTTACCAAAACAATCATTAATCTAATCTCTAATCGCGGTCGGAACTAGCAAAGAATTGCTAGCGCGCCCGATTGGGATGTTAATGATTCTTTTGATAAAGTTCCTAAACTTTATAGGACTTAAAAAGGGTTTAGTTATTTTCATCGTCCATTAGCCTACCCTAATCCTACGAACCCTAACAAGCGGAGAATTACTCGCGCATGTTGGGAGAAGAAGATGAAAAGACAAAGAGGGAAAACATAATGTAAGATGCAAAAACAATTAAATAAAATAACTACCTTTATTAATCGACTTGAACAAACTACACTTTAATCCGTAGAAAATGATTACAAACTAGTTGCTTCTCGATCTTTCCTAAGGAGGTAGTCGAACAGTCGATGATCAGCCTGGATGCGTGAGCGTCTGGAGCTTCGTGATCTCTTCGGCTTGATAGCTTTTCCAAGAGGCTCTCGGTGCCTTTTTATAGTGCAAAGCCAGAATCTTTTGCTTCAAAAGTTGGTAAAATATAGCAGAGAATCATGCCCCAAAATCTTGCCTCCTAATTCTCTAGAAGTGCGGCGGATCCGCGGCCAAAGGGGGGGTATGGCCGCGGATCCGCGGCCAATGGGTGAGATCTCTTGATCAATTTTCTTGGGCTCTCTGATTTTGACATTTGGCAATCCTAGGCACCTTTAGAATTCAGAAATCTTCTCTCGGTTGCTTCCAGACTTGGTCTCCAAGTTTTGCTTCTTAATTTGGCAAGTTTTCTTCAACAAATTGATTTGTTTGATAAATTCTGCATAACAACTTGGAAAATTCTGCACCATAATCTCAAATAATATTTAGTAGACTTAGTTCTACTAGGATTTGGTCAATAGATTTATTTGCATACATTTTCCTACCAAATGATAATTAAAATATATTAACACATGGAAAATAATGTTTTTACACATAAACCCTCATATGTACAATATATTATAATAAAGTCCCTTTTTTAATATGAAAATGGTAGGAAAAATGTAATACAAATGTGCAGTTTTATCAACTGAACAACAGGTGATCCAAGCAGATACTGAGGGAGGCATGGCGCAGGATTCAGACCTCCGCAAAGAGCATTCGATCTCGAAAAATTTAAAATACGACATCTTAAGAAAATGAGATTTTTAGAATATAAAATATATATTAAAATTATTTTTGTATAAATATATGTATATTTATCATTAAAATACCTATTTTGTTATGATATAAATATTCCACCTTTTTCTAAAAATCACAAGAATCAATTTTACACTAAAATACCATGAATTTCATACAAACCCAATATTACAAATAAATACCACTTATTATGAAAATAGGATATTTTCACTAGAAATATCACAATATAAAATCTATATTCATTACAACTCTAAAGACGATTAATAAATACTTGGGGTGTATTTTGAAAACTATACAAGAGTATTTTTTACATAAAACCCCCTTAAGTTCTATAATTTATCCTAAGAACCCTAGTAAATATAGGTTTAAGCGGGACTAATCTCTTGAGCCTCAGGGAGCCGGAGAAGTGGGTGCTTGCCTATCTAAGGTAGACAACTTAACAAACGGTGTTATCAATACGGTAATCGTCTTTGAAAAAGACACAAATCCTGCCGCCCATGTGCTGCGGTTACCGATAACATCTAAACAATCAGGACTTCAATTTACTTCTCTAATTGTCTGACTTGGATCGAGTCTCATTATAATCTGACTTGAATGTGATTCAAGTACAACCTACAATCTACAATCTACAATATTACAATTCAACATGAATCCATGAATCCATTATTCCATATATTCAATATATCAACTTGACCGAACCGAACCATGGATATACATCCATTTACATGATTCTACAGTTATTCTATTTACATGGTTATACAGTTACATCAGTTTACTGATATCATGGTTTTGGTCAGTCATCCAACTATACAATCTATACAATACAATACAGCAATACAATCAAAACACTATGGGGTTTAAAGGGTAGATTGGTACGGAAGGTGTTAAAAGTGGCACGAGACAGTAAGATTAAGACACCTAACCTATATTCCGTTGCTGTTGTACCGTGGCTTAACGGTTTCTTGTACATTCCGTTTGCCCTGGTCTCTAGCATATAGAGACTCCTCTCGTATACACTGGCATCCTTCTGTACCAAGCTACAAACAACAGCGTTAACACAACATTACAACAATATAATACAAGTTTAAAAGATACCTCTTATTCTGTCTATTTCTCCCTTATCTTTGGGACTTACCGAGCGACCTGTACGCTGGCGACATTCTCTTTCTTTCTTCTTTGAATGTCGTCAGGTGATCTGGACACTTCAGAGATCGAGCTCACTGCTGAAGACTTGGACCAGTTCAGTGAAGACTCCGACCTCTAGTTCATTGTACACTTTCCATTCAGTACTTTTCATTTCTGTTATACCATTGTTTAGGTATTGCTTTTTATCAGTTGTATTTACTTTCCATGTATTGTACAGAAAGAATGTGAATAAATAAAGTTGATGTTTTATTATATCTTGTCTCTTGTGATTTTACTTTTATATTGCTTAGATACGCTTAGCGTATTTACTTCACAGTAAATACGTAGCGGCCTCGTCCCGTCCCCTTCGCCGTATACCGGGAAGCGGGGCGTGACGGGTTTTGTTGGTGGCCCATGCAGGTCAGAGCTGTATAGAACCATATTATGCAATTCTGTTCTGCGTGAACAACCTAAGCAATATAAGATAAGAACAAGCAACTAAAACATTCTTTATAATTTATGTTCCTTGAATCTTACAATTTCATATTTCTTGAATCTTATCATTTCATGTCCTTGAATCTATCCTAACATAAATTTTTCTTCAAGGTTATGGATTCCCTAAACAACACCAGCACCAACTTCAACAACACTCCACCTCCACTACCAATCACACCTGCCGTTCCTGCTCCACCCAACAAGCAGATGGTTCTTCTTGAGGAAATCTGAAGCATCCTGATTGAACTGCAGCAGCAGACTGCTATATTAGTGAACCGATCAGAAGCAGAAGCACACGGTGTAAAGCGTTCTGCCACCTAGATGGCAAGAAGAGCATACACTACCCAACCTGCAAAACCCAAGAGACAGAAGGAAACAATTAACCAGTTGAGTCCACACTTCTGCCATTACTGCCAGAGAAAGGGACACTTGTGGAAGGACTGTAGGCGCGCAAAAGGTCTATGCCTAGTTTGTGGCGCATCCGATCATAGAATTGGAAACTGTCCCTATAGACGCAACTCAGCTCACACACCTACCAACTACCCGCAGCGGCCAGCTATCCAGGTTCCTGCAACTAGTCCTACACTCCCAGCACCACCTCCACATGGACCACCTCTACCCAGTCAGGCATCGATATACCGGCATACACAGAAAAATGTGCCGAGACGCCAAGCCTCCACCTTAGCAGCCATAGAAGCCAAGACAGTTGACCAAGGTAACACTAGTAAGTCTCTTCCACATTTTTTAAACCCTTGCACCACCTTGTTATTTTTCATACACTATCAGTATTTCAGTCATCAAAATTTCCTTGAATCTGTTACACTTTCGTTTTACAAATTTCGAGGACGAAATTTTTTAAGGAGGGTAGAATGTAACAACCCTAAATTTCCTGTACAATTTTTTTTCAAAAATCCAGAAAGGGGTATTTTAGCCTGAGCATAAAATATAAGTAATTAATTTGCTTTTTAATTACAAGTTAAAATAATGTAACAACTCCATTTTTAGTGTACAAAATTTGCTTAAAAATTAATGTATACTTAGGGTATTTACATTTACTGTTATTACTTTAAATAATTAATTAGCTCCATAATTACAAGAAGGAGCTTGTAGCTCATTGGTAATACCTTGCACCGCTGAACCAAGCCACCAGAGTTCAAATCCCATACCCCCATATTATTTTTAATATTGATTTTTTTTAAACCTTTAGAATACTAAGGGTTTACACGTGCATATTTCACAAAACCCCCACTACACCCAAAAATGTAACATTGCCAGAGATTAGATGAACTGTCGGGGGGGATTCCGGCCGCCTGACTCGGCAGGGAATCGGCCAAATCGGCCTCGACTCGGCCGACTCAGTCCTCCGACCGAGTCATGGCCGATTCGGCTGATTCCGGCGACGACCCCAACACAAAAAATGTGTCTTTTGGTCTCCCCTGTACACCTGCAAAATTTTATCCTCAGACCATTTCCAGAGCTCTTTTAAAACCCCATTTACTCCACTTTTATTATATTTTAATATATTTTAATACATTTTTTAAATTAAAACCCTTCATCTACCCTAACTCTAGCCTAACCCTATAAATACCAACCCTACACACTACCCCCTCACCCCAAACTCTGAGCCAACTCTCAAGAATTTTCAAGAAAACTTGTGTACCTTGAAAACGAGCAAGAAGCGAAGCTACAGCGAATTTTCCGGCGAACTTCCGACGACCATCCTAGGAGCTCCCGGCGACGAAACGACGCACCGGTGACTCCTCCCGATCCATCTCCCTCTCCTTGTTTTCCTAAACCTGTAAGTCCCCATTTCTATCTTTCTTTTCTTTCAAAGAAATACGGAATTACAAAACCCAACGGAATCGGAACAAAACCGATTTCCGATTCGGTTTCTTTATAAAACCTCACTTTTCTTTTATACATTTATGTTTAAACCATTACATGTTGATTATTAATCACTAATCAACCAAATTGATCAAATTTCATATCATAAAAATAATTGCTATTTCATTTTACCGTATTTTTCATTTAAATACCACATAGTTTCAATTCTACATATAACATCACAAAACTTGCTATACCTTTAAATAGATCATGAGGTAATGACCTACCTCCTCACACACTCATATGCAACATAGCACCATACCCTTGGGAACATAGAATACGGGAAAACAACACATTTTCATTTAAATACCATTTACTTAATAAAACCGTTTTCTAAAAGATTTAGTATTTATACAAATCTTTGCAAAGTACCGCTACAACCCATTTTGGGGAACTCGTTCGGGATGGTGTGGATTATCGCACATCCTCGGGCTTAGTAGTGCGAGATTCAGACTTCCGCAAGGAGCATTTGGTCTCGAAAGATTTAAAATACGACGTCTTAAGAAAATGAGATTTTTAGAATATAAAATATATATTAAAATTATTTTTGTATAAATATATGTATATTTATCATTAAAATACCTATTTTGTTATGATATAAATATTCCACCTTTTTCTAAAAATCACAAGAATCAATTTTACACTAAAATACCATGAATTCCATACAAAACCAATATTACAAATAAATACCACTTATTATGAAAATAGGATATTTTCACTAGAAATATCACAATATAAAATCTACATTCATTACAACTCTAAAGACGATTAATAAATACTTGGGGTGTATTTTGAAAACTATACAAGAGTATTTTTTACATAAAACCCTCTCAAATTCTATAATTTACCCTAAGGACGCTAGTAAATATAGGTTTAACCGGGACTAATCTCTTGAGCCTCAGGGAGCCAAAGAAGTGGGTGCTTGCCTATCTAAGGTAGATAACTTAACAAACGGTGTTATCAATACGGTAATCGTCTTTGAAAAAGACACAAATCCTGCCACCCATATGCAGCGGTTACCGATAACATCTAAACAATTAGGACTTCAATTTACTTCTCTAATTGTCTGACTCAGATTGAGTCTCATTATAATCTGACTTGAATATGATTCAAGTACAATTTACAATCTACAATTTACAATATTACAATTCAATATGAATCCATGAATCCATTATTCCATATATACAATATATCAACTTGACCGAACCGAACCATGGATATACATCCATTTACATGATTCTACAGTTATTCTATTTATATGATTATACAGTTACATCCGTTTACTGATATCATGGTTTTGGTCAGTCATCCAACTATACAATCTATACAATACAATACAACAATACAATCAAAACACTACGGGGTTTAATGCGTAGATTGGTACGGAAGGTGTTAAAAGTGGCACGAGACAGTAAGATTAAGACACCTAACCTATATTATGTTGCTGTTGTACCGTGGCTTAACGGTTCCTTGTACATTCCGTTTGCCCTGGTCTCTAGCATATAGAGACCCCTCTCGTGTACACTGACATCTTTCTGTACCAAGCTACAAACAACAGCGTTAACACAACATTACAACAATATAATACAAGTTTAAAAGATACCTCTTATTCTGTCTATTTCTCCCTTATCTTTGGGACTTACCGAGCGACCTGTACGCTGGCGATATTCTCTTTCTTTCTTCTTTGAATGTCGTCAGGTGATCTGGACACTTCAGAGATCGAGCTCACTGCTGAAGACTTGGACCAGTTCAGTGAAGACTCCGACCTCTAGTTCATTGTACACTTTTCATTCAGTACTTTTCATTTCTGTTATACCATTGTTTAGGCATTGCTTTTTATCGGTTGTATTTACTTTCCATGTATTGTACAGAAAGAATGTGAATACATAAAGTTGCTGTTTTATTATATCTTGTCTCTTGTGATTTTACTTTTATATTGCTTAGATACGCTTAGCGTATTTACTTCACAGTAAATACGCTAGCGGCCCCGTCCCGTCCCCTTCGCCGTATACCGGGAAGCGGGGCGTAACACAAACACCGAGCCGAAGCGGCCGCCGACGGGGCTGGGCTCTCCGCGGGGCGTGACGGGCAGGCGCCTCCGGCCTTCTTCCCTTTCTTCTCGGCCAGGGTAGCCCAAAATTTAGATCGGTCCATCGGTTCTGCAAAGAAGCGAAAATACAAAGGGGGTTAGCAATGCCAAAAAAAGTGGAAGAATACACAAGTCTAAATAAGTCGTCTAAGCTTTTAACTTACCCACAAACTGAGCGGGGCTGAGCCCGGCCCAACTGAGGGCCTGCTCGGACAGCAACACATCGGCTCGATGGACGGGCTCCCACTTTGACACCGCCATCACATCGGGATCGGACGATCGCCTCACCCGCGGCCAGTTGGCCCTGTGCCACTGGACAGGCACAGGCCAATCCTCACCCTCGGGTGGCCCGACAACAAGAAGTTCTCCTTCCATTCATGAATGGAAGAAGATACTGCTACGACCTCCGACCCGGCCGCCCCTTCTCTGTGTTTTGTAAAAGAAACGTATACCCAGCTAGGCTCGTCCCTACGAGTACCGGGGTGATTTTTGTAGCAGAGGGAAGAAAAGAGAAGGTTCAGGCTGAAAGGAATCTCCTGCAGTCTCAACCGGACCAGGAACCCGAGGATAATCCTCCATGAGTTCGGCACTAGCTGGCCCGGGGCTAATTGAAAGCAACGCAGCGCCGTACTCACCTCGGGGGAGAAGGGCAGACGCATTCCGGCCTAAAAGGCTTCCATATACAAGGCAATCTCCTTGCCCCGTACATGGTCTGCCCTCTCTCCCTTCCCGGCCAAGCGAAGCGAATAGCCGGGGGGAATATGGAAGCAAGCCCGGATCGTTGTGAGCTCATCCACATGCCTCAGGAGGGAAGTGTTGGCTATAGTGCCCTCAAAGCAATTATCATAGTCGCGGACTTATGATTATGATGATTGAGTGAGGACCTATACCGATAAAACAGTCTTACTCAAGATGCTAGTATGCTATCTGGTTTGTCTTTATCATCATATACATGTTGACAGAGCCCATAGGATTCTTGCCTGACTGCCAGCATTATGATGGCGATCATATATATGGGAGCTGGGGTCTATAAGCACATCCTTAAATGTCCCTAGTCGTAGGAGTATCGAGACCGGGCATCGATACTCCAGTGTAGACTAGTGTATACTAATCGAGACCCCGACGAGGGACAGTGGCCAGGTCTCACAAGCCATTGGTGTTAGTTTGTTCACCTAAGATAGTATATAGGTGCTCAATGGATTATGAGTACACTGGACGGACTCGCCGGGAACGTGCTAGTTGGTATTATACCTATTGTCAGATAGCAGTTCCCAGGTGACATGTATATAGGTTAGTCTGTCGACCTGAGATCGTCATTTGTCTCATGTAAGTTCCCACTGTGCTTTGATTACTACCCTACCACGGCTCAAAGGAGTCGTGCAAACAGGTTTTAGTTGGGTACAGTCCCGAGCCACATGGAGGCAGTGATCGGATCGTCGGGGATTCGTCTCTCCCGGTATTGGGGGTTGATGTCGCGTTGTGTACGGATGGCCATCACCATAAATCCGTGGCCACGGTGGACGAGAATTATCGATCCAGGATCGATAGTTTCTCAGGTGGTGATGGGTTTCATACCGACACTAAATATCGCGTTGTTGGGGGTCTGACTTCATCCACCCCCTAGACTCGATATGTTAGTTATATGTAGGCCCTAGAGGCTATTACTGTACATACGATGTATATTGTAATGGATGCTTGGACATATATATGGAGGACTTTCTTGCTCGACATGATAGTATGCTATCTGGTTGCACTTTATCTTAACATGTACTCTGATTGTCTCTATGTTACATGTTGATAAAGCCCTTAGGATATGTACTCGACTACTAGGACTATGATGAAATCATACTAGTGGGGCCGCGGTAGTCGACGAGTATATCCTATAATTGTTCCTAATCGAGGGTGTATCGAGACAGGGCATCGATACACCAGAGTAGACTAGCGTATACGCATCTTGACCCATATGATGGGCGATGGATGATCCCATATCCATCGGGGTTTGACATCAAGGATGGTGTACGGGTGCTCAGTAGAAACTGGGTACACTGGACAGACTCGCCGAGAACTCCCAGATGGTATTATACCTCACGTCAGATGGAAGTTCTCCGGTGACACTGGTACAGAGTAGTCTGTTGACCCGAGATCGTCTTAGAGTCTTGTGTGATTCCCACTGTGCTTTGATTTCCATCATACCACGTCCAAGAGGGCGTGCAAAAAGGTGGCTTTTGGGTACAGTCCCGAATCACATGGAGGCAATGAGCGATAGGAGGGGATTCGTCTCTCCCGGTATAGGGAGTTGATGTTGCACTGTGTTCGATTGGCTATAACTGGAAATCCCTGGCCAGGGTTGCTGAGATTTACTGGTAAGTGTTATCAGTAGTTTCTCGAACTGTTATAGACCTCATATCGACATGACTTATCAAGCTACTGGGGTCTGACGTTTACCACCCCTAGGCGAGATATGCGACATATCAGACGATGAGACCGGACTGTACGAGAGTGTTACTGATTGGATTCGCAAAAGAATGTACAGGCTTGCTTGTTGATCTTCTGATCGCTCAATACCTGGGTGGCTGTTACGTTTAACTGACCGCTTGCAGCTTGTGGGTGTTTGATATGATCATCACCTATTGCCGGCGTATTGACGATTCTTTAGAGTCCTACACAGAGGTTTCTTGGCTCAGGCAAAATAGAGTAGGAGCACATATGTAATATATGCGGGACCGAGAACAATTCGTGTATGTGATACGGTATTAGATTCTATGAGATATCGGCCGGGTATATGAGATATAGCCGGGTCATCGGATCAAGTATTGATTCGATGAACTGATACAGATATATTAGTCGGTTATATGCGACATAGCCGGATTGTTGGATTAAGTGTTGATTCGATAATTTAATGTATAATAATATATGTGATATATTAAATTACATTAACTAATATAAGCTCACTAAAATATTCTTTTTCTCACTCGGGTAATACATTGATATAAATGCGATATATGCTAATTGTATTATTTTATTTTGTTACAATAAATATTGAATATGTGATATATAATATTGTAACATGATATGGTTATTAATGCAACATGTTCAGTGGAGATTAAACATGGTTAGGGTTTGATTTGGGTTAATCTATTCTAGAAGTTTCTAGAAGCTTTCTTTTTTTGTTTTGGAAAAGATATTTTGTGAAGATATTTCCTTAACCCAACCCAACCCTTTAACCTTGGTCAATTCTCTACAATGGTTACTTGAACCTTGGTTACATTTCTAACCTTATCATAACTGTCATTATTCATCACAAAAGGATTAAGGCTTCTTCTTCTTCCTTCTTCTCTTCATGGAAAAAGCTTTCTAGCTTTTTCTAAGTGATGATCATGTGTGAGAAAAAGATTATAAATGAGAGCAAAAATTCTACTTCATCATCCTCATCTATCCTTGCCCTTTAGATGAGAGTGTTCACTTCATTTAGTGAGTGTTAGGTTGTGTTAATGAAACTTCAAGGTAGATCATCTTTGTTATCGAAGATCGGAAGCAAGACTGCATCTTTCTCTTCGTGGAACCTCTCGAGAGTCCGGAACACGATGATCGCAGTGGAGGGACCTCAACACGGAGCTTTAGAAGTGAAGGACCGGATCTACAAAGGTTGTAATCCCTCTCACTTAGTGTTAATGTGTTTAACATGCTTGTTTTCGCCTAATCTCTAGTTTAAAGATCCGGCTTTGGGTTGTTCGGATGGCTAAATTTTAAATCGGGCATGATTGATGCCTCGTAGACCCTTGTGCGTGTGCCTAGCAACCCTACAGCGGTATCAGAGCCAAGGTAGAGCTTTAGGCGAAGTCTAGACAAAGTTTAAAGTCCGATCGAACCCCGAAACCCTAGTTTAGACCCCTCTCTGGATTTTTTCTAAAAAAGTGATTTTTTCTGGATTAAAAATACTCAAAAAAATTAGCAGGGAAATACAAGAGTTACTGTGCAACACGTGCCTCTAATTCAATTAAATCGCCGCGGAACCACGGCCGTACCTTTGCTTGCGCCGCGGTTCCGCGGCCAAAATGAAGAATTATGGCACGTGTTTTGCACAGTAATGTCCGTCTGTAATTCCTGATTCTTCTGGAAAATTTTTAATTTGCTCAAGTGTTGAGTTTTCTGGGATCTATTGGGGACTCGTTGATTCGATCGGATAATTTAACTTCGTTTAAGTTTTTTCCGGATAATTTTAGAAACTGTTAAAAAGTTCGAACGGATATCAATAACTTATTTTTTCCCCTGTCGGAAAATTTTTAAAAGTTGGATTTTTTTCTCGAGTTTAAGAACGTTCTAAGTCATGCAAGTAACACGGTGGACCCTCTAGAAGACAACAAACCTTAACTCGATTATGTGACCGTCTTGAACTGCCTCTGAACCTTAGGGTTTGTGGCAGTACGGCATGCCACATGTGAGGCGTTAGCTTAACCCTTATATGGCTGGACCATCGGTACTGTGGCATGTAATGGATATTTTTGAACTCCGCTCAAGTGTTGAGCTATTTGGGAAATCTTGGGTGTTTGATTATTCGATCGGAAAGTTTAGCACTGTCTTTTTATCTGGAATGTGATACAATATTTGGAATCCACAGGTAGTTATGAGATAACTAATTTGAATGTTATAAACATAGCAGTTTAGTCTCAATTGATCGGTTGCCACAGAATTTTGATGTGATCAAAAGTCCGTCGCAATCACGTAGTGTACGCGGATACTCGCCGGGTAAAGTTAATAGATAGCCACGCCCCATAGCCTGACCAAGTGACTGTAGGAGAACCCCGTCGCCAAAAGCATCCGTTCGGGTGCTCGCGGCAGCGGTGTTCCGCCTTAGTGCACTTCGTCGACGGCATCCGGGGGTGCGGCCGTCTACTAAAGTTTGTGACGAGCATTCAATCAGGTAGTCGGGAATCTTGTTGAATTGTCCGACTAGATATTGAAAAGAGTTTTCAATAATGAGACTAAAATGCGGGGTTTATAATTGTTAGGCATGCGATGTCTAAGCAATTCATTTGGTTAGGCATGCGATGTCTAAAGAGGTTGCGGATTCCAACTGTTGTAGTTTTACACTTTCTTTTCTGTGACCGTAAGCGTAGTATGTGGTGTATCGCCGGCTTCGTTGCTATACATCAACGACAATCGGGATACGCATACTTGCTTACGTTGATGATATGAGATATTATGTGTTGCTGTGATATGTTATATTGGATCGTCGCGTTTTGAATAGCCGGGGGTTTTATGTGAGATGATAGTTTTTTTTTCTTTTTCATTCATGTAAAATTCATTTGTATGTAATATTCTTTTATTGGGGCACTTCCGGGCTGAGGATGATGTCACCGTTGTATATTATTTACTTTTCCGCATTAGATAGACCCAAGGCGGGAAGCACAAGTAACCGGGTTCTAGGGTCCAGTGGGAGACCATCTCGAGGAGTCGAGACCGGGTTTCCTAACCCTGGAATTGGCAGAGTTGCTTGCCGCTCTCGTAGGGGTCTAGGGATGTGGGTTTGGCTATTCATCGCGACCGTGGAATCCGTGTTTTATATAGGCTCGTATTAAAACACGGACGTCCTAGTATATCCAATATTTCATATATGTTCTTCTGCTGCAATGTTCTGTGATGAGATTATATTACTGCCTGAGACGAATGTTTATATTATATATATGAGATATATGTTATATTGCAGATTTCGTTTCAAATGTGATGCTTGTGAAGCATAATAAAATGGGACTTCATTAATGAGATTAATGAAACTAAAAGAAACCTTAAAATGTTGTAGAAACTTGTTTAAAAACTGGTAGCTTTAGTTCTTGCTTTGCATAGCGGTGTTCCTTGTAGAACATCCAGCACCTTATTCGATAAGGAAAGAGCCGAGATCCCTTCACCGGGAGTGACCTCTTTAGTGAAACTAGCAGATGCTACAAACTCGGTTTGTCTTTTGATTGCTTATATAGTTTTTGCTTTGCATAGTGATATTTGTGAAATATCCTGCACCTTATTCGATGAGGAAAGAGCCGACGATCCCTTCACCGGGAGTGACCTCTTTAGCAAAACTAGAAAGGGCCTCAAAAACATTCCTTTTAAAAAATTACTCGATTCTACAACGATATCAAGTTCATTACGCAAAGGGTTTTCTTAAAAACCTGTCGTAGCCCTCCGTCTTTTCAGATAAGTACTAGTTAGTATTCGTGTTACGTTTGTTGACCATGTTAAGGCGTAGTGTGCGGTAGCTGATTAGTGCTTATCTGTATAAGCATATGATGCGATTGGATTAGGGTAGTCGTGCGACTTTGTTGACCATGTTAAGGGTCGTGCGGGTGGGTTTAATTCAATCGGGAAATGACGGGTTGAACTTGACTAGCACTTATGATTTGTTGACCATGTTAAGGTCATATAGCTGCTAGGGGTAAAATATTATTGGGAATTTCAAGTGTTGAAATTTGCAATGAGATTGCATACCTTCTATGTGATAGTTGGATCCCGATACCCGCTGCGAGTAAGAGTTACTCCTGGGAGAGTTTTACACATTACAATTAGCCGATCAAGTAGGTGTCTAGAAAGGTGTCAACGGGGTTACGCCCCTGGGAAAACGAGATTTACTTTAATTAGGTCCGTGCGAAAGCACGGAGAACCTCCCTCAAAGTACCGGCACTGGCCTGGCTGAAAAATTGGCGAACTTGTAGCGTGTAATTAATCCCGGCTAGTCTATCCTTTTAGGGTTTGAAGGAAGATTTGACTAAAACAATGGGAGACATTCTGATTAGATAAATTGATAACCAATCTAATCTTGTAAAAGCGCACGCTGAGTGTTTTCTTCTCTCTCTCTCTCCTGGTTACGACTATGTCATGCCTTAATCAAGATAATAATACGGATGTAATTGACCGAACCTGCTTATTATACT
Source organism: Agapanthus africanus (assembly GCA_030015575.1). Lineage (NCBI taxonomy): Eukaryota > Viridiplantae > Streptophyta > Magnoliopsida > Asparagales > Amaryllidaceae > Agapanthus > Agapanthus africanus. Next base: position 418,008,592 of record JASDDO010000016.1, read on the forward strand.
GAGCTGGGGAACGTTGGTCCCGTTCTAACTTATAATTGTTATAAGACAGAGCAGGAAATTGGGGAATACCAGATTTCCCGTGCCGCCCAAACGAAGAAAGTGCATGCTGATGCATCATCTTCGGGTGTGTTCATTACATAGAACTGTTTCTCAGTATCCTTTACGTCCTGGGTATGAGATACCGGATCAGGATTCCGCATATGTAATCTGCTACATGGGCTACAGATAGGTAGAGAACTGAGAACGGGTGATAAGTTTCATGAGATAGAAACGTTGAAAGTGTTGCAGCCAAGTCTGTTGGTCACTATCACCCTGTATTACCAGAATACATTGATTCTGAACGGATGTTATTAGATACCGAACCTGATATACAACATCATATCAGTCTCTTTATTAGTAAAGAAGTGATATAATTTTGTATTGTTGAATAATGTTTTGAACATTTCCTATATCAAGAGTTGATCGGTTCAGGTACGTTATCTAAAAGCATTGACATTCTAAATCAAACTACAGTTCTTAGTATACGGAACACACACAAGAGAAAGAGTTCAGAAATGAACGAATCCTTCTTGAGGCATTGTAGACTAGGTCATATCAATGCGACTCGACTAGCTCAAGTTATATATAGATGCATGTTTAAATTAGTTTGAATTTACATCTTGTGAAACATGTCGGTCATGTCACAGAGATAAGATGACCACAGCTCCGTTTATTGGAAACAGAGAAAGAGTTAGTGAACTCTTGGGGTTGATACATGCTGATGTATGAAGGTCCCCTGTCTACACATGCCAAGACCGGTTCTTTCTACTTCATTACATTCTCTGATGATCTCTCAAGATTCGGACATATGTTCCTGTTGAAACACAAGTATGAACCTTTTGAGATATTCACAGAATATAAGTTAGAAGTAGAGAACCAAAAACGGGTATAAGTATTATGTCCTTTGATGAGATCAAGGAGGAGAATACTTGAGCATGGAAATCCTGGACTATTCTAAAGGAGAATGAGATTCTCTCACAGCATTACTCCTCCGTATACACCACAGCACATCGGTGTATCGGGGCGGAGCAATTACACCCTATGTGATATGGTGTGCTCTGTGATGAGCACTACTGAGTTACCATTTCCTTTTGGGAGTTATGCACTTTAGAAGCTGCATACCTATTAAATAGTGTTCAAATCAAATCAGTTGCCTACCACTTCATATGTGATATGGAAAGGGAAGGGCCTATATCTTAAGTTTGTTAAGATATGGGGTTGTCCGGCCTATGTCTAAAAGGCAAAATCCGGACAAGCTCGAGGCAAAGTCAGATCTGTGGAAGTTTGTTGGATATCCCAAGCATACACAAGGGAATATCTTCTACCTAACCGAGGAACAAAAATGTTTTGTTTCTCAACATGACACCTTTATGAAAAGGAATTTCTTATGAAGAAATTAGTGGTCATGAGGTAGAACTGGAAGGAGTTCCAGCTATACAAACTACAGCAGATGATTTGATAGAACCAAACGATTCAATAGTTTCTAATGAACCTCAGCCTCTCCGCCGATCTAGTAGGGTTCCTCATCCACCTGAGAGATACTTCGATTTCTCTATGACAGTGGGAGCGAGGATTGCATCATGAGATGATGACCTAACTAGTTTTCGAGCTGGCCATCAGGAGTGAGACTCTGTAAGAATGGTTGGATGCTTAGCGATCTTAGATGGAATCCTTATACACCAACGAAGTATGGACTTTGGTTGCTTTATCTGAAGGGTTAAATCCCCATCAGGAGCAAGTATATCTTGAGAAGATTACTTGGTGTACATGGAAAAGTTGAGACTTTCAAAGCTATGCTTAAGTCCATCCAGATCCTACTTGCCATGGCTACATACCATGACTACAATATCTGGTGGTTGGGTGTCTTGACTGCTTTTCTAAAATGATGTTTTAGAAGAGAGCGTCTATAAGTACACAGCCAGAGGGCTTCGTAGACAGTGGGAGCAGCGGAAACGTGTGCAAGATGTTTTATAGGATAAAGCAGGCATCGCGGAGTTGAAACATCTGTTTTGATGTGGTAGTCAAAGAGTTTGACTTCATCAAAATGGTAGATGAATCTTGTATATACAAAAAGGTAGTAGGGAGTATGGTGGTGATCCTCGTAGAGTACATGGATGACATACTCTTGATAGGGAAGGAGTTTCCTATGCTACGCTCGGTCAATCTCCGCTTACCACAAAGATTCTCCATATAGGATCAAAGTGATACCTACTAAATCCTGGGTTTTGGATCTATGAGATAGATCAAATTGGATGTTAGGATACTCACTAGTTGTAGTGAGATGGTATCAATCGATCCTGGAGAGAATCACTGGAAAGGTTCCAGAGTGATAAGGACGACTGAATGTCAGTCGCATGAATTGTCTTTACCCTCAGTGGAGGGACAGTATGTTGGAAGAGTTCCAAACTAGATACCGTGACTTACTAGACGATTAAAGGCAGGATACATCGTTACCAAGGATGCTACCAAAGAGACTGTCTGGATATATAAGTTCATGAGATGAACTTCGTTCCTACCATTGTGTGACAATGGAGTTGTGGCTTTTTCCAAGGAACCCCCCGTCCCATCAGAAATCCAGATATAATTCTTAGGCAGTATCACCTGATCATGGAGATGGTTGATCTCCAGGGAGATCGAGCTTAGGAGAGTAGACACAGAGGACAACAGAGCGGATCCACTCACAAAGGCCTTTTTCCCAGTAGAGACTATTATGGGATGGTTGAGTATGAGATACTTCAACCGTAGTTAATTGTTGGGTATATGATACCACAACAGATGGCCCTAGTGCAAATAGGAGATTGTTAGTTATATGTATGCCATATAGGCCATTACTGTACATACGATGTATATTGTAATGGATGCTTGGACATATATAGGGAGGACTTTCTTACTCGACATGATAGTATGCTATCTGGTTGCACTTTATCTTGACATGTACTCTGATTGTCTCTATGTTACATGTTGATAAAGCACTTAAGATATGTACTCGACTACTGGGACTATGATGAGATCATACTAGTGGGGCCGCGGTAGTCGACGAGTATATCCTATAACTGTTCCTAGTCGAGGGTGTATCGAGACAGGGCATCGATACACCAGAGTAGACTAGCGTATACGCATCTTGACCCATATGATGGGCGATGGATGATCCATATCCATCGGTGTTTGACATCAAGGATGGTGTACGGGTGCTCAGTAGAAACTGGGTACACTGGACAGACTCGCCGAGAACTCCCAGATGGTATTATACCTCACGTCAGATGGCAGTTCTCCGGTGACACTGGTACAGAGTAGTCTGTTGACCCGAGATCGTCTTAGAGTCTTGTGTGATTCCCACTGTGCTTTGATTTCCATCATACCACGTCCAAGAGGGCGTGCAAAAAGGTGGCTTTTGGGTACAGTCCCGAATCACACGGAGGCAATGAGTGATAGGAGGGGATTCGTCTCTCCCGGTATAGGGAGTTGATGTTGCGCTGTGTTCGATTGGCTATAACTGGAAATTCCTGGCCAGGGTTGCTGAGATTTACTGTGTTATCAGTAGTTTCTCGAACTATTATAGACTTCATATCGACACGACTTATTAAGCTACTGGGGTCTGACGTTTACCACCCATAGGCGAGATATGCGGCATATCAGACGAAGAGACCGGACTGTACGGGAGTGTTACTGATTGGATTCGCAGGAGAATGTACAGGCTTGCTTGTTGATCTTCTGATCGCTCAATACCTGGGTGGATATTACGTTTAGCTGACCGCTTGCAGCTTGTGGGTGTTTGATATGATCATCACCTACTGCCGGCGTATTGACGATTCTTTAGAGTCCTACACAGAGGTTTCTTGGTTCAGGCAAAATGGAGTAGGAGCACATATGTGATATGTGCGGGACCGAGAACAATACGTGTATGTGATACCGTATTAGATTTTCACGATATGAGATATCAGCCGGGTATATGAGATATAGCCGGGTCATCGGATCAAGTGTTGATTTGATAAACTGATACAGATATATTAGTCGGTTATATGCGACATAGCCGGATTGTCGGATCAAGTGTCGATTTGATAATTTAATGTATAATAATATATATGATATATTAAATTACATTAACTAATATAAGCTCACTAAAAGATTCTTTTTCTCACTCGGGTAATACATTGATATATATGCGATATATGTTAATTGTATTATTTTATTTTGCTACAATAAATATTGTATATGTGATATATAATATTGTAACATGATATGGTTATTAATGCAACATGTTCAGTAGAGATTAAACAAGGTTAGGGTTTGATTTGGGTTAATCTATTCTAGAAGTTTCTAGAAGCTTTCTTTTTTTGTTTTGGAAAAGATATTTTATGAAGATATTTCCTTAACCCAACCCAACTTTTTAACCTTGGTCAATTCTCTACAATGGTTACTTGAACCATGGTTACATTTCTAACCTTATCATAACTATCATTATTCATCACAAAAGGATTAAGGCTTCTTCTTCTTCCTTCTTCTCTTCATGGAAAAAGCTTTCTAGCTTTTTCTAAGTGATGATCATGTGTGAGAAAAAGATTATAAATGAGAGCAAAAATCCTACTTCATCATCCTCATCTATCCTTGCCCTTTAGATGAGAGTGTTCACTTCATTTAGTGAGTGTTAGCTTGTGTTGATGAAACTTCAAGGTAGATCATATTTGTTATCGAAGATCGGAAGCAAGACTGCATCTTTCTCTTCATGGAACCTCTCGAGAGTCCGGAACATGATGATCGCAGCGAAGGAACCTCAACACGGAGGTTTAGAAGTGAAGGACCGGATCTACAAAGGTTGTAATCCCTCTCACTTAGTGTTAATGTGTTTAACATGTTTGTTTTCGCCTAATCTCTAGTTTAAAGATCCGGCTTTGGGTTGTTCGGCACGGCTAAATTTTAAATCGGGCATGGTTGATACCTCGTAGACCCTTGTGCGTGTGTCTAGCAACCCTACACGATATACGATACTCTTAGACGAACAGACCGGACTGTATGGATATTGTCACTGTCAGGCTCAGTATGGGTTCAGGATGAGTTTGCTCGTCGGCCTCCCTTTCGCTCAATACCTGGGTAGCCGTTACGTACAGCTAGTGCCGCTGACGTGCTTGTGGTTAAACCCACTGCCAGCGTATTGACGAGTTTTTATAGTCCCACACAGAGGGTTTTCACGGTTTAGGCGATATGGTGTACTTGTCGTATGTTGGTACATACGAGTGTCCGATTAAATATGTGCACTTGCTGCACAGACTTTAATCGGACGGTTGATAATACTAGCGGCTTAGGATTAAGCCGGATTATTAAATCGAGTTTTGATTTAATAATTTACATATGTATTTATATATATGTATTCTAGTATTATTGTTCGCTATTTATTTTCTCTCTTGGCTATTCGTATTTTTGTACGAATACGCGTATATGTATTTCGGTACATGTACAGGGAAGTATTCCGTATTTTATACGGAATAGCTTCTAGAAGATTTGCCACCTCATTATTTGATTTTCCATTTATGGAAATTCATTTTGTTTAATAATGAGGTGGAGGGTGTAAGGTGGCATTTGCATAGTGTGATGCATGTTCATGGCATGGGCTTTAGGTATGGTGCATTTGTTTAATGAAATTGAAAAGGATATGATATTTTTTCTTTTGGAGAATGAGAGAGGAAAGGGGGGCGGCCACTTAATTAACTGGGGGGGTTCATTTCATTTGGAGGATTACACTTCATTTTTACACATCACTCTCTCACTCTCTCATGCTTCAAAAGAAACTTAGCTATTTTCCTTTGCTCATGCCAAGATTTCCTCACCTCTTTCATCTTCTTCTTGAGTTGCTCCATGGACCACATGGATGAGAGAAAAATTGTAGTGACACTTTCATACACCCACACTCTCCATCGCTAGCGACTTTGGAGTGTTGGTTACCTCGATCGACGAGGTTGGAGCTTGCGCCGTTTCCCTCGGGTGGATCATCGGAGACGAAGGAAGACCGGCAACCAAACCACATCAAGGAGCCGCTAGGAGCTTGGAATGAAGACCGAAGGACACGGATAAACTCGGTATAACGATTCTAACTCTTAGTTAGTTTGCTAGTTTAGGGTTTAAGGTCGATCCGTAAATCGGGTAGCGGCAGCGCCGGTTTTAGAAATTTTTGTTCCGCATTTTGTCCGCGTTTTGGCGGTCGGGGCGCTGCCGGGACCCTTCATGGTATCAGAGCCACCCTTTAAACCCCTTACTAGCTTGTTTAAATGTGCTTGAAAGATCGATCGACGAAAATTTCTGAAATCACGATTCCATTTTCACAGTTACTGTCGATTTTCAAAAGTGGTCAAAAAATTATTTCAGGCATCTTAAAAATCCGTGTAGGCAATTGTAAGGGTACAGAGAAAATTTCAGCTCCTGAAGCCTCCAAAGAGCCGCGGAACCGCCGCACTTACTCCCCATTGGCGGCGGTTCCGCGGCCATTTAGTGGCGACGGGCCTTCAAATTTTCACTGTAGCTCATATACTTGGAATTGTGGTTTTTGTGATATTCTGTTTTGGCCCAGATTTTAGTGAAGTGTTGTTTTGCTATTGGGGCCAATTTGGAACTTAGTCGATCGATATTTTAAGTGTGCGTTTAACAGTACATACATTATATTCTGGGACCGTGAATGTCACTTGATCGGTAAACTCGTCTAATTGCTATATGTCTTTTTAAACGGGTTTGCGAACGTGACGTTCACGTTGATATTCTGTGTTGTGCTGTGATGTTGGCTGGATCGTCGTGGTGGATAGCAATGGTGCAATGATAGTACAGTTGTTTTCATTTGTACATTTGATATTACGGGGCGAGCGTCCAACATGTGGACTGCCGTCACTGCCAGTTTGTATATTATTCTTTTGGGGCACGACCGGGCTGAGGTCGATGTCACCCTTGTATATTATTTTATTTTATGTACCAGGATTACCCTGAGGTGGAGTGCACGAATAGCCGGCTTCTAGAGGGCAATTGGTCCGCATCACATGGCGTTGAGACGGAGGGGACCTTACTCTAGAATTGGCGGGCTATTCGCCGCACTCGTAGGGGGTATAGGTATGACCCACGGAGGGGCGCTCAAGTTACCGGATTCCGAGAAATGCCGGGTGGTCCATTCACGTTGTTGAAGGGGGCTGCCTCACTTCTGGTTTTGGCGGGTAACTTGCCACGCTCGTAGGGGTCTAGGTTTCATTGCACATGCTATCCACACGACAGGGAACGTCGGGTCTCACTTGCGGCTCAAGTGAAACTCGGGGCTCCAGATTATCCACCATTCTGTATTGCTTCTGTGATGTTTTTGTGATGTTGCTTTATATCATGCCTGGGACGAATGTTATATATATATTTATATATATTAGTAGATGTTTTATATGTTTTGCACCCGTGCTAGTCCAGCCCCCGCTCTATCGTTAGTTAAGTAACCTAACGGGTGATGACGGGGCCCAGTGGCGAATACGGATGGCATATACGTACATTTTATTTTCGTTCTTTTCTGGTATGATTAATTGATGGGACTGCATAGATTCTTATCAATGCATGGATAAAACAAACCTATATATTATATTTTTGGAACCAAGTTCTTAAAAACTAACATTACAGATGTACACTTTTGCTTTGCATCGTGGTATTCATTTTGGAATATCCTGCACCTCATTCGACGAGGCAAGGGCTGAGATCCCTTCATCGGGAGTGACCCCTTGAGTAAAATTTTACGTCAACGTAATAACTTCACTATAGTCGATTACTTTTGCTTTGCATCGTGGTATTCAGTTTGGGATATCCTGCACCCCATTCGATGGGGAAAGAGCCGAGATCCCTTCACCGGGAGTGACCTTTTTAGCAAAAGTTTTCGCCACTATATATTTATAAAACCACTTGGATTCCTTCAATGATATCAAGTTTATTACGTTAAAGGTTTTTCGCCAAAAACCAGCCGTAGCCCTCCGTCGTTTCTTTCAGGTGGTACCTAGTATTCGTGCTGCGTTTGTTGGCCTTTGTCAAGGCGTAGTGTGCAGTAGCTAGATATTGCTTGTCTGTTGCATTGAATTGTGATTATCTAGGACAGTCGTGTAACCTTGTTGGCCTTTGTCAAGGGTTTGTACGGTTGGGTCTAGAGTAATCCAGGATAATAACGGGTTGAACTTGACTTGTGGTTTATGATTTGTTGGCCTTTGTCAAGGTCATAAACCGCTTGGGGTAAAAATCTGTTAGTTATATGTATGCCCTAGAGGCTATTACTGTACATATGATGTATATTGTTATGGATGCTTGGACATATATAGGGAGGACTTTCTTGCTCGACATGATAGTATGCTATCTGGTTGTACTTTATCTTAACATGTACTCTGATTGTCTCTATGTTACATGTTGATAAAGCTCTTAGGATATGTACTCGACTACTGGGACTATGATGAGATCATATTAGTGGGGCTACGGTAGTCGACGAGTACATCCTATAACTGTTCCTAGTCGAGGGTGTATCGAGACAGGGCATCGATACACCAGAGTAGACTAGCGTATACGCATCTTGACCCATATGATAGGCGATGGATGATCCCATATCCATCGGTGTTTGACATCAAGGATGGTGTACGGGTGTTCAGTGGAGACTGAGTACACTGGACGGACTCGCCGAGAACTCCCAGATGGTATTATACCTCACGTCAGATGGCAGTTCTCCGGTGACACTGGTACAGGTTAGTCTGTAGACCCGAGATCGTCATAGAGTCTTGTGTGATTCCCACTGTGCTTTGATTTCCATCATACCACGTCCAAGAGGGCGTGCAAAAAGGTGGATTTTGGGTACAGTCCCGAATCACATGGAGGCAATGAGCGATAGGAGGGGATTCGTCTCTCCCGGTATAGGGAGTTGATGTTGCGCTGTGTTCGATTGGCTATAACTAGAAATCCCTGACCAGGGTTGCTGAGATTTACTGGTAAGTGTTATCAGTAGTTTCTCGAACTGTTATGGACCTCATATCGACACGACTTATCAAGCTACTAGGGTCTGACGTTTACCACTCCTAGGCGAGATATGCGACATATCAGACGAAGAGACCGGACTGTACGGGAGTGTTACTGATTGGATTCGCAGGAGAATGTACAGACTTGCTTGTTGATCTTCTGATCGCTCAATACCTGGGTGGATATTACGTTTAGCTGACCGCTTGCAGCTTGTGGGTGTTTGATATGATCATCACCTACTGCCGGCGTATTGACGATTCTTTAGAGTCCTATACAGAGATTTCTTGACTCAGGAAAAACGGAGTAGGGGCACATATGTGATATGTGCGGGACCGAGAACAATACGTGTATGTGATACCGTATTAGATTCTCGTGATATGAGATATCGGCCAGGTATATGTGATATAACCGGGTCATCGAATCAAGTGTTGATTCGATGAACTGATACAGATTATATTAGTCGGTTATTTGTGAAATAGCCGGATTATCGGATCAAGTATTGATTCGATAATTTAATGTATAATTATATATTTGATATATTAAATTACATTAACTGATATAAGCTCACTAAAATATTCATTTTCTCACTCGGGTAATACATTGATATATATGCGATATATGTTAATTGTATTATTTTATTTTGTTACAATAAATATTGTATATGTGATATATAATATTGTAACATGTTAGGATTATTAATGCAACATGTTCGAGGTTAGGGTTTGATTTGGGTTAAACTTTTCTAGAAGCTTTTATTTTGTTTCTTGCAAAGATATTTAGTTTAGATATTTTGCAAGATATTCTTTAACCCAACCCAAATCCTTAACCCTAGTAAACTCTCTACAATGGTTAAGTCTTCTCACTTGAACCATGGTTGCATTTCTAACCTCATGACAACTTTCATTATTCATCACAAAAAAAAAAAAGATTCTTCTTCTTCCTTCTTCTTTTCATGGAAAAGTTTTCTAGCTTTTTCATCACTAGCTTTTTCATTAGTGATGTAAATGAGTGAGAAATAGAAAATAAATGAGAGCATAAATCCTACTTCATCATCCTAATCTATTCTTGCCATTTAGATTAGGGTGTTCATTTCATTTAGTGAGTGAGAGCTTGTGTTAAAGAAAGTTCAAGGTAGATCATCTTTGTTATCGAAGATCGGAAGCAAGCTTGCATTTTTCTCTTCGTGGAGCCTCTCTAGAGTCCGGAAACTCGATGATCGCAGCGAAGGGACCTCAACACGGAGCTTTAGAAGTGAAGGACCGGACTACAAAGGTTGTAATCCCAAACTCTTAGTGTTAAAGTGTTTAACATGCTTTGTTTCGCCTAATCTCTAGTTTAAAGATCTTGGTTAGTGTTGTTCGGCACGTCTAATTTTTAAAACGGGCATGGTTGATGCCTCGTAGACCCTTGTGAGAGTGTCTAGTAACCCTACAGTGGTATCAAAGACAGGCTAGAGCTTTAGGTGAAGTCTAGACGAAATTTAAAGTCCGATCGAACCCCGAAACCCCGGTTTATACCCTTCTCTGGAAATTTTATAAAAATGTTGATTTTTTCATATTAAAAATACTCAAAAAAATCAGCAGGGAATTATAAAAATTGCTGTGAAAATCGAACCCATAATTCCTTCAATGCGCCATGGAACCGCGGCAGTACCTCTGCTTACGCGGCAGTTCCTCGGCCGTACAGTGCGATTAGGGTTTTCTTTTTCACAGTAACTTCCGTACCAATTTCCTGATGCTTCTGGGTTTTTTTTTAATTATACTCAAGTGTTGAGTTTTCTGGGATGAATTGGGGACTCGTTGATTTGATCGGATAATTTAACTTCGTTTAATTTTTCCCGGGTAATTTTAGAATGTGTTAAAAAGTTCGAACGGATATCAATAACTCACTTTTTCCCCTGTCGGAAATTTTTTCAAAAATTGGATTTTTTTCTCGAGTTTGAAACTTCCGGAAAATCATGCAAATAACACGGTGGATTTTTTTCTAGAAGAACACAAACCTTAACTCGATTATGTGACCGTCTGAACCGCCTCTGAATCTTAGGGTTTGGGGCAGTACGGCGTTGCCACATGTGAGGCGTTGGCTTGACCCTTCTACGGCTGGACCACTGGTACTGTGGCATGCGATGGATACTTTTTGAACTCCGCTCAAGTGTTGAGCTATTTGGGAAATCTTGGGTGTTTTTTTATTCGATCGGAAGTTTAACATTGTCTATTTATCTGGAATGTGATACAATATTTGGAATCCACAAGTAGTTATGAGATAACTAACTTGAATGTTATAAATCTAGCAGTTTAGTCTCAGTTGATCGGTTGCCACGGGATTTTGATGCGATCAAAAGTCCGTCGCAATCATGTAGCGTACGTGGATACTCGCGGGTAAACTTAATAGATAGCCACGCCCCATAGCCCCGACCAAGTGACTGTAGGAGAACCCCGTCGCCAAAAGCATCCGTTCGGGTGCTCGCGGCAGCGGTGTTCCGCCTTAGTGCACTTCGTCGACGGCATCTGGGGGTGCAACCGTCTACTAAAGTTTGCGACGAGCATTCGATCAGTATGTCAGGAATCTTGTTGAATTGCCCGACTTGATATTGAAAAGTGTTTTCGATAATGAGACTAAAATGCGGGGTTTATAATAGTTAGGCATGCGATGTCTAAGGAATTCATTTGGTTAGGCATGCGATGTCTAAGGAGGTTACGGATTCCAACTGTTGTAGTTTTACACTTTCTTTTCTGTGACCGTAAGCGTAGTATGTGGTGTATCGCCGGTTTCGTTGCTATACATCAACGACAATCGGGATACGCATACTTGCTTACGTTGGTGATATGAGATATTATGTGTTGCTGTGATATGTTATATTGGATCGTCGCGTTCTGAATAGCCGGGGTTTTTATGTGAGATGAGAGTTTTTTCTTTTTCATTCATGTAAAATTCATTTGTATGTAATATTCTTTTATTGGGGCACTTCCGGACTGAGGATGATGCCACCATTGTATATTATTTACTTTTCCGCATTAGGTAGACCCAAGGCGGGGAGCACAAGTAACCGGGTTCTAGGGTCCAGTGGGAGACCATCTCAAGGAGTCGAGACCGGGTCTCCTAACCCTAGAATTGGCAGAGTTGCTTGCCGCTCTCATAGGGGTCTAGGGATGTGGGTTTGGCTATTCATCACGACCGTGGAATCCGTGTTTTATACAGGCTCGTATTAAAACACGGACGTCCTAGTATATCCAATATTTCATATATGTTCTTCTGCTGCAATGTTCTGTGATGAGATCGTATTACTGCCTGAGACGAATGTTTATATTATATATATGAGATATATGTTATATTGCAGATTTCGTTTCAAAAGTGATGCTTGTGAAGCACAATAAAATGGGACTTAATTAATGAGATTAATGAAACTAAAAGAAACCTAAAGATATTATAGAAACTCGTTTAAAAACTGGTAGCTCTAGTTCTTGCTTTGCATAGCGGTGTTACTTGTAGAACATCCAGCACCTTATTCGATAAGGAAAGAGCCGAGATCCCTTCACCGGGAGTGACCTCTTTAGTGGAACTAGTAGATCCTACAAACTCGGGTTGTTTTTGGATTGTTTTTATAGTTTTTGCTTTGCATAGTGATATTTGTGAAATATCCTGCCCCTTATTCGATGAGGAAAGAGCCGACGATCCCTTCACCGGGAGTGACCTCTTTAGCAAAACTAGAAAAGGCCTCAGAAACATTCTATTTAAAATCACTTGATTCTACAACGATATCAAGTTCATTACGCAAAGGGTTTTCTTAAAAACCTGTCGTAGCCCTCCGTCATTTCAGATAAGTACTGGTTAGTATTCGTGCTGCGTTTGTTGACCTTAGCCAAGGCGTAGTGTGCGGTAGCTGATTAGTGCTTATCTGTATAAGCATATAATGCGATTGAGTTAGGGTAGTCGTGCGACTTTGTTGACCTTACCCAAGGATCGTGCGGGTGGGTTTAATTCAATCGGGAAATGACGGGTTGAACTTGGCTAGCGCTTATGATTTGTTGACCTTAGCCAAGGTCATAAGTTGCTAGGGGCAAAATATTATTGGGAATTTCAAGTGTTGAAATTTGCAATGAGATTGCATACCTTCTTTAAGATAGTTGGATCCCGATACCCGCTGCGAGTAAGAGTTACTCCTGGGAGAGTTTTACACATTACAATTAGCCGATCAAGTAGGTGTCTAGAAAGGTGTCAACAGGGTTACGTCCCTGGGAAAACGAGGTTTATTTTAATTAGGTCCGTGCGAAATCACGGGGAACCTCCCTCAAAGTACCGGCATTGGCCTGACTGAAAGATTGGCGAACTTGTAGGGTGTAATTAATCCCGGCTAGTCTTTCCTTTTAGGGTTTGAAGGAAGATTTGACTAAAACAGTGGGAGACATCCTGCTTAGATAAATTGATAACCAATCTAATCTTGTAAAAGCGCACGCTGAGTGTTTTCTTCTCTTTCTCTCCTGGTTACGACTATGTCACGCCTTAATCAAGATAATAATACGGATGTATTGACCGAACCCGCTTGTTATACTGTGCTAAGGAACGTTGGTCCCGCTCCAACTTATAATTGTTATAAAATAGAGCAGAAAATAGGGGATTACCAGAATTCCCGTGCTGTCCAAACGAAGAAAGTACGTGTTGATGCATCTTCTTCGGGTGTGTTCATTACCGAGAACTGTTTCTCAGTATCCTTTACGTCCTGGGTATTTGATATCAGATCAGGATCCCACATATGTAATTTGTTACATGGGCTACAGATAGGTAGAGAACTGAGAACGGGTGATAAGTTTCATGAGATAAAAACGGTGCAAGTGTTGCAGCCAAGTCTGTTGGTAGTTATCACCCTGTATTACAAGAATACATTGATTCTGAACGAATGTTATTAGATACCGAACCTGATATACAACATCATATCAGTCTCTTTATTAGTAAAGAAGGATATAATTTTGTATTGTTGGATAATATTTTGAACATTTCCTATATCAAGAGTTGATCGGTTCATGCACGTTATCTAAAAGCATAGACGTTCTAAATCAAACCACAGTTCTTAATGTACAGAACACACACAAGAGGAAGAGTTCAGAAATGAACGAATCCTTCTTGAGGTATTGTAGACTAGGTCATATCAATGTGACCCGAGTAGCTGAAGTTACATATAGATGCATGTTTAAATTAGTTTGAATTTACATCTTGTGAAACTTGCCGGTCATGTCACAGAGATAAGATGACCACAGATCCGTTTATTGGAAACAGAGAAAGAGTTAGTGAACTCTTGGGATTGATACATGCTGATGTATGAAGGTCCCCTGTCTACACATGCCAGGACTGGTTCTTTGTACTTCATTACATTCACTGATGATCTCTCAAGATTCAGACATATGTTCCTGTTGAAACACAAGTCCGAAACTTTTGAGATAATCACAGAATATAAGTTAGAAGTAGAGAACCAAAAACGGGTATAAGTATTATGTCCTTTGATGAGATCAGGGAGGAGAATACTTGAGCACGAAATTCCTGGACTATTCTAAAGGAGAATAAGATTCTCTCTCAGCATTACTCTTTCGTATACATCATAGCACGATGGTGTATCGGGGCGGAGCAATCACACTCTATGTGATATGGTGTGCTCTATGATGAGTACTACTGAGTTTTCTATTTCCTTTTGGGAGTTATGCACTTGAGAAGCTGCATATCTATTGAATAAGGTTCCAATCAAATCAGTTGCCTACCACTTCATATGTAATATAGAATGGGAAGAGCCCATAGCTTAAGTATGTTAAGATTTGGGGTTGTCCAGCCTATGTCTAAAAGTATAATCCGGACAAGCTCGAGGCAAAGTCAGTTCTGTAGAACTTTGTTGGATATCCCAAGCATTCGCAAGGGAATATCTTTTACCTAACCGAGGAACAAAAGATATTTTGTTTCTCAACATGCCACCTTTGTGAAAGGGAATTTCTTGTGAAAAAATTTGTGGTCATGAGGTAGAACTGGAAGGAGTTCCAGCTATACAAACTGCAGCTGATGATTTGGTAGAACCAAAGGATTCAATAGTTTCCAATGAACCTCAGCCTCTCCGCCGATCTAGTAGGGTTCCTCACCCACCTGAGAGATACTTCGGTTTCTCTATGACAGTGGGAGCGAGGATTGCATCATGAGATGATGACCCAACTAGTTTCGAGCAGGCCATCAGGAGTGAGACTCTGTAAGAATGGCTGGATGCTTAGCGATCTAAGATGGAATCCTTATACACCAACAAAGTATGGACTTTGGTTGCTTTATCTGAAGGGTTAAATCCCCATCAGGAGCAAGTATATCTTGAGAAGATTACTTGGTGTACATGGAAAAGTTGAGACTTTCAAAGTTATGCTTAAGTCCATCCAGATCCTACTTGCCACGGCTACATACCATGACTACGATATCTGGCGGTTGGGTGTCATGACTGCTTTTCTAAATGTTGATTTGGAAGAAAGTGTCTATAAGTACACAGCCAGAGAGCTTCGTAGATAGTGGGAGCAGCGGAAACGCGTGCAAGATGTTTTATGTGATAAATCAGGTATCGCAGAGTTGGAACATCTGTTTTGATGTGGTAGTCAAAGAGTCTGACTTCATCAAAATGGTAGATGAACATTGTATATACAAAAAGGTAGTAGGGAGTATGGTGGTGATCCTCGTAGAGTACGTGGATGACATACTCTTGATAGGGAAGGAGTTTCCTATGCTACGCTCGGTCAATCTCCGCTTATCACAATGATTCTCCATATAGGATCAAGGTGATACCTCCTAAATCCTGGGTTATGGATCTATGGGATAGATCTAATTGGATGTTAGGAATCTCACTAGTTGTAGTGAGATGGTATCAAACGATCCTGGGAAGAATCACTGGAAAGGTTCCAGGGTGATAAGGACGACTGAATGTCAGTCGCAGGCTTTGTCTTTACCCTCAGTGGAGGGACGGTATGTTGGAAGAGTTCCAAGCTAGATACCGTGACTTACTAGACGATTAAAGGCAAGATACATCGTTACCAAGGATGCTACCAAAGAGGCAGTCTAGATATATAAGTTCATGAGATGAACTTCGTTCCTACCATTGTGTGACAATGGAGTTGTGGCTTATGCCAAGGAACCCCCGTCCCATCAGAAATTCAGATATAATTCTTAGGCAGTATCACCTGATCATGGAGATGGTTGATCTCCAGGGAGTTCGAGGTTAGGAGAGTAGACACAGAGGACAACAGCGCGGATCCACTCACAAAGGCCTATTTCCCAGTAGAGATTTTTATGGGATGGTTGAGTATGGGATATTTCAACCACAGCTAATTGTTGGGTATGCGATACCACAACAGATGGCCCTAGTGCAAGTGGGAGATTGTTAGTTATATGTATGCCCTAGAGGCCATTACTGTATATATGATGTATATTGTGATGGATGCTTGGACATATATCGGGAGGACTTTCTTGCTCGACATGATAGTATGCTATCTGGTTGTACTTTATCTTAACATGTACTCTGATTGTCTCTATGTTACATGTTGATAAAGCCCTTAGGATATGTACTCGACTACTGGGACTATGATGAGATCATACTAGTGGGGCCACAGTAGTCGACGAGTACAACCTATAACTGTTCCTATTCGAGGGTGTATCGAGACAGGGCATCGATATACCAGAGTAGACTAGCGTATACGCATCTTGACCCATATGATGGGCGATGGATGATCCCATATCTATCGGTGTTTGACATCAAGGATGGTGTACGGGTGCTCAGTAGAGACTGGGTACACTGGACAGACTCGCCGAGAACTCCCAGATGGTATTATACCTCACGTACGTCAGATGTTAGTTCTCTGGTGACACTGGTACAGGTTAGTGTGTAGACCCGAGATCGTTATAGAGTCTTGTGTGATTCCCACTGTGCTTTGATTTCCATCATACCACGTCCAAGAGGGCGTGCAAAAAGGTGGCTTTTGGGTACAGTCCCGAATCACATGGAGGCAATGAGCGATAGGAGGGGATTCGTCTCTCCCGGTATAGGGAGTTGATGTTGCACTGTGTTCGATTGACTATAACTAGAAATCCCTGGCCGGGGTTGCTGAGATTTACTGGTAAGTGTTATCAGTAATTTCTCGAACTGTTATGGACCTCATATCGACACGACTTATCAAGCTACTAGGGTCTGACGTTTACCACCCCTAGGTGAGATATGCGACATATCAGACGAAGAGACCGGACTGTACGGGAGTGTTATTGATTGGATTCGCAGGAGAATGTATAGGCTTGCTTGTTGATCTTCTGATCGCTCAATACCTGGGTGGCTGTTACGTTTAGCTGACCGCTTGCAGCTTGTGGGTGTTTGATATGATCATCACCTACTGCCGGCGTATTGATGATTCTTTAGAGTTCTATACAGAGGTTTCTTGACCTAGGCAAAACGGAGTAGGGGCACATATGTGATATGTGCGGGACCGAGAAAAATACGTGTATGTGATACCGTATTAAATTCTCGCGATATGAAATATCGGCCGGGTATATGTGATATAGCCGGGTCATCGGATCAAGTGTTGATTCGATGAACTGATACAGATTATATTAGTCGGTTATTTGTGAAATAGCCGGATTATCGGATCAAGTGTTGATTCGATAATTTAATGTATAATTATATATTTGATATATTAAATTATATTAACTGATATAAGCTCACTAAAATATTCTTTTTCTCACTCGGGTAATACATTGATATATATGCGATATATGTTAATTGTATTATTTTATTTTGTTACAATAAATATTGTATATGTGATATATAATATTGTAACATGTTAGGGTTATTAATGCAACATGTTTAGTGGAGATTAAACGAGGTTAGAGTTTGATTTGGGTTAAACTTTTCTATAAGCTTCTAGAAGCTTTTATTTTGTTTCTTGCACAGATATTTAGTTTAGATATTTTGCAAGATATTTTTTAACCCAACCCAAACCCTTAACCCTAGTAAACTCTCTACAATGGTTAAGTCTTTTCACTTGAACCATGGTTGCATTTCTAACCTCATGACAACTTTCATTATTCATCACAAAAAAAGGTTCTTCTTCTTCCTTCTTCTTTTCATGGAAAAGCTTTCTAGCTTTTTCATTAGTGATGTAAATGAGTGAGAAATAGAAAATAAATGAGAGCATAAATCCTACTTCATCATCCTAATCTATTCCTTCCATTTAGATTAGGGTGTTCACTTCACTTAGTGAGTGAGAGCTTGTGTTAAAGAAACTTCAAGGTAGATCATCTTTGTTATCGAAGATCGGAAGCAAACTTGCATCTTTCTCTTCGTGGAGCCTCTCTAGAGTCTGGAAACTCGATGATCGCAGCGAAGGGACCTCAACACGGAGCTTTAGAAGTGAAGGACCGGACTACAAAGGTTGTAATCCCAAACTCTTAGTGTTAAAGTGTTTAACATGCTTTGTTTCGCCTAATCTCTAGCTTAAAGATCTTGGTTAGGGTTGTTCGGCACGTCTAATTTTTAAAACGGGTATGGTTGATGCCTCGTAGACCCTTATGAGAGTGCCTAGTAACCCTGCAAAATCATATTGGGAGTTTCAAACATACAGGAAACTTGCCAGGCTTGCGCATACCTTCTGGAGTGTGGTAACTTGAGTGGCTTCCATCAAGTTATCATGCGATGATAGTTAGATCCCGATTCCCACTGATGAGTAGGATTACTCCTCGGGTGATTCCGACTAATTCTCCTTTTGGGTTTGGAGGAGAATTCGAGGAAACAGTGGGAGCCATCCAGATTAGATAAAATGAATAACCATTCTGATCTAGGTTAGAGTGCACGCTGAGTGTTTCTTCTCTCTCTCTCTCTCTGGCTGCGACTATGACCCGACCTTTGACTAAAACTCATGAAACCAAGTTAACCGAACCTTCTTAAAACACTTTGGCTTTTGGAATGTCACGGTGTCGCATACATCATTGCCACTTCTATATCACCTTTGCTTTTCTCCAGAACACCTCGTATCACTACGAATATCCACTTCCATTGGATAAATCCATCGTATAGTTACATACGAACTCGAAGGAAATTTTTCGAGGATGGATTCTGGTTCTGGAGAGATTGAATAGGATTATTCGGTTGTCTTTTCTCTTTACCTTCTCTCAGGTTGCGAGGGCTCCTAAAATAAGGAGAGGGTACACCTATTGAGCTTATTGGATAGTCTTCCACCAAACCATAGGCAGGTGCCGAATGGTAGGGAAGGAAGAAAACCAACAAGCTTAATTGTGGTGTACAGAAGGTAATAAGTAAAGACATATAAAGGGATTAGAATAATGGCGAAGAAAGTTGTGATCGCCATCATTCACGACAAAGATCGTGTATACCCCTGCCACTCCTACATCCATTTTTCTTTTCTCTAGAACACTCCGTATCACTACGGATATCCACTTCCATTGGATAAATCTATCGTATAGTTACATACGAACTCGAAGGAACTTTTTCGAGGATGGATTCTGGTTCAGGAGAAAAAGAATAGGATTATTCAGATGTCTTTTCTCTTTACTTTCTCTCAGATTGCGAGGGCTCCTAGGATTAGGAGAGTACACCTATTACGCTTATTGGATAGTCTTCTTCCAAACCTTAGGCTGGTGCCGAAAGGTAGGGAATGAAAAAAACCAATTAGCGTAAAGGAGGTGTACAGAAGGTAATAAGTAAAGACATAATAAATGGATTGCAGTGAGGGCAGGTAAGTATATGGTTACTGTCATGATTCAGGATAATGGAAGAGGCGTTACTAGGTATACCAGTTAACCGTTTTGAAATATTTTCATGTTTCAGTTTTACTGTGCAATATTAATTGAAAACTATTTTTCCAATAAGAATCTAACTCCAGGGTATGTATTTACCAGATCAGTTCTCACATCTGCATATTATTGCGGATGGTGAGTGGGAGTAAGATATTGGGACTTGGGTGATTAGATCCTCATTATATCGGAATTCGTTGTAATTGGTGATATTTGAGGAAATCATCTGGTTTTTGCCGGATGGCAAATATTTGGTTTTGAATATCCGTTGTTATGCACCAATTTCAAACTGATATATCTGTACATTTATTTTATAAAGTGAGATATAACTTTTTGATATTATGTCTGTGACATTTACCTATATCAGCTGGTGATTAGGTAAGGTGCATTCAACAGCGGTGTAACTCTTCTTAATCAAAGTACAGTTTTTCAACCTACGATGCACAGAATTTGAGTTATTGGACTCAGGGGACTTATACAAAGTATTGTATGTTGTTCAGTGTCCATTAGGACAAAGGGGTTGGTACTCGTACTATATTCTGTTTACTTATGACTTCTCCAGTTCTAGACATGTATTTCGTTGAAATGCAAGGTCCAAATATTCAGAAGTTATAGGTATAAGAATAAAGTAGAGAACCATTTGTTGTAAGTATCAGGATTGTTCGAGGAAGTCGAAGATGTAGATACTTGTGTTTGGTATTCAGTTAATAGTAATGGTTTTGAGAACTTGCTTCTTTTTCAGATTACTCATATATGGATGCACTCCTAGATGAGTAATGCTGATTATCCTTTTTCCATCTGGTTGATATGCATTGGAGACAGCTGCATGATTTTGAATCTGGTTCAAATTAGATTAGTGCTTTTGTTTCTATATTAGATTTATATAGAATCAATTTATATCTTAACGATGTTAAGGTATAGGGAGTTGTCCGGCTGATGCTTAAAACCAGAATCCGGATAAACTCAAGGCACGTTTCAGTAATGGCAGTTTGTGGGTTATCCTGAGCTTTGACGAGGGTTAACTTTCTACCATCAGGAAGATCAATATTTATATTGTTCTTGACTCGCTACAGTTTTAATAAAATGGATTTTTTCAGAAAACAGAAGTGGGAGTATCGTAGAACTGGAAGTTATTCCAGAACCACAAACGATTACTGGAAATTTAATAAAACCTAAGGATTCAATTGGATTTGATGTTCCATTAGCCACTCCGCAGATTTGGTGGGTAATCTCAGGCACACGAGAGGTACTTCGGTCTTCTCAGAGACGGTGACAGGGAGGTTCTTGTTTACCCAGACTTGCTATTGCTGCTATTTTAGACTATAAGACCCGGCAGGAGGATGAGTATAGCGTCGTTCTAAACTACCTTTAGAAGTGCACGTGTATATGACTCTGCCAGAGGGTTGTTGTAGTCAGTGGGAGCAGCGGAAGCATAGTAGGTAAGTAGCTTATGTCTATTTATAGACTAAATCAGGTATAGCGGAAATAGATCATCTATTTTTGATGTGACAGTTATAGGTTTTGATCTCATCAGAATAGGAGATGGATCTGGTAAGAAAGTAGTACAGAGTGATGTCCAGGTATTGGGATGGCATGCACTTGATAGGAAGAGATATTCCTATACTACGATCGGTTGTACTATGGTCGTCACAAAGTTGTTTCTCCACACAGGATATGAATGTAATATCAGGGTTTCTGGTTACTAGATCTATGGTTTTAGATCTAGATTTGGGAAGTATCCTAATCTGGGTAATTTAACATTAAATGGACGACTCCTGGCATGGTGGTCTACCTGCAGGTGATGGGGTCAACCTCTCTAAAGGTGTTTTACAGACTAAAGGGGAAAGGGATCTACATGATCAGCATATCACTTGCTTAGACAATTGAGTTAATCATGAAATGTCAAGTACCATACCAGATATTGTTTTTTGCACTAGCTGCAATAAACATATATTAATCCAATCCTGGAGAAATATTGGGAAGCAGTTTATGAACATAAGTGAATGTTCTTAGAATATGGTAACAGCAGCCTCCTTCAGGAGACGGTTATCATTTCAGGCTCCCAAGATGACCTAGATGACAGAGTGGCTGTCAGAGTTATAGTTTTCCCTCTTTTGAGTGACAGTATGTTGGACGGGTGGTCCAAGCGAATATTGAGGAAAGGTATGGCGCAGGATACTAATTAAATTCAGTGGACGATACAGTCTAAGTAGTTTGCTGGATTTGGAGTTCATTTGAGAACTGGGTCCCATCAGGTATCCAGACAAATTCTAAGACAAGTATTGCTCATTTCGGGAGGTAGCTTTCTCCGTGAAGTTGAGATATAGAGAGATACAGAAAGAAACATTGGAGCGAATCCACTCACTGAGGCTATTTCTCGAACGCAATCGTTTTTTGCAAACGGGCTTTGCGAAACTGATTAGTAGAGAAGTTGGGTGTTCGGTATCACACGGGCTGTGAGTATACGACATCGCAACAATTGGCCTTAAGTGCAAGTGGGAGATTGTTGGCTATAGTGCCCTCAAGGCAATTATCATAGTCGCGGACTTGTGATTATGATGATTGAGTGAGGACCTATACCGATAAAACATTCTTACTCAAGATGATAGTATGCTATCTGGTTTGTCTTTATCATCATATACGTGTTGATAAAGCCCATAGGATTCTTGCTTGACTGCCAGCATTATGATGACGATCATAAATATGGGAGCTGGGGTCTATAAGCACATCCTTAAATGTCCCTAGTCGTAGGAGTATCGAGACTGGGCATCGATACTCCAGTGTAGACTAGTGTATACTGATCGAGACCCCGACGAGGGGCGGTGGCTAGGTCTCACAAGCCATTGGTGTTAGTTTGTTCTCCTAAGATAGTATACAGGTGCTCATTGGGTTATGAGTATATTGGACGGACTCGCCGGGAACCTGCTAGTTGATATTATACCTACTGTCAGATAGCAGTTCCCAGGTGACATGTATACAGGTTATTCTGTCGACCTGAGATCGTCATTTATCTCGTGTGAGTTCCCACTGTACTTTGATTACTACCCTACCACGGCTCAAAGGAGTCGTGCAAACAGGTTTTAGTTGGGTACAGTCCCGAACCACATGGAGGCGGTGATCGGAACGTCGGGAATTCGTCTCTTCCGGTATTGGGGGTTGATGTCGCGTTGTGTACGGATGACCATCACCATAAATCCATGGCCACGGTGGATGAGAATTATCGATCCAGGATCGATAGTTTCTCAGGTGGTGATAGGTTTCATACCGACACTAAATATCACATTGTTGGGGGTCTGACTTCATCCACCCCCTAGACTCGATATGCGATACTCTTAGACGAACAGACCGGACTGTACGGATATTGTCACTGTCAGGCTCAGTAGGGGTTCAGGATGAGTTTGCTCGTCGGCCTCCCTTTCGCTCAATACCTGGGTAGCCGTTACGTACAGCTAGTGCCGCTGACGTGCTTGTGGTTAAACCCACTGCCGGCGTATTGACGAGTCTTTAGAGTCCCACACAGAGGGATTTCACGGTTCAGGCGATATGATGTACTTGTCGTATGTTGGTACGTACGGGTGTCCGATTAAATATGTGCACTTGCAGCGCAGATTTTAATCGGACGGTTGATAATACTAGCGGTTTAGGATTAAGCCGGATTATTAAATCGGGTTTTGATTTAATAATTTACATATATATTTATATATGTGTATTCTAGTATTATTGTTCGCTATTTATTTTCTCTCTTGGCTATTCGTATTTTTGTACGAATACGCGTATATGTATTTCGATACATGTACCGGGAAGTATTCCGTATTTTATACGGAATAGCTTCTAGAAGCTTTGCCACCTCATTATTTGATTTTCCATTTATGGAAATTCATTTTGTTTAATAATGAGGTGGAGGGTGTGAGGTGGCATTTGCATAGTGTTATGCATGTTCATGGCATGGGCTTTAGGTATGGTGCATTTGTTTAATGAAATTGAAAATGATATGATATTTTTTATTTTGGAGAATGAGAGACGAAAGGGGGGCACTTAATTAAGTGGGGGGGGTTTCATTTCATTTGGAGGATTACACTTCATTTTTACACATCACTCTCTCACTCTCTCATGCTTCAAAAGAAACTTAGCCATTTTCCTTTGCTCATGCCAAGATTTCCTCACCTCTTTCATCTTCTTCTTGAGTTGCTCCATGGACCACATGGATGAGAGAAAAATTGTAGTGACACTTTCATACACCCCCACTCTCCATCGCTAGCGATTTTGGAGCGTTGATTATCTCGATCGACGAGATTGGAGCTTGCGCCGTTTCCCTCGGGTGGATCATCGGAGACGAAGGAAGACCGGCAACCAAACCACATCAAGGAGCCGCTAGGAGCTTGAAATGAAGTCCGAAGGACACGGATCAACTCGGTATAACGATTCTAACTCTTAGTTAGTTTGCTAGTTTAGGCTTTAAGGTCGATCCGTAAATCGGGTAGCGGTAGCGCCGGTTTTATAAATTTTTGTTCCGTATTTTGGCCGCGTTTTGGCGGCCGGAGCGCTGCCGGGACCATTCAGGAAGGTGTGTCATGGACACTTCTGACACGCGCTTTGGGGACCGTCCATGCCGTGTGACCCCGGGTGCTAGGACTGACCCTAGCTCCCTAAAGGGTTCCGACTCGGACGAGGATGAGGAAGAAGCAGAGGAAGAAGTGGCAGAAGACTCCCTAGACTCTCCCTCTACTAGCTCAACAAACTCTTCAGAGGAAGACATCTAACCTGAGCAGAGGAAGGAGACGTCCGAGGGAAGAACGCAAGAATTCCGATCTAAAGAGAAGAGCGCCGAGCTAACACACACAGCGATGAGGAAATTATAGCAAAATGTGGACCTTGGGGGGTCCCACCTCTATTTATAACATTTGGCAAGCGCATCTAACGGCGCCGATCGGTTCCCGCCAAAACAGACGCTTCGCGTCCGACGGCCTCCAACTTTCCACGTGTCTCAAGAGCATTGGACGCGTCCCTTCATGCGCCAAGGACACCGGCGGCCCGTCGTGTCAGCCAACCAGCGCCGAACGCGTGGCCTGGCGCCTGAACAAACGTACGATCGAGTCGGCGTTTCCCTTTTAATGCACGATCTCTTCTCTGATCCGCTGACGTCATCGAAAAATACGACTAACTATCCGGGAATCCTCACCGGCGATGTCTTCAAATAAGAGTTTAGCCCAGGTGACCGATCAGAACACTCTCGACCCAACCCATAAATTGGTCAGGACGAGAGTGGAGGGATAATGATGATGCTCAGTACTGAGAACTCCCCAGATCACGACACGTGGCAGATGACGTGTTCCAAGGCTTACGGGAAAGGAGCAAGAACGGTACATTGAAGGCATACCCCGGTCCTTCGACCCGAGGATGTTCTCGACCTTCGATGACCTCCTAGAATACTCCTGTGCTCGTCCTACAAATAACCATTGGCTCACCTCCGAGCCTTCCTGCACGCTAGGGCTTCCTCAGCCCTCCCAGCTCGTCTCCGAGCTATCACAGAACCAAGCTTGCTCGGCCTCCCGTCTGCCTCCGAGCCTCCCGCCGAGCTCAGCTTCCTCGGTCTTATCGACCGACCCAGAGCGCAGATGATCAGCATCCCGGACATGGCCCCGCGAATCTCGCCATAAGCGAGATAGTCGCCGCCCCACGATCCCGTGTCCCACTCCATCGCGTTCCCCCGTTAACAGGCGTATCTCGCCATTAATGGAGGATCCCACCATTCGCGCAGACACGGCTCCAAGGACGTAACGGCCGGTGTAAATCTCACGGCCGCCAGTCCATGGCTGCCACTATATAAACCCCCTCGACGACTCAGGCAAGGCAATTATTACCCAATAAGCCGCTACTCTACCCAAATAGCTCGACTAACTTGATCGTCGGAGGGTCCACGGTGGTACAACCATCCCGGGACTTCCTTGTAGGTAGCTCGGTTTCATTCCAAATCAAGCCCACTGAAATCCGCACGCTTCAAGAGGCAACCCTCAAATCCAATCTCAGTCATCCATCAACGCTTGCTACAGATCAACGGAAGATAACATCTGAAGAAGATCCAGACCTCCATCAGGAAGTTTCAAAGATCCTCTCAACTAATTAGAGGTTTAAAAGCATGTGACTCAACTGCAATCACAAAACAGTCTCTACTCTTTTGTCATGAAAATCCCATAGCTCTAACAAACAAGATCCTATCCTCATCACTTGAGGTCATCAAAAACTTCCAACCTCAACTTAACTCAGTTGAAATTTCTAACTATGACCTACCATTATAAAAACTTAATACTTATAGACTTGGATTTTATGTTTTTCCAAGACTAAGAGACTGAGACCAAGCCCTGGCATGACATAATAAACTTAAAGTATAATTAAACTTTTGTTAGTCACAATCAACTAACTAAAAGGAACCATACTCTTATTATAAATAGCAGCCAAGCTCTTGAGTTGCTTGAGAGAAGCTATAATGGGAACTGAAGTCTTCTTTGTGTTCATGAACTACGATCCCGAGTATGAGCGCCTTCTCAAAGACCGGTAATATATTTAATTTATTCTCGTTATGTCTGTTCATACTCTAACAATGCAGAGAAATGATGAACATACTTTAATAGATCAACGAAAGGAGCACAGCAGCTTGATTTGTATCTGAGCAACAAGCATGACCAGTTGCTCGCGAAGATGCTACGACCAACAACCTATAAGAAGAGATCTTCGTTAGCTATCGTGGATGGATTTGCAGTCGAAATAACTCAAGAACAGGTATTTCTTTTTTCCTTTTTTTGTTGTTGCATGGAGCCTTATGCTTTGCATTAAAACTGAGAAAATAATGTAAAACAGGCAGCTGTGCTTCGATCGGCAAAGGAAGTGAGGCTAGTAGAGAAGAACCAGGAGCTCGCTTGATGATTCAGAGCCTTTATTGTTAAGTTTGTGTCTTCATAATATGGTGAAATTAGTGTTGGGAGATTGTGTAAATTTGTAATCCCTATGAATATTAGTGAGATTTTTATTGCACGAAAAGTTGAGCTTAGCCTTCAGTTTCAAATTTTCTGGTTACATATGATTTCTTTTTTGTTTTACTGCGTCAACATCAAAAAATTGACTTGTGGCAGATTTGTTAAACACTAGTAGGCTCTGACTTAAATTGTTTTTAGTTATCAATACAAAAAATATAATATAGCTTCAGTTCTTGCATAGTTGTTTCCTCCCCTGAGTTAGTATTGTAAGATAAAATTCAGAAGCTGGCAGTGTATTTGAATCAACTAAAAGTACTATATTTTCAGTAATAAGAAATATCCAATAAATTCATGCACCCTGTTCTTACAAAAGTAACAGAGAAACAAAATGCAAACATTAGCATTTTATACCTACAATACTTTGTAGGAGAAGCTCTTAGATTTAAAGCTGGTTCCATTATTTCGTATATTGATTGAAAAAATTCCTACAAAATAAGTTCCGAAACCGAAATCTTTACATCCCTTAGCTTCACTAACAGGAAAAATTCTTTACATTGCTATTTCTGCTGTATATATTCTGAACCTTGAAGAAATCACATTTCTACTGTAACACACACTATTTCTCATTGACACCTTACAATGTTACATAAGTAAACAATAATTCATATTATACTTTGTGGTGTCGTCACCGCCTCGTGTTTTTTTTCCTGAGTTTACAAAGCATTTGTAACTACCACTGAATCCATTCATTTTGTGGTACCATATGCTTTTGTCTTGTGCCATGCTAACTCAGAAGCGCCTTTTCGCTGATCATGCAGTCCAAATATGTAGAGAAAGATAACCTGTGCCTTGTATACACCACTCTCTGAGGGGGTCTTTGTCTCTCTCATATGATATGAGGCAAATGCAACATAATCCAAAGCGAACACTGAAATGGGGGTGCCCCACAATTCTGCCCATGAATTCGGATGGATGCAATAAAACAAACCTTGTTCTGCTAAAATACTGCAAGCTACTGAGGTTTTTCTTTGGGTCCAATATGATGTTTAATTTCTCTTCTGGAATTGAGTTGCCCCCACTTCTGGACATTGGGCATTATCTAGCGACTGTTGGATGCCTGTCTGCATGAATGAAATAAATAAATTCATTCTGCGACATGAAGGGTGATTTCAAAGATATTGAACTACAAATCAGAGTTCAAATCATAAAGATTATGTTCAATCACGAAGCACATACCAGTCTCGTGTCATGCATTAACGAGCTTAGACCATT
Source organism: Agapanthus africanus (assembly GCA_030015575.1). NCBI lineage: Eukaryota > Viridiplantae > Streptophyta > Magnoliopsida > Asparagales > Amaryllidaceae > Agapanthus > Agapanthus africanus. Next base: position 418,036,671 of record JASDDO010000016.1, read on the forward strand.
TTTCTCCATATCTTCTTCGATTTGCCCATTTGAACAAAACCCACAAACTAAAGTTGTATAAGTAACGACATCCGAAGCCAAACGCTTTTGCGCCGTATCATCAAAAATCCTATTTGCTTCAACCATCTTCCGCTCCTTACAAAACCCACTTACAAAAACCTGTATATGTCGCTGAATTAGTCCCCTGTTTCACCTTACTAACAGAAAGAATTTGCGGCAATTTCATCCTGCCCTCGTTACACAACCATATGCAATTATATAGTCAGAACCATTTTCTTCCCTTGTCTCAATCAAAACCCAAACGCATCAGATATCAAGCCTTTGTTGTTGTACCATTTGATTAGTGTCTTGACAGAAACAACATTTGGCGATATGGACCACTTACTCATTTCATCGAAAATTTTGAGTGCAAGATTAAGTTGAAATTGCAACTTTCTTGTTATTAAAAAGAAACTAGGCAAATGTAGCAGTAATAATTGCACAGAAACTAATGCATGCCCTGCGGCAAAATATCATATAAAGCTGTTGACACTATGGCACATCATTAATTTATAGTAAAGTGCCCTTTTTCATTTCAACAATATATATGAGTAACATCTAACTATCTTATCTCAAAAAAACAACAAACATCTAATTATCAATTTAACATGTACAAAAATATATGATGCAATATGCGAAACAATTGCCATCTAACAATATTTACTTGCAACAAATACTGCACGCAATAAATGCTGCATTTTCCTCTTTGGAAATGGCGCAACTTTCAATTTATTTGATTTATGACCGTCTGTACTGCGGATTAAGAACCTGCAACTATACAAACTTTTATATACAAAAGCCATAGCTTAAGAACCACAAAAGAAATATAATCTCTCACTATGTTCATGAAGTCATACATCAATCACTCAATGGTTGAACTAGTAATCAAAATGCCGTTAAGGCTTGCAACTATGTCATATGCAGTGGGCCTTGCCTCAGGCGAATCATGGGTACTAGCCAAGGCAACTTCAAGCACTAGGCAAGCTTGAATCTTTTCTTTCCCTTCCACAAAATACTCAAAGAAATGGCAAGACCCTTCCCTTATTTCTTCAATCCTTTCCTCGATACAGTGTTTTTGATGAGGCGCCCTCGCACCTCCAAGCACTTCCAGCATCATCACTCCGAAGTTGAACACATCTTGCTTCTGAGACAATTTCTTCTTACCTGTGAAATTGAAAATATATTTTAGGTTATAGAAAAGATCCAAAGCCTTTTGCTTATGCAATTTCAAAATATGCATGATGGGTAATATTATGTTGTTGTTGTTGTGAACTACGTGGAAATACGTTATGTTTCACTTTCCACTTTATTTGGACATGGGTGAAACTAAAAGCAAATCTATCATCTTTCTCCCGTTATTACTTATTTCAGTCTTTCTAAATTTTGGACGAACAGTTATTTAGGATTATGACATCACATTCTCTTTCCATAGTTTTCTTATTTCCTTAGCAATAACTTTAAGTTTAAGATGCATGAATTTTAATTAAGTTGGACTGCTTGAGGACTGGTGATGTACTCGATGTATGTTTCGATATGTCCTGTTAAAGGAACGTGGTGATTGCAACCGTTTTATATCCAGAAAAAGAAAAAGGGAAAACCCCCTTAGAATTGGTGAAATTGGAGATGCAAATGCAACAAATGTTGCGACTTTGAGAAATAAGATCATGGCAATTATCAAGGGGTAGCACCGAGCTTACAATAAGCCATCTTAGCAAATTTACAGCAAATGTTGCATTTCTTCCTGTTTTTGGTTCAACCAAACACAAAAATTTGTTTGGATTAGAAAATTGAACAATATATGAAAACATCCAAACATTAGTTAGTGTCTTTTTGATTGCTAAAAATGCTGCATTGCAACATATGTTGCATGCATCAAGATGTTGCATTTCCTATAGTTGCAAACCAAACAGCCTCTTAATTTTGTTACTGTCTCTATAATGAGACAGGGGGATTCCTTTTGATCCATCATATTTCATCAGAAAAGAGGCAAAAGGAAATAGGAAAATCATTACCGCACTCATATTCTGAACTGGTAGGCAAAGGCTTCACCGAACGGGAAACATTAGGGATCTCAACACGACGAGCAATCTGTGCAAAGCCATAGTCAGAGAGCCTAGCAGAAAAGTTGGTGGTGATAAAGACGTTGGAGGGTTTGATGTTTCCGTGGATGTTGGTACGAAAGCGCTTGTCATCAGTTGCAGTAGGTTGAGAATGAATGTAAGCTATCGCTCTCGCAACATGGAGGATTATCATTGCCCTAGTCCGCCAATTTAGTGGGGTGTGTCCTCGGTCTCTTGCTCCTACATCAAAAAATTAATATGACATAAAAAAAATTATGGGGTGAATCTTTACAACAAATTTGAATATCATGATACTTGTCTTGAACCTACTAAGTGAACAGCAAATAATTAGGCCAAAAAAATTAATCATATAAATTAACAAGAAGTTTCACAAAAATCAAAACCGCCAACCTTTAATGAAAGCAACTGTTTTACATGAAAAGAATGACCAATTGTTTTGTTTGGATCGAGTATTTTGCCGTTCATTTGAGAAAAAGAGCATAAAATGAATAATAGTAGATAATACAACTAATTGGAAGATCGACAAACCGAAATCCATTATCCAAACCCATACAAATTTCACGTCAAGCTATACATGTATACTAACAGAATGTCCATTGGTACCATGTACAAGAATGCATCCCCCCCCCCCCCCCCGCACCTCTCTCCCTCCATGAAAACATTCTCCAGGTTTATGAACAAGTGGTTCCCTAGATATAGTTTTGTAAGATTTGAGGAACTCCTTATAATTTAGCCATGTGCATGGAACCATTAAAGGATTTGAATGAATAAAGCGGATATATAAATGAATAAATCTTAGCCATTTTTTTACGTTGCATAAATCACCTTTATCTGACAACTTGCGTAAAATATAGCCAATCTCTATGAAATAAAGCCCAAAGAAAATGAACTAAGGAGACGGCCTTTAACCAAGAGGAATAGAAGAAGATGAATCATATAGCTGGGACCAAAAATTTGGGATGAATCGTTCTATGTATGCATGAACCTTTGTACATAATATATTATCCATCAAAAAGGTAACAAAGGATAACAGCTAGTCCTTAAAACTTTTATCAATCTTACACAGTATCGGTCTGTCTCTATATCCAATCAAATTTGATTAGAATATTTATCATAACAAAAACAATCATGAACTCTGATAAATTTATACCTGTAAGAAGATCTGCGAGGCTTCCCATGGGGTAGTAGTTACATAGAACAAGCTTAGTCCTCTTCGCGTAGAGATAAGCTCGAACAGGGACCAAGTACTCACACTTCGAGCACATAGCAGCCACTCTCTCAACCATCTTCCCAAAATCAATCTTACCAACTTTCACTTTCCTAAACCTCTTCGCACTATACGTCGATCCATCAACAATCACAACTTTCTCGGTTATCCCAAAACTGCTCATCCCAAGCACTTGCACTGACGATCGAAGCACATCTCTTATACCGAGATTTATTCCACTGCAGACTCCACCACAGAATGTAAGTGAAAGATCTCCTCCAAATCCACACCAACCTTCTTCTTCTTCATTGGAATAATGAAGGGAGTAGAAGGATTGAGCATTGCTGCTATTGTAGTTGCTGCTGCTGTTGATGTTGTAGTTGTTTTCTTTCTTTATGTGTAATGGGCTTGTGGTCCATCGCCAGTGTCGCTGCCTCCTCTTCCCTTCAACGGCTCTTGATAGCATAGTTCTATAAGTTAGAAGGTTGCACTTCTCCTATGAGAAGGGAAGGAAATGATGTGTTAAGGTGATGAATATAAAAGTCTAGGAAAAGATAAAGGCTAAATTACAGGAAACCACTCTCAGTTTTACATTATTCTAGGTTGCCTGCCTCTTTTTTATTTTATTTTAAAGAATTTTCACTTTGCTCCCTTATCCTGCAATTTAGCCAAAAAATAAATATGTGCTTCAACCAATACAAAATTAGAAACTACTGGGTGGCATTTAGTGTAAGCTTATGGATTCAGAAAGATCCAAGAAAAGAATCATAAGATATAGCAGGGATTCTTAATTTTTATTTTCTTTATTAATTTAATACTAATTTAGAATCTGCCCTAGGCTCGGAGAAACCAAGAATTAACCAATATGATAATAAATAATATTTCTTAATAGATTCAAGTTTACATCATGGACAGATTCTTAACAGCTTTCAACAATGTAGTTTAAGCTAGCTGGCTGTATAAGTTAAACACAATAAGGTGTTGATGTCCAAAGCTTGCATAATTTCTTATTCAGTCGAGCCATTCATAGATGCTGGGCATTCCTAAGAATGCTAAAAATATCAATTACTTATATGTCGACGCAGTCAGAATCACCAAAAAATGTTTTAATTGCATCTCAAGTAAAAAGATTTAGAATGATTGGTGTCTGCCTAAGTTACCAGTTAACACAATACGAAAGCACAATAATCTAATAATTTCAAATAGCTAATGCTCCCTGTAAATCCTATGCCCTCTGATAAACCTGTTACTACTCTTCTCAGCCATTGGCCACTAGTACCTTTCTGTGATACAAATAAAAGAAATAAAAAAATTTACTATGTCTAACCTCTTCGTCGATAGTTTAATTGCTTGAGTGGATGATGCGTCATTACGAAAATGACTTGAAACTTAGGTGTGAACACAAACCAAAAACTCTTCCTCTATAATTTGTTTTATTAAAAAGTTCAAGGCATATTATTGGGCCACATGCATTAGTTATGCAAGGAAGAAGAACAGCAGCTCTTACGTAAGAATCTAAACCGGGGGGAAAAACTATAGTCTATAGGGTCCGTCTACGAAGTCAGAACACACAATACAATTTTACCCTCGTGGTAAATTGATGCATACAAATTTTATTGTATTTGGTTAAAGCATTCTTTTACAAGAAATTTTATTGGTTAAGAACAAACCAAATAGGATTATCTTATGAAACAGATGACAGAGTTAGTCAACAGTAAGAAGTTCATATGAAAAGCTCTGTAAAGTAGGAGGCAGCATGTTGAAATTCACAATGAATGGGGTGGTATTGAGAAAGTTGGATCGTGTTAAAACATAAAATATATATCTCAACGTTGGTATAACTTTGGGGATTTGGTGCAGTGGCAGATATATTAAGCTTAGAAGTTAATCTGATAAGTTCTGATATAACCATATTAGCTATCTTTGTTACAGCAGGAATAGGCCAAGACATAATTCTAATGTAGAATAAATCTGACCTTCCAATCACATTACATTAGGGCATACTCTTAACAGAAAGAGAAGGGGTTTTGTAACCCATCTAGTTTTTTTTGTAGAATAAACGGTTGGGCAGCGCCCCCAGCACATATATTTATCTCATTATTTTTACAGTTCATATGCGGGCATATATTCAGCGTATGTGTCTATATGCTGACAACAACTACTTTGTCCTTCCTTATTTACTTCCAATGAAGCACAGACGCGCGGATACGGATACGGGCTCGGACATGGAGACAGGACACAACAAGTTTGTAAAAAGGAGACCGGGACACGGTTATATTTTTTATCTATATATTGTAAACAAAATATAGTAAACTATAATTAGAAATATGTATTAATATAACCTTAAAAGTATAATAAAATAAAACTCCAAAACCATAAGGTTATTTAAAGCACAAACAAATACATATATAAACTAAAAGTAAAAGACATAAGAATGCAATCCATAAGAGTGTAAACCAATAAAACATTAACTCTTTTTAATTGGAGCCGACTTTCTTATACTCGACATTGTCATTTGCATCAATATGGATATTTACTTTTTCAAGTTGAAGTCGTCATGAAAGAGATTCAACCCCATCCACTATCAAGAAGTGGGCATGTACTTTTTCTAATAGCCCGTCATGAAAGAGATTTAACCCCCTACACTATCTAAAAGTGTCTGGCGCATTCAATATGGGTAGACACGGCCCAAGTGTGTCCAGCGGAGTATCCAGATGTCCAATACATGATGGAGTATTAGACACGGGCACGGCAAACAAATAGAAGTGTTCGTGCTTCCTAGTTTACTTCTCAAAACAAATTCTAACAAATGCAATTTATAATTAGCATATCGTTAAAGCTCAAAAGTTTATTATAGTAGTTACAGATTCTTCAACAATAAAAAGAATGGTAAAGAAAACAAGAAAGAGTTTATCCTGAAATTTATGGAGTAGCAATATAATTCGTTTTCTTCTTTGTTAAGCCTTAATAAATGGGCATTTCTTCCCTTAAGATAACAGCTACCATATCAACTTTGTTGTGTCAATCTAAGTCTGTTCTGCTCTACTCTTGCCAAGAAATTTCTTCAGTTCCGATCCAATTTGGTCTTTCTAGTTGATACATTCATTGTTCTTTGTCACACAGATTTCCGCTATCATGTTATAATCAATAAAACTTGTTATAGCACATTAACGAATTTGAAAAGAGTTGGTAAATGTATTGGCATTTGACATAACAACTCATAGTGCTAACTGATATTACAATTTATGAGGCCAAATTTGAAAATTCAGCTTAACACATACACTTGATACTGTATCATGGATACGCATGGGGACCTACCATTCAAAACCTCAACCTATTTCGAAATTGGCTATAAAATTTCCAATACAACTCAGATGCGAGATATTCAGGTTATGTAGGCAACAAATCTGCAACAAACTATACATAGTCAAGTAGCCATGCAAACCACCATATGAAGGATAATACAATCAGCAAACCACCATAAAAACTCTGGCCATAGTTGAGGAGAAATATGGCAAGGTCCCAACATTGACGATGATTGTGATTTCTCGATGATAGTAAGAAATTGAGGTTCAACGATGTCGATAGTAGCTTCAAAAGTCTACATTTTGTAGTTTATGTATGTTTTTTCCTCTTTTCTTCGTGTATGTCCAAATTGTGTGCATTTTCAAACAATGTTGAAAGGGTCTTATCATGCTTGTCTTGCATAAGGATATTCCCACCGATATTCTTTTCGTTTTTTTTAATGATGTTTAAATAATGATAGTAGCTACTCCTAAACACATGATTTATGATTGCTAATTGACTTATGTTGTTTGGCTTTCCAAGGAGACGACGAGTTCTTACTGCTCTTGTTGCAGCCATTTTTGTTACACCATAATCTTTTTAAGGAGATGTAAGAACACGGCTTTTACAACGAATAACTCCTATATAAATAAGTTGACGGTTTCTACATGATTTAGAAGAAACTAAACAATAAGGTGACATGCAAACTGTAACATTTTAAACTGACAACTTATATTCACACATAAATATACCAACTTTGGGTCAAAATTCATGACAAACTTTAAAGAATTCCAAGAAAGAGTTAACTAAAATATAAATATAAATAAATTAATCAAAATTCTTGATAAATCAATCTTGAATTGACTAAAGGTTTTGTTTTGAGCTCTTACCAAGATCCTGTGCTCACAAATCAGAGAGAATGAGAAAGATTGCGACTTGAGATGATTCCGAAGCCCTCTCTCTCTCTCTCTCTCTCTCTCTAACCCTAGCCCCTCACTCTCTCACAACTCTCTTTCCCCTCTCCACAATCCACAATGTCCCCAACCGCCGCCGATTCCCTGTGGGGCCTACGTCATCGTCCGATGCGGCGGCGGCCGCCACGTCAGCGCGAGGACGGCGTCTCGACATGAGTGGAGAACGTTCCCATGAGGAAAAAACAACCATGCAGGGAAGTGATCAAAAAGACTTGCAAGCAGTTTGCATCATACAAGCCCATGAGTATAAACTTTTTCCTTCCAGAAGCAGTTGGCTAATGGTAACGGCATTCTAGTCGAATAATGGAGCGGATTCGGGAGTTTTGATCAATCGATTTTGATTTTTCAAAACGGGTAGGACCCGTTAAGGAATCCCTACCGGTTTTGTGGTATTTTAAATTTGGGTAAATTGTCAAAAAGCCCCCGGCCCACTTGCCAGTTGTCTTACAATTCCTGTAATTTTCGAAATTGTTGAACAGCCTACTATTCAAAATCTTTATGAAAAAACACCGGGGCTGTATTTCATTTATGCCTTATATTTCCTCAACTGCTTTGATATTGCAGACAATGAGGGTTTTGATTGGGCCCAAGGTTTTTTAACAAGAGCAAAAAGCCCATGGGATTTTACATAAGTTTGAAACGGGCCGGGTTTTTTTTTGACAATTTACCCTTTAAATTTTAAGTTTAATTGTGTGAGCGCTATAACAAAATCCGGTATCAAATGTACTAAGCCATGGTCACCCTTACAGCAAAACTCGGTTTTCTAACAATGATACGTCTAACATATCCATATCAATAGAACTTAATGGGGTTGCGGCTGTCCACCGCTCCATTAGCTATGGCCAATAATGTAAAACGGAAGGGGATGAAACCCTTATTTTAAATTGTTGCAGGCCCCATATCCTAGGGGTAGGGTCACAGGAGCGCATCCATGAGGTTGCCTCTATCCTAGCCCCATTTTTCTCATATCAATAAGCAAGCATCGCAATCATATGAAAACCAATATAATCTTGTTATGAACCATAAATATTACACTTAAAAATATTTATTCCCACACTCAAAACAAATGAGGCAAAAGTACAATCTCCTCCAACATCACAACAATAGCAGTCAACCATATTACCTATCAAAAGAAAAAGAATTTTTTTACTTTTAACTTTTAAGTACACCAATTAATTTCTCCTATCAGACCAAACATTAAGATTCTCCGTAACAGAAACCCATCTCAAATGTACAAGCTAACTCTGTACACGGTCAGGGCTCCACCCCCATTGCAGCGCCGCTAACATATGTGCACTTCCATGACTTCCTCCCCCACTTCACCCGAGCTTCACATCCCGCAAACAAATCCTCGTGAACGGCGTGTTTCTTATCCCCTCTATTGTTCCGGGCTGGTCTACGCCCATGCCCCACACTTTCTTCATAGCAACTCCATCAACCGCTTGGTAATGCATTTGCGTTATAGTTCTCATCAAGGAGGTCCCCAACGATCCTAATCCCTTTTCTCACATTGTTCTTGTTCATGATCGGTGATGACTACATTTTTTATGTAGCCAACATTTTTTATGTAGTCCCTGCGGCCGTGGCCGTCTTGATGTGGATCCCGATGCGTGTCGTAGATTTGAATGTTTTGGATGAGGATGTCTTTGATGCCGCCGGATGCTTTGGAGCCGATGGCAATGGTAGAGAAGGGGGAGGAGCCGGTAATGCGGCAGATGGTGATGCCAGAGCCGGGACATGTTGGGATAAAATCGATACACACGGAACGATACTCGCGACAAACCAAATCACGCAACAACAACCACGCAATTAATCAACGAAAAGTAAATAAATAAGTGCGAGAATAAAATAAGAAACACAAATCAGAGAGGCATAAGAATTTGTTAACGGGGTTCACCTACCGTATGGCTAGTTCCGACAGAGCGGAATCTGCAAACGTCTACTAATTCCATGAATCAAAGTTTACAAGCAATCTAAGGGATTGTCTTAAATCTCTCTATCGCCACCCTCTCAATTACAATGATCTCTCGGAAAAATAAAATAGGCCAATCAATTTGGCCACTGCCAACTCTTAAAAAAAATCCCTCTGGAATTTTATTTGTAGCCGCAGCCCTTCCTCGAAAGCTCTGTTGATGCCTTGCTTGGCCGCCACCTTCTCTGCGCAGGCTCCTTTAATTGATTGGCTCAGTTCGATGTTTAATGCTGCCTCTGGAGATTAATTTATAGCCATGGGTTCTTAGAGATTAGGTGTAGGATTTTAAATTAATAGATAACTTTAAATCCTTTGCTAAAGCCAAAACCCATCGCATGTTAAAAAACAAATTTCCTCAAGCCTCACGCGACACGACACGTGTCCCTTAGCTCCAAGATCTTGTGACCACGAGAATAATTCTCTTGTGCTGCAGATGTTGCTTTTGTTCTTGGTTCATGGGCTTTCTAATGGGCCCACCCAAAAAGGGGGAGATCCGCTGCTTACTGCTCACGGAAGCATCCGACCTTAACGGATTTAAAGGTCAAGTTTTCTTAATGAAAACTTTAGTTAATTTACTAAATAGAGAATCCATAATTAAACTTATAAAAGTATTGTTTTTAAGCGTTGCCCCATAATTCAACAATCTCCATCATGAGCCAAATTTAGGAAGATTCTCCACAACATTACATTCCACCATTTGAAGATTTTTTCCGCCTTGATTCCTAATGGTAGGAGACTTCACATGATTCCGCTGTTGTTCTCTCCTCATTAAATTTTCATGGAGAGATTCACCAATCTGCAGCAGAGATTTAACTTATATCTATCTACAACCTTAGTGAACATATCCGCCGGATTCTTTTCTCCAGCGATTTTTTGCAATGTCAACTCCTCCTTTACAATTGCTATACGAATGAAATGGTACCACACTTTTATGTGCTTCGTCCAAGAATGATACGCCGCGTTCTTCGTCAAATGTTCGCACTTTGGCAGTCGCTCCACAAGATATTAAAGTCTTAGTTCTTACCCAACTCTTCAAGCAACCCTTGTAACCATATCATTTCCTTGCATGTTTCCGTGATTGCCACGTACACAGCCTCTGTAGTCGACAATACCACTACCTTTTGCAATTGAGAGACCCAACTCACCGCTGTTCCCCCATCCATGAATACGTACCCCGTTGTGCTCTTTCCATTATCTCAATCTCTCGAATAGTCAGCATCAACGTACCCTTACTGTCACGACCCGAAATATTAGCTCGTGACTAGCACTTAAATCACGCAACGTCTAAAGGCGAAATCTAAACCTTTTTAAGAAAAAAAAAGAGATGGAGATTTGAAATAAAAGTATAATAAAATCATGTTTTGTCTTTTAAAAATTTGGGCAGCACCTCCTTCGTATATTTTAATCCAAAACCACAAATACATGATAATAGAAAAGGCATTCCCAAACGGGAGCTAGCTCTTCACCAACAGGCGGATTCATAACCACGCAAGTCATAAACAAGTATACGACGCCCAACGGCGAAGATCAACACAAGGAAATAATATAAAGCAAGACATCAAACCTACCAAGCGAACATAAAACCCATCGCTCTAAGTCTCGCAACCACAAATCTTTTTAAGTCTTCTACATATACAATTACTAGTTTCTGATTTGATAGAGTTTAACTAGATACAACAAGAATAAAAATACAAGAGGGGTACGATCCAACATGTACCACCTACCAAAAGCAAATCACCCGAAAGCAGCTGTGTGCCAGCGATACCACTACTGATCCGTGCGGTCAACCTGCAAGGACTGTGGCACAACGGGGGTGAGTTGCTAACTCGTGAGTAGAAAACATCATCAGGTAGAAATCGAAATAAACAACGATTTCTGGGTCAACTATATAATAAAGGTAATACTATGAAATCTAGGGTGATCGTATCTGCATATGTGCCAACACATAATCAATGCCTATCAGCAAGTGGATCTCATCCAACAATATAAAATCAATGCTAGTATGGATGTGGATCTCGTCCACGTGTGAACCAATGACACAACAACATCATGCATGTAAATAACATAAAGCATATGCATGTAAAAATTTGAAGATATCAAAGAATGTGTGTCCATCAATGACACATCAAATTATGGAAGCTGGGTGTCCAACATCGACACTCGAAATATCATGAAACCCGTGTCCAGCATCGACACGTAAATCCTCATATCTCAGGCGCCGTCACCACGACTGGACTTGATGTCATGTCCGTACATCACTTCGGTCGGTATCTCCACGATAACCGCCGAGTCCAAATACTATCACCGGTAGGTACTAGCCCGCCAGCCAGGCTCATCATCTATACCACGAAAATCATCTCTTGCTCCGGGGAACCATACCGGGTTCACCATGTACCCGCAGACGGTGCCTATCCACTTCTCGAATAGGGGATCTAACACAAGTCTCAGAACCGAGAAAACTCATGGTGGACGCACTGAAATATCATATCAAGAGAAACCGGGTTTTCAAGCAATATATAATTTCTTAAAATACCCTCACGGTTCTCAAATCCATAAATCACAAGAAATCCATATCTCAATGCGTAAATCCATGAAAAACTGATGTATGCAATATAAAACAGCAATATGAGCATAATAAGGGAAAACCGCTCTTTAAATGAATCCAGTTTTAAAATATATCATGCGGTTCAGGCGCCGTCACCAGGACTGGCCCTCATATCCGTATATCTCATGCAACGTGGAACAGTGATATGAACATAGCAAGTATATCATGGCAAGATGTAGCAATTCTACTGTGTAGTGACATAGCAATTATCGATGATGAAGGTGTGTGAGTCGGTCAATCTGTGTAAGTGTAACATACGCATCATCGATAATGGTATAGGTGTACTAGCACATGTATATGAAATGCAATGAGAATAACATGAACGTAGCATAAGTACATCGTCAGCTAAATGCTATAAGGTATACGTGTCTACAATATATCCGAGTCGGTGAATCTATCAATCAGCATCCAGCCTCACAACATCACGTACGGTATAATCCATCGTACGACATCCTCTAATCAAGGGTATGGATCAAACAACAGGTAAAACTCATCACATACGGTAATCCATCGTACGCGACATTAAATAATTAGGAATTCTATCAACCTATACAACAACGCAGGTACGGATCTAAGTCTCGTACGGCATACCACTCATTATACACATCATTATCCATATATATACCTATCTCTCAGGTCACGTCTGTATCAATCTCGTATCAAGGGACCGACAAAGGTATCGGCAATCTCATATCGACTCGCATCCATATAACGACATACCACACTAAGTCATTATATCATATCGTATACTCGTTCATCACATTAATATCTTGCATCACATTATATAACGTCATACTTGATCTCTTTCAATTTGCACCTATCATGACTCACTTCTCATTTCATATTATCGTTGGTGAATCCTATAATCAAGTCCGTCGCATATCATTTATCAGGATATAATAATCAAACGATCTTTCATAGCAATGTTTGCGGGGGTGCTTTATGCCATCCACCCGACTTCCCCCGTAGATATAAACATACTCACCTGCTAAACTCCTCGCTTAGCCATAGTCGATGTGTTTCGTCGTCTCGGAATCCGCGCGAATGTACCTATAATCAATATGAAATCACAAAGCTATTAGCATCAAGTTCCAAAATTCAAATACGGCACGTGGTGCGCTCATAAGTTAGAACATATAGCATACGCATGCAAAATAATCAAACACCCTTGTCGTTGACGTACAAACATTATCAAATCTCAAAACCAAGAAATCCCAATACCGGAAAATATAGCCAAAATCCTAACTAGGATCGCTATTCATGAAAACCGCCAAGCCTAAAACCCCAATCGTACCAATAACCCTATACTAGTAAACTGTAAAGTGGTTTAAGAAATTATACCGATCGATTCGTGTCCTTCGGTCTTAAATCTCAGTTTTTAGTATGTTGCAGCTGCCTCGACGAAGTTCACTCTCTGGTCAAGCTCGTCAAAGAGGACGCACGTCGAGAATTCTTTATACGGGCTCCCGCCTCAAAACCGAGGCAACTCGGATATCCAGTTTGCTAGCCTAGATGCCCAAGATGAAATAGAGATAGTGTGTGAATATTTTGTCTCAAGGCACCCAATGATTTGGGTGAAGGTAAATGAAGTTGCCATGGATGGAAATTGTAAGCAAAGGATTTTACTTTGCTTGGAGAAAAGAGAATGAGCTTGCAAAAAAAATGGGCTCGGCCAAAACTTGGTGCTCACTGGGAATTTCTTTTTGTGGGTGAGGGTAAGGAATATATGTAGTGAGTGTAAGGAATATATGTGTTTAATTAACACAACAATAATAAAAGCCCTCTCCAACCAACAGCCACCGCAAAAACACCCCCACCAAAAAATCCTCCACACAAACAAGAAGCCGTTAATGCAAAAGACAACTCATAAGGTCAGCAGCCCATCCCTCAAGCCATCACTCCAAAAATGAAATATCCTAACCATTGACAAAACAATTAAAGCCAAGTGGACACCTCATCAAAAAAAACCATGCTGCCCACTCATTTCGAAATGGCCATGCCCAATAAAAATTCTCACGGAATTTTGCTAAGGAAATGGGCCAAAAAAAAAACTCACAATATCACAATAATTATATTTTATATATATATTTTTGAAATGTTACAATCTTCCCCCCTTAAATAAATTCGGTCCCCGAATTTAAATTTAAATCCTCAAGTGCTAAACATTTCAATAATCAGCTCAAATTAACGGGGCTCCGAAATCACGGAGGATACAGAAATACCACAGCGCACCCTGTGCGCCGGAAAATGAGTACGAAACTCAAAACTGTACTCCGTCAAGCGTCACACAAATCATCGGACTTGCACGCATATCATCGGAGTTACAATGGATATACAGATCTCGAAATCCACTATTGAAATCCAACATACACTAATCAAATACTATAATATGTATATAGTACACATCCTTTTTGAAAATCTCCAACAACTGCATAAAATATATGCAGAACCTTTTCTAAATTTCCGTGTGATGCGTAACTCACGGCGTAAGTGACGGACGCTCATTTGTAAAGTAATAATATACTTTCATATATGTTTTGCTCAAATATACGTTCCGTCTATTTTTTTGAAATATCCCAAAAGGTTTTTCTTTTGTAAACGTTCGTGTCGCTCGCGGACACGTAAAATAGCGAGACTATAGCTCCTTTTTGAAAACCTCTTAGTAAACTTTTTATGCATACAAAGTACTGATTGAATGGTTTAGCGTGCTTGCGCTTTCTAAAAGATAGATCAAAAATATTTGTAGCCGCAATCAAGAACGGCGTCGCTTTGCAGCTAGCCGGTGAGTACGGGTCGGTCCACAGGGATGTTGTGAATTTCCTATTCGCTCAAACGAGTTAATTCCGATGGTAGCCGGATTGATTATTAAATCTAAAAACTGAATTAATTTATATCTAAATCTTGCTAGGGTTAGGTCTAGGTTAAGTTTGGAAAGTCAATAAATCTCACCGCTTTCTATACCCATATGAAGATCTAATTAGGTGTTATGGTAAATATTAATAAAAGGGATTAGGATGATTGGGAAGATTGTTCTTCCTCTAGATCCTTGTCCTTCCTTTCTTAATTTTTACCCTAACCTCCATGGAAAACCTTAAAATCCGGGCCTTTAGACTACGGTATCACCGCTACCTCGTGGGTAGAGTGCCGTAGGGAGCGGAATAAGAAGGTATGCATGGAATTCTATGAAAATATATGACGGGCAAGAAAGGGGATGAGAGATTTTCGTCTCTCAAACCTTCCCCAGATCTAACCCTAACAAGCGAGGAGACTACTCACTCATTAGGGAATTAAAATACATTTATCTAGGGCAGAGAATAAAAATTACCTAGGGCAAGAATTGAAATCTAAACTAGAGCAATTAAATAAATCTACTTACTTTACAGATGGCTCTCTCCAAACATTTACGCAGGGTTGTCAGATCTGAATAGATGATATGAAAAGAGGCATCGATGCTCTCCAAAAGAATTCTAAATTTTATTATTAAAAAGAGGCATAGGGAGGCATGAAAAGAATACAATGATTTGGGCTTCTATTTATAGGAGATAGAAACCCTAGGTTACAATTGATTTGCATGTCTACATTTACCAAAACATCCTTAGGAAGACCCAGTCAAAGTAGACTTCAAGCTTTGGTAAAATTTTATGTCTATTTAAAAGAAAGTATTGGGCCTTGGATCTTTGGGCTTCCTTATTATTTGGTTCTTTATTAAAATAGTTTCTATGTTTCTTCCAGATCTCCAGTGAATAATTGCGGTGGACTTTTAACCGTTCGCTTTGTAATCTTGGACCTTGCATTGCCTTGTACTTTATGAATTTTATCTTTGATATAGGCTTGATCAAGAGTCTTCTGTTTGTTGGTCAAAGTCCACTTTTTCATCGTTTTCACTGTTTTCTGTCTAAGAACCTGTAACCTGTAACATGTAGCAGACATGCGTCAAAAGCACCTGTTTATTTGTAAAAAGAATAAGAATGGGGAATATAATAATACAATATTATGATATGAACAAATACCTCCAAACTTATCTTTTGCTCGTCCTCGAGCAAACTTACTTTTATTCACTAAAATCCTAATCACACTTTCGCAGGGAAACGCGATTGCACTGAGCACGTGCAACAAGCCGTTAAACCTCTAGGTGTCCCTAGTAGGAGGAGTGTTGTCTCCTGAGGGTTTTCAGCGGATACTACCCACAAAATCCTATCAATTTGGTTTTTCGACTTTTGTTCTCTGATCAGGTTTTCTAATAAGGAATTCTATTATCGTTGACCCGCAAATTATCCACCCATATTTTTCACACTTCCTCATTATTTAACTTAAGATTATATATATCCTATAGACTACTTAGCTTTCAGCATTTCTTAAGTTTTCCTTCTAGGGTTCCATCTCCACTTAGGAATTTCTATCAACTCTAATAAAGATACAAGTTCTATTCTTCATTCCTTTCTCTTATCTAAACTCTAATCACATATCCCCACGTGTGTGTAAATATCACCCCTACACTTGGAAATTCAAATCAAGCAATCGTACTCTCGTTTATTGTCCAAAGCACTTATTAATTGGTGAATTTTCGCTTTCACATTCTTCATGCGACCGTTAATACTTCTTGAGGTACCAACAACCGATTACAAGATGCGTTAGCGTTTTAAAGCGTACTTCCTAGTTTTGCAACACCCAAGGCTTTTAGCAGTGGCTCCCAAACCAGTTGGTCTAAGGCACTAGGTGATGAAGCACCCTCGCTAAATATTTTTCTATTTTTACAGCCTTAAGTAATCACAAAAACCAGTGTCCATTTTTTTTTCTTTATTCATTTTTTTTCTCTTTTTATTTTCATTGTGCTAAGGACTTTAGACAAGAGTATTTCAAGATCTCTTCTACTAATCCAAGTTTCAAGGTGCGTGATTGTGCATTTTGTAGGGTATATGTTTTCAGAATCTAGACTTAAGCTAGGAACTATTTTTCAAACTTATACTCTAATAAGAACATCAATACTCTTCCTTTGTTTCGACTTAGCCCAAAAATTAAACTCAAAATTTGCCTATTTCTAAATAAACTACAAAGACATATACTTTCTACCGTTAAACTTTAAGGAAGGTTATTTTTAGGGTTTTTAATTTACCAAGTCAAAGATCTAGTTGTTCCTAACTAGTTAACCTATCTGTCAAACTCTAGTCAAATAAGCCAAAATTGAATACAATAATTTTTATAATTTTTTGAAAATTTTCAATTTTTATGGATTTTCAAATAAGTATGCAAATGCAAAAATATGTACAAATAAATGCGAAGGAAGATTTATGGGTTTTCAAATAAGTATGCAAATGTAAAAATATGTACAAATGAATGCGAAGGAAGAAGACGTACCAAGCATACCCCCAAACTTGAACTTGACAGTGTCCTCACTGTCATGCTAAACCAAGAGGGTCAAAATACCGATACTCCCCTGTTTATTTAAAAAAAAAAATTATTTATATTTTTAATGTTTTGAAATTTTTTTTTTTATAGAAAAGAAAACAAAAAATATATACATATATACAAAGATTCCTCCAAACTTAAGCTTGGCCTTACACAAGCCAAAGGTTAGCACCAACCATTCAAAAATCTTATCGTGGTAATGGTCTAGTTGGTGAAAGAATGGAGTAGAAAGAAAAGAGATGAGAAACACATGAGACCGAATGGGAAGAAGAGAATATGGTCTCGGTGGGGGAGAAGAATGGCGGAAAGAAGAAAGAAGTGGGGTACGATCTTGAGGGTGTAAAGCGAGTGAATAAATTAGCGCAATTTGTGATGACCGATGTGTTAAAAGCGATTGCGCTAACCTATCAACCCGTCGAGAAATGGGGTCAAATCCCTCAAGATTCGCAAGAAAACATGGGTACGCCGAACTTGGTATTTGAGATGAAAGCGTAACGATCACTTGCACGGTCGGAACAATAGGAAGGACGAAAGGGAGTGAATTAGGGATAGTCTTATTCTCACCGTAGTAAACTGTGTCGAACTGGAAAGATTCCATCAATGGTTCGAAACGACTGTAAGCAACCGAGTCTGATGGATTAACTAACTCATCTGAAAATGCAAAGGACTCAAACTCGGACGGTGAGACTTCAACATCGTCCGAAAAAGTGAAACACTCGTACGTGTCATCGGCTGTGAGAACTGTGTCAGATTCAAAGGAAAAGTTTTCAAGCTCACAGTCGTCAAGCGTGAAATGAGGTGTGGTCGGAACGATGGAAAAGAGGGAAGGTGATTTAGGTAAAGGTTCAAGAGGATGAATTGGAAAATCCGACACATCAAAGAAAAATGGTTCAATCTCAATATGATCCTCACTACTCTCCTCAATATTATCCTCATAATTCTCCTCAATATTCAACTCATCCATGCCATTATCATCAAAATCAAGACGCATATGAGATTCGGGAGAAACATTTAATAACTCGGGATGATGATTTGAACATAAAATTTCAATTAAATCGACAGGGTCATCATCCGAAATATTCCCGGCGTCTATATCCTCAATCAAGTGAAAGTCAATTTCTTTAGACACCTCCTCAAAAGCATGGATGTTTATCAATGTAGGTTCTAGAGTGGAAGTGTAAAGGTCAAAAGGATTAGGTGCGGTTTCACTCAAAAGGGGTTCCTCACAATCTGGCAAAACAAACACTACAAAATCACACAACTCATTTTTATTTTCAACAGGTGAACTATTTAGGGCAATCGATGGAAAACAGGAGTTGTGGGCTTCAATTGGGTAAGGGTAGGTTTGATTTGAAAATCCTCTCTCATTCTCACTCTGTCCAACTGCCGCCTCATACATTGAAAAATTTGGAGCTAGCGGAAAACTAGCTACCGGTTCAGCAGGTTGCATAAGGGTGGCCACGGACGCTTCCACATTCCTAACCATTTTGTTTGTTGCTGCGATATACGCCTCCAACGCCTCTTCCAAACTAGACTTTGGTGGTAAAGGGGTTTCGGCAAAAGATTCGAAATTGTTTGGATATGTGAAACTCCCAAAATGCTGTGTAGAAGCAGTGTCTAGTGAAGGTGGGAAGGTCGGGTAAGACTGGTAGGAAGTGGGTGGTTGGGCAGGGGTAGGGTCAACATATGGATAAAAAGGTGAATAGTCGTGTTGATCTCTAGAACTGGATGAGTGGAGAGGGGTGAAAGATCGACTGCGAGATTGAGCAATATGCTCAGCAATGGACATCGGCTTAGGAGTGACAGAAGGACTCGAAAGAGTGGTATCAACATATGGAAGTGGTGAAGGTTGACTTGGTTGACACAAAGTGGGTTGAAAAGTCGAATTGTTTTTCCTAGACGCCTCTATTTGATCTTTCAAAGATATTTTAGGCAAGGAAGGATCGTCTTTAAATTGATCGAACAAATTGCCAAACGACGCAAAATTAGGTTCGGGATACCAAAGTTCGGCAAGTGATTTGTTATGTGGGGTACCCATGTTAGAAGAAAGGGAGAAAGAAAGAAAGTTTGTTGGTGCAAGGATTTCCGAGCGACAAAAGTTGCAAGTCTTTTTTAAAAAAAATCCTTTTTCCCTTTTCTCTTTATTTGAGACTGTTTGCAGAAAAAATTTCGATAAAGGGCTTAGACACAAATGTAATCAACCAGAAATGCACAATCAGACCTAGATCTAGGGTCACCTAGGTCAGCTAGACAGCTCCTAACTGTTCCAAAAGGCTAGAAATAGGACCTCAAACCGCCTCTTCACCGCCAATTGCGGCCAGGTAAGTGGGAAGGAACCACCACGACAGTGGGCCTAATTAAAAACCACTAGCCTAGACACCGCAAAATCAGTTAGGATAAACGGTCGATGCCTATACTAGTCCTTTTCCTATTGAGCTCGATTTCCTTAGGGCCGAGTCTAGTATTTTTTATTAATTGTGGTCGATGCAAAATGCTTTAGATGTTTTCTGGGGTCCTGAGAAAGGTGATGAAATCCCCACCCAATCTGAGTTGGTCAAAAGCCCCTTAAAATCCGATTAAAGATATGCAAAACAGTAAATCACTTGCAATCAAATCTTTTTTGTGTGAATTTCAAAGTTTGCAAGTTTTCTAATTAAAACTTTCCTTTTTTCTCTTGCTCTTTATTTGGAAAGATATTTTTAGCAAAAAAATTAAGGATATGCAAATCAGAAAAGATCACTTGCAATCAATTATTATTTTAAGCATAGCGCAACGAATCCTGCATAAGATTTGTTATTTGGAAAGGAATATTTTTAAAGCGCAAAGAAATCCTGCAGGTAAATTTACAGAAGATATATCAAGATTTGAAGAGGAGGAGAGAAAAGTCACAGAGATTTGCAATGGCGGAAATCTGCACAGGATAGATTTTTTTTTTTTTTTTACTGAACCGCAGAGCAAATCTGGCGAATTGAACCGACCAAACGGCCGCGGATCCGCCGCCGTAACCCTCCTTCGACCGCGGTTCCGCTGCGGGTTGGTCGGCTCGGAATTTTTTTTTTCTTTATAACCAGATCACCACGATTTTTCTTGTTGACTCAGTCCTCCAAATTTCTTCTGTTGTCTATTGTGATATTTCTCTATTTGTTCGGATTTGATATTTGCTGTTCTGATCTCTGTAGATTTTCAGATCCGAATTTCTTTGTAGATCCTGCAAAATATTCTCACAAGAATACCCTTTCCAAAAATAACAGAAGATATATTTTTTATATTTTTTATATTTTTCAGATTTTTATGATTTTTTTTTTAATTTTGATTAACCCGAAATCGCGAAAAGAAAATTCTACGCCATCCCCGGCAACGGCGCCATTTGATTGAATGGTTTAGCGTGCTTGCGCTTTCTAAAAGATAGATCAAAAATATTTGTAACCGCAATCAAGAACGGCGTCGCTTTGCAGCTAGCCGGTGAGTACGGGTCGGTCCACAGGGATGTTGTGAATTTCCTATTCGCTCAAACGAGTTAATTCCGATGGTAGCCGAATTGATTATTAAATCTAAAAACTGAATTAATTTATATCTAAATCTTGCTAGGGTTAGGTCTAGGTTAAGTTTGGAAAGTCAATAAATCTCACCGCTTTCTATACCCATATGAAGATCTAATTAGGTGTTATGGTAAATATTAATAAAAGGGATTAGGATGATTGGGAAGATTGTTCTTTCTCTAGATCCTTGTCCTTCCTTTCTTAATTTTTACCCAAACCTCCATGAAAAACCTTAAAATCCGGGCCTTTAGACTACGGTATCACCGCTACCTCGTGGGTAGAGTGCCGTAGGGAGCGGAATAAGAAGGTATGCATGGAGTTCTATGAAAATATATGACGGACAAGAAAGGGGATGAGAGATTTTCGTCTCTCAAACCTTCCCCAGATCTAACCCTAACAAGCGAGGAGACTACTCACTCATTAGGGAATTAAAATACATTTATCTAGGGCAGAGAATAAAAATTACCTAGGGCAAGAATTGAAATCTAAACTAGAGCAATTAAATAAATCTACTTACTTTACAGATGGCTCTCTCCAAACATTTACGTAGGGTTGTCAGATCTGAATAGATGATATGAAAAGAGGTATCGATGCTCTCCAAAAGAATTCTAAATTTTATTATTAAAATGAGGCATAGGGAGGCATGAAAAGAATACAATGATTTGAGCTTCTATTTATAGGAGATAGAAACCCTAGGTTACAATTGATTTGCATGTCTACATTTACCAAAACATCCTTAGGAAGACCTAGTCAAAGTAGACTTCAAGCTTTGGTAAAATTTTATGTCTCTTTAAAAGAAAGTATTGGGCCTTGGATCTTTGGGCTTCCTTATTATTTGGTTCTTTATTAAAATAGTTTCTATGTTTCTTCCAGATCTCCAGTGAATAATTGCGGTGGACTTTTAACCGTTCGCTTTGTAATCTTGGACCTTGCATTGCCTTGTACTTTGTGAATTTTATCTTTGATATAGGCTTGATCAAGAGTCTTCTGTTTGTTGGTCAAAGTCCACTTTTTCATCGTTTTTACATCGTTTTCATTGTTTTCTGTCTAAGAATCTGTAACCTGTAACATGTAGCAGACATGCGTCAAAAGCACCTGTTTATTTGTAAAAAGAATAAGAATAGGGAATATAATAATGCAATATTATGATATGAACAAGTACTCAGGTACTGTCCTCAGATCAGTCATGTTCGGCTACTACATAATATAGTACCAATCATGAAAACAAAGGGCTCAAGAGCAAAATCAGCCTCAAAAGGCGTATCCAACAATCACGTGCGTTGGGTGCGCACGGAAATCAAATCCAAATACAGGTGCCACAATATGCACAAAAGTAAAACTAAGTGCAATGGGTATGCGCAAAAATATCTGTCCAATACAACTGGTATGCACGACAACAACAACTAGTGCATCTATAGTGCACGAAAATCTCGATCCAGTGCAACTAACATGCACGAACGAAAATCCCAAATCGAGTGCATCAGGTGTGCACAAAATTATATCACACGCCCAACGTGCGCGAAAGTCCAAAACAAGTGCATCCGTCATGCACGAATGAAATCGAAATCAAGTGCATCCCACATGCACGAATAAAATCGCGTCTAATATGCACGGATAAAATCTAAATCAAGGGCATGCAACATGCACGAGTAAAATCTCACTCAAGCGCATCCGATGCGCACAAAAATCCAAATCCAAGTGCCTAATATGCGCAAAAATTCAACCCAAGCGCGTTGGGTTCGTAAAATGCGTCTAGTGCAGTAGCCTGCACGAAAACGAACATCAAGTACACACGCGCATAAAACTATAAATCTGGTAAAACAAATGCTCAAAGACATAAATTGGGTGCAACCAATACATGAAATATAAATCTAATACAACCAATGCATGAAATACCCACCTGGTGCAACAAATGCACAAAATACAAACCGGGTGCATCCAGTGCACGAAATACAAATCCTGTGTATCCAGTGCACGAAATATCAAATCCTGTGCATCCAGTGCACGAAATATCAAATCCTGTGCATCGAGTGCACGAAATATCAAATCATGTGCATCCGGTGCACGAAATACAAATCATGTGCATCCAGTACACGAAATATCAAATCATGTGCATCGAGTGCACGAAATATCAAATCCTGTGCATCGAGTGCACGAAATATCAAATCCTGTGCATCCGGTGCACGAAATACAAATCCTGTGCATCCAGTACACGAAATATCAAATCATGTGCATCCAGTGCACGAAATATCAAATCCTGTGCACAACTGCACGGAAACTCATCAATAACTCAAATGCATATGAAAACTACACAGATTGTACCAAGGTATATAAAAACCATAAACATGTGCAACTGCGTGCACAAAACACGTATCAATGCACTACAAGCATACGTGAGCTATACCGAGTGCAGAAATCAAATCGAGTGCGTAACACATGCACAATATCAAATCAACCATACGAAATCCACGAAATTATAAACACGTGCAGCCAAGGTACAAAACCGATATCAAGTGCAATAAATATGCACAAATTATAAACCAACACAATGGTGTGCAAAACGTATATCAAGTGCAATAACTATGCACAAAAATGTAAATACCCAGTAGGTGTAGCCATGGTGCACGAAAACAATATCCTGTAACTGAATCATCAAAACTCAAATCCAAGCGATATAAGCGTGATACTCAGATCACAACGCAAACCACAACAAATGACAATGAGGTACACCTCTTACAATGTCGGAAAAAAAGTCGGTGCGCCCAGAACTAGAAGAGTAAGAACATCTGCTTGCCTCCTGCTCACGGTCTGGTGTTCTCTGTCTCTGGGTCCTCATTCCTCTGCAGATTACCAATATCGCAATCTATCGGCTCATCTGCCCGGTCAGGTGTGCTAACGGAAACGATTCCGCTCTGGCACTCCTCAGGTCATCTCTCGGCCAATTAGTATGATCACTCATAAAGCAGCACGTCACTGGCGTCGGCCTCTGGCCCTCTGAATACACGTGACACATCTGATCCTCTGTGCAAATCTTATTGCAGCAGTGTCCTGAAAGGAACCTGCTCAGGGTCTCTTCCGATCTTGCCTATGCCGAACTACACGGAGGCTGGTACACTTACATAATCTTTTCTCGTTCTCAGCACATCATTTCCTTAGGAACTGGTCGTATTCCAACGCTTCTGTATACACATCTGATCTCTAATCTCAACGGGGAGTAACCACAGCTCGTTAACATCTCGCACGAACCTCTTGCTCCACTCGTCTTTATTATCGTCCACTTCGACGTCACGTCATGCTATCTGCGTACTGCAAATGTTCTCGGCTACAGTCAATCCGGAATCTCTCACACAGACTTGAAATCATAAACTCGGTATCTTCATCACTCTGTAGAAGATCTCTAGCCGAACACGTCCTCGGGAACTCGCCCCAATTATCGGAGGAATACTCAATACTCATCCATTCTCGATCAACTCACAACACATCTGGGTGAAGTCCTCTATCTGAAACTGGTCAGCTTACCGATCTCATATCGGAACATCTGACAAACAACGTCATCTCTGGATCAATCTACTCTAGATCTGAGTAAGACTCTCCACACTGGAAATCTTCAACTCAACTGGGCCTGCATCGGCGCATCAAATCTGACGAATCACTTCGTCTATCAACTCAAGATAGACTAGCTATCACCTGTCGCATCTCTGCCTGGAAGCTCCAGCGATCTCAGCTCGTAAGCTCTGGAAGCGACATCACATCAATCTCAGTAACAGTTGGGTCATCTGTTTGCACGGTAGATAACATCACAATCTCTGAGATATGCTGTACATCAACAGTCCTCTCACAATAGGCAGCCTCTGACAATGGCCCGATCATCCGGTACAAAACCGCACACTCGTCTCAAACGAGAGGTCACAACATAACACTACATCGATACATTCCCATGGCAACAGAAAACACGATGGCCAGTTCTCGTCCACGACGAGCTCGTCCTGACCGCATCACTAGCATCAGCTCAAACTGCGCTCAAACCATGGCAACAGGAACCTCAATCATGTATCGACGAAATAAATCAAAGGGATGAAATGAATCAACAGATCCAGAATGAATACATGATCATAAGAAGGAATGGAATCAGTGAGGGTATGATCATGGAAACGAATAGAATCAAGGATCTCAAATGGATGTATAATCAAGGGATCGAAGAGAATCACGAGTCTCAAGATATGTACATCCAAAGGTCTCTTAAGTAGAGTATCGCATCGTAAATATGCCGCGGAATATACGTACTGTACGTCATTCTACTTAAGCTACATACTCCATCAATCAGGGTCAGTTTATATAACGAAAGTTCGGGTCTAATACCCCCCTGTTCAAGTCTAAGTCCCATAAGGTCAAGCCTAGATTTTAAAAGATATTACGCCCCAGACTCCACATAGTCAAACCTAAACTCGAACAAAAGTTAAACCTAGCAGTCTGATACTAACTCTGTCACGACCCGAAATATTAGCTTGTGACCACCCCTTAAATCATGCAACGTCTAAAAGCGAAACGTAATTCAAGTAAGCTGAAACCCAGAAATCTAAACCTTTTTAAGAAATAAAAGAAGTGAAGCTTTGAAATAAAGGTATAATAAAATCATGTTTTGTCTTTTAAAAATTTGGACAGCACCTCCTTTGTATATTTTGATCCAAAACCACAAATACATGATAATAGAAAAGGCATCCCCACATGGGAGCTAGCTCTTCGCCAACCGGCGGACTCATAACCACGCAAGTCATAAACAAGTATACGACGCCCAACGGCGAAGATCAACACAAGGAAATAATGTAAAGCAAGATATCAAACCACCAAGCGAACATAAAACCCATCGCTCTAAGACTCGCAACCACAAGTCTTTCTAAGTCTTCTATATATACAATTATTAGTTTCTGATTTGATGGAGTTTAACTAGATACAACAGGAATAAAAATACAAGAGGGGTACGATCCAACATGTACCACCTACCAAAAGCAAATCACCCGAAAGCAGCTGTGTGCCAGCGATGCCGCTACTGATCCGTGCGGTCAACTTGCAAGGACTGCGGCACAACTGGGGTGAGTTGCCAACTCGTGAGTAGAAAACATCATCAGGTAGAAATCGAAATAAACAACGATTCCTAGGTCAACTATATCATAAAGGTAATACTATGATATCTAGGATGACCGTATCTGCATATGTGCCAACACATAATCAATGCCTATCAGCAAGTGGATCTCATCCAACAATATAAAATCAATGCTAGTATACATGTGGATCTCGTCCACGTGTGAACCAATGACACAACAACATCATGCACGTAAATAACATAAAGCATATGCATGTAAAAATATGAGGATATCAAAGAATGTGTGTCCATCAATGACACATCAAATCATGGAGCCTGAGTGTCCAACATCGACACTCGAAACATCATGAAACCCTTGTCCAGCATCGACACATAAATCCTCATATCTCAGGCGCCTTCACCACGACTGACCCTGATATCATGTCCATACATCACTCCGGTCGGTATCCCCACAATAACTGTCGAGTCCAAATACTATCACCGGTAGGTACTAGCCCGCCAGCCAGGCTCATCGTCTATACCACGAAAATCATCTCTTGCCCCGGGGAACCATACCGGGTTCACCATGTACCCGCAGACGGTGCCTATCCACTTCTCGAATCGGGTATCTAACACAAGTATCAGAAGCGAGAAAACTCATGGTGGACGCACTAAAATATCATATAAAGAGAAACCGGGTTTTCAAACAATACATAATTTCTTGAAATACCCTCACGGTTCTCAAATCCATAAATTACAAGAAATTCATATCTCAATGCGTAAATCCATGAAAAACTGATGTATGCAACATAAAACAGCAATATGAGCATATTAAGGGAAAACCGCTCTTTAAATGAATCCAGTTTTAAAATATATCATGCGGTTCAGGCGCCGTCACCAGGACTGGCCCTTATATCCGTATATCTCATGCAACGTGGAACAGTGATATGAACATAGCAAGTATATCATGGCATGATGTAGAAATTCTACTGTATAGTGACATAGCAATTATCGATGATGAAGGTGTGTGAGCCGGCTAATCTGTGTAAGTGTAATATACGCATCATCGATAATGGTATAGGTGTACTAGCACAGGTATATGAAATGCAATGAGAATAACATGAACGTAGCATAAGTACATCGTCAGCTAAATGCTATAAGGTATACGTGTCTACAATATATCCGAGTCGGTGAATCTATCAATCGGCATCCAGCCTCACAACATCACGTATGTTTTCCCAATTAGAGCAAAGCTCTGTTCAGAATTCAAAATTTGAATTAAAGCTACGCTTTTATAAAAGCGCTGCACTACAACTAGCGCACCCCGTGCAAAACGCATAGGCGCTAGTGCTAGATGTGCTGCGCTACAAGTAACGTATCACGTGCAAAGCACGTGTGCGCTAGCGCTAAAAGCGCTGCACTCCAAGTAGCGCACCATGGGCAGAGCGCATAAGCGCTAGAGCTGGAACTAAAAGCTCCCCACCGTTAGATCAAAAATCTAGTAATAATGGTAAATCATTAATTAACCAGAATTAAATTCTGTTAAGAAAAGATTTCTAAAAATCTTTCCAAACAACAAAATCGTGCTCTGTAAATCAGAGCACCGTTGGATCAATGATCCAATGGTAAATAAAAATTACCAAAGACAGAATAAATTCTGCATGGAAAGATTTCCCAATCTTGGTAAAAAAGACAAGAAGATTATCTTCTATAAACCAGAAGCCCTTGGATCAAAGATTCAACGATGGGAAATTCCCCAAATCAATTGGAAAAAAGATCTTCTTAACTGATTGAACAAACCATCTTGCCCTATATAAAGGCCCCCAGACTTCAAGTCTCAAAAGGAGGAACCCCCCATAAACTTTGAGAAAATCTCAAGAAGAAGAAGAAGCTCTCGGCAAAAGAAGACAATTCTTTTTCAAGGTAAAAAGAATAGAAAGACGAAATCGTCTCGATATAAACAGAAGTATTTACTTCTTTCACAAATCATAAATCTATAAGACAAAGTTGTCTTTCACAAAAGAGATTATGAACATCTCATTATAAAGGGGGGAAAATTACTCAATTCTCTTAGGATCACAGATCCATAAAGGCAAAACTTTTCATCAAAAAGAGATTGAAATATCTCCTATGAACTAAGAACTTTGTTCTTAGAATCTTGAGACAAAGTCTCTTATCAAAGAACAGATAATTTGCAGAGCGCAAAGTTAACCTAAGAAGAGCCTTAGCGCTCCTAATCTAATAAGAGCCTTAGCGCTCCTAATTCAAAAGTGCCTTAGTGCTCTTCATCTAGCGCAAAACGCTGCAGTGACATAGTGCTTCAAACACTGCGCATTACGCTCATTGGCTAGCGCTCAGCGCTAAGCGCGCCACATGCTCCTCACGTGTGCGCTGCATTATTAAAAGTGCTTCGCGCTCATTATATGGCACCAGCACTAAATGCCTCAACGCTTCAACTCTAGCGCATCAGCGCTCTTCATTTAGCGCAAAGCGCATTAGCGCTTCATATCTGGCGCAAAGCGCTAAGCGCATTAGCGCTTTAACCATAGCGCACTGCGCTCATCGACTGGTGCTAGTGCCAAGTGCGCCACATGCTTTTATGTGCGCTTGGACAGAACATAAACTGTTGTTTGAGTAAGCCTGGGACTATGATAAATGCACATCATTCAATTAAAGACAAAACATTGTCAGGGACTAAACCAATGCTTAGCATTTTAAAAAGGGATTGGGCTCAAACAAACATCTAACAACTCAAAAAAAAATGTTGAACATTGTAATTGAATGGACTTAGCCCAAATTGGCCATAAGTCCTCAATTCAGATTAATTGAGTTCATATGCTCATAAATCACAGATCTTAGTCCCAATTGGTCTACAGGTCTCTCAACCCGCATCGGTTTAAGGGTACATCTCTGAACTTCTCTGATATTTGTCGTTGTAATCCTTCAATGTCTTCAGAGAGGTGATGGGTCTCGACAACCATACATTTCACGGACTGTGGGGTCCTTAAACTCATGGACTATGATGTCCTTAATCTTGACTGTGAGGTCTTTAAACTCACGGACTATGATGTCCTTAACCTTGACTGTGAGGTTTTTAAACTCACGGACTATGACGTCCTTAACCTTGGACCGTAATGTCCTTAAACTAATCGACCGCAATGTCCCTAAACTAAACAATAGAGTCCAAATGCTGTTTTTTTGGATTTAAATGATCCTGTTAAGTTGATCTTAGTCTAAAAATGAGACTAACGTATCCTTAACTAACGTTTAAGTTGATCTTAGTCTCAAATGAGACTAACGTATCCTTAAACCCAACCCCCAAACCCAATTCTAAGAAGATACGGATTTGGACTAATCCACGTCCTACGGGCGACAACATAAATTAGTCTCCGTATACAATTCACGGGCAACCAAAAACAAAACAAACACCCACGACGCGAAGTGACCATCTGGAGAAGGAGAAAGTGGTTACCACGACGCGGTAGCGTAATTAACTGCAAGGGCTTGCGTCAGCAGGGAAGAGCGTCCCCACAATAAAAAACCCCTCAAATGAGGGGGAATCTGACGAAGTCTGCTACATCGGCTGCATCCGTTTAAACCTTCGATACACGGTGTCATAAATCAACTTGGCATCTTCGGAGAGGTGGACGGATAGCACTAATTAGCATCTGCCTCGAAATTCAGGCTAGACGGACCCGCGCAGTCGCGTCTCCGTGTTTCGGTAGGGAACAGATTCTGGCACGCCCGTTAGGACCTTTTCCTCTTTCCACTCCACACTTCGTGTGTCGTGTTCGCGAACGAATCGCGGTTTGATATGGTTGCCCTTGAATTCGAGGTACTAAGATTTGGTGTCTTGCTCTATGCAGAAAACGAAAGATCAATGGCTTCTACCTGCACAAAATGCTCCAGCTGCAACTGCAGCTCCCGTACCGCCTCATCTGGAGGTGTAACTTACGGGCCTCAGGCGGCCTCCCTGTTCACGATGCCGGTGGACCAAGTAACTCAGGCCACCACTGGGCTGTTCTTCGGGACCATGCTCCCACCCATGAACTTCAGTGCCCCAATGTTGCCGCAAGAAGCCCCAAAGAAGTCGGTCTTTGATCGACTTACCACTGCCGCGGCCCCTCTCAACGGGTCGCCTAAGTCCAATGCCTCAGTTTTCAACAGACTGGGCCAGAATGCCAACAAGCCCGCAATACCTGAAGCAGCCATCCCAAAGCGGATAGCTATCCCGGCTCAAGCGGATGAAATCATTGGAAATGCTTCTCCTGACAAGAAGTCAGTTTTCATAAGGCCGGCCACTCCGGCTCCCACTCCAGGCGAAGTCACCTCTGCCCAGAGGTCTGTATTCGATAGGTTGGACATTACTTCTCGGCGAACGTCAGTCTTCAAAAGGCTGACACCGGCGACAACCCTCCGTCAAGACAGGGGGCATGACGAAGCCATCTCCATAGCTGAACCAACTCCATCCGCACGACATGCTCGCCGTCGTCACTGGCGCCGAGTAAGGAAGGCTGGGAGCAACCCCCCTTCTGGATTGACTCCACCAGCCCCTATGGTGGAAATCGATGTTACCGTTCCAACTGGGAACAGCTTTGAACCGCTTAGGAAGGTTCGCAAGAACTCTCCGACTGCCGTGCTGAAGAGATCTCCTCCACCTATGGAGATTACTATAGAAAAGAAGCCGGAGCAGCCCCCTCAGTGGCTGTCCTCCAAAATTTATAAAGTCTGGCGACAAGTCCAAGAATCGGTGATTGACCAGGACTATTCTCACCGACCAAAGAAGCTCAAAGCTCAGCAAGAAAAGAGCCATCTCGTAGTACCACAGAAGACGTCATCCGTCTGGGTGCCTGCTGCAACGGCTCCCTCGACTTCAACCGCTCACAAAAGAAGGAGGCCGGAGAAAGCCCCTGTGACCGCGGCAAACCGCAAAGACACCGAACCTAAACGCCCCAAGTCTGAGGGCATGATGGTGCATACTGTTTATATGGCTTCCGGAAAAGAGGAAAGCCGTGCTTCTATGGGTCATCGACCGCTTACCCGATCGATAACGAAGGCTCAAGAACAACAGCAGCAAAAACTTCAGGAGATGCTGACTGCAATGGCCGCACTCACTGGGCCAAAAGAAAGTCCAGAGAACTCGGAGCAGTGTCGGAAACAAGAGACTGATACTGAATTCCTCCGAAGAATGCTTGAAAGGAAAGAAAAAGAGGCCGCGGAACAGCCACCCAACATAAAACGAATGGCTCTTTTATTCCAAGACATGGCCAGAATGATGTTACAGCCGGAACCACCAGCTGAAGACCTCACGATTATCATTAAAGACGACAGAGGGGAAACATCGAACCCTCCTCAGGCTCTTTCAGCAGCCAAAGAGGAGACCATCTCCAAGGCCGCTTTAGATGACTACATCGCTCAACAAATACGAGTTCACCAGACGAATGAAGCGGCTGGGCAGGTCATCAAAACTGGGCGACCATATCCAGGCTGGTATGACCAAATAAAGTACCCGCCGGAATATACGATCCCTAAATTCCACGTATATAAAGGGACGGGGAACCCACATCAGCATGTCACTCAATTCAGAGCTTTGTGCGGCAACACCGGGGGTGATGATAAACTTCTGCTCCGTCAGTTTGTTGGTAGCTTATCGGAAACGGCGTTTGAGTGGTATTCGGAGCTTCCCAACGACTCCGTCAAAACTTTTGCAGAAATAGAGCTGCTATTCACCCATCGTTTCGCGAGTGCTAGCGAACGCACCCCAACCACGTCATTGATCAATGCCAGGGTGAAACCTGGAAATACATGGGTTCAATACGCAATACGATGGCGGAATTTATGGTCGAAATGTGAGCAGCGCATCGAAAAAGCGCCGGTAGTGGGCATGTTCGTTGGCACCCTTGACCCTCAAGCAACTATTTCCCAATTCATGATTGTTCCCCTCCGGACGCAGAGACGCGACCGCGCAGGTCCGTCTTGCCTGAAATTCGGGGCAGATACTAATTGGTGCTATCGGTCCACCTCTCCGAAGATGCCAAGTTGATTTATGGCACCATGTATTGAAGGTTTAAACGGATGCGGCCGATTTAGTAGACTTCATCAGATTCCCCCTCATCTGAGGGGTTTTTGATTGTGGGGACGCTCTTCCCTGCAGGCGCAAGCCCCTGCAGTTAATTACGCTACCGCATCACGATAACAACTTTCTCCTTCTCCAGATGGTCACTTCGTGTCGTGGGTGTTTGTTTTGTTTGTGGTTGCCCGTGGATTGTATACGGAGACTAAGTTATGTTGTCGCCCGTAGGGCGTGGACTAGTCCAAATCCCTATCTTTCTTAGATTTGGGTTTGGGGGTTGGGTTTAAGGATAAGTTAGCCTCATTTTGAGACTAAGATCAACTTAAACGTTTGTTAAGGATACGTTAATCTAATTTTATACTAAGATCAACTTAACGG
The DNA here is from genome assembly GCA_030015575.1 of Agapanthus africanus. Taxonomy (NCBI): domain Eukaryota; kingdom Viridiplantae; phylum Streptophyta; class Magnoliopsida; order Asparagales; family Amaryllidaceae; genus Agapanthus; species Agapanthus africanus. Next base: position 418,069,310 of record JASDDO010000016.1, read on the forward strand.
GACCATTTAAATCCGACAAGAGAGCAATTGGGCTCTATTGTTTAGTTTCGTGACATCGCAGTCGATTGCCAGTTTAAGGACATGGGGGTCCATTGTTAGTTTAAAGACATCGCGGTCGAGGTTAAGGACATCATAGTCCGTGGGTTTAAGGACCCCACAGTCCGATGTTAGTTTAAAAACGTCACGGTCGAGGTTAAGGACATCATAGTCCATGGATTTAAGGACTCCACAGTCCGATGTTAGTTTTAAGACGTCACGGTCGAGGTTAAGGACATCATAGTCCGTGGATTTAAGGACTCCACAGTCCGTTGTTAGTTTTAAAATATCACGGTCGAGGTTAAGGACATCATAGTCCGTGGATTTAAGGACTCCACAGTCTGATGTAATGTGTGGTTGTCGGGACCCGTCACCTCTCTGACGACGTTGAAGGATTACAACGATAGATATCAGAGGAGTAACGAGATGTACCCTCGAACCAGTGTGAATTGTTTGAAAGATCTGTAGCCCAGTTTGGGACTAAAATCTGTTGAGTATTTATGAGCGGATGTGCTCAGTTCAATATAAGTTGAGAACTTATGGCCAGAATTGGGATAAGTCCAATTAAAAATGTTTAACATTTTTAGTTGCTCTGGCTATTAAGCCTTTATTTGGGCTTAGCCCTTTCAATAATACTAGGCATTGGGCTCTGACATTTTTGTCTTGTATTGAATGCATAGCATTCATCAGAAACAAAGCTTGTTCTGATAGTGCTCCACGTGGCGCGCCAGACGCTTTGCGCCAGTCAAATAGCGCATTGCGCTTCTGTCAGGTAGCGCACACGAAGAGGACACGTGTCGCGCTAAGCGCTAAGCGCTAGTTCATTAACGCATTGCGCTTTTAATTTATGAGCGCTTTGCGCTAGTTTGTTGGCGCGCCAGTAAGTGACACGTGGTGCGCTTGGCGTTGAGCGCCATCCCATGAGCGCAGCGCTCTGTTTCAGGAGCGCAAAGCGCAAGTGGTGTCTATGGTTGACACGTGGCATGTTTTGGCGCTGAGCGCCGATCCAAGGAGCGCAAAGGCGCAGTTCATGAGTGCAAGGCACTTTTCAGTAGCGCAAAGCGCATTTGATCAAATTTAAGATCAAAGAACAAATTTATGTTCTTCTTAAAGGAGGCTTTGCCTCAAGATTCAAGAACAAAAGTTCTTGTTTTTTATAAAAGGCTCTGCCTTTATAGATCAAAGATCTGTGAATGAAGTAAAATACTTCTTTTATATTTATATATTTTTTTATGATTAGATCTTTTGATCTTTTGCTTTTTATTAAAGACCTTGGTCTTCTTTCAGATTTATGATCTTTTTAGAAGATGGTTCTTCTTTTTACGAGATGGTTTCATCTCTGTTGTTCAAGAACATAGTTTTTTACCTTGAATATGAAGAAATGATCTTATTTTTTCTAAGAGCTTGCTCTTTTTCTCAAAGTTTGCAAAGGGTTTCTCTCTCTCTTTTCTGTCTCTCCCAGACTTGAAGTCTAGGGGTCTTTATATAGGGCATGGCCAATTGATTTGTTAAATCAGTTTTAAGAGATCTTTCTCTGATTGATTTGGGAATATTTCCCACCGTTGGATCTTTGATCCTAAGGTTTCTGTTTTATAGAAGATAATCTTCTTATTTCAATAAGATTGAAAAATCTTTCCATAACAGAATTTTAGTTCTGATTAATTAATAATTTATTATTAGTAGATCTTTTGATCTGACAGTGGGGAAATTTTTAATTCCAGCTCTGGCGCACCTTGCGCTAGCGCACCTGTGTTCGACACGCGGCGCGCAGCGCAGAGCGCAGCGCAACTGCGCTAGCGCACCTGTGTTCGACACGCGGCGCGCAGCGCAGAGCGCTGGATCTGAAGCGTTGCTTCAACTTTTAAATTTTGAATTTTGAAACAGAGCTTTGCTCTGATTGAGGGTGCGCTGCCTAGGGCGCAGCGCACCTGGCGCCAGCGCGTCTGCGTTTGACACGTGGCGAGCAGCGCGCAGAATCTGAAGCGTTGCTTCAATTTTTGAATTTTGAAATTCAAAACAGAGCTTTGCTCTGATTAGGGGAAACAAATGCCCCCCCACCGTTGCGCTCATGTGGCGCACACGTGAGTGCAGCGGTGGCAACATCTGAGCCCTTGGATCAACTCAGAAGTTGAAGAGGCAGTTCAGTGCCTATAAATAGGACCTTTGGTCCTTTAGATGATTATCATCTTCATCTTGCGAATTTTTGCTCAGAGCCTTGCTATTTTGTTAAGAACTTTCAAGAGTCAGAACTCTTAGGTAAAATTAAAATTTTAATTTTAATAAATTAGGGTTTTTACCCATTAACAGAGCCTTGCTCTTCATAGATCTTTGATCTAAAGAAAACCCTTTTAGGGTTTCATTAATAGAGCCTTGCTCTCATGAACCCATAGATCTAAACAGATCTTTTCTTGGGGTTTCTTATCCCATGAGTCAGAATTCTGCTCTTTTGATAATATGTAGATCTTTTGATCTTTGATGAAGAACTCTTAAGAGTTTTTCATGGATCTTGAAGATCCCAGAATTTTAATTCTCAAGAATTAATTTTAATTAATCTTTGATGTATTTTCCATCATCATTACAGAGCCAAGCTCTTTAAGGAATTTTATTCCTTCATGACCAGAGTTTGACAAGTGTCACTCTGTTATAGAGCTTTGCTCTCAAAGGGAGATTTTCTCCTTTTCCCGAGAAATTTCTCATTCAATGAGAAAATTCCTTGAGGATTTCCTCATTAATTGACAGTCTCAACCAATGATGAGGCTGTCTTATTAATTGATGCATTGTCATCTGGATTTTGTGGGTCCCCTTTCCACTGCATTGCAGTGTGGTACAAATTTTAAAGTGCCGAGCGTCGGGATTTTAAAATTAAATTATAGTGCTGATGATTGAATTCTGTTCTTTCTCGCAGGCGACATGTCTTCCGACCTCTCTTTCCCGTTTTTTCGCTCAGAGGGAGAATTCCCTGAGGCACCTGTAGACCGGGAGGTTCTTGCGCTCATCAGAGACTATGATCCGGAACACAAAAACCTTCACTTGTGGGGTAGGTGGTATGACCAGATTATCAAAGGTCGCCGAAGCTTCTCTTGTGTGACACTGTCAGAGCCGATCTCGTCGATTTCGTATGCAGATGTACCCCCGGTGACTATGCCGTGGAGGTTGTCAATTGGACTTCGCAGGGTCTTCTTCAACCTTCGATTGCCCCCATACCCATGCAGCTGCCGGCAGCTTTGGATACCTTGGGGCGGCGCATATGCCAGGGCGAGTCGCGTCCTTGGGGACAACCCTACAACATCGGGTTGACCCCCCGACATTCGGCCGGGTATTTGCAGTGGGCCAGGTACATTTTGTCAGCGAAGAAGACGCAACTGCTGAAGATCGGTCTATACCCTGCGGTTTATGCTTCGTTCTTCCAATGTTCTGCTCCTCCGACATGGTGGATTAAGGCGTTCCTAGAGCAATGGAACATCCCAACCCATACCTTTCTTCTACTGGACAGAGAAGTCTCCATCTCCTTAGAAGAATTTGTTGAGATTTCCGGTCTGCCGGTTAGGGGGAGCACTATGAGGAGATGCTTCCTCCAGATGAATACGTTTTTGCTACCAAGCCAGTAGTGATGGGCCTAACGCCAGAGAACGCCATTCAACACCAGTTTCCTAGTCTGATAAAGGTGCTGAATATGTACGAGAGTCTCTTCTTGGAATCTGGAGGTCGAGGGGTTAGTTTCGCAGACTTCATTGCCCAGTTTCTTCGCCCGGAGATTCTATCGCAACGAGGCGAAAAATTTGCCAAGATCGATGATCCCTTCGGTTTTGGCTTAGACCGTCGACCAGTACTGGAAGATGATCAGAAGGGCTTTTATCTTCCCGATGCCGCGATCATCCCTCTGTCAGAAATCGCCGCTCCGGGCATTGACGAGGAGACTTTCTTTCTCAGGTTTCTCGGGTTATGGTTGTGTTGGTTCGCGATCCCCATGCACCCTCGCTATATGAGGCCGTCCGTCTTCTACCCAGCACATCGAATGGTGGCCGGAATACAAGTGGCCATCGGGATTGCCGGGCTGGCCCACCTGTACCATGGTCTTAGCGTGGCGGCGGATACAACTGAACCGGGGGGGCATGTCGCCAACTTCCCGATGCACTACTTTACTTCGTGGATAGAAATGCACATGGTCCGGGTATTTGGTATTCATAAAAGACCCTCGTTTTACGAGAAATGCAAGCTCCCGCGAATTATGCGATTGGTTGACGCGTCTATCGTGAATCCGTCTCAGCGGGAAGCTAGGGGCTTACTTCTTCGTCCGCGCACGGTCGTGGCTGGTATGTCTTTCACGGACAAAGTCCTAACAATCGGCTAAGAAACTTCCAAGACGGTGCTGGCATTGCGCGACACCTTTAAGGACGGGGCCTCCGTGTTGAAAGCCCTGGAGATTCTACACCTATACTCCATTAGGCCAGGCTTTCTCGTATTCAGGCAAAATGATGCGGCGCTTTTTATGAGATATAATCCCCATTATTTTGCCTAGCAGCTGAGTTATAACCAGGGGGTTCCACTGGAGGCGTTCTTGGAAGAACCTGCTGCCACCAGAGAGGGAATACAGAGTGCACTGCATCACTTTATGCGCTTAAATACGGGCTCCCACTTCTTTATTAGCGAGCCGAGTTGCATTCCGAGGGCCCTTAACGTACACGGGGCTGGTATCAACATGCGATGGACGCTATCATCAGAGAAGAGAGGCGACTGCTGCTCAATCGCAAGAGTGCGCCCCCTGCCAGTGATCGCAACGTCCCTTTGAAGTGACGGATCGCTGTTCCCCCTCCGCTAAGAGGGGTTGCTGCAGTTGAGCCTCCACGTGTGCTAAGCCCCACGTGTGGATTACCCCATGCTCCTGTGGAGACGGTGGATGTGCGCTCGGTGCCCCGCGCTCCCGTGGAGACGGTAACCGTAGGTTCACCCGAATCTGGCATGGGTTCAGATATCGGGACTCGCCGTCCCAAAGTGCCCACGAAGCGCAAGCTGGTGCTGGCTGCGACCGGAGCTCGCTCACAGAAGAAGAAAAAGAAGTCGCTCTTCTCTGCCGATGTTGTATTTGGTCAGGAGCCTCATGCTCCTTATAGTGAGGGCTTGAGCGAGTATGGGACAAATGAGGGCTTATTCATGCCGCCAGATGATACTGATCTGGCGGCTGCCATTGCAACTTCCGAGCGATTGGCAAGACGCGAAGAAGGGTTGGCTATCCTCGCGCGATCAGGTAATCTTTAGTTGTATTTTTGCCATTGCATCATACTTCTATTATTGTTTTTTGACTGACACTTTTCCTTCTTTAATAGGCATTTCTACCGAAGAAGCTCTCGCTGCTTCTCTCAAGACTTTTGAGGAAGAGGAACGACTTCGAGCATCCTTAGGCTTCGGTACATTTCGGTTCGCCATGTTTCTGCTCCCGTTTCTTATGAGTAATCTGACCCTTTCTTTGTCTTATCGCAGGGATCACAATTCCTATCTCGCAAGCTGATACGAAAATTCTCCCCGGGCCAGCTACCGAAGTCCCGGCCTCTTCGGCACTGCCGAAAGAAGCCTTACTTAAAAAACCGATGACGGAAGCCTTAACGGCTCAAGAGGTAACCCTGGATGTGGACAATGACGTCCTGTTGAGGGAGGCTTCTAAAATGTCTGTTTTGACGGCTCGGGAGGAAAGGAAGCGCCGGAGGCGCGCAGTAAGGGAGCGTAATGCTGCTTTAGCTGCGGGAGCAGATTCAAGCGCCGCTACCCCTGCTGCTACTCCTTTAGAGGAGTCTCTGGTTGCCTTGTCTACAGCTTATGTAACGGTCGATATTTCTAATAAAAAAACTTTTATTTTAAATTCCTAGAGTCGAGTGGTTATTTAAGTATTTTGTGGGTAAAAGAATGTTTTAAATAATTTTTAGAACATTGAATAGGATTAAAAGAATTTTCTAAATTCTACTTATTGTTTTTATAGGATTAAAATGTTTTAATAAAATTTTATAATACCTTAAAATAATCTACATATTTTTATAATCAATTAAAGTAATTAATTCGTAATTAAAAATATTTTAAAGGTAAACTAGATATTATATAATTATAATAACTAGCTAACAATTTAGAAATGGATATATTATTTATTTTTAGCCCAAAATTATTTTTATACTAAAGATAATAATAAAATATATTTTCTGAAATTTTTCCATAATTTTCCCGTGTTTTTAACTATTTTTAACAATTTTTTAAAGCCAAATCCAATTTTTAAAATAATAAACAGTTATTATTTTTATTAAAAATAAAAAAAAATTAAATTCCCCTTTAACCTGGACCGCTGGATGCTCGATCCAACGGCCCAGAACCCGCCGACGCGCCACGTGGTGGGGACCACGCGAAACCACGTGATCCCCAGCCACGCGACACGTGGCAGGCGGCGACGACTTTGACTGTGCGATCTGGGCCGTTGGATGCAAATCCAACGGCCACGAATCGTGGCGGCGGGCGCAATCATTAACAGAATGATTCGCAATCATTGGCCGGCGTGATTTTCCGTGTGATTTAACAAATTTTTGGATTTTCTTGTTGCCATTTGAACCCTATAAATAGACGCCTTCAAACCTAAATTTCTCACACCTCAGAACTCCAAAAATTCTGAAAAAATTCCGGTGCCTTCTTATCGCCGACGCCGACACTACGGCTCCACCCATTCGGTGAGGAAAAATCGGGGCGCGGAGTTTTTAAGGAGTTTTGCACAAGCCTACGTTTTCAACCGTCTACGTCTAAACCCTGATCAAAGGTTGGATCCTCCTTTCTCCCCTTTTCCTGTCACCTTCTTCCTTTTCAATAACCTAATTCCAACTTATAATCATCAACCCCTATTTAAAAAGTTGTTATAATATTTGTGCATACCTATTCCTTGTACCCTCAATAATGATAATGTTAATCCATATTTAAAACGGTGTTTAAATTTCCTCTGTACACAAAAGTATATTGCACACCCATAATACCTGGAATCTGGTACACTTAATGTCATAACCCATGAATTGTCATTTTACCTCTGACATACCCATACCATAAAAATGATCTCGTAATAGGTTACTTCCACAAATTACGCTCGTTTAATTAAAATATTATATTTGTTTAAAATATCCATAAGAGATAAGATATGTGAAATAAATATTTTAGATACGACATACGTATATTTTACTTACACCTTTTCATCAACTACTATAATATTGTTAAACCCCCTTCAACCTTTTTAAAGAAAAAAATACTAAATTTAAATAACGGCTTATGGTTTTTCCAAAACGAACGTATTTTCTAAAACGTTATCTCGAATCTAAAACACTATAATTTCATAAAAATTATTAATTTCATTTAAATACCTCGACCTTTATTGAAAGGCCATTTTTTTAACAAGGACCATAATCCGTATAACGATATCTTTTCAAAAGGAATATTTAGTACCTTATTAAAAGGAAATTTTCAAATAAAAACCAATCCAGATTAGGACAAAGGAAAGGTTGTAGGTATCGGTCGTTTATCTAAACCAGACTTTGTGGTGCCTAGGCTAGACAAGTGGGAAAGGTAATTTTAAAAGGCCCGTCTCACGGTGATTCATGAGCGGATCCCTCCTTTCCTTACTTGTGCTTACCTGGCCACAATTGGCGGTGAAGAGGCGATTTAAGGACCTCATAACTTGTCCTTTTGGAATATTAGGTGCAGTCTAGTTTTTCAAATAAAAAGCTCTTGCAACTTGTTCTTATAAAAATCTCTTGCAAAAGATTTTCAAATAAACACCACAACCTTTTATCGAAAGGATATTTTTCCGTAAAATATTATGTTTTTCCAAAATCATAAATATTCCAAATCTCATAGTTTTTCATAGAAGAAATAAAAGATAATTAAACACTATTATTCTTTTTTCTAAGAATTCCCTAAGATGACACGAAGTACTTTACGAACTTTAGAAAATAAAACGAGTGGTTGTGGAAGGCCATATTAAACGAGATCAATACTTTTTAAATTTCCAGTTTATGACAACATGACATATACAAAACATGATACGGTTAGAGTTAGAATGCGCGGACCTAGGTATGGAATACTTATGAAGATCCCGTTATTCCGGGTGAACAGTCCAAAGTGTGGACGACTATACAAATATGATGATCCTGATATTCCGGGTGAACAGTCCAAAGTGTGGACGACTATACAAATATGAAGATCCCGATATTCCGGATGAACAGTCCAAAATGTGGACGAATATACAATGTGGAAATTCCATGCCTAGAAGTATACGCACTAACTCTAGACCTCTACACTGAATAACGGGGATGGGTAGTTTGATTAGGCAAGGAGATTCGGAACTCGGATTCCCCTACTACTCGATCATGATCCCGGGAAGTGAAACGGTACATTTCACTTCCCCATTTGTTGTTCCGTGGCTACAACGGAATAATCGCGAGTATCCGGACCCTTGTTTAACAAACTAATACGAACTATTACCTACACCTATACTTCCTACTACTTATTTATATATAACTTACAACATACTCATGCTCATATATACCTCTCCTCAAAACGTCTTAAATTTGTACATTTCAAACATTTACACCCCTTACTTTACTTCTGCATGCATACATCATACTCTTATATACACCTGTTCATTTTTACACTCCTATTTCTTTATGAGGCAATCCTACCCGAGTATAACTCGCTGACGGACCTTCTCTTTTTCCCTTTTGGAATGTTTGTTAGATGGGAATGAGTTTTATGATGAAGATCTAAGCAAGGAACCGATTAACGAAGATATTGCAGAGATGTCATCGGAGGATTAATTAGTTTTCTTTGTTGCCCACTTGTTTAGGGCTTTGTTTCCTTTGATGTAATTAAACCAATTAGTTTGCTTTGGTCTTTCTCTGGAATGTAATAAAGTTGGTTAATGGAAATAAATGCCTTTCGCTTTATTGTTTTATTTTTGTACACAATCCTGCATACTATGATTTATTCTTACGCTTAACGTAACTGTATTGAATAGACCACCTTCAATACAGTTAGGTTGCGGACCATGCCACGCCACTCTTCACTTTTTTTTGGGAAGTGGGGCATGACTTACAGACGGGCGGCACGTGCGGCTCGGGAAGCAAACGATAATTCAACTCCAAGTAATGTACCTTGAGGCTCCGTTGTCAAAGTTTTAAACTATCAGTTCTCATATATCTTGTCTTGCAGGGCCAAGCCTTACCGAAGAAGTGGCGGCGACCGCTGAGCCTGAGGGAGCAGTGGAGGAGGTAGCTGCTATTCCCGAACCCGGGGCGGCGGTAGGCGATGTGGTCGCAATTACTGGACCCGAGGTAGTGGCTGACGAGACAGTCACAATTGCTATGCCCGAGATAGCTAACACTGCCAAGCCCAAGGTGGCGGCGGGTGAGACGGGTACAATTGCTAGGCCCGAGGTGGCCGCTCTTTCTCAAGAGTCAGGCACCACTCCGATCATCGCTCTTCTCTCCTACGGTTCTTTGTCATCTCCCGGCGTCGCAAGCGTGACGACGGCTCTCGTAGAGTCAGGGGACGAGGCAACGGGAGGTGAGACCACCCCGATGGAGGAGGAAGACGCCGCTGTTGTATCAAGTGACGCCCTCATCACGGCTCCAGCTGGCGACTCATCAGGTAAATTTTAGGTCACCGTCCTTCTTTTTATTCTGCAATCTTTTTCAATTTTTCCTGACAGGGTTTATCTTGTTTCTAATGCAGGTGCAGCTAGTGTTGATGTCGCGCTACTCAAGGCAGCGCCGTCAGTTACCGCCCTGACGGTGACCACCTCTCTACCTTCTCTCGCACCATCTCAGATGCTGGAAGGTATGGATTTGTGACCCATCAGTCTGATCTCTCGGCTGTATACTTCATGTACTGACGTTGCATTATCGCGTTTTTGCAAGAGTCCTTTTTGACCACCTGTACCAGGTGCTGCACCCCCACTTCTCCTTCTCGTCGAAGAATGCTTCATCCAGTGGCTCTGGTGAATACAGCCTTCAATTAATGTTCTTTCTTTTACCAATAATGAAATCATTTCTGATTCTTCTTTGCCTTGATTGCAGTACTACAGATTGAGGGGGAGATGAGAGATCGGTTGCGCCACCGGTCCTCCCGGCTTTGCCACCTGTTGCAGCTGGTATAGTAAATCCCATTGTTCATGAATCTCTTTTATTTCTTGATCCGTCATCTGATTGTGATTTGTTTTGCAGCAGTCGCTTCGACTCCGGCCCCTTTCGAGTCTCGCATTATGATGCCGGCAGGCCGCTTCTCCAGACGTCCATCCTCAAAGGGTGCTGTGACGAGTCTGCGTATGTTGAGCGAATACGTCGAGGAGCTTGACGTGGAGGCTCCTACATCTGCCGCAGATTTCACTGCCGAGGTCAATCCGATGCTGGCGATGCTTGTAAATTTCCATAATGAAGGTGTCATCGAGTCTTGGGTTAATCACTGCAGGAAGATCGAGGCCTGTCTGCATCAGCTTGAACTTATGCATCTTGCCCCTGAGACTCAGGCTTTGAACTCCCAGTGGGCCGCATGGGTCGAGCAGAGTGTGTCCTTCCTCCGCCATTTTGAACAAGAAGCAACCTTGAGGCGGAAGGAATGTGAGGATGCTTCCACTGAGTCTGTCCAATTGCGTGCCCAGGTCGAAGCGAACGCCGCACAACTGAGAGCCGTCTTTGACACCTTGCAGCAATGTATCTCGGACGAGCTTGTATTGAGACGGAAGCTCAACACTGTCGAGCGGGTTACGCAGAGTCGCGAAGCTGCCCAACGGGAAATCGATGAGAAGATTTCATCCTGCTTGCAACAAAGGACTCGAATCGGAGCGAAGCTGGCCGCGGCGGCTGATCATGAGAAGGCACTGAAAGAAGTGCGAGAGCAGCTTACGGACTTGTTGAAAGCGCTTCCTTCTCAGTAGCTGCCTTTGTATCAATTATACACTTGTAATCTTTGAATAATATGCATCCATTTTTTTATTCTTTTATATGATGTATCTTGTATTCAATTGAGTTCATGAATAAAGACACATTTTTTGTTATACTGTTGCTTTCTTCTCCTTGCTGTGTTGTTGCCATGTGATTTTAGCAAGTGCCGTATGTAGATAGCATATAACTGTCAAACTTGGATTCTTTGTAGAGTGGTGATGGCTTAGAAAACAGGGTTAGGATTTGTCACCTAAGACTTTTCAACTTTATGAGTCGTAAGGGTCTCATAAAGAATTTTCTCCCTACCGGTCAAGAGGATCTCGTAGGTGTAATTTCTCCTTAAGAATCGTGAGGATTCCTTAGTGTGTTTTCTCTTAAAAGTCATAAGGATCTCATAAGAGAATTTGCTCCCTTACGAGTCGTGAGGATCCGCAAGTGATGGGTGAAGTTGTCATTATCTGCATTTCACGGAGTCAGGAGTTATGCTGGATGCTTCCCACGGGTTCACTGCCGTGTTCTGCGAGGACCAGGCTCCGCTCTGGACATTTCCCACGGGGTTAGAGTTGACATTATCCGTGTTCCACATGACCAGGAATTTTGCTCTGGATGCTTCCCACGGATTCATTGCCGTATTCGGCGAGGACCAGGCTCCGCTCTGGACGTTTCCCACGGGATCAGGAGTGACATAATCCGCGTTCCACATAGCCTGGAATTTTGCTCTGGATGCTTCCCACGGGTTCACTGCCGTGTTCGGCGAGGACCAGGCTCCGCTCTGGATGCTTCACACGGGGTCATTGCTGTGCTCTGCGAGGACCAGGATCCGCTCTGGAAGTTTCCCACGGGGTCAGGAGTGACATAATCCGCGTTCCACGTGGCCAGGAATTTTGCTCTGGATGCTTCCCACGGGTTTACTGCCGTGTTCAGCAAGGACCAGGCTCCGCTTTCGATGCTTCACACGGGGTCATTGCCGTGCTCTGCGAGGACTAGGATCCGCTCTGGACGTTACCCACGGGGTCAGGATTAACATAAGTCGCGTTCCACGTAGCCAGGAAATTTGCTCTGGATGCTTCCCACGGGTTCACCGCCGTGTTCGGCGAGGACCAGGCTCCGCTCTGGATGCTTCACACGGGGTCATTGCCGTGCTCTGTAAGGACCAGGATCCGCTCTGGACGTTTCCCATGGGGTCAGGATTGACATAAGCTGCGTTCCACGTAGCCAGGAAATTTTCTCTGGATGCTTCCCACGGGTTCACTGCCGTGTTCGGTGAGGACCAGGCTCCACTTTGGATGCTTCACACGGGGTCATTGCCATGCTCTGCGAAGACCAGGATCCGCTCTGGACGTTTTCCACGGGGTCAGGAGTGACATAATCCGCGTTCCACGTAGCCAGGAATTTTGCTCTGGATGCTTCCCACGGGTTCACTTCCGTGTTCGGCGAAGACCAGGCTCCGCTCTAGATGCTTCACACGGGGTCATTGCCGTGCTCTGTGAAGACCAGGATCCGCTCTGGACGTTTCCCATGGGGTCAGGATTGACATAAGCCGCGTTCCACGTAGCCAGGAATTTTGCTCTAGATGCTTCCCATGGGTTCACTGCCGTGTTCGGCGAGGACTAGGCTCCGCTCTGGATGCTTCACACGGGGTTATTGCCGTGCTCTACGAGGACCAGGATCCGCTCTGGACGTTTCCCACGAGGTCGGGATTGACATAAGCCGCGTTCCACGTGACCAGGAAGGGTTGACTTTATCCGCATTTCACAGAGTCGGGGTTTGACTCTCGGTCATCTGTGCACCGCCGAGTCATGGAATTAGGGGTTGCTGCTGTTCCACTTTGCTTGATGTTGTGTCTGTTGTAACGAGATGAATGTTGAGATGATCTCCAGGCTATCTGTGAACCGTTGAGATTTGGCTTCTTCTTCTGATGAAGCCTGGGAAAGAAAGGTGTGATTCCCTCTTTGTTTGCGCCCCTGAATTGTATACAGGGATTGATATAATATCACCTGTAGGGCATAAATTTCTCATTTTTTTATTTTATTTCTTTCCGCGATGCTCTATTATTTCAGCTTTTATATCGCGAAGGTCGCGATTGCCCAATCATTTCGGCTATTTTTCGTGGTGCCCAATCATTTCGGCTATTTGTTTTGTTTTTACTCGCTGCTTTTTATTGCGAGTTGCCCAATCATTTCGGCTATTTTGCATGCATATATTTTTACTTGCTGATTTTGTTTGCAAGTTGCCCCATCATTTCGGTTATTTTGCATGCATATATTTTATTTGCTGATTTTGTTTGCAAGTTGCCCCATCATTTCGGCTATTTCGTATACATGTGTAGCTTGCTGGCTTTTCGCTGCAAGCTTGGGATTAGACACCGATTTCGGCATCAGCACCGCTACAACTGGGATATTGCCAGGAGCGAATCATCATTTGCCTTAGTCGATGTCGAACAAAGGTGGCTAAGTAGACAGGGTTATGATTCTGTCGACTAAGGCTTTTGACTTCATGAGCCGTAAGGGTTTCATAAAAGTATTTCTCCCTGCGAATCGTGAGGATCTCGTAGGTGCGTTTTCTCCTTAAGAATCGTGAGGATCCCTAAGTGCATGTTCTTTTATAAGTCGTAAGGATCTCACAAGAGGGTTTTCTCCTTATAAGTCGAGAGGACTTACAAGGGTTGTTCACCATGTAGACATATCCCTAGTCACGGATGGGACTTCGTTAGGGAAATGTTTATTCGCGCCCGTGGATTGTATACAAGGGTCAGTGTTGAGCCGCTTGTAGGGTAGTATCGGAGGTTGCGGGGGCTGCTTAAGAACAGGTTCAGATCCCTGTAGCTTAAGACTTTTGAATCTTATGAGCCGTGAGGGTCTCATAAGAGGGTTCTCCTTACGAGTCGTGAGGATCTTGCAAGTGTAATTTCTCCTTAGGAATCGTGGGGATCCCTAAGTGTGTTGCTCCCTTGTGAGTCGTAAGGATCTCACGCAGGTAGTTTCTCCTTACAAAGTCGAAAGGACCTTACAAGTGTCTTTTAACGAGATTGCGCCCTTTCGGGTTTTCATAGAACTCGCCGGCAGCCCTGCTGTTTTTACTCACGGAGCCCTTTCGGGTTTTCATCCATGCCCTTTTTGCTTGTGGACATACCATTTTTTTCTTCTTTTTTTTTTCTAACGAGGTTGCGCCCTTTCGGGTTTTCACAAGACTCGCCGGTAGCCCTGCTGTTTTTACTCACGGAGCCCTTTCGAGTTTTTATCCGTGCCCATTTTGCTTATGGACATACCGTTTTCTTTTTTCTTTCTTTTTTTTAATTCTTTTTTGTATCAGCTTTGGGATGCTGTAATCCATCGTAGTTTATTGACGTCTCGGTCAACAGCCAGTTTTAGAACATAGTGGTCCATCGTTAGTTTAGGGACGTTTCGGTCCGCTGTTAGTTTAAGGAAGTTTCGGTCCGTCGTTAGTTTAAGGACGTTTCGGTCCGTCGTTAGTTTAAGGACATTTCGGTCCGTCGTTAGTTTAAAGACATTTCAGTCCGTTGTTAAGGAAGCCGGCTACTACCTATAGAGTTTGGGCTTAGGAAGATAGCGAGCGGACGTAATCGTCGTCATCTGTCTTTGACCTAGGCCGTGACTCGTCAGGCGTAGTATTTCTTCAGGAAGCGACCATTTATTGGCCTGAAGGGCCTTTCGCCATGCAAGTCCATGAGTAGGTAGGTTCCACCCTGGTAGACTTTGTCTATAATATACGAGCCTTCATAGTTCGGCTCGAATTTTCTCCGCATGGCACGATTGGGGATCATAGGTCTTTTAACCACTAGCACGAGTTCGCCTTGGCGGAATGTTCTTGGCCTAATCAATCTTTCGTATAAGCGCGTCATCTTTGCTTTATAAGCTTCCAGATTTTGTTGCGCGACGAGCCGGGTTTCATCGAGGGCGTCGAGCTCCTCAAGCCGAAGGTGAGCGTTCTCTTCGTCCGTTAGTTCGTAATGAACTGTCACTCGTAGAGAGGGTAGCTCTATCTCGAGGGGGAGTACCGCCTCTGTACCGAATACTAATGCGTACGGCGTTGTGTTCATGGCCGTCTTGAACGTAGTCCGGTATGCCCAGAGAGCTTCATGCAGTCTCTCGTGCCAGTCCTTTTTATTTCGAGACACCGTCTTCTTTACAATCTTTGTCAATGTCTTGTTAAAAGCCTCAGCTAGACCGTTAGCTCGAGGATTATAGACTGATGAGTATCTTCAGTCTATGTTGTGTTGTTGAGCGAAGTGGCTGATCTTGTGGCTTCTGTAGGCTGGCCCATTATCGGAGATGATTCGTCTCGGAGTGCCAAACCGATAAATAACGTGTGTTTTGAAGAAATAAAGGATATTCTCCATCTTTACTTCCTTTAGCGGTACTGCTTCTGCCCATTTGGAGAAGTAATCAGTTGTCGCTAAAATGAATTGATGTCCTCTGGACGATGCTGGTTCGATGGGGCCGATTATGTCAGTTCCCCACATTTCGAACGGCCAGCTAGCCACTGTCAGATGTAACGGATTCGGATGCTGATGGATAAAGTCTCCATGGATCTGGCATGAGTGGCATTGCTTTGCATACTCGAGGCAGTCCTGGATCATCGTGGGCCAATAATAACCCATACGTTTGATTTTCAGTTTCATCTTCGGCCCGGCTTGGTGAGAACCGCAGAGTCCGTCGTGAGTTTCTTGGACGACTCTTTTTGCTTCTTTAGGTCCCAGGCATCTTAGCCACAAAGAATCAAATGAGCTCTTGTACAGAATATCGTTGACGAAGGCGAAAGATAGGGCTCGCTTCATGAGCTGATGTTTTGAGGACGCATCTTCAGGCGTTCGACGGGATTTGAAGTAGTCTATAAAGACTTCTCTCCAATCTTCAACCTTTTCTTGGTCTTTTACTTGTAGAGACATTTGCTCGGTCGTTCCCTTTTCCTCGGACGACTCCGGAGATATTTCTGCCGGTGCAAGAACCCGACGACTTTGTACCACGATTCTTACGTCATCGAGGTTCTCATCGGCCAATTCTTTAGCAAGCTTGGCTAATGCATCCACTTTGCTATTTTCCGCATGCGGTATGCTTTCCAAGGTGTAGAAAGGAATTTGAGTCAGCAGTTGTTGTATTTTCTCGCCATACTTCACCAATTCAGGCTTGCACGTTTGATAGTCGCCGTTTACTTGACTAACGACCAGTTGGGAGTCTCCGTATACGAGCAGATTCTCAATCCCCATGTCAATGGCGATCTCGAGACCTGCTATCAAAGCTTCATACTCGGCTTCGTTATTCGTCCTCGGCTCTGTTAAGGAGAAAGCAAAGCGCATTATCCCTCCTTGTGGAGTTACGAAGATGAGGCCTACCCCTGATTTGATTATAGGGGTGCTTTGCTTGCGCTTCTTCATGGAAGATGCTCCATCAAAATAAAGTTCCCATCGGGTGCCATTACCGCCGATCGTGTCAAACGCATGCTCATCTGGCAGTTCACAATTCAAAGGAGAATCGGCAGGTATTGGATGCTCAGCGAGGAAGTCGGCGATGGCCTGGCCTTTCACTGCCTTAAGAGGCTGATAAGTTATCGAGAACTCCATTAAGAGCAATGCCCATTTAGCGAGCCGTCCCGTTAATATGGCCTTTGATATCAAATATTTGAGGGGATCCACCTTCGATATGAGACGGACTTCATGCGCCAATGCATAATGTCTGAGCTTCGTTATTGCGAAGATCAGCGCCAGGCAGTGCTTTTCGATGGGAAAATAATTGCTTTCTGCCCCCAGTAGAACTCGACTCAAATAGTAGAGGGCTCTCTCCTTCCCTTGGTCGTTTTCTTGTGCCCATAGCACACCTAAAGAACCTTCGAGGGCTGTTGCGTATAGGACGAGAAGTTTTCCTTTGACCAGAGCAGTTAACACCGGTGGATTCTGTAAGTATTGCTTGATTTCGTCCAGTGCGCCTTGGCATTTGTGATCCCAGACGAACGGGGTTCCCTTCTTCATCAGGTGGATGTAAGGACGGCATTTGCCTGAGAGATTGGCTATAAATCGCCGGATGTACGCAAGTTTTCCTTGGAGAGACCGCAATTGCTTGAGGGTCCTTAGCGGAGGCATTTCCATAATCGCCTTGATCTTCGATGGATCTATTTCGATGCCTCGGTGTCGTACAATGAATCCCAGGAACTTGCCCGAGGAAACTCCGAACGCGCATTTAAGAGGGTTCATCTTCAAGTTGTATTTACGAAGGCGTTGAAATACGGTCTTCAGATGCTCTAAATGCTTCTCGTATGATTTGCTCTTAACCACGAGGTCATCGATATAGCATTCGACGACTTCATGTATGAGGTCATCGAAGATCTTCATCATGGCTTTCTGATAGGTGGCACCGGCGTTCTTTAGACCGAAAGGCATCACCTTGTAGCAGAATTTACCCAAAGGGGTCCGGAAAGCGGTATGCTTCTGGTCTTCGGGATGCATCTTTATCTGGTTGTATCCTGATGAGCCGTCCATGAAGGAGAAAACCTCATGAGTGGATGTATTGTCTATCATCAGTCCGGTGACCGGTACTGGGAAATTGTCCTTCGGGCAAGTTTTATTGAGATCCCGAAAGTCCACACATATGCGCACCGTCCCATTTTTCTTCATCACCGGTATGATGTTGGCAATCCAATCTGGATAACTCTTGGATGAAACCAGAGTTGATTAGCTTCTTGACCTCGGTGTTAATGCTCATCTCGAGCTCGAGTCGCATCCTTCTCGGTGCTTGTTTGATTGGCTTGACGTCCGGGGATATGGTCAGTTTGTGGACAGCAATCTCTGGGTCTAGTCCTGGCATCTCGGAATAGTTCCATGCGAAGCAATCTTTATGCTGCATAAGCACGTCTTTTAGTGTAGCCATCTTTTCTTCAGACAACAGCTCACTGACGAGTGTCGGTCGCAGGTCACTTGTCGTCCCCAAATCAATTTTCTTGAGATCATCTGCAGTGGTATGTATTCCATCTTCCAGCTCTTTCGGCGCTGGTAGAAATTCTGAGATCACCTCGTCATCATTGTTTTCGAAGCACCAAGGGAGATCATCCATACCCTCAGGGTCTTCTTTTGACAGCGTTATCATGTGACAGGTACGAGCTCGCTTCCAAGAACGATGTGGATCTGGTTTTACCCTCATGGATTTAGGTTCATGCTTCTGTGGCAGGGTTACCTTCCAGCTGTTGGATAAAGCGAACCTGCCTTGCTGATATTGATCTTCGACCCAGTTCTTGAAGGTGAAGCAGTCTTCGATAGGATGTCCTATTGCCCTATGATAGGAGCAATAGTCCGGATGAGAGACTTCGCCAGCTTGCTCGGGGTGCTTGGACTCCGGGAGTATGATCAGTTGATGTTTTATAGCAAGATCAAATATCTTCTATGTTTTATTCTGAGGAAAAGAGTATGCTCGACTGATCTTCTTTATAAGGGATGAATCCGAATTTCTCACTTCCCGATCGTGTGGCTTCTTGGACCCGCTTTGTCGCTGTCGAACGCCTTTCCCGTTCTTTGGTTTGTTTCTGCCTTTGCGTCCTGCCTTTTGTACAACGGGTTGACAGGGAGGAGCATTTTCATCTTTCGCAGCCAGTTGAAGAAGGCGTTGCGTCCTGGCTTTCTCGTAGATGGCCATTTCGCGATTGTGGTCGTCTCGGACCTTTTGATTGGTTTCCTTTATAAGCTTGTCCATTTGTTCTTCGAACGACGGACTGGGCATTTTCACGTCGGGAGCCCTTTCTGGTTCAGGGTTAGCATCTTCCCATAGAGCATCCCCTTCTTCATCAAAGTCATGTATGGCGTAGCAGTCGCAGAGTAGTTCCCGTTTCTTGGATTGAATATACCCAAATCCGGTCGTTTCCATTCTCCCGTTGGGCAATTTCCGCTGAGTTCCAGGGACGTTCCAGATCCTGTCATAGAACTTAGCTCTCCGAGCGGTCTGTTTGAAAGGTACACCTTGGTGCCTTAATAGCCTGTTTAGTCCGTTCGTGTAATATCTGGGTAAACGGATGGGCTGGAGCCTGTCAAGTGTAGAATCCGCACCGTGCCAGATTTCTTTCTCCACTTTGGTTTCCCCGGATCGGTAGAATAAGATTGCCTTTTCACCTTCTTGCCTGGAAGGGACATAGATTGTCTGCAGCTCTTCCACACTCCAGGTATCAAACGCGTGTAGTTCTTTATGATATTTGGGCGGAACCATGGTAATTTGCAAACTTTGCTCTTTATCGGCAAATGTTTGTATTGAAGGCCGAGCAGAGAATATGGAATGGACTTCATCTTTCGAGTCGCTGCCGAAGATCAACATAGGAGCGGACGGTCCTGCTTCTTGTACTGGGGTGGCCCTGAATAAACTATCTCTTCCTCTTCCTCGGTATCACTCCAGAAGACCGGAATGGTGGTGATAGCTTTGTTCTCCGGTTTATGACATCTCTCCGTATCCTCGAAATCTGGTAAGAAGTATTTTGCATCTTCGTACTTTCAAACTTCGTTCACGGAGAATGGGTTCAACTCCCCCGTCACGGTATACTCGAGACCATCCTTGAAGTATTTCATACACTGATGTTGTGCAGAAGGGATGATGTTGTACTCGTGTAACCAAGGCCGGCCGAGCAAAGCATTGTAGCATGTATTGGCGTCGATGACATGAAATTTAATATCCGTGACAAGTAGCCCGAAGCGCAGCGTCAGTATCGCAGACCCGAGAGTCCGTGATGACTGGGAGTCAAAACCGGAGATGGTGATTTTATCACGAGCGAGGTGCTGAACGCTTATGCAGATTTCCTTCAACACTCGCACGTTGAGGAGATTGACGGAGGACCCATTGTCGACCAGGATCTTGCCTATCTTGACATCATGACATTATCCGGGGACATATAGGGGACGGTTGTGCTCGCACGTCCCAAGGAGGAGATCTTCATCGCTGAAGGTGATATCGGCTGTGTGTACTTCTTCAAGCTCGTCTTTCATCCTTTCTTCAGCGAGGAAAGCTTGGAATTGCTCTGGCTCTTGTAGCGCCTTAATCAATGAATCTCTTGCTTCTTTTGATAGTAAAAGGGCGTCGAGAATGCTGAGCTGCGAGGGTAACTTCCTCAAGTGCGCCAGAATGTTATAGTCCACCTTACTTTTTTTTTACGGGTCCTTGACGGTCGTCTCTTTCATGACTTAGTCATCTAGGGCGATATCCTCAGAGACCTTTTCTTTTCCCTTATCTTTTCTATTCGTGGGTCCGAGATTCTTTTCGGGCAGTGTACGATTGCGCAGCTGGATATTTTCGCAGGTCTTCGGTTCTTCCTCTTTTCCCGAGGTAGATTCTTTGAAAAGAGGGTCAATAGTCATCTCTTCATCGGAGTCACTTCCGAAGGTGAGAACTTGCGATCTTCCGACGTTGACCGTGCGACAGCTGCCGGTAGTTCCTTTATGCTCTTCGGTCGTACTTCTCTGCTCCCGACGAGTTTTGCGTTTCATCCGCTTGAAACGCTGCCGGTGAGCAATATATCCCTGCCACCATCTTTAAAAGCGTTGCACTCTTCGATGGGGTGTGCAATCTTTCGATGATATAGGTAGTAGCTAGGATGCATCTCTGCTTCACCGAGAATGTTTCCTTCGGAGGGTGGTAACTTCATTCCCATTGATATGGCGTTAGCAAATATTTTCCTCATCTTTAACTTGTTTTTATTCGTGACGGATGTCCTTTGATTCGGCAGGAGTATCTCGATTCTTTCGTCCAGTCGCCGGCGTTTGGCCTTTTCAAATATGGCCACCTCACGCTCCCGATCAGCTTTACTCTTCAGAAGAGCTTCGTTTAGGAATGCGTCGATCATTTCGTCTGATGGCCCTGGAAGCTCCAGTTCAGGACCTGCTCCCAGTCTTTCGGTGCAAGGAGCTTCTTCATCGTCTGTCGACGAATGAGAGATCATATGGCAACTTACTACGTAATCCTCAGATCCATCCGACGAGTCTTCTCCATCATCTTCATCCTCAAGGACGTGGCCAAGGAACTCTTGGAGTGTGATTAGAGTCCGCGCCTTCTGGTTATACTCTTCCAGCACGTCGATCTGTTTCTGCAGGTCCGTGCGCTTGTCACCAGGCTTCACGGACTTTTTGGATTTCTTCTTCTTTTTCGAAGATTTCGACAGCTGGGTGTGAGCACTTTGGCTATCACCACCAACCTTTGGAGTTGGGCACGGCTTCAGCATCCCTTCGATGATCCGGGATTCCAGTGGATTCTTCTACTTGATCGCCAAACACGTCTAGAGATCATTCAGCATCCTTTTGGTTTTGGCCGAAAGAGCCACCTCCCATGGAGCTTCTTCAACAAAAGAGCACGTTGCCCCCGGTGTGTCGTCTTCTTAGGAGTGTGCGGCTGTGGTGGGTTCACTTTCCACTTCTCAGACAGTGCAAACTTGCCTTGTAGGTACTGATCCTCGATCCATCCCTTAAAGACGAAGCAATCTTCGATTGGATGGCTTACCGTTTGGTGGTAAGGGAAATAATTGGGATTATTCGCTTCGCCGAGTTGCAATGGCCGCTTTGGATTCGGCAGATTGATAAGCCGGTTGCGCATCGCTAGCTCGAAGAGTCTCTTCGTTTTGTCACGTGGAAACGACTAAGGATGCTTCATTTTCTCATTATAATAGCGCCGTCTCTCTTCCAATTGATCCGTTAGTCTTGGAGCACTAGGCTGCTGTTGGGTATTCGCAACGAAGGTCGCCTTTCCCTTACCTTTTTCGTTCCGCGGGTCTGGCTTCGGAGGAGACGGTCTATGCCCCATCTGGTCCATCTAGGCTAGTTTGTCGATTAAAGCCTGGAATGTGGTCGGTTTGAAGAACATCATGAACTGTGAAATAGTTGCATGAGGGTCTAGGGTGTCCACGAACATGCCCACTGTTGGTGCTTCTTCGATGCGTTGTTCGCACTTCAACCACAGATTCCGCCATCTGATTGCGTACTGAACCCATGTCTCGCCCGGCTTTACCCTGGCATTGATCAATGCCGTTATTGGGGTGCGTTCACTAGCACTTGCGAATCGCTGGATGAACAACAACTCCATTTCTGCGAAAGTTTTGACGGAGTCGTTTGGAAGTTCGGAGTACCACTCAAACGCCGTCTCCGATAAGCTGCCGACGAATTGGCAGAGCAAAAGTTTATCATCGCCACCGGTGTTGCCACAAAGAGCCCTGAACTGGGCGACATGTTGATGGGGATTGCCTATCCCCTTGTACACATGGAATTTCGGGATCGTGTATCCTGGCGGGTACTTTATCTAATCATACCAGCCTAGATATGGTCGCCCAGTTCTAACAATTTGCCCAGCTGCTTTGTTCGCCTGATGAACTCGTATCTGCTGAGCGATATAATCATCCAGGGCGGTCTTGGAGATTGTCTCCTCCATGGCTGTTGACAGAGCCGGAGGAGGGTTCGATGTCTCCCCTCTGTCGTCTTCAATTATTACTGGAGGATCTTCCACTGGGGGATCTGGCTGGATCATCATGCCCACCATATCTTGGAATAGAAGGGCCATTTGCTTTATATTGGCTGCTTGTTCTGCGGCCTCTTTGTCCTTCTTCTCCAGCATTCTCCGAAGGAATTCGGCATTAGTTTCCTGCTCACGGCGCTGCTCCGCGGATGTCTCTGGGCTTGCTTTCGGTCCTGTGAGCGCGGCCATCGCAGTCATCATCTCCTGAAGCTTCTGTTGCTGCTCTTGGGATTTTGTCACAGATCGCGTAAGCGATCGATGACCTGTGGAGATATGGCTATCCTCTTTTCCGGATGCCATATAGACGGTATGCACCACCATGCCCCTAGACTTGGGGCGTTTAGGCTCAGTGCCCTTGACATTTATTGCAGACATGGGGATTTTCTCCGGCCTTCTCCTCTTGTGGGCGGTCGAAGTTGAGGGGGCCATTACAGTGGGCACCCAAGTAGCCGTCGTCTTCTGTGGCTTAACAGGACGGTTTTCTTCCTGTCGGACCTTCAGCTTCTTCTGCCGGCGGGGATAGTCTTGATCAACCACTGACTCTCGGACTTGTCGCCATATTTTGTAAACTTTGGAAGACAGCCGTTGAGGGGACTGCTCCGGCTTTATTTCTGTGACAGTCTCCACTGGTGGCAGAGATCTTTTCAGTACGGCAGTAGACGAATTCCTGCGTACCTTATTCAGCAGCTCAAAGCTGTTCCCGGTCGGAACAACAGCATTGACTTCCACCGTTGGAGCTGGTGGAGTTAGCCCAGAGGGGGAGTTGCCTCCAGCCTTCCTCACTCGGCGCCAGTGGCGACATCGAGCGTGTCGAGCTGTTGGGGTTGGTTCAGTGATGGGGACGGCTTTGTCTTGCCCCCTATCCAGGTGAGGGGCTGTTGCTGGCGTCGGCCTCTTGAAGACTGATGTCCGTTGAGAAGAGGTATCCAACCGGTCAAAAACAAACTTCTGAGCAGGGACGGGAACTGTAGTGGGAGCCAGAACAACCAGTCTTGTAAAAACTGACCCTTTGGTAGGATAAGCCGCCTTGACAACTCAGGAGCAGGGTTGGTTACTCTTTTCGGAATAACCTTTTCTTGAGGTGCAGGCTTCATCATGGGCCCACCTGAACTTTGGCCCAATCTGGCAAAGACCGAGATGCTGGAGCTGGACGACCCGTTGAAAGGGGCCGCAGTAGTTGCAAGCCGATCAAAGACCGACTTCTTGGGAGCTTCCGGCGTTGGCACAAGAGCGGTGAAGCTCGTTGGCGGGAGCATGGTCCCGAAAAACAATCCAGTAGTAGCCTGGGTGACTTGTTCCACCAGCATCGTGAACAGGGATGCCGCTTGAGGCCCGTAAGCTATGCTTCTAGATAAGGCGGAGCGTATGTTGCAGTTGCAGCTGGAACATTTTGCACAAGTGAACACCATTGATCCTTCTCTTTCTGCACCAAGAAAAATGCCAAATCTTAGTACCTCGAACCCAAGGGCAACCATTAGCAAACCGCGATTTGTTCGCGAAACACGACACACGAAGTGTGGAGTGGAAAGAGAAAGAGGTCCCACCGGGCGTGCCAGAATCTACTCCCCTCTGAACGCAGAGACACGACCGCGCAGGTCCGTCTTGCCTGAAATTCGGGGCAGATGCTATTTGATGCTATCCGTCCACCTCTCCGAAGATGCCAAGTTGATTTATGGCACCATGTATCGAAAGTTTAAACGGATGCGGCCGATGTAGCAGACTTCATCAGATTCCCCCTCATCTGAGGGGTTTTTGATTGTGGGGACGCTCTTCCCTGCAGGCGCAAGCCCCTGCAGTTAATTAGCTACCGCATCACGATAACAACTTTCTCCTTCTCCAGATGGTCACTTCGTGTCGTGGGTGTTTGTTTTGTTTGTGGTTGCCCATGGATTGTATACGGAGACTAAGTTATGTTGTCTCCCGTAGGGCGTGGACTAGTCCAAATCCGTATCTTTCTTAGATTTGGGTTTGGGGTTGGGTTTAAGGATACGTTAGCCTCATTTTGAGACTAAGATCAACTTAAACGTTTGTTAAGGATACGTTAGTCTAATTTTAGACTAAGATCAACTTAACGGGACCATTTAGATTCGACAAGAGAGCAATTGGGCTCTATTGTTTAATTTAGTGACATCGCGGTCGATTTCCAGTTTAAGGACATGGGAGTCCATTGTTAGTTTAAAGACATCGCGGTCGAGGTTAAGGACATCACAGTCCGTGGGTTTAAGGACCCCACAGTCCGATATTAGTTTAAAGACGTCACGGTCGAGGTTAAGGACATCATAGTCCGTGGATTTAAGGACTCCACAGTCCGATGTTAGTTTTAAGACGCCACGGTCGAGATTAAGGACATCATAGTCCGTGGATTTAAGGACTCCACAGTCCGTTGTTAGTTTTAAGACATAACGGTTGAGGTTAAGGACATCATAGTCCGTGGATTTAAGGACTCCACAGTCCGATGTAATGTGTGGTTGTCGGGACCCGTCACCTCTCTGACGACGTTGAAGGATTACAACGACAGATATCAGAGGAGAAACGAGATGTACCCTTGAACCAGTGTGAATTGTTTGAAAGATCTGTAGCCCAGTTTGGGACTAAGATCTGTTGAGTATTTATGAGCAGATGTGCTCAGTTCAATATAAGTTGAGGACTTATGGCCAGAATTGGGCTAAGTCCAATTAAAAATGTTTAACATTTTTAGTTGCTCTAGCTATTAAGCCTTTATTTGGGCTCAGCCCTTTCAATAATACTAGGCATTGGGCTCTAACATTTTTGTCTTGTATTGAATGCATAGCATTCATCAGAAATAAAGCTTGTTCTGACAGTGCACCACGTGGCGCGCCAGGCGCTTTGCGCCAGTCAAATAGCGCATTGCGCTTCTGTCAGGTAGCGCACACGAAGAGGACACGTGTCGCGCTTAGCGCTAAGCCCTAGTACATTAGCGCATTGCGCTTTTAATTTATGAGCGCTTTGCGCTAGTTTGTTGGCACGCCAGTGAGCGACACGTGGCGTGCTTGGCGTTGAGCGCCAGCCCATGAGCGCAGCGCTCTGTTTCAGGAGCGCAAAGTGCAAGTAGTGTCTATGGTTGACACGTGGCATGTTTTGGCGCTGAGTGCCGATCCAAGGAGCGCAAAGGCACAGTTCATGAGTGCAAGGCACATTTCAGTAGCGCAAAGCGCATGTGATCAAATTTAAGATCAAAGAACAAATTTATGTTCTTCTTAAAGGAGGCTTTGCCTCAAGATTCAAGAACAAAAGTTCTTGTTTTTTATAAAAGGCTCTGCCTTTATAGATCAAAGATCTGTGAATGAAGTAAAATACTTTTTTTTTATTTATATATTTTTTTATGATTAGATCTTTTGATCTTTTACTTTTTATTAAATACCTTGGTCTTTTTTCAGATCTATGATCTTTTTAGAAGATGGTTCTTCTTTTTACGAGATGGTTTCATCTCTGTTGTTCAAGAACATAGTTTTTTACCTTGAATATGAAGAAATGATCTTCTTTTTTCTAAGAGCTTGCTCTTTTTCTCAAAGTTTGCAGAGGGTTTTTCTCTCTCTTTTCTGTCTCTCCCAGACTTGAAGTCTAGGGGCCTTTATATAGGGCCAATTGATTTGTTAAATCAGTTTTAAGAGATCTCTCTGATTGATTTGGGAATATTTCCCACCGTTGGATATTTGATTCTAAGGCTTCTGTTTTACAGAAGATAATCTTCTTGTTTCAATAAGATTGAAAAATCTTTCCATAACAGAATTTTAGTTCTGATTAATTAATAATTTATTATTAGTAGATCTTTTGATCTGACAGTGGGGGAATTTTTAATTCCAGCGCTGGCGCACCTTACGCTAGCGCACCTACGTTCGACACGCGGAGCGCAGCGCAACTGCGCTAGCGCACCCGTGTTTGACATGTGGCACGCAGCGCAGAGTGCAGCGCAACTGCGCTAGCGCACCCGTGTTTGACACGTGGCGCGCAGCGCAGAGCGCTGGATCTGAAGCGTTGCTTCAACTTTTAAATTTTGAATTTTGAAACAGTGCTTTGCTCTGATTAGGGGTGCGCTGCCTAGGGCGCAGCGCACCTGGCGCCAGCGCGTCTGCGTTTGTCACGTGGCGAGCAGCGCGTAGCGCGCAGAATTTGAAGCGTTGCTTCAATTTTTGAATTTTGAAATTCAAAACAGAGCTTTGCTCTGATTGGGGGAAACAATGATGTTCTTCAAGCCGACCACGTTCCAGGCCTTGATCAACAAACTGGCCTAAATGGACCTGATGGGTCATAGACCGTCTCCTTCAAAGCCGGAGCCACGGAATGAAAAGGGCAAAGGGAAAGCGACCTTCGTCGCAAATGCTCAACAGCAGCCCAGTGCCCCAAAGCTAACTGATCAAATAGACGAGAGACGGCGATACTATAATAAGAACATAAAGCGCCCTTATTCATTTCTCCGGGACAAAACGAGGAGACTGTTCGATCTGGCGGTGCGCAATAGGATCATTAATTTTCCAAATCCAAAACGCACATTGCAACCCGGTGAGGCTAATAATCCCAATTATTGCCCCTATCACCAAACGACAAGCCATCCAATTGAAGATTGCTTCATCTTTAAAGGTTGGATCGAACATCAATACCAACAGGGCAAATTCGCACTGTCCAAGAATTAGAAAGTAAGCCCGCCCCATCCGCACGCTCTCAAAAAGACGGACACTCCGGGGGCATCATGCTCTTTTATAGAAGAAACTCCATGGGAGGTCGTTCTTTCAGCCAAGACGAAAAGAATGCTGAAGGATCTCCAAACATGCCCGGCGATTAGGTGGAAAAATCCACTAGAACCCGAGATCATCGAGGGAATGCTAAAACCGCGCCCAACTCCAAAGATTGGTGGTGATAGCCAAAGCGCCCACACCCAGCCGTCAAAGTCTTCGAAAAAGAAGAAGAAGACCAAAAAGCCCGTGAAGCATGGTGACAAGCGTACGGGCCTGAAAAAGCAGATTGACGCGCTGGAAGAATATAATCAGAAGGCGCGGACTCCAGTCACACTTCAAGAGTTTCTCAGCCACGTCCTTGAGGACGGAGATGACGACAATGGAGAAGACTCGTCCGATGAATCTGAGAATTACGTAGCAAGTTGCCATGTGATCTCTCACTCGTCGATAAATGATGAAGAAGCTCATTATGTAGAGAAACTGGGGGCAGATCCTGAGCCGGAACTTCTAGGGCCATCAGACGAAATGATCGATGCATTCCTGAACGAAACTCTTCTTAAAAGCAAAGCTGATCGAGAGCGCGAGATGGCCTTATTTGAAAAGGCCAAACGTCGGCGATTGGACGAAAGGGTCAAAGCACTCCCAGCAGATCAAAGTACATCCGCCGCAAATAAAAGTAGGTTCAAGACGAGGAAGAGGTTCTCCAAATCCATATCAATAGGAATGAAGCTGCCACCCTCCGAAGGAAACATTCCTGATGAAGCGGATATACATCCTAGCTACTGCTTATATCATCGAAGGATTGCGCACCCTACTGAAGAGTGCATAGCCTTTAAAAACTGGTGGCAGGGATATTTTGCTCACCGACAACATTTCAAGCGGATGAAGCGCAAAGCTCGTCGGGAGCAAAGAAATACGACCGAGGAGCGTAAGAGAACTGCCGGCAAATGTCACATGGTCAACGCTGAGGGATCGCAAGTTCTCACCTACGGGAGCGACTCTGACGAAGAAATGACTCTTGGCCCTCTTTTTAAAGAACCCACATCCGAAATGGAAGAAATGAAGACATGTGAAAACATTCAGCTAGGCAATCATACGCTGCCCGAAAAGAATCTCGAGGCCGCGAATAGTGGGTCGAATAGAAAAGATAAAGGGAAAGAAAAAATCCCTGAGGACATCGCCCTAGATGATCAAGTCGTCAAAGAACTGACAGCCAAGGACCCGCCAAAGAAAAACAAGGTGGATTACAACGTTCTGGCACACTTGAGGAAACTACCTTCGCAGCTAAGTATTCTTGATGCTCTTCTGCTATCCAAAGAGGCGAGAGATTCTTTGATCAAGGAACTACAAGAGCCCGAACAGTTCCAAGCTTTTCTCACCGAAGAAAAGATGAAGGACGAGCTGGAAGAAGTGCATACAGCCGATATCACTTTCGGCGATGAAGATCTCTTCCTCGGGACGTGTGAGCATAACCGTCCCCTTTATGTCTCCGGATACTGTCATGATATCAAGATAGGCAAAATCCTGGTTGATAATGGGTCCTCTGTTAACCTCCTCAATGTAAGAGTGTTGAAGGAAATCTGCATGAGCGTTCAGCATCTCGCTCGTGATAAAATCACCATCTCCGGGTTTGACTCCCAGTCATCACGGACGCTCGGGTCTGTGATATTGACGTTGCGCTTTGGACTGCTAGTCACTGATATCAAGTTTCGTGTCATTGACGCTAAAACCTGTTATAACGCTTTGCTCTGCCGGCCTTGGTTACACGAGTACAACATCATCCCTTCTACACAACATCAGTGTATGAAGTATTTCAAGGATGGTCTCGAGTATACTGTGACAGGGGAACTAAACCCATTCTCCATGAATGAAGTCTGCAAATATGAGGATGCCAAGTACTTCCTGCCAGATTTCAAAGACACAGAAAGATGTCGCAAACCGGAGGACAAGAATCAAGCCATCATCACTATTCCGGACTTCGGGAGTGAAACCGAGGAGGAAGAAGAAATAGTTTATTCAGGGCTGCCCCAATGCAACAAGCTGGGACTGTCCATCCCTATGTTGATCTTCGGCAGTGACTCGGAAAATGAAGTCAATGCTATATTCTCTGCTCGGCCATCGATACAAACCTTCGCCGATGAAGATCAAAGTTTGCAAGTTGCTATGGTTCCACAAGAGCATTATAAAGAGCTCGATGCACTTGAAACTTATAGTGTGCAAGAACTGCAGGCATTCTATGTCCCTCCCAGGTGAAAAAATGAAAAGGCAATCCTCTTTTATCAATCCACGGAAACTAAAATGGAGAAAGAAGTCCGGCATGGTGCTGACTCGATACTTGACAGACTTAAGCCCATCCGACTGCCCATATATTACACAGACGGATTAAAGAGACTCTTGAGATGCCAAGGTGTACCCCTTAAGCAAACTTCTCGACAAGCACGGTTCTATAACAGGATCTAGAACGTCTCCGGAACTCAGTGGAAGTTGCCTAAAGGAAGAATGGAAACAATCGGGCTTGGATATATTCAATCCAAGAAATGGGAGCTATTCCGTGGCGGCTACGTCATAAATGACTTTGACGAAGAAGGGGATGCTCTGTGGGAAGATGCTAACCCTGAACCAAAACGAGCCCCCGTCGTGAAAATGCCAAGCCCGTCGTTCGAAGAACAAATGGACAAGCTTATAAGGGAAGCGGGTCAAAAGGTTCGAGACGACTATAATCGCGAAATAGCCATCTACGAGAAAGCCATAACGCAACACCTCCTTCAGCAGGCTAAGAAAAATAAAAATGCTCTTCCTCGTCAACCCGTCATACAAAAGGACCGACGCAGAGGCAGAAATAAACCCAAGAACGAAAAAAGCGTTCGACAGCGACAAAGAGGGACCAAGAAGCCACGCAATCAAGAATCAAACAACCAGGAATCGTCTCTTATAAAGAAGATGGGTCGAGCGTATTCTTTCTCCCAAGACAAGACAAGGAAAATACTTGGTCTTGCCGTAAAGCATCAGATGATTACCCTCCCGGAGTCCAAGCACCCCGAGCATGCAGGTGAAGTTAATCACCCAGACTATTGCTCTTATCACCGAGCAATAGGACATCCTCTTGAAGACTGCTTCACCTTCAAGAACTGGGTCGAAGACCAATATCAACTCGGCAGGTTCGCTCTATCCATCAGTTGGAGGGTAATCCCGCCGCAGAAGTATGAACCGAGAGCCACGCAGCGAAAATGGAACCAGATCAATGTCGGTCTTGGAAGCGATCTCGTACCTGCCACGTGATAACGCTGTTAAAAGAAGAGCCCGAGAATATGGATGACCTACCCTGGTGCTTCGAAAACGATGATGGCGAGGTGATCTCAGAATTTCCACCGGCACCAAAAGAGCTGGAAGATGGGATACATACTACCGCAGTTAACCTCACAAAAATTGACTTGGGAATGGCAAACGACCCACGGTCGACGTTCGTCAGTGAGCTGTTGTCTGAAGAAAGGGTGGCTACGCTAAAGGACGTGCTCATGCAGCATAAAGATTGCTTCGCATGGAACTATTCCGAGATGCCAGGACTAGATCCAGAAATAGCTGTGCACAGATTGGCGATATCTCCGGACGTCAAGCCGATCAAACAAACACCGAGAAGAATGCGGCTCGAGCTTGAGATGAGCATCAATGCCGAAGTCAAGAAGCTAATCGACTCCAGCTTCATCCAAGAGGTTCAATTTCCTGACTGGATCGCCAACATTGTCCCAGTAATGAAGAAAAATGGGATGGTGCGCATATGTGTGGACTTTCAGGATCTCAACAAAGCTTGCCCGAAGGACAACTTTCCAGTACCGGTCACTGAGCTGATGATAGATAACACGTCCACTCACGAAGTTTTCTCCTTCATGGATGGCTCGTCAGGATACAATCAGATAAAGATGCATCCCGAGGACCAGAAGCATACCGCTTTCCGGACCCCTTTGGGCATATTATGCTACAGGGTAATGCCTTTCGGTCTAAAGAATGCCGGTGCCACCTATCAGAGGACCATGACGAAGATTTTCGATGACCTTATACATGAAATCGTTGAATGCTATATTGACGATCTCGTAGTTAAAAGCAAATCATACGAGGAACATCTAGAGCATCTGAAGATCGTATTTCAACGCCTTCGGCAATACAACTTGAAGATGAACCCTCTCAAATGCGCGTTTGGAGTTTCCTCGGGCAAATTCCTAAGATTCATCGTCCGCCACCGAGGCATCGAGATAGACCCGTCGAAGATTAAGGCGATCATGGAAATGCCTCCGCCAAAGACTCTCAAGCAACTGCGGTCTCTCAAAGGAAAGCTCGCGTATATCCGGCGGTTCATAGCCAATCTCTCCGGCAAGTGCCGTCCTTACAGTCACCTAATGAAGAAGGGAACCCCGTTCGTCTGGGATTGCAAATGCCAAAGCGCACTGGACGAAATCAAGCAATACCTACAGAATCCACCAGTACTGGCCACTCCCGTCAAGGGAAAGCCTCTCATTCTGTATACAACAACCCTAGAAGGTTCTTTAGGCGCGCTGTGGGCACAAGAGAACGACCAAGGGAAAGAAAGCGCCATTTACTATTTGAGTCAAGTTCTCCTGGGGGCAGAAAATAATTACTCTCCCATTGAAAAACACTGCTTGGCGTTGATCTTCGCAATAACGAAGCTCAGACACTGCGCGTTGGCACATGAGGTCCATCTCATATCGAAGGTTGACCCTCTCAAATATTTGATGTCGAAGGCCATATTAACGGGACGACTCGCTAAATGGGCCTTGCTCTTGATGGAGTTCTTGATAACTTATCGGCCTTTTAAGGCAGTGAAGGGCCAAGCTATTGCCGACTTCCTCGCTGAGCATCTGATACCTGCCGAATCTCTCTTGAACTGCGAATTGCCAGACGAACACGCGTTTGACACGATTGATAGGGAAAGAAGAGAGAATGATACCCAATAGGAACTCTACTTCGATGGAGCATCTTCCATAAAGAAGCGCAAACAAAGCACCCCCATAATTAAATCAGGGGTAGACCTCATCTTCGTGACTCCACAAGGAGGGATAATGCGCTTTGCCTTCTTCTTAATAGAGCCGAGGACGAACAATGAAGCCGAATACGAAGCTTTGATAGCAGGTCTTGAGATCGCTATCGATATAGGAATTGAAAACTTCCTCATATACGGAGACTCCCAACTGGTCGTTAGTCAAGTAAACGGCGACTATCAAACGTGCAAGCCTGAGTTGGTGAAGTACGGCGAGAGGGTACTGTAAGTCCACGTTGCGACCCCCGGTGCTTACGGGGAGGCGGAAACGGTATAAAAATCAATTTTTTATCGCAAAGGGGCAACATGGACTAAACAAGGTCGGGATCTTTTCCTAAACTAAACTAGCAAGCAAACAAAGGAGCGTTAGCTACTCGGATGAAGAGTTATACCTAAACTTGAACTCCTTCTTCTTCAAACTTTGTGGAGGATGATGGTTCTTGTCTCGTCGCCTTCTTCCGTCGAAGATGGATCCACCTGAGGGTTCAACCTTCGGGCTCTTCCTCGAACTTTGAGAGAACTAGAATCGTCGGATTGCTAAACCTTTGATCCTAGAGAGAGTAGAGTGTATCTATGGAGTGCTTTCTTTTTCAAGGTAAGGGATTCTCAACACATGAGAAGGAATCACCTTGAGCTTGAGGAAGAAGAAGATGAAGAGAGGAGAGAGAATTGTTATGAAAGAAATGAGCTATCTTTTTCTTTTTGCAACCATATCAAAAAGAAAAAGAATTATCTAAATAATAATAATTCAAAATGAGAATAGTTGATGGTAGTTTTGGAATGACCACTATCATGCTTCATTAAATGAAATGTAAGCATGAATCAAGGAGTATATTTACAAAGCATGATGGTGGTCAACATTCAACCATGGTCAACAAGTCAACCATGGTCAACAAGTCAACAAAATCAACCATAACATAATTCTCATTTAATTACTATTATTAATAGATAATCCATAAATCCATTAGGGTTTGGAAAATGATGACTGTCAACTGTGCATACGCACCCGTTCCGAAACCCTAATGAAATACCTCATCCTCCGCCTCAAGCAACTGTGCATACACACCTGCATTCTCGTTCCGAGGAACAAGAATACTGAGATATAAAAGCAACCCCAAAACATATACCAGTATCTGGCTCAAACCAGAGCCTGCCAGTATAATCCGTCCGGACTCCAAACGTGCACAAGTGCGCGGATGAGAACGAACCCTGCCGCAAAACCATGCGACCTCTACTCTGTTTTGCCCAGAGGCGAATACCCTCTGTGTGGGACTCTAAAGACTCGACACTACGCTGGCAGTGGGTTTAACCACAGACCGCAAGCGGCACTAGCTGTGCGTAACGGTCCCCAGGTAGATGCCGACAAGAAGGCTGACGAGGTGAAACCCTATCTGAACTCCTACTGAGTCTGAATGTGACATTCTCCGTACAGTCCGGTCTGTTCGTCTGATACATCGCATGTCGGGCCTAGGGGGCGATAAAACGTCAGTCCCCCAATAGCGGTACAAGTCGTGTCGGAGTGAAGCCCAAAACACCCTGAGATAATACTGGAAGCCTACCAGTATATCTCGCTTGCCCTGGCCAGGGACTACTCGTGTAATGGCTCTCCTAGACACAGCGCGATATCAACCCCCAATACCGGGAGAGACGAATCCTGTCTAACCGTCACTGCCTCCAAGTGCTTCGGGACTGCACCCAACCACTACCTGTTTGCACGACTCCTTTGAGCCGTGGTAGGGTAGTGATCAAAGTGTAGTGGGAACACACTCGAGGCGAAGTGCCAGTATCAAGTCAGCGGACTAAGCTGTACTCATGTCACCTGGGAACTGATAACTGACGATAGGTATAATACCAACCTTTCAGTTCCCGACGAGTCCTGTCCAGTGTACCCGTAACCTAACGAGCACCCGTATACTATCTCCAGTACGACGTACTGATGGCTGTGGGACAGACCATCTCCCACACTGGGATGAGAAGCGCATACGCTAGTCTACTCCGGAGTATCGATGCCCTGTCTCGATAGTCCTGCGACTAGGGACCTGTATAAGGATGTGCTTATAGATTACCCAGCCCCCACTAGTGTGACTGCCATCACAACGCTGGTAATCAAGCAAAGATCCTAAGGGCTCCACTAATGCGTATAGGTGATATCGCAAAATAAACACATGTACACATTGAAGTAGAAACAAACCAAGTAGCATACTACTATATTGAGCAAGATTGTTTATACAAGGTGAATATCCCAAGCTTCTATTAAGTAATATACAAACTAGTATGATACAGTAATGGCCTCTAGGGCATATACACTAACAATCTCCCACTTGCACTAAGGCCATGTACTGGCGTATCGAAGACCTATCATCTCGATCAGCCGCTCGAACTGAGTCTGGGGTAGGGCCTTGGTGAATGGATCTGCAGTGTTTTCTTCTGAAGCAACCCTCCGAACCTCGATCTCCTTGCGATCCACGATCTCCCTGATCAGGTGATACCGCCTCAAGATGTGCCTGGATCTCTGA
Source organism: Agapanthus africanus (assembly GCA_030015575.1). NCBI lineage: Eukaryota > Viridiplantae > Streptophyta > Magnoliopsida > Asparagales > Amaryllidaceae > Agapanthus > Agapanthus africanus. The sequence continues at coordinate 418,104,038 of JASDDO010000016.1, forward strand.
TGGGACCTGGGTTCCTTTGCTAAAGCTATAGCCCCATTGTTGTCGCAATACAGAGGTATTGGGTCAACAATGGACGGAACCACCTGAAGTTCTTTCAAGAACTTCCTCATCCAGACAGCTTCTTTTGCGGCATCAGATGCAGCGATGTATTCCGCTTCCATAGTCGAGTCTGCAACGGTTTCCTGTTTGGAACTCTTCCAACACACCGCCCCTCCATTGAGGGTAAAGACAAAACCCGACATGGACTTGGAATCATCCTTGTCACTCTGGAAGCTGGAGTCAGCAAAGGCCTCGATCTGGAGGTCTTTTCCACCATACACCAAGAACATCTCCTTAGTCCTTCTCAGGTACTTGAGAATGTTCTTTACTGCTATCCAGTGTTTCTTCCCAGGGTTTGACTGATACCTGCTTACCACACTCAGTGCATAAGCTACATCCGGTCTGGTACACAACATCGCATACATTATAGAGCCTACTGCAGAAGCGTAGGGTATAATAGACATGCGATCCCTCTCCAAATCAGTCTTGGGAAACATCTCTTTAGAGAGGGTGATCCCGTGACAAGCCGGTAGGTTACCGCGCTTGGAATCTTCCATACTGAATCTTTTCAGTACGGTGTCAATGTACCTGGACTGTGAAAGTCCTAATATCCTCTTGGATCTATCACGATGGATCCGGATCCCCAGGATGTAAGAGGCATCACCCAGGTCTTTCATGGAGAACCTGTGTGACAAGAAACCCTTGACAGATTGTAGCATAGGAATGTCATTTCCTATTAAGAGAATGTCATCCACGTATAAAACAAGGAATACTACAGTTCTCGCTACAAATCTACTATAGATGCATGGTTCATCTGGATTTTTGATAAAGTCAAATTCCTTGACCGTCTCATCAAAACAGATGTTCCAACTCCGCGATGCCTGCTTTAGTCCATAGATGGACTTAAGCAACTTGCACACCTTTCCGCTGCTCCCACTCTGAATGAAACCCTCTGGCTGATCCATATAGACACACTCCTCTAAATTTCTATTTAGAAAAGCGGTTTTTACGTCCATCTGCCAAATTTCATAGTCGTGGAAGGCAGCAATGGCAAGAAGGATCCGAATGGATTTCAGCATAGCCACTGGAGAAAAGGTTTCGTCATAGTCCAAGCCAGGTCTTTGACGGAAACCCTTTGCTACAAGTCTAGCTTTATAGGTCTCAACCTGTCCATCTACACCAATCTTCCTTTTGAAGATCCACTTGCATCCTACGGGTTTTACCCCGTCTGGAGTAATGTCCAACGTCCATACTTTGTTGGTGTACATGGACTCCATTTCGGTCCGCATTGCATCCAGCCATTTTACCGAGTCAATGCTCTGAACGGCCTGTTGGAAGCTAGTAGGCTCATCATAATCTATGATGCAATCCTCTCTATCCCCGTCTATGAGAAAACCGTAGTATCTCTCGGGCGGATGAGACTGCCTACTACTTCTGCGGAGCGGCATAGGAATGTCCTGTTCTTTTGAACCCTCTGGTTCCATTAAGCTTTCAGTGATAGTCTGTGGTTCTGGAATTTCTTCCAGTTCTATTGCGCTCCCACTTACTTCTTTTTCTAAGAACTGATGTTCCAGAAAATAGGCATTACGAGAAACAAGGACTTTTTGTTCCTCTGCGTAATAGAAAAGATACCCCCTGGGGTTCTTTGGGTATCCCACAAACTTGCACAGTACTGAGCGTGCCTCGAGCTTGTCCGTATGCTGCTTTTTGACATAAGCTGGACATCCCCAAATCTTCAGGTACTGAAGATAGGGTTTCTTCCCACTCCATAACTCATATGGTGTGGTAGGCACAGTCTTAGTAGGAACTCGGTTCAATAGGTATGCAGCTGTTTCTAGCGCATACCCCCAGAATGATCGCGGTAACTCAGCGTTACTCATCATGGACCGTACCATATCCAATAGGGTCCGGTTCCGTCTCTCCGATACACCGTTATGTTGCGGGGTGTATGGAGGAGTAAGCTGAGAGAGAATCCCATTCTCTTTTAAGTAATTCAGGAACTCGGCACTTAAGTATTCTCCACTTCGATCCGATCTTAGAATCTTGATACTTTTGCCGGTTTGTTTTTCAACTTCATTCTTATATTCCTGGAATTTTTCAAAAGCTTCGGACTTATGTTTCATTAAGAAGACATAACCGTACCTTGAAAAGTCATCCGTAAAAGTAATGAAGTAAGAATAACCGCTTCGCGCATGTGTAGACATTGGACCGCACACGTCGCTGTGTACGAGTCCCAAGAGCTCGCTCGCTCTTACTCCGTGTCCAGTGAACGGAGTCTTTGTCATCTTTCCTTTGAGACAGGATTGACAAGTGGCATATGATTGATATTCGAACGGATCCAAATATCCTTCTGTATGTAACTTAGTCAACCTTCTCTCATTGATGTGACCCAGTCTACAATGCCATAAGAAAGTCTGATTGATATCTAGAGACTTTCTTTTGTGTGTATTCTGGACATTGAAAATCTGTGGTTGGTTTAATACGTATATACCATTGCTCAATGTACCTGACCCAATCAGAACTTGATTAAGGTGAATGTTTACAACATTACTTACAAACGCAAATTCATAACCTTCTTTAGAAACCAAAGATACAGAAATGATATTACAAGTTGCGTTGGGTACAAAAAAGCAATTACGTAAAACCAAAACATGCCCATCTGACATTCCCAGGTGATAGTCCCCCACGGCTTTAGCATCCATGCTAGCTCCGTTCGCAACTCTGAGGGTCATGTCACCTGCCTTCAAAACCCTACGGTTTCTCAACGCCTGCAAAGAATTACAGATATGAGATCCTGATCCGGTATCCAATACCCAGGAAGTAGAGTTTATAGAAAGACAGTTTTCAATAACATACACACCTGAAGCTGAAGCCGCAACCTGCTTCAGTTCCTGTGTCCTGGCTTTCCAAGCCCTGCAATCTTTCTTCCAGTGTCCACTCTTGTGACAATAGAAGCATTCCTCTTTACCCACAAGCTTCCCCGCTATCTTTGTTGCCTTTTCCTTTCCCTTCGTACCCACTTTACTAACACCGCCTCTTGGTTTGGCGGGGGCTTTCTTCCTCTTTCCCTTGGCTTTCGCCTTGGACCTAGAGGAAGAAGATCCTCCTACAAACAAAGCGGGTGTTTCCCTACCCTTCTGTAGGGTGCCCTCTGCGCTCCTTAGCAGGTTGAGGAGTTCTGAAAGTTCAACTTCCTTTTCTTGCAAGTTGAAATTCAGTATGAACTGGGCGTAAGTGGATGGAAGGGACTGGAGAATTAAATCCGTATAAAGTTCACTGTCCAACGTGGTCCCAAGTTCCGCGAGCTCCTCAGTGTAGCCAATCATCTTAAGCACGTGGTCCGCTACCGATGATCCGACGGCCAACTTTGTCGAAAATAACTTCTTCGACACTTCGTATCTTGCGATACGAGACTGCTCTCCATACAGTTCTTTTGTATGGAGAAATATGGACTCGAGGTCCATATTCTCATGCCTCCTCTGATGTTCGTTGTCCATAGAGGCAAGCACGAGGCACCTGGCCTTCGCGCAATCAATCTCCCAAGTCTTACGGATTTCCTTATCCGCGACGCTGGAGGTGGGACTTGGGACGGGGGGAGCTTTGGTGGTAAGAAGATACCCCAGCTTGTCGTAAGTGATTGCCAATTTGACATTCCTGAGCCAATCTTTGTAGTTTGGCCCTGTCAGTATGTTTTTATCTAGAAGTAACTTAAGTCCAGTCATTTCGAATTTGGTCGCTGCAGGGGGGAGAGAAGAAACACTTTAGCACGATGCTCTTGCAAGTTTAGAATGGTTTTTAATTTGTCTAAACATGATGGCTCCCGCTGTCTCTCGAATCCCTCCTCAAACCACAAAGGAAGAATTAGCCGGGATCAATCCCACCGTACAATACTTGCTTAACCGTTCAGCCAGGCCAGTGTCGGTACTTCGAGGGAGGTTTTCCAACGCTTTCGCGAAGTTCCTTAATTTAAGAACCTCTTTTTCCTGGGGGCGTAGCCCCGCTAACACCTTTCTAGGCACCTACTAGGTTTATAGCATTGATCGTTTAGTGAGAAATTTCCCGAGGAGTAGCATATACTCACAGTAGGATCGGGATCCAAATATCATCGCGTGACGAAAATGAAGCAATCCTACCATAATCATCACACTCCAAATGGTATGCAAATCTAGCAAGTTTCAGTACTTATGAAACTCCCGATGTGGATTTTTGCCCCATGCTCTTATGACCTTGGCGTGAGGTCAAAATGTCATAAGTCACATGTCAAGTTCTTCCCATCATTATCCCGGTTGATTTGAATCCACCCGTACCTTCCCTTGACGTAGGCCAAAATGGCGGTACGACTGTCTCAAAACAACGCATTCTATCTATGCAACAGATAAATATCCGGCAGCTACCAATCACTATGCCTTGGCGTGAGGTCAAAATACATAGCTTGAATACTACCGTATATTTAACTGAAATGATGGAGGGCTACGAATGGTTTTTGGCGAAACCGTGAACGTAGTGAACTTGATATAATCGATGGAACGAGATAGCTTTTAGAAGGAGTGGCTCAAGCTCCGCATTTAAAAGTTATTTTTGAAAAGAACCGAGTGGTTTTTCGAAATTGTTCCAACGATTTTAACTTGGTTTATTATCTTGCATTAGTTCTTTTAATGCGTGATATTCTTGCATTAGTTCTTTTAATACGTCCCATCATTTAATCCTACCATTGCAGAAAACAACCAAAATATGACGTACGCTTATGCCATTCGCATTCGCCACGGGGTCCCGTCATCACTCGTTAGGTTACTTAACTAACGACAGAGCGGGGGCTGGGCTAGCGCGGCTGTAAAACATAAGCAACGCCTAAATATAAAGCAATGATAGACATTACAGATCACAGATGAATACATTGGATATACTAGCAATCCGCAATCCTTTCGAGCCTGCAACGAAAAGCGGATTACACGGTCGCGGTGAATAGCCAAATACCCCACCCAAGACCCCTACGGGTGCGGCAAACTACCCGCCAAGTACCCGGTAGTTTGTGCACCCCTCCATGGGTCTATCCTAGGAGCAAAAACAGTAAAAAGAATTATACAATGACGGCTACAACCCCGACCCGGTTGTGCGGCCATACAAATAATATTATTACATCAATTTACATTTACAAATGAATGAAAGAAAAACAAAAGCTCATCTCACATCCACCCCGGCTATTCACCCGCGACAGTCCAACAGATTCATATACACAATCCAATATCAAACACAGATCATGTATAACCCCGACCAATCGACTTATAGCGATTAGCCGACGTTCAATACATGCAAACATCACAGATATAACCATCATAGTCAAAGTGCAGTGAAGTTCGGAAAAAATACGGAATTATAGGACCCCAAAAGTAAATTTCTGTTCTGGAAAATCTGGGCACATATAACATATTTGAAAAATCCCAAAACCCTAGCAGAAGAACACTGCACAAAACACGATCTCATGAAGTGCCCAAACGGCGGCGGATCCGCGGCTAGATGAACAGGTGGGGCCGCGGATGGGCGGCGCTTTGAAGGAATCATGGGATCGTTTTTGGTGGGTGTTCTCAGAAAACCCTGAGCCGATTTTAGGAGTATAAAGTTTTTCATTTAGAGCATAAAAAATTTCAACAGAAACTTAGGGTTTTAGTTTTTCCGGTTTTGCGATTTTTCGGTTCCGAACTTCGTTACACTTCACTACCAAGCTAGTTTAAGTTTAGTTAGGCTCTGATACCACTGTAAGTCCACGTTGCGACCCCCGGTGCTTACGGGGAGGCGGAAACGGTATAAAAATCAAATTTTTATCGCAAAGGGGCAACATGGACTAAACAAGGTCGGGATCTTTTCCTAAACTAAACTAGCAAGCAAACAAAGGAGCGTTAGCTACTCGGATGAAGAGTTATACCTAAACTTGAACTCCTTCTTCTTCAAACTTTGTGGAGGATGATGGTTCTTGTCTCGTCGCCTTCTTCCGTCGAAGATGGATCCACCTGAGGGTTTAACCTTCGGGCTCTTCCTCGAACTTTGAGAGAACTAGAATCGTCGGATTGCTAAACCTTTGATCCTAGAGAGAGTAGAGTGTATCTATGGAGTGCTTTCTTTTTCATGGTGAGGGATTCTTAACACATGAGAAGGAATCACCTTGAGCTTGAGGAAGAAGAAGATGAAGAGAGGAGAGAGAATTGTTATGAAAGAAATGAGCTATCTTTTTCTTTTTGCAACCATATCAAAAAGAAAAAGAATTATCTAAATAATAATAATTCAAAATGAGAATAGTTGATGGTAGTTTTGGAATGACCACTATCATGCTTCATTAAATAAAATGTAAGCATGAATCAAGGAGTATCTTTACAAAGCATGATGGTGGTCAACATTCAACCATGGTCAACAAGTCAACCATGGTCAACAAGTCAACAAAATCAACCATAACATAATTCTCATTTAATTACTATTATTAATAGATAATCCATAAATCCATTAGGGTTTGGAAAATGATGACTGTCAACTGTGCATACGCACCCGTTCCGAAACCCTAATGAAATACCTCATCCTCCGCCTCAAGCAACTGTGCATACACACCTGCATTCTCGTTCCGAGGAACAAGAATACCGAGATATAAAAGCAACCCCAAAACATATACCGGTATCTGGCTCAAACCAGAGCCTGCCAGTATAATCCGTCCGGACTCCAAACGTGCACAATTGCGCGGATGAGAACGAACCCTGCCGCAAAACCATGCGACCTCTACTCTGTTTTGCCCAGAGGCGAATACCCTCTGTGTGGGACTCTAAAGACTCGACACTACGCTGGCAGTGGGTTTAACCACAGACCGCAAGCGGCACTAGCTGTGCGTAACGGTCCCCAGGTAGATGCCGACAAGAAGGCTGACGAGGTGAAACCCCATCTGAACTCCTACTGAGTCTGAATGTGACATTCTCCGTACAGTCCGGTCTGTTCGTCTGATACATCGCATGTCGGGCCTAGGGGGCGGTAAAACGTCAGTCCCCCAATAGCGGTACAAGTCGTGTCGGAGTGAAGCCCAAAACACCCTGAGATAATACTGGAAGCCTACCAGTATATCTCGCTTGCGCTGGCCAGGGACTACTCGTGTAATGGCTCTCCTAGACACAGCGCGATGTCAACCCCCAATACCGGGAGAGACGAATCCTGTCTAACCGTCACTGCCTCCAAGTGCTTCGGGACTGCACCCAACCACTACCTGTTTGCACGACTCCTTTGAGCCGTGGTAGGGTAGTGATCAAAGTGTAGTGGGAACACACTCGAGGCGAAGTGCCAGTATCAAGTCAGCGGACTAAGCTGTACTCATGTCACCTGGGAACTGATAACTGACGATAGGTATAATACCAACCTTTCAGTTCCCGACGAGTCCTGTCCAGTGTACCCGTAACCTAACGAGCACCCGTATACTATCTCCAGTACGACGTACTGATGGCTGTGGGACAGACCATCTCCCACACTGGGATGAGAAGCGCATACGCTAGTCTACTCCGGAGTATCGATGCCCTGTCTCGATAGTCCTGCGACTAGGGACCTGTATAAGGATGTGCTTATAGATTACCCAGCCCCCACTAGTGTGACTGCCATCACAACGCTGGTAATCAAGCAAAGATCCTAAGGGCTCCACTAATGCGTATAGGTGATATCACAAAATAAACACATGTACACATTGAAGTAGAAACAAACCAAGTAGCATACTACTATATTGAGCAAGATTGTTTATACAAGGTGAATATCCCAAGCTTCCATTAAGTAATATACAAACTAGTATGATACAGTAATGGCCTCTAGGGCATATACACTAACAGGTACAGCAACTGCTGACTCAAATTCCTGCCTATGCCCTAGAAAGCATACCGCGTGCGGAAAATAGCAAGGCAGATGCACTAGCCAAGCTCGCTAAAGAACTGGCCGACGAGAACCTCGATGACGTGAGGATCGTTGTGCAAAGCCGCGGGTTCTTGCACCGGCAAAAATATCTCCGGAATCGTCCGAGGAGAAGGGAGCGATCGAGCAAACGACTCTACAAATAAAAGACCAAGAAAAGGCCAAGGATTGGAGAGAAGGCTTTATAGACCACTTCAAATCCCGTCGAACGCCTGAAGATGTGTCTTCAAGATATCAGCTTATGAAACGAGCTCTGTCTTTCGCCTTCATCAATGATACTCTGTATAAGAGGTCATTTGATTCTCTGTGGCTAAGATGTCTGGGACCTGAAGAGGCAAAGAGAGTCGTCCAAGAAACTCACGATGGACTCTGCGGTTCTCACCAAGCTGGCCCGAAGATGAAGCTGACGATTAAAAGGATGGGCTACTATTGGCCCACGATGATCTAGGACTGTCTCGAATACGTGAAGCAATGCTACTCGTGCCAGATTCACGGGGACTTTATCCATCAGCATCCAAATCCACTGCATCCAACGGTAGCTAGCTGGCCGTTTGAAATGTGGGGAACTGACATAGTCGGCCCCATCGAACCAGCATCGTCCAGAGGACATCGATTCATTTTGGCGACAAATGATTACTTCTCCAAATGGGCAGAAGCAGTACCGCTAAGGGAAGTGAAGACGGAGAATATCCTCCATTTCTTCAAGACACACGCCATTTATCGATTTGGCACTCCGCGACGGATTATCTCCGATAACGGGCCAGCCTATAGAAGCCACAAGATCAGCCGCTTCACACAACAACGTAACATAGACTGGATATATTCATCAGTCTACAATCCCCGAGCTAACGGTCTAGCTGAGGCTTTTAACAAGACCTTGACGAAGATTGTGAAAAAGACGGTGTCTTGAAATAAGAGGGACTGGCATGAGAGACTGCATGAAGCTCTCTGGGCGTATCGAACTACGTTCAAAACGGCCACAAACACAACGTCGTATGCTTTGGTATTCGGCATAGAAGCGGTACTCCCTCTCGAGATAGAGTTACCCTCTCTACGAGTGGCCATTCACTACGAGCTAACAGACGAAAAAATGCTTACCTTCGGCTTGAGGAGCTCGATGCCCTTGATGAAACCCGGCTCATAGTGCAACAAAATCCGGAGGCTTATAAAGCAAAGATGACGCGCTCATATGAAAGATTGACTAGGCCGAGAACATTCCGCCAAGGCGAACTCGTGCTAGTGGTCAAAAGGCCTATGATCCCCAATCGTGCTAAGCAGGGGAAATTCAAGCCGAACTATGAAGGCCCGTGTATCATAGACAAAGTTTACCAGGGTGGAGCATATCTACTCATGGACATGCATGGTGAAAGACCTTTCAGGCCAATAAACGGTCGCTTCCTAAAGAAATACTACGCCTGACGAGTCACGTCCTAGGTCAATGATAGATGACGACGCCTATGTCCGCTCGCTATCTTCCCGAGCTTAAACTCTGTAAGTAGTAGCCGGCTTCCTTTTCTCGGACCGAAATGTCCTTAAACTAACGATGGACCACTATGTCCTAAAACTGGCGTCGGACCGAAATGTCCTTAAACTAACGATGGACCACTATGTCCTAAAACTGGCTGTTAACCGAAACGTCGATAAACTACTCCGGACCGCAGCATCCCGAGGCTGACAAAAAAAAGGGTATGTCCATAAGCAAAATGGGCACGGATGAAAAACCGAAAGGGCTCTGTGAGTAAAAACAGCAGGGCTACCGGCGAGTTTTGTGAAAACCCGAAAGGGCGCAATCTCGTTAAAAGACACTTACAAGGTCCTCTCGACCTTGTGAGGAGAAACCATCTGCGTGAGATCCTTATGACTCACAAAGGAACAACGCACTTAGGGATCCCCACGATTCCTAAGGAGAAATTACAATTGCGAGATCCTTACGACTCGTAAGGAGAACCCTCTTGTGAGACCCTCATGGCTCATAAGATTCAAAAGTCTTAAGCTACAGGGATCTGAACCTGTTCTTAAGCAGCCATCACAACCTCCAATGTTGCCCTACAAGCGTCTCGACCCTTGTATACAATTCACGGGTGCGAATAAATATTTCCCTAACAAAGTCCCATCCGTGACTAGGGATATGTTTACACAGTGAACAGCCTTTGTAAGTACTCTCGACTTAGAAGGAGAAAGCACTCTTGTAATATCCTTACGACTTATAAGAGACCACACACTTAGGAATCCTCACGATTCCTAAGGAGAAAACGCACCTATGAGATCCTCACGACTCGTAGGGAGAAATACCTTTATAAGACCCTTACGGCTCATGAAGTCAAAAGCCTTAGTCGACAGGATCTTAACCCTGTTAGCTAAGCCATCTTTGTTCGACATCGACAGAGGCAAATAATGATTCTCTCCTGGCAATATCCCAGTTGTAGCGGTGCTGATGCCGAAATCGGTGTCTAATTCCAAGCTTGCAGCGAAAAGCCAGCAAATTACAAATGCATACGAGATAGCCTAAATGATGGGGCAACTTGCAAATCAGCAAGTAAAAATGTATGCATACGAAATAGCCGAAATGATTGGGCAATCGCGACCTTCGCGATATAAAAAGCTGAAATGATAGAGCATCGCGGAAAGAAAAATATATAAAATGAAACCTTTTTTTGCCCTACAGGTGATATCACATAAATCCCTGTATACAATCCAGGGGCGCAAGAAGGAATCACACCTTCCCTCCCCAGGCTCCATCAGAAGAATAAGCCAAATCTCAATGGTTCACAGACAGCCTAGAGATCATCTCAACATTCATCTTATTTCAACAGACACGACATCAACAAATAGGAGCTGCGGCAAAATTCCCAGTTCCATGACTCGACGATGCACAAACAACCGAGAGTCAACCTTTCCTGGTTACGTGGAACACGGACTATGTCAATCCTGACCCCATGGGAAACATCCAGAGAGGATCCTGGTCCTCGCAGAACACGGTTATGTCAATCAGACCTCGTGGGAAGTATCCAGAGCAAATTCCTGGTTTCGTGGAACGCGGCCTATGTCAATCCTGACCCCGTGGGAAACGTCCAGAGCGGAGTCTGGTCCTCGCAGAACACGGCTATGTCAATCAGACCCCATGGGAAGCATCAAGAGCAAATTCCTGGTCACGTGGAACACGGCCTATGTCAATCTTGACCCCGTAGGAAATGTCCAGAGCGGATCCTGGTCCTTGCAGACCACGGCTATGTCAATCAGACCCCGTGAGAAGCATCCAGAGCAAATTCCTAGTCACGTGGAACACGGCCTACGTCAATCCTGACCCCGTGGGAAACGTCCAGAGCGGATCCTGGTCCTCCCAGAACACGGCTATGTCAAACCGACCCCGTGGGAAGCATCCAGAGCAAATTCCTGGTTACGTAGAACACGGCCTATGTCAATCCTGATCCCGTGGAAAACGTCCAGAGCGGAGCCTGGTCTTTGCAGAACACGGCTATATCAATCAGACCCCGTGGGAAGCATCCAGAGCAAATTCCTGGTTTCGTGGAACGCGGCCTATGTCAATCCTGACCCTATGGGAAATGTCCAGAGCGGATCTTGGTCCTCGCAGAACACGGCTATGTCAATCCTGACCCCGTAAGAAGCATCCAAAGTGGAGCCTGGTCCTCGCAGAACACGGCAATGTCAAATCGACCCTGTGGGAAGCATCCAGAGCAAATTCCTGGTCATGTGGAACACGGCCTATGTCAATCCTGACCCCGTGAGAAACGTCCACAGCGGAGCCTGGTCCTCACAAAATACGGCTATGTCAAACCGACCCGTGGGAAGCATCCAAAGCAACCCTTGACTCCGTGAAATGCGGATAAAGTCAACCCCTGACACCATACGGCCAATGTCAATCTTAACCCCGTATGGCTTATGTCAACCTTTGTCATAGAGCAATTCTCCGACACTTCCTCGTTGTTAAGCAAAGCTTCGACTTGGACCTTATGTCAACCCCTGTCGTCGAGCAATGCTCCGACACCTCCTCGTCGTTAAGCAAAGTTTCGACTTTGACACATATCACCCCCTTGTCGTCGAGCAATGCTCCGACGTTTCCTTGTCGTCAAGCAAAGCCTCAACTTGGATACATGATAACTCATAGCTCCCCTTGTCGTTGAGCAATGCTCCGACACTCCCTGTCGTCAGGCAAAGCTCCAACACGGAAAAATATCAACTCATAACCTTCTCAACCAGAGCAATACTTCGTCTAAAATAAATATATACATTAATTCATAACTTCTCCATCATAGAGCAATGCTCCGTTTCGGGGATAAATCAAATCACAAATATCTTAACTTGAAAAACAAGGGCACAGTCTTGCAAAGAGATTTAAATAAACTATCAACGAAATGCATATCTTAAAATGAACACATCACAATAAAAAAAATATATACGTCTTTTTATTCATGAATCAAAATGAATACAAAATAAAATTTATGAAATAATTAAGAATATATTTTCAGTTAAGAACACGTATAAGAAAGAATAAAAAAATAATACATCTTTCAAGCTGGCGGATGATTCAAAAGGTTCATCAGTTCATCCTTCCTTTCTTGGATCTTTGCTTCAAAATTGACTATGGCTGCGAGACAAGCCCCCGCTTTCGACTGTTGGGCCTGATGCGAGGCAAGCCAGCCTTCAAGCTCCTACTCAGTAGCTTTATGAGCATTGACCATCGTGCGGGTAAAGGTAACAGCTTTATCAACAGCCACCACGTTCTTGATTGCGGCTTGAAGCTCCTGCCAAAGTTCATATGCGTGGGTGGTCTTAGCTGTAAGTTCGGCTTGAAGCTCCCTGAGCACGGTTGAAGCCAGCTTCCTCTCTGAGAACTTTCGGCGGAGCCTCTTTTCATAGGAAAGCGTATTAGCGGCGTACCGCTTAATCAGTCCCTGCAAGCTTGTCTTCGCAGCCACCACCTCCGAAGGAAGGCGCGCGCATTGGAGACTATACAAGCAAACCTCCACTCGACGACAGAATTCGACCCAGACTTGCACCAATACTTCACTGTGATAAGTGGCAAGAAAGGGGAGAGAACCGTTGGCTTCAGCAGCAAATTCTTCGGCCGTAAGCGAGCTACCAACACGAAGGTCTTCGATCAATGATAACAAAGAGTGAAGGCTTAACTTGGCCATACGTTCGGATGCACACAGCGCATAAGGGCCAGACGGCATGAGAATGCGAGTCTCCAACGGGGTAAAAGTAAGCAGAGCTGTTAAAGATTGACAAATGATCAACGAAGATTGCAAACAGAGGACAGATGCAAATGCGTCGCAACTTTACTTACCCACGTTTATACAAGAAGAGTCTGGAAGATCCCCAGGCCTATCGAGGACCTCAACCTCATCATCAGCTTCCAGAACTACAGAAGACATGAACATTGTTATATGAAGAAGTAACAATACCAGGAAAGGAGCGAACAATGCTAACCTTGTCCGGAAGATAGAATGATACGCTGAGGGGATATCGCCTGTGGAGCAGCCAGTTCCAGCAGACGCCGGAAAGACTTCCTGGGAGACAAGCCAGCAATAGATGCCGCCAAGCCTCGTAGCTCTGAAAAAGACAAGGAAGGTTCAGATAATCGAAATATCGTTTAAAACAAAGTATGGGATGATACCTTTGATACTTCTCCCGCTTTGAACAGGAGGGATAGCAGCCTCAGCAGCCTCCTCCGTACCATCGGGCACATCACCGGAAACGTTTCCTGGTTGAGGCACAGTAGCCACTTCGAGAACGGTAATCTCAGCCACTTGCTCCACCGCCTCTAGGCCGTCACTGGAAAGGTCCATCAAGTCTACGATGGGTAAAGGCACCTCTTCAGGGCCAACGGGCGTGGAAGGAACGGAGGCCATCAGTGGAAGCTCTATACCAGGAATGGCAACCGTGGCAATCCCCTCTACACCTACGAGTGTCTCATCGGGGATATTTGCAGAACCCATAGTCAGAGCACGACTTGGACTCAGATCCTCTGCCATCAGCGAAGTCCCTGTAAAGTTTGCACGAGGATAAGGATATGTGTGTGTGTGTGTGTGTGTATATATATATATATATATATAAGCAGTGCAAAATACTACAAAAGGATATATAAGTGTACCAATGCGCAAAGGAGCTTCCAGTATGGCTTGTTCAAGCCGACGCTCCTTTCTCAGGAGGTATGCTCGCCGAGTTTCGAGGGTAGACTCGTGGCCACCGGTCCACAACGAAAGTGCATCTTCAGCGTCGGCTGAGACAGCCTGCTTCAGGGCTCTCTCGCCCCCTTCTTCTAAAGGACCTATGAAAATCCGCCGTATCGATGGAGAATCTTCGTAAAAGATAACGGCAGGATAAGGCCTCTTCGGGATCCTTACATTCTCGGATTCATCCTGTGAGCGTCTTATAGCCTCAGCCAATTGTGCGGCTTCCTTGGCAGATGAACCAGGAAAAAGAAGACTGTCTTCCGGCGGACTAGTATCGGTCTTCTTCCCCCGCTTTGTCCCAGAGCTAGTGACTGTAGAAGATCGCTTCCTTCCCCTTGCCGCCCGCTTTTTGAGCTGCTTCTCGGTTTTGACAGAGAGGGAAGACTTCTTCAGGACCTCCACCAAGGGGATATTATCATCAGAACTAGGTTTTACCTCCGGAACCGTTACGGTATCCGTCATCGGTCGTTCAAGTGAATCCTCTGTTGGCAATGAGGCGTGAAGCCTTTCCTCCTCTCCGAAGGTTTTAAGCGAAGCAGCAATGGCTTCTTCTGTAGAGGCACCTGTTAAAACAGCAGGCGTCAGTCAAAGCATGATAAAAAAAAGTGAAATGAACAGCAGAGAGATAAGGGAGAGGTATACCTGACTGCGCAAGGGCGGCCAGTTCTTTTTCGAGGATGGCTGACTGTTTGGAAGCTTCGATGGCAGCCTCCAAATCGGTATCATCGAGCGTCCCGAATAAACCCTCATTGGTCCCATATTCGCTAAAGCCTTCGCTAGACGGAGCAAGGGGTGTCGAGCCAAATATGGTGTCCAAAGAAAGTACTTGTTTATTTTTTTTCTGAGGACAAGCGCCGGTGGCCGATAACACGAGTTTGCGTTTAGTAGGCACCTTTGGACGACGAGTCCCAATTTCTTTTTCTACGTCCGACTTGGGGGACGTGGCAGCCACCTCCTTTTTAGGCGCGCTGGATGGGGGCAAACCGTGCGTAGGGCTCAGCACATGTGGGAGCTTAACTGCAATAACCTCTCTCAAGGGAGGATGAACAATGTTCCGTCTCTTTAGAGGAACATTTCGATCACCAGCCGGCACTATGCCCTTGCGATCAAGTAGCAATCGTTTTACCTCCCTAATGACGGCACCCATCGAATGTTGGTACCACGCCACATACACGTTCAGTGCTTGCGGAACACAACTCGGTTCGCTGATGAAGAAGTTAGACCCTGTGTTTAGGCACATAAAATGATGTAGTGCACTCCGAGTACCCTCTTCAGTGGCAGCCGGTTCTGCCAAGAAAGCTTCGAGTGGGACGCCCTGATTGTAGCCTAACTGCTGAGCAAAATGATGCGGGTTATACCTCATAAATAAAGACGAGTCATTCATCTTAAATACGAGAAAGCCCGGTCAGATAGAGTACAGATGAAGAATCTCCCGAGCTTTCAAGACGGAGGCCCCATCTTTAAATATATCCTGCAATGGCAACACCGTCTTCTCCGATTCCTGGTCGACAGTCAAAACTTTATCAGTAAAGACATGCCAGCTCCAACCGTGCACGGGCGAAGAAGTAAGCCTTTAGCTTCCCGTTGCATTGGAGTCACAATAGAAGCGCCGACCAGTCGCATGATCCGAGGGAACCTGCACCAGTCATAAAAACCCGGCGTCTTGTGGATGCCAAAGACGCCTAGCACGTGCAACTCGAGCCATGATGTGAAATAATGCATCGGGAAATTTACCGATTGCACCCCTGGCTCACTGGTATCAGCTGCCAAGCTGAGGCCATGATAAATATGGGCTAACCCAGCGATCCCTACAGCCACTTGTATCCCAGCAACCATCCGATGCCCAGGATAGAAGACGGACGGCCTCATACGGCGAGGGTGCATAGGAAGCGCAAACCAACTCAGCCATAACCCAAGAAACCATAAAAAGAATGTTTCTTCGTCAATCCCAGGAGCTGCCAGCTATGCAAAAGGGATAACCGGGGTATCGGGTAGAAAGAAGCTCTTCTGATCCGCCTCTGCCGCCGGTAGGTTACCCAAACCTAAGCCGAAAAGGTCGTCAAGACTGGCGAATTTCTCGACGTCTTCCTTCAATACTTCTGGGCGAAGAAAATCAGCGATAAAAGCCGTAAAATTAACTCCACGACCTTCGGATGCAAGAGAGAGGTTTTCATAAATATTCAATACCTTTATCAAACTCAGAAATTGGTGTTGAATAGCGTTCTCGGGAGTAAGATCCATTACCACTGATTTGGTGGAAAAAACATACTCATCGGGGGGAAGCAATTCCTCATAATGTTCCCCCCTAACGGGTAAACCCGAGACCTCCGCAAACTCCTCCAAAGAAATGGAGACTTCTCGGTCTGATAGGAGGAAGGTGTGGGTCGGAATGTCCACTGCTCCAGAAATGCCCTGACCCACCATGTAGGAGGTGTGGAATATTGAAACAAAGAAGCGTAAACGACGGGATACAATCCGAGCTTCAGCAACTGTGATTTCTTCGCTGATAAAATATACCGAGTCCACTGCAAATACCCGGCTGGGTGACGGGGAGTTAGTCCTCACTAGTAAAATAGGAGGTTGTCCCTACGGATATTGAAATAAGTAGGGGCAGATTTATTTTGGCCTTACGGACTAAGCCGTAGGGCCAGACGGTTGCCCCTACGGTCCAAGACGCACTAACGTAAAAATATTAAATCTTAATTTGTTGTTTGCCCCTACGGAGCCGCAAACCAAAGGCCTATGGACAAATCCGTAGGGGCATCTAAATATGGATTTAATAGAAAAGAAACATAATTTCCCTACGCACTGATTATCCTCCTCCTCGATCGAGCGCGCGAAACCTCGCAAATCGTTTTTTCTTGTCGCCGACCTCGCCGATCTCGTCGCCGATCTTACCGATCTCGTCGTCGTTCTCTCTCTGTCGTTCCCGATCTCGTCTCCGTTCTTCCTCGTCGCTGATCCACCGAACAGGTAAGTAATTAAATCTTCAATTAAAGAGGTTTTTGATTATTTTAGGGGTTAGGATGGGGTTGCAGTTGGAGTTCGACTAGGGTTGCGATTGGGGTTGGGTTTGGCTAGGGTTGCGGTTGGGGTTAGGGCTGGGGCTGGGGCTGGTGCTGGTGCTGAGGATGCGGTTGGGTTGGGGTTGGGGTTAGGGTTAGGGTTGGGGTTCGGCTGGGGGCGCATAACTATTGGGGTTGCGGTTAGGGTGTGGTTGGGGTTGGGGTTGGGGTTAAGGTTAGGGTTGGGGCTGGGGCTGGTGCTGGTGCTGCGGTTGCGGTTGGGTTGGGGTTGGGGTTAGGGTTAGGGTTGGGGTTCGGCCAGGGGGCACATAACTGTTGTCTTGCATGGTAAACTATAAAGGGGGTTTGTGCAATCAACCCTGATTATTGCGCTGTGCTTGCAATGAGTTATCCATGTTATGCATGTTGATTCCCACTTTTGTTCGCTTGCTTTCATATATTGTAGATATGAGATTATTTGTTTGTTGGGTTTGTTTGTTTCTTATTCCATTGATGGGCACATCCAAGCAGTATGAAATTGCATCTTCCTTTTGCTACCAACGATTAGCTAAGTTAGATTACGCAGTTGTGCCTTTCTTTCTAGATTTTGGATATATTTTCCACTTTACATTTCTATCCATAATTGATTGGAGAGTTTATCAACCAAAGCTCTCTACTTGAGAAACCGAGCGGCATTAGTGTGACAATGTCATCATGTGAAACTTCCGTTAACCGCCTAAATTCATAAATTTCTTTTTCTATCTATTAGTTTAGGGGCATGCATAATTTGTTTTTAGCCGTACATGGCTCTAGTTATATATTTCTCCGTCATGTTTGAATTGTGCATCACAAAATTTGCCTAAATGGTTCATTATATGTTCCCTCATTCATGCATGTATAACACACACACACATATTAGCTTTTGTGCCAGATACTTTTGGAAATCAAACTTTCAACACTAATTTTTATCTGAGACCCGTGTCATGTAGCATTAATTATGAATTTATATTATATTCATCTTGTTTATTGATTTCTTTTCTATATTGAAGGTATGCATCTCAATCTCAAGTCTAATACATTTTAGTTCTTTAATGCTCAATTCTTCATATATCTTATTCTCAAGTTGCAATTTGCAAGTAACTGAGCAAGTATTATTTCATAAGTTTAAAATCATGTTACACATATAACAAGAATACACAACAAACGCATCATTAGAGAGTGATTCAAGATGTTGAAGTTAAAACCAATATATGATACTCGATGATAATATGAAATCTTCATATTCTCATCGATACTCATATATGAAACTAAAAGCGCCACTTAGTCCCTGTCTATCGGTTAACATACGTTCGATATTCGTCGTGACATAGAACTATACGAAGCTTGTTAAATATCGGACGGTATAGCTCGATACTAACAACCGTCGTATAGTCTATGTGATGAGAAGATTCAATCGTATGATAACCGATAGATTTGTCCCGTGTGGACAAGTTAGGAATGTATAAAGCAAACACCTTCATTCACTTGTGTTTTCATCCGTTTCGAGATATTTCGTCGGTACCTTTCCGCTGGTTCTCCGTGTACAAAGATAGATTAGATGTTCATTTCAACGTTGTTCACAGCTTTGAAATGATTATCTATTCTATTACAGTGTACTCGGAGAACAGCGGGGAGGTGCTGCCGAAATTTACTCGAAACGGTTGAAATCACAAGTGAATGGGTGTTCGCTCTATACATTCTTAATGGGATAGAAGCCTTACCTCCGACAGCCGAAACACATACACACAACAAGAATACACAACAAACGCATCATTAGAGGGTGATTCAAGATGTTGAAGTTAAAACCAATATATGGTACTCGATGATAATATGAAACCTTCGTATTCTCATCGATACTCATATATGAAACTGAAAGCGCCACTTAATCCCCATCTATCGGTTAACATACGTTCGATGTTCGTCGTGACATAGAACTATACGAAGGTTGTTAAATATCAGACGGTATAGCTCGATACTAACAACCATCGTATAGTCTATGTGACGAGAAGATTCAACCGTATGATAACCGATAGATTTGTCCCATGTGGACAAGTTAAGAATGTATAAAGCAAACACTTTCATTCACTTGTGTTTTCATCTGTTTCGAGATATTTCGTCGGTACCTTTCCGCTGGTTTTCCGTGTACAAAGTTAGATTAGATGTTCATTTCAACGTTGTTTCACAGCTTTGAAATGATTATCTATTCTATTACAGTGTACTCAGAGAACAGCGGGGAGGTGCTGCCGAAATTTACTCGAAACGGTTGAAAGCACAAGCGAATGGGTGTTCGCTCTATACATTCTTAATGGGATAGAAGCCTTACCCCTACAGCCGAAATACACACACACAACAAGAATACACAACAAACGCATCATTAGAGAGTGATTCAAGATGTTGAAGTTAAAACCAATATATGGTACTCGATGATAATATGAAACCTTCGTATTCTCATCGATACTCATATATGAAACTAAAAGCGCCACTTAATCCCTGTCTATTGATTAACATACGTTAGATAATTTATTCTTTTCAACGACAAACGCACACACAAAGCATATACACGGATTTTCTCCTTTGTCAGTAACTATCCCGTTCTTAGATTTCTCAATATAGTCACCATAACCTACAATTTATATGTTATACAGTCTAACATGGCCCATGAGTATGTCAGAGTTAAGGACTGGATGTATATGGATTGGCAACAACGTATGCAACCTAAGTTTGTCGCAGGAGTTGCTGGTTTTATTGAATTTGCACGCGCACATAATAAGATCGTGATAGAGAAGATTCTCTGTCCGTTCGATAGATGTGGCAATAAGTACTGGCAGAAGGTAGAATTGGCAGAGCTTCATATCGTAAAATATGGGTTTACTAGACTTTATACAACTTGGAAATATCACGGGGAACGAGAAGAACACAGTAATGCGGCAGAAGAAGAAGGAGAACACGATAATGCGGCAGGAGAAGAAGGAGAAGACGGTAATACGGCAGAAGGAGAAGACGGTAATTTATTTCCATCAGAAGAAATGGAGGATATGGTAGAGGCTGTCCTAGATGAATCTATTCATACCGAAGATGACATTCCTTCCGGTAAAGGACCGTGTGCGGATAAATATGAAAATTTTATGAATGATGCTAGAAAACCAATTTATGAGAATGCAAAGTATTCCACCCTCTCATGGTTCGTCCAACTTTTCCAGATTAAGTACCTAAATGGATGGAGCAACAAGTCATTCACAATACTTCTTTCGTTCTTGAAAGATTCTATGCCTCCGGGAAATAACGTGCCTGACAGCTAGTACGGAGCCCAGAAGATGATATCTGATTTGGGTCTAAAGTGCGAGAAGATTCAAGCATGTCCTAAAAATTGCGTGTTGTACCGGAAAGAGAATTCACATTTGAAAGAGTGTCCAACATGTGGAGAGGCCATGTATAAGCCGAAAGATTCTGATAAGAAGCCTGATATACCTATCAAGATAGCACGATACTTTTCCATAACACAGAGGCTACAGAGGCTATTCAGGTGCAAGAAAACAGCCGAGGCAATGATTTGGCATCACCGTGCTCCTCCAAGTGAAGATGGAAAAATGAGCCATCCAAGAGATTCACCGGCATGGAAGGATTTCGATAGGAGGCATGCAATATTCAGTAGCGATCCTCGCAATGTCCGGCTCGGACTGGCTAGTGATGGCTTCTGCCTATTCAACTATATGGCTGGAAGTCACAACACATGGCTCGTTGTAATGATAATTTATAATCTGTCGCCTTGGTTGGCTATGGACCAATCATATTTTATGATGCCTCTTCTTATCGATGGACCAAACTCACCGGGAAACAATATCGACGTCTATCTCCGACCTCTGATCGAGGAGTTAAAATCTTTGTTCATTGATGGTGTAGAGACATACGATGCAAACACAAATACAGCCTTCATACTGCGTGCGGCTTTAATGTGGACAATTAATGACTTTCCTGCGTATGGGATGCTATCAGGTTGGTCTGTACATGGTTACAAAGCATGTCCTCATTGCCATCGACACATAACATCGAAATTCTTGAATTTTAGCAGGAAGGTTTGTTATTGCGGCCATCGACGTTTCCTGCCTCCAGACCACCCCTATAGGTTAGACACGGTTCACTTTGATGGTCATCAAGAGCTTCTTGGACCTCCATCCCCATTGTCCGGAGAGGACGTGACTGCTCAATGGGATGGTTACAATAATATGACCTTCGGGATGGATCCGACGAAACAGATCAAACCACCATTTTGGAACAAGTTAAGCATTTTCTTTGAGCTTCCGTACAGGTCAACAAATTTAGTGCCTCATTGTCTGGACGTCATGCATATAGAGAAGGGAGTATCAGAGCACATACTCAACTTACTTCTTTGTAAAGACGGAAAATCGAAAGACAGCCTGAATGCTCGGATGGACCTACAGGAGTGGGGAATAAGAAGTGAATTGCACCCTAGACCGGTAGCGGGTAAACCAGGCAAGTTTGTACTTCCCAATGCCGCTTATCATATGTCACAACCGGAGAAGAAAAGATTCCTGCAGGTGTTGCATGATTTGAAAGTTCCCACAGGTTTCTCGGTATCACTCAGTAAGAAAATAAAAATCATGAAAGGCAAGATCGATGGGCTGAAAAGTCATGATCACCATGTTATCGTGGAGCATCTTCTTCCATTAGCCCTCAGGACTTCTCTTCCCGAATCGGTTGGTCTAGTAATCAACGACTTATGTTGTTTTTTCAGAGAGTTGTGTGCTAAAACACTAGAGGTTGTGACGCTGGATAAACTAGAAAATTCTATTACGTTGATACTTTACAAGTTTGAGCGTATTTTCCCACCGTCATTCTTCGATATCAAAATACACTTGACGGTTTATCTTGCAACTGAGGCTAAGTTAGCCGGACCGGTACAATATCGATGGATGTATCCCGTCGAGAGGTACGTGTAATTTTTCGTTTCGCGCAATTTTTAAAATTATTGTTGTCCTGTATGCCCGTATTTATTTATTCAACATATTTTCTTTAGGTATCTCTACACTCTTAAAAAGTATATACGCAATAAAAATCGACCAGAGTGTTCTATCATACAAGGTTATCTTCTTGATGAAGTAACCACATTTTGTTCCCGCTATCTGGACGAGAACATTGAGACGAGACTTAACCGGCCTCGAAGAATTCAAGATGGGCCATACGGTAAAGCCGATTATAAGAGGGTAGACACTATGTTTATCAACAAGATATACCGGTTTATCTTGCTTAATTGCGCATGTCTTGAACAAATTAGAGAGTATGTTTTTTTGGATTGATTGTTATATTTGTGTTTGTGTGTATGAAATGATATAATATTAATGTCACCATTATTTGTCGAAAACAGAATTCATTTTAACGAGGTACGTGAGGGGCATCCTGATTGGAATGAAGAACGATTGGAAAAATATCATCAGGATAATTTTTGTGATTGGGTCATAGATCATGTAAGTTATTCGAATAACATTTTATTGCTATCAGTTTTAATCTAAACTTATATCGTTATGTATTTGTCGTAAAAAAATTTTTGTTAGATCCACGATCCGAACTTGTCTGCATCATTTGAGAGTGATTCAAGATGTTTAGCTTAATTTCCTAGTATGGAGGTTGCATATTATAAAGGATTTGGTGTCCTTGGATACAAATTCGAAATTAAGGACATAGAAACATCTAGAACCACTTAGAATAGTGGGATTGCGATGGTAGGATCAGACGGTGTGATTTATTATGGGTACTTAAATTGTATACTCGGCATCCACTATCCCGGACGATCAGAACCCTTTTATATATTCCAGTGTACTTGGTACGATTCGCGAACCGATACAGATAAGTGGAGAAGCAATCTTGGGACTTGGAAAGATGAATATGGATTGACCAGTGTGAACACACTTCGATTTTACGGTCAGGAAGATCCGTTTATCTTTCCGAACCAAGCGTTCCAAGTATACTACTCACAGTGTTTGAAGCATCCAGGATGGAGTGTTGTATGCTGTTGGAAACCCAGAGATATCTACGATGTCCCAGAATTCGAGGACAGCGATGAGGATGAAGAAGAGAGAAGGCTTAGAGTGCTCCGACCGTCTGTTTCGAAGGACGGGTTGTCTTCGGCCGATCATGAAATTACGTGGGTTAGAAATGACACCGATGATGAAATCCAAGTAGATATGTATAATGCGCCCACGAAACGAAAAAGGTTATCAGTAATGTTATATTATTACTTCACATTTTACGATCTATAAATATATAGTCAATACTTGTAATGATTGTCTAATGCGTCCACGAACCATTTATCTTGATTTGATGACGATGACGGGAGCAGCGAGGGGCGGCAGGAGCTCAAGCCGCGGCACCGGTAGAGGCAGAGGCAGAGCGGTTCTGCCGCCCGGAGAGGTGCGTAGGGAGCTTCAGAGGGCCGGTCTTGCACCCAGATCGGAGACCCCTTCGGATGCCTCCTTCCGTGTGGACTTTGCCACACCTCCAGGTATATTGCACGCATATCCATTTTGAATGTAATATTATAGATATTCATGCATGTTCATGTCAAAATTACTTATATTGTCAATGTTTGATTGTCTAGTTGTTGGTGATGCGTCCGCATCAGGGACAGAGGCCACTCCTGCTCCTCCAGGTATGTTTATATATCATATAGTGCATGTATATTGATTTAGAATGCTATATCATAAATATACACACATTCCTTTTGCTCTTACTTAGATAGTAATTTTGTTTTATTATCTAGCTGTAGGTGGTGGCACCACCGCACCTGCGGGTATGTTTATATATCCTATAGTGCATGCATATTGATTTAGAATGTTATATTATTGATCTACACATTCTTTTTGCAATTACTTATATAATCTATTTTTAATTGTCTAATTATAGGTGGTGCGTCCACATCTGACGCAGGGGCCACTCCTGTCACTTCCGTACCCTCCGCATCGTCTGTAGGTTAGTATGAATAAATATAAAAAAATTTATACATTTTACATATCCTCTATAGAATAAATATGAACTTCATGGAAATTTAGCGTCAATGTTTATTTTCTAGTTGGAGGGGATGCGTCCGCATCCGGGACACCGGCTGTTCCTCACCGGAGAACTATCGTCCCACTCGTGCTGCTGCACGGGCCCAGGCTCGTGCTTTAGTCATCGGAGGTATATATCACACTTCAATTTTCATTTAACCTTGATTTCTTAATACAACTTTGTCTTAATATTGATTGTCTTGATATTTCTTGCAGACGCAGGGCCTCCCCATCCCCAGAGGGGGACTCGAGGCCCGAATCAGTCCCATAGGCTAAGGCCTGACAGAGCTAGGGGGAGGCAGCATTCCCCCTCTTTTTTACCCTTGATTATCGCTATACCGGTCCTCATGCCGAGAGGTTCGGCCGGTATTTGGGGGATGAGAGCCGGCTCGTGAAGAACTATCCACTTCACGTTGAGTGGGGCGACCAGCACCGGCGCTCATTCGCTCTCTTCTTTGATCAGGCTCAGGTATTAATATATATTTTCATTTGATTTATCCAATATATTTATTATTAACACTTGCAATCTAATAACAATGTTTTTTTGTATTTTCAGTTGGATTACGATTTTCAGCCTGTACCCGACCCCGATCACCCTGGGAGGGTGCTCGACCTTCATGCTCTGTACAATGGCCTGATGAAGAACATGCATACCAAGATCCGATACAACAGGAATGAGCTGAAGGCCGGCTGCTACTCCCTGTGGATGGCGACCCCTGAGGCAGAGAGAGCGGCCCTCCTATCTACTCCGGCCTTTGGGAGAGTCGACGTAGAGACATGGCCTCTATTGTGCAAATATTTCGACTCTCAACGCAAACAGGTATGTATTTTAAATGTAATTCATTGTTTAGTATATAATTTATTTTTTTGTGTTCCTTAATTAGAAAACTAAATGTGAATGTGTTGTGCAGAAACAGGCCGCTCAAAATATAGAGAATAAGAAGTCGGCGAAGAGGGGTCGCCCCACTTATACAGGTGGCTCGATGAATATTACTCGAGCCATGGAGTTATCGGTAAATTACAATAGACCGGCCTTTGTGATATAATGTAATATTAAGAGTTATTTTCTAATATATATAATATTAAGAGTTATTTTCTAATATTGCAGACAGCTCAGACCCTGGCGCAAGGTGGTACACCGAGCGTGCTGTCTGCATATCTTGCCGTCCACGGCACCTCGACAGATCCCGCCACGGGCGAGCTTCGATACC
Source organism: Agapanthus africanus (assembly GCA_030015575.1). Lineage (NCBI taxonomy): Eukaryota > Viridiplantae > Streptophyta > Magnoliopsida > Asparagales > Amaryllidaceae > Agapanthus > Agapanthus africanus. The sequence continues at coordinate 418,129,510 of JASDDO010000016.1, forward strand.
CCGACGTTGCTACCCAGGAGTATTGCGTAAGTGTTAATATTTATTCAACCCCTATTTGAAATTTTAGTTTTGGAAGGTTCAAATTTAAATGATATACTTATATTTTATTAGTTAATGTGGGTATAGGAGCGGGTGGTTGAGCAGGCAGAGACATCGTGGATCGATTTTACCGGACAGAGCGATCTGATGTTGTTGACCCCAGTCCTGGACGCCCCACACGGAGGGCACCACGGAGGTTTGGAGGGAGGCCGGGGACTGGGCCCTAGCAGGGCCCATATGAGGTTGGACTCCACCCCGGCGGTTACATCCTCCGTCTCCAGTGAGCGACATGTCCAGCAGGAACTGGAGAACTTGAAGGCCACCATTCAGGAGTTGAAGGAGATACTGGTATGTATACTACTTAATAGTAAAATATCATGTCATATTATAGATATCAACATATCCAATATTAGTATGTAGCCTGAGCTTATTTGGTTGTAGACTTAGCTTTGATTAATCATACATACATATCTAATTAAAATAAACTACGGTTTTCCAAACTAGATATCCAAATGAGGTTTTGAAATAACTTGATAATGATACGAATTCGAATAATACACAGTTCTTACTCGTTTATTACACACGTTAGGTCCAGACGCGACAGGGTACATCGGCCGAGCCTCTACATGCATCTCATTCGGCTGCGGCTCCGCAAGCCACTACATCGACTGCGGTTCCGCAGACAGCTCCTATAGCTCCACCGCCCGCTCAGACTCCCGCAGCCACGGCTCCTCAAGCCACTACCTCGACGGCGGCTGCGCAGACCACATCGCCAGCTCCACAGCCCGCTCAGATTCCCGCACGCTCCGCATTGCATGATTTATTGACCAAGGAGCAGGCGCGCCAGATTTTGGCGTTTATCAGAGGTGGAGCTGGACCGAGCTAGGGTAGCTTTTTGATTCTTATATTTTAAACATGTATTTATTTATATGATACATATTGTACTACATTTTGGACGATATTGATATTGGTGGTGTTTGCGTGTTTATATTGATATCATATTCTGCTTTTTGGTTTCTTTTGTGTATATTATGCGTGAGATGTGATTATGAATACTGCGATATATGTTATGCGCGATGATTAATTTTATATATGATCGATGTATATATTATTGTGCACAAGACGAGAAAAAAATAGGCAGCCTTTTTAAAAAAAAAACCTGATAATGTGTACCTACGGATTTAACAGTAGGGCCCACCATTGCCGTACGGATTAATCCGTAGGGCCCAACTATGTACTTACAGATTTATCCGTAGGGGCAAAATATCAGGATACCTGATATTTTGCCCTATGATCTCAGTATCAGGGGTTAAGCTTGCCCCTACGGATATATCCGTAGGGGTAAACAAATGCCCCTACACAGTCCTCCGTAGGGGCAAAATATCAGGAATCCTGATATTTTGCCCCTACGGATATATACCTACGCACCTATCCGTAGGGGCCACCACTTCGCCCTACGGATAAGTCCATAGGTACACCTAATCCATTTTATAAAACTGTAAATAAAATAAATTTTTTGCCCCTACGGCCTACTCCGTAGGGCCACCTGGACCTATACATAACTCCGTAGGGGCAAATTTTAGTCCGTAGGGGCAAGTTAAGGGCTTCGACTTGCACCTACGGCGTTTGTACCTATAGGGTATTTTCGTGTCCCTACGGATATATCCGTAGGGGCAGCTGTTTGCTCCTACGGATAAATCCGTAGGGGCGCCCCTTATTTGTAGTAGTGCCTACATTGTATGGCTGTCCCCACGGGTGTGCCTCGCCTTAACAAATGCGCCGTCTTAGAATGTCCAAGGCCACCGGCGGCTGCATGGGTATTGCGGCCATAGAAGGCCGAAGGAGACCCTGTGAAGTCCAGTTGACCTCCTCCACAGCGTAATTTATCGGAGGTGCATCTGCAAAAGCTATCGCCGAAATAGGCTCCGAGGGTGTCGCACAGGAAAAGCTCCGTCGACCCATGATAATTTGATCGTACCATTTCCCCCATAGATGCAGACTCTTGTGTTCCGGGTCATGGTCTTTGATCAGCACAAAAACCTCTCGGTCTACGGGCGCCTCAGGAAATCCGCCTTCTGAGCGGATGAACGGAAAAGAAGTATCTAAAGACATATCACCTGCGTGAATGTAACGTTTTAAAAATAAATAATTAAATAATTAAATATCCTTTAGGTGAATTTTCTGATATTCGGTAAAATAAACCATATTTTCCGTAAAACTCAACTTCAATTATTTTTCAATATAGATTTAAATATGCCTATTTTAACTATATAATTGCTAGTATTTGGTATTTATTTAGTCACTTATAAATTATTAGTTTACTTAAATATTTTTTCTTAAGTAATTATTTTTAATATTAACATAAGCTTTTAATTATACATTAAATGGGTGCAAACAAATTGCAATGGGTTAATTTGCCAAATGTGAGCCATGACATATTGGAATCTAGTTAGTAGCATGCTTTTCTCTTCTTGGATTTGTCTTCAAAATTCTAGACTTTTCTAGGGTCAAATAAATTAGGAAAATAAATAAAACAAAAATAATTAAAGAAAAGACTTAAATAGATGTAATAATTGGAGATGATTCTACACAATACCACACATTCTCACCTCACTCTTTCTCTCCCCTCTCCTTGGCCGAAATCACCTTGAGGCAGTCCAAATTTTTCCAAACTCATTCTCACTTCTAAAATCCCCAAAAAATTCATCAAAAATCCAAATAAAAACTCATAAATTCCTAATTTAAATCCTACCCATTATTCTTTGACCTATCTAGTTTGGATTCATGAAGTAAGAGTGCAATTAGGGAGGCTATGTTGCAAGTTTGATCTCTTGAATGTTGAGCTATAATCCTAAGCCTTTGGTTTAATTTTTAGTTAATCACTTTAAATTAGCTTATTAAGTGTTTAATTTGGATTTAAATTGGTTCTAATTCCATGTTTGAAAATTCTAGAAAGGGTTTTTAAATCAAATTAGGGTTTTTATCATTGGATATTGATCTTAATGTATAGTTTAACATGTTAGGTAATGCTAAACCTAATCTAGAAGCTAAATTGTAAATTGTTACAATTAATTTGTTCAAATTCCTTAATTATTGCAAACTAGGTTTTTATAATATATATATATTGGTGAGATAAAATTCTAGTGAGGGTTTCTATCATTAGATTATGGTTCTAATGAGTAGTTTAACATGTTAATGGAATGCAAACCTAATCTAGTTACTAGTTGTTAATTTGTTAGTTAAAATTGTGATAATTATGCTATTTTGCAAACTAGGTTTTTAGAAATTGCTTAATTAATTGAGATTAAAATCTAATTATGGTTTTCATGACATTATTAACATTTTAGTTTGTTGTTTAGCAACTTAGATCATGCAAAACCAAGTTTAGTTGTGGAATTGTGAATTTTTTTTAAAAAGTGTTAAAATTTGATATTTTTGCAAACTAGAATTTTGGGTTTAAAGGAAATTGACGAGATTAAATTTAAGTAATGTTTTTTATGATCTACTTATGATAACTAGTGAATATTATGGCCACTAGTTTTGTTAAAACATTATGTTTCGAATTAAAACGGTTATTTGATACTTTCTAGGTTTTCAGAAATAAATCGATTTGATTTATTTTGAGTTTTTGATGAGTTGCAATCTATTTCATATCATAATTAGTGATTTGTGAAACCACGATTGGTGTGTTTTGGGTTTTTCTCGATCAATCGGCGTTTGTTCGCCGATATCGAGGGTTATTTGGTTATTTTGCATGAGCGGGTCATAGGTTTTAACCTATGCGCGTTTCGTGCGCTGTTTTGGTTCTATCCGCGATTTCGGTTTACGATATTATATATGTTTGCGTATAGGTACCCCTCACGTAGACTTCGGACGATGAAGAAGAGGATGGCAGCATCGTCTTTGGCAGATAAGGACCAGGTGAGTAGATATATATCTACGGGGGAAATCGGGTGGATGGCGTATAGCACTCCCGCAAACGTAAAATAAGAATATTACGTACTGTTATTAGGAAGTCGGGCGTGACCTTAGATTCTTGGCGAGTAGGGTCCTATTGAAGACTTTAGGATGGACTAGACTGATTTAGAAAGACTTAACCAGAGGATGACTGCCTTGGAGGGAACTCGTAGGTTTCATGTAGACACACCCACACACGCACACACATATGTATATATATAGGAATGTGTGCATACACACACACACACACACAACATATACATGTGATATGACATTGTTATATGATATCTGGGGATGAGTCGGTATGACTAGGCTTGATGCCGTGATTTATTGGATATATGATCGAGTTATGACATGAGATGTGTTATGATATTAGCGGATCATTGGGAAATGAGAAAATGTATATTTATACATAAACGATAATAGGTGATGATGACATTGAAATGTATGATCCTCTAGAATAGAACCCGGATTGTAATATGTGACTTAATCACGATATGATATATGACATGTTATTTTAGTGGATCATTAGACGATGTATATTTACACAGACAATGATATATGTTTGGTGATATTGGGATGTATGCGATTATAGTGCAGTACCTTTGATCATGATATTGTTTGAGGATGATACTATACGAACGATGATGTATATATGTGATAGTTGACACATACCCCGATTTTAGGAGGCCGTACGATGGATTTTACCGTACGAGGAATGGATGTGATGATTGATCCACACTCGTGCCTCGAGGAAGTCGTACTACGTACGTGACGCTATTGAGGCTGGATCGCCGACTACTAGATATATCGACTCAGACTTTAGAAGGATTCTTCTTACCTTTCGACTAATGTCTTTAGTTAGTTCCTTAGTTGGTTAGGTAGATCTTAGTTTAGGCTCGAGTCATACTTATTTTCAAACTGATGAATCGTGCTTTTTCAAACAACAAACTGTATGACTCGTAATCAGTATGTATTTTCTATTTGTGCGTTACTACACATTCACCGTTATATTCATGTTGTATTTATCGCATTACATATTCATACATATGTTTCTTTAGCCAATATGAAACTCTGCCTATTAGGATACCAGCACCATTACCGATGATGCGTATATTCCACGTACACTTATTTGCCGGCTCACACACATCATCATCGGTAATTGCCATGTCACGTACACTTTAGATTATATTATCTTTTATTGATATAATCAGCTAAATACTAGTCTAATATAATATTGTATGATTACTCTCATGTGCTAGTTTAGATGTTGTATTTATTACTTATACACTTCATGCATTTACATATTCATATTATCATGCAGTATTGTGGGGCTTATGCCGACACTCATTATTTACTTACTCATGATTTTGGGATTTTGGATTTCTATGAGATTTTTGGATTTTGGGGAAAACCGCAAGAATATATATAAAAACTTCTCTCTCCCTTTCTCCCTCTCATTTTAAAATACAAGTTACGGTTTTCTTGTGATGTATGTGTCGTCCACCATGAGATTTCATGTTTTCTGTTGGATTTCGAGACCCGATTCGAGGAGTGGATGAACCGTCTCGGGTACATGGTGGGCCCGGTATGGTACCCCGGGGCAAGAAGATTGAGTTGTAGACGATGAGCCTGGCAGGGGAAGACTACCTACCGGTGATGTCTGGCGCGGCGGATATCCGGAGGATACCGACCGTTGTCGTGAGATTTGATGATATGGGCCGATCCGGACTGACGGAGCCCGAGATATTGAGACTATGAGATATTGAGACTATGAGGTATTAAGACTTTGAGATTTACATGTTTTGTGTCGATACTTGACACGGATTTTCATGGATTTCATTGATGATGTTTCGGATTATCATACAAATTTTACAATGATAAAAGTTACAGATTTCTTATACAGATATATTTAGATTTCATGGTTGATTGTTTTACATTCATGGTGCATGCATACTCATACACATGACATGTTACTACTTGAGGCACTGACATGAGCACTGAGTATTGCACTTACGCATAGATTATTACCCTGCCACTACTAGATGACTAGTGTTATATTAGGTATATTATTATGACCTTGGAGATCGTCGTGCCTGCGATTTCTACCCACAGATGTCTTCTACTCATGAGTTGGCAACTCACCCCCGTTGTGCCAAATTTTCTTACAGGTTTCAATGTACAGGTTTCCTTGGCAGCTTGCTGGCACATCATTTCATTCAGGGTGATTTGCTTGGTAGGTTGGTTCACTTGTATCAGGACCGCCGTTATACTTTTATTATTTCAATTGTATCTAATAAGCTCTATCAACCAGACTTGTATTATTGGTAGATTTAGAAGACCGGTTGTTCTTATTTCGACCTTAGAGTCACACTTGTATTATTATGATTTTCTGGTGGATTTGGTTTTCTTTTGAGTTTTGAGCCTCGCCTTTCGGCGTTGTTTATTATAGTGCATTGTGTGGTTGTTTCCGCCTTTTGGCATAGAGCTAGCTCCCGCTTGGGGATGCCTTTTTATTATTGCTTATGTATAAATTCTTGTTTCTACCCGTTTGGGGGCCAGTTTTTATCAAGGAGACTCTGCCGAAATTTTTGAGAAAACTTGATGTTGCTTTTAAACTTATTTTTGTCACGCCCCGCTTCCCAGAATACGCTAAGATAGGCACGTGACATAGCTAACCATGCCACCTGTGGATAGGAAATATCCTTCCACAGTCACATTACGGCTGTAGAGATATCGAGAACAATAATAAACTATCTAATACATGTCCATAAGGCAGAATAAAAAGAGTCAAGAATAAAATAATGCGGAAGCAAAAGATCCAATACAAGAATAAACTGGAATGTACGTCCCATAATGCAGGCTCACATCAGGAAAGAAAAATACCGAAAGTAAAATGAACTAACTACTAGCCAGTCCTCACTGCTCAGCCTGCTGACTGAAGTACTCCTGCTCGGTCTGTAGCGAAGGTAAAGAATCTGGGCCATGCAAAACGCAGACGTCAGTGCGTCATAATATCAAGCAATAATATAAACAGGGGTAGCAATACATGCAGGTATGAGTATAAGCATGAATATAACAAGAATATATAACAGTGAGTATGTCAGTATAAGTGACGTGCAGTGATATCTAAACTGTGCTACGGGGTTGTCTATTCAAAAGTGTTCGAAACCAAGTAAGGTAATCCTCATCGTAACCCATCGGTGATTATTCCGTAACGCCCGAAAAAATGGCAAACAATAGGTATTCTGTAACGTCCGGAAAAACGGCAAACAATAGGTATTCCGTAACGCCCGGAAAAACGACAAACAATAGGTATTCCGTAACGCCCGGAAAAACGGCAAACAATAGGATGGCCCTTTGAGTTACGTTCGGTTACAATCCTGATTTCCCTATACCCCCAAGTTATATAAGTCAAGTCAGGTATTAATAAATTTGGAGTTAATGCCAACACATGATCAAGCAGGTACAGGTTTGTCTGGATAGACCACAAGAAATGTCCGTAGGGACAACAGGTCAGGTTTGTTGGCATTAGTAACAAGATCAGGTAACAGAGAAAGCTATGGTACTTCAAGTCAAGTCAGGTAATATATATGTATCATGTCATGTCAAGAAGTGCACGGTATCACGTCGTGTCAAGTAATGGTATATCAAGTCATGTCAGGAGTGCATAACTGTCACGTGGGTGCTCATAGTCGAACTATAATAAGCATGGGTATACAAAACAAGTATGGGGTACTAATGGAATAATAAAAAGTGAAACATTGTGATGTGGTATGCAAATAGGTATAAATTAAAACATATAGATGCACGATTATCGATTTGAGTTAGGGTTATGGTTCCAACACTAATTAAATACACTTTATCAAGTATGGAATGTTAAAATCTCATTAATATGTATTAAATAATCTAGAGATGCAATTGAATATACATTAGGCTAGATGTGTGCAAACGGGTGTCCGATAGGGTATAAACTATTAAAAGGGTACTATGGGCTATGCAAATAATTATTATGTGATTTAAATATGGACGTGGGTACCACGTATAGTAAACTAAAATGCAACATGGTCTGTTTCAAATTCTGAATCTAAAATGATATAAATGGACATCGAAGTGTTAAATGGAACATATGGCCCTAGATTTAATTTACAGGTTTAACATGCAATTAGATATGTATAAAATAATATAAGTAGCATATAGCAAGTTTTACTTGCTTCGACAGATCAAGAAACGGGTATACGGAACGTCACACATCGGCGGGAAAAGTCACGACGCGCGCACGGTATACGGAACGGATCTAAACATTGCAGAAAGTGATCACACGGGTCAGGTACGCTCGCTGGGTCGTCGGGATTGTCAACGGCACGATCGGATTCCGGTGATCGTGGGTTTGTGCACAGGAGTTGTCTTGGGGTCAGAGGAGTTGGCAAGGGGCGACGACGATGAAGGATCGCCGGCGGCGAGATCCATAGCAAGGCAGTGGGGATTCTCGGGTCGAATGGGGTGTGCAGGGAAGCTCTGGTGGTTTGGGATGAAGAGATGACGGTGGTGGTGGTGTCAGGAGGTTGGGAGAGAGATGAGGAAGGTGCCGAGGTGACGACGAGGTGGGGTCGTCGGCAGTGGTGTACGTGACGTGGGGTTTTCTGTAGTTGTGGGTCTTGGTGCACAGGGTTTGCAGAAAAGGTGAGGATGAGGTCGAGGAAAATAAGGTGATTGTGGAGGTGGAGACGGCGATGAGGCGCCGGGGGCGAAGCGCAGGGCGCGGCCACGGGTTCGAGCGCGCGAAGGGAAAAAGAAGAAGAAGGAAAAGAAAATGTGAAGGGGAGAGAGAGAGAGACGTGGGGTGAGGTTTATATATAAAAAAAATAAAGAATAGAGAGAGAGAGGTACAGAGAGGGAGGGAGAGAGAGAGAGAGAAGATTGCGAGATGAGAGAGAGAGAGATTCTGAGAGAGCGAGAGGAGATCGAGAGGAGTGAGATAGAGAGAGCGCGATAGGAGAGAGAGAATTGAGGAGAAAGAAATTTGGATTTATTTGAGGAGAGAGGAAGAGAGAGCGGTGAGGGAGAGAGAGAAAGCGAAGGGAAAAGAGGGGAGAGGAAGAGATAGAGTGGGGCCTAGCGAGGAAGAAAGAATTTCATTGGCTGTGGTGATTTGAGTAGTGTGATGCGTTAGGATTTTTATATAAAAAAAATTTAAAAAGATTTATACTGGTTTTGGAAAATCTATAGAGTGGTAAAAAATAATATTATAATTAAATTTAAATTTAAATAATTGAATTTTAGCGGGATATAAAAATATTTCAAAATGCGCCCGGGTCGGGTCTAAAATTTAGATTTAAAAATACGAAAATTATATGCAGCTTCCAAATTTTAAAATGAATGATTATGTAACGAAAAAGCATACCCCTAAGAACGGATGCACGTACTTGCGCGTAGCTATCCAAACTCGTCCGTTTCACTGAACAGGACGAGAACAAGATGCGCGGATGCTACCACGGGGTTAGGGGTATCATGCAGGCTATGAAATGCAATTTTAATTTGTTTTACGTGATCTAAAATGTTATATGTAAAATATGCGATGTTAGACGAAATGCCAATATGCAGTTTATACTAGATGCACGCGTCTACTTAACCAGCCAGGGTAGTCTATAAATATGAATCCACGAGTTCAAGCAAGCAGGTCGGGTCGAATGCAATATAAAATGTAAACTACCATTCGCATCCAAACATGATAAATCAATAGAATACCACATATAAATGAATACTGAAACAGAAATTGGTATAACTGAACTCGGTTGTTACATTATACCCAACTACAAAAAGAATTTCGTCCTCGAAATTCCAAGAACAAGAAAGGATAGACAAACAACACACAACAAGAATAGATGTGGAAACTTCTGCCGGATTTCATCTTCTCATTCCCAAGTTGATTCTCCATGTGAGCGATTACCCCAAGAAACAAGTACAAGAGAGATAACCTTGTTCTTAAGAATCTTTTCTCTTCGTTCCATAATCGACATCGGTCGCTCCTGAAAAGTTAAATCTTCTCGTACAGTCAGCTCCGAATGATCCATTACGTGTGTTTCATCTTGAACATATTTACGGAGTTGAGATACGTGAAACACGTCATGAATATTCGCCAAGGATTGCGATAACGCCAAACGGTATGCTACTTCTCCAACATGCTCCACAATCTCAAAAGGTCTAACGAATCGAGGACTAAGGTTTCCTCGACTTCCGAAACGAATCACCCCTCTAGCCGGTGATATTTTCAAGAATACCAAATCACCAACGGCGAACTCTAGAGGTCTTCTCGATGTATCTGCCCAACTCCTTTGTCGGTCTTGTGCCGCTTTCATATGATTCCAGATAGTGTTAACCTTCTCAACTGTTTGCACGATCAAATCTGGTCCCAATAATCTTCGTTCACCAACATCGTCCCAACAACAGGTGAACGACACTTGGGACCATATAAAGCTTCGAATGGATCCATCTGGATAGACGCCTGGAAACTGTTATTGTAAGAAAACTCCACTGAGTGTAGATGATCCTCTAACATGCAAACTCTCAACATGTCTTCAAGAGTTTGGATCGTTCTGACTGGCCATCTGTTTGAGGATGATAAGCTGTGCTAAACTTCAATCGAGTCCCCAAACTTTCCTGTAAGCCCCTCCAAAAGTGTGATAGGAAACGAGTGTCACGGTCGGACATGATGCTCACCGATACTCTATGCAATCTTACTATCTCCTGCATGTACCGTTCTGCCAAAGTTTCTATTGATTGACCAACTCGAAATGGTATGAAATGAGCTGCCTTAGTCAATCTATCAACAATCACCCAAACTGCATTGTTACCCTTTGGACTCCGCGGTAAAGCCGTCACGAAATCCATGGTTATAGGTTCCCACTTCCACTGAGGAATCGGAAGTGGTTGCAATAAACCAGCAACCCATTGATGTTCAGCCTTAACTTGCTGACACACCAAGCACTTTGCCACAAAGCGGACAATCTCTCGTTTCATGCCTTCCCACCAGAAATGCTGTCGTATCTCGGTACATCCTCGTGCCCCCTGGATGTATGGAATATGCTGAACTGTGCGCCTCCTTCATAAGTTCTTCACGAGTGTCTCCCTTTGGCACACAATCTTCCCATGCTGCATCAAAACACATCCCAACCCTTTTCCAGATGCATCGCTGTGAATCACCAATTCTCCGGAACCGTCTGGTACGGTTAAAACAGGTGCGGTTATCAACCTCTGCTTCAACGCCTCAAAAGTTGACGCACACTTATCCGTCCATACCAATGGTACTTCCTTGCGTGTAAGCTTGGGTTAAAGGATCAGCCAGACGAGCAAAATTCTCCACGAACCTTCTGTAATACCCGGCAAGTCCAAGAAAGCATCTGACCTTAGTAACGTTCTTCGGAATCGGCCAATCTCGAACTGCTGCAATTTTCTCGGGATTAATGACGATTCCATCTCCGGACACGACATGCCCCAAAACTTCACTTTTTCATGCCAAAGCTTGCACATCCTTCTTGTGCCATCTTTCTTCTTGACTAGAAGAACTGGAGCTTTCCAAGGTGAATCGATGCTGCGAAACCAACCCCGTCGCAAGTAATTGACTTCTTCTAACTCCACTGATGCCATTAGATAGTACGCCTCAGAAATTGGTGTTGCACCAGGAATAAGATCGATCGCGAACTCCTCATCTCGTCTTGGCGGTAAACCCGAGATGTCCTCGAACACGTCCATGAAATCGAACTACAGCTGGTGCTTCATCTCTACCAACTTCCATCGATGAAGAACATTAGTTGTCGGCCTAGCCTTAAACTCGACTGGCCCGACAGAACTTGCTTCCTCCAGACAATCTCTGGGTGTCCGGGAATCTGGAAATTCGCTTTCTTTGCTCTACACTCAATGTGAGCGTGGAAATTGCCGAAAAAATCCATTCCCAAGACGACTTCATAACTGCCGGTAACAATCACCAAGAAATCTGCAAATAGACCCGTCCGCCAACAACAACAGAACAATCCTTACACCCTCTATTAGTTATGATTTTCCTATTCCCAGTGTGTATGTCCCAATAACTAAACAGGGTCATGCAAGTAATCGAGTGTGTAGTAATAAACTTGGATGACATAAAACAATGGGATGCACCAGAATCGAATAATGCTAATGCGGGAAAACCATGAACAAGTAGAATACCTGAAACAACTTCTCCTGAAGACTTAGCTTCCTCAGCCGTCAGGGTAAAAGCTCGAGCTTGATTGGGTCCCAGAGTTATCAGTTTCTGCTCCCGAAACTGCTTCTGCTCCTGAAACTGTCTATGCGGTGGCTTCTGAGTATCTTCCTTCAACCGTAGCTTCGACGGACAAGTATCAATGGTGTGATCAGCTGATCCGCAAATAAGATAAAGTCCAAGCCTCTTACGACAATCTCTTCGATAATGACCTAATTGTTGGCAGTAATCGCACAACACCTTTCCTTTTTGCTCGGGCAAAACTGGCTTCTTCATTGGTACAACGGCACGCCTGTCCACCGGAATACCTCTGCGTCCATGTGCTCGGTTCGGTGCAAATGCCGGCTTCCGTACTGTAACTGCCGGCTGCTGTGTACTCCCCATCTTCATAGATAGGCTCTGCTGTTCTCGGGCTGCTGTCAGTATCTATGAGAAAGTGGTCAAACCCAGGGAGACAATCTGCCTCTGGATGTCCACATCCAAACTGCGCATGAACCTCCTTGCCCTATCAGCATCGTTGGCAACCAAAGGTCCAGCGAATCTACCAAGCCGTGTCCACTCAGCAGCATGTGCATCTACAGGTGCACCGTCCTGTTTCAAACCGACGAACTTTTCTTCCCTTTCCTCCCGTGCAGTCCGCGGAAAGAACTTCTCCAAGAAACTCTTCGAAAAATCCGCCCAACTGATCGGCTTGGGCAAGCGAGTCTCTTCCACAAGCCACCATTCACGGGCGTAGTCTACCAACTGGATGCGTACCACATCCACCCTCTTATCCTCTGGGATCTGTGCTGCAACGAGTAAATTCTCCGTATCAACCAGCCACTGCTCCGCTGGCAACGGCTCCTTTAGGCCAGTAAAGACAGACAGACCCAGTCTCCTGAAATCCGCCACGGTACCCACACGATCCACTGGTCTGGCCACAACATTGCTCACGGACTGCTGAACGGTTCGCAAACCTTCCTGAAAAGATTCAGCTTGCTGCTGGATCAGCTCGGTCTGTCGCTTTTGGTTCTCCAACATCCCACGGATTATTCCAAGCATAGCGGCTTTGTCGACACGCCTTTGGTACGTTTTCATATTCTTATCTGCCATGTTCCGAAATCAAAGCACCAAAAGGATTAGCATGATAACTGATTCAAAATATAGATCAAGGATATGAATCAAGGCTAGAACTCCAAGTTACTTAAATAGAGTACCGCATTGTAACCATGCCGCAGTATCATAGCTACAATCACATAACTCCACCCAAGTCGCCTAAGTTCTAGAGATAACCAAAAGGAAACCAGGTTTCGAGTCAAGATGCAAAAGAGGTTTGCATATCGTAAAAGTAGAATCAAAAGGAAGTTAAGATTCAAAAATGGTAAGACGGTAAGGTGGCAGGACATGTTTCCTAATCACGAGTATTCTGATTCATGTATTGGGTCCAATACCCAACTATAAAAAGAATCAAAACCCGATTAACCTAGAACCTATGGCTCTGATACCAAAAGAACCATGTCACGCCCCGCTTCCCAGAGTACGCTAAGATAGGCACGTGACATAGCCAACCATGCTACCTGTGGAAAGAAAATATCCTTCCACAGTCACATTACGGCTGTAGAGATATCGAGAACAATAATAAACTATCTAATACATGTCCATAAGCCAGAATAAAACGAGTCAAGAATAAAATAATGCGGAAGCAAAAGATCCAATACAAGAATAAACTGAAATGTATGTCCCATAATGCGGGCTAGCATCAGGAAAGAAAAATACCGAAAGTAAAATGAACTAACTACTAGCCAGTCCCTACTGCTCAGCCTGCTGACTGAAGTACTCCTGCCCGGTCTATAGTGAAGGTAAAGAATCTGGGCCATGCAAAACCCAGACGTCAGTGCGTCATAATATCAAGCAATAATATAAACATGGGTAGCAATACATGCAGGTATGAGTATAAGCATGAATATAACAAGAATATATAACAGTGAGTATGTCAGTATGAGTGACGTGCAGTGATATCTAAACTGTGCTACGGGGTTATCTATTCTAAAGTCTTCGAAACCAAGTAATGTAATCCTCATCGTAATCCATCGGTGATTATTCCGTAACGCCCGAAAAAACAGCAAACAATAGGTATTCCATAACGCCCGGAAAAACGGCAAACAATAGGTATTCCGTAACGCCCGGAAAAATGGCAAACAATAGGTATTCCGTAACGACCGGAAAAACGGCAAACAATAGGATGGCCTTTTGAGTTACGTCCGGTTACAATCCTGATTTCCCCATACCCCCAAGTTATATAAGTCAAGTCAGGTATTAATAAATTTGGAGTTAATGCCAACACATGATCAAGCAGGTACAGGTTTGTCTGGATAGACAACAAGAAATGTCCGTAGGGACAACAGGTCAGGTTTGTTGGCATTAGTAACAAGATCAGGTAACAGAGAAAGCCATGGTACTTCAAGTCAAGTCAGGTAATATATATGTATCATGTCATGTCAAGAAGTGCACGGTATCACGTTGTGTCAAGTAATAGTATATCAAGTCATGTCAGGGGTGCACAACTGTCACGTGGGTGCTCATAGTCGAACTATAATAAGCATGGGTATACAAAACAAGTATGGGGGTACTAATGGAATAATAAAAAGTGAAATATTGTGATGTGGTATGCAAATAGGTATAAATTAAAACATATGGATGCACGGTTATCGATTTGAGTTAGGGTTATGGTTCCAACACTAATTAAATACACTTTATCAAGTATGGAATGTTAAAATCTCATTAATATGTATTAAATAATCTAGAGATGCAATTGAATATACATTAGGCTAGATGTGTGCAAACGGGTGTCCGATAGGGTATAAACTATTAAAAGGGTACTATGGGCTATGCAAATAATTATTATGTGATTTAAGTATGGACGTGGGTACCACGTATGGTAAACTAAAATGCAACATGGTCTGTTTCAAGTTCTGAATCTAAAATGATATAAATGGACATCGAAGTGTTAATGGAACATATGGCCCTAGATTTAATTTACAGGTTTAACATGCAATTAGATACGTATAAAATAATATAAGCAGCATATAGAAAGTTTTACTTGCCTCGACAGATCAAGAAACGGGTATACGGAACGTCACACGTCGGCGGGAAAAGTCGCGATGCGCGCACGGTATACGGAACGGATCCAAACAACGCACAAAGTGATCACACGGGTCAGGTACGCTCACTGGGTCGTCGGGATCATCGACAGCACGATCGGATTCTAGTGATCGTGGGTTTGTGCACAGGAGTTGTCTTGGGGTCAGAGGAGTTGGTAAGGGGCGACGACGATGAAGGATCGCCGGCGGCGAGATCCACAGCAAGGCAGTAGGGATTCTTGGGTCGAATAGGGTGTGCAGGGAAGCTCTGGTGGTTTGGGATGAAGAGATGACGGTGGTGGTGGTGTCAGGAGGTTGGGAGAGAGATGAGGAAGGTGCCGAGGTGACGACGAGGTGGGGTCGTCGGCGGTGGTGTACGTGACGTGGGGTTTTCTGCAGTTGTGGGTCTTGGTGCATGGGGTTTGCAGAGAAGGTGAGGATGAGGTCGAGGAGAAGGAGGTGATTGTGGAGGTGGAGACGGCGACAAGGCGCCGGGGGCGAGGCGCAGGGCGCGGCCACGGGTTCGAGCGCGCGAAGGGAAAAAGAAGAAGAGGGAAAAGAAAATGTGAAGGGGAGAGAGAGAGACGTGGGGTGAGGTTTATATAAAAAAAAATAAAGAATAGATAGAGAGAGAGAGGTACAGAGAGAGAAAGGGAGAGAGAGAAGATTGCGAGATGAGAGAGAGAGATTCTGAGAGAGAGAGAGGAGATCGAGAGGAGTGAGATAGTGAGAGCGCGAGAGGAGAGAGAGAATTAAGAAGAAAGAAATTTGGATTTATTTGAGGAGAGAGGAAGAGAGAGCGGTGAGGGAGAGAGAGAAAAAGAAGGGGAAAGAGGAGAGAGGAAGAGATATAGTGGGGCCCAGCGAGGAAGAAAGAATTTCATTGGCTGTGGTGATTTGAGTAGTGTGATGCGTTAGGATTTTTATATAAAAAAAATTTAAAAAGATTTATACTGGTTTTGGAAAATCAACAGAGTGGTAAAAAAAATATTATAATTAAATTTAAATTTAAATAATTGATTTTTAGCGGGATATAAAAATATTTCAAAATGCGCCCGGGTCGGGTCTAAAATTTAAATTTAAAAATACGAAAATTATATGCAGCTTCCAAATTTTAAAACGAATGATTAGGTAACGAAAAAGCATACCCACAAGAACGGATGCACGTACATGCGCGTAGCCATCCAAACACGTCCGTTTCACTGAACGGGACGAGAACAAGATGCGCGGATACTACCACGGGGTTAGGGGTATCATGCTGGCTATGAAATGCAATTTTAATTTATTTTACGTGATCTAAAATGTTATATGTAAAATATGCGATGCTAGACGAAATGCCAATATGCAGTTTATACTAGATGCACGTGTCTCTTTAACCAGCCAGGCTTGTCTATAAATATGAATCAACGAGTTCAAGCAAGCGGGTCGGGTCGAATGCAATGTAAAATGTAAACTACAATTCGCATCCAAACATGATAAATCAATAGAATACCACATATAAATGAATACTGAAATAGAAATTGGTATAACTGAAATCGGTTGTTACAGTTTTCCTACACTTCTTCTTTTAATGGTTTAGATTTCTGAGCTTCGGCTTACTTAGATTACGTTGCACCTCTACACGCTTCGTAATTTAAGTGCCGGTCAAGTTCCGTACCTTCGGGTCGTGACAAAGTTGGTATCAGGGCGCTAGGTTTAACCCTTGTCTAAGTCTAGGTTGACCTTGGTTGATGGAGAAGGTGACTTAGGTAGAGTGACGTACCGTGGATATGATCCGTGGCATATTTACGATACGCTACTCTGCTTAAGAAGCCTTAGGATGTACACTTCTTTACATCGTATTCTATTTGTTCCTATGATCTATCTTCGTCAATGTTGGATGGTGGTTTCGGTTACCACGGTCGCACGGACAGAGGGAGCTGCGGCTCGAATGCGATGACCATAGGGTATCGTCTATTCTTGAGGATTGAAGCATCGTTTAGCGTGCGGACGAAGGGTATTCACATGTCGTCCAGACGAAGTTAAAAGTTTCGAACGAATGTCAGGAACCCATTTTCCCAACTTTAAGCTATTCGGAAGAACTAGCAGGTATTTCTATGGACCCTCTAGAAGAATGAAACCCTAACTCAACATAATGACCATGAGAACGCTGGTGAACCTTAGGGTTTGCGGCAGTTCCGCAGTGCCATTAGTGAGGCTTGGGTTTGCCCTTCTACGGCTGGTCCGCAGATGCTGGGGCATGTACTGGATATTCTTAAACTGTACTTGAGTGTTGATCTCTCGGGGAATTATGGGATTTTGATGAATCAATCGAAAAGTTTAATGTAGTCCAGATATCAGGTGAAGGGATAGATTCGTGGGAGACTCTAGATGTGAGCATAGCCGTTTGTAGCGTAGTCAGCACAGCTATGAAGAGACGAGTCCGAATCAGTCGACCTTAGAAAAGGTGCACATTGATGATAGTGTTTACGATTGCGATTTGGTGATTTGAATTTCATATTTCCATTATTTGGATTTAGGTATTTTGAGGATTTTGTTCTATGATTGGTATTTCCTATGTGTACATTCATTACACTCTATTCGTGTTTCATATATCAGTTGTAGTGATGTTGTTTTATGCATACCCAGTTCACTCGATTTGGTTTTATACATTTTGAGATATTGACTTGATTTCGTGCATATAGGTTGCACATGATTTTGACGTATGCATCGACATAGTTTTCATGCACTTTTCGTACTGTGATTTCGATTTTGATATTCCGTATATGTTTTCGTGCACCATGTGCACTTAATTGAGATTCTTGCGCACACTTGGCTCACTTAATGCGATTTTGTGCACACCAGATGCACTAAATCGGAGTTTTGTGCAGATTAGATGCACCTGATATTGTTGTCGTGCACGCCCGTTGCACTTGACAGATGTTTTTGGTGCACGCCCATTGCACTAAGTTTTGCTCTGTGCGTATTCGTGGCATCTGTATTTGATTTTGATTTTCATGCCACCGGACGCACGTGGTATCTTGTATATTGTATCTGAGATTGATTTCATTTTTGAGCAGTACGTTTTTTTTATGATATTTACTATTTGGTGTAGTAACCGAGCAGGACTGTTCTGAGAACAGTACCTAGGTGTTTTTGCATGCTTCTCTATTCAGATGTTTAGACAATTTTACTACGATGCGCACTATATACAAGTTATAGTTTTGATGTATTTCATGTTGTATTGGACTTTGATATGGTATTTTCACCATAACTCCGATGATTGCGTTATGCTTGACGGAGTCTTGATTTTGAGTTATGTACTTATTTTTCATGCGCATGCATTGCGCTAAGATGTGTTTTATGTATTGATGATTTCGGAGCCCCAACGATTTGAGTGTTTTGCTAAATATTTTAGTATTTGGGGGGAGTTTTAATTTAAATTCGGGGACCGGATTTCTTTAAGGGGGAAGATTATAATGTTTTAAAAATAAATAAATAAATAATTAAATAAAATCCTTTAGTTGAATTTTCTGATAATCGGTAAAATAAACCATATTTTCCGTAAAACTCAACTACAATTATTTTTCAATATAAATTTAATATGCCTATTTTAACTATATAATTGCTAGTATTTGGTATTTATTTAGTCACTTATAAATTATTAGTTTACTTAAATATTTTTCCTTAAGTAATTATTTTTAATATTAACATAAGCTTTTAATTATATATTAAATGGGTGCAAATTACAAATTGCAATAGGTTAATTTGATAAATGTGAGCCATGACATATTGGAATCTAGTTAGTAGCATGCTTTTCGCTTCTTGGATTTTTCTTCAAAATTCTAAACTTTTCTAGGGTCAAATAAATTAGGAAAATAAATAAAACAAAAATAATTAAAGAAAAGACTTAAATAGATGTAATAATTGGAGATGATTCTACACAATACCACACATTCTCACCTCACTCTTTCTCTCCCCTCTCCTTGGCCGAAATCACCTTGAGGCAGCCCAAATTTTTCCAAACTCATTCTCACTTCTAAAATCTCCAAAAATTCATCAAAAATCCAAATAAAAACCCACAAATTCCTAATTTAAATCCTACCCATTATTCTTTGACCTATCTAGTTTGGATTTATGAAGCAAGAGTGCAATTAGGGAGGCCATGTTGCAAGTTTGATCTCTTGAATGTTGAGCTATAATCCTAAACCCTTGGTTTAATTTTTAGTTAATCACTTTAAATTAGCTTATTAAGTGTTTAATTTGGATTTAAATTGGTTCTAATTCCATGTTTGAAAATTCTAGAAAGGGTTTTTAAATAAAATTAGGGTTTTTATCATTGGATATTGATCTTAATGTGTAGTTTAACATGTTAGGTAATGCTAAACCTAATCTAGAAGCTAAATTGTAAATTGTTACAATTAATTTGTTCAAATTCCTTAATTGTTGCAAACTAGGTTTTTATAATATATATATATTGGTGAGATAAAATTCTAGTGAGGGTTTCTATCATTAGATTATGCTTCTAATGAGTAGTTTAACATGTTAATGGAATGCAAACCTAATCTAGTTACAAGTTACTAATTTGTTAGTTAAAATTGTGATAATTATGCTATTTTGCAAACTAGGTTTTTAGAAATTGCTTAAATAATTGAGATTAAAATCTAATTATGGTTTTCATGACATTATTAACATTTTAGTTTGTTGTTTAGCAACTTAGATCATGCAAAACCAAGTTTAGTTGTGGAATTGTGAATTTTTTAAAAAAAGTGTTAAAATTTGATATTTTTGCAAACTAGAATTTTGGGTTTAAAGGAAATTGACGAGATTAAATTTAAGTAATGGTTTTTATGATCTACTTATGATAACTAGTGAATATTATGGCCACTAGTTTTGTTAAAACATCATGTTTCAAATCAAAACGGTTATTTGATACTTTCTAGGTTTTCAGAAATAAATCGATTTGATTTATTTTTAGTTTTTGATGAGTTGCAATCTATTTCATATTATAATTAGTGATTTATGAAACCACGATTGGTGTATTTTGGGTTTTTCTCGATCAATCGGCGTTTGTACGCCGATGTCGAGGGTTATTTGGTTATTTTGCATGAGCGGGTCATAGGTTTTAACCTATGCACGTTTTGTGCGCGGTTTTAGTTCTATCCGCGATTTCGGTTTACGATATTATATATGTTTGCGTATAGGTACCCCTCACGTGGACTTCGGACGATGAAGAAGAGGATGGCGGCATCGACTTCGGCAGACAAGGGCCAGGTGAGTAGATGTATATCTACGAGGGAAGTCGGGTGGATGGCGTATAGCACCCCCGCAAACATAGAATAAGGATATTACGTATTGTTATTAGGAAGTCGGGCGTGACCTTAGATTCTTGGCGAGTAGGGTCCTATTGAAGACTTTAGGGTGGACTGGACTGATTTAGAAAGACTTAACCAGAGGATGACTGCCTTGGAGGGAACTCGTAGGTTTCATGTAGACACACCCACACACGCACACACATAACTTGACTTTGTGTATATGTGTGTGTGTGTGTATATATATAGGAATGTGTGCAGGTGTATATATATAGACACACACATACACACACACAACATATACATGTGATATGAGATTGTTATATGATATCTGGGGATGAGTCGGTAGGACTAGGCTTGATGCCGTGATTTATTGGATATATGATCGAGTTATGACATGAGATGTGTTATGATATTAGCGGATCGTTGGGAAATGAGAAAATGTATATTTATACATAAACGATAATAGGTGATGATGACATTGAAATGTACAAGACTCTAGAATAGAACCCGGATTGTAATATATGACTTAATCACGATATGATATATGACATGATATTTTAGTGGATCATTTGACGACATATATTTAAACAGACAATGATATATGTTTGATGATATTGGGATGTATGCGACTATAGTACAGTACCCTTGATCATGATATTGTTTGAGGGTGATACTATACGAATGATGATGTATATATGTGATAGTTGACCCGTATCCCGATTTTGGGAAGCCGTACGATAGATTTTACCGTACGAGGCATAGATGTGATGATTGATCGGCACTCGTGACTCGAGAAAGTCGTACTACATACGTGACGCTATTGAGGCTGGATCGCCGACTACTAGATATATCGACTCAGACTTTAGGAGGATTTTTCTTACCTTTCGACTAGTGTCTTTAGTTAGTTTCTTAGTTAGTTAGGTAGATCTTACTTTAGGCTCGAGTCATACTTATTTTCAAACTGATGAATCGTGCTTTTTCAAACAACAAACCGTATGACTCGTAATCAGTATGTATTTTCTAGTTATGCGTTACTACACATGTACTGTTATATTCATGTTGTATTTATCGCATTGCATATTTATACATATGTTTCTTTAGCCAATATGAAACTCTGCCTGTTAGGACACCAGCACCATTACCGATGATGCGCATGTTCCACGTACTTATTTGCCGGCTCACACACATCATCATCGGTAATTGCCTTGTCACGTACACTTTAGAACATATTATCTTTTATTGATATAATCAGCTAAATGCTAGTCTAATATAATATTGTGTGATTACTCTCATGTGCTAGTTTAGACATTGCATTTATTACTCATACACTTCATGCATTTACATATTCATATTATCATGCAGTATTGTGGGGCTTATACCGATACTCATTATTTACTTACTCATGATTTTGGGATTTTGGATTTCTATGAGATTTCTGGATTTTGGGGAAAACCACAAGAATATATATAAAAACTTCTCTCTCTCTCCTTCTCATTTTAAAATACAAGTAGCGGTTTTCTCGTGATGTATGTGTCGTCCAGCATGAGATTTCATGTTTTCTGTTGGAATTTGAGACCCGATTCGAGGAGTGGATGAACCGTCTCGAGTACATGGTGGGCCCGGTATGGTACCCTGGGGCAAGAAGATCGAGTTGTAGACGATGAGCCTGGCAGGGGAAGACTACTTACCGGTGATATCTGGCACGGCGGATATCCGGAGGATCCGACCGTTGTCGTGAGATTTGATGATATGGGCCGATCCGAACTGACGGAGCCCGAGATATTGAGACTATAAGATATTGAGACTATGAGGTATTGAGACTTTGAGATTTACATGTTTTATGCGATGCTTGATATGGATTTCCATGAATTTCATTGATGATGTTTTGGATTACCATACAAATTTTACTATGATAAAAGTTACAGATTTCTTATAAAGATATATCCAGATTTCATGGTTGATTGTTTTACATTCATGGTGCATGCATACTCATACACATGACATGTTACTAGTTGAAGCATTGACACGAGCACTGAGCATTGCACTTACGCATAGATTATTACCCTTCCACTACTAGATGACTAGTGCTATATTAGGTATATTATTATGACCTTGGAGATCGTCGTGCATGCGATTTCTACCCGCAGATGTCTTCTACTCACGAGTTGGCAACTCACCCCCGTTGTGCCAAATTTTCTTACAGGTTTCGATGTACAGGTTTCCTTAGCAGCTTGCTGGCACATCATTTCATTCAGGGTGATTTGCTTGGTAGGTTGGTTCACTTGTATCAGGACCGCCGTTGTACTTTTATTATTTCAATTGTATCTAGTAAGCTCCATCAACCAGACTTGTATTATTGGTAGATTTAGAAGACCAGTTGTTCTTATTGCGACCTTAGAGTCGCGCTTGTATTATTATAATTTTCTGGTGGATTTGGTTTTCTTTTGAGTTTTAAGCCTCGCCCTTCGGCGTTGTTTATTATAGTGCATTGTGTGGTTGTATCCGCCTTTTGGCATAGAGCTAGCTCCCGCTTGGGGATGCCTTTTTATTATTGCTTATGTATATATTCTTGTTTGTACCCTTTGGGGGCCAGTTTTTACAAAGGAGACTCTGCCGAAATTTTTGAGGAAATTTGATATTGCTTTTAAACTTGTTTTCCTACACTTCTTCTTTTAATGGTTTAGATTTCTGGGCTTCGGGTTACTTAGATTACGTTGCGCCTCTGGACGCTTCGTAATTTAAGTGCCGATCACGTTCCGTACTTTCGGGTCGTGACAGCGAAAAGAACAAAGGTCAACCCTTGGTGCTATAATTTAAACTTCGACGCTTGGTACTTTAAAATCCGTACCACACTGCAATGCAGTCAAAAGGGACCAAAGGGGACCCAAAAAATCTAGGTGACATCATCACTAATAAAACAGCCTCATCATTTGGCGGGGCTGTCATTAATGAGGAAATCCTCAATTAATTCTCATTAAATGAGAAATCCCTCGGGCAGAGGAGTAAAACTCCCATTGAGAACAGCGCTCTTCACTAGACAGACATCTGTCAAAGTCTGTAACACCCGAGCCCAATACTACTATTTTCTGTTACTGGTTGAGCATTAGATATTACTCATTTCATTTAGCTTGTCTGTTTGACACTTACCGTGAAATTTTATCTGGCTAAGTCATTTCTGCATGTAACAAATTTTAGCATCTAAAATGAAATTAAAAATATTTATCTTGGCCTACTCGACACCCCTAACCGCGTGGTAGCGTCCGTGCATCGAGTTCTCATCCCGTTCGGTGAAACGGGCGAGTTTGGACGGCTACGCGCGCGTACAGGTGTCCGACTTGGGGATATCCTTTTTAATCATAAAACACCTCATTTTAAAGTTTGGAACCCGCTTAAAATCCTATTATTTAAATTTCAAATTTTTGGACCCAATACGGGCGCGATTTGAAAATGTTTCATTTAGCGCCAAAATCCCAAATTAATAAAATATTCAAAACCTTATAATATTTCGTTTATAATATAATCTTACTGTTACTAAAATCTATTAAATCTTTTTAAACTTTCTTTTAAATCTCTGAAAGTTTCCTCAGCCAATCACGGGGTTCTTAACCCCCGTGGGGCCCCCTCCAATATCTCTCTCTCCCTCTCTCTCTCTAACGTCTCTCTCTCTCTCTACCTTTCTCTAACTATCTCT
This sequence comes from Agapanthus africanus, assembly GCA_030015575.1. NCBI lineage: Eukaryota > Viridiplantae > Streptophyta > Magnoliopsida > Asparagales > Amaryllidaceae > Agapanthus > Agapanthus africanus. Next base: position 418,153,849 of record JASDDO010000016.1, read on the forward strand.
CTCTCTCCCCTATATATATATACAATTCCCCCTGCATCTTTTCTTTCCTTCACGAACTGAACCCATCGCGAGAAACCCTAGCCCTGGCCCTAGCCGCCTTCACCGTCGCCGCCGCAGCCCCGACGCCGGCGCCAACGCCACCGTCGCCCTCGCCTCCGCCTCCTCTTCCCAACCTCAACATCTCCTTCCTTCTCCCCTGCGCCCTGTGCAGCCGCAACCCCTACAGAAGTTCCCTGCAGCAACCCCCTCACCGGCGGCCCTCGTCGTCGCCTTCCGCGCCGCCGACCAACACTTCGCCGTGGTTCCCTCACCATCACTCTCCTTCTCCCGGTGCAACCCCCTGACAAGAACAGCGGCCCCGGCTACCCCGGCGACTTCCCTGTGCTGCCTGAATCGTCGCCGGCGACCCCTGCGCCGCCCCTGGCCGTCGTCGACGAGCCCCAACCACCTCTAGACACCTTGTAAGTGTGCCCCCCACCTTTCCTTTCCTTTCCTCTTCTCTTTTTCAAGAACTGAAAACAGCCGCTGGGAGTTTTGCAGATCGCCGGAGACGCCGTCCTCGCCGCCGTCGATCTCGCCGTCGTCACAAATACCCTCTGGACCAGTGAGTATTTCCCCCATCACCTTCTTCTCTGGTCTTTTCCTTATTTCCAAGTCTATGCCCGCTTGAAACCCTATTTACTGTTTTGTGCTCGCCGGAATCCGGCCGTGCCGGCGACGTGTTCCGACGATTCAGCGGAGTGCTCTGACCCGTGAGGTCCCTTGGTTCATCGTTTGGGTTCAATCCGTGAACCGTGCATCCATCGCGTGTTTCCCCGCCGACGTTACGTTCCGTTTTCCCGGTTCGCGACCCGTCGAGGCAAGTATTCGATACTTGCTACATGCTATTGCCACTTTATAACTTGCCTTAATATTCATGTGTGGTTTAATGATATATTATTTAGTAAATCACCTTACATACCTTGCTTCATGTTTAACCCTAGTAGCATGTTAAATAAATTATTTCCTGATAAACCCGTACATGATAGATTGCATTGATTCACTGCTATGATGCTGTATTTCAGTTTAGTTTATCAATATGCATAACCGGCTAAATTACAATCGCATTCTTTAAACAGATCATACTTGTCGTGACATTCTTGGAACACTCAATATGTTATTAACCTGATTACAACAGTTACGTTCACCATCCTATATTCACGTGATATTGACACTATCTATTTAACACAATTGAAAATTGTACAGCTAGATAATAAATCCGATTAATGTTTAACGCGTTGATTTGAACATGATGCTGCTTATATGTCTGTTTGTGAGTACATACACGATATTGTTACATCGTGACTTGACTTTGTTACATATGGTATATATTGATACACTTGACATGGTACCGTTTACTGTTGACCTGACCTGATGTACCATGACCTGACCTGTTACCTGATCTCGTACCTAATGCCAACAAACCCGACATGTAGTCCTCAAGGACCAATCTTGTTGTCTATCCAGACAAACCGACTGTTACCTGATCCTGTGTTGGCATTAGTTCTTGATTACTGAATACCTGACCTGACACACATAACTCGGGGGTATGGGGAAATCAAAGGTGAACCTGACTTGTAACTCGACAGTTCACTACCTGTATTCGAGTGTACACATTCCTGTTTGTGCCAAGCGGCATGTCTCGGCTGCAGCCGAGAATATTGTGGCCGTGATCCCGGGTATGTACGGGATACTACCGAGTGTACACATTCCTGTTTTGTGCCTAGCGGCATGTCTCGGTTTCGGCCGAGAATATTGTGGCCGTGATCCCGGGTATGTACGGGATACTATTGAGTTACATCGATGATTCATCAAATTAATTTCAAAGACTTTAGACTAGGAAACCCGATAGAACAGTTTAGTTACCCACTGCACAATACCCTGCACCGCTTGTTTCACATTATTGTTTTATTCATGTTTATTTCTGCATTGCCTATTACACTGTTCATATTATATTACTTGTTGACATGACGCGCTGACGTCTGGGTTTTGCATTGCCCAGATTCTCTACCACTGTCGCTGTCCGAGCAGGAGTACTTCAGCCAGCAGGCTGAGTTGTGTGTCCAGTAGTGGTTAGTTTTATTTCCTGTATTTATTTCCAGATGTGAGCCCGCATTATGGGACATACTTTTCCGTTATTGTATTGGATCATTTGCTTCCGCTTTTATTTATCATTGACTCTTGTTATTCTGGATTGTGGACATATTTTTAGATAGTTTTATCTTGTTCTTGATATCTCTACAGCCGTAATGTGACTGTGGATGGATACTTTCTACCCACAGGTAGCATGGTTGGCTATGTCACGTGCCTAATCTAGCGTACTCTGGGAAGCGGGGCGTGACATGGTTTTTTTGGTATCAGAGCCATAGGTTAGTTGGGTTGATTCTTTTGTAGTTGGGTATTATACCCAATACACGAATCAGAATACCCGTGTTAGGAAACATGTCCTGCCACTTTGCCGTTTACCATTCTTGAATCGCCTTCTTCCTGATTATATCTTTTACGACGTGCAAACTTACTTTGCATGTCGACTCGAAAACCTGATTTCTTGTTATCTCTAGGGCTTAAGCGACTTGGGTGGAGTTAAGAAATTGTGGCTATGATACCGCGGCATAGTTACAATGCGGTACTCTATTTAAGTATCTTGGAGTTCTAGCCTTGATCTATATTCAAAATCTATCATCATGCTAATGTTGGGTATTTTGAGTTCAGGATTATGGCCGGTAAGAAATTGAAGACATACCAGAGGCGTGTGGACGAAGCCGCCATGCTTGGAGTGATAAGAGGAATGCTGGAAAATCAGAAGAGGCAGACTGAGCTGATCCAGCAGCAAGCAGACTCGTTTCAGGAAGGCTTGCAGATCGTTCGGCAGTCTGTAAACAACACTGGAGCTAAACCAGTTGACCGAGTAGGGACCGTGGCAGATTTCAGACGTTTGGGTCCGTCTACATTCACTGGTTTAGAGGAGCCGTTGCCAGCCGAGCAGTGGCTAGTCGACACGGAGAATTTGCTGATTGCGGCACAGATTCCAGAGGACAAAAGGGTTGATGTGGTGCGCATTCAGCTGGTGGACTACGCCCGAGAGTGGTGGCTTGTGGAAGAGACCCGCTTGCCCAAGCCGATCAGTTGGGCGGAGTTTTCTAAGAGTTTCCTGGAGAAGTTCTTCCCGTGGATTGCATGGGAGGAAATGGAAGAGAAATTTATTGGGTTGAGGCAGAATGGAGCACCCGTGGACGTGCATGCAGCAGAGTGGACGAGACTCAGCCGATTCGCTGGACCTTTAGTCGCCAACGAGGCAGACAGGGCACGAAGGTTCATGCGCAGTTTGAATGTAGACATCCAGAGGCATATTGTCTCCCTGGGTTTGACCACTTTCTCACAGGTTCTTATGGGCAGCTATGAAGTTGTCTTGGGAATGGATTTTCTTGGCACTTTCCATGCCCACATTGACTGTAGGGCAAGGAAAGTAATTTTCCAGATTCCCGGACATCCTGAGTTTACCTTCAATGGAGGAAGCAGTTCTGTCGGGCCAGTCGAGTATAGGGCTAGGCCGACAAACAATATTCTTGCAGCAATGGAAGTTGATAGTGGTGAAGAGCCGGCGGTTGTTCGCGATTTTATGGACGTATTTGAAGATATATCGGGTTTACCGCCGAAGCGAGACGTGGAGTTCATGATTGACCTTATTCCTGGTGCAGCGCCAGTATCTAAAGCGTATTATCCAATGGCGCCAGTAGAAGTGGAAGAAGTCAAGAAACAGGTTGCTGAATTGCTTGAGAAAGGTTGGATTCAAAGTAGTAACTCGCCTTGGGGAGCTCCAGTTCTTCTAGTAAAGAAGAAGGATGGCACAAGAAGGATGTGCATCGACTATCGAGAATTAAACCGGGTGACTATTAAGAGGAAGTACCCGATCCCTCGCATTGGAGAACTTTTTGAGCAGCTTAGTGGCGTGAGGGTATTCTTGAAACTGGATTTGCGATCCGGATATCATCAGGTCCGAGTGAAAGCAGAAGATGTTTGCAAGACGGCGTTTCGAACTCGGTATAGACATTACGAGTACTTGGTGATGCCCTTCGGAGTAACGAATGCGCCGGCAGTATTCATGGACTTGATGAACCGAATCTTTTCACCGTTCTTGGACTAGTTTATCGTGGTATTCATTGACGATATTCTGATTTACTCAAAGAATTTTAAGGAGCATGCTGAGCATTTGAAGATCGCACTGCAGACATTGAGACAGGAGAAATTGTATGCGAAAATGAGTAAGTGCGAATTTTGGCTGGAGGAAGTGAAGTTTCTGGGGCATGTCGTGTCGGGCGATGGAATCGCCGTCGATCCCGAAAAGATTGCAGCAGTTCGTGATTGGCCGATTCCAAAGAATGTTGCGGAGATAAGAAGCTTTCTTGGACTCGCCGGGTATTACAGAAGATTTGTGGAGAACTTTGCTCGTCTGGCGGAGCCGTTAACCAAGCTTACGCGCAAGGAGGTACCTTTTGTACGGACGGATAAGTGTGCGTTAGCTTTCGAGACGTTGAAGCAGAAGTTGTTAACCGCCCCTTTTCTGACCGTGCCAGACAATTCTGGAGGATTGGTGTTTCACAGCGACGCATCTGGGAAAGGATTGGGATGTGTTTTGATGCAGCATGGGAAGGTTGTAGCATACGCATCGAGACAGTTGAAGACCCATGAGAAGAATTACCCAACTCATGACTTGGAGCTTGCAGCTGTGATTTTCGCTTTGAAGGTTTGGAGACACTACCTTTTGGGCGAAAGAGTCGAAGTTTTTACAGATCATAAGAGCTTGAAGTACGCGTTCACACAGAAGGAGCTTAACATGAGGCAGCGTAGATGGTTGGAGCTGATGGCTGACTACGATCTTGATCTTAAGTACCATCCGGGGAAGGTTAACGTCGTGCCGGATGCGCTTAGTCGGTTACCAGCAATTCAGGTGTTAACTACGCAGAAGGAGATCGTTGCATATTTTCGAAGATTTGACTTGGAGGTTGTGCTACCGCGTTCTACCGGACAGTTGATGCAGCTGCAAGTGCAGTCTGTTGGAGATAGTGCCCTCAGAGTCAATTATTAGGTCACAGGTACGTGATTGTAATGATTGTGGGAGGACCTATCCCGGTAGGACAGTCTTACTCAAGATGATAGTATGCTATCTGGTTTGCCTTTATCATCGTGTACTGCTTCAGGTGACCTGACAAGTCGCTATTACACGTTGATAGAGCCCCTAGGATTCTTTCTTGACTGCCAGCAGTATGAGGGCGATCATATAAGTGAGAGCTGGAGTCTATAAGCACATCCTTAAATGGTCCCTAGTCGTAGGAGTTTCGAGACAGGGCATCGATTCTTCAAAGTAGACTAGTGTATACAGTCGAGACCCCGACGAGGGGCGGTGGCCGGTCTCACAAGCCACTGGTGTCAGTTGGTTCACCTAAGATGTATACAGGTGCTCATTGGGTTATGAGTACACCGGACAGGACTCGCCGGGAACATGCTAGTTGGTCATATACCAGACGTCAGATGGCAGTTCCCTGGTGACATGTGTGCAGGTTAGTTCATCGACCTGGGGATCGTCATTTGTCTCGTGTGAGTTCCCACTGTACTTTGATTACTACCCTACCACGGCTCAAAGGAGTCGTGCAAACAGGTTTTAGTTGGGTACAGTCCCGAGCCACATGGAGGCAGTGAGCGTATCTTCAGGGGTTCGTCTCTCCCGGTATTGGGGGTGAGGTCGTGCTGTGTCTAGGAGAGCCATTACATGAAGTCCTTGGCCAAGGCAAGGAGATTTACTGGTAGGAATTCCAGTAGTATCTCAGGGTGTTCTGGGCTACACTCCGACACGACTTGTACCGCTTTTGGGGGTCTGACTTTTACCAACCCCCTAGGCCCGCCATGCGATACTCATAGACGAACGGACCGGACTGCACGGATATTGTCACTGACAGGCTCAGTAGGGTGACAGGCTGAGTTCGCTCACAGACGTCCCTTTTGGTCAATAGCTGGTGGCCCGTCATGTATGGCTAATACCTCTGACGTGCTAGTGGTTAAATCCACAGCCATAGTATTGACGAGTCTTTAGAGTCCACCACACTTTCAGTTACTCAAGCTTTCGGGCGAAACGCTGTAGAGGCCGTATGGAGATATGGCAAGGTCCGATCAGATACGTGCGGTATAGCACGGATCAGGATCGGACAGTTTGTACTATAGGCCGTATGGACATATGGCAGGGTTCGATCGTATACGTGCGGTATTGCACGGATCAGGATCGGACGGATATTACTAGCCGGCTTTGGTTTAAGCCGGATCCTAGTATAGTACAGTGTAGATTTTGTCTCTTTGCATTTGTGTTCAGTGGGAATACAAATACGGGCATGTATTTGCAGTAGCGGGGTTTTCCTGTAATTTTATTACGGGATCAGTTTTCTGAGGTTGCCATTTTGCATTCCGTGCCGGCCGTTTTTTCTTTTATTCCTTCGCGGCCGGACTATCCGTTGGAGGGGTTATTTGCAAGTTCGCAAATAACTTTTAGTGGAGGGCTTCCTTGCATATTGTACCCTTTGTCATGATTAGATTCCATTCTAATCACTTCCTTGCATTTAATAAGAGGGTATGGGTTTAAAGTTTTTGATGGGATTTTGTGTTGAAAATTGGGATTGGGGGCCGGCCACTGTTGGAGCAAGAGAGAGGTTTGATTTGTTTTTTGTATGGATAATTTCCATTCATGAATTCGTGCCCCCCCATTGTGCTGGTGGTTTTAATATAGGATTAATTTATTAAGAGGGCATGGGCAAAATGAGTGTGCTGAGAAATAAAGGTGATTGAGATGTGGGATTAATTAAGATATATATGTTTGCTTTGAGCAAAAGAAACTGTGGGTGCAGGGGCTGATTTCCAGAGAGGGAGAGGCTTTGCTTAATTTCCAGAGAGCATTCCTTCTTAGCCGAGCTCTTTAATTTGGCTGCTCCATTCTTTTTCCTTGCAAGTTTCCATGGAAAATCCTTGTGCAAAATTCCCTCCATCATGGCAACTATACTTAACCCCAAAGAGACAACTCTACACCATATTCTACAGCGAATCTTGGGCACGTCGAGTAGCCGGTTTCGTGCCCGAGTTGCCTCGGCATTGAGGTGGGAGCCCGTAAACAAAGTAGGCGATGTGGTGCACTTCCGGCGACGAGGAGGAGACGGGACTTTTCCGCAGGAGATCGGGACCATGACGAGAAGACCGGAGGACTTGGATCGTCGGTATATCTCTATTCCCTATCTTGTTAGTAGCTTATACTAGTTAGTGGTTCGATCCCGGTTATAGTGCGCGGTGGTGCCGGTTTGCTAAGTCCGCAAAATTTAAGTTATTCACCATTTCCGCATTCCGGCGTCGGATTGACGGCCGGGGCGCCGCCGCGCACTTACAGTGGTATCAGAGCCTCGCCATTAACTTAGTCTAGCTTTGTGTAATGTGTTTGCATTTCCGATCGATCAAAAAGTTCCAAAACCCGCATTGCCTTCACGACAGTTTTCTGTCGAATTTTTTTTAGTCTCTAAATTTTTTTTTTCAGGTTGTATAAAAGTACTGTACTAAAAATTATAAGAACACTGTTCAAATTCGAGGCACTAATCCTCTCACCAGAGCGCGGAAGGGCGGCCAAAACCCACTTGTGGCCGCGCTTCCGCCGCAGCATGGAGGAATCAGTGGGTTGGGTTTTTACAGTGGGCTTCTGGGGAGATTTTAGGGTTTTTGGAATATTAACATTGGGCCCAGAATTTCTTTAACTGCTACAGTATTGCTTGGGGGCCCACTTGTTATAATTTGATTGATCGGATATTTTAAACACATTATTTCATAGTATTTACATTATATCTGCGACCGTGAATGTCACTTGATCGGTAAATCCGGTCTAACTGCTATAGCCCGGTTAGACGGATTTGCAAACGTGATTTTCACGTTGATGTTCTGTTTTTGCTGTGATGTTGCGGATCGGTCGTGGGGGATAGCCTGGATGCAATGCTACTACAGTTGTGGCGGTATTATGTACATTTGATATTGCGGGGCGAGCGTCCGACATGTGGACTGCCGTCACTGCCTGATTGTATTATTATTTTGGGGCACGGCCAGGTTGCGGTCGTTGTACCCGGTGTATGTATATTTTACTTTCTGTACTAGGATTACCCCGCGGAGGGGTGCACGGATAGCCGGGGTCTAGAAGGCAACAAGCCCGTATCTCATGGCATTGAGACGGAGGGGGCTTCACTCTGGGATTGGCGGGCTATTCGCCGCACTCATAGGGGGTACAGGTTGACCCAGGAGGGGTGCCCAAGTTGCCGGATTCCGTGGAGTGCTGGGTGGTCCATTCACGGAGCTGAAGGGGGCTGCCTCGCTTCAGGTTTTGGCGGGTGACTTGCCGCGCCCGTAGGGGTCTAGGATTTCATTGCACAGGCTATCCACACGACCAGGGGAACGTCGGGTTTCAGCAGTGGCTCTGTGAAACCCGGGGATCCCAGATATCTGTATTGTTTCTGTGATGCTGTACATTTCTGTGATGTTGCTTTTTATTCACGCCTTGAGCGAATATAATATATTGGTATATATATTAGTAGATGTTGTATATGTTTTGCATCCGCGCTAGTCCAGTCCCCGCTCTGTCGTTAGTTAGCTAACCTAACGGGTAATGACGGGACCCAGTGGCGAATGCGGATGGCATATACGTACATCAGTATATTTTCGTTCTTTTTGGTGTGATCAATTGATGGGACTGCGTTGATTCGGATCAATGCAAGTTCAAAACAAACCTAATCTGATGTTGTTGGAACACTTTTCAAAAAGCTGTTATTGCAAGGACGTTCACTTTTATTTTGCATCGTGGTATTCAGTTGGAATATCCTGCTCCTCAGTCGACGAGGCAAGGGCCGAGATCCCTTCACCGGGAGTGACCCCTTGGACAAAAAGTTTGCGTCAGAGCAATGACTTCACTATAGCCGATTACTTTTGCTTTGCATCGCGGTATTCATTTGGAATATCCTGCACCCCATTCTACGGGGAAAGAGCCGAGATCCCTTCACCGGGAGTGACCTCTTTAGCAAAGGTTTTCGTCACTATTTTTTTAAAAGATATCCGTTCCTTCGACGATATCAAGTTCATTACGTTAAAGGTTTTCGCCAGAAACCATTCGTAGCCCTCCGTCGTTTCAGACGGGTAGCACGTAGTATTCATGCTATGTTTGTTGGCCTTCGTCAAGGCATAGTGTATGGTAGCTGCTTGTTGCCTTTCTGTAGCATAGATAGATGCGTTGGTTTGGGACAGTCGTATAGCCTTGTTGACCTTCGTCAAGGGCTTGTACGGGTGGATTCAAATTAACCTGGATAATGACGGGTAGAACTTGACATGTGACTTATGATTTGTTGACCTTCGCCAAGGTCATAAGAGCATGGGGCAGAAATCACATCGGGAGTTTCAAAAGAACTGAAACTTGCCAGATATGCGCATACCTTCTGGAGTGTGATACCGTGAGCGGATTCCGTCACGTTGTCATGCGATGATAGTTGGATCCCGATTCCCACTGATGAGTTAGTTTACTCCTCGGGTGATCCCGACTAATTCTTCTTTCAGGTTTGGAGGAGAATTTGACGGTACAGTGGGAGGATTCCAGATTAGATAAATTGGTAACCATTCTGATCTAGGTTAGAGTGCATGCTGAGTGTTTCTTTTCTCTCTCTCTCTGGCAGCGACCATTGACCCGACCCTAAGACTATGACTCAGTGACCAAGTTGACCGAACCTTCTTTAACACTGGCTTTTGGATTGTCAGAATTGCGAACCTCATTGCCACTCCTACTTTTACCCTTTTCTCCAGGACACCCCGTTTTACTACGAACGTCCACTTCCATTGGACAAAACCATCGTATGGTTAGATACGAACTCGAAGGAATTCGAGGATGGTTTCCGGTTCTGGAGAAAACGGATAGGATTATTCAGTTGTCTTTTCCTTTTACCCTCTCTCAGGTTACGAGTACTCCTTGGTTTAGGGGTAGTACACCTATTACGCAAATTGGATCGTCTTCTTCCAAACCTTAGGCTGGTGCCGACCGGTAGGGAAGGAAGAAAGCCAATTAGCCTAAACGGTGTACAGAAGGTATTAAGTTAAGACAAAGCAAGGGATTAGTAAGAGGGCAAAATAAATTGCAACAGATATTCACGACCAAACCAAGTATTCCTTCGCCAATCCTAAATCACCTTTGTATTTCTCCAGGACACTCCGTATCACTACGAAGATCCCAGTTTGTTGGATAATCCATCGTATGGTTATATACGAACTCGAAAGGAACTCGTTCCAATTCGGGGATGGATCCTGGTTCAGGAGAAATAGGAATAAAGTACATTCAGGTGTCTTTTATCTTCACCTTCTCTCGTGATGCGAGTGCTCCTAGGATTAGGACAGTACACCCTTTATGCTTTTTGGATAGTCTTCTTCCAAACCATAGGCTGGTGCCGAACGGTAGGGAAGGAAGAAAACCATTTGGCCTAAAGGGGTGTGCAGAAGGTAATGACTAAAGACATATGAAGGGATTCGGAGAGGTGGCAAAGAATTATACGGTTATAGTTGTGAATCTGGATAATGGTAGAGGCGTTACTAGGAATACCAGGATACCCCATCGGAACATTTCAATGTTTCAGTTTCACTGTGTAATGTTAAAAGAAAACTGATTTCCCGATTAGATACTTACTCCAGGGTATGTATTTACCAGGTTTGATTCTCACATCTGTATGGTTTTACAGATGATGAGTGGGAGTAAGTTATTGGGAATTGGGTGATCATTCTTATTATATCGGGATTCGTTGTAATCGGTGATATTTGAGTAGATCACCTGGGTTGTTTGCCGGTCGGCAAATATTTGGTTTTGAATATCCGCTGTTGTGCACCAATTTCAAATTGATATATCTGTACGTCTATTTTCATAGAGTGAGATATACCTTTTGATATTATGTCGATGACATTTACCTATATCAGTGGATGGTTAGGTAAGGAGCATTGAACAGCGGTGTAATTCTTCTTAACCATAAGTACAGTTTTCAACCTACGACACACAGTGAATGAGTTATCTGACTCAAGGGACTTATACAGAGTATTGTATGTTGTCCAGGGTCCATCAGGACAGAGGGGTTGGTCCTCGTACTATATTCGGTTTACTTATGACTTCTCTAGTTTTTAGACAGGTGTTTCGTGGAAACACAGGGTCCGAATTTTGAGAAGTTATAGGTATTTGAATAAAGTAGAGAACCAAGTGTTGCAAGTATTGGGATTCTTCAAAGCAATCGAAGATGTAGATACTTGTGTATGGTGTTCAGTTGATAGTAATGATTAAGAGAACTTGCTTCTTTTTCAGATTATTCATAATTGGAAGTATTCCTAAGTTGAGTAACGCTGATCGGCCTCCTTCCATTTAGTTGACATGCACTGGAGACAGTTGCATGATTTGAATCTGATTTGACATTCCATTGGCCACTCCGCAAATAAGGTGGGTAACTTCAGGCACCCGAGAGGTACTCCGGTAGCCTCAAGGACGGTGACAGGGAAGTTCTGGTTTACCCACAATTGCCATTGCTGTTGTTCCAGGTTGCGAGACCCGACAGGAGGATGAGTATAGCGTCGTTCTAAACTAGTTTTAGAAGTGTACGTCTATATGACTCTGCCAGAGGGTTGTCGTAGTCAGTGGGAGCAGCGGAAGTATTGGTGGACAGGGAGCTTATGTCTATTTATAGACTAAAGAAGATGTAGCGGAGATAGATCATCTATTTCTGACGTGACAGTCATGGGTTTGACTTCATCAGAATAGGGGATGGATCTGTTGAGAAGGTAGTAGGGTGTGATGTCATGGTATTTGGATGACATACACAGAATAGGAAAAGAAACTCCTATACTACAATCGGTTATACTTTGGTCGTCACACAGTTGTTTCTCCACAAAGGAAATGGATTTTGTATCAGACATACTGGTTACTAGATCTATGGTCTTAGATCTAGATTTGGGTGGTTTCCCAATCAGGATACTTGACAGCATTCTAAGAGCATTTAGGATGGACGACTCCTGGCACGGTAGTGTACCTGCAGGTAATGGAGTCACCCTCTCCAAAGGTGTCTTACAGACTAAAGGGGAGAGGGACGGGCATGATTGGCAGATCACTTGCTCAGGCAATTGAGTCAATCGTGAGATGTCAAGTACCACACCAGATGTTGTTCTTGCACTAGATGCAATAAGTTAACATTAATCCAATCCTGGAGAAACAGTCGGAAGCAGTTTTAGAACATAAGTGGATGTTCTAGGGAGATGATAACGACAGCCTCATTCAGGAGACAGTTATCATTCCAGGCTTCCAAGGTGACATGGATGACAAGGAGGTTGTCAGAGTTATAGTTTTCCTTCTGATGAGGGGCAGTATTTTGGACAGGTGGTCCAAGGCAATACTGAGGGAGGCATGGCGCGCAGGATACTGATTAAGTTCAGTTGTCGATACAGTCTAAGAAGTTTGGATTTGGAGTTCATTTATGAGCTATGTCCCATCAGACATCCAGACATATTCTGAGACAGGTATTGCTCTTTTCGGGAGATGGCTTTCTCCGTGAACTTGAGATATAGAGAGACAAAGGAAGAAACAACTAAGCGGATCCACTCACTGAGGCTATTCCTCGAACGCAATAGTTCCGCAAACGAGCTTTGTGAGACTGACTGGTAGAGGAGTTGGATGTTCGGTATCACACGGGCTGTGAGTATGCGACATCGCAATAATTAGCCTTGAGTGCAAGTGGGAGATTGTTGGAGATAGTGCCCTCAGAGTCAATTATTAGGTCACAGGTACGTGATTGTAATGATTGTGGGAGGACCTATCCCGGTAGGACAGTCTTACTCAAGATGATAGTATGCTATCTGGTTTGCCTTTATCATCGTGTACTGCTTCAGGTGACCTGACAAGTCGCTATTACACGTTGATAGAGCCCCTAGGATTCTTTCTTGACTGCCAGCAGTATGAGGGCGATCATATAAGTGAGAGCTGGAGTCTATAAGCACATCCTTAAATGGTCCCTAGTCGTAGGAGTTTCGAGACAGGGCATCGATTCTTCAAAGTAGACTAGTGTATACAGTCGAGACCCCGACGAGGGGCGGTGGCCGGTCTCACAAGCCACTGGTGTCAGTTGGTTCACCTAAGATGTATACAGGTGCTCATTGGGTTATGAGTACACCGGACAGGACTCGCCGGGAACATGCTAGTTGGTCATATACCAGACGTCAGATGGCAGTTCCCTGGTGACATGTGTGCAGGTTAGTTCATCGACCTGGGGATCGTCATTTGTCTCGTGTGAGTTCCCACTGTACTTTGATTACTACCCTACCACGGCTCAAAGGAGTCGTGCAAACAGGTTTTAGTTGGGTACAGTCCCGAGCCACATGGAGGCAGTGAGCGTATCTTCAGGGGTTCGTCTCTCCCGGTATTGGGGGTGAGGTCGTGCTGTGTCTAGGAGAGCCATTACATGAAGTCCTTGGCCAAGGCAAGGAGATTTACTGGTAGGAATTCCAGTAGTATCTCAGGGTGTTCTGGGCTACACTCCGACACGACTTATACCGCTTTTGGGGGTCTGACTTTTACCAACCCCCTAGGCCCGCCATGCGATACTCATAGACGAACGGACCGGACTGCACGGATATTGTCACTGACAGGCTCAGTAGGGTGACAGGCTGAGTTCGCTCACAGACGTCCCTTTTGGTCAATAGCTGGTGGCCCGTCATGTATGGCTAATACCTCTGACGTGCTAGTGGTTAAATCCACAGCCATAGTATTGACGAGTCTTTAGAGTCCACCACACTTTCAGTTACTCAAGCTTTCGGGCGAAACGCTGTAGAGGCCGTATGGAGATATGGCAAGGTCCGATCAGATACGTGCGGTATAGCACGGATCAGGATCGGACAGTTTGTACTATAGGCCGTATGGACATATGGCAGGGTTCGATCGTATACGTGCGGTATTGCACGGATCAGGATCGGACGGATATTACTAGCCGGCTTTGGTTTAAGCCGGATCCTAGTATAGTACAGTTTAGATTTTGTCTCTTTGCATTTGTGTTCAGTGGGAATACAAATGCGGGCATGTATTTGCAGTAGCGGGGTTTTCCTGTAATTTTATTACGGGATCAGTTTTCTGAGGTTGCCATTTTGCATTCCGTGCCGGCCGTTTTTTCTTTTATTCCTTCGCGGCCGGACTATCCGTTGGAGGGGTTATTTGCAAGTTCGCAAATAACTTTTAGTGGAGGGCTTCCTTGCATATTGTACCCTTTGTCATGATTAGATTCCATTCTAATCACTTCCTTGCATTTAATAAGAGGGTATGGGTTTAAAGTTTTTGATGGGATTTTGTGTTGAAAATTGGGATTGGGGGCCGGCCACTGTTGGAGCAAGAGAGAGGTTTGATTTGTTTTTTGTATGGATAATTTCCATTCATGAATTCGTGCCCCCCCATTGTGCTGGTGGTTTTAATATAGGATTAATTTATTAAGAGGGCATGGGCAAAATGAGTGTGCTGAGAAATAAAGGTGATTGAGATGTGGGATTAATTAAGATATATATGTTTGCTTTGAGCAAAAGAAACTGTGGGTGCAGGGGCTGATTTCCAGAGAGGGAGAGGCTTTGCTTAATTTCCAGAGAGCATTCCTTCTTAGCCGAGCTCTTTAATTTGGCTGCTCCATTCTTTTTCCTTGCAAGTTTCCATGGAAAATCCTTGTGCAAAATTCCCTCCATCATGGCAACTATACTTAACCCCAAAGAGACAACTCTACACCATATTCTACAGCGAATCTTGGGCACGTCGAGTAGCCGGTTTCGTGCCCGAGTTGCCTCGGCATTGAGGTGGGAGCCCGTAAACAAAGTAGGCGATGTGGTACACTTCCGGCGACGAGGAGGAGACGGGACTTTTCCGCAGGAGATCGGGACCATGACGAGAAGACCGGAGGACTTGGATCGTCGGTATATCTCTATTCCCTATCTTGTTAGTAGCTTAGACTAGTTAGTGGTTCGATCCCGGTTATAGTGCGCGGTGGTGCCGGTTTGCTAAGTCCGCAAAATTTAAGTTATTCACCGTTTCCGCATTCCGGCGTCGGATTGACGGCCGGGGCGCCGCCGCGCACTTACACAGTCGTCTTTGATTGAGAAAATTAAAGCTGCACAATCGCAGGATCCTAGACTGCAAAAGTTTCAAAAGCAGGTTGAAGCCGGGCTACGAACAGATTTATTGATCCACGATGATGGTTCGTTGAGGTATGGTAGCCGTTTGTGTGTGCCAAAGGGTGATGTTCATGAAGAGCTTATGAAGGAGGCACACAGTTCAGCTTATTCTGTACATCCAGGAGGCACAAAGATGTACCGAGATATTCGACAGCATTTCTGATGGGAAGGCATGAAATGGGAGATTGCTCGCTTTGTGGCTAAGTGCTTGGTGTGTCAGCAAGTCAAGGCTGAACATCAAAGGGTTGCTGGTTTATTGCAACCACTTCCGATTCCTCAATGGAAGTGGGAACATATAACCATGGATTTCGTGACGGCTTTACCGCGGAGTTCAAAGGGCAATAATGCAGTATGGGTGATTGTTGATCGGCTGACCAAGGCAGCTCACTTTATTCCTTTTCGGGTTGGTCAATCAACAGAGACTTTGGAGGAGCGGTACATGCAGGAGATTGTAAGATTGCATGGAGTACCATGAGCATCATGTCCGATCGGGACACTCGGTTCTTATCACACTTCTGGAGGAGTCTACAGGAAAGTTTGGGGACTCGATTGAAGTTTAGCACAGCTTATCATCCTCAAACTGATGGTCGGTCGGAGAGAACGATCCAAACTCTTGAAGATATATTGAGAGCATGCATGTTGGACTTTAAGGGTTCGTGGGAGGATCATCTACACTTAGTGGAGTTTTCTTACAACAACAGTTTTCAAGCAACTATCCAGATGGCTCCGTTTGAAGCTTTGTATGGTCGTAAATGCCGTTCACCTGTTTGTTGGGATGATGTCGGTGAACGAAGATTGTTGGGACCAGATTTGGTTGTGCAAACAGTTGAAAAGGTTAACACTATCAGGAATCATATGAAGGCAGCACAAGACTGACAGAAGAGTTGGGCAGACACGTCAAGAAGACCTCTAGAGTTTGTCGTGGGTGATTTGGTGTTCTTGAAGATATCACCGACTAGAGGGGTGATTCGTTTTGGAAGTCGAGGAAAGCTTAGTCCTCGATTCGTTGGACCTTTTGAGATCTTGGAGCGTGTTGGAGAGGTAGCGTACCGTTTGGCGTTACCACAGTCCTTGGCGGGTGTGCACGATGTGTTTCACGTATCTCAACTACGAAGGTATGTCCGAGATGAAACACACGTTTTGGATCATTCGGAGTTAATAGTACAGGAGGATTTGACTTTTGAGGAGCAACCGGTTGAAATCGTGGATCGAAGGGAAAAGGTTCTTAAAAACAAGGTTATCCCCCTTGTGCTCGTTTCTTGGGGTAATCGATCGCATGGAGAGTTCACTTGGGAGCGAGAAGATGAGATCCGGCAGAAGTTTTCTCACCTTTTTCTGTAGTTTCTATCTTGTATTCTTGGAATTTCGAGGACGAAATTCTTTTTGTAGTTGGGTATAATGTAACACCCGAGCCCAATACTACTATTTTCTGTTACTGGTTGAGCATTAGATATTACTCATTTCATTTAGCTTGTCTGTTTGACACTTACCGTGAAATTTTATCTGGCTAAGTCATTTCTGCATATAACAAATTTTAGCATCTAAAATGAAATTAAAAATATTCATCTTGGCCTACTCGACACCCCTAGCCGCGTGATAGCGTCCGTGCATCGAGTTCTCGTCCCGTTCGGTGAAACGGGCGAGTTTGGATGGCTACGCGCGCGTACAGGTGTCCGACTTGAGGGTATGCTTTTTAATCATAAAACACCTCATTTTAAAGTTTGGAACCCGCTTAAAATCCTATTATTTAAATTTCAAATATTTGGACCCAACCCGGGCGCGATTTGGAAATGTTTCATTTAGCGCCAAAATCCCAAATTAATAAAATATTCAAAACCTTATAATATTTCGTTTATAATATAATCTTACTGTTACTAAAATCTATTAAATCTTTTTAAACTTTCTTTTAAATCTCTGAAAGTTTCCTCAGCCAATCATGGGGTTCTTAACCCCCGTGGGCCCCCCTCCAATATCTCTCTCTCCCTCTCTCTCTCGAACGTCTCTCTCTCTCTCTACCTTTCTCTAACTATCTCTCTCTCTCCCCTATATATATATATATATATATACATTTCCCCCTGCATCTTTTCTTTCCTTCACGAACTGAACCCATCGCGAGAAACCCTAGCCCTCACCGTCGCCGCCGCAGCCCCGACGCCGGCGCCAACGCCACCGTCGCCCTCGCCTCCGCCTCCTCTTCCCAACCTCAACATCTCCTTCCTTCTCCCCTGCGCCCTGTGCAGCTGCAACCCCTACAGAAGTTCCCTGCAGCAACCTCCTCGCCGGCGGCCCTCGTCGTCGCCTTCCGCTCCGCCGACCAACACTTCGCCGTGGTTCCCTTACCATCACTCTCCTTCTCCCGGTGCAACCCCCTAACCAGAACAGCGGCCCCGGCTACCCCGGCGACTTCCCTGTGCTGCCTGAATCATCGCCGGCGACCCCTGCGCCGCCCCTGGCCGTCGTCGACGAGCCCCAACCACCTCTAGACACCTTGTAAGTGTGCCCCCCGCCTATCCTTTCCTCTTCTCTTTTTCAAGAACTGAAAACAGCCGCTGGGAGTTTTGCAGATCGCCGGAGACGCCGTCCTCGCCGCCGTCGATCTCGCCGTCGTCGCAAATACCCTCTGGACCAGTGAGTATTTCCCCCATCACCTTCTTCTCTGGTCTTTTCCTTATTTCCAAGTCTATGCCCGCTTGAAACCCTATTTACTGTTTTGTGCTCGCCGGAATCCGGCCGTGCCGGCAACGTGTTCCGACGATCCAGCGGAGTGCTCTGACCCGTGAGGTCCCTTGGTTCATCGTTTGGGTTCAATCCGTGAACCGTGCGTCCATCGCGTGTTTCCCCGCCGACGTTACGTTCCGTTTTCCCGGTTCGCGACCCGTCGAGGCAAATATTCGATACTTGCTACATGCTATTGCCACTTTATAACTTGCCTTAATATTCATGTGTGGTTTAATGATATATTATTTAGTAAATCACCTTACATACCTTGCTTCATGTTTAACCCTAGTAGCATGTTAAATAAATTATTTCCTGATAAACCCGTAAATGATAGATTGCATTGATTCACTGCTATGATGCTGTATTTCAGTTTAGTTTATCAATATGCATAACCGGCTAAATTACAATCACAATCGCATTCTTTAAACAGATCATACTTGTCGTGACATTCTTGGAACACTCAATATGTTATTAACCTGATTACAACAGTTACGTTCACCATCCTGTATTCACGTGATATTGACACTATCTATTTAACACAATTGAAAATTGTACAGCTAGATAATAAATCCGATTAATGTTTAACGCGTTGATTTGAACATGGTGCTGCTTATATGTCTGTTTGTGAGTACATCCACGATATTGTTACATCGTGACTTGACTTTGTTACATATGGTATATATTGATACACTTGACATGGTACCGTTTACTGTTGACCTGACCTGATGTACCATGACCTGACCTGTTACCTGATCTCGTGCCTAATGCCAACAAACCTGACATGTAGTCCTCATGGACCAATCTTGTTGTCTATCCAGACAAACCTACTGTTACCTGATCCTGTGTTGGCATTAGTTCTTGATTACTGAATACCTGACCTGACACACATAACTCGGGGGTATGGGGAAATCAAAGGTGAACCTGACTTGTAACTCGACAGTTCACTACCTGTTCGAGTGTACACATTCCTGTTTGTGCCTAGCGGCATGTCTCGGCTGCAGCCGAGAATATTGTGGCCGTGATCCCGGGTATGTACGGGATACTACCGAGTGTACACATTCCTGTTTTGTGCCTAGCGGCATGTCTCGGTTTCGGTCGAGAATATTGTGGCCGTGATCCCGGGTATGTACGGGATACTATTGAGTTACATCGATGATTCATCAAATTGATTTCAAAAACTTTAGACTAGGAAACCCGATAGAACAGTTTAGTTACCCACTGCACAATACCCTGCACCGCTTGTTTCACATTATTGTTTTATTCATGTTTATTTTTGCATTGCCTATTACACTGTTCATATTATATTACTTGTTGACATGACGCGCTGACGTCTGGGTTTTGCATGGCCCAGATTCTCTACCACTGTCGCTGTCCGCGCAGGAGTACTTCAGCCAACAGGATGAGTTGTATGTCCAGTAGTGGTTAGTTTTATTTCCTGCATTTATTTCCAGATGTGAGCCCCGCATTATGGGACATACTTTTCCGTTATTGTATTGGATCATTTGCTTCCGCTTTTATTTATCATTGACTCTTGTTATTCTGGATTGTGGACATGTTTTTAGATAGTTTTATCTTGTTCTTGATATCTCTACAGCCGTAATGTGACTGTGGATGGATACTTCCTATCCACAGGTAGCATGGTTGGCTATGTCACGTGCCTAATCTAGCGTACTCTAGGAAGCGGGGCGTGACAAAGTCTAATGATGAAGGAATAAAATTCCTCAAGAAAATCCTAAGAGCCTTGCTCTGAGAAGATGATGTAATAATCCATCAAAAATTAAATTTCAATTTGATCTTCAAGATCCATGAACAAACTCTTAAGAGTTCTTTTATATGAGCTGAAAGGAGCAAAGCACCATTAATGGATTAAGAAATCATAAGCAAGATCCTTTTGGATTTGTGATTCTAAGAGAGCAAAGCTCTGTTAATAAAACCCTAAAAGGGATTTTCTTTAGATCAAAGATCTATAAAGAGCAAGGCTCTATTAATGGGTGAAACCCTAAAAGATGTTTCAAAAAGATTTAATCTTTTACCTAAAAAATCTGACAGAGTTCTGTCCTTAAGAAAACTCTTAAGAGGAAGAGCTGCGCTCTGAAGGAGAAAATAAATTTTCAAGAAGGATTGAAGATGAACAGAAGTCATCTCAAGGGCCAAGCGTCCTATTTATAGGCACCAAGTGCCGTTTCAATTCCTCGGTTGATCCAAGAGTGGAGATGCTGCCACCGCTGCACCCACGTGTGGGCCCCGTGAGCGCAACGGGGGCATTTGTTTCCCCAATTAGAGCAAAGCTCTGTTCAGAATTCAAAATTTGAATTAAAGCTGCGCTTTTATAAAAGCGCTACGCTACAAATAGCGCACCCCGTGCAAAGCGCATAAGCGCTAGCGCTAGATGTGCTGCGCTACAAGTAACGCATTACGTGCAAAGCACGTGTGCGCTAGCGCTAAGAGCACTGCGCTCCAACTAGCGCACCATGGGCAGAGTGCCTAAGCGCTAGCGCTGGAACTAAAAGCTCCCCACCATTAGATCAAAGATCTAGTAATAATGATAAATCATTAATTAACCAGAATTAAATTCTGTTAAGGAAAGATTTTTAGAAATCTTTCCAAATAACAAAATTGTGCTCTGTAAATCAGAGCACCGTTGGATCAATGATCCAACAGTAAATAAAAATTACCAAAGACAGAATAAATTCTGCATGGAAAGATTTTCCAATCTTGGTAAAAAAATAAGAAGATTATCTTCTGTAAACCAGAAGCCCTTGGATCAAAGATCCAACGATGGGAAATTCCTCAAATCAATTGGAAAAAAGATCTCCTTAACTGATTGAACAAACCATCTTGCCCTATATAAAGGCCTCCAGACTTCAAGTCTCAAAAGGAGGAACCCCCCATAAACTTTGAGAAAATCTCAAGAAGATGAAGAAGCTCTTGGCAAAAGAAGACAATTCTTTTTCAAGATAAAAAGAATAGAAAGACGAAATCGTCTCGATATAAACAGAAGTATTTACTTCTTTCACAGATCATAGATCTATAAGACAAAGTTGTCTTTCATAAAAGAGATTATGAATATCTCATTATAAAGGGGGGAGAATTATTCAATTCTCTTAGGATCACAGATCCATAAAGGCAAAGCCTTTCAACAAAAAGAGATTGAAATATCTCCTATGAACTAAGAACTTTGTTCTTAGAATCTTGAGATAAAGTCTCTTATCAAAGAACAAATAATCTGCAGAGCGCAAAGTTAATCTAAGAAGAGCCTTAGTGCTCCTAATCTAATAAGAGCCTTAGCGCTCATAATTCAAAAGTGCCTTAGTGCTCTTCATCTAGCGCAAAGCGCTGCAGTGCCATAGCGCTTCAAACACAGCGTACTACGCTCATTGGCTAGCGCTCAGCGCTAAGCGCACAACGTGCTCCTCACGTGTGTGCTGCATTACTAAAAGCGCTTTGCGCTTATTATATGGCACCAGCGCTAAACGCCTCAACGCTTCAACTCTAGCGCATCAGCGCTCTTCATTTAGCGCAAAGCGCTAAGCGCATTAGCGCTTTAACCATAGCGCACTACACTCATCGACTGGTGCTAGTGCCAAGTGCGCCACATGCTTTTATGTGCACTTGGACAGAACATAAACTGTTCTTTGAGTAAGCCTGGGGCTATGATAAATGCACAGTATTCAATTAAAGACAAAACATTGTCAGAGACTAAACCAATGCTTAGCATTTTTAAAAGGGATTGGGCTCAAACAAACATCTAACAACTAAAAAAAAATTGTTGAACATTGTAATTGAATGGACTTAGCCCAAATTGGCCATAAGTCCTCAATTCAGATTAATTGAGTTCATATGCTCATAAATCACAGATCTTAGTCCCAATTGGGCTACAGGTCTCTCAACCCGATCGGTTGAAGGGTACATCTCTGAACTCCTCTGATATTTGTCGTTGTAATCCTTCAACGTCTTCAGAGAGGTGACGGGTCCCGACAACCATACATTTCACAGACTGTGGGGTCCTTAAACCCATGGACTATGATGTCCTTAACCTTAACTGTGAGGTCTTTAAACTCACGGACTATGATGTCCTTAACCTTGACTGTGAGGTCTTTAAACCCACGGACTATGATGTCCTTAACCTTGGACCGTAATGTCCTTAAACTAATCGACCGCAATGTCCCTAAACTAAACAATAGAGTCCAAATGCTCTTTTGTTGAATTTAAATGATCCCGTTAAGTTGATCTTAGTCTAAAAATGAGACTAACGTATCCTTAACTAACGTTTAAGTTGATCTTAGTCTCAAATGAGACTAACGTATCCTTAAACCCAACCCCCAAACGCAAATCTAAGAAGATACGGATTTGGACTAATCCACGCCCTACGGGCGACAACATAAATTAGTCTCCGTATACAATCCACGGGCAACCAAAAACAAAACAAACACCCACGACACGAAGTGACCATCTGGAGAAGGAGAAAGTGGTTACCGCGATGCGGTAGTGTAATTAACTGCAAAGGCTTGCGTCTGCAGGGAAGGGCGTCCCCACAATAAAAAACCTCTCAAATTAGGGGGAATCTGACGAAGTCTGCTATATCGGCCGCATCCGTTTAAACCTTCGATACACGGTGTCATAAATCAACTTGGCATCTTCAGAGGTGGACGGATAGCACCAATTAGCATCTGCCCCGAAATTTAGGCTAGACGGACTCGCGCGGTCGCGTCTCCGTTTTTCGGCGGGGAACAACGTACGGTATAATCCATCGTACGGCATCCTCTAATCAAGGGTATGGATCAAACAACAGGTAAAACTCATCGCATACGGTAATCCATCGTACGGCGGCATAAAACAATTAGGGATTCTATCAACCTATACAACAATGAGGGTATGGATCTAAGTCTCGTACGGCATACCACTCATTATGCACATCATTATCCATATATATATACCTATCTCTCAGGTCACGTCCGTATCAATCTCGTATCAGGGGACCGACAAAGGTATTAGCAATCTCATATCGACTCGCATCTATATAACGATATATCACACTAAGTCATCATATCGCATCGTATACTCGTTCATCACACTAATATCTTGCATCACATTATATAACGTCATACTTAATCTTTTTCAATTCGCACCTATCATGACTCACTTCTCATTTCATATTATCGTTGGTAAATCCTATAATCAAGTCCGTCGCATATCATTTATCAGGATATAATAATCAAACGATCTTTCATAGCAATGTTTGCGGGGGTGCTATACGCCATCCACCCGACTTCCCCCGTAGATATAAACCTACTCACCTGCTAAACTCGTCGCTTAGCCGTAGTCGATGTGTTTCGTCGTCTTGGAATCCACGCGCATGTACCTACAATCAATATGAAATCGCAAAGCTATTAACATCAAGTTCTGAAATCCAAATACGGCACGCGGTGCGCTCATAGGTTAGAACATATAGCCTACGCATGCAAAACAATCAAACACCCTTGTCGTTGATGTACAAACATCCAACGACCAAATACAATATCAAATCTCAAAACCAAGAAATCCCAATACCGGAAAACATAGCCAAAATCCTAACTAGGGTCACTATTCATGAAAACCGCCAAGCCTAAAGCCCCAATCGTACCAATAACCCTATACTAGTAAACTGTAAAGTGGTTTAAGAAATTATACCGATCGATCCGTGTCCTTCGGTCTTAAACCTCAGTCCTTAGTATGTTGCGGCTGCCTCGACGAAGTTCGCTCTCTGGTCAAGCTCGTCAAAGAGGACGCACGTCGAGGATTCTTTATACGGGCTCCCGCCTCAAAACCGAGGCAACTCGGACATCCAGTTTGCTAGCCTAGATGCCCAAGATGAAGTAGAGATAGTGTGTGAATATTTTGTCTCAAGGCACCCAATGATTTGGGTGAAGGTAAATGAAGTTACCATGGATGGAAATTGTGAGCAAAGAATTTTACTTTTCTTGGAGAAAAGAGAATGAGCTTGCAAAAAAAATGGGGTCGGCCAAAACTTGGTGCTCACTGGGGATTTCTTTTTGTGGGTGAGGGTAAGGAATATATGTGGTGAGTGTAAGGAATATATGTGTTTAATTAACACAACAATAATAAAAGCCCTCTCCAACCAACAGCCACCTCAAAAACACCCCCACCAAAAAATCCTCCACACAAACAAGAAGCCATTGATGCAAAAGACACCTCACAAGGTCAGCAGCCCATCCCTCAAGCCATCTCTACAAAAATGAAATATCCTAACCATCGACAAAATAATTAAAGCCAAGTGGACACCTCATAGAAAAAAACCATGATGCCCACTCATTTCGAAATGGCCATGCCCAATAAAAATTCTCACGGAATTTTGGCAAGGAAATAGGCCAAAAACAAAACTCATAATATCATAATAATTATATTTTATAATTTTTTTTCTGAAATGTTACACTTACACTTTTAAAGAGTCATCCCCGAAATATAAGCAGTGACTAGACTTACTTGTTTACGGCTAAAAATAGAGACGAACTGGGATTGAACATCTTGCCTGAATTTGGGGGCAAATGCTATTTGGACATATCCATCCACCTCTTCGAAAATACCAAGTTGATTTATGACACTGTATATCGGATGTTTGGATAGATGCGACCGATATAGCAGACTTCATCAAATTCTCCCTCATTTGTGAGGGGTTTTTGATTATGGGAACGTTCTTCCCTGCAGGAGAAAGCCCCTGCAGTTAATTACGATATCGCATTGCGATAACCACTTTCTCTTATTCTGGTAGTTCACTTCGTGTCGTGTGTTATTTTATTTATTTTGTTTATTATGGTTGCCCGTAGATTGTATACGGAGACTAGTTTATGTCGTCGCCCGTAGGGCGCGGATCAGTCCAAATCCGTATATTTATGAATTTGGGTTTTGAGCTTAGATTGTATATTTCTTTAGTTCAAAGAAAATTTTATTTTTATTTAAGGACCGTTAATCTGTTTTCAGATTAAGATCAACTTAAATATATAAATATTTGGACTCAATTTATTTTAACTAAGAATATGTTTGTCTTATTTGAGACTAAGATCAACTTAGAAATATTTTCAGAATCATTAAATTTTATTAAGATCCAACAATAGAGCATTTGGGCTCAGCTGCAAGCAATTTCAGAGAGACTTAGCCAATTTGGGCTTCGTCTTGAGCTTTTTCCCTTTAGTCAGAAGTGCTAAACACTTATTTGCTGCTTTGGCGCTCACGTGGGAAGTGTTGGTGTATATGCCCTAGAGGCCATTACTGTATCATACTAGTATGTATATTACTTGATGGAAGCTTGGGATATTCACAGTTGTATATACAATCTTGCTCGAAATGGTAGTATGCTACTTGGTTTGTCTCTGCTTTAATATGTACATGTGTTTCTTTTATTATATCACCTATACGCATTAGTGGAGCCCTTAGGATCTTTGCTTGATTACCAGCGTTGTGATGGCGCTCACACTCGTGGGGGCTGGGTAATCCATAAGCACATCCTTATACAGGTCCCTAGTCGTAGAACTATCGAGACAGGGCATCGATACTCCGGAGTAGACTAGCGTATGCGCTTCTCATCCCAGCGTGGGAGACGGTCTGTCCCACAGCCATCAGTACGTCGTACTTGAGATAGTATGCGGGTGCTCGTTAGGTTACGAGTACACTGGACAGGACTCGTCGGGAACTGTTGGTTGGTATTATACCTATCGTCAGTTATCAGTTCCCAGGTGACATGAGTACAGCTTAGTCCGCTAACTTGACACTGTCACTTCGCCTCGAGTGTGTTCCCACTGCACTTTGATTACTACCCTACCACGGCTCAAAGGAGTCATGCAAACAGGTAGTTTTTGGGTGCAGTCCCGAAGCACTTGGAGGCAGTGACGGTTAGACAGGATTCGTCTCTCCCGGTATTGGGGGTTGACATCGCGCTGTGTCCAGGAGAGCCATTACACAAGTAGTCCCTGGCCAGGGCAAGCGAGATATACTGGTAGGTTTCCAGTGTTATCTCTGGGTGTTCTGGGCTACACTCCGACACGACTTGTACCGCTATTAGGGGACTGACGTTCACCGCCCCCCTAAGCCCGCCATGCGATGTATCAGACGAACAGACCGGACTGTACGGAGACTATCACATACAGGCTCAGTAGGAGTTCAGATGGGGTCACCTCATCAGTCTTCTTATCGGCATCTACCTGGGGACCGTTACGTACAGCTAGTGCCGCTTGCGGTCTGTGGTTAAACCCACTTCCAGCGTAGTGTCGAGTCTTTAGAGTCCCAGACAGAGAGCTATTCGCCTTTAGGCAAAATGAGTAGAGGTCGCATGGTTTTGCGACAGGGTTCGTTCACATCCGCGCACTTGTGTACGTTTGCTGTCCGGACAGCTTATACTAGCGGGCTTTGGTTTAAGCCAGATCCCAGTATATGATTTGGGATTGGTTTTATCTCTTTGTATTCGTGTTCCTCGGATCACGAATACGGGTGCGTATGCACAGTTGATTGAGACAGAGGGAGAGGACTTTGATTAGGGTTAATAACCATTGTCATTTTATTAACCCTAATGCTTATGTGTGTATTATGATTAATTGATATTAGTTATATATAATTGTGCATGGTTAGGGTTGTTGACATTTTCACCATTCTTGACTTGTTGACCTAGGTTGACACTTTGACCATCATCATTCCATATAAAAGATGCTCTTTGATCCTTGCAATTTGCATTAAATATGAAATTATAATGGTCATGTCTTGATTAAGCCATGACAATTATCTTGCTAATTATCAATTTACTTAATTCACACATATATGTGAGAATGGTTATATTATTCTCTCATTCTATCATATTGATTCTCTCTCCTCCTCTTCCTCTCTCTCAAGCTCTCCCCTCTCATGTGTTGAGAAACACTTGAGCTTGAGATAAACCACTCCAAAGTAATCTCTACTCTCATCTAAGGTTCTAGGATTAGCACTTCTAGCACCTTAGTTATTTCTAGCTTGAAGTTGAAGTCAAAGGTTGAGGCTCTCGGGTGGATCCTTCTTTGACTAGAGAAGGCGACAAGGTGATCTCTTTCTTCCACTCCAAGGAGCAAGGAGAGAAGGACATAAAGCCCAAGGTATAACCTTTCTTCCATGTAGCTAATTCTAGTTAGCTTTTAGTTAGTTTTTGTTTAGCAAAGATCCTCCTTAAGCTAGTCCATGTTGCCTAGTTCGATAAAAATCCGATTTTTATTCCGTTTTCCGCCTCCCCGCAAGCACCGGGGTGGGCAACGTGGACTTACAGTGGTATCAGAGCCTAACTAAACATAAACTAGCTAGTTAGTAAAGTGTATGGAAGTTCGATCGGAAAAATCGCAAAACTAAAAACATCAAAACCCTAAGTTTCTGTTGTTTTTTTTTCTGCTCTAAAAATAAAAAATCATACTTCAAAAATCGGCTCAGGGTTTTGTGAAGAAGCACACCAAAAACGGTCAAGCGAACAGTTCAAAGCGCGGCGGTTCCGCGGCAAAAGCATGCCTATTGCCGCGGAACCGCGGCCATTTTGACTCTGTTCTGAACCGGGTTTGGTGCAGTATTCTTCTGGTAAGGTTTTGGGATTTTTAAGATGTTTTATTTGTGCCCAGATTTTCCAGAAAAGAAATTTGTATTTGGGGGCCTATAAAACCGTATTTTTTTGATCGAACTTCACTATACTTTGACTATTGGGTTATATCTGTGATGTTTATATGTATTGAACGTCTGCTAATCGTTATACGTCGATTAGTGAGGGTTATACATATTTGTGATCTGTGTTTGTTGATGGTATGTGTATATGAATGCGTTGGATTGTCGCGGGTGAATAGCCGGGGGGTTTTGTGAGACGAGAGTTTCTTTTCTTTCAATTCCTGTAACATGTAAATTGATGTAATATTATTTGTATGGCCGCATAACCAGGTCGGGGTTGTAGCCGTCATTGTATAAATCTGTTTACTGTTTTTGCTCCTAGGATAGACCCATGGAGGGGGTGCACAAACTACCGGGTATCTCGAAGTGCCGAGTGGCTTACTCACGGTGTTGAGGGAGGTTGCTTCGCTTCGGGTACTTGGCGGGTAGTTTGCCGCACCTGTAGGGGTCTTGGGTGGGGTATTGGCTATTCACCGCGACCGTGTAATCCGCTTTTCGTTGCAGGCTCGAACGGATTGCGGATTCCTAGTATATCCAATGTATTCATCTGTGATCTGTAATGTCTATCATTGATATATATCTATATACTATAACTATTTAGGCGTTGCTTATGTTTTACAGCCGCGCTAGCCCAGCCCCCGCTCTGTCGTTAGTTAAGTAACGTAACGGGTGATGACGGGGCCCCGTGGCGAATGTGAATGGCATAAGCGTACGTCATATTTTGGTTGTTTTCTGCAATGGTAGGATTAAATGATGGGACGCATTAAAAGAACTAATGCAAGAAAATAAACCAAGTAAAAGTCGATTGGAACACTTTGAAAACCACTCGGTTCTTTTCAAAACCAAACTTTTAAATGCGGAGCTTGAACCACTCCTTTTAAAAGCTATCTCGTTCCATCGACTATATCAAGTTCACTACGTTCACGGTTTCGCCAAAACCATTCGTAGCCCTCCGTCATTCCACATGAATGGTCAAAAAGTATTCAAGCTATGTATGTTGGCCAAAGTCAAAGCATAGTGATTGGTAGCTATAGGGTATTCATGTGCAGCATAGGTAGATGCGTTGGTTTGGGACAGTCGTACTGCCATTTTGGCCAAACTCAAGGGTAGGTACGGGTGGGTCCAAATTAACCAGGAGAATGACGGGTAGAACTTGACATGTGACTTATGATATTTTGGCCAAAGTCAAGGTCATAAGAGCATGGGGCAAAAATCCACATCGGGAGTTTCATAAGTACTGAAACTTGCTAGCGCTGCATACCATTTGGAGTGTGATGATTCTGGTAGGATTCCTTCGGTTTTATCACGCGATGATATTTGGATCCCGATCCTACTGTGAGTATATGCTACTCCTCGGGAAAACTCTCACTTAACGATCAATGCTATAAACCTAGTAGGTGTCTAGAAAGGTGTTAGCGGGGCTACGCCCACAGGGAAAAGAGGTTACTTAATTAAGGAACTTCGCGAAAGCGTTGGAAAACCTCCCTCGAAGTACCGACACTGGCCTGGCTGAACGGTTAAGCAAGTATTGTACGGTGAGATTGATCCCGACTAATTCTTTCTTTACGGTTTGAGAAGGGATTCGAGAGACAGTGGGAGCCATCCTGTTTAGACAAACTAAAAACCACTCTAAACTTGCAAGAGCATCATGCTAAAGTGTTTCTTTTCTCTCTCCTAATTGCAGCGACCATTCAAGATGATCGGACTTAAGTTATTACTAGATAAAAACATACTGACAGGGCCAAACTACAAAGATTGGCTCAGGAATGTCAAGATGGCAATCACTTACGACAAGTTGGGGTATCTCCTTACCACCAAAGCTCCCCCTGTCCCAGGTCCCAAAACCAGTGTCGTAGATAGAGAAATCTATAAGACCTAGGAAATAGATTGCGCGAAGGCCAAATGCCTCGTGCTTGCCTCGATGGACAACGAACATCAGAGGAGGCACGAGAATATGGACCTAGAGTCCATATTTCTTCATACAAAAGAACTGTATGGAGAGCAGTCTCGTATCGCCAGATACGAAGTGTCGAAGAAGTTGTTTTCGGCAAGGTTGGCCGTCGGATCATCGGCAGCGGAACACGTGCTTAAGATGATTGGCTACATAGAGGAGCTCACGGAACTTGGGACCACGTTGGAG
Organism: Agapanthus africanus; assembly: GCA_030015575.1. Classification (NCBI taxonomy): domain Eukaryota; kingdom Viridiplantae; phylum Streptophyta; class Magnoliopsida; order Asparagales; family Amaryllidaceae; genus Agapanthus; species Agapanthus africanus. Next base: position 418,183,676 of record JASDDO010000016.1, read on the forward strand.
AATGAGCTCTATACGGACTTGATTCTCCAGTCCCTTCCTTCCACTTATGCCCAGTTCATCCTGAACTTCAACTTACAGGAAAAGGAAGTTGAACTTTCAGAGCTCCTCAACATGCTGAGGAGTGCAGAGGGCACCCTACAGAAAAGTAGGGAAACATCCACTTTGTTTGTAGGAGGATCTTCCTCTTCTAAGTCCAGGGCGAAAGCCAAGGGAAAGAAGAAGAAAGCCCCCGCCAAACCAAGGGGCGGTGTTAGTAAAGTGGATACGAAGGGAAAGGCAAAAGCAACAAAGTTAGCGGGGAAGCTTGTGGGGAAAGAAGAATGCTTCTACTGTCACAAAAGTGGACACTGGAAACAGGATTGCAAGGCTTGGAAGGCCAGAACCCAGGATTTGAAGCGAGTTGCGGCTTCAGCTTCAGGTGTGTATGTTATTGAAAACTGTCTATCAATAAACTCTACATCCTGGGTATTGGATACCGGATCAGGATCTCATATCTGTAATTCTTTGCAGGCGTTGAGAAAGCGTAGAGTTTTGAAGGCAGATGACATGACACCTTAGAGTTGCAAACGGAGCTAGCATGGATGCTGAGGCCGTGGGGGACTATCACCTGGGATTGTCAGATGGACACTTTTTGGTTTTGCGTAGTTGTTATTTTGTACCAAATGCAACCTGTAATATCATTTCTGTATCTTTATTATCTAAAGAAGGTTATGAATTTGCATTTGTAAGTAATGTAGTGAACATTCACCTTAATCAAGTTCTGATTGGGTCAGGTACATTAAACAACGGTATATACGTATTAAACCAACCACAGATTTTCAATGTCCAGAATACACACAAAAGAAAGTCTCCAGAAATCAATAAAACTTTCGTATGGCATTGTAGACTGGGTCACATCAATGAGAGAAGGTTGACTAAGTTACATACAGAAGGATATTTGGATCCGTTCGAATATCAATCGTATGCAACTTGTCAATCCTGTCTCAAAGGAAAGATGACAAAGACTCCGTTCACTGGACACGGAGTAAGAGCAAGCGAGCTCTTGGGACTCGTACACAGCGACGTGTGCGGTCCAATGTCTACACATGCACGAAGCGGTTGTTCTTACTTCATTACTTTTACGGATGATTTTTCAAGGTTCGGACATGTCTTCTTAATGAAGCATAAATCTGAAGCTTTTGAAAAATTCCAGGAATACAAGAATGAAGTAGAAAAACAAACAGGCAAAAGTATTAAGACACTAAGATCTGATCGAGGTGGTGAATACTTGAGTGCCGAGTTCCTGGGTTACTTAAAAGAGAATGGAATTCTCTCTCAGCTTACTCCTCCATACACTCCGCAACATAACGGTGTATCGGAGAGACGGAACCGAACCCTATTGGATATGGTACGGTCCATGATGAGTAACGCTGAGTTACCGCGATCATTCTGGGGATATGCGCTAGAATCAGCTGCATACATTTTGAACCGAGTTCCCACTAAGACTGTGCCTACCACACCATATGAGTTATGGAGTGGGAAGAAACCCTATCTTCAATACCTGAAGATTTGGGGATGTCCAGCTTATGTCAAAAAGCAGCATACGGACAAACTAGAGGCACGCTCAGTACTGTGCAAGTTTGTGGGATACCCAAAGAACTCCAGGGGGTATCTTTTCTATTACGCAGAGGAACAAAAAGTCCTTGTTTCTCGTAATGCCCATTTTCTGGAACATCAGTTCTTAGAAAAGGAAATAAGTGGGAGCGCTATAGAACTGGAAGAAATTCCAGAACCACAAGCTATTACTGAAAGCTTAGTAGAACCAGAGGGTTCGAAAGATCAGGACATTCCCATGCCACTCCGCAGGAGTAGTAGGCAGTCTCATCCGCCCGAGAGATACTACGGTTTTCTCATAGACGGGATAGAGAGGATTGCATCATAGATTCTGATGAGCCTACTAGCTTCCAGCAAGCCATTCAGAGCGTCGACTCGGTAAAATGGATGGATGCAATGCGGACCGAAATGGAGTCCATGTACACCAACAAAGTATGGACGTTGGACATTGCTCCAGATGGGGTAAAACCCGTAGGATGCAAGTGGATCTTCAAAAGGAAGATTGGTGTAGATGGACAGGTTGAGACCTATAAAGCTAGACTGGTTGCAAAGGGTTTTCGTCAGCGACCTGGTTTGGACTATGACGAAACCTTTTCTCCAGTAGCTATGCTGAAATCCATTCGGATCCTTCTTGCCATTGCTGCCTTCCACGATTATGAGATTTGGCAGATGGACGTAAAGACCGTTTTTCTAAATGGAAATTTAGAGGAGTGTGTCTATATGGACCAGCCAGAGGGTTTCATTCAGAGTGGGAGCAGCGGAAAGGTATGCAAGTTGCTTAAGTCCATTTATGGACTAAAGCAGGCATCGCGGAGTTGGAACATCTGTTTTGATGAGACGGTCAAGGAATTTGGCTTTATCAAAAATCCAGATGAACCATGCATCTATTGTAGATTTGTAGCGAGAACTGTAGTATTCCTCGTTTTATACGTGGATGACATTCTCTTAATAGGAAATGACATTCCTATGCTACAATCTATCAAGGGGTTCTTGTCACACAGGTTCTCCATGAAAGACCTGGGTGATGCCTCATACATTCTGGGGATCCGGATCTACCGTAACAGATCCAAGAGGATTTTAGGACTCTCACAGTCCAGGTACATCGACACCATACTGAAAAGATTCAGTATGGAAGATTCCAAACGCGGTAATCTACCAGCTTGTCACGGGATCACCCTCTCCAAAGAGATGTCTCCCAAGACTGATTTGGAGAGGGATCGCATGTCTATTATGCCCTACGCTTCTGCGGTAGGCTCTATAATATATGCGATATTGTGTACCAGACCAGATGTGGCTTATGCACTGAGTGTGGTAAGCAGGTATCATTCAAATCCTGGGGAGAAACATTGGATAGCAGTAAAGAACATTCTCAAGTACCTGAGAAGGACTAAGGAGATGTTCTTGGTGTATGGCGGAAAAGACCTCCAGATTGAGGCCTTTGCTGACTCCAGCTTCCAGAGTGACAAGGATGATTCCAAGTCCATGTCGGGTTTTGTCTTTACCCTCAATGGAGGGGCGATGTGTTGGAAGAGCTCCAAACAGGAAACCGTTGCTGACTCGACTATGGAAGCGGAATACATCGCTGCATCTGATGCCGCAAAAGAAGCTGTCTGGATGAGGAAGTTCTTGAAAGAACTTCAGGTGGTTCCGTCCATTGTTGACCCAATACCTCTGTATTGCGACAACAACGGGGCTATAGCTTTAGCGAAGGAACCCAGGTCCCATCAGAAATCCAGACACATCTTGAGTTGGTATCACCTGATCAGGGAGATCGTGGATCCCCAGGAGATCGAGGTTCGGAGGGTTGCTTCAGAAGATAACACTGCAGATCTATTCACGAAGGCCTTACCCCAGACTCAGTTCGAGCGGCTGATCGAGATGATAGGTCTTCGATACGCCAGTACATGGCCTTAGTGCAAGTGGGAGATTGTTAGTGTATATGCCCTAGAGGCCATTACTATATCATACTAGTATGTATATTACTTGATGGAAGCTTGGGATATTCACAGTTGTATATACAATCTTGCTCGAAATTGTAGTATGCTACTTGGTTTGTCTCTGCTTTAATGTGTACATGTGTTTCTTTTATTATATCACCTATACGCATTAGTGGAGCCCTTAGGATCTTTGCTTGATTACCAGCGTTGTGATGGCGCTCACACTCGTGGGGGCTGGGTAATCCATAAGCACATCCTTATACAGGTCCCTAGTCGTAGGACTATCGAGACAGGGCATCGATACTCCGGAGTAGACTAGCGTATGCGCTTCTTATCCCAGCGTGGGAGACGGTCTGTCCCACAGCCGTCAGTACGTAGCACTTGAGATAGTATGCGGGTGCTCGTTAGGTTACGAGTACACTGGATAGGACTCGTCGGGAACTGTTGGTTGGTATTATACCTATCGTCAGTTATCAGTTCCCAGGTGACATGAGTACAGCTTAGTCCGCTGACTTGACACTGTCACTTCGCCTCGAGTGTGTTCCCACTGCACTTTGATTACTACCCTACCACGGCTCAAAGGAGTCGTGCAAACAGGTAGTTTTTGGGTGCAGTCCCGAAGCACTTGGAGGCAGTGACGGTTAGACAGGATTCGTCTCTCCCGGTATTGGGGCTTGACATCGCGCTGTGTCCAGGAGAGCCATTACACAAGTAGTCCCTGGCCAGGGCAAGCGAGATATGCTGGTAGGTTTCCAGTGTTATCTCAGGGTGTTCTAGGATACACTACGACACGACTTGTACCGTGATCGCACGCTTTTGGCGTGTCGGATGTTCAAAGTTCTAAAGTTTACCGCGATCAGGACGGTGTCGCTATGCAGCTAGCCGGTTGAGCACGGGTCGATCCACAGGGAGATGGTTGTGTTTCCGCTCTTGTTTTAGACGAGTCAATAAAGAATTTGTATGAGGTTTGTTCAAGACTATCCTATGTGTATTATTTGCAAGTATAAAGTTGTTAAGAAAAAGATACGGAATTGTAAGCTAAAGAAATTCGTACTCAAAACCTTTGAGCCGAGTCTTGACCAATTGAAGCTAGAGCAATCGGCAACAACGTGGATTAGGGGATTTAAGCGCGGTATTCGTGGAATACGGCTTATTTACCCTTGTCCTTCCGTTCTTGTCTCTTGCTTTCGCCTCCGGCCAAACCGAACGCAACCGGTCGCGGTTAGGAATCACCGTTACCTTGTCAGGGTACGGTGCCTAACGGAGCGCTTGCGTATCGTTTGGGCGGAGTTCAATGGAAAATACGGGAAAAGGAAATGGGCAAAGAAACGTTAACTTATAATACCATATTTCTTCTTAACAATAATAATTACATTCATTCACAAAAAAGAACCAAAAAGAGAGAACAAAAAGAAAAGAACAAAGGAAAGAAAAGATTACAAGTAATTAAGTGCATGAATTAAATTGCAAGAAAGTAAAGCAAGGTAATAAAAAGCAAGTAATAAATAAGCAAATAAAAAGAACAAGAAACTAGAACTCAAGACAAGCATGTGATCAATAGCCAACCCTTAAACTTGCAAGCTCAATCAAGAGGTTGCAAGATCAAGGGAAGGGTAGAGAACGCATGTGAAATGAAGTGCTAATTCCATGAAAGAATACGACCCTTGAGATCAATAACTAACCCTTAACCATTCAAGCTCAATGAAGAGGTTGAATGATCAAGAGAAAGCAAGAATCTCAAGGGGAAGAAGAAACAAGAGAGAATGATACAAAAAGCCCTCATCTTCATTGATCTCCCACTCAAAAAGCTCTCACTACAATTTTCATGGAAAAAGAAATGAAGAAGAAGAAGAAAAAGACTAAATCCTAACAAAAAGAGGAACAAAAGAATCACCCTTGGCTTTGGCAAGTTCTGCTGTATTTATAGGCAGGGAAATGAAACCCTAGGGGCAAATTCTGACATAAAATGAAGTACCCAAAGTGCCTATGAAAAACGACAGAATGAAGACCCCACATGGCCGCGGATCCGCGACCAATACCCCTCTTTGGCCGCGGATCCGCGGCCGTCTTGATGAGTTGGGTCGTCGTATTTTTGGTGCTTCCCTGGTTTCTTGTCCCCTGTTGTCTGGTACATATATTTTCTGAAAATACTTTCACATTTCTTCCAGAATTTCTGTTGAGGAAAGGTGGACTTTTGTGGGTGCTTTTGTCATGATTGCCTCGAGCTCCGCGTAGATTTCTTGGAACTTGTTGTTGCCATTGAGCCTTGTGCATGAAGGTGACATTGATTTGACATTTTGTCTTCCTAAACTGGTATCTGGCAACATACGGATGACGAGCGGAGACCGTGTTTTCTCAGTGGTTGGCAGGAACCCGGATTTGTCGTGTTTTCCATGAATTTCACCGTTTTAGAACCGAGAACCTGTATCCTGCAAATATGTAACAAACACGGATTAAAATCACCTACCTATAAACAACCGAGCGTAAGAATGGGCGGTATAAAATGCAGTATTCTGTGATGAACAAATACCCCCAAACTTAACTTTTGCTCGTCCCGAGCAAAACCAATTATTCACAAAAAATAAAATCCTAACCGCACTTTCGCAGGGAACGCGATTGCACTGAGCGCGTGCAACAAGCCGTTAAACCTCTAGGTGTCCCTAGTAGGAGGAGTGTTGTCTCCTGAAGGTTTTCAGCGGATACTACCCACAAAATCCCGTCAAACTAGTGTCATAAGTTAACGTCGATTCTACTCCTACAGTTTAGTATTTACGTTAGAAATTCTATCATCCTAAGTTAGAAATATCCAACCCTTATTTTTCACACCTCCTATCTATTTACCCTTAGATTATATACGTTCCAAAAAAAGTTTAGAAAGATGTCGGTTCTCCTGAGTTTTCCTTCTAAAGCGTGGCCTCAAATCAGGGATTTTTATCAACTTTACAGAAAACATAAGTCTTATTCTTCATTTCTATCTCTTATTCAAACATCGATTGTATACCCCTACGTGTGTGTATATTTGCACCCCTACACTCAAGAATTCAATTCAAGCTATAATACCCTTGCCCTAATACCTAATACTACTTCTTTTCATTAAGGATGGACGGATTTGCTCACACACCTTTCATGCGACTATTAATGCTTCTTGAGGCACTAACGACCGATTACTGAATGTGTGAACTTAAAGCGTAAATAGCAGTTTCCAGGTCTTGACTTTATTCTATTTTTCTTTTTTTTTCTTTTTCTTTTTTTTCTTTTTTTTCAAGACCGGATATATTTTTCAATATGCTCTTTTGGTGTTTAGCTTTAAATACCGTTTTTTCTTTCATACTAGGCTTTCAGGCAAGAGTATTTCTAGGTATCCTCTACTATCCCATGTTTCAAGGTGCGTGTAGGTGCAGTTTGTAGGGTATATACTTTCTAAATTTGAACTCAAGAAAAAAAACTATTTTTCAGACTTATCCTCCTGTAAAGCTTCAATACTTTCCCTGTATCTTGACTTAACTCAAGAACTGAACTCAAGATTACCTAGTTCTAAAAAAAAATTGTAAGGACGTATACTTTCCAAGTTCAAACAGAATGAGGGTTATTTTTAGGGTTTTCAATTCCTAAGCCTAGAATTTAGTTATTTCTATCATATCAACTAATCTTTCGGAATAAAGATCTAAGTTACCCTATTAGCTAACTTGACGACAAAGTTTTTATATTTTTTGGAAAATTTTTGTTTTTTTTTGTGGGTTTTTAATAAGGTATGCAAATGCAAAATATACAAATGAATGCGAAGGAAGAAAGCTTACCGAGCACACCCCCAAACTTAAACTTGACAGTGCCCTCACTGTCAGGCTATACCAAGAGGGTCAAAATTGCCGGCGCTCCCTAAAAACAAATTATATACAACAAAGAAAACAAAAAATATATACAAAAAAGGTGTCCCCCCCAAACTTAAGTAAAACAGTGTTTCCACTGTTAAGCGTTGAAATTCAGGATTAGGGGGGAAAGAACAGTATCAAGCTATACAAGGCCTTACACAGGCCAAAAGTTAACACCAACCATTCAAAGATTTTATCGCTATAATGTACCGGTTGGTGGAAGAAGGCGTAGAGAAAAGAGATGGACAATACTCGAGACCGTATGCGAAGAGAAGCGGGATACGGTCTCGGTATATGAGAGGAAGGAGAATGGCGGAAGGGAAAAAGAAGTGGAATACGAACTTGAGGGTGCAAATGGAGTAAATAGATTAGCACAATTTGTGATGACCGATGTGTGAAAAGTGATTGTGCTAATATATTTACTCGTCGAGAAATTGGGTCGAATCCCTCAAGATTCGTAAGAAACCATGGGTACGCCGAACTTGGTAGACCAGACACAGGAAATGAAAGTGAGACGGGTTCTTGCAAGGTCGGAACGATGGAAAGGGTGGGGGGAAGTGATTGAGGAAGGTTATCGGTTAAAGGTTCAGGAGGGTGTACACAGTCAGTGGAAGGGATAGGATGAATTGGAAAATCCGACTCATCAATTAAAACTGTTTCATCCTCAGTACTATCCTCAATATTCTCCTCAAAGTTAAGCTCATCCATGCATATTTCATCAAAATCCAGACGCATATGGGGTTCGGGAAAAACATTTAATGACTCGGGATGATGATTTGAAGAGACAAACTCAGCCAAATCTATGGGTTCATCATCCAGATTGTTCCCAGCGTCAATATCCTCGATCAAGTGAAAATCTATATTCTTAGACACCTCAACAAAAGCATGGATATTAATCAATTCAGGTTCTAAAGTGGAGGTGTAGAGGTCAAAAGGTTTAGGATCGGTTTCACTTGGAAGAGACCCTTCACAATCGGGCAAATCAAACACTACGACGTCGCACAACTCATTCATCATTCTATCTTCAATTGATAAATCATGTGGGATACTCGATAGACTTTCAAAACAGGGGTTGTGGGATTCAATTTGGGACAGGTAGGTTTGATTTGGAAGGGGGTACATCTCACTCTCTCCACTCAAATTCACAGCCTGTCCCGCCGCCTCATCATACATTGAAAAATTTGGAGCCAGTTGAAAACTAGCTACCGGATCACTAGGTTGTATGAGGGCGGCCATGGACGCATTCAAATCCATCATTTGTTGGCTTGACGCTATCCTAAAGTCTTCCAACGACTGTTCTAGACTAGACATTGGTTGTGAAGGGGTTTCAGGAAAAGATTCAAAGTTGTTTGGATACTGAAAACTCCCAAATGGCGGTTCTGAAACAATGTCTAGGGAAGGTGCAAAAGTAGGGTAGGATTGGTAGGAATTGAATGGCTGGACAGGAGCAGGATCAACATCTGGATAGGAAGGTGAATGGAATTGTTAATCCCAAGAATTTGAAGTGGTGAAAGGAGTGAAAGATCGGCTACGAGATTGTTCAATATGTTCAGCAAGAGACATAGGTCTTGTGGCTACAACTGGACTTTCAAAAGGGGTATCAACGCAAGAAGGGGTGAATGTTTGAAACGGTTGGTACGAAGTGGATTGCGGGGTCCAGTTGTTCGTCCTAGACGCGTCTATCCGATCTTTCAAAGAAATTTTTGGCATGGAGAGGTCGTTTGAAGTTCGACCAAAACAAGAACCGTATGAAGTAATGTCTGGTTGTGGGTACCAAAGTTCGGCAAGAGTTTTTCGAGGTGGGGTACCCATGATATGAAGAGAGAAAGAGAGAAAGGCAGAGAAAAGGAGGGGAAAAAGAATGTGATAATTTTTTTTTTAGTTATATATTAACAAAAGAATGAAGTATACACACAAAAAGAATATGGACAAAAACAATCACGACACAAAAAATACCACACACCTAATCGTTCTAGGGTTAACCTAGGTCAACTAGACCTGCTCCAGAACTTGATTGTCGAAGTAAAACTGTGTCGAGAAACAGGCTCAAGATACACTGATCACGAGGCCAGATAAGTGCAGAGATAAGGGGAGGTTTTCCAACGCTTTCGCGAAGTTCCTTAATTAAATAACCCTTTCTCTTTTGGTGGTTTCGCCGTTAACACTTTCCTAGACACCCCGTAAACAATATACCGTTAAGCAAGGTTCTAAACACAGTTAACTTCTCCTAGTGAGCGCGAAGTCCTTAAGGCTTAAAGTCTAGTTTCTTTTAAATTTTGTGCGGGTAAACGTTATGCGCAAGTTCGTGATTTGTGGGCCACGGAAAAGGTGATGAAATCCTTTACCGTATCTTGTGGGGTTCGCTTGCCCTTAAGTCCGTATTAATGTATGCAATGCACAATTCAATAAAAATTCTATAAAGAATCAAAAAATTGTTTTTTTTATTTTTATTTTAGCACGGCACTGCAACAAATACGGGGTTAGTCAATTTTGGCGTTTGCTAGCGAAGTTGCAAAGAATCCTGCAAAGAATAGTATATTGGATGCGTCGGATTTGAGAAGAAGGTGTTAGTAAAGTACGTACCGTTAAGTTTTGGGTTAGGAAACCCCCGTTGAATCAAATCCGGTAGGCTTGAAAGGTTCGCTTGCGCGGGTCAAACTACCCGGATCTTTGGCACTGTACTTCGTAATCACCTTAACTTTGAATGTACACTTTGCTCCCACAATTGCAGTTTGCAAATCTGCAAAAATCTGCACTCTTGCCCACAAAAATGATTAAAAAAAACAAAAAGAATATTATTTTTTTTTTATATAAATATATACAAAAAGAATATTAACCCGAATAACAAGAAAGAAAATACGCTACCGTCTCCCTGGCAACGGCGCCATTTGATCGCACGCTTTTGGCGTGTCGGATGTTCAAAGTTCTAAAGTTTACCGCGATCAGGACGGTGTCGCTATGCAGCTAGCCGGTTGAGCACGGGTCGATCCACAGGGAGATGGTTGTGTTTCCGCTCTTGTTTTAGACGAGTCAATAAAGAATTTGTATGAGGTTTGTTCAAGACTATCCTATGTGTATTATTTGCAAGTATAAAGTTGTTAAGAAAAAGATACGGAATTGTAAGCTAAAGAAATTCGTACTCAAAACCTTTGAGCCGAGTCTTGACCAATTGAAGCTAGAGCAATCGGCAACAACGTGGATTAGGGGATTTAAGCGCGGTATTCGTGGAATACGGCTTATTTACCCTTGTCCTTCCGTTCTTGTCTCTTGCTTTCGCCTCCGGCCAAACCGAACGCAACCGGTCGCGGTTAGGAATCACCGTTACCTTGTCAGGGTACGGTGCCTAACGGAGCGCTTGCGTATCGTTTGGGCGGAGTTCAATGGAAAATACGGGAAAAGGAAATGGGCAAAGAAACGTTAACTTATTATACCGTATTTCTTCTTAACAATAATAATTACATTCATTCACAAACAAGAACCAAAAAGAGAGAACAAAAAGAAAAGAACAAAGGAAAGAAAAGATTACAAGTAATTAAGTGCATGAATTAAATTGCAAGAAAGTAAAGCAAGGTAATAAAAAGCAAGTAATAAATAAGCAAATAAAAAGAACAAGAAACTAGAACTCAAGACAAGCATGTGATCAATAGCCAACCCTTAAACTTGCAAGCTCAATCAAGAGGTTGCAAGATCAAGGGAAGGGTAGAGAACGCATGTGAAATGAAGTGCTAATTCCATGAAAGAATACGACCCTTGAGATCAATAACTAACCCTTAACCATTCAAGCTCAATGAAGAGGTTGAATGATCAAGAGAAAGAAAGAATCTCAAGGGGAAGAAGAAACAAGAGAGAATGATACAAAAAGCCCTCATCTTCATTGATCTCCCACTCAAAAAGCTCTCACTACAATTTTCATGGAAAAAGAAATGAAGAAGAAGAAGAAAAAGACTAAATCCTAACAAAAAGAGGAACAAAAGAATCACCCTTGGTTTTGGCAAGTTCTGCTGTATTTATAGGCAGGGAAATGAAACCTTAGGGGCAAATTCTGACATAAAATGAAGTATCCAAAGTGCCCATGAAAAACGACAGAATGAAGACCCCACATGGCCGCGGATCCGCGGCCAATACCCCTCTTTGGCCGCGGATCCGCGGCCGTCTTGATGAGTTGGGTCGTCGTATTTTTGGTGCTTCCCTGGTTTCTTGTCCCCTGTTGTCTGGTACATATATTTTCTGAAAATACTTTCACATTTCTTCCAGAATTTCTGTTGAGGAAAGGTGGACTTTTGTGGGTGCTTTTGTCATGATTGCCTCGAGCTCCGCGTAGATTTCTTGGAACTTGTTGTTGCCATTGAGCCTTGTGCATGAAGGTGACATTGATTTGACATTTTGTCTTCCTAAACTGGTATCTGGCAACATACGGATGACGAGCGGAGACCGTGTTTTCTCAGTGGTTGGCAGGAACCCGGATTTTGTCGTGTTTTCCATGAATTTCACCGTTTTAGAACCGAGAACCTGTATCCTGCAAATATGTAACAAACACGGATTAAAAGCACCTACCTATAAACAACCGAGCGTAAGAATGGGCGGTATAAAATGCAGTATTCTGTGATGAACATACCGCTATTAGGGGACTGACGTTCACCGCCTCCTAGGCCCGCCATGCGATGTATCAGACGAACAGACCGGACTGTACAGAGACTATCACATACAGGCTCAGTAGGAGTTCAGATGGGTTCACCTCGTCAGTCTTCTTATCGGCATCTACCTGGGGACCGTTACGTACAGCTAGTGCCGCTTGCGGTCTGTGGTTAAACCCACTTCCAGCGTAGTGTCGAGTCTTTAGAGTCCTACACAGAGAGCTATTCGCCTTTAGGCAAAATGAGTAGAGGTCGCATGGTTTTGCGACAGGGTTCGTTCACATCCGCGCACTTGTGCACGTTTGCTGTCCGGACAGCTTATACTAGCAGGGTTTGGTTTAAGCCAGATCCCAGTATATGATTTGGGATTGGTTTTATCTCTTTGTATTCGTGTTCCTCAGATCACGAATACGGGTGCGTATGCACAGTTGATTGAGACAGAGGGAGAGGACTTTGATTAGGGTTAATGACCATTGTCATTTTATTAACCCTAATGCTTATGTGTGTATTATGATTAATTGATATTAGTTATATATAATTGTGCATGGTTAGGGTTGTTGACATTTTCACCATTCTTGACTTGTTGACCTAGGTTGACACTTTGACCATCATCATTCCATATAAAAGATGCTCTTTGATCCTTGCAATTTGTATTAAATATGAAATGATAATGGTCATGTCTTGATTAAGCCATGATAATTATCTTGCTAATTATCAATTTACTTAATTCACACATATATGTGAGAATGGTTCTATTATTCTCTCATTCTATCATATTGATTCTCTCTCCTCCTCTTCCTCTCTCAAGCTCTCCCCTCTCATGTGTTGAGAAACACTTGATCTTGAGATAAACCACTCCAAAGTAATCTCTACTCTCATCTAAGGTTCTAGGATTAGCACTTCTAGCACCTTAGTTACTTCTAGCTTGAAGTTGAAGCCAAAGGTTGAGGCTCTCGGGTGGATCCTTCTTCGACTAGAGAAGGCGACAAGGTGATCTCTTTCTTCCACTCCAAGGAGCAAGAAGAGAAGGACATAAAGCCCAAGGTATAACCTTTCTTTCATGTAGCTAATTCTAGTTAGCTTTTAGTTAGTTTTTGTTTAGCAAAGATCCTCCTTAAGCTAGTCTATGTTGCCTAGTTCGATAAAAATCCGATTTTTATTTCGTTTTCCGCCTCCCCGCAAGCACCGGGGTGGGCAACGTGGACTTACAGGAAGCACGTGAGGCACTGGGTACTTGTTTCTGGGCACTCACGTGGGAAGCACGTGAGGCGCCAAGTATGTCATTTTGGGCGCTCACGTGAGTTTCACGTCTGTCACGCCCCGCTTCCCAGTGTACGGAAGTGGTGACGTGGTAAGCCCGCAACGTATTTACTAAGAAATAAATACGTTAAGCGTAATTAAGTAATATATGTATAAAATGTACAAGAATTGAAAAGAGATATAAAATGAACAGCAACTTTTATTAACATTCATCTTTACATTACAACTGCTTTGAAAAGGAAAGATACAATGATATAAAACAATGCCTAAACAGTGGCATACAAACTGAAATAAGTATAAGATGAACTAGAAGTCCTACTGGGTAGTGAACCGGTCCACATCCTCCTAACTCGGCTCGATCTCCTGAGAGTCCGGTCCTCCTGACGAACATTCCAAAGTGAAAAATAGACAGGAATGTCGTCAGCGAACTAGCGCTCGGTAAGTCCCAAAAGAAATAAAGGAATATAGCAAGTAATGAGAATTGAACTGGTAAGTTGTACAGATGTAAAATTGCTATTCTAACGTTGTTGTTGTAGCTTAGTACAGAAAATATTTGTGTATACGAGAGAAGTCCATATTACTCCGTGGACTATGGTAACATGTAGTACAAGGCCCCGTCAAAACCTACGGGACAACGGTACGAGAGTTCATGTAGGTGTCTTTTAGTGATCATCTCGTACCACGCTATACATTCCGTACCATTCTACCCCGTTAACCCCAAGTAATGTATTGTATTGATTATATTACAAGTCTTGCCGAAACCATGGATACAAGTTGTTCAAGTAGTCAGGTTCAGAATGTAAGCTTGTAGTCATGTCAAGTTATAGCCATGATTCGGTCAAGTCAAGTCTTGTATTCAGGTTCATGTTCAAGTATGCATGTTAGAGTTTGGATTCATATTTGAATTGGATTCTGGTTTGATTTAGACTCAGAGTTGAGTTAGACACTTATAACTGATTTAGATCCTGAAATAGGTTCGGGAGTTATCGGTAACTGCTGCACATGGACGGCAGGATTTGTGTCTTTTTCCAAGACAATTACCATCGATAACACTGTTAAGTTTTCTATCTTAAATAGGCAATCACTCACTTTCTCCGGCTCCCTGGGGCTCAAGAGAATTGATCCCGCTTAAACCTATATTTACTAAAGTCCTTAAATGTTGTTTTATATAACTCGAGGGGGTTTTATGAAAATATATTTTTAATATAATTAAAAATAAATCTCGAGAAGTTATTTATATTATTTAGGGTTTTCATGGATGTAAATTTTAAGGATTTGAGGTATTTTAATGATAATAGTTTAGCTTGGAAAGTTCATGATATTTTACTGTAAAGCTTTACCTTTGTTGGTATCTTGATGGTATTTTGATGAAACTTGTAATTATTTCATTTAAAAAATATAAGTTTATTATATTTTGAAAATATATGGATTTTGTAATATTTATATAATTATTAAAAATTAAAATTTTAATTAAGTAGAAAACTTCGTTTTTCTTAAAAACCGTATTAAAAAACCTTTCGAGACCAAATGCTCCGTAAGGAAGTCTGCATCTCGTTCTACTAGCCTAAGGATGTGCAATAATCCGCATCATCTAATAGCTGATCTCCTAAAAAGGGTTGTAAAGACTTATTTGCAAAGGAATTTTAAAATACAATTCCAAAGAACCGTTTTTATAGTAAATGGTATTTTAATGTAATATTGTGTTCGTAACTAAAATACGTTCAAAAGAAATCGTGCAATGGAACCATGTGTGTATGGGAGAGGTAGGTCATTACCTTGTGAGTTTTCCTAAAAGTATGTTTAAACAAAACATTAAAAGATGATATATACAAACTTCATAGTATTTTAATGTAAATGTTGAGTCAAGTTATTTTGCATGATATTTTTGATTAGAAATTGGTTCTAAGTATTGGTTTTATGTTAACAAGTATGGTGTAGGAATATGAATGAAAAATATGTAAGAAAAAGCGAACTTTCTAGGGTTTAGAAGAAGATATCGGTATTAACTCCACTTCCAACATATGTTTTGAAAAAAGACTTTCAAAGAAGATGGAGAGGGATTGGAAGGGATTTACTAGCTAGTTAGGTTAAGAAAAGGTAGAAGGAGGGAGGGTTGTCGTCGTGGCGTCGTGGGGTCGCCGGAACTTGCTTCGATTCTCGCCGGAAGTTGATATCTTGCTAACTCCACTTGTACTCCTATTGTACTTAGAAAATTTTGAGAATTTTGGTTATAATTTTTAGAATGATGAAGGGCTAGGACATGGGGTAGTATTTATAGTGTGTAATTAGGATTTTGGAATTAAAAAGATGAATTAAAATACATTAAAATAATGATAAATGGGGAATTGAAAGGTCTCTGTTTGATTGCAGAGCAATCAAACAGTGCAGGGGAGTTAGGGGTAGGGGAAGGGTCGTGTGTGCAAAGCCCGGGCCTCATTTGGCTTGGGGGACCTATTGGTGCCGGCCATGAGGGCATTTCCGCCGGTCGATTTGGTGAGGGGGGCCGGTGGATTGGAGCCACATGTTCATCTTAGTATTTAAATCATTGTGCACAAGTTTGATTTTTCTGTCTTTTCATTTTGGTGTGCATTGCACGTGTAAACTTTTGAGCTTCCAAAAAGTTTTTAAAAAGATCAGAAAAAAATAATATGTCTGATGGGATTCGAACACAGGGGCTACGTTACAGCAGTGTAAAGGCTTTACCAGTGAGCTACAAGTTGCTTCTTGCTGTTCTTAAACAAAATATACCTATAACTTGTACTCAGAGTTATAAACTCCTTTCTGTACATTAAATTGAAAAATTTTGTACAGTAAATTCAGAATTGTTACATTCTACTCTCCTTATAAAAATTTCATCCTCGAAATTTATATTTATATAAGGACTAATTTACAAATAAGTAAGGGTATCTTGCACGCATGTCTTCTTCTCGTTCCCACGTTGATTCTCCTGGCGAATCTTTTCTCCACATCACTCGGACCAAGTTTACTTCCTTGTTCCTTAGTGTCTTCACCTTTCAGTCCAGGATCTCAACGGATTGTTGCTCACAAGTTAGGTTCGTCTGTACAGTGAGTTCGAAGTGATCAAGGATGTGGCTGGGGTCGCTCACATATCTTCGTAGCTGAGATATGTGGAACACGTTGTGCACTCCTTCCAATGAGGGTGGTAGTGCCAAACTGTATGCCACTTCTCCGACTCGTTCGAGAATGTTGAACGGTCTTATGTATCTGGGACTGAGCTTACCCCTCTTACCAAAATGGATCACTCCTCGGTTTGGAGAAATCTTCAGAAAAACATGATCTCCAGGTTACAACTCCAGGTGTCGGCGCTTTGCATCTGCCCAATATTTCTGTCAGTCTTGGGCTATGCACATTCTTTCCCTGATCGTGCGAACTACGTCCATAGTGGCCATGATCATCTCTGGTCCAAGGAGTTCACGATCTCCGATGTTGTCCCAACTTAGTGGTGAACGACACTTTCTTCTGTAGAGAGCTGCAAATGGTGTCATTCCAATGCTTGCCTGATAGCCTTTGTTGTAAGAAAACTTCACAAGGTGTAGGTGATCTTCCCACGAACCTCCGAAGTCTAATATACAAGCTCTTAGCATGTATTCCAGAATCTGAATTGTCCGCTTGGACCGTCCGTCCGTTTGTGGATGGTAAGCCATGCTGAAGTTCAGACTCGTTCTCAGGGTAGCTTGCAGACTCTGCCAAAATTATGATCGAAATGTGGTATCACGATCGGAGACGATGCAAACCGGTACTCCATGTAATCTCACGATCTCCTATATGAGTTCATGGGTATAAAAAATAGTATATCTTGAGGTTAAATCTTACTTTAGATTCATGCTTACCTCCATGTACTTCTTTGCCAATGCCTCGGTAGATTGTCCAACTCGAAAGGGAATAAAGTTAGACGACTTGGTGAGTCAATCCACAATAACCCATACCGCGTCGTTACCCTTCGTGCTGCGAGGAAGGGCGGTTACGAAGTCCATGGTAATGTGCTGCCATTTCCATTCTGGGATTGGTAACGGTTGAAGTAGACCAGCAGTTCTGTGATGTTCAGCCTTTACTTGCTGACACACCAAATACTTCGCTACGCTTCTGGCTACTTCACACTTCATTCCATGCCACCAGTAGTATTGTCGTATATCCTTATACATCTTTGTACCACCGGGGTGTACCGAGTACGGAGAGCTGTGAGATTCTTTCATCAACTCTTCTCGAACAGGACCTTATGGTACACACAATCTACTTCCATATCATAAGGATCCATCTTCGTAGATGACGAAGTCTGTTCAAAGTCCACTTTCTACTGTTAGTGATATATGCCCTAGAGGCCATTATTGTATCATACTGGTTTGTATATTACTTAATGGAAGCTTGGGATATACACTAATATAGTAACAGTCTTTCTCGAAATGGTAGTATGCTACCTGGTTTGTTTCTACCTCAATATGTGCATGTGTTTATTTTAGCATATCGCTTATACATATTAGTAGAGCCCTTAGGATCTTTGTTGCTTACCATCGTTGTGATGGCAGTCACAATAGTGGGGGCTGGGTAGTTTATAAGCACATCCTATACAGGTCCCTAGTCGTAGGATTATCGAGACGGGGCATCGATACTTCAGAGTAGACTAGTGTATACGCTTCTCATCCCAGCAAGGGAGATGGTCTATCCCACAGCCATTAGTACGTCGCACCGGAGATAGTATGCAGGTGCTCATTAGGTTATGAGTACACTGGACAGGACTCGTCGGGAATTGCTGGTGGGTATTATACCTATCATCGGGTAGCGGTTCCCAGGTGACATGAGTACAACTTAGTCCATCGACTTGACACTGCTACTTCGCCTCGAGTGTGTTCCTATTGTACTTTAATTACTACCCTACCACGGCTCAAAGAAGCCATGCAAACAGGTAGTAGTTAAGTGCAGTCCCGAAACACTTGGAAGTAGTAGCGGTTAGATAGGATTCGTCTCTCCGGGTATGGGGGTTGATATCGCGCTGTGTTCGAAAGGCCATTACAAAAAGTCCTTGGCCAAGGCAAGCGAGATTTACTGGTAGGTACTCCAGTAGTTTCTCAGGGTGTTTTGGGCTATACTCCGACACAAATTATTGCTCTATTAGGGGTCTGACGATTACCGCCATAGGCCCGATATGCGATACTCTAAGACGAACAGACCGGACTGTACGGAGATTGTCACAGATAGGCTCAGTAGAACTTTGGATGAGTTAGCTCATGGCCTTCTTATCGACACATACCTGGATAGCCGTTACGTGCAGCTAGTACCTCTTGCGGCTTGTGGTTAAACCCACTACCAGCGTAGTGTCGAGTCTTTAGAGTCCCACACAGAGGGTTTCCCTGCACTGGGCAAAAGGTGTAGAGGCCGTATGGTTTTACGGCAGGGCTTTGATTACTTACGTGTACTTATACGCGTATTATGATCGGGCGGATAATACTAGTGTGCTTTGGTTTAAGCCGGATCCTAATATTATATTGATGGATTATTTTCGTCTCTTTGTATTCGTATTCTTCGGAATACGGATGCGGGTATGTATATACGGATGAGGGGCGTTCTCGTAATTCTTGCGGGAAAGCTTCTAGAAGGGACATCTCATTTAGGGTTTATTTTCTTTTATGGATTAAACATAATGAGGTGAGAAAATGAGGTGGAGATATTTCTTGGATGAGCTATGACTCATCACTTGACAAAATAGATATTTGTGAGCCATGGTTGATATTTGTGAGATATTATCTCATCAATTATCACATGGTTCATTATTCATCACAAATGAATGAGCAAGCTTCATCCAACTCTCTTCTCCTCTCTCATATCCTCAAGTGATTTTCTTCTTCATCAAACCCTAAAAGCTCTCATGTGTTGAGAATCCTAGGGTTCCAAGAGACAAATCATTCCATCTTCTCACTCTACACCACCTAGGACTTCTAGTTTAGCTAACTAGAAGCCGTAGTTAGCTCAGATTGGAGGTAGGAGCTCGAACTATGGACTCTCAGGTGGATCGTCTTTGACTCAAGGAGGCCGTCGAGGTTGCCCGATCCGTTTCGATCCTTGGAGCTGACGACGAGGTGGAGGACAGCGAAGAAGACCCGAAGGACTTGGTATCGTGAGGTATAACACTTCTTTCCGAGTAGTTTACCTCTTACCAGTTAGCTAGTTAGGGTTTAGTATCGATCCTGGAGTTTAAGTCGGTGTTAAGAGCTTTGAAAAATCATTTTTTGCATATTCTGCCTCCCTGCGAACACGCGGGGTGCGCGACATCGACTTAAATCTACTTGTTCTCGGATCTTTTATAGCTTGGCATCATTTGCTTGAGCTGCTTTGATATGATTGACAAGAGTAGACTGGACTTGTAAGTTCATCAAATACGAAGCGTTGCCTGGCATAACTACTTCGATTGCCAATCTGTGTATTTCCTGTTATAGCTTCCACTGAACAGTGAGATTCATTGCTGATGGCTGGCGGCTAGGTGCATCAGGAACTACGTTCACCTTCCCAGGATGATATTATAGGTTGATGTCGAAGTCCGCCATGAGTTCTTGTTAGATATGTATGCCCTAGAGGCTTGTATTGTATAGGATGCTAGGCATGTATATGTACAGAAACAATCATTGTTCGAAATGATAGTATGCTATCTGGTTTATCTTCATCTTAACGTGCGATGTGTTGTATTTTATATCTTTATATACATGTTGATGAAGCCCTTAGGATTATGCTTGACTGCCAAGATTATGATGTAGATCATACTAGTGGGGCCTGGGTAGTCTAAAAGCATATTCCTTATTAGTTTCTAGTCGAGGGTATATCGAGACAGGGCATCGATATTACCAGAGTAGACTAGTGTGTACGTTTCTTGACCCTGGGGGTGATGGTTGATCCCACAACCATTAGTGTTTGATATCAAAGATTGTACACATGTGCTCAATAGAGAATGGGTACACCGAACAGGACTCGCCGAGAACTCCTAGATGGTATATATACCTATTGTCAGATAGCAGTTCTCTGGTGATACTTGTGTTAGATATGTATGCCCTAGAGGCCTGTATTGCATAGGATACTAGGCATGTATATGTACAAAAACAATTTTTGCTCGAAATGATAGTATGCTATCTGGTTTATCTTCATCTTAACGTGTGATGTGTTGTATTTCATATCTTTATATATATGTTGATGAAGCCCTTAGGATTATGCTTGACTTCCAGGATTATGATGTTGATCATACTAGTGGGGCCTGGGCAGTCTATAAGTATATCCTTTAATAGTTCCTTGTCGAGGATATATCGAGACAGGGCATCGATATTACCAGAGTAGACTAGTTTGTATGTTTCTTGACCCTTGGGGCAATGGTTGATCCCACAACCATTGGTGGTTGACATCAAAGATTGTACACAGGTACTCATTGGAGAATGGGTACACCGAACATAACTCCCGAGAACTCCTAGATGGTATATATACCTATTGTTAGATAGTAATTCTCTGGTGACACTTGTAAAGGTTAGTCTGTAGACCCAAGATCGTCATAGTGTCTTGTGTGATTCACACTGTACTTTGATTTCCTCCCTACCACGGCTCTACTGAGTCGTGCAAACAGGTGGATTTTGGGTACATTCCCGAATCGCATGGAGGCAGTGAGCGATAGGAGGGGTTTTGTCTCTTCCGATATAGGGAGTTAATGTTGCGCTATGCTTGATCAGCCATAACAGCAAATCCCTGGCCAGGGTTATCGAGATTTTCTGATAAGAGTTATCAGTAGTTTCTCGAACCGTTATGGGCCATAAATCAGCATGACTTATAAAGTTACCAGGGTCTGACATTTACCACCCCTAGATTTCATATGCGACGTATCAGACAAAGAGACCGGACTGTACGGTAAGTATTTCTTACAGGCTCGTTAGGGTTGTGATGAGTTCGCTCGTCGGCCACCTTTTAGTCATGTACCTGGTAGCCGTTACGCACAGCTAGTGCCGCTGACGTGCTTGTGGTTAAACCCACTGCCAGTGTACGGTCTATTCTTTAGAGTCCCATACAGAGGGTTCCCTGGTTCAGGCAAAAGATGTAGAGGCCGTAAGTTGTTACGACAGGGTTTCGATCATGTTCGTGTAATTGTTACGAGAATAATGATCGGAAAGATAATACTGGTAGGCTTTGGTTTAAGCCGGATACCGGTATTATATTATTGGATTATTTGTATTCGTATTTTTCGGAATTCGGATACGGGTATACTTGTACTGTATACGGTGAGGGGTATTCTTGTAATTGTTACAAGAATACATTCTAGAAGGAGACACCTCATAAATGGGTTTTTATTTTGTGAAAATAAAACAATGAGGTGGAATTTGGAGAAAGTCTAAGCATGGATGAAGGAATGGCTAAATTCATTTTATATTCATTTGGAGTTACTATTGAAGCATGGTGCATTTTTTATTGCATGCTTCAATTATTTCATTTTGAGCCATATCATTTTTTCCATGCTTGATTTTTTCATTCAACACATTCACCTTCTCTTTCCTCATTATCTCCTTCTTCCTCCTCTTTGCTTTAACCTTCACATGAGTTGTGAATTAAAAGTTTAGAGCCAAAAGATAATCCAATACTTGATCTCTACTTCATCTAAGTGATCACTTCTAGCACACTTGATCTCTTAGTTAAACTCTTGTGAAGAGTTTGTAACTTGTTCGATAGCTCTCGGGTGGATCATCTTGGATCTTGAGGTGGCCGGAGATCGAGTTCTTTGCGACCACAAGGAGCCTAAGAGTCACATCCAAACAAAGACCCGAAGGACCGGTTCCTCAGGTATAACACTATCATAGTAGATAAGATCTCTAGATAGGTTTGCTAGTTAAGGTTTAAGCACAAGATCTAGGGTTATGTGGGTGTTGCATGCAAGAAATTTTTGTTTATCGCTTCCGCCTCCTCACAAGTGTAGTGAGAGTGTGCAACATCCACTAATATGGTATCAGAGCTACTAGGTATTGGATGTCGACCTATGGGGGGTTCTCACTGTGTGATAGTGTGGCGAAGCATAGGCTCTTACCTCCAGGGTGTCCCGAGACTGAAAGGTGTTCCGGCGGGTTGTAGTCCTCGCGAGGGGGCATGCGTAAAAAGTAGCTGCCGAGGGACCTGTAGGTGCCACGGCAACCCCATTAGATGGGGTGGATTCCTCACTAACATGGTATCAAAGCCTATCTTAAACATTAAATAGCTTGTAGCAATGTTAGAATTCCGCTGTTTTTTGTCGCGCAAAAACTGCCGAAAAAACAGTTTTGAAAATCGAGGTTTTGAGTTGTTTGCACACCCCGCGGGCTCACGGTTTGAACCAAGAAGCCGCGGGGTGGAGCGTGCGCACCCCGGGGGGGACTAGAGGCCAGATCCACACCCTAAGACCACCTCGAAGTGGCCTTGGGGGTGGGTGATCCGAGAGCACCCCAATTGGGTGCTCTCGGGTCTGCCAATCCCTCAGGGCCACCTCGAGGTGGCTCCCGGGGGTGGGTAACCCCCTGAGGCCTCCCATTCGATTGTATTTCTCATGATTTTTGCCTCCGCGAAGATTCGGGCGGATTTCGAGTTCGTTTTGACTCCCGGATTGGCTCAAAACGATCGGTTTTTGAAAACTTGCTCACTGGATTTTTTCAAGTGTTGGAAAATGATTTAGTTTGCTAATCTCGTGCGAAATTCTAATGTCGCGGTTACTTTACAAGCTTAGTGATATGTATGTGTGTTTGGAAACGTCGACTAATTGCTATATGACGATTAATCGGGGTTGCACACATCTGTATTGATATCATGTGATGGTATGTATATATGAATATGTTGGATCGTCGTGATGAATAGCCAGAGATGTGAGAAGAGCATTTTTCTTTCATTCATGTAATTTGTAAAAAGCAATGTAATATTATTTTGCGGGGCACATCCGGGTTGAGGTTGTAGCCACCGTTGTATATTTTCTTTTTACCGTTTTTGCTCCTAGGATAGACCCAAGATGGGGTGCACAAACTACCGGGTTCTCGAAGTGCCGAGTGGGCTACTCACTTTGTTGAGGGAGGTTGCTTCACTTCGGAAATTTAGCGGGTAGTTTGCCACACCCATAGGGATCTAGGGTTGGGTTTAGCTATTCATCACGACCGTGGAACCCGTCTTTCATTAAGGGCTTAAATAAAATACGGAATTCTTAGTATATCCAATGTATCATCTGTGATCTGGAATGTTTATAAATGCGTACGATGTATGGCTATTTATATATGAGATATATAATAAACGTTTCTTATGTTTTGCACCCGCGCTAGTCCATCCCCCGCTCTGCCATTAGTTAAGTAACCTAACGGTGCATGACGGGGCCCCGTGGCGAATGCGGATGGCATAAGCGTATATTCTATTTTCGTTTCTTTTCTGTGACATTTAGGAAACGTAAATGATGGGACAGCATTAATGTGATTAATGTTTAGAAAAAGAAACCTAAAGATGTTGTAGAATCAAACTTTTTCAAATGGGTAACTCTAGTTTTTGCTTTGCATAGTGGTATTCCTTGCCAGCACCTCATTCGATGAGGAAAGGGCCATGATCCCTTCACCGGGAGTGACCCCTTTAGCGAAACTAGCAAATGTTACAAAGCACTCGATTGTTTTTATAGCTGATCTAACTTTGCTTTGCATCGTGGTATTCATGAATATCCAGCACCTCATTCGATGAGGAAAGAGCCGAGATCCCTTCACCGGGAGTGACCTCTTTAGCAAAATTAGAAAGATACTACAAAACCATTCGACTTTTAAAACTGGAGCTTAAACTACTCTTTTCACTAGATTCTACCATGATATCAAGTTCAAAATGTTAAGGGTTTTCATAAAAACCATCCGTTGCCCTCCACCATTTTAGGAAGAGTACTTAGTATTCGTGCCACGTTTGTTGACTATAGTTAAGGCGTGGTGTACGATAACTAAGTGATGTCTTTCTACAAAGCATTAGATGCGATCGATTAGGACATTCGTATGACTTTGTTGACCATAGTTAAGGGTCATGCGGGTGAGTCTAAATCAATCACGAAATAGAGGGTAGAACTTGACTAGTGCTTATGATTTGTTGACCATAGTTAAGGTCATAAGACACTAGGGGTAAAAATCATATCGGGAATTTAAGAGTTGAAATTTGCAATGAGATTGCATACCTTCTATTTGATAGTTGGATCCCGATCCCACTGTGAGTAAAAGTTACTCCCAGGAGAGTTTTGCACTTTACAATTAGCTAATTCAGTAGGTGTCTAGAAAGGTGTCAACGGGTTACGCCTCTAGGAAAACGAGGTTTATTTTAATTAGGTCCGTACGAAAGCACGGGGAACCTCCCTCGGAGTACCGACACTGGCCTGGCCGACCGGTTAGCGAACTTGTTGATTGCAATTAATCCTGGTTAATTTTCTTTTTAAGGTTTGAAGGAAAATTTGATAAAAAGCAGTGGGAGATATCGATTAGATAAGATTAATAACCAATCTAATCATACAAGAGCAATCGCTGAGTGTCTTCTTTTCTCTCTCCTAATGGCAGATACCTATGACGGGACTTAAGCTTTTATTAGACAAGAATAAACTCATGGGACCGAATTACAAAGATTGGCTGAAGAACGTAAATATTGCCCTGACCTATGATAAGGTCGGATACGTCCTGACTACTCCAGCCCCTCCTAGCCCAGGCCCTGATTCTTCAGTTGCGGATAAGGAAATCCACAAGACATGAGATATAGACTGTGCAACAGCCAAGTGCATCGCGCTTGCTTCTATGAACAATGAACTTCAGAAGCAGCATGAGAAGATGGATGTACAATCTATCTTTCTTCATACAAAGGAGTTGTATGGAAAGCAATCGCGTACTCTCCGATACGAGGCATCTTGAAAGTTGTTTCATATGCGGATGGCTGCTGGCAAGTCTGTAGGTGACCATGTATTGAAAATGATTGGACTTATCGAAGAACTAGAGGACCTGGGTTGGACCATAGAGAACGAACAGTATGTTGATATTGTTCTACAGTCCCTTCCCCTGCCTTTGCTCAGTTCATTGTAAACTTCAACATGCACAACATGGAGAAGTCATTACCTGAACTCCTCAATATGTTGAGGAGTGCAGAGAGCATGCTAAAGATAGCGAAAACTCCCACTCTAATTGCTGGGCCATCTTCCTCTTCCATCCCGAAAGCCAAGGCCAAGGGAAAGAAGAAGAAGAATCCCATCAAGCCGAGAGGAGAAGTGAAAAAGGCACCGGGAAAGGACATGATAAGGGTTGCTGCGACAGAACGAGAGGAATGCTTCCACTACCACCAGACTAGGCACTGGAAGAGAAACTGCATTGGATACCTGGCCGGCCTCAAGAAGAAGAAGCATGGTGATGCTTCCAATTCAGGTGTGTTTGTAACAGAAAGCTGTTTTTCAATTAACTCTGCTTCCTGGGTATTAGATACCGGGTCAGGATCTCACATCTGCAATTGTGTGCAAGGGCTGAGAAATAGCAGGTTTTTGAATAGAGGTAATCACACTCTCCGAGTTGGGAATGGTTTCTCTGTACATGCTACAACAGTGGGAGAGTATCATCTTGGTTTGCTGTCGGGTTGTATATTGGTTTTGAACCAATATTATTTTGTACCTTCAATATTATATAATATTATATCTGTATCATTGTTGGACAATGCTGGATATAATTTTGTATTATAATCTAATGTTATGAACATTAATCTTAATCAAGAGTTGATTGGGTCTGGTTCATTAAATAACGGGATATACGTCCTAAACCAGCATACAGTTTTCAATATACAACACACAAACAAAGGAAGATTTCAGACTTAAATGAAGCTTTCATTTGGCATTGTAGACCTGGTCATATTAATGAAACAAGACTAACCAAGCTATATAAAGATGGATATTTAAACTCTTTTGAATATAAATCTTATGCAACTTACCACTCTTGTATCAAAGGTAAAATGACCAAAACTCCGTTTAGTGGACACGGAGAGAGAGCTACTAAACTCTTAGGCCTCATACATAGTGATGTATGTGGACCAATGTCTACACATGCGAGAGGTGGTTTTTCCTACTTCATAACTTTTACTGATGATTTCTCGAGATTCGGACACGTGTTCTTATTGAAACATAAGTCTGAAGCCTTCGAAAAGTTCAAAGAGTATAAATCTGAAGTGGAAAAATAAACATGCTTGAGTATCAAAAAACTTCGATCGGATCGAGGAGGTGAGTATCTAAGTTCAGAGTTTCTAGATTTCCTACAAGAGAATGGGATTCTCTCTCAGCTCACTCCTCCGTACACACCACAGCACAACGGCGTGTCAGAACGGAGAAATTGTACCCTATTAGATATGGTACGATCAATGATGAGTGATACTGAGTTACCACTTTCATTATGGGGGCACACATTGGAGACTGCGATTTATCTATTGAATAGGGTTCCGACCAAAACTGTGTCAACCACTCCATATGAGATATGGTGTGGGAAGAGACCGTCTCTTAAACGAGTTAGGATATGGGGTTGTCCGGCTCATATGAAAAAGCAGAATCCGGACAAACTCGAGACACGATCGGTTTTGTGTAAATTTGTGGGATATCCAAAACACTCGTATGGATATCTTTTCTACCACAAGGAGGAACAAATGGTGTTTGTTTCTCAGTATGCCACATTTTTGAAAATGAATTTTTTACAAATGATATTGTTGGCAATGCGGAAGAACTGGAAGAAATTCCAGATACACAAACAATTATCGATGATTTGGTTGAACCTGAGATTTCAATAGAACCTGACGAACCTCAGCCACTCCGTAGATCTAGTAGGACTTCTCGCCCACCTGATAGATACTACGGTTTTCTAATTGATGGTTATAGAGAAGATTGCATCATGGATGATGATGATCCTACTAGTTTTCAGCAAGCTATCACGAGTGGTGACTCAGTGAAGTGGCTGGATGCCATGAGATTCGAAATGGAATCCATGCACACCAATAAAATATAGACTTTGGAGGTTGCACCTTCTGGAGTAAAACCCATAGGGTGCAAATGGATCTTTAAGAGAAAAATCGGTGTGGATAGTAAGGTGGAGATCTATAAAGCTAAGCTGGTCGCAAAAGGATTTCGTCAAAGACCAGGCTTGGACTATGATGAAACCATTTCACCAGTCGCGATGCTCAAATCCATTCAGATCCTGTTTGCTATAGCTTCTCACTATGACTGTGAGATCTGGCAGATGGATGTTAAAACGGCATTTCTAAATGGTGATTTAGAAAAATGCGTTTTTATGGATCAGCCAGAAGGCTTCATTGATAGTAGGAGCAGCGGAAAAGCATGCAGGTTGCTTAAATCCATCTATAGATTAAAGCAGGCATCACGGAGTTGGAACATCTGCTTTGATGATACAATCAAAGAATTTGGTTTTATCAAAAATGTAGATGAACCATATATTTATAAAAGGATTGTAGAGAGTACTGTTACATTCCTCGTATTGTACGTGGACGACATTCTCTTGATAGGAAATGATGTTCATATGCTACACTCGGTCAAGCTATTCTTATCGCAGAGGTTCTCCATGAAAGACCTAGGTGGTGCCTCGTACATTCTGGTGATTAAGATCTATAGAGATAGATCTAAGAAATTATTGGGATTGTCCTAATCGAGATAAATTGACACCATACTAAAGAGGTTTAGTATAGAAAATTCCAAGCGAGGTAATTTACCCACTTGTCACGGGATCACCCTCTCCAAAGAGATGTCTCCAAAGACTAATGAGGAGAGGGCTCGCATGAGCATTATACCCTACGCTTCGGCGGTAGGATTTATAATGTATGCGATGTTGTGTACTTGCCCAGATATAGCTTATGCACTGAGTGCAGTAAGCAGATATCAATCCAATCCAGGGGAGAAACACTGGACTGCTGTGAAGAACATTCTGAAGTACTTTAGAAGAACTAAAGAAATGTTCTTGGTGTATGGTAACGGAGATCTCCAAATGGTGGGCTTTACCGACTCCAGCTTCCAGAGTGACAAGGATGATTGTAAGTCCATCTCAGGGTTTGTATTTACCCTAAATGGAGGGGCGGTATGTTGGAAGAGTTCCAAGCAAGATACCGTCTCTGACTCCATGATGGAAGCTGAGTATATTGCTGCTAATGATGCCGCAAAAGAGGCAGTCTGAATGAGGAAATTCATTTTTGAACTTCAGGTGGTTCCATCCATTGCTAATCCAATACATCGATATTGCGATAACAATGGAGCCATGGTTTTGGAAAAGGAACCAAGGTCCCATCAGAAATCCAGACATATCTTGAGGCGGTATCACCTCATCACGGAGATAGTGGATCGCTAGGACATCGAGGTACGGAGAGTAGACATGAAAGACAACACAGCAAATCCATTCACCAAGGCCATCCCTTAAGTCCAGTTTGAGAATCTGTTCGAGATGTTGGGCATGTGATACACCGGCAACTGGTTCTAGTATAGACAGTGGGTATTTATTACACCAACTACAGGCCTTAGTACAAGTGGGAGATTGTTAGATATGTATGCCCTAGAGTCCTGTATTGTATAGGATACTAGGCATGTATATGTACAGAAACAATGTTTGCTCGAAATGATAGTATTGTCACGCCCCGCTTCCCAGAGTGCGCTAAGATCGGCACGTGACAGAGCCAACCATGCTACCTGTGGCTAGGAAACATCCCTCCACAGTCACATTACGGCTGTCTAGAAGATATTAAGAACAGTAGAAATAAAATAAACTATCTAGTACATGTCCATAAGTCAGAATAAACGAGTCAAGAAATAATATGCGGAAGCAATAGATCCAATAAACAATAACATCTGGAAAGTAACATAACTAAACTGGATACTAACTGGATGCTAACAGGATCCTCACTGCTCGGCCTGACGGCGGAAATACTCCTGATTAGCCTGCAACAAGGTAGAGAATCTGGGCCATGCAAAATCCAGACGTCAGTGCGTCATAATATCAACAATAATATAATCAGGAGATGCAGGCATGAATATGAACAGTAATAAAAGTATAACAGTAACACGAATATGGAACAGTGAAGGGTAAAAGCATATATGACGTGCAGTGAGTAATCTGAACTAAGCTACTGGGTTAACTACTCTCAAGTCTCTGAAATCAATTTAATGAATCGTCGATATAACTCAATAGTATCCCGTGCATACCCGGGACCACGGTCCAGACTCTCGGGGCTGAATCCGAGACGTGCCGCTAAGCACAAACAGGAAACATGTACAGACGAATGATGTCAGCAACATCATCCCGGGACTGGCCTACCCCCCAAAACTGATCAGTATAAGCATCGAACTGTCGAGTTACAAGTCAGGTTTCATCATTGATTTCCCCATACCCCCAAGTTATGTATTCAAGTCAGGTATTGATAAATCTGGAGCTAATGCCAACATAGGATCAAGCAGGAACAGGTTTGTCTATACAGACAACAGGATATGTCCATCGGGACAACATGTCAGGATTGTCGGCATTAGAAACAGGATCAGATAACATGTCAAGTAGTGATATATCAGGTCATGTCAGGTAGTGCACAGGTATCAAGCGGATGCCTAACAGTAAAATGTAGCAAGTATCGAATCACGGTAAAGGTATGGATGTACGGTGAAAGCATGGATGCACAAATATCTATCAGGGGTTACATCATGACTATGTAGGATGCACATTATCAAGCATGGTGCACCAATACAACAATAACATGAAATAATATGGTCTTGGCGTGCAACTAGATATGTAATAAACCGTACAGATACAGACGGATACTATAAAACTGTAAATCGGTAAAATTTGCTGAATATTAAAACACAAGCACTATTATTTATTAAATAGATATTGATATAATAATATTAACATAGATAACATATTCAAACCGATTAATAACTATAAAAGTGGTATTGATTAACCATGCACAAGAAAGTTCCGTTCAGAAATTCAGCGTCACCCTGATTTGTAAAATAGCTTAAAAATAACAAACGTTCTCCAAAAGGGACGTGTCTTATACCAAAACAAAGATAATTAAATAAGGTTTCATTTTTATAAGTTGAAGTATCTCAGGTTGTTCCTACAAAAATCTATGAACATTCGAAATTGAAAGTTTGCTGCTGGAATTTCCCTGGACAGCAGTTTAGAGATATTTTCATTTACATTTTACGTTATTTAAACAATTTATTTTGCAAGTAAATATTTCATATAGTTATAGTATTCTGAGTTAGCTTCGTAACGAACTAAAGAACGTATACTAATGATTTTTCTATGATTTATAATGAATTTTATAAGGTAAGGTGTACAGTAAATTTCAGATTTGTCGTATCCGCTTTGCAACGACGTTTCATGTGTAAACTATAATATTTTCAAATGTATAACATTATAAAATGCAGATTATAAACTAATTAAAAATAAGAAGAAGAAATATTACGACGATATATATTTTAAATGATATGGATGCAAACGGGTATCACATAATCGTAAAATGATAAATAAACAAGTGCGGAACATATAACTAAGCAATATGAAATGTAACTATTCAATTTGATGCAGTATATGATAGTATAGTATGTAACAAGATAAGTTTTCATGACCTAGATCTGAAATGATATGAATGGATGCAAACGGAACATCGAAAAGTTATAAAACTAAACATGGGGTACATGATTTTAAATACTGGTATTCCATTTGTTAAAATAGATGCGTCTAAAGTAATGTAGCATGTAATTAAGATTGGTTTGCATGCCCTAGATCTGAAATGCACTATACAAATATAAACGGAACGTCGAAAGGCTGTAATATGAAACATGAGATGCTTGATTTAAAATACAGGTGTGATATTTATTTAAATAGGTATATAATGAGTTATATAGAATGTAGTAAGATTAACTTGCCTAGAAGGAATAAGAACGGATGTGTATGGAACGTCCTTTATCGGCGAAATGTCGCGACGTGCGCACGGTACACGGAACGGTTCCAAACAACGCATGAGGGTGATCACGCAAGTCAGGTACGTTCACTGGATCAGATCGGCAGCGATGAGCACGGCTCCGGCGGTGATCACCGGAATCAAGAAACAAGATCAAGAAAAAGAAAGAAGAAAGAAGAAGAAAAAGAAGAAGAAGTAAGAAGAAGAGACTGTGTATTAAATAAGGAAAGAAAAAAATAAATAAAATATACATAAATATATATATACAGAGGAGAGAGAGAGAAAGGGGTTGTTAGTTTGTTAGGAAATTAGTTTAGATTTAAATTTAAAAAATCTTTTATTAGTTAAATAAATTTTAATTTGTATCAGTTTATAAAATTAATATTATATAAATAAAATTTGATATTCTGGTAAATACAAACATAGTCCAAAACATGCCCGGGTCGGGTCTAAAATTTAGTTTTAAAATACGAAAAATATACATGTCAACCAAAATAAAAAAAATGAATGTCCGGATAACGAAAATGTATACCCCCAAGAACGGATGTAGGTACGTGCGCGTAGCCATCCAAACAAATCCGTTTTACTGAACGGAACGAGAACAAGATGCGTGGATGCTACCACAGGGTTAGGGGTATCTGGCAGGCCATGCAAGATATTTTTAAACTATTTTATGTGACTTAAATGTTATATTAAAATATACAGATACCAGATATAATACCAGTATGCAGTATGTATAAATGAATGTCCCCAAGTCCACGTAACAAGTCAGGATAAATCATAAACATGAATCAAGACAGGTTTCAAGCATGCGGATCGGGTCGGATGCAAATACAGATGTCAAATATACTATTCGCACCCAAAACACAGTAAATCAAGAAAATACCATAAATAAAGAAATACTTAACTAAAACTGGTATAAATGAACTAGGATGTTACAAATATGCTATCTGGTTTATCTTCATCTTAACGTGTGATGTGTTGTATTTCATATCTTTATATACATGTTGATGAAGCCCTTAGGATTATGCTTGACTGCCAGGATTATGATGTAGATCATACTAGCGGGGTCTGGGCAGTCTATAAGCATATCCTTTAATAGTTCCTAGTTGAGGGTATATCGAGACAGGGCATCGATATTACTAGAGTAGACTAGTGTGTACGTTTCTTGACCCTGGGGGCGATGGTTGATCCCACAACCATTGGTGGTTGACATCAAAGATTGTACACAGGTGCTCATTGAAGAATGGGTACACTGAACAGGACTCGCCGAGAACTCCTAGATGGTTTATATACCTATTGCCAGATAGCAGTTCTTTGGTGATACTTATACAGGTTAGTCTGTAGACTCGAGATCTTCATAGTGTCTTGTGTGATTCCTACTGTGCTTTGATTTCCTCCCTACCACGGCTCTACTGAGTCGTGCAAACAAGTGGATTTTGGGTACAATCCCGAATCGCATGGAGGCAGTGAGTGATAGGAGGGGTTTCGTCTCTCCCGGTATAGGGAGTTGATGTCGCGCTATGCTTGATCGGCCATAACAGCAAATCCCTGGCCATGGTTCTCAAGATTTACTGATAAGAGTTATCAGTAGTTTCTCGAACCGTTATAGGCCATAAATCAGCATGACTTATAAAGTTACTAGAGTCTGACATTTACCACCACTAGACTTCATATGCGACGTATCAGACGAAGAGACCGGACTGTACGGTAAGTGTTGCTTACAGGCTCATTAGGGTTATGATGAGTTCGCTCGTCGGCCACCTTTCGTCATGTACCTGGGTAGCCGTTACGCACAGCTAGTGCCGCTGATGTGCTTGTGGTTAAACCCACTGCCAGTGTACTGTCGAGTCTTTAGAGTCCCACACAGAAGGTTCCCTGGTTCAGGCAAAAGATGTAGAGGCCGTAAGTTGTTACGGCAGGGTTTCGATCATGTTCGTGTAATTGTTATGGGAATAATGATCGGAAGGATAATACTGGTAGGCTTTGGTTTAAGCCGGATACTGGTATTATATTATTGGATTATTTGTATTCGTATTTTTCGGAATTCGGATACGGGTATACTTGTACGGTATACGATGAGGGGTATTCTTATAATTGTTACAAGAATACATTCTGGATGGCGACACCTCATAAATGGGTTTTTATTTTGTGAAAATAAAACAATGGGGTGGAATTTGGAGAAAGTCTAAGCATGGATGAAGGAATGGTTAAATTCATTTTATATTCATTTGGAGTTACTATTGAAGCATGGTGCATTTTTTTAATCCATGCTTCAATTATTTTCATTTTGAGCCATATCATTTTTTCCATGCTTGATTTTTTCATTCAACACATTCACCTTCTCTCTCCTCATTATCTCCTTCTTCCTCCTCTTTGCTTTAACCTTCACATGAGTTGTGAATCAAAAGCTTAGAGCCAAAAGATAATCCAATACTTGATCTCTACTTCATCTAAGTGATCACTTCTAGCATACTTGATCTCTTAGTTAAACTCTTGTGAAGAGTTTGTAGCTTGTTCGATAGCTCTCGGGTGGATCATCTTGGATCTTGAGGTGGTCAGAGATCGAGTTCTTTGCGACTACAAGGAGCCTAGGAGTCACATCCAAACAAAGATCTGAAAGACCGGTTCCTTAGGTATAACACTATCATAGTAGATAAGATCTCTAGATAGGTTTGCTAGTTAAGGTTTAAGCACAAGATCTAGGGTTATGTGGGTGTTGCATGCAAGAAATTTTTTTTTATCGCTTCCGCCTCCTCACAAGTGTTGTGAGAGTGTGCAACATCCACTAACAACTTGTACAGGTTAGTCTGTAGACCCAAGATCGTCATAGTGTCTTGTGTGATTCCCACTGTGCTTTGATTTCCTCCCTACCACGGCTTTACTGGGTCGTGCAAACAGGTGGATTTTGGGTACAGTCCTGAATCACATGGAAGCGGTGAGCGATAGGAGCGGTTTCGTCTCTCTCGGTACAGGGAGCTGATGTCGCGCTATACTTGATCGGCCATAACAGCAAATCCTTGGCCAGGGTTGTCGAGATTTACTGATAAGAGTTATCAGTAGTTTCTCGAACCGTTATGGGCCATAAATTAGCATGACTTATAAAGTTGTTGGGTTCTGACATTTACCACCCCTAGACTTCATATGCGACGTATCAGACAAAGAGACCGGACTGTACGGTAAGTGTTGCTTACAGGCTCGTTAAGGTTATGATGAGTTCTCTCGTCGGCCACCTTATCATCATGTACCTGGGTAGCCGTTACGCACAGGTAGTGCCGCTGACGTGCTTGTGGTTAAACCCACTGCCAGTATACTGTCGAGTCTTTAGAGTCCCACACAGAGGGTTCTCTGGTTCAGGCGAAAGATGTAGAGGCCGTAAGTTTTTACGGCTGGTTTCGATCATGTTCGTATACTGGCTACAGAAATAATGATCGAAAGGATAATACTGGTAGGTTTTGGTTTAAGCCGGATACCGGTATTATATTATTGGATTATTTGAATTCGTATTTTTCGAAATTCGAATACGGGTATACTTATATGGTATACGGTGAAAGGGTATTCTTGTAATTATACAAGAATACCTTCTAGAAGGGGACATCTCATAAATGGTTCTCATTTTTTGAAAATAGAAATTATGAGGTGGAATTTGGAGAGAGTCTAAGCATGGGTAAAGGCATGGCTCAATTCATTTTATATTCATTTTGGATTACTATTGAAGTATGGTGCATTATTTTTTGAGAAAAATATTGCATGCTTTAATTATTTTCCATGGTGCATTATCACTCTCATCTTCTCTTTCCTCATTATCTCCTTCTTCTTCTTCTTGACCTAAACACTCACATGTGTTGTGATTCATAGATCAAGAGACATAATAATCCACTACTAGATCTCTACATCATCTAAGTGATCATTTCTAGCACACTTGATTTCTTAGTTAACTCTTGTGAAGAGTTTGTAGCTTGTTCTATAACTCTCGAGTGGATCATCTTGGATCTAGAGGTGACCGGAGACTGAGTTCTTTTCAACCATTGAAGGAGCCAAGGATTCGCAGCGAAAAGAAGACCCGAAAGACCGTTTCCTTGAGGTATAACCCCTATCACAGTAGATAAGATCTCTAGATAGGATTTCTAGTTATGGTTCAGCACAAGATCTAGTTTTAAAGTAGGTGTTGCATGCAAGAAAATTATTGTTTTCCATTTCCGCCTCCTCACAAGTGTTGTGAGGGTGTGCAACATCTACTAACATGGTATCAGAGCCTAACTAAACCACAACTAGTTGTTTAGACGACGTTTAAAGTTTCGAACACGAAACAACTCCAAAACCCAAAACCGCAAAACAAAAACCCTGCTCTCTAGAAATTTTTCAAAAGTGTTCTGAATTTTTTTTAAACATATGTAGAATACTTGTTATGAGATAACTAGACAACCCTAGAAAAACGAGCCCAAACCACCGGTTTTTTCCCGGCGAGATCCTAAAAATCCCCGGCGTCGCCGGTTTTTCTCTGTGGTTTTGGCTTGGGTTTTTTGGGGCTATCTTTACACTGGGTTTTTGGATTTATGGTATTGTTTAATTATTTCCAGATTACATGTGATGTAACCTAAGTGTTAGGGGAAATCGGAGTGTTTCGAAATCAAACTTTTAATGTCGTTTATCCGCTTTTCAGTTTGATATGTGTTTGAAACGTCCACTAATTGCTATACGACGATTAGTGGGGGTTGCACATATGTATATCATGTGATGGTATGTGTATATGAATATGTTGGATCGTTGTGGATGAATAGCCGGGGGATGTGAGAAGAGCGTTTTTCTTTTCTTTCATTCTTGTAATTTGTAAAAAGCGATGTAATATTATTTTGCGAGGCACATCCGGGTTGAGGTCGTAGCCACCGTTGTATAATTTCTTTTTACTGTTTTTGCTCCTAGAATAGACCCAAGGTGGGGTGCACAAACTACCGGCTTCTCGAAGTGCCAAGTGGTCTACTCATTTTATTGAGAAATGTTGCTTCACTTCGGAAATTTGGCAGGTAGTTTGCCGCAGCCGTAGGGGTCTAGGGTGGGGTTTGGCTATTCATCACGACCGTGGAACCCGTCTTTCGTTAAGGGCTTAAACGAAATACGGAATTCCTAGTATATCTAATGTATTCATCTGTGATCTGGAATTTTCATAAATGCATGCGACGAATGGCTATGTATATATGAGATATATAATAAACGTTGCTTATGTTTTGACCGTGGAACCATAGTTAAGGTCATAAGACACTATGGGTAAAAACCATATCGGGAATTTCAAGAGTTGAAATTTGCAATGAGATTGCATACCTTCTATTTGATAGTTGGATCCCGATCCCATTGTGAGTAAAAGTTACTCCCAGGAGTGTTTTGCACTTTACAATTAGCTAATCCAATAGGTGTCTAGAAATGTGTCAACGGGGTTATGCCTTTAGGAAAAAGAGGTTTATTTTAATTAGGTCCGTGCGAAAGCACGGGGAACCTCCCTCAGAGTACCGACACTAGCCTGGCCGACCGGTTAACGAACTTGTAGATTGCAATTAATCCTGGCTAATTTCTTTTTAAGCTTTGAAGGAAAATTTGATAAAAATAGTGGGAGATATCGATTAGATAAGATTAATAACCAATCTAATCATGCAAGAGCAATCGCTGAGTGTCTTCTTTTCTCTCTCCTAATGGCAGATACCTATGACGGGACTTAAGCTTTTATTAGACAAGAATAAACTCACGGGACCGAATTGCGAAGAATGGCTGAGGAACGTAAATATTGCCCTGACATATGATAAGGTCGGATACGTCCTGATTACTCTAGCACCTCCTAACCCAGGCCCTGATTCTTCAGTTGCAGATAAGGAAATCCGCAAGATATAGGATATAGACTGTGCAACAGCCAAATGCCTCGCGCTTGCTTCTATGGACAATGAACATCAGAAGCAGCATGAGAAGATGGATGTACAATCTATTTTTCTTCATACAAAGGAGTTGTATGGAGAGCAATCTCACACTCTCCGATACGAGGCATCTCGAAAGTTGTTTTAGATGCAGATGGCTGCTGGCACGTCTGTAGGTGACCATGTATTGAAGATAATAGGACTTATCGAAGAACTAGAGGACCTGGGATGGACAATGGAGAACGAACAGTATATTGATATTGTTCTACAGTCTCTCCCCCCGTCTTTGCTCCGTTCATAGTGAACTTCAACATGCATAATCTGGAGAAGTCACTTCCTGAACTTATCAATATGTTGAGGAGTGCAAAGAGCATGCTAAAGGTAGCGAAAACTTCCGCTCTAATTGCTTGGCCATCTTCCTCTTCCTTCCCGAAAACTAAGGCCAAGGGAAAGAAGAAGAAGAATCCCATCAAGCCAAGAGGAGGAGTGCAAAAGACACCGGGGAAAGACAAGACAGGGGCGGGAATGCTTCTACTGCCACAAGACTGGGCACTGGAAGAGAAACTGCGTTGGATACCTTACTGACCTCAAGAAGAAGAAGTATGCCGCTGCTTCCACTTGAGGTGTGTTTGTAACAGAAAACTGTTTTTCAATTAACTTTGCTTCATGGGTATTAGATACTGGGTTAGGATCTCACATCTGCAATTGTGTGCAGGGGCTGAGAAATAGCAAGGTGTTGAAGAAAGGTGATTACACTCTCCGAGTAGGGAATGATTCCTCTGTACATGCTGTATCAGTAGGAGCGTATCACCTTGGTTTGTTGTCGGGTTGTATATTGGTTTTGAACCCATGTTATTTTGCACCTTCGATATTGTGTAATATTATATCTATATCGTTGTTGCACAATGAAGGATATGATTTTGTATTAAAAAGTGATGTTATAAACATTAACCTTAATCAACGGTTGATTGGGTCTGGTACATTAAATAATGGGATATACGTCCTAAATCAACATACAGTTTTCAATATACAACACACAAAAGGAAGATTTCAGACATAAATGAAGCTTTCATTTGGCATTGTAGACTTTGTCATATTAATGAAACAAGACTAACCAACCTACATAAAGATGGATATTTAAACCCGTTTGAATATAAATCTTATGCAACTTGCCAGTCTTGTATTAAAGGTAAAATGACAAAAACTCCGTTTACTGGACACGGAGAGAGAGCTACTGAACTCTTAGGCCTCTTACATAGTGATGTATGTGGACCAATGTCTATACATGCGAGAGGTGATTTTTCATACTTCATAACTTTTACTAATGATTTCTCAAGATTCGGACACGTATTCTTGTTGAAACATAAGTCCGGATCCTTCGAAAACTGAAGTAGAAAAACAAACAGACTTGAGTATCAAGAAACTTCGATCAGATCGAGGAGGTGAGTAACTAAGTACAGAGTTTCTAGATTTCCTAAAAGAGAATGGGGTTCTCTCTCAGCTCACTCCTCCGTACACACCACAGCACAACGGTGTGTCAGAATGGAGAAATCATACCCTATTAGATATGGTACGGTCAATGATGAGTGATGCTAAATTACCACTTTCATTCTGAGGGCATGCATTGGAGACTGCAATATATCTGTTGAACAGAGTTCCAACCAAAACCGTATCTACCACTCCATATAAGATATGGTATGGGAAGAGACCGTCTCTTAAACGAGTTAGGATATGAGGTTGTCCGGCTTATGTGAAAAAGCAGAATCCGGACAAACTCAAGAAACGATCGGTATTTTGTAAATTTGTGGGATATCCAAAAAATTCGTATGGATATTTTTTCTACCACAAGGAGGAACAAGGGGTGTTTGTTTCTCAGTATGCCACATTTTTAGAAAATGAATTTTTTACAAATGACACTGTTGGCAATGCGGTAGAACTGGAAGAAATTCCAGAACCACAAACAAATACCGATGATTTGGTTGAACCTGAGATTTCAATAGTACCCAGCGAACCTCAGCCACTCCGTAGATCTAGTAAGACTTCTCGTCCACCTGATAGATACTACGGTTTTCTAATTGATGGTGATAGAGAAGATTGCATCATAGATGATAATGATCCTATTAGTTTTCAGCAAGCTATCACGAATGGTGACTCAGTGAAGTGGCTGGATGCCATGAGATCCGAAATAGAATCCATGCACACCAACAAAGTATAGACTTTGGAGGTTGCACCTTCTGGAGTAAAACCCATAGGGTGCAAATGGATCTTTAAGAGAAAAATTGGTGTGGATGGTCAGGTGGAGACCTATAAAGCTAGGCTGGTTGCAAAAAGATTTCGTCAAAGACAAGGCTTGGACTATGATGAGACCTTTTCACCAGTCGCAATGCTTAAATCCATTCGGACCCTGCTTGCTATAGCTGCTCACTACGACTATGAAATCTGGCAGATGGATGTTAAAACGGCATTTCTAAATGGTGATTTAGAAGAATGCGTTTTCATGGATCAGCCAGAAGGCTTCATTGATAGTGGGAGCAGCGGAAAAGCATGCAGGTTGCTTAAATCCATTTATGGATTAAAGCAGGCATCACGGAATTGGAACATCTGCTTTGATGATACAATCAAAGAGTTTGATTTAATCAAAAATGTAGATGAACCATGTATTTATAAAAGGATTGTAAAGAGTACTATTACATTCCTCGTATTGTACGTGGACGACATTCTCTTGCTAGGAAATGATGTTCCTATGCTACAATCGGTCAAACTATTTTTATCGCAGAGGCTCTCCATGAAAGACCTGGGTGATGCCTCTTACATTTTGGGAATTAAGATCTATAGAGATAGATCTAAGAAATTATTGGGATTGTCCCAATCGAGATACATAGACACCATACTAAAGAGATTTGTATGGAAGATTCCAAGTGAGGTAATTTACCCGCTTGTGATGGGATCACCCTCTCCAAAGAGATGTCTCCAAAGACTGATGAGGAGAGAGCTCGCATGAGCATTATAACCTACGCTTCGGCAGTAGAATCTATAATGTATGCGATATTGTGTACTCGCCCAGATGTAGCTTAGGCAGTAAGCGCAGTAAGCAGGTATCAATCCAATCTGGGGGAGAAACACTGGACTGCTGTGAAGAACATTCTGAAGTACTTGCGAAGGACTAAAGAACTGTTCTTGGTGTATGGTAATGGAGACCTCCAAATGGAGGCGTTTACCGATTCCAGCTTCCAGAGCGATAAGGGTGATAGTAAGTCCATCTCGGGGTTTATATTTACCCTAAATGGAGGAGCGGTATGTTGGAAGAGTTCCAAGCAAGATACCGTCGCTGACTCCATAATGGAAGCTGAGTATATTACTGCTAATAATGCCGCAAAAGAGGCAGTCTGGATGAGGAAGTTCATTTCTGAACTTCAGGTGGTCTCATCCATCGCTAATCCAATACCTTTGTATTGCGATAACAATGGGGCTTTGGCAAAGGAACCACGGTCCCATCAGAAATCTAGACATATCTTGAGGCGGTATCACCTCATCAGGGGGATATTGGATCGCCAGGACATCAAGGTACGGAGAGTAGACACGAAAGACAACAAAGCAGATCCATTCACCAGCCCATCCCTCAAGTCCAGTTTGAGAAACTGTTCGAGATGTTAGGCATGCGGTACGCCGGCAACTAGTTCTAGTGTAGACAGTGGGTATTTATTGCACCAACTACAGGCCTTAGTGCAAGTGGGAGATTGTTAGATATGTATGCCTTAGAGGCCTGTATTGTATAGGATGCTAGGCATGTATATGTACAGAAACAATCTTTG
The DNA here is from genome assembly GCA_030015575.1 of Agapanthus africanus. Classification (NCBI taxonomy): domain Eukaryota; kingdom Viridiplantae; phylum Streptophyta; class Magnoliopsida; order Asparagales; family Amaryllidaceae; genus Agapanthus; species Agapanthus africanus. Next base: position 418,224,648 of record JASDDO010000016.1, read on the forward strand.
CTCGAAATGATAGTATACGATCAGGTTTATCTTCATCTTAACGTGTGATGTGTTGTATTTCATATCTTATATACATGTTGATGAAGCCCTTAGGATTATGCTTGACTACTAGGATTATGATGTAGATCATACTTGTGGGGCATGGGCAGTCTATAAGCATATCCTTTAATAGTTCCTCGTCGAGGGTATATCGAGACAGGGCATCGATATTACCAGAGTAGACTAGTGTGTACGTTTCTTGACCCTAAGGGCAATGGTTGATCCCACAACCATTGGTGTTTGACATCAAAGATTGTACACAGGTGCTCATTGGAGAATGAGTACACCGAACAAGACTCGCCGAGACTCCTACATGGTATATATACCTATTGTCAGATAGCAGTTCTCTGGTGACACTTGTATAGGTTAGTCTGTAGACCGAAATCGTCATAGTGTCTTGTGTGATTCCCACTGTGCTTTGATTTCCTCCCTACCACGGCTCTACTGAGGCGTGGAAACAGGTGGATTTTGGGTACAGTCCCGAATCACATGGAGGCAGTGAGCGATAGGAGGGGTTTCATCTCTCCCGGTATAGGGAGTTGATGTCGCATTATGCTTGATCGGCCATAACAGCAAATCCCTGGTCAGGGTTGTCGAGATTTACTGATAAGAGTTATTAGTAGTTTCTCAAACCGTTATGAGCCATAAATCAGCATGACTTATAAAGTTACTGGGGTCTGACATTTACCACCCTTAGACTTCATATGCGACGTATCAGACGAAGGGACCGGACTATACGGTAAGTGTTACTTACATGCTCATTAGGGTTGTGATGAGTTCGCTCGTCGGCCACCCTATCGTCATGTACCTGGGTAGTCATTACGCATAGCTTGTGCCGCTGACGTGCTTGTGGTTAAATCCACTGCCAGCGTACTATCGAGTCTTTAGAGTCTCACACAGAGAGTTTCCTGGTTCAAACGAAAGATGTAGAGGCCGTAAGTTGTTACAGCACGTTTTTTATCATGTTCGTGTACTGGCTACAGGAATGATGATTGGAAGGATAATACTGGCAGGCTTTGGTTTAAGCCGGATACCCGTATTATATTATTGGATTATTTGTATTCGTATTTTTCAGAATACGGATACGAGTATACTTATATGGTATACGGTGATGGGTATTTTTATAATTGTATAAGAACACCTTCTAGAAGGAGACACCTCATAATAGGATTTTTATTTTATGAAAATAAATATATGAGGTGGAATTAGGAGAATTGTCAAAGCATGGTCAAGGAATGGCTCTTTGAATATTTTATTCATTTAGGATTACTATTCAAGTATGGTGCATTATTTTAGAGATAAAATAGTACACAACTCAATTATTTCCATGAGCCATATCTCTTTATGCATGCTTGATATTTCCTCATTCTATTTTTCACACTCTCTCCTAACTATCTCTTTCTTCCTCCTCTTAGTTTTATCCTTCACATGAATTGTGAATCAAAAGCTTAGGACTAAAAGTAATCCATTAGTTCATCTCTATATCATCTAAGTAGTCATTTCTAGCAAACTTGACTTCTTAGTTAACTCTTGAGAAGAGTTTGAAGCTTGTTCCATAGCTTTCGGGTGGATCATCTACGTCTTGAGGTGACCGGAGATCGAGAGCATTGCAAGCATCCAAGGAGCCTAGGAGTCGCATCCAAACGAAGACCCGAAGGACCGATTCTCAAGGTATAACCCCATATCATAGTAGATAAGATCTCTAGATAAGCTCTCTAGTTATGGTTTAGCACAAGATCTAGTTTTAAAGTGGGTGTTGCATGCAAGAAAATTATCGTTTGCCACTTCCGCCTCCTCCTAAGTGTTGTGAGGGTGTGCAACATCCACTAACAAACCCCTTATCATATATACAACAGCTTTTGAGGGTTCTCTAGGCGTGCTATGGGCACAAGAGAACGATCAGGGAAATGAGAGAGCTTTATACTATTTGAGTCGAGTTTTCCTGGGGGCAGAAAACAACTACTCCCCCATCGAAAAGCATTTCCTGGCACTGATCTTCACGATAACGAAGCTCAGACATTATGCCTTGGCGCATGAGGTCCATCTCATATCAAATGTGGATCCTCTCAAATATCTGATGTCAAGGGCCATACTAACAGGAAGGCTTGCCAAATAGGCCCTCCTCTTGACGAAGTTCTCGATAACGTATCGACCCCTTAAAACAGTGAAAGGCCATGCCATTGCCGACTTTCTCACGGAACATCCGATATCAGTCGACTCCCCCTTAAATTGTGAGTTGCCGGATGAACATGCGTTCGACACAATCAAAGAAGAGAAGGAAGAAAATAATTCCCAATGGGAACTCTACTTCGATAGAGCATCTTCTATGAAGAAGCGAAAGCAAAACACCCCCATAATCAAAGCCGGATGGGCCTTATCTTTGTGAATCCGCAAAGAGGGATATTGCGTTACGCCCTCTCCTTGACGGAGCCAAGGACTAATAACGAAGCTGAATATGAAGTTTTGATAGCGAGCCTCGAGATCGCTATCGACATGGGAATCAAAGACCTTCTCATATACTGAGACTCCCAGCTGATCGTTAGCCAAGTAAATGGCGACTATCAGATATGCAAGCCAGAGCTGATAAAGTATGGCGAAAGAGTGCAGTAACAGCTGACACAAATCCCCTCCTATATCCTGGAGAGTATACCGTGTGCAGAAAATAGTAAGGCGGATGCTTTGGCCAAATTGGCTAAGGAACTGGCCGATTAAGACCTCAATGACATAAGGATCATTGTGCAAAGCTGCCGAGTTCTCGTGCCAACAGATATATTTTTGGAAGACTTAATAGAGCCATCCGAAAGAAAAGAAGTGACCGAACAAGTAGCCCTTCAAATAGAGAACGAAGAAAAGGCCATCGACTGGAGGGAAGTCTTCATAGACTACTTCAAATCCCAACGAACGCCCAAAAATGCATCGTTTAGACATCAGCTTATAAAACGAGCTCTGTCTTTCGCCTTTGTCAATGATACTTTATATAAGAGATTGTTCGAATGTCTATGGCTAAGATGCCTGGGACAAGAAGAAGCGAAGAGAGTCGTCCAAGAAACTCACGACGGACTATGTGGTTTTCATCAAGGTAGGCTGAAGATGAAGCTGAAGATAAAAAGAATAGGTTACTATTGGCCCACGATGATTCAAGACTGCCTCGAATATACGAAACAGTATCACTCGTGCCAAATTCATGGGGACTTCATCCATCAGAATCAAAATCTGCTACACCCAACAGTGGCTAGTTGGCCGTTCGAAATGTGGAGAACCGATATAATTGGCCTCATTGAATCGGCATCGTCCAAAGGACACCGGTTCATACTGGCGACGTCCGACTACCTCTCTAAGTGGGCAGAAGCAGTGCCACTAAGGGAGGTGAAGACGGAGAATATCCTCCATTTCTTCAAAACTCATGTCATCTATCGGTTCGGCACTCCGCGACGAATTATCTCGGATAATGGGCCAGCTTATAGAAGTCATAAAATCAGCTACTTCGCACAACAACATAAAATAGATTGGAGCTCTTCAGTTTATAATCCTCGGGCTAACAGTCTAGCTGATGCTTTCAACAAGACCTTGACAAAAATTATAAAGAAAACAGTATCCAGAAACAAAAGAGACTAGCACGAAAGGCTGCACGAAGCTCTCTGGGCGTACCGAACAACGTTCATGTTAGTTATATGTATGCCCTAGAGGCCATTACTATACATAGAATGTATATTGTAGTGGATGCTTGGACATATATAGGGAGGACTTTCTTGCTCGACATGATAGTATGCTATCTGGTTGCTCTTTACCTTAACGTGTACACTGATTGTCTCTCTGTTACATGTTGGTAAAGCCCTTAGGATGTGTACTTGACTACCTGGACTATGATGCAGATCATACTAGTGGGGACATGGTAGTCCATAAGTACATCCTTCAAGGTCCCTAGTCGTGGGTGTATCGAGACAGGGCATCGATATACCAGAGTAGACTAGCGTATACCTTCTCGACCCATACAGATGGGCGATGGATGATCCCATATCCATTGGTGTTTGATATCAGAGATGATATACGGGTGCTCAGTGGAGACTGGGTACACTGGACGGACTCGCCGAGAACTCCCAGATGGTATTATACCTTACGTCAGATGGCAGTTCTCTGGTGACATTGGTACAGAGTAGTCTGTTGACCCGAGATCGTCATAGAGTCTTGTGTGGTTCCCACTGTGCTTTGATTTCCACCTTACCACATCCAAGAGGGCGTGCAAAACGGTGGTTTTTGGGTACAGTCCCGAATCACATGGAGGCAATGAGCGATAGGAGGGGATTCGTCTCTCCCAGTATAGGGAGTTGATGTTGCGCTGTGTTCGATTGGCTATAACCGAAAATCCCTGGCCAGGGTTGCTGAGATTTACTGGTAAGTGTTACCAGTAGTTTCTCGAACTGTTATAGACCTCATATCGACACGACTTATCGAGCTATTGGGGTCTGACGTTTACCACCCCTAGGCGAGATATGCGATATATCAGACGACGAGACCGGACTGTACGGTAAGTGTTACTGGTTGGATTCACAGGAGTGTGAGTGGGCTTGCTCGTCGATCTTCTGATCGTTCAATACCCGGGTGGCCGTTACGTTTAGCAGACCGCTTGCGGCTTGTGGGTGTTTGATATGATCATCATCTGCTGCCGGCGTATTGACGAGTCTTTAGAGTCCTACACAGAGGTTTCCTGGCTCAAGCGAAACGAAATAGGAGCGCATATGAGATATGTGCGGGACCGAGAATAATGCGTGTATGCGATACCGTATTCTATTCTCGCGATGAATGTATCGATTGGTTGTATGCGATATAACCTAGTTATCGAATCAAGGATTGATTCGATAAGTCGATACATTGGATATTAGTCGGTTATATGCGATATGACCGGATCGTTAAATCAAGTGTTGATTTAATGATTTAATGCATAAATATATATTTGATATATTACTTTGCATTAACTAGTATCGGTTTACTTAAGATGGATTTTCTCACTCGCATGTGCACATCGTATATGTGATATATTTTTTCTGTGCACTTGAACGTATCATGTTTGATGATGCAAGATTGCTAGGGTATGTGTGAAGAGTTAAACCTTGGTTAAGTAAATGGTTAGGGTTTTCTTTTATTCATTCATTTATCTTTTTATTTGGATTAAAAGAAAAGAGAAAAGAAAAACAAAAGGTTTCTTTCTTTCATGAAGCTTGTTGAAGCTTCATGAAGCTTTGACCAAAGAAACCCTTTTGTCTTCATCTCATTAACCCTAACCATTCATTTAACCTTAGTCAATTCTCTACACATAACCATGGTTAATATTATGATAAGAATGATTTTATTATTCTTTTTATATATACTTATCATAATATTCCTTCTTCTTCTTCTTCATCATCAACATGAAGAAAGCTTGCTCCATCAATGGCAACTTGAGCTAATGAGTGAGAAATCCAATTCTAAAGTGAACCCACCTCCTATTTCTTCATTCTCTACCTCTTGCCAAGTAGTATAGGGTGTTTCCTTCACAAGTTTTCAAGGCTTGGTGAAGTTGGAGCTTGATCTTGTAATGCCTCGATGTAGATCATCTTCGGCATCGAACCGACGACCAAGCCCGCCCATTTCTCCGATGAAGCCGATGCTAGAGTCATGGATTTGATTTGGACAGCGGAGGGACCTCATCACGGAGCTATGGAGGTGGAGAACCGGATCTACAAAGGTTGTATTTCCGTTCACTTAGAGTAAAGTCGTTTACTTGTTTTTGTTTCGCCTAAAATTCTAGTTAACGATCCGTATTAGGGTTTCTCGGCACTTGTAAATTTTGAAATTGGCATGGTTGATGCCTTGTGAGACCTCATTAGTGTGCCTAGGAACCCTACAGTTCAAAACAGCTGCGAATACAACAACATAGCGTTGGTATTCGGCACGGAAGCAGTGCTTCCCCTGGAAATAGAACTCCTCTCTCTGCGAGCAGACGTCCGATACGAGATGATAGATAAAGAAAATGATCATTTTCGGCTTGAGGAGCTTGATGCCCTCGACGAAACTCGCCTTATAGCACAACAAAATCTGGAAGCTTGCAAGGCAAGGATGACACGGTCATACGAAAAATTGAGCAGGCCGAGAACATTCCGCTAAGGAGAACTCGTGCTGGTCGTAAAAAGACCAATGATCCCCAATCATGCAAAACGGGGGAAATTCGAGCCGAACTATGAAGGCCCGTATATCATAGACAAAGTCTACCAAGGTGAAGACTACCCGCTCATGGATATGCATGGCGAAACACCCTTCCAGCCAATAAACGGCCGATTCCTCAAAAAATACTACGCTTGACGAGTCATGATTTAGGTCAATGATAGATGGCGACGCTCATATCCGCTCGCTACCTTTCTGAGTCAGAACTCTATGAATAGTATATAAAAAATCTCCGTCGCTCCAAAAACGGCAACAAAGAACCGAGAAGTCCTTAAACTAATTATCTGGCTCAAACATGGCGATAAAGGACCGAGAAGTTCTTAAACTAACTATTCGCCTCAAACATAGCGATAATGGACCGAGAAGTCCTTAAACTAACAATCCGACTAAAAAACGACGACAATGGACCGAAAAGTCTCTAAACTAAAATTTCGCCTCAAATATAGCGATAATGGACCGGAACGTCCCTAAACTAGCGCATTACCCCAAATACGGCGATACATTCCGCTGAGATCTATATTGCAATCAAAGTCTTAGAAGCAAAGATTGCAACTCAAGTCCCACTGGCTGCACAGTTATCCCAGCATTGAAGCCACCCCTAAGTCCCACTGACAAATTGATTGGCACCTGCGGTGAAACTACTCTCGGGTATTCCATCGTTACTAAAAAACGGTATGTCCACAAGCAAAATGGGCACAGATGAAAACCCGAAAGGGTGCCGTGAGTAAAAACCGCAAGACTATCGGCGAGCTTGTGAAAACCCGGAAGGGCGCAATCTCATTAAAAAAACTTACGAGATCCTCACGACTCGTAAAGAGAATCCCCCCTATGAGACCCACATGGCTCATAGGATTCGAAAGCCTTAAGCTACAGGGATCTGAACCTATTCTTAAGCCGTCATATCCCCCAAGTTGTCCTATAGGCGGTCCAATACTTACCCTTATATACAATCCACGGGCACGAATAAATATTCCCTTACCAAGTTCTACCAATGGCGAGAAATGTCCCCATATGGTGAACGACACTTGTAAGTCCTCTCGATTTATAAGGAGAAAACACTCTTAGAAGATCCTTACGACTTACAAGAGAAAATGTCATTTAGGAATCCCCACAATTCCTAAGGGGAAAATACACTTACGTGATCTTCTGACTCGTAGGGAGAAATACATTCGTGAGACCCTTACGGCTCATAAAGTCAAAAGCCTTAGACGGTAGGATCCTAACCCTGTTTGCTAAGCCACCTTTGTCCAAATTCACAAAGGCAGATGATGATTCGTTCCTTGCAATTGTTCCCACTAAAAATCACAAGTGCCATGTGCGATACGTGCAACGCACGTGCGCCCGCCACGTGTGCACCACGTGCGAGGATTCAATTCTCAAAGAAGCTTAGTTCTCGAAGTTAGGGCCATAGCTGCCCCCCATAATGCGCATATGCGCAAGCGCCATGTGCGCTACGTGCAACGCATGTGTACCCGTCACATGCGCACCACGTACAACGCACGTGCGCACCACGTAAGAGAATTCAATTCTCAAAGGAGCTTAGTTCTCCATAGGAGCTTAGTTCTCCAAGTTAGGGCCATAACTGCCCCCCATAATGCGTATATGTGCAAGCGTCGTGTGCGCTACATGCAACGCATGTGCGCCTGCCACGTGCGCACCACATGCGAGGATTCAATCCTCAAAGGAGCTTAGTTCTCCAAGTTAGGGCCATAGCTGCCCCTCCATAAAGCGCAAGCGCCATGTGCGCTACGTGCAACGCACGTGCACCCCCACATGCGCGCCACATGCGCACCACGTGCAACACACGTGCACACCACATGTGAGAATTCAATTCTCAAAGGAGCTTAGTTCTCCAAGTTAGGGCTATAGCTACCCCCCCATAAAGCGCATATGCGCAAGCGCCATGTGCATTACGTGCAAAAATGTGCGCCTAACACGTGCGACGCATGTGCGTGAACGCAAAGAAGCCTTTTTCAGCCACGAGAAGCTTAATCTCCAACCTGTTCTTCCCGCTGATGAGTGGGACATGGTTCAAAGGGTACATTTCTCCACACCTTCGATATACGGCGTTGTAATCTCTCAGTGTCGTCGGAGAGGTGGTGGGTCCCAATGATCCTTCCAAAAAAAGAAAGAGAAATAGAAGAACCCCCCTATAAACTTCAAGTACTCAGAAAAGAAAAAGAGAAGAGCAAGCACTAAGAAGAAGAATCTTCTTCAAGGTAAATAAAAAGAAGAGAGATCATAACATCTTCTCCATATTCGAGAGTTTAACTCTCATACCAGAAGAACTTAGTTCTTTTCCCAGATCATAGATATATAAGACAAAGTCTTTAATAAAAGAAGGGAGATCATAGATCTCCTCCACATCTAAGAGTTTCTCTCATATTGGAAGAACTTAGTTCTTCTTCCAGATCTTAGATCTATAAGACGAAGTCTTTCACAAGGGAGAATCAAATTTCTCAGAGAATTGAATTGGGCAAAACAAAAAACTTAGTGCTTTGCACTCAAATCTGGCGCTCAGTGCCAAGCGCTCCATGTGCTCCTCACGTGGGCGCTATTTAATAAAAAGTGCTTAGCACTCAAATCTGGCACTCAGCGCCGAGCGCTCCACATGCTCCTCACGTGGGCGCTGCTCAAAATAAAAAGAGCGCTCAACACTCAAATGCTGGTGCTCAGCGCCAAGCGCTCCACGTGTCCCTTACGTGGGCGCTGCTCAAAATAAAAAGAGCGCTTAGCGCTCAAATACTGGCGCTCAGCGCTAAGCGTCCCACATGCCCCTCACGTGGATGCTACTTAACACAGAGCGCTCTGCGCTCCTCAAGAAGAGCCTAGCGCCATGAAAAGTGTTCAACACTGTAACACCCGAGCCCAGTAATACTATTTCTATTGCTAGTTGAGTGTTTTATATTGCTCATTCCAATTATCCTGATGGTTTGGTGCTTTTTGCAAAATTTTAACCGGTTAAGTCATTTTGGCACATAACAAATTTTAACACCTAAAATGAAATTAAAAGTATCCATGTTGGCCTACTCGTCGCCACTAGTCGCGTGGTAGCGTCCGCGTGTCGAGATTTCTTTCCGTTCGGTTAAACGGGCAAGTTTGGACGCCTACGCACGCGTACAAGTGTCCGACTTGGGGGCATGCATTTTAATCATTAAACACCTCTTTTCAAAATTTGGAACCCGCTTAAAATCCTATAATTTGAATTTGGAGCATTTGGGCGCAACCCGGGCGCGATTTGGAAATGTTTCATTTAGCGCCGAAATTGCCCATTTAATTAATTAATATAAACTATATAATATATTCTCAAACCATAAATTATACACGAATCTTACTGTTTTCTATAATCCCTTAAATTTTGTTAATCCTCAAAAGAAAATCTTGCGCAGCCAATCACGAGGGGTTTAATCCCTCGTGGGCCCGCTTCTCTCTCTCTCCGCCTCTCTCTATCTCTCTCCAATCCTAACCTCTCTCTCTCTCCGCCTCTCTCTATCTCTCTCCAATCCTAACCTCTCTCTCTCTCTCTTCCTATATATAAAACCCCCACTGGTCCTTCTTCCTCACGAGGAAAACTTTCGCGAGAACCCCGAGCCCTAACCCTAGCCTCCTCGTGACCTCGCCGCCGGTCCCACCGCGACCTCGCCGTCGCCGTCAACACCTCCTCAGCCTAGCCGCACCCTCCTACCTCCTTCCTCCGTCTCTTCCCGAGCCTGCGACCCAACCCCGACGACATCACCCGGCCGCAGATCTCGCCGTCGACGCCGCCTCCCTTCACCGACGACGCATGCGACTCCCTCTCTTCCTCCTCGTCCCGACCTCGTCGTCGCCTTCCTCCTCCCCTCGCCGGACCACCACCAGACCCGAGCCCGACCCTACCACCAATCCCCGGGTCGCCGGGAAACACGCCGTCGATCATCGCCGTCATTGCCAGAGCCACCGCCGACACCTCCTCTCTCTCCTGCCACCCAGACCAGACCACTACATCCCTCGTCGCGGCTGCAACAGAACCAGAAACCTTTCAGCCAAGGCTGCCGCCCTCGCCGCATCTCCTGTTCACCGCCGGCGCGCCCATCGCCGTCGGGCCCGTCGTGGTTGCCCCTGGTTCTTCTCTGTAAGCATCCATTTACTTTCCATTGGTGCAAAACCCCCTCGCTAGTCGTTTGCCCACATGTATCGTGTTTGCTAACTTCGTTGTTTTGACTGTTGCCGGATTCCGGCCGTGCCGTCGTTTGGACCCGACGCTCCAGCGAAGTACCCTGGTCCGTGTGGTCCCGCTGTTCGCTGTTGGGACTCGATCCGTGGCCCGTGCATCCGTCTCGTGTTTTCCGCCGACTTTGCATCCGTGCTTTCCGGTTTGCGAAACCGTCGAGGCAAGATTTATTGCTACATGCTACGTTAAACTAATTAAATGCTTGACTCACAAACTTGCTATATTAACTAGTATTGCTACTTATCTCATTGGACGAAATATGATGTACATTATAATACTGCCACCTAAATCGTATTTTGCCACCGTAACCTTAATAACAACTACCTGCTAATCATTTTACTATTTAGAGGATAATAGTCGCACACTTATATCTTTATTGCCTGCTGTTATTAATATTGCGCTACACTGTGATTATTGCACACCAAGGGTGCTTGAACCTGTTATTAAGAGAATACAAAGCATCACTGTGTTTACATAGAATAATATTGTTATTTACTGTTCCTGCTGTTGTTCCTTATTCGTTTCTATACCTGTTATCAGCATACATTTGATTGCATTACATATTGACCGATCTTGATACACCTGACACATGTACTGATACACCGGACATGACACCCTGTACATATCAACTCAACCTGTTGAAAACGTGACCTGACCTGTTACCTGATCTCATGCCTAATGCCGACAAACCTGACCATTCCTGCTGTCTATCCAGACAGACCTACTTTTACCTGATTTTGTGTTGGCATTAGTCCTTGACTACTGAATACCTGACCTGACATACATAACTTGGGGGCATGGGGAAATCAAAGGTGAAACCGACTTGTAACTCAACAGTTCGATACTTGTTCTGATCAGTCTTACGGGCTTGGCCAGTCCGGGAGTGATGATGCTGACATCACTCGTCCATCCTACTACCTACTTTACTGCCTAGCGGCACGTCTCGGATTCAGCCCCGAGGACCTTGACCGTGGTCCCGGGCACGCACGGGATACTATTGAGTTACATCGACGATTCATCAATTGATTTCAAAGACTTTAGAGTAGAAACCTGATAGGACAGTTTAGTTACCACTGCATATTACCCTGCACTGTTATTTCATAGTACTGCTTTGTTCATGTTCATCCCTGCATTGCTTATTACCATGTTCATATTATATTATTGGTTGACATGACGCGCTGACGTCTGGGTTTTGCATGGCCCAGATTCTTTACCACTGTTGCCGACCGAGCAGGAGTACTTCAGCCAGCAGGCTGATTTGAGAGTTCTGCAGTGGTTAGTTCATTTATTGCATTTTATTTCCAGGTGTGATCCCGCATTATGGGACGTACCTTTCTATTATTATATTGGATCACTTGCTTCCGCACTTATTGTTCATTGACTCTTGTTATTATGGATTTGGACATGTGTTAGATTAGTTTATTTATCTTGTTCTTGATATCCCTACAGCCGTAATGTGACTGTGGGTGGATACTTCCTACCCACAGGTAGCATGGTTGGCTATGTCACGTGCCCAATCTTGCGTACTCTGGGAAGCGGGGCGTGACAAACACTCAATAAAAAACAAAAAGAGAGAGAGAGAGCTCTGTACATAGAGCTCAGCGCCATAAAGAGTGTTCAACACTCAACAAAAAAACAAAAAGAGGGGTGTCAGAACCCAAATCAATACTCAGTATTGTTGAACAAAAAGGGACCGAGCCCAAACAAATGCTCAGCATTTTAATCAAAACTGAGTGGACTGAGCCTAAGTTGCTCACAAGTCCCTAATTCAGATCAACCAAGCACATGCGCTCACAATCTCTTTGGTTGGTCTTAGTCCCAAACTTGACTACAGATCTCCCAACAAACATTGGTTCAAGGATATATCTCTTCACACCTTTGATACATATCGTTGTAATTCTTCAACGTCTTCAGAGAGGTGGAGGGTGCCAATAACTAATAACTCTTGGCACATCCCCAAACTGTCAAACCAAAACTCTATGGACTATGATGTCCTTAAACTCCATGGACTACAATGTCCTTAAACCCAATGGGCCGCAACGTCCTTAAACTAAAACGATAGAGCCCAAATGCTCTTTCGTTGGATCTAAATGATCCTCAAATCATGTTGAGTAGATCTTAGTTTAAGATTAGACTAACATATCCTCAACAAACGTTTGAGTTGATCTTAATCTAAAACAAGATTAATGATCCTTAAACCAACCCAAACCCAAATCTAAGAAAATACGGATTTGGACTAATCCACGCCCTACGGGAGACAACATAAATTAGTCTCCGTATACAATCCACGGGCAACCTAAAACAAAACAAATACACACGATACGAAGTAACCTTCTGGAGCAGGAGAAAGTGGTTATCGCTACGCGGTAACGTAATTAACTGCAGAGGCTTGCGTCTACAGGGAAGAGTGTCCCTATAATCAAAAACCCTCCCACAACGAGGGGGAATCTGACGAAGTCTGCTATAACGGCCGCATCCGTCCAAACCTCCGACACACGGTGTTATAAATCAACTTGGTATCTTCAGAAAGGTGGATGGATAAATCCAAATAGCATCTGCCTCCAAAAATTCAGGCCAGACGTCCCAACGTCCCGGTCGCGTCTTTCGGCGGCGAACAACAATATCTCAATTATAGCGATGTTGATGCTTAAACAGGTGTCAAACTCCAAGTCCTCTCACGGCAAATGGTGATTCGCACATGGCAATATTCCAGTTGCAGCGATACTGATGCCAAGATTGGGATCAGATCTCAAGTTCCTAACTCGTAATAAAACTCAGCGAGTCGCAAAAAATGCGTATGAAAAAGCCAAAATGTTTGGGCAACTCGCAATAAAAAGCAGCGAGTAAAAAAAAATAAAATAAAAAAATACATAGCCAAAATGTTTGGGCAACTCGCAATAAAAAATAGCGAGTAAAAATAAAAAAATACATATCCGAAATGATTGGGTATCGTGAAAAATAGCCGAAATGATTGGGCAATCGCGACTTTCGCGATATGAAAAACTGAAAAGATAGAGCATCGCGGAAAAGTAAAATATATATATATATAATGAAATTTCCTTTGCCCTGCAGGTAGGTCCACAACGACTCCTGTATACAATCCATGGGCACAAATGAAAAAAAAGAGAACCATATTTCCCACCAAGCTCCGTCAAAGGGAGAGCCAGATCTCGACGGCAATATCTACAGCCTAGAGATCAGCTCGACGTTCTTCTCATTCCAAAAGGGTGCAAACGTGACGTCAACAAAGCTCTAAGGAGCCAAATCAAAACGGAGTAATGGCAAAATCCCAGCTCCACCCCGACGTTCTTCTCATTCCAGCAGGATGCAGGCGCAATGTCAACAAAAAACCCAAGAGTCAAAGCAAAAAAATGGAGCCATGGCAAAATCCTAGCTCCAAATCTTAACGGTACACATACAACCTATAGACTATCCCGGCGTTCCCCTCATTTCAGCAGGATGCGGACGCAACTATCAAATAAAATTCGAGCAATGGTATATTTCTAGCTCCGGACTTCAATTGCAATATATACAGCATAGGAGTCCTACAGATATCTACCCTATTTCAGCAAAGAATCGGCACGACATCGTCAAAACAAAAAACGAAGTGACAACAAATTCCTAGCTTCGAGTCTTTACGGCAACTCATATAAAGCCCAGAAAGCCATTGGAGATCATCCCACCCCAGAAGGATGCGGTTATGAATCATCGGGGCTCCAAATTGAGCCTAATCTCAAGTAAAAAGCGTCATGGAAAATTCCTAAGGCTTGCTCTTCCGAAGGTAATATGACCTAAGGAGATTACTTGAAAACGTCTTGTCCAGCCCCCGAAGGGATCAGTGACACGACAATCGCGGGGCTACTCAAAAAGTGGCTTAAAGACTGCATATCGAGAACTACATCAGCCAACGCGACGGTACCACGGACTAAAACCCTAGTACCACAAACCTAACAGACCTCTGTCGTAAAAAGAACGGGGGTTATCTACTTACAACGTTAGGACAAGTTTGCCTGTAAAGCCAAGGGAGGTAAACTAAAGATACTCCAAAATGAGTGAATAAACTACAAACTCCAAAATGAGTACATAAACTAGAGACTCCGAAACGAGTGAATAAACTATAAACTCCGAAATGAGTACATAAACTAGAGACTCTGAAACGAGTGAATAAACCATAAACTCCGAGACGAGTACATAAACTACAAATTTCAAAATGAGTACATAAACTACAGACTCCGAAACAAGTACATAAATTACTCCGTGTCGAGAAACAGAAAAGCGCAATTCATAGGCTTCGGGGCTCAAAACTACATTTCTTAAGGATCAAGATCTGAGTTAACAATATATAATGACGCTTGTGCCCGCTCACTATCTTCTCATATCAAAATTCTAAAAAAAATCGTATATGACGTGCCCGCCAGAGACCAGCCATATGCTATGCATTACTGCACTTACGGGTATACTGAGCAAGGTGGTAAGGGGAAGCATTTGTTCGCATCAGTCCAGTGTTCACCTATATCTAGATGCATGCATCAGAAACTTCCAAGGTTAAAATACAAAGTATATGTGTGGAGGCAAGATGCCCATATGAAAATGTGCTGGGGGTAAAACGTTCAGCGGTCAATAATTTTTTTATATTTTATTCCACAGAAAAAAAGATCACTAAATATGGGATCAGTGATACAGGGATTAACAAAACAATAAACAAGATTCTCTAACTCCCTCTCTTCCTTCTCCAACATGTCGAAGCGGCGATCTTCACGAGGAGTTGCTCCCCATCGGTCAGCTCCATACCCATCAGCGAAGGTAGACATGACGGCCCGCCGAGCCCGCATCTGACTTAACAACTGAACAGAACGGTCCTTCAGGGGCTGGGTAATCAAATGTACCTCATAAAAACACTTGATCTTGTCCTCCGCTGCGTCAAGCATCGCCGGAGTCGTCTCCGCTGGATGAGGAGGATGCCAGCAAGCACAGACAGGAAGATCATCCGGAGCTAAATAGAGCCGATAGGAAGAGGAGAGCCTCTACAAGCCAGAAACTCGTACATCACCGTGTCATATTGGTTATCTGTGAGAACGGGATCCACTAAACACGCAGCAAAACAAGGAACAATTCCCTCGATAGGTACCTCCCACGGTTGCCGATGAGCATGCGGACGATTGCAAGCCTTAACTCTTGGTTTGTTAAAAATGGTTCTCTCCTTGTGAAGAAAGAGGAAAACATAGTTTCAGATTATAAAGAGGAGATTCAACTCTAGGCACAGAAAATGTTGTGCATAGTGGAGCTATTTTCAAGTCCTGACAAAAAGGGCATGGGAGGAAAAAAGGTTGACTCATGGGAATCAGAGCAAGAGGGAGAAACGATTCCCTCAGCAGCACCTCATGTGCATGACACATGAGCGCGGGCGCCGATTCTTTACAAGATTAGAACCTGTAGCGGCGCCTCACGTGCATAACATGTGAGCGTCGGTGCTAGTTCAGGATTAAATCCTGTAACAGCGTCTCATGCGTATAACATGTGAGCGCCGACACTAGTTTATATATATATATATATATATAACAACACTTCATGTGTGGCACATATGAGTATTAGCATAAAGAAAAGGGGGAGCTTTGTCATTCATACTTCAAAGAAATTTATACATTGGTGATAAGGGTGATAAAAAAAGAAAGAAACATTATCAAAATGTTTACAATGGCAGAACACTAAACTCCGGGCACGAATTCTCAAACTCCAAAGCAAGTTTGAGCAGTGCGCCTTTAGCTTCATCGACAATCTTTTTGTGTATCTTCTCTCGGATGCAAGCGTCAAAATTACCACTGATGTCCTCCATCCTTTGATATACTGATACTATTGCTTTCCGCTGAAAGACGCGGTGCAAGATGGTGATGAGATTATCTCTCCATTTCTTTGAGATCAACCCCATCAGGTACACTGAGTGTACCTTATTCTCAGCATCATCAAGCGCTTAAAGCGGCATAACCTCAACGCACCCGGGTATAGCTTCCCAGATCGACCCAACGACGATCTTTAAAAGGGCAGAACGGCGGGGGAGCAATCGACCGTTGTAATCGTCGAAGCGACGCATCACATCAGCGCATTGGGCGTCAGTAAACTCCTGGCCTTGGTACCGGCCTTGGATGCGAATCTCCTCGTAAGAAATAATCTCTTCAAAATCGTACAGATGACCAGCCATGGTACCTAAAAAAAAGGGATTAAAACCCTAAATAATAATAATAAAGCATACAAGAACGAAAAAAGGGGAATAAAATTCTGAAAGTTCTTAAGATCCAAATCAGAGTCAAGCTCTGCAAAAAAAAATAGAATTAGATTCCCCTAAACAGTGGGATCAAATCCCAGAACAATCCCCATGCGATAAGAATTCATGGGTTAATTGATGGAATCGAATTCCAAAATAAGTGTCAAGATTGACAATAGGGTAAAACCCGAAGAAGAGAATCAACGATTCTCAAGGATGACCATTGGCTCAAATTTTTTTTGAATTCTCTTAGAGATCATTTCAAGAAAAAGTGCAAAACTTTGTCAATGGGTTAAAAATCCAAAACAAAAAAAGAGTCTCTTTTAGAAGTTAAAAAATTAGTCATAGTCCTTACCAAGTTTCTTAAACAGAGTTAAACTCTAAAAGTTTCTTTGGGTAGAGATCTAAACTCTAAGAAGACAATTAAATTCTCAAGGAAGATGACGAAACGATAGTCACCTCAAGGGCCAAAAGCCCTATTTATAAGATGTAAAGGGACGGTTCAACTCCCTAAAAGATCCAACGGTGGAAAAAGGTGACACCGTTTCATCCACGTGTAAGCCACGTGAGAGTAACGGTGGGGGGAATTTGTTTCCCCAATATTTAAACATATTAAAAGAGCAAAACTCTTTTGAAATTTAATGGGGCAGCGCCCCACGTGCTTCTCACGAGGGCGTCAGTGCCAATGTGCAAAGCATAAAAAAGCTTCTGGGTAAGAATTAGATTCTTATACAACGCCGCACGTGCTACTCATGCCGGCACCAATATGCAAAGCACAGAAGCACTTTCTGAGTAAGAATTAAATTCTTATATGGCGCCGCACGTGCTCATCACGAGGGCGCCAATGTGCAAAGCACATGAATACCCGTCATAAGATCTAAATTGTTAAGTGGCACCCACGTGCGCAACACGTGAGCGCCGACGCCCAAGTAGAATTAAATTCTACGTTTCCCTAACAAAAAGTTGGGATACTCTCTGTTAAACAGAGACGTTGGATCAAAAATCCAACGGAGATGATAAATCGTCAAAATATAGAATCAAATTCTATTAGGAGAAAATATCTCCTAAATATTTCTAAATAAGAAAGATACTCTCGGTTGGATCAATAATCCAATAATAGAATATTTTGGGAATATATTCCCTCAATCTTTCTAAATAAAAAAAAAAATTGCTCTCTGTAAAACAGAAAACTCTTGGATTAAAAATCCTATGGTGATTAAAAATCATCACTTGACAGAATGAATTCTGTATATGGGAAAATATTTCCCCAATCTTATTAAGATCAAGAACAACCTATTCTGCAAAAACAGAAGTCTTTGGATCAAAGATCCAACGGTGGGTAAAATTCCCCAAATCAATTTTGAGACCAATTAAATCAATTGGAATCTCTTAATGATATATTTTCTCAAAACTAATTAACAATCTGCCTGCACTATATAAAAGACCCGAGACTTCAAGTCTCATACATACAGAGGCACATAGAGACAGAGAGTGACATACAGAGAGAGAGAAAGAGAGAGATAGAAAAAAAAATACCTATAAGCTTCTGCAAAAATACAGTGAGTACTCAAAAAAAACAGAGAATTCAATTCTCAAAGAAGAAGATCTTCCTTATCAAAACCCTAGATAAAGAAAAGAAATCAAAGTATCTCATTTGCCTATCATATCACATCTAAGGGTTTATCCCTTTTAAAAAAGAACTTAGTTCTTTCTCTGGATTTGAGATCCACAAAACAAGTCTTACATAAGTTGCGAATTTAATTCTCATCGGAAAGATCTTGTTCTTGGGAATCAAACATTTAAGAAAGAACAAATTTAAAAGAAAGAAGATGGAGTCCATAATACTCCATAAACTCAATTCCTTCAAATCAAGAACTTAGTTCTTTTAAAACTCAACCCGAAATCCTCAAAAATAGTGATTTTGGTGAGCGTTAATGGTCAAAATACCATTGACAAAGGTTTAAACCTCTCTAAAAATATCGACAGAGATTAAATCTCCCTAAAAAAAATAAGAATACTAGTGCCTCACGTGCTTTCCACGTGAGCGCCCCTTTTAACAGCGCCTAGCGCCTCACGTAGAAAACACATGGGCGTCCAAAACAGAAGGCCAGCGCCTCACGTGAAACATACGTGGGCGATGAATAAAATTCTCAGCACTCCATATACAGCCGAAGACAGCTAAATACTTAGCACTGATTGGGCGGCGCCCAGCGCCGCACGTGCTCCTCACGTAGGCACCATATAAAAAGTGCTTAGCACTTCATATGTAGCCAAAATGGCTGAGTGCTTAGCACTAATTGGGCAGCACCCAGCGCCGCACGTGGACGCCATAAGAAATGCTTAGCACTTCACATTTAGTCAAAATAACTAAAGTTGGGCAGCGCCCATGACTGAATGATTCACATGACATATATGTGAGCATCAGAGCTCAAATAAGTGCTTAGCACTTTCACATAAAAAGAAAGAGCTGAACAAAAAGAGCCCAAATATGTGCTTATCACTTTTGGATAAAAAAAGACTAAGCAGACTAAGCCCAAATTGGCTGAGTCTCTGAAGTTTTTTTGCAGCTGAGCCCAAATGCTCTTTTGCTGGATCTCAAGTAAAAATGATCCCAAAATGTTTTAAGTTGATCTTAGTCTCAAACAAGACTAACGAATCCTTAGCGAAAACAAAGTGAGCTCAAATGCTCACTTATAGATTTAAGTTGATCTTAATCTCAAACCAGATTAACGGTCCTTAAATAAACAAAAAACCCAAATCTAAAATATACGGATTTGGACTGACGCGTCCTATGGGCAACGACATAAAATAGTCTCCGTATACAATCCATGGGCAACCAAAACAAACAAAACGCACACGACATGAAGTGAACTGCTGGAAAAGGAAAAAGTGGTTATCGCAATGCGGTAACGTAATTAACTGCAGGGGCTTGCGCCTGCAGAGAAGAGCGTCCCCACAATCAAAAACCCCTTATAAAATGAGAGGGGATTTGATATAGTCTGCTATAACGGTCACATCTGTCCAATCCTCCAATATACGGTGCCATACATCAACTTGGTATCTTCAGAGAGGTGGATGGAGAAGTCCAAATAGTATATGTCCCCAAATTCAGGCAACACGATCAATCCCAGTTCGTCTCTGTTTTCGGCGGTGAACAGGAACACTTCCAAGTACAAGGCAATCTCATTACCCTGTACCTGATCTGCCCGTTCACCCTCCCTGGCCAGACGAAGCGAGTAGCCAGAGGGAATATGGAAGTGATCCCGGATATTGGAAATCTCGTCTGACCTGTTCAGCATCGAGGCAGCGTTACGAGTATTCTCGATACGCACCTTAGGGGCCCTTTTAGCCCCCCGATGACGACGAACAAAGGAATCGCCACCCCTTGGGGGTGAACCCAACGCAGAGGAAGAAGAACTTCCTCGGCTATCAGAAGCCGAGAAAGATGAAGATGGACCACTAGACTCTGTTTCAGAGGTTGAATCCTCATCGCCTGACTCTACCCTAACTACATCTACTAAATAATCAGAGGAAGACATCTGACATGATTCAAGGAAAGAGGAGCTGAAGAAGGATTTGGACAGGGGATCCGACCTAAAAGCGGAAGCGACGAGTAATCCACAGACGACAGAAGGTAAGCAAAGCAAAGGTGTTTCCTAGAGATAGGCCTCCCCTATTTATACACTCAGCAAAGGCTATTTGGCAGCCTAGATCCGTTCCTGCCAAAATGAAGTGTCGCGGCCAACGATCCGGATGGCGCCACTTGGTGGCCAACCATTGGGCGCCTCACGCGGATCCAATCGGCGGAAGCGATTTCTCACAATCCGCCATCCGATTATGGCCACGTGGTACGAAATCAACTGCCCGAACAGAAGCAACGTTTCCATTATGGAGCCGCCCTCTCAGTGATCCGCTAATGTCATCAGAGATACACGCAAAAATTAAGGTGCACGGTAAACGCCACGTGGACTCGGAGATCGAAAAGACACAACCGCCGAATGCCATGTCGTTCCCGGATAATCCACCATGAAGAATTCTCGGCACCAAGCTGAACAGAGAAAACCGAGCAGACCACTCTCGACCCGACCTATAAATAGGTCAAAATGAGAGTGGGGGGCTAATGATGATACTCATAAGTGGGAATTCCTCAGATCACGACACGTAGCAGATGACGTGTCATCCACGTAAGCCTACTAGATTTCTAGAGGATATGGAACTGGAATAAGTATGATGCATTGGGGACGTTTCTCGGTGCCTCGCCTCTGAGGTTGCACCCGACCTTTTGGAGACCTCCCTGAAGTACGTTTCCTTTTCGGCTAACCGCCGGCCAATAGCTCGTCTCCAAGCTATCTTATATCTGAGATTTCTCAGCTCACTTGCTCGTCTCCGAACTGTCCTATAGTTGAGATTCTTCAACATCCCTATTTGGCCGGGAGCATGGAGCACGAGCATCCCCGTAACGGCTTCGTATATCTCACTGCGAGAGATCTCCGCCGCTCCACATCCCGCATCCCCAGCTAGCATATCTCGCCAATAACGGGCGTATCTTGTCAATAACGGGCGTATCCCGCCATCAACGCGAACGTGACGCAAGGGCGAAACGGACGGCGAGAATCTCGCATCGGCTCGCTTCAATACGACCCCAATATAAATCCCTCCTCCAGAAGATTTAGGTAACTCAAACTCAATTCATTACGCCGCTGCTCTGCCCAATCATTTCTCGGTACTTACTTGATCATCGGAGGGTCTTACGGTGGTTTCCCACCCCGGGACTTCCTTTGCAGGTAATCCGGCGTCAACAACAACCCATTGAGATTCACACGCTCAATCCTCCATAACAAATCTCAATCACTCGGCCCTGCGGGCTACCAGATCGACGGAGGACAACTTTTGAGAAAGATTCCGACCTCCATCATCTCACCTTGTCTGCCTCTGATGCTCACAATCACATGCCAGCAGCAAAGAGTGAAAGTTGAATACAGTTTTATCTCTTTATTCATCGAAAAAAATGAAGAAAGAATCCAAGTAGTGAAAGGCTAAGGAATATACAGCCCATATAAAAGCTGCTAGCATTTTATTTTTCGGGAGCACTACTGAACACAACCTTTAAAATTTCAAGCTTTGATGATGCTGGATATCATCATTTCCCGGATCGTGACACGTGGCAGATGACGTGTCCCGAAGCTAGCAAGAAAAGACCAGGAACGGTACGTCGGTAGAATACCCCGGGTCTGCGGCCCATGGGCATGGCCGACCTTCTGCTACCGACCAGACCACACCTGTGCCCGCCTTACAAATAACCGCTGGCTCCCCTCCGAGCCTCCTGCACGACTGGCCTCCTCGGCCTTTTTAGCTCGTCTCCGGGCTTTAGCAGAACTAGGATACCTCGGCCTCCCGCTCGTCCCCGAGCTTCCCGCCGAGCTCATCCTCCACGGTCTCATCCTGACCGACCCGTGGCATTGATCACATGCTCCCACACCACGACTCCGCGAATCTCGCCATACGCGAGATATCCGCCGCCCACGATCCCATGTTCCATGCCATCACGATCCCTCCATTAACGAGCATGTCTCTCCATTAATGCGGGATCCCGCATATCACGCAAGCGTGACGTCGGAAGCGTAACGGCCGGCGTGATTCTCGCGCCTGCCTGCCCATCGCTGCTACTATATAAATCCCTCTCTCAGACGATCAAGGTAAGTCATTTTCTCCTCACTGGGCCGTTACTCTGTCAAAATATCTGGTCTAACTTGATCGTTAGAGGATCCTCGGTGGCACAACCACCCCGGGACTTTCTTGCAGGTAGCTCGGCCACAACAACCTCAAACCCATTGAGATCCACACGCTTCAGGATGCAACCTCCAACTCAATCCCAGCCGTCCATCGTTGCTCGCAGCAGATCTACGGAAGGTAACATCTGAAGGAGATCTAGACCTCCATTAGTTGGCGCCGTCTATGGGAACTCTTGATTCCACTCAACAAAGTTCATCTTCCGATCTCAACTCAATGGCGAGCGATCACCGCGACGATCTAAGCACTAGCGCCGCCTCCCTCACAACGGAGGCGCGAATGAATCTCCTCCCCCGAATGCCATCAATGCCCCAGCCGCCCGGATAGATCGACTCGCGTCCGTCGTGGATGCGCCGGTCCGTGTCCAAATGGCAGGGCATGCTCCCCAGGTCACCGCTCCCCCACCTCGGGACCAGGACCCATACAGGGGGAAAGAATACTCTACTCATGTCGGCACGGCTGACCACCGCCTCGCCGCCTCCCATAGCCGCAGATCTCCCGGGCCAACATATTCTATGACCTGCTGGGCGTCCCATAGTTCAACACCGAGGTCTATCGCCAGAGCGCCTCGTCCCAAGCCCCTTCGCGTCCCTGTCCCTCCCGAGGAGATGTCTGTCAGCTCGCCTGCGCCCCGGCATGACCGACACCCCCTCCCTCGACAGGGTCGCGCGGACGAGACTCATCACGGCGGCTCGAAGACTACCTCGCTAGGGGACCTATGGAACCTCATCAAGAGGAACCGGGGCCGAGGCCAGACACAGGTCTCCAACAGCAGAGGCCAAAGATCAGAATGTGCCGAATCGTCAGATACCACGGCCGACTTGACGCCCTCGAGAAGAAGGTCGAAGGTATGCACCGGGAGGGTCATAATCCAAGCGACGGGGCTAAGTACGCCGCCGACTCGCTCACAAAACCCTTCACCGAGGAGCTGCCCCCCGTCCATGTCTCCTCCCGGAACAAGCCTCAAAAGTCTCTCTCTTCGATGGTAAGTCTGACCCGAAGGACCATTTAGACGCATTTACCACGGGAATGAGCTTCCAAGACAACTCTGACGCCGCCCAATGCCGAGCTTTCCCGGCCACTCTCATCCGCTCCGGGCGAGACTGGTTCCGAGGACTCGTGCCATGCTCGATCTCAACCTTCGGCGAGCTGGCCACCCAATTCCTCGGCCATTTCGTCGGGAACAGACGGCAGAAACGGACCGTTGACCATCTCTTCATAATCAAGAGCGAGGACAAAGAAACGTTCAAGGGGTACGTCACCCGCTTCTACAATACCCTTCTCGAGGTCCCAGAGCATCGGGACGAGACGGTCATTACAGCACTTAGGTCTGGTCTTAGGCACAAGGAGTGGTTACGCTCCTTTGCATTAGCGCAACCTAAGACCATGGCTGAGGTAAAGGCTTGGACTGAGCGTGAGATCCAGATCGAGTCCGATGTGAACGCAAATCTCCCCGGGGCAGAACAAACTGACCAAAAGAAAAGGGCGAGGGAAGAGAGAAAGAGACTTGAGCGACCAAAGCTCTACTCCCCGAAGTTTTAGGAGTACACCCCGCTCAACGTCTTCCAGACGGTACTGCTTGAGGAGGCTAAGGGCGAGGGGTTCTTCAAACTCCCCCAGATCTCGCGCATGGTGGCAAAGCGCACCAGGGGCCTCTACTGCGGCTTCCACAGGTCGCAAGGCCACTCTACAGAAAGACGTAAGCAGCTCCGAGACTACATCGAGAAGCTCATCCGTTCGGGACACCTGGCAGCGTACTTATGGGACAAGAGGCAAGTCGACCGCGAACAGGAGCAGCGTCCCCCTCCCGGCGAGTTGACAATTGACTAAATTATGGTTATGTCGACGTGGGGTACGTCGAGTACCCACAAGGCTCAACACCCCACGTCGGACAAGGAGGCCAGGGAGACCGAGCCGGTCATTTTTGACGGCCTTACACCGCCAAGAAGCTCAAACCGTACCAATAAAAAGAACATCTACTGGCGTGTACTTCTTTTACTAAGGCAATGTAAACTTTTCTCAAGATCTTTCTATTTATATAATAAGAAGGGATCAGTAAAACATTGCAAAAAGAAGAGTTTTGTTTATTCAAAGAGTACTATAGGCTCCTCAGCCTTACAGAAAAAGAAAAATTACAATAGCGGGGGAAAGGGTGCAGAAAACACTGCTCGTGGTACTCCAAGCATATTTCAGCCAGCCGAGCCCTCGCCGCTTCAGCCCTTTGCCTATGATGCCGCCCACGAATGTCGGCGTGGTGCCTCAATTGGTAGCACTCAAGGATGAGTGCCACCGAGCGATCGCGCCGACCCACCGAAATCAGACCAAGGCGGAATAGGGACCTCCGCTTACCGACGGCCTCGTCCTTCAGCTGCTCGGACAGAGGGTTATACAGCCCCGGCGATACCCTCCAGATGGCGTACATCAACAGCTGGAGTAGGGGCGAGCACCGGAGGAGAAGCCGGCCGAAGTGGTCCTCGATGCGGCCTATAACCAACTGCACCGTATCCTCGGTACAGTACTGGTCATACAGGTAAACATCTTCAAAGTTTATGATCTCCTGGATGGTGAAAGGGAAGTCCTCCATCCTTACGCCTTGGGGGTGGAGAAAGGAGTGCTTAACACTCCCTCTGCTTTGTAGCCCCGTTGCGCCCTCAGGAATCCGACGGACGCTCGTGCCTTTCATAACGGTACTGCCGCGTGGCGGGTAACCCGCCTTTCTCGGCGAAATCGAAACGACGGTCACTCTTCCTAATGCATTAATGACACGTGTCGACCGTGACGGCACCCCTTCCCAATGATCAAACGCCTTGGAAGATCAGACAGAGCCTCATGACTCGACAGAGCAGCAACCCTGCTCGGCCATTCCTTAGCAGGCAACTCACGGCCCTTCCCGTGCTAAGGATCAAAGCCCTCGCCAAAAGGCACCGAGCAGCGACCTTGCTCGGACCGTCCTTAGCAGGCCATTCATGGCCCTTCCCGTGCTAAGGATCAAAGCCCTCATCAAGAGGCAACCGGGCTCGCCCTCACTCGGTTATCCTTGGCTGGTAGTTCGCTACCACGCAATGCCAGGGATCGAAGCCCTCACCAAAAGGCAGCCGAGCGGCTATCCTGCTCGGCTATCCCTGGCTGGTAGTGCGCTACCCCGCAACGCCAGGGATCAAAGCCCTCGCCAAGAAGCACCGAGCAGCAACGCTGCTCGGCCCGTCCTTAGCACGCCACTCACGGCCCCTCCCGCGCTAAAGGTCAAAGCCCTCATCAAGAGGCAACCGGGCTCGCCCTTGCTCGGTTATTCCTGACTGGTAGTTCCCTACCCCACGACGCCAGGGATCAAAGCCCTCGCCAAGAGGCACCGGGCAGTAACCCTGCTCGGCCCATCCTTAAGGATCAAAGCCTCTCCAAGAGGCACTGAGCAGCAACCATACTCGGCCCGTCCTTAGCAGGCCACTCACGGCCCCTCCCGCGCTAAGGATCAAAGACCTCATCAAGAGGCAACCGGGCTCGCCCTTGCTCAGTTATCCCTGGCTGGTAGTCCCTTTCCCCATGACGCCAGGGATCAAAGCCCTCTCTAAGAGGCACCGGGCAGTAACCCTGTTCGGCCCATCCTTAAGGATTAAAGCCCTCGCCAAGAGACACCGAGCAGCAACCCTGCTCAGCCCGTCCTTAGCAGGCCACTCATGGCCCCTCCCGCGCTAAAGATCAAAGCCCTCATCAAGAGGCAACCGGGCTCGCCCTTACTCGGTTATCCCTGGCTGGTAATCCCCTACCCCACGACGCCAAGGATTAAAGCCCTCGCCAAGAGGCACCGGGCAGCAACCCTGCTCAGCCCGTCCTTAGCAGGCCCCTTACGGCCCCTCCCGCGCTAAGGATCAAAGCCCTCATCAAGAGGCAACCGGACCCGCCCTTGCTCGGTTATCCCTGGCTGGTAGTTCCCTACACCA
This sequence comes from Agapanthus africanus, assembly GCA_030015575.1. NCBI lineage: Eukaryota > Viridiplantae > Streptophyta > Magnoliopsida > Asparagales > Amaryllidaceae > Agapanthus > Agapanthus africanus. Next base: position 418,251,082 of record JASDDO010000016.1, read on the forward strand.
CAACGCTAGAGATCAAAGCCCTCGCCAAGAGGCGCCGGGCAGTAACCCTGCTCGGCCTGTCCTTAAGGGTCGAAGCCCTTGCCAAGAGGCACCGGGCAACAACCCTGCTCGGCCCGTCCTTAAGGATCAAAGCCCTCGCTAAGAGGCACCGAGCATCAACCCTGCTCAGTCCACCCTTAGCAGGCCTCTTACGGCCCAACCCGAGCTATGGATCAAAGCCCTCGCCAAGAGACCCCAAGCAGCAACAATGCTCGGCCGATTCTTTGGAAAGCACCAACCTTCCTGCAACAAAGGCTCCCCCAAACTGTTCAAGTAAACGATCACCACCTCGACTCCGGGGGCTGGAGGACACCGGCCTTCTTTCACAGCGGTTAACTGACAAGCACTCGAAGGGCGATTGTTATCTAAAACATGGGCCATCGACCTGCGGCCTAACGCTTGATCAATGTCAAAACTGACAAGCTCAAGTACTCACACAGGAATAGCATTGTCACACAGAAGAAAAAGGCTAAGTTTCATTCAAACTTCCAAAATCTATTACAAGGTACTATGGGCTCCCCAGCCTTACCAAATTGCCCGGAGGCATACAAAAAGAGAGAGAAAAAGGGAAAGCCAAAAAGTTCAGGCCGCAAGCCCGTCTAGACCTCACCTTCCTCGGTACCATCCCCAGGAGCCAGGGCTTCCGCTCCAGCGGCAACCCCTCCCTCATCATCAACTGCCGAAGGCATGACCACCGAAAGTGGGACCCGAGCGCGGAGCTCACCGTCGGCAAACTCAGGAAACTGCGCCTTGACGGTATCAAGAGCTTCGTGCCGCACAATGGTAGAGACTTCGCCGAGGTCAGCATAAAACCGGTCCGACCCTTTGTAATCGGCCACCGCCTTTCGAGCTCGAACCTCGGCAACCTTCGCCATCTGAAGCGCAGTCTCGGCATCCCGTCTGCTGGCATCTCTCGCCCTTTTCACTGCTACATAGAGATCGGACACCTCCGCCAACTTAGCCTCGATGGCTCGGTGGGACTCACTTAGCCGGTGATAGGACTCCCGGCACTTTGAGACGGTGAGCTCCCCAGCGGCCAATTGGGCTTCAAGGATGGCCATCCTCTCCCTCTCCAGACATGCTCGAGTCACAGGTCCTCGGCCTCCGAAGGAGACTCCCCCGCCAACCTCATAGCGTGGGCATTCCCCTCGGCCTCCATGCAAGCAATGAGGGTGCAGTGCTGAAGGACCTGATGAAAAACAGCAGAGAGACTCAGAGACGCTCGAACTGAGAAAAAGGCGCTCAAAGTAACATGTAAGGGAGTATATACCTGCACCGCCTCCTGAGCTATAGCTGCCATTTAGGCCCTCAAGGTCCCCCGCGGAATCTTGCCTCCGGCCGACTCTTCTATATCAGCGAGCAGGCTGGCGGAAACGGAAAACCTGGACAGGACTACGAAACAAGCATCCCCTCCTACACAGGAATCCCCTCGGGAATCTCGGTCGGTGGCGCGTGAGAGACCGTCTTCTTCCTCTTAAGAGGAACCTCGTCTTCATCCTCTTCCATTTCCCCCGTCCGGGGTTCGGGAACCCGCGGATGCCTCTAGCCGCTGCCGCTGCAATCATCGGGGGCTCGGGTCGAGGTGGATGGCCCCATCGCCGGTGGCTCCCTTGGTGCGGAACTCGGGTCAGCCCGAGGCACGGCCATGCCCCCGGCTCTCTTCCGGGACAGGGCATCGAAGGCAGCAAAAATCCTGGATCAGTCCATTTGTTCTGCCGAGGGAGGAACATGCACGACTCAAAAGAAGAAGAAGCAGAAGAAGAAAAGGAAGAATCTACAGGAGGCTGCCTAGACTCTACCCGATCTATTTCTACAGACTCTTCACAAGAAGACATCTAACCTGATAAAGAAAGGTGTCCTCGGGAGATCAAAAGCGCAGAGATCCGACCTAAAACGAGAGCGCCGAGCTAACAAGACTCAAGACGAGGAAATTATGTAGAGGTATGGGCCTTGATGAAGACCCCACCCCTATTTGTATCATCCGGTGTACACATCCAACAGCGACAGTCATCTCCCGCCGAAACGACTCATTGCATTCGACGGCCACCATCGCTCCACCTGTCACGCGTGCATGAATCGCATCCCATCGGACGCCGGAAATCTGCGGCCCGTCGCGTCAGCCAACCAACGCCAGACATGTGGGCTGTCGCTTCGGTGAGCGTACGCACGATCCGGCGCATCCACTTTAATGCAAGATCTGGCCCCTGATCCGCTGAGGTCATCAAGAAAATACTGCTGATTGCCCGGGAATGCACGCTTACGATATCTACGGAAAGGAGCTCACCTCGAGTGACCCGGCAGACCACTCTCGACCCAACCCGTGAACGGGTCGGGACGAGAGTGGGGGCTAATGTTGATGATGGATATCGTCATTTCCCGGATTGTGACACGTGGCAGATGACGTGTCCCGAAGCTAGCAAGAAAAGACCAGGAACGGTACATCAGTAGAATACCCCGGGTCTGCGGCCCATGGGCATGGACGACCTTCTGCTACCGACCAGACCACACTTGTGCCCGCCTTACAAACAACTGCTGGCTCCCCTACGAGCCACCTGCCCAACTGGCCTCCTCGGCCCTTTCAGCTCGTCTCCGGGCTTTAGTAAAACCAGGATATCTCGGCCTCCCGCTCGTCCCCGAGCTTCCCGCCGAGCTCATCCTCCACGGTCTCATCCTGACCGACCCACGGCATTGATCACAAGCTCCCACACCACGGCTCCGCGAATCTCGCCATACGCGAGATATCCGCCGCCCACGATCCCACGTTCCACGCCATCACGATCCCCCATTAACGAGCCTGTCTCGCCATTAATGCGGGATCCCGCTTATCACACGGAAGTGACGTCGGAAGCGTAACGGCCGGCGTGATTCTCGCGCCTGCCTGCCCATCGCTGCTGCTATATAAACCCCTTTCTCAGACGATCAAGGTAAGTCATTTTCTTCTCACTAGGCCGTTACTCTGTCAAAATATCCGGTCTAACTTGATCGTCGGAGGGTTCTCGGTGGCACAACCATCCCGGGACTTACTTGCAGGTTGCTCGGCCACAACAACTTCAAACCCATTGAGATCCACACGCTTCAGGAGGCAACCTCCAACTCAATCCCAGCCGTCCATCGTCGCTCGCAGCAGATTTACGGAAGGTAACATCTGAAGGAGATCCAGACCCCCATCAAGCTTCTTCTCTCTGAGATGCAGAACTTGATCGGATTTATATGACTCAAAGTTAAACACCCCCTAAAAAAGGTTAAGCCAGACTAAACTACCTTTAAGGATCACTGTTCTTCACCAAACTACCTTAAAAGTTTTTTCAAGTATTACAGTAAACCTCCTTAGTTTAGCACTTAATAGCCATGGTTAAAGATGGACCGGATTTTAAGCACATGCTATGCATGTGATGGATAAGAGAACATAGAGATAGATTATTAGAAAGAACATGTATAAAATAATATACTGAGAAGTTTATGTATAATTTTCCATTTCAAATTCTAAGATGCATTCATGCATTGTTTGAAGAGAGAGAAAGATTCATGATGGTGAAGAAGAGAGAGATCATGAGATGGATTTTTCTGGTTTATTAAAAATGGCATGGCTTTTTACCCTTTTTGGAATTATTTTTTTATAAAAAAAGGTGAGGTGGGCATATGTGGATCCGGATCTCATGCTCGCATGCACCTGCTCTTGATGTTGGAGTGTTGAGATCTGTGTAAAACAAGAATGTCTACGGTTTGTATGGGGGTTTGTATGGGGTCAAAAAGGGATCCAACGGCTGAGAAGGGACAGAGCAAGGTTCTTGGGTTTCTTGGCGAGCAGGGATCTTATAATTCGACATATGTGTAGGGGTGAAAGTCAGGTTGGGTTTGATCCGAACCCGACCCGGTTTTTCCAAGTTTTTTGAACATCATATACCCGTCTGAATTCGATCAGGCGGATTGAAGATTCCATAAAAAAATGCAGGTTAGGTCTAGGTTTAGTGTTAAACCCGACTGCCCGAACCCTAAATCCGTCCCAAACCAAACTCGCTTCCTATATTAGATCCTACTCCATATATTACATAGAAATTTAATTCTAAATATTATAAAATACTATTGTGATTTATTATAGATATGTAGTTGATGCAATTTTCAAGTATAGTTTATAAATTTATCACATACAGTTTATATATTTTTATCGAAGTATAAATTTTGTGCATGTATATTTGGTAAAACATACTCAAGTATTATACTTTTAATTTTTTTTTTGACAAATTGTAATGGGCAAAGCCCAAAAAACCCACAAAAACCGACTCACCCTCTTAAACCTGAAACCCGTCCGAAACCCAAAGTTGCGGTTCGGGTTTAGCGTATTATAAACCCGTCGGGTTCGAGCGGGTTTTGGATTTAGGTTTTAATATTTAGATCGGGTAAAAGAATTATCAAAAACCCGGCCGGCCCAATTTCACCCCCTACATATGTGTCCATTGAGTTCTAGTTATAACAATTGAGATTAGTATAATTTATATCAAAAATATGACAAAGAACTCAAAATGAATAGCTTAATAAATCTCTGGAAATCAACTATGAGCAACAGAGTGCCATCCGGGGGGCGGATCCACCTATAGGCAAGGCTTGGCGGACGCCTCAATGGGATTTCGGGTTTTTAAGTATACATATATGTATATTTTCTTTATTATTTTACTGAAATAAATAAAAAAATAAATCACTAATAGAAAACAAGAACCATGTTGTTTGGGTCAATAGACTCTTTGATATTTAAAGAAATAGCAATAAGTTTGAGGTTCGATTCCCTAAATGATAATTTTAATTTTTAATTTTTAATTTTTAATTTTTTTAAAAAATCCTACTCGAAGATAATGAATTACTTGCATTTGCATTTTCTTTTTCCAATTCTTTACATTTCTTATGTAAATTTAAAATCGGAATACAAATCCAAATATAATAGTTATATAGTTAGCTGTACTGATTGTCTTTCCTTTCAGTAAATTACTATAGAAAAAATTTCGTCCCGCTCACTCATAATCCTGGATCCGCCGCCACAGGTGCCGTCACCTCATTTTAGCAATGCCAACCTATAGAAAAAACATACACATACTCGCTACAGCCTAACCATGCATAGTTACCAAACAACCATAAACCATGCTACAAGAAATCTCACTTCATATTCAACCATCAAACCCTCGTAAAAACAAAATTCTAAGAAACACGCTAGTTAAGGTAAAACAGCATTTTATTGTCTCCTTATCAAGTCCCCATAAGCTCTGCTCTATCAAAAACTCATTTAACTTTATACATAAGAAAAATTCTCTCAAGTAAACTGAACTCCATCCTCATTTTTATCCTCATCCTTCTCATCACCGCTACTGCATTCAGCTTTGTTGTAATCACGGAATATTTTGAAGCCATCGCGTTCTTCTTCTTCGTCATTGAGGGACTCTAGCCCGTACACTGCGTTGCTCCTGTGTTTTACGACGAGCCAACGGAGAAGCCGATCTTCCTTGTTCAAATATTGGAGTTCTTTATTGAATGTGGGTGGGACCATCATCGTCATTTGCATCAGCTGACCCTGGGAAATAAAGAACAATGTTGCATCAGCTGACCCTGGGAAATAAAGAACAATGTTGCATCAGCTGACCCTGGGAAATAAAGAACAATGTTAAGGACGCTGATGACACATAAAATGGATCAATTTTCATGAAATGTGCATAAGAATTCACTGAAATAACTGCAAGATGCATCATGTGGACAAATATGGCAGGCTGGCTCAGATGTTACTTTGAAACAGTTAATTTGAATCAAGTAAAGACATTAACCCCTATGTTCTCTTTCAAAGTCTCTGATAAACAACTTTAAATAGCTTCAGGTCAAAAGAAAGTATCAAAGTAAATTAAAAAACTCAGAAGCCCAAGGGTTCCTGAGTAATTTCTTCAAGACAACTCGGCTAGTATAAAGATAGGTGCATAGGGAGCTGCAGAGGTGATTCTGAAGCCTGAGAAGGAACCAAAAAAATCAGTTACAGATTTCCAACTCATGAGACAAAAGCATACAAAAGCTTGTTATGAAGCTTAATCCGAGAGCTAGCAGCCTATCTCCTCAAACAAATCAATATATCCCAAGCAGAAATCCTAAAGAGAGGGGGACACCACAGATAACACAATGCCAGTTCCAGAATACCACAGCACTGTTAAAATGAACATGAGTTCAGATTCAATTTCATTACTAATCAGTCCTATTGTTCTCAAGCTAATTTTGTCCAACAGAGAACATAATCCTGTGTAGCATATACTTTCAACAGAAGTGCCACACCTGTAATGATAGTTGGTAGACATATGCCAAATATTAGATATACATATATTATACAAACAACTAAACTAGTGCCTTATAGTTATTTCGATCTGATTTAAGATGTATTACGGAGCAAAAGCTAGAGTGAACAGTTGGAGACAATATAAAGCTATTTTCTATCACCTAAGCTTACACCAAGGGGCACAATCAGGCTCTTAACTATTAAATAAGGGTTTAACAGTATAACCAACTAGGAAAAGGACCAAGGCATATGCATACATGAGTGGAAAAATGAACTTGAAGAATAAGCAGTCACACATTAATGGTGCTGATACAAACTATAAAATTAATTTGCATTGCAAAAAAAAATTATTAACTTTCGAAAAGATACAATGTCCACTATATTAGCAAATGCTAATTTTTCTAACCTTGTTATTCTAGTTGAAAGCCAACCTCAACAACTCAATTTTGAAGAAGGGTGCAGCGAATATTTCTTCAGGACAGTCTGACTAGTATAAATATAGAAGCATATGAAGTTGCAGTGATGGTACCTATGCCTAACAAAGATTTCTTGACATTTAGGGATTACCGACTCATAATTAATTGTAAGAAGCATAAATAAGTTTTTTATGACTTCTGGCTAAGAGAACACAACCTACCTCCTCAAACATAGTGAATGAAAACCAAGCAGAAATCATATTAGAAAGGGGACACTAAACACAACAATAGGCCAGTCCCTACAACAAGGCATTGAATACTGCGAGAAATGGTAAATACAAGGGGGGTATATAGTTATTTACCTTTTCTCATGTCTTAAATTTTATTCTATATTCAAGATGTATCAAGTATGTATCCAAGTCTCTCAGATGAAGAAATTAAAATTGATGCGTATATAAAGTCAACGGGGCAGGCACACATCACTCACATATTGAACCTTTGGGTAAATTGAAGGAACAACAACAACAACAACAACTGAGCCTTTTATCCCAAGCATATCGGGTAGGCTACATGAACCAACATGAGAATCACGCCGGGTCCAGCACATGAATCCTCCGCCTCCACTCACTCCTATCGAACAATATACTTTCATCGAGTCCTTTGGCAACCATATCGTTTCGTATCACCTTTATCCATGTTTTGTTCGGTCTCCCTTTTGCCTTTTTGCCATTTTCCATATCGAGAGTATCTATTCGTCGAACCGGTGCTTCCATAGGTCTGCGTCGCACATGACCAAACCATCTTAATCGGTTTTCCCGCATCTTCTCCTCCACGGGTGCTACACCAACTTTTGCACGAATATCCTCATTTCGCACCTTACCTTTTCTAGTGTTACCGCACATCCAACGAAGCATACGCATCTCCGCTACGTGCATCTTCTATGTATGATGCTTCTTAGGAGCCCAGCATTCTATACCATATAATAAGGCAGGCCGAATAGCGCCCCGATAAAACTTCCCTTTCAATTTTAACGGAAAGTTACGATAACACAAAATCCCCGTTGCACTCCTCCATTTCAACCAACCAGCTTGGATCTTTTGATTAACATCACTATCGATCTCCCCATTCTTTTGGATGATGGAACCTAAATATCTAAACTGGTCGCTCGGTGATATCTCTTGTCCTTCCAATGTTATACCAATATGGTTTTGACTTCTCCGGTTACTAAATTTGCAATGCATATATGCTGTCTTGGACCTGCTCAATCTGAATCCCCGAGATTCCAATGTTTGCCTCCATAATTCCAATTTGACATTAACCCCTGCTTTCGTCTCATTTACTAGAACAATATCATCAGCGAATAGCATACACCAAGGTACCTCATCTTGGAAAGTTCTAGTAAGTTCATCCATCACGATAGTAAACAGGAATGGACTTAATGCAGATCCTTAATGTAAACCAAGCATATGGGTAAATTGAAGGAAAAAAGACCCAATAGTTTTATCCATAATAGCTCTTATACGTTTGTTCAAATAATTTAGCAGCGCAAACCCTCCCTACTTGTCGACCGAAACCCTTGAAAACGATCAAATTCAAATCTAAATTCAAATGAGAGTCTAATTTAAATCTAGAAATCTGTTTATGTTCTTTAGGCAGAATTTGAGAGATATTTACGGATTTGGTTGATGAATAAATGAGGGTGTTCGCTAATAAATCAGTTGAATAGGGTATAAGAGCTATAAATGGTGAACTACATGGGTGTTTTATGAAATTAACCCTTATAATATATATGTTGACAGATTTTGTGAGCGCGTGTCTGTGTGCACACATGTTTGTTGATGATATTCTATTAGTAGTTGAATCTAAAAAACGGATATTTTCTAAACCAGAAAAACGGATATTTTCTAAACCAGAAAAACGGAAAGGTGTACTAGCATCTAAATTATTTAGAATTTAACATAACAAAAACGAAGTATATGGACTATAACTTATTAAAAACAATGGGAAGAAATGGACAAATAGTGCAAGTTGATGATAAAGAAATATCTAAAAATAATCATTTTCAATGGTTATGATCTATTATTAATCATGATGATGAGATTGAGGAAGATGTAATTCATAAGATCAAAGTGAGACGACTATAATGGATATGCTATGTGTGTGATCAAGAAAGATGTAATTCATAGAAAGTAATTCATGAGTGCTATGCAATCATTGAAAAGAAAATTCTATTAGGCAGCTATAAGGCTATGGGTCAAAATGTTAGATAATTAAGAAACATGCCCAAAAAAATGAGTGCTGAAATAAGAATATTAAGATGGATAAGTGGTGATATTCTAAAATGTAGAATAAGAAATGAGTGTATTCGTAACAAGCTAGAGGTAGATGGTTTAGTGGTGATATTCTAATAAAGAAAAATGAAGGAGATCTGTTTGAGATGGTTTAGACATGTAAAAGGCATAAGACTTGGGCCAACAAAATCCTACCCAACGGAGAGATAGTTGGAGAGGTGACAAAACCCTATACTTTTCATTATAAAACCAATAAACCGGAGAAAGATGGATTGTTTTGTGAAAGAATCTCTGAACCCATAAAAAGCGGAATTTGTGCTTGTGGAAATTATCGAGTGATCGGAGCTGAAAAAGAGGACCCGAAATTTTGTGAAGAATGCGGGGTGGAATTTGTTGATTCTCGGATACGAAGATATCAAATGGGATACATCAAACTCGCATGTCCAGTAACTCATGTGTGGTATTTGAAACGACTTCCTAGTTATATCGCGAATCTTTTAGATAAGCCCCTTAAGAGTAATAAATGCTCCCTTTAGGATAGATGACAAAATTGTAGTGGCTGGCGAAATGAAGGCTAGGGGTAGATGTAAACAAACCATGATTGAGACAATTAGAAACGGTATGTTTAATTGTCAATGTAATCGAGGAGACGGTCATTAACATAGCAGAATCAAAGAAACATTTTCATAAATCAGACTCTAAAAGTTTGGGAGAAAGAATCGTTTTTGTTGTTGTTTGTTTATTGTGTATTGTGTTCTCAAAGGGAGGAGGATATGCTGATTATATGTTCCCATGGAGCGTCAAATGGTTATTGCTAGTAGTTTACTTCAGCAACACCTTATATCCATGTGCATCAGAGAAATGGTACGTCATATAAAAGTCAAGTTTCTGAATTTAGACATTTATACAAACACATAATGTGCACGTGGAAGACAAGTTACAAAAAACAAGATATGTTGAGTTCTGAACCTTGTAAGGTGCCATGACATACAAAGTGTTTTTCCCTCAATCAGACATTTAAACAAACAGTTGATTACCACTGAATTAAAACATGATAAATGGGCGGATGATGATGCTCGGTGCTGGGAACTCCCCAGAACATGACACGTGGCAGATGACATGTCCCAAAACTTACGAGAAAAGAGCAAGAATGGTACATTGGAAGCATACCCTGGGCCTTCGGGCCAAGGATGCTCTCGACCTTCGATGACCGTCCAGAACGCTCCTATGCTCGTCCTACAAACAACCATTGGCTCACCTCCGAGCCCTCCTGTGCGAGGGGCCTCCTCGGCCCTCCCAGCTCGCCTCCGAGCTATCACAAAACCAAGCCTGCTCGGCCTCCCGCTCGCCTCCGAGCCTCCCGCCGAGCTTAGCTTCCTCGGTCCGATCGACCGACCCACAGCATAGATCACAGACGTCTCCGCCACGGCTCCGCAAATCTCTCCAGAAGTGAGATATCCGCCGCCCACAATCCCGCGTTCCACGCCATCGCGTTCCCCCATTAACGAGTATATCTCGTCATTAATGGAGGATCCCACCTTTCACACAGGCGTAACGCCAGGGACGTAACGGCCGGCATGAATCACGCGCCCGTCAGCCCATGGCTGCCACTATATAAACCCCACTCTCAGACAACTCAGCTAAGGCAATTATTATCCAATAGGCCGTCACTCTGCCCAAATACTTCGACTAACTTGATCGTCGGAAGGTCCACGGTGGTACCACCCAGGACTTCCTTGCAAGTAGCTCGGCTTCATTCTCAAATCAAGCCTATTGAGATCCACACGCATCAAGAGGCAACCATCAGATCCAATCTCAGCCATCCAAGTCACCACTCGTTACGGATCAACGGAAGACAACATCCGAAAGAGATCCAGAGCTCTATTAGTTGGCGCCATCTGTGGGAACTTGAAAATTCCATTCAACGAAAGTTGATCTTCTGACCTCGAACTCATGGCAAGTGATCATCGCGATGATCCAAGCACTAGCCGCCGTCTTCCCCACAACGAAGGCGCAGATGGATCATGTCCTCCCTCGAACACCATTCACGCGCTGTCTGCTCGAATAGACCGGCTCGCGTCCGTCGTGGATGCGCTTGTCCGTATCCAAACGGCGGGGCAAGCTCCCCAAGTCGCCGCTCCCCCATCTCGGGAGCGACACATAGGGAGAGAAGGCTTCGCCCACGCTGGCACATCCGAGCACCGCCTTGCTATCTCCGACAGCCACAGATCCCCCGTGCCGACCAATTCGATGACCCGGTGGGCACCTTACAGCTCGACCCCGAGGACTTATGAAAGAGCACCCCGCCCTGAGGCCCATCGCGCTCATGTCCCTCCCGAGGAGGTGTCGGTCAGCTCGCCTGCTCCCAGGCATGGCCGGCGCCCTCTCCCTCGACAGGGTCACGCAGATGGGACTCACCACGGTATCTCGAAGACGACCTCGCCTGGAGACCTGAGGAACCTCATCGAACGGAATCGGAACCGCGGCCGGATGCAGGCCGCCAGCAGCAGGGGCCATAAATCCGAGTATGCCGAATCCTCGAGATACCACGACCGACTCGATGCCCTCGAAAAGAAGATCGAGGGTATATATCGGGAGGGTCGTCCTTCAAGCGACGAGGCTAGATATGCCGCCGACTCGCTTACGAAGCCCTTCACCGAAGAGCTGCTTGTTGTACACGTCTCCTCTAGAAACAAGCCCCCAAAGGTCTCCCTCTTCAACGGGAAATCCGACCCAAAAGACCATTTGGACGCGTTCACAGCAGGGATGAGTTTCCAGGACAACTCCGACGCAGGCAATGCCGTGCTTTCCCCGCCACTCTCATCCGCTCTAGACGAGACTGGTTCCGAGGACTCACGCCACGCTCAATCTCTACCTTCAATAAGCTGGCCACCCAGTTCCTCGGCCATTTCGTCAGGAACAAACGACAGAAGCGGACCGTCGATTATCTCTTCACAATAAAGAGCGGGGGCAAGAAATCCTTCAAGGGATACGTCACCCGCTTCTACAACGCTCTCCTTGAGGTCCCAGAGCACCGGGACAAGACGGTCATCACTGCCCTTAGGTCGGGTCTTGGACACAAGGAGTGGCTCCGCTCTTTTGCATTAGCGCAACCTAAGACCATGGCCGAGGTCAAAGCCTGGACTGAGCGAGAGATCCAGCTCAAGTCCGAGGTGAACGCGAACCTATCTCGGACGGACCAGACCAATCAGAAGAAGAGGGCCAGGGAAGAGAAAAAGAATATTGAGCGGCCAAAGCCCTACTCCCTAAAATTCCAGGAGTACCCCGCTCAACGTCTCCTAGACAGAGCTGTTGGAGGAGGCAAAGAGCGGGAGATTCTTCAAACTCCCCCCAGTCAACCATAAGGCGGCCAAACGAACGCGAGGTCCCTATTGCGCTTTCCACAGGTTACTGGGACACCCCACCGAGAACTGCAAACAGCTTCGAGACTACATCGAGAAGCTAATCCGCTCGGTGCACCTGGCAAGATACTTGCGGGACAAGCGACAGGCCGACCAAGAGCAAGAGCACCATCCCCCTCCCGGTGAGTTGACGATCGGCCAAATCATGGTCGTATCAGCGGGGGTGCACCTGGGCCGACGAGACACGGCGCCCCTTGCCGGTCTAAGGGACTAGCAGCCAACCCAGGAAGAGGATCAAATCAGCTGAGCCCATCATCTTTATCGACGAGGACCTCCACGGGATATCCCTGGCTCACGACCCTGTGGTAATCACAGCGCGAGTCCACCGTTACGAAGTGCAGAGGATACTGGTCGACTCGGGAAGCTCGGAAAACACCCTCTTCTACGACTGCTTCCTACGCATGGGACTTACCCCGTCGGACCTGAGGCCGATCGCCCATATCCTGTCGGGGTTCACCAATCACTCCATCCCGGCAGAAAGGGTGGTCACCCTCCTACTTAACATCGGGGAGGCTGGCCATACGCGTACCGTGCCAGTGGAGTTTATCGTCGCCGGAATTCTATCGGCCTACAATATCCTCCTAAGACGCCCAATGCTGAATTCCCTCCGGGCCCAGATATCGACCTACCACCTAGCAATCAAGTTTCTTCTCGACCAAGGCAGGATAGGTCGGGCTTACGGGAACCAGCAAACTGCGAAGATTTGCTTCACAGCGACATCTATGCCCGAGGAGAGAAACAATGATCTTGAGAGCACGGATGATTTCATCGGATCTTTGGATAAAGAGATCCGAGGAGCCCCGATGGAGCCGCTAACAGAGGTCCCCTCGTCGAAGGGGACAATAAACGAACCGTCCAAATCGGGTCACTCTTAACGGGAGCTCGGCGCGACGACCTGATCCACTTCCTCAGAGGAAACTCAGACGTGTTCGCCTGGACGCCCGCCGACATGCCTGGGATCGACCCCGAAATAGTATCGCATAAGCTTGGGGTCGACCCGGCGGTCCGACCCGTCAGGCAGAAGAAACGAAGTTTCGCCCCGATCAAGCAAAGAGCAATTGAGGACGAGGTTGATAGGCTGCTCGCAGCCAACTTCATTCGGAACGTGGCTTACTCGGAGTGGTTGGCATATGTGGTGATGGTTAAAAAGGCAAGCGGGAAGTGGCGCATGTGCGTCGACTTCACCGACCTCAACAGGGCATGCCCGAAAGACAACCATCCCCTCCCTCGGATAGATCAGCTCGTCAACAGTTCGTCAGGCCATGAGCTACTCAGCTTCATGGACGTCTTCTCCGGCTACAACCAGATCCATATGAATCCGGCAGACGAAGAGCTCACCGCATTCACAACGGACCGTGGGTATACTACTATAAAGTGATGCCCTTCGGCCTCAAAAACGCCGGGGCTACGTACAAACGCTTGGTCAACAGGATCTTTAAGCCTCAGATCGGCAGAAACATGGAAGTTTACGTCAACGACATGCTCGTCAAATCGACCTCGTCGGATCAGCACGCCAAAGATCTGGACGAGGCCTTCGACGTCCTCCGCAAATACAAAATGAAACTGAACCCCGACAAGTGCATATTCGGGACACCAGCGGAAAGTTCCTCGGCTTCATGGTCACCCACCGAGAAATCGAGGCTAACCCGAAGAAAATCAATGCCATCCTCAACATGGCCGCGCCCAAGACGAACGTCGAAATCATGCTGCTCACAGGGCGGGTAGCCGCTCTGAGTCGTTTCATGTCAAGATCCGGGAAAAAGTGCATCCCGTTCTTCAAAGCTCTAAGGAAGATCCCAAGGTTCGAGTGGTCGGAGGAGTGTCAGATCGCTTTCGACCAATTGAAAGTGCACCTGGCGACTCCCCCACTCCTCACCCGGCCAGTTGAGGGGGATGAGCTATCGCTGTATCTGGCGGTGTCCGATCAATCTGCAGGATCGGTGCTCGTCCGAGAAGTCGAGGGAGTCCAAAGGCCGGTCTACTATGTAAGCCACGTCTTCAAGGACGCAGAAACAAGGTATCCGGCCATAGAGAAGATTGTCTTGGCACTCACCATGGCCTCGAGGAAACAACGACACTATTTCCAGGCGCACACCATCCTCGTCCTCACCGAACGTCTTTTAAGGGCTATTCTCGCCTCCCCCGAGTCTTCTGGTCGTTTGGAGGAGTAGAGGTGGAAGTTGTCCCAATTCGACATCAAATACCGCCCGAACGAGGCAGAGATGGAGTATTCTTTGAAGCTCGGGTTCAAAGCCTTAAACAACGCAGCAGAGTACGAGGCCCTGCTCGCTGGACTGCGAATCGCTTTCGGAGTGGGACTGAAGACGATCCGAATCTGTAGCGACTCCGCTCTAGTCGTCGGCCAAGTGACCAGCCGTTTCGAAGCACGGGAGCCCCTGATGGTGAAGTACTTAGCCGAGGTAAGAAGGCTGCGAAAGGACTTCGACGATGTTCAAGTAGAGCAGATCCCGGGCACCTAAATGCCCAGGCCGATGCCCTAAGCAAGCTGACTTCCTCCTACACGGCCAACAACAAGAGACATCCTCTTTGAGGTCTTGCCACGGCCCATCATGGAAGACAGAGTGACATCGCTCCAAGTTTACTCAGCTCGGGAAGAGGACCAAGATTGGAGGAATGCTATTGTGGAATTCCTGAAGGAGGGTACGCTCCCCGGAGATCGTGGGGAGGCCCGCCGCCTCCGAGCCAAATCCCGCCATTTTGTCTGGAGCAATGGGAACCTCTACAAGAAATCCTTCACGCGGCCCCTGCTTCGATGCGTCGACCCCCACAAAGCCGACTATGTCCTCCGTGAGGTCCATGAAGGGGTCGGCGGAGCACATCAAAGGGCCCGCACCTTGGTCCAGAAGACGCTCCTCCAAAGGTACTATTGGCCGACCATCTATAATGAAGCTCAGAAGCTCCCATGGCCGTTTGCCCAGTGGAGAATGGACATAATAGGCCAACTCCCTACAGGTACAGGCGGGCATAAATACATCCTCGTCGCGGTGGACTACTTTACAAAATGGATCGAGACCGTCCTCATCAGAAAACCGAACGCTACCACGACCATCAAGTTCCTGCAAAACAACGTAATATTCCGGTTCGGAATCCCGAGGTGTATCATCACCGACCACGGGACAAATTTCGAAAACGAAAGAGTTAAAGAATTCTTCAGCGAATACCATATACTGATGAAGTGCGCCGCAGTCGCACATCCCCAGTGCAACAGACAAGCCGAAGTCGCTAACAGGGATGTCATTCGAGAACTTCGAGCTCATCTGGAAGGACGACAGGGCAGTTGGGTCGACGAATTACCCCGGGTCTTATGGCCTTGCGCACATCGAAGAAGTCCCCAACCGGAGAGACCCCTTCAGCCTCTGCTACGGTACCGAGGCAATGGTCCCAGCAGAGATCGGGCTGCCCAGTTACAGGGTCGAGCACTTCGACAACGAAGCAAATACCTCGGCCCGCCGGACTAATTTGGACGTCTTGCTGGAGAAGCGAGATCGGGCACAGATCAGAGCTGCCGCTTACCAACGACAGACAACCTATTACAACGCTTGGGTCAGGCATCGTACCTTCAAGACCGGAGACTTGGTCCTAAGGCAGAACGAGTTCAGGGCAAGTTGCACAAGTTTTCTCCGAGGTGGGACGGCCCTTTCCTCGTCTCCGAAGTCCTGCCCGGCGGGGCCTATCGCCTACAAGACGCTGAGGGTCGCAAATTTCCACGGCCTTACAACGCCGAGAAGCTCAAGTTGTACCTTTAAAACGCATGCCTATGAATACATGTTTCTCCTTTTACGAAGCGATGTAAATTTTGCTAAGTTTTTTTATAATAAGAAGGAACTTCCCCTATATATTTCACTCTTCCTCGGTTCGAACCTCACGGATTCCGTTTCGCTGACATACTCAAATGAACCCAAAAGACAAGGAAACAATAGAACTCGCAAAAAGGAGAACTTTATTTATTCATCAAAAGGTATTATGGGCTCCTCAGCCTTACATAAAAATTGAAATTACAACAGCGAGAAAAGGGGATATAGGAAGCACTGCTCGTGGTACTCCGAAGAGATTGCCGCCAGCCGAGCCCTTACCGCCTCGGACCTCTGCTTCTGATGCTGCCCGCGAACCCTCGACGCTACGGACGGCCGGAGAACTCTCCAGCCGGGCACCTATCGGGGAGATGCCTCAGTTGGTTACACTCGAGGACGAGGGCCACCGAACGATCGCGCCGACTCTTCGAGATTAGGCCGAAACGGCATAGGGATCTCAGCTTGCCAACCGCCTCGTTCTTCAATTGCTCGGACAAGGAGTTGTGCAGCCCCGGCGACGCCCTCCAAATTGAGTACATCAGCAGCTGGAGCAGGGATGATCACCAAGGAAGCAGGCGGCCGAAGTGGTCCTCCACACGCCGAACCACCGCCTGAAGCGTCTTCTCGGAACTCAACTGGTCGTACAAGTATACGTCTTCGAAGGAAATGATCTCGGGGATGGAGAAGGGGAATTCGTCCATTCTTGTGTTTCGGGGTGCAAAGCTAGGAATGAGCACAACACCCTTTGTATTTATAGCCTCCGCAGAATCCCCGGGAGCCTAAATTTGCACGCGCATGGGTGCGAATCCTAAGATTCGTTCAATTCTTCCAATACCATACCCCCACGTGGCAAACATCCCGTATCTCTCGACGAATCGAAGTCGGATCGACGCGGGTCTTGGAACGCCTCGCCTCACCTATGCGCCTCTGCCACATGCCGCCCGCGGCGGTCACTCTTCCCGATATTCACATATCTTGGAAGGACGGGCAGAGCCTCGCAAAACCGAGCAACTACCCTGCTCGGTCTATCCTTAGCGAGTAACTTCTTACTCGTCTACGCTAAGAATCAAAACCCTCACCAAGAGACAACCGAGCAGCTACCCTGCTCGGTCTATCCTTAGCAGGTAACTTCTTACCCGTCTACGCTGAGAATCAAAGCCCTCACCAAGAGGCAACCGAGCAGCTACCCTGCTCGGTCTATCCTTAGCGAGTAATTTCTTACCCATCTACGCTGAGGATCAAAGCCCTCGCCAAGAGACAACCGAGCGACTACCCTGCTCGGTCCATCCATGACTGGTAGTTCATTACCCACCGACGCGAAGGATCAAAGTCGTCGTCAAGAGGCAACCGAGCAGCTACCCTGCTCGGTCTATCCTTAGTGGGTAACTTCTTACCCATCTACGCTAAGGATCAAAGCCCTCGCCTAAAAGCAACCGAGCGGCTACCATGCTCGGTCCATCCATGGCTGGTGGTTCACTACCCAGCGACGCCAAGGATCAAAGCCCTCGCCTAGAGGCAACCGAGCAGCTACCCTGCTCGGTCTATCCTTAGTGGGTAACTTCTTATCCATCTACGCTAAGGATCAAAGCCCTCACCTAGAGGCAACCGAGCAGCTATCCTGCTCGGTCCATCCATGGCTGGTAGTTTACTACCCACCAATGCCAAGGATCAAAACCCTCGCCAAGAGACAACCGAGCAGCTACCCTGCTCGGTTTATTCGTAGCGGGCAACTTCTTACCCATCTACGCTAAGGATCAAAGCTCTCGCCAAGAAGCAACCGGGCAGCTACCCTGCTCGGTCTATCCTTAGTGGGTAACTTCTTACCCATCTACGCTAAGGATCAAAGCTCTCGTCCAGAGGCAACCGGGCAGCTACCCTGCTCGGTCTATCCTTAGTGGGTAACTTCTTGCCCGTCTACGGTAAGGATCAAAGCCCTCGCCTAGAGGCAACCGAGCAGCCATCCTGCTCGGTCTATCCTTAGCGGGTAACTTCTTATCCATCTACGCTAAGGATCAAAGCCCTCGTCAAGAGGCAACCGAGCAGCTACCCTGCCCGGTCCATCCTTAATGGGTAACTCCCTGCCCGTCTGTGCTAAGAGTCAGACCTCAACCTCGGTGACGTCGACCAATCTTAAAAGTGGTGGTCGACAGTCCCACTCGACGTATCTACAACGAGCGATCGCCATCTCGATTTCGGGGCCATAAAGACCCCGACCTTATACCGGTCTTTGCACACTTGACAAGTGACTGGATTTAACTCGACGCGCGATCGCCAAGGACCGGTTGCACACTTGACAAATGACTGGATTTAACTCGACACGCGATCGCCAAGGACCTGCGGCTAACCTAACGTTCATCAGGCGAGCAAAATGAGACATTACCACAAAATGAAAAGATTGCAACACAAATTTCTGCAAAAAGGCTTTATTCACAACTTAAGAGTCTTTACAAAGGTATTCTGGGCTCCTCAGCCTTACAAAATCACCCGAAGGCCTACAAAATCCCAAAACGAAAACAAAAATATACAAAAAAAAAGGCAGGGAGACTCGGGCCTCAGGGCCGAGAAAGACCTCGACGTGCTCCGCGGCCACCTCAGGAGCCGGGACGACTGCTTGAGGGTCGGCACCCACCGCAGGAGCTTCGGCACTGGGAGCCGGGGTGACCACCTTCACGTCAACGCCCCTACCAACGGCCTTCCCCCGACGACGCTTCCGGTGGCATCCCCTGCCCCTCACTCTTGAGGGGGTACTCGAGCCGGAGCTTAGCGTCGGGAAACTCCGACTTCATCGCCTTGACGGCATCGAGGGAATCATGCCGGACGAGGGCCGAGGCTTTGGCGAGGTCGGCGTAGAATTGATCCGACGTCCTGTAGGTCTTCACCGCCTTCGCAGCCCGGAGGTCGGCGCGCCTCACCGCCTCCTTCATCGTCTCATTTTCCCTCTTGAGGGTGTCCCGCGTCTTCTTCAGGATGGTGGCGGCGAGCACCATAGCATCCTCCAATTTGGCCTCAACGGCCTTGTTGGACTCCATCATAACCCGGATGGTCTTCCGACAGTTGGAGTTCATCCGATCCTCGGCTGCCACCGGGTCTTCGAGGGCGGCGATCCTCTCCTTCGTCTCGCGCAGCTCCCGGCTCAAGCCCTCCTCCCGCGAGGAAGACTCACCAGCGATCTGCATCGCTGGGGCAATTTCCCCGCCCTCCATGTTGACAACGAGGGCGCAGTACTGGAGGACCTGAAAAAAACAAATGAGGGGTTAAAAAAGGCACCCGATCCAGCGAACAAAAAGTACTTGTTGAAGACCCGAGCAGGAGGCGGACACTGACCTGCACGGCCTCCTGAGCTATGGCCGCCATTTGGGCCCTGAGGGTCCCCCGGGGGATTTTGCTCACAGCCGACCTTTCCATTTCCGAGAGCAGGCTGTCGGTGACGGAAAGCCCCAAGGGCACCTCGAAGCTAAGATCCCCTTCATCCACGAAGATCGGGGAAGCCAGAGAACGGGGCACCGTCCTATGGTGCCTCTTGAGGAGGGCGCGGGAACATCTTCCTCACTCCCACCTCCAAAACCCGGGATTCCTGCTTCCGGGAGTGTTTGCGGCTCTGCGTGCGGCCGGCCTCCGAGGTCCAGGGCATGCTGGAATGCCTGACCGAACCGGGCTAGCAGCAGGGCGTGACGGGCCAGCGCCTACGGCCTTCCTCCATTTCTTCTCGGCCAGCGCAGCCTGGAATTTGGATCGGTCCATCGGCTCTGCAAAAAGAAGCGAAAATACAAAGGAGTTAACAATGCCAGAAAAAGTGGAAGAATACACAAGTCTAAATAGGTCGCCTAAAACTTCTAACTTACCCGCAAACTGAGCGGGCTGGGCCCGGCCTAATTAAGGGCCTGCTTAGACAGCAACACATCGGCCCAGGGGACGGGCTCCCACTCCGACACTGCCATCGCATCGGGATCGGACGACCGCCTCACCCGTGGGCAGTTGGCCCCGTGCCACTGGACAGGCACAGGCCAATCCTCACTCGGGTGGCCCGACAAACAAGAACTTCCCCTTCCATTCATGAATAGAGCCGTGCCTCCTCTGTGTTTTCTAACAGAAATGTTTACCCAGCTAGGCTCGTCCCTATGAGTACAGGGGTGATTTTTGTAGCAGAGGGAAGAAAGGAGAACGTTCAGGCTGAAAAGGATCTCCTGCAATCTCAACCGGACCAAGAACCCGAGGAGAATCCTCTATGAGTTCAGCACTAGCTGGCCCGGGGCTAATTGAAAGCAACGCAGCGCCGCACTCATCTCGGGGGTGAAAGGCAGACGCATTCCTGCCCAAAAGGCTTCCAAGTACAAGGCAATCTGCTTGCCCTGTACCTGGTCTACCCTCTCTCCTTTCCCGGCCAAGCGGAGCGAGTAGCCGGGGGGAATGTGTTAGCAAGCCCGAATTGTGGTGAGCTCGTCCACATGCCTCAGGAAGGAAGGCGTGTCGCGGACACTCCTGACACTCGCTTTGGGGATGGTCCCCGCCGCACGACCCCAAGAAGCATGACTAAACCTAACTTCCCGGGAAGATTCCAACCCGAGCGAAAAAGAGGAAGCTGCAGAAGACTCTCTAGACTCTACCCGAACTATTTCTACGGACTCCTCAGAGGAATACATCTAACCTGAACAAAAGAAGAGGTCCTCCGAGGAAAGAACGCAAGAGATCCGACCTAGAGGGAAGAACGCCGAGCTAACACACGAAGGAAGGAGGAAATTATAGCGAAATGTGGACCCTCGGAGGGATCCCACCTCTATTTATAGCAGTCAGCGAACACATCCAACGACGCCGATCGTCTCCCGCCAAAATGACACTTCGCATTCAATGTCGTCAATGCTCCACCTGTCGCACACGCATTAGGCGCGTCCCGTCGAGCGCGAAAAACACCGGCGGCCCGTCACGTCAGCCAACCAGCGTCGGACACGTGGCCTGGTGCTCCGATGAACGTGCGCCCGAATCGGCGCTCCCTCTTTAATACAAGATCTCTTTCCTGATCCGCTGACGTCATCAAGAAAATGCAACTAATTGCCCGGGAATCCGCGCCAATGATATCTTCAAATAAGAACTTGGCCCGGGTGACCGATCAGACCACTCTCGACCTGACCCATGAATAGATTGGTCTGAGAGTAGGGGATAATGATGATGCTCGGTGCTGGGAACTCCCCAGATCATCACACATGGCAGATGACGTGTCCCAAAACTTACGAGAAAAGAGTAAGAACAGTACATTAGAAGCATATCCCAGGCCTTCGGGCCGAGGATGCTCTCGACCCTTGATGACCGCCCAGAACGCTCCTATGCTCATCCTGCAAACACCATTGGCTCACCTCCAAGCCCTCCTGTGTGAGGGGCCTCCTCGACCCTCCTAGCTCGCCTCCGAGCCATCACAAAATCAAGCCTGCTCAGCCTCCCGCTCGCCTCCGAGCCTCCCGCCGAGCTTAGCTTTCTCGGTCCGATCGACCGACCCACAGCACAAATCACGGGCGTCTCCGCCACGGCTCTGCGAATCTCGCCAGACGCGAGATATCCGCCGCCCACGATCCCGCGTTCCACGCCATCACGTTCCCCCATTAATGAGCATATCTCGTCATTAATGAAGGATCCCGCCTATCACACAGGCGTAACGCCAGGGGCGTAACGGCTGGCGTGAATCTCGCGCTCGCCAGCCCATGGCTGCCACTATATAAACCCCCCTCTCAGACGACTCAGGTAAGCCAATTATTATCCAATAAGCCGTCACTCTGCCCAAATACTTCGACTAACTTGATCGTCGGAGGGTCCACGGTGGTACAACCACCCCGGAACTTCCTTGCAGATAGCTCGGCTTCATTCTCAAATCAAGTCCATTGAGATCCACACGCATCAAGAGGCAACCCTCAGATCCAGTCTCAACCATCCAAGTCACCACTCGCTGCGGATCAATGGAAGACAACATCTGAAGGAGATCCAGAGCTCCATCAGTGGAAATGAATAAATAAATGGGTTCGGGCAAGATCAAGTTTTGATCCCCGTATTGCATAACAACATACAAAGTTTCGTTTACTAGTCTAGCATTTCTACAATCATGAGCATGGTATAAAGCAAGAGATGTTTATGAAAACACATATTGTGCAAAGTACAAGTTTTGAACCTAACCATGTAGCACGACATACAAACTTCCGTTTACCAGCCATTTATACA
Organism: Agapanthus africanus; assembly: GCA_030015575.1. Lineage (NCBI taxonomy): Eukaryota > Viridiplantae > Streptophyta > Magnoliopsida > Asparagales > Amaryllidaceae > Agapanthus > Agapanthus africanus. Next base: position 418,273,561 of record JASDDO010000016.1, read on the forward strand.
AACATATAATAAGCACATTATAAAACAAAACAAATTGAGCAAAATGGATCAAGTCCTGAGCCTAGTAATGCAACAGGCATTTACACAAACACAAAACGAGCAGAGTGGGGAAAAAAGACCAAGGCAAATTGAGCAAATGAGTCAAATGGGTCAAAAAAAGATGGGATTTTGAACCTGAAAGTGCCTTCCATCGAGCTTCTTGATGCCGTAGCCGAGCTGAACGGTGCCAAACGACTTGAGATCGGTGATGACTCCGTTCCTTTGGTAGACTCGCTTCCCAACTCGGGCGACCAAATCCATCACCATCTCCTTCCTTACATTTCCCTTCATCAACAGCATACAATCGTACAGCGGCATGATTGACCACTCCCCCCCCCCCCCTCTCTCTCTCTCTCTCTGAACTAATGCAGGTTCTAAAACCCTAATTCAGGTGTGAATTGGCTTAAATATTGCAGGAAAAAAAACCCTCCCCTTTTCCCAAATAGTAATAATCCAACTTTCTTTTTTCTTTTGCAAAACGTTTCTTAAAATCTAACGAAAAAGCAGTACTAGTCATTCTAGACCAACCGCAATAAAGCTTCTAGGAAGTTCACCCCAACAAACCCGACCACATCATCCTGTGCTCTAGCATCTACCAAATAATTGAGTTCGGCACTTTCTTCGTGGAAGACATGAGGGGCTCCAAAATGATAGAACTTTAGAGGCATTTTGGGACTAATTAACTCAAGAAACGTGTCATGGTTAGAGGGGTAAAAGGTAGGCTTTTTAAGATAAGACAGGTTTTCCCCAAAGGTTAAGGGGTTTTATTGCAATTAGCCATGATAGAAATTTTAATATGTCTGTATTTCTAATGATCTTTTGTTCCCTAGAAAAGCTAGGTTTAGTGATTTTTGCGAGTTAAGCTTACATGAGAGTGGCATCATAACCATATACTATCAAGCAGTCACACGCGATACAAACTACATGCTTGTAAAATTAATTTGAATTGCAGAAAATATTCTCAACTTTTGAAGTAGTTTTAATTTGTCCTCGAAATCGACAAATGTTGGCTTTTGAATTTTTAAAAAAAAAACTTCTATTCCCAAAATATTATAGTTGAAAGCTATAAACACACAACATTAAGAAAAAATGATTGAATGTCAAAGTGAAATTAAAAAGAAAGACTTATACAGTTTATTCTTATTATTGGTCCATTTTCACTTTTTTGGTTTAGAATTTCAGTTGGCACTTGAATTTGGATCTAGTTTGGTATTGAAATTTCTGAGAGGGAATGAGGATTAGACTGCTAATCAATTAATAATCCAAAATCACCATCAATTATTAAGATGTAGTATTTCTTTAAATGAAAGGCAGAAAAAGAGTACAAGTTTTAAAGTCAGCACTCACATTATTCTTTATACAGAACGAGACATCATTCATTGCCAGTGAACCCCAACTCTCAATTTGTAGGCTAAAAAAAGCCTTCTTTATTTGCTTTATTTCGGTGATTTTACATACATAGATTGTGGGTAGGCAGATAAATGCACAAAAATTAGAATCGTATTAACAAGAAAGCAGTATCAAAATATTGAATATATATTATATATGAAGAACCGTTTCGATTGGTGAAATTACTACATACACCCACTTCTTTTCATATACTACTTGCTCACTCGAAGATCCTCGGAAAAACAATGATTCAATGCTTTGTGCTAACCAAGTAACATCATCAAAGTCCATAGAGTCGATTTAGATCATCTGATATATCATACGTAATGAAAACTGAGAGTTGAAAATTAAAAAGAAAGATAAAGAAAAGAAAACTTAAAAGATAAATCTGAACATCACCAATTTTAGAGCCAGAGGCCAAGGATTGAAAAGGCCATCTTTTGAAGAAAGGGAAAACTAGGAGGCTGTCCTCATCATCTTTGCTTTCATTTGTGGTTTAAAGACGCAGAAACGTGAAGGGCACACATTCACAAATTATCCAAGGTCCCACCACCCACCATTAATTAAATTCATAATCATAATTAAAGCCGAAAAAACCAACAGGATCACAACATAAACCTATGGTCCTTTAGCTCTCCCATTGGCCAAACTTTTAATAAAACAATAACCACGTGATTTGGCCACCGCTACCACCAACCTTTATCTGTAATCCACCACAGAAAGCAAATATTACAACAGAACTTACATAATTAATCGAAATTGCAATGCAGCAAGTATTACAATCACAAATGATGCATATTGATATTGAAACAAACTTAGCAACTCACAATTGCCCGCAACAATAATGTAGTACCCAAATTCACGCCTTATCAAAACAGAATAGAAAATGATGATAGAAATATATGTACAAATGCACCAAGAAAGCACCCCCAATACAACAAACTGCAATATTTCACGAGCAGCGTCCACTTCTGTACATAATTATCACCCCAGCTCTCAAGAAAACAGGTATTCACACACAAATATCACTGAAAATTACAACAAAGTGTAGGAGAGAACTAACTATTGAACATGTTTTAGACACAGGCGAAGATACTCCTACGGATAAAAAGTGAGATTTATCCCATGACCAACCATTTTCTGAAGGTGTGATTGCAGAAAACCCCCAACTTTTGTCCTGATACCACTCTCCATTTTCAAATGTAGCACTTTACTTTTATTTTAACACTTTCTATAACATATCATTCCTATAATACTTGGATTTAGTTCATTGTAAGACACAGGTAAAGATTTGAAAATAAGAGATGGCATCCTGAGATGGTTTCCTGAAACTTAGCCTTTTCTACACGAGAAGATCAAAAAAAAACATGGGACTGCTAAGGGCAAGCTAAACTCATCGTAGCGGCCAAGAGCTTGAGGAGGTTCCGGATATTACAACCATTCACTCACATTGGATCTCAATTCTTAAACTCGTTGAAGAGCAATCATCGATCGATTGGTTCAGTCCGGTCCTGAACAGCTAAGCGCTCCGACACATCAGCCAACGATTTGAGGTTGCATTTAATCAACGCCTCAACAAAGAAGCATGTCTCATCCTTGGTGTTTCCATCCGGTACATCAACTACAAACGATTCGATAACTAGCGTGCCCGGTCTCCCATCGATGCACTCAGGATGGAGAGTTATGATGGATGAATAGTTCTGCAAAGAAATAAAGTTGTGTTTAAGACGGGGATAAACTTTAATTCAAGTCTTAAGAAACAATTGCTTTTAATTTTATAACTTTTGACATGCAGACATGATTTCCTTGAATGAAAAAGGGAAAAAAAGAAGAAACATGAAGCAAATCTCTTTAACCATGAACATTAGTTGTGTATATTATTAAATTAAAACATATATATATCTATATATATATATATATATATATGAGAATAATGGAGGAAAGATGCCATAGGAGGGAATTTCCTTCTATGGTGTCGAAAAAACACACCCTCCATCGTGTTTTCCGACGATCGGAATGCATCAACTTCATCATTATCATCTAAGATGTGGGTATACCAAATTTCATGTGATTCTACAACTTTTTCACCGTTGAATTAGTGGGTTCAAAATTAACGGTTTACCGACAATAGAACTTTTTACATTGCTAAATCAACGGTGAAAAAGTTGTAGAATCACATGAAATTTGGTATACCCACATCTTAGATGATAACGATGAAGATGATGCATTCCGATCGTCGGAAAACACGATGGAGGGTGTGTGTTTTCGACGCCATAGGAGTAAATTTCCTCCTATGGACTCTTTCCTCCATTATTCTCTCTCTCTCTCTCTATATATATATATAGTAGATTACAGCTATAGAGCTTCTAGGATCATTGGTTGCATGATGACAAAATTATTAAGAAAATTAAGAAGAAAATAGCTTGCGTGGCAGAATTTTTAGCAAGGCATAAGAAACTATACCGATTAAACTTTGAGACCATACTATATATCTGGATAGCGCATGCACAGTAATATTTTCAGTAGATTATACAACAGAAAAGAAAAGTAAAATCCAAATACTGGCCTTCATTACATGCATATCCCTTGAGTAATGGGAGAGTCTTATCGACCAAAAGATTACAGGGGTGTTGAGCAAACAAACACACAATAGAGGCGGCTCACATTTTGCGGTTACTACAAGGTCATTTCCCTATCTGTCCAAAATGTAATATTTATGGAGTAAAGTACAATAAAATACAACAGAAAAGAAAAGTCAAATCCAAAACTGGACCATTTTACATCACATGCATATCCCTTGAGTAATGGCAGTGTCTTATCAACCAAAAGACTATGCCGTGGTCGAGCAAGCAAACACACACAAGTAGGGCCGCATTTTGCGCATAAGAGTTACTACAAGTTCATTTCCCTATGACCGAAATGTAAAATTTATGGGGTAAATTACACTATAATACCCTCTACTATCTATGTTTTTCACTAAAATACCTTAAATGGTTTTAATTACAGTAAAATACCTAAAACTGCCAAAGAATTTTGTACCCAAATACCCTTCGTCTGTATTCCATCCATTCAGTAATTTTATTTTTGGTGATGTGGATTTTTAAAGGACGGAAATATCCTACCTAAGTGATGTTTGGCAATTCTTTCTTCTTTTCCTCCCCCATCTCCACCCCCCCCCCCCCACATCCTTCCCTGAGTTCCCTCTTGTCCTCTATCCCTTCCTTTCCTCCTCCAACCTTCTCACCGCTTCCTCCTCTTCTCATCCACCTTATTCGACTCTCCTCAACCGCTGCCACATCCTCTTCTACACTCACAGCATCATCCTTTCCCTCCAAACTCCTTGGTGCAACTGTTTTCGCCAAAGTCAATTACCGCCGCCCCATCTTTCTTTCTAGTTCTCCCACCTCATGGTAAGGATATTTGATGTAGCAAGGGGAAAAAGGGTAAAACACAAAATTTCATTAACACCGTCATGGTATTTTAGTGTAACATAATTAGTGTAAGGTATTTTAGTTATAAAAAAAACAATGGTCGTCAAGGGTATTTTAGTGTAATTTACACTAATTTAAGTAAACCTAGAACTTAACCAAGGACGGAACCAGGCTTCATTAATCGGGGGGCTAAATTCGACAACAATTGTAACTTTGGTTCTCTATTGAGATGTGAGACTAAAATGGTCCCATATTGAAAAAACTATGAGAGGTACATAAGTATAAGATATAAGATAGAGCAAAGCTCAACAAGGCTTAAGTCTTATTGTTGAAACTCACTTATATCAAAAGCCCGTGTATACTCATAAATAAAATATATAATCGCCCCCTCATTCTTATATATATGGTATCATAGCACTAAAAAAAAGAGCATCGGGACCTCAACAATACCTCTGAGAGAGGCAGGCTACAAGCACAAAAAAGTGCATCTAAGAGACCTAACTCTACAAGTGTTGTGTAATCCACGTGACAACTATACTAAGAAAAAGTGATGTATAGGATACAAGATGGGACAAATCTCAACAAAGCTTAAGTCTTATTGTTGGAACCTACTTATATCAAAAGCCCGTGTACACTCATAAATAAAATATATAATCGCCCCCTCGTTCTTATATATATATATATATATATATATATATATATATATATATATATATATAGTTTCTATTGTTAAACTTTTTTCTTAATAAAGAAAGAAAAATATTAAACATCATTTTTATTGCATAAAAATGATATTTTTTATAATCATAAAAAATTAAAAACTTATTTATATAACATTTAGATTATGTTTTTATTTGAAAACGAAACCGTCATATACAATTACTTATCAAATTAATTAGATGTCAAAAAAATAATAATATGTTTTTAACATCTCAAAATGCTTAACAATATTCCTCATAAAATACTTATATATAAGTCTAATTTGTTCTACCATAAACATTCTATATTTGATTAGTTGTTATTTAGAATTGGAAATTAAATCAAACCTATAATCTGTAAGTTAGATTACAAATCTAAATGTGAGAATTGACATAACAAAATAAAACAAATTATATAAGGTCGGTTTTAAATGATAAGATTTGCATGTTGAGTGGTCAATATTATTATAAAATGCACGCCTAAAAAATCATATTGTGTTTTAAATAATTTGTTTGTATAGTTTATATCATTTCAAGAATAGCAATCTCTCCTTGATATCAGGAAGAGAAATCTTCACCATGATTTTTAAAAAAATTATACCTTCTAAAATAATTACTAATCCTTTAATTTAAGAGATTTCTCAAAACAACCGAAAAATTGTATCTTCTTAAATTTTGGTCGGGGCAAAGATTTTGATCTCTATAGGTGTTTCGAAATCTTGGGGGCGATTGCCCTCCTTGCACTTAATCCTTATTGGTTGGGGATACAAACTACATTAAATAAGAAGTAACCCAGACCATATCAACTTTGCATAAAAATTAAGTTAAAAACATCATATTGTTATCCAAGATAAAACCTAAGAATAATAATAATTAAATGAGGGCAAGAGTTAGTGGAGGACCTTAAGCCTGTGATCACCCCCAACGATTTTGATGCTAAGAATGTGTTCATTGTCATCCAAGAGCTCTAACCTCTCAGTACTAGTGGTCGCTGGTAGCCCAGACTTCACATTCACTTCTCTAACGCTCCCAATCTCGAGATCCCCTTGCACCACACATTTGCTCACGAATGGCTTGTACTTTTGCGGCTGATCAAATCTTCTCACTAAAGACCATACCTATCATCCCATAAATTGCATTTATCATCATCATCATCAATATTCAACTAAAAGGATGTTATGCAATCCTCTACATTCCAATATCTAAAATCCAAAACACAAACCATCTAATATATCATATATTCAAAGAAAACGTCTATATGCTTAGACTCTTATGTCTAAAAAGTGAGGCTATGTTCAGGCAAAAAAGTTTCAAGCTTTAGGTGATGATTTTGAGTTACATGACATTGGTCTTTGGCTAGAAGACGATTTAACTCTAAATTTACCATTGCAAATCCAAAGCTGAGCTTTAGAACATATTCGATTAAACTAATTTTCTCAACAAAATTCGACAAATCGCAACTTTTGAGGGTAGATTCTATATCAGATCTTAGAACAAAAAAAAAACCTATAGATCTAATCTTTTGACAGGGAAAGAGAATCTTACGAGATGAATAGGAGCTTTAATGTGTTTCGTAAGAGTTGAGCTGCACTGATTCTCTCTAGGCTCATGGCGATGGTGCCTCCTGGTGAACTCCTCCTCCATCGATCCGCCTCCGCCGACGCCGCTCATCCCGCCGCCGCCTCCGCCGGAAGTCCGAACTCCGGCGAGCACCGTATCTCCTACTGAAGATACCCTAGATCCCTCTCTCTCTCTCTCTCTTTCTATCTCTCTCTCTAGGGTTTTATGCTTGGATTCTCCCTCGTCTCTTCTCTCTCATCTCGCTTGCTGCAGCTCCTCCAATGGTCAGAACTCGTGGTCTTTTCTTTTTGTTTTTTGATTTTTGGATAGCTATCCCCGCACTTAATTATCGATTATAAAAGGATTAAAATTAACCGATCTCTGGTTTGCACGGGCCCGCATAGAAGATATATATGCGGATGTGATTGTGTAAGTGGGGAATATTCCGACATCTTTCGGATTCTGTAAATATCTAGCCCTGTATTGATGGGTAAATTACACTGAAATTCCTTCAGTTATCCTTGCTTTTTTTCACAAAAATACCTCAAGTGATTTTAATTATGCTAAAATACCTTAAACTACCATTTATTTTATTAATAAAATACACATCGTCTGCACCCATTCTAATCAAATAGGTTTTTGATGACGTGGCTTTTTAAAGATAAAAATATCTTTATAAGATATAAAAAAGATGATGTCATCTATCTCAACCAATTTTTATGAGATATAAAAAAGATGATGTCATCTATCTGAACATAGACGTGTATTCGTCACCTCTCTCTTCCTTTCCTCCATCATCTACTTTGTTGGCTTCTTTCTTCGCCTTTTCCCTTTCCTTTCCTTTTATCCGGTCCTTCTCCTCCACACCTACTCCACCGCTTTTGTCTCTTCTCCTACATCCTCCTTATCAAACTCTCCTTGATCGGCTCCACATCCTCCTCCTTTCTATCTGTGCACATCGTCACCCTACTACAAAATCCTCCTTGTCATTACCGCAAAGTTGTTCCTCGATGCCTTACCTTCTCATGTTGCCATCTCATGAAAAAGTTATTTGAGTGAGAAAAATATGATTTAGAAAAAGTAATCTCACCTTCTTGATTTGTTCTTGGTGAGTATTTGCATTCATATTTTATAGAGAGATTATAATATATTAATTATAATTAGAACAAAGATTTGAATTTGAAATTTTGAATTACAAGCAATAACCTTTTTTCTTTTAATGCCTTGCATGACAATTATGTTACTTAATCGAGAGGGATTATGTCTCTTGCATGACAATTATTTCAAATAATTGTGAAGGTTTTGGTTAATGCTAAATCTCTTGATTTGCTCTCTTGAATATTTTCCTCAACATTCCCCCTCAAACTTGGTTAGGGTCTACTCCACACACCAAGTTTGGCTTGAAATTGCTCAAAAAGAGCGCGAGGCAATGGCTTCGTAAAAATATCCGCGACTTGTTAGAGTAAACTAATATATTTGGTAACTAAATACCCGAGAGCAACTTTCTTCCGAATAAAGTGACAATCAAGTTCAATATGTTTTATACGTGCATGAAATACATGATTGATTTTCATATATAACGCGCTTATGTTATCACAATACAAAGTTGCTCGTTAAGTCTGAAATACCCCAAGATCACATAGCAGAAATGATAACCAAGTAAGCTCAGCAGCAGTGGAAGCCATTGTTTTATATTCAGCTTCAGCACTCGATCTAGAAATGGTAGTTTGCTTCTTTGCACCAAAAAAAGTACAAAACTCGGTAGTAGACCGGCGAGTAGTCGGGCATCCTGCCTAGTGAACATCAGCAAAGGCATATTGTTCAATAGTGCTATGAGTTAGGATGCGGATTCTCATGTTCAATGTGCCTGCACTAATATATCTTAAAATTCGCTTAACCAATTTAAAGTGGCATTCTGTCGGTTTGTCCATAAACTGACATACCGTATTGACAGAATAAGAAATATCCGGTCTTTTCATTGTTAAATATTGCAACCCTCCAACAATACTGTGATATAAAGTTGGATCATGAAATGGTGTATCGTTCGCAGATGATAAATATGGTCGAGTAGCCATTGGCGTAGAGATTGTCTTGCAACCATCTATTTGTGCACGAATAAGTAAATCATGAGCATATTTTGATTGAGATAAGAATAAACCCGTGTGCACGTGATGTATCTCGATCCTAAGAAAATAGTGTAATGCCCTCATGTCCTTCATAGCAAAGGTTTTTCCCAGCAAAGAAATAAAGGAATCAATAAGTGATGGATTATCGCCGGTGACAACCATGTCATCACCATAAAGAAGTATAATCATTCCTTCCGGCAATTTGCAAATGAATAATGATGAATCCACCATGCTACAAAAGAATCCAGAACTTAAAAGAAATCACTGAAGCGATTGAACCATACTCGGGGGACCAGTTTAAGGCCGTACAGAGCCTTTTTTAAGCGACAAACATGAGTTGGATAGTCTGGATCTTCAAAACCTGGTGGCTGCATCATATATACAGTTTCATTAAGAAATCCATGAAGGACTGCATTTTTAATATCTAATTGACGAATTACCTATTTATTGACAGTTGCCAGAGTAAGAACCATACGAATGATGTCTGGTTTAATGACAGGACTAAAAGTCTCTGAAAAATCAACACCTTCTTGTTGCGTTTATCCTTTCACTACTAAACGGGCCTCGAGTTTCTCTAATGTACCATCTGCCTTGAGTTTGGTCTTAAAGATCCACCGACAACCAACGACATTAAGAGTTGAAGAAAAAAGATACCAATTCCCATTTATCATTCTCTCGAAGTGCTATAATTTCTTCCTCCATTGTTGCTCGCCACCTATCATGTTTAAGTGTTAATTTTATGGTTTTGGGTTCTTGAGGAATAGCTAAGCTCATATGTGCATAACTCGAATCGCCGATGACTGCCATCCTGACTGCGAGTGATCATGGAGTGAGAAAGTGGAGGGCGGTTAATAGCTCTAGATGTCATGATGGGAATAGAAGCAGGTACGGATGAAGAAGACGCGGGATAAGAGTATATAGAATTTGAAGGATTTGGAGAGGAATTGAATAGTCGAGCAAATTGACGAGCTTCATCTAATGTGGTGGAGGATGGGGACGAAGAAGAAGAAAAAACCCATTCAGCGAAAGTGCTAAGTTCATCCAATATGTCAACAACTTGTGAGGTGCGAGATAAGGGAAATACTCGCTCATTGAATATAACATGGCGTGATATATACACTCGATCGGTAGAAAAATGAAGGCTGCGGTATCCTTTACGTTTATCACTGTAACCTATAAAAATACAAGGCAGAGAGATTGGATTTAATTTTGTGACAACATAGTCTCGAGGATATAGAAAGCATAGAGTTCCAAAGACCCGTAAAGAGGAATAATCAAAATCCCTTTTATATAACAATTGAAGAGGGATTAGCATGTTTAAATTAGAAGACGACAACCGATTAATTATAAATACCGCAGTAGAGAAAGCCTCCACCCAATAAACATTATTGTCATGCCAAGTCTAACGACACAACGATGTTTTCTCTCCACAACACCATTCTATTCTGGTGTATTAGGACAAGTAACCCGATGAACAATGTCATATTCGTAAAAATAATTGGAGAGTTCAGTATTAATAAATTCACCTCCTCCATCACTCTGAAAAATTTTCAACTTCGCATTAAATTGTTTTTCAACCATACGATGAAAATTACAAAAGCATCTAAAGAAATCGGACTTGTATTTAAGTGGATATAACCAACTAAATCTGGAATAATCATCGACAAATAGCGCATAATAAAGAAAGCCTTGATTTGAAGAAACTGGCGCTTTCCCCCATAAATCACAATGAATTTTAGCCAACGGTTCAATGGACCGATTATCATAAACAGGAAAGGAAATGGAAGTTTCATGCTTTTCCTCATTAAACAACTAGAACAAGAATGAACATTATTATTATTAGAGACTGAAATTAAACCATTGCGTCATAAACGCTCAAGAATGCGATACTGTGAATGTCCAAGTCGTTGATGCCGGATTGAAGTGTCAGCACACTTTTGTCTATTTGAGAAGAAGGCCGTGATACTTGGACGATCCATAGCATATAGACCACCGCGTTTACTTCCGGATGCCAGAACCTTTCCCGTCTTCAAGTCCTTAATATAGCAATGAGAATGGTCAAAAATAATTTTGCAACGAAAATCATTAGTCAACTTAGAAATAGATAGTAAACTCCTCTTAATATTAGGAGCTACAAGTACATCCTTAAGAGGAATAGTATGAGATCCACAAAGAATACCATCTCCTGTATGAGTAATAGGAAGACGATTTCCATCCCCAACCATAACATAATCAGATCCATAGTAAGAAAATAAATTGCTCAGAATATCTAGGTTGGCTGTCATATGTGCACTTGCCCCCGTGTTAGGAAGCCATTCTTCAGTGGGTGCATCGCTCAAGTGCAATGCAGCAAGGGCTTTCGGAATATCTTGTGGTTGATAGTTGTTGTTGAAGCAATGCCAACAATGCAAAGCATCATGATTGCGACGTCCACAAATTTGGCAAATTAATGGTTGATTCTGAGCTTGAGATGATGCCCGATTAGTAGGACCGGAGTCACGTCAAGATGGTGGAACTGATTTTGGTTGGCCATTAAGAGCACCAACGCTATTATTTTGAAACCCGCGTCCTTGAGAGTTGAACTGATGCATATGGTTATTTTGAAGATGATTCTTGTAATTATTCTTTTGGATATAAAAGGTCATGCATGGATGCACAGATTCTCGTGAAGCATTTTTTAGAAGTTCATGACTTTGTAACGACAAAAGATCAACATATGATGGAATTGGAGGCTTGAGCGTAGTAGTAGTAAAACTTTCATACTTAGGTCCAAGTCCATGCAACAAAGGTAAAAACTTTTTCTTGATCGGCAATGGGTTTGTTGATAGCATTTAATTGATTGCAAATTAATTTAAATTCTTTTAAATACTTAGAAAGAGAGGACTCATCCTTTTTAAGGTAGCGAAGTTTTGATTTAAGCCCGTACTTCCTTGCTTGAGAGTTTTGAGAGAAAGTCGAATGTAACACTTTCCAGACTTCGGCGGATTTTTTAAGTCCAACAACAATACTGAGAACCTCGTCGGAGAGGGTTCCGGTGATCTACGCTTTGACAAGACGATCCGAACACTTCCAAGACATGAAGTCTGGGTTAGGAATTCTGTCAGTGCCGCCAACATTATCAATTTCTGATGGAGGTGTAAATTTGGTGTTGTCGATAAAGCCTTCCATCCCGTTGCTCTCAATAAGAGCACAAATTTGAGCCTCCCATTACATAAAATTGTCAAGGAAACAAAGTTGGCAACATTAATGTCTTCCGGGTATGGATAAGGAGATGAAGGTGTGTTTGTGGTGGATTGGGCCATTGAAAAAAAAAATTGAACCCTTGGAATGGCTATGATGCCAAGAGAAAAATATGATTTAGAAAAGGTAATCTCATCTTCTTGACTTATTCTTGGTGAGTATTTGCATTCATTTTATAGAGAGATTACAATGTATTAATTATAATTGCAACAAAGATTTGAATTATAAGCAATAAATTTATTTCTATGAATGCCTTGCATGACAATTATGTCACTTAATTGAGAGGGATTATGTCTCTTGCATGACAATTATTTCAAATAATTGTGAGGGTTTTGGTTAATGCTAAATCTCTTGATTTGCTCTCTTGAATATTTTCCTCAACAACAAGAGACAAAAGGATAAACGCAACTAACCATTAACACTGTCAAGATTTTTTAGTGTAACATAATTAATTTAAGGTATTTTATTGTAATAAGAATTGTTTAAGGTACTTCAGTGAAAAACAATGATACTTGAGAATACTTTAGTGCAATTTACCTTATGTTTTTTAGGAAAGCAATTTACCCTATGTTGATTTAATATGGCTTGGATTTATATGATTTCACAAGATATGCTACCTATTACTTTTATTTTATTTCTGAAAAATTATGTTTTTGGTGATATATTATTTGTCCAAGTACAGATTTGGTTGAAGTTTTGTGTGGCTCTAAATTTTAAGCCCAAACAAACGTTCTTCTAAATTGTTGAGGAGAGAAATTTATAAGCGGTACAAATTTATTCACTTTATAAACCATTTAGATCCGTCTAATTTATTTATTTTCTTGAAAAAGTTAATCTTCTAAAAGTATATTTGTTTAAAGAAACAGATAAATCGATATGAATAAAAACAAGTGAAAAGAAAATCACCTTTTACAAATAGACTTTTTTCCACTTGGCTCAAGTTTTGGAAACCGGCTGGCTCAGTCCACTGGAAAGGATCATTTACAATTCCCATTTCATATATTTAGTTAGAAACCGGTTATGCACCGTTCATGGTGTAATTCAGGTTCAGTCGTTTGTAACATTGAAGGTGGATTACCCGCTTCTTCCTAAAATATCAAATTGGAATTCTATAGGATCCTTAACGGCTGGATATCTGTTAATTTACTTTTTTTATATGCAAAAATACTTTTCCTACCAGGATGATGGAATCCATATAGTCTACATAGATTCTTATTGGGTAAAAAATGAGCATGATATCCACTTTACCCTCTATCCCATCTTATAGCCAATGAGTATCCTTGTAGAAGATGTGCATTCCACCGTCATAGTAGGAAAAATATTTCTCTCTTCAATACATGCTACTTAATTATTCTTCTCAGTCTACTTTTCTTTTTAGGTAGCAACAATGAGAATTAAATCTGTCTTACCCTAATAAGTGTCCATGTGATGCAGTTTTAACATCTACTATTATAATCAGAACACATACACATGGATTGTCATGAGACATTTTGTTATTTTTACAAGATAAATTTAAAAAAATGTTGAAATTTCTATAATTTTTCTTTAAAATCTAAAACATTCACGCTCCCCCCCCCACCCCCCACAACACACACACACACACACATTGGAACTCAAAACAAAAGGTTATAGATAACCCCACACATTTTGTTAATTCACATATATTTACTATCATTATTATATTCACTTTCATCTTTCACATACATCATCCGTTCATGAATTCTAATGAGATTAACGCAAAGGCTGCTATATTTATCATCATAAATGTACTTTGTTCAGCTATAGCAGTATACAACTCGCAGTTATATGAATATACTGTTGATAAGTAATAGATAAAACAACTTATATAATATAATCAAAAGACCAAACACTGCTATGTGAAATTATTCATGTTGTTAATTATAGATATTACACATCCGAAATCCTGCAACACATGCAAGATAAACAAATATGAATTTGTAGAACAAAATTTAACTATTTAAGAAATACGTTAGAAAAATCCATACATTTTTGTTACTATCGAATACAGTCTCTCTACAGAGTATTAACCACAACAAAGGAGCACGGTCATGAAGTAAAACTTTTCGATCCTGAAGGTTGGTGGTTCGAAGAGTCGCATCCAAAAAAAAAAGAACCACGCTTGGTCATCGAAGAGCCGCATCCGGAAAAACACAAAGTATGCTTGGTCATCAACAATCCTGCATACAGATGGCAAAATCAATTAAACTACTGCCAATGTGCAATAATTTTATATATACATCCAAATATTTAAACACATGTGCAAATGGGGGGGAAAAAGTGGTATCATAATTGATTACACCAACTATAATTGAATTAATTTTGATTTTTTTCTTAAATTACTTATTAATTTACGACAGAAGAGAATTTCCATGAACCAGGTTGCCCATTATTGAAAAAAGAAAACAAAACAAGAAAGATATTAGATGGATAAAAAGAAGAGAGTGATTAAACTCTAAAGGGTATCATGATTTATACACTGGTATCAGGCTTGCCCTCCTCGGAATCTATAAGCTCAAACCAAGGCTTCTCATGTCCTCATTTACAACCTCATATCATATTTCTTATTTCTTTCTTTTTCTTTTGTTTATTTTTCATCCTTCCCTTTTAAGGTTCATAGCTACAAAATCATAAACAAACCCGAACACCAGAAGTTTGGAAAACTTAAGCAATAACTTAATCAAAGAGATCAATGCCCTGATTGGAGACCAGTTTCCTACAATAATTCATGCTGTATCTTTGACCATCCCACAAGACAAGAGGAGGATGAAGAAGATTTGTAGTACCCTTACTTCAGTGGTTTATCCTTCCTTTAGTTTGTTTTTTATCCTTCCATTATTTTCCTTTTTCATAAATCGTCAACTAGTAATAGAGACGTTAACCTTGAATCCTATTCTAAAAATTAAAAACAGTATACACAATATATTACTCATCTAAGTTTGTACACACAATAAATAATCATTTATACAAATTTGATTCTGATCGGGATTTTTTTTCAAATCCAACACAGCCATTTCATGTGGGTAGACAAAAACCAACCATGATCGCATTTCTAACTGTAACATTTAGATACAAAACAGATATAAAATATGCGGCTTCTGTATAATTGACGGGTCATATCATCTAGGGTTTTGCATCAGTAGATAAATATCACATCATGTCTAAAAGTACATATCCTACTGGTTGCTCTTGTCTACGAATAAAACTCTTATTCCAGAATTCAAGAGGAATATGTCCAGATACCTAATTTGCAGAAACTTTTTGGACCTAAATACATTTTTTTCATATAAAAATAAAAAATCAGTGCATCTCCATGTAGCTAATATGAAGGCTTCAAATCAGTGAACCACAATTTGGTATTATTCCCAGCAGAGATATTATGGATGGCATCATGCTTGTACAAGAAATATGGCACTATTGTGAAGAGTTTGTGCACTGCTAAATACACATGTGAAAATTGATCTAGAGAATGCTTAAAATTGATCTACAGACGGCATATGATAGAGTTAATTGGTAATTGATTCAATAATGCAGAGAATGGGATATCACGCGAAGTGGGTAGCATGAATTAGGATATGCATGACCACTACAACGTTTAATATAGATTGAAACATTTCATCCGACAAACAAGGTGCACCACGAAGACCCACCCACTCCCCTAATTTTCATCTCTTGCGGAAACTCTCATATTTGATTCAAAACAATGTGAACTTGGGTCAAATACGTGGTTTTCAACAGCGTCACATTACTGTCGTCATTTTACACATATTGTTCGCAGATGACCTAGTATTAAATACGAGACCGACCAGAATGAAAGAGTGGCAATACATCCTCACACTTGTTATAAAAGGCAACATGGCGGCAAATTAATAGAGATATATTAGTTATCAAAATGAATTTGGATCGAGGTTCAATTGTCGATACTATTAATATTGGTGGGCTTTGGCTTAACGGTATCGATGAATACTTCACGTAATTGGAGGTCCAATTTGGGAAAAAGTGTCTGAAGTTCTGTAGATACACGTTAACCGAAAGTACTATTCCAAATTACTTGTTTCGGTTAATGTATATCTACAGATTTTCTTCCATCATCTCGATGAAATACCCGCTATCTAAGGCAATGGCAACATGAGCCTAGTCAATTGCAAGAAATGTTATACCCAATAACCATTGGAGAATTCAGGATTAAAGACGGGGGAATGCATGTATTAAGCACCTCCTAAGTCCTAACTAAACAAACAAACAAACATGCTCCTCTTCAACCCTAATAATGTATGGGTTCAATGGTGGGCCCATGGTATAACATGTGGGGGGTACATGCCCTAATGAGTTTGAACAAGAAAAACCAATAGTATATACACCCAAGCAATCAAACACCACTCTCCCAAATCTTTCCAAACATGCCCCACCAATTTTTTACCCAATTTAACCAAGCCTGCCACACCCTCATCCCCACGTGACTAGCGACTATCCACTCTCGATAGCTTCTTACTAATAAATTAATGAAAAAACCGTTTTTCGCATCCCAACCTTTCTTTCTACTTAACAGGGAATCAAATATTGATCATATCAGCTGACATACCGGCCGACATGTCGTTTTGGGACCCCTAGCGATACGATAAAATTGATAAAATATTGCCAGATATATCAACCGATATGACGATATCTCCCGATATATCGACGATATCGCTATATGAAGCATCTCTTCGATACATTTCCGATATCCGATATTCCGCTCCTCTCTATTCGAGAGCCATAGTCATCGTCGTCGAGTTGTCAAACCAATTCATGAATTCTTTCGACCTTACAACTTCACCGAATAACAAGTTTAATTTTTCACTCTTTCATGTCTCATATTAGTTTCTAATCGTTGAGATTTTTAATGACAGTGGAATTGAAGTTAATTATATTTAGATTTTACAACATATATGTTTGGATAATTTATTTTAGTAAAAAAACACCATAATTTTTAGGGAATAGAATATTGATAACTTAGGATTATATACTACTAGGGTTTGACACGTGCGATGTATGTGTATGTAGTAAATCTACTTTGTAGAGAAAATAAACATATAATTAAGACATTTCAAGCGGAAATCCCCACCAAGCTGTTTTGCTTTTCTCAAAATAAACATATGAGAGGGTGAGAAAAAAAAGAAAAACTTTTGATAACGTGGATCACTTGAAAAGGTGATGAAATTTTTCTTATATTTTCGAAAAAGGTATATTGTAGTTTAAAATTTGATGGGATTGATCTTATCTTTAAATTAGAGCTATCTAAGATTTTGGTAAATTTTATAGTTAATATATCTTGAATTTGATTTGGTCATGGTTTAATTTTAATTTTAAAAATAAATTATACTAAAGTAGTACGAACTATGTATTATATAGTTAAAAGTTTTCAATATCAATCTTGACAGCTTTCTATGCCTCACTTGTTGACATCCGTGTCACACGATCCTCAGTTTCGATTATTTAGTTCAAAACTTTATTTAAACGAATTCATAAGTTGCTAATGACGTTTCCATGTTTATATCTTGAGTACAACATGCACGATAAATCAAACATCAAGCAAGATTGCCTACAAAACAGTGATATGACATGACAACTTGAAACAAGCAATAACGTAAAGCAGGCCTAATCAAGAATCAATGACGTCGCAGAGTTAATATTCAAGGAAATGAAGCTAATTGAAGAACCAAAAAGAAGATAGAAATTATGAGAGCTATACATGTAATTAGTGATGATCTCATAAGCTTAGAAATCCCATCCCAACACATTCTTAATGCTCAAGATGTCTCCTCTTTTAGAAATGTTTAACCTATCCGTTGGAATTCAAATTGTCAAGATTCAAAATCAAATATTCATTCATGTCAGAAAACCGGCGTCTGTATCATACGTCAGTATAAGAAATTTTGAATCCACAGACATCCGTAATACAAATTCCTAAATTCCAAATATTGGACATTTCTCGGTGACGGCTCCACAGACGTCAGTAGAAGGAATTTGATCATGGACAGAGTCATCTACAGACGTCTGCACGGGCAATTTTAGACAGTTAAACTGAATTTGAATTTCGAATCGAATGGATTTTTACGTCATTTTCTTTGTTAACCATCTCTTAACGGCTATTAACCATTCTATGACAGTTTTTGGCAGTTATGGGAAGTTGGAATAACCCTTTCGATCTCTATAAATACCCATGAGATTTCACACTTTCTTAAGATCCATTCATTGCAAATCTATAGAGAAATCTTTGTGTTCTTCTCATGCTCAACTTGTCCAAATCCTTTTCATTTCCACAGAGACAAAACCTGAAATAATTTCTCAAATCAATTCTTGTACGACACCGGTTATAATCTATTGAGATCATAGGATTGAAAATGAGTGAATTTGTTGTTTGTAAAACGATCGTAAACCCACGAGTGAGGGCGTTTCTTAACCCGTGAGAGGGGTGCCTCTCACCCACGAGAAAATGTGTCAACCCACGAGAGGGAGTGCATCTCATTGCTTGAATTGTATGAATTTGGAATGGAAAAAGAGATCTTCCTAGAGAGACATGGATTAAAAAGGAAAGTGCGGTTTTCCTTAAGAATCACGGACTAGAGAGAAAAAAGACTTGTTCCCTGGGGAATCACAAGTTTAAGAGTGTGATCCTTATGAAGATGGATTTTTGTTCTTCACATCCATGTGAAGGGAGATTCGTATTCTTCACAATTATAGTGCAGAAATACTGAGGTGTCTCAAACGGAGACTAAGCACAGAAGCGTGGTAAACCCTAATCAACAAATCACTGTGTTTGCGATTGCTTTCTCTTTTTACTTTTTTGTGTTTGTTTTGATTGCCACTTTAAGTTTCTTGTTTAAACTTGTTTAAATAATTTCCGCACAAACTTGGTGATCACTTATAATATTTTAATTAAGTTTTTAAATTTTCCATAGAACATATAGTTACCTTATTCATCCCCTCTAAGGTATTTTCAATTGGTATTAGAACAGGTTGCTCATTTTTAAAAGATTAATATCTTGAGTTTTTAGAACAATTATGGCAAACCAATTAGAGAGTCAATCTACCACACGACCTCCACTATTTGAAAACACTAATTTACAATTTTGGAAAACCAAAATGAGAATTTTTCTACAATGCATACACTTGGAAATTTTAGACATAATAGATGAAGTTTTTGTTATTCCGGCTACTAAACTATATTCCAATGCAGATAAGTGTTCGATGACATTAACGTTAAAGCTATGAATGACCTTCACTTCTCTTTGGTCCCAGAGGAATTCAATCGAATTTCCATATGCAAACGGCACATGATATCTGGAGTACTCTTGAGACTGCACATGAGGGTACAAGCCAAGTAAAAGAAAATAAGATTAATAGATTAATGCACGAATATGAAATGTTCTCTATGAAAGAAAACGAATCAGATTCCATGTATTCTAGATTTAATAATATTGTTACCGAATTATTTAATTTAGGAAAAAAATTTGTAGAAAAAAAGAACTATAAAATTGTTCGATCATTAACTTTGTCTTGGCAGCCTAAAATTACCGCAATCGAAGAGGCAAATGACATGAGCACTATGAGTGTAGACACTCTCATTGGTAAATTAAAGACCTATGAGATGTAGCTTGGTGACATCAAGACCAATGAAGAGCCAAAGGAAGAATATCACACTCAAAGCATCAATAAACAAAGTCAAAGAGCCTATTCCATCAAGCGATGATGAAAGTAACGACGAAGAGACGGCGAACATAGCAAGGCACTTCAAGAAGTTTCTTAAGAATAGAGACAACTCTTTCAAGAAACGGTTAAATTCTTGCAAGGCCATGCAATACTTCGAATGCAATAAAGAGGGTCACGTTAAGGTGAACTGCCCGAACCTTAAAGTCAAGAAGGACAAACCAAATGGAAGGAAGGTTCAGAACGACGCGCTTATCAAGCCATCTGGGACAATTCTGACTCGAGTGAGTCAGAGAAAGAAGAAGTTGCAAACATGTGCTTCATGACGATAAATGATGATGATAATCTTATACAACATAGCAAGAAGGGGGTCCTTGATAGCGGTTGCGTGAGGCACATATCTGGAAATTTCAATTGCTTCCAAATGTTATCAAAAGAAAGTGGAACCATTACTTTTGGAAACAATAAACAAGCAAACGTAGTCGGTAAAGGTTCCATTTAATTTATTAATTTTATTACTATTATTTATGGTGTTGAATGTAAATAGTTTAACATATATTCTATTTAGTGTTATTCAACTTTGTGATAGGAAATACATTATCTAAGTATCAAAAAAAACTTGACGCACTAGGTAAAGTTGTTAGAAATAAAGCCCGTTTAGCAGCCCAAAGGCACAACCAAATAAAAAGAATAGATTACGACGAAACGTATGCATTTGTCGTTAGGTTAGAAACCATCCGTGTCTTACTAGCATATGGTTGCTATTAAAACTTCGGAGTTTTTCAGATGGATGTTAAAAGTGTATTCTTAAATGGTCAAATAGATGAGAAAGTGTATGTATCTCAACTTCCGGTTTTGAGGATTATGCATTCTCTGATCATGTTTATAAGTTAAGAAAGGCACTTTACGGTCTTAAGCAAGCTCCACGTGTTTGGTATGAACATTTAAGTTCGTTTTTAGAAAATATAGGATTCACGAAGGGTATAGTAGATAAGATCTTATTTACTAAAACCCTTGACAAATATATCATAATTGTCTAGATATATGTTGACATTATTTTTGGATCAATAAATGAAAGACTTTGTGAAAACTCCGCTAAATCTATGCAAGATGAATTTGAAATGAGCATAATGGGAGAACTCAATTTCTTCTTCGGATTTCAAATTAAACAAATGGATAATGGTATCTTCATCAATCAAGACAAATATACTAAGGAACTAATAAAAAAAATTGGCTTAAAAAATGCAAAGACTTGTGTAACACCTTCTACCAATACCAAATTCACTGACGATAAAGAGGGTCAAGATGTTGACACTACTTTATCATGGCATGATATGTAGTCTACTATATTTGATTGCCAATAGACCAGATATTATGTTCAGCGTATGTTTATGTGCAAGATTCCAAGCTAATCCTAAGGAATCGCATTTGACCGCGGTCAAAAATTTTTTTAGATATTTGAAAGGAGCCATAAATTTTAGTTTATGATATCCTAAGACCAACTTGTTTCATTTGACGAGTTATTCTGATGCAGATTACGCTGGAAGTCTTAACGATCGAAAGAGTACAAGTGGCACTTGTCACTTTCTAGGGAATTATCTTGTCTCTTGAAATTTCAAGAAAAAAAAATCCATTTCTCTTTCAACAGCCGAGACAGAATATATCACTGTCGGTGTTTGTTGTGCACAAAGTTTATAGAAGAAATACACACTTGAAGATTATTAAGAAAGTATTTCACAGATTCCTAGATCATCATACTCTGTGATAACACAAGTACAATTCACATGACCAAAAACGCCAATCAACATTCTAGGACTAAACATATCGATATATGTATCACTTCATTCATGACCATTTTCATAAAGGAGATATTATATTGGAATATGCAGCAACTATAAGTCAATTAGCCGATATATTTACCAAGTCGTTAGATAAAACTAGTTTTTCACATTTAAGAGGAGAATTAAACATGATAGAATTAATCACGTCCTGAAAATCTTAAAATTATATTATACGATATCATAGTTTTTAAAATGCACATATAACTTGAATTTTTAAGAAGAAGACGTCTTTAGACGTCTGTACTGCCTATTTCTGACGTCTGATGATTGTAATGTTTGGGTTTAAATTGTTTTTGTTAAATTATTTAATCCACTTAAAATCATTAATTGGTACTTAATCAGTTTATAGGATTCAAATTAGATTAGATTCAAAATTTTAGAGGGAAATATTGATAACTTTTTATTAGTTTTCAAAACTTTTTGGTGATCATTTTTTAACTTCCCTCTCTTTTTTCTATAAATAGGACCCAATTTCATTCGATGTGTATTTCCTATTCAATCTGAGAAATGGAGAAAATCAATGTGCATAAGAGGAAGGCTAAGGTAGAGAAATGCGAGACTTCCAAGAAACCAAAAGAGGAACCTCCGAGTTCCAAATCGGAGGAAAATCCGAGTTAAGATTTGGTTACTCTCTCCTTATCCACCACCACCCAACCCGAATCCACAGAATCCTTCGACTACTAATGGAATCGTGTTGCTCTTTTGGAAACATTCTCAGATGACACATGCATCTTCTTTGATCCCGAAGATGACATGATCATCAAGAAACGAACTACCGATGTCGTCGAGAAGTTTAAGAAAGAACATTAAGATAGTGTGTTTCTTCGTTTAAGTTTTCATGTATATGTTATTATTGTATTTTATTTTCCATGTCTTGTTTTTATTGTAATGTTTGTTTTATCAATAAAATGTGCTGTTTGTTTAAGTTTCAATTTGTCACTTCATATTTTACACAAAACTGGCAAAAATCAACATAAGACACCTATAGAGACGTCAGATTAAGAATTTTTTGACCTACAGACGTCTATACTGACGTCTTGTCTCTGATCTATGTTCTACTGACGTCTGGACAGACGCCATTCAAAACATGTTTCTAGATTGTCACCAACTGACTCTGTTGCAGAGACGCAGAAGCTAGCAAAAATTCCTGAATCGATTGGAATTCTGACTTTTCAATTCCCACGATTGAATCTCAGTCATCTATTCATTTATTAAATTCCTACTTATTTCTTCACCCTAGACGTCCATATAAGTGGCTGACCCATCTTCTATCTTTCTATTATCTTCAACCTCTCAAAACCCTAATTTTTTCTCAAAATTCCCAAAAATTTCACCCTGATTTTATCATCAATGGCTCCTAAGCCCGCTAAGAAGGCCATTGCCTACAACAAAAGGAAATCTAATCTCTTGGAGTCATCATCCAAAGCTAATTTATTCATCATCGACGAAGCTCGGGGATCGATTCGCGTCAATCGTCAACAAATCCATCCACACTGGTGTCAAGGTCATTTTTCGTGAAATCACTGAGTTGGGATTTCAAGACTTGTTCGAATTCCAAAGTTGGATGCCTTTCCTCACTCTTTCATGCCCGACCTACGACAAAGCCGTTGGGCTTTTCTATGCAAACCTTACCAGCACCTACTACAACCCTAACGACTACACCACCAAAGTTTTTAACAAAGTCTTGTTCAAGTTCACTCCCGCTACGATTGGTCACGCTTTAGGCATTCCCACTGAAGGTGTCGGAATCTACAATAAGATTATCGAAAATTTCGACTTTGAGGCCCCTCACACTAAAGAAGTTGCTTCCCAACTTTTCTATGGAACCGAGTACTCTCATCTCTACGTTGATCGTCAAGCAAAGACGCTCGCTAAACGAGCCTGTGTCCTTGCCAATTTGCTTACCCACGTCATTATCGCCAAATCCGGAAGTCATGACATCCTCTATGGGCCCCACAAACTCATTACCTACTGTGTATTGGCGAAGATTAAAGTCAATTTTCCATCTTTCCTCATTCAAAATATGTGGGAAATCTATGGTAGCCTGTCAAACCTTTTACTATGGGCATGTCATTACCAAACTACTCGAACATCGGAAGGTTGCCATTCCCGAAGCCAAGGATATTATCCGCGATCAAATTGACTTTGGCTCACGGATTATATATTTAATGCAAAGCCTTTGATTTTGTCGCCTTTGAGGCCTGTATCATTGATCGTATCACTACATCTCACGATCATCTCTCCGGCCGCATCGATCACATTTCCAGCCAAATCGATCAACTCTCCACACAAATGACTTCCTTGTCCTCCCAATCCCCGTCGACTGCAACACCACCACCAGAATCGTAGTTAGGATAAGTAGGATTTAATCCTAGGTTTAAGTTCAATGTTTTGGTATGTGTTATCCTAAGTTTGTGTGCATGTTTGCACTGTTTTAGTTTGTTAGTTTGTGTTGCTTATGTCAGTGTGTTAGTATTACTGAAGTTTGGTATGCTTTTTGTTATGAACTACTATGTATGCAAGTTTTATTTCTGTCTATGAAATTATGTTTTCTAATTAAAATTTGGTGTTCTTGTCTTTATGCTATCACTAAATATTAATCTTCATCGATTCAATCTAATTGGATTAACACATTGGATATTGGCACTGGATTAAAACGTTGCTATTTAAATTGCCTCATAACTTAAAAAGAACTTAAAATTTCTAAATTCATGTCTTTTTTTATATCCCTCTAAATTTTTCTGACTTTTTGATAATTTTCAAAAGGGAGGAAATTAATTCATATTCATGCTAAATGGCCATAAAATTCGACTTAAATTACTCGCCTTCATACAATACTTCTTGAAAAATAGTATCAGTTGTATGAAACACTGGTATCAGTTCAAAGATTTTTTCAACTAAGCATGAATTTAGGGGGCATTTAAATCGAATTTATATATTTTTTAATATATATTATGAATTCTTTAAATAAGTTTTGCTAAATATTAAAAAGGGGGAGATTATTGATATCCGTGTCACATGATTCTCAGTTTCGATTATTTAATTCAAAACTTTATTTAAACGAATTCATAAGTTACTAATGACGTTTTCAAGTTTATATCTTGAGTACAACATACACGATAAATCAAACATCAAGTAAAATTGCATACAATGTGATATGCACTCAAACGGTCATGACAACTTGAAGCGGCAATTACGTGATGCAAGCCTATTCAAGAATCAATGATGTCACAGAGTAACTATTCAAGAAAATTAATCTAATCTAAGAACCAAAACGAAGATAGAAGTTGTGAGAGTTATACATGTAATTAGTGATGATCTCATAAGGTTAGAAAGCTCATTCCAACATATTCTTAATGCTCAAGACGTCTCCCTCTTTTTTAGAGACATCTAATCTATCTGTTGGAATTCAAACTGTCAAGATTCAAAATCAAATATTCATTCATGTTAGAAAACTGACGGCTGTACCAAACGTCGGCATAAGAAATTTTGAATCAACAGACGTCCGCACAGACGTCTATAGTACAAATTCTCAAATTCCAAATATTGGACATTTCTCAGTGACGACTCTATAGACGTCAGTAGAAGGAATTTGATCATAGGCAGACGTCTCCTACAGACGTCTACCTGGGCAGTTTTTGACAGTTAAACTGAATTTGAATTTCGAATCGAATGAATTTTTACGCCGTTTTCTTCGCTAACCGTCTCTAACAGCTATTAACTGTTTTATGACAGTTCTTGGCAGTTATGGACAGTTGGAATAACTTCCCATTCAATCTCTATAAATACCCATGAGATTTCACACTTTCCTAAGATCCATTCATTACAAATCTATTGAGAAATCTTTGTGTTCTTCTCGTGCTTAACTTGTCCAAATTTTTTTCATTTTCACAGAGCCAAAACCTGAAATAATTTCTCAAATCAATCCTTGTACAACATTGGATATAATCTATTGCGATCATAGGATTGAGAGTGAGTGAATTTGTCGTTTGTAAAACGATTATAAACCCCACAAGAGAGTGTGTCTCTCAACCCACGGAAAATGGTATTTCTCAACCCACGAGAGGGGATGCCTCTCACCCATGAGAAAATGGTGTTTCTCAACCCACGGAGGGTGTCTCTCAACCCATGTGAGAGGGTGCCTCTCATTGTTTGAATTGTGTAGATTCGGAATGGAAAAAGATATCTTCCTAGAGAGACGTGAATTAGAAAGGAGAGTGGTTTTCCTAAAGAATCACGGACTAAAAAGGAAGAAGACTTGTTTCCTAGAGAATCACAAGTTCAAGAGTGTGATCTTTGTGAACAGAGATTTTTGTTCAACATATCCCTGTGAAGAGAGATTCTTGTTCTTCACAACTATAGTGCAGAAATCCCGAGGTGTCTCTCAGATGGGGCCTATCCACAGGAGCATGGTGAACCCTAGTCAACAAATCACTGTGTTTGCGATTGCTTTTACTCTTTTTACTTTTCTGTGTTTGTTTTGATTGCCACTTTAAGTTTCTCGTTTAAACTTATTTAAATAATTTCCGCATAAACTTGGTAATCACTTAGAATATTGTAATTAAGTTTTTAATTTGCCATAGGACATATAACTACCTTATTCACCCTTCTTTAAGGTATTTTCATCACTACCTCACCAAAATTCATGGATCCGTCATTATATGGGTCTCTTTGCTAGAGCTAAATATGGCACATTAAGTTTATTTTGTCAACAAAGAAATCATTCTTGGACTTGACAAACCATCTGTAAAGAATTTTTAAGTTTAGCCAAAAGACACATTGAAAAATGACTGACGATTAGATGGTGTGATTTTTGGTTCAACGCGTGGCTTCATCAAACCTCTTCGTCTCTACCTTCTTACAATTTAGAGACATCACTGATATCAAAATTATCGATACCACTTTAAATTCTACGAGGCATGGGCAATAATTCTCTCCATATTATTTAGACCCAAGAAGTTACCTCTTATAATAAATATGAAGTAGATGTACCGGTTTGGGATGGATACCTATCCTATCAAGTGTGTAAGGGATACTCCACTACGTTCATACCTCACGGCATTTGCGAGCTAATCTTCCGGCAACTTTTCTTGTTACCCGCCAAATTTGAAGGTTTCTTTGGAATTTCCTTAACAAATAACTGCCCACGACACTTTAGTTGCAACAACGACGAATGAAATTAGATACTTATTGTGTGATATGTAATATGGAAATGGTTGAAGATCGTTCACATTTGTTTTAGCACTGCATTGCCTTTTATTGATTCTGGCTTAAAGTGGCTAGCTTCATACGAATTGTATTCAGACCAATGTGCGTTAAGGGAATAAATCAATTGCTATCGGGAAACAACATGAACCATAATCACTTCCGTTTTACACAAACTATTGTTGTCCCATATGCTTTTCTATGAAGTAAGAATTCGTGTGAATCAGAGTGGATTCGTATGTCGAAGTCGTTAATCCGGATTTTGATCATTAAATAAATCAAAAAAATAATGCGGGTACCTCCAAGTCATGAATCGGGCTCGCGTGTCGGGTTTGATAAGTCAAATGGTTTTTATATGCGATTCGAGTTGAGTTATGAAGTTTGAAATCAATCCGTTAACTCATATCCTTAGTCACATGATCCTAGTAAAAGACTATTGACAAAAATTAAGACTTATCTCTTAAGCCTCAACGATCACTGTCACTGCCTTTTTTTCTCGCATCATCTCGTCGGAACCATCGTCGTCACCCTCTCCTTACAAAGCTCTGGCCAAACTCTTCTCAAAACGTCTCTAATAGTCACCTCTTGGATATTTCACTCGATGAATATTAGGGTCTCTCTCCACAAAAATTAATATTATTAGCTTAAACTTATTTAATAGTATTTTTTTATTATTTGTATATTTATATGCATACATTAATATATGTTATATTTGATTAATTAAATATTGAATATAAAAACGTAAAAAATTGTGAATCCACAAATCTAAATCATATTGTATCCTTTGTCCGCATTATGTGCTACATAGTGTTTTGGCAATGGTGGATAGAAAGAAATAAATCCAGGTTCAATGGTCCATACGAACTGAAGATTCTTCTACTGCCCTTCTAATTTATGAGAGATTTTATCTCTCATAAGCTATGTCTCGTTACCAAAGAAAAAATGGGAGGCTTTAACCACCAAAATTCCAACATCTCAAACTATTGACTATTAAAACAATGAAGCAAACGGTACATAAAGAATCTAAGTCGGTTTCTTATTGACTAGAAGGACTACTACATACAAGTTCGGTGCACACATTGCCTTCCTCTATTATGGATGCTATTATTTCTTGGAAATCACATAGTATTGAGAATTGTTGGTCTAAGCTTTAGAACTTGTTATTCTTTGCTATTTGTTGGAATATTTAGAAAACCAGAAACTACCTTTTGCTTAAAAATAAGATTCTTACACCTGACAAAGTTATAAACAGTTCAATATATTTGGTTCTTACATGGATTAGTGTCGCTCCTAAAAAATCTAAGAATCTTATTAGATCTCATAATTTTGTCTCTTAAAAATATGTTCAATGATGATACTAATGCTCTTCATAATAATTTCTATGAACATATAGTCACTCTTAATAGTACCTGACTTTTAATATTGGTTTTCCTAGCACTTATAAGGAATAGATCACTCCTTTATTATATACGTGTCTTATTATCATTAAGTACTAATGGTTGTGAAGTATTAGTACGACTATATGGTTGTTAGGCTATCGAGGGTTGTTCTCTAGTAAAGTGATATTTTGATTGGATTTTATTCTTAATTTTTCTATTTTTTAGAGTGAAGAAACATACCGAGTCTTTAAGGAGTCACAATTTAAGGCATTGGCGGTACATCCCAACATTTTGAGTTCAACATTGATTAGTTTTGTGGGGGTGATGGTGGGATGTGTGTGTGTAGTGTTTTTGTTACTATTCCTATGCATATGATGTTCACTTCTGATTCATACCTTATATAGTTATATGGAATGTTTCTTGTTTTGAAAATAATTTTAGTTAGACCAGAGGTCGATTTTTATTCTCCCATAAAGAAATTTAAATATTTGCAACATGAACTCAATTCTGTTGACAGGGTTTAAACTCCATGGTGAGTGTGAGGCTCCCTACCTCATATTAGAAAGAAAAAAAGAAGGGATAAAAAAAGAATTTAAATTGATACGTTAAACAGAAGAAGAAAAAGTTATCTTGGTTGAAACAGACCTTGGGTTTCTAACCCCCTCTGGATTATTATACTTTTCATTGTGACATGGAAATTCTAACTGATGTGAAAATGGGAGTAACATGTTCATACAGTAAGAACTCGAAATACAGACTTATACTGTGCTTGGTGGAAGCATACATATTTGACTAGGCATTCTTTCTAATTCTAGATTTCTTGGATTTACTAGAATGAGTTGCATGTATTATAAATTCAGGAGATGCAACATATTCAAAATGCACGTATAGTACTTGTACACCCATTTATCCTATTGACCTATACAAGCAGCTAATTTATGACTTTATACAAAACTACTGGATGTCTCTTAGTGCTAAATACATGTAAACGTTATTAGACTCTTTTATCATTTCATTCTCTTTTGAAATTCTAAAAACAAAATGACATTGCATCTAACATACCATGTACAAGAGTTATGGCCCTTGGTTAACTTTGCATTTCTTTGTAATACAGCATAATAAATTTTACCCGTTACAGTCTATGAATATTTTGCACATACTGACATGATCAGGCACATTAGTATCACAATTGTAACTTATTTCTGATGAGTACTAGGACATTCATCGTCTTAAGTAAGGTATTGGATAATGTCAACTTTGGAGATTCTTTGACCAATTCATATTCCAGATTCATTTAACTAGCCCATGCGACTATTTTTGAATAGATTCTCTAAGCAATTAGATGAACGTGTTCTTTGTATTGCAGTTACAGCGATAATAAGTTACAGCGATAATATCATGCAATCAACTAATACAAGGAGGACTTCAGAAAATTACAGTTATAAAGATTGCATTTGGATGCATTTTATCAAAGAGTGAAAAGTGGAAGATACAGCAGTTTTGACTCAAACACTTAAAGAAGAAAGAATCCAGTGATTAAATGAGAGTTATAACAGCTTGTTAGTGGAAGGCATCTGTGCAAAATAAGAAAAGCGGCAGAATTTAGAGATGCTATACTACCAGTACATCGTTCGTTTCCTATTCCTCTTTTCGTTTCTCTTTTTCTCTCATTTACTATGAGAGATACAAACAGAGATGCTGCTGAATTTTTCCCATGTATTTGTATTTCAACTTGTATTCTTCTTTTTTCTTTTTATTTTGTTCGTAAAACCTGTAAGTATCAATGTATATTTTGAGACAGGTTCGCTTCGGAACCAGCTCTTCTTTCCAAAAAAATATATATATCTAAATATAAGTCCGGTTATGAATGAAGAAATAGAGCTGGTACTATAAACTTTCTGATTCTAGAAAACTAAGAGGCTTCACTACTTATAAATTGGTCTTCGCTCCATCTTTTCTTTTCTCTTTGAATTAAGGGGTATTCTAGTCTTCTAGAAAGGTTTTCTCATGAATATGACGTTTCTTTTTAATTGTGGCACACAATGAGGACTCCACTACTACTCCATAAGAGGAATTTAGAGGCATGGTGAAACTACCAAATCTGTTTCTCAAATAGAAGCATTTTAAATATTTGAGTATAATTAGCCCTTAGATGCTTTAAGGTCTATAAGATAATACTTTAGCTCCAAATCTGTACATATGCATATTGCTAGTATTCTTTCAACAAAGTTAAGACATAGCTAGAGACCGTTATCTAATACTAAACAATTTCAATACAAGTTTAAATACTTCAATCTATACTTACAGCATAGGCCTGTCCAGAAATATTTTCCCAGGAGGAGGGTCGTCTTATTTTAATATTTGTATGTTTACATTAAAACTCCCTTTAAGTTCTCATCCATGAACTAGTTGCAAGCCATATAAGGAAAACTTATTATGTACTCATGAAAGTTGAAAATCATTCACCCGTAAAGTTAATGGACTCAAAGCGACCTAAAAATTGAAAACTAACTCAAAATATACAAGTGCGGCAGATACACTGAATGCTTCTAACGAAATATACAAAAGAAGAAGAAGAAGAAGAGAGCAAACAATTAAAGGGTAAGTACCTGTTGCTGTTTCTCTTTCTCTTGTGCCATCTTTTTGCGGATCTCATGTGCTGTGTTGAAGATGCCTAGTGTTGGTTTATTGCATACAAAGCATTTCTTGTTTTTGGAGTGGTGCTGTAAATCAGAATATAAGAGATTAGATATGGAGACGCGAACAGTGCAAGTATAAAGAGCAAAAGGTGTACAACATCAAGAAAAAGAAAAATGAGAATAAAGGCAACAGGAACAGGTTTGATCATATCTGAGAAAAAAGAGAAAATGAAAATACAGCATTGCTTATTTCTGGTCATCTGGTCCTCAAGAAACTATTACACCATGTTGAATGCGAATAATGTAATATATGGCAGTCCATCAAGGCTGAGTGCTTTGAATTGGCTATGTGCACTGGAGGGATTGGGGGAAAAAATTATATATAGCACTCTGAATTCTTTCAAGTTCAATTAGTTTGTGAATCTCAAAAAGAAGGAAGATAGTGAATTTTGATTAAACCTATCAAATTGAAAATGTAATGCTATCTTCAAAGAAAAGATTCCAAGGTCCTGAGATCTATTTGGCAACTGGCAAGCATCCCTTGAGGTGCCAACAAAAAGGAGAAACAGAAAGCTCACTGAAATTACTTCAATCAGATTTCAGCAAGAGGAAAAACCAAGTAAAATTCTAATCAATTTAAAGACTTTTCAATTACATGAACCACACAAAAGGCCATTGAAGGGCAAATAAGCTCGAAACTAATTTATTTCACGCAAATGCCATGATTTCAGCAAGAAAATAGAATCATGACCTTTCATGGTCCTGATATATGGAGCAAACATTCCTTTAGCTTCCAACAAACAGGAGAACAGATAACTTGTTAAATTACTTCAAGTAGATTTAGGGCAAGGTAGAGGAAGAATTAATTGAAAGTTCAATTAATCTAAAGAGACTAAGTTTATTGATCCTCACATAAGAAGAAACAGAAAACATATTGTATAATGAAGTGTATTCACGTATTAGCTGTCTACCTATCCAAATGACTTACCAATTGAAATGATCTAACAGCCCTAAGTATATCCTAGCTCATTGTTGTCTCTGAAAATAATCAAACACGCTTTATAAAACCACAACATAATATGCATTTAGAATGTAAAACCTCGAGCACGAGAAATGTGGTCAAATAGTTCTAATTTTGTCTTGAGTTTTTGTTTCAAGAAAGTATGTTGTATAAGATAAACATGTACTCATGAGTCATGATTTGCATTAAATTTAAACATGTAATGTCTAAATCTTATTGACTTGGTCGCTTTATTCATTCGTCTTTCGAACTTTTCCATAAAAATAATGTTAATCATGGAGCATGACCAGAGGGCCGAGAGAGCCTCAGGGAAAGAACTAAACAAATATCTATGATTCGCATGAGGCCAAGAAAGAATCGGCTCTTTACAAAGTTAAGCCAAACTCTTGCCAAGTCGCATAACGGCAAGAGAGAGCCTATATACAAAACCAAGAAGACCCTTCTCCACGCATGCAAAAAGAAAAGGAAAAAAATCACACTAGGAAGACTGTGCAGCTCATGCAAATAGGAAATACCAATTCAATTTTTCCACATACATCTTCAAAAACAGTTTTGCCATATAATCAAATAAACACCATTCAATAAAAGCATAACAGAGACTAATATATTTCCAAACCTATTAAAAGGTATCATGACTAGGTTATCACAGCGGTACAAGTCACCCATGTCACAAGAGGATCGAGTACTTCCCTAATGGAAAAATCAAGACAGCAATATATTGAGAATGAATCTTCTAACTTGTTATAGATTGAGAACATATCTATATAAATGATTTTTGAGACCGGGATTCTAACAATAGTTTAAATTTCGAGTGCAAAGTGTGTGTTTTTCTAAGTCGGTCGGTTCCATGCTACTCATTCAAAAGTAAAGGTGGCGTCTTTCATATTAGCTCAAAATAAACAACTAAATCATAAATGAAATAAAGCAAACATTATCTAATGAGAAAAATAATAAAGTCATACCCTTAATGCACAATGCTCGCAAAAGTAATGCTTGCACTTGGTCATCACTGGATCTTCAAACGGCCTCCTACAAATAAAGCAAGCAAACGGCAACGCATCATCATCGCTATCCTCATCCCCACCACCACCACCACCCTCATCATCACCATCATCATCACCACCACTCATAGCTATCGCCCGCTTCCTCGCCTTCTCCTTCTCATCCCACTCCCTCTCCATCTGCCACCCGCTCTTATAATCCCCTCTATCATGCATAAACTTGCACGAGTCTCCGAACCCGCAGTACCCCGTCTCCTTATAATCCTTGCAGATATCCGGCTGGTAATCGAACCTCGCTGTCGTCCGGATGTGCGCCGACGCCCTCAGCGGCCCGTGGGCCCCGCCCGCCTTCTCGGCGGCCACGGTCTGCTCCCTTCGGAACCCGGCCTTGTAGTCGGTGTACCCATGGATGCCCTTGTAGAGCTTGCTATCGGATTCGGGTCTGGGCTTGGTGGAGGCCGAGCCCGTTAGGGTTCGCTTGGCTTGGTTGAGGACGCGCTCACGGATGGCGCGGGCGTCGGTGGAGAAGTCGGTCTCGGTCTCGAGGGTGGCGGTGGCGCGGGAGTCGTGGTGGGTTTGTATTTGGGTGGAGGACTCGAAGTGGAAGAGCTTGTCGGGTACGGGTTCTGGCTCGGATTCTGGTTTGGGTTTGGATTTGGAGGTGGAGGAGGAGAAGGTGAGGTTGTTGTTGTTAGGGGTTAGGGTTTTTTTGAGGGGTTTGTGCGAGGAGGGTTGGGGTTGATCGGCGTCGGATCCTGAGGAAGAGGAAGAAGATGAAGTCTTGCGCTTGCGGATGTTCGAGCGATTCGTTGTGGGTTTTCTGAAGAAATTGCACGGCTCCGCCATTTTTTTTTTTGAGAGAGACCGAGAGAGATGGACGAGATTTCTTGAGAGAGAGAGAGAGAACCCAGCGAGAGGAAAGAGGCCAAGAGGGTTCGGGGATTTATTAGAGCGAGAGATTGCAGCGTTTTTTGTTCATCGGAGATTTAGAGATTTCTCGAGTGGGCCGGCCATTAAAATAGACGTGTGGTGAGGATATACTGCTATGTGAATCAACGGCTCAGGTTGGATGATAGCACCAGTGCTATAATAGGCATGAGAATTTCGGGCATACTTCCGGCTGAGGTTTTCGCTCCTAAAAATGCTCCCATTTTAACAAAAATTCTCATCAATTTCGTAGCTTACAAGAAAATTTAATCTTAAATCAATACCATTTGAAATGTCTCTTCCACGTCCCTACCTGAGCATTTGTGCAGCGGTATTTTTTAATTTAATAAATCCTCATTTAATTATGCATCCAGTGGGAATCGAACCTGAATTGCTCTGATACCATGTGAAATGTCCTTGCCACTGCACCATAACTCCAAAATTATGATAAAGGTTGAAGTGATATATTTTATATTCTAGCAGAACCAGTTCCAATTCGATGAGATTAGAATATTATATATCCACATTCTCATATTTGGGTTCGGATTGGCTTTGAGCGGCTTTTGGGTGAACAAACAAGTCGGGATTTATCAAGTTTTCATGTGTTACCCCTTTGATATATGTAAATTAACATATTTCTTTTAGAGATTAATGGAGGAAAGAGGCCATGGGAGGGGATTTCCTCCTATGGCGTGGAAAAAATACAACCTTCACCATTTTTTCCGACGATCGGCACCCATCACCATCATCGTTATCATCTAAGATGTGCGTACACCAAATTTCATGTGATTCCACAACTTTTGCACTTCAAAATTAACGGTTTACCGACAGTAGAACTTTTTGCACTGCTAAATCAACGGTTGAAAAGTTGTAGAATCACATGAAATTTGATGTACCCACATCTTAGATGATAACGATGAAGATGATGGGGGCCGATCGTCGAAAAAATTGATGGAGCTTGTATTTTTTCCACGTCATAGGAGGAAATTTCTTCTATTTTCTCCATTATTCTCTTTCTTTTATTAAAAAACTGCAGAATGGTTCATAAAATATTATCAAGAAAATACAAAATATTATAAAATTTACTGATTCTGTAGCCAACAACATTTTATAATTTATATAACCTAAAAAAAAGCAAGACAAGATTCGTCTTATTGTGAGTAGATTTATTGAAGTGGGCTGGGTATAAGAGAGAAGGTTGATTTTGATCATCATAATCATCATCTTCTTCTTCTGTCTTCATCCTCCTCATCATGAGCTAGAGGCTATTCTTGAGGGGAGAGGCGATTCAATCAAAATTCATCTAAAATCTCCAAAAATCTTCAAAAAATCAATGGAATCTATCCAAATTCGTCATATCCCATCACTAATCATCAACAAATTCATCAAAAAACATCAGACGGTTCTTTAGAATTTGACTCCTACATGGGTTCTTGGTGATCTTTGCTGCTGCAGCAATTTCGCTATCTGGGTTTTTGGTGATTTTTGCTGCTGTACTTATCTTGCTACATGGGTTCTTAGTGATTTTGTTGCTGTGGGGATTCTGTTGCTACGGTGATTATAGTTGCTTTGGTAATTCTTGTTGCTGTGGCGAATCTTGGTGCTGAGAAGAATCTAGGTTGCTGAGGTTCTTGGTGATTCTTGTTGCCGATTAATTCTTCTTCTTGATATCCTTCGAAAAATGCTATCGAAACCTTTGATACATTTTTCGCTGCTGTAAGAATAATCTTTACAGTGCTGCAATCAATCCTTTGATTTCTTGATTGACTTGCAATTTTTGGTCTTTTTAAAATTTTATCATGAATACTTTTCTGATAGTAATCAGTTCTCGATTTTAGCCTCTGAATTTCCTGATATATTGATTTCTGAAAAAGAAAAGATAGATATCTTGATATGGCAAAAGTTTTGGAGAAGGAAATTGTAAAAATTGGGGAAAATATATTAGATACTGGATTTATCTTGGATATGGCTTTGGGGCCTTCTTCTTCTGCTAATATGAAATTAAAGGAATCTGAAGTTGAATTGAATTCTGCTGAAAGAGACGTGAATAATGTTCCGAAACCCTCATATGCTGAAATCATGCACAATCAAGCTTCTTCAGGAAAGTTGATCAATATTGAACAAAGTATACAAAATATGCTGAAGCCGTCCTATGCTGACATGTTGACAAAAAAGGAGAATTTTGAGATCTTGAGAGTTGCTGAAAAGATGTTATCATTGATGAGAATGGTTCTCCTGCAATTTAATTTACTGAAACTGAGATGCGACAATCTTCTGCAAGTTTTCAATTAGTTTTGATAGCCAAATGTTCTTATGGAAAGCCTTCTTTTAAGGATATATATTCAGCTTTACAACAGGAATTCAACTTACAAGAAAATGTATTGATCTTTTCATTGGACAGAAGGCATTTGTTATTCAGATTTAAAAGTAGAGCAGATTTCTTGAAGACTTGGTTATCTGAATATATCTACACACAAGGTTTTTATTCAGGTTTTTCAATTGAGGTCCATTTTTCTCTTTTAATCAAGAGTCTGATATAGTGTCTGCTTGGTTAACTTTACCTGATTTGCCTCCAAATTTCTGTAACCTTGATATGTTGAAATCTATCATAAAACCAGTTGGAAAATTGCTTATAGCTGATCCTGTTATTCTCAAATTCCAAAAAACAGATAGAGCAAGAATCTGCATAGAGCTTGATTTACAACAAAAATTACTTGATAAAATTTAGATGGGCATTTCACCAAGCTCAAGAGTTGCTCAGAATTTTTACTTTGAGAAGAGATTTGATTACCGCCAAGCATGTCATAAAACATGGCATTCCACTTTGAATTGTAGAAAATTCAAAGGGTCTGCTAATGATACAACTCACTTTGAAGATACTCAATTACAACATTTCCCTTCCACAAACATGAGAATATGAGACAAGCATAAAGGTAACTCTAAATCTCAGGCAGATAAAACAAAAACTGCTGCTATTGAAGAAAATTCTATTTCTATTTTACCTGTTGAAAAGGCTGTAGCAGATAAAGTGAAGAAAGTTAACAGAAAAAGTGGAGTTGCATCATAGCAAACGGTGGGAAAATTGTCGAGGATAGAAGCTCAGAAATCATCATAGCTACTAAGAAAAAGGTTGTTGACCATGAAATGAGAAAGATTATCAAAAGCATTGTTGAAGAAAATTTGGTTGATAATGAAAGCTTAGAGACCATCATAGCTTTTGTTACAGATAAGATGATTAGCTCATGCTTCAGGCCACAGTCAGTGCCAAAATGAAAAAAACAAGTATTTCTGTTGAAGATTGTAGCATTAGTAAATTATTGGATGGTACTAAAGAAGATTGAGATATAATTCCTTGTCCCTTTTTCTCTTTCGAACATATGATATCTTCAAAAGATAGTTTTGTTGCCGAAGGAAAGCGGTTAGTCAAAAAAGTGGACATTTTCTTGCAAAAAATGAAAGGGAAAATTATATCAGTGAGCAGTGACAATTCTGTTAATGATCAGTAGAAAATAAAAACAAATGTTAAATGCAGAATGAAGCAGGCAATACAGCTTCCTAAGATGACCGGTTTGAGGCTGGTTAAAGCCCCTAGAAAATTGTATGACTCGTCTTAACATGAATGTCTGTTTCTGGAACATCAGGGGGATTGCTAATCCCCAATCACAACAAAAAAGTAAAAGCATTGCCGCAGAAAATAAATGTGATATTTTTTTGTATCATGGAGCCCCTTATTGAATTCTCAAAAGCAAAATTTATAAGCTTCAGTATGGTCTTTGAGAAAGTTTGGAGTAATGTTAATAATAAAATTTGGGTTTTCTCAAAGCAGCATGTTCAGTTAGATATTATAAATTCTTCAGAGCAAAACATCACAGCTAAAGTTTCAGCACTTTCAGCTCAGCCATTTTATCTCAGTGTTATATATGCTAAAAACTCTCACCTTGAGAGAATAGATCCGTGGGAAGAAATATTTCAGTTTTCTCAGCAAAACAACCTTCCATGGATACTTGGTGAAGATTTTAATGCAATATGTTTCTGAAAGACAAGGGAGAGGCAACCCAAATATACAAAGTATTGATGATTTTTCAAATATGATCAGTGCTCTTATTGATTGTGGCTTTCAAGGTACACAATTCACCTACTGCAATGCACAATGTTTACCGTAAAAAACAGAGACGAACTGGGATAGATCGTCTTGCCTGAATTTGGGAGCAGATGCTATTTGGAATATATTCGTCCACCTCTCCAAAAATGCCAAGTTGATTTATGACACCGTATATCGGAGGTTTGGACAGATACGACCGATATAGCATGACTTTATCAGATTCTCCCTCATTTGTGAGGGGTTTTTGATTGTGGGAACAATCTTCCCTGCAGGCGCAAACCCCTGCAGTTAATTATGTTATCGCATTGCAATAACAACTTTCACCTGCTCCGGTAGATCACTTCGTATCGTGTTGTATATATATTGTTTATTATGGTTGTCCGTGGATTATATACGGAGACTAGTTTATGTCGTCGCCTGTAGGGCGCGGATTAGTCCAAATCCGTATATTAGATTTGGGTTTGAACCTAGGTCATAAGTTCCATCAGTTTAGGAGATATTTTATTTTATTTAAGAACTGTTAATCTGGTTTCAGATTAATATCGATTTAAATATATAAGCATATGGGCTCAATTTATTTTAACTAAGAATACGTTAGTCTTATATAAGACCAAGATTGACTTAGAAAGATGATTAAGCATCATTAAATCTTGTTAAGATCCATTAACAGAGGTAAGCATATGGGCTCGGCTATGATGAGCAATATGGGCTTAAGGAATATGAAGTTTCAGGGGCCTAGCCTATATTGGGGCCCAGTCTTTGGCTTTTTCATCATTCAGCAGTGCTAAATACTCAGTCTTTTGACTATGGATATAATATCCAAATTCCGCTTTGGCGGTCACGTGAGTGTAATGTGAGGCGCTTAGGCTTGGGCGTTGCCCTATCAGTGTTAAGCACTTTCTTTATGCAACGCTCACGTGGGTATCACGTGAGACGTTCAAGTTTGGCATCTTTTAAATGCAAATATGCATATCACGTGAGGTGCTGGGTCCTTACTTATAGGCACTTACGTGGGTGGTGTTGGATATATGTATGCCCTAGAGACCATTATATGTATAGTGGATGCTTGGACATGTATATATGTATATTGATGACTTTCTTGCTGGACATGATAGTATGCTATCTGGTTTACTTTATCTTGACATGTTCATTTGATCATGTATCTTATTCATTTGATACATGTTGATAAAGCCCATAAGATATTTGTTTGACTACTGGGACTATGATGTAGATCATACTAGTGTGACACTTGTAGTTTATAAGCATATCCTTTAACTGTTCCTAGTCGTGGGTGTATCGAGACGGGGCATCGATATTCCAGAGTAGACTAGCGTATACCATTCTTGTCCCATATGATGGGCGATAGATGATCCCATATCCATCTGGTGTGGTAACACCAAAGATTGTATGCGGGTGCTCAGTGGAGACTGGATACACTGAACGGACTCACCGTGAACTTCTATGTGGTATTATATCTATCGTCGGATAGCAAATCTCAGGTGACACTGGTACATGTTAGTCTGTAGACCCAAGAT
Organism: Agapanthus africanus; assembly: GCA_030015575.1. NCBI lineage: Eukaryota > Viridiplantae > Streptophyta > Magnoliopsida > Asparagales > Amaryllidaceae > Agapanthus > Agapanthus africanus. The sequence continues at coordinate 418,313,401 of JASDDO010000016.1, forward strand.
CGTCATAGAGTCTTGTGTGTCCTCCCACTGTATTTTGATCTCCACCCTACCACGGATCTACTGAGTCGTGCAAACAGGTGGACTATGGGTACAGTCCCGAGGCACATGGAGGTAATGAGCGATAGGAGGGTTTCGTCTCTCCCGGTATTGGGGGTTGATGTTGTGCTATACTCGATTGGCTATAACAGGAAGTTCCTGGCCAGGGCTGCTGAGATTTACTGATAAGTGTTATCAGTAGTTTCTCGATCTGTTATGAGCCATACATCGGCATGACTTGTTGAGTTATTGGGGTCGACGATGCTATTCCTAGATTTGATATGCAGTATATCTGACAAAGAGACCAGACTGTACGGTAAATGTTGCCAGTTGGCTCGACGGGAGTTTTGACAGCTTCACTGGTTTTCTTCTAGTCGCTCAATACCCGGGTGGCCGTTACGTTTAGCTGACCGCTTGCGGCTTGTGTGTGTTTGATATGATCATCACCTGCTGTCGGTGTATTGGCGAGTCTTAGAGTCCCACAATGAAGTTTCCTGGCTCAGGCGAAAAGATATGGTGTGCATATGAGATATGCGCGGGGACCCGATTAAATGCGTGTATGTGATACCGTATATTTAATCGGGCGTTTTTCTATTGGTCGGGTCGTATGTGACATGACCGGTTTGTTAAATCAAGTGTTGATTTAACATTTGATTTTTAGATTAATTCTTTATTAAACCCTTTTCTTTGTTGATGTATGCATGCATGTATGCACATGTTGATATGCATGGACACATACATACATACATTGTATCATGGTTGTTGATACAATGGATGGTGGCAATGCAAAAGCTCACATGTTTGTATATATATATATATATATATATATATATATATTTTTTTTTTTTTTTTGAGTTAAAGTTAAAGATAATTCACTCATGGTTGATATTTATCTATTTTGACTGAACTTCACCTAACTATTAACCATGAGTTAATTTTCTTTTGGCTTTTAAACTCAATGATAAATATCTAGATATTTACTAACCATGGTTTGAGGAGAGAATGTTTTAATATTGATTATTCATTCTCATCTCATTATTCATCACAAACACTTTGAGCTCAAGTTTTGCCATTATCTTCTTCTTCCTCTCTCTCTTGAGATTTTCTTTGAGTGAGGTAATAAAAAAAGAAAGGGTTTTGATTAGAGAATACAAACCACCTCATCATTCTACACACATCTAGCCCATTTGTGTAGGGTGTTTGCTACACTTCTTTGAAAGATCAAGTAAAGTAAGGAGCTTTGGGCAAAGGGACTTCGGGTGGATCATCGTGGATGAGGAAGGACTCTAGCGATCCGTTCCAAACTCTCAAAGGTCCAAGAAGTCACCAAGGGAGGTCTACAAAGTTTGTAATTTCTTCACTCAGTGATAGAATCTTATTTGTATATGATACTTTGCTTATTACCCTAAATATTCTAGTTAAAGATTCATGGTTAGTTTACTTAGTACCTTTAAAATTTTAATTGCGGCATGTGTGATCTTCCATACCCTATTATAGGTGCTAGATAAACCCAACAGCGGAATCAGAGCCAAGCTAGAATTTTAGACACGGTGTTAAAACAATTACGAAAACGAAATCGCCTCCGAAAATACGATATTATGAAACCCTAATTTGCTCTCTGAAATTTTTTTAAAAAGTCGTTGAAAATTTATTTAAACAACTGCAGAAGACTGTATGGGATACTTTAAGAACACAGGTGAAATACGGGGACTTGTGCTTGAAATTTGGCCGAGCACCAAGCCCAGAATTCCGGTGTCGCCGGCCCCTTGTGCTCCCCTCCACTTCGTATTTCACCTGTGCTCTGTACTGTAGGAATTGGGGTTTCAGGTATTGTTTGTTTAGCTCAAATTTTCATGTGATAATTATTTTGATTAGGGGCTAATTCGTAGTGTTTCGTAGTTGTATATTTTAACACTGTAAAGGTAACCTTGACAATGTTTAACAGTTCGAGCGAACTTCGAACACCACATCTTGTACCCCGCTGAAATTTTCAAGTGCTGTAATTTTCCTAAGTTGATTATATTCAATAGTCGTGCAAGTATCCCTATGGCCCCTCTAGAAGAATATAATAACCTTAACTCGATTCTATACCCACGGAACCGCGATCGAACCCTAGGGTTTACCGTGGTTCCGTGGTGCCCTAAGTGAGGCATTGATTAACCCTTTCTACGGCTGGTCCATGGACACCATGGCACGTTTTTGAGTATTTTAATTTTGCTCAAGTGTTGGACGTTCGGGGTAATTTGTGGATGTATGTTGATTCGATCGAAACGTTAAATATCGTCTTGATAAATGTGAATGTGATAATTGCAATTGTTGGTTTTCACTTTCTTTTCTGCGACCGTAAGTGTAGTATGTGGTGTATCGCTGGTTTCGTTGCTATACATCAACGACAATCGGGATACGCATACTTGCTTACGTTGATGATATGAGATATTATGTGTTGCTGAGATATGATGTGCAGGATTGTCGCGATCGAATAGCCGGGGGTTTCATGTGAGATGAGAGTCTTTATTTTCATTCATGTAAATATCAATTGTATGTAATATTCTTTCATTTGGGGCACTTCCGGGTTGAGGATGATGTCACCATTATTGTATATTATTTACTTTTCCGCATTAGAATAGACCCAAGGTGGGAAGCACAAGTGACCGGATTCTAAGGTTCAGTGGGAGGCTATCTCGAGGAGTCGAGACCGGGTATCCTAAACTCTAGAATTGGCAGGGTCACTTGCCGCTCTCGTTGGAGTCTAAGGGTGTGGGCTTGGCTATTCATCGCGACCGTGGAATCCGTATTTTCTATTGTTGGCTGAATACAAAATACGGACCTCCTAAATATCCTTTTTATTTTCATATGTGCTTCTGTTGTTGATATTCTGTAATGTGATTACTTAGTATCTGAGACGAATGGGTTATTATTATATATATATGATATATAATAAACGTTGCTTATATTTTACACCCGCGCTAGTCCCGCCCCGCTATGCTGTTAGTTAAGTAACCTAATGGTGCATAACGGGACACTGTGGCGAATGCTGATGGTATAAGTGTACGTTTTATTTTCGTTTCTTTTCTGTGATAGCTTAAGAACTTAAATGATGGGACTACATTAATAAGATTAATGTAAAGAAAAAGAAACCTAAAGATGTTGTAGAATCGGATTTGAAACCCACTCGGCCTTTTTATTAAAAATGCAAGTTTCAAAAGATGCGGAGCTTAAGCCCCTCCTTTTCTAAACTGTTTTGATTCTACAACGAGATCAAGTTCAAAGCGTTAAAGGTTTTCATAAAAAACCATCCGCAACCTTCCGTCATTTTAGAAAGCAGTGAAGGTTTGGTGTTCAGTCCGCCATTCCAAGGTAAATGCCTGGCTATTCAAGCTAGCGTGGTAACGAGACGGTGGGTGAAAGTGACGATTTTGTCTAAATTTCCCTGTGATGGGAGTACTTAGTATTCGTGCTACGTATGTTGATTATAGTCAAGGCGTAGTGTACGGTAGCTAAGTGATGTCTTCCTACAAAGTATATGACGCGATCAGTTAGGACATTCATGTGATTATGTTGATCATAGTCAAGGGTCATATGGGTGGGTCTAGTTAATCTCGAAATGACGGGTAGAACTTGACTAGTGCTTATGATATGCTGACCATAACCAAGGTCATAAGCATGTAGGGGTAAAAACCATATCGGGGGTTTCAAGAGTTGAAATTTGCAATGAGATTGCATACCATCTATATGATAGTTGGATTCTGATCCCACTGTGAGTAAGAGTTACTCCCAGGAGAGTTTTGCACTTCACAATTAGCTAATCTGGTAGGTGTCTAGAAAGGTGTCAATGGGGTATGGCCTCTAGGAAAACGAGATTTATTTTAATTAGGTCCGTGCGAAAGCACGGGGAACCTCTCTCAAAGTACCGACACTGGCCTGGCTGACCGGTTAGCGAAACTGTAGAATGTAATTAATCCTGGCTAGTTTTCTTTTTAGGTTTTGAAAGAAAATTTGATAAAAGCAGTGTGAGACAGCGATTAGATAAGATAATAACCAATCTAATTCTTTGCAAGAGCATTTCGCTGAGTGTATTCTTTTCTCTCTCCTAATGGCAGATACCGATGATGGGACTTAAGCTTCTTTTAGAGAAAAATAAACTAACATGACCTAATTATAAAGAATGGATGAGGAACTTGAACATTGCACTTACATATGATAAAGTATCATATGTCCTCACTACCAAAGCCCCACCCGTCCCAGGACCTGAATCATCTGTTTTGGATAGGGAGATCCAAAAAACATGGGATATTGACTGTGGCACGGCCAAGTGCCTCCCGCTTGCTTCTATGGACAGTATTCATCAGAAGCAACGTGAGAATATGGATGTACAATCCATCTTTCTTCATACACAAGAGTTATATGCAGAGCAATCTCGGACTTTACGATACGAGGCATCTAAAAAGTTATTTCGGATGCGTATGGCCCCTGGCACATCAGTAAGAGAACATATTCTGAAGATGATTGGTCTTATAGAAGAACTTGAGGAACTGGGATGTACCATGGATAATGAGCAATATACAGATATTGTTCTGCAGTCTCTCTCTCTGCCTTTGCTTCGTTCATAGTAAATTTCAATATGAACGATTTGGAGAAATCATTGCCTGAACTTCTCAATATGTTGAGAAGTGCAGAGAGCACGCTTAAGACAGCAAGAACTCCCGTTCTGCTTACTGGGCCATCTTCCTCTTCTATCCCAAAAGCTATGGCCAAGGGAAAGAAGAAGAAGAAACCCATCAAACCGAAAGGTGGAGTTCGAAAGGCGAAGGGGAAAGACAAATCCGGGGCCGCGGGAAGTGGAAAAGGAGAATGTTTTTACTGCCACAAGTTGGGACATTGGAAACACAACTGTGCTCTGTATCTTGCTGATCTCAAGAAGAAGAAGCATGCTGATGCTTTCGCTTCAGGTGTGTTTGTAACTGAAAACCGTTTTTCAATAAACTCTGCATCTTGGGTATTAGATACCGGTTCTGGTTCTCACATCTGCAATTGTATGCAGGGATTGAGAAACAGTAGAGTTTTGAAGACTGGTGACCATACTCTGCGGGTTGGAAATGGTTCCAATGTACATGCTATATCCGTAGGAGAGTATCATCCGGGGTTGCCTTAGGGTTGTATTTTGATTTTGAACCCGTGTTATTATGTACCTAGTATGCTATGTAATATAATATCCGTTTCTTTGTTGGACAATGAAGGATATCATTTTGTGTTGTAGAATAATGTTATGAACATTAACTTGGATCAACAGTTGATTGGGTATGGTACACTAAATAACGGTATTTACGTCCTGAACCAACACATAGTTTTCAATATACAACATACTAATAAATGAAACTTTTCTTTGGCATTATAGACTTGGTCATATTAATGAAACAAGACTAAACAAGCTACATAAAAATGGATATTTGAATCTTTTGAATATAAATCTTATGCGACTTGTCAGTTCTGTATCAAAGGTAAAATGACCAAAATTCCGTTTACTGGACACGGAGAAAGAGTTGTGGAACTCTTAAGCCTCATACATAGTGATGTATGCGGACCAATGTCGGTTTTTCATACTTCATTACTTTTGATGATTTCTCAAGATTCGGACACGTGTTTTTGTTAAAGCATAAATCTGAAGCTTTCGAGAAATTCAAGGAGTATAAACTTGAAGTAGAAAAACAAACAGGCTTGAGTATCAAGAAAATTCGATCAGATCGAGGTGGAGAGTATTTGAGTACAAAGTTTTCAGACTTCTTAAAGGAGAATGAGATTCTTTCTCAGCTCACTCCTCCTTACACACCACAGCACAATGGTGTGTCAGAACGGAGGAATCGTACCCTATTAGATATGGTACGGTCCATGATGTGTGATGCTGAGTTACCGCTTTCCTTTTGGGGACATACATTGGAGACTGCAATGTATCTGTTAAACAGGGTTCCAACCAAGACCGTGTCTACCACTCTATATGAGATATGGTGTGGAAAGAGACCATCTCTTAAAAGAGTTAGGATATGGGGTTGTCCGGCTTTTGTCAAAAAGCAGAATCCGGATAAGCTCAAGACACGATCGGTCATGTGTAAGTTTATGGGATATCCAAAACATTCGTATGGATATCTATTCTACCACAAGGAGGAACAAAAGGTGTTTGTTTCTCAACATGCCACATTTTTAGAAAATGAGGTTTTTATAAAAGGTGATGATGGCAATGCGGTAGTGTAAGTCGATGTAGTACACCCCAGTACTTGTGGGGAGGCGGAATTTTCTAAAACGATCAAGTTTAAAGAACGAACATCGACTAACCGCTTAAATCGAAGCTAAACAACTAATAACCAAACACATAGTTATACTAAACTAAAGTGTTAAGGGATTATACCTATCGATACTAGTCCTTCGTCTTTACGATCTCCTTGTTCTCCTCGGCCTTCTCTAGGTAGTAGACGATCCACCCGAGAGCAAAACTCCAAGCTAAACCTCTCACTTGAGGTAACTAATCAACTTTGATTGCTAATCAAAGATGAAAGGATGATAAAGAGTGATGGTTATGGATTGTTTAGTCTAACTAATCCTTTGATCTCAACTCATGAGGTGTAAGGATTAGGGTTTGAAGATGAGAGCTTGAGGAGAGAGAATGTGAATGAGATAATGAGAGAAGAGAGAGAGTGTATCATAATATATCATGAAGCATTTCTTTTTAAGAAAAATGAATAAAGGAAATGAATAAGCATGCTTCATGAAATATCTAGTGGTGATTCATTAGCATGAGTCATTAAGCAATAAATGTGCATTAATGAAATGAATGAATCACCACCATGACTCACTTTCTTATCCAAAAGAAACCTCCTTAGTCACATCTTCTAGAAGCTTCTCGTACAATTACGAGAACGCCCCCCGATCCGTAAAAATACGGAAAAACTTTAGACTGTAAAAATCCAATAACCGGATACCAGTAACTGGCTTAAACCAAAGCCGACTGGTAAAAACTGTCCGAAAGTCATACGTGCGTAAACGCACGTATGCGTCCGAACCCTTTGTCGCAAAACCATGCAACCTCTATATCGTTTCGCCTGGAGTAGGAAACTCTCTGTGTGGGACTCTAGAGACTCGACTACTACGCTGGCAGTGGGTTTAACCACAGACCGTAAGCGGCACTAGCTGTACGTAACGGTCCCCAGGTAGTTGTCGATAAGAAGGCCGATGAGTAAACCCATCCGAACTCCTACTGAGTCTGATGTGACAATCTCCATACAGTCCGGTCCGTTCGTCCAAGACTATCGCATATCGGGCCTAGGGGGGCGGCAAGCGTCAGTCCCCTAATAGCGGTATAAGTCGTGTCGGAGTGAAGCCCATTACACCCTGAGAAACTACTGGAACCTACCAGTAAATCTCGCTTGCCCTGGCCAGGGACTTTGCGTAATGGCTCTCTGACACAGCACGATATCTACTCCCAATACCGGGAGGGACGAATCCTGTCTAACCGCCACTGCCTCCAAGTGCTCGGGACTGCACCCAACTGCTACCTGTTTGCACGACTCTTTTGAGCCGTGGTAGGGTAGCAATCTAAGAACAGTGGGACACACTCGAGACGAAGTAGCAGTGTCAAGTCTGCGGACTACGCTGTACTCATGTCACCTGGGAACTGTTCACTGACGACTGGTATCAAACCAACCAACAGTTCCCTGTGAGTCCTGTCCGGTGTACCCGTAACCTAACGAGCACCTGCATACTATCTCCAGTACGACGTACTGACGGCTGTGGGACAGACCATCTCCCCAACTGGGATGAGAAGCGTACACACCAGTCTACTCCGGAGTATCGATGCTCTGTCTCGATAATCCAACGACCAGGGACCTGAATAAGGATGTGCTTGTAGACTACCCAGCCCCCACTAGTGTGACTGCCATCACAATGCTGGTAGACAAGCAAGATCCTAAGAGCTCTATCAATACGTACACTAACATATTAAGATAGAAAAACCAAGTAGCATACTACCATGTTCAGCAAGACTGTTATATACATGTGAATATCCCAAGCTTCCATTAAGTAATATACAAGCTAGTATGATACAGTAATGGCCTTCTAGGGCATAAACACTAACAATCTCCCACTTGCACTAGGGCCATGTACTGGCATATCGTAGACCAATGATCTCGAGTAGCCTCTCGAACTGAATCTGAGGAAGGGCCTTCGTGAATGGATCAGCAATGTTCTCTTCTGAAGCAACTCTCCGAACCTCGATCTCCTGACGATCAATGATCTCCCTGATCAGGTGATACCGCCTCAAGATGTGTCTGGACTTCTGATGGGACCTTGGTTCCTTCGCTAAAGCTATAGCTCCGTTGTTGTCGCAATACAGAGGTATTGGATCAACTATGGTAGGAACCACCTGAAGTTCTGTTAGGAACTTCTTCATCCAGACTGCTTCTTTTGCGGCATCGCAAGCAGCAATATACTCCGCTTCCATTGTCGAGTCAGCAACGGTGTCCTGCTTGGAGCTCTTCCAGCACACCGCCCCTCCATTGAGGGTAAAGACATAACCCGACATGGACTTGGAATCGTCCTTATCACTCTGGAAGCCGGAATCAGCAAAGGCCTCCAACCTGAGGTCTTTTCCGCCGTAAACCAAGAACATCTCCTTAGTCCTCCTCAGGTACTTGAGAATATTCTTTACTGCTATCCAGTGTTTCTCCCCTGGGTCTGACTGATACCGGCTTACCACGCTCAGTGCGTAAGCTACATCTGGTCTGGTACACAACATCGCATACATTATAGAGCCTACCGCAGAAGCGTAGGGTATAATAGACATGCGTTCCCTTTCCAAATCAGTCTTGGGAGACATCTCTTTGGAGAGGGTGATTCCGTGACAAGCCGGTAGATTACCGCGCTTAGAATCTTCCATACTGAATCTTTTCAGTACAGTGTCGATATACCTGGACTGCGAAAGTCCCAACATCCTTTTGGATCTATCACGATAGATCCGGATCCCCAGAATGTAAGAGGCATCACCCAGGTCTTTCATGGAGAACCTGTGTGACAAGAATCCTTTGACAGATTGTAGCATAGGAATGTCATTTCCTATCAATAGAATGTCATCCACGTACAAGACGAGGAATACGACACTTCTGGCCACAACTTTACTATATATGCACGGTTCATCTGGATTTTTGATAAAGTCATATTCTTTGACTGTCTCATCAAAACAGATGTTCCAACTCCGCGATGCCTGCTTTAGTCCATAAATAGACTTAAGCAGCTTGCATACTTTCCCGCTGCTCCCACTCTGATTGAAACCCTCTGGCTGATCCATATAGACGCTCTCTTCTAAATTTCCATTCAGAAAAGCCGTCTTTACGTCCATCTGCCAGATTTCATAATCATGGAAGGCAGCAACAGCAAGAAGGACCCGAATGGATTTGAGCATAGCTACTGGAGAAAAAGTTTCGTCATAGTCCAAACCAGGTCTTTGACGAAAACCCTTTGCAACAAGTCTAGCCTTATAGGTTTCCACCTGTCCATCTACACCAATCTTTTTCTTGAAGATCCATTTGCATCCTATGGGTTTTACCCCATCTGGAGCAAAGTCCAAAGTCCATACTTTGTTGGTGTACATGGACTCCATTTCGGTCCGCATTGCATCTAGCCATCGTACCGAGTCGCCGCTCTGGATGGCCTGCTGGAAGTCAGTAGGTTCATCATCATCTATGATGCAATCCTCTCTATCCCCATCAATGAGAAAACCGTAGTATCTCTCAGGCGGATGAGACGGCCTACTACTCCTGCGGAGGGGTGCGGGAATGTTCTGTTCTTCTTGAACCTCTGGTTCTACCAAACTTTCAGTAGCAGTTTGTGGTTCTGGAATTTCTTCCAGTTCTACTACGCTCCCACTCTTCTGATTTTCCAAAAATTCAGTTTCTAAGAAGCGGGCATGACGAGAAACAAAAACCTTTTGTTCCTCTGCGTAATAGAAACAATATCCTGTAGAGTTCTTCGGATATCCTACAAACTTACACTCTACTGAGCGTGCCTCGAGCTTGTCCGGATGCTGCTTTTTTACAAAAGCTGGACATCCCCATGTCTTCAGGTACTGAAGATAGGGTTTCTTCCCACTCCACATCTGATATGGTGTGGTAGGCACAGTTTTGGTTGGAACTCTGTTCAAAAGATGTATCGCTGATTCTAGCGCATACCCCCAGAAAGATCGTGGTAACTCAGCATTACTCATCATGGATCGTACCATATCCAATAGGGTTCGATTCCTTCTCTCCGATACACCGTTATGCTGTGGAGTGTATGGAGGAGTAAGCTGAGAGAGAATTCCTTTCTCTTTTAGGTAACCTAGGAACTCGGTACTTAAGTATTCTCCACCTCGATCAGATCTCAGTGTCTTAATACTTTTGCCTGTTTGGTTTTCCGCTTCACTCTTGTACTCCTTGAATTTCTCAAAGGCCTCGGATTTATGCTTCATCAAGAAGATATGTCCAAACCTAGAGAAATCGTCTGTAAAAGTAATGAAGTAGGAATAACCACCTCTTGCATGTGTAGACATTGGACCGCATACATCACTGTGTATGAGTCCTAAGAGCTCGCTCGCTCTGACTCCTTGTCCAGTAAACGGAGTCTTTGTCATCTTTCCTTTGAGACAGGATTGACAAGTGTCATAAGATTGATATTCGAACGTGTCTAAATATCCTTCTCTATGCAACTTAGTCAACCTTCTCTCATTGATGTGACCCAGTCTACAATGCCATAAGAAAGCTTTATTTAAATCTGGAGACTTTCTTTTTAGTGTGTTCTGGACATTGAAAATTTGGAGTTGGTTTAGAACATATATGCCGTTATTTAGAGTACCGGACCCAATCAAGCCATGATTAAGGTGGATGTTAACAACATCTCTTACAAACGTGAAATCATAACCTTTATTTGACAACAAGGAAACTGATATGATATTACACGTTAAGCTTGGTACAAAATAACAGTTATGCAAAACCAAAATATGTCCACTCGTCAATCCTAGGTGATAATCCCCGACGGACGCAGCTCCCACGCTAGCTCCGTTAGCAACCCTGAGGATCATATCACCTTCCTTCAGCACCCTACGGTTTCTCAGTGCCTGCAATGAATTGCAAATATGAGATCCTGATCCGGTATCCAATACCCAGGAAGTAGAGTTGATTGACAGACAATTCTCAATTACAAACACACCTGAAGTCGAAGCCACAGCTTGCTTCGGTTCCTGGTTCTTGGCGTTCCACGCCTTGCAATCCTTCTTCCAGTGCCCTTTCCTGTGACAGTGGAAGCACTCATCCTGGCCAACTACCGGTGCTGCAAGCTTTTTCTTTCCCTTCTTTCCCACCTTACTAACACCTCCTCTAGGTTTGGGTGCGGCCTTCTTCTTCCTTCCTTTGGCCCTAGCCTTGGACCCTGAAGAAGATGAACCGCCAACAAACATAGCGGGTGTTTCCCTTACCTTCTGTAAGGTGCCCTCTGCACTCCTTAACATGTTCAGGAGTTCCGCAAGTTCAACTTCTTTTCCTTGAAGGTTGAAGTTGAGGATAAACTGGGCGTAGGTGGGAGGAAGGGACTGGAGAATAAGGTCTGTATAGAGCTCATTATCCAAAGTCGTCCCAAGGTCTGCGAGCTCCTCAATATAGCCGATCATCTGTAGGACATGTTCACCTACCGATGACCCGACAGCCAACCTCGCTCGAAATAGTTTCTTCGAGGTCTCGTATCTAGCAATACGAGATTGCTCTCCATAAAGTTCCTTTGTATGGAGAAATATGCCATCTAGAGACATATCCTCGTGCCTCCTCTGATGTTCGTTGTTCATAGAGGCAAGCACGATGCACTTGGCTCTCGCGCAATCTAAATCCCAGGTTTTGCGGATTTCCTTATCCGCATTGCTGGATTTGGGACCAAGGACAGCAGGTGCCGTAGCGGTGAGGACGTACCCCAGTTTGTCATAGGTCAAGGCCATTTTGACATTCCGCAGCCAATCTTTATAGTTTGGCCCCGTCAGTATATTCTTTTCTAAAAGTAACTTAAGTCCAGTCATTTTCAGGGTCGCTGCAATTAGGAGAGAGAGAAGAAAACACTTTAGCATGATGCTCTTGCAAGTTTAGAGTGGTTTTTAGTTTATCTAAACTGGATGGCTCCCACTGTTTTTCGAATCCTTCCTCAAACCATAAAAGAAGAATTAGCCAGGACTATTCTCACCGTACAATACTTGCTTAACCGTTCAGCCAGGCCAGTGTCGATACTTCGAGGGAGGTTTTCCAACGCTTTCGCGAAGTTCCTTAATTAAATAACCTCTTTTCTCTGGGGGCGTAACCCCGCTGACACCTTTCTGGACACCTACTAGGTTTATAGCATTGATCGTTAAGTGACGAATATCCTGATAAGTAGCATATACTCACAGTAGGATCGGGATCCAAATATCATCGTATGATAATGTTGAAGGAATCCTACCAACATTCATCAAACTCCAAATGGTATGCATCTCTTTGCAAATTTCAGTTTCTTTAGAAATTCCCGATATAAGTTTTTGCCCCATGCTCTTATGACCTTGACGTATGCCAACAAATCATAAGTCACATGTCAAGTTCTGCCCATCATTATCTTGTTAATTTGAACCCACCCGTATATACCCTTGACGTATGCCAACAAGGTAATGCGACTGTCCCAAACCAACACATCTATCTATGCAACAAATGAATACCCCAGCAGCTACCAAACACTATGCCTTGACGTATGCCAACAAGCATAGCTTGAATACTACTGACTATCCATAAGAAATGACGGAGGGCTACGACTGGTTTTGGCGAAACCGTGAACGTAGTGAACTTGATATAACCGAAGGAACCTGATAGCTTTTAAAAGGAGTGGTTAAGTCTCCGCATTTAAAAATATCTGTTTTAAAAATAACCGAGTGGTTTCTTTTAAATTGTTCCAACGATTTAAACTTTGGTTTGTTTTACTTTGCATTATAGATAATGCGTCCCATCATTAACCTATCATTGCAGAAAACAACGAAAATACAACGTCCTCTTATGCCATCCGCATTCGCCACGGGGTCCCGTCATCACTCGTTAGGTTACTTAACTAACGACAGAGCGGGGGCTGGGCTGGCGCGGGTGTAAAACATAAGTGACGTCTAAATAGCTACAATAAATATAGATATTTTACATTCGTCTGACGCAATGATATTCATTCCAGAACACAGATAAACAATATTGGATATGCAAGCAATCTGTATTTCTTTTGAGCCTGCAAGAAAAGTCAGATTACACAGTTGTGATGAATAGCCGTTACCCCACCCTCGACCCCTACGGGTACGGCAAACTACCCGCCCGGCAGTCTGTGTACCCCACCTTGGGTCAGTCCTAGGAGCAAAAACAGTAAAATGAAATAATACAACGGTGGCTACGACCGCAACCTGGAAGTGCCCCGCAAAAATAATATTACAACAAATTACATTTACAACAAATGAATTAATCAATAACCCATTGCAAACCCCGGCTATACACCACAACAGTCCAATACAGTTTATATGCACAAACAGATATAACCATTTCAGAAATGTGCAACCCCCTGCCAACCGACATACTAGCAGTTAGGGGAGGTTTACGAACACATTAAACAATCACAGATATAATCCATATGCAAATACTGTACAATTTCGATCGAATAAACAACATCAATATTGCTCCAAAATCTGCTCTGTTAAACAGTAACTTGAGCAATAATTAAATATTCCAGAGAACCCCAAACACCAGAAGGGACCCACCCAAAAAGAACGAGTTCCTGACTCGTCAACTCGGCCGCGGTTGCGCGGCGGATCGGTGCGATCCGCCGCCCTTCCGCGGCACTGTAGACGAATCAGAAGCCCAAATTTTTTGGGTGTTCTCCTGGACTCTTTTCTAGCTTTCTGAGCTTACCTGAAAAATTTTAGGACTTCATTTTAAGTTCGACAGAAACTGAACAGAATTAGGGTTTTCCGGCTTTGTTTTTCCGTTCGAAATTCGTACAAATTTGCAATTAAGTTATTAAGTGTTTAGCGAGGCTCTGATACCACTGTAAGTCGATGTAGTACACCCCAGTACTTGTGGGGAGGCGGAATTTTCTAAAACGATCAAGTTTAAAGAACGAACATCGACTAACCGCTTAAATCGAAGCTAAACAACTAATAACCAAACACATAGTTATACTAAACTAAAGTGTTAAGGGATTATACCTATCGATACTAGTCCTTCGTCTTTACGATCTCCTTGTTCTCCTCGGCCTTCTCTAGGTAGTAGACGATCCACCCGAGAGCAAAACTCCAAGCTAAACCTCTCACTTGAGGTAACTAATCAACTTTGATTGCTAATCAAAGATGAAAGGATGATAAAGAGTGATGGTTATGGATTGTTTAGTCTAACTAATCCTTTGATCTCAACTCATGAGGTGTAAGGATTAGGGTTTGAAGATGAGAGCTTGAGGAGAGAGAATGTGAATGAGATAATGAGAGAAGAGAGAGAGTGTATCATAATATATCATGAAGCATTTCTTTTTAAGAAAAATGAATAAAGGAAATGAATAAGCATGCTTCATGAAATATCTAGTGGTGATTCATTAGCATGAGTCATTAAGCAATAAATGTGCATTAATGAAATGAATGAATCACCACCATGACTCACTTTCTTATCCAAAAGAAACCTCCTTAGTCACATCTTCTAGAAGCTTCTCGTACAATTACGAGAACGCCCCCCGATCCGTAAAAATACGGAAAAACTTTAGACTGTAAAAATCCAATAACCGGATACCAGTAACTGGCTTAAACCAAAGCCGACTGGTAAAAACTGTCCGAAAGTCATACGTGCGTAAACGCACGTATGCGTCCGAACCCTTTGTCGCAAAACCATGCAACCTCTATATCGTTTCGCCTGGAGTAGGAAACTCTCTGTGTGGGACTCTAGAGACTCGACTACTACGCTGGCAGTGGGTTTAACCACAGACCGTAAGCGGCACTAGCTGTACGTAACGGTCCCCAGGTAGTTGTCGATAAGAAGGCCGATGAGTAAACCCATCCGAACTCCTACTGAGTCTGATGTGACAATCTCCATACAGTCCGGTCCGTTCGTCCAAGACTATCGCATATCGGGCCTAGGGGGGCGGCAAGCGTCAGTCCCCTAATAGCGGTATAAGTCGTGTCGGAGTGAAGCCCATTACACCCTGAGAAACTACTGGAACCTACCAGTAAATCTCGCTTGCCCTGGCCAGGGACTTTGCGTAATGGCTCTCTGACACAGCACGATATCTACTCCCAATACCGGGAGGGACGAATCCTGTCTAACCGCCACTGCCTCCAAGTGCTCGGGACTGCACCCAACTGCTACCTGTTTGCACGACTCTTTTGAGCCGTGGTAGGGTAGCAATCTAAGAACAGTGGGACACACTCGAGACGAAGTAGCAGTGTCAAGTCTGCGGACTACGCTGTACTCATGTCACCTGGGAACTGTTCACTGACGACTGGTATCAAACCAACCAACAGTTCCCTGTGAGTCCTGTCCGGTGTACCCGTAACCTAACGAGCACCTGCATACTATCTCCAGTACGACGTACTGACGGCTGTGGGACAGACCATCTCCCCAACTGGGATGAGAAGCGTACACACCAGTCTACTCCGGAGTATCGATGCTCTGTCTCGATAATCCAACGACCAGGGACCTGAATAAGGATGTGCTTGTAGACTACCCAGCCCCCACTAGTGTGACTGCCATCACAATGCTGGTAGACAAGCAAGATCCTAAGAGCTCTATCAATACGTACACTAACATATTAAGATAGAAAAACCAAGTAGCATACTACCATGTTCAGCAAGACTGTTATATACATGTGAATATCCCAAGCTTCCATTAAGTAATATACAAGCTAGTATGATACAGTAATGGCCTTCTAGGGCATAAACACTAACAGGTAGAACTAGAAGAGATTCTAGAGACACAAATTACTCAGGACGAATTGGTTGAAACTGATGTTGCAGTAGAACTTCAAGAACCTCAGCCGTTCCGGAAATCTAGTAGAATTTCTTGTCCACCGGAGAGATACTATGGGTTTCTCATTGATGGTGATAGAGAAAATTGCATCATGGATGATGATGACCCTACTAGTTTTCAGCAAGCTATCACGAGTGGTGACTCAGTGAAGTGGCTGGAAGCCATGAGATCCGAAATGGAGTCCATGTACACCAACAAAGTATGGACTTGGGACGCTGCACCTCCTGGGATAAACCCGTAGGGTGCAAATGGATCTTTAAGAGAAAGATTGGTGTATATGGACAGGTAGAGACCTTTAAAGCAAGGCTTATAGCGAAAGGTTTTCGTCAAAGACCAAGATTGGACTATGATGAAACTTTCTCTCCAGTAGCAATGCTTAAATCCATTCGGATCCTACTTGCTATAGCTGCTTACTACGACTATGAAATCTGGCAGATGGACGTTAAAACTGCATTTCTAAATGGTTATTTAGAAGAATGCGTTTTTATGGATCAGCCATAGGGCTTCATTGACAGTGGGAGCAGCGGGAAAGCATGTAGATTGCTTAAATCCATTTATGGATTAAAGCAGGCCTCACGGAGCTGGAACATCTGCTTTGATGACACAATCAAAGAGTTTGATTTTGTTAAAAATATAGATGAACCATGCATTTATAAGAAGATTGTAGGGTGTACTGTCGCATTCCTCGTATTGTACGTGGATGACATTCTCTTGATAGGAAATGATATTCCTATACTACAATTGGTCAAATTATTCTTATCACAAAGGTTCTCTATGAAGGACCTGGGTAATGCCTTTGCATTTTGGGCATTAGGATCTATAGAGATAGATCCAAGAGGTTATTGGGATTGTCCCAATCAAAGTACATTGAAACCATCCTAAAAAGGTTTAGTATGGAAAATTCCAAGCGTGGTGCCTTGCCCGCTTGTCATGGAATCACTCTCTCCAAAGACTTCTGTCCGAAGACTGATGAAGAGAGAGCTCGCATGAGTATTATACCCTGTGCTTCAGCCGTAGGTTCTATAATGTATGCGATGTTATGTACTCGCCCTGATGTAGCTTATGCATTAGCTGTAGTAAGTAGGTATCAATCCAACCCAGGGGAGAAACATTGGATAGTAGTGAAGAACATTCTTAAGTACTTACGAAGGACTAAAGAATTGTTCTTGGTGTATGGTAATGGGGATCTCCAAATAGAGGCCTTTACCGATTCTAGCTTCCAAAGTGATAAGGCTGACAACAAATCTATTTCAGGGTTTGTATTTACCCTCAATGGAGGGGCGGTTAGTTGGAAGAGTTCCAAACAGGATACCGTTGCAGACTCTATGATGGAAGCTGAGTATATTGCTGCAAATGATGCTGCTAAGGAAGCCGTCTGGATGAGAAAGTTCATCGCGGAACTAGGAGTAGTTCCATCCATTGTTGATCCAATACCATTGTATTGTGATAATAATGGGGCTATGGCGTTAGCCAAAGAACCGAGGTCCCATCAGAAGTCCAGACACCTCATGAGGCGATATCATTTGATTCAGGAGATAGTAGATCACTAAGAGATCAAGATTCGGAGAGTAGATACAAAGAATAACATCCCGGATCCACTCACTAAAGCCCTTCCATAGCCGCAGCATGAACGACTTTTTGAGATGTTGGGTATGAGATACGCCAATAATTAGCCTTAATACAAGTGGGAAATTGTTGGATATATGTATGCCCTAGAGGCCATTATATGTATAGTGGATGCTTGGACATGTATATATGTATATTGATGACTTTCTTGCTCGACATGATAGTATGCTATCTGGTTTACTTTATCTTGACATGTTCATTTGATCATGCATCTTCTTCATTTGATACATGTTGATAAAGCCTATAGGATATTTGCTTGACTACTGGGACTATGATGTAGATCATACTAGTGTGACACTTGTAGTTTATAAGCATATCCTTTAACTGTTCTTAGTCGTGGGTGTATCGAGACGGGGCATCGATATTCCAGAGTAGACTAGCGTATACCATTCTTGTCCCATATGATGGGCGATGGATGATCCCATATCCATCTGGTGTGGTGACACCAAAGATTGTATGCGGGTGCTCAGTGGAGACTGGGTACACTGAACGGACTCGCCAAGAACTCCTATGTGGTATTATATCTATCGTCGGATAGCAGTTCTCAGGTGACACTGGTACAGGTTAGTCTGTAGACCCAAGATCGTCATGGAGTCTTGTGTGTCCTCCCACTGTCCTTTGATCTCCACCCTACCATGGATCTACTGAGTCGTGCAAACAGGTGGACTTTAGGTACAGTCCCGAGGCACATGGAGGCAATGAGCGATAGGAGGGGTTTCGTCTCTCCCGGTATCGGGGGTTGATGTTGTGCTATGCTCGATTGGCTATAACAGGAAGTCCCTGACCAGGGCTGCTGAGATTTACTGATAAGTGTTATCAGTAGTTTCTCGATCTGTTATGATCCATATATCGGCATGACTTATTGAGTTATTGGGGTCGACGATGCTATCCCTAGACTTGATATGCAGCATATCTGACGAAGAGACCGGACTGTACGGTAAGTGTTGCCAGTTGGCTCGACGGGAGTTTTGACAGCTTCGCTGGTTTTCTTCTGATCGCTCAATACCCGGGTGGCCGTTATGTTTAGCTGGCCGCTTGCGGCTTGTGGGTGTTTGATATGATTATCACCTGCTGCCGGCGTATTGACGAGTCTTAGAGTCCCCACAATGAAGTTTCCTGGCCCAGACGAAAAGATGTGGTGTGCATATGAGATATGCGCGGAGACCCGATTAAATGCGTGTATGTGATACCGTATATTTAATCAGGCGTTTTTCTATTGGTCGGGTCGTATGTGACATGACCGGTTTGTTAAATCAAGTATTGATTTACCGTTTGACTTTTAGATTAATTCTTTATTAAACCCTTTTCTTTATTGATGTATGCATGCATGTATGCACATGTTGATGTGCATGGACACATACATACATATATTGTATCATGGTTGTTGATACAATGGATGGTGGCAATGCAAAGCTCACATGTTTGTATATATATATATATATATTTATTTATTTTTGAGTTAAAGTTAAAGATAATTCACTCATGGTTGATATTTATCTATTTTGACTGAACTTCACCTAACTATTAACCATGAGTTAATTTTCTTTTGGCTTTTAAACTCAATGATAAATATCTAGATATTTACTAACCATGGTTTGAGGTGAGAATGTTTTAATATTGATTATTCATTCTCATCTCATTATTCATCACAAACACTTTGAGCTCAAGTTTTGCTATTATCTTCTTCTTCCTCTCTCTCTTGAGATTTTCTTTGAGTGGGGTAATAAAAAAAGAAAGGGTTTTGATTAGAGAATACAAACCACCTCATCATTCTACACACATCTAGCCCATTTGTGTAGGGTGTTTGCTACACTTCTTTGAAAGATCAAGTAAAGAAAGGAGCTTTGGGCAAAGATACTTCGGGTGGATCATCGTGAACGAGGAAGGACTCTAGCGATCTGTTCCAAACTCTCAAAGGTCCAAGGAGTCACCAAGGGAGGTCTACAAAGGTTGTAATTTCTTCACTTAGTGATAGAATCTTATTTGTATGTGATACTTTGTTTGTTACCCTAAATATTCTAGTTAAAGATTCATGGTTAGTTTACTTAGCACCTTTAAAATTTTAATTGTGGCATGTGTGATGCTTTCATACCCTATTGTAGGTGCTAGGTAAACCCAACAGGTGGCACGTGAGGTGCTGTCTTCAGGGGCCTTATGTGTGCTCACGTGAGTATCACGTGAGGCGTTTTTTTCATAGAATCTTTTGAGCGCTCACGTGGATATCATGTGAGACGCTATGTCCTTAGAGATTAAATCTAGGCTTGTTTTTAGAGAAGTTAAATTTCTGTTAATGGTATTTTGGTCATTAACGATCACCAAGATCACTGTTTTGAAGGTCTGGGATCGGATTTTTGAGAACTAAGTTCTTCGATTTCCTTTTTTGTGAGAAGTAAGTTTTTTGGAGGGTTAAACCCTGTTTTTAGAGGAATCAAATTCTTGGAATGTAAATTCCATTTCTTTCTTTCATGTTTAGTTTTCACCTGGATCTTGAGTCTGAAGAACAAGATTCTCCCGATGAGAATTAAATTTTCAACTTATTCGAGATTTGACTTGCGGATCTCAGATCCAGAGAAAGAACTAAGTTCTTTATAAAGGATTAAACCCTTGTATCTAAATATGATAGGCAAAGGAGATGTTTTGATCTCTACTTTTTTTCTTTACTTGGGGTTTGAGGGGTGTAAGAATATTTTCTTCAGAAAGAGGATTAAATGCTCTGCTGTAGCTTCTATCTCTTTTGCAGAAGCTTATAGATGGTCTTCTCTCTCTGAAACTTGAAGTCTTAGATCTTTTATATAGGTGAGGAAAAACTATTGATTAGTTAAGAGAATCCTTTATCTAAGAGATCTCAACATGATTTCATAATCAGGCGGTGATTTTTAATCACCGTTGGATTTTAGATCCAAAATTCTCTGTTTAACAAAATATATTTTTCTTATTTTTAACAAGATTAGGGAAATATTTTCCCATATAGAATTTAATTCTATTTCTTGATGATTTTTCAATCACCATTGGATTTTTAATTTAAGGGTTCTCTATTTAACAGAGCACATTTCTTATTTAGGAAGATATTTTTCCTAATAGAATTTAATTCTACCATTAGATCTTTGATCCAACGGCTCTCTGTTTAACAGAATATTTTTCCATATAGAATTTAATTCTACCCGAAGCAAAACTGCCTCAACTTTGGGCGTTGACGCTCACGTGCTATGCACATGAGTGCAGTCATAGGATTTAATCCTTTCTGAAGAAGGGCCCACATGTTTTGCATGCGGATGCTCAGGTGTCTAACACGTGAGGTGCTGCCATAGGATTTAATCCTATCAGAACAAGCGTCCACGTGCTTTAGACGCAAGCGCTCACGTGTTTAACACGTGAGGCGCCTCCCTAGGATTGAATCCTATCAGAACAAGTGTTCACGTGCTTTGCATGCAGATGCTCATGTGTCTAACACATGAGACGCCGCTCTAGGATTTAATTCTATCAGAACAGGCGTTCACGTGCTTTGCACGCAGGCGCTCACGTGTCTAACATGTGAGGCATAGCCCTAGGATTTAATCCTATCAGAACTGGCGTTCTCGTACTTTGCACGCAAGCGCTCATGTGTCTAACACGTGAGTCGCTGCCCTATTTTTTATGAGGGAACAAATTTCCCCAACCGTTTCTCTCATGCGGCTTGCACGTGAGTGCAACAGTGTCTAGCCTTTAAGCCATCGGATCCGCCTCAAGATATGGGGAATTTGAACCGATCCCATCTCTTTATAAACAGGGTATTAAGCCCTAGGCGACAGCTGCGTCTCCATCTCTTCTTCTTCTTTGAGAATTTTATTCTCCATTAGTGCTTAACTCTGTCGTGAAGCTTAGTTCTTTATTTTTTCTCTACAAATCTGCATTGCAGACTCACTTTGCTAAAATTTTCTTGGTAAGAGACTTCTTCAACAGAGCTTCGCTCTTGCATTTGAAACATTGTTCTTCAGGAATTTTGGAGTTCAACTCCATTTTGGTCACAGAGCTTGGCTGTAGCATATCCCCTTTGGTATTTCTTGAGATTTTTGACTTCATTTGTTATCATAGAACTTAGTTCTTATTTCAATTTTAGATCATATCCCTTTTGGGGATCTTCTGAAGTTTTGACTTCACTTGTTATCACAGAACTTAGTTCTGATTTCAATTTTAGATCATATCCCTTTTGGGGATTTCTTCATTTATTTTAATTCAACAAAGCTTTGCTATGATAATTTTTAATATCAAATTCCCTGTTTGGGAATTTTTAGGGCTTAACTCCCCTTTATTCTGTAAAGCTTGGCTCCAATCTCGATTATTTTTCTTTTTGGGGAAATTTTGGTATTTTATACTATTTTATAAAACAGAGCTCAGCTCTGAAAATTTTTATTATTAAAACCAGCCTTAGAGAATCTTTTTAGATTTCTTTACTGGGCATATGTTCTAATCATTAATGAGCCGTCATTTTGATTCTGCGGGGTCCACTAACTTTTGGAGTTAGTGATTCTAGCACTTTTGCTAATCCTTCACCTATTTTTTTTTCAGGTACCATGGCTGGTCATTTGTATGACATCGAGAGGATTGTCTCCTATGAAGAAATTCACATTCAGGACCGTGTTCAAGGCCAAGAGTATACTGCCACCCAATGCGATGATGTGATACGTCGCTTCCATGATCACAACGGCCGATTGCTCCCCCGTCGCTCTGCCCTTTTGAAGATCATCGTTGGGTTGATTTAGGAAGCTTTACCTGGGCTTGCTGAGGCTATGCCGCTCTAGGTACTTGATGACGCTGAAGACAAGGTGCATTCAGTATATCTAATGGGCCTGATCTCGAAGAAACGGAGAGATGATCTCGTCACTATCTTGCATCGCGTTTTCTAACAGAAAGCAATAATATTCTCGTACCGGAGGATGGAGGATATCGGCGATAATCCCGAAGCTTGTATGCATAAGAAGATGGTCGATGAAGCTGAAAATGCTTTGCTCAAAATTGCCTTTGAGTTTGAGAATCCATGTCCGGAATTTAGCGTTTTGCCACTGTAAATCCTAAATGATATAGCAGCGCTTGCTTTTAATCTTGTCTTTGTTTCCTTTGTAGTCTTCCTCAGTTGACAGTATGTAGTTCCTTTTTTTTCCGAAATATGAACGAAAAGCATCTTTCCCTTTCATATATGCACTCTTCTTTTCTTTTTGTGCTGAAATGGCTTAGTTTAGTTTATTTACTCATTTCAGAGTGTTTAATTTACCTTTCTTTTAGGTTTATAGGTAAACTCACCCTGACGTTAAATATAGATAACCCTTTTTTTTTATAATAAAGGTCTGTTAGGTTTGTGGTACCGGGTTAAGGCTATTGTACCGTCGTGTTGGCCGATATATTTTCGATATGCAATCCCTTGAGTTGCGGCTCGAGTAGCTACGCGTCTGTCGTGTCTCTGATTTTTCTAAAGCTGGACAAAACGTCTTCAAATAATCTTCTTAGGTTGGAATATCCATATTACCATCGGAAGACCAAGTGTTAGGTATTGCCGTGACGCTTTACTTAAGATTAGCTTTGAAGCCCTGATGAGTCATAATCGCACCCTTCTTGGGTGGGATGACATCCAATAGTGTTTAGGCTTGCCATTAAGACCCGAAGCTAGGCATATACCGTCATTTTGTTTTCGCTTTGGTGTCGCGCTGATTCTTTGCTGAAGTAGGGTAGACATCCGAATTACCTCTATGCTGTATGTGTCGCTATCGAGATCTGGAGCTAGGAATATGCCATTGTTTCGATTTTATTTGACAGTTGCGCCCACACCCTGTTGGAATAAGGAGGAATGTTGAGATAGTCTCTAGGCTATAGATGTACAATTAAGACTTAGTTCTTCTTTCGACGAAGTACGGTGGGAAAATATGGTTCCTTTTCTTTAATTTATGCCCATGTATTGTATACAAGAGCCAGTCTGGACATACTTGCAGAACATAATTTTTTTAATTTCCACGACGCTCTATCTTTTCAGCATTTCATATCGCGAAAGTCGCGATTTCCCAATCATTTCGGCTATATATTTTTTATTTTTTACTCGCTGCTTTTATTGCGAGTTGCACTATCATTTCGGCTATTTTTCTTTTTCACACTCATCAATCTTATTATGAGTCGAAAACTTGGTATGATGATACCTTATTTGGCATCAGTATTAGTATGATTGGAATATTACCAGGAGCAACTCATCATATGCCATTGCCAATTTTGGCCTATGGTGGCTTAGGTAACAGGTTTAGATCCCTGCTAACTCAGGCTTATTCGACTTTACGAGCCGTAAGGGTCTCATAAAGGTATCTCTCTACGAGTCGGTACGATCTCGTAGGTGTAGTTTCTCTTTATGGGTCATGAGAACTCCTAAGCGGTATTTTCTCTTACAAGTCGTAAGGATCTTACAAGAGTATTTTCTCCTTGCAAGTCGTGGGGACATGCAAGTGTCGTTCATCATGTTGAGCAATATTTCTAGTTTTTGGTGGGATTTAGTTGAGAATATATTTATTTACGCCTGTAGATTGTATACAAGGGTCAATATTGGACCACTTGTAGGGCATAAATTTGTGGGGTTATGATGGCTTAAGAACAAACATATATACATGTAAGTTAAGGCTTTTGAATTCCATAAGCCGTAAGGGTCTTACAGAGGGTATATTCTCCTTACGAGTCGTGAGGATCTCGTAAGTGTATTTTCTCCTTAAGAATCGTATGGATTCCTAAGCGTGTTGCTCTTTTATGAGTTGTAGGGATCTCACGCGGGTGTTTTATTTCCTTACAAAGTCGAGAGGACTTTGCAAGTGTATCTTTCTTTTCTTTTAACGAGTTCGTGCCCTTTCGGATTTTCAAAAGCTCGTTAATAGTCCTGCTGTTTTTACTCATGGTGCCCTTTCGGATTTTCATCCGTGCCCATCTAGCTTGTGGACATATCTTTTTTTAATGTCGCTTGAGGAGACATGCAGCCCGTAAGGTAACGCACTATCAGCTGTAGTTCATGGCATTTTTCAATAGACCGCATCATATGAGTCTTGGGAGAGATATGAGTCGTTTTATGCTCATGGATTATATACGGTGCTCAATATGGAGACTCACCGTAGGGCAATATATTAGTTTAAAGATATTACGGTCCACCATTAGTTTAGAGACATTTCGGTCCAACAATCCCGTGTTCAAGATGAAATGATAGTTTAAGGACATTTTGGCTCGACACCAGTTTAAGGACGTAGTGGTCCGTTACTAGTTTAGGGACATTTCGGTCCGATAAAGACATGGAGAACACGAATCGTTTGTGTCCGTGGATTGTGTACGGCTGGTCATATGACCCATACCGTATGGAAACAATATTAGTTTAGGGACGTTTCGGTCCATCATTAGTTTAAGGACGTTTCGGTCCAATATTAGTTTAGGGACGTTTCGGTCCATGACTCAGGAAGATAGCGAGTGGACACAAGCTCATCATATATCATTGACCTAAGTTGCTCTTCAGACATAGTACTTTTTGAGGAATCAACCGTTTATTGGCCGGAATGGCCTTTCGCCATGCATATCCATGAGCAGATAAGCTCCACCTTGGTATATCTTATCTATGATGTACGGGACTTCATAGTTTGGCTTGAAATTTCCCCGTTTTGCACGATTGAGAATCATAGGTCTTTTGACAACCAGCAGGAGTTCGCCTTGGCGAAATGTTCTCGGCCTGGTTAGTTTTCATATGACTGTGTCATCCTTGCCTTATAAGCATCCGGCTTTTGCTGTGCTATAAGGCGGGTTTTGTCAAGAGCATTGAGTTTCTCGAGCCTAAGATGATCATTTTCTTCATCTGTTAGCTCGTATTGAACTGCCACTCGTAATGAGGGGAGTTCTATCTCCAGTGGGAGTACCGCTTCAGCGCCAAACACCAATGCATATGGTGTTGTATTTGTGGCCGTTTTGAACGTCGTTAGGTATGCCCAAAGAGCTTTATGCAGCCTCTCGTGCCAGTTCTTCTTGTTCTTGGACACTGTTTTCTTTATAATCTTGGTCAAGGTCTTATTGAATACTTCAGCTAGACCATTGGCCCGATGATTATTGACCAAGGAGTATCTTAAGTCTATCTTGTGTTGCTATACGAAGCGACTTATTTTGTGGCTTCTATAAGCTGGTCCATTATTCGAAATTATCCGTCACGGAGTTCCAAACCGGTAGATGACATGGGTTCCAAAGAAGTGGAGGATATTCTCCGTCTTCACCTCTCTTAGCGGTACTGCTTCCGCCCACTTAGAGAAGTAATTGGTTGTTGCTAGTTATTTACCGCCGAAAACAGAAACGAACTGGGATGGATCGTCTTGTTTGAATTTGGGGGCAGATGCTATTTGGAACATATCCGTCCACCTCTCCGAAGATACCAAGTTGATTTATAGTACCGTATATCGGAGGTTTGGATAGATGCGACCGATATAGCATGACTTTATCAGATTCCCCCTCATTTGTGATGGGTTTTTGATTGTGGGGACGCTCTTCCTTGCGGGCACAAGCCTCTGCAGTTAATTACGTTATCGCGTTGCAATAACCACTTTCACCTGCTCCGGTAGGTTACTTCGTGTCGTGTTATATTTGTTTATTATAGTTGCCCGTGGATTGTATACGGAGACTAGTTTATGTCGTCGCCCGTATGGTGCAGATTAGTCCAAATCCGTATATATATTTGGGTTTGAACCTAGTTCATATGTTCCATCAGCTCAGGGGATATTTTATTTTATTTAAGGACCGTTAATATGATTTTAAATTAAGATCGATTTAAATATATGAGCATATGGGCTCAATTTATTTTAACTAAGGACACATTAGTCTTATATAAGACTAAGATCAACTTAGAAGTATGGTGAAGAATCACTAAATTTTGTTAACATCCATTAACAGAGGTGAGCATATGGGCTCGGTTGTGATGAGCAATATGGGCTCAAGGAATACGAACTATATTGAGGCTCAGTCTATATTGAGGCTCAGTCTTGGGCTTTTTCATCATCCAACAGTGCTAAGCACTTAGTCTTTTGACTATGGATATAGTATCCGAACTCCACTCTGGCACTCACGTGGGGGTCATGTGAGGCGCTCAGGCTTGGGCGTTGCCTTATCTGTTAGTAATATTGTAACATTTCAGAAAATATAAAATATTATTTTTGGAATTAAATATTAAAATAATATATTTTGCGAAAACTACTCGATTTGCGAATTTTGGGTTTTCGTAAAAATGGTATAAATATATGCCGATATTTATGAAATAATGGGAGATTAAAAATGATTTATTCATTTAAAAATATATTTATCGGATTTGGCATTTTTATAAATTATTATATGCAGTTTAAATTAAAATTTGATTAGTGCACTACTAATCGCGATTAGGCCAAATCCGTCTTTTTAATTAATCATGACTAGTGCACCATGACATGTTGTATTTTTGTTGCATGTTGTTTCATTTGTATTTGTTGATTTTTAGCTTTAAAAGAAAAGAAAAAGAAATACAATTATTGAGGAGAGGGAGGGAGAGAGGGGACCAAATGATGACATGGGAGCATGCCATGAGAGAGAGAGAGGATGGCATGACACCCTTGACTTTTCCTTCATCCATTATTTTCCTTCATTACTTCAACCTCTTCTTCTTCTTCCTCACCTCCTTCCTCCACCTCCTCTACCTCCATGGTTCATTCCCAAAACTACCTCAAAACCCCACACCCCCTTCATTAAAAATGATCCTCACCTCATCCTACACACTTTGGACCTTTCAAAGTTGGATTTTGAAGACTTTGAGCAACTCAAGAAAATTCTTGAGTTGTCAAATGAGATATATTTCTAGACTTTAGTTAAGTTATTGTTAGTTTAGAGTTAAACCGATAAGATTTGATGATCTTGGAAATTTCCAAGTTGATGTTTAGTGATTTTGTGGACTTGTAAATGGTAAATTGAGGTGTAGTAAGTGTTTGTAAGACCTTAGAGTTGATTTTCCTGACCTGGACCAGAGACTAAAACCCCAAAACATGAACTTAGAAACTTCCCGTGTCGGTTTTGTGACATTTTATTGGCCTATAGGGAATCTGGAGCAACCTGGGATATTTATGAGAAAAACAAGCAATATCACTGACCTAGATTAACCACTAGGAACCCACCACAAAAGTACGAACCCCTTTGTCCCTGGTATGGCCGGCGAGCTCGGAATTCTTCGCATTGTCGCCGGATTTCCAGTGGGGTATTGTGTTGAGTTTTTGCCTGTAGCTCCTAATCCCTATAACCTATTCCCTGTACATGCTTGTTTAATCCCAATTTACCTGAGATGAAATCTGGGAGCGATTTCTTATGTTGTTGAATTTAGTATTTGTGATTTATGAACTTGGGTTTTGGAAATCGATATTGTATTGGATCGTTGGACATTTTTACGTCAACGACGATGGTTGTTTAGTTGTTTTTGCATGCGTAAGCTATAGGTGTTTCCTGATTTAAAATCAGGAAAGCTTCTGGGAAAAGCTTCAAAAAGGGGTCACGTGTTGGCACGTGACACCTAAAAGGCATCATCAAGTCAAGTTCAGTTTCCTGACTACGCTGAAGAAAATGGGCTTCAGAAAGAGTCACGTGCTCCCACGTGACCAGGGTCACGTGGCGACACGTGACATTTAAACGCAAGCGTCAAAGGCACACAAGTTCTCTGATCAAGTCAAGAAAAGGCTTCAGAAGAGGTCACGTGTTCCCACGTGACCAGGGTCACGTGTTCCCACGTGACCAGGGTCACGTGTTGGCACGTGACGTTCAAGACAGCAGACTCGTTCTCCAGACGAACCAAGGAAAAAGAGTTCAAACAAGGGTCACGTGCTCACACGTGACCAGGGGTCACGTGGTAGCACGTGACGCTTAGGCAGCGATCAGAAGACAGAGCGCAAAAGAAAGGAAAAGGCTCATTCCAAAGGGGGTCACGTGCCCACACGTGACCATGGGTCACGTGGTCACACGTGACCGGCTTTCAAAGCCCATTGTGTTAACAGAATTAAATTCTGAAGGAAATTCAAATCTTTCCGAAAGAAAGCAACTATCTTGAACCAATCAAATTAAAGATTCAGAGGTGATGAAATATCATCTATCTATGGGAAAATCTCGGGTTTGGAAAGATTTCCCCTTTAAATCTAACCAAAATAACAAGGGAGAATCTCTGGATTTAAAATCCAATGGTGAATAAAATTCACCTAATAATCCAAAGGTCCAAAATGAATGATGGATGCAAATCAAATCTCAATGAAGATTCGTCAAAAAACTGATTGATTCGGCTGCTTCTCCTATAAATAGGAGCCAAGAGACACAGAGAAAAATATACATGCGCAGAGAAGAAAAAAGAAAAAAAAGGAGAAGAGCTTTGATACTTTGAAAAGACTCGGATCTTCTGCAAAAAACCCTAGGTAAGAAAGGGAAGGCCTTTTGAAAGAAAGAGAATTTAATTCTCAACAGAGTTTAACTCTGATAATGTAAAAACAGAAGAACATATTTCTTCTCTCTTTGATGGAGGACCTGCAAAGTGCACATCTCCCCTTAAGGTTGAGAATTTAATTCTCAATGGGTTGAGATCCTGCCATGCAGATCCAAAACATGGAGAAGGAATACGAGCACGAGAATTTAATTCTCACAGAACTATAGGAATTTAATTCCTTTAAAATAAAAGTTAGGGCTTGACCCTATATCATGGGAATTTAATTCCTCCAGAACAAAAAAGAAACAGGGTTTAACCCTAATTAAGAACCTAGTTCTGTTGAAACAGCGGGAATTTAATTCTCTTAATCATAATTTAACAGAGTAGGCAATTCCTATAGTGCGAGCAAAGCTTGGTACGAAGCTCTGATAGCAGGCCTCGAGATCGCCATCGACATGGGAATTGAAGACCTCCTCATATACGGGGATTCTCAGCTGGTCGTCAGTCAAGTAAATGGTGACTATCAAACGTGCAAGCCGGAATTGGTGAAGTACGGCGAAAGGGTGCAACAACTATTGACCCAAATTCCCTCCTATACTTTGGAGAACATACCGCGCGCGGAAAACAGCAAAGCAGACGCGTTGGCTAAACTTGCTAAAGAACTGGCTGACGAGAACCTCGCTGACGTCAGAATCGTGGTACAAAGCCGTCGAGTGCTCGCCCCGGCAGAAATATCTCCGGAATCATGCGGAAAAAAGGGAACGACTGAGCAGATGACCCTACAAATAAAAGACCATGAGAAGGCCGAAGACTGGAGGGAAGTCTTCATAGACTACTTTAAGTCCCACCGAATGCCCGAAGAAGCGTCCTCAAGACATCGGCTCATGAAACGAGCCTTATCTTTCGCTTTCGTCAACGATATTCTATACAAGAGATCGTTCGATTCTCTATGGCTGAGATGCTTGGGACCTGACGAAGCAGAAAGAGTCGTTCAGGAAGTTCATGACGGACTTTGCGGTTCTCACCAAGCAGGCCCAAAGATGAAGTTAAAAATTAAACGGATGGGTTGTTACTGGCCCACGATGATCCAGGACTGCCTCGAGTATGCAAAGCAATGCCACTTATGCCAGATCCATGGAGACTTCATCCACCAACATCCGAATCCACTGCACCCGACGCTGGCTAGTTGGCCATTCGAAATGTGGGGGACTGACATAGTCGGCCCCATTGAGCCAGCATCATCCCGGGGACACCGTTTTATCCTGGCGACCACTGATTACTTCTCCAAATGGGCAGAAGCAGTACCGCTGAGGGAAGTGAAGACGGAGAATATTCTCCACTTCTTCAAGACGCACGTCATCTATCGGTTTGGAACTCCACGGCGGATTATCTCCGATAACGGGCCGGCCTACCGAAGCCATAAGATTAGCCGCTTCGCACAGCAGCACAATATAGACTGGAGATATTCTTCAGTTTACAATCCACGAGCTAACGGTCTGGCCGAGGCTTTCAATAAGACCTTGACGAAGATCATAAAAAAGACCGTTTCCAGGAATAAGAGAGACTGGCACGAAAGGCTGCAAGAAGCCCTTTGGGCTTATCGAACTACGTTTAAGACGGCCACAAACACAACGCCGTACGCGTTGGTGTTTGGGACGGAAGCAGTGCTCCCCCTCGAGATAGAGTTACCCTCTCTACGAGTAGCAGTCCACCACGAGCTGACGAACGAAGAAAATGCTCACCTTCGGCTTGAGGAGCTTGATGCCCTCGACGAAACCCGGCTCATAGCGCAACAACATCTAGAAGCCTACAAAGCAAAGATGACGCGCTCGTACGAACGATTGACCAGGCCGAGGACATTCCGCCAAGGCGAACTCGTACTAGTGGTCAAAAGACCTATGATCCCCAATCGTGCCAAGCGGGGAAAATTTGAGCCAAACTATGAAGGCCCGTACATCATAGACAAGGTCTACCAGGGTGGAGCCTACCTACTCATGGACATGCACGGTGAAAGGCCTTTCAGGCCAATAAACGGCCGCTTCTTAAAGAAATACTATGCTTAATAAGCCACAGCCTGGGTCAATGATAGATGACGACGACTATGTCCGCTCACTATCTTCCTAGGCTCAGACTTTACAAGCAGCAGCCAGCCTTCCCATATCGGCGGACCGAAACGTCCTTAAACTAACAACGGACCGGAACGCCCTTAAACTAACAACGGACCGAAACGTCCTTAAACTATCGACGGACCGAAACGTCCCTAAACTACTACCACAACGTCCTTAGGTCGACGAGATGGATAAATAAAGAAAAAAGAAGATAAAAAAAAAATAAAAAAATAAAAAAAACGGTATGTCCATAAGCAAAGTGGGCACGGATGAAAACCCGAAAGGGCTCCGTGAGTAAAAACAGCAGGGCTGCCGGCAAGTGTTCGTGAAAACCTGAGAGGGCGCGACCTTGTAAAAAAAAAAGTGAAAAAGAATAAAAAAAAACGGTATGTCTATAAGCAAAACGAGCACGGATGAAAACCCGAAAGGGCTCCGTGAGTAAAAACAGCAAGACTACCGGCGAGTGTTTGTGAAAACCCGAAAGGGCGCAACCTCGTTAAAGGACACTTACAGAGTCCTCTCGACCTTGTAAGGAGAAACCACCTGCGTGAGATCCTTACGACTCACAAAGGAGCAACACACTTAGGGATCCTCACGATTCCTAAGGAGAAAATACACTTACGAGATCCTCACGACTCGTAAGGAGAATTCTCTTATGGGACCCTCACGGCTCATGAGATTTAAAAGTCTTAAGTTACAGAAACCTGAACCTGTTCTTAAGCAAATCCTCCACAACCTCCGATATTGCCCTACAAGAGGCTCAATACTGACCCTTGTATACAATCCACGGGCGCGAATAAACATATCCCCAGCAAAGTCCAACCCTTGTAGGTCCCCTCGACCCATAAGGAGAAAACCCTCTTGTAGGATCCTTACGACTTACAGAGGAACATACACTTAGAAATCCTCACGATCCCTAAGGAGAAGATACACCTGCAAGATCCTCACGACTTGTAGGGAGAAATACCTTTGTGAGACCCTTACGGCTCATGAAGTCAAAAGCCTTAGTCGACAGGACCTTAACCCTGTTTGCTAAGCCACCTTTGTTCAACATCGACAAAGGCAAATGATGATTCGCTCCTGGCAACATCCCAATTGCAGCGATGCTGATGCCGAAATCGGTGTCCAAAATCCGAGCTTGCGGCGAAAAAGCTAGCAGGCCACACATGCCTACGAAATAGCCGAAATGATGGGGCAACTTGCAATAAAAAGCAGCAAGTAAAAACGTATGCATGAAAAATAGCCGAAATGATGGGGCAACTCGCAATAAAAAGCAGCGAGTAAAAATAAAACAAATAGCCGAAATGATTGGGCACCGCGAAAAATAGCCGAAATGATTGGGCAATCGCGACCTTCGCGATATAAAAAGCTGAAATGATAGAGCATCGCGGAAAGAATAAAAGAAATGATGGAAAAATGAAACCTTTTTGCCCTACAGGTGATACTACAACAATCCCTGTATGCAATCCAGGGGCGCAAACAAAGAAGGGATCATACTCCTCCCCCCAGGTTTCATCATGAGAGGAAGCCAAATCTCGACGGTTCACAAATAACCTGGAGATCGTCTCGTAACAACGGACACAACTTCAAGCTAAGCGGAACAGCGGCCACTCCCAGTTCCATGGCTCGGTGGTATACATATCGCCAACAGTCAAACCTTCACCCCGTGAAATGCGGATATATTCAGCAAAAATTCCTGGTCACGTGGAACGCGGATAATGTCACTCTTTGACCCCGTGGAAAACGTCCAGAGCGGATCCTGGTCCTCGCAGAGCATGGCAGTGAACCCGTGCGAAGCATCCAGAGCGGAGCCTAGTCCTCGCCGAGCGCGGCAGTGAACCCGTGTGAAGCATCTAGTGCAAAATTCCTGGTCACGTGGAACGCGGATAATGTCACTTTTTGACCCCGTGGGAAACGTCCAGAGCGGATCCTGGTCCTCGCAGAGCATGGCATTGAACCCGTGCGAAGCATCCAGAGCGGAGCCTAGTCCTCGCCGAGCGCGGCAGTGAACCCGTGTGAAGCATCTAGTGCAAAATTCCTGGTTACGTGGAACGCGGATAATGTCACTTTTTGACCCCGTGGAAAACGTCCAGAGCGGATCCTGGTCCTCGCAGAGCATGGCAGTGAACCCGTGCGAAGCATCCAGAGCGGAGCCTAGTCCTCGCCTAACGCGGCAGTGAACCCGTGTGAAGCATCTAGTGCAAAATTCCTGGTTACGTGGAACGCGGATAATGTCACTCTTTGACCCCGTGGAAAACGTCCAGAGCGGATCCTGGTCCTCGCAGAGCATGGCAGTGAACCCGTGCGAAGCATCCACAGCGGAGCCTAGTCCTCGCCTAACGCGGCAGTGAACCCGTGTGAAGCATCTAGCGCAAAATTCCTGGTTACGTGGAACGTGGA
The DNA here is from genome assembly GCA_030015575.1 of Agapanthus africanus. Taxonomy (NCBI): domain Eukaryota; kingdom Viridiplantae; phylum Streptophyta; class Magnoliopsida; order Asparagales; family Amaryllidaceae; genus Agapanthus; species Agapanthus africanus. The sequence goes on from JASDDO010000016.1 coordinate 418,347,072, forward strand.
TAATGTCACTTTTTGACCCCGTGGAAAACGTCCAGAGCGGATCCTGGTCTTCGCAGAGCATGGCAGTGAACCCGTGCGAAGCATCCAGAGCGGAGCCTAGTCCTCGCCTAACGCGGCAGTGAACCCGTGTGAAGCATCTAGTGCAAAATCCCTGGTTACGTGGAACGCGGATAATGTCACTCTTTGACCCCGTGGAAAACGTCCAGAGCGGATCCTGGTCCTCGCAGAGTATGGCAGTGAACCCGTGCGAAGCATCCAGAGCGGAGCCTAGTCCTCGCCGAGCGCGGCAGTGAACCCGTGTGAAGCATCTAGTGCAAAATTCCTGGTCACGTGGAACGCGGATAATGTCACTTTTTGACCCCGTGGGAAACGTCCAGAGCGGATCCTGGTCCTCGCAGGGCATGGCAGTGAACCCGTGCGAAGCATCCAGAGCGGAGCCTAGTCCTCGCCTAACGCGGCAGTCAACCCGTGTGAAGCATCTAGTGCAAAATTCCTGGTTACGTGGAACGCGGATAATGTCACTCTTTGACCCCGTGGAAAACGTCCAGAGCGGAGCCTGGTCCTCGCCAAGCACGGCAGTGAACCCGTGTGAAGCATCCAGAGCAAATACCGGACTGTGGAGTCCTTAAAATCCACGGACTATGACGTCCTTAACCTCGACCGTGATGTCTTAAAACTAACGATCAACCACCCCGATTCCCTACAGATTTTGCCTTGGTTTAAGGGTACATCTCTTCACTCCTTTGATGCCCGGCGTTGTAATTCCTCAACGTCTTCAAAGAGGTGACGGGTCCCTGCAACCAAACACCGGACTGTGGAGTCCTTAAATCCACGGACTATGAGGTCCTTAACCTTGACCGTGATGTCTTAAAATTAACAGCGGACTGTGGAGTCCTTAAATCCACGGACTATGAGGTCCTTAACCTTGACCGTGACGTCTTTAAACTACGATACCTTGAGAGATCCCTGACTCCGTGAAACACGGATAAGGGTGATCACATCCGGCACTTGCAGGCCCTCACGACCTGTAAGGAAGAAAAACTCTCTTGTGAGATCCTTACGACTCTCAAGGGAAAACCCGCTTAAGGATCCTCACGATCTTTAAGAAGAACTCACACCTATGGGATCCTCTCGACCTGTAGGGAGAAAAACTCTTTATGAGACCCTCGTGGCTCATAAGATGCAAAAGCCTTAGGAAGCAGATCTTAACCCTGAGTCCTGAGCCATTGCTGTCCTGCAAGGAGATCAAGATAGAATATCCACAGAATACATTCAATGAAAAGGAGACACATCATTGACAAAAAAAAAATGTATCTTTTATTCATAAAACAAAATGGGTACAAAGTACAATTCATGAAAGAAACAAAAAGAAAATACTCTCATCCATGAGTATGTACAAAAGGGAAGAAAAAGATACAAATGTTTCAGGCCGGCGGGCGATTCAGCAGCTTGGTCAGCTCATCCTGCTTTTGCTGAGCCACGGCTTCATGACGCAAGATCTCCAGAAGACGAGCCTCCGTTTGAGCTTGCTGAGCCTGATACGAAGCGAGCCGGGCTTCAAGCTCTTTCTCAGTGGCCTTATGAGCCTCGACCCTCTCACGAGTGAACATGGCAGCTTTATCGAGAGCCACCACCTCTTTGATGGACTCCTGAAGCACCCGCCAGAGTTCATACGCTTTGTTGGCCCTGGCTGTGAGATTGGCTTGAAGCTCGCTCAGCGCCTTGGAGGCTAGCTCCCTCTCCGAGAACTTGCGACCGAGCCTCTTCTCACATGACGTCATGTTGGCCGCGCACCGTACTATCAGCCCTCGTAACTCCGCCTTTGCAGCCACGGCCTCCGAGGAAAGGCGAGAACACTCGAGAGTGTGCAGGCAAGCCTCCACTCGCCGGCAGAACTCCATCCAGACTCGCACCACCTCTTCGCTGTGGTAGGTGGCAAGAAAAGGAAGAGAACCGTTAGCCTCGGCAGCGAACGCTTCAGCCGTGGTCGTGCTGCCAGCACGAAGCTCCTCGATCAGAGACGACAAGGAGACGAGGCTTAATTGGGCCAAGCGTTCTGAAGCCCGCAAGGCATAAGGGCCGGGTGGCATCACGATGCGCGACTCCAACGCCGTGGAGACTGGCAGAGCTGTTTAAATTTAAAAGACGTCAACAAAATTCTTAAGCAAGGAACGAGTGAGAGTGCAATGAAATGTCACTCACCGACAGTCGTACAAGCAGGAGCTGAAGGCTCCCCTGGCCCTTCGAGAATCTCGACCTCGTCATCGGCTTCCAGAACTGCAGGAAACGTCAATGTCAGTACGCAAAAATAACGACGATGCTATGAGAAGGGATGGACGACACCAACCTTGCCCAGACGAAAGGACAATGCGCTGAGGGGAGATCGCCTGCGGAGCTGCCACCTCCAATAAACGCTGAAATGACTGTCGAGGCGACAGATCCGCGATCGTGGCCGCCAAACCGCGCAATTCTGAGAAAGATAAAAGAGTTCAGACTATGAAGGGGTTGCTAAATTAAAACACAGAGGAATACCTTCAACAGTCCTCCCATTCTGAGCCGGGGGGATAGCAGCCTCAACGTTCTCCGCCATGACCTCAGGCTCCAACAAAGGGAGAGTAATCCCGACTACCTCGCTCCCAGCCTTTGGGCCGCTCGCAGTAGGAGTCATTGGGGCGTCGGCCTCCAAAGGAGCCTCCTCCAAAGGGGCAAGCACGCCCTGGCCAAGAACCGCCGCTGGAAGTTCCACCATGAGAGGAGCAGCCTCGTCAGCCCCCTCCACATCCAGCAATGCCTCATTGAGAATTTTGGCGGGCTTTAGCTTTAGTGGGCCCGTGGGGAGCTCCCCCAGCGTCGAAGACTCTGCACGATGCAAATAAGAATAATGATATATATATGCACGGGCATAAAAGATCGGAAAAACTATAAAAGAAACACAACATACCTATACGCAAAGAAGCCCTCAATATGGCTTCTTCAAGCCGCTGCTCCTTCTCAAGGAGGTGGGCTCGCCGAGGTTCGAGGGTGGACTCATGGCCGCCGGTCCACAAAGAAAGTGCATCAGCTGCGTCTTCTGAAGCGGCCTGCTTCAGAGCCCTTTCCCCCCATTCCTCCAAAGGGCCGATAAATCGCCGCCGAATCCACGAAGGGTCTTCGTAGAAAATTACAGCGGGATAAGACTTCTTCGGAACCTTAGCGTTATGAGACGCGTCTTTTGAGCGCCGTATGGCCTCGGCCAACTGCGCAGCCTCTTCATCCACTGAACTCGGGAAGAGAAGTCCAGCGTCTGACCCTTGCACGGCCAATGGTTCGTCTTCAAGGATAGGCTCAGACTCCATCACAGAATCAAGCGGGGCAGTAGCCGCTTTCTTCCGCCGTTTAGACCCGGAGCCGGTCGCTGAGGATGACCGCTTCCTCCCTCGCGAAGCCTTAGGGCGGTGCTGGCCCACATCGCCCTCGGAGCCCTCATTCCTGTTACTCTCGCTCGGTGCCACAACCGAGGATGACATCGCCATTGTCGACGCCACAGAAGGCGGCGCCGCCACCGGCAGGGGTGCTACCACCGGAGCCCGCTTACCCCGTGAGCGAGAATCCAAAGGCATACCAGCTATCGGAGTAAGGTCTACCCCGGACTCCCCTGGAATGAGCGCGGTGCCAATCTCCCTCAAAGGAAAGCGGACTGGAACCCTCGGTCGTAACTCAGCCCCAGGAGCCAGAGGAGGGGCATCGTGGCCAAGAAGCACCCTCCTTTCCTCGAGAATGATTGGGTTGACCCGATGAAGATACCAACCCGTAAACGCGCCCACGCATCGAGGCATGTACTCAGCTTCAGGGACCATGAAATAAGAGCCGGTGTTCAGCCTCATAAAATGATGAGCAGCATCGCGAACAGCATCAAGCGAAGGGATCGGGGCGACCATAAAAGCCTCGAAAGGAACACCCTGGTCGTATCCGAACTGCCGGGCAAATCGATGCGGATTGTACCGCATGAAAAGAGCCGCATTGTCCTGGCGAAACACCAAGTAACCCGGTCTGATCGCATACAAATGCGTGGCCTCCCGGGGCTTCAGAGAAGGTGCGTTGTCTTTCGACTGGTCCCAGAGTTGTTGGACGGGACCCGAAGGAGTAGACAAGACCCGATCAGTAAAAACCAACCCGCCAGCGGTGGCATGAGGAGAAATTAGCACCCGAATGGCCCCAAATTGAGTCGGGTCGGCGGCAGAAGCATCCACTAGCCGCATAAGTCGTGGAAAGGGGTAGGCATCGTAAAATGAGGGCCTCTGATGCATGGCGAACGCCCCCAATACATGCATTTCGATCCAGGACGTGAAATAATGAAGCGAAAAGTTCACCACATCCACGCCAGGCGTAGAGGTATTAGCTGCGGTGCCCAATCCATTATAGAGGTGTGCCAAGGCCGGGATGCCGATGGCCAACCGCGTCCCCTCAGCAATACGATGAGCCGGGTAGATGACCGAGGCTCTCATGAAGCGGCGATGCATCGGGATAACAAACCAGCTAAGCCAAACACTGACAAACCCCACAAAGAATGTTTCCTCATCCATACCGGGTGCTGCAACGGACTCAAAAGACATCGGCGACACGATGGGAATATAATATTGTGGCAGGTCCGATTCAGCAGTCGGTAGCTTCTTCGGACCAAACCCAAAGGGGTCTCTGATGTTAGCAAACTTCGGAGCAGTCTTCGATATGATATCCTCACGAAGGAAACAGGAAATGAAGCTTTTAAAAGTAACACCCTGCTTCTCAGACTCAGTGAACAATTGATCAAAAATACCCAGCGCCTTGATCAAGCTGGGGCGCTTATGGCGAACAGCATTCTCAGCGGACAGGCCGTCAATCGGTGCAGACTCGGGCTCGAAGACATACTCGTCAGAAGGCAACAACTCCTCATACAGTGCGCCCCTGATTGGCAATCCTGAGATTTCATAAAATTCTGCAAGAGAGATCGAGACCTCGCGATCCCCCAGAAGAAAAGTTTTAGTGGGAAGATTCCACTGGTTCAAAAACGCCTTGACCCACCAGGCATGCGGTGACTTGTAATGGAACAGTGACGCATATATGGCCTGATAAAGCCCAACTTTCTGCAACCGCGCCCGATGGGCGGAAAGGATGTAGCGAGCCCAGAGAAGGTAGCCCGTAGGATGCCTGGGAGTGAGCCCTATCTTATAAATTTGCCCCCACGGGTGGGCCTCACCCTGGCAGATACGCCGCCCCAGGATGTCTATGGCCGGAATCGGATGGTTCGGAATACCGGTCGTCGAAGGCTCAAGCCTCCCCGTTGGAGTCCAGTTGGGCATTTCCACAGCAAAAGCTGTCCTTGGAGGATCCATCGGTAAAAAAGGGAAAGTAGGCTCCGTTGGCACCGCGCAGAGAAAACTCCGACGACCCTGAATAATCTGACTATACCAAGACCCCCACTGAAGAAGGTTGGTGCAGTTCGGGTCATGAGCCCGAATCATCGCCATCGCTTCCTCATCAGACGGTGACTGAGGAAAAGCCGCCTCCGAGCAAGAAAAGGGAAAGCGTGGAGCAGAAGCCATCGCACCTGAAATCCAATAAAAGAAAACCGTTAAAAGGAAAGTCAGCGATGTTTATTCATGCATGAACATGAAGACTAGTGGGAGAAAGCAACAGCAAAGTTTCCTGGGACCATTGGCTATAAAACACATGGGCCCCACAGAATCCGGATGACGGCTCATTAATAATGAGACCAAACAGTTACAATAAAACAAAGGGGAATATCCTCATTCAATAAAAAATGATGGCCATGCACATCCCCCCAACAGGATCTGTCTCGGGCTCTACAGTGGATCCAATAAAATCAAAGGAATTGATTTCACACAAAAAGACATCATTACAAGGCCCCCATTGCATTAACTGCAGGAAGAACAACCTCGGGCCAAGAGACCCCAGGAAGCCTCTGTGTGAAGAAATCGAGTTCTTCGTTGGAATTAAATTCCTTATTAAGAAAAGGGAATTAAATTCCCAAAAACATTTTTTTTGGATGGAATTAAATTCCATGGATTTGAACCGCCATCATCGTCTCTCCAAAGATCATCTAAACCCTAAGAGATCTACAGTTGAAAGATTAAACAGTTTCATGTTCTTATGGAAAATATGAAGAAAGAAGGGTAAAAACCCTTGTTTTGGATTTAAAATCCGGGAAAATGTAAAGGTCCATCGTTGTCCAAGAACATTACCTGAGGAAAAAGGATTCCTTTTGAACAGAGTTAAACTCTGAAGATTGTTTCAAGACAGAGAACTAAGCTCTGGAAGAAGAGAATTAAATTCTCAGAAAAAGTTCTCAGAAGAAGAAGATGAACAAAGTGAAGGCTCTTATGAAGAGACAGAGGTATTTATAGAAGACAATAAAAACGCTTCGTCTCCCCAGATCCCTAGAGGAATCCAACGGTCACAAGAGGTGACAGCGTTGCACTCACGTGCAGACACGTGAGAACAACGCTGTGGGGGCATTTGTTTCCTGATTTAAAATCAGGAAAGCTTCTGGGAAAAGCTTCAAAAAGGGGTCACGTGTTGGCACGTGACACCTAAAAGGCATCATCAAGTCAAGTTCAGTTTCCTGACTACGCTGAAGAAAATGGGCTTCAGAAAGAGTCACGTGCTCCCACGTGACCAGGGTCACGTGGCGACACGTGACATTTAAACGCAAGCGTCAAAGGCACACAAGTTCTCTGATCAAGTCAAGAAAAGGCTTCAGAAGAGGTCACGTGTTCCCACGTGACCAGGGTCACGTGTTGGCACGTGACGTTCAAGACAGCAGACTCGTTCTCCAGACGAACCAAGGAAAAAGAGTTCAAACAAGGGTCACGTGCTCACACGTGACCAGGGGTCACGTGGTAGCACGTGACGCTTAGGCAGCGATCAGAAGACAGAGCGCAAAAGAAAGGAAAAGGCTCATTCCAAAGGGGGTCACATGCCCACACGTGACCATGGGTCACGTGGTCACACGTGACCGGCTTTCAAAGCCCATTGTGTTAACAGAATTAAATTCTGAAGGAAATTCAAATCTTTCCGAAAGAAAGCAACTATCTTGAACCAATCAAATTAAAGATTCAGAGGTGATGAAATATCATCTATCTATGGGAAAATCTCGGGTTTGGAAAGATTTCCCCTTTAAATCTAACCAAAATAACAAGGGAGAATCTCTGGATTTAAAATCCAATGGTGAATAAAATTCACCTAATAATCCAAAGGTCCAAAATGAATGATGGATGCAAATCAAATCTCAATGAAGATTCGTCAGAAAACTGATTGATTCGGCTGCTTTTCCTATAAATAGGAGCCAAGAGACACAGAGAAAAATATACATGCGCAGAGAAGAAAAAAGAAAAAGAAGGAGGAGAGCTTTGATACTTTGAAAGGACTCGGATCTTCTGCAAAAAACCCTAGGTAAGAAAGGGAAGGCCTTTTGAAAGAAAGAGAATTTAATTCTCAACAGAGTTTAACTCTGATAATGTAAAAACAGAAGAACATATTTCTTCTCTCTTTGATGGAGGACCTGCAAAGTGCACATCTCCCCTTAAGGTTGAGAATTTAATTCTCAATGGGTTGAGATCCTGCCATGCAGATCCAAAACATGGAGAAGGAATACAAGCACGAGAATTTAATTCTCACAGAACTATAGGAATTTAATTCCTTTAAAATAAAAGTTAGGGCTTGACCCTATATCATGGGAATTTAATTCCTTCAGAACAAAAAAGAAACAGGGTTTAACCCTAATTAAGAACCTAGTTCTGTTGAAACAGCGGGAATTTAATTCCCTTAATCATAATTTAACAGAGGATGGAAGTTTAAACTCCTTAAAAACTTTTATTAGGGTTTAACCCTATTCAGCCCTTCACGTATATGAGGAATTTAATTCCTACAGAAAATTCGGAGTTAAACTCTATTCCAGAAAACAAAGTCTTCGAAAGGAAGTAGGAATTTAATTCGTCTGAAATTTACAGTTCGAGGAATTTAATTCCTGAAAGAAGATTAACAAAGCCTTTAAACAAAATACCTAGAGGCAGGGTCACGTGTCATCACGTGACCCCCCAAGAGATCTACAGAAAGCCCCTTTGAGGCAGCACCCCACGTGACCCACGTGACCCTCGGTAGAAGCTCTAATACATAGGCATTTGAATGCCCATCACGTGATGTCACGTGATGCTCTGAAAGACACGATAATCTCAGCAGAACAAATGAAGGGAGGGCGCTCTCACGTGCTGCCACGTGACCCCTCTTGCCTTAGTGTGTAACGCTAAATTAAAACTCTCGAACCCAGTGTTAAAATACTGTTGGGCCTTAGTGTTCAACACTAATTAAAAAGCTTTATTTGCAGTGTTCAACACTGATTACCTTAGTGTTTAAACACTAATCTGAGATCTTCATTTGCAGTGTTCAACACTGATTACCTTAGTGTTTAACACTAATCTGAAAAAGCATTGTTGCTGGTGTTTAACACCAAATATTCTCTTAGTGTTAAACACTAACTTGTCAACCCCATTCCCAGTGTTCAACACTGACTGCTCTGTAGTGTTTAACCCTAGGCTTTGGCCCAATTGGCCCAAATGGATAGAGGCAAAGCCTCTCCTGATTGGACTTAGCCCAAGATGGCCATAAGTCCTCAATTGGTGATTAACTGGTCCAATGGACCCATAACATAATTAATCGGTCTTGATCCCAAATTGGGCCAAGGACTATTTAATCCACTCCGGTTCTAGGGTACATCTCGTCACTCCTTTGATACTTGGCATTGTAATCCCTCAATGTCTTCAAAGAGGTGACGGGTCCCGACGACCACACATTGATATGGACTGTGGGGTCCTTAAACTCATGTCTAATGCAAATTCCTGGTTACGTGGAACGCGGATAATGTCACTCTTCGACCCCGTGGAAAACGTCCAGAGCGGAGCCTGGTCCTCGCCAAGCACGGCAGTGAACCCGTGTGAAGTATCCAGAGCACATACCGGACTGTGGGGTCCTTAAACCCATGGACTACGACGTCCTTAACCTTGACCGAGATGTCTTAAAACTAACAATGGACTATGGGGTCCTTAAACCCATGGACTACGACGTCCTTAACCTTGACCGAGATGTCTTAAAACTAACAACGGACCGCAATGTCCTTAAACTACCCATGGACCGCAATGTCCTTAAACTACCTATGGACCGTAATGTCCTTAAACTAGAACAATAGAGCCCCGTATGCTCTTTTGTCGGATCTAAACGGTCCCGTTTAAGTTGATCTTGGCCTCAAAGATGGCTAACGTATCCTTAAACCTTCAAACAGAGTGGACTATAAATCCCCCCAATTAACTCTGGCTCGAGGGTACATCCTTGAACTCCTCTGACATCCGTGGTTGTAATCCTTCAACGTCGTCAGAGAGGTGACGGGTCCCGACGGCCATACATTCATGGACCACTATGTCCCTAAACTGGAACATTAGAGTCCAAACGCTCTTTTGTCGGATCTAAACGATCCCGTTAAGTTGATCTTATTCACAAAGTTAGACTAACGTATCCTTAACAAACGTGTGAGTTGATCTTAGCCTCAAGTAGGGCTGACGTATCCTCAAACCAAACCCCCCCAAACCCAAATCTAAGATAATACGGATTTGGACTAGTCCACGCCCTACAGGAGACGACATAACTCAGTCTCCGTAAACAATCCACGGGCAACAAAATACAAAACAGACACCCACGACACGAAGTGACCATCTGGAGAAGGAGAAAGTTGTTACTGCAATGCGGTAGCGTAATTAACTGCTGGGGCTTGCGCCTGCAGGGAAGAGCGTCCCCACAATCAAAAACCCCTCAAACGAGGGGGAATCTGACGAAGTCTGCTACATCGGACGCATCCGTCTAAACCTTCAATACGTGGTGCCATAAATCAACTTGGCATCTTCGAAGAGGTGGACGGATATCACCTATTAGCATCTGCCCCGAATCTCAGGCAAGACGCGGTGTCGCGCCGTCTTTCGGAGGGGAACAGATTCTGGCACGCCCGGTGGGACCTTTTCCTCTTTCCACTCCACACTTCGTGTGTCGTGACTCGCGAACCAATCGCGGTTCGCTAATGGTTGCCCTTGGGTTTCAAGATACTAAGAATTGGCGTCTGGCTTATTGCAGAAAGCAAAGGATCGATGGCTTCTACTTCCGTGAAAGTCTCCAACTGCTCAGACTGCAATTGCAACCAACGCTCTGCCTCGCCAGGAGGTATAGCCTACGGACCCCAAGCTGCCTCGCTATTCACAATGCCCGTGGAACAGGTCACTCGCGCCACCACAGGATTGTTCTTTGGGACCATGGTCCCGCCGACAAACTTTGCCGCTCCAGTGCTGACAACGGAGGCTCCCAAGAAGTCGGTCTTTGATCGACTTACCCCTGCCGCGGCTCCTCTCAACGAGTCGCCCAACGTCAACGCCTCGGTCTTCTCTAGATTGGGCCAGAAATCCTGCAAACCCATCACGGGACCTACAATCTCAGAGAAGGTTGCTTCTAAGAAAGTGGCCGCTCCTATCCCAGAAGTCGTCAAGGCAGCCTCTCCGGCCAAAAGGTCGGTCTTTACAAGATTAACGGCTTCAGCTCCCGCTCCTACTGCCCAAAGGACATCGGTCTTTGACAGGCTAATACCAACTGCGACCCCACGCCCAGACAGAGGGCAAAACGAAACCATTCTTACCGCCGACCCTACACCGTCCGCTCGACACGCCCGACGTCGCCATTGGCGCCGAGTGAGGAAGGCTGGGGGCAACTCCCCATCTGGGTTGACTCCATCAGTCCCGATGGCAGAAGTTAATGCTGCTGTTCCAACTGGGAACAGCTTCGAAATGCTAAATAAAGTGCGAAGAAATTCTCCTACTGCAGTACTGAAGAGATCTCCTCCCCCGTTAAAGAAGGTTGTGGAAATGGAGTCAGAACGGCCCCAATCTCCTCAACGGCTGTCTTCCAAAATCTATAAGGTTTGGCGGCAGGCACGGGACTCGATCATCGATCCGAACTTCTCCCGCCAACACAAGAAGCTGAAAACCCAACCGGAAGCTGGTCACCAGGCCAAACCCCAAAAGGCTGTGGATCAACTGACTCATAAAAGAAGGAGGCCGGAGAAGACCCCACGGCATGCAACGACGGCTAAAAGCACTGAGCCCAGACGCCCTAAGTCTGGGGGCATGGTGGTGCACACTGTTTACATGGCCTCTGGAAAAGAGGAAAGCCGCACTTCTACGGGCCACCGACCGTTAACCCGATCCGTGACGAAAGCCCAGGAACAGCAACAAAAGCTGCAAGAAATGATGAATGCTATGGCCGCGCTCACCGGGCCAAAAGAAAACCCAGAAACGTCCTCAGACGCACGCCGGGAGGAAGAAACCGATGCTGAATTCCTTCGCCGGACACTGGAGAAAAGGGACAAAGAGGCTGCTGAACAAGCGGCCAACATGCAACGGATGGGCCTTCTCTTCCAAGATGTGATAGGAATGATGATCCAGCAGGACTTACCCGCCGAGGATCCCCCGATCGTTCTTGAAGACGACCGAGGAGAAACGTCAAATCCACCACCAGCCCTCTCAACGGCCAAGGAGGAGGCAATCTCTAAGGCTGACTTGGCTGACTACATAGCCCAGCAAATCCGGGTTCACCACGCGACTGAGGCAGCTGGTCAAGTCGTGAAAACGGGGCGGCCGTATCCGAGCTGGTACGACCAAATCAAATACCCGCAAGGCTATACGATACCAAAATTCCACGTGTATAAGGGGACCGGCAATCCCCATCAACATGTCGCCCAGTTTCGGGCCCTCTGCGGTAACACCAGCGGTGATGATAAATTGTTGCTCCGCCATTTTGTGGGCAGCTTATCAGAAACAGCGTTCGAATGGTATTCGGAACTCCCGAACGATTCTATCAAAACGTTCGCTGAAATGGAGTTGTTGTTCACTCAGCGATTTGCAAGTGCCAGCGAACGCACTCCAATAACTGCACTTATTAACGCCAGGGTAAAACCGGGCGAAACCTAGGTCCAGTACGCTATACGCTGGCGGAACTTGTGGTCGAGATGTGAGCAGCGCATTGAGGAAGCACCTGCGGTGGGCATGTTCGTGGGAACTCTAGACCCTCACGCAACTATCTCCCAGTTTATGATGTTCTTTAAGCCAACCACATTCCAGGCCCTGATCGACAAGTTGGCTCAGATGGACCAGATGGGTCATAGACCACCTACACCGAAGTCGGAACCTCGGAATGACAAGGGTAAAGGAAGAGCAACATTTGTTGCGAATGCCCAAGAGCAACCTAACGCCCCGAAACCGACAGATCAACTGGAGGAAAGACGTCGGTATTATAATGAGAAGATGAAGCGTCCCTACTCGTTCCCACGGGACAAGACGAAACGGCTATTCGAGCTGGCAATACGCAACAGACTTATAAACCTGCCAAATCCAAGGCGACCGCCGCAACCCACCGAGGTGAATAACCCTAACTATTGCCCTTACCATCAGACGGTAGGCCATCCGATTAAAGATTGCTTCGTCTTCAAAGGATGGATTGAAGACCAATACCTCTAGGGGAAGTTTGTACTGTCCGAAAAGTGGAAAGTGAACCCACCACAGCCGCATGCTCCGAGGAAAGCGGATACACCGGGGGCAACATGTTCTTTTATTGAAGAAGCTCCATGGGAGGTCGTGCTATCAACTAAAACCAAAAGAATGCTGAGAGACCTTCATGCGTGCCCTGCGATCGAATGGAAGGACCCTCTTGAACCTCAAGTTATCAAAAGGATGTTGAAGCCCCGCCCAACTACGAAGACTCACGATAATGGCCCAAATACTCACGCCCAGCCGTCAAAATCTTCGAAGAAAAAGAAGAAGAAATCCAAGAAGTCCGTGAAGCCTGGAAAAGAGCACACGAACTTGCAGAAGCAAATCGACGCATTGGAAGAGTACAACCAAAAGGCGCGAACTCCTGTCACACTGCAAGAGTTCCTCAACCACATCTTTCAAGAGGAAGATGATGGAGAAAGCTCGTCGGATGAATCCGAAGGATATGTGGCGAGTTGTAATGTAATCTCCCACTCGTTTACCGATGATGGGAAAACTCCTGGCATTAGGAAACTGGAGGCAGAGCCTGTACCAGAACGCGCATGGCCAACAGATGAAATGATCGACGCTTTTCTGGACGAGATTCGTCTAAAATGTAAAGCGGACCAGGAGCGCGAGATGACCACGTCGGAAGGAGCCAAATGCGGGCAACTGAACGAAAGAGTTGAACTACCCCTGTCAGAGCATAAGGCATCCGAAGCAGACAAGAAGATATTCAAGACGAGAAAAAGGTTTGCCAAAGCCATGTCACTGGGAATGAAGCTACCGCCCTCGGAAGGAAACACACACGATGGGGTAGAGACGCACCCTGACTATTGCACATATCATCGGAAAATCTCACATCCCACGGAGGGGTGCGACGCCTTTAAGATATGGTGGCAAGGATATGTTGCTCATCGGCAACATTTTAAGCGCATGAAACGCAAGATCCGTCGGGAGCGAAGAAGTACCGTCGATAGGCACAACAGAACGACTGGCAACTGTTGCATGGTTAACGCCAGGGGGTCACAAGTTCTCACCTTTGGGAGCGACTCTGATGAAGAAATGGCTCTGGGCCCTCTCTTTAAAGAATCTGTTTTGGGGAAAGAGGAGGAATCGGAGATCTGCGAGAACATTCAGCTGCGCAATCGCACACTCCCAGAAAAGAATCTCGGGCCCGGGAATAGAAAAGATAAGGGAAAGGAAAAAGTCACTGAAGATATCACTTTAGATGACCAAGTCACGAGAGAGCTGGCTGCCAAAGACCCTCCTAGGAAGAGTAAAGTGGACTATAACATCCTCGCGCACCTAAGAAAGCTACCTTCTCAGCTTAGCATTCTTGATGCCCTCCAATTATCGAAAGAAGCGCGAGACTCACTAATTAAGGCGTTACAAGAACCCGAGCAATTCCAAGCCTTCCTCGCCACTGAAAGGATGAAGGATGAACTGGAGGAAGTGCATACGGCCGACGTCACTTTCGGTGATGAAGACCTCCTTCTCGGGACGTGCGACCACAACCGGCCCCTATATGTCTCCGGATACTGCCATGATATCAAGATAGGCAAGATCCTGGTGGATAATGGATCATCCGTCAACCTCCTTAATGTTCGGGTGTTGAAGGAAATCTGCATGAGTGTGCAACACCTCGCTCGTGACAAAATTACTATCTCCGGTTTCGATTCACAATCGTCACGGACTCTCGGATCCGTGATACTAACATTACGCTTCGGACTTCTCGTCACAGACATCAAATTCCATGTCATTGACGCCAAGACCTGCTACAACGCCTTGCTCGGCCGTCCTTGGCTACACGAGTACAATATCATCCCTTCTACACAACATCAGTTTATGAAGTACTTCAAGGATGGTTTCGAGTATACCGTAACAGGTGAGTTAAACCCATTTTCCGTGAACGAAGTCCGCAAATACGAAGATGCGAAATACTTTTTGCCAGATTTCGAGGATACAGAAAGATGTCGCAATCCGGAAAACAAAACCGCCGCCACCATCCCTATTTTCGGGAGCGATACCGAAGAAGAGGAAGAGATAGTTTATGCAGGGCCATCTCAACGCAACAACCTGAGGACACCCGCCCCCGTATTAGTCTTCGGAAGTGATTCAGAAGATGAAGTTAATGCTGTGTTCTCCAATCGGCTGCCGACACAAGCACCCCTTGGCGATGACCATAGTTTGCAAATCACCATGGTACCGCGAGAACACTACAAGGATCTCGACGCGCTTCAGGCTCACGATGTGCAGGACCTGCAAACATTTTACGTCCCTCCCAGGCGAAGGGGCGAGAAGGTGATCCTATTCTACCGATCCTCAGAGTCGAAAATAGAGAAAGAGATCTGGCATGGCGCAGATACTACGCTCGACAGGCTCCAACCCATCCGTCTGCCCAGATACTATACGGACGGATTAAAGAAGCTATTGAAGCGCCAAGGAGTGCCCTTAAAACAGGCTGTTCGGCAGGCTCGGTTCTACAACAAGATTTGGGATGTCCCCGGGACCCAACGCAAGTTGCCCAACGGGAAGACGGAAACACTCGGGCTCGGATACGCAAGAGCTGGAAAACGGGAACGGACTCGCAGCAGCTACCCTATATATACCTTTGATGAAGAAGAGGACGCCCTGTCAGGAGATGCCAACCCTTCATTAAAACTAGACCCTGCGATTGAAACATCGAGTCCGTCGTTTGAAGAACGAACGAACAAGCCTATCAGGAAAACGGGTCAGAAAGCTCGGGAAAACCACAGCCGTGAAATGGCCATCTACGAGAAGGCCAGGACGCAACGTCTATCTCAACATGCTGCAAAAGACAAAGACGCTTATCCTCGTCAATCCATTGTGCGAAAGGCCCGACGCAGAGACGAAAATAAATCAAGGAGCGGCTCGGGTTTGTCCCTCGTGAAGAAGATGAGTCGAGCGTATTCCTTCCCCCGAGACAAGACGGAGAGGTTACTCAACCTCGCTATAAAACATCGAATGATCACGCTTCCAGAGTCTAGACATCCTGGGCAAGCTAGCAAGGTCTCTCATCCGAGTTATTGCTCTTATCACCGAACCATAGGACATCCTACCGAAGACTGCTTCACCTTCAAGAACTGGGTCGAGGACCAGTACCGACGGGGTAGATTCGCTTTATCCGACGGCTGGAAGGTAACGCCGCCGCGAAAGCATGAGCCCAAGGCCGCAAGAGCAGAACCGGGTCCACTTCAGTCCACAGAGCGGGTTCGCACTTGTTATACGATTACGATATTAGGGGAAGAGCCCGAGAACGTAGGTGACCTTTACCGGTGCTTTGAGAACAGCGATGATGAGGTGATCTCAGAATTTCCGCCCGCTCCGAAAGAACTGGAAGATGGTATACATACTACTGTAGATAACCTCAAGAAGATTGAGTTGGGATCGGCAGACGACCCGCGACCGACATTTGTCAGCAAGCTATTATCCGAAGAAAAGGTGGCTGCGTTAAAGAACGTGCTTCTACGGCATAAAGACTGCTTCGCGTGGAACTACTCCGAGATGCCAGGATTAGACCCGGAGATTGCTGTGCATAGATTAACAATATCCCCAGATATCAAGCCAGTCAAGCAGGCGCCAAGAAGGATGCGACTCGAGCTTGAAATGAGCATCAACGCCGAAGTCAAGAAGCTGATCGATTCTGGATTTATCCAAGAAGTCCAGTACCCCGACTGGATCGCCAATATCGTTCCTGTAATGAAGAAGAATGGGACGGTACGCATATGCGTGGATTTCAGGGATCTCAATAAAGCCTGTCCAAAGGATGATTTCCCAGTACCGGTAACCGAGCTAATGATAGATAACACGTCCACTCACGAGGTTTTCTCCTTTATGGACGGTTCATCAGGATACAATCAGATAAAGATGCATCCCGAAGACCAGAAGCATACCACTTTCCGCACCCCTTTGGGTATATTTTGCTACAGGGTTATGCCCTTTGGCCTAAAGAACGCTGGCGCTACCTATCAAAGGGCCATGACAAAGATCTTCGACGATCTCATACATGACATCGTCGAGTGCTATATCGATGACCTCGTAGTAAAGAGCATGTCATACGAAGAGCATTTAAAGCATCTGGAGACTGTATTTCGACGCCTTCGGCAATGTAATTTGAAAATGAATCCCCTCAAATGCGCGTTTGGAGTCTCCTCGGGCAAATTTCTGGGATTCATCGTTCGACACCGAGGTATTGAAATAGATCCGTCAAAGATTAAGGCGATCATGGAAATGCCTCCGCCAAGAACCCTCAAGCAGTTGCGGTCTCTCCAAGGGAAGCTCGCATACATCCGGCGGTTTATCGCCAATCTTTCAGGCAAATGCCGTCCTTACAGCCACCTGATGAAAAAGGGAACCCCATTCGTTTGGGATCACAAATGTCAAGGTGCACTAGACGAGATCAAGCAGTACCTGCAGAACCCTCCAGTGTTGGCTGCTCCAGTGAAGGGAAAGCCTCTCATTCTTTACACGGCCGCCCTCGAAGGTTCCTTAGGCGCATTATGGGCACAAGAGAACGATCAGGGGAAAGAAAGAGCACTTTACTACTTAAGTCGAGTGCTGCTGGGGGCAGAAGCAACTATTCCCCCATTGAAAAGCACTGCCTGGCGTTGATCTTCGCAGTAACAAAGCTTAGACATTACGCATTAGCACATGAAGTCCGTCTTATTTCAAAGGTGGACCCTCTCAAATATTTGATGTCGAAAGCCATACTGACGGGACGACTTGCTAAGTGGGCCCTGCTCTTGATGGAGTTCTCGATAACGTATCAACCTCTCAAAGCAGTGAAAGGCCAGGCCATTGCCGACTTCCTCGCCGAGCACCCGATACCGGCCAATTCTCCTCTGAACTGTGATTTGCCGGACGAGCATGCATTTGATGCGATTAGCGACGGAAGCACCCAATGGGAACTCTATTTCGATGGAGCGTCCTCCATAAAGAAACAGAAACAAGGTATCCCAATGATCAAATCAGGGATATGCCTCATCTTTGCAACTCCACAAGGAGGGATAATGCGCTTCGCCTTCTCCTTAACAGAGCCGAGGACAAACAATGAAGCCGAATACGAAGCTCTGATAGCAGGCCTCGAGATCGCCATCGACATGGGAATTGAAGACCTCCTCATATACGGGGATTCTCAGCTGGTCGTCAGTCAAGTAAATGGTGACTATCAAACGTGCAAGCCGGAATTGGTGAAGTACGGCGAAAGGGTGCAACAACTATTGACCCAAATTCCCTCCTATACTTTGGAGAACATACCGCGCGCGGAAAACAGCAAAGCAGACGCGTTGGCTAAACTTGCTAAAGAACTGGCTGACGAGAACCTCGATGACGTCAGAATCGTGGTACAAAGCCGTCGAGTGCTCGCCCCGGCAGAAATATCTCCGGAATCATGCGGAAAAAAGGGAACGACTGAGCAGATGACCCTACAAATAAAAGACCATGAGAAGGCCGAAGACTGGAGGGAAGTCTTCATAGACTACTTTAAGTCCCACCGAATGCCCGAAGAAGCGTCCTCAAGACATCGGCTCATGAAACGAGCCTTATCTTTCGCTTTCGTCAACGATATTCTATACAAGAGATCGTTCGATTCTCTATGGCTGAGATGCTTGGGACCTGACGAAGCAGAAAGAGTCGTTCAGGAAGTTCATGACGGACTTTGCGGTTCTCACCAAGCAGGCCCAAAGATGAAGTTAAAAATTAAACGGATGGGTTGTTACTGGCCCACGATGATCCAGGACTGCCTCGAGTATGCGAAGCAATGCCACTCATGCCAGATCCATGGAGACTTCATCCACCAACATCCGAATCCACTGCACCCGACGCTGGCTAGTTGGCCATTCGAAATGTGGGGGACTGACATAGTCGGCCCCATTGAGCCAGCATCATCCCGGGGACACCGTTTTATCCTGGCGACCACTGATTACTTCTACAAATGGGCAGAAGCAGTACCGCTGAGGGAAGTGAAGACGGAGAATATTCTCCACTTCTTCAAGACGCACGTCATCTATCGGTTTGGAACTCCACGGCGGATTATCTCCGATAACGGGCCGGCCTACCGAAGCCATAAGATTAGCCGCTTCGCACAGCAGCACAATATAGATTGGAGATATTCTTCAGTTTACAATCCACGAGCTAACGGTCTGGCCGAGGCTTTCAATAAGACCTTGACGAAGATCATAAAAAAGACCGTTTCCAGGAATAAGAGAGACTGGCACGAAAGGCTGCAAGAAGCCCTTTGGGCTTATCGAACTACGTTCAAGACGGCCACAAACACAACGCCGTACGCGTTGGTGTTTGGGACGGAAGCAGTGCTCCCCCTCGAGATAGAGTTACCCTCTCTACGAGTAGCAGTCCACCACGAGCTGACGAACGAAGAAAATGCTCACCTTCGGCTTGAGGAGCTTGATGCCCTCGACGAAACTCGGCTCATAGCGCAACAACATCTAGAAGCCTACAAAGCAAAGATGACGCGCTCGTACGAACGATTGACCAGGCCGAGGACATTCCGCCAAGACGAACTCGTACTAGTGGTCAAAAGACCTATGATCCCCAATCGTGCCAAGCGGGGAAAATTTGAGCCAAACTATGAAGGCCCGTACATCACAGACAAGGTCTACCAGGGTGGAGCCTACCTACTCATGGACATGCACGGTGAAAGGCCTTTCAGGCCAATAAACGGCCGCTTCTTAAAGAAATACTATGCTTAATAAGCCACAGCCTGGGTCAATGATAGATGACGACGACTATGTCCGCTCACTATCTTCCTAGGCTCAGACTTTACAAGCAGCAGCCAGCCTTCCCATATCGGCGGACCGAAACGTCCTTAAACTAACAACGGACCGGAACGTCCTTAAACTAACAACGGACCGAAACGTCCTTAAACTATCGACGGACCGAAACGTCCCTAAACTACTACCGCAACGTCCTTAGGTCGACGAGATGGATAAATAAAGAAAAAAGAAGATAAAAAAAAATAAAAAAATAAAAAAAACGGTATGTCCATAAGCAAAGTGGGCACGGATGAAAACCCGAAAGGGCTCCGTGAGTAAAAACAGCAGGGCTGCCGGCAAGTGTTCGTGAAAACCTGAGAGGGCGCGACCTTGTAAAAAAAAAAAGTGAAAAAGAATAAAAAAAAAAAAACGGTATGTCTATAAGCAAAACGGGCACGGATGAAAACCCGAAAGGGCTCCGTGAGTAAAAACAGCAAGACTACCGGCGAGTGTTTGTGAAAACCCGAAAGGGCGCAACCTCGTTAAAGGACACTTACAGAGTCCTCTCGACCTTGTAAGGAGAAACCACCTGCGTGAGATCCTTACGACTCACAAAGGAGCAACACACTTAGGGATCCTCACGATTCCTAAGGAGAAAATACACTTACGAGATCCTCACGACTCGTAAGGAGAATTCTCTTATGGGACCCTCACGGCTCATGAGATTTGAAAGTCTTAAGTTACAGAAACCTGAACCTGTTCTTAAGCAAATCCTCCACAACCTCCGATATTGCCCTATAAGAGGCTCAATACTGACCCTTGTATACAATCCACGGGCGCGAATAAACATATCCCCAGCAAAGTCCAACCCTTGTAGGTCCCCTCGACCCATAAGGAGAAAACCCTCTTGTAGGATCCTTACGACTTACAGAGGAACATACACTTAGGAATCCTCACGATCCCTAAGGAGAAGATACACCTGCAAGATCCTCACGACTTGTAGGGAGAAATACCTTTGTGAGACCCTTACGGCTCATGAAGTCAAAAGCCTTAGTCGACAGGACCTTAACCCTGTTTGCTAAGCCACCTTTGTTCAACATCGACAAAGGCAAATGATGATTCGCTCCTGGCAACATCCCAATTGCAGCGATGCTGATGCCGAAATCGGTGTCCAAAATCCGAGCTTGCGGCGAAAAAGCTAGCAGGCCACACATGCCTACGAAATAGCCGAAATGATGGGGCAACTTGCAATAAAAAGCAGCAAGTAAAAACGTATGCATGAAAAATAGCCGAAATGATGGGGCAACTCGCAATAAAAAGCAGCGAGTAAAAATAAAACAAATAGCCGAAATGATTGGGCACCGCGAAAAATAGCCGAAATGATTGGGCAATCGCGACCTTCGCGATATAAAAAGCTGAAATGATAGAGCATCGCGGAAAGAATAAAAGAAATGATGGAAAAATGAAACCTTTTTGCCCTACAGGTGATACTACAACAATCCCTGTATGCAATCCAGGGGCGCAAACAAAGAAGGGATCATACTCCTCCCCCCAGGTTTCATCATGAGAGGAAGCCAAATCTCGACGGTTCACAAATAACCTGGAGATCGTCTCGTAACAACGGACACAACTTCAAGCTAAGCGGAACAGCGGCCACTCCCAGTTCCATGGCTCGGTGGTATACATATCGCCAACAGTCAAACCTTCACCCCGTGAAATGCGGATATATTCAGCAAAAATTCCTGGTCACGTGGAACGCGGATAATGTCACTCTTTGACCCCGTGGAAAACGTCCAGAGCGGATCCTGGTCCTCGCAGAGCATGGCAGTGAACCCGTGCGAAGCATCCAGAGCGGAGCCTAGTCCTTGCCGAGCGCGGCAGTGAACCCGTGTGAAGCATCTAGTGCAAAATTCCTGGTCACGTGGAACACGGATAATGTCACTTTTTGACCCCGTGGGAAACGTCCAGAGCGGATCCTGGTCCTCGCAGAGCATGGCATTGAACCCGTGCGAAGCATCCACAGCGGAGCCTAGTCCTCGCCGAGCGCGGCAGTGAACCCGTGTGAAGCATCTAGTGCAAAATTCCTGGTTACGTGGAACGCGGATAATGTCACTTTTTGACCCCGTGGAAAACGTCCAGAGCGGATCCTGGTCCTCGCAGAGCATGGCAGTGAACCCGTACGAAGCATCCAGAGCGGAGCCTAGTCCTCGCCTAACGCGGCAGTGAACCCGTGTGAAGCATCTAGTGCAAAATTCCTGGTTACGTGGAACGCGGATAATGTCACTCTTTGACCCCGTGGAAAATGTCCAGAGTGGATCCTGGTCCTCGCAGAGCATGGCAGTGAACCCGTGCGAAGCATCCAGAGCGGAGCCTAGTCCTCGCCTAACGCGGCAGTGAACCCGTGTGAAGCATCTAGCGCAAAATTCCTGGTCACGTGGAACGCGGATAATGTCACTTTTTGACCCCGTGGGAAACGTCCAGAGCGGATCCTGGTCCTCGCAGAGCATGGCATTGAACCCGTGCGAAGCATCCAGAGCGGAGCCTAGTCCTCGCCGAGCGCGGCAGTGAACCCGTGTGAAGCATCTAGTGCAAAATTCCTGGTCACGTGGAACGCGGATAATGTCACTCTTTGACCCCGCGGAAAACGTCCAGAGCGGATCCTGGTCCTCGCAGAGCATGGCAGTGAACCCGTGCGAAGCATCCAGAGCGGAGCCTAGTCCTCGCCTAACGCGGCAGTGAACCCGTGTGAAGCATCTAGTGCAAAATCCCTGGTTACGTGGAACGCGGATAATGTCACTCTTTGACCCCGTGGAAAACGTCCAGAGCGGATCCTGGTCCTCGCAGAGCATGGCAGTGAACCCGTGCGAAGCATCCAGAGCGGAGCCTAGTCCTCGCCTAACGCGGCAGTGAACCCGTGTGAAGCATCTAGTGCAAAATTCCTGGTTACGTGGAACGCGGATAATGTCACTTTTTGACCCCGTGGAAAACGTCCAGAGCGGATCCTGGTCCTCGCAGAGCATGGCAGTGAACCCGTGCGAAGCATCCAGAGCGGAGCCTAGTCCTCGCCTAACGCGGCAGTGAACCCGTGTGAAGCATCTAGTGCAAAATCCCTGGTTACGTGGAACGCGGATAATGTCACTCTTTGACCCCGTGGAAAACGTCCAGAGCGGATCCTGGTCCTCGCAGAGCATGGCAGTGAACCCGTGCGAAGCATCCAGAGCGGAGCCTAGTCCTCGCCGAGCGCGGCAGTGAACCCGTGTGAAGCATCTAGTGCAAAATTCCTGGTCACGTGGAACGCGGATAATGTCACTTTTTGACCCCGTGGGAAACGTCCAGAGCGGATCCTGGTCCTCGCAGAGCATGGCAGTGAACCCGTGCGAAGCATCCAGAGCGGAGCCTAGTCCTCGCCTAACGCGGCAGTCAACCCGTGTGAAGCATCTAGTGCAAAATTCCTGGTTACGTGGAACGCGGATAATGTCACTCTTTGACCCCGTGGAAAACGTCCAGAGCGGAGCCTGGTCCTCGCCAAGCACGGCAGTGAACCCGTGTGAAGCATCCAGAGCAAATACCGGACTGTGGAGTCCTTAAAATCCACGGACTATGACGTCCTTAACCTCGACCGTGATGTCTTAAAACTAACGATCAACCACCCCGATTCCCTACAGATTTTGCCTCGGTTTAAGGATACATCTCTTCACTCCTTTGATGCCTGGCGTTGTAATTCCTCAACGTCTTCAAAGAGGTGACGGGTCCCTGCAACCAAACACCGGACTGTGGAGTCCCTAAATCCACGGACTATGAGGTCCTTAACCTTGACCGTGACGTCTTTAAACTACGATACCTTGAGAGATCCCTGACTCCGTGAAACACGGATAAGGGTGATCACATCCGGCACTTGCAGGCCCTCACGACCTGTAAGGAAGAAAAACTCTCTTGTGAGATCCTTACGACTCTCAAGGGAAAACCCGCTTAAGGATCCTCACGATCTTTAAGAAGAACTCACACCTATGGGATCCTCTCGACCTGTAGGGAGAAAAACTCTTTATGAGACCCTCGTGGCTCATAAGATGCAAAAGCCTTAGGAAGCAGATCTTAACCTTGAGTCCTGAGCCATTGCTGTCCTGCAAGGAGATCAAGATAGAATACCCGCAGAATACATTCAATGAAAAGGAGACACATCATTGACAAGAAAAAATGTATCTTTTATTCATAAACCAAAATGGGTACAAAGTACAATTCATGAAAGAAACAAAAAGAAAATACTCTCATCCATGAGTATGTACAAAAGGGAAGAAAAAGATACAAATGTTTCAGGCCGGCGGGCGATTCAGCAGCTTGGTCAGCTCATCCTGCTTTTGCTGAGCCACGGCTTCATGACGCAAGATCTCCAGAAGACGAGCCTCCGCTTGAGCTTGCTGAGCCTGATACGAAGCGAGCCGGGCTTCAAGCTCTTTTTCAGTGGCCTTATGAGCCTCGACCCTCTCACGAGTGAACATGGCAGCTTTATCGAGAGCCACCACCTCTTTGATGGACTCCTGAAGCACCCGCCAGAGTTCATACGCTTTGTTGGCCCTGGCTGTGAGATTGGCTTGAAGCTCGCTCAGCGCCTTGGAGGCTAGCTCCCTTTCCGAGAACTTGCGACCGAGCCTCTTCTCACATGACGTCATGTTGGCCGCGCACCGTACTATCAGCCCTCGTAACTCCACCTTTGCAGCCACGGCCTCCGAGGAAAGGCGAGAACACTCGAGAGTGTGCAGGCAAGCCTCCACTCGCCGGCAGAACTCCACCCAGACTCGCACCACCTCTTCGCTGTGGTAGGTGGCAAGAAAAGGAAGAGAACCGTTAGCCTCGGCAGCGAACGCTTCAGCCGTGGTCGCGCTGCCAGCACGAAGCTCCTCGATCAGAGACGATAAGGAGACGAGGCTTAATTGGGCCAAGCGTTCTGAAGCCCGCAAGGCATAAGGGCCGGGTGGCATCACGATGCGCGACTCCAGCGCCGTGGAGACTGGCAGAGCTGTTTAAATTTAAAAGACGTCAACAAAATTCTTAAGCAAGGAACGAGTAAGAGTGCAATGAAATGTCACTCACCGACAGTCGTACAAGCAGGAGCTGAAGGCTCCCCTGGCCCTTCGAGAATCTCGACCTCGTCATCGGCTTCCAGAACTGCAGGAAACGTCAATGTCAGTACGCAAAAATAACGACGATGCTATGAGAAGGGATGGACGACACCAACCTTGCCCAGACGAAAGGACAATGCGCTGAGGGGAGATCGCCTGCGGAGCTGCCATCTCCAATAAACGCTGAAATGACTGTCGAGGCGACAGATCCGCGATCGTGGCCGCCAAACCGCGCAATTCTGGGAAAGATAAAAGAGTTCAGACTATGAAGGGGTTGCTAAATTAAAACACAGAGGAATACCTTCAACAGTCCTCCCATTCTGAGCCGGGGGGATAGCAGCCTCAACGTTCTCCGCCATGACCTCAGGCTCCAACAAAGGGAGAGTAATCCCGACTACCTCGCTCCCAGCCTTTGGGCCGCTCGCAGTAGGAGTCATTGGGGCGTCGGCCTCCAAAAGAGCCTCCTCCAAAGGGGCAAGCACGCCCTGGCCAAGAACCGCCGCTGGAAGTTCCACCATGAGAGGGGCAGCCTCGTCAGCCCCCTCCACATCCAGCAATGCCTCATTGAGAATTTTGGCGGGCTTTAGCTTTAGTGGGCCCGTGGGGAGCTCCCCCAGCGTCGAAGACTCTGCACGATGCAAATAAGAATAATGATATATATATGCACGGGCATAAAAGATCGGAAAAACTATAAAAGAAACACAACATACCTATACGCAAAGAAGCCCTCAATATGGCTTCTTCAAGCCGCTGCTCCTTCTCAAGGAGGTGGGCTCGCCGAGGTTCGAGGGTGGACTCATGGCCGCCGGTCCACAAAGAAAGTGCATCAGCTGCGTCTTCTGAAGCGGCCTGCTTCAGAGCCCTTTCCCCCCATTCCTCCAAAGGGCCGATAAATCGCCGCCGAATCCACGAAGGGTCTTCGTAGAAAATTACAGCGGGATAAGAATTCTTCGGAACCTTAGCGTTATGAGACGCGTCTTTTGAGCGCCGTATGGCCTCGGCCAACTGCGCAGCCTCTTCATCCACTGAACTCGGGAAGAGAAGTCCAGCGTCTGACCCTTGCACGGCCAATGGTTCGTCTTCAAGGATAGGCTCAGACTCCATCACAGAATCAAGCGGGGCAGTAGCCGCTTTCTTCCACCGTTTAGACCCGGAGCCGGTCGCTGAGGATGACCGCTTCCTCCCTCGTGAAGCCTTAGGGCGGCGCTGGCCCACATCGCCCTCGGAGCCCTCATTCCTGTTACTCTCGCTCGGTGCCACAACCGAGGATGACATCGCCATTGTCGACGCCACAGAAGGCGGCGCCGCCACCGGCAGGGGTGCTACCACCGGAGCCCGCTTACCCCGTGAGCGAGAACCCAAAGGCATACCAGCTATCGGAGTAAGGTCTACCCCGGACTCCCCTGGAATGAGCGCGGTGCCAATCTCCCTCAAAGGAAAGCTGACTGGAACCCTCGGTCGTAACTCAGCCCCAGGAGCCAGAGGAGGGGCATCGTGGCCAAGAAGCACCCTCCTTTCCTCGAGAATGATTGGGTTGACCCGATGAAGATACCAACCCGTAAACGCGCCCACGCATCGAGGCATGTACTCAGCTTCAGGGACCATGAAATAAGAGCCGGTGTTCAGCCTCATAAAATGATGAGCAGCATCGCGAACAGCATCAAGCGAAGGGATCGGGGCGACCATAAAAGCCTCGAAAGGAACACCCTGGTCGTATCCGAACTGCCGGGCAAATCGATGCGGATTGTACCGCATGAAAAGAGCCGCATTGTCCTGGCGAAAAACCAAGTAACCCGGTCTGATTGCATACAAATGCGTGGCCTCCCGGGGCTTCAGAGAAGGTGCGTTGTCTTTCGACTGGTCCCAGAGTTGTTGGACGGGACCCGAAGGAGTAGACAAGACCCGATCAGTAAAAACCAACCCGCCAGCGGTGGCATGAGGAGAAATTAGCACCCGAATGGCCCCGAATTGAGTCGGGTCGGCGGCAGAAGCATCCACTAGCCGCATAAGTCGTGGAAAGGGGTAGGCATCGTAAAATGAGGGCCTCTGATGCATGGCGAACGCCCCCAATACATGCATTTCGATCCAGGACGTGAAATAATGAAGCGAAAAGTTCACCACATCCACGCCAGGCGTAGAGGTATTAGCTGCGGTGCCCAATCCATTATAGAGGTGTGCCAAGGCCGGGATGCCGATGGCCAACCGCGTCCCCTCAGCAATACGATGAGCCGGGTAGATGACCGAGGCTCTCATGAAGCGGCGATGCATCGGGATAACAAACCAGCTAAGCCAAACACTGACAAACCCCACAAAGAATGTTTCCTCATCCATACCGGGTGCTGCAACGGACTCAAAAGACATCGGCGACACGATAGGAATATAATATTGTGGCAGGTCCGATTCAGCAGTCGGTAGCTTCTTCGGACCAAACCCAAAGGGGTCTCTGATGTTAGCAAACTTCGGAGCAGTCTTCGATATGATATCCTCACGAAGGAAACAGGAAATGAAGCCTTTAAAAGTAACACCCTGCTCCTCAGACTCAGTGAACAATTGATCAAAAATACCCAGCGCCTTGATCAAGCTGGGGCGCTTATGGCGAACAGCATTCTCAGCGGACAGGCCGTCAATCGGTGCAGACTCGGGCTCGAAGACATACTCGTCAGAAGGCAACAACTCCTCATACAGTGCGCCCCTGATTGGCAATCCTGAGATTTCATAAAATTCTGCAAGAGAGATCGAGACCTCGCGATCCCCCAGAAGAAAAGTATTAGTGGGAAAATTCTGCAAGTGTTGATTTAATAATGTGATATATATTATATGTGATATAATTATATCTTAACTAATATCATTAGCTCACTAATTATTCTTCATTATATATATATTATATATATATATATATATATATATATATATATATATATATATATAATGAAGCATGGCATATGAATTTCTATTTTGTGAAAATAGAAATGAGGTAGAAAATGAGAGCATGGTTGCAAACATGGGCTTTATTCATAGTTTATTCATCTTTACTCACTATTCAAGTATGGTTGCAATTTTATATTGCAAACTTTCATGCTTGAACGAGTGGGGGTCAAGAGTTGCCATTGATTCTTTGCTCATTCTCAACACTTTGCCATTTTGCTTGCTTTGCTCCCATGGTTGCTCTCTAACTTCTTCTTCTTCCTCAATCCCATGGTTCAAGCTTCAACCCTCACATGTGATGTGAACCAGGAAGCTTGAACACAAACTAGTGAGCAAATTAAACCCCTACTTCACCATCACATATTAGATTAGCAATTTGATGTGGAGTGTTGCCTTCACTAATGAGATTAGTGAAGGGTTAGCTTGGTCTTGTGGACTTCGGGTGGATCGTCTTTGGCGCGAAGATCACGAAGGAGGTTCGTTCAACTCGAAGAAGAGCCTAGTTGAGTCGTGTGGACTTCAACCCGGAGCTATTGAAGAGAAGGACTCAAACTACAAAGGTTGTATGCTCTTTTCTTCTCTTTAGTTCATCACATCACAAAGGCAAACCCTTAATAATCTAGTAAAGATCTTGTTAGTCTAGATTAGCACCTAATAAAAATTTCAATTTGGCATGCTTGATGTCTCTAGAACCTCATGGTGGTGCTAAGGTCGACTTTCACTATCAGTGCTAAGCACTTGGTCCCTATGAATATATATTATTCAAATCATATGTTTACGCTCACGTGGATATCACATAGGGCGCTTGGACCTGGACATTGCCATATTAGTGCTAAGCACTTAATACAACGCTCACATGGATATCATGTGAGGCGCTTCTACTTGACATTTTTTAAATGATCACGTATATAGCATGTGAGGCGCTAGATCTTTGCTTATGGACGCTCATGTGTGTGGCACGTGAGGCGCTGTTTTCATGGGCCTTCTGCATGCTCACGTGAGTGTCACGTGAGGTGCTAAATTCATGAAATCTTTTGGGCGTTCACGTGAATATCACGTGAGACGCTGAGTCCTTAGAGGTTTAATCTTTGTTTATTTTTTTGAATAGAAGCTAACTTTTATTAATGGTGTTTTGGCCATTAATGATCACTAAGATCTCTGTTTTGAAGATCTGGGATCAGATTTTTGAGAACTAAGTTCTTCTGTTCCCCCTTTTTTTGGGTGAGAACTAAGTTCTTTGAAGGGTTAAATCCTGTTTTTAGAGAAATTAAATTCTTGGAATGTAAATTCCATTTTTTTATGTTTATTTTCTCATGTTTAGCTTTTCCCCTAGATCTTGAGTCTGAAGAACAAGATCTTCCCGATGAGAATTAAATTCTCAACTAATGGAAGACTTGTCTTGCAGATCTCAGATCCAGAGAAAGAACTAAGTTCTTTATAAAGGGTTAAATCCTTGTATCTCTATATATGAGAGGCAAAGGAGATGTTTTGATCTCTGCTTTTTTCTTTACCTAGGATTTGAGAAATACAAGGAGGTTTTCTTCAGAAAGTGAAGTAAATTCCGGGTTGTGGCTTCTATCTCTTTTTTTGCAGAACCATACAGAGGGTTTTCTCTGTGTGAGACTTGAAGTCTTAGGTCCTTTTATATAGATGAGGAAAAATTGTTGATCAGTTGAGAGGATCTCCTATTTAAGAGATCTTGACTTGATTTCATAATCAAATGGTGATTTTTAATCACTGTTGGATCTTAGATCCAAGGCTCTCTGTTTTACAGAATATATTTTTCTTGTTTTTAACAAGATTAGAAAAATATTTTCCCATATACAATTTAATTATATCTCTTGATTCAAACGGTGATTTTTTAACCACCTTTGGATTTTTTAATTTAAGGGTTCAGCACATATCTTTCTTATTTAGAAAGATCAAGGAGATATTTTTCCCTAATAGAATTTAATTCTACCATTGGATCTTTGATCCAACGACTTTACCATTGGATTTTTGATCCAACGACTCTCTGTTTCATAAAGAATATCTTTTTTGTCTAGGGAAATATTTTCCCATGTAGAATTTAATTCTACCTGAAGCAAAACTGTCTCAACTTTAGGCGCTGATGCTCACGTGCTATGCATATGGGTGTAGCTATAGGATTTGATCCTTTCTGAAGCAGAG
The DNA here is from genome assembly GCA_030015575.1 of Agapanthus africanus. Classification (NCBI taxonomy): domain Eukaryota; kingdom Viridiplantae; phylum Streptophyta; class Magnoliopsida; order Asparagales; family Amaryllidaceae; genus Agapanthus; species Agapanthus africanus. Next base: position 418,376,610 of record JASDDO010000016.1, read on the forward strand.
GCCCATGTGCTTTGCACACAGGCGCTCACGTGCCTAACACGTGAGGCGCTGTCAGAAGATTTAATCCTATCAGAAATAGGCGTTCACGTGCTTTTCACGCGGGCGCTCACGTGTCTAACACGTGAGGCGCTGTCATAGGATTTAATCCTATCAGAAATAGGCATCTACGTGTTTTGCACGCGGGCACTTACGTGTCTAACATGTGAAGCGCCGCCTTATTTTTTATGAGGGAACAAATGCCCCCACCGTTGTTCTCATATAGTTTACATGTGAGTGGAACAGTGTCCATCTTTTTAGCCATTTGATCCATCTTGGGATACGGGCAATTTGAACCGACCCCATCACTTTATAAATAGGGCATTAAGCCTTAAGCGACAGCTTTGCCTCCATCTTTTCTTCTTTCTTGAATTTTATTCTCCATTAGAGCTTAGCTCTGTCGTGAAGCTTAGTTCTTTATTTTTTCCACAAATCTGCATTGCAGACTCACTCTGCCAAAATTTTCTTGGTAAAAGTCTTCTTCAACAGAGCTTAACTCTTGCATTTGGGACATTGTTCTTGAGAAATTTTGGAAGATTAACTCCATTTTGGTTATAGAGCTTGGCTCTGGTATATTCCCCTCGGGGATTTCTTGAAGTTTTGACTTCATTTGTTATCATAGAACTTAGTTCTAATTTTTGATTTTAGATCATACCCCCATTTGGGGATTTTCTGAAGTTTTGACTTCACTTGTTATTACAGAACTTAGTTCTGATTTCAATTTCAGATCATCTCCCCTTTGGGGATTTCTTGATTAATTTTAATTCAACAGAGCTTTGCTCTGATAATCTTTAATATTAAATCCCCTGTTTGGGGATTTTTAGAACTTAACTCTACTTTATTTGTAGAGCTTGGCTCTAATCTCGATCGTTTTTTCCTTTTAGGGAAATTTTTGGTTTTTTATACCATTTTATAAAACAAAGCTTAGCTCTGAAATTTTTTTTATTAAAACCAGTTTTAGAGAATCTTTTTAGATTTCTCTGCTTAGCATATGTTCCAATCATTAATGAGCCGCCATTTTGATTCTGTGGGTCCACTATCTTTTGGATTTAGTGATTCTAGCACTTCTTGATAATTTTCCACCTGGTTTCTTTTCAGGTACCATGGCTGCTATTTTGTATGGCATTGAGGAGATTGTCTCCTACGAAGAGATTCACATTCAAGGTCGCCTTCAAGGCCAGGAGTTTACTGCCGCCCAATGCGATGATATGATACGTCGCTTCCATGATCACAACGGCCGATTGCTCTCCTACCGCTCTGCCCTTTTGAAGATCGTCGTTGGATCGATCTGGGAAGCTTTACCTGAGCTTGCTGAGGCTATGCCGTTCTAGGCACTCGATGACGCTGAAGACAAGGCGCATTCCGTATATCTGGTGGGCCTAATTTCGAAGAAACGGAGAGATGATCTCGTCACTATCTTGCATGGCGTCTTTGAACAAAAAACAATAATATTCTCGTACCAGAGGATGTAGGACATCAGCGGTGATCCCGAAGCTTGCATCCGGGAGAAGATGCATAAGAAGATGGTCGATGAAGCTAAAGATGCTTTACTCAAACTTGCCTTTAAATTTGGGAATCCGTGTCTGGAATTTAGTGTTCTCCTCATCATCGTCTTCATTTGTGAAGCATCCGAAAAGTTCAATCATATCCTCGTGTCCTATCTCTTTTGAGAGTGTTATCATGTGACAGGTACGAGTCCGCTTCCATCTTCGCGGTCGTGCTGGTCCTAACCTGATGGTATAGGTCTTCTTTGGCTCGTGATTTTGTGGTGGATCTATCCTCCACTTTTCGGATAACATGAATCTGCCCTGTTGATATTGGTGAAAGGTTCCTAGGCACCCTAATGAGGTCTCACAAGGCATCGAACATGCCATTTTCAAATTTTACGGTGCCGAGAAACCCTAATACGGATCGTCGGCTAAAGTTTAGGCGAAACTAGAAACTAGTTAACAACTTAACTATTAAGAATACGGAAATACAACCTTTGTAGATCCGGTTCTCCACCTCCATAGCTCCGTAATGAAGTCTCCTCGCTGTCAATAACAAGTCCCGGGCTCTAGCGTCGGCTTCATCGGAGAATAGACGGGCTAGGTCATCGACGACGTGCCGAAGATGATCTACGTCGAGGCATCGCTAAATCAAGCTCCGACTTCACCAAGTCAAGAAACTTGTGAAGTAAACACACTCTACTACTTGGCAAGAGGTAGAGGATGAAGAAATAGGAGTTGGGTTCACTTTAGAATTGGATTTCTCACTCTTTTTCAAGAGTTGCCATTGATGGAGGAAGGTTTTTCTTCATGAAGATGAAGAAGAAGAGGTTGAACATGATAAGTTCTTTTTTTAAAAAGAAAAGAAATTCCAAACTTATCATCATACAACCATGGTCAAGTGTAGAGAATAAACTAGGGTTAAATCAAATGGTTAGGGTTAAGCATGAGATAAGAATGGTGGACAAAGTCAAAGCTTCATGAATCTTCAAATACAAACAAAGAAAGCCACCATTCTTCTCATTTCTTTTTCCAAAAAGAAAATAAATAAATAAATGAATAAATAGATATGAAAAACAAAACCCTAACCATTTAAATAACCATGGTTTAATCTTTACACAAACTCAAGTAAACATGTATCATCAAACATGATACAATCAAGTGCACAAAAGTATATCACATATACAACATGTGAACTTCAAGTAAGAAAATCCATTTAAAGTGAACCAATACTAGTTAATGCAAAGTAATATATCAAATATATAATTATACATTAAATCATTAAATCAACACTTGATTCAATGATCCGGTCATGTCGCACATAACCGACTAGTATCCAATGTATCGGCTTATCGAATCAATCCTTGAATCGATAACTAGGTTATATCGCATACAACCAATCGATACATTTATCGCGAGAATGGAATACGGTATCACATACACGCATTATTCTCGGTCCCGCACATATCTCATATGCGCTCCTATTTCGTTTCGCTTGAGCCAGGAAACCTCTGTGTAGGACTCTAAAGACTCGTCAATACGCCGGCAGCAGATGATGATCATATCAAACACCCACAAGCCGCAAGCGGTCTGCTAAACGTAACGGCCACCCGGGTATTGAGCGATCTGAAGATCGACGAGCAAGCCCGCTCACACTCCAGTGAATCCAACCAGTAACACTACCGTACAGTCCGGTCTGATCGTCTGATATGTCGCATATCTCGCCTAGTGGTGGTAAACGTCAGACCCCAATAGCTCGATAAGTCGTGTCGATATGAGGTCTATAACAATTCGAGAAACTACTGGTAACACTTACCAGTAAATCTCAGCAACCCTGGCCAGGGATTTCCTGTTATAGCCAATCGAACACAGCGCAACATCAACTCCCTATACCGGGAGAGACGAATCCCCTCCTATCGCTCATTGTCTCCATGTGACTCGGGACTGTACCCAAAAACCACCGTTTTGCACGCCCTCTTGGACGTGGTAAGATGGAAATCAAAGCACAGTGGGAACCACACAAGACTCTATGACGATCTCGGGTCAACAGACTACTCTGTACCAGTGTCACCAGAGAACTGCCATCTGACGTGAGGTATAATACCATCTGGGAGTTCTCGGAGAGTCCGTCCAGTGTACCCAGTCTTTACTGAGCACCCGTATATCATCTCTGATGTCAAACACCAATGGATATGGGATCATCCATCGCCCATCTGTATGGGTCGAGAAGGTATGCGCTAGTCTACTCTGGTATATCGATGCCCCGTCTCGATACACCCACGACTAGGGACTTTGAAGGATGTACTTATGGACTACCATGTCCCCACTAGTATGATCCGCATCATAGTCCAGGTAGTCAAGCACACATCCTAAGGGCTTTACCAACATGTAACAGAGAGACAATCAGTGTACACGTTAAGGTAAAGAGTAACCAGATAGCATACTATCATGTCGAGCAAGAAAGTCCTCCCTATATATGTCCCAGCATCCACTACAATATACATCCAATGTACAGTAATGGCCTCTAGGGCATACATATAACTAACAATCTCCCACTTGCACTAGGGCCATCTGTAGCAGTGGTTGTAGTATCTCATACTCAACCATCCCATAATGGTCTCTCTCTGGGAATAGGCCTTCGTGAGTGGATCCGCCGTGTTGTCCTCTGAGTCTACTCTCCAAACCTCGATCCCTTAGAGATCAACCATCTCCATGATCAGGTGATACTGCCTTAGAATATGTCTGGATCACTGATGGGACCTGCGTTCCTTGGCATAAGCCACAACTCCATTGTCACACAATGGGAGGAACATAGTTCATCTCATGAACCAATATACACCCAAACAGCCTCTTTGGTAGCATCTTTAGTAGCGATGTATCCTGCCTTTATCGTCTAGTATGCCACGGTATCTAGCTTGGAACTCTTCCAACATACCGTCCCTTTACTGAGGGTAAAGACAATGCCTGCGACTGACATTCAGTCGTCTTTATCACCCTGGAACCCTTCCAGTGATTCTCCCCAGGATCGATTGATACCATCTCACCACAACTAGTGAGAATCCTAACATCCAATTAAATCTATCTCATAGATCCAAAACTCGGGATTTAGGAGGTATCATTTTGATCCTATATGGAGAATCATAGTGATAAGTGGAGATTGATCGAGCGTAGCATAGGAAACTCCTTCCCTATCAAGAGTATGTCATCCACGTACTCTACGAGGATCGTCACCATACTCCCTACTACCCTTTTTGTTCATACAAGGTTCATCTACCATTTTGATGATGTCAACTTCTTTGACTAATCCATCAAAACAGATGTTCCAACTCCGCGATGCCTGCTTTATCCTATAAAGCATCTTGCACACGTTTCCGCTGCTCCCACTGTCTACGAAGCCCTCTGGCTGTGTACTTATAGACGCACTCTTCTAAAACATCATTTAGAAAAGCAGTCATGACACCCAACCACCAGATATCGTAGTCATGGTATGTAGCCGTGACAAGTAGGATCTGGATGGACTTAAGCATAGGTATTGGAAAAGGTTTCATCATTATCCACGCCTGGTTGATGACGAAAACCTTTAACAAGTCTAGCTTTGAAAGTCTCAACTTTTCCATATACACCAAGTAATCTTCTCAAGATATACTTGCTCCTGATGGGGATTTAACCCTTCAGATATAGCAACCAAAGTCCATACTTTGTTGGTGTATGAGGATTCCATCTCAGATCACTAAACATCCAGCCATTCTTACAGAGTCTTACTCCTGATGGCCAGCTCGAAGCTAGTTGGGTCATCATCTCATGATGCAATCCTCGCTCCCACTGTCATAGAGAAACCGAAGTATCTCTCAGGTGGGTGAGGAACCCTACTAGATCGGCGGAGAGGCTGAGGTTAGTTGGCATCTACTGAATCCTTTGGCTCTATCAAATCATCTGCTGTAGTTTGTATAGCTGGAACATTTCCAGTTCTACATAACAGACCTTGCCTCGAGCTTGTCCGGTTTTTGCTTTTAGACATAGGCCGGACAACCCCAAATCTTAACTATCTTAAGAGATGGGCTCTTCCCTTTCCATATCAAATATGAAGTGGTAGGCATCAGATTTGACTTGAACCCTATTCAATAGGTATGCAGCTTCTTAAGTGCACAACTCCCTTAAGGAAAAAGGTAACTCAGTAGTACTCATCATAGAGCACACCATATCATATAGGGTGTGATTGCTCCGCCCCGATATACCATCATGCTATGGTGTATACGGAGGAATAATGCTGAGAGAGAATCTCATTCTCCTTTAGAATAGTCCAGGATTTCTGTGCACAAGTATTCTCCTCCCTGATCTCATCATAGGACATAATACTTATACCCGTATTTTGGTTCTCTACTTCTAACTTATATTCTGTGAATATCTCAAAAGGTTCGGACTCATGTTTCAACAGGAACATAGGTCTGAATCTCGAAAGATTATCAGAGAATATAATGAAGTATAAAGAACCAGTCCTGGTATGTGTAGACAGGGGACCTTCATACATCAACATGTATCATCCCAAGAGTTCACTAACTCTTTCTCTGTTTCCAGTAAACGGAGCTATGGTCATCTTATCTTTGTGACATGACTGGCAAGTTTCAGAAGATGTAAATTCAAACTGTTTTAAATATACATCTAAATGTAACTTCAGCCAGTCGGGTCGCATTGATCTGACCTAGTCTACAATACCTCAAGAAGGATTCGTTCATTTCTGAACTATTCCTCTTGTGTGTGTTCCGTATACTAAGAACTGTAATTTGATTTAGAACATCAATGCTTTTAGATAACGTGCCTGAACCGATCAACTTTTGATATAGGAAATGTTCAAAACATTATCCAACTATAGAAATTTTTTATCATTTCTTTACTAATAAAGAGACTGATATGATTTTGTATATCAGGTTCGGTATCTAATAACATTCGTTCAGAATCAATGTATCGGTAATACAGGGTGACAGTGACCGACAGACTTGGCTGCAACTCTTGCCCCGTTTTCTGTCTCATGAAACTTATCACCCGTTCTCAGTTTTTCTACCCTTTTGTAGCCCTATGTAACAGATTACATATCTGGGATCCTGATCCGGTATCATATACCAAGGATACGGAGGATATTGAGAAACAGTTCTATGTAATGAACACACCCGAAGATGATGCATCAGCATGCACTCTCTTCGTTTGGGCGGCACGGGAATTCTGGTAATCCCCAATTTCCTGCTCTGTCTTATAACAATTATAAGTTGGAGCGGGACCAACGTTCCCCAGCTCAGTATAACAAGCGGGTTCGGTCAATAATCCGTATTATTATCTTGATTAAGGCGTGATATGGTCGCTACCAGGAGAGAGAGAGAAGAAAACACTCAGCGTGCGCTCTTGCAAGAATAGATTGGTTATTATTTTATCTAATCAGGATGGCTCCCACTGCTTTTTATCAAATCTTCCTTCAAACCCTAAAAGGAAAGACTAGCCGGGATTAATTACACACTACAAGTTCGCCAATCTTTCAGCCAGGCCAGTGTCGGTACTTTGAGGGAGGTCCCCCGTGCTTTCGCACGAACCTAATTAATGTAAACCTCGTTTTCCCAGAGGCGTAACCTCGTTGACACCTTTCTAGACACCTACTTGAGCGGCTAATTGTAATGTGTAAAACTCTCCCAGGAGTAACACTTACTCGCAGCGGGTATCGGGATCCAACTATCTCATAGAAGGTATGCAATCTCATTGCAAATTTCAACACTTGAAATTCCCGATAATATTTTGCCCCTAACCTCCTATGACCTTGACAAAGGCCAACAAACCATAGGATGCTAGTCAAGTTCAACCCGTCATTTCCTGATTGAATTAAACCCACCCGCACGGCCCTTGACAAAGGCCAACAAGGTCGCACGACTACCCTAACTCAATCTGCATCATATGCATAAGCAGATAAGCACCAGTCAGCTACCGCACACTACGCCTTGACAAAGGCCAACAAACGTAGCACGAATACTAACTACTACTTATCTGAAATGACGGAGGGCTACGACAGGTTTTTCTGAAAACCTATTGCGTAATGAACTTGATATCGTTGTAGAATCAAATGATTTTAAAATGGAGTGCTTTTGAGGCTTTTCTAGTTTTGCTAAAGGAGTCACTCCCGGTGAAGGGATCGTCGGTCCTTTCCTCGTCGAATGAGGTGCGGGATATATCATATATATCACTGTGCAAAGCAGAACTCTTAAAAGCAATCAAAAGACAAACCGAGTGTGTAGCATCTGCCAGTTATTGCTAAAGGAGTCACTCCCGGTGAAGGGATCTCGGTCCTTTCCTTATCGAATAAGGTGCAGGATATATCGTATATACCACTGTGCAAAGCAAGAACTGTAGCTACCTGTTTTATTTTGAAATTCGATTCTACAACATCTTAGGTTTCTTTTATTTCATTAATCTCATTAATGAAGTCCCATCATTTAAGTACCTAAACATTACAGATAGATATGACGTACACTTATGCCATCCGCATTCGCCTCGATGTCCCCTCGTGCACCGTTAGGTTAGGTAACTAACGACAGAGCAGGGCAGGGCTAGCGTGGGTGTAAAACATAAGTAACGTCTATATAATATATCATATATACTATATACTGTGTCTATCACAGAACATCACATGATCACATCACAGATATCGCAGCAGAAGAATCATATGAAATATTGGATATACTAGGACGTCCGTGTTTTCAATACGAGCCAGTATAAAACACGGATTCCACGGTCGTGATGAATAGCCAAACCCACACCCCTAGACCCCTACGAGAGCGGCAAGCAACCCTACCAATTCTAGAGTTAGGAGACCCGGACTCGACTCCTCGAGTTGGTCTCCCACTGGACTCCAGAACCCGGTTATTTGTGCCCTCCTCCTTGGGTCTATCCTAGTGCAGAAAAGTAAATAATATACAAACGGTGACAACTTCCGCTACCTGGAAGTGTCCCAATAAAAGAATATTACATACAGGTTTTTACATGAATGAAAATGAAAAAAACACTCATCTCACATAAAAACCCCCGGCTATTCAAACACGACGATCCAATATAACATATCCAGCAACACATAACATCACATGTCATCAACGTAAGTAAACATGCGTATCCCAATTGTCGTTGACATATAGCAACGAAACCGGCGATATCACATATTACACTTACGGTCACAGAAAAGAAAGTGTAAAACTACAACAGTTGGAATCCGCAACCACCTCAGACATCGCATGCCTGACCAAATGAATTCCTTAGACATCACATGCCTAACAATTATAAACCCCGCATTTTAGTCTCAAAATCGAAAACACTTTTCAATACCAAGTCGGGCAATTCAACAGGATTCCCGACATCCTGATCGAACACTCGTCGCAAACTTCAGTAGGCGGCCGCACCCCTGATACCGTCGACGAAGTGCACCAAGGCGGAACACCGCTGCCGCGAGCACCCGAACGGATGCTTTCGGCGACGGGGTTCTCCTACAGTCACTTGGTCGGGGCTATGGAGTGAGGCTGTCTATTAAGTTTACCCGGCGAATATCCGCGTACGCTACGTGATTGCGACGGACTTTTGATCACATCAAAATTCCGTGGCAACCGATCAAGTGAGACTAAAGTACTACGTTTATAACATTCATTCAGTTATCTTATAACTATTTGTGAATTCCAATTATTGTATCCCATTCCAGATAAACAGAAAATGTTAAACTTTCCGATCGAACAATCGAACACCCAAGTTTTCCCGATACAATCCAACACATGAAATAAGTCTAACAACATTCAGTTCGTGCCTCAGTACCAACGGTCCAGCCGTAGAAGGGTCAAGCCAACGCCTCACATGTGGCACGCCGTACTGCCCCAAACCCGAAGGTTCAAAGGGCAGTTCAAGACGGTCACATAATCGAGTTAAGGTTTGTTGTCTTCTAGAGGGTCCATCGAGTTACTTGCACTACTTAGAACGTCGTCAAACTACGGAAAAATCCAACACTTGGAAATTTCCCGGCAGGGGAAAAAGTGGGTAGTTATATCCGGTCGAACTATTTAACATATTCTAAAAATTATCCGGAAAGCCAAATAGACAAAATTTGATACTCCGATCGAAACACCGAATCCCCAAATCAACCCAGAAAATTCAACTCTGGAAAAAATATTAAAAATACCCAGGAAAACCACCAATATAAATTAGGAGTTACTGTGTAACATTGACTGAAGAATGAGTCCGTACGGCCGCGGATCCGCCGCACGAGCCATGCTCGTGCCGCGGAACCACGGTGGAAAAGTGGAATTAGGTCCACGAAATTTACAGTAATTCCTAGAAAACCCTGCTTGATTTTCTGCATATTTTTAATGTTGAAAAACTCACTGTTTTCAAAAATGTACAGAGAGCATGGAAATTTTGGACTTTCGGGTTCGATCGGACTTCAAATTCCGTCTGGACTTCGCCTAAGGCTCTAGCTAGGCTCTGATACCAGTGAAAGGTTCCTTGGCACCCTAATGAGGTCTCACAAGGCATCGAACATGCCATTTTCAAATTTTACGGTGCCGAGAAACCCTAATACGGATCGTCGGCTAAAGTTTAGGCGAAACTAGAAACTAGTTAACAACTTAACTATTAAGAATACGGAAATACAACCTTTGTAGATCCGGTTCTCCACCTCCATAGCTCCGCAATGAAGTCTCCTCGCTGTCCATAACAAGTCCCGGGCTCTAGCGTCGGCTTCATCGGAGAATGGACGGGCTAGGTCATCGACGACGTGCCGAAGATGATCCACGTCGAGGCATCGCTAAATCAAGCTCCGACTTCACTAAGTCAAGAAACTTGTGAAGTAAACACACTCTACTACTTGGCAAGAGGTAGAGGATGAAGAAATAGGAGTTGGGTTCACTTTAGAATTGGATTTCTCACTCTTTTTCAAGAGTTGCCATTGATGGAGGAAGGTTTTTCTTCATGAAGATGAAGAAGAAGAAGAGGTTGAATATGATAAGTTCTTTTTTTAAAAAGAAAAGAAATTCCAAACTTATCATCATACAACCATGGTCAAGTGTAGAGAATAAACTAGGGTTAAATCAAATGGTTAGGGTTAAGCATGAGATAAGAATGGTGGACAAAGTCAAAGCTTCATGAATCTTCAAATACAAACAAAGAAAGCCACCATTCTTCTCATTTCTTTTTCCAAAAAGAAAATAAATAAATAAATGAATAAATAGATATGAAAAACAAAACCCTAACCATTTAAATAACCATGGTTTAATCTTTACACAAACTCAAGTAAACATGTATCATCAAACATGATACAATCAAGTGCACAAAAGTATATCACATATATAACATGTGAACTTCAAGTGAGAAAATCCATTTAAAGTGAACCAATACTAGTTAATGCAAAGTAATATATCAAATATATAATTATACATTAAATCATTAAATCAACACTTGATTCAATGATCCGGTCATGTCGCACATAACCGACTAGTATCCAATGTATCGGCTTATCGAATCAATCCTTGAATCGATAACTAGGTTATATCGCATACAACCAATCGATACATTTATCGCGAGAATGGAATACGGTATCACATACACGCATTATTCTCGGTCCCGCACATATCTCATATGCGCTCCTATTTCGTTTCGCTTGAGCCAGGAAACCTCTGTGTAGGACTCTAAAGACTCGTCAATACGCCGGCAGCAGATGATGATCATATCAAACACCCACAAGCCGCAAGCGGTCTGCTAAACGTAACGGCCACCCGGGTATTGAGCGATCTGAAGATCGACGAGCAAGCCCGCTCACACTCCAGTGAATCCAACCAGTAACACTACCGTACAGTCCGGTCTGATCGTCTGATATGTCGCATATCTCGCCTAGGGGTGGTAAACGTCAGACCCCAATAGCTCGATAAGTCGTGTCGATATAAGGTCTATAACAATTCGAGAAACTACTGGTAACACTTACCAGTAAATCTCAGCAACCCTGGCCAGGGATTTCCTGTTATAGCCAATCGAACACAGCGCAACATCAACTCCCTATACCGGGAGAGACGAATCCCCTCCTATCGCTCATTGTCTCCATGTGACTCGGGACTGTACCCAAAAACCACCGTTTTGCACGCCCTCTTGGACGTGGTAAGATGGAAATTAAAGCACAGTGGGAACCACACAAGACTCTATGACGATCTCAGGTCAACAGACTACTCTGTACCAGTGTCACCAGAGAACTGCCATTTGACGTGAGGTATAATACCATCTGGGAGTTCTCGGCGAGTCCGTCCAGTGTACCCAGTCTCTACTGAGCACCCGTATATCATCTCTGATGTCAAACACCAATGGATATGGGATCATCCATCGCCCATCTGTATGGGTCGAGAAGGTATGCGCTAGTCTACTCTGGTATATCGATGCCCCGTCTCGATACACCCACGACTAGGGACTTTGAAGGATGTACTTATGGACTACCATGTCCCCATTAGTATGATCCGCATCATAGTCCAGGTAGTCAAGCACACATCCTAAGGGCTTTACCAACATGTAACAGAGAGACAATCAGTGTACACGTTAAGGTAAAGAGTAACCAGATAGCATACTATCATGTCGAGCAAGAAAGTCCTCCCTATATATGTCCCAGCATCCACTACAATATACATCCAATGTACAGTAATGGCCTCTAGGGCATACATATAACTAACAATTGGTCCTCTACCCAGTTCTTGAACGTGAAACAGTCTTCAAGGGGGTGGCTTATTTCTCGGTGATAGGAGCAATAATCCGGATGATGGACTTCATTTAATTGTTTTGGGTGTCGAGACTCTGGAAGCGTCAACATTTGGTGCTTCATGACAAGGCTGAAGATCTTCCTTGTTTTGTCTCGAACAAACGAATATTTTCGATCCATCTTCTTTATAAAGGACGGGCTCCAACCGAGCTTTGCTCGATTAAGCTGCGTCTTGGACATGCTTTGTTGTCCTTGAACGTTGTTGTTGGATATAGTGCCCTCAAGGCAATTCTTGTGATTGCGAGTAGAAAATTATGATAATTGAATAAGGACCTATACAGGTATAATAGTCTTACTCGAGATGATAGTATGCTATTTGGTTTGTCTTCATCATTGATGAAGCCTGTAGGATTGTTGCTTGACAACCAGCATTATGATGACGATCATATATGTAGGAGCTGGGTTGTCCATAAGCACATCCTTAAATGTCCCTAGTCGTGGGAGTATCGAGATTGGGTATCGATATTTCGGAGTAGACTAGTGTATACGTTTCTAGACCCCGACGAGGGGCGGTGGCCGGTCTCACAAGCCATTGGTGTTGTGTCATCTAAGATAGTATACAGGTGCTCACTGCAGGTGAGTACACCGGATGGACTCGCCGAGAACTTCTAGATGGTATTATATCTATCTTCAGATGGAAGTTCTCAGGTGGCATGAGTACATATTAATCCTTTGACCTGAGATCGTCATTTGTCTCATATGAGTTCCCACTGTACTTTGATTACTACCCTACTATGGCTCAAAAGAGTCGTGCAAATATGTTTTAGTTGGGTACAGTCCCGAGCCACATAGAGGCAGTGATCGATTGTTAGGGATTCGTCTCTCCTGGTATTAGGAGTCGATGTCGCGCCGTGTTCAGTTGGCCATCACTAGAAATCCGTGGCCACGGTGGATGAGATTTACTAACGGTTGATCAGTAGTATCTCTGTTGGTGATGAGCTTGACTTAGACACGACTTATCGAGTTAGTAGGGGTTTGATGTTATCCACCACTAGACCCGATATGCGATATTCTTTGATGAAGAGATCGGACCGTACGTTGGTACATGCATGGGTTCGATTAAATACGTATACGAGATACACAGACTTTAATCGGGCAGTTGATAATACTTGCCGGCTTAGGATTAAGCCGGATTATTAAATCAGGTTTTGATTTAATAATTTATATATGTATTTTGATACATATATTTTAGTATTATTGTTACTATTCATTTTCTCTCTTTAGTCCGTATTTTTATACGGATATGCGTATATGTAGCGATACATATACCGGGTTGAAGTATTCCGTATTTATACGGGAATGCTTCTAGAAGAAGGACACCTCATATTTGATTTTCATTTGGAAAATCAAATGGGAAATGAGGTGAAAAATGAGGTTTAAATGAAGCATGGTTGCAGAATGGTATGGTTTAGGTATTTAATGTTGATTTGATTGGGTTCACTATTGAATCATGGTTGATAAATGCAAAGCCATCCATTCTTTATACACTTGATGATTTTTCCATTCTAGCTTCTTGAGCTTCATGCTTCATGTGTTGTAAGACTAAGCAACTTCCCTCACCTCTTCTCCTTCTTCTTCTTGCTCTCTAGTGAGCATGGTTTAAAGAGAAAAGTCTAGTGAAAAATTCCTACATCATCCACCATCGATCCTTAGCAAGTTTGGATCGTCGGTCGGAGCTTTTTCCGGTTTCTCTCGGGTGGATCTTCTTCGGTGAGGGTGGTCGACTTTCAAGCACGATCCCGGCAGCTACAACCTTGGAGGGGTCTTTCACAATTGGGTGGACACGCGTCGAAAGCTGTAATTTCATACCCTTTACATATTTTAGTTTGCTAGTTTAGGTATATAGATCATATCCTGAGTTATGCGGGTGTTTGGTGCTCGCATAATGTTTTTGTTTTCGCTTCCACCTCGCCCGCGGCCTCCGCGACGCGGGGACCGAACCCCAACAGTTGTTTGCATTCTTTGCCCTATTTTTGTCTCTGCTTCAAGATTTTCTTTCTTCACAAAAGTACATAATGGGCTGTGGATGAAAAGTATCATGACTTACTTCTTCCACTAATTGTCCATTGAGACACTGTGCTTTGGCCTTTTCATATATAGCCATTTCGCGACTGTGGTTGTCTCTGCTCGCTTGATAAGCTTTTTTTTATTAACTTGTCAATTTTTTCTTCGAGCGACAAACTTGGAGTTCTTAGAGCGGGATCTCGCTCCAATTTAGCATCACGGCGACTTGAGGAAGTGTCTTCTCCACTCGAGCTGTTTATTGTAAGGGGGTCGTGCTCGCTGGACGGGTGTTTAAAAACTTTTGCAGAAGCGTAAAACAGAAAGGGATCCAAGCAAACATGACTTCCCTAACCTAGAATCAACTATAGACTATAACTTGCAAACAAAAGAATAGAACAAGAAGAAGATACAACCTTTGAAGCGTCTTCATTTGCTCCAATGGTTGTACCCCGGACTTCGGCTAAGCTCCGAGTGCTTCGGATCGCACTTGATCTCCAATCGGCTCCGTCGAATATGATCCACGCGAAGGCTACCGGTTCTAGCTTCAACTTCAACAACTTGAAGTAACTTTCACTTAATCTTTGTTAGAGATGAGATGAGAGAGATGTAGAATAATGATGTGAACTCTCTTTCTCTCTGCTCTTCTTTTCTTTTTCATTTCTTCTCTCTTTTTGGATGAAAGAGAAAAGGCAAAGTGTTATGGCTAGAGAATAATCCTTCACTAGCCATATCACCCCCTTCTTCTCTTTAATTCACTCTACTTGGCATCAGAGATGAGAGTGTATGCCACCTTGCATACACCTCATCCTTAGCCATGCAAAAAATTAAGAGAGAAAAATTAGAAAAAGAAAATAATGTATAATAATTATTATACATATAAATGAACATGTACACAAAAATGAAGCATGCACATGTCATGTTACATAACATGTTATGTAACAAAATAAAAGAGAGCGAGAATAGCACAATAATACTAGTTTATATATGCATCATCATATATAAGTAATATCATTAAATCAACAGTTGATTTAATGACCCGGTTCAATCATAAACCGGCTAGTATTATCCGTCCGATTGATACATGTAGTATCACATATACATGTTTAATTGGACCCCGCACGCATCGCCGTACGTGCACTACATCATTTTTCTAGAACGGGAAAACCTTCTGTGTAGGACTCTAAAGACTCGACAATACGTTGACAGTAGGTCAGGATCATATCCGATTGTTCTGAAGTACTTTCAGATCAATCCCCCACCAGGTTAACCTATAAGCACGTTAGTGGTACTAGCTATATATAACGGCTACCCAGGTATTGAACGAAAAGCCGGTCGACAAGCAAGCTCGTCCGTACCTCTACAAGAGCCTATTGGTGACATTCACCATACAGTCCGGTCTCTTCGTCTAAGACTGTTGCATACCGGGTCTGGGAGGTGGAAGCCGTCAGAATCCCAATAACTCGATAAGTCACGCTGACGTCAAACTGATGAACACCAGAGAAACCACTGATAACACTTATCAGTAAATCTCGACCGCCTTGGCACTAGTAGATACTGGAGCATCTCATTGCTTTATATCGCAATGGTTCGTCCGAACTCATGCGATTCCAGTCACGCTGCTTGTATCCAGCTGGAATGTCAGTTCAGGGAACGGCATTCTAAAGGCAACAATGGGATACAGCCTGTGTCCAGTGGTCGTCTGCAGCAGAGAATTCTATACTGATTTCAAAGTGATGGACATACCGAACTTCGATGTGGTTCTAGGTATGGATTGGCTCAGAACATTCCATGCTACCTTTGATTGTCGTCAAAGGAGAGTAGTATTCGAGATTCCAGAGCATCCGGTCTTCTATTTCAAAAATGGGGACCGTACCTTGGAGCCAAGTACATACAAGGCGAAACCAAAGAAGGCAGTGATTGCGGCAATTCAAGCGGAGGAAGGATCAAAGCCAGAATTGGTTCGAGAGTTCGACGATGTGTTTCCTGACGATATATCAGGTTTGCCTCCCGATCGAGCTCTTGAATTTAGCATCGATTTAATACCAGGAGCACAACCGGTAATTAAAGCACCGTATCGACTAAGTCCGGAAGGTTTAAAGGAGGTCCGAACTCAGTTGGATGAATTATTGGCGAAATGATGGATTCGTCCCAACACTTCAAGTTGGAGATCTCCAGTTCTACTTGTGAAGAAGAAGGAAGGTTCATATAGAATGTGCATTGATTATAGAGCCTTGAATGAAGTAATAATAAAGAACAAGTATCCACTCCCGCGCATCGACGATTTATTCGATCAGCTAAGTGGATCTTGTGTTTTCTCCAAGTTAGATTTTCGTTCGGGTTATCATCAGGTGAAGGTCAAGGAATCTGATATCCATAAAACGGCATTCAGAACTCGCTATGGTCATTACGAATTTCTTGTGATGCCATTTGGAGTGACCAACGCACCAACAATATTCATGAACCTGATAAATCAAGTTTTCCGGAAGTACCTAGATAGGTTTGTTGTCATCTTCATCGACGACATCCTGGTGTATTCTAAGAGTCGGAAGGAACATGCCGAACACTTACGAATTGTCCTGGAAACCCTACGACAACATCAACTCTATGCCAAGTATAGCAAATGCGAATTTTGGCTAAATCAAGTTGGTTTCCTCGGACATATTGTATCGGGCAAAGGAATCGCTATGGATCCAGCGAAAGTTTCAGCAGTAAGCGAATGGCTGACACCAAAGTCAGTAAAGGACATTCGAAGTTTCTTGGGTCTAGCTGGATATTACAGAAGGTTCATTGAAGGATTTTCGAAGATAGCAACACCCCTGACCAAGCTCACACGTAAAGATGAAGAATTCGTGTGGTCAGAAGCATGCAGACAAGCTTTCGTAGAACTCAAGTCAAGGTTGACATCAGCGCCTATTCTCGTTATACCGGACCAATCTGGAGGTTTCGAAGTACATTGCGATGCATCCGGTAAGGGATTAGGATGTGTTCTACATCAGCATGGAAAGGTTGTGGCTTATGCTTCTAGACAGCTGAAGATTCATGAGCGCAATTATCCGACGCATGATTTGGAATTGGCAGCCGTTATCTTGGCTCTTAAGATTTGGCGCCATTATCTTCTTGGTGAGCGAGTGAATATATACACAGATCACAAGGGTCTGAAATATGTGTTTACTCAGAAGGAGCTTAATATGCGACAGAGACGATGGTTAGAACTTATGGCGGACTTCGACATCAACCTGCAATATCATCCAGGGAAGGTGAGTGTAGTACCTCATGCCCTTAGTCGCCAACCATTAGCAATGAATCTCACCGCTCAGTGGAAACTTCAACAAGACTTGCATCGGATGGAGATTGAAGTGATCATGCCAGGTAACGCTTCAAGTTTGATGAACTTACAAGTTCAATCTACCATTGTCAATCAGATCAAAACAGCTCAGGCAAGTGATGCTAAGTTGCAAAAGATCAAGGGACAAGTAGAGAATGGACTCAGAACAGACTTCATCATTCATGAAGACGGATCTTTAAGATACGGCAACAGACTGTGTGTACCAAAAGGTTCTGTTCGGGAAGAGTTAATGAAAGAAGCCCACAGTTCTCCCTACTCAGTACACCCTGGAGGGACTAAGATGTACAAGGATCCGCGTCAAAATTACTGGTGGTATGGAATGAAGCGTGAAGTAGCCAGAAGCGTCGCTAAATGCTTGGTGTGTCAGCAAGTAAAGGCTGAACATCACCGGACTGCTGGATTATTTCAACCGTTACTGATCCCAGAATGGAAGTGGCAACACATCACAATGGATTTTTTGACTGCACTCCCTCGCAGCACAAAAGGTAACGATGCGATATGGGTTATTGTGGATCGACTCACGAAGTCGGCTCACTTCATCCCATTTTGAGTTGGCCAATCATCCGAGACATTAACAAAGAAGTACATGGAGGCAAGAATCTAAGTAAGATTTTTAAATCTTCAAATATGTACTATCTCTGATACCCATGAACTTATACAGGAGATTGTGAGACTTCATGGAATACCGGTCTGCATTGTCTCCGATCGTGACACTAGATTTCGATCGCAGTTTTGGCAAAGTCTGCAAGCGAGCTTGGGAACAAGTCTGAACTTCAGCACAGTTTATCATCCACAAACAGATGGTCAGTCTGAGCGACCTATTCAGATCTTGGAAGATATGCTCAGAACATGTATGCTAGACTTCGGAGGATCGTAGGAAGATCACCTATATCTTGTGGAGTTTTTATGCAACAACAGCTACCAAGCAAGCATCGGAATGGCACTTTTCGCAGCGTTTTATGGAAAGAAGTGTCGATCGCCATTAAGTTGGGATGGCATCGGAGATAGAGAACTCCTTGGACCTGAGATGATAGTAGCAACTGTTGACGTAGTTCGTACTATCAGGGAAGAATGCGCTTAAACCAAGACCGATAGAAGCACTGGGCTGATGCAAAGCGCCGTCATTTGGAGTTCCAGCCAGGAGATCACGTATTTCTGAAGATATCACCGAACCGCAGAGTGATTCATTTTGGAAGATGGGGTAAGCTACGTCCAAGGTACATCGGACCGTTCGACATACTCGAACGAGTCGGTGAAATGGCTTATCGCTTAGCACTTTGATCTTCATTGGAAGAAGTGCACAATGTGTTCCACATATCCCAACTCAGAAGGTATGTGAGTGACCCCAGCCATGTTCTTGATCACTCCGAACTCACTATACAATCAGACTTATCTTGTGAGCAGCAACCTGTGGAGATCTTGGACAGAAAAGTGAAGTCACTTCGGAATAAGGAAGTCAACTTGATTCGAGTGATGTGTAGGAAAGACACCCCAGGAGAATCGGCATGGGAAAGGGAAGATGAGATGCGTGCAAGATATCCTCACTTATTTGTAAACTAGTCCTTAAAATAAATTGTAAATTTCGAGGACAAAATTTTTGTAAGGAGGGTAGACTGTAACAACTCCAATTTCAGTGTACATAAATTTCATTTAAAGCTAATGTACAATTTGGGTATTTACAATTCCTGTGAAAGCTATAAGTATTTGTTTTGATTTAGAACAACAAGAAAACACTTGTAGCACATTGGTAAGACCTTGCACTGCTGAACCATAACACCAGAGTTCAAATCCCATCAGCCACATTATCTTTTTATTTTATTTTATTTTAATCTTTCAGAAGCCCAAGAGTTTACACGTGCAACACACATAATAAGGTAAGTTACAGAATAATCAAACATGTTAAATAGGCTAGTTGAAGCGTCAGAGACACGTGGCCCCAATCCAAGCCCCCACCTCCTTGATCGGACCAGCGAGAAGGCTCCATAGGCCGGCGCCGCCGGTTTTCCCTAGCCCAAACCCTAAATTTTTTGTAAACCCTAGACCCTTGGACTCCCCTCTTTAATCCCTATCTGTTTGTTTTCCCTGCATTTTCCAGAGAATTAAAACCCCATTTAAATCCCATTTTGAATGCAAATTTAAATGCATTTTTCATCACCCCTAAACCCTAAATTGTCATATAAATACCCACTCCATTTTGCATCCCTTCACACTGAAAATTCTATACAAAAACTCTTAAGAAATTTCCAAGTTCCTATAGTGTGCAAGTGGAGTTAACGAAGGGCGAAGCTCCGACGAACTTCTGAAGAGATTCTGGCGACGAATCGATGCTCCGAAGCTTTCTTTAGGACCCCCTCTCTCTCCTTTAGTCCAACAAACCAGTAAGTCCCATTTTCCTTCTCATCTTCATCTTTAAAAAGTTCATTTTTAAAACCCGACGGAAGCGGAGTTAGTTCGACTTCCGATTCGGTTTTCTTTAAAAACTAAACTTTTCTTTAACAAGATAAAACCATATTCTTATATGTTGATTAATAAACATTAACAAACTCAACAAAACAAGTTGCACATCAAAATAATCATTTTTGTGATATTTATCGCATTTCTACATAAAAACACTACAAACTATTCATTTCGACATTATAACCTTTATTCCTTGCTATATCTTTAGATAGTCCACGAGGTAATGACATACCTCCTCACAACACACATATCTATCATAGCACGATGAATGTTGGGACAATAGAATACGGGAAATACGACTTTACAAATAAATCCCTTTAACTTATAAAACCGTTTTCTTTAAAAAATGTATTTAACTTTCCATGCAATTGAGCCTCTACAACCCATTTTGGAGACCCCGTTTGGGATGGTACGGATTATCGCACATTCTCGGGCTTAGTAGAGCGAAATACAGACCTCCACAAGGAGCATTCGATCTCGATGGAATTTTTATACATTTTCATTAGAAAATGAGATTTTTACAAGAAAATAAATAAAATTATTTTCATTAATTATGTATATATAATTATTACCAAAATACTTATTTTAAATATATATATTATTCCATGTTTCCAAAACTCAAGAAAAGAATTCAAATATTACATGAAACTACCATGATAATTCCAAACAATATTCATATTACAAATAAATACCATATATTATGAAATTAGGTTTTATTCACTAGAAATGTCACATTTATAAAATATATATCAATGAAAACCCTAAAGATGATAATTAAATACTTGAGGTGTATTTTGAAATTATACCAATTTTTTTTTACATAAACCCTCTCAAGTTATACTAAATTACAATAAGGACCCTAGTAAACATAGGTTTAAGCGGGACCAGTCTCTTGAGCCTCAGGGAGCCGGAGATATGAGTGCTTGCCTATTTAAGGTAGACAACTTAACAAACGGTGTTATCAACACGGTAATTATCTTGAAAAAAGACACAAATCCTGCCGTCCATGTGCAGCAGTTACCGATAACACCAAAACAATCAGGATTTCAAGTTCTTTTAAAAGTGTCTGACTCAGACCGAGTCTTAAACTAATCAATTTGACTTGAATGTGATTTAAGTAAAAACTACAATACAACCTGATTCAATATGAAACCATCTATTCAATCTATATCAATCTGTATTGACTGAATCGAACAATGAATATATTCCATTTACATGTTCTTCTAATATATCCGTTCCATTACTGATATCATGGTTTCGGCAATTCATCAATCTATACAATTTACAATACAATACAACACAATACAAACAATACAATCAATACATCGCGGGGTTTATAAGGGGTAGATTGGTACGGAAGGTGTTAGAAGTGGCACGAGACTGCAACCATAAGACACCTAACCTGAATCTCCATTGCCGTTGTACCGTGGCTGAACGGTTCCTTGTACTCCGTATACCTTAGTATCCGGGATAGTGAGACTCCTCTCGTATATACTGGCCTCTTCTGTACCAAACTACAAACAACAGCGTTAACACTAAATAACAACATTAAACAACTATACTCTATTATGTCTATTCTATTCTTATCTATTTACGGGACTTACTGAACGACTTATTCGCTGACAACATTCTCTTTCTTCTTCTTTGGAATGTCGTCAGGTGTTTCGGACTCACTGGAGATCGAACCTAGCAGCGAAGACTTGGATCAGTTTACTGAAGACCCGGAGTTTTAGATTCACTTGTACATTACATTTCATTTTCATTTCTGTTATGCCATTGTTTATGCATTGCTTTCATTCCATATATTTTCGTTTCAGTTGTATTGTAAAAAGAATGTTTAATAAATAAAGTTGATGTTTATTTATATTTTGTCTCTTGTGTACATTTTATTTTATATTGCTTAGATATTGCTTAGCGTGTTTACTTCTGAGTAAATACGTAGCGGCCTCGTCGCATCCTCTACCCGTATACTGGGAAGCGGGGCGTGACAATCATCGGTGTCAAACACCAAAGGCTATAGGATCAGCCATCGCCCCGTACAGGGTCATGAAATGTATACACCAGTCTAAACTGGAATACCGATGCCCACTCTCGATATTCCTACGACTAGGGTGTTTTAAGGATGTGCTTATAGACTACCCAGGCCCCACTAGTATGATCCTTATAATAATCCTGGTTGTCAAGTAAAGATCCTAAGGGCTTTATCATCATATAGTAGTGATGCGTTATAACAAGCAAAACGTATACTTATGAATGATAAATACAAACCAGATAGCATACTATCATCTCGAGTAAGACTGTTCTTGGTATAGGTCCACATGAATTCAGTAATTGCATTCCTGCAACCATGATAATTGCCTTGAGGGCACCTATATCTAACATTTATGACGCGGCGGCTATAAATTTGCTCCTATTTCTTGGACCGAACATATCCCAGCCCAGTTGTTTCCATCTTTCCATTGGGCTTCTTTCGTTGAGTCACGAGAATATCGCAAATCTTTTTATAGAATTAGGCTTACCGAACCATTTTTCGAGAGGAACACCTTGGCGCTTTAACAGCTTCTTTAATCCCTCTGCATAATATCTTGGTATACGGATGGAATGGAACTTGTCAAGAGTGGGATCAACACTATGCCAGAATTCTTTTTCCACCTTAGTCTCTATAGATTTGTAAAAGATAATTGCCTTTTCACCTCTTCGTCTTGGAGGCACACAGAAAGTTTCCAACTCCTGCATGCTATATGTATTGAGCACGTCAAGTTTCCTGTAGTGTTGAGACGAAGTCATCATAATATGTAGAATCTGATCCACTTTGGCAAGAGTTTGTGTTGATGGGCGAATAGAGAACACCGCTTTTGTCTCATCTTCGGAGTCGCTGCCAAAGACCAGGATAGGGGTCGATGCTTCAGACTTATTGTTTTACCTTTAAGGTTGTCCCGAGTAGACATTTGTTTGTCTTCCTTAGTATCACTTCCAAAGACCGGGATGATGGCCACGGATTTATGCTTATTCTCTGGCTTATGGCACCATTCAATGTCTTTTAAATCCGTCTGAAAGTACTTTGCATCTTCATACTTTCGCACTTCATTCACCGAGAAAGGATTGAGCTCTCTCGTGATGGTGTACGCCAAGTCATCTTTGAAATACTTCATACACTGATGTTGTGTAGAAGGGATGATGTTGTACTCGTGTAGCCAAGGTCTGCCGAGTAGAGCGTTATAACAGGTCTTGGCATCAATGACATGGAATTTGATGTTAATGACGAGCAACCCGAAGAGGAATGTAAATAGTACGGACCCAAACATCCACGATGACATCAAGTCGAACCCCAAGATGGTTATTTTGTCTCGGGTAAGGTGCTGAACATTCATACATATTTCCTTCAGCGCTCTCACGTTGAGAAGCTTGACAGAAGATCCGTTGTCGACAAGAATTTTTCCTATCTTGACGTCGTGGCAGTACCCGGTGACATATAGCGATCGATTATGTTCGCATGTACCGAGGAGTAGATCTTCATCGCTGAATGTAATATCAGCCGTGTGGACCTCTGCCAGTATATTTTTCATCTTTTTTTCTGTGAGAAAGGCTTGAAACTGATGAGGTTCTTGTAAGGCTTTGATCAAGGAGTCTCGTGCCTTTTTGGATAGGAGTAGAGTATCTAATATGCTCAATTGTGATGGTATTTTCCTCAGATGTGCAAGGACATTATAGTCCACCTTAGTTTTCTTAGGCGGGTCCTTTGCGGCGAGCTCTTTGGCCACATCTTCATCAAGAGCAATCCCTTCCCTTTATCCTTTTTATTTGAACCCCTATTTGCAGGTCCGAGGTTCTTTTCAGGCAGCGTACGGTTACGCTGCTGGATGTTCTCGCAATCTTTCTCCTCCTCTTCTTTTTCCAAGGCGAAACTTTCAAAGATATGGTTGAGGGCCATTTCATCCTTAGAATCGCTCCCGAACATGAGAACCCGAGGTTTTTACTCTTCTGAACTGGTACCAGCCATACGACAACTGCTAGTTGCTTCTTTTTGCACCGCCGTTTCACCATTTTCATCTCGACGCTCGTGAGCTTCATGCTTCTCTTTCTTGAAGTGTTTTCTGTGGGCAACATATCCTTCCCACCACTTCTTGAAGGCGTTTTATTCCTTAATGGGATGAGCGATCCTTTGGTGGTATGCACAGTATTTTAGATGTTCCTCTCCACCGTTGAAATATGGGACCCCAGGAGAGTACATCATGAGAGGTGGTGGCCTCATTCCCAGTGATAGGGCTTTAGCAAACCGCTTCTCAGATTTGTTCCTGCTCTTATTTGTTGCAGGCATGCCTTGATTTGGTCGGAGAGCTTTATGACTCATCCTCGCTGCAACTTCTTTGTTTAAACACTGTCGTTTGGCCTTTTCATATATGTCCATTTCACTTTCCTGATCATCTTTGCTCTTTTGAAAAGTTTCTTTTAGTAGCCTTTCAATCGGGTCTTCTTCCGGCAATTTCGGAGAATTTAGAGCCAATTCTGCCCCCAGTTCATCCACGTTACCGTCCGATGCCGGTGGAGCTTCTTCATTATATAGCGATGAATGGGAGATCATGTGGCATCTTGCTACACATTCTTTCGTTTCTTCTGATGAGTCATTTTCCTCATCATTATCACTGTCCTCGTCCTCAAGAATATGCTTGAGGAATTCTTCGAGTGTGACCGGCGCTCATGATTTCTGATTGTATTCTTCTAGCGCATCTATATATTTCTGAAGGTTCGTGCGCTTGTCGATATATTCAGCAGGTTGCACATGCTTCTTAGTCTTCTTCTTTTTCTTAGAAGACTTTGAAGGCTTGACTTGGGGGCTTTCTTCTTTGTTAGTGATTTTCGGCGCGGGACGCGGTTTTAGCATCTCTTCTATAATTCCGGGCTCAAGCGGGCTTTTCCACTTGATCGCCGAGCATGCTTGTAAATCTTTTAGTATTCTTTTAGTTTTTGCTGAAAGAAATACTTCCCATGGAGCTTCTTTCACAAGTGAGCATAATGCCCCCTGCGCATCCACTTTTTTGGGAGCGTGCTTTTGGGGCGGATCTATCCTCTAGCTATCGGATAGTGCGAATTTTCCGTGCCGGTACTGGTTCTCAATCCAATTTTTGAAGACGTAGCAGTTTTCAATCGAATGGCTCACTACCCGGTGATATGAGCAGTGTTTACCGCCCAAAACAGAGACGAACTGGGATTGATCGTCTTGCCTGAATTTAGGGGCAGATGCTGTTTGAACATATCTATCCACCTCTCCGAAGATACCAAGTTGATTTATGGCACCATATATCAGAGGTTTGGATAGATGCGACCGATGTAGCAGACTTTATCAGATCCCCCCTCATTTATGAAGGGTTTTTGATTGTGGGGACGCTCTTTCCTGTAGGCGTAAGCCTCTACAGTTAATTATATTATCGCGTTGAGATAACAAATTTCTCCTGCTCCGGTAGGTCACTTCGTGTCGTGTTGTATTTTTGTTTATTAAGGTTGCCCGTGGATTGTATACGGAGACTAGTTTATATCGTCGCCCGTAGAGCGCGGATTAGTCCAATCCGTGTGTGTGTGTGTGTGTGTGTGTGTGTATTTGGGTTTGAATTTAGGTTATATGTTCCGTTAGTTCAAAGAATATTTTATTTAAGGTCCGTTAATATGGTTTCAGATTAAGATCGACTTAAATATATCAGCATATGGGCTCAATTTATTTTAACTAAGCATACGTTAGTCTTATATAAGACTAAGATCAACTTAGAAGTATGGTTAAGGATCACTAAATTTTGTTAAGATCCATCAACAGAGCATATGGGCTCGGCTGCAAGGAAATTTCAGAGACTTAGCCAATTTTGGGCTCAGTCTTGGACTTTTCCCCTCATTCAACGGTGCTTAGCACTTAGTCTTTTGACTATGGATATAATATCCAATTGCTGTTCTAGCGCTCACGTGTGTATCACATGAGGCGCTCAAACTTGGGCATTGCCCAATTAGTGCTAAGCACTTAGTCGCTTTGAATATATATGGTGTTAAGCACTTTTATACAACGCTCACGTATAGAGCACGTAAGGCGCTGCTCCCTTTTCCCGCTCACGTGTTGCCACGTGAGGCGCTATGTTTCTTGGCACTCACGTGCTATTATGTGAGGTGCTGAGTTTTTGAGCGCTTACGTGTGTTTCACGTGAGGCGTTGAGTTTTTTGGAGCTCACGTGTGAGGCACGTGCGACGATGAGTTTATAGAATCTTTCACACGCTCACGTGGATATCACGTGAGGCGCTGAGATTTTAGAGATTTAATCTTTGTTTAATTTTTGAAACAAGTTAAACTTTTGTTGATGGTGTTTTGATCATTTATGATCACCAAGATCTCTGTTTTGAAGATCTGGGATCAGATTTTTGAGAACTAAGTTCTTCTATTTCTTCTTTTTATAAGAACTTAGTTCTTTATATAGGGTTAAACCCTATTTTTAAAGAAATTAAATTCCTGGAATATGAGTTTCACATCTTTTTTTCATATTTCTCATATCTAGTTTTCCCCTAGTCCTTGAGTCTGAAGAGCAAAATCTTCCCGATGAGTATTAAATTCTCAACTTATGCGAGATTTGTCTTACGGATCTCAGATCCAAAGAAAGAACTAAGTCGTTTATGGAGGGTTAAACCCTTGAATTTACATATGACAGGTAAAGGAGATATTTTTTTATCTCTATTTTCTTTTTCTTTACCTAGAGTTCGAGGGGAGAAGGAATTTTTCTTCAGCAAGCGAATTAAATTCTCGATTGTAGCTTTTTTTATCACCTTATGGGTGTTCATTCTCCTTTTGAGGTTTAAAGTCTCGGGTCCTTTATATAGTTGAGGAAAATTGTTGATTAGTTGAGAAAATCCCTTATTTGAGGGATTTCAATCTGATTTTATAATCAGATGGTGATTTTTAATCACCATTGGATCTTAGATCCAAGGCTTTCTGTTTAACAGAATATAATTTTCTTATTTTTAATAAGATTGGAGGAAATATTTTCCATGCATAGAATTTAATTCTATCTTTTAATTCAAATGGTGATTTTTAATCACCATTGGATTTTTAATTCAAAAGCTCTCTGTTTAACAGAGTATATATTTCTTGTTAAAAAGATTAGGGAATAGTTTCCCATATAGAATTTAATTCTATCTTTTGATGACCATTGGATCTTTGATCCATCGGCTCTCTGTTTAACAGAGAATATTTTTCTTATTTAATTTGATCAGAGAGATATTTTTTCCTAATAGAATTTAATTATATCGTTTGAATAGAATTTAATTCTATCATTTAATAACGATTATTTATTATCACCATTGGATCCTTGATCCAACGGCTCTCTGTTTAACAGAGAATATCTTTCATGTTTAGAATTTAATTCTACAGAAGCAAAACTGCTTTAATTTGGGCGCTGACTCTCACGTGTTATGCATGTGGACGTAGCCAAAGATTTTAATTCCTACTGAAGCAGGTGCCCATGTGCTTTGCACGCCGGCGCCCACGTGCCTTTCATGTGAGGCCCTGGCCTTAGGATTCAATCCTACCAGATACAAGTGTCCACATGCTTTGCACGCCGGCGCTCACATGCCTTTCACGTGAGGCGTTGGCCCTAGGATTCAATCCTACAAGAGACAAGTGTCCATGTGCTTTGCACGCTGGCGCTCACGTGCCTTTCACGTGAGGCTCTGCCTTAAGATTTGATCCTAACAGAGACAGGCGTCCACGTGCTTTGCACGCGGACGCTCACGTGCCCAAAACGTGAGGCGTTACCTCATTTTATGAGGGTTTCATTTCACCTTCTTTCTCTTCTTTTTCTGAGTCAACATTGTCTTTTCCAACACCTTCTTTTAGTCAGAGCTTGGAAATAGTTCCAACTGACACCATGCACACCATTTTCTGTGCCGAAACTTGAATGCTTCTCTTTATAATCTGAAAGGATGTTGATTTTCTCCTTCACTTTCACAGAGAGAGAATCATGGCTTGCGATCGTCCACATGCTCTATGACAGCCATGGGAGGTTCTCATTGGGGAGATTATTCCTCGTTTTGCTGCTCGTCTGGCGAATCCCGCTCTCACGGATGATCAATGTGACACGGTAATGCATGAGCTTATGATTCGTAGGGGGTTTCCTCTCCCCGCCGGCTCTATTTGGTTCCGAATGATTTTTCTAACCATCCTTGACGACATTCCTCTTCATCTAGCGGACATGACTCTAGCGATGCTTGACGCAGCGAAAGACAAGATCGACCGCGTTCATGAAGCATGCTTGATTACAAAGCCTCTGAGGGACCGTTCGATTCACATGCCGAGTCAAATCCGGGCTCGGCGGGCTATCATGTCTTCCTTTGCCAACGAGCGTGGCACTGACAGATGGAGAATGACTCTTCGTGAGAACTGCCGTTACGATATGGTAGAGAGGGCAGAGAGGGAGTTAGAGAACTTTGTATATTGTTTTGTTAACCCTTGTAGTTCTGATCCTATATTTGATGATCTCTTCCCTATAGATTGAAATAAATATTTAAATGCATGTTTGTTATTCGATGAATTATTCACGTCAAACAAATGCCCCCACTACTTTGCCCATGTTGATATGTACGTGGATTAAGTAGTGCAAAGTAATGCATCACTATAGATTGATGGCCTAGGAGATAAGTTTAGGATCTTTGTCGCCTAAGGCTTTTCCATCTTTATGAGTCGTAAAGGTCTCAAGAAGGTTTTTCTCCCTATGAATCGAGAGGACCTCATAGGTGCATATTCTCCTTAGAAATCATGAGGATTCCTAAGTGTTCATCACTTTCGTGAGTCGTGAGGATCTCACTCGGGTACTTTCTCCTTATAAGTCGAGAGGACTCGTAAGTGATTTCTTCACTTCATTAGTACACAACTTTGGCGAATGTGGCATATGGACAGTATACAAGAGTCAGTATTGACCTCCTTGTAGGGCAACAGTGGATTAGGAAATAAGTTGATATCCCCACCGCCTAAGGTTTTTCACCTTCATGAGCTGTGAGGGTCTCATAAAGATGTTTCTCCCTACGAGTCGAGAGGATCTTGCAGGAGTATCCTAACATGAAATATAAATAACCCCTTTCGATACAGGAGTCCGTTAGGTTTGGGATACTAGGTTAAGTCCATAGTACCGTCGCGTTGGCTGGTATATTCTCAACATGCAATCCCTTAGGTTGCTACTCGAGTAGCCCCGCGTCTGTCATGTCTCTGATCCCTTCTGAGCCTGGACAAGATGTCTTCAAATAGTCTTCTTAGGTTGGAATATTCGTATTACCATCCGAAGATCAAGCGTTAGGTATTTCCGTGGCGCTTTACTTGAGGTTAGGCTTAATTTGAAGCCCCGATGAGTCATAACCGCACCCTTCTGGGGTGGGATGACATCCAATGGTCTCTAGGCTTGCCGTTAAGACCCGAAGCTAGGCACATACCATCACTTTGCTTTTGCTTTGGCGTCGCACCGTTTCTTTGCTGAAGTAAGGTAGACATCCGAATGGCCTCTATGCTGTATGTATTGCAATCGAGATCTGGAGCTAGGATTTTGCCTTCACTCCACTTTTATTTGACCGTTGCGTCCGCACCCTGCTGGAATGAGGAGGAACGTCGAGATGATCTTTAGGCTGTAGATATTGCCATTGAGATCTGGAGCTAGGAATATACCGCCACTCCACTTTTGTTTCGACCCTTAGATCCTTGTTGACGTCGCGTCTGTACGTTTCTGGAGTAAGAGGGACGTCCAAACAGTCTCTAGGCTGTAGATGTGCCATCAAGACCCGGTTCTTCTTTTGACAAAGTATGGTGGGAAATTATGGTTCCCTTTTTTTTCATTTGTGCCCATGGATTGTATACAAGAGTCACTGGATCTACTTGCAGGATAGAAAATTTTTATTTTATTATTATTTTTATTTCCGCGATGCTCTATCTTTTTAGCTTTTTATATCGTGAAAGTCACGATTGCCTAATCATTTCGGCTATTTTATTCGCAACACCCAATCTTTTTAGCTATTTTTTAATATATTTTTACTCGCTTCTTTTTATTGTGAGGTGCCTTATCATTTCTGCTATTTAATATGCATATTTTTCCTTACTCGCTGATTTTATTGCGAGTTGAAGATTTGGAATCTGATACCAATCTTGGTATCAATATCGCTACAACTGGAATATTGCCGGGAGTGAATCATCATTTGCCTTTGTCGATTTGAACAAAGATGGTTTAGCAAACAGGGTTAGGATTCTGTCGACTAAGGCTTTTTGACTTTATGAGCCGTAAAGGTCTCATAAAGGCATTTCTCCCTATGAGTCGTGAGGATCTCATAGGTGTATTTTCTCCTTGGAAGTCATGAGGGCTCTTAAGTGATATTTTCTCTTTCAAGACATAAGGACCCGCAAATGCCGTTCACCATGTTGAACGATATTTCTCATTCTTGGTGGGACTTGGTTGAGAATATATTATGTACGACCGTGGATTGTATACAAGACTCAGTATAGACCGCTTGTAGAGCATAAATTTGTGAGGTTTTGGTGACTTAAGAACAGGTTAAGATCTCTGTAACTTAAGGCTTTTGAATTCTATAAGCTGTGAAGGTCTTATAGAGGGTATATTCTCCTTATTAGCCGTGAGGATCTCGTAAATGTATTTTCTTCTTAGGAATCGTATGGACTCCTAAGCGTGTTACTCCTCTGTGGGTCGTAATGATCTCACACAGGTGTTTTCTTCTTACAAACTTGTGAGGACTTTACAAGTGCATCTTTTCCTTTCTTTTAACGAGTTTGCGCCCTCTCGGATTTTCACAAGCTCGCCGGTAGCCCTGCTTTTTTTTACTCACAGCGCTCTTTCGGGTTTTCTTCCGTGCCCATTTCGCTTGTGGACATACCGTTTTTTTAGGCGGTCCGTAAGGTAATGCACTAACAGCTGTCGATCATGACATTCTTTGAAGGACCGCATCATATGGGTCCTGGGAAGGATGTTGATTGTTTTATGCTCGTGGATTGTATACGGTGCTCGATATTGAGACTCACCGTAAGGCAATATATTAGTTTAACGATATTTCGGTCCAATATTAGTTTAGGGACGTCTCGGTCCATCTTTCCTGTATTTGGGATGAAGTATTAGTTTAAGGACGTTTCGGTTCAATACCAGTTTAAAGACGTAGTGGTCCAACATTCTTGTTGCGCCTCGCTTTCTAATAGACGGAAACGATAACATGGCGGGCCGCAGCGTATTTACTAAGAAATAAATACGTAAAGCGTAATTAAGCAATATATATAAAATGCACAAGAATGACAAGAGATATAAAATAAACAACTTTTATTAACGTTCATCTTTACAATACAACTGTTTTGAAAAGGAAAGATACACTGACATAAAGCAATGCCTAAACAATGACATACAAACTGAAAGTAAGTACAAGATGGGCTAGAAGTCCTGCTGCGCGGTGAGCTAGTCTACGTCCTCCTGGCTAGGCTCGATCTCCTGAGAGTTCGGTCCTCCTGACGAACATTCCAAAGAAAGAAAATAGACAGGAATGTCGTCAGCGAACTAGCGCTCGGTAAGTCCCAAAAGAAGAAATGGAATTTAACAGTAATGTGAAATGAAACTGGTAAGTTGTACAAGTATACGATTGTTATTTTAGCGTAGTTGTTTGTAACTTGGTACAGAAGGTATTTGTGTATACGAGAGAAGTCCATCTTACCCCGTGGACTATGGCAACATGTAGTACAAGGCCCTGTCAAAACCCACGGGACAACGACACGAGAATTCATGTAGGTGTCTTTTAAGTGACCATCTCATGCCACGTTAATACATTCCGTACCAATCTACCCCGTTATCCCCGCGTGATGTATTGTATAGGTTATATTTACAAGTCTTGCCGAAACCATGGATACAAATTGTTCAAGTAGTCAGAATTAGGATGTAATCTTGTAATCATGTCCGTTATAGCCATGGTTCGGTCAAATCAAGTCAAGCATTCAGGTTTGACATTGAAGTTTGAATTCAGGTTTTTAGGTTCATGTTCAAGTATTCATGTTACCCTTTGGATTCATATTTGAATTGGATGCTGATTTGAGTTTGGATTCAGGTTTAGATTTAGACTCAGACTTGAATCAGACACTTGTAACTGATTTAGATCCTGAATTAGGTTCGTGAGTCATCGGTAACTGCTGCACATGGACGACAGGATTTATGTCTTTTTCTAAGACAATTAACATTGATAACTCCGTTAAGTTTTCTACCTTAAATAGGCAAGCACTCACTTTCTCCGGCTCTTTGGGGCTCAAGAGAATTGATCCCGTTTAAACCTATATTTACTAAAGTCCTTAAATATTGTTTTATATAACTCGAGGGGGTTTTATGAAAAATATTCTTAATAAAATTTCAAAATAAATCTTGAGTATTTATTTATATTATTTAGGGTTTTCATGAATATGAATTTTAAGGATTTGAGGTATTTTAGTGATAATTACATAGCTTAGAAAGTTCATTGTATTTTATTGGAAAACTTGTCTTTTGTTGGTATCTTGATGGTATTTTGGTGAAACTTGTAATTCTTTCACTTTAAAAAAAATAAGTTTATTATATTTTGAAAATATATGGATTTGTAATATTTACAAAATTAAATTTTTATTTAAGTAGAAAAATGCGTTTTTCTTAAACCGTATTTAAAACCTTTCGAGACCGAATGTGAGGAGGTCTACATCTCGCTCTACCAGCCCAAAGATGTGCGATAATCCACATCATCCAATAGCGGGTCCCCTAAAGAGAGTTGTAGAGATATATTCGCAAAGGAATTTAAAATACAATTTAAAAGAAAACCGGTTTTTATAGTAAATGGTATTTTAATGTAATATGTATTCATAACAAAATTCCAACTAAGATGTATCGTGCTATGGAACCATTTGTGTATGTGAAGGGTAGGTCGTTACCCCGTGAAGTTTTCCTAAATGTATGTTTAATCAAAACAATAAAAGTTGGTATATAAAGTTCATGGTATTTAAACAAAAAACTTAAATTAAAGTTATTTTACATGATATTCTTGACTAAAATTTATTCTAAACATTTAATATTAAGATTACAAGTATTGTATAAAATTTGTATGAACAATATGTAAGGAAAAAGTGAGTTTATTTAGGGTTTAGAAGATCAATATCGGTATTAACTCCACTTATCGATATTCGTTTTAAAAAGAATTTTTAAAGAAGAGGAAGGAAGATTGGAAGGAACTTACTAGTTGATTAGTTTAAAGAAAGATAGAAGAGGGAAGGATGAATTTCGTGGCGTCGCGGGATCGCCGGAATTTGTTTCGATCCTTGCTGGAAGTTGATCGCTTGCTAACACAACTTTTACTCCACTCGTACTTAAGAAATTTTTGAGAGTTTCGGCTAGAATTTTCAGAATGATGAAGGACTAGGGCATGGGGTAGTATTTATAGTATAAAATTTGGATTTTGGAATTAAAATGGTGAATTAAAATGCATTAAAATGATGATAAATGGTGAATTGAAGGGTCTCTGTTTGATTGCAGGGCAATCAAACAGTGCAGGGGAGTTAAGGGTAGGGGAAGGGTTGAGTGTACAGAGCACGAGGCCTATTGGACAAATCCTGACCGTCGGTGCCGGTCAAAATGGCCTTTTGGCCGGTCGATTGTGAGCTTTAATGCTTTGGATTTTGGCCACGTGTACATCTCTCTGTTTAAACCAATTGTAACACCTTAGAATGAGATTAGTATTAATTAAGCGATAATGCTGGTTTTTAGTAAAAAGTTAACCAACATAGTTTTTACATATTTTATAAAAATTAATTAATGTTTTATTATTATTTGTTTTGGCTTGCACACACATGTGCATGTTAACTTGAGGATTATGGAGGTGTTAACCATGCTTAAGTAGCCATGGTACCCTAAACCAATTTTTAGCCATTTTAATCCACCTCACTTATTATTTGAATAAGGGTTGACTTAAGAGAGAGAGAGAGGGAGGGAGAGAGAGAGAGTTGACAATGGAGAATGATGAGGTATGGGGCAAGTATGTGAGCATTTAATGATGAAAGAGAAGGGGCATGGCTCATCTTCTAACCTCACACCATCATTTTTCCTTCACCACTCTCACACTCTCATTTTCCCTCAATACTCATACACTCTCATTTCTTATTCTCCTTCTCATTCTCTTCCCCAAACCGAACCCTTAACTATTCCATCACTAAACCAAGCCAAATCCTCATTAAACTTCGTTAAAACCCTCTCAAAGTCAAGTTAAGCCAATAGAGATGACTTGGAGTATGGAAAGCTAGGGTTTTTGAGCAAGTGTGGTAAGGTAGTGATCTCTAACTGTTAATTAGGCCTTTAAGATGTTGTGTTGCTTATTAGTTGCTGTTTAGAACACTAAAGTTATAGTTTTTGTGCAATATCGTATTTTTAGTGATATATTGGAGTCTCTGTGATCTACTATCACTACGATAGGTTACTATAAAATCTAGCAATGTAGTAGTGTTGTGTTAAAAGCCCTGAGTGTTCACCTGAAATCCGGACCCTACCTAACCTAGTTGAATCGGTGAGATGAGGTGAAATTCCGGCGTCGCCGGATTTTTGGGGGCTTGGGGAGTTGGGGTTTTGAGGGTACCTGTCTGTATGTTATCCTGGGTGTTTGGTACTGCTTGATTTTATATATTGACTGTAGGAAAAATCTGGGACCACTTTGCTAATTTCTAGTATTTCGGCAACGCGCGTTATGGTATTCGACACGGTTCACGTTCTTTGTGTAGCTTACTGCACTTAGATTTGATTTAGGATGTCGCTACACACGTTAGCTACTAAGCTAACATATGAGAGTTGTAGGAGTCGATGCGTTGATCTAAACGTCGTTTGTATGTATTATTGGTCGGTTTCTAAGTTGCACTTGTTATGTTGTTATGTGATAATAGGATCGCAGGCGGGGACTTCAGACGCTACAAGGAAGACAAAGCAGGTGGTTGGATTTACCTAACTCGAGATCATCGGTGAGTAGATTTAACATCTATGGGGGAATCGCCCGTATGGCGTTAAGCGTCGAGGGCTAGATATGATGTTATAGCCACATATTTATATGCATATGCGTTGATTGTGCATGAGCATCATTTGCATACCATTATTTGTTGTACATTGACTTAGTACCTATTGGACACAGCACCATTACTGACGGTTCATGTAGCACGAGCACTGAATTGTATGCCACACACACACCATTGGTAATTGCCATGACACGCACAACATATACATATATGTGGTACTGCATTCGTTATTGACATTGAGGTTGTTGTTCTTGTATCGCTTTACTAAGGGAATATGTATCGTACCGCTTTCATTATTATCAATAGTTAGACGTTGATTGTTGTTCTGTTGCGCATATGAATTGCATCATGCATACATGCCTACATGCATGTAACAACTACAATTTTAGTGTACAAAAATTTGTTTAAAATTTATTGTATACTTGGGGTATTTATATTTCCTGTGAGTACTATAAGTATTTGTTTTGCTTTTTAATAGCAAGAAGGAGCTTGTAGCTCACTGGTAATACCTTGCACTGCTGAACCAAAGCACCAGAGTTCAAATCCCATTAGCCACATTATTTTTTTAATTAGTTTTCTTTTAAATTTTTAGAATCCCAAGAGTCTACACGTGCTAAACACGTAAAACCAAAAGTCACATATAAAACAAACTGGCCCAGGGGGTAGACCAAGGGGCGATGGACACATGACGACAAGACTCGGCCCGACTCACCTGAATCGGCCCGGCGACTCGGTGGGATAGGCCGGCACCGCCGGCCGACTCGGAGCCAAATTCGAGTTTTCTTCTTGAAAGTTGTGCCTTTTGATCTCCCCCATAACCCCCATAACCCGTACACTTTAAATACCCTGCACATTTACAGAGTCAATAAAAACACCTATTTACTCTATTTTAAATACAATTTTCATACAACCTTTCATCTACCCTAAACCCTAGATTACCCTATAAATGCCACTCCAAATCACACCCCCTCACTCACAAACTCAGTCCAAACTCTCAAGAAAAATCCCTAGAACTTTTGTGTACAAATGGAGTTAGCGAAGGGTGAAGCTCCGGCGAACTTCCGACGACGACCCTAGGAGCTCCCGACGACGAAACGATGCACCGACACCTCCTACCCCCCTTTTCCTCTTCTCTAATCAACAAACCCATAAGTCCCTCCTCCCTCTTCACTTTGCTATTCTAAAAACTCGTATTTCTAAAACCCGACGGAAGCGGAGTTAATCCGACTTCCGATTCGGTTCTTCTTAAAAACTCCATCTTTTCTTAAATACAAATATACCAAACTCTCACATCTTGACTATTAAACATTAACAAAATATCATGAACAAGTTTCATAGTAAAATATTTCATATTGTAATTTTTATCGTACTTTTTCAGTAAAATACCATGTAGTTTAGTTTCGACATTAAATATCATAATTCCTTGCTATACCTTTAAATAGATCACGAGGTAATGACCTACCTCCTCACAACACTCATATGCAACATAGCACGATGTCTTTCGGGAATATAGAATACGGGAATACGAATTTACACTTAAATACCTTTATCTTATTAAAACTTTTTTCTACAAGATTATGTATTTTAAACAAATCTTTGCAAAGCGCCACTACAACCCATTTTGGGGAACCCGTTCGGGATGGTGCGGATTATCGCACATCCTCGGGCTTAGTAGTGCGAGATGCAGACATCCGCAAGGAGCATTCGGTCTCGAAAGATTTAAAAATACAGATATCTTAAGAAAATGAGATTTCTAGAAAAAAACAATAAATTAAAATTATTTTATATAAATATATATATATATTTATATATATATATATATATTTATATATGTATTATCAAAATATCTAATTTTTTGATATAATATAGATATTCCAACTTTTCTAAATCAAGAGAATCAATTTACATAAAAACACCATGCAATTCCATACAAGTTCAATACTTTACAATTATATACCATGTATTATGAAAAATAGGCTTATTCACTAGAAATGTCACATATATAAAATCTACATCTATGAAAACTCTAAAGACGATAATTAAATACTTGAGGTATATTTTGAAAAGTATACAAAAATTATTTTCAAATAAAACCCCTTCAAGTTTTATAAATTACAATAAGGACCCTAGTAAATATAGGTTTAAGCGGGAGCGGTCTCTTGAGCCTCACGGAGCCGGAGATATGGGTGTTTGCCTATTTAAGGTAGACAACTTAACAAACGGTGTTATCAACACGGTAATCGTGTTTGAAAAAGACACAAATCCTGCCGCCCATGTGCAGCGGTTGCCGATAACACCAAAACTTAATTCAGGATTTCATTTTCTTTTCTAATTGTCTGACTCAAACTGAGTCTCATTATAAATAATCTGACTTGAATATGATTCAAGTACAATCTACAATACTACAATTCAATATGAATCCATGAATCCATATAATCAATCTGTTCAAACTATTCAATCGGTATTGACCGAACCGAACCATGGATATACTTCCATTTACATGATTCTCCAATTACATCCATTTACTGATATCATGGTTTCGGCAAGTCATCCATCTGTACAACCTATAATATAAGACAATACAATTCACAATACAATACAAACAATACAAACAAGACATCGCGGGGTTTAAGGTGTAGATTGGTACGGAAGGTGTTAGAAGTGGCACGAGACTGCAAGATTTAAGAAACCTAACCTGCATTCCATTGCTGTTGTACCGTGGCATAAACGGTTCCTTGTACATGCCGTTCACCTTAGTCTCTGGTCTACCGAGTCTCCTCTCGTATACACTGGCATCCTTCTGTACCAAGCTACAAACAATAGCACTAACAATATAATACAACTTTAAAAGTTACTCTCTCTCTGTCTATTCTATTTCTCCCTTATCTTTGGGACTTACCGAGCGATTGTTCGCTGATGACATTCCTTCTCTTTCTTCTTTGGAATGTTGTCAGGTGATTCGGACCTTCAGGAGATCGAGCACACCAGCGAGGACTTGGATCAGCTAGCCTACGACCCAGAGCTTTAGATTCATTGTACACATTTCATTTCAGTACTTTCCATTTCTGTTATTCTACTGTTTAGGTATTGCTTTCATTAAGATGTATTTACTTTTCCATGTACTGTAAAAGAATGTTAATAAATAAAGTTGCTGTTCATTTTATTTGTCTCTTGTGTATATTTCTTTTATATTGCTTAGTTACGCTTAGCGTATTTACTTCTGAGTAAATACGTAGCGGCCTCGTCGCGTCCCCTTCGCCGTACACTGGGAAGCGGGACGTGACAGGTTTTTTTGGTGGCCCATGCATGTCAGAGCTGTATGGAACCCTACCATGCAGTTTAGTTCTGCATGAACAACCTAAGCAATATAACACAAGAACCAACAACTGAAAACATTCTTCACAATTCATACTTCTTGAATCTTATCATTCCATATACTTTGAATCTGTCATAACCTAAATTTTCTTTCAAGGTTATGGATTCCCCAAACAACACCAGCACCAACTTCAACAACACTCCACCTCCCTTACCGATTATACCTGCCGTCGCTGCTCCGATCAACGAGCAGACGGTTCTACTTGAGGCGATCAGCAGCCTCCTAGAAGGACAGCAGTAGCAGACTGCTCTTTTAATGAACCGTCCCGAAGTAGAAGTACCCGGAGTGAAACAATTCCAGGCACTGCACCCCAAAAACTTTTCGGGAAAAGAGAGCCCTCTAGAAGCTGAGAAATGGGCTCAGAGCACAAATCATAAATCAACACAACGGTGTGTAAAACGTATATCAAGTGCAATAACTATGCATAAATGTAAATACGCAGTAGGTGCAGCCATGGTGCACGGAAACAATATCATGAAACTCAATCATCAAAACTCAAATCCAAGCGATATAAGCGTGATACTCGGATCATAACGCAAACCGCAACAAATGACATTGAGGTACACCTTCTACAATGTCGGAAAAAATGTCGGTGCGCCCAAAACTGGCAGAGCAAGAACATCCGCTTGCCTCCTGCTCACGGTCTGGCGTCCTCTATCTTCGGGTCCTCATTTCTCTGCGGATTACCAATCTCGCAATCTATCTGCTCATCGTTCCGGTCAGGTGTGCTAACGGAAACGATTCCGCTCGGGCACTCCTCAGGTCAATTAGTATGATCATTTGTAAAGCAGCACGTCACTGGCGGCGGCCTCTGGCCTTATGAATACACGTAACATAACCGATCCTCGGTGCAAATCTTATTGCAGCAGTGTCCTGGAAAGAACTTGCTCAAGGTCTCTTCCGATCTCGCCTATGCCAAATTATACGGAGGCTGGTACTCGTGCAAAATCTTTTCTCGTTTTCTGGACATCTGCGTTCTCAGCATACAGTTCCTCGGAAATTGGCCATAT
Source organism: Agapanthus africanus (assembly GCA_030015575.1). Taxonomy (NCBI): domain Eukaryota; kingdom Viridiplantae; phylum Streptophyta; class Magnoliopsida; order Asparagales; family Amaryllidaceae; genus Agapanthus; species Agapanthus africanus. The sequence continues at coordinate 418,416,191 of JASDDO010000016.1, forward strand.
CCCAATGCCTCAGTATACATATCCGATCTCTAATCTCAACGGGGAGTAACAACATCTTGTTAACATCTCGCACGAACATCTTGTTCCACTCGTCTTTATTTTCGTCCACCTCGACGCCAAGTCTTGCTATCTTCATACTGCAATTGTTCTCGGCTACAGTCACTCTGGAGTCTCACACTCGGACTCGAAATTACGAACTCGGTATCTTCATCACTCTGCAGAAGATATCTAGCCTAACACGTCCTCGGGAACTCGTTCCAATCATCGGAGGAATACTCAATACTCGTCCGTTCTCGATCAACTCATAACGCATCTGGGTGAGGTCCTCTATCTGAAGCTGGTCCACTTTACCGATCTCCTATCGGAGCATCCAACGAACAACGTCATCTCTGGATTGATCTACTCAAGATCTGAATAAGATTCTCCACACTGGAAATCTTCAACTCAACTGGGCCTGCGTCGGCGCATCAAATCTGACGAATCACCTTCGTCTCTCAACTCAAGATAGTCTAGCTATCATCTGTCGCATCTCTGCCTGAAAGCTCCAGCGATCTCAGCTCGTAAGCTCAGGAAGCGACATCTCGTCAATCTCAGCAACAGCTGAGTCATCTGTCTGCACGGTAGATGACATCACAATCTTTGAGGTATGCTGTACATCAACAGTCCTCTCACAACAGGCAGCCTCTAACAATGTCCCGATCATCCGGTACAAAACCGCACACTGGTTTCAAACGAGAGGTCACAACACAACACTACATCGATACGTTCCCATGTCACCAGAAAACACGATGGTCAGTCCTCGCCCACAACGAGCTCGCCCTTACCGCATCACTAGCAGCAGCTCAAACTACGCTCAAACCATGATGACAGGAACCTCAATCATGTATCGACGAAAATAGATCAAAGGGATGAATGAATCAACAGAAGAAATAATGAATACATGATCATAAGGAGGAATAGAATCAGTGAGTGTATGATCATGGAAACAAATAGAATCAAGGATCTCAAATGGATGTATAATAAATGGGACGAAGAGAATCACAAGTCTCAAGATATGCACATCCTAAGGTCACTTAAGTGGAGTATCGTTTCGTAAATATGCCGCGGAACATACGTACGGTACGTCACCCTACTCAAGCTACCTACTCCATCAATCAGGGTCAGCATATAAAACGAAAGTTCAGGTCTAATACCCCCCTGTTCAAGTCTAAGCTCCGTAAGGTCAAGCCAATGTAACGAAATAAATTACGCCCCAGACTCCACATAGTCAAACCTAGACTCGAACCAAGATTAAACCTAGCGCTCTGATACCAACTTTGTCACGACCCGAAAATATTAGCTCGCGACCGGCACTTAATCACGCAACGTCTACAGGCGTAACGTAACTTAAGTAAGCCGAAGCCCAGAAATCTAAACCCTTCGAAAGAAGTAAGTAATGAAAACCATGATAGAACATTTGGAAACCCTAAGTAAAAATCCTTAAGCTTATTTTTACTTTCTTTTCTTTTGTTTCTTAAAAATTTTGGCAGCACCTCCTTTGTAAAAACTAGCCCCGAAACGGGTACAACATAGAATATAAAGAAAGCATCCCCAATCGGGAGCAAATCATGCCCAATGGCGGAAACAACCACCATAAGCATATATATGTATACGACGCCCAACGGCGAAGATCAACACAAAGGAAAATGCAAAGCAAGACATCAAACCCACCAAGCGAACATTTAACCCATCGCTCTAAGTCTCGCAACTACAAGTCTTGCTAAGTCTTACAACATATACAAACACTAGTTTCTGATTTGATGGAGTTGACTAGATACAATAGGAATAATAATACAAGAGGGACACGATCCAACATGTACCACCTACCAAAGCAAATCGTCCGAAAGCAAGCTGTGTGCCAATGATGCCGCTACTGATCCATGCGGTCAACCTGCAAGAACTGTGGCACAACGGAGGTGAGTTGCCAACTCGTGAGTAGAAAACATCATCAGATAGAAATCAAAATAAACAACGATTCCTAGGTCAACTATATCATAAAGGTAATACTATGATATCTAGGGTGACCGTATCTGCATATATGCCAACAATAATCAATGCCTGAATGCATGCGGATATCATCCAACAATATAATCAATGCATGTATGCATGTAGATATCATCCACAATAAAATCAATGCCTGTATGCATGTGGATATCATCCACAATAAAATCAATGCCTGTATGCATGCGGATATCATCCACTCGAAACATCATGAAAGCATGTGCATGTAAAATATATGAGGATATCAAAGAACGTGTGTCCATCAATGACACATCAAATCATGGAACCTGAGTGTCCAACACCGACACTCGAAACATCATGAAACCCGTGTCCAGCATCGACACGTAAATCCTCATATCTCAGGCACCGCATACTCAGATCGACCCTCAAATCTGTAAGTCTCATGGAACCTGAGTGTCCAACATCGACACTCGCAACAATATGAAACCATAGGCTCCGTCTGCGGAATCGGCCCGCGGGCTCCGGTAGTATGAATCGGCCTATCTCATCTCATAACTCCGGTCGGTATCCTCCAGATATCCGCCGAGTCCAAATACTATCACCGGTAGGTAGTGCTCCCCTGCCAGGCTCACCGCCTAACAATACGAGTCTTTTTGCCCTGGGGTACCTCACCGGGTCCACCATGTACCTGCAGACAGTTCCCCCTCGCTCCTCGAATCGGGTATCTAACACAAGTCTCAGAACCGAGAAAACTCATGGTGGATGCACTGAAATATCATATCAAGAGAAACCGGGTTTTCAAACAATACATAAATTCTTGAAATACCCCCACGGTTCTCAAATCCATAAATCACATGAAATCCATATCTCCATGCGTAAATCCATGAAAACTGATATATGCAACATAAAACAGCAATATGAGAATATTAAGGGAAAACCGCTCTTTTAAATGAATCCAGTTTTTAAAAAATATATCATGCGGTTCCTAATTCCTCCGAAATCAAGTGTAGCATCATATGAGGTGTAGATATAACTATAGCGAGATATGTGTATCTACATGTAAGCAGGTATGTATGATGCATTTCATAAGCGCAATAGCACAATAATCAACGTCTCAATATCAAATGACAATACAATACCACATAGGGGTATATATAGCTATAGCAAGGTATGTGAGTGTACATGTAAGTATGTATGCATGATGTACATGTAGCTGTAGCAAGGTATGTGGGTGTACATGTAAGTATGTATACATGATGTACATGTAGCTGTAGCAAGGTATGTAGGTGTACATGTAAGTATGGATGATGTACATGTAGCTGTAGCAAGTATATCATAGCATGATGTAGCAACTCTACTGTGTAAGTAACATAGCAAGTATCGATGAAGAAAGTGTGTGAGCCGGAAATCTGTGTAAGTGTAACATACACATCATCGATAATGGTGTAGGTGTACTAGCACAGGTATATGAAATGCAATGAGAATGACATGAACGTAGCATAAGGTACATCGTAAGCGAAAATGTTAAAAAGTATACGTATCTACCACATATCCGAGTCGGTGAATCTATCAATCGGCATCCAGCCTCACAACATCACGTACGGTAAAAGCTATCGCACGGCATCCTCTAATCAAGGGTATGGATCAATCAACAGGTAAAACTCATCGCGTACGGTAATCCATCGTACGGCGGCATTAAACAATTAGGGATTTTATCAACCTATACAACAACGGGGGTACGGATCTAAGTCTCGTACGGCATACCACTCATTATGCACATCATTATCCATATATATATACCCATCTCTCAGGTCACGTTCGTATCAATCTCGTATCAGGGGACCGACAAAGGTATCAACAATCTCATAACGACTCGCATCCATATAACGACATATCACACTAAGTCATCATATCGCATCGTATACTCGTTCATCACCTTAATATGCAACACATTATATAAACGTCATATTTGTTCTCTTTCAATTCGTACCTATCATGATTCACTTCTCATTTCATATTCTCATATGTCAATATGTTGATTAGTGTCAACTTCTATCATATTATCATTTGTAAATCCTATAATCATGTCCGTCGCATATCATTTATCAGGATATAATAATCAAACGATCTTCCATATCAATATTTGCTGGGGTGCTATACGCCATCCACCCGACTTTTCCCATAGATATAAATCTACTCACCTGCTAAACTCCTCGCTTAGCCGTAGTCGATGTGTTTTGTCGTCTCGGAATCCACGCGAAGGTACCTACAATATCAACACGTATCACAATACCATTAAAATCAAGTTCTGAAATCCAATACGGCACGCGGTGCGCTCATAAGTTAGAACGTATAGCCTACGCATGCAAAACAATCAAACAACCCTTTTCGTTAACGTACAAACATCCAACGACCAAATGCAATATCAAATCTCAAAAACCAAGAATCCCAATACCAGAAAACATAGCCAAAACCATAACTATAGTCGCTATTCATGAAAACCACCAAGCTTAACACCCCAATCGTACCAATCGCTCATTCACAACACAATATATATCGTAGAAAATAATATATATATCATCACAACGTCCATTAGAAACCCATGCCTAATTTTACCGAAAACCTAGTCAGCATCTTTTAAACATTTTAGCTCAAAACTAGAAGTTTAAACAATTCTAGCGATCACAATCATCACATAGTAGCTTGATTAAGTCACCCAAACCTTTACTACAATTTTAATCTCACCCATATAAGATTTAGTAAAAGTTAGTTTGCAATTAAGCTTAATTAGACAATTAGGAAAATAACAATTAACAATCTTACAATTAGGTTAAATTTTCCAAGTCTAAACTACTCATTTAACCATTACAAATAATCAAAACCTTAACTTGATCTTCATAACCCTTTCATGTATTTCTAAACTTGCTAATAAAAGCCATAATTAAACATCTAATAAACTAGATTAAGGTATTTAAACAACAACTAAAGCTTAGGGTTAAGATTTATACCTCACAAACTTGATTCTCAAACTTGCAAATACACATCTAAAATATCCTCCAAAATACTAACTTTCTTCTTGATCCAAGCTAGATTAGGCTAAAGAATAATGGGTAGGGATTTACTTTAGAGTTTGTGGGATTTTTCTTTGATTTTTGATGAATTTTTAAAGGTTTTAGAAGTGGAAATGGAGTGGGGAAAATGATGGGGCAGCCAAAGGGGGAGCTCAGCCAACATGAAGACAAGAAGAAAGTTGTGGACGTGTGTGGAGAAATCTAGGCTAAAAACACCATTAAAGCTTAATTAATACACTTTACTTTATGCCACCTCTTAAATCTTTAATTAAAATTTTCATTAAACCCTCAAAATGTCTAGATATTTCGAAGATATTTTGGAAACAAGACAAATTACTTAATCTTATGATTAGGTTGGCATGGATTCACATTAACATAATTAATCCAATCCAAAATGTAATTACCACTAATTAAATGCAAAATTAAAAGCTTATAATAATATTTTAATTAAGGAAAAATATTTAAGTGAACTAAAATTTACAAGCGACTTATTAAAACCCGTATTCTAGCAATTTCCTAGTTAAACTAGGTGCATCCAAGTCTATATTGAAAAATGATCACAACTTGGTTTTTACGGAAAAACCCAAATTATATACCGATTACTGGAAAATTCGCCTAAACGATTTCTGAAACGTTACATTAAGATTTTTACTTGAAATTTCTAAATGTTTTAAAAAAGAAAATGTTTTATCACTTACTTCTGTCTTTATGGTTTAGATTTCTGGGTTTTCGGCTTACTTAAATTGCGTTACGCCTGTTGACGGCATGTGGTTTAAGTGCCGGTCACGTTCCTAAATTTGGGTTGTGACAAAGTTGGTATCAGAGTGCTAGGTTTTACCTTTCGAAGTGTAGGACGACCTTGGTATGATGGAGTAGGTAGCTTAAGCAGAGGGACGTAGCGTGTGTATATTCCGCGACATACTTACGACACGATACTCCGCCTAAGTGACCTTAGGACATATTGCTTGTAATTCCTTCCTTGATTTCCATGTATCACTATGATTCGATTTCTATGTTCTTATCGAATCCTGTTTTCATTTCCAGCCATTATGCCGCCGAAGACTACGAGGGCGCAGAGAGCGGCCGCGAGAGCTGAGGTCAGGGTAGGCTTGTCAGAGACAAGGACTGACCAGGGCGGTATGCCTATTCCACAGGAGCGGATTGATCCACCTTCGCTAGATTGTATTACTAGGCTAGAGGCCGGTATGCAGGATTTGCGCCATATGATGGGATCGTTGGTTGAGGTCCGTCGAGCGCAGAGATAGGAGGTTGTCCCACCTGTCACAGGGACCGCGATGGTGCCTACTGTTCAGGCAGTCATACCTACAGCTACGGAGGTTATCACTGTATCTTTATCTGAGTTCATGAGGCTGAAGCCTCCGGTTTTCACCGGCACCGATGCAGCTGAGGATCCCCAGTCGTTTATCGATCGGATGGCCAGGATCTGTCGTTCGTTGAGATGCTTCAACGCGAGATGTGTAGAGTTCACGAGTTTTCGTCTGGAGGGTCTTGCCCAGACTTGGTGCGAGTCTTTAGAGTGGGGCCGAGCCCCAGGTCTTTCTCCTATGACCCGGGCTGAGTTTGTGACAGTTTTTCTTATCCGTTTTCTTCCGCAGAGCGTCAGGGATGCTCGAGCTCGCAATTTTGAGTCGTTACGCCAGACTCCGGGTATGACGGTGGCAGAGTATGATGTTCAGTATACCCAGCTATCTGTGTATGCTCCATATTTGGTGGACACTGAGGAGATGCAGATTAAGAGATTTGTGCGAGGCCTGATTACCCAGTTGTTCCTCGCTATCAGCGCCTAGCATTTTGACACATATGCAGCCGCAGTGGACACGACCCTACTGGTTGAGGAGCGTCTTTCTGAGACTTCGGTCATTCCGGAACCGAAGAGGGTTCGTACCGGTGTATCATCCCGGAGATAGATGTATAGACGCTGCGACAGATTTCGTTCAGGTCGTGGGAGTAGCAGAGGCTTGGGACGAGGCCAGTTATTTAGCTCTTATCCCTAGGAGGGTCATCAGTCATCGTCTGGATGTTTCCAGTGCGGGAGTTTATATCATCGCGTCAGAGATTATACCGAGGCACGTTAGGACGAGGCAGCCGTACCACATGTTACCTTACCACCTTCTCCACCTCAGAGAGCGTTGCCTCTTACGCCTGTTGTTGCTTCGCGCCAGACTTATACTCAGAGAGGTTGTGGTCACGGAGGTTTTGTTCAGAGAGTACGGGGTGGCAAAGGTGGAGGACAGCTAGTCGCCGGTAGAGGGCAGGCTCGAGTATTTACTTTAACTCATCAGGATGCACCGGCGTCTAATGCAGTGGTTTCAGGTACTCTTTTAGTATGTTCCTTTGATGCACATGTTTTGTTTGATCCGGGATCTACGCACTCGTTTGTTTCTACACACTTCGTGCCGAGGTTGGGCCGAGAGTCGTGTTTGCTAGATCAGCCACTTGTCGTGACTACTCCTGTTGGCGAGTCTTTTGTTGCGCGACATGTGTTTCAGTCGTGTGCCGTTCGTATTGGAGATAGAGATTCGTCCGTCGACTTGATCCTTTTTGAGATGTTGGACTTCGAGGTTCTCCTGGGCATGGACTGGTTAGCTACTTGCTACGCGTCTGTGGACTGCCGTGAGAAGACAGTCAGGTTTTTTTTTCCGGGCGAGTCAGTTCTTGTTATGCAGGGGGACCGTGGTGCCGCCCCTCACAATTTGATATCCGCCCTTTGCGCTAGTCGGCTCTTGAGGAGAGGATGTCAGGATTCTTAACTTTCATTCGTGATACCGGAGCCACGGTAGATTTGTTGGACCGGGTTCCTATTGTGAGAGAGTTTCCCGACGTTTTCCCGATGAGTTACTTGGATTGCCACCAGAGCGTGAGATTGAGTTTTGCATTGATTGGTTCCCCGGCATAGGGCTTATTTCTATACCGCCTTACCCGATGGCCCCGGCGGAGCTTAAGGAGCAGCTGCAAGAGTTGCTTGATAGGGGACTTGTGCGTCCGAATGTTTCGCCTTGGGGAGCTCCTGTTCTGTTCGTCAAGAAGAAGGACGGCAGTTTGAGGTTGTGCATTGATTATCGTCAATTGAACCGAGTTACGGTGCGGAATAGGTATCCTTTACCTCGCATTGACGATTTGTTTGATCAGCTCCAGGGTGTGGGACATTTTTCCAAGATTGATTTATGATCGGGTTATTATCAGTTGCGGGTTCAGAATGATGACATTCCGAAAAATGCTTTTCGTACGCGCTACGGGCATTATGAGTTTTTAGTGATGTCGTTCGGACTCACCAATGCCCCAGCAGCGTTCATGGATTTGATGAACCGGATTTTCAGGCCGTTCCTCGACCAGTTTATTATTGTGTTTATTGATGACATTCTGGTTTATTCCAAGAGTCGAGAGGAGCATGAGCAGCACTTGAGGATTGATTTGTAGACATTGAGAGAGCACCAGCTGTTTGCTAAATTCTCGAAGTGTGCCTTCTGGCTTGATAGTGTTGACTTCCTGGGTCATGTGGTTACGGGAGAAAGTATTCGTGTGGACCCGAGAAAGATCGAGGCCGTACAACTTTGGCCCAGACCTGTATCAATGACAGAGGTCCGTAACTTTTTGGGCTTAGCCGGTTACTATCGCCGTTTCGTGTAGGACTTCTTGAGTATCGCTGCACCGCTGACCGGACTGACTAGGAAGGGGGTTCCTTTTCTTTGGAATGAGGCATGCGAGCTGAGTTTTCAGCAGTTGAAGACTCGGTTGACGACTGCACCAGTTTTATCTTTGCCTTCTGGATCGGGCGGCTTTGTCGTTTACTGTGATGCTTCTCGAGTGGGGCTCGGTTGTGTATTGATGCAGCATGATAGAATTATCGTTTATGCTTCCCGGCAGTTGAAGAAGCACGACCAGAATTATCCTACTCATGATCTTGAGATGGCCACGGTGGTCTTTACGCTTAAGATTTGGAGACACTACTTGTACGGGGAGTTGTGTCAAATTTTCACAGACCACCAGAGCTTAAAGTACATCTTCCAGCAGCGGGATCTGAATTTGAGACAGCGCCTTTGGATGGAGCTCGTGAAGGATTATGATTGTGAGATCCTTTATCACCTGGGTAAGGCGAATCTGGCAGCTGATTCTTTGAGTCGTAGGCCCGGGGGTAGCTTGTCCCAGTTGAGCACAATTCAGAGACAGTCTTTTGCAGATTGGTGGATCTTGTGCGCTAGTAGAATACAGTTTGAGTTCACTTCCACTGGGGAACAGCTTGCTCACGTCAGCGCTCGTCCACTCCTACTTGATCGTATTCATGAGGCACGGCTCGAAGATGCCCGTTTGTCTGAGATTTTTGAGCGTGTTCGGCAGGGTAGAGATTCGGAGTTTGGGATTGATGACCAGGGTGTGCTACGTTTCGGGACTCGTTTGTGTGTACCTGATACTGATGGGTTGAGACGCAGGATCCTAGAGCAGGCACATCAGTCAGCTTATAGTGTTCACCCAGGTTCCACCAAGATGTATCGTGACTTAAGAGATATCTACTGGTGGGTAGGGATGAAGAGTGATGTTTCAGACTTCGTTTCGAGGTGCCTGACTTGTCAGCAAGTCAAGGCTGAGCATCTGAGATCAGCAGGAGAGTTGCAGCCTTTACCCATTCTGGAGTGGAAATGGGAACATATCTCCATGAATTTCGTTGTGGGTCTACCCAGGTCCAGTCGAGGGTATGACTCTATTTGGGTGATTGTTGACCGGTTGACGAAAGCGGCTCACTTCCTTCCAATGAAGACCACTTTCGGTTATGCTCAGTATGTTCAGTTGTACATTGATGAGATTGTGCATTTGCATGGCGTTCCCACATGCATCGTATCTGATAGGGGCACCCAGTTCACTAGTCGTCTTTGGCAGAAGCTTCATGAAGCTTTGGGTACCCGATTGAGTTTTAGCACCGCTTTCCATCCGCAGACCGATGGTCAGTTAGAGTAGACTATACAGACTCTGGAGGATATGCTTCGTGCGTGCGTGCTTGATTTTGGTGGCAGTTGGGATCGTCACTTGCCGTTGATAGATTTTGTTTCCACCCAATAAAAAAGCAAAGGTCTGTTCAAATTTTGAAAGAGGCAGCGCCTCACGTGCCTTGCACGAGGGCACCAGCGCCTCATGTGCCTTGCACGAGGGCACCAGCGCCTCATGTGCCTTGCACGAGGGCGCCAACGCCAAGAGTTAAAAACTCTGAGGCTGCGCCTCACGTGCCTTGCACGAGGGCGCCGGCGCCAAGAGTTAAAAACTTTGAGGCAGTAACTCACGTGCCCCGCACGAGGGCGCCGGCGCCAGAACTAAAAGTTCTCTGTCGTTGGATCAAAGATCCAACGGAGATGATAAATCTTCAAAACACAGAATTAAATTCTGATTGAGGAAATACTCCTCAAATCTTTCTAAACAAGAAAGATCATACTCTGTAAAACAGAGCACCGTTGGATTAAAGATCCAATGGTGATTAAAAATCACCAAGCTACAGAATAAGCTCTGTAGGGAAAAACATTTTCCCCAATCTTTCTAAACAAGAAAGATTACGTTCTGTAAAATAGAGCACCGTTGGATTAAAAATCCAATGGTGATTAAAAAATTACCAAATTACAGAATAAGCTCTGTATGGAAAAATATTTTTCCAATCTTGTTAAAAACAAAAAGAATGTCTTCTGTAAAACAGAAGCCCTTGGATCAAAGATCCAATGGTGGATAAAATCCTCAAATCAATTAAGAAATCTCTTAATGATAGATTTTCTTAACTGAATCAACAAATTTGCCTCCACTATATAAAGGCCCCAAGACTTCAAGTCTTAAAAAGAGGAACCCCCCATAAACTTCAAGTTCAAAAAGCAGAGCAAGCAAAAAGAGCTTTAAGAGAGAAGAAAGAAGAAGAATTTTCTTCAAGGTAAATAGAGATCACAGTATCTCATCTGCATACCCAAGGGTTTAACCCTTATAAAAGAACATAGTTCTTTCCCTGGATCTGAGATCTATGAGACAAGTCTCCCACAAATGAGAATTTAATTCTCGTAGGGATGAATTTGTTCTTGGGGATTGAAGATCCAGGGGAGAACAAAGAATTGAACTCTTTAGAAAAATGCATAAAGAAGGAAACAGCATCGAGCGCCCCACGTGCCCCTCACGCAGGCACTGCTAAAATAAGGAGTTCCTAGCACTCATCGGTTGGCGCTCAGCATCAAGCGCCCCACGTGCCCCTCACATGGGCACTGCTAAAATAAAGAGTACCTAGCACTCAGTGGTTGGCGTCCAACGCCAAGCGCCCCACGTGCTCCTCACGTGGGCGCTGCTAAAACAAAGAGTGCCCTACACTCAGTGGTCGGCGCTCGGCGCCAAGCGCCTCACGTGCCCCTCACGTGGGCGCTATTTAACATAAAGCGCTCTGCAAACAGAGCCCAGTGCCATAAAGAGTGTCTAACACTCCATAAAAAAACAAAGAAATAGGGTGAGCGTCAGAGCCCATATCAATGCTCAGCATTGTTGCACATAAAAGGGACCAAGCCCAAACAAGTGTTTAACACTTTATTCAAAACTGAATGGGTTGAGTCCAAGTTGACCAAAAGTTCCTAATTCAGATCAACCGAGCCCATGTGCTCATATTTTTCTAAATTGGTCTTATTCCCAAACCCAACTACATATCTCTCAACCAACCTTGGTTCAAGGGTACATCTCCCCACACCTCTGATACATGTCGTTGTAATTCTTCAACATCTTCAGAGAGGTGGCGGGTCCCGAAAACCAATAGCTCTTGGATGCACTCTCAAACCCATGAGCATATCCCAATAGACCGTAATGTCCTTAAACTAGCCCATGGACCGTAATGTCCTTAAACTAGCTATGGACTGTAACGTCCTTAAACTAAAACGATAAAACCCAAATGCTCTTTCGTTGGATAAAAAATGATCCCGAACCCCCGTTAAGTAGATCTTAATCCAATATTGGATTAACGTATCCTTAACAAATATTTAAGTTGATCTTAATCTCAAACATGTTAATGATCCTTAAATTAATCCAAACCCAAATCTAAGAAAATACGGATTTGGACTAATCCACGCCCTACTGGTGACAATACAAATTAGTCTCCGTATACAATCCACGGGCAACCAAAAATAAAACACATACACACGACACAAAGTGACCTTCCGGAGCCGGAGAAAGTGGTTACCGCGATGAGGTAATGTAATTAACTGCAGGGGCTTGCGCCTGTAGGGAAAAGCGTCCCCACAATCAAAAACCCCTCGCAAACGAGGGGGAATCTGACGAAGTCTGCTACAACAGCCGCATCCATCTAAAACTCCGACACACGGTGCAATAAATCAACTTGGCATCTTCGAAGATGTGGACGGATAAAACTAAATAGCATCTGCCCCTAAATTCAGGCAAGACGACCTACGCGGTTTTGTCTCTGTTTTCGGCGGTAAACAGATTCTGGCACGCCCGGTGGGACCTTTTTCTCTTTCCACTCCACACTTCATGTGTCGTGTTCGCGAACAAATCGCAGTTTAATATGGTTGCCCCTGGATTCGAGGTACTAAGATTTGGTGTCCTACTCCGTGTAGAAGAGAAGATGATGTCGATGGCTTCTAACTGCACCAATTGCAACAATAACTACCACTCCGTCCCTGTTGGAGGAGTGACTTATGGGCCCCAAGCGGCCTCCATCTTTGCAATGCCAGTGGAACAAGTGAATCAGGCCATCACTGGACTGTTCTTCGGGACTATGGTCCTTCCAATGAGCTTCAATGCTTCAATGCCATCACAGGAGGCTCCAAAGAAGTCGGTCATTGATCGGCTTGCAACTACCACGGCCCCTCTCAACGGATCGTTTGATTCTAACACCTCAGTCTTTAACAGACTGGGCCAAGGCTCCAGTGGGCCCGTAAAGAAGCTTGCAATACCTGAAGGAGTTATCTCAAAGCGGATAGCCATTCCATCTCCGGTAGACAAAGTCATCAAAAGGGCTTCTCCTGCTAAGGGATCGGTCTTCGCAAGACTGGCCGTTCCAACTCCTGCTACGGGTGAGGTCGTTACAAGTGCTTCCCCTATTCGAAAGTCAGTCTTCGACAGGCTAGACGTTCCCTCTCAACGGACGTCAGTCTTCGACTGGTTGGCACCAAAAGCAGCCTCTCATCAAAGCAAGGGGCATGATGAGGTCACTTCTACGATTGAGGAGATCCCATCTACACGACATGTTCGCCGTTGCCACTGGTGCCGAGTGAGGAAAGCTGGGGGCAACTCTCTTTCTGGACTTACCCCACCAGCTCCAACGGTGGAAATTGATGCTGCTGTTCCAACTGGGAACAACTTCGAGCTACTCAGGAGGGTGCGCAAGAACTCTCCAACAGCCATACTAAAGAAGTCTCCTTCACCTATCGAAAACACAACACAGGTGAAGCCGGAATAGCCTCCTCAGCGGTTGTCCTCCAAGATCCACGGAGTTTAGCGGAAAGTCCAAGACTCTATAATTGATAAAGATTATTCTCGCCGGCTGAAGAAGATGAAGGCTTAACAAGAGGAGGACCATCTCTTCATCATGCCACGGAAGGTGTCATCTACGTGGGTGCCTGCTGCAACGGCCCCATCAACTTCGACCTCCCATAAGAGGAGAAGGCCGGAAAAGATCCCCATACCTGTGGTAAATTTCAAAAGCAGTGGACCCAAACACCCCAAGTCTCGGGGCATGGTAGTGCACACGGTGTACATGGCTTCCAGCAAAAAGGAAAGCTGTACTTCCGCGGGTCATCAACCACTTACACGGTCTGTGAAAAAGGCACAGGAGCAATAACAAAAACTCCAGAAGATGTTGACAAGGATGGCCGCACTCACTGGGCAGAAAGAAAGCCCGGAAGCATCGTCGGAATAACGCCAAGAGCAGGAGACCGACACCAAATTTCTGCGAAGGGTGCTTGAAAAGAAAGACAAAGAGGCCGCGGAACAAGCGGCTAATATAAAACAAATGGTGCTTCTGTTCCAAGACATGGTTGGGATGATGATCTAGCCGGATCCTCCAGCTGAAGACCCTCTAATGATCATTGAAGACGATAGAGGGGAGACATCAAACCCTCCTCCGGCCTTATCGGCAGCCAAGGATGAGACGATCTCCAAAGCTATCCTTGATGACTACATAGCTCAACAAATACGAGCTCATCAGGCGAATGAAGTGGCAGGCTAGGTCGTTAGAACTGGGCGACCTTACCCAGGCTGGTACGACCAAATTAAGTACCCTCCAGGATATACGATCTCCAAATTCTATGTGTATAAGGGGACGGGCAATCTGCACCAACACGTTGCTTAATTCAGAGCTTTGTGCGGTAACACCGGGGGCGATGACAAACTATTGCTTCGCCAATTTGTCGGCAGCTTGGTGGATATGGTATTTGAATGGTACTCCGAGCTCCCAAATGACCATGTCAAGACATTTATGGAGATGGAACTACTGTTCACACAGCGGTTCGAAAGCGCAAGCGAGCGCACCCCAATCATGACATTAATCAATGCCATAGTGAAGCCAGGAGAAACCTGGGTTCAATACGCAATTCGGTGGCGGAACCTATGGTCAAAATGTGAACAGCGCATAGAAGAAGCTCCTGCTGTGGGCATGTTCGTGGGGACCCTTGATCCTCAGGGAACTATATCCCACTTTATGATGTTCTTCAAGCCGACCACCTTCCAGGCCTTGATTGACAAACCGGCCCAAATGGACCAGATGAGCCATAGGCCTTCCTCTTCAAAGACAGATCTTCGGAATGAAAAGGGCAAAGGGAAAGCGACTTTCGTCGCCAACGCTCAACAACAATCGAGTGACCCGAAACCGGTTATTCGCCAAAACAACAGACCGCAGCCCTCGATGAGAAGTTAAGACGTCCTTACTCATTTTACCAGGATAAAACGAGGAGACTATTCGAACTGGCGGTGCGCAACAGGCTCATGACTCTGCCGGATCCGATACGCCCATTGCAATCGGACGACGTCAACAATCCCAATTACTGCCCCTACCACCGAATAGTGTGTCACCCAATTGAAGATTGTTATGTCTTTAAAAAATGGGTCAAAGACCAGTACCAGCAGGGCAAGTTCACGTTGACCGAAAACTGGAAGGTAAACCCGCCGCAACAGCACACTCCTAAAAAGGTGGATACGCCGGGGACATCATGCTCATTTGTGGAAGAAGCTCCGTGGGAAGTGGTCCTTTCAGCTAAAACTAAAAGAATGCTGAAGGATCTTCAAGCATGTCCGGTGATTAGGTGGAAGAGCCCGCTGGAGCCTGAGATCATTGACGGAATGCTGAAGCCGCGCCCAACGCTGAAAGTTGGTAACGATGGACAAAACCTCCAGGCCAAGCCTCCGAAGTCTTCAAAGAAAAATAAGGAGGCCAAGAAGCCCATACAGCTTGATGGAAATCGTACGAGTCTGCAAAATTACATCGATGCGCTGGAGGAATACAACCAAAAAGCGTGGACCCCAGTCACACTAAAAGAATTCCTCAAGCATATTCTTGAAAACGGAGACAGTGAAATTGATGAAGGAGACAACTCGTCAGAAGAACCCGAGGAGTATGCGGCGAGCTACCACATGATCTCTTACTCGTCGATAAATGACAAAGAAGCTCCTGGCATAGAGAAACTGGGGGCAAATCCAGAACCAAAACCCATGGAACCGTCTGATGACCTCATCGATAAGCTGCTGAACGAAGCTCTTCAAAAGAACAAAGCCGATCGAGAACGTGAAGCGGCCATTTACGAAAAGGCCAAGCGTCGGTGTCAAGCCAAAAAAGCTCCGGTAATGAGAAGTCATTGTCACGTCCCGAAAGTACGGAATAGGACCGGCACTTAGACTACGAAACGTCTCGAGGCGTATGTAATCTAAGTAAGCCGAAAACCCAGAAATCCAAAACCAAGAAAAGTAGTAGAGTGAAGGAAAACCAATTTAAATCAAGTAGTTTTAATAGCATAAGCCGAATTATGCGTTTTTTTAAAAAAAACATCAAATATTTCCTGAAAATTTCGGCAGAGTCTCCTTTGTAAATACTGGCTCCCAAACGGGATACAACATGAATAGTATACGAAATAAAAAAAAAGGCATCCCCAAGCGGGAGCTAGCTCTTCGTCAATCGACGGTCACAACCACACAAGCAATATAATATACAACGCCAAGGGCGAGGATCAAAACTCAAAAGGAAACTCAAAACAACAAGAAATCCACAGAAATATAACGCGCGACTCTAAGGTTGAAAGAATAACATCACTGGTCTCTATCTCAAAAATAAATACATGTTTGGTTGATGGAATTTACTAGAAACAGCTGAATAATATTATACAAGGTAATATAATGGGTAAGATACCAATAAACCCACCTACTAGCAAGTCATCCGAACGAAACTGTGCCTGCAAAGTCGTAATGAAACCTGTACGGCAAACCTGCAAGAAACTGGGGCACAACGGGGGTAAGTTGCCAACTCGTGAATAGAAAAACATCTACGAATAGAAATCGCATGTATGACGCAATCCTAGGTCATACGATCATAATATATAATCCTCAAATATATAACCAGCAACCTATAACCATGGCTAGGGCAAATATCTAACCCAAGTGTAATCCCATGTGTCTGTGTCAGTGCCTCAGGTAGCAATGTATCATATGGATGATGTATGAATGCATGAAACAGAATGCATGTACTGAAGAAAACTGCTTTCATAAATCAGTGAGATTTCTGTATTTTAAAAATGAGGTACCATAAATGAAATTAGCATAAAACAGTGCCCAGCATCGACACAAAACAAGTGTCCAAATATCTCGATATCTCCGTGTCACAATCTCTGTACCTCAATATCCCAAAATCTCAATGTCTCAATCACAATATCTAGGGCGCCGTCAGTCCAGACCGGCCCTACCATCCATCTCTAGACCACGATGGTATCCTCCAGATATCCGACGTGTCGGGTAAAATCACT
Organism: Agapanthus africanus; assembly: GCA_030015575.1. Classification (NCBI taxonomy): domain Eukaryota; kingdom Viridiplantae; phylum Streptophyta; class Magnoliopsida; order Asparagales; family Amaryllidaceae; genus Agapanthus; species Agapanthus africanus. The sequence continues at coordinate 418,433,247 of JASDDO010000016.1, forward strand.
GGTCGGTAGTGCTCCCCTGCCAGGCTCAACGTCAACAACACGATCCTCTTACCCCGGGGTACCGCACCGGGTCCACCATGTACCCGAAACGGTTCCTCCACTCCTCGAATCGGGTCTCGAAATCCATCAGCAAACTCATGGTGGACGACTCATACATTATGGGAAAAAACCGCTCTTTTTATTTAAAAAGAGAGAAAGCAGTTTATATAAGTTTTGCGGTTCCCCCCCAAATCCAGAAAATTTCATGGAAATCCGAATCCAAATCATCAATAGCATGTAAAACCATGAATATAGGCATAAGAATCCATGAATGCGGCATAAGAATGAATAACAGTATGCATGAAGTGACAAGTAATAACTACAATGTTAAGCTGGCATATAAGGCAGGTACACTAATATCATGTCAAATTACTAACTAACAAGCTAAGTCAAGCAATAATATTTTCTAAGGTGTACGTGATATGACAATTACCGATGAAGATGTTTATGAGCCGGCAAGTAAGTGTACGTGGTACATACTCATCATCGGTAATGGTGATGGTGTCCTAACAGCATGATATCAATAATGAAATATGAATTACAATAAGTATGCGATGCGGAGCAACAACAATAATATGCGGGAGCTGAATACTAGACACAACGATAACTAAACTGCATTACCCTAATATAAGTCCTACAATAGTGCCTTTTGAAATAACACGAATCGCGGTGTTTTGAAAATAAGGGCTACGGTGTTTTTAAGAAAAGATACGTGTTTTGAAATATTCTTAGAATCCCTTGACCTGTCTTTTAAAATACCCACGATTCGTTAGTTTTGAAATAGGTAGGAGTCTAATCTAATCTAACAACTACACTAAACTATACGGCTGAACTAACAAGCTGAACTACAGGTAAGGAACCCGCCTAATATCTGAGTCGATACGTATACATACCTGTATATATATTAGTCGGTGATCCCGCCTCAATAATATCATATCCGATACCATATCTATAATCAGACATCCCAAGTCAAGAGTGCGGATCAATCATCAATATATAGCTCGTACGTAAATCCGTCGTACGGCATCCCCAAATCTGGGTACGGGTCAATATCATACTTATCACACTGTTCATCTGGTATCCTCTTTATCAAGATCATCATCTGGGGTACCAACCTACGTTTAGTACACTACTAATATCACTATTCACATGGCATTGTCATCCAAAGATCCGCTATAACATCAGGACGTATCTCAAGTACGAATCCTGCCATATCACCGATCTCACGGCCCCAACTCAAAGCTCATCGACTCATCTCGATCCCAAGAATCATCCGCAAATCCAGTATGTGAACACCTAGTCCCATACCCAGGTGAACACATAAACACATCTCCCCATATACGCACAGGTAATAACATAGATGTATGCATGTGTGTGCGTGTGTGTGTGGGTGTAACAACTACTCTAGGGTTCCACAACTAACACTAAACTAATCCATGAACACCTAGAATCTACCTTTACCATTAAGTCTCATATCAACATAATATATATAATCAAAATATGTGTGTGTATATGTATTATTATACATCACCACGAACTGCGGGGGTGCTATACGCCATCCACCCGACTTCTCCCCGTAGATATAAATCTACTCACCTGGTCCTTGCTCGCCGGTGCCGACGTCGTCACGCGCTTGCTTTTCGTCTCGAAGTTCACATAGGGTACCTACATATCATAATGCACCATATCGCATTAAAATCCGACTCATGACCAAAACGACACACGAATCCCACATAGGTCAAAACCTATGGCTGCTTTCACAAATTAACCCAAAAACCCTCGACGTCGGCGTACAAACGCCAAACCATCGAGAAAAACCCAAACACACTCATTTGCACGATCACAAGCACTAATTATACTATAAAATAGGTTAAAATTCACAAAAACCCCAAACTCACTTTAAAAGCCATTTTTCCGAAAATCTAGCGAGCAAATATTACCCGTTTTAGTACAAAACTCGACGTTTAAACAAATCCAGCAGCCATAATACTTATTAAACATCTTAAATAAGTCAAAAAAACAATTTCCACAATTTAATCTCATTAAATTTCAATAACCCCAAAATTCTAGTTTACAATATACCCAATTTTAACAATTTTATAGCAAAAATGCACAAACAACAATTTAGCTTGGATTTTCATGAACTAAGGTATTAAACTACATTTTATAATATCAATGAAGTCATGAAAAACCTAATTACATTTTAATCGCAATTATTTAATTAATTTCTAAAAACCTAGTTTGCTTAAAAATCTTAATTTGGACAACTTAAATGCAACAATTTACATATTAGCAACTAGATTAGGTTTTGTATGGCTTAGCATGATAACTATACCATTAAACCATGATCAATTGACATAAACCCTAATTTAGTTCAAGCCCTTCTCTTGAATTTTCAAATTAGCACTTAGAACCACAATTAAGCACCGAAATTAGTTAAATTGAAGTGATTAAACATCAAGCAAACATTGGGTTAAGATTATACCTAAAAACCATTTGGAATGAGATCCACACTTGCAAAAAAACTTAGCCTCCAAAATGCTAACTTTGCCCCAAGATCCATGCTTGAATGTCCGAGGAATAATGGGTAAGAAATCGATTTGGGATTTGTGAGGTTTTGTGTTGATTTGTGAGGCAATTTTGATGAGTTTTTTGGAGAGAAATGTGATGAGAAAAGATGGGGAGGGCTGTTGTTGTGCAGGAAATGGGAGGGTCGGCCACTATTGGGTGATTGGAGAGAGAGTGAGATGAGGAAAGTCTTACCAAGTCAAGAAAGTCCAAAGTCAACACACCACAAACCTCTTTTCTTATACTTTTCTTTATGTTCTCTTTTCTTTTATCAAAAGAAATGGGGGAAAAATTTGGAGAGGGGCTGCTGAAAATGGGGAGGAAAATGGGGGTGTGAGAGTGTGGGTGTGGGTGATGGAAAATGATAAATACTATATCCCAAACATCCATTTACACTAAATTCACTATTTAAGCCCTTTTTCTTCGATATTTTCTAAACCGTTTTGGCAAACCATTTCATTTCAAAAACCACATGATAAAATTTTGTTTAATGTGTTATGATGCACAAAATTTGTTTCAACTCATTCCAATTTTTTATTTTCCCTAATTAAATGTATTAGGGACGGCTTAAAATAATATTAAAATAATTAATTTCGGAAAAATTTTCAGAAAATTTGAAATTTCACCAGTGGCTCAATAAACACCAAATACTAGCAATTTCATAGCTAGAATATGTATATTTAATTTTATAATAAAGATATTTGTATTTTGACTTTTTACGGAAACCCCCCTTATTTTACCGATTTTTCGAAATTTCACCGAAACGATTTTCAAAACGTTACAGTCATAAAGTACTCCAATCGGATCAAAGTGCCCTTGCCACCAGCAGGAGCAGAATCAAGAGAAGGAAGCAGTTCGCCAAAGCTCTGTCAATAGAAATGAAGCTACCACCTTTCAAAGAAAATACTTCTGAGAGTACGTGTCCCGACGAACTGGATGTACATCCGAACTACTGCTTATACCATCGGAAGGTCACGCACCCTACCGAAGAGTGCAATGCCTTCAAGAAGTGGTGGCAGGTATACTTTTCCCACCGACAACAATTCAAGCGAATGAAGCGCAAAGTCCGTCGGGAGCAGAGATGCGCGACAGACGAGCATAAAGGAACAGCTGGTAACTGCCATATGGTTGATACCATCCAGACAAGTACAAAACCTCAAGTACTTACCTTCGGGAGTGATTCAGACGAGGAAATGACCCTCGGCCCTCTCTTCAAAGAATCCACCTCTGGAAAAGAAGAAGAGATGAGGAACTGTGAGAACATTCAGTTGCGTAACTGTATGTTGCCTGAAAAGAATCTCGGACCTTCAGACAAAAGGTTCGAGCAAAAGGGACAAAGGAAAGGAAAAAGTCCCTGAGGAGATTGCCCTCGATGATAGAGCTGTCGAAGAGCTCACAGCTAAGGACCTGCTCAAGAAGAACAAGGTGGATTACAATGTCCTGGCGCGTCTGAGAAAGACACCCTAACAATTGAGTATCTTGGATGCCCTTCTCCTATTTAAAGAGGCACGAGATTTCCTGATCAAGACATTACAAGAGCCTGACCAGTTTCAAGCCTTCCAGGCGAAAGAAAAGCTGAAGGACGAGCTGGAAGAAGTCCACACGGCTGATATCACCTTCAGCGATGAAGACCTCCTTCTCGGAACGTGCGAGCACAACCGTCCGCTGTATGTAACTGGGTATTGTCATGATATTAAGATAGGGAAGATCCTGGTCGACAATGGGTCCTCCGTCAACCTTCTCAACATAAGGGTGTTGAAGAAAATTTGCATAAATGTGCAGCACTTGGCTCGGGATAAAATTACCATCTCCGGTTTGGACTCCCAATCGTCGCAAACGCTCGGGTCTGTAATACTAACATTACGCTTCGGGCTGCTCATCACTGACATCAAGTTCCATGTTATTGACGCCAAGACTTGCTACAACGCTTTGCTCGGCAGGCCTTGGTTATATGAGTACAACATCATCCCTTTTATACAACATTAGTGTATGAAGTACTTCAAGGACGGCCTCGAGTACACGGTTATAGGGGAGCTGAACCCATTCTCCGTAAATGAAGTCCGCAAATATGAAGACATCAAGTACTTCTTACCAGACTTCTAAGATAGGGAAAGATGTCGCAAACCAGAGAATAAACAAAAAGCCATTGCCACCATCCCGATATTCGGAAGCGATACCGAGGAGGATGAAGAGATGGTCTACTCGGGACAACCCAAAGGAAATAGGCCAGGACCATCTATTCCTATGCTGGTCTTCGACAGTGACTCTGAGGACGAGGCCAACGCAATGTTCTCCATCCGCCCGTTAATGCAGACCTTTGCTGGAGCTGACCAGAGTTTACAGATTACCCTGGTCCCACAACGGCATTACAAAGAACTTGACACACTTGAAACGTACAGCGTGCAAGAGTTGCAGACCTTCTTTGTCCCTCCTCGCCAAAAAAGTGAGAAAGCGATCCTTTTCTATCAATCCACCGAGACTAAAGTGGAGAGAGAGGTATGGCACGACGCCGAACCTGCGCTCGACAGGCTTCAACCTATCCGTCTGCCCAGATACTACACAGAGGGACTGAAAAGACTATTGATATGCCAAGGAGTACCCTTTAAACCGACTGCTCGACAAACCCAGTTCTATAACAGGATTTGGAACATTCCTGGGACTCAGCAGAAAATGCCCAACGGAAGAATGAAGACGACCGACCTTGGATATGTTTGGTCTAAGAAACGGGAGCGAGTCCATGGTTCCTATGCTATAAATGGTTCCGGTGGAAAAGAGAATGGCCTTCCAGATAGCGCTGATATTGAAGCAGAGCTAAATCCCGCCGTACGAATATCAAGTCCATCATTCAAAGAGCAGATTGACAAGCTAATAAGAGAAGCAGGTCAAAGGGTTCGGGATGACCACAACCTCGAAATGGCCATTTACGAAAAAGCCCAGACGCAACGTATCATTCAGCAGGTTATAGAGGATGACGATTCCTTTCACCCCCAACCCGCTGTGCGCTTTCGTGGCAAAAAGAAAGCCCGACGTAAAAGCAATAGCAAGGTCAAGAACGGAAACAGCATTCCAAGACAGCAAAGCATATCCAAGAAGTCACACGATCGAGGAAAAGTCAGCTGGAATCCGTCTTTTATGAAAAAGATGGGTTGGGAGTACTCCTTCCTTCAAAACAAGACACGAAAAATCTTTGACCTTGTCATAAAACATCAAATGATGGTGCTTCCGGAGTCTCAGCACCCCGAACAAATAAAAGAGGTCCAACACCCGGATTATTGCTTCTACCACCGAGTAGTGGGACATCCTCTTGAAGACTGCTTCACCTCCAAAGACTGGGTTGAAGATCAGTATCAGCAAGACATGTTTGCTCTATCCGACAGTTGGAAGGTAGCCCTATCACGAAAGCATGAGCCGAGAGCAACCTACACTACGAGGGAAAGTCTAGATCAGCATCGAGCTTGGAAATGAGCTCGTACCTGCCATATGATAACATTCTCAAAGGAAGGAAAGCACGAGAATACGAACGACCTCCCCCAATGCTTCGCAAATGAAGATGAGAACGAGGTGATCTCAGAATTTCCACCGGCGCCAAAAGAGTTAGAAGATTGGATACACACCACGGCAGACAACCTGAGAACAATCGACTTGGGGACGGCAAATGAGCCAAGGCCAGCGTTCGTCAGTGAGCTGCTGTCTGAGAAATAGGTAGCCACGTTAAGGGACGTTCTTATGCAGTATAAAGACTATTTTGCATGGAACTATTCTGAGATACCGGGATTAGACCAAGAGATAGCTGTGCATAAACTGGCAATATCACCGGACGTCAAGCCAGTCAAATAGACGCCAAGAAGAATGCAGCTCGAGCTTGAGATGAGTATCAATGCCGAAGTCAAGAAGATAATCAACTCCGGCTTCATCCAAGAAGTTCAATATCCTGATTGGATTGCCAATATCGTTCCGGTAATGAAGAAAAATGGAACAGTACTCATCTGCGTAGATTTTCGGGATCTCAACAAAGCTTGTCCGAAAGACGACTTCCCAGTGCCTGTCACTAAGTTGATGATCGATAACACATCCACCCATGAAGTTTTATCCTTCATGGATGGATCCTCAGGGTACAACCAAATCAAGATGCATCCTGAAGACCAAAAGCACACTGCTTTCCGGACTCCGCTGGGCATATTCTGCTACAAAGTGATGCCATTCGGTCTGAAGAATGCTGGCGCCACCTACCAGAGGGCCATGACAAAGATCTACGATGATCTCATACATAAGATTGTTGAATGTTATATCGACGACCTTATAGTGAAAAGCAAATCGTACAAGGAGCACTGGGAGCATATGAAGATAGTGTTCCAGCGCCTTCGGAAGTACAACCTGAAGATGAACCCTCTGAAATGTGCATTTGGAGTTTCCTCAGGCAAGTTCCTACGATTCATCGTACGACACCGGGGCATCGGAATAGACCCGTCGAAGATCAGGGCAATTATGGAAATGCCTTCGCCAAGAACTCTCAAGCAATTGCGGTCTCTCCAAGGAAAGCTCGCGTATATCCGACAGTTCATACCTAACCTCTCCGGCAAATGCCGCCCTTACAGTCATCTAATGAAGAAGGGGACCCCATTCATTTGGGATCGTAAATGCCAAAGCACGCTAGACGAAATCAAGCAATATCTGCAGTACCCACCGGTACTGACCGCGCCGGTCAAGGGAAAGCCCCTCATCCTGTACAAAATAACCTTTGAAGGTTCTTTAGGTACGTTATGGGCACAGGAGAACGACCAGGGGAAGGAGAGAGCTCTCTATTATTTGAGTCGAGTTCTCCTGGGGGCAGAAAATAACTACTCCTCCATCGAAAAACATTGCCTGGCACTGATCTTCGCAGTAATAAAGCTCCGACATTACGCCTTGGCAAATGAGGTCCATCTCATATCAAAGGTGAATCCTCTCAAGTATTTGATGTTAAGAGCCATGCTAACAGGAAGGCTTGCCAAATGGGCCCTCCTCTTGATGGAGTTCTCGATAGTATAACGACCCCTCAAGGCAATAAAAGGCCAGGCCATCGCCGACTTCCTCGTTGAACATCCGATACCTGCCAACTCTCCCTTGAACTGCGAGTTGCCGGACGAACACGCATTTGACGCAATCGACGGGGAGAAAGAAGGAAGTGATACTCGATGGGAACTCTACTTTGATGGAGCATCCTCCTTGAAGAAGCAAAATCAAAATACCCCCATGATTAAAGTCGGGGTGGGCCTTATCTTTGTGACTCCACAAGGAGAGATAATGCGTTTTGCCCTTTCCTTAATAGAGCCAAGAACAAATAATGAAGCTGAGTATGAGGCTTTGATAGCAGGTCTCGAGATTGCTGTCAACATGGGAATCGAAAACCTCCTCATATACGGAGACTCCCAGCTGGTCGCTAGCCAAGTAAATGGCGACTACTAGACATGCAAACCGGAACTGATCAGGTATGGAGAAAGAGTGCAGCAATTGCTGACCCAAATCCCTTCCTATACCCTGGAAAGCATACCGCGTGCGAAAAAAAGCAAGGCGGATGCGTTAGCCAAGCTTACTAAAGAACTGACTGACGAAAACCTTGATGACGTAAAGATCATTGTGAAAAGTCGTCGGATTCTCGCTCTAGCAGAAATATCTCCAAAGACGTCTAAAGGAGAGGAAGCAACCGAACAAGAGGCTTTCCAATTGGAGGATGAAGAAAAGGTGAGAGATTGGAGAGAATTCTTCATGGAATCCCATCGAACGCCCGAAGACGCGTCGTCAAGACATCAGCTCATGAAGCGAGCCTTGTATTTCGCCTTCGTCAATGGTACTCTTTATAAGAGATCATTTGATTGTCTATGGCTGAGATGCCTGGGACCAGAAGAAGCAAAAAGAGTCGTCCAAGAAACTCATGACAGACTTTGCGGTTCCCATCAAGCTGGGCTAAAGATGAAGCTGAAGATCAAAAAAATGGGCTACTATTGGCCCACAATGGTTCAGGACTGCCTCGAATATGCGAAGCAGTGTCACTCGTGCCAAATTCATGGGGACTTCATCCATCAGCATCCAAATCCACTACATCCGATATTGGCTAGTTGGCCGTTCGAAATGTGGGGAACCGATATAATCCGACCCATCGAGCCAACATCATCCAAGGGACATCAGTTCATACTAGCAACAACCGATTACTTCTCTAAATGGGCAGAAGCAATACCGTTAAGGGAAGTGAAGATGGGAAACATCCTCCATTTCTTCAAGACACACGTCCTCTACCGGTTCGGCACTCCGCGACGGATTATCTCTGATAACGGGCCAGCCTACAGAAGCCATAAGATCAGCCGCTTCACACAGCAACATAAAATAGACTGGAGATATTCTTCAGTTTATAATCCCCGAGCTAACGGTCTAGCTGAGGCTTTCAACAAGACCCTGACAAAGATCATAAAGAAAACGGTGTCCAGAAATAAAAAAAGACTGGCATGAGAGATTGCATGAAGCTCTCTGGGCCTATCAGACTACGTTCAAGACGGCCACGAACATAATGCCATTTGCGTTGGTATTCGGAACTGAAGCGGTTCTTCCCTTGGAGATAGTGCTACCCTCTCTATGAGTGGCGGTTCGGTACGAACTAACAGACGAAGAGAATGCCCATCTTCGACTCGAGGAGCTCGATGCCCTCGATGAAACTTGTCTCATGGCGCAGCAAAACCTGGAGGCTTACAAAGCAAGGATGATGCGCTCATACAGAAGATTGACTGGACCGAGGACATTTCGCCAAGGCGAACTCGTATTAGTCGTAAAAAGACCTATGATCCCCAAACGTACCAAACGGAGGAAATTCGAGCCGAACTTGTTAGTTATATGTATGCCCTAGAGGCCATTACTGTACATTGGATGTATATTGTAGTGGATGCTGGGACATATATAGGGAGGACTTTCTTGCTCGACATGATAGTATGCTATCTGGTTACTCTTTACCTTAACGTGTATACTGATTGTCTCTCTGATACATGTTGGTAAAGCCCTTAGGATGTGTACTTGACTGCCTGGACTATGATGCGGATCATACTAATGGGGACATGGTAGTCCATAAGTGCATCCTTGAAAGTCCCTAGTCGTGGGTGTATCGAGACGGGGCATCGATATACCAGAGTAGACTAGCGTATACCTTCTCGACCCATACAGATGGGCGATGGATGATCCCATATCCATTGGTGTTTGACATCGGAGATGATATACGGGTGCTCAGTAGAGACTGGGTACACTGGACGGACTCGCCGAGAACTCCCAGATGGTATTATACCTTACGTCAGATGGCAGTTCTCTGGTGACACTGGTACAGAGTAGTCTGTTGACCCGAGATCGTCATAGAGTCTTGTGTGGTTCCCACTGTGCTTTGATTTCCATCTTACCACGTCCAAGAGGGCGTGCAAAACGGTGGTTTTTGGGTACAGTCCCGAGTCACATGGAGGCAATGAGCGATAGGAGGGGATTCGTCTCTTTCGGTATAGGGAGTTGATGTTGCGCCGTGTTCGATTGGCTATAACAGGAAATCCCTGGCCAGGGTTGCTGAGATTTACTGGTAAGTGTTACCAGTAGTTTCTCGAATTGTTATAGACCTCATATCGACACGACTTATCGAGCTATTGGGGTCTGACGTTTACCACCCCTAGGAAAGATATGCGACATATCAGACGATCAGACCGGACTGTACGGTAGTGTTACTGGTTGGATTCACTAGAGTGTGAGCGGGCTTGCTCGTCGATCTTCTGATCGCTCAATACCCGGGTGGCCGTTACGTTTAGCAGACCGCTTGCGGCTTGTGGGTGCTTGATATGATCATCATCTGCTGCCGGCGTATTGACGAGTCTTTAGAGTCCTACACAGAGGTTTCCTGGCTCAAGCGAAACGAAATAGGAGCGCATATGAGATATGTGCGGGACCGAGAATAATGCGTGTATGTGATACCGTATTCTATTCTCGCGATGAATGTATCGATTGGTTGTATGCGATATAACCTAGTTATCGAATCAAGGATTGATTCGATAAGCCGATACATTGGATATTAGTCGGTTATATGCGATATGACCGGGTCGTTAAATCAAGTGTTGATTTAATGATTTAATGATTTAATGTATAATTATATATTTGATATATTAGTTTACATTAACTAGTATCGGTTTACTTAAGATGGATTTTCTCACTCGGATGTACACATTATATATGTGATATACTTTTGTGCACTTGATTGTATCATGTTTGATGATACATGTTTGCTAGGGTTTTTGTGTAAAGATCAAACCATGGTTACATGATAATGGTTAGGGTTTTGCTTTTCTCATTTATTTATCTATTTATTTCATTTTGGCAAAAGGAAAATGGTGGCTAATTTTGTTCTTTGTTGAAGCTTCATGAAGCATTGGAAAAAGTCCACCATTTTTGTTTTATGCCTAACCTAACCATTCACCTAACTATAGTTTGCTCTCTACACATAACCATGGTTGGATTATGATAAGTTTGGATTTTCTTTTCTATTTTAAATTAACTTATCATAATACATATCATCTTCTTAATCTTCTTCTTCTTCTTCACTTCAAGAAAAAGCTTGGAAGCTTTAATGGCAAAGTGAGAAAATGAGTGAGAAATCCAATTCTAAAGTGAACCCACTTCCTATTTCTTCATCCTCTACCTCTTGCCAAGTAGTAGAGTGTGTTTCCTTCACAAGTTTTCAAGGCTTGGTGAAGGTGGAGCTTGATCTAGTGATGCCTCGACGTAGATCATCTTCGGCACGTTGTCGACGACCTAGCCCGGTCTTTTCTCCGATGAAACCACCGTGAGAGTCATGGTTCGATTTGGACAGCGGAGAGGACTTCATTGCGGAGCCGTGGAGGTGGAGCACCGGATCTACAAAGGTTGTATTTCCGTATTCCTTTAGTTAAGTTGTTAACTAGTTTCATTTTCGCCTAAACATCTAGCCGACGATCCGTTCTAGGGTTTCTCGGCACCGTTAAAATTGTAAATTGGCATGGTTGATGCCTTGTGAGACCTCCTTGGGGTGCCTAGGAACCTTTCAGAACTATGAGGGCCCGTACATCATAGACAAAGTCTATCAAGGTGGAGCCTACTTACTCATGAATATGCATGGCGAAAGACCCTTCCGGCCAATAAACGGCCGATTCCTGAAAAAATACTACGCCTGATGAGTCACTGCCTAGGTCAATGATAGATGACGACACCTATGTCCACTCGCTATCTTCTTGAGTCAAAACTCTAAGAGTAGTACTCAACAGTACTCCATCTCAAACATGGAGAGCTACGGACCGCAACGTCCTTAAACTAGCTACGGACCGTAACGTCCTTAAACTAACGATGGACCGCAACATCCTTAAACTAGCTACGGACCGTAACGTCCTTAAACTAGTTATGGACCATAACGTCCTTAAAACTAACAACGGGCCGCGATGTCCTTAAACTAGCTATGGACCGAGATTTCCTTAAACTAACAACGGACCGAGATGTCCTAAAACTAACAACGGACCGAGATGTCTCTAAATTAACAACGTTGCCTCAAACACGGCGGTAGTGGAGTGCAAGTCCATAAGTCCCAGTGGTGAGGACTGCGGCTCAAATCCCACCGGCAAACAAATAGGCCACATACGGCTAAACTATTCTCGAGAGTTTCCTCGCCAAATAAAAGGTACGTCCACAAGTGAAATGGGAACGGATGAAAACCCGAAAGGGCGCCGTGAGTAAAAACAGCAGGATTACCGGCGAGTTTGTGAAAACCCGAAAGGGCGTAATCTCATTAAAATAAAGACACCTGCAAGGTCCTTTCGACCTTGTGAGGAGAAAATACCTGCGTGCGATCCTTACGACTCACAAGGGAGCAACACACTTAGGGATCCCCACGATTCCTAAGGAGAAATTACACTTACGAGATCCTCACGACTCGTAAGGAGAATCCCCCTATGAGACCCTCATGGTTCGTAGGATTCAAAAGACTTAAGCTATAGGGATATGAACCTGTTCTTAAGCCGTCACACTCCCCAAATTTGCCCTACAGGCAGTTCAATATTGACCCTTGTATACAATCCATGGGCACAAATAAACGTTTCCCTCACCGAGTCCCACCAACGATGAGGAATGTCCTCATGTGGTGAACGACACTTGTAAGTCCTCTCTACTTATAAGGAGAAAACACTCTTGTAAAATCCTTATATCTTATAAGAGAACATACACTTAGGAATCCTCACGATTCCTAAGGAGAAAAACGCACCTAAGAGATCCTCACGACTCGTAGGGAGAAACATCTTTATGAGACCCTTACGGCTCATGAAGTCAAAAGTCTTAGTCGATAAGATCCTAACCCTGTTTACTAAGCCACCTTTGTTCGAACCGAAAAAGGCAAATGATGATTCGCTCCTGGCAATGTCCCAGTGGTAGCGATGCTGATGCCTAAATCGGTATCAAATTCCAAGTCCTTTCACGGCAAATGATGATTCGCTCCTAGCAATATTCCAGTCGCAGCGATGCTGATGCTAAGATTGGTATCGGGTCTTGAGTTCCATACTCGCAGCAAAAAGTCAGCGAATCATAAATGCATATGAAATAGCCAAAATAATATGGCAACTTGCTAAAAAAATCAGCAAGTAAAATATATGCATACAAGAATAGCCGAAATGATTGGGCAACTCGCAATAAAAAGCAGCGAGTAAAGAAAAAGAAAAATAGCCGAAATGATTGGGCACCGCGAAAAATAGCCGAAATGATTAGGCAATCGCAACTTTCGCGATATAAAAAGCTGAAATGATAGAGCATCGCGGAAAGAAATAAAATAAAATGAAATTTTTGCCCTGCATGTGAGATCACATTGACCCCTGTATACAATCCATGGGCACAAACAGAAAGGGAACCATATCGTCCCACCAGGCTTCGTCAAAAGGAAGTCAGATCTCAATGACTATATCTAGAGCCTAGAAATCAATAACGGCATTCCTTCTCATCCTAACCAGAAGCAGATACGACGTCAGCAAAACGGAACCACGGAAAAGCCCCCTAATTCCAAATCTCGACGGTTCACATACAACCTAGAGACTACCTCGGAGCCATGGCAGAGTCCTTAGTTCCAAATCTCGATGGCTCATAGACAACCTAGAGACTACCTCAGAGCCATGGCAAAATCCCTAGTTCCAAGTCTCGACGGCAGCATCCACAGCTTAGAGATCAACCAAACAGCGTTCTTCTTTCCTCCAGCAGGATACAGGCACGATATCAACAAACGGAGCCACGGCAAAGTCCCCTAGTTCCAAACCTCGACGATTCACAGACAACCCATAGACAACCTCGACATTTGTCGCAATATTGCAGACACTATGTCAACCAACGAAGCAAGGGAAGATCCATAGCTTCAGGGTCTTGACGATAACTCAATTGAGACATGAAAGACTATCGGAGACCATCCCACTCCAGCGCGGAGTGGTCATGACTCATCGGGGCTCCCAAACTGAGCCTAACCTCAAGTAAAAAGTGACATGGAATATCCCTAATGCTTGCTCTTTCGATGGTAATATTACCTGGTAGATTACTTCAAGACGTCTTGTCCAGCCCCCGAAGGGATCAGAGACACAACAGTCGTGGGGCTACCCGAACAACAAGATTGCATATCGGGGAATATATCGACCAACGCGATGGTGCGACAGGTAAAAAACCCTAGTACCACAAACCCTAACGGACTTTTATTAGCAGGAGTTAACTGTGACGTTAGGAAACCCTTGCGAGAACTTCTCGATTCGTCTCGACTCGTGAGGAAATTAGTGTCCTTGCAAGAACTTCTCGATTCGTCTCGACTCGTAAGGGAAAGCCTTAGGCAATGGGGATAAGGACCAGTTTCCTAAGCACTGGGGCCCTGCAAGTCGGTCCAAGATGGGCTATTGCATACTATTCACAGGCCACACTCTACAAAGTCGAATCTCGACAAGGAAGGAAACAACCACTTACGAGTCCTCTCGACTTGTAAGCGGAAAAAATTCTCTTGTGAGATCCTTACGACTCTCAAGAGAAAACGCACTTAGGAGTCAATCATGACTCCTAAGGAGAAAACACACCTACGGAATCCTCTTGACTCGTAGGGAGAAAAGTCTTTATGAGACCCTCACGGCTCATAAAGTTGAAAAGTCTTAGGCTGCAGATCTGAACCTGTCTTCTAAGCCATCGCTGCCCTGCAAAGGAGATTAAGATAGACTATCTACAAGATACATTTTACAAAGGGACACGCCCATGTAAAATGAAGGATGTCTTTTATTTATGAATTCAAGTGAATACAAAATATATTTCACAATGGAATCAAAATGAATACATGTTATTCATAAACCCAAGTTTACAGTAAAAAAAGGGGGGGTACAAAAACGGTTATTAAGGAGGAGGCATCTTCAACAAATCAGCCAGCCGCTCACGCGCTCCTTTCAATCCTTTCTCATGATCGGCCGCCGCGGCCAACTCCGCTTCAACTTGGGCCCGTTGTCGCAAACAAGACGAAAGCTTTTCATCTGTTCCTAGTATGGCAGCTTCGCAGTCCTGCACAACCCGCTCGGTAGAGTCAAGCGTCCGCCTCAGCGTCAACCCATCCGAAATGCATCGCTGGAGATTATCGAAGACAGCTTTTAACTGCGCAGCATTCGCTTCAACCTGGGCGCGTAACCAGGCAGATTCTCTTGAAGCCACCTCATGTTCCTTTCGTCTCAGGGTCGCCTCTTGTTCAAAATAGCGGATGGAAGGAATACTTCTCTCGACCCATGCAGCCCGCTGGGAGTTCGAAGCTAATACTTCAGGAGCGAGACGCTTGAGCTCAATCTTATGCAGGGAAGCCTCGATCTTTCCGCAGTAATCAACCCAAGAGCTAACGAGATCTTCATCATGGAAGTTCACGAGTGTCGCCAGCATTGGATTGACTTCAATAGCAAAATCCGTAGCAGAACTGAGGGCCTCGGCATCGAGATCTTCGATGAATTCGCTCAACATTCACCGGCTATTCGCAGCGCCCCTGGAAGATATGCGTTTAGCAAAAGGCCCTGCCGGCATTTGGATGCGAGACTCAAAGAGAGCTGGAGCCGGTGCAATTTCTACAAAACAAATTATGGTTAAATGTCGACTCGGGAAGTAAAGAAAAATACACGAGGGATGGAGTCTATTATATCGGCTGCGGCAGGTGGCAGAATGGGGAGTACCGGAGGCGCGGCTATTCTCTCGTCTCCTTCTCTGATCTGTGACGCTACGATCGATATAAAGAATACTTAGCAACAATACGGCCATTCATAAAAGAAAGAAGGGGACATTAGCTGAAGAATATACTAACCAATACCAGCAGGCGGAATGACTTCCGACTGGAAGGAGAAATATGGGTTCAACACCTGGTATAGATGGTCGGAAAAGGACTCCTGCAGAGTTACGACAATATATTGTCAATACATGGAGGATGGTACCCATAATAAAACAGATAAGTCACAAACCCATACTTTCCAATATTTGAGAGGGCACGGGAGAAGGCGAAAGGACGGCGACCGTCAGAGCAGCGACTGGTGACGCTTCTTCAGATGGCACAGCCTCGGGATTCGCCGCGCTTGTACTTAAGACAAACAAAATATCATTAGAAGGGCTGAACAAGATTGAAAAGCTTGAAGATAGAGACTCAGCGATTACCTGATAAATCAGGGACCGAAATTATAGTGGAGGCATCACCGGGTGTATCGGATTCTTCGCTCTCTCTCAGAGGGGTAGACTCCGTGCCCATAGCTTCACCCCTGACTCGACGAGGGCCGTCGTGACGATTGCGACGCCCACCGACATCAAGGAGCCATAGGGAGAAAGGGCAGTGGTCTAAACAGTCCCAGATTCCAGAGAGAGGGTAGCAACTTCGGGCACGGTAACCGCCAGGGTTTCACCCGTCATCCCATCGCCAAGACTTGGCTCTGCAGAAAATGCATATGTCAATATTCGAAGATCAAGTTCTAGTAAAACACTCAGCGTTACGTTACCTTAGAGCAGCTTTTCGTTTTCTTCCCGAGCCGTGCGTGCAACCTGTCTACGGGCGGTAGACAACGCAGAGAGAACATCCGCCAAAAGTAGAGAGCAGGATGCTGATTGAGCCTGCACCCATGGCCAAACTGGCATCGCGTTCCCTCGTCGCATGCTTCCTACGCTTCTTTTCGGTCTGAGCAGTGAGAGATGATCTCCTTAAGACCTCTGACAAAGGGACGTCGTCGTCCAAACCAAGCTCTGCCTCTAGAGCCGTTACGGCATCCGTCATCGGCTGCTTTAGCAAAGCTTCCTGCGGTAACGTTGGGAGAGCTGGGGCCACAATAGCTGGCTCTGGAGGTTTTGCCGCATCGCTGCTCGGGATCGGCACTGCACTTGGAATAACCCGAGTCAAGGTATTTTCTGCAACAAGATGAAAGGGAGGGCCAGAGCACGAATAAAAAAGGAATAAAGGCGTAATGAACTGAATTTTACCAAGGCCTAAGGAAGCGCGGGGCCTCTCTTCCTCTTCGAATGTCTTGAGGGAAGCCATGAGAGCTTCTTCGGTAGAAATACCTGTTGAAGAAGAAAGCGTTAGTAGAAGCATAATAAAAGAAGATAGCCGCATCAGAATGTAACTGAAGTATACCTGACTGCATGATAGTGATCAGTGCCGCTTCATCGCGAGCCAGTCGCTCGAAAGCCACAAGGGCAGCCTGGAGATCAGTATCATCCGCAGGTGGGATGTATAAACCCTCATTGGTCCCATACTCACACAAACCCTCGCTGTAAGGAGCATGTGGCTCCTAGCCAAATATGACGTCGGCAGAAAACATCGACTTCTTCTTTTATGAGCGAGCGCTAGCGGCCGATGACAGAAGCTTGCGCTTAACGGGCATCTTTGGGCGGCGGGTCCCAATTTCCATGCCAATACCAGACTCCGGGACGCTACAGCTACCGTTTCTACATGAACAAGGGGTAGAGGCTTCTCAAGGAAGGCACGCGAGACCATAACTGCAGCAGGTTCTCTTAAGGAAGGACGAACGGTGGTCCGTCGGTTCAAAGGAACCGCTGGATTACCAGCTGGGACAACGTCCTTGTGATTAAGCAATAGCCGCCTCTCTTCTCAGATAACAGCACATGTCGCATGCTGATACCATGCCACGTAGGTGTTCGAAGCTTTCGGCACGTAGCTTGGCTCGCTGATGAGAAAGCTAGACCCCGTGTTTAGCCGCATGAAGTGGTGCAACGCGCTGCGGATACCCTCTTCCGTAGCAACCGGCTCAGCTAAGAAAGCCTCAAGTGGGACACCCTGATCGTAACCCGACTGTTGAGCAAAACGATGTGGGTTATACCTCATGAACAGTGCCGAGGCGCCTTGCCTGAACATTAGAAAGCCTGGCCTGATCGAATATAAGTGTAGGATCTCCCGGGCCTTCAACCTAGGAGCCCCGTCTTTGAAAGTATCGCGCAGCAGTTGCACTGCCTTGGTGGATTCCTTGCCGATAGTTAAGACTCTGTCAACAAAAGTCATACTATCCTCGACCATACATGGGCGAAGGACCAGGCGTCGAGCTTCTCGCTGTGACGGATCTAACGCGGAAGCGTCCACTAGAAACATGACCCCGGGAAAGTTATAGCTGTCATAGAAGCGGGGCCGTTTGTGGACTCCGAAATCATCAAGCACGTGCATTTCGACCCAAGACGTAAAGTAGTGCAGCGGAAGATGCACAGGTTTTACTCCAGGTTGAGTAGTATCCGCTGCTAAGCTCAGGCAGTGGTATAGATCAGCCAGCCCTGCAATCCAAACGGCCACACGCGTTCCCGCAACCATGCGGTGGGCTGGGTAAAAGACTGACGGCCTCATATAGCGAGGGTGCATCGGAAGCAGGAACTAGTTCAACCACAAGCCAATAAACCCCAGGAAGAACGTCTCTTCATCGACGTCTGAAGCAGCAAGCTCTGCGAAAGGAACAACCGGGGTGTCCGGAATAAAGAAGCTTCTTAAATCTGCTTCTGCCGTAGGCTGGTTATCCAAACCAAAACCAAACGGGTCGTCAAGCTTGGAGAATTTCGCAGCTTGCTTGGATAAGACTTCTGGGTGAAGAAAGCGAGCGATGAAGTCTGTGAAGTTGACTTCATGCCCTCCAGACTCTAGAAATAGGCTCTCGTAAATGTTCAACACCTTGATCAGACTTGGGAATCGATGTTGAATGGTATTCTCCAGGGTAAGGACCATCACCACAGATTTGGTGGCGAAGATGTACTCGTCAGGGGGAAGTATCTCCTCGTAATGTTCCCCTCTGACGGGTAAGCCGGAGATCTCCGCGAACTCCTCCAAGGAGATTGAAACTTTCCAATCTGATAGAAGAAAAGTGTGAGTCGGGATATTCCATTGTTCTAAGAAAGCTTTGACCCACCATACAAGGGGTGTGGAATACTGGAAAAGAGATGCATAAATCACGGGGTACAACCCGAGCTTCAGCAGCAGCGATTTCTTGGCCGACAAGATGTATCGAGCCCACTGCAGATATCCGGCTGAATGGCGAGGAGTCAAGTCAATCATGTACACTTGTCCCCAAGGGCGCGACTCACCTTGATATATGCATCGCACCAAAATATCCAAAGCCATCGGCGGCTGTATAGGTATTGAGGCCATAGAAGACTGAAGGCGACCCTCTGAGGTCCAGTTAACCTCCTCTACGGCGTAATTCACCTGAGGCGAGTCAGCATAGTGAATCGCTGAAATGGGCTCTGAAGGTACTGTGCAAGAAAAACTACGCTAATCCTGGATGATTTGATTGTACCACAACCGCCATAGATGAAGAGATTTTTGCTCCGGGTCGTGATCTTTAATGAGCATGAAGGCTTCCCTATCCACGGGCGCATAAGCGAAGGCGCTCTCTGAACAAACAGAAGGAAAGGAAGAATCGAAAGTCAAGATATCTACACGAAAAAGGCGAGAGTTGGTTTCCAATGCTATTCTGACACTTGAAACTTTAAAATTGTACCATACTGCAATGCAGGAAAAAGGGACCAAGGGGGGACCCACAAAATCAAAGTGACGGCTCATCACTGATGAGACAGTTACTCATTAAGGAGGAAATCCAAAAAGGATTCTTATTTAATGAGAAACTCATTGGTCCAAGGAGTTGAACTCCCTCGATAGCAGTGCTTTGCAGACAGAATTTACATCTGTCAATTAAGAAGGGAATTAAATTCCCCAAAAATTTCTAAAGAGCTATGCTCTGTAAAACCCCAAGATCTTTAAAGATCTGAAGTAGAAATCCTAGAAACTCTAAGATTTCTTCATCAACGGGTTAAAAAGCTCTGTTCTAATTAACGGTTTAAAGAAACCCTAAAATACATCTTAAAAGGTCAGTGATCTAAGAAGAGCAAAGCTCTGTTTAATGGGTTCGATTATGATCCTTACCAAAAATTTGGGCAAAGTTATAACTCTAAAAGAGTTTCCTTAGACAGAGATCTAAGCTTTGGAAAGAGAATTGAATTCTCATAAAGAAGAAAATGGAAGATGAACAGCAGTCATCTCAAGGGCCAAAGGCCCTACTTATAGGCATGGGAAGACGATCCAACTTCCAAGAAGATCCAGTAGCGGAAAAGCTGCCACCGTTGCACTCACATGTAAGCCACGTGAGTGCAACGGTGGGGGGGGGCATTTGTTTCCCCCAATAAAAGAGCAAAGCTCTGTTCAAAATTTGAATGAGGCAGCGCCTCACGTGCCTTGCACGAGAGCTCCAGCGCCAAGAGTTAAAAACTCTGAAGCAGCGCCTCATGTGCCCCACACGAGGGCGCTGGCGCCAGAACTAAAAGTTCTCTGCCGTTGAATCAAAGATCCAATGGAGATGATAAATCATCAAAGCACAGAATTAAATTCTGATTGAAGAAATACTCCTCAAATCTTTCTAAATAAGAAAGATTATGCTCTGTAAAACATAGCACCATTGGATTAAAGATCCAATAGTGATTAAAAATCACCAAGCTACAGAATAAGCTCTGTAGGGGAAAACATTTTCCCCAATCTTTTTAAACAAGAAAGATTATGCTCTATAAAACAGAGCACCGTTGAATTAAAAGATCCAATGGTGATTAAAAAAATCACCAAATTACAGAATAAGCTCTGTATGGGAAAATATTTTTCCAATCTTGTTAAAAACAAGAAGAATGTCTTCTATAAAACAGAAGCCCTTAGATCAAAGATCTAATGGTGGATAAAATCACCAAATCAATTAAGAAATCTCTCAATGAGAGATTTTCTTAACTGAATCAACAAATTTGCCTCCACTATATAAAGGTCCCAAGACTTCAAGTCTTAAAAAGAGGAACCCCCATAAACTTCAAGTTCAAAAAGCAGAGCAAGCAAAAAGAGCTTTAAGAGAGAAGAAAGAAGAAGATTTTTCTTCAAGGTAAATAGAGATCACAGTATCTCATCTGCATACCCAAGGGTTTAACCCTTATAAAAGAACATAGTTCTTTCCCTGGATCTGAGATCCATGAGACAAATCTCCCACAAATGAGAATTTAATTCTCATAGAGATGAATTTGTTCTTGGGGATTGAAGATCTAGGGGAGAACAAAGAATTGAACTCTTTAGAAAAATGCATAAAGAAGGAAACAACGCCGAGCACCTCACATGCCCATCACGTGGACGCTGCTAAAATAAAGAGTGCCTAGCACTCAGTAGTTGGCACCCAGCGCCAAGCGCCCCACGTGCCCTTCACGTGGGCATTGCTAAAATAAGGAGTAACTAGCACACATCGGTTGGCGCTCAGTGCCAAGCTCCCCACGTGCCCCTTATGTGGGCACTGCTAAAATAAAGAGTGCCTAGCACTCAGTGGTTGGCGTCCAGCGCCAAGCGCTCTACGTGCCCCTTATGTGGGCGCTAATAAAACAAAGAGTGCCCTGCACTCAATAGTCGACGCTCGGCGCCAAGCGCCTCATGTGCCCCTCACGTGGGCGCTGTTTAATATAAAGCGCTTTGCAAACAGAGCCAAGCGCCATAAAGAGTGTCTAACACTCCATAAAAAAAACAAAGAAATAGGGTGAGCGTCAGAGCCCATATCAATGCTCAGCATTGTTGCATATAAAAGGGATCAAGCCCAAATAAGTGTTTAACACTTTATTCAAAACTGAGTGGCCTGAGTCCAAGTTAACCAAAAGTTCCTAATTCAGATCAACCGAGCCCATGTGCTCACAATTTTTCTAAATTTGTCTTAGTCCCAAACCCAACTACAGATCTCTCAACCGACATTGGTTCAAGGGTACATCTCCCTACACCTCTGATACATGTCATTGTAATTCTTCAAAGTCTTCAGAGTGATGGCGGGTCCCGACAACCAACAGCTCTTAGATGCACTCTCAAACCCATGAGCATATCCTAATGGACCGTAATGTCCTTAAACTAGCCCATGGACTGTAACGTCCTTAAACTAAAACGATAGAACCCAAATGCTCTTTCGTTAGATAAAAAATGATCCCGAACCCCCGTTAAGTAGATCTCAATCCAATATTGGATTAACGTATCCTTAACAAATATTTAAGTTGATCTTAATCTCAAACAAGTTTAGCGGTCCTTAAGTCAACCCAAACCCAAATATAAGAAAATACGGATTTGAACTAATACACGCCCTACGGGCGATAACAAAAATTAGTCTCCGTATACAATCCACGGGAAAATAAAAATAAAACACATACACACGACACGAAGTGACCTTCTGGAGCCGGAGAAAGTGGTTACCGCGATGCGGTAATGTAATTAACTGTAGGGGTTTGCACCTGTAAGGAAAAGCGTCCCCACAATCAAAAACCCCTCACAAATGAGGAGGAATCTGACGAAGTCTGCTACAACGGCCGCATCCATCTAAACCTCCGACACACGGTGCCATAAATCAACTTGGCATCTTCGGAGAGGTGGACGGATAAAACCAAATAGCATCTTCTCCCAAATTCAGGCAAGATGACCTACGCGGTTTCATCTCTGTTTTCGGCGGTAAACAGAGTTCTCCTACAATAACAGCTATCAGGAGACGATTCAAATGGCTCCTTTTGAGGCTTTGTATGGTAGTGTCTATCGCCACTCTGTTGTACCGAATTCAGCGAGAGCAGGATATTGGGACTCCAGCTAGTTCAAGAGACTACGGAGAACATCCAGTAGATTCAGGATAAGATGAGAGCGGCACAGTGCAGACAGAAGTCTTATACCGACCGTCATCGTCGCAGGCTTGAGTTCACAGTGGGAAATCATGTATTCCTACGGATTTCTCCAATGAAGGGCGTGATAAGATTTGGGAAGAAAGGGAAGCTTAGTCCCCGATTTGTGGGTCCTTTTGAGATCCTTGAGCGAGTTGGTACCGTTGCCTATCGTTTGGCACTTCCGCCCAGTTTTCCAGATGTTCACCCCGTATTCCATATATCGATACTTCGCAAGTAGCTTCATGACCCTTCTCATATGATCCAGTACTAGACCGTTCAGCTAGAGCGCGATCTTTCGTTCACCGAGCAGCTGTCACGATTCGAAATATTAGCTCGTGACCAGCACTTAAATCACGCAACATCTAAAGGCGTAACGTAATTAAAGTAAGCTAAAACCCAGAAATCTAAACCCTTTTTGAAAAATAAAGGAGGTGAAGTTTTGAAAGAAGGGTATAATGAAATCAAGTTTTCTTAATGCATAGAACAGGAACATGAAAAATGCAAGTGGATTATGCAAGTTTGAAAACATGTTTCGTCTTTTTAAAATTTTGGGCAGCACCTCCTTTGTATATTTTGATCCAAAACCACATATACAAGATAATGATAAAGGCATCCCCAAGCGGGAGCTACCTCTTCGCCAAACGGCGGATCACAACCACGCAAGACAATATATATAAGTATACGACGCCCAACGGCGAAAGTCACCACAAAGATAAAGAAAAGCAAGACGTAAAAACCACAAGTAGTGGAAAACCCCTTGCTCTAAGTCTCGCAACCACAAGTCTCACTAAGTCTCATTACTTATACAATTTACTAAATTTGATTGATGGAGTTGACTAGATACAATATGAAATAAAGATACAAGAGTGGGTACGATACAATGTCCCACCTACCAAAGCAATCACCCAAAAGTAACTATGTGCCAGCGATACCGCTACTGATCCATACGGTCAACCTGCAAGAACTGTAACACAACGGGGGTGAGTTTCCAACTCGTGAGTAGAAAAACATCTATAAGTAGAAATCGAATAAACAACGACTCCTAGGTCAACTATATCATAAGGGTAATACTATGATATCTAGGGTGACCAGGTCATCATATGTGCCAACAATGAAATCAATACCTATATGTATGCAGATTTAATCTAACAATATAATCAATGTATGTATGCATGTGGATCTCGTCCAACCATATAATCAATGTATGTATGCGTGTATATCTCGTCCAACCATATAATCAATGTATGTATGCATGTGGATCTCGTCCAACCACATAATCAATGTTTGTGAATATCATAAAAGCATATGCATGAAAGTTTGAGGATATAAATCAACGGGTGTCCCTCGCGACACATCAAAATCATGGAACCTGAGTGTCCAGCATCGACACTCTAAACATCATGAAAACCGTGTCCAGCACCAACACGTAAATCCTCATATATCGGGTTCCGTCAGTCCAGATCGGCCCTCGGGCCCCGTCAGTCCGGATCGGCCCATATCATCTCTCGACTCCGGTCGGTATCCTCCGGATATCCGCCGAGCCCAAATACTATCACCTATAGGTAGTAGTCCTACTGCCAGGCTCACCGTCTGCAGCACAGCAATCCGTTCTCACCCCGGGGTACCATACCGGGTCCACCATGTACCCGCAATCGGCCTCATCCAGCTCCTCGAATCGAGTTTCACATGTCACATATCTCAGAACCGAGAAAACGCATGGTGGACGCACTGAAATATCAATCAAGAGAAACTGGGTTTTTAAAACAACACATAATCTCTTTTTAAAATGTCCACGGTTCTCAAATCCAGAAATCTCATGAAAACAACATATCTCAATGCGTAAAATCATATAGCATGATGTATGCGACATATAATAGAAATGTAAGCATATTCGTATATCATGCAACATGGAACAGTGATATGACATATTAAGGGAAAACCGCTTTTTTTAAATGATTCCAGTTTTTAAAATATAACATGCGGTTCCCAATTTCCCAATAAAACCAGTTATCTATGTAGGTACAATATGTATATGCGCAAGTATAGATGTACCAATGTGTATATGCGCCAATATGGGTATGCAATGTGTATATGCGCCAATATGGGTATGCAATGTGTATATGCGCAAGTATGGATGTACTAATGTATATGTATACCAATATGGATATACGATATGTATGTGCGCAAATATAGATGTATCAATATATATGTGCACCAATATGGGTGTACAAGTGGTATATACGCAAGCATGAGTGTACAATATGTATGTGCGCCAATATGAGTATACAAGTGGTATATACGCAAGCATGTTATGCGAAGAGTCATATCATGATGCAGCAATCCTACTATGTAGTGACATGGAAATTATCGATGATGAAGTGTGTGGGCCTACAATCTATGTACGTGTAACATACGCATCATCGAAAATGGTGCAGGTGTATTATCACAGGTATAAGTAATGCAATGCGAATAATATGAAGGCAGCATAAGGTAAATCATGTGCAAATGCCGACGGGTATACGTATCTATCATAACCGAGTCGGTGAATCTAACAATCGGCATCTAACCACACCACATCGCGTATGGTACAATCCATCGTACGGCATCCTCTAGTCAAGGGTACGGATCAATCATCAAATCAAACTAATCACGCATGGAAAATCATCGTACGGCGGCATTAAGCTATCAGGGATCCTATCATCCTATAAGACGAGGAGGGTATGGACCTAACGTCTCGTACGGCTATCACTCATAATTCACAACATATAAATATCTCTATATACCTATTTCCTAGGTCACATCCGCAATAATCTCATATCAGGGGACCGGCAGGGTATAAATCATCTCAATCGACTCGCATCCGTATACCAACATATCACCAAATCATCATATCGCGTCATATATCCTTTTTATCACATTTATATCCCCCAGCAAGTCAATTTTACAAATACATTCTACCTTTACTATAAGCATAAGTATCTAATCTAACATACACACCCGAACCATACAAACAGTTTTTGAAAGATGCAAATCGTAGTTTTGAAAGTAGGGGCTACGGTGTTTTGAAAAAAAGATATCATTTGAAAATCCGTAACGTCCCTCAAGGTATCTGTTTAAAAGATGCATACGATTCCTCATTTTAGAAATAAGTATGGTTCGGATGACGTATCTACGTCGGCTATCTAGTCCTATAATACCCTAAACGGTACCATTGTCAAACGTTATCCTCAAATTCAGTCATCACATATTAGTCGTATCAAAACACTTCTAACTATCCTTAGTTTCTAATATGGTTTCTATAGCTATCTTATAGTTCCAACCCTAGTTTGCTACTCTAGGTTTTCTTAACCATATGCTACAAATCGGTTTCCACCAAAACTTTGCGGGGGTGCTATACGCCATCCACCCGACTTTCCCCGTAGATATAGATCTACCCACCTTGATCCTCGATTGCTGAAGTCGATGACGCCATGCTCCGTCGCTTCGGAATCTACGCGAGGGTACCTACAATAATAAACAATCGCAATCGCTATTAACATCAAGTCCGGAAACCAAAACGGCACACGAATCGCCTATAGGTCAGAACCTATAGCCCACGCATGCAAAACCAATAAATTACCCCTAGTCGTTGATGTACAAACATCCAACAACCAAACACAAATCCAAATACCAAAACCAAGCAATCCAAAATACGGAAAACATAGCCAAAAACACACTAAAGTGCTCTCAGATTTTGACTCAGGTCAAACTAGCCAATTTTGCATATAGGGTTGCTCTAGATATCACCAAAGGGACTCACCGACCAAAATTCAACGCATTTCCTCCCGACATGGCCGCAATTTGCGGCCCATATGAATAAATCTGCGGCCAGAATGTAGGGGTAGGGGCTCAGGTTTCAGGGGGTGGTCCATGGTTGCCTGCACGACTCCCAGTATTCGCTAAATAATTTTTAGTGTCTCCGGGTTACTCCAGATTCCATAATACTACCTCAAACTGTCAATTTAACCGATGTCGGAAAGGTTCTAAGTTCATGTTCCCTATCCTAGGCCATACAAATCCACACTAAGGTCTGTAGCAGCCCCTACACATCACCAATTCCAAACAAACACTCAAACCTTTCTCTTAGGATTTCTAAGATCACAATTCCACACACAATCAACCTCTAAACTACACAAGAATGTAAGGAAACTAAAACTAAACTAAAGGGAAGAATTTATACCTCTTTTAGGAAACTCAAGAAAACCCTAGCTCGACCAAAGTCGTCAAAATCCTAGTTTGCGTGGTCCATTGTGTAGAGGATGTAGAGGTGATCAACTTTTGTGAAGAGGGTGTGGGGTTTTGACATGGTTTTTGAGATGGATCTAGGGTTAGAAGTGGAGGGAAGTGAGGAGGAAGAAGATGAAGGAAAAATATGAGAAGGGAAATAATGGGCAACCCCCTCTCTCTCTTTCTTATTCTCACTCTCTCACTCTCTCGTCTCACTCTCTCTCCAATAATTTTCTTTTCTTTCCTTTTCTCACCCAAAAACCTAACCATAACATAAAAAAACACAAATAAACATTTCATGGTGCACTAAACATGAAAAACAGTAAAAACACGGATTTGGCCTAATTGCGATTAGCAGTGCACTAATCGGGTTTTTATCAAAACTGCATATAATAAATTTTTAAAATGCCAAATCCTTTAAATATATTTTTAAATGAATAAATCATTTTAAATTTCCAATTATTTCTCAATTATTGATATATATTTATACCATTTTTTCGAAAACCCCAATTTCGCAAATCGGCAGTTTTCGGGAAATATATTATTTTAATATTAAATTCCAAAAATAATATTTTATATTTTCTGAAATGTTACAATCTTCCCTTCTTAAATAAATTCGGTCCCCGAATTTAAATTTAAACCCCCAAAATCTAAAATATTTCAATAATCAGCTCAAATTAGCGGGGCTCCGAAATCATGGAAGATGCAGAAACAACACAGCGCGTCAAGCGTGCATGAAAATGAGTACAAAACTCAAAATCGAACTTCGTCAAGCGCTACGCAAATCATCGGATTTGCACTCATATCCTCGGAGTTACAATAGAGATCCAGATCTCAAAATCCACTACTGAAATCCAATATACACCAGTCAAATACTATAACATGTATATAGTACGCATCCTTGAAAAACATCAAAATTTGAATAAAATACATGCAAAATCCTTTCTGAATCGCCATGTGATGCGTAACTCACGGCATAAGTGACGGACGCTCATTTGTAAAATAGTAAATATAGTTTCATATATATTTTGCTCAAATATACGTTCCGTCCTTTTTGAAATATTCCAACAAGGTTTTCCTTTATAAACGTTCGTGTCGCTTACGGACACGTAGGAAATAGCGAGACTATAGCTCCTTTTGAAAACCCACTTGGTAATCTTTTAATGCATGCAAGTACTCAGGTACTGTCCTCAGATCAGTCCTGTTTGGCTACTACACAATATAGTGCCCAACATGAAAACAAAGTGCTCAAAAGCAAAATCAGCCTCAAAGGGCGTATCCAATAATCACATGCGTCTGGTGCGCACGGAAATCAAATCCAAACACAGGTGCCACTATACGCACAAAGAAAAACTAAGTGCAACGGGTGTGCACAAAAGCATCTGTCCACTACAACGGGTGTGCACGACAACAATACCTGGTGCATCTATTGTGCACGAAAATCTCAAATCAGGTGCATCAAACGCGCGAAATACAAGTACGGTGCAACCAATGCATGAAAATCACATTAATAACTCAAATGCGTATAAGAACGACACCGAGTGTACCAAGGTGTATAAATAAAAAATATGCGCAACTATGAGCATAAATCCGTATCAATGCACTACAAGCACATGTGAGCTATACCGAGTGCAAAAATCACATCATCCGTATGAAATCCACGAAATCATAAACACATGCTACGAAAGTACAAAATCGACATCAGTTGCAATGGATATGCACAAATCGCAAATCAACACAACGGTGTATAAAATATATATCAGGTGCGATAACTATGCACAAAAATATAAATATCCAGTAGGTGCAGCCATAGTGCACGAAAACAACATCATAAAGCTCAACCATTAAAACTCAAATCCAAG
Source organism: Agapanthus africanus (assembly GCA_030015575.1). Taxonomy (NCBI): domain Eukaryota; kingdom Viridiplantae; phylum Streptophyta; class Magnoliopsida; order Asparagales; family Amaryllidaceae; genus Agapanthus; species Agapanthus africanus. The sequence goes on from JASDDO010000016.1 coordinate 418,462,202, forward strand.
CGATATAAGCGTGATGCTCGGATCACGAACGCAAATCGCAACAAATGATATCGAGGTACACCTCCTACAATGTCGAAGAATAAATCAGTGCGCCTAAAACCGGCGGAACAAGAACATCCGCTTGCCTCCTGCTCACGGTCTGGCGTCCTCGGTCTCTGAGTCCTTATCTTCTCTTTGGATTTACCAATCTCGCAATCTATCGGCTCATCGTCCCGGTCAGGTGTGCTAACGGAAACGATTCTGCTCTAGCACTTCTCTGGTCACCTCTCGGCCAATCATCACGACCACTCATAAAGCAGCACGTTACTGGCGTCGGCCTCTGGTCCTCTGAATACACGTCACACATCTGATCCTGGGTGCAAATCTTATTGCAGCAGTGTCCTGGAAAGAACCTGCTCAGGGTTTCTACCGATCTCGCCTATGCTGAACTATACGGAGGCTGGTACTCTTACATAATCCTTTCTCGTTTTCTGGACATCTGCGTTCTTAGCATAACATCTCCTCGAGAACTGGCCGTATCTCAACGCCTCTGTATACACATCAGATCTCTAAGCTCGACGGGGAGTAAAAACAGCTCGTTAGCATCTCGCACGAACCTCCTGTCCCACTCGTCTGTATCATCGTCCACTTCGACGTCACGTCGTGCTATCTGCGTACTGCAACTGTTCTCGGCACGGTCAATTCGGAGTCTCTCCCACAGACTCGAAGTCACGAACATGGTATCTTCATCACTCTGTAGAAGATATCTGGCCGAACACGTCCTCGGGAACTCGTCCCAACCATCGGAGGAACACTTAATATTCGTCCGTCCTCGATCAACTCACAACACATCTGGGCGATGTCCTCTATCCGAAGCTGTCCAGCTTACTGGTCTCTTATCACATGATATCTGGACGACGTCAAACTTTTCGATCGAGTCATCAAAGTCCCAAAATTTCCCGAAATCTCAACACCTGAGCACCGTCTAAAATATCTGGTACATACCACAGTACCTCTGGACCAGCCAAATAAGGGCAAACCCAAGTCTCACTGATGGCACCGCTAAACTGCTGCAAACCCTAAGGTTCAAAAGCGGTTCCATGGTCATCATGTCGAGTTAGGATTTCATTCTTCTAAAGGGTCCACAGAATTACCTGCATGTTCCTCCGAACACTTTAAACTTGGGAAAAATGGGTTTCTGACACTTGCTCGAACTCTTTAGCTTCGCCTATCCGACATGTGAAAACCCTTCGTCCGCATGTTAAACAATGCCTCAATCCTTTAGGAAAGACGATACATCAACGGTCATATCTGGATCGGTCTGCTCTAGGTCTGAGTGAGACTCTCCACACTGAAAATCTTCAACTCATCTGGGCCTGCGTCGGCGCATCAATCTGACGAATTACCTTCGTCTCTCAAATCGAGGTAGACTAGCTATCACCCGTCACATTTCTGCCTGGAAGCTCCAGCGATCTCAGCTCGTAAGCTCTGGAAGCGATATCACATCAATCTCAGCAACAGTTGCGTCATCTGTTTGCACGGTAGGCGACATCACAATCTCTGAGGTAGGCTGTACATCAACAGTCCTCTCGCAACTGGCAGCTCTAACAATGGCCCGATCATCCGGTGTAAAACCAAGCACTCGCATCCACAAGAGGTCACAACATAACACTACATCGAGACGTTCCCATGTCACCAGAAAACACAATGGTCAGCCCTCATACCAGACGAGCTCACCCTGAGTACAACACTAGCAGCAGCTCAAACTACGCTCAAACTATAGTGACAGGAACCTCAATCGAGTATCGATGAAAACAGATCAAGGGCATGAAAGGAAACGACAGATCCAGAATGGATACATGATCATAAAAAGTAACAACATCAATGAAAGTATGATCATGGAAACTATTAGAATCGAGGATCTCAAATGGATGTATAATCATGGATACGTAGAGAATCATAGATCTCAAAATATGTACATCCTAAGGTTTCTTAAGTGGAGTATCGTATCGTAAATATGCCGCGGAATATACGTACGGTACGTCACTCTACTCAAGCTATCTACTGTAGGGTTACTAGGCACTGTCACAAGGGTCTATAAGGCATCAACCATGCCCGATTTAAAATTTAGACGTGCCGAACAACCCAAAGCGAGGATCTTTGCTAGATTATTAGGGTTAAACATGCAAGTAAATATATTTACAACTAAGAGTGAGGGATTACAATCTTTGTAGTCCGCTCCTTCACTTCATAAGCTCCGAGTAGTAGTCCCTTCACCGCGATCCATGATCTCCCGGACTTAAGAGAAGCTCCACAACCCGAATGTTCCATGCTTGCTTGAAGTCTTCCTTTTCAAAGATGATCTACCTTGAAGTTTTTTTAACTCAAGCTCTCACTTCTCTAATCAAGTATTAGAGAAGAGAACGCCCTAATCTAAGTGGCTAGAATAGATGAGGATGATGAAGTAGGAATTTAACTCTCTTTTGTTTTCATAATCTCACACTAATTCATCACAAAACTCAAAGCTAGAAAGCTTTGCAAGGAGGAAGAAGAAGATGAACTCATTTGTGATGAATAATAAATTGTAATCTTAATTACAAATGCAACCATGGTTGATAAAAGAAAAGGGCTAACCATTGTAGAGAGTTAACTAGGGTTAAGGGTTTGGGTTGGATTTAAAAATATCTCACAAAATATCAACATATAATATCTTTGCAAGAAACAAAAGAAAAGCTTCTAGAAGCTACATGAAAGAGCTAACCCAAATCAAACCCTAACCATGTTTAATCTCCACTAATCATGTTTCATTAGTAATCATAACATGTTACAATATTATATATCACATATATAATATATTTTTGTAACAAAAGAAAATAATACAATTAACATATATCGCATATAAATCAATGTATTATCCGGTGATAAAATAAATAATAAAGCGAGCAAGTATTAGATAATGTAATGTAATATATCACATATATAATTATACATTAAATTATCGAATCAACACTTGATCCGACAATCCGGCTATATCGAATATAACCGACTAATATACCATGTACCGATTCATCGAATAAACACTTGATCCGATGATCCGGCTGATATCAAATATCGCCGGCCGATATCATATATCGCGAGAATAAAATACGGTATCTCATATCGTATTATTCTCGATCCCGCACATATCACATATTTGCTCCTACTCCGTTTTGCATGAGTCAAGAAACCTCTGTGTAGGACTCTAAAGAATCGTCAATACGCCGGTAGCAGGTGATGATCATATCAAAAACCCACAAGCTGCAAGCGGTCAGCTAAACGTAACAGCCACCCAGGTATTGAGCGATCAGAAGGTCAACAAGCAAGCCTGTACGTTCTCCTGTGAATCTGTCACGTCCCGAAAGTACGGAATATGACCAACAGTTAAACTACGAACGTCTCAAGGCGTACGTAATTTAGTAAGCCGCAAACCCAGAAATTCAAACCAAGGAAAGTAATAGAGTGTAGGAAAAACCATTTTAAATCAAATAGTTTGCAACATATGCCGAGATGCGCATTTTAAAACCACAAATCTTTTCTAAAAATTTCGGCAGAGTTTCCTTTGTAAAAACTGACCCCAAACGGGTACAAAACCTGATAAAGCACATATAATGAAAATGCATCCCCAAGCGGGAGCTAGCTCTTCGTCAATCGACGGTCACAACCACGCAAGCAATATAATATACAATGCCTGAAGGCGAGGATCGCAACAGAAAAGGAAACTCAAAACAGCATGAAATCCATAAAATACAACGCGCGACTCTAAGGTCGAGAGAATAAACAACACCGGTCTCTATCTCTGAAATGATACATGTTTGGTTGATGGAACTTCTAGATACAACTGAATAATAATATACAAAATATACTGATGGTCACGATACAAGTGAACTCACCTACTAGCAAATCACCCGGAATGGAAATAGTTCTAGCAAAGCCGTAATGACACGTGTACGGCAAAACCTGCAAGAAACTGTGGCACAACGGGGGTGAGTTGCCAACTCGTGAATAGAAAAACATCTACGAACAGAGATCGCATGTATGACGCAATCCTAAGTCATACGATTATAATATATAATCCTCAAATATATAACCGGCAGCCTATGACAATGGCTAGGGTATACCTCTAAACAACGGTAATACCAAGTGCTCGTGTCAGTGCCTCAGGTAGCGATGTATCATATGGATGATGTATGAATGCATGAAACAGAATACATGTACTGAACAAAACTGCTTTCATAAATTAGTGAGATTTCTGTATTTTTAAAATGAGGTATCATAAATAAAATCAGCATAAATAGTGCCTAGCATCGACACAAAAACAAGTATCCAAATATCTCGATATCACTGTGTCGCAATCTCTGTACCTCAATATCTCAAAATCTTAAAGTCTCAATCACAATATCTAGGGCGCCGTCAGTCCAGACCGGCCCCTACCATCCATCTCAAGACCACGACGGTATCCTCCGGATATCCGACGCGTCGGGTAAAATCACCGGTCGGTAGTGCTCCCCTGCCAGGCTCAACGCCATCTCCTGCGATCTTCTTGCCCCGGGGTACCGCATCGGGCCCACCATGTACCCGTAATCGGCCTCATCCGCCTACTCGAATCGGGTTTCACATGTCGCTCTCAGCACCGAGAAAACACATGGTGGACGCACTGAAATATCATATCAAGGGTAACCGGGTTTTTAAAACAATTACATAATCTCTTTGAAATACCCACGGTTCCCAAACCCAGAAATATCATAGAAACAACATATCTCAATGCGCATAATCAGAAAACATGATGTATGTGACATATCAATGAAGTGCAAGTATAACAGTATATCATGCAACATGGAATAATAGTATGCACATACAAGGGTCATATCCTGATGCAATAATACCACTGTGTAGTGACATGGCAATTACCGATGAAGATGTGTGTGAGCCGGCAAGTAAGTGTACGTGGTACATACGCATCATCGGTAATGGTGCTGGTGTCCTAACAGCATGATATCAATAATGGAATATGAATCACAATAAGTATGCGATGCGGAGTAACAGTAATAATGTGCTGGAGCTGAATACTAAACACAATGATAGTGGATTTATCTATACATGTATATATATATATTTAGTGTGCATTCTTGCTCGACATGATATTATGCTATCTGGTTATTCTTTATCTGACATGTTGATTTGATCATGCTTTTATTCATTCATACATGCTGATAAAGCCCTGAGGATATCGGCTTGACTACTCTGATTATGATGGAGATCATACTAGTGGGACATCTGTAGTCTATAAGCATATCCTGGAACGTCCCTAGTCGTAGGTATATCGAGACTGGGCATTGATATACCAGAGTAGACTAGCGTATATGATACTAGACCCATACGATGGGCGATGAATGTTCCCACATTCATCGATGCTTGACATCAAGATCATATACGGGTGCTCAGTGGTGACTGGGTACACTGGACGGACTCACCGAGAACTCCTATATGGAATTATATCTATCGTCGGATAGCAGTTCTCAGGTGACACTGGTACAGGTTAGTCTGTAAACCCGAGATCGTCATAGAGTCTTGTGTGTTCTCCCACTGTACTTTGATTACCACCCTACCACGGCTCTACTGAGTCGTGTAAACAGGTGGCCGTTGGGTACAGTCCCGAGACACACGAAGGCAATGAGCGATAGGAGGGGTTTCGTCTCTCCCGGTATTGGGAGTTGATGCTGTACTGTGCCCGACTGGTTATATCAGTAAGTCCCTGGCCAGGGCTGCTGAGAATTGCTGATAAGTGTTATCAGTAGTTTCTCGATCTGTTATAGACCATTCACCGGCACGACTTATTGAGTTATTAGGGTCGACGTGACCATCCCTATGCTCGATATGCAGCATATCTGACGAAGAGACCGGACTGTACGGTAGTGTTGCCAGTTGGCTCGACGGGAGTTGTAGCAGGTTCGCTTGTTGTCTTCTGATCGCTCAATACCCGGGTGGCCGTTACGTTTAGCTGACCGCTTGCGGCTTGAGGGTACCTGATATGATCATCACCCTCTGCCGGCGTATTGACGAGTCTTAGAGTCCCACAAAAGAGTTACCCAGTCCAGGCGAAACGTTGTGGTGCGCGTATGCGATATGCGCATGCACCCGATTGAAATGTGCGTATATGATACCGAACATTGATCGGGCGGCTTGCTTTTGGTGGGGTCATATGTGATATGGCCGGATTGATGAATCAAGTGTTGATTTATCATTTAACCATTAGTTTTCTCACTTAAAACCTTTCTAGTATTTGATGGATGTATGCATGCATCCATGTGTTTCTTTCTTTCATTCTATTTTCATGCACATGTGGATGTGCATACATGCATACATACATACACCCATCCATCATGGTTGTTAGCATATGGAAATGGTGGCAATGTAAGACTCACACCATGGATTAAATAATGGATTATTATTTAATTTTGGTTTTAAAACAAAATGAAAAGAAAAGGATAATCATTCAAGCTTCTACATTCTTCTTCTAACCTAACCTTGCTCTGATACCAATGAAAGGTTTGCCTAGCACCCTATGAAGAGTTTTGAAGCATCACATGTCTCAAAGTAAGTATTTGAACCCTGCTCAAGTGTTGAGCTTTAGTGAATCTTGGGTACTTGATCGTTCGTTCGAAAACTTTAATACTGTCTGTTTATCTGGAATGTGATACAATATGTGGAATTCATATAGTTTAGGCATGAAATACGAAATATGTGATATTTCGCATTTATGATGTCTAAAGAGAATCTGGATTCCAAATATTGTAGTTTTACACTTTCTTTTCTGTGACCGTAAGTGTAGTATGTTCGATATCGCCGGTTTCGTTGCTATACGTCAACGACAATTGGGGTATGCATACTTACTTACGTTGATGATATGAGATATTATGTGTTGCTGAGATATGTTGTGCAGGATTGTCGCGATTGAATAGCCGGTTTTTTTTTATGTGAGATGAGAGTTTTATATTTTCATTCATGTAAATTCAAATGTAATGTAATATTCTTTTATTTGGAGCACTTCCGGGTTGAGGTTGTGTTACCAGTGTTGTATATTATTTACTTTTCCGCATTAGGTTGGACCCAAGGAGGGGAGCACAGGTGACCGGGTTCTGGGGTTCAGTGGGAGGCCATCTCGAGGAGTCGAGACCGGGTCTCCTAAACTCCAGAATTGGTAGGGTCACTTGCCGCTCTCGTAGGGGTCCAGGGTGTGGGCTTGGCTATTCATCGCGACTGTGGAATCCGTATTTTCTATTCTGGCTAAATACTAAATACGGACGTCCTAGGATATCCCACGTTATATCTATGTTTCTGCTGCCTGTGTTCTGTGATATCTGAGTCGAATGACATATTATATATATGATATATAGTAGACGTTGCTTAAGTTTTACACCCGCGCTAGTCCCGTCTCGGTATGCCGTTAGTTAAGTAACCTAACGGTGCATAACAGAACATTGCGGCGAATGCGGATGGCATAAGCGTACGTGTTATTTTCGTTTCTTTTCTGTGATTGGCTTAAGGACTTAAATGATGGGATTACATTAATGTGATTAATGTAAAGAAAATAAACCTAAAAAGATGTTGTAGAATCGGATTTGAAAACTACTCGGCTATTTATGAAAAAGCTACATTTCAAAACTGCGGAGCTTAAGCCACTCCTTTTGAAAACTGTTTGATTCTACAACGATATCAAGTTCAAAGCGTTAAAGATTTTCTTAAAAATCATTCGCAACCCTCCGTCATTTTAGGAAGTAGAGTACTTAGTATTCGTGCTACGTTTGTTGACTTTAGTTAAGGCGTAGTGTACGGTAGCTAAGTGATGTCTTCCTAGTCTGCATATGATGCAGATTAATTAGGACATTCATGAGACTTTGTTGACCATAGTTAAGAGTCATATGGGTGGGTCTAATTGATCAAGAAATGACGGGTAGAACTTGACTGGTACTTATGATTTGTTGACCATAGTTAAGGTCATAAGTACTAGGTACATCGGGAATTTCAAGTGTTGAAATTTGCAATGAGATTGCATACCTTCCATGTGATGGTTGGATCCCGATCCCGCTGTGGGCAATAGTTGCTCCTAGGAGAGTTTTACAATTTACAATTAGCTAACTCATTAGGTGTCTAGAAAGGTGTTAACGGGGCTCCGCCTCTGGGAAAACGAGGTTTACTCTAATTAGGTCCATGCGAAAGCACGGGGAACCTCCCTCAAAGTACCGACACTGGCCTGGCTGAACGGTTAGCGAAGTTGTAGACTGTAATTAATCCTGGCTAGTTTTTCTTTTTAAGGTTTGAAAGAAAAACTCGATAAAAGCAGTGGGAAATATTGATTAGACAAGATAATAACCAATCTAATCTATGCAAGAGCTTTCGCTAAGTGTATTCTTTTCTCTCTCTTAATGGCAGATACCCATGACTGGACTCAAGCTTTTATTAGATAAAAACAAACTGAATGGGACCAATTATAAAGACTGGCTGAGGAATCTGAAAATCGCATTGACTTATGATAAAGTATCATATGTCCTCACGGCTTCAGCCCCGCCCGTCCCAGGTCCAAAACCCTCAGTTGCGGACATTGAAGTCCGCAAGACATGGGACGCTGACTGTGCCACGGCAAAATGCCTCGCGCTTGCATCGATGGACAACACACATCAAAAGCAGCATGAGGACATGGACATTCACGGTATATTACTCCATACAAAGGAGTTGTATGGGGAGCAATCCCGCGTATTACGATACGAAGCATCAAAGAAACTGTTTCAGATGCGAATGGCCCCTGGCACACCAGTAGGAGACCATGTTTTGAAGATGATAGCTCTTATAGAAGAGCTTGAGGACCTTGGATGGACAATGGACAATGAACAATATATAAATATTATTCTGCAGTCCCTCCCCTCCACCTTTGCTCAGTTCATAGTGAACTTTAACATGCATGGCATGGAAAAGGAACTCCCTGAACTCCTTAATATGTTAAGGAGTGCAGAGAGCACTATGAAGTCAGCAAAAACTCCCGTTATGACTATTGGACAGTCTTCTTCTTCTCGCTCGAAAGCTAAGGCCAAGGGAAAGAAAAAGAAGAAACCCACTAATCCTAAGGGCGGAGTTAAAAAGGTAAAGGGAAAGGGAAAGTCCAAAGCTGGAGACCCGGGGAAAGGCGAATGTTTTCATTGCCACAAGACAGGACATTGGAAGCGCAATTGCACGGAGTACTTAAGTCTCAAGAAGAAGCATGGTGATGCTTCCGCTTCAGGTGCGTTTGTGACTGAAAACTGTTTTTCTATAAACTCTGCTTCCTGGGTATTGGATACCGGTTCAGGTTCTCACATTTGCAATTCTATGCAGGGGCTGAGAAATAGCAAGGTTTTGAAGACAGGTGACCATACTCTCCGCGTTGGAAATGGTTCCAATGTACATACAGTCGCAGTGGGAGAGTATCACTTGGGGTTGCTATCTGGATGTATTTTGATTTTGAATCCATGTTATTTTGTACCAAGTATGCTATGTAATATAATATCCGTTTCTTTGTTGGACAATGAAGGATATAATTTTGTGTTGCAGAACAATGTTATGAACATTCACCTAAATCAAATGTTGGTTGGGTATGGTACGCTTAATAACGGAATATATGTCCTAAATCAACACACAGTTTTCAGTATACAACATACTAATAAAAGAAAATTTTCAGAATTAAATGAAGCTTTTCTTTGGCACTGTAGACTTGGTCATATTAACGAAACAAGACTAAACAAGTTACACAAAGATGGATATTTAAATTCTTTTGAATATAAATCTTATGCGACTTGCCAGTCTTGTATCAAGGGTAAAATGACCAAAACTCCGTTTACCGGACACGGAGAAAGAGCTACTCAGCTCCTGGGCCTCATACATAGTGATGTATGTGGGCCTATATCTATACAGGCTAGAGGCGGTTTTTCATACTTCATTACATTCACTGACGATTTCTCAAGATTCGGTCATGTATTTTTATTAAAACACAAGTCCGAAGCTTTTAAGAAATTCATTGAATATAAACAAGAAGTAGAAAAACAAACCGGCTTGAGTATCAAGATGTTTCGATCAGATCGAGGTGGTGAGTATCTCAGTACAGAATTTGCAAACTTCTTAAAAAAGAATGGGATTCTCTCTCAGCTCACTCCTCCTTACACACCACAGCACAACGGTGTGTCAGAACGACGGAATAAGTCCCTATTAGATATGGTCCGGTCCATGATGAGTGACGCTGAGTTACCCGTCTCATTTTGGGGGCATGCATAGGAGACTGCAGCGTTTCTGCTAAACAGGGTTCCAACCAAAGCCGTGTCTACCACGCCATATGAGATATGGCATGGGAAGAGACCATCTCTTAAAAGAATTAAGATTTGGGGTTGCCCGGCCTATGTTAAAAAGCAGAATCCGGACAAACTCGAGACACGGTCAGTCATATGTAACTTTGTAGGATATCCAAAGAATTCTTATGGATATCTATTCTACCACAAAGAGGAACAAAAAGTGTTTGTTTCTCAGTATGCCGCATTCTTGGAAAAAGAGTTTTTCACAGATAAAGATGATGGCAAGGTAGTGGATCTAGAAGAGGTTTTGGAGACACAAACTACAAATGACGATTTGGTTGAACCGGCTGTTGCAACAGAAACTGAAGAACCTCGGCCACTCCGTAGGTCTGGTAGGACTTCTCGCCCACCGGAGAGGTACTACGGTTTCCTCATTGATGGTGACAGAGAAGACTGTATCATGGATGATGATGATCCTACCAGTTTTCAGCAAGCTATCACGAGTAGAGACTCTGTGAAGTGGCTGGATGCCATGAGATCCGAAATGGAGTCTATGTACACCAACAAAGTATGGACTTTGGACGTTGTACCCCCTGGGGTAAAACCTGTGGGGTGCAAATGGATCTTTAAAAGAAAGATTGGTATAGATGGGCAGGTGGAGACCTATAAGGCAAGACTTGTGGCGAAGGGTTTTCGTCAAAGACCAGGTTTGGACTATGACGAGACTTTTTCTCCCGCAGCCATGCTTAAATCCATTCGGATCCTACTTGCTATTGCTGCTCACTACGACTATGAAATCTGGCAGATGGACGTTAAAACCGCGTTTCTAAATGGAAATTTAGAAGAATGCGTTTATATGGATCAGCCAGAGGGCTTCATTGACAGTGGGAGCAGCGGGAAAGCATGTAAATTGCTTAAATCCATATATGGGTTAAAGCAGGCATCACGGAGTTGGAACATCTGTTTCGATGATGTCATCAAAGAGTTTGATTTCATCAAAAATCCAGATGAACCTTGTGTTTATAAGAAGGCTGTAGGGAGAGCTGTCACATTCCTCGTATTGTACGTGGACGACATTCTTCTGATAGGAAATGATATTCTTATGCTACAGTCGGTCAAATCTTTCTTATCACTGAGGTTCTCCATGAAGGACCTGGGTGATGCCACGTACATTCTGGGCATAAGGATCTATAGGGATAGATCCAAAAGGTTATTGGGATTGTCCCAAACCAGTTACATTGACACCATCCTAAAAAGGTTTAGTATGGAAGACTCCAAGCGGGGTGCCTTACCCGCTTGCCATGGGGTCACTCTCTCCAAGGACTCTTGTCCAAAGACCGATGAAGAGAGAGCTCGCATGAGTATTATACCCTATGCTTCGGCAGTAGGATCTATAATGTATGCGATGTTATGTACACGCCCAGATGTAGCTTATGCACTTAGTGTAGTAAGCAGGTATCAATCCAACCTAGGGGAGAATCACTGGACAGCTGTGAAGAACATTCTTAAGTACTTGCGAAGGACTAAAGAATTGTTCTTGGTGTATGGTAATGGAGATCTCCAAATGGAGGCCTTTACCGATTCGAGCTTCCAGAGTGATAAGGACGACAACAAATCTATCTCTGGGTTTGCATTTACCCTCAATGGAGGGGCGGTGAGTTGGAAGAGTTCCAAACAAGATACCGTTGCAGACTCTACGATGGAAGCTGAGTATATTGCTGCAAATGATGCCGCCAAGGAAGCCGTCTGGATGAAGAAGTTCGTCTCGGAGCTAGGAGTAGTTCCAACCATTATTGATCCAATACCTTTGTATTGTGACAATAATGGGGAGATGGCGTTAGCCAAGGAGCCCAGATCCCATCAGCGGTCCAGACATATCCTGAGGCGCTTTCATTTGATCCGGGAGATTGTAGATCGCCGCGAGATCGAGATTAAGAGAGTAGACACAAAGAACAACGCCACAGATCCACTCACCAAGGCCCTCCCTCAGCCACAGCATGAGCGACTTTTTGAGATGTTGGGTATGAGATACGCCAATAACTGGCCTTAGTGCAAGTGGGAGATTGTTGGATATATGTATGCCCTAGAGGCCATTATATGATAGTGGATGTATCTATACATGTATATATATATATATATTCAGTGTGCATTCTTGCTCGACATGATAGTATGCTATCTGGTTATTCTTTATCTGACATGTTGATTTGATCATGTTTTTATTCATTCATACATGCTGATAAAGCCTTGAGGATATCGGCTTGACTACTCTGATTATGATGGAGATCATACTGGTGGGACATCTGTAGTCTATAAGCATATCCTGGAATGTCCCTAGTCGTAGGTATATCGAGACGGGGCATTGATATACCAGAGTAGACTAGCGTATATGATACTAGACCCATACGATGGGCGATGAATGTTCCCACATTCATCGATGTTTGACATCAAGATCATATACGGGTGCTCAGTGGTGACTGGTTACACTGGACGGACTCACCGAGAACTCCTATATGGAATTATATCTATCGTCAGATAGCAGTTCTCTGGTGACACTGGTACAGGTTAGTCTGTAGATCCGAGATCGTCATAGAGTCTTGTGTGTTCTCCCACTGTACTTTGATTACCATCCTACCACGGCTCTACTGAGTCGTGCAAACAGGTGGCCGTTGGGTACAGTCCCGAGACACACGAAGGCAATGAGCGATAGGAGGGGTTTCTTCTCTCCCGGTATTGGGAGTTGATGCTGTACTGTGCCCGACTGGTTATATCAGTAAGTCCCTGGCCAGGGCTGCTGAGAATTGCTGATAAGTGTTATCAGTAGTTTCTCGATCTGTTATAGACCATTCACCGGCACGACTTATTGAGTTATTAGGGTCGACGTGACCATGCCTAGGCTCGATATGCAGCATATCTGACGAAGAGACCGGACTGTACGGTAGTGTTGCCAGTTGGCTCGACGGGAGTTGTAGCAGGTTCGCTTGTTGTCTTCTGATCGCTCAATACTCGGGTGGCCGTTACGTTTAGCTGACCGCTTGCGGCTTGAGGGTACCTGATATGATCATCACCCTCTGCCGGCGTATTGACGAGTCTTAGAGTCCCACAAAGGAGTTATCCAGTCCAGGCGAAACGTTGTGGTGCGCGTATGCTATATGCGCATGCACCCGATTGAAATGTGCGTATATGATACCGAACATTGATCGGGCGGCTTGCTTTTGGTGGGGTCATATGTGATATGGCCGGATTGATGAATCAAGTGTTGATTTATCATTTAACCATTAGTTTTCTCACATAAAACCTTTCTAGTATTTGATGGATGTATGCATGCATGCATGTGTTTCTTTCTTTCATTCTATTTTCATGCACATGTGGATGTACATACATGCATACATACATACACCCATCCATCATGGTTGTTAGCATATGGAAATGGTGGCAATGTAAGACTCACACGATGGATTAAATAATGGATTATTATTTAATTTTGGTTTTAAAACAAAATGAAAAGAAAAGGATAATCATTCAAGCTTCTACATTCTTCTTCTAACCTAACCAAGCTCAACTACCACTAACCTAGGGTTATCCTTCTCTTTATCATTTAAAACCCAAGTTAAATTAACTCTCCATCATTTAATCATGGTTGAATGCAAGAAGGAAATAAATATATATAGTGATATATTTCATTTTCTTTTTGAACTAAGGGTTATTTTTCACCTCTTGTTAAAAATAGCCACCATCTTCATCCTCCTTCATCTTTTTCCTCTCTAGTTTTTTCTAGTGAGTTAAACACAATTAAAGAAAGATTTTTGAAGTGAGATCCTTAGCCACAACATCATTCTACTCAAGTCTAGCCAACTTGATTAGAGTGTTCTCTTTGCCTTTCCAAAGTTGCAAGCTTGGACGGGAATCTTCGGGTGGATCGTCGTGGACGAAAGAGGACTACAAGTGGACCTTCTTCCAACACCCTAGAGATTAAGGAGTCAAGCAAAAGGGGAGCTACAAAGGTTGTAGCCTTCAAACCCTAATTTTTATTAGTTTAATTTTTCGTAACCCTAATTTTCTAGGATCGATTCCTTTGCGTGTTTGTTTAGCACCTTAAAAATACATACTTTGAGACATGTGATGCTTCAAAACTCTTCATAGGGTGCTAGGCAAACCTTTCACACATAACTAAATAGAATCCCATAAACATATATGAAATAAGGATGTATGCAAGTATGTATGTGTGTGTATGTGTAGTGCAACCACTACTCTAGGGTTTCGCAACGATATACCAAATATCCATCATAAACATCATCACTAATCCCAAACAACATATAATAATTGTAGGTGTGTATACGCATCCGTATACATCACCACGAACTGCGGGTATGCTATACGCCATCCACCCGACTTCTTCCCGTAGATATAAATCTACTCACCTTGCTTATGCGTGCCGATGCCGACGTCGCCATTTGCTTCTCCAATGCCTCGACGTCACATGGGGTACCTACAAGGATATCACAAATGCTAAAGCACATGAAAACCATGTCGGAAACCAAAACGGTACACGCTACGCCCATAGGTAAAAACCTATAGCCTCGTATGCAAACACAGCCCATAATCCCTTGCCGTTGGCGTTCAAACGCCACCCGACAGAAAAGAATCATCAAATACCAAAATCAATGCTAAAACAAGTCGTAAATCATGCGCCAACTCAAGAAAATCAACCCAGATTCTACCCTGATTGGAATCAGACAAAACTGGACATACCAGGGGTTAAGTTTACAGGGTAAAAAGCTACAGAACAAATACGGAGCCCAGAACCCATGCTCTGGCCGCAAATTGCGGCCAAATGGGATTTATCTGCGGACAAGAAGTGGGCTCAGGGGCTGGGGCTTTGGGTGGTGGTTCCAGGGTGCCTGCATATCTCACTGCCAACTCAATTTTATTTTAGGATATCTCTGGTGGTAGCAGATTCCAGAAAGGCTTGAAAATCCATAAAACGCTAAATGACGCCGATTCTAAACAATCTGGTATTTTGGTGAAACCTGGGACAAATCTTGGTTTAACTAGTCTTAACAGCACCTAGTAAGGCTACACTAACAATCAAAACCATCACTTGGTCACATCTCACTCAAAATCACTAAAACTAGCACTAAACCACCTAGCAAACACTAAATTTCAGCTTTAACGACCATAATCAAGCAAGAAAGAAGTTAGGTTGCAAGATTATACCTCAAGGGATCCTAGGATGTAGGAGAAGAGAAGAAGAAGAAGAGGAGGAGGGTGTGGCTGCTGGTGGAATGTTGCTGCTACTGCTGAGCTGCTGCTTTTGTGGCTGTTTTGTGTTGCTGTTGCTGTTGGTTTGGCTGCTGCTGCTGCTTGCAATCTGTTCCTTTTCCTTTGTTGCTGTTGCAGCTGCTACTGCTGTGGCTGTTGTTGTTTTTGTTGGTGTGGTGAAGTGTGAGTGAGAGGGGAAAGATATGAGTGATCAAGCAAAAGTTTTGAAGTGAAATGGAGTTAACCCCCATCATCCTCACTCTTCATTAAATGCTAGACATGGCACATCCATCATGCCCTCTCTCTCTCCTCTACACAAGTTAACCCCTACCCTAATCAAGTTTAAACAAAACTGCACCCTCAATTAAACCCAATTAACTTAACCAAATGGGTTAGACCACCATGGTTGTCTAAACATGATTTAACCCTAGGCTTAACCCTAGCTAACATGCCCATGTGTGTGCAGTCGAGATAAAATTCCAGTAAAATATTCATAAAACCAGATAAAATATTTAAAAGCCGTTTTGGTAAACTTTTTACCAAAAACCCTACATTAAACACAATTTACCACTAAACAAAAACTCAGGTGTTACAATCTTCCCCCCTTAAAAAAATTCGTTCCCGAATTTAAATTTAAACCCCCAAATTCTAAAACGTTTCAATAAAATGTCCAAGTCAACGTGGCTCCGAAATCATCAATATATAAAACGCATCGTAGCGCAATACATGCGCATGAGTAATGAGCAGATAACTCGAATTCAAAACTCCGTCATGCATCCCGCAATCATCGGAGTCAAGGTGAAAACACGAATGCCAAATCCAAAGCAAAACCGATATGCTATAAATCGGAACTATACATGTAATTATCAAATCTGTACATGTAAATATCTGAAGGAAATGCATGCCAAGTTCTTTAAAGTCGATGAATGCGCATAACACTGCACAGTGGCGGACGTCTCTATAAGAAAATAGCCATATGCATATATATCTTTTATTTAATGTGTACGTTCCACCGTTTTTGAAAACTGTTTAGAAGGGTTCCCTGTTTTAAACGTTTCGTGTCATATCGGACACGTATGTAAATAATGAGACTATAGCTCGCTTTTCGGAAATCCCTTCGAAATCTATCCATGCATGCAAAATATATCCAGGTACTGTCCTCTGACTAGTCCTGCTCAGTACGAAAACAATGATAAAACCTCACAAAAACGTACTGCTCCATAAGAAATCAATCCTAAAATATGCATATGAATACTACGTGCGTCTGGTGCGCACGGAAATCAAAATCCATACATGTGCCAAGTAGGTGCACAAAAACGACATCAAGGTGCAACGGGTGTCCACACAACATCGGTCATAGGCAACGTGTGTGCCTGACAGCAAAACATGTGCATCTGACATGCACGAAGAATCTCGATTTAGTGCATCTGGTGTGCACCAAAATCGTACCACATAACATGCGCCCAACACGCGCGGAAAATCCAAATCCGGTGCATCCATCATGCACGAAATCATGAAATCCAATATTAAGCTCCGAACGTGCGCAAATCCAATCAGGTGCACAAGGTGCATAAAACAATATCGAACATCACAATCGAAATCGAAGTCCAGTGCAACTAAGTGCACAAAATGCGAATCATTGCACTGCAAGCATATGTGAACTATACCGAGTGCAAAAACCAAATCGTATGCGTACATACGCACGAAATCAACTCCACTATCTAAAACCCATAAAATCATAAACATGTGAAACCAAGGCACGAAAACGATAACAAGTGCAACAACTGTGCAAAAATCGTAATTACTCAATAGGTGCAACCATGGTGCATGAAAACAAATACCATGAAACCCAATCATCAAAATCAGTCATGCGAATAGATCGCCCAAAACATCAAAATCAAGTATGGCGGAATGGTCCCGCTCAAGCACATTCTCCAAGAATCTCTAGCCAACTGTCGTGGTCACTCATAGCATGTCTCGTCGACGATCCTGAACTCTGGCCTGCTGGTGTACGTAACATGACCACTCCTGGGTCCAGGTCTTCTCTGTGGATTACCAATCTCACGATCCATCGGCTCATCGGCCCTGTCAGGTGTGTTAACGGGGACGATTCCGTTTTGGCACTTCTCTGGTCATCTCTCGGTCAATCATCGCGACCACTCGTAAAGCAGCATGTCACTGGCGTCGGCCTCTGGCTCTCTGAATGCACGTGACATATCTGATCCTGGGTGCAAATATCATTGCAGTAGTGTCCTGGAAGGAATCCTGCTCAAGGTCTCTTCCAAGTCTCTTCTCTGCCAACAGTCCGGAAGTCATCGTCTTTTACTATATCTGCTCCTTGCTCCGGAACGGCTGCATACTCATCGTGACTCCTTCTGGAAGGTATATCTAGTACTATGCCTCGGCATGCGCATCGCATCTCTGATGTCGGCGGAGTGGAATGTCATCATATCCAGATCTTGTACGAACCTCTTACTCCACTTTTCTCTGATGTCGACTGCTTCGGACTCGTCTCGTCGTGACTGCATGGACTGAGCTCCAACAGCTATCCTCGTATCTGGAGTCTCCCAAGAAGTGCATCTCACCACCTAGCATCCGAATGAAGTCAAGCCATCCGATCGATTTGTTAAAACCTCATAATCCCCTAAGAGCTCAACATCTTAGGTACAATTTAATAGTGTCGAGTACATACCATAGTATCGATGATCCAGCCGTAGAAGGGCAAACCCAAGCCTCACTAATGGCGCCGTGGAACTGCCACAAACCCGAAGGTTCAAAGGCTTTCACACGGTCATTAAGTCGAGTTAGGGTTTCATTCTTCTAGAGGGTCCATAGAATTGCCTGCATGTCTTTCCGAATACTTTAAACTTGGAATAATAGGTTACTGACATTCGATCGTCTCTATCGACTCTCAACGTATCCGCGTGAAGTCGTCTCTAGCTGGAATCAATCTATCTGATGACCTCGCATCGGGGTAGCGAACGAACCACATGTCCTAGTCATTCATCCTCGGTGACTAGCGACCTTCCATCATCCCTTAGTACAACTCGTACTGGAATAGCTCCAACATCCAGACGATATCTCGTTGTTCGCAGCAACAACTGGCTCACTCGCCTGCACGCTGAATAGTGCCTCAATACCATCATGAATAAGCAATGCATCGACGGTCATCAAAGTCTGGCTGGCTTCTATTAGTGGCTCAGTCCTCTGGTGCTAATCTGAACGTCCGAGTAATCTCATACAGCGATCCGTCCAACGCTCGTGGCACAAAAACACAATCAAAAGACATATCTCTACAATCATGTGTCAGCTGAATTACGCCCTGGTCAGTCCTCGTTCGTAACGAGCTCGTGCTGACTGCAACTCTAGCCGTAGCTCTCCCTACCCGTAATCGTGGCAGAAAAACCATAACTGATACCGATGAGGTTAGATCAAGAATGAATATGATACTGAGCAAAGAAATGTACATCCTAAGGCTTCTTAAGTGGAGTAGCGTATCGTAAGTATGCCGCGGAACATACCCACGGTACGTCACTCTACTCTAGTCACCTATTCCATCAACCAAGGGTCATCCTACGCTCCGAAGGTAAACCTAACGCTCTGATACCAATTTTGTCACGTCCCGAAAGTACGGAATATGACCGGCACTTAAACTACGAACGTCACAAGGCGTACGTAATCTAGTAAGCCGCAAACCCAGAAATCCAAACCAAGGAAAGTAATAGAGTGTAGGAAAAACCATTTTAAATCAAATAGTTTGCAACATATGCCGAGATACGCATTTTAAAATCACAAATCTTTTCTAAAAATTTCGGCAGAGTTTCCTTTGTAAAAACTGACCCCAAACGGGTACAAAACCTGATAAAGCACATATAATGAAAATGCATCCCCAAGCGGGAGCTAGCTCTTCGTCAATCGACAGTCACAACCACGCAAGCAATATAATATACAACGCCTAAAGGCGAGGATCGCAACAGAAAAGGAAACTCAAAACAGCATGAAATCCATAGAATACAACGCGCGACTCTAAGGTCGAGAGAATAAACAATACTGGTCTCTATCTCTGAAATGATACATGTTTGGTTGATGGAACTTCTAGATACAACTAAATAATAATATACAAAATATACTGATGGTCACGATACAAGTGAACCCACCTACTAGCAAATCACCCGGATAGTGCCAGCAAAGCCGTAATGATACGTGTACAGAAAAACCAGCAAGAAACTGTGGCACAACGGGGGTGAGTTGCCAACTCGTGAATAGAAAAACATCTACGAACAGAGATCGCATGTATGACGCAATCCTAGGTCATACGATCATAATATATAATATTCAAATATATAACCAGCAGCCTATGACAATGGCTAGGGTATACCTCTAAACAACAGTAATACCAAGTGCTCGTGTCAGTGCCTCAGGTAGCGATGTATCATATGGATGATGTATGAATGCATGAAACAGAATGCATGTACTGAAGAAAACTGCTTTCATAAATTAGTGAGATTTCTGTATTTTTAAAATGAGGTATCAAAAATGAAATAAGCATAAACAGTGCCTAGCATCGACACAAAAACAAGTATCCAAATATCTCGATATCTCTGTGTCGCAATCTCTATACCTCAATATCTCAAAATCTCAAAGTCTCAATCACAATATCGAGGGCGCCGTCAGTCCAGACCAGCCCCTACCATCCATCTCAAGACCACGACGGTATCCTCCGGATATCCGACGCGTCGGGTAAAATCACCGGTCGGTAGTGCTCCCCTGCCAGGCTCAACGCCATCTCCTGCGATTTTCTTACCCCGGGGTACCGCACCGGGCCCACCATGTACCCGTAATCGGCCTCATCCGCCTCCTCGAATCGGGTTTCACATGTCGCTCTCAGCACCGAGAAAACACATGGTGGACGCACTGAAATATCATATCAAGGGTAACCGGGTTTTTAAAACAATTACATAATCTCTTTGAAATACCCACGGTTCCCAAACCCAGAAATATCATAGAAATAACATATCTCAATGCGCATAATCAGAAAACATGATGTATGTGACATATCAATGAAGTGCAAGTATAACAGTATATCATGCAACATGGAATAATAGTATGCACATACAAGGGTCATATCCTGATGCAATAATACTACTGTGTAGTGACATGGCAATTACCGATGAAGATGTGTGTGAGCCGGCAAGTAAGTGTACGTGGTACATACGCATCATCGGTAATGGTGCTGGTGTCCTAACAGCATGATATCAATAATGGAATATGAATCACAATAAGTATGCGATGCGGAGTAACAGTAATAATATGCTGGAGCTGAATACTAAACACAATGATAGCTAAACTGCATCTAATGTCATAAGAGTCATACAGCTACACCAACTATAGGGTTGAGCTAATAGGCTAATTGAAGGTAAGGGAAACCGCCTAACCTCTGAGTCAATACATATATATCTATATATATTAGTCGGTGATCCCGCCTCGATAATATCACATCAGATACCATATCTCTATAATCAGTTATTCCCGAGTCAAGAGTGCGGATCAAACATCAATAAATATAGCTCGTACGTAAATCCGTCGTACGGCATCCCCAAATCTGGGTACGGGTCAATGTCATACTCATCACACTGTTCCTCTGGTATCCTCTTTATCAAGATCATCATCTGGGGTACTGACCTACGTCTAGTACACTACTAATATCATCAATATAATTATAATCCGACTACTGATCAATAGTCTCGTACGAACCGATATCATCATCATAAATCGTCATAAAGAGGTATACATCGCCTAATGTGACCTATCATAAATATCTTGTCATAGCATATCATATCATATCCCGTAACGCAATCACATGTCGATCATTTATATGTATAACTATTCATATGGTATCGTCGTCCAAGATCCACTATAACATCAGGACGTATCTCAAGTACGAATCCTGCCATTTCACCGATATCACAATCACAGCTCAAATATCATCGAATCATCTCAATCCCAAGTATCATCCACAAGTCCGTATGTGAACACATAGTCCCATACCTATGTGAACACATAACTAAATAGAATCCCATAAGCACATATGAAATAAGGATGTATGCAAGTATGTATGTGTGTGTGTATGTGTAGTGCAACCACTACTCCAGGGTTTCGCAACGATATACTAAATATCCATCATAAACATCATCACTAATCCCAAACAACATATAATAATTGTAGGTGTGTATACGCATCCGTATACATCATCACGAACTGCGGGTATGCTATACGCCATCCACCCGACTTCTTCCCGTAGATATAAATCTACTCACCTTGCTTATGCGTGCCGATGCCGACGTCGCCATTTGCTTCTCCAACGCCTCGACGTCACATGGGGTACCTACAAGGATATCACAAATGCTAAAGCACATGAAAACCATGTCGGAAACCAAAACGGTACACGCTACGCCCATAGGTAAAAACCTATAGCCTCGTGTGCAAACACAGCACATAATCCCTTGTCGTTGGCGTTCAAACGCCACCCGACAGAAACGAATCATCAAATACCAAAATCCATGCTAAAACAAGTCGTAAATCATGCGCCAACTCAAGAAAATCAACCCAGATTCTACCCTGATTGGAATCAGACAAAATTGGACATACCAGGGGTCAAGTTTATAGGGTAAAAAGCTACAGAACAAATACGGAGCCCAGAACCCATGCTCTGGCTGCAAATTGCGGCCAGATGGGATTTATCTGCGGACAAGAAGTGGGTTCAGGGGCTAGGGCTTTGGGTGGTGGTTCCAGGGTGCCTGCATATCTCACTGCCAACTCAATTTTATTTTAGGATATCTCGGGTGGTAGAAGATTCTAGAAAGGCTTGGAAATCCATAAAACGCTAAATGACGCCGATTCTAAACAATCTGGTATTTTGGTGAAACCTGGGACAAATCTTGGTTTAACTGGTCTTAACAGCACCTAGTAAGGCTACACTAATAATCAAAACCATCACTTGGCCACATCTCACTCAAAATCACTAAAACTAGCACTAAACCACCTAGCAAACACTAAATTTCAGCTTTAACGACCATAATCAAGCAAGAAAGAAGTTAGGTTGCAAGATTATACCTCAAGGGATCCTAGGATGTAGGAGAAGAGAAGAAGAAGAAGAAGAGGAGGAGGGTGTGGCTGCTGGTGGAATGTTGCTGCTACTGCTGAGCTGCTGCTTTTGGGCTGTTTTGTGTTGTTGTTGCTGTTGGTTTGGCTGCTGCTGCTGCTTGCAATCTGTTCCTTTTCCTTTGTTGCTGTTGCAGCTGCTACTGCTGTGGCTGTTGTTGTTTTTGTTGGTGTGGTGAAGTGTGAGTGAGAGGGGAAAGATATGAGTGATCAAGCAAAAGTTTTGAAGTGAAATGGAGTTAACCCCCATCATCCTCACTCTTCATTAAATGCTAGACATGGCATATCCATCATGCCCTCTCTCTTTCCTCTACACAAGTCAACCCCTACCCTAATCAAGTTTAAATAAAACTACACCCTCAATTAAACCCAATTAACTTAACCAAATGGGTTAGACCACCATGGTTGTCTAAACATGGTTTAAGCCTAGGCTTAACCTAAGCTAATATGCACATGTGTGTGCAGTCAAGATAACATTCCAGTAAAATACTCATAAAACCAGATAAAATATTTAAAAGCCGTTTTGGTAAACTTTTTACCAAAAACCCCATATTAAACACAATTTTCCACTAAACACAAACTCAGGTGTTACAGAATCCAATCAGTAACACTCCCGTACAGTCCGGTCTCTTCGTCTAATATGCTGCATATCTAGTCTAGGGGTGGTATACGTCCGACCCCAGTAATCGATAAGTCGTGTCGATGTGAGGCTCATATCAGGTCGAGAACCTACTGATAACACTTACCAGTAGTACTCAATATTCACCCTGGCCAGGGACTTCCAGTTATAGCCAATCGAACACAGCACAACATCAACTCCCTATACCGGGAGAGACGAATCCTCTCCTATCGCTCATTGCCTCCATGTGATTCGGGACTGTACCCAAAAGCCACCGTTTTGCACGCCCTCTTGGATGTGGTAAGGTGGAAATCAAAGCACGGTGAGAATCACACAAGACTCTATGACGATCTCGGGTCTACAGACTAACCTGTACCAGTGTCATCGGAGAACTGCCATCTGACGTGTGGTATAATACCATCTGGGAGTTCTCGGCGAGTCCGTCCAGTGTACCCAGTCTCCACTGAGCACCCGTACACCATCCATGATGTCAAACACCGATGGATATAGGATCATCCATCGCCCATCATATGGGTCAAGATGCGTATACGCTAGTCTACTCTGGTGTATCGATTCCCTGTCTCGATACACCCTTGATTAGGAACAGTTATAAGATGTACTCATCGACTACTCTGGCCCCACTAGTATGATCTCATTATAGTCCCAGTAGTCGAGTACATATCCTAAGAGCTTTAAACACATGTGAGAGTAAGACAATAAACTAATATAAGTCAACATGTTAAGATAAAGTGAAACAAAATAGCATACTATCATGACGAGCAAGAAAGTCCTCTCTATATATATCCAAGCATCCATTATAATATACATCATATGTACAACAATGGCCTCTAGGGCATATATATAACTAACACCTACTCCATCAATCAGGGTCAGCCTATGAAACGGAAGTTCAGGTCTAATACCCCCCATTCAAGTCTAAGTTCCGTAAGGTCAAGCCTAGGTTCCGAAATACAGATCCACCCTAGACTCCGCATAGTCAAACATAGGCTCGAACCAAGGTTAAACCTAGCGCTCTGATACTAACTTTGTCACGACCCGAAATATTAGTTCGTGACCAGCACTTAAATCACGCAACGTCTAAAGACGTAACGTAATTCAAGTAAGCTGAAACCCAGAAATCTAAATCCTTTTTGAAAAATAAAGGAGGTGAAGTTTTGAAATAAGGGTATAATGAAATCAAGTTTTCTTAATGCATAGAACAGGAACATGAAAAATGCAAGTGGATTATGCAAGTTTGAAAACATTTTTCGTCTTTTTAAAATTTTGGGCAGCACCTCCTTTGTATATTTTGATCGAAAACCACATATACAAGTTAATGATAAAGGCATCCCCTAGTGGGAGCTAGCTCTTCGCGAAATGGCGGATCACAACCACGCAAGACAATATATATAAGTATACGACGCCCAACGGCGAAGATCACCATAAAGATAAAGGAAAGCAAGACATAAAAACTACAAGTAGCAGAAAACCCCTCGCTCTAAGTCTCGCAACCACAAGTCTCACTAAGTTTCATTACTTATACAATTTACTAAATTTGATTGATGGAGTTGACTAGATACAATATGAAATAAAGATACAAGAGTGGGTACGATACAATGTCCCACCTACCAAAGCAATCACCCGAAAGCAACTATGTGCCAGCGATGCCGCTACTGATCCATGCAGTCAACCTGCAAGAACTGTAGCACAACGGGGGTGAGTTGCCAACTCGTGAGTAGAAAAACAGCTACAAGTAGAAATCGAATAAACAACGACTCTTAGGTCAACTTATCATAAGGGCAATACTATGATATCTAGGGTGACCGGGTCATCATATGTGCCAACAATGAAATCAATACCTATATGTATGCGGATATAATCCAACAATATAATCAATGTATGTATGCGTGTGGATCTCGTCCAACCATATAATCAATGTATGTATGCGTGTGGATCTCGTCCAACCATATAATCAATGTATGTATGCATGTGGATCTCGTCCAACCACATAATCAATGTCTGTGAATATCATAAAAGCATATGCATGAAAGTATGAGGATATAAATCAACGGGTGTCCCTCGCGACACATCAAAACCATGGAACCTGAGTGTCCAGCATCGACACTCTAAACATCATGAAAACCGTGTCCTGCACCGACACGTAAATCCTCATATATCGGGCTCCGTCAGTCCGGATCGGCCCTCGGGCTCCGTCAGTCCGGATCGACCCATATCATCTCTCGACTCCGGTCGGTATCCTCCGGATATCTGCCGAACCCAAATACTATCACCGGTAGGTAGTAGTCCCACTGCCAGGCTCACCGTCTGCAGCACAGCAATCCATTCTCATCCCGGGGTACCATCCGGGTCCACCATGTACCCACAATCGGTCTCATCCATCTCCTCGAATCGGGTTTCACATGTCACACATCTCAGAACCGAGAAAACGCATGGTGGACGCACTGAAATATCATATCAAGAGAAACCGGATTTTTAAAACAACACATAATCTCTTTTTAAAATGTACACGGTTCTCAAATCCAGAAATCCCATAAAAACAGCATATCTCAATGCGTAAAATCATAGAGTATGATGTAGCGATATATAATAGAAATGTAAGCATATCCGTATATCATGCAACATGGAACAGTGATATGACATATTAAGGGAAAACCGCTCTTTTAAATGATTCCAGTTTTTAAAATATAACATGCGGTTCCTAATTTTCCAATAAAACCAGTTATCTATGTAGGTATAAATATACGCAAGTATAGAGGTACCAATGTGTATATGCGCCAATATGGGTATGCAATGTGTATATGCGCCAATATGGGTATGCAATGTGTATATGTACAAGTATGGATGTACCAATGTATATGTGCACCAATATGGATATACGATGTGTATGTGTGCAAATATGGATGTATCAATGCATATGTGCACCAATATGGATATACGATGTGTATGTGCGCAAATATGGATGTATCAATGTATATGTGCACCAATATAGGTGTACAAGTGGTATATACGCAAGCATGAGTGTACAATATGTATGTGCGCCAATATGAGTATACAAGTGGTATATACGCAAGCATGTTATGCGAAGAGTCATATCATGATGCAGCAATCCTACTATGTAGTGACATGGCAATTATCGATGATGAAATATGTGAGCCTACAATCTGTGTACGTATAATATACGCATCATCGATAATGGTGCAGGTGTACTATCACAGGTATAAGTGATGCAATGCGAATAACATGAAGACAGTATAAGGTAAATCATGTGCAAATGTTGACGGGTATACGTATCTAACATAACCGAGTCGGTGAATCTAACAATTGGCATCTAACCACTGTAGGGTTCCTCTCGACGGCAGCGAGGTTTCGGTAGGTATCGTCCATGCCATTTTAAAAAAAATTCCGTTAAAGGGAACTCTAAACTAGAATCGTTAGCTAGAATACAATACGGAAACAAAGTAAACTATTTACTTTCTAAGTGAAATCGAAATACAACCTTTGTAGATCGGTCCTTCACTTCATAAGCTCCTTATAGTAGCCCCTTCGCTGTAATCGTGGTTCTCCCGGACCCTTGCATGGCTTCACAAGGCGAATGGAACGTTCTTGCTTGAAGTCTTCGATGCCGAAGATGATCTACGTCGAGGGAATGCTAGCTCAAGCTTCTACTTCACTAACTAAAGAATTAGTGAAGCAAACACCCTAAACTAAAGTGCTAGTCTAGTAGAGGATGAAGAAATAGGAAGTGGGCTCACTTTAGAATTTCTTTTCTCACAATATTTCACTCTCTTTTGAAAATCCTAGCAAGCTTTTCTTTTGCTCAAGGAAGAAGAAGATGAACAAATGAAAATGAGAAATGAACTAATCAAGAGAGAGAGTGAACCATGGGTGAGCTTTCATCATATCCAACTCTTGTAGAGACATTACCATAGTTAATTAAGATGGTTAGGTTAACAAATATCTAAAGTAAAACAAACTTAGTGGACTTGGTCAAAGCATCCACAAGCTTCCATAAGCTTCATGCCTTTTTCCAATAATCACCTAATTTTGTAATTACTTTAAAATACTAAACCCAACATCATAATTAACATGGTGTATGTCTCATACACCCATGTAGTGTGTATCAACAACCATGATACAAAACTATACGCAATTTAATATATATCTCATATATAATAAATGTGCACATGTGAGAATAGAATGCTTAAGTGAGCTAATGTTAGTTAATGTAAATTAGTATATCACATATACAATTATACACTAAATTATCAAATCAACACTTGATTTAATAATCCGGCTATATCACATATAACCAACTAACATCCAATGTATCGGTTTATCGAATCAACCCTTGATTCGATGACCCGGCTATATCACATATAACCGACCGATACAAAAAGTCGCGAGAATAGAATACGGTATCACATACACGCATTATTCTCGGTCCCGCACATATCACATATGTGCTCCTATTTCATTTTGCCTGAGCCAGTAAAACCTTTATGTAGGACTCTAAAGACTCGTCAATACGCCGGCAGTACGTGATGATCATATCAAGCACCCACAAGCCGTCAGTGGTACTAGCTGGACGTAACGGCTACCCGGGTATTGAGCGATCAGAAGATCGGCAAGCATGCCCGCTCCAACTCCTGCAAAAGCCTGACGGTAACACTTGCCGTACAGTCCGGTCTCCTCGTCTGATATGTCGCATATCAAGTCTAGGGGTGGTAAACGTCAAACCCCAATAACCGATAAGTCATGCCGATGTGAGGCTCATAACGGGTCGAGAAACTACTGGTAACACTTACCAGTAAATCTCTAAATAAGCCCTGGCCAGGGACTTCCCTGTTATGGCCAATCTGTTGGATATATGTATGCCCTAGAGACCATTATATGATAGTGGATGTATCTATACATGTATATATATATTCAGTATGCATTCTTGCTCGACATGATAGTATGCTATCTGGTTATTCTTTATCTGACATGTTGATTTGATCATGCTTTTATTCATTCATACATGCTGATAAAGCCCTGAGGATATTGGCTTGACTACTCTGATTATGATGGAGATCATACTAGTGGGACATCTGTAGTCTATAAGCATATCCTGGAATGTCCCTAGTCGTAGGTATATCGAGACGGGGCATTGATATACCAGAGTAGACTAGCGTATATGATACTAGACCCATACGATGGGCGATGAATGTTCCCACAATCATCGATGTTTGACATCAAGATCATATACGGGTGCTCAGTGGTGACTGGGTACACTGGACGGACTCACCGAGAACTCCTATGTGGAATTATATCTATCATCGGATAGCAGTTCTCAGGTGACACTGGTACAGGTTAGTCTGTAGACCCGAGATCGTCATAGAGTCTTGTGTGTTCTCCCACTGTACTTTGATTACCACCCCACCACGGCTCTACTGAGTCGTGCAAACAGGTGGCCGTTGGGTACAGTCCCGAGACACACGAAAGCAATGAGCGATAGGAGGGGTTTCGTCTCTCCCGGTATTGGGAGTTGATGCTGCGCTGTGCCCGACTGGTTATATCAGTAAGTCCCTGGCCAGGGCTGCTGAGATTTGCTGATAAGTGTTATCAGTAGTTTCTCGATCTGTTATAAACCATTCACCGGCACGACTTATTGAGTTATTAGGGTCGATGTGACCATCCCTAGGCTCGATATGCAGCATATCTGACGAAGAGACCGGACTGTACGGTAGTGTTGCCGGATGGCTCGATGGGAGTTATAGCAGGTTCGCTTGTTTTCTTCTGATCGCTCAATACCCGGGTGGCCGTTACGTTTAGCTGACCGCTTGCGGCTTGAGGGTACCTGATATGATCATCACCCTCTGCCGGTGTATTGACGAGTCTTAGAGTCCCACAAAGGAGTTACCCAGTCCAGGCGAAACGTTGTGGTGCGCGTATGCGATATGCGCATGCACCCGATTGAAATGTGCATATATGATACCGAACATTGATCGGGCGGCCTGCTTTTGGTGGGGTCATATGAGATATGACCGGATTGATAAATCAAGTGTTGTTTTATCATCTAACCATTAGTTTTCTCACTTGAAACCTTTCTAGTATGTGATGGATGTATGCAAGCATGCATGTGTTTCTTCATTTCTTTCTAGTTTCATGCATATATGGATGTGCATACATGCATACATACATACACCCATCCATCATGGTTGTTAGCACATGGAAATGGTGGCAATATAAGACTCACACCATAGATTAAGTGATGGATTTTTATTTAATTTTGTATTTAAAACAAATTGAAAAGAAAAGGATAATCATTTCTAGCTTCTACACTCTTCATTTAACCTAACCAAGCTCACCTACCTCTAACCTTGGGTTATCCTTCTCTTTATCATTTAAAACTCAAGTTAAATAAACTCTCTATCACTTAACCATGGTTGGACATGAGAAGAAATAAAATATATAAAGATATATTTCATTTCTTTTCTATGGTGATCACATTAACCCTTGTTCAAAAAAGCCTCCATCTTCATCCTCCTTCTTCCTTTTGCTCTCTAGTTTTTTTAGTGAGTAATACACACTTAAAGAAAGGTTTTTGAAGTGAGAAGCTTAACCACAACTTCATTCTACACAAGTTTAGCCGACTTGTTTAGAGTGTTCTCTTCGGTTTTACGAAGTTGCGAGCTTGGACGGAGAACTCCGTGGTGGATCGTCGTGGACGCGAGAGGACTTCAAGAGGACCTCCATTCAACACCCAAGAGACCAAGGAGTCTAGCGAAAGGGAGCTACAAAGGTTGTAGTCTCGAAACCCTAGTTTAGTTCGCTTTAATTTTCCGAAACCCTAATTTTCTAGGATTGATTCCATTGCATGCTTGTTTAGCACCATAAAAAACTTGAACTTTGTGACATGTGATGCTTCCAAACTCATTTTAGGGTGCTAGGCAAACCTTTCACAATCGAGCACAGCGCAACATCAACCCCCAATACCGGGAGAGACGAAACCCCTCCTATCGCTCATTACCTCCATGTGACTCGGGACTGTACCCAAAAACCACCATTTTGCACGCCCTCTTGGATGTGGTAAGGTGGAAATCAAAGTACAGTGGGAATCACACAAGACTCTATGACGATCTCGGGTCTACAGACTAACCTGTACAAGTGTCACCAGAGAACTGCCATCTGACGTGAGGTATAATACCATTTGGGAGTTCTCGGCGAGTCCGCCCAGTGTACCCAGTCTCCACTGAGCACCCGTATACCATCTCTAATGTCAAACACCAATGGATATGAGATCATCCATCACCCATCTCATTGGTCGAGAAGCGTATACGCTAGTCTACTCTGGTATATCGATGCCCTGTCTCGATACACCCACGACTAGGAACATTAAAGGATTAACTTATGGACTACCATGGCCCCACTAGTATGATCTGCATCATAGTCCTGGTAGTCAAGTACACATCCTAAGGGTTTTATCAACATGTAACTATAAAACAGTATCAAGAGACAAGTATATATGTTAAGATAAAGAGCAACCAGATAGCATACTATCATATCGAGCAAGAAAGTCCTCTCTATATATGTCCAAGCATCCAATATAATATACATCATCTGTAAAATACTGGCCTCTAGGGCATACATACAACTAACAATCTCCCACTTGGATTATGGCCAGCTGCTGTAGTATCGCATACCAAGCATCTCGAAGAGTCTCTTAAACTGTATCTGGGAAATGGCCTTCGTGAGTGGATCCGCTGTGTTGTTCTTGGTGTCAACCCTCCTGACCTCGATCTCCCGGCGATAAACTATCTCCCGGATCAGGTGATACCGCCTCAGAATATGCCTGGATCGCTGATGGGACCTGGGTTCCTTGGCCAAAGCCACCGCTCCATTGTTATCATAATACAAAGGTATTGGATCCTTAATGGATGGAACCACTCTAAGTTTAATTATGAACTTCTTGATCCAGACAGCCTCTTTCGTTGGCAGCGATGTATTCAGCCTCCATCGTCGAGTCTGGCACGGTTTCCTGCTTGGAACTCTTCCAGCATACCGCCCCTCCGTAGAGGGTAAAGATAAATCCCGAGTGCGACTTAGAGTCGTCCTTATCACTCTGGAAGCTCGAATCGGTAAAGGACTCCACTTGGAGTTCTCCGTTACCATACACCAAGAGCATCTCTTTAGTCCTTCGTAAGTACTTGAGAATGCTCTTCACAGCTGTCCAGTGACTCTCTCCAGGATCAGCTTGATACCTACTCACTACACTTAGTGAGTGTGCTACATCGGGTCTGGTACATAGCATCACGTACATGATAGAGCCTACTGCCGAAGCATAGGGTATCCCTTACATGCGAGCTCTCTCCAAATCAGTCTTGGGAGACATCTCTTTGGAGAGAGTGAGTCCAGAGATCGTGGGTAAAAACCCACGCTTGGATTCTTACATACTAAACCGCTTTAGTAAGGTGTCAATGTACCTGGATTGGGACAATCCCAGTATCCGTTTAGATCTATCTCTATAGATCTTGATCCCCAAGATGTAGGAGGCATCCCCTAGATCTTTCATGGAGAATCGTTGTGATAAAAAGAGCTTGACCGATTGCAGCATAGGAATGTCATTTCCTATCAAGAGTATGTCTTCCACGTACAATACGAGGAAAACAACCTTACTCTCTGCCACTTTCTTGTATATACAAGGTTCATCTACATTTTTGACGAAATCAAACTCTTTGATAACGACATCAAAGCAGATGTTCCAACTCCGCGATGCTTGCTTTAATCCATAGATGGATTTAAGCAGCTTGCACACCTTCCCGCTGCTCCCACTAGTTACGAAGCCCTCTGGCTGAGTCATGTATACGCTCTCTTCTAAATCACTGTTTAGAAAGGCGGTCTTAACATCCATTTGCCAGTTTTCGTAGTCATGATATGCAGCGATGGCAAGCATGATCCGGATGGATTTAAGCATAGCCACTGGAGAAAAGGTTTCGTCATAATCCACACCTGGTCGTTGACGAAAACCCTTTGCAACAAGTCTAGATTTGAAAGTATCCACTTTCCCATCTACACCAAGTTTTTTCTTGAAGATCAACTTGCTCCCAATGGGTTTTACGCCTTCAGGAGCATCTTCCAAAGTCCACACTTTGTTGGTGTACATGGATTCCATCTCGGATCGCATTGCATCCAGCCATTTCACTGAGTCCCCACTCGTGATGGCCTGCTCGAAACTAGTTAGGTCATCATCCTCCATGATGCAATCCTCCCTCCTACCGTCCATGAGAAAACCGTAGTATCTCTCAGGTGGGTGAGGAACCCTACTAGATCGGCAGAGAGGCTGAGGTTCGTTGGGAACTACCGAATCCTCTGGTTCCACTAAATCTTCAGTCGCAGTTTGTGTATCCGGAACCTCTTCCAGTTCTACCACTTTGCCACTAATTTATTTTACAAGAAATTCCTTTTCTAAAAAAGTGGCATGTTGAGTAACAAACACCTTTTGTTCCTCACTGTGGTAGAAAAAATATCCATATGAATTCTTTGGATATCCCACAAACTTGCAAAGAACTGACTGTGCCTCGAGTTTGTCCGAATTTTGTCTTTTGACATAGGCCGGACAACCCCATATCTTAATTCGTTTAAGATATGGTCTCTTCCCACTCCATATCTCATATGGTGTGGTAGGTACAGATTTAGATGGAACTTGATTCAATAGGTATGCTGCTATCTCCAGCGCATAACCCCAAAAGGAAATAGGTAACTCAACTGTGCTCATCATAGAGGGCACCATATCTAATAGGGTGCGGTTCCTTCGTTCCGATACACCGTTGTGCTGTGGTGTATATGGAGGAGTTAGCTGAGAGAGAATCCCATTCTCTTTTAGGAAGTCCAGGAATTCATTGCTTAAGTATTCACCTCCTCGATCAGATCGAAGGATCTTAATGCTTTTCTCGGTTTGGTTCTCGACTTCTTGTTTATATTCTCTAAATTTCTCAAAAGCTTTTGATTTGTGTTTCATCAGGAACACATATCCGAATCTAGAGAGATCGTCAGTGAATGTAATGAAGTACACAGAACCATTCCTGGCATGTGTAGATATGAGACCGCATACATCACTATGTACCAGTCCTAAGAGTTCCGTAACTCTTTCTCCGTGTCCCATAAACGGAGTTTTGGTCATCTTGCCTTTGAGACATGACTGGCAAGTGTCATAAGATGAAAATTCAAACGGATTCAAATATCCATCCTTATGCCACTTAGCTAGCCGTGTCGCATTGATGTGACCTAGTCTGCAATGCCACAAGAAGGATTCGTTCAGTTCTGAACTCTTCCTCTTGTGTGTGTTTGTTATGCTCAGAACCGTTGATTGATTTAGAACATAAATGCCATTGCACAATGTGCCTGATCCAACCAACTTTTGGTTCAGGAGCATGTTCATAACATTATCTTATAATACAAAATTATATCCCTCTTTTGATAATAAAGAAACCGATATAATGTTGCATATCAGGTTCGGCATGTAATAGCATTCGTTCAGAATCAATGTTTTACCAGTTGGCAATACAAGGTGATATTCCCCGACGGTTTTAGCTGCAACAATTGCACCATTTCCAACCCTTATGTCTTTGTCACCTTCTACAAGTTCTCTACCTTTTCTCAGCCCATGTAACTGATTGCATATATGGGATCCTGACCCGGTATCTAATACCCATGACGTAGAGCAAATGGAGAAACAGTTCTCTGTAACGAACACACCCGAAGAAAATGCATCATTATGTACTTTCTTCATTCGGGTGGCATGGGAATCCTGGTATTCCCCTATACCCTGTTCAGTCTTATAACTTTTATAAGAAAGAACGGAACCAACGTTCCCCAGCATAGTATAACATGCGGGTTCGGTCAATACATCCATATTATTATCTTGATTAAGGCATGATATGATCGCTACCTGGAGGGAGAGAGAAGAAAACACTTTAGCATATGCTCTTGCAAGTTCAGATTGGTTATTATTTTATCTAATCAGGATGGCTTCCACTGTTTTTATCAAATCTTTCTTCAAACCTTAAAAGTAAAGACTAGCTGGGATTAATTACACCATACAATTTCGCCAATCTTTCAGCCAGGCCAGTGTTGGTACTTTGAGGGAGGTTCCCCGTGCTTTCGCACAGACCTAATTAAAATAAACCTCGTTTTCCCAGAGGCGTAACCCCGTTGACATCTTTCTAGACACCTACTTGATTGATTAATTGTCCTGTGTAAAACTCTCCCAGGAGTAACAATTACTCGCAGTGGGTATCGGGATCCAACTATCTCATAGAAGGTATGCAATCTCATTGCAAATTTCAACACTTGAAATTCCCGATAATATTTTTCCCCAAACGATCTATGACCTTGACAAGGTCAACAAACCATAGACCGCAAGTCAAGTTCAAACCGTCATTTCTTGATTGAATTAAACCCACCCGCACGACCCTTGGCAAGGTCAACAAGGCCGCACGGCTACCCTAATCCAATCTTCATCATATGCACAAGCAGATAAATACTAGTCAGATACCGCACACTACGCCTTGACAAGGTCAACAAACGCAACACGAATACTAAGTAGGACTTATCTGAAATGACGGAGGGCTACGACAGGTTTTTCTGAAAACCTATTGCGTAATGAACTTGATATCGTTGTAGAAACAAGTGAATTTTTGAAAAAGGAGTGTTTTTGAGGCTTTCATTAGTTTTGCTAAAGAGGTCATTCCCGGTGAAGGGATCTCGGCTCTTTCCTCATCGAATAAGGTACGGGATATATCATATATATCACCATGCAAAGAAAAACTCCAAAAGCAATCAAAAGAAAAACCGGGTGTTGTAGCATCTGCCAGTTTTGCTAAAGAGGTCATTCCCGGTGAAGGGATCTCGGCTCTTTCCTCATCGAATAAGGTGCGGGATATATCATATATATCACTATGCAAAGCAAAACTGTAGCTACCCTTTTTAAAAGTTTGATTCTACAACATCTTTAAGGTTTCTTTTCTTTCATTAATCACATTAATGAAGTCCCATCATTTAAGTCACCTAAATATCACAGATAAATACGACGTACGCTTATGCCATCCGCATTCGCCTCGATGTCCCCTCGTGCACCGTTAGGTTAGGTAACTAACGGCAGAGCGGGGCAGTGCTAGCGCGGGTGTAAAATATAAGCAACGTCTATATAATATATCATATATACTATATATAGTATCCATCTCAACATATCAAATGATCACATCACAGATATCGCAGCAGAAGAAACATATGAAATATTGGATATACTAGGAGGTCCGTGTTTTATTTTGAGCCTCTATAAAACACGGATTCCACGGTCGCGACGAATAGCCAAACCCATACCCCTAGACCCCTACGAGAACGGCAAGCAACTCTACCAATTCTAGAGTTAGGAGACCCGGACTCGACTCCTCAAGGTGGTCTCCTACTGGACTCTAGAACCCGGTTATTTGTGCTCTCCTCCTTGGGTCTATCCTAATGCGGAAAAGTGAATAATATACAACAATGGTGACATCAACCTCAACCCGGAAGTGCTCCAATAAAAGAATATTACATACTTTTAATTTTACATGAATGAAAATAAAACTCTCATCTCATATAAAACCCCCGGCTATTCAAAACGCGGCGATCCAATATAACATATCCAACAGCAACACATAACATCACATGTCATCAACGTAAGTAAATATGCGCATTCCAATTGTCGTTGACATATAGCAACGAAACTGGCGATATCACATATTACACTTACGGTCGCAGAAAAACTAGACGATGTTAAACATTCCGACCGAATTAACAAACACCCACAATTACCCAGAAAACTCAACACTTGAGTGTAGTTTTAAAGTTATTCAACACACACCACAGTACCAACGAACCAGCCGTAGAAGGGCCAAACCAACGCCTCACATGTGGCACCGCTGAACCACCACAAACCCGAGGGTTGAATGGCGGTTTTGACGGTCACATAATCGAGTTAAGGTTTTGTTCTTCTAGAGGGTCTATCGCATAACTTGCATGATCTTTTAAAGCTTTTTAACTACGGGAAAAATCCAACACTTGGAAAATTTTCCGGCAAGGGAAAAAGTGGGTATTTGACATCCGATTGAACTTTTTAATATCGTCTAAAGTAACCCGAAAATAGTTAAAATACGACTACGAAACACTCTGAGTTGTTATTATAGTAAATTAACATCACATGACAATTTAGTAAAAATAAACAACACCTAAAGCACCAAAATCCATGTATGATAAGATGAACACTGAAGAAATTTGGAGGCAATTAGCCAAGTTTGGGCCGGCGAGACCACCCCATACCGGCCATTTCCGAGCCCCCTACCAAATTTTTCCAGTGTTCTATTAATGGCATGGACGATGCCTCCCGAAATCTCGCTACCGTCGAGAGGAACTCTAAACTAGAATCGTTAGCTAGAATACAATACGGAAACAAAGTAAACTTTTTACTTTCTAAGTGAAATCGAAATACAACCTTTGTAGATCGGTCCTTCACTTCATAAGCTCCTTGTAGTAGTCCCTTCGCTGCGATCATAGTTCTCCCGGACCCTTGCATGGCTTCACAAGGCTAATGGAACGTTCTTGCTTGAAGTCTTCGATGCCGAAGATGATCTACGTCAAGAGAATACTAGCTCAAGCTTCTACTTTACTAACTAAAGAATTAGTGAAGCAAACACCCTAAACTAAAGTGCTAGTATAGTAAAGGATGAAGAAATAGGAAGTGGGCTCACTTTAGAATTTCTTTTCTCACAATATTTCACTCTCTTTTGAAAACCCTAGCATGTTTTTCTTTTACTCAAGGAAGAAGAAGATGAACAAAAGAAAATGAGAAATGAACTAATCAAGAGAGAGAGTGAACCATGGGTAAGCTTTTATCATATCCTAACTCATGTAGAGACATTACCATAGTTAATTAAGATGGTTAGGTTAACAAATATCTAAAGTAAAACAAACTTAGTGGACTTGGTCAAAGCATACACAAGCTTCATGCCTTTTTCCAAAAATCCCCTAATTTTGTAATTACTTTAAAATACTAAACCCAACATCATAATTAGCATGGTGTATGTCTCATACACCCATGTAGTGTGTATCAACAACCATGATACAAAACTATACACAATTTAATATATATCTCATATATAATAAATGTGCACATGTGAGAATAGAATGCTTAAGTGAGCTAATATTAGTTAATGTAAATTAGTATATCACATATACAATTATACACTAAATTATCAAATCAACACTTGATTTAATAATCCGGCTATATCATATATAACCAACTAACATCCAATATATCGGCTTATCGAATCAACCCTTGATTCGATGACCCGGCTATATCACATATAACCGACCGATACAAAAAGTCACGAGAATAGAATACGGTATCACATACACGCATTATTCTCGGTCCCGCACATATCACATATGTGCTCCTATTTCGTTTTGCCTGAGCCAGTAAAACCTCTATGTAGGACTCTGAAAACTTATCAATACGCCGGTAGTAGATGATGATCACATCAAGCACCCACAAGCCGTCAGCGGTACTAGCTGGACGTAACGGCTACCCGGGTATTGAGTGATCAGAAGATCAGCAAGCAAGCCCGCTCCAACTCCTGCAAAATCCTGACGGTAACACTTGCCGTACAGTCCGGTCTCCTCGTCTGATATGTCACATATCAAGTCTAGGGGTCATAAACGTCAGACCCCAATAACCGATAAGTCATGCCGATGTGAGGTTCATAATAGGTCGAGAAATTACTGGTAACACTTACCAGTAAATCTTTAAATCAGCCCTGGCCAGGGACTTCCCTGTTATGGCCAATCGAGCACAGCGAAACATCAACCCCCAATACCGGGAGAGACGAAACCCCTCCTATCGCTCATTGCCTCCATGTGACTCGGGACTGTACCCAAAAACCACCGTTTTGCACGCCCTCTTGGACGTGGTAAGGTGGAAATCAAAGTACAGTGGGAATCGCACAAGTCTCTATGACGATCTCGGGTCTACAAACTAACCTGTACAAGTGTCACCAGAGAACTGCCATCTGACGTGAGGTATAATACCATCTGGGAGTTCTCGGCGAGTCCGTCCAGTGTACCCAGTCTCCACTGAGCACCCGTATACCATCTCTGATGTCAAACACCAATGGATATGGGATTATCCATCGCCCATCTCATGGGTCGAGAAGCGTATACGCTAGTCTACTCTGGTATATCGATGCCCTGTCTCGATACACCCACGATTAGGAACATTAAAAGATGAACTTATGGACTACCATGGCCCTACTAGTATGATCTGCATCATAGTCCTTATAGTCAAGTATACATCCTAAGGGCTTTACCAACATGTAACTATAAGACAGTATCAAGAAACAAGTATATATGTTAAGATGAAGAGCAACCAGATAGCATACTATCATATCGAACATGAAAGTCCTCTCTATATATGTCCAAGCATCCAATATAATATATATCATCTGTACAATACTGGCCTCTAGGGCATACATACAACTAACAACCACACCACATCGCGTATGGTATAATCCATCGTACGGCATCCTCTAATCAAGGGTACAGATCAATCATCAAGTCAAACTCATCACGCACGGAAAATCATCATACGACGGCATTAAGCTATCAGGGATCCTATCATCCTATAAGACGAGGAGGGTACGGACCTAACGTCTCGTACGGCTATCACTCACGATTCACAACATATAAATATCTCTATATACCTATGTCCCAGGTCACATCCCCAATAATCTCATATTAGGGGACCGGCAGGGTATAAATCATCTCAATCGACTCGCATCCGTATACCAACATATCACCAAATCATCATATCGCGTCATATATCCTTTTCATCACATTTATATCCCTCAGCAAGTCAATTTTACAAATACATTCTACCTTTACTATAAGCATAAGTATCTAATCTAACATACACACCTGAACTATACAAACAGATTTTGAAAGATGCAAATCGTAGTTTTGAAAGTAGGGGCTACGGTGTTTTTAAAGAAAGATATCATTTGAAAATCCGTAACGTCTCTTAAGGTATCTGTTTAAAAGATGCAAACGATTCTTCAGTTTAGAAATAAGTATGGTTCGGATGACGTACCTACGTCGGCTATCTAGTCCTATAATACCCTAAACGGTACTATCGTCAAACGTTATCCTCAAATTCAGTCATCACATATTAGTCGTATCAAAACACTTCTAACTATCCTTAGTTTCTAATATGGTTTCTATAGCTATCTTATAGTTCTAACCCTAGTTTGCTACTCTAGGTTTTCTTAACCATATGCTACAAATCGGTTTCCACCAAAACATTGTGGGGGTGCTATACGCCATCCACCCGACTTCCCCT
Source organism: Agapanthus africanus (assembly GCA_030015575.1). NCBI lineage: Eukaryota > Viridiplantae > Streptophyta > Magnoliopsida > Asparagales > Amaryllidaceae > Agapanthus > Agapanthus africanus. Next base: position 418,501,998 of record JASDDO010000016.1, read on the forward strand.
GTAGATATAGATTTACTCACCTTGATCCTCGATTGCCGAAGTCGATGACGCCATGCTCCGTCGCTTCGGAATCCACGCGAGGGTACCTACAATAATAAACAATCGCAATCGCTATTAACATCAAGTCCGGAAACCAAAACGGCACACGAATCGCCTATAGGTCAGAACCTATAGCCCACGCATGCAAAACCAACAAATTACCCCTAGTCATTGATGTACAAACATCCAACAACCAAACACAAATCCAAATACCAAAACCAAGCAATCCAGAATACGGAAAACATAGCCAAAAACACACTAAAGTGCTCCCAGATTTTGACTCAGGTCAAACTAGCCAATTTTGCATATAGGGTTGCTTTAGATATCACCTAAGGGACCCACCGACCAAAATTCAACGCATTTCCTCCCGACATGGCCGCAATTTGCCGCCCATATGAATAAATCTGCGGCTATAATGTAGGGGTAGGAGCTCAGGTTTCAGGGGGTGGTCTATGGTTTCCTGCACGACTCCCAGTATTCGCTAAATAATTTTTAGTATCTCCGGGTTACTCCAGATTCCATAATACTACCTCAAACTGTCAATTTAACCGATGTCGGAAAGGTTCTAAGTTCGTGTTCCCTATCCTAGGCCATACAAATCCACACTAAGGTCTGTAGGCAACCCCTACACATCACCAATTCCAAACAAACACTCAAACCTTTCTCTTGGGATTTCTAACATCACAATTCCACACACAATCAATTTCTAAACTACACAAGAATGCAAGGAAACTAAAACTAAACTGAAGGGAAGAATTTATACCTCCTTTAGGCAACTCAAGAAAACCCTATCTCAACCAAAGTCGTCAAAATCCTACTTTGCTTGGTCCATTGTGTAGAGGATGTAGAGGGGATCAACTTTTGTGAAGAAGGTGTGGGGTTTTGACATGGTTTTTGAGATGGATCTAGGGTTAGAAGTGGAGGGAAGTGAGGAGGAAGAAGATGAAGGAAAAATATGCGAAGGGAAATAATGGGCAGCCTTCTCTCTCTCTTTCTTATTCTCACCCTCTCACTCTCATATCTCACTCACTCTCTCTCTCTCTCTCTCTTTTCAATCATTCTCTTTTAACCCCTTTTTTTTCTTTTTCTTTTCTTTCCTTTTCTCACCCAAAAACCCAACCATAACATAAAACAACACAAATGAACATGTCATGGTGCACTAACCATGAAAAACTGTAAAAACACGGATTTGGCATAATTGCGATTAGCAGTGCACTAATCGGGTTTTTATCAAAACTGCATATAATAAATTTTAAAAATGCAAAATCCTTTAAATATATTTTTAAATGAATAAATCATTTTAAATTTCCAATTATTTCTCAATTATTGATATATATTTATATCCTTTTTTCGAAAACCCCAATTTCGCAAATCAGCAGTTTTCGGGAAATATATTATTTTAATATTAAATTCCAAAAATAATATTTTATATTTTCTGAAATGTTACAGCAGCCGGTAGTTATATTGGATCGGCAGGTGAAGAAATTTCGGTCAAAGGTCTTGCTATCTGTGAAGGTTCTTTGGCGTAGCCCGAATAGTAAAGTGGTCACTTGAGAAGCCGAGAGCGAGATGCGGAAGAAATTCTCTCATCTCTTTGAAGGTACGCATAGTAAGATTTTTAAATTCTGGGACCGAATTTCTTTAAGGGGGGAAGATTGTAACACCTTAGAATGCGATTAGTGTTAATTAAGCGATAATGCGGGGTTTTGGTAAAAAGTTAACCAAAATAGTTTTCACATATTTTATAAAAACTAATTAATATTTTATTATTATTTGTTTTGGCTTGCACACACATGTGCATGTTAATTTGGGGATTATGGAGGTGTTAACCAAGCTTAAGTAGCCATGGCACCCTAAACCAATTTTTAGCCCTTTTAACTCACCTCACTTATTATTTGAAGAAGGGTTGACTTGAGAGAGAGAGAGGGAGAGAGAGAATGATGAGGCATGGGGCAAGCATGGGAGCATTTAATGAGGAGAGAGAAGGGGCATAGCTCATCTTCTAACCTCACACCCTCATTTTTTCTTCACCACTCTCACACTCTCATTTTCCCTCAACACTCATACACTTTCATTTCTTATTCACCTTCTCATTCTCTTCCCCAAATTGAACCATTAACCATTCCATCACTAAACCAAGCCAAATCCTCACTAAACTTCATTAAAACTCTCTCAAAGTCAAGTTAAGCCACTAGAGATGACTTGGAGTATGGAAAGTTAGGGTTTTTGAGAAAGTGTGATAAGGTAGTGATCTCTAACTGTTAATTAGGCCTTTAAGATGTTGTATTGCTTATTAGTTGCTGTCTAGAACACTAAAGTTATAGTTTTTGTGCAATATCGTATTTTTAGTGATATATTGGAGTCTCTGTGATCTTCTATCGTTACGATAGGTCACTGTAAAATCTAGCAATGTAGTAGTATTGTGTTAGAAGCCCTGAGTGTTCACCTGAAACCCGGACCCCACCCAACCTAGTTGAACCGGCAAGATGAGGTGAAATTCTGGCGTCACCGGATTTTTGGGGGCTTGGGGAGTTGGGGTTTTGAGGGTAGCTGTCTGTATATTATCCTGGGTGTTTGGTACTGCTTGATTTTTATATATTGACTGTAGGAAAAATCTGAGACGACTTTGCTAATTTTTAGTGTTTCGATAACGCGCGTTATGGTATTCGACACGGTTCGCGTTCTTTGTGTAGCTTGCTGCACTTAGGTTTGATTTAGGATGTCGATATACACGTTAGCCACTAAGCTAACACTTGAGAGTTGTAGGAATTGATGCGTTGATGTAAACTTCGTTTGTATGTATTGCTGGTCGGTTTCTAAATTGCACTTGTTATGTTGTCATGTGATAATAGGATCGCAGGCGGGGACTTCAGACGCTACAAGGAAGGGAAAGCAGGTGGTTGGATTTACCTAGCTCAAGATCATCGGTTAGTAGATTTAACATCTATGGGGGAATCGCCCGTATGACGTTAAGCGTCGAAGGCTAGATATGATGTTATAGCCACATGTTTATATGCATATGCGTTGATTGTGCATGAGCATCATTTGCATACCATTATTTGTTTTACATTGACTTAGTACCTATTGGACAATGCACCATTACTGACGGTTCATGTAGCACGGGCACTGAATTGTATGCCACACATACCATTGGTAATTGCATGCCACACACACCATTGGTAATTGCCATGACATGCACAACATATACATATATGTGGTACTGCATTCGTTATTGATATTGAGGTTGTTGTTCTTGTATCACCTTACTAAGAGAATATGTATCGTACCGCTTTCATTATTATCAATAGTTAGACGTTGATTCTTGTTCTGTTGCACATATGAATTGCATCATGCATACATGCCTACATGCATACACACATACCTTGCTATAGCTATATATACACCTTTATATGATGTTACATTTGACTTTGGGGAATTTGGGAACCACATGATATCCTTAAAAACTTGATTCATTTAAAAGAGCGGTTTTTCCTTGATATGCTCATATTACTGTTCTATGTTGCATACCTCATATTTCATGGATTTACGCATTGAAATACCGATTTCATGTGATTTATGGATTTGAGAATTGTGGTTATATTTCAAGAAAGTATGCATTGTTTTGAAAACCCGGTTTCTCTTGATATGATATTTCGATGCGTCCACCATGAGTTTTCTCGGTTCTGAGATTTGTTTTAGAAACCCGATTCGAGGAGATGGATGATCCGTTTATGGGTTCATGGTGTTGGGGTTCATGGTGTTGGGGTTTCTCAGCACCCTACTCGATTTCAAGATATCAAGCATGCCAATTTCAAAAATTTCAAGAGTGCTAAAGAACCCTTAACTAGGATCTAACTCGAGTAAATAGACAAAACTAACATGAAATCAAACATTACAACTAAGTGAATGAGAAATACAATCTTTGTAGACCGGTCCTTCACTTCTAAAGTTCCGTGTAGTAGTCCCTTCGCTCCAAGTAGTGAACACCCGAACTCTAGTAAGGATCCACATGAAGAAATGAACGAGCTTGCTCAATGTTTTCGAGGCCGAAGATGATCTACGTCGAGGAGAATCAAGCTCATGCTACCTCTTCACTAATATGAGTGAATTAGTAAAGCAAATACCCTAAATTAAATGGCTAATAGTAAAGGATGATGAAGTAGGAAATGGGCTCACTTTAGATTTTATTTTCTCATAATATTTTTTCACTTAGAGAAAAGCTAGCAAGCTTTCTCAATGAAGAAGAAGATGAAGTGAAGAACAAAATGAAACTCATGAGGTGAGAATAGCAACCATGGGTGAGTTAGTGTCATACACTAACTCATGTAGAGAATAAACCATGGCTATAAAATAATGGTTGGGTTAATAAATATTTTCAAGTAAAACAAAAAGAGTGGACTTAGTCAATGGTTCCACAAGCTTCTACAAGCTTCAACCATGTGACAATTTCCAACCAATTTTGATTTACTTTAAATAAATAAAAACCCTTCATTATTATTTGCATGGTGTGAGTCTCATACATCCATGTATCATGTGGCATCTAGCATGACCCAAAATAATGTACAGTAATATATATCACATATATACTAAGTGTACACTAGTGAGAAAAAGAAATGTTTAAGGGAGCTAATATTAGTTAATGTAAATCAATATATCACATATATAATTATACATTAAATTATTAAATCAACACTTGATATAATAATCCGGCTATATCACATACAACCGACTAATATCAAATGTAACAATCTATCAGATCAACACTTGATCCGATAACCCGACTATATCACATATAACCGACCGATATCACATATCGCAAGAATAGAATACGGTATCACATACGCGCATTAATCTCGGTCCCGCACATATCACATATGTGCTCCTACTCCGTTTCGCATGAGCCAGGAAACCTCTGTGTAGGACTTTAAAGACTCGTCAATACACCGGCAGTAGGTGATGATCATATCAAACACCCACAAGCTGCATGCGGTCTGCTAAACGTAACGGCCACCCGGGTATTGAGCGATCAGAAGATCAACAAGAAAGCCTGCTCATACTCCTGCGAATCCAATCAGTAACACTACCGTACAGTCCGGTATTTTCGTCTGATATGTCGCATATCTCGCCTAGAGGTGGTAAACGTCAGACCCCAATAGCTTGATAAGTCATGCCGATGCAAGGTCCATAACGGGTCGAGAAACTACTGATAACACTTACCAGTAAATCTCATCTACCCTGGTCAGGGATTTCCAGTTATGGCCAATCAAGTATAGCGCAACATCAACCCCCAATACTGGGAGAGACGAATCCCCTCCTATCGCTCATTGCCTCCATGTGACTCGGGACTGTACCCAAAAACCACCTGTTTGCACGGCTCAGTAGAGCCGTGGTAGGGTGGAAATCAAAGCACAATGGGCACGCAAGACTCTATGACGATCTCGGGTCGACATACTAACCTGTACCAGTGTCACCAGAAAACTGATATTTGACGTGAGATATAATACCATCTAGGAGTTCTTGGAGAGTCCATTCAGTGTACCCATTCTCCACTGAGCACTCGTATATGATCTCTGATGTCAAACACCAATGGACATGGGATCATCTATCGCCCATCATATGGGTCGAGAAGCGTATACGTTAGTCTACTCTGGAATATCGATGCCCCGTCTCGATACTCCCACGACTAGGAACAATTGAAGGATGAACTCATAGAATGCCCAGGCCCCACTAGTATGATCTGCATCATAATCCTGGTAGTCAAGTACACATCCTAAGGGCTTTATCAACATATAACAGAGAGACAAAAAGTGTACATGTTAAGATAAAGATTAACCAGATAGCGTACTATTATGTCGAGCAAGAAAGTCCTCCCTATATATGTCCCAGCATCCACTATAATATACATCTCATATAAAATAATGGTCTCTAGGGCATACATACAACTAACGCATGGTGGACCCGGTATGGTACTCCGGGGCAAGAAAGGTATGTTGTGCAGTAGACGATGAGCCTTGCAGAGGGATTACTACCATCCGGTGATAGTTTGTGTTAGTTATATATATGCCCTAGAGGCCATTACTGTACATACGATGTATATTGTAGTGGATGCTAGGACATATATAGGGAGGACTTTCTTGCTCGACATGATAGTATGCTATATGGTTGTACTTTATCTTAACATGTACTCTGATTGTCTCTATGTTACATGTTGATAAAGCCTTTAGGATATGTACTTGACTACTGGGACTATGATGAGATCATACTAGTGGGGCCACGGTAGTCGACGAGTATATCCTATAACTGTTCCTAGTCGAGGGTGTATCGAGACATGACATCGATACACCAGAGTAGACTAGCGTATACGCATCTTGACCCATATGATGGGTGATGGATGATCCCATATCCATCGGTGTTTGACATCAAGGATGGTGTACGGGTGCTCAGTGGAGACTGGGTACACTGGACGGACTCGCCGAGAACTCCCAGATGGTATTATACCTTACGTCAGATGGCAGTTCTCCGGTGACACTGGTACAGAGTAGTCTGTTGACCCGAGATCGTCATAGAGTCTTGTGTGATTCCCACCGTGCTTTGATTTTCATCATACCATGTCCAAGAGGGCGTGCAAAAAGGTGGCTTTTGGGTACAGTCCCGAATAACATGGAGGCAATGAACGATAGGAGGGGATTTGTCTCTCCCGGTATGGGGAGTTGATGTTGCGCTGTGTTCGAATGGCTATAACCAGAAATCCCTGGCCAGGGTTGCTGAGATTTACTGGTAAGTGTTATCAGTAGTTTCTCGAACTGTTATAGACCTCATATCGACACGACTTATCGAGCTACTGGGGTCTGACGTTTACCACCCTTAGGCGAGATATGCGACATATCAGACGATGAGACCAGACTGTACGGGAGTGTTACTGATTGGATTCACAGGAGAATGTACAGGCTTGCTTGTTGATCTTCTGAGCGCTCAATACCTGGGTGGCTGTTACGTTTAGCTGACCGCTTGCAGCTTGTGGGTGTTTGATATGATCATCACCTACTGCCGGCGTATTGACGATTCTTTAGAGTCCTACACAGAGGTTTCTTGGCTCAGGCAAAACGGAGTAGGAGCACATATGTGATATGTGCAAGACTGAGGATAATGCGGTATATGATACCGTATTGGATTCTCGCGATATGAGATATCGGCCGGGTATATGTGATATAGCCGGGTCATCGTATTAGTCGGTTATATGCGATATAGCCGGATTGTCGGATCAAGTGTTGATTTGATAATTTAATGTATAATAATATATATGATATATTAAATTACATTAACTAATATTAGCTCACTAAAAGATTCATTTTCTCACGGGATAATACATTGATATATATGCGATATATGTTAATTGTATTATTTTCTATTGTTACAAAATATATTGTATATGTGATATATAATATTGTAACATGTTAGGGTTACAAATTTAACAATGGATTAGGATTTAAACTTGGTTAGGGTTTGGATTAGGGTTAGCTTTTGCATGAAGCTTCCTTGAAGCTTTGACTTTGTGGTTGCTTGATATTTTTGTGAGATATTATGTGAACCCAATCCAAACCATTAACTCTAGTTAACTCTCTACAAGGGTTAACTCTTTCATGCTTAACCCTTGGTTAGATTTGTAACCACTACAATTCATTGTTCATCACAAAAGGATTAAGTTATCATCTTGATTTATCTTCTTCTTCCTTGAGTTCCTTTTTGAAAAAGCTTTCTTTTGTGATGAAAGTGAGTGAGAAAAAGATTATAAATGAGAGCAAAAATCCTACTTCATCATCCTCATCTATCCTTGCCATTTAGATGAGGGTGTTCACATCATTTCATGAGTGATAGCTTGTCTTAACGAAACTTCAAGGTAGATCATCTATGTTATCGAAGATCGGAAGCAAGGTTGCATCATTCTCTTCGTGAAGCCTCTCGAGAGTCCAAAACACGATGATCGCAGCGAAGGGACCTCAACACGGAGCTTAAGAAGTGAAGGACCGGATCTATAAAGGTTGTAATACCTCTCACTTAGTGTAAAAGAGTTTAACATGCTTGTTTTCGCCTAAACCCTAGTTTAAAGATCCGGCTTCGGGTTGTTCGGCACGGCTAAAATTTTAATCGGGCATGGTTGATGCCTCGTAGACCCTTGTGCGCGTGCCTAGCAACCCTACAGTGGTATTAGAGCCAAGCTAGAGCTTTAGGCGAAGTCTAGACGAAGTTTAAAGTCCGATCGAACCCGATACCCCGATATTAAACCCTTCTCTGTACAATTTCTAAAAATGTTGATTTTTCTGAATTAAAAATGCTCAGAAAATAGAGCAGGAAAATATAAGGATAACTGTAGAAAACGACCCCCTGAATCCACTGTAGCGCCGCGGAACCGCAGCCGTACCCTACTTTTGGCGGCGGTTCCGTGGCCGTATGTACAGATTAGGGGATAATTTTTATACAGTTTCATCCGTATGTGTTTTCTGATTCTTCTGGGAATTTTTATTTTTCACTCAAGAGTTGAGTTTTCTGGGTTGTATTGGGGATTCGATAATTCGATCGGATTATTTAACTTTGTTTAGTTTTTCCGGATAATTTTAGAAACCGTTAAAAAGTTCGAACGGATATCAATAACTCACTTTTTCCCCAGTCGGAAAATTTTTCAAAAGTTGGATTTTTTCTCGAGTTTGAAACTTTCTAGGTCGTGCAAGTAACGCGGTGGACCCTCTAGAAGACAACAAACCTTAACTCGATTATGTGACCGTCTTGAACTGCCTTTTGAACCTTAGGGTTTGGGGCAGTACGGCGTGCCACATGTGAGACGTTGGCTTGACCCTTTTACGGCTGGACCATTGGTACTGTGGCATGTGATGGATGTTTTTAAACTGATTTCAAGTGTTGAGATATATTGGGGAAATCTTGGGTGTTTGATTATTCGATCGGAAAGTTTAACACTGTCTTTTTATCTGGAATGTGATACAATATTTGGAATCTACATGTAGTTATGAGATAACTAATTTGAATATTATAAATCTAGCAGTTCAGTCTCAAGGTGATCGGTTGCCACGGAATTTTGATGCGATCAAAAATCCGTCGCAATCACGTAGCGTATGCGGATACTCGCCGGGTAAACTTAATAGACAGCCATGCCCCATAGCCCCGACTAAGTGACTGTAGGAGAACACCGTCACCAAAAGCATCCGTTCGGGTGCTCGCGGCAGCGGTGTTCCGCCTTAGTGCACTTCGTCGACGGCATCCGGGGGTGCGGCCGTCTAGTAAAGTTTGGGACGAGCATTCGATCAGGATGTCGGGAATCTTGTTGAATTGCCCGACTTGATATTGAAAAGAGTTTTCGATAATGAGACTAAAATGCGGGGTTTATAATTGTCAGGCATGCGATGTCTAAGAAATTCATTTGGTTAGGCATGCGATGTCTAAAGAGGTTGCGGATTCCAACTGTTGTAGTTTTACACTTTCTTTTCTGTGACCGTAAGCGTAGTATGTGGTGTATCGCCGGCTTCGTTGCTATACATCAACGACAATCGGGATACGCATACTTGCTTACGTTGATGATATGAGATATTATGTGTTGCTGTGATATGTTATATTGGATCGTCGCGTTCTGAATAGCCGGGGGTTTTATGTGAGATGAGAGTTTTTTCTTTTTCATTCATGTAAAATTCATTTGTATGTAATATTCTTTTATTGGGGAACTTCCGGGCTGAGGATGATGTCACCATTGTATATTATTTACTTTTCCGCATTAGGTAGACCCAAAGCGGGGAGCACAAGTAACCGGGTTCTGGGGTCCAGTGGGAGACCATCTCGAGGAGTCGAGACCGGTTCTCCTAACCCTAGAATTGGCAGTGTTACTTGCCGCTCTCGTAGGGGTCTAGGGATGTGGGTTTGGCTATTCATCGCGACCGTGGAATCCGTGTTTTATACAAGCTCGTATTAAAAACACGGACGTCCTAGTATATCCAATATTTCATATATGTTCTTCTGCTGCAATGTTCTGTGATGAGATCATATTACTGCCTGAGACGAATGTTTATATTATATATATGAGATATATGTTATATTGCAGATTTCGTTTCAAAAGAGATGCTTGTGAAGCATAATAAAATGGGACTTCATTAATGAGATTAATGAAATAAAAGAAACCTAAAGATGTTGTAGAAACTTGTTTAAAAACTGGTAGCTCTAGTTTTTGCTTTGCATAGCGGTGTTCCTTGTAGAACATCCAACACCTTATTCGATAAGGAAAGAGCCGAGATCCCTTCACCGGGAGTGACCTCTTTAGTGAAACTAGCAGATGCTACAAACTCGGTTTGTCTTTTGATTGCTTCTATAGTTCTTGCTTTGCATAGTGATATTTGTGAAATATCCTGCACCTTATTCGATGAGGAAAGGGCCGACGATCCCTTCACCGGGAGTGACCCCTTTAGCAAAACTAGAAAAGCCTAAAAAACACTCCATTTAAAAATCACTCGATTCTACAACGATATCAAGTTCATTACGCAAAGGGTTTTCTTAAAAACCTGTCATAGCCCTCCGTCATTTCAGATAAGTACTACTTAGTATTCGTGCTGCGGTAGTTTAGCCTTCGTCAAGGCGTAGTGTACGGTAGCTAACTAGTGCTTATCTGCTAGCATATGATGCGATTGGATTAGGGTATTCGTACGGCGTAGTTTGGCCTTCGTCAAGGGTCGTGCGGGTGGGTATAATTCAATCAGGAAATGACGGGTTGAACTTGACTAGAGGACTATGGGTAGTTTGGCCTTCGTCAAGGTCATAGGACGCTAGGGGTAAAATATTATTGGGAATTTCAAGTATTTAAATTTGCAATGAGATTGCATACCTTCTATAAGATAGTTGGATCCCAATACCCGCTGCGAGTAAGAGTTACTCCTGGGAGAGTTTTACACATTACAATTAGCCGATCAAGTAGGTGTCTAGAAAGGTGTTAACGGGGTTACGCCTCTGGGAAAACGAGGTTTACTTTAATTAGGTCCGTGCGAAAGCACGGGGAACCTCCCTCAAAGTACCAACACTGTCCTGGTTGAAAGATTGGCGAACTTGTAGCGTGTAATTAATCCCGGCTAGTCTTTCTTTTTAGGGTTTGAAGGAAGATTTGATTAAAAACAATGGAAGACATCCTGATTAGATATATTAGATAACCAATCTAATCTTGCAAGAGCATACGCTGAGTGTTTTCTTCTCTCTCTCTCCAGGTAGCGACCATATCACGCCTTAATCAAGATAATAAAACGGATGAATTAACCGAACCCGCTTGTTATACTGAGCTGGGGAACGTTGGTCCCGCTCTAACTTATAATTGTTATAAGACAGAGCAGGAAATTGGGGAATACCAGATTTCCCGTGCCGCCCAAACAAAGAAAGTGCTTGCTGATGCATCATCTTCGGGTGTGTTTATTACATAGACCTGTATCTCAGTATCCTTTACGTCCTGGGTATGAGATACCGGATCAGGATCCCGCATATGTAATCTATTACATGGGCTACAGATAGGTAGAGAACTGAGAATGTGTGATAAGTTTCATGAGTTAGAAACGGTGCAAGTGTTGCAGCCAAGTCTGTTGGTCACTATCACCCTTTATTACCAGAATACATTGATTCTGAACGAATGTTATTAGATACCGAATCTGATATACAACATCATATCAATCTCTTTATTAGTAAAGAAAGGATATAATTTTGTATTGTTGGATAATGTTTTGAACATTTCCTATATCAAGAGTTGATCGGTTCAGGCACGTTATCTAAAAGTATTGACGTTCTAAATCAAACCACAGATCTTAGTATACAGAATACACACAAGAGGAAGAGTTCAGAAATGAACGAATCCTTCTTGAGGCATTGTAGACTAGGTCATATCAATGCGACCCGACTAGCTCAAGTTATATATTGATGCATATTTAAATTAGTTTGAATTTACATCTTGTGAAACTTGCCGGTCATGTCACAGAGATAAGATGACCACAACTCTGTTTATTGGAAACAGAGAAAGAGTTAATGAACTCTTGGGATTGATACATGCTGATGTATGAAAGTCTCCTGTCTACACATGCCAAGACCGGTTCTTTGTACTTCATTACATTCTCTGATGATCTCTCAAGATTCAGACATATGTTCCTATTGAAACACAAGTCCGAACCTTTTGAGATATTCACGAAATATAAGTTAGAAGTAGAGAACCAACAATGGGTATAAGTATTATGTCCTTTGATGAGATCAAGGAGGAGAATACTTGAGCACGGAATTCCTGGATTATTCTAAAGGAGAATGAGATTCTCTCTCAGCATTACTCCTCCGTATACACCACAGCACGTCGGTGTATCGGGGCGGAGCAATCACACCCTATATGATATGGTGTGCTCTATGATGAGTACTACCGAGTTGTCTATTTCCTTTTGGGAGTTATGCACTTAAGAAGCTGCATACCTATTGAATAGGGTTCAAATCAAATCAGTTGCCTACCACTTCATATGTGATATGGAAAGGGAAGAGCCCATATCTTATGTTTGTTAAGATTTGGGGTTGTCTGGCCTATGTCTAAAAGAAAAAACTGGACAAGCTCGAGGCAAGGTCTATTATGTAGAACTGAAAAGGTTGCAGCTATACAAACTGCAGCTGATGATTTGGTAGAACCAAAGGATTCAATAGTTTCCAACGAACCTCAGCCTCTCCGCCGATCTAGTAGGGTTCCTCACCCACCTGAGAGATACTTTGGTTTCTCTATGACAGTGGGAGCGAGGATTGCATCATGAGATGATGACCCAACTTATTTCGAGCTGGCCATCAGGAGTGGGACTCTGTAAGAATGGCTGGATACTTAGCGATCTGAGATAGAATCCTTATACACCAACAAAGTATGGACTTTGGTTGCTTTATCTGAAGGGTTAAATCCCCATCAGGAGCAGGTATATCTTGAGAAGATTACTTGGTGTACATGGAAAAGTTGAGACTTTCAAAGCTATGCTTAAGTCCATCCAGATCCTACTTGCCACGGCTATATACCATGACTACGATATCTGGTGGTTGGGTGTCATGACTGCTTTTCTAAATGTTGATTTGGAAGAGAGCGTCTATAAGTACACAGCCAGAGGACTTCGGAGACAGTGGGAGCAGCGGAAAAGTGTGCAAGATGTTTTATGTTGATAAAGCAGGCATCACGGAGTTGGAACATCTGTTTTGATGTGGTAGTCAAAGAGTTTGACTTCATCAAAATGGTAGATGAACCTTGTATATACAAAAAGGTAGTAGGGAGTATGGTGGTGATCCTCGTAGAGTACATGGATGACATACTCTTGCTAGGGAAGGAGTTTCCTATGCTACGCTCGGTCAATCTCCGCTTATCACAAGGATTCTCCAGATAGGATCAAAGTGATACCTCCTAAATTCTGGGTTTTGGATCTATGAGATAGATCTAATTGGATGTTAGGATACTCACTAGTTGTAGTGAGATGGTATCCGATCCTGGGGAGAATCACTGGAAAGGTTCCAGGGTGATAAGGACGACTGAATGTCAGTCGCAGGCATTGTCTTTACCCTCAGTGGAAGGATAGTATGTTGGAAGAGTTCCAAGCTAGATACCGTGACATACTAGATGATTAAAGGCAAGATACATCGTTGCCAAGGATGCTACCAAAGAGGCAGTCTGGATATATATATAAGTTCATGAGATGAACTTCGTTCCTACCATTGTGTGACAATGGAGTTGTGGCTTTAGCCAAGGAACTACCGTCCTATCAGAAATCCAGATATAATTCTTAGGCAGTATCACCTGATCATGGAGATGGTTGATCTCCAGGGAGATCAAGGTTAGGAGAGTAGACACAGAGGACGACAGCGCGGATCCACTCACAAAGGCCTTTTTCCCAGTAGAGACATTTATGGGATGGTTGAGTATGAGATACTTCAACCGCAGCTAATTGTTGGGTATGTGATACCACAACAGATGGCCCTAGTGCAAGTGGGAGATTGTTAATTATATGTATGCCCTAGAGGCCATTACTGTACATACGATGTATATTGTAGTGGATGCTAGTACATATATAGGGAGGACTTTCTTGCTCGACATGATAGTATGCTATCTGGTTGTACTTTAACTTAACATGTACTCTGATTGTCTCTATATTACATGTTGATAAAGCCCTTAGGATACGTACTCGACTACTGGGACTATGATGAGATCATACTAGTGGGGCCACGGTAGTCGACGAGTACATCCTATAACTGTTCCTAGTCGAGGGTGTATCGAGACAGGGCATCGATACACCAGAGTAGACTAGCGTAAACGCATCTTGACCCATTAGATAGGCGATGGATGATCCCATATCCATCGGTGTTTCACATCAAGGATGGTGTACGGGTGCTCAGTGGAGACTGGGTACACTGGACGGACTCGCCGAGAACTCCCAGATGGTATTATACCTTACGTCAGATGGCAGTTCTCCGGTGACACTGGTACAGAGTAGTCTGTTGACCCGAGATCGTCATAGAGTCTTGTGTGATTCCCACTGTACTTTGATTTCCATCATACCACGTCCAAGAGGGCGTGCAAAAAGGTGGCTTTTGGGTACAGTCCTGAATCACATGGAGGCAATGAGCGATAGGAGGGGATTCGTCTCTCCCGGTATAGGGAGTTGATATTACGCTGTGTTCGATTGGCTATAACCAGAAATCCCTGGCCAAGGTTGCTGAGATTTACTGGTAAGTGTTATTAGTAGTTTATCAAACTATTATAGACCTCATATCGACACGACTTATCGAGCTACTGGGGTCTGACGTTTACAACCCCTAGGCGAGATATGCGACATATCAGACGACGAGACCGGACTGTACGGGAGTGTTACTGATTGGATTCATAGGAGAATGTACAGGCTTGCTTGTTGATCTTATGAGCACTCAATACCTGGGTGGCTGTTACGTTTAGCTGACCTCTTGCAGCTAATGGGTGTTTGATATGATCATCACCTACTGCCGGCGTATTGACGATTCTTTAGAGTCCTACACAGAGGTTTCTTGGCTCAGGCAAAATGGAGTAGGAGCACATATGTGATATGTGCGGGACCGAGGATAATGCGGTATGTGATACCGTATTGGATTCTCGCGATATGAGATATCGTCCGGGTATATGTGATATAGCCGGGTCATCGTATTAGTCGGTTATATGAGATATAGCCGGATTGTCGGATCAAGTGTTGATTCGATAATTTAATGTATATTAATATATATGATATATTAAATTACATTAACTAATATTAGCTCACTAAAAGATTCATTTTCTCATGGGATAATACATTGATATATATGCGATATATGTTAATTGTATTATTTTCTATTGTTACAAAATATATTGTATATGTGATATATAATATTGTAACATGTTAGGGTTACAAATTTAACAATGGATTAGGATTTAAACTTGGTTAGGGTTTGAATTAGGGTTAGCTTTTGCATGAAGCTTCGATGAAGCTTCATGAAGCTTTGACTTTGTGGTTGCTTGATATTTTTGTGAGATATTATGTTAACCCAATCTAAACCATTAACTCTAGTTAACTCTCTACAAGGGTTAACTCTTTCATGCTTAACCCTTGGTTAGATTTGTAACCACTACAATAATTCATTGTTCATCACAAAAAGATTAAGTTATCATCTTGATTCATCTTCTTCTTCCTTGAGTTCCTTTTTGAAAAAGCTTTCTTTTGTGATGAAAGTGAGTGAGAAAAAGATTATAAATGAGAGAAAAAATCCTACTTCATCATCCTCATCTATCCTTGCCATTTAGATGAGGGTGTTCACATCATTTCATGAGTGATAGCTTGTGTTAACGAAACTTCAAGGTAGATCATCTATGTTATCGAAGATCGGAAGCAAGGCTGCATCATTCTCTTCGTGAAACCTCTCGAGAGTCCAAAACACGATGATCGCAGTGAAGGGACCTCAACACGGAGCTTAAGAAGTGTAGGACCAGATCTACAAAGGTTGTAATCCCTCTCACTTAGTGTTAAAGAATTTAACATGCTTGTTTTCGCCTAAACCCTAGTTTAAAGATCCGGCTTCAGGTTGTTCGGCACGGCTAAAATTTTAATCGGGCATGGTTGATGCCTCGTAGACCCTTGTGCGCGTGCCTAGAAACCCTACAGTTTAGACCCGGCGGTTATCCGGATGATACCGACCGGAGTCGTGAGATGGATATGGGCCGATCCGCACTGACGGAGCCCGTGGGCCGATCCGGACTGACGAAGCCCGAGTTATGTGGATTTACGTGTCAATGTTAGACATGGGTTTTCATGATGTTTCGAGTGTCGATGTTGGGCACTCAGGTTCCATGAGATTTACGGATATGAGGGCCGATCAGAGTGACGGCGCCTAAGGTATTGGGATTTGGGGTGTCGTTAATGGTCACCGATTTTTCTACGATGATGATTCATTGATGATGATATGTTTTATCCCACACCCATTAGTTATTTGATATGCATTGTTTCATGTATTTGTAGTACCTGATGGTGTACCTTGATCATGATTATTGCATATCCATATTGCCATACTTATGCTATCAGAGTGCATGTGATAGATTATCGCTGTTCGTGCATACTTGCGATTATCTGTTTGATGTTACTTACTATTCACGAGTTGGCAACTCACCCCCGTTGTGCCACAGTGTTTTGCAGGCTTGACCCTCAGAGTAGTCATGGCAGGGCTCCTTATTGTATCTATTTCAGCGGATACCGCTACGGTTGGTTGTGAGGCCTTTTGCTGTAGGTAGGTTTGCGGTTATCCGATTACATCTATTGTATATCTCATTGTATATAGTACTCTCCATCTACCACTTTCTTGTATTGACTTAGAGACGAGTTTGTGAGGACCGATATTGTATAATTTATGACTCTGGGTGTCGTGCTCATGTGAGCCGGCCTTTCTTATATAGTTTTATCTTTTTATGTTGTTTTTCATTTTTATTGTCTATTTCTTCTCTACGGCGTCATATATATGCTTGTGGTGGTTGTTTTCCGCCTTTGGGTGTGATTTGCTCCCGTTTGGAGATGCTTTATTTATATCCTGTGTTTGTACCCATTTCGTGGCTGGTTTTACAAAGGAGGTGCTGCCAAAAATTTTAAGAAAATAAACTTAAGCTTTAAGATTTTTACTTGAGATTTCCAAATGTTTTAAAAAAGAAAATGTTTTATCACTTACTTCTGTCTTTATGGTTTAGATTTCTGGGTTTTCGGCTTACTTAAATTGCGTTACGCCTGTTGACGTCACGTGGTTTAAGTGCCGGTCACGTTTCTAAATTTGGGTCGTGACACCATTTTCCACATGTTTGATTTTTCTGACTTTTCATTTTTGTGTGTATTTCACGTGTAAAGTTTTGGGCCTCCAAAAAGCTTTAAAAATAAATCAGAAAAAATAATGTGTTTGATGGGATTCGAACACAGGGGCTACGTTACAGCAGTGCAAGAGCTTTACCAGTGTGCTACAAGTTATTTTTTGCCGTTCTTTAACAAAATATACTTATAACTCATACTCAAGCTTGTAAACTCATTTCTGTACATTAAACTGAAAAATTCCGTACAGTAAATTCAGAGTCGTTACAATTCTCATGTTTGGTACGAATATTAGTTTAAAGACATTTTGGTCCAACATTCCCGTCTTTGGGACGAATATCAGTTTAAGGACATTTCGGTCCATTATTAGTTTAGGGATGTTTCGGTCCAATACCAATTTTAGGATGTAGTGGTCCAATACCAGTTTAAGGACGTAGTGGTCCATCATTCCCGTATTTGGGACGAATATCCTTTAGCACCGCTTTCTGACTCAGAAAGATAGTGGACACAAGCGTCTTCATCTATCATCGACCTAAGGCGCGACACTTCAGGCATAGTACTTTTTGAGGAATCGACCGTTTATCGACCTGAATGGCCTTTCGCCATGCATATCCATGAGCAGATAAGCTCCACCTTGGTAGACCTTATCTATGATGTACGGGCCTTCATAGTTTAGCTTGAACTTCTCCCGTTTTGCACGACTGAGAATTATTGGTCTTATGACAATCAACACGAGTTCACCTTGGCGAAATGTTTTTAGCCTGGTCAGTCTTTAATATGACCGCGTCATCCTTGCCTTATAAGCCTCCAGGTTTGGCTGTGCTATAAAGCGGGTTTCGTTGAGAGTATCGAATTTCTCGAGCCTAAGATGCGCATTTTCTTCATCCATTAGCTCGTATTGAAATGCTACCCGATGTGAGGGGAGCTCTATCTCCAGTGGGAGTATTGTTTCTGTAAGTCGATGTCATGCACCCCACGTGTTCGCGGGGAGGCAGAAATTGCAAAATATAATTTTTATGGGCTTCGCAACACCGACTAGAACCAAGGATCGAACATAAACCCTAGTTAGAAAACAACTTGAGGTTTAACTACTCGGATACGAACTTATACCTCACGATACAAGTCCTTCGGGTCTTCATCGCTGTCCTTTACTCGTCATCAGCTCCAATGATCGAAACGGATTGAAGCAACCTCGACGGCTTTCTCGAGTCAAAGACGATCCACCCGAGAGTCTATAGTCCTAGCTCATACCTCAAATCCGAGGTAACTACGGCTTCTAGTTCGCTAAACTAGAAGTCCTAGAGGGTGTAGAGTAAGAAGATGGAGTGCTTTGTCTCTTGGAACCTAAGGTTTCTCAACTCATGAGACTTTATGGGTAAGAAGGAGACTTGAAGAAAATGAGAGAGGAGAAGAGAGCTTGGATGAAGCTTAACTTCTTATTTGTGATGAATAGTTGAACCAAATGAATTATTGATGAGATTATATCTCACCAAAAATATCTATGGTTCACAAATATCTTTTTTGTCAAGTGATGGGTCATAGCCATCCAAAGAAAATATCTCTACCTCATTTCTCCACCTCATTATTCTTTAATCCATAAAAGAAAAAAGAAACCCTAATGAAGTGTCCCTTCTAGAAGCTTTCCCGCAAGAATTACGTGAATGCCCCTCATCCGTATATACATATCCATATCCGTATTCCGAAGAATACAAATACAATGAGACGAAAATAATCCATCAATATAATACTAGGATCCGGTTTAAACTAAAGCCCACTAGTATTATCCACCCGATCATCATACGTGCATAAGTACACGTAAGTGATCGAAACCCTGTCGTAAAACCATACGGCCTCTACACCTTTTTCCCGGTGCAGGGAAACTCTCTAAGTGGGACTCTAAAGATTCGACACTATGCTGGCAGTGGGTTTAACCACAAGCCGTAAGCGGTACTAGCTGCACGTAACGGCTACCCAGATATGTGTCTATAAGAAGGCCGATGAGCTAACTCATCCGAACTCCTACTGAGCCTGTATGTGACAATCTCTGTATAGTCCGGTCTGTTCGTCTAAGAGTATCACATATCGGGCCTAAGGAGACGGTAATCGTCAGACCCCTAATAGCGCAATAAGTCGTATCAGAGAGTAGCCCAAAACACCCTGAGAAACTACTGGAGTACCTACCAGTAAATATCGCTTGCCTTGGCCAAGGACTTTGTGTAATGGCCATCCGAACACAGCGCGATATCAACCCCCAATACCGGGAGAGATGAATCCTATCTAATCACCACTGCCTCCAAGTGCTTCGAGACTGCACCCAACTACTACCTGTTTGCACGACTCCTTTGAGCCATGGCAGGGTAGTAATCAAAATACAGTGGGAACACACTCGAGGCGAAGTAGCAGTGTCAAGTCGACGGACTAAGCTGTACACATGTCATCTGGGAACTGCGACCCTATTATAGGTATAATACCCACCAACAGTTCCCGACGAATCCTGTCCAGTGTACTCATAACCTAATAAGCACCTGCATACTATCTCCAGTACGATGTATTAATGGCCATGGGACAGACCATCTTCCCTGCTGGGATGAGAAGCGTATATACTAGTCTACTATGGAGTATCGATGCCCCGTCTCGATAATCCTACGACTAGGGACCTGTATAGGATGTGCTTATAGACTACCCATCCCCCACTAGTGTGACTGCTATCACAACGCTGGTAATCAAGCAAACACCCTAAGGGTTCTACCAATATGTATAAGCGATATGCTAAAAGAAACACATGCACATATTGAGGTAAAAACAAACCAGGTAGCATACTACCATTTCGAGTTAGATTGTTACTATATCCATGTATATTCCAAGCTCCCATTAAGTAATATACAATCCAGTATGATACAATAATGGCCTCTAGGGTATATATCATTAACAATCTCCCACTTGCACTAAGGCCATATACTGGCATATTGCAGACCAAAGATCTCGAATAGCCTCTTGAACACTGTCTCAGGGATGGCCTCTGTGAGTGGATCTGCAGTGTTGTTCTCCGTATCTACTCTCCTCACCTCAATCTCCTTAGGATCAATGATCTCTCTGATCAGGTGGTACCGCCTCAAGATATGTCTGGATCTCTGATGGGACCTGGGTTCCTTCCCTAAAGCCATAGCGCCGTATGTTGTCACAATACTAAAGTATTAGACTAACAATGGAAGGAACCAAGTTCAGTTAAGAACTTCCATATCCAGACTACCTCTTTTGCAGCGTCTCACGTGGCGAACTACTCCGTTTCCATCATCGAGTTTGCAACGGTGTCCTGCTTGGAGCTCTTCCAACAGACCGCCCCGTGCACTGAGGGTAAAGCTGTAACCCAACATGGACTCGGAGTTATTCTTATCACTCTGGAAGCTGGAGTCAGTAAAGGCCATGATCTGGAGGTCTTTTCCGCCATACACCAAGAACATCTCCTTAGTCCTTCTCAGGTACTTGAGAATATTCTTTACCGCTATCCAGTATTTCTTCCCTGGGTTTGACTGATACCGGTTTACCACGCTAAGTGCGTAAGCAACATCTGGTCTGGTACACAATATCGCATACATTATAGAGCCTACCGCAGAAGCGTAGGGTATAGATGTGATGCGAGCCATTTCTAAATCAGTCTTTGGAGACATCTCTTTGGAGAGTGTGATTCCGTGACAAGCCGGTAGACTACCGTACTTAGAATCATCCATACTAAATATTTTCAGCATGGTGTTGATTTACCTTGACTTTAAAAGTCCTACTATCCTCTTTTGATCTATCACGATAGATCTGGATCACCAGAATGTAGTTCGCATCACCTAGGTCAATCATGGAGAACCTATGTGATAAGAATCCTTTGACTGATTGTAGTATAGGAATGTCATTTCCTATCAAGGGAATGTCTTCCACGTATTAGACGTAGAATCCCACAGTTCTTGCTACAATCTCACTATATATGCATGGTTCATCATGATTTATGATAAAGTCGAATTCTTTTGATTGTTTCATTAAAACAGATGTACCAACTCCGCGATGCCTGCTTTAGTTCATAAATGTACTTAAGCAACTTGCACACTGTCCCGCTGCTCTCACTCTGATTGAAACCCTCTGGCTGATCCATATAGACGCACTCTTCCAAATAAACATTTAGAAAAGCTGTCTTACGTCCATCTTCCAGATCTCACAATGTTGGAAGGCAGTAATGGCAAGAAGGATCCGAATGGATTTGAGCATAGCCACTGGAGAAAATGTTTCATCACAGTCCAAACCAGGTCTTTGACGAAAACCTTTTGCAATAAGTCTAGCCTTATAGGTTTCAACATATCCATCTACACCAATCTTCTTTCTGAAGATCTATTTGCGGCCTACGGGTTTTACCCCTTCTGGAGAAATGTTCAAAGTGCATACTTTTAGTATACATGGACTTCATTTCGGTCCGCATTGCATCCATCCATTTTACCGAGTCGCCTCTCTGAATGGCTTACTGGAAGCTAGTTGGCTTATCATTGTGAATGATGCAATCCTCTTGATCCCCGTCTATAAGAAAACCGTAGTATCTTTCGGGTGGATGAGATTGCCTACTAGTCCTCCGGTTCTTTTGAAACCTCTGGTTCTACCAAACTTTTAGTAATTGTTTGTGGTTCTGAAATTTCTTCCAATTTTATTGCGCTCCCACTATTTCCTTTTACAAAAAATTAATTTTCTAAAAAGTGGGCATGACGAGGAACAAAAACCTTTTATTCCTCTGTGTAATAGGAAAGATACCCCCTGGAGTTCTTTGGGTATCCTAAAAAACTACACAGTACTGAGCATGCCTCAAACTTGTCCACATACTGCTTTTCAACAAAAGCTGGACATCCCTATATCTTCAGATGCTGAAGATAGGGTTTCTTCCTACTCCACATCTGATATGGTGTGGTAGGCACAGTCTTGGTAGGAACCTTATTCAAAAGATATGCAGCTGATTCTAGTGCATAACTTCAGAAGGATTGCGACAACTCAGCATTACTCATCATGGAACGAACAATATCCAATAGGGTTTTGTTCCGTCTTTCCTATACACCGTTGTGTTGTGATGTGTATGGAAAAGTAAGCTGAGAGAGAATTTCATTCTCTTTTAAGTAATCCAGGAACTCGGCAATTAAGTATTCACCACATCGATCAGATCTCAGTGTCTTGATACTTTTGCCTGTTTTTTTCCACTTCATTCTTATATTCCCGGAATTTTTTAAAGGGTTCGGATTTATGCTTTCACAAGAAGACATGTCCTAACCTGGAGAAATTATCCGTAAAAGTAATGAAATAGGAATAACCACTTCGTGCATTTGTAAATATTGGACTACACATGTCGCTGTGTATGAGTCCTAAGAGCTCGCTCGCTCTTACTCCGTGTCCAGTGAACGGAGTCTTTGTCATTTTTCCTATGAGACAAGATTGACAAGTTGAATAAGACCGATATCCGAACGGATCCAAATATCCCTCTCTGTGTAACTTAGACAACCGTGTTTCATTGATGTGACCCAGTCTACAATGCCATAAGAAAGTCCTATTTGATTTTGGAGACTTTCTTTTAAGTGTGTTTTGGATGTTGAAAACCTGAGCTTGATTTAACATGTATATACTGTCCTCTAGTGTACCTAACCTAATCAAACTTTGATTTTGGTGGATGTGGACCACATCACCTACAAACTAGACTAGGTACACACAAACAGTTATGTAGAATCAATATCTGTCCACGTATCAATTTTAGGTGATATACCCTACGGATACAGCGTCCACGCTCATTCCGTTAGCAACCCTGAGAGTCATATCACCTGCTCTGATAACTTTATGGTTTCTCAAAGCCTATAATGAATTATAGATATGAGATCCTGATCCGGTATCTTATACCCAGGAAGTAGAGTTAATTAACGGACTGTTTTCAATCACAAACACACCCGAAGAAGTCGAAGCCACAACGTGCTTCGGATCCTGGATTCTGGCTTTCCAAGCTCTGCATCCCTTCTGCCAATGCCTTTCTCGTAACAATAGGAACATCCCTCCTTCCCTACTGTTAACCCCGAAACTTTTGCCCTTACCATTTCTTCTACCTTACCGACAATGCCTATCGGCTTTGTGGAGGTTTTCTTTTTCTCACCCTTGGCATCCGCCTTAGATCCAGAAGAGGCCCAATAATCAGAGCGGGTGTCTCCCTGGTTTCCTTCAGGGTGCCCTCAACTGGAAGTATAACTTTCTTCCCCTGGACGTACGTAGGAGGACGGGACTGTAGAATCAAGTCAGCATATGACTCGTTCTCCAACGTGGTCTCCAGGTCCGTGAGCTTTTTAATATAGCTAATCATTGTAGGGACGTGGTCCCCTACAGATGACCCGACAACCAACATCGCTTGAAGCAATTCCTTCGAGGTCTCATATCTTGCGATACATGATTGCTCTTCATATAAAACTTTGTTATGGAGGAAGATAGAAACTAAGTCCATCTTCTCGTGTTGCCTCTGATATTCACCATATACTGAGGTCAACACGAGGCACCTGGCATTCGCACTGTCTTTTCCTTTGTCTTACGGATATGAACATCCACGATGGTGGAAACTGGACCTGGGATGGCGGGAGCTATGAGTAGTAATGAGGTGGTCCATCTTGTCATAGGTAATGGACATCTGAACAAACCTTTGCTAGTCACTATAGTATAACTCAGTCATTTTATTATCTATCTGTAACCTAATCTGGTCACCTGGTCGCTGCAATTAGGAGAGAGAGAAGAAAACACTCAGCATGATGCTCTTGCAAGTTTAGATTGGTTTTTAATTTATCTAAACAGGATGGCTCCCACTATTTCTCGAATCCTTCCTCAAACCATAAAAGAAGAATTAGTCAAGAGTTATCTCACCGTACAATACTTGCATTACCGTTCGGCCAGGCTAGTGTCGGAACTTCGAGGGAGGTTTTACGACGCTTTCGTGAAGTTCCTTAATTAAAAAACCTCTTTTCCCTGGAGGCGTAGCCCCGCTAACACTGTTCTAGACACCCACTTGGTTTATAGCATTGATCGTTAAGTGAAAAATCTCCCGAGGAGTAGCGGATACTCACAGTAAGATCGGGATCCAAATATTATTGTGTGATAATCCTAAAGAAATCCTACCAACATTATCACACTCCAAATGGTATGCAGCACTAGCAAGTTTCAGTTTCCTTAGAAACTACCGATGTGGATTTTTGCCCCATGCTCTTATGACCTTGACGAAGGCCAACATATCATAAGTCACATGTCAAGTTCTACCCGTAATTGTCCAGGTTAATTTGAACCCACCCGTACATACCCTTGATGAAGGCCAAAATAGGAGTACGACTGTCCCAAACCAACACATCTATCTATACTACAGATGAATATACAGCAGCTACCAAATACTATGTCTTAGCGAAGGTCAAAATACATAGCTTGAATACTACTGAATATTCAACTGAAATGACGGAGGCTACGAATGGTTTTGGCAAAACCGTGAACGTAGTGAACTTGATATAATCGAAGGAACCTGATAGCTTTTAAAAGGAATGGTTTAAGCTCCGCATTTAAAGTCTCCTGTTTTAAAATAACCGAGTGGTTTTAAAATTTGTTTCAACGATTCAGCTTTGGTTTTCTTGCTTTGCATTAATATAACGCAGTCCCATCATTTACACCTATTATCACAGAAAGAAACGAAAATATGACGTTCACTTATGCCATCCGCATTCGCCACTGGGCCCCGTCTAACACTGTTAGGTTACTTAACTAACGCCAGAGCGGGGGCTGGACCAGCGCAGATGCAAAACATAAGCAACGTCTATTATATAGTATATATATAATAACCATTCGTCTCACGCGATAATAGGCATTCCAGATTACAGATGAACATATTGGATATACTAGGAATTCCGCGTTTCGTTTAAGCCTGTAACGAAAGACGGATTCCACGGTCGTGATGAATAGCCAAACCCCATCCTGGACCCCTACGGGTGCGGCAAACTACCTGTCAAATATCCGAAGTGAAGCAACCTCCCTCAGCAAAGTGAGTAGGCCACTCGGCACTTCAAAGTACCCGGTAGTTTCTGCAACCCATCTTGGGTCTATCCTAGGTGTAAAAAACAGTAAAAGAAATAATACAACGGTGGCTACAACCTCAACCCGGATGTGCCCCGCAAAATAATATTACATCACTTTACAAATTTACATCGAATCAAAGAATAAAAACTCTCATCTCACATCCTCGGCTATTCATCCACGACGATCCAACAAGTTCAATTACACAAACCAACATAACAACACAGATATGTGCAACCCCGACTAATCGACGTATAGAAATTAGTCGACGTTTCGAAACACATATACGCATCGCAAAGCTTGTAAAGTAACTGCGACATTAGAATTCCGCACGCAATTAGCAAACTTAACCAATTTTTCCAAAACTTGAAAAATCCAGTGAGCTAAAGTTCCAAAAACGATCGTTTTAAGCCAATTCGGAAATCTGAATCAAAACGAAACGCGCCCGAATCTTCGCGGAGAGTTAGAGCATGAAATTAACTTCGAGTTGGGGGCCTAGAGAGGGTATCCCACCCTGAGGTCATCACGAGGTGGCCAGGGGGTAAGGAAGACCTGAAACTACCTAAGGTGGGGCAGTTTCGGGTCCCACCGCCAAGACCACCTTGTGGTGGTCTTGGAGAGTGGGCTCAGCCGTTTGGTCCCCCCTAAGGATTCCCCGGGGTTCCCATGCACCACCCCGCGGCTTCTCAGTTCAAACCGTGAGCCCGCGGAGTGTGCAAACATCTCAAACTTTCAGTTTTTGGAACTGTTTTTGTCGGCAGTTTTTGCGCGACAAAAATAGCGGATTTCTAACGTCCCTACAAGCTATCTAAGGTTTATGAGAGGCTCTGATACCACAGTAAGTCGATTTCGCGCACCTCACATGTTTGCGGGGAGGAGGGAATTGCAAAAAATAATTTTTACGGGCTTCGCAACACCGACTAGAACCAAGGATCGAACATAAACCCTAGCTAGCAAACAACTTGAGGTTTAACTACTCGGATACGAAGTTATTGTCACGACCCAAAATATTAGCTCGCGACCAGCACTTAAATCACGCGACGTCTACAGGCGTAACGTAATTCAAGTAAGCTGAAACCCAGAAATCTAAACCTTTTTAAGAAATAAAGAGGTGGAGTTTTGAAATAAAGGTATAGTAAATCATGTTTTGTCTTTTGAAAATTTGGAAAGCACCTCCCTTGTAAAAACTAACCCCGAAAATGGGTACAACACAGAATATAATAAAGCATCCCCGAACGGGAGCAAATCATGCCCAACGGCGGAAACAACCACCACAAGCATAAATATACGACGCCCAACGGCGAAGATCCACATAAGGAAATAAAGTAAAGAAAGACATCAACCCCAAAAGCGAACATAAAACCCATCGCTCAAGTCTCGCAACTACAAGTCTTCTAAATCTTCAACAAATACAATTACTAGATTCTGAATTGATGGAGTTGACTAGATACAACATGAATAATAATACAAGAGTGGCACGATCCAATAGGTACTACCTACCAAAAGCAAATTACCCGAAAACAGCTGTGTGCTAACGATACCGCTACTGATCCATGCGGTCAACCTGCAAGAACTGTGGCACAACGGGGGTGAGTTGCCAACTCGTGAATAGAAAACAACATCAGGTAGAAATCGAAATAAACAACGATTCCTAGGTCAACTATATTATAAAGGTAATACTATGATATCTAGAGTGACCGTAACTGCATGTGTGCCAACACATAATAAATGCCTATCAGCAAGTGGATATCATCCAACAATAATCAATGCATGTATGCAGTGGATCTCGTCTAACAATATAATCAATGCATGTATGCAGTGGATCTCGTCCACGTGTCAACCACTGACACAACAACTCCTGCATGTAAATATCGTAAAAGCATATGCAGGTAAAATGAGGATATAAATCAACGTGTGTCCCTTACGACACAACAAAATCATGGAACCGGAGTATCCACATCGACACTCGAAACATCATGAAACCCGTGTCTAGCATCGACACGTAAATCCTCATCTGTCAGGCACCGCATCCTCAGATTGGCCCTCAAATCTGTAAGTCTCATGAAACCTGGGTGTCAAACATCGACACCCGAAAACATCATGAAAACTAGTGTCCAGCATCGACACATAAATACTCATATCCATATGTTCCTCGAATCGTAAGTGTCCAATATCAACACTTGTTATCCACGTATCGGTTCTCTGATATCCATACGTCCCTCGAAACCCAAGTGTCCAACCTCCACTCTTGTGTTCCACGTATCGGTTTTCTAATATCCACACGTTCCTCGAAACCCAAGTGTCCAACCTCGACACTTGTGTTCCACGTATCGGTTTTCTGATATCCATATATCTCTCGGAATATAAGTGCCCAACATCGACACTTGAAATTCCCAAATCGCATGAAAACATATCTCAAATGCGTAAATCCATGTAATATAACATATGCAATATAGAACAACAATATGAGCATATCACGGGAAAATCCGCTATTTAAATGCATCAAGTCATTAAATATATCACGCGGTCCCCAAGTATCCGAATCCAATATACATATATAACAGCGTCCCATACCACCGATATATATGTCATATAAAGCTGAACATATAACTATAGCAAGGTATGTGTGAGCATGTAGGTATGCAACATATAACAGAATGTAAGCATATCCGTATATCATGCAACAAGGAACAATGATGTGAGCATAGTAAGTATATCATGGCATGATGTAGCAATTCTACTGTGTAAGTGACATAACAATTATCGATGATGAAGTGTGTGAGCCGGCAATCTGTGTAAGTGTAACATACACATCATCGATAATGGTGTAGGTGTACTAGCACAGGTATGTGAATTTCAATGAGAATAACATGAATGTAGCATAAAGTACCTCGTGAACTAAATGCTATAAGGTATACGTGTCTACAATATGTATCCGAGTCGGTGAATCTATCAATTGGCATCCAGTCTCAAAACATCACGTACGGTAGAATCCATCGTATGACATCCTCTAAATAAGGGTATGGATAAATCAACAGGTAAAACTCATTGCGTACGGAAATCTATCGTACGGCAGCATTAAACAAATAGGGATTCTATCAACCTATACAACATCGGGGTACGGATCTAAGACTCGTACGGCATATCACTCAATATGCAAAACATTATCCATATATATACCTATCCCTCTGGTCATATCCATGTCCATCTCGTATCAGGGGACCGACAAAGGTATCAACAATCTCATATCGACTCGAATCCATAAAACGACATATCACACTAAGTCATCATATCACATCGTATACTCGTTCATCACCTTAATATCCCGCATCACATTATATAAACGTCGTACTTGTTCTCTTTCAATTCGTACCTATCATGATTCACTTATCATTTATATTCTCCTATGTCAATATGTTCATTAGCATCAACTTCTATCATATTATCGTTTGTAAATCTTACAATCATATCCACCACATATCATTTATCAGGATAAAATAATCAAACGATATTTCATATCAATATTTGTGGAGGTGCTATACGCTATCCACCCGACTTCCCCCGTAGATATAAATCTACTCACCTGCTAAACTCCTTGCTTAGCCGTAGTCGATGCGCTTCGTCGTCTCGAAATCCACACGAAGGTACCTACAATCAATATGAAATCGCAAAGCTATTAACATCAAATTCCGAAATCCAAATACGGCACGCGGTGCGCTCATAGGTTAGAAGCTATAGCCTACGCATGCAAAACAACCAAACAACCCTCGTCATCGACGTACAAACGTCCAACGACCAAATACAATATCCAGTCGTAAAACCAAGAAATCCAAATACCGGAAAACATAGCCAAAACCCTAACTAGGGTCGCTATACATAAAAACCGCCACGCCAAAAACCCAATCGTACCAATACTCATTCACAACACAATAATTATCGTGGATAATAATATTTACGTTATCTCCACGTCCATTAAAACCCACATCTAATTTTTACCGAAAAGCTAGCAAGCATCATAAAACCATTTTAGCACAAAACTAGATGTTTAAACATTTCAAGTGATCACAATCATCACAAAGCGGCTTAATTGAGTCACCCAAACCTTTACTACCATTTTTAATCTCACCCAAATGGGATTTAGAAAAACTTAGTTTGCTAATAAACTCAATTAGACAAATTAGGAATTTAACAAATATCATTCTCACAAATTGATTAAGTTTTCCAAGTCTACACTTCATGATTAACCACTTTAACAAAACAAAACCCTAACTTGATTTTCATAACCTTTTCATGAAAATTCTAAACATGCAATTAAGCTATATTAACACCTAATAAGCAAGCTTTAAAGAATTAAACAACCATTTAAAAATTAGGGTTAGAATTTATACCTCACAAACTAAATCACAAAAAGCAACCAAACCCAAACTTTTAGCCTCCAAAATGATGTTTTTAGTGAAGATCCAAGCAAGTTTAGTGATGAAGAATGATGGGTTATGATTTGTTTATGAGTTTTGTGGGATTATTTAAGGATTTTTGATGATTTAATGAGCTTGGAGAAGATGAGAAAGAGCAAAGAAAAAGCAAGGGCAGAACTAGGATAAGGCTCGGCCATGACAAGGAAATGGGGGGTTTTGTGAAAAGAATGGAAATATCTAGCTAAAAATGACAATAAATGCTCATTAATGCAATAATTATCTAAGCCACCTCATTCTTTTCTTTAAATTTTTTTTTTCTTTAATCCACAAATATCTAGATATTTTTCTATGGATGGATTAAGCCTAATCTAGTGATTATATTAGCATGGATCCATATTAGAAGTAATTAACCCAAACCAAAATTGTAATTACCACTAATTAAGTGCATAATTAACAACTTAAAATAATAATTTAATTAGGAAAAATATCAATGTGAACCAAAATTTCCAAGTGACCACAAAACCCCGCAAACTAACAATATTCTAGCTAAACTAGGTGCTGTCAAGTCTATACTGAAATTTGGTCACATCCCGGGTTTTACAGAAAACACCGACTATTTTACCCTAAAAATGGAAAATTCGCATAACGATTTCCAAAACGTTACAGTTATACCTCACAATACATGTCCTTCGGGTATTCATCGCTGTCCTTTACTCATCGTTAGCTCCAAGGATCGAAACGGATCGAAGCAACCTCAACGGTCTCCTCGAGTCAATGACGATCCACCTGAGAGTCTATAGTCTGAGCTCCTACTTCAAATCCGAGATAACTACGGCTTCTAGTTCTCTAAACTAGAAGTCCTAGAGGGTGTAGAGTAAGAAGATGGGGTGCTTTGTCTCTTGGAACCTAAGGTTTCTCAATTTATGAGATTTTATGGGTTATGAGGAAGAAGAAGGAGACTTGAAGAAAATGAGAGGGAAGAAGAGAGCTTGGATGAAGCTTGACTTCTCATTTGTGATGAATAGTTGAACCAATTGAATTATTGATGAGATTATATCTCACCAAAAATATCTATGGTTCACAAATATCCTTTTTGTCAAGTGATGAGTCATAACCATCCAAAGAAAATATCTCCACCTTATTTCTCCACCTCATTATTCTTTAATCCATAAAAGAAAAAAGAAACCCTAATGATGTATCCCTTCTAGAAACTTTCCCACAAGAATTACGAGAATGCCCCTCATCCGTATATACATACCCGCATCTGTATTCCGAAAAATACGAATACAATGAGACGAAAATAATCCATCAATATAAAACTAGGGTCCGGCATAAACCAAAGCCCATTAGTATTATCCGTCCGATCATCATACGTGCACAAGTACACGCAAGTGATCGAAACCCTGCCGTAAAACCATACGGCCTCTACACCTTTTGCCTGGTGCAAGAAAACTCTCTATGTGGGTCTCTAAAGACTCGACACTACGCTGGCAGTGGGTTTAACCACAAGCCGCAACCGGTACTAGCTGCATGTAACGTCTACCCAGGTATGTGTCGATAAGAAGGTCGATGAGATAACTCACCCGAACTCTTACTGAGCCTGTATCTGACAATCTCTGTACAGTTCGGTCTGTTCGTCTAAGAGTATCGCATATCGGGCCTATGGGGTCGGTAATCGTCAGACCCCTAATAGCGCAATAAGTCGTGTCGGATAGTTGCCCAAAACAACCTGAGAAACTACTGGAGTACCTACCAGTAAATATCGCTTTCCTTGGCCAAGGACTTTGTATAATGGCCTTCCGAACACAGCGCGATATCAATCCCCAATACCGGGAGAGACGAATCCTATTTAACCGCTATTGCCTCTAAGTACTTCAGGACTGCACCCAACTACTACATGTTTGCACGACTCCTTTGAGCCGTGGTAGGGTAGTAATCAAAGCACAGTGGGAATACACTCGAGGCGAAGTAGCAGTGTCAAGTCGACGGACTAAGCTGTACTCATGTCATCTGGGAACTGCTACCCGACGATAGGTATAATACCCACCAACAGTTCCCAACGAGTCCTGTCCAGTGTACCCAAAACCTAATGAGCACCTGCAAACTATCTCCAGTACGACGTACTAATGGCTGTGGGACAGACCATCTCTCCTGCTGGGATAAGAAGCGTATACTAGTCTACTGTGGAGTATCGATGCCCCGTCTTGATAATCCTACGACTAGGGACCTGTATAGGATGTGCTTATAGACTACCCATCCCCCAGTAGTGTGACTGCCATCACAATGCTAGTAATCAAGCAAAGATCCTAAGGGCTTTACCAATATGTATAAGCGATATTCTAAAAGAAACACATGCACATATTGAGGTAGAAACAAACCAGGTAGCATACTACCATTTCGAGCAAGACTGTTACTATATCCGCGTATATCCCAAGCTCCCATTAAGTAATATACAATCCAGTATGATACAATAATGGCCTCTAGGGCATATATCACCAACAGTTTCAGTGCCAAACACCAATGCGTATGGTGTTGTATTTGTATCCGTCTTGAACATTGTTCGGTACGCCCAAAGAGCTTCATGCAGCCTCTCATGTCAGTCCTTTTTATTTTTTGACACTGTTTTTTTTATAATCTTGGTCCAGATCCTGTTGAATGCTGTAGAGTGTTTTTCGTCACCTTATTGAGATAGGAAATACGCGTCGCTTGTCAGGCGTATTACAGATTCGCCCTGCCTGGGGTAGGCAAGGGTTTATTGATTGTGGGTATCCGAATCTCCAGCAGCCGCGGATTAAGCTGCTGTTAATCACTCCACGCTTTTAGAAAGAGAGAGAGAACCTTCGATTAATGGGTAAAACCAGTCTTGCGAATTCAATGTGCGGTGTGTGCATGTTGTATTTTAGACATATCGGGCCTCACAGAGTTTATGGGGGTCCTAAGGACGCATGTGAGAAAAAGATGGGTGAAGAGCGTCGAAAGGACGCGTGAGACAACACGTGACCGCTGGGTGCCAGCGGGTCACGTGCGTGGCATGTAGCTACCTGGCGCCAGCGGGTCACATGCCCTCCGTGTGGGGGCTGGATACTAGCGGGTCGCGTGCGCTGCACGTGGGCGCTGGGAGCCGCAGGTCACGTGCGTGGCGCGTGGCCGCTGGGTGCCAACGGAATGCATGATCGGTGCGGGACCGCTGGAAACACCAGCGGAAGAAGGGGTTAAGCCCTTGGGCTTGGAGTTGAACCCCCGAACAAGAATTGGGTGTAGATTTGGAGTTAAACTCCTTAATGATTTGGATTTGGAGTTAAACTCCTAAAATATCTGGATTTGGAGTCAAACTCTTTTGAGAATTTGGATCTTAGAGTTGAACTTCTTAAAGATCTCCGGAGATGATTAAAGGGGACCCCTTTTTCCTCCGTTGAGTCTTGGATCCTTCCAAAGTAAGATTTTTGGAGGTGGGTCTTCTTTGTCCTCCTTTCTTTTTGCTGGATCTTAGGGGAAAAAGAAGGTGAGATTAAAAAAATCTCCCTTTTAGGAATTTGATGGGATATCTAAACTCCCCTTTGAGGGTTTTATAGTAAAACTGTAGGTTTCTTTAGCACGACCACAAGGTTTCGGGAGGCATCAAACATGCCGTATTTAAAATTTTCTAGCATGCTAAACAACATAACCAAGGATCTAACTAGAGTTTTAGGAGTAAATGAACATGTAATCTACCATTACACTAAGTGAATGAGAAATACAACCTTTGTAAACCGGTCCTTCACTTCTAAAGCTCCGTGTAGTAGTCCCTTCGCTCCAAGTAGTGAACACCCGAACTCTAGTAAGGATCCACATGAAGAAATGAATGAGCTTGCTCAATGTCTTCGAGGCCGAAGATGATCTATGTCGAGGAGATTCAAGCTCATGCTACATCTTCACTAATATGTGAATTAGTGAACCAAACACCCTAAACTAAATGGCTAATAGTAGAGGATGATGAAGTAGGAAGTGGGCACATTTTAGATTTAATTTTCTCACAATATTTTCTAACTTAGAAAAAGCTAGCAAGATTTTTCTCATGGAGAAGAAGATGAAGTGAAGAAGCAAAAATGAAACTCATGAGGTGAGAATAGCAACCATGGGTGAGTTAGTGTCATACACTAACCCATGTAGAGAATAAACCATGGCTAATCAATAATGGTTAGATTAATGAATATCTACAAGTAAAACAAAATTAGTGGACTTGGTCAATGGTTCCACAAGTTTCTACAAGCTTCAACCATATGACTTAATACCACTAATTTGTGATTTACTTAAATAAATAAAAACCTTACATTATATTAAGCATGGTGTGATTCTCATACACCCATGTTACATGTGGCATCAAGCATGACACAAAAACATATACATTAATATATATCACATATATACTATATGCACACTAGTGAGGAAAAAAATGTTAAGTGAGCTAATATTATTTAATGTAAGTTAATATATCAAATATATAATTATACATTAAATTATTAAATAAACACTTGATTTAATAATCCGGCTATATCACATACAACCGACTAATATCGAATGTAACAATCCATCGAATCAACACTTGATCCGATAACCCGGCTATATCATATATAACCGACCGATATCACATTTCGCGAGAATAGAATGCGGTATCACATACGCGCATTAATCTCGATCCCGCACATATTACATATGTGCTCCTACTCCGTTTCGCATGAACCAGGAAACCTCTGTGTAGGACTCTAAAGACTTGTCAATACGCCGGCAGTAGGTGATGATCATATCAAACACCCACAAGCCGCAAGCGGTCTGCTAAACGTAACGGCCACCCAGGTATTGAGCGATCAGAAGATCAACAAGCAAGCCTGCTCATACTCCTGCAAATCCAATCAGTAACACTACCGTACAGTCCGGTCTCTTCGTCTGATATGTCGCATATCTCGCCTAGGGTGGTAAACGTCAGACCCTAATAGCTTGATAAGTCATGCCGATGTAAGGTCCATAGCGGGTGAGAAACTACTGATAACACTTATCAGTAAATCTCATCTACCCTGGCCAGGGATTTGCAGTTATGGCCAATCGAGCATAGCGCAACATCAACCCCATTACCGGGAGAGACGAATCCCCTCCTATCGCTCATTGCCTCCATATGACTCGGGACTGTACCCAAAAACCACCTATTTGCACGCCTCAGTAGAGCCGTGGTAGGGTGGAAATCAAAGCACAATGGAAGACACACAAGACTCTATGACGATCTCGGGTCGACAGACTAACCTGTACCAGTGTCACCAGAGAACTACTATCTGACGTGAGGTATAATACCATCTAGGAGTTTTCGGCGAGTACGTTCAGTGTACCCAGTCTCCACTGAGCACCCATATACCATTTCTGATGTCAAACACCAATGGATATGGGATCATCCATCGCCCATCACATGGGTCGAGAAGATATATGCTAGTCTACTCTGGAATATCGATTCCCCTCCTCGATACTCCCACGACTAAGAACATTGAAGGATGGACTCATAGACTATACAGGCCCCACTAGTATGATCTGCATCATAATCTTGGTAGTCAAGTACACATCCTAAGGGCTTTACCAACATGTAACAGAGAGACAATAAGTGTACATGTTAAGATAAAGAGCAACCAGATAGTATACTATCATGTTGAGAAAGAAAACAACAACAACTGAGCCTTTTATCCCAAGCATATGAGGTAGGCTACATGAACCAACATGAGAATCACGCCGGGTCCAGCACATGAATCCTCCGCCTCCACTCACTCCTATCGAACAATATACTTTCATTGAGTCCTTTGGCAACCACATCGTTTCGTATCACCTCCATCCATGTTTTCTTCGGTCTCCCTTTTGCCCTTTTGCCATTGCCCATATCGAGAGTATCTATTCGTCGAACCGGTGCTTCTATAGGTCTGCGTCGCACATGACCAAACCATCTTAGCCGGTTTTCCCGCATCTTCTCCTCCATAAGTGCTACACCAACTTTTGCACGAATATCCTCATTTCGCACCTTATCTTTTCTAGTGTTACCGCATATCCAACGAAGCATGTGCATCTTCGCTACGTGCATCTTCTGTGTATGATGCTTCTTAGGAGCCCAGCATTCTGTACCATATAATGAGGCAGGCCGAATAGCACTCCGATAAAACTTCTTTTTCAATTTTAACGGAAAGTTATGATCACACAAAATCCTTGTTGCACTGCTCCATTTCAACCAACCAGCTTGGATCCTTTGATTAACATCACTAT
The DNA here is from genome assembly GCA_030015575.1 of Agapanthus africanus. NCBI lineage: Eukaryota > Viridiplantae > Streptophyta > Magnoliopsida > Asparagales > Amaryllidaceae > Agapanthus > Agapanthus africanus. The sequence continues at coordinate 418,538,185 of JASDDO010000016.1, forward strand.
CGATCTCCCCATTCTTTTGGATGATAGAACCTAGATATCTAAACTGCTCGCTCGGTGATATCTCTTGCCCTTCCAATGTTATACCAATATGGTTTTGACTTCTCTGGTTACTAAATTTGCAATGCATATATGCTGTCTTGGACCTGCTCAATCTGAATCCCCGAGATTCCAATGTTTGCCTCCATAATTCCAATTTGGCATTAACCCCTGCTTTCGTCTCATTTACTAGAACAATATCATCAACGAATAGCATACACCAAGGTAGCTCATCTTGGATAGTTCTAGTAAGTTCATCCATTACGATGGTAAACATGAATGGATTTAATGCAGATCCTTGATGTAAATCAATTGTAATCGGAAAATCACTCGTTAAGCCGCCGCAAGTTCTGACATTTGCCACTACTCCATCGTACATATCTTTGATTATGTCAATATACTTGATGTGGACCCCCTTCTTCATCATTTCCCCCCATAATACCTCTCTAGGTACATTGTCGTACGCTTTTTCTAAATCAATAAATATCATATGCAAATATCTTCTCCTCTCTCGAAAACGCTCGACAAGTTAACGAAGCAAATGAATAGCCTCTGTCGTCGATCGTCCAGGCATGAACCCAAACTGGTTCTCTGTTATCTTAATATCCTTCCTTAGCCTATGTTCAATCACCCTCTCTCAAAGTTTCATGGTGTGACACATAAGTTTTATTCCACGGTAGTTTGAGCAACTTTGAATGTCACCCTTGTTCTTGTAAATAGGTACAAGGATACTTTTCCTCCATTCATTTGGCATCTTTTTAGTCTGCCAAATCTTATTAAACAAATCTGTCAGTCATTTAACGCCTATTTCTCCTAAGCATCTCCAAATCTCGATAGCAATCCCGTCAGGACCAACCACTTTTCTTAAACTCATTCTGTTCAAAGCTTCTTTAACCTCAGGTAGTCTTATTTTATGCATGAAATCACAGTTTATATCTTGAGATTGAATGACAAGTCCATCCAAATTCTTAGTAAAGCTCTCATTGAACAATTTGTCAAAATAATCTCTCCATCTTTCCTTGATATCCTCATCTCGAACTAAAACCTTCTGATTTTCATTTTTGACACACTTCACAGCACATAAGTCTCTAGTCTTCCTTTCCCGCATCTGAGCAATCCGGTATATATCATTTTCAGCCTCTTTAGTGTCTAATTTCTCGTACACCTCCTTGTAGACCTTAGATTTAGCTTCCCGAACAGCTTTCTTAACTTCCTTTTTAGCCATTTTATACTTCTCAAATCTCTCCACATCTCTACTTTTCTTAAAATCTTTATAAAAATCCCTTTTAATTTTAATAGCAGCTTTTACTTCTTCATTCCACCATGATGTGTCCTTAGATGGTGGAGCACCATCTCACGACTCACCAAGTAGATCTCTAGCTACTTTCTTGATACAACTAGCCATTTTGTTCCATGTTCTGTCTGAATCATCTTCCAACTGCCAATCCGCTTCTTGGACTACACGATCTATAAAAGCCTTTTGGTTACCTTCTTTCAATCGCCACCATTTAATTCTAGGCTCTACCTTACGTCTAATCTTCCTAGGTCCTTTTCTAAATCGAAAATCTAGAACTAAAAGTCTATATTGAGTGGTTACACTCTCACCTGGCACTACCTTACAGTCGATACAACAACATCTATCTATTCTTCTCGTCAGAAAAAAGTCTATTTGACTAGCACTTGATCCACTCCTAAAAGTGATAAGGTGGGACTCTCTTTTCCTAAACTAGGTGTTTGCTAAGATCAAGTCATAAGATAAGGCAAAATCTAGAATCGAGTGACCTACTTCATTCCTTTGTCCAAAACCAAAACCTCTATGGATAGTATCAAACCCACTACGACTAGTACCTACATGTCCATTAAGATCACCACCAATAAATAATTTCTCTCCACTAGGTATATTTTGCACCATCTCATCTAAATCCTTCCAGAATAGACGTTTACTAGCGTCATCAAGATCTATCTGTAGTGCATAAGCACTAATAACATTAAGGATCTCTCCACCTAGAATAAGCTTAATCAGTAAAATTCTATCACCTTTTCTCTTAATCTCAACTACATCCTCAAGCAACCGTCTATCTATGATTATGCCTACCCTATTACGATTTTTATCTCTACCCATATACCAAACCTTATAACCCCAAGGCTCTATGACTTTACTCTTTTCACCTACCCACTTAGTTTCTTGCAAACACATAATACCAACTCTCCTCCTAATCATCACCTCCACTAATTCTATTAGTATACCCGTAAGGGAACCTATGTTCCAGGAAGCTAGACGGATCCTATGAAACCCTTGCTTATTTGTCACTACACCCGGGGTCCGATGTAGCATGCCGTTTCTGGACGACGACCCTTGCTTATTTGTCACTACACCCGGGGTCCGATGTAGTGCGTCATTTCTGGACGACGACCCTTGCTTATTTGTCACTACACCCAGGGTCCGATATAGCGCGCCGTTTCTGGACGATGAGCTAGAAGCACTTGCATACTTAACACTACACCCGGGATCCGATGTAGCACGTCACCGAGTAGGGGACGCCCCAACGATATTCTTATTATGGTTAATGTCATAGAATGTGACAAAGTTTTACATTGGCTGTCACAAGCCTACTACAACCCTCACCCTTCCTCATCCGGACTTGGGACCAGCAACGGTGGGTTTATGTTGAGCAAGAAAGTCCTCCCTATATATGTCTAAGTATCCACTATAATATACATCTCATGTACAATAATGGCCTCTAGGATATACATACAACTAACAATCTCCCACTTGTACTAAGGCTAGTTGTTGTAGTATAGCATACCCAACGTCCTATAAAAGTCTCTCGTAGGAAAGGCCTCAGTGAGTGGATCCACCGTGTTAACCTTTGAGTCTACTCTCCTAATCTCGATCTCTTGGAGATCAACTATCTCATGATCAGGTGATACTTCCTTAGAATTTGTCTGGGTCACTGATGGGACCGGGGTTCCTAGGCCAAAGCCATACCTCCATTGTCATACGATGGTAGGAACCTAGTTCATCTCATGAACAAATATACACCAAGACTGCCTCTTTGGTAGTATCTTTGATAGCGATGTCTCCAGCCTTTATCGTCTAGTTTGCCCCGGTATCTAGCTTGGAACTATTCCAACATACCGTCCCTCCACTGAGGGTAAAGACAGTGCCTGTGACTCACTAATAGTTGTCCTTACCACCTTAGAAGCTATCCAGTGATTCTCCCCAGGATCGATTGATACCATCTCACTACACCTAGTGAGAATTCTAACATCCACTTAGATCTATCTCATAGATCCAAAACTCAGGATTTAGGAGGTATCACCTTAATCCTATTTGGAGAATCAATGTGATAAGAGGAGATTGACCGAGTGTAGCATAGGAAACACCTTTCCTATCAAGAGTATGTCATCCACGTGCAATATGAGTATGACCACCATACTCTCAACAACCATTTTGTATTTACAAGGTTCATCTACCATTTTGATGAAGTCAAACACTTTGACTACCACATCAAAATAAATGTTCCAACTCCGTGATGCCTGCTTTAACCCGTAAAGCAACTTGCACATGTTTCCACTGCTCCCACTGTCTACGAAGCCCTCTGGCTGTGTACTTAGAGACGCTCTCTTCTAAATCATTATTTAGAAAAAGCAGTCATGACACCCAACCACCAGATATCGTAGTCATAGTATGTAGCAATAGCAAGTAGGATCCGGATGGACTTAAGCATAGCCACTGGAAAAAAGGTTTCATCATTATCCATGCCTGGTTAATGACGAGAACCTTTTGCAACAAGTCTAGCTTTGAAAGTCTCAACTTTTCTATCTACACCAAGTAACCTTCTCAAGATATACTTGCTCCTGATAGGGATTTAACCCTTCAGATATAGCAACCAAAGTCCATACTTTGTTGGTGTACATGGATTCCATCTCAGATCGCTTAGCATCCAGCCATTCTTACAGAGTCTCCACTCTCGATGGCCTGCTTGATACTAGTTGGGTCATCATCTCCATGATGCAATCCTCGCTCCCACTGTCATTGAGAACACCAAAGTATCTCTCAGGCGGATGAGGAACCCTACTAGATCAGTGGAGAGACTGAGATTCGTTGGGAACTATTGAATCCTCTGGTTCTACCAAATCAACAGCTGTAGTTTGTATAGCTGGAACTAATTCCAGTTCTACCTCATGACCACAAATTTCTTTCATAAAAAATTCCTTTTCCTAAAAAGGTGGTATGTCGAGAAATAAAACACCTTTTGTTTCTCGGTGTGGTAGAAGATATTCCCTTGCGAATGCTTGTGATATCCAACAAACTTCCACAGAACTGACCTTGCCTCGAGCTTGTCCAGATTTTGCTTTTAGACATAGGCCGGACAACCCAAATCTTAACATGCTTAAGAGATGGGCTCTTCCCAAACCATATCTCATATGGAGTGGTAGGCACTGATTTGATTGGAACCCAATTCACTAGGTATGCTGCTTCTTCAAGCGCATAAACCCAAAAGGAAACAGGCAACTCAGCAGTACTCATCATAGAGCGCACCATATCTAATAGGGTGCGATTGCTCCGCCCCGATAGATCGTTGTGCTGTGGTGTATACGGAGGAGTAATGCTGAGAGAGAATCTCATTCTCCTTTAGAATAGTCCGAGAATTCCATGCACAAGTATTCTCTTTCCTGATCACATCAAAGGACATAATACTGATACCCGTTTTGGTTCTCTACTTCGGATTTATATTCATTGAATTTCTCAAAAGCTTCAGGCTTGTGTTTCAACAGGAACACATGTCCGAATCCTGAGAGATCATCAGTGAATATAATGAAGTACAAAGAACCAGTCCTGGCATGTGTAGACAGGAGACCACATACATCATCATGTATCAGTCCCAAGAGTTCAATAACCCTTTATCTGTTTCAAGTAAACGGAGTTATGATCATCTTATCTTTATGACATGACTAGCAAGTTTCACAAGATATAAATTCAAACTGAATTAAATATGCATCTAAATGTAACTTAGCTAGTCGGTCGGATTGATATGACTTAGTCTACAATGCCTCAAAAAGGATTCATTCATTTCTGAACTCTTCTTCTTGTGTGTGTTTTGTACGTTAAGAACTGTGGTTTGATTTAGAACATATATGCTATTAGATAACGTTCCTGAACTGATCAACTCTTGATATAGGAAATGTTTAAAACATTATCCAACAATACAAAATTATATCCTTCTTTAGTAAATAAAGAGACTGATATAATGTTACAAATCAGGTTCGGTATCTAATAACATTCGTTCAGAATCAATGTACTTGGTAATACAAGGTGATATTTGCCAACACCTTGGCTGCAACAATTGCACCGTTCTCTATACTTAGAGACATATCACCCATTTCCAGTTCTCCACCTTTCTGTAGCCCATGTAACAGATTACATATGCGGGATCCTGATTCGGTATCAAATACCCAGGATGCAGAGGATACTGAGAAACAGTTATCTGTAACGAACACACCCGAAAAAGATGCATCAATCATGCACTTTCTTCGTTTGAGCGGCATGGGAATCTAGGTACTCCCCTATTTTCTGCTCGGTCTTATAACAATTATAAGTTGGAGCGGGACCAATGTTCCCCAGCACAGTATAACAAGCGGGTTCGGTCAATACATCCATATTAATATCTTGATTAAGGCGTGACATGGTCGCTACCTGGAGAGAGAGAAGAAAACACTCTTCGTGCGCTCTTGCAAGATTAGATTAGTTATATATATTTTATCTAATCAGGATGACTCCCACTGTTTTTATCAAATCTTCCTTCAAACCTTAAAAGGAAAGACTAGCCAGGATTAATTACACCCTACAAGTTTGCCAATCTTTCAGCCAGGCCAGTGCCGGTACTTTGAGGGAGGTTCCCCGTGCTTTCACACGGACCTAATTAAAATAAATCTCGTTTTTCCAGGGGCGTAACCCCATTGACACCTTTCTAGACACCTACTTGATCGGCTAATTGTAAAGTGCAAAACTCTCCCAGGAGTAACAATTACTCGCAGTGGGTATCAGGATCCAACTATTTCATAGAAGGTATGCAATCTCATTGCAAATTTCAACACTTGAAACTCCCAATAATGGTTTTTACCCCTAGTCACTCATGACTTTAACTATGGTCAACAAATCATAAGCACTAGTCAAGTTCTACCCGTCATTTCATGATTAATTAGACCCACCCACATGACCCTTAACTATGGTCAACAAAGTCACATGACTGTCCTAACTAATCAAATTATATGTCATATAGGAAGACATCACTTAGCTACCGTACACTATGCCTTAACTATGGTCAACAAACACAACACGAATACTAAGTACTCTACTTCCTAAAATGACGAAGGGTTGCGGATGGTTTTTAAGAAAACCTTTAACGCTTTGAACTTGATATCGTTGCAGAATCAAATGATTTAAAATGGAGTGTTTTTTAGGCTTTTGTTAGTTTCGCTAAAGAGGTCACTCCCGGTGAAGGAATCTTGGCTCTTTCCTCGTCGAATGAGGTGCAGGATATTCACAATACCACTATGCAAAGCAAGAACTCGAAAAGTGATCAAAAGACAAAACCGAGGATTGTAGCATCTGCTAGTTATTGCTAAAGAGGTCACTCCCGGTGAAGGGATCTCGGCTCTTTCCTCATCGAATAAGGTGCTGGATATTCTACAAGAAATACCGCTATGCAAAGCAACAACTAGAGCTACCTATTTTTGAAAATTCGATTCCACAACATCTTTAGGTTTATTTTCTTTCATTAATCTCATTAATAAATGTCCCATCATTTAAGTTACCTAAGCATCACAAATAAATACAACGTACGCGTATGCTATCCGCATTCGCCTCGATGTCCCGTTATGCACCGTTAGGTTAGATAACTAACAGCAGAGCGGGGCAGGGCTAGCGCAGGTGTAAAACATAAGCAACGTCTATATAATATATCACATATACTATATATAGTATCTATCTCATCATATCAAATGATCACATCACAGATATCGTAGCAGAAAACAACATATGAAATATAGGATATCCGTGTTTTATTTTAGCCTGTATAAAACACGGATTACACGGTCGTGATGAATAGCCTAACCCACATCTTTAGACCCCTACGAGAGCGGCAAGCAACTCTACCAATTATGGAGTTAGGAGACCCGGACTCGACTCCTCGAGATGGTCTCCCACTGAACTCTAGAACCCGGTTACTTGTGCTCCCCATCCTTGGGTCTATCCTAATGCGGAAAAGTAAATAATATATATCAATAGTGACACCTTCCTCAACTCGGAAGTGCCCCAATAAAAGAATATTACATACAAGTTTTTACATGAATGAAAATGAAAAAACTCTCATCTCACATAAAATCCTCCGGCTATTCAAACACGACGATCCAATATAACATATACAACAACACATAACATCGCATGTCATCAACGTAAGTAAATATGCGTATCTCAATTGTCGTTGACATATAGCAATGAAACCGGCGATACTCCACATGTTACACTTACGGTCGCAGAAAAGAAAATGTCAAACTACAACATTTGGAATCCATGATAACCTTAGACATCATAAACCCGAAGTATCACATACTTCGGATTTCATGCCTAACTATATGAATTCCACATATTGTATCGCATCACATGATATCCGGCCGATATTAAACTTCTCGATCGATTCATCAAAGTCCTACAATTCCCAGACGGCTCAACACTTGAGCACAGTTTAATAATACCCAGTATATGCCACAGCACCTATGGACCAACCGTAGAAGGGCAGACCCAAGCCTCACTCATGTCGCCACGAGACTGTGGCAAACCCTAAGTTATGACCGCGGTTCTGCGATCCAAAAAAGTCGAGTTAGGGTTATATTCTTCTAGAGGGTCCACAGAATTACTTGCACGTTTTTCCGAATACCTTAAACTTGGAAACATGAGTTTTTGACATTCGTTCGAGCTTCTTAACTTCGCCTAGATAACATGTGAATACCCGAAAAAGGCTAAACGATGTTAAACATTCCGATCGAATCAACGAATTCCCAATAAATTCCAGAAAGCTCAACACTTGAGTAATATTAAAAATTCCCAGACGCATGATGTAGTAGCTACGGATCACCCCTTGAAGTACGATTCCATAACTCACAAGTTCTGCCGTGGAACCGCCGCCAAATGCATGATATGGCCGTGGTTCTGCGGTGACTTGATCGAGTTAGGGAATCATACTTCTCCGAGATCCGTAGAATTACCTGCACGATTTTTTGAGAATTTTTAATATGAAAAAATCCAACATTTTGAAAAATTTCCAGAGAGGGGGTATCAAGTGAGTTTTCAGGGTTCGATCGGATTTTTAACTTCGCATAGATAACTCCTAATGCTCTAGTAAGGCTCTGATACCATTGTAGGTTTCTTTGGCACAACCACAAGGTTTCGAGAGGCATCAAACAAGCCGTATTTAAAATTTTCTAGCATGCCAAACAACCTAACCTAGGATCTAACTAGAGTTTAGGAGTAAATGAACATGTAATCTACCATTACACTAAGTGAATGAGAATACAACCTTTGTAGACTGGTCCTTCACTTCTAAAGCTCCGTGTAGTAGTCTCTTCGCTCCAAGTAGTGAACACCCGAACTCTACTAAGGATCCACATGAAGAAATGAATGAGCTTGCTCACTGTCTTCGAGGCCGAAGATGATCTACGTCAAGGAGACTCAAACCCATGTTATCTATTCACTAATATGTGAATTAGTGAAGCAAACACCCTAAACTAAATGACTAATAGTAGAGGATGATGAAGTAGGAAATGTGCTCACTTTAGATTTAATTTTCTCACAATATTTTCTCACTTAGAAAAAGCTAGCAAGCATTTTCTCATGAAGAAGAAGATGAAGTGAAGAAGTAAAAATGAAACTCATAAGGTGAGAATAGCAACCATGGGTGAGTTAGTGTCATACACTAACCCATGTAGAGAATAAACCATGGCTAATCAATAATGGTTAGGTTAATGAATAGCTAAAAGTAAAACAAAATTAGTGGACTTGGTCAATGGTTCCACAAGCTTCTACAAGTTTCAACCATGTGACTTAATACCAATAATTTGTGATTTACTTAAATAAATAAAAACCTTACATTATATTAAGTATGGTGTGATTCTCATACACCCATGTTGCATGTGGCATCAAGCATGACACAAAAACATGTACATTAATATATATCACATATATACTATATGCACACTAGTGAGAAAAAAAATGTTAAGTGGGCTAATATTATTTAATGTAAGTTAATATATCAAATATATAATTATACATTAAATTATTAAATCAACACTTGATTTAATAATCCGGCTATATCACATACAACCGACTAATATCAAGTGTAACAATCCATCGAATCAACACTTGATCCGATAACCCGGCTATATCACATATAACCGACCGATATCACATATCGCGAGAATAGAATGCGGTATCACATACGCGCATTAATCTCGGTCCCGCACATATCACATATGTGCTCCTACTCCGTTTCGCATAAACCATGAAATCTCTGTGTAGGACTCTAAAGACTCGTCAATACGCCGGCAGTAGGTGATGATCATATCAAACACCCATAAGCCGCAAGCAGTCTGCTAAACGTAACGGCCACCTGGGTATTGAGCGGTCAGAAGATCAACAAGCGAGCTTGCTCATACTCCTGCGAATCCAATCAGTAATACTACAGTACAGTCCGGTCTCTTCGTCTGATATATCGCATATCTCGCCTAGGGGTGGTAAACGTCAGACCCTAATAGCTTGATAAGTCATGCCGATTTAAGGTCCATAACAGGCGAGAAACTACTGATAACACTTATCAATAAATCTCATCTACCCTGGTCAGGGATTTGCAGTTATGGCCAATCGAGCATAGCGCAACATCAACCCCCAATACCGGGAGAGACGAATCCCCTCCTATCGCTCATTGCCTCCATGTGACTCAGGACTGTATCCAAAAACCACCCGTTTGCATGACTCAGTAGAGCCGTGGTAGGGTGGAAATCAAAGCACATTGGGAGACACACAAGACTCTATGACGATCTCGGGTCGACAGACTAACCTGTACCAGTGTCACCAGAGAGCTGCTATCTGACGTGAGGTATAATACCATCTAGGAGTTCTCGGCGAGTCTGTTCAGTATACCCAGTCTCCACTGAGCACCCGTATACCATCTTTGATGTCAAACACCAATGGATATAAGATCATCCATCGCCCATCACATGGGTCGAGAAGATATACGCTAGTCTACTCTGGAATATCGATGCCCCGTCTCGATACTCCCACGACTAGAAACATTGAAGGATGAACTCATGGACTACACAGACTCCACTAGTATGATCTGCATCATAATCCTGGTAGTCAAGTACACATCCTCAGGGCTTTATCAACATATAACAGACAGACTGTAAGTGTACATGTTAAGATAAAGAGCAACCAGATAGCATATTATCATGTTGAGCAAGAAAGTCCTCCCTATATATGTCCAAGCATCCACTATAATATACATCTCATGTACAATAATGGCCTCTAAGGCATACATACAACTAACAAAAACTTTATTTAGTTTTAAGAAAAAGAGAGCTACGCTCTTGATTTAATTGGAAATGAAGAGGAAGAGAAAAAAAACTTGAGAAAGAGAAGATAGAGGCACAAACCCTAAAATTTTTAAGAGAATGAAATCTGTTATTGATTTTCTCATCATGTTTGACTTTTACAAGCTACACACTTTATACATAGCCCCTTGGACTTTTCCATATGGCACTTGTGCCTACCCATACCTCATGTGCCTATTTCTTTTTGCGCATAAGCCATGAGCTTTACAAATTTTTAGGCTTTTTTCCTCTTTTCCATACATTTATTTAAAAAATACATTAAACTAATTTATACCTTCATTCTTTTTGTCATGGGGCCGGTCCTTTCCATGCTCGGTCTTGACTTAGATTTGGGCCCGCTTTCTTGGGCTCGGGCCTACTTGGCTTAGGGTTGAGTTTTACTTAGTCAACCGGGGTGTATTTTTTGACCCTAACAAAGTACCCCCTTCAATAAATACACACCGTGTGTGCATGAAATTGATGGATCTTGTTCTATATAGGGATTGATTTTGTTTGGTTCCCTGTGGAGGGTCGGTACTGCCCTTTTAGCGACGTGGACGGTCGATACTGCCATTTTTGCGACTTGGATGGTCGGTGCTGCCATTTTTGCGACTTGGACGGTCGGTGCTGCCATTTTTTTGACTTGGACGGTCGGTGCTTCATTTGACTTGCTCCGCTTCTTGCGGTGTCGGGGTTGGATTGACTTGCTCCGCTTTCTGCGGTGTCAGGGTTTGGATTTGACTTGCTCCGCTTTCTGCGGTATCGGGGTTGGATTTGACTTGCTCTGCTTTCTGCGGTGTCAGGGTTTGGATTTGACTTGCTCCGTTTCTATGGTGTCAGGATTGAAGTTGACTTGCTCCGCTTTCTGCGGTGTCGGGATTGAAGTTGACTTGCTGATTTGATTTGTTTTGGGAGTTCCTTACCCGTCCAATAGGACTTTTGAGCTTGAAAGTGCTGCCGGTTGGGATGTTGATTTGATCTATTTGATTTCTGCCTTATTTGGCGGGACTTTTGATCTTGATTGGAATTTGGAATTTGTTTGGCATCAGCATAGCTGCACATGAATAAAGCCAGGAGCAACTCATCATTTGTCCCGGGAGGTCTTAGGATTTGGGTTTTGGGTCGGCATCAGCACCGCTAACACTGAAGCGTAGTGCCAGGAGCAACTCATCATTTGCCTTTGGGAAAACTTGGGGTTTAAGTTTTGGATCGACATCAGCACCGCTAACACTGAAGCGTAGTACCAGGAGCGACTCATCATTTGCCATTGCCCGTTGGGGAGAGATGTCTTAGGAGACATGTTTAGATCTCTATCAGCTAAGGTTTTTCAATTTTATAAGCCGTAAGGGTCTCATAAAAGCATTTTCTCCCTACGATTCAAGAGGATCTCGCAGGTGTATGTTCTCCATAGGAATCATGAGAATTCCTAACTGTGTTGCTCTTTTATGAGTCGTAAGGATCTCACGCGGGGTTATTCTCCTCACAAGGTCGAGAAGATTTTGTGAGTGTATTTTTGTCTCCTTTTCATGAGTTTGCGCCCTTTTGGGTTTTCACTAACTCGCCGGCAGTCCTGCTGTTTTTACTCATGGAGCCCTTTCGGGTTTTCATCCATGCTCGTTTCGCTTGTGGACATATCATTTGTTTACATTGGTGGAGCTTCATCGCCGGTGGGACTTTAAATGTAGTCTCACCGGTAGGACTTGGGAGAGATAGGGGTCGTTTACGCTCGTTGATTATATACTGTTTTACAGGATATATGATCCAGACCGTAAGATCGGTGTGCTCAATTCATCTGCTACTTGGAGTATTCACGCGTAATATTTTTTGAGATATCGGTCATTGATGGGTGGCATGGACCTTTCTCTTTCGGCACTTATTAGTTGGTACGATCCTCTGTCGAACACTTTCTTGATGACATATGACCCTTCCCAATTTGGTTCAAATTTTCCCTTGGCATGTTGATTGGGGATGATCGGTCTTTTGAGGACCAACACCAATTCGTCTTTCTTGAAAGTACGAAGACAGATCATCTTGTCATAGGCCTGTGACATTTGGGCTCAGTACAACTCCAGATTTTGCTGTACTGCTAGCCTCTTTTCTTCGAGGGCGTCGAGCTCTTCGAGTCGAAGGAGAACGTTTTTCTCCTCTATCAAACCATGCTGGACAGCCATCCTTAGGCTTGGAATTTCGACTTCAAGGGGAAGGATCGCCTCCACTCCAAAGAGTAATGAGTATGGAGTGGACCGAGTTGGAGTGCAGTGCGTGGTACGGTATACCCACAATGCCTCGTGGAGCTTGAGACTCCAGTCTCTCTTGTTGGCTGAAGCATTTTTCCTCAGGAGCTTGCATAGAGTTTTATTGAAGGCTTCGGCTAGCCCATTGGCTTTTAGATTATAGATGAAGGAATATCTCCAGTCTATCTTGTGCTGTGTGGCGAATCTTAAGATTTTGAAGCTCTTAAAAGAAGGCCCGTTATCAGAAATGATTTTTCTAGGTATACCGAAGCGGCATGGAATATTATGCCGGAAGAACGTCAGAATATCTTCTGTCTTGACTTCTTTTAGCGGGACAGTTTCAGCCCACCTGAAGAAGTAGTCAGTTGCGGCCAATATGAACCGGTGGCCTTTGGATGACGGAGGATCAATTGGACCAACTATATCGGTACCCCAAACTTCGAAGGGCCATAACGCCACCGTAGGATGCAGCAGATTAGGATGCTTGTGAATAAAGTCACCATGAATTTGGCAGAGATAACATTTCTTCGCATGCTTTTCGCAATCCTTTATCATGGTAGGCCAGTAATACCCAAGCCGTTTGACTTGAAGCCGCATTTTGGGGCCGGACCGGTGAGTCCCGCAGACGCTCGATTGAACTTCTTTCATGAATTTTTAGGCTTCGGCCAATGACAAACACTTGAGATAGAGTTGGTCATATGATCTACGGTATAGCGTATTATTTACAAATATGTATCAGAGAGCTCTCTTCTTCAACTGAACCCTCGTAGATTTTTCTTCAGGCAGCTTGTCGTATCGAAGGTACTCTATGAAGGTCTCTCTCTAATCGGGCTCGTCTTGAATGATCAGAGCTTCTTCAGCAGGATTGTCCTCTTGTTCTATGCTTTCTTCTTCACGCAAAGAGACTGGAGGTAGAATTTGTTGGCTTCTAACTGTTAACAAAATTTCATCTATATCGGGATCGGCCAGCTCCTTGGCTAAGATAGTGAGTACGTCGGCTTTTCCATTCAACGCCCTAGGAACTCTCATCAGTTCAATGTGTGTAAACTGTTTCATGAGCTCCACCATCCGTCTTCTGTATCGAGCTAACTCGAATTTGTATATCTTATAGTCGCTGCTTACTTGGTTGATGACTGTTCCCCTCCGAACGGCGGCCTGCGACGTTAGGACGTCACGTGCCTGAGGTTCGGGGCAGATGCTATTTGGTTTTTATCCGTCCACCTCTTCGAAGATGCCAAGTTGATTTATGGCACCGTGTATCGAAGGTTTAGACGGATGCGGCCGTTGTAGCAGACTTCGTCAGATTCCCCCTCAGGGTGAGGGGTTTTTTGATTGTGGGGACACTCTTCCCTGCAGGCGCAAGCCCCTGCAGTTAATTACGCTACCGCATCGCGATAACAACTTTCTCCTTCTCCAGAATTTCACTTCGTGTCGTGTGTGTTTGTTTTGTTTGTGGTTGCCCGTGGATTGTGTACGGAGACTGAGTAATATCGTCACCCGTAGGACGTGGATTAGTCCAAATCCGTATTTGCTTAGATTTGGGTTTGGTGTTTTTAGTTTAAGGATGCATTAGTCGCGTTGCGACTAAGATCAACTTAAACGTTCATCAAGGATACGCTAGTCCTGTTTTGGACTAAGATCGACCTGACGTAGTGATTGATTTAATTATTCGGCCGTCGGGACTCGTCACCTCTCTGACGTCGTTGAGGGATTACAACGACAGGCGTCAGAGAAGTTCCGAGATGTACCCTTGAACCAAAGTTGGTTTGGGATTTTATTGTTTATTTAGATGTCTAAGGACACGTTAACCGTATTTGGGGTTAAGATCAACTTAGACGGGACCGTTTAGATCCGACAAAAGAGCGTTTGGGCCCTATCGTGTCAGTTTAGGGACGTAGCGGTCCATATTCCAGTTTAGGGACGTGGTGGTCCATTATTAGTTTAGGGACGTTTCGGTCCGATATTAGTTTAGGGACGTTTCGGTCCACGAGTTTAAGGACCCCGCAGTCCATATCGATGTGTGGTCGTTGGGACCCGTCACCTCTTTGACGTCGTTGAGGAATTACAACGACGGATGTCAAAGGAGTTCGGAGATGTACCCTCGAACCGGATGTAGATTGGTTTATGAGAGACATTTAATTTAAGGACTTACAGCCAGGATTGGGTTAAGTCCAATTTTTATTTTAGGCTCTGCCCGATTAGAAGAATCAATCTAAACAGGGCTCTGCCCCTTTCATTATTTTGCAAATCTGATTTGGGCCAGGCCCTTTTAAATAATGAGTTACAAAAAAAAAAACTCAGGAATTTTCCAAACAGGGCCTTGCCCTTTTTATTTTTTCTGCAATTGGGCTAGGCCCTCTTAAATGAGTTACAGAAACTCAGGAGTTTTCCAAACAGGGCCTTGCCCTTTTATTTATTCTGCAATTGGGCTAGGCCCTTTTAAATAATGAGTTTCAAAAACTCAATAATATTCTTGAGTTGGGCCAGGCCCTTTTAAATGATGAGTTGCAGGAACTCAAGAGATGTTCTGTAATTTAGTTTGGGCCAGGCCCTTTTAATGAGTTTGCAGAAACTCAGGAATTTTCCCAACAGGGCATTGCCCTTTTATTTATTCTGCAATTTAATTTGGGCCAGGCCCAAATCAAGGGGTTGCAGAAACCCTAGAAACCTTTAGGTTTAAGAACACAAGTGCATGGCACTTTTGATTTGAATTTGGATCTAAGAAAAACAAGTTCTTGTTTTTTTTCCTGATCATACAGAACCAAGGGTTCATATCAAGTGCAAGGCACTATTTTTTTTTTATTCTTTTATTATTTTTTTTTAGAACCAGGGGTTCATATCAAGTGCAAGGCACTATTTATTGTTCTTTTTATTTTTTCTTATTTCTTTTCTCTTTTCAGAAATTCTACCTCTTTTCTTTGTTTCTTCTTCTCTGTTCTTAATCTTCACCAGCTCTCTTTTTTTTTTCAGAAGTTGATGCCTTTTTAATGAGGTCAGGGGTCTTATTTATAGTGTCCGCAAAGTTGTTGGATTTGTTAACAAAATCTTTCCTGAATTATTTTGGGAATTTTCCCACCATTGGATCAGAGATCCAAGGGTCCCTGTTTTACAGGAGAACAGAAAAGATCCACTTAAATTTTCATTCAGTTGCTGCGCAACTCACCAGTGCGTGACACGTGTCACGCATCTGTGCGCTTGCGCAGTTGCGGTTGCGCAACTGCGCAGACACGTGTCGTGCATCCGAGCGCTTGCGCGGTTGAGATTGCGCAACTGCGCAGACACGTGTCACGCATCGGTGCGCTTGCGCAGTTGCGATTGCGCAACTGCGCAGACACGTGCACGCATCTGTGCGCTTGCGCAGACACGTGTCATGTATCTGTGCGCTTGCGCAGTTGCGATTGCGCAACTGCGCAGACACGTGTCACGCATCTGTGCGCTTGCGCAGACACGTGTCATGTATCTGTGCGCTTGCGCAGTTGCGATTGCGCAACTGCGCAGACACGTGTCACGCATCTGTGCGCTTGCGCAGACACGTGTCACGCATCTGTGCGCTTGCGCAGACACGTGTCACGCATCTGTGCACTTGCGCAGTTGCGATTGCGCAACTGCGCAGACACGTGTCACGCATCTGTGCGCTTGCGCAGCCACGTGTCGCGCTGCCATGCATTTGCGCAGCTTAAGCCTTAATTTTGTTTTCTGAAGAGCCTTGCTCTGATGGGACGCACTGTCTCGGGCGTTACGCCGCCGAATCACCTTCTGCCACGTGGCAAATTGCGCGTTGCGCACGGAAACCGAAGCGTTGCTTCAAATTTTGAATTTTCAAAATTCAGTAGAGCCTTGCTCTGATTGGGGGAAACAGATGCCCCCCCCACCGTTGCGCTCACGTGGCGCGCACGTGAGTGCAGCGGTGGCAAGATCCTGACCATCGGATCGACGGGTCAGGTGAACAGGCGCAGGCGCCTATAAATAGGACCCTTGGTCCTTGGTAATTTTTACCATTCTCAAGAATTTTTACCCAGAGCCTTGCTCTTGTTTAAAACTTCAGAGCCTTGCTCTTGTGATTTCCTTAAGAACTTCTAAGTTCTAACTTCAGAACCATTTTAGGTAAATTAATTTAATTTAAATCAAATTTAAATAATCAGAGCCTTGCTCTTATAGATCTCTGATCTAAAGGAAACCCCTTTGGGGTTTCTTCAACAGAGCCTTGCTCTTATAGATCTTTGATCTAAAGGAAACCCCTTTGGGGTTTCTATTCACAGAGCCTTGCTCTCAAAAATTTGCAGAGACTCTGTTCTTAGGTTTTAACCCATGAACAGAGCCCTGCTCACAGATCAACTAGAAAACTTTTTAAAGGTTTCCATGGATCTTTAAGACCCCAAAATTTTAATTCTTAGGAGTTGTGAATTTTTATTACTGCTACAGAGTTAGGCTCTTTTTTAAGAAATTTTATTCTTTTGAAACAGGAGTTTGACAAATGTCACTCTGTGACAGAGCTTTGCTCTGAAAAGAGGAGATCTTCTCCTTGTCTCTAGGGGTCCCCCCCCAATGAGGATATTCTCTTGGGAGTTCTTTTTATTGACTGATAGTCTCATCCAATGGTGGGATTGTCTCATCAAATGATGCGCCGTCATCTTGATTTTGTGGGTCCCCCTTTG
Source organism: Agapanthus africanus (assembly GCA_030015575.1). NCBI lineage: Eukaryota > Viridiplantae > Streptophyta > Magnoliopsida > Asparagales > Amaryllidaceae > Agapanthus > Agapanthus africanus. The sequence continues at coordinate 418,555,760 of JASDDO010000016.1, forward strand.
GTCCCCTACCCTCTGCATCACAGTGTGGAGCAAGATTTTTATTTATTATTATTTTTTTTTTTATCATTATTTTTTTTTTTTAATGTTTAAATGCCAGGCCACTAATGATATATATATATTTTATGCAGGAAAGATGTCTGACGACTTGTCTTTTCCCTTCGTTCGCTCAGAAGGAGGGTTCCCACATGCACCAGTGGACCGGGTAGTGTTTGCTTTGATTAAAGATCGTGATCCTGAGTGCAAACATCTCCACCTATGGGGAAGGTGGTATAGCCAAATCATCCAGGGTCGTCGCAGTTTTAGTTCCGCCTCGCCCTCCGAACCTATAGTTACGATCCCCTATGCGGATAAACCCCCGGTGGAGTATGCCGTGGAGATTAAAAATTGGAATTCGGACGACCTTCTCCAGCCTGCAATCGGCGCTATTCCGGTACAGCCGCCGCCGGCCATAGATATCTTAGGAAGGCGAATCTGTCAGGGTGAAGCACGCCCTTGGGGACAGGCTTACAATATTGGATTAAATCCGCGACCGCTTGCTGGATACCTGCCATGGGCCCGGTACATTTTAGCGGCGAAAAGAGCTCACCTGACGAAGATAGGTTTATATTCCGCCGTCTACGTCTCGCTTTTCGAGTATCCTACTCCTCCAACGTGGTGGACAAAGGCCTTCATCGAACAATGGAATATCCCCACGCATACTTTCCTGGCAGCGGATAGGGAAGTTTCAATTTCTCTAGAGGAATTCGTTGAGCTTTCTGGTTTACCGGCGAGGGGGGAGCACTACGAAGAGTTGCTTCCTCCTGATGAGTACGTCTTTGCCACCAAGCAAGTGGTACTCGACTTGACTCCGGAAAATGCCATCCAGCATCAGCATCCAGGCCTGGTGAGGGTGTTGGAGATTTACGAGGAGCTTCATTTGGAATTGGGCGACCGAGGAGTTAGTTTTGCGGACTTCATTGCTCGTTTTATTCGCCCGGAATTTTTATCAGAGCAAGGTGAGAAGTTCGCCCAACTTGCTGATCCTTTTGGTTTCGGCCTGGACCGCCGACCTTCATCTGAAATTGATCAGCGAAGTTTTTACCTTCCCGGCACTGCTAGCGTTCCTTTCTCAGAGATCGCCATTCCTGGCGTGGATGAGGAGACCTTCTTCATCGGGTTCTTAGGTCTGTGGCTGTGCAGCTTCGCGCTTCCCATGCACCCACGCCTCATGAGGTCTTCTGTCTTTTACCCGGCGCATCAAATGGTGGCCGGTCTACAGTTATCAGTGGGGATCGCCGGGTTGGCTCACCTCTACAATGGACTTAGCGTAGCGGCGGACGCTAATGAACCTGGGGTGCAGCCTGCTAACTTCCCGATGCATTACTTCACATCTTGGATGGAGCTGCATGTTCGAGGAGTGTTTGGCGCCCACAAAACTCCTCCATTCTTTGAGAGATTCATATTTCCAAGAATCATACGATTGATCGGGGCTTCCATCGTGTTTGCACCTCCGCGGGAGTCTAGGGGACTGCTTCTGCGTTCGCATCTAGTCGGGGCGAAGACCTCTTTTGTGGATAAGGTCATCACCATGGGTTCCGAGACCACTAAGTCGGTGGTGTCGCTGCGTGATGACTTCAAGGGCGGTGTCTCCGTGTTGAAGGCTCGGGAAATCCTCCACCTTTATTCCATTCGGCCGGGTTACTTGGTATTTAGGCAGAATGAAACGGCCCTCTTCATGAGGTATAACCCGCATCGATTTGCCCGGCAATCGAGTTATAACCAAGGAGTCCCGTTGGAAGCCTTCTTGGGAACACCTGCAGTCGGTCCAGAGGGAGTACGGAATGCGATGCATCACTTCATCCGGCTCAATACAGGCTCCTACTTTTTCATCAGTGAGCCCAGCTGTACCCCCAAGATACTCAATTCGTATGTGGCTTGGTACGCGCACGCGATGGGCCCAATTATCTTGATGGAGAAACGTCTACTGGTCGATCGTAGGGCTGCGCCTCCCGGCGGCAATCGCAAGGCTCCATTGCAGCCCAGGGTTCAGGTTATCCCTCCGACGAAAGAGGCCGGAGCTGATCGACCACGTGTGTTGGCCCCTCCGCGTGGATTGCCACTGCCTACTACGATGGATGCCCCAACGGCGCCCCGTGCTCCGACAGAGACGGTTAAAGCGGCATCGCCGGAGTCGGGTGCAGGAGCGGACATCGGGACTCGCCGCCCGAAAGTGACTGCCAAAACTGGCAAGCGCAAAACTGCTCCGGGTGGATCCAAGGCTGGTGAACAAAAGAAGAAGAAGTCCACCTTATCCCTCGACGCGATTCTTAATTTAGAGCCCGCGGCTCATTCTGCCGAGACGATATGTGAATACGGCAGCAACGAGGGTTTCGTGGTGGATCCTGCGGACACCAACCTAGCCGCCGCCATTGCAGAATCAGAGCGATCGGCGAGGCTCGAAGCGATGCTGAGTAAACTCGCTGAGTCCGGTAATCATCAGACGCCTTATTTGTTATCTCATTGCACTCTATATTGTTACATTTAACTAACTTTTGCTCCCTTTCTTAACAGGTATCTCCACTGAAGATGCTATCGCTGCATCCTTGAAGACCTTCCAAGAGGAGGAGAAGAAACGAGCCCTGGCAAGCGTCGGTATGTTTTATCCCTTTCTCTTTTATAAGGAAAGTTTGTTGTCTTTTTACGATAGTCGACCTGATCTTCTCTTGTTTCTTTACAGGGGTGGTATTAATCGGCGCAAGGACCCTTCCCAAGCCCGTCATCGAAGTCCCAGCTCCGTCGAAGCTGCCGCAAGAGCCTCGGCTTGATGCAACAACGAGGGATGCTCTGAAAAATCTGGAGGCATCCCTCTACACGGATGAGGAGGCTTCGCTCAAGGAAGCTCTGATGGCATCTGTCTCATCGGCTCAAGAGGAACGGAAGCGGTCCAGACGCGAGGCTAAGGCGCGCAGAGCTGCTCTGGCCGCAGGGGCGGGCCCCAGCACTGTTCCTCGCGCTAGTACTCCTTCTGAAGAGCCCCCTGTGGCCCTGTTTACCGCTCGTCGGCAAGTTGCGCGCGCGGTTCGGAACGCCAATGATAAATCCGCTTCAGGTAGTACTCCTTTCAGAGCCTTGTTGTATGACTTGTAAAACTATTGGCTTATACATATCTCATCTTGCAGGGTCAAGTCCAACTGAGGGGGAGGCGGAGACGACCGTCGAACCCAAGGGAGCGGAAGAAGCGGTACTCGCCGAACCCGAACCGACAGTGGACAACTTTATCGGGGCCGTGGGGACTGGAGCCGAGATTAAGGAACCTACCGCGGAGAAAATCATTGATGCCGTACCCGAAGCGGTGGCAGATGATATGATTGTCTCGACCGAGCCGCAGGCGGTAGAGGGCGAGGTACTTGAGGCTGGGGACCTCATGGTGCCGGTGGACGGGGCAGCTGTAGTCGCTGATCCTGAGGGAGCAGCAGGTGAGGCGGCCATGATTCCTGAGGACGAGCTAGGCGCTCCTTCTCAGGAATCTGGCAATGTTCCTGTCTTGGCCCTCCCTGTCTATGGTTCCCCACCGCCTGCAGAGCTTGAGAGCATAACAACGGTTCCCCTTGAGTCAGGTGATGAAGCTACAGGCGGTGGTCTTCCGTCAGTGGAGGAGGGGACCGCCTCAGTTTCTGCTGGCAGCTCGTCAGGTAAAAATTTTATCACCAGCATTCCCCCCCCCTTTTTTTTTTTTTTTTGTATATATCTTGTGATCTCTTCTAACGAATTTGTTCTTGCAGGTGCGGCCAATACCGATGCTCCACTGCTCGAGGGGGCACCGTCAACTACTGCTTTGGCAGTAGTCACCTCTCCGTCTTCCCTTGTGCCGTCACGGATGTTGGGAGGTATGGATTTACGACTCATGCATTAATCTTTCAAAAATGCAGCTTTTGTACTAACGTTACACCATTGTGCCTTTGCAGGAGTGCTTTTTGATCACTTGTATCAAGTGTTGCTCCCGCACTTTTCTTTCCCGTCCGAACTCGCTTCTCCTTCTAGTGGCGCCGGTAATATCTTTATTTACTTCTTTTTTCTAGCAATGGGATGATTTCTGACTTTTCCTTTTCTTTATTATAGTTCCACAAATCGAAGGAGGGGATGTAAGCCCCGTCGTGCTACCGGCCCTTCCGGCTCTGCCGTCCGTTGTTGCTGGTATAGTAGATCTCCTTTTTGGTAATCCTTTAACATCTTTTGAACCATCGCTTAACCCTGTTTGTTTTGCAGCTATTGTTCCGGTTCCGGTCCCCTTCGAGGCTCGCGTCCTTTTACCGGCAGGCCCCTTTCTGAGACGTCCGTCTTCAAAGGGTGCGGTGATGAGTCTAGGCATGCTGAGCGGGTATATTGAAGAGCTCAGCATGGACGCTCTCCCTTCTGCTGTCGATTTCGCTGCAGATGTTAACCCAATGTTAGCGGCGCTCGTAACTTTTCATGACGAGGGCGTCGTTGAATCTTGGGTTAACCACTGCAGGGAGATCGAGGCCTGCTTGTATCGGCTGGAGTTGACGCGTCCTGCTCCCGAAGTTTTAGCTCTGAGCGCCCAACGCACAACTTGGCTCGAGCAAAGCACTTCGCACTCCCGCTACTTGGAGCAAGAAGCAGCTCGGAGACTAAGGGAATGCCAAAAGACCTCAAACGAAACGGCCCATCTGCGCGCTGAGGTTGAGGCAAATGCTGCCCAAGTGAAGACTATCTTTGAGGGTCTCCTGGGGCGCATCTCCCACGGGCTAAACTTAAAGCGGAAGCTTGACGTGGCTGAGCGCAATGTCCCCAGTCGGGAGGCCGCTTATCAGGGCGTGAGGGAGCAGCTTGCAGTGGTCTTGCGGCAACGAGCCCAAGTGGAGGCAGAGCTGGCGGTGGTAGCCGATCAAGAGAAGGCATGGAAGGACGTCTGCGAGCGATTGCTGCACCTATGCAAGACGCTTCCTTCCCAATAACTGCCATTGTATCAATATACTTGTAATTTTCTTTTTTGAATAAGATGTATACATTCTTTATTCTTTTATACGATTCGCCATGTACTTGATTGAGTTAATAAATAAAGATACACATTTTTTGCAATGTCTTGTATTATTTCTTTGCTTTCTCCCTTCTCTTATTATCAGCATGCTGTCTTGATAAACATGTTTGACAGGTAACAGAGTAAGCATTTTGGTTTCTTCAAGATATAACGATGGCTTAGGCCGCAGGTTCAGATCTGCCGCCTAAGACTTTTCAATTCTATGAGCCGTGAGGGTCTCATAGAGATTTTTCTCCCTACGGATCGAGAGGATCTCATAGGTGGATTTTCTCCTTAGGAATCGTGAGGATTCCTAAGTGTGGTTTTCTCTCATAGGTCGAAAGGATCTTATGAGAGAATTTCTCCCTCTTACGAGTCGAGAGGGCTCGTAAGCGGTTGTTTCCCTCTTTGTCGAGAATCGACTTCAGAGAGTGAGACCCGTGAATAGTATGCAAGAGACCATTTAGGATTGACCTGCAGGATCCCATTGCCCTTCTTACGAGTCGAGAGGGCTCGTAAGCGGTTGTTTCCCTCTTTGTCGAGAATCGACTTCAGAGAGTGAGACCCGTGAATAGTATGCAAGAGACCATTTAGGATTGACTTGCAGGGTCCCATTTTTCAGGAAGCAGGTTTTTGAATCCTTACTGCCCGAGATGTGAGTCAGAAAAGCTCTCGTCACGGAGTGTTTGTATCCGTGAGTTGAGAAGTTTTGCGAGGGATTATTTGTTTCCCAAGCGCCAAGGATTATTTGTGTCCTTGGGGTTTGAAACGAGTCGATGGTTCCCACGGAGGCGCTGGTGGCTCTGCGAGTCGACGTGGATCAGAAGGCTCTCGTCAAGGAGTGTTTGTATCCGTGAGTCGAGGAAATTGCTGGGATTATTTGTTTCCCAAGCGCCAAGGATTATTTGTGTCCTTGGGGTTTGAAACGAGTCTATGGTTCCCACGGAGGCGCTGGTGGCTCCGCGGGTCGACGCGGATCAGGAAGCTCTCGTCAAGGAGTGTTTGTATCCGTGAGTTGAGAAGTTTTGCGAGGGATTATTTGTTTCCCAAGCGCCAAGGATTATTTGTGTCCTTGGGGTTTGAAACGAGTCTATGGTTCCCACGGGGGCGCTGGTGGCTCCGCGGGTCGACGCGGATCAGGAAGCTCTCGTCAAGGAGTGTTTGTATCCGTGAGTTGAGAAGTTTTTGCGAGGGATTATTTGTTTCCCAAGCGCCAAGGATTATTTGTGTCCCTGGGGTTTGAAACGAGTCGATGGTTCCCACGGAGGCGCTGGTGGCTCCGCGGGTCGACGCGGATCAGGAAGCTCTCGTCAAGGAGTGTTTGTATCCGTGAGTCGAGGAATTTGCTGGCTTCTTCGGTTGAAATGAACCGTTGAGGTTTGGCTTCGTCATTCGACGGAATCCGTTGGGGAAGTATGGTTTCCTCTTTGTTTGCGCCCTTGGATTGTATACAGGGATCGATGTGATCTTAACTGTAGGGCCGAAGTTTCATCATTTCTTATTTTTGTTTTCTTTTATTTCCGCGATGCTCTATCATTTCAGCTTTTATATCGCGAAGGTCGCGATTGCCCAATCATTTTGGCTATTTTGCGCGGTGCCCAATCATTTCGGCTTTTTTATTTTATCTTTACTCGTTGCTTTTTATTACGAGTTGCCCGATCATTTCGGCTATTTTGCATGCATACATTTTACTTGCTGCTTTTTATTGCAAGTTGCCTTATCATTTCGGCTATTTTGTATGCATGAACGGCCTACTGGCTTTCGCCATAAACCCGAAATTGGGCACCGACTTCGGCATCAGCACCGCTGCAACTGGAATATTGCCAGGAGCGAATCATCATTTGCCTCTGTCGTTGTCGAGCAAAGGAGGCTTAGCGACTAGGGTTAGGGTCCTGTCGGCTAAGGCTTTTGACTTCATGAGTCGTAAGGGTTTCACGAAGTTATTTCTCCCTACAAGTCGTGAGGATCTTGTAGGTGTATTTTCTTCTTAGGACTCGTGAGGATTCCTAAGTGTTCGTTTCCTCTGTAAGTCGTAAGGATCCTACAGGAGGGTTTTCTCCTTGTAAGTCGAGAGGACTTATAAGGGTTGTTCATCATGCGAACATATCCCCAGTCTCGGATGAGACTTGATTAGGGAAATGTTTATTCGCGCCCGTGGATTGTATACAAGGGTCAATATTGAGCCACTTGTAGGGCCATATTGGAAGTTTGTGGGGGCTTGCTTAAGCACAGGTTTAGGTTTCTGTAACTTAAGACTTTCAAATCTCATGAGCCGTGAGGGTCCCATAAGAGAGTTCTCCCTACGAGTCGTGAGGATCTCGCAAGCGTATTTTCTCCTTAGGAATCATGGGGATCCCTAAGTGTGTTGCTCCCTTGTGAGTCGTAAGGATCTCACGCGGGTAGTTTCTCCTTACAGGGTCGAGAGGACCCCATAAGTATCTTTTAACGTGGTTGCGCCCTTTCGGGTTTTCACAAACACTCGCCGGTAGCCCTGCTGTTTTTACTCACGGAGCCCTTTCGGGTTTTCATCCGTGCCCATTTTGCTTATGGACATACCGTTTTTTTTTTTTTTTTTTTTTTTTTTTTAACGAGGTCGCGCCCTTTCGGGTTTTCACGAACACTCGCCGGTAGCCCTGCTGTTTTTACTCACGGAGCTCTTTCGGGTTTTCATCCGTGCCCTTTTTGCTTATGGACATACCGTTTTATTTTATTTTATTTTTTTTTTTATATATTTTTTACATCTCGTCAGCCTAGAGGTGCTGCGCTAGTAGTTTCAAGACGTCTCGGTCTGCTATTAGTTTAAGGACATTTCGGTCCGCCGTTGAGAGGGCTGGCTACTGTTTATAAAGCCTGAGCTTAGGAAGATAGCGAGCGGACATAGTCATCGTCATCTATCATTGACCTAAACTAAGGCTCGTTAAGCGTAGTATTTCTTTAGGAAGCGACCGTTTATTGGCCTGAAAGGCCTTTCACCGTGCATGTCCATGAGTAGATAGGCTCCGCCCTGGTAGACCTTATCAATGATGTACGGTCCTTCATAATTTGGCTCAAATTTTCCCCGCTTGGCGCGATTGGGGACCATGGGCCTTTTGACGACTAGCACGAGTTCGCCTTGGTGGAATGTCCTCGGGCGGCTCAATCTTTCATATGAGCGCGTCATCTTTGCTTTATAAGCTTCCAAATTTTGCTGTGCTAGAAGCCGGATTTCATCAAGGGCGTCAAGCTCTTCAAACCGAAGGTGAGCATTTTCTTCGTCCGTCAACTCGTAATGGACTGCCACTCGTAGAGAGGGTAATTCTATCTCGAGGGGGAGTACTGCTTCTGTCCCAAATACCAACGCGTACGGCGTTGTGTTTGTGGCCGTTTTAAATGTAGTTCGATACGCCCAAAGCGCCTCTTGCAATCTTTCGTGCCAATCTCTCTTATTTCGTGACACCGTTTTCTTCATGATCTTCGTCAAGGTCTTGTTGAAGGCCTCAGCTAGACCGTTAGCTCGGGGGTTATAAACTGAGGAATATCTCCAGTCTATATTGTGCTGCTGTGCGAAGCGGCTAATCTTATGACTTCGGTAGGCTGGTCCATTGTCAGAGATAATCCTTCTTGGGGTTCCAAACCGGTATATGACATGCGTTTTGAAGAAATGGAGGATGTTCTCCGTTTTTACTTCCCTCAACGGTACCGCTTCTGCCCATTTGGAGAAGTAATCAGTCGTCGCCAAGATGAAACGATGTCCCTTTGACGATGCTGGTTCGATGGGACCGACTATGTCAGTTCCCCACATTTCAAATGGCCAACTAGCCACTGTTGGATGCAGTGGATTGGGATGCTGATGGATAAAGTCCCCATGAATTTGACATGAATGACATTGCCTCGCATATTCGAGGCAATCCTGCATCATCGTGGGCCAGTAATAGCCCATCCGCTTTATCTTCAACTTCATCTTAGGGCCTGCTTGGTGGGAACCGCAGAGTCCGTCGTGAACTTCTTGGATGACCCTTCTCGCTTCATCAGGTCCTAAGCATCTCAACCACAGAGAATCGAATGACCTCTTGTACAAAGTATTATTGACGAAGGCGAAAGACAGAGCTCGTTTCGTGAGCTGATGTCTTGTGGACGCTTCTTCAGGTACTCGTTGGAACTTGAAGTAATCTACGAAAACTTCTCTCCAGTCTTCGGTCTTCCCATGGTCTTTTATTTGTAGGGTCGTCTCCTCGTTCGCTCCTTTTTCTTCAGACGACTCTGGAGATACTTCTGCCGGGGCAAGCACTCGACGGCTTTGTACCACGATTCTAACGTCGTCGAGGTTCTCGTCAGCCAGTTCTTTAGCAAGTTTGGCTAGTGCGTCCGCTTTGCTGTTTTCCGCTCGCGGTATGCTCTCCAAAGTGTAGGAGGGAATTTGGGTTAGCAGTTGCTGCACTTTTTCACCGTATTTCACCAACTCTGGTTTGCACGTTTGGTAGTCGCCGTTCACTTGACTGACGACCAGTTGGGAGTCCCCATATATGAGGAGGCTCTCAATTCCCATATCGATGGCGATCTCGAGGCCTGCTATCAAAGCTTCATATTCAGCTTCATTATTCGTTCTCGGCTCCGTTAAGGAGAAGGCGAAACGCATTATTCCTCTTTGGGGAGTCACAAAGATGAGTCCCACCCCTGATTTGATCGTTGGCATGCTTTGTTTGTGCTTTTTCATAGAGGACGCTCCATCAAAGTAAAGCTCCCAACGGGTATCACCACTGTCGATTGCATCAAATGCATGTCTGTCTGGCAAATCGCAGTTTAAAGGAGAGTCTGCAGGTATGGGATGTTCAGCAAGGAAGTCAGCGATGGCCTGGCCTTTCACCGCCTTGAGAGGTTGATATGTTATCGAAAATTCCATCAATAGCAGGGCCCATTTAGCGAGTCGTCCTGTCAATATGGCTTTTGACATTAAATATTTGAGAGGGTCCACTTTTGAAATCAGACGGACCTCGTGCGCCAACGCATAGTGCCTAAGCTTTGTTATTGCGAAGATCAATGCCAAGCAGTGTTTTTCAATGGGAGAATAGTTGCTTTCTGCCCCCAGCAGCACTCGACTTAAGTAGTAGAGCGCCCTTTCTTTCCCTTGATCGTTCTCTTGTGCCCATAGTGCGCCTAAGGAACCTTCGAGGGCGGTCGTATAAAGAATAAGAGGCTTCCCCTTAACCGGAGCAGCCAACACCGGCGGGTTCTGCAGGTATTGCTTGATCTCATCCAGTGCGCCTTGGCATTTTTGATCCCAAACGAATGGGGTTCCCTTCTTCATCAGGTGACTATAAGGACGGCACTTTCCTGAAAGGTTAGCTATAAATCGCCTTATATATGCGAGTCTCCCTTGGAGAGACCGCAGCTGTTTGAGAGTCCTCGGCGGAGGCATTTCCATGATTGCTTTAATCTTTGACGGATCTATTTCAATACCTCGGTGTCGAACAACGAATCCCAGGAATTTGCCCGAGGAAACCCCGAACGCACATTTAAGAGGATTCATCTTCAGGTTGTACTGCCGAAGGCGTTGAAATACAGTCTTCAGATGCTCGAGATGTTCCTCGTATGATTTGCTTTTAACCACAAGATCGTCGATATAGCATTCAACGATTTCGTGTATAAGGTCGTCGAAGATCTTTGTCATGGCCCTCTGATAAGTAGCACCAGCATTCTTCAAACCAAAGGGCATCACTTTATAACAAAATATACCAAGAGGAGTCCTGAAGGCTGTGTGCTTCTGGTCTTCGGGATGCATTTTTATCTGGTTATACCCCGACGAGCCGTCCATGAAGGAGAAAACCTCATGAGTGGATGTATTGTCTATCATAAGTTCAGTAACTGGCACTGGGAAATCATCTTTTGGGCAGGCTTTATTAAGATCCCGAAAGTCTACGCATATGCGCACTGTCCCATTTTTCTTCATCACTGGGACGATGTTAGCGATCCATTCAGGGTATTGAACTTCCTGGATGAAGCCAGAGTCTATAAGCTTTTTGACTTCGGCGTTGATGCTCATCTCAAGCTCGAGTCGCATTCTCCTCGGCGCTTGTTTGACGGGCTTGATGTCCGGAGATATCGCCAATTTATGTACAGCAATTTCTGGATCTAGTCCCGGCATTTCGGAATAGTTCCACGCGAAGCAATCTTTGTGTTGTAGAAGCACATCCTTCAACACAGTCACCCTTTTTTCAGATAACAGCTCGCTGATGAATGTTGGTCGCGGGTCATTTTCCGTCCCCAACTCAATTTTCTTGAGATTATCTGCAGTGGTGTGGATTCCATCCTCCAGTTCTTTCGGAGCTGGGGGAAATTCTGAGATTACCTCATCGCTGCTGTTTTCAAAGCACCAAGGGAAGTCGTTCATGTCCTCGGATTCTTCTTTTAATATTGTTACCACGTGGCAAGTGCGAATTTTCTGCCAATCCCAATGCGGAGTTGGTTTTTCTTCTGCAGCCTCGGGTTCGTGCTTCTGTGGTGGTGCTACCCTCCAGTTGTCAGAAAGCGCGAATTTGCCTAACTGATATTGGTCCTCAACCCAATTCTTAAAGGTGAAACAATCTTCAAGCGGATGCCCTACTACTCGATGGTAAGAGCAATAATTTGGGTCGGAGACTTCGCCTGCTTGCTCAGGGTGTTTAGACTCTGGCAGAGTTAGCATTTGATGTTTTAGAGCAAGATCAAGTATTTTCCTTGTTTTGTTCCGAGGAAACGAGTATGCTCGACCCATTTTCTTCATAAGGGCTAGGTCAATAACGCTCGCCTCTCGTATGCGTGGCTTCTTAGCTCTGTCTTGTGGTTGTCGAGCACCTTTTCGGCCCCTCGACTTGTTTTTGCTTTCGCGTCGAACCCTTTTTGTAGCAGGCTGACGTGGGGTAACATCTTCGTTCTTTACTGCCTGTCGAAGGAGACGCTGTGTCTTGGCTTTCTCATAGATTGCCATTTCACGATCGTGATCATCTCGGGCTTTTTGACTCGCATTCTTTCTAAATTTGCTCACCGGGTCTTTAGACGATGGACTGGGCGGCTTTGTGTCAGGAACTTTTGCTGATTCGGGATTAGCGTCCTCCCATTGAGCGTCCGCTTCTTCATCAAAGTCATACATGGCATAACAGCTGTTTATTAACTCCCGTTTCTTTGGCCGGATGTACCCGAGCCCTTTTGTTTCCGTTCTCCCGTTAGGCAGTTTGCATTGAGTTCCGGGAACGTTCCAGACCTTGTCATAGAATTTGGCTTTTCTGATGGTCTGTGTGAAGGACATCCCTTGGCGTTTCAGCAGTTTCTTCAAACCTTCGGTATAATATCTGGGAAGACGGATAGGCTGAAGCTTGTCGAGCGTGGGATCCGCGCCATGCCAAATTTCTTTTTCCACCTTGTTTTCTTCAGAACGGTAGAATAGGATTGCCTTCTCGCCTTTTCTTCCGGGAGGGATATAGAATGTCTGCAATTCTTCTACGCTGTTGGTGTCGAGTGCATCCAGTTCTTTGTAATGTTCAAGCGGCACCATGGTTATCTGCAGACTTCGCTCTTCATCAGTGGAAATCTGTATTGAAGGCCGAGCGGGGAATACAGCATGAACTTCATCCTCTGAGTCACTACCGAAGATCAATGAAGGAACAGATGGTCCTGGCCTGGTGGACTGGGACGGACCTGAATAAATTATATCCTCCTCCTCCTCGGTGTCACTGCCGAAGACAGGGATGGTTGCGTTAGTTTTGTTCTCCGGTTTGTGACATCTTTCCGTGTCTTCGAAACTCGGTAGGAAGTATTTGGCATCTTCATACTTGCGAACTTCGTTCACGGAAAATGGATTCAACTCTCCTGCCACTGTGTACTCGAGGCCGTCCCTAGAATACTTCATGCACTGATGCTGTGTAGAAGGGATGATATTGTATTCGTGTAGCCATGGTCGGCCGAGCAGAGCATTGTAGCACGTCTTGGCGTCTATAACATGGAATTTGATATCTGTGACGAGCACCCCGAAGCGTAGCGTCAATATCACAGATCCAAGAGTTTTTGAGGATTGAGAGTCGAAACCGGAGATGGTGATTTTGTCCCGGGCGAGGTGTTGGACACTCATGCAAATCTCCTTTAACACTCGCACATTGAGTAAATTGACAGACGATCCGTTATCGACCAAGATTTTTCCTATCTTTATGTCATGGCAGTATCCTGAGACATAAAGTGGGCGATTGTGTTCACACGTTCCGAGGAGAAGGTCTTCATCACCAAAAGCAACGTCGGCTGTGTGCACCTCTTCCAATTCATCCTTCATCTTTTGTTCTGCTAAGAAGGCTTGGAACCGGTCCGGATCCTGTAGGGCCTTAATCAAAGAATCCCTCGCCTCTTTTGATAGCAATAGGGCATCGAGAATGCTGAGTTGTGAGGGTAGCTTTCTCAGATGCGCCAAGACATTGTAATCTACTTTATTCCTTTTTGGGGGATTCTTGGCGGTTAACTCTTCCGCAACTTGGTCATCCAAAGCGATGTCTTCAGAGACCTTCTCTTTCCCTTTGTTTTTCTTATTCAAGGGTCCGAGGTTCTTTTCGGGTAATGTTCGATTGCGCAGCTGTATATTCTCGCAGGCCTTCAGTTCTTTTTCTTTTCCCGAAATGGATTCTTCGAAGAGGGGACCAAGCTCTAGCTCTTCATCGGAGTCGCTCCCAAATGTAGGCACTTGTGACCCGGTAATGTTAACCATATGACAATTGCCGGCAGTTCTTTCAAGTTCTTTAGTCGTATTTCTTTGCTCTCGGCGAATTTTACGTTTTTCCCGTTTAAATCGTTGTCGATTAGCGACGTATCCTTGCCACCATCCATTGAAAGCTTTGCAATCTTGGGTGGAATGCGAGACCTTCTGATGGTATAAGCAATAAGAGGGGTGCATTTCTACCGCGCTAGTAACTTTTTCTTCAGAGGGTGGTAGCTTCATGCCCCTCGATATGGCCTTAGCAAATTTCTTTTTTATCTTGAATTGGCTTTTGTCAGTGGTGGAGGCATTTTGCTCCAACGGGATCATTTCAGCTCCTTCCTCAAGTCGCTGACGCTTAGCCCTTTCGAATATAGCCATCTCGCGTTCTCGATCAGCCTTGCTTTTCAACCGAGCTTCATTAAGAAACGCGCTAATCATTTCAACCGGTAACCCTGGGGTTCCTGATTCGGCTTTTGCCCTCAGCGTTTCAGTACCAGAAGTTCCTTCATCGTTCGTGGTCGAATGGGAGATCATATGACAGCTTGCTACATATTCGTCAGACTCATCCGATGAACTTTCTCCTTCATCTTCTTTTTGGAAGACGTGATCAAGGAAATCTTGGAGTGTGATGGGAGTTCGCGCCTTTTGGTTATATTCATCCAGCGCATCGATTTGCTTTTGTAAGTCCGTGCGCTTGTCGCCAGGCTTCACGGGCTTCTTAGATTTCTTCTTCTTCTTTTTCGAAGATTTTGATGGCTGGCTATGAACGCTTGAACTACTACCATCGGTCTTCGGAGTCGGTCGTGGCTTCAACATCCCCTCTATAACCTGCGGCTCCAAGGGGTTCTTCCACTTGACCGCTGGACAGGTCTGAAGATCATTTAGCATTCTCCTCGTTTTGGCTGATAATACAACCCCCCAGGGAGCTTCTTCAATGACGGAGCATGTTGCCCCCGGCGTATTCGTCCCCTTATAGGTATGGGGCTGCGGAGGGTTCACCTTCCATTTGTCAGATAGCGCAAACTTGCCCTGACGGTACTGGTTTTCAAGCCAGTTTTTGAAGACGTAACAGTCTTCGATTGGATGTCCCAGCACTCTATGATAAGGACAGTAATTAGGATCGTTGGCGTCACTTGGTTGCGATGGACGTTTTGGATCCGGCAGGTTTATGAGCCTATTGCGCAATGCCAGCTCGAATAGCCTCCTTGTTTTATCACGGGGGAAGGAGTAAGCACGTCCCATCCTGTCTTCAAGGGGTACGTATGGGCGCGTATTATTTGGACGAGCAACCGGCTTCGAGTCATTAGGCTGTTGTTGGGTATTAGCGACGATAATCGCTTTTCCCTTTCCTTTATCGTTTCGAGAATCCGGCTTCGGAAGAGGGGGTTTATGGCCCATCTGGTCCATCTGCGCCAATTTGTCGATCAAAGCCTGGAAGGAAGTCGGCTTGAAGAACATCATAAATTGTGAAATGGTTGCTTGTGGATCGAGTGTTCCAACAAACATTCCCACCGCAGGGGCTTCTTCTATGCGCTGTTCACACTTAGACCATAGATTACGCCACCGTATAGCGTACTGAACCCATGTCTCGCCGGGTTTTACCCTGGCATTGATCAGTGCCGTCATTGGGGTACGCTCGCTGGCACTTGCAAAACGTTGGGTGAAGAGCAGCTCCATCTCCGCAAAGGTTTTGATAGAGTCGTTGGGGAGCTCGGAATACCACTCGAAAGCCGTGTCTGATAAGCTTCCAACGAATTGGCGCAGCAAGAGTTTGTCGTCGCCTCCAGTGTTACCACAAAGCGCCCTGAACTGGGCAACATGTTGATGGGGATTGCCGGTCCCCTTGTAGACATGAAACTTAGGAATTGTGTAACCTGGCGGGTACTTAATTTGATCATACCAGCCCGGATATGGCCGTCCCGTTTTTACAACGTGGCCGGCTGCTTCGGCCGCCTGATGCACCCGTATTTGTTGAGCAATATATTCATCCAAATCAGCTTTTGATATGGTATCCTCTTTAGCTGCGGATAGAGCCGGTGGAGGATTCGATGTCTCTCCTCTATCATCTTCAAGAATGATCGGGGGATCTCCAACAGGTGAATCTGGTTGAATCATCATACCCACCACATCCTGGAACAGGAGAGCCATTTTCTTTATGTTGGCTGCCTATTCCGCAGCCTCTTTGTCCCTCTTTTCCAGTGTTCGGCGGAGGAACTCAGCGTCGGTCTCTTCCTCTTGGCGTTCATCTAAGGACGTCTCAGGATTCTCTTTTGGCCCCGTGAGTGCAGCCATTGTAGTCATCATCTCCTGGAGCTTTTGTTGCTGCTCCTGAGACTTGGTCACTGACCGGGTAAGCGGTCGGTGGCCCGTAGAAGTACGACTTTCTTCTTTTCCCGAAGCCATATAGATTGTATGTATTATCATGCCCCCTGACTTGGGGCGTTTAGGTTCGCCGCTTTTAGATTTTGTCATCGTCGCGGGAGCCTTCTCTGGTCTTTTCCTTTTATGGACCTTTGAGGTTGAAGGAGCCGTTGAAGTGGGCCTCCTAGCATTTGTTGCCCCCTGCCGTTTAATGGGGTGGTTCTTGTCTTTTTCCACCTTCGCCCTTTTCTGGCGACGGAAGTGGTCTGAGTCAATCACGGAGTCTTGAACCCTCCGCCAAACTTTATAAATCTTCGACGACAGCCGTTGAGAGGGCTGTTCCTGTTTTGCCTCCGGAGCTTTTTCCACAGGCGGAGGAGATTTTTTTAAGGTAGCAACCGGAGAGTTCTTCCTCACCTTCCTCAGCAATTCGAAGCTGTTCCCAGTTGGAACAGCAGCATCGATCTCCGCCACTGGAGCAGGTGGGGTTAGTCCTGAGGGGGAGCTGCCCCCTGCTTTCCTTATTCGTTGCCAATGACGACGTCGTGCACGACGAGCCATTGGGATTGGCTCGGGAACCGAGGTAGCTTCTTGTTGCCCCCCATTTGAGTGTGGGGGAACTGCTGATGTCAGTCTGTCGAAGACTGACGCCTTCTGACCAGTTGGGGGAGGAGTGGGAACCGTCAATCTTGTGAAGACTGACTTTCTAATGGGAGAAGCCGCTTTAACGATTTCCGAAGCAGCGGCCGTTGCCCTCTTTGGGATAGCCACTTTGTAATTCTGACCCAGCCTGGTAAAAACGGCGGCCGTCGGTTTAGCAATGGGAGACCCGTTGACGAGGGTCGGGGCAGCAGCGAGCCGGTCGAACACCGACTTCTTGTTTGCTTCAGGTGCGGATATCGGCATAGAGAAGCTTGCAGGGGGGACCATGGTCCCGAAAAACAGGCCGGTGGTGGCCTGGGTCACCTGGCCTACCGGCAGAGTAAGGAAAGACGCCGCTTGGGGCCCATACGTCACCCCTCCTGGTGAAGTGGAGCGTTTGTTGCAGTGGCATCTTGAGCAGCTGGTGCAATTGGAGGCCATTGAATCTCGAATTCTGCGCCAGATAAAAGACCAAATCTTAGCAACTTGAAATCCGAGGACAACCATTTAACAAACCGCGATTGATTCGCGAAGACGACACACGAAGTGTGGAGTGGAAAGAGGAAAAGGTCCCACCGGGCGTGCCAGAATCTGTTCCCCTCCGAACGGCGGCCTGCGACGTTAGGACGTCACGTGCCTGAGGTTCGGGGCAGATGCTATTTGGTTTTTATCCGTCCACCTCTTCGAAGATGCCAAGTTGATTTATGGCACCGTGTATCGAAGGTTTAGACGGATGCGGCCGTTGTAGCAGACTTCGTCAGATTCCCCCTCAGGGTGAGGGGTTTTTTGATTGTGGGGACACTCTTCCCTGCAGGCGCAAGCCCCTGCAGTTAATTACGCTACCGCATCGCGATAACAACTTTCTCCTTCTCCAGAATTTCACTTCGTGTCGTGTGTGTTTGTTTTGTTTGTGGTTGCCCGTGGATTGTGTACGGAGACTGAGTAATATCGTCACCCGTAGGACGTGGATTAGTCCAAATCCGTATTTGCTTAGATTTGGGTTTGGTGTTTTTAGTTTAAGGATGCATTAGTCGCGTTGCGACTAAGATCAACTTAAACGTTCATCAAGGATACGCTAGTCCTGTTTTGGACTAAGATCGACCTGACGTAGTGATTGATTTAATTATTCGGCCGTCGGGACTCGTCACCTCTCTGACGTCGTTGAGGGATTACAACGACAGGCGTCAGAGAAGTTCCGAGATGTACCCTTGAACCAAAGTTGGTTTGGGATTTTATTGTTTATTTAGATGTCTAAGGACACGTTAACCGTATTTGGGGTTAAGATCAACTTAGACGGGACCGTTTAGATCCGACAAAAGAGCGTTTGGGCCCTATCGTGTCAGTTTAGGGACGTAGCGGTCCATATTCCAGTTTAGGGACGTGGTGGTCCATTATTAGTTTAGGGACGTTTCGGTCCGATATTAGTTTAGGGACGTTTCGGTCCACGAGTTTAAGGACCCCGCAGTCCATATCGATGTGTGGTCGTTGGGACCCGTCACCTCTTTGACGTCGTTGAGGAATTACAACGACGGATGTCAAAGGAGTTCGGAGATGTACCCTCGAACCGGATGTAGATTGGTTTATGAGAGACATTTAATTTAAGGACTTACAGCCAGGATTGGGTTAAGTCCAATTTTTATTTTAGGCTCTGCCCGATTAGAAGAATCAATCTAAACAGGGCTCTGCCCCTTTCATTATTTTGCAAATCTGATTTGGGCCAGGCCCTTTTAAATAATGAGTTACAAAAAAAAAAACTCAGGAATTTTCCAAACAGGGCCTTGCCCTTTTTATTTTTTCTGCAATTGGGCTAGGCCCTCTTAAATGAGTTACAGAAACTCAGGAGTTTTCCAAACAGGGCCTTGCCCTTTTATTTATTCTGCAATTGGGCTAGGCCCTTTTAAATAATGAGTTTCAAAAACTCAATAATATTCTTGAGTTGGGCCAGGCCCTTTTAAATGATGAGTTGCAGGAACTCAAGAGATGTTCTGTAATTTAGTTTGGGCCAGGCCCTTTTAATGAGTTTGCAGAAACTCAGGAATTTTCCCAACAGGGCATTGCCCTTTTATTTATTCTGCAATTTAATTTGGGCCAGGCCCAAATCAAGGGGTTGCAGAAACCCTAGAAACCTTTAGGTTTAAGAACACAAGTGCATGGCACTTTTGATTTGAATTTGGATCTAAGAAAAACAAGTTCTTGTTTTTTTTCCTGATCATACAGAACCAAGGGTTCATATCAAGTGCAAGGCACTATTTTTTTTTTATTCTTTTATTATTTTTTTTTAGAACCAGGGGTTCATATCAAGTGCAAGGCACTATTTATTGTTCTTTTTATTTTTTCTTATTTCTTTTCTCTTTTCAGAAATTCTACCTCTTTTCTTTGTTTCTTCTTCTCTGTTCTTAATCTTCACCAGCTCTCTTTTTTTTTTCAGAAGTTGATGCCTTTTTAATGAGGTCAGGGGTCTTATTTATAGTGTCCGCAAAGTTGTTGGATTTGTTAACAAAATCTTTCCTGAATTATTTTGGGAATTTTCCCACCATTGGATCAGAGATCCAAGGGTCCCTGTTTTACAGGAGAACAGAAAAGATCCACTTAAATTTTCATTCAGTTGCTGCGCAACTCACCAGTGCGTGACACGTGTCACGCATCTGTGCGCTTGCGCAGTTGCGGTTGCGCAACTGCGCAGACACGTGTCGTGCATCCGAGCGCTTGCGCGGTTGAGATTGCGCAACTGCGCAGACACGTGTCACGCATCGGTGCGCTTGCGCAGTTGCGATTGCGCAACTGCGCAGACACGTGCACGCATCTGTGCGCTTGCGCAGACACGTGTCATGTATCTGTGCGCTTGCGCAGTTGCGATTGCGCAACTGCGCAGACACGTGTCACGCATCTGTGCGCTTGCGCAGACACGTGTCATGTATCTGTGCGCTTGCGCAGTTGCGATTGCGCAACTGCGCAGACACGTGTCACGCATCTGTGCGCTTGCGCAGACACGTGTCACGCATCTGTGCGTTTGCGCAGACACGTGTCATGCATCTGTGCACTTGCGCAGTTGCGATTGCGCAACTGCGCAGACACGTGTCACGCATCTGTGCGCTTGCGCAGCCACGTGTCGCGCTGCCATGCATTTGCGCAGCTTAAGCCTTAATTTTGTTTTCTGAAGAGCCTTGCTCTGATGGGACGCACTGTCTCGGGCGTTACGCCGCCGAATCACCTTCTGCCACGTGGCAAATTGCGCGTTGCGCACGGAAACCGAAGCGTTGCTTCAAATTTTGAATTTTCAAAATTCAGTAGAGCCTTGCTCTGATTGGGGGAAACAATGACAAGCTGGGAATCACCGTAGACCCGCAGCCGAAGGATTTCCATTTCTATAGCGAGCTCCAGACCAGCTATCAAAGTTTCGTACTCAGCCTCGTTGTTTGTGCGAGGCTCGGTGAGAGCATATAACGTCGTAGGGTTCCCATCGATGACGTGATGAACACCAATCCTATCTCTGCTTTTAACTGCAGGATGCTTGATTTGCTAGAGCTCCTTATTGATGAGTCTCCATCGAAGTAGAGCTTCCAGCATGGCTCATTATCTTCGAGATGCAATACCTGTTCGTCGGGAAACTCGCAATTGAGTGGCCACCCTATATGTATGGGATGAGCAGCGACGAAGTAGGTGATAGCTTGCCATTTACTGCTTTCTGAGGAGTATAGACTATGTCGAACTCAAGCAGCATGATAGCCCATCTTGCCATTCTGCTAACTAGGCTTGCCTTGGTCATTAAGTATTTAAGCGGGTTGACCTTAGAGATCAGCATAACCTGATGAGCGAGAAGATACCACCTCAGCTTCTTCACAGCGAATATCACAGCCAGATATTGCTTTTCGATCGGGGAATAGTTGTGTTCCGTCCCGACTAAAGTTCGACTGGGGTAGTAGAGGAAATTTTCTTTTCTCTCCTCATTGTTTTGGGTAAGGAGCACACCGAGTGACTCATTTAGTGCGGCAGTATAGACAATCAACGGTTTATTTGGGATGGGAGCAGTAAGTACCGGAGGGTGCAACAGGCCGTGTTTGATATTTTCGATACTTCTTGACATTCGGCATCCCAGATGAAAGGAGCTCCTTTCTTCATGAGCTTCGAGAAGGGCCTGCATCTTCCCGATAGGTTCGAGATGAACCTTCGTATGTAAGCGAGCTTGTCTTGAAAGGATCTTAGCTGCGTTAGATTCTTTGGAGGAGGCATCTCTATGATGGCCTTTATCTTGATGGGTCGACTTCAATCCCCCGATGTCGGACTATGAAGCCTAAGAATTTTCCCGATAACACGCCAAAAGCGCACTTTAGAGGATTCATCTTCAGATCGTGCTCCCTCAGTCAGGTGAAAACGGTCCTGAGATCTTGGATGTGATCAGCCTTGGATTTAGTCTTGACGACCAAATTATCAACATAACATTCGATGATTTTATGGATTAAGTCATCAAAGGTTTTGGTCATTGCCCTTTGATATGTGGCGCCAGCATTCTTCAGTCCAAACAACATCACCTTGTAACAGTATTTGCCTATCAGGGTTCGAAATGTTGTATGCTTCTAATCTTGAGGTGACATTTTATCTCATTGTACCTAGACGAACCATCCATGAAAGTGAACAACTCGTAATTTGAGGTGTCATCGACCATCATTTCCATGACCGGAAGTAGGAAATCATCTTTAGAGCATGCCTTATTAAGATCTTTGAAATCGACGCAGACTCGGATCTGTCCATTCTTCATTTTCACTGGGACGATGCATGCGATCCAATTTGTATATTTCTCTTCTCTGATGAAGCCTACATCGATGAGTTTCTTGGTTTCCTCGATGACCTTTTCTTCCAGTTCTCTTCTCATTCTTCGAGGAGCTTGTTTGACTGGCTTGACATTAGGAGAAATAACCAGCTTATGCACGACCACTTCAGGGGAAAGACCGGACATTTTTTGTACGTCCACGAAAAGCAGTCGGAGACTGTAATGCCTTAGGATTCGATTAGTGTTAATTAGACGATAATGCGGGTTTTTGGTAAAAAGTTTACCAATTTGGGTTCCTCACATTTTATAACATTTAATTAATAATTTATTATTATTTGTTATGGCTTGCACACACTTGTGCATGTTTATGTGAGGGTGTGTTTGTGTTAATCAAGTTTTAGCAACCTTGACAACTTAACCTAATCCTAATCCTTTGTTTAAAATCTTAACCTTATTCTCTAGATATTTGTTGAGAGAGAAGATATTTTCTTTATGGTTTTGTTTGGATGATAGATGGCATGGTGAGTCATGCTTGCATTATTGTGTGAGTTAATGCAAGGGTGCACTCTTTTCATTTCACTCTCTCTCTCTCTTTTCATTTCACTCTCTCTCTCTCTCTTTATCATTTCATTCTCTCATTCTTTATCTCTTTCTCATTTTCTTCTTCCCTCAACTGAACACTTGCTAATCCCTTCACTAAACCTACACTAAACTTCTTCAAATCTCACAAAAATCACATCTTTAGACTTGTTTTGCCTCTTGGATGCCTTGGAGCTTGGAAAACTAGGATCTTTGTGCTTGTGGGAGTAGGTAATGATCTCTTTCTGTTAAGTTAGCCTTTTTAGTGTTGCGTAGCTTGTTAGTTTCAGTTTAGATCGTGTATAGTTTCGTTTCGGGTAAATATTGTATTTTTAGTGTAGTTTTGGGTCTCAGATGATCTGCTATCAAACCAGATATTTATTGGAAAGTTCCCATCACAGTGACCTAGTGTAGTGACCTAGAACCCACCCTCAAAATACGAGCCCATTCCCTCAAGATATGGCCGCAGATTTAATGGTTCTGGCCGCAATTTGCGGCCATAGTGGGGTGGTTGGTGGTGTATTTTGGAGTAGATGTCTCTAGAGTTGTATGAGGTCTTGTGGTATGTGCAACTTTTACAAATTGTTTGTGTAGCAAAATCTGGGATCACTTGCTTGTTTTCTAGTGTTTCGTTTAAGCGTATTACGTTATCCGATACGGTTCGTGTTCTGTGTAGTTGTAGCTTTGAGTTGGTTTCGTTGTGTCGCTATGCACGTTAGCCACTAGACGAACACTTGAGAGTTTGTTTAGAGTTGGCGCGTCGGTCAAGCGTAGTTTGTACGTGTTATTGGTCGTTTGCTAATTTACATACTTGTTATATTGTTTTATGTTTTAGGTTCGCAGGCGCGGATTTCGGACGCTGCAAAGAAGGGGAAACAGGTGGTTGGCTTAATTTAGCCAGGAGTGTTGGTAAGTAGGTTTAACATCTACAGGGGAATAGCCCGCATGGCGTTATGCGTCTGGGTTAGAGATGTGTCACGACCCAAAATTTGGATGTGACCGGCACTTAGATTGTATAATATCTAAAGATATCTACACAACCCGAGTAAGCCAAAAACCAAGATCAAAACCCCTTTTTGCGGAATTTTAGAAAAATATAGTTTTTAAGTAAAAATCACAGTTTTAAGTAATTAAGATCTTAACAGTGACTCCCTATTGAATTCATAACAAAAACAGTTAGAAAGTGTTTAATTTGGTTGCATCCCTAGTTGGGATCAACAATGCCAACAGCGGAAATAATTATATAATTTTATACGACATCAATAAGAATCTTAGACATAAGTAAAAGAAATATCATTTCATATAACTAAACGATCTTATCTGTCAAATAATATACATACAACCACTTCTCGTTCTAAGTCATAATACAGGGTCTGATGGGGATATTCTAGATTCAATATACAATACCAAAAGAGGTGGTTACTACATAGATAACCCACCTAGCAAAAGATACGATAAAAGCTGATAAATGGATATGCACTGCTGCTAACCGTCCACTCTACCCCTGCAAGGAACTATGGCACAACAGGGATGAGTTGCCAACTCAGTGAATAAGACTAACATATAACGGCTGATAATGTAAATATGACAACTATAACTAATTGCGATAAGGATAAGTATGATGCATGATAGCATGTGAAAGCATGAAGTTATACTAATAATCATATAAATCAAGAATGAAATCTCATCACTTATTTCCAAATCAAGTTCATCTTTCCGTGTCCAATATCAACACAAATCTTCCGTTTCCCTCAGGCATCGTTCCTCGAACGATCCTGAAATCAATAACATCGGTTGATCAGTCGAAAATATTGCATTTTTAACACGACAATTTCCCTACCATTTGCACTCATCTAGAGGTGTTCGGTATTAATATAGCACGTATTAGAAAAATAGCCGTAAAATACCAAATTACATGTGTTTTATTTTAAAACCGACACTTTGAGGGAAATTGAGTGTTTATCATGGCATCGCATCATCTTTGTATAGTGCAACACTTGTTTCGAGAATCTGTGCAGGAAATTCCAGGAGAAAAGCCAAATCAGTGAAAAAAATGCTGATAAAAATACGCCAACTCCAAGACTTGAGATTTGGCAATTAATTATAGGGAATTAAAGGATTCCACATATTAGAAATATATCAGGAAGTCAGCAGAAAGCCACACTGGAAAATTGAAGCATTAAGGCTCCTATTGGGCCGTGGATCCACGGCCGGAGTAGGCTTGCGCGGAGGATCCGCGGTCACGTGACGATGACATCATCAAAGCTCCTCTCCAGTAGTATTCTCTCATGGCCTACATCTCATCAAGCTATGGCAATTTCTAGAAATCTCCAGAGTCTTCTGCCAGATCAGCAAGCTCCTTGTTCAAGCTAAACTTCCAAGCTTCCAAAGCAAGCTTCTCACTTAACAAACTAAACCTAGAAGCTTCTCCCTAACCTCCAAGCTTATGAAGGAAGCTAAAGCCTAACTAATTACTTCTAGAGGCTTCTACCTAACTACCTAACTTACAAGGGAAGCTAAACTAAACCTAGCTTCTAAAGGAAGCTAATCCCAATCTTAAGGCTATAAAAGGAACCCTAAAGCTTCTATCTAGGGGTTGTTTGGTTGTTCATTACATCCATCCCCAATACAAGTTGAGTGACACGACTTGTAAACCCTAATCCCCAATTCAAAATCCAAAGCAAAAAATCAAGACTCCGAGTACCAAATCAAGCATGAAGCCTTCGATCCTTTAGAAAGCGACGCCGGACTTCATCGGAGTAAGTGATCCAAGGAGATCTGCGACACAAGGAGACGAGCGAAGCCGAAATCGACGATCAAGTTCTTTCCTCTCGTAGATCTTGAGAGAATTGTAACGAAATTGTTGATAAATAAAGGTGAAATTCTTTTATCTTGCTTTCTTTAAAATTCTTGCATCATGATTCGATCTCAATTTGTGATTGTATTTCTTGTTATGATGTTTCAGTAAAACTCCGCTCGTGAAGGAGTCGAGACGATCAATAGATGATGATGATTAGATTCTTATACAATTCTTAAGTCCTACGAGTTTGTAAACCCTAGCAAATTGAAGAATCGATGACCTAGTTTCGATGCGATGCTTTCTTGATTGTGTTCGCTCGAAATTAGGGATCCACGATCGATTCTTGAATTTACTAGAGGCTAGAATGTGAATGATATCGACGAAAGGACAAGGGATAGAAGATGAAACTTTAGTTTCCGCAAGAAATCCCTAATTCTCGTTGATCATCATCGATCTAGTATCAATTCATCGATGGATAAGAATATGTAATCAATAAATATCATCACGTCTATAGATTCGATCGATTCCTACGAGCCTCACTTCGATTCTTGATTCTTGGATTGGATATCATCACTTCTTGATTCTTGAATTTTTAATGTTTTTTCTTGATTTTAGATTTAGATCTAGATAATTCTTGAATTCATTTTACGAATTTTGAATTGAATTGTCTTTTCTCTTTTTCTTTAATCTTCAATTCATCTAATTCGAAATACGAATGGATCTCACTTTCCCTGTGGACAATCTGCACTCGCTAACGCGCTACAATCGACACCGTTATTGATTGCGGTCAAAATATTTTTGGTTGTGATTTCTATACAATTTTCTAACTACACACCGGAATTCGAATCAATCAAATGGCGCCGTTGCCGGGGATCGTGTGCTAATTTGTTCGTTTTTGAAATTTGAGTTGAAAAGTTTATTCCATCATAATTTTAAGATCAAAATTCGCGCAAACACTAAACGATTCGTTGTGATTTGTTGCAAGGAAATCTGGAGTGTGCTGTGCAATTGGAAAAATATTTGGAATATTCCAGAGAGCTAAGGAATTGAACAGAAGCTTTAGGTAAAATTTTTGTGCAGTGATTCATCCACATCACCGCGTTTCCACGACATTAGAGTACTCCCGCGGCGGTTCCGCGGCGTCCTGGCTTCTTCTTTGTACAAAAATTGCTCTATGAGTCTCTAACTTTCTTATTGTAAGTCCATGTCACGCACCCCACGAACTTGCGGGGAGGCGGAATATATGAAAAACGATCATCAAAGCTTCGTAACACGGACTTGAGCGCATGAATCATTTCTAAACCATTGCTAACTAACTACTAGAGGTTTAACTACTCGGATACGAAGTTATACCTCACGTTACTTGTCCTTCGGGTCTTCATAGCGGTCCTCCACTCCTCGTAGGCTCCTTGGAACATCGGCACCTCAACGGCCTCCTCGAATCAAAGACGATCCACCCGAAAGCTCCTACGGCAAGCTTAATCTCAAACTTAAGATAACTAGGTTGCTTAAAGTGCTAATCTAAGCTACCTAGGGGATATAGAGTGAGATTATGGATGTATTAGTCTAGCTAACCCTTGATCTCAACTCATGAGAGGTTAGGATTAGGGTTTGAAGAGAGAGTGAGCTTGAGGAGAGAGAAGGTGAGAATGATAATGAGAATGAAAAAGCTTCTCACTTGAATATATGAAACATAATGAATTATCAAATAAATGATTATTCACCATGCTTCATTAATTCAATATGAGTGATTCACTATGTGAGTCATTAAGCAATAAATGATGCATTAATGACATAGTGAATCACACAAATGAGTCACAAATTTCATTTAATGCAATGCCACCTCCCTCCCCAAGTCACCACTCTTCTAGAAGCTTCTCGACAAATTACGAGTATGCCCCTCCAATCCGTGAAAACACGGAAAAACTTTAGACTGTATAAATCCTATAACCCGATACTAGAAACTGGCTTAAACCAAAGCCGGCTAGTAAAAACTGTCCGAAAAGTCGTACGTGCGTAAACACACGTATGCGTCCGAACCCTTGTCGTAAAACCATACGACCTCTATATCATTTCGCCTGGAGCAGCGAAACTCTCTGTGTGGGACTTTAAAGACTCGACACTACACTGGCAGTGGGTTTAACCACAGACCGCAAGCGGCACTAGCTGTACGTAACGGTCCCCAGGTAGATGTCGATAAGAAGGCCGATGAGGAAAACCATCCGAACCCCTACTGAGCCTGATGTGACAATCTCCGTACAGTCCGGTCTGTTCGTCTAAGACTATCGCATATCAAGCCTACGGGACGGGAAGCGTCAGTCCCCTAATAGCTGTATAAGTCGTGTCGGAGCGAAACCCATTACACCCTGAGAAGCTACTGGAACCTACCAGTATATCTCGCTTGCCCTGGCCAGGGACTTTACGTAATGGCTCTCTGACACAGTACAATATCAACTCCCAATACCAGGAGAGACGAATCCTATCTAACCGCCACTGCCTCCAAGTGCTCGAGACTGCACCCAACTGCTACCTGTTTGCACGACTCCTTTGAGCCGTGGTAGGGTGGTAATCTAAGAACAGTGGGACACACTCGAGGCGAAGTAGAAGTGTCAAGTCTGCGGACTATGCTGTACTCATGTCACCTGGGAACTGTTAACTGACGATGGGTATAACACCAACCAATCAGTTCCCCGGCGAGTCCTGTCCGGTGTACCCGTAACCTAACGAGCACCTGTATACTATCTCTAGTACGATGTACTGATGGCTGTGGGACAGACCATCTCCCCAACTGGGATGAGAAGCGTATACACTTAGTCTACTCCGGAATATCGATGCCCTATCTCGATAATCCAATGACCAGGGACCTGTATAGGATGTTGCTTACAGACTACCCAGCCCCCACTAGTGTGATTGCCATCACAACGCTGGTAATCAAGCAAAGATCCTATGGGCTCTACTAATATGTATAAGTGATACGTTACAAGAAACATATGCACATATTAAAGTAGACACAAACCAAGTAGCATACTACCATTTTTAGCAAGACTGTTATATACAACTGTGAATATCCTAAGCTTCCATTAAGTAATATACAACCTAGTATGATACAATAATGGCCCCTAGGGCATATACACTAACAATCTCCCACTTGCATTAGGGCCATGAGCTGGCATATCGTAGACCTATCATCTCGAATAGCCTCTCGAACTGCGTCTGAGGAAGGGCCTTTGTGAATGGATCAGCAATGTTATTCTCTGTCTCTACTCTCTTCACCTCGATCTCCCGGTGATCTACGATCTCCCTGATCAGATGATACCGCCTTAAGATGTGTCTGGACTTCTGATGGGACCTGGGTTCCTTCGCTAAAGCTATAGCGCCGTTGTTTTCACAATACAGAGGTATTGGACCAACACTGGTAGGAACCACCTGAAGTTCTGTGAGGAACTTCTTCATCCAGACTGCTTCTTTTGCGGCATCGCAAGCAGCTATGTACTCTGCTTCCATCGTTGAGTCAGCAACGGTCTCCTGTTTGGAACTCTTCCAACAGACCGTCCCTTCATTGAGGGTAAAGACATAACCTGACATGGATTTGGAGTCATCTTTGTCACTCTGGAAGCCGGAGTCGGCAAAGGCCTCCATCTGGAGGCCTTTTCCGCCATATACCAAGAACATCTCCTTAGTCCTCCTCAGGTACTTGAGAATGTTCTTTACTGCTCTCCAGTGATTCTCCCCTGGGTTTTCCTGATACCTGCTTACAACGCTCAATGCGTATGCTACATCTGGTCTGGTACATAACATCGCATACATTATAGAGCCTACCGCAGAAGCGTAGGGTATAATCGACATGCGATCCCTTTACAAATCAGTCTTGGGAGACATCTCTTTGGAGAGGGTGATTCCGTGACAAGCCGGTAGATTACCGCGCTTAGAATCATCCATACTGAATCTTTTCACTATAGTGTCTATGTACCTGGACTGCGAAAGTCCCAACATCCTCTTTGATCTATCACGATAGATCCGGATCCCCAGAATGTAAGTGGCATCACCCAGGTCTTTCATGGAGAATTTATGTGACAAGAATCTTTTGACTGACTGTAACATAGGAATATCATTTCCTATTAGGAGAATGTCATCCATGTACAAGACGAGGAATACTACAGCTCTCCCTATATTCTTACTGTATATGCAAGGTTCATCTGGATTTTTGATAAAGTCGAATTCTTTGACAGCATCATCAAAACAGATGTTCCAACTCCGCGATGCCTGCTTTAGTCCATAAATGGACTTAAGCAGCTTGCATACTTTACCGCTGCTCCCACTCTGAATGAATCCCTCTAGCTGATCTATATAGACGCTCTCTTCCAAATTACCATTTAGAAAGGCCGTCTTTACGTCCATCTGCCAGATTTCATAATCGTGGAAGGCAGCAATAGCAAGAAGGACCCAAATGGATTTAAGCATAACCACCGGAGAAAAGGTTTCGTCATAGTCCAAACCAGGTCTTTGCCGGAAACCCTTTGCAACAAGTCTAGCCTCATAGGTTTCAACCTGTCTATCTACACCAATCTTCTTTTTGAAGATCCATTTGCATCCTACGGGTTTTACCCCATCTGGAGCAACGTCCAAAGTCCATACTTTGTTAGTGTACATGGACTCCATTTCGGTCCGCATTGCTTCCAGCCATTTTACTGAGTCACCGCTCTGAATGGCTTGCCGGAAGCTAGTAGGGTCATCTTCATCAATGACACAATCCTCTCTATCCCCATCTATGAGAAAACTGTAGTATCTCTCAGGTGGGTGAGACGGCCTACTACTCCTGCGGAGTGGCGTCGGGATGTCATGTTCTCCTGAACCTTCTTGTTCTACCAAGGTTTCAGTAATAGCTTGTGGCTCTGGAATTTCTTCCAGTTCTATTGCGCTCCCACTCTTCTGATTTTCCAAAAATTCAGTTTCCAAGAAGCGGGCATGTTGAGAAACAAAGAACTTTTGTTCCTCTGCGTAATAGAAACAATATCCCATGGAGTTCTTTGGATATCCCACAAACTTACACTGTACTGAGCGTGCCTCGAGCTTGTCCGCATGCTTCTTCTTTACAAAAGCTGGACATCCCCATGTCTTAATATACTTAAGACAGGGTTTCTTCCCACTCCACATCTGATATGGTGTGGTAGGCACAGTCTTGGTTGGAACTCGGTTCAAAAGATATGCAGCTGATTCTAGTGCATATCCCCAGAATGATCGCGGTAACTCAGCGTTACTCATCATGGAACGAACCATATCCAATAGGGTTCGATTCCTCCTTTCCGATACACCGTTGTGTTGTGGTGTGTATGGAGGAGTAAGCTGAGAGAGAATTCCATTCTCTTTTAAGTAACCCAGAAACTCGGCACTTAAGTATTCACCACCTCGATCAGATCTTAGTGTTTTTATACTCTTGCCTGTTTGTTTTTCCACTTCATTCTTGTATTCTTGGAATTTCTCAAAAGTCTCGGATTTATACTTCATCAAGAAGATATATCCATACCTAGAGAAATCATCCGTAAAAGTAATGAAGTAGGAATAACCACCTCGCGCATATGTAGACATTGGACCGCACACGTCACTGTGTACGAGTCCCAAGAGCTCGCTTGCTCTTACCCCGTGTCCAGTAAACGGAGTCTTTGTCATCTTTCCTATGAGACAAGATTCACAAGTAGCATAAGATTGATATTCGAACGGATTCAAATATCCTTCTCTATGTAACTTAGTCAACCTTCTCTCATTGATGTGACCAAATCTACAATACCATAAGAAAGCCTGATTTAATTCTGAAGACTTTCTTTTAAGTGTATTCTGGACATTGAAAACCTGAGCTTGACTTAATACGTATATACCGTTATTTAATGTACCTGACCCAATCAGAACTTGATTTAGGTGGATGTATACTACATCGCTTTCGAATGTAAAATTATATCCCTCTCTTGAAAGTGAGGATACTGATATGATATTACAAGTCATACTAGGTACATACAGACAGTTACGTAAAATCAATATCTGCCCACTTGTCAAACCTAGGCGATATTCTCCCACGGATTCAGCGTCCACGCTCATTCCGTTTGCAACTCTGAGAGACCAATCACCTACCTTTATAACTCTACGGTTTCTCAAAGCATGTAATGAATTACAAATATAAGATCCTGCTCCGGTATCTAGTACCCAGGAAGTAGAGTTAATTGACAAACAGTTCTCTATTACTAATACACTTGAGGCTGAAGCCACAACACGCTTCGTATCCAGGCTACTGGCTTCTAAAGCCCTGCAATCTTTCTGCCTATGCCCAATCCCATAACAATAGGAACGCCCCTCTTTTACTATATCCAGTCCCGAAACTTTTGCCCTTCTCTTTCCTTCTACTTCCCTGGTTTCCTTCAGGGTAGAAGGTAAAGACTGTAGAATCAAGTCAGTATCTGACTCGTTTCCCAACACGGTCTTCAGGTCCTGGAGCTTATCAATATAGCTAGTCATTGTAAGGACGTTGTCCCCTACAGTGACCCGTCAGCCAACCTCGCTTGAATTAATTCGTTCGAGGTCTCATATCTTGTGATATGAGATTGCTCTCCATATAAATCTTTGTTATGGAGAAAGATGGAGACTAGGTCCATCTTCTCGTGCTGCTTCTGGTATACACCATCAACTGAAGCTAACACGAGGCACTTAGCTTTCGCTTTATCCTTTTCCTTTGTCTGACGGATATCCATATCCGGGACAGTGGAAACTGGACCTGGGACGGCAGGATTTTGAGTAGTAATAGGGTGGTCCAGCTTGTTATAGGCAATGGACATCTGGACAGACCTTTGCCGGTCGTCAATTTGTTATCTAGATGTAACCTATGTGTGGTCACAGGGTCGCTGCAATTTAAGAGAGAGAAGAAAATACTATTAGCATGATGCTCTTGGAAGTTTAGAGTGGTTTAATTTATCTAAACAGGATGGCTCCCACTGTTTCTCGAATCCCTCCTCAAACCATAAAAGAAGAATTAGCCAGGACTATTCTCACCGTACAATTCTTGCTTAACCGTTCAGCCAGGTCAGTGTCGATACTTCGAGGGAGGTTTTCCAACGCTTTCGCGAAGTTCCTTAATTAAATAACCTCTTTTCTCTGGGGGTGTAACCCCGCTGACACCTTTCTAGGCACCTAGCATTGATCGTTAAGTGACGAATCTCCTGATAAGTAGCTTGTACTCACGGTAGGATCGGGATCCAAAATATCATCGTTTGATAATGTTGAAGGTATCCTACCAACATTCATCAAACTCCAAAATGGTATGCTCTCTCTACAAATTTCAGTTTCTTTAGAAATTCCCGATATGGATTTTTGCCCCATGCTCTTATGACCTTGATTTTAATCAACAAACCATAAGTCACATGTCAAGTTCTATCCGTCATTATCCAGGTTAATTTGAACCCACCCGTACATACCCTTGACTTTAGTCAACAAGGTAATACAACTATCCCAAACCAACGCATCTATCTATGCTGCATATGAATATCCAACAGCTACCAAATACTGTGCCTTGACTTTAGTCAACAAATACAGCTGGAATACTATTGACTATCTATATGAAATGACGGAGGGCTACGAATGGTTTTGGAAAAACCGTGAACGTAGTGAACTTGATATAATCGAAGGAACCTGATACTTTCTAAAAAGGAGTGGTTAAAGCTCCGCAATTAAAAAACTGATCTTTTAAAATAACCGAGTGGTTTCTTTTAAATTTGTTCCAACGATTAAACTTTGGTTTATTTTCTTTGCATTATAATAATGCGTCCCATCATTTATCCTATCATTGCAGAAAACAACGAAAATACCACGTCCTCTTATGCCATCCGCATTCGCCACGGGGTCCCGTCATCACCCGTTAGGTTACTTAACTAACGACAGAGCGGGAGCTGGGCTGGCGCGGGTGTAAAACATAAGTGACGTCTAATAGCTATCATATATAGATATTGTACATTCGTCAGACGCAATAATAAGCATTCCAGATCACAGATGAACTTCATTGGATATACTAGCAATTTGCATTTGCTTTGAGCCTGCAATAAAAGACGGATTACACAGTTGTGATGAATAGCCATTACCCCACCCTAGACCCCTACGGGTACGGCAAACTACCCGCTAAGTACCCGAAGTGAAGCGGTCTCCCTCAACAACGTGAGTAGGACACTAAACACTTCGACGTACCCAGTAGTTTGTGTACCCCACCTTGGGTCTATCCTAGGAGCAAAAACAGTAAAAAGAAATAATACAACGGTGGCTACAACCGCAACCTGGATGTGCCCCGCAAAAGAATATCACATCAAATTACATTTACATCGAAAGAATGAATATTAAACCCATCTCAAACCCCGGCTAATCATCACAACAGTCCAACACAGTTCATATACACAAACAGTAAACATTTCATAAATGTGCAACCCCCTGCCAACCGACATACTAGCAGTTAGGGGAGGTTTACGAACACATTAAACATTACAGATAAAGACCCAGTTAGCAAATATCTTAGAACATCGATCGAATACCATATTCCGTGTCTACCCCAAAAGCAAACCAGCACTGAAGTAACCTGGGAAGAAACAGTATATACAGGAAGACAAAACACCACAAAAATTGAATAACAGTGAAAATACGAGTCAAAACCGAGTTGACTCGGCGGCGGATCCGCGGCAGAAAGCACTGTTTGGCCACGGATCCGGGGCTGTCTTGTCGTTTTGTGCACTCGTATTTTCCCAGAATTCATAAAATTCCCTGCTGTGATTTTTAAGACATATCAAATAATTTTTCAGACAGGTTTAAAATTAACAGAAACTAGGAATTTCAGGGTTTTGTTTTCGTGTTTTCCGTCGATCGAACTTCTAATTAGTTGCTAATAAGATAGTAATGGTTTAGTTGGCTCTGATACCACTGTAAGTCTATGTCACGCACCCCACGAACTTGCGGGGAGGCGGAATATATGAAAAACGATTATCAAAGCTTCGTAACACGGACTTGAGCGCATGAATCGTTTCTAAACCATTGCTAACTAACTACTAGAGGTTTAACTACTTGGATACGAAGTTATACCTCACGTTACTTGTCCTTCGGGTCTTCATAGCGGTCCTCCACTCCTCGTAGGCTCCTTGGAACATCGGCACCTCAACGGCCTCCTCGAATCAAAGATGATCCACCCGAAAGCTCCTACGCCAAGCTTAATCTCAAACTTGAGATAACTAGGTTGCTTAAAGTGCTAATCTAAGCTACTTAGGGGATATAGAGTGAGGTTATGGATGTATTAGTCTAGCTAACCCTTGATCTCAACTCATGAGAGGTTAGGGTTAGGGTTTGAAGAGAGAGTGAGCTTGAGGAGAGAGAAGGTGAGAATGATAATGAGAATGAAAAAGCTTCTCACTTGAATATATGAAACATAATAAATTATCAAATAAATGATTATTCATCATGCTTCATTAATTCAATATGAGTGATTCACTATGTGAGTCATTAAGCAATAAATGATGCATTAATGACATAGTGAATCACACAAATGAGTCATAAATTTCATTTAATGCAATGCCACCTCCCTCCCCAAGTCACCACTCTTCTAGAAGCTTCTCGACAAATTACGAGAACGCCCCTCCAATCCGTGAAAACACGGAAAAAATTTAGACTGTATAAATCCTATAACCCGATACTAAAAACTGGCTTAAACCAAAGCCGGCTAGTAAAAACTGTCCAAAAGTCGTACGTGCGTAAACACACGTATGCGTCCGAACCCTTGTCGTAAAACCATACGACCTCTATATCATTTCGCCGGGAGCAGGGAAACTCTCTGTGTGGGACTTTAAAGACTCGACACTACACTGGCAGTGGGTTTAACCACAGACCGCAAGCGGCACTAGCTGTACGTAACGGTCCCCAGGTAGATGTCGATAAGAAGGCCGATGAGGAAAACCATCCGAACCCCTACTGAGCCTGATGTGACAATCTCCGTACAGTCCGGTCTGTTCGTCTAAGACTATCGCATATCAAGCCTAGGGGCGGCAAGCGTCAGTCCCCTAATAGCTGTATAAGTCGTGTCGGAGTGAAACCCATTACACCCTGAGAAGCTACTGGAACCTACCAGTATATCTCGCTTGCCCTGGCCAGGGACTTTGCGTAATGGCTCTCTGACACAGTGCGATATCAACTCCCAATACCGGGAGAGACGAATCCTATCTAACCGCCACTGCCTCCAAGTGCTCGGGACTGCACCCAACTGCTACCTGTTTGCACGACTCCTTTGAGCCGTGGTAGGGTGGTAATCTAAGAACAGTGGGAAACACTCGAGGTGAAATAGCAGTGTCAAGTCTGTGGACTATGCTGTACTCATGTCACCTAGGAACTATTAACTGACGATGGGTATAACACCAACCAATCAGTTCCCCATCGAGTCCTGTCCGGTGTACCCGTAACCTAACGAGCACCTGTATACTATCTCTAGTACGACGTACTGATGGCTGTGGGACAGACCATCTCCCCAACTGGGATGAGAAGCGTATACACTTAGTCTACTCCGGAATATCGATGCCCTATCTCGATAATCCAACAACCAGGGACCTGTATAGGATGTTGCTTACAGACTACCCAGCCCCCACTAGTGTGACTGCCATCACAACGCTGGTAATCAAGCAAAGATCCTATGGGCTCTACTAATATGTATGAGTGATACGTTACAAAAAACATATGCACATATTAAAGTAGACACAAACAAATTATCATACTACCATTTTTAGCAAGACTGTTATATACAACTGTGAATATCCCAAGCTTCCATTAAGTAATATACAACCTAGTATGATACAATAATGGCCCCTAGGGCATATACACTAACACTTATCTCCTTCCTCATCTGCTCCAATAACAAATTTACTGCAGGTTTCTTTGCAAAAAATCGCAGCGCCGCAAAAAGCAATAAAAATTGTGCGTGTTTTTGATTTTTGGTTGTTTGCATATTAATACGGAATTTAAGGGGCACGGCCAAATCTAGATTAGGTGGGGAGTTCATTACCCTTCCTAAGCCCCGAAAATCACAAACTTGCATCCGCATTACCCTCATTAATTAAAAGAAATCTTAACATGACTCTAAGGACCGTCGTGCTCACTTAGGACAAGAGAAGACCGTGGGTAATTCATTGCTTATCCGCGTTTCTTTAGTGGTGTCTAAGGCAAGTGTGTCTAAGGCAAGTGGTTACTTAATTAGGCCCACTACTTACGTAGTAGAGAACCTCCCACTTACCTGGCACTTATCTAGCTACAGGAGAGACAAAGAGGCAGTGGAGGATTGATCCTGCGACTTGTCTTTTGGCAGTTAGGAACGGTCTAGAGCCTTGACCTAGGTGACCACTAGACTTAGAGTTGCTTGTTGCATTTGTTGTGATTTGCATCATTTTTTTCCAAAAACCCGTATAATTTTCAAAACAAACACCACTTCATTCATTTTCTCTAATTATATTCACGCTGCCACTTATACTAAACCCTTTTAGTGCAAGATAGGCTGGACACGGGATTCTAGTGCCCGTTTAGTCCGCGTTCCCCCGATCGACTCCAAAGTCGGTATTTCTACATTTACTTCTTCTTTACCCACCACCACACCCACATCGATAGATCCTTCTCCATCGAACTTCTTTACCACTAATCTGCCGTCGTCCGTTGGTGCGCAGAATCCACCCCGCATCTCTCTCCAAGAGAGATGCTATCCTATGCGAGGTCCTCTTTTCACCTGCTTATCCATTCCACCAGCCAACGGGGACAATTTTGAGATTAAACCCCAATATATCAACCTTCTACCAAAATTTCACGGTCTCGAGTCTGAAGACGCATATGTCTTTATCACCAAATTTGAAAATGTATATGCAATGATGGGTACGTCATAACTTTCTGTGGATGCTATGCGTCTACGTCTCCTTCCATTTACCTTGTGCGAGATAGCCGAGAAGTGGCTGTATAACACTACCGCACATTCCATTTCGAATTGGGAAGAATTCGTTGCAACATTCCTTAAGAAATTCTACCCTAATCACAAGACAGCTCGAGTCCGTAGGGAACTAAATCAATTCATCCAGCTTCCGAATGAACCATTCTCGAAGTACTTTGAACGGTTCAAGGATCTGTTGGTTCAATGTCCACATCACGGAATCCCGAGATGGGATCTGTGCCGAATCATATATGAGGGCATTAACCCGACCACTAAACAGAACCTTGAAGCCATGTGTCAAGGCAATTTTATGACCAAGGATGATGGGGAAGCTTGGAAATTTTTAGAAGAGTTCACTGAAAAGTCCTTACAGTGGGAGAGTGTAAACCAGTCATCGTCTAGGGGTAGCGTATACCAAATTGATGTTTCCATAGGAATTCGAGCTGAGATGGCAGCAATGCAAAAGAAGCTCGATGCTATGGAACATAAATTTTCAGCAGCCGCCCTAAATCCGATGTCGCTCCCCAAAACTGTATGTGGATGTTGTTCTGATCCTTCTCATTTGACGGAAGAATGTCTATTGAATTCTCCATTTCAAGGTCAAGAGCATACCAATGCCGCATTTCAAAGACCTAGAAATGATCCATATTCTTCAACATATAATCAGGGTTGGAGGAATCACTCTAATTTTGCTTGGAACCAACAACAAAATCAACACACAGTTCTAAACCAACATAATTTCCAAAGGGCTCTTCCACCACAACAGCAACCACTTTCACTCACTCAGCATCCCTACCAGTCACAAAATTTTCAAAACTAGGTCAACACTCCTGCACCTTCTAGTCCTTTGCAGTTGACCTGTTCTGACGAGTTCTCTACATTCATACAAACCATGAAGTCACCCTTGTCAAATTTCATGGAAGTGTCGGCTGAAGTTAGGTCTTCCGTCAGTGAGATAAAGAAAAACTCAGCGTCCCAAGCTGAGAGTATCAGATCGATAGAAGCAGAAATTGCACGACTAAAAACCGAAATGAGTGCGAGAGAAAAAGGGAAACTTCTGTCTCAACCCCTACCGAATCCTGGGCATTACAATGTAAATGCCATTACAACGTTGAGATCAGGAAGAGTGCTGAATAATCATGTTGGGGAAGAGTTTGATGATACTGAGAGATCTATCAATAACACCCCGGTTGAGACTTTTCCTCACACACATACACTTCTACTTCTGATCCTTGTTCTTCTACCCCACCGCCTTCTCACGAGCCTATTCTCCGTTTCCCATAAGGCTCGTTACCTCAGCAATCCTCTTCTAGTCCAAAGACGATCCCCACTCCTATTCTGGGATCATGTCTACATACACCACCTTCTCCTATGATGGACCCAACGCTTATTGCTAAAGCTCCTTATCCGAATCGGTTAAGGGGTAACAAATCGAGTCCACATATGGAGAAGATTATGGAAATGTTCAAACAGGTTAACATCAACATCCCTCTCCTAGATGTTATTCAACAAGTTCCCGCTTATGCGAAAATTCTTAAAGACTTGTGCACTAGGAAGAGGAAGACTCAAGTGCCAAAGAAGGTCTTCATGTCTAATAATATTAGCACCGCTTTTATCCCTCAGTTACCAAAGAAACTGTTAGTTATATGTATGCCCTAGAGGCCATTACTGTACATTGGATGTATATTGTAGTGGATGCTGGGACATATATAGGGAGGACTTTCTTGCTCGACATGATAGTATGCTATCTGGTTGCTCTTTACCTTAACGTGTACACTGATTGTCTCTCAGTTACATGTTGGTAAAGCCCTTAGGATGTGTACTTGACTACCTGGACTATGATGCGGATCATACTAGTGGGGACATGGTAGTCCATAGTACATCCTTCAAAGTCCCTAGTCGTGGGTGTATCGAGATGGGGCATCGATATACCAGAGTAGACTAGCGTGTACCTTCTCGACCCATATAGATGGGCGATGGATGATCCCATATCCATTGGTGTTTGACATCGGAGATGATATACGGGTGCTCAGTAGAGACTGGGTACACTGGACGGACTCGCCGAGAACTCCCAGATGGTATTATACCTCACGTCAGATGGCAGTTCTCTGGTGACACTGGTACAGAGTAGTCTGTTGAACCGAGATCGTCATAGAGTCTTGTGTGGTTCCCACTGTGCTTTGATTTCCATCTTACCACGTCCAAGAGGGCGTGCAAAACGGTGGTTTTTGGGTACAGTCCCGAGTCACATGGAGGCAATGAGCGATAGGAGGGGATTCGTCTCTCCCGGTATAGGGAGTTGATGTTGCGCTGTGTTCGATTGGCTATAACAGGAAATCCCTGGCCAGGGTTGCTGAGATTTACTGGTAAGTGTTACCAGTAGTTTCTCGAATTGTTATAGACCACATATCGACACGACTTATCGAGCTATTGGGGTCTGACGTTTACCACCCCTAGGCAAGATATGCGACATATCAGACGATCAAACCGGACTGTACGGTAGTGTTACTGGTTGGATTCACTGGAGTGTGAGCGGGCTTGCTCGTCGATCTTCAGATCGCTCAATACCCGGGTGGCCGTTACGTTTAGCAGACCGCTTGCGGCTTGTGGGTGCTTGATATGATCATCATCTGCTGCCGGCGTATTGACGAGTCTTTAGAGTCCTACACAGAGGTTTCCTGGCTCAAGCGAAACGAAATAGGAGCGCATATGAGATATGTGCGGGACCGAGAATGATACCAGTATGTGATACTGTATTCGATTCTCGCGATATGTGACATTGATCGGTTATATGTGATATAGCCGGGTTATCGGATCAAGTGTTGATTCGATAAGTTGTTACTGTTGATATTAGTCGGTTATATGCGATATGACCGGATCGTTAAATCAAGTGTTGATTTAATGATTTAATGCGTAATTATATATTTGATATATTACTTTGCATTAACTAGTATCGGTTCACTTTAAATGGATTTTCTCACTCGGACGTGCGCATTGCATATGCGATATGATTTTGTGCACTTGTTTGTATCATGTTTGATGA
Source organism: Agapanthus africanus (assembly GCA_030015575.1). Classification (NCBI taxonomy): domain Eukaryota; kingdom Viridiplantae; phylum Streptophyta; class Magnoliopsida; order Asparagales; family Amaryllidaceae; genus Agapanthus; species Agapanthus africanus. Next base: position 418,595,627 of record JASDDO010000016.1, read on the forward strand.
TGCAAGCATGCTAGGGTTTTGTGTAATGAGTTAAACCTAGGTTAAGTAAATGATTAGGGTTTTCTTTTATTAATTCATTTATCTTTTCATTTGGATATAAAAGCTAAATGAGAAGAAGAAAACAAAAGGGTTTCTTTCATGAAGCTAAGTGAAGCTTCATGAAGCTTTGACCAATCTAACTCTTTTGTCTTCATCTATCAAACCCTAACCATTCATTTAACTATGGTCAACTCTCTACACATTACCATAGTTAAATTATGATAAGAAATGATTATTCATTTTCTATTCTATTATTCTTATCATAACATTATCTTCATCATCTTCTTCTTCTTCCTCACAAGAAGAAAGCTCTCTTCATCAATGGTGATTGATGTTTTTGAGTGAGAAATCCAATTCTAAAGTGAACCCAACTCCTATTTCTTCATCCTCTACCTCTTGCCAAGTAGTAGAGTGTGTTTCCTTCACAAGTTTTCAAGGCTCGGTGAAGGTGGAGCTCGATCTAGTGATGCTTCGACGTAGATCATCTTCGGCACGTCGTCGATGACCTAGCCCGCTTCTTCTCCGATGAAGCCGACGCAAGAGCCCGGATTTCGGATTTGTACAGCGGAGATGACTTCTTCATGGAGCTATGGAGGTGGACAAACGGATCTACAAAGGTTGTATATCCGTATCCCTTAGTTAAGTGTTAACTAGTTTGCATTTTCGCCTAAATATCTAGCAAACGATCCGTAGTCGGGTTTCTCGGCACCTAGATTTTTTGAAATTGGCATGGTTGATGCCTTGTGAGACCTCACTAGGATGCCTAGGAACCCTACAGTGGTATCAGAGCCTAGCTAGAGCCTTAGGCGAAGTCCAGACGGAATTTGAAGTCCGATCGAACCCGAAAGTCCAAAATTTCCATGCTCTCTGTACATTTTTGAAAACAGTGAGTTTTTCAACATTAAAAATATGCAGAAAATCAAGCAGGGTTTTCTAGGAATTACTGTAAATTTCGTGGACCTAATTCCACTTTTCCACCGCGGTTCCGCGGCATGAGTCTGGCTCATGCGGCGGATCCGCGGCCGTACGGCAACATTATTCAGTGAATCTTATACAGTAACTCCTAATTAATTATTCTGGATTTTCTGGGAATTTTTAATATTTTTTCAAGAGTTGAATTTTTCTGGGTTATTTTGGGAATTCGAATGTTCGATCGGATTATCAAATTTTGTCTGTGTGGCGTTTCGGATAAATTTTAGAATATGTTAAAAAGTTCGACCGGATATAAATACCCACTTTTTCCCCTGCCGGGAAATTTCCAAGTGTTGGATTTTTCCGTAGTTTAACGACGTTCTAAGTAGTGCAAGTAACGCGATGGACCCTCTAGAAGACAACAAACCTTAACTCGATTATGTGACCGTCTTGAACTGCCCTTTGAACCTTCGGGTTTGGGGCAGTACGGCGTGCCACATGTGAGGCGTTGGCTTGACCCTTCTACGGCTGGACCGTTGGTACTGAGGCACGAACTGAATGTTATTAGACTTATTTCATGTGTTGGATTGTATCGGGAAAACTTGGGTGTTCGATTGTTCGATCGGAAAGTTTAAACATTTTCTGTTTATCTGGAATGGGATACAATAATTGGAATTCACAAATAGTTATTAGATAACGGAATGAATATTATAAACATAGCAGTTTAGTCTCACTTGATCGGTTGCCGCGGAATTTTGATGTGATCAAAAATCCGTCGCAATCACGTAGCGTACGCGGATACTCGCCGGGTAAACTTAATAGACAGCCTCACTCCATAGCCCCGACCAAGTGACTGTAGGAGAACCCCGTCGCCGAAAGCATCCGTTCGGGTGCTCGCGGCAGCGGTGTTCCGCCTTGGTGCACTTCGTCGACGGCGTCGGGGGTGCGGCCACCTACTGAAGTTTGCGACGAGCATTCGATCAGGATGTCGGGAATCTTGTTGAATTGCCCGACTTGATATTGAAAAGAGTTTTCGATTTTGAGACTAAAATGCGGGGTTTATAATTGTTAGGCATGCGATGTCTAAGTAATTCATTTGGTCAGGCATGCGATGTCTGAGGTGATTGCGGATTCCAACTGTTGTAGTTTTACACTTTCTTTTCTGTGACCGTAAGTGTAATATGTGATATCGCCGGTTTCGTTGCTATATGTCAACGACAATTGGGATGCGCATATTTACTTATGTTGATGACATGTGATGTTATGTGTTGCTGGATATATTATATTGGATCGTCGTGTTTGAATAGCCGGGGGTTTTTATGTGAGATGAGTGTTTTTCATTTTCATTCATGTAAAAACTTGTATGTAATATTCTTTTATTTGGGGCACTTCCAGGTAGCGGAAGTTGTCACCGTTTGTATATTATTTACTTTTCTGCACTAGGATAGACCCAAGGAGGAGGGCACAAGTAACCGGGTTCTGGAGTCCAGTGGGAGACCAACTCGAGGAGTCGAGTCCGGCTTTCCTAACTCCAGAATTGGTAGGGTTGCTTGCCGCTCTCGTAGGGGTCTAGGGATGTGGGTTTGGCTATTCATCGCGACCGTGGAATCCGTGTTTTATACTGGCTCGTATTGAAAACACGGACGTCCTAGTATATCCAATATTTCATATGATTCTTCTGCTGCGATATCTGTGATGTGATCATGTGATGTTCTGTGATAGATACAGTATATAGTATATATGATATATTATATAGGCGTTACTTATGTTTTACACCCGCGCTAGCCCTGTCCCGCTCTGTCGTTAGTTACCTAACCTAACGGTGCACGAGGGGACATCGAGGCGAATGTGGATGGTATAAGTGTACGTCGTATTTATCTGTGATGATTAGGTACTTAAATGATGGGACTTCATTAATGTGATTAATGAAATAAAAGAAACCTAAGATGTTGTAGAAACGAATTTCAAAATAAAACAGGTAGCTACAGTTCTTGCTTTGCACAGAGGTATATGTGATATATCCTGCACCTTATTCGATGAGGAAAGGACCGAGATCCCTTCACCGGGAGTGACTCCTTTAGCAATAACTGGCAGATGCTACACACTCGGTTTGTCTTTTGATTGCTTTTAAGAGTTCTGCTTTGCACAGTGATATATATGATATATCTCGCACCTCATTCGACGAGGAAAGGACCGACGATCCCTTCACCGGGAGTGACTCCTTTAGCAAAACTAGAAAAGCCTAAAAAACACTCCATTTCAAAATTCATTCGATCCTACAACGATATCAAGTTCATTACGCAATAGGTTTTCAGAAAAACCTGTCGTAGCCCTCCGTCATTTCAGATAAGTAGTAGTTAGTATTCGTGCTGCGTTTGTTGGCCTTTGTCAAGGCGCAGTGTGCGGTAGCTAACTGGTGCTTATCTGCTTATGCATATGATGCAGATTGGATTAGGGTAGTCGTGCGACCTTGTTGGCCTTTGTCAAGGGCCGTGCGGGTGGGTTTATTTCGATCAAGAAATGACGGGTTGAACTTGACTAGCATCCTATGGTTTGTTGGCCTTTGTCAAGGTCATAGGAGGTTAGGGGCAAAATATTATCGGGAATTTCAAGTGTTGAAATTTGCAATGAGATTGCATACCTTCTATGAGATAGTTGGATCCCGATACCCGCTGCGAGTAAGTGTTACTCCTGGGAGAGTTTTATACATTACAATTAGCCGATCAAGTAGGTGTCTAGAAAGGTGTCAACAAGGTTACGCCTCTGGGAAAACGAGGTTTACATTAATTAGGTTCGTGCGAAAGCACGGGGGACCTCCCTCAAAGTACCGACACTGGCCTGGCTGAAAGATTGGCGAACTTGTAGTGTGTAATTAATCCCGGCTAGTCTTTCCTTTTAGGGTTTGAAGGAAGATTTGATAAAAAGCAGTGGGAGCCATCCTGATTAGATAAAATAATAACCAATCTATTCTTGCAAGAGCGCACGCTGAGTGTTTTCTTCTCTCTCTCTCCTGGTAGTGACCATATCACGCCTTAATCAAGATAATAATACGGATTATTGACCGAACCCGCTTGTTATACTGAGCTGGGGAACGTTGGTCCCGCTCCAACTTATAATTGTTATAAGACAGAGCAGGAAATTAGGGAATACCAGATTTCCCGTGCCGTCCAAACGAAGAGAGTGCATGATGATGCATCATCTTCGGGTGTGTTCATTATACAGAACTGTTTCTCAGTATCCTCCGCATCCCTGGTATATGATACTGGATCAGGATCCCAGATATGTAAGTTGTTACATAGGGCTACAAAAGAGTAGAAAAACTGAGAACGGGTGATAAGTTTCATGAGACAGAAAACGGGTCAAGAGTTGCAGCCAAGTCTGTCGGTCACTGTCACCCTGTATTACCAATACATTGATTCTGAACAAATGTTATTAGATACCGAACCTGATATACCAAATCATATCACTCTCTTTGTTAGAAAAGAAAGGATATAATTTTGTATTGATGGATAATGTTTTGAACATTTCCTATATCAAAAGTTGATCGGTTCAGGCACGTTATCTAAAAGCATTAATGTTCTAAATCAAACTACAGTTCTTTGTATACAGAACACACACAAGAGGAAGAGTTCAGAAATGAACGAATTCTTCTTGAGGTATTGTAGACTAGGTCAGATCAATGTGACCCGACTAGCTGAAGTTACATGTAGATGCATATTTAAATCAGTTTGAATCTACATCTTGTGAAACTTGCCAGTCATGTCACAAAGATATAATGACACTAGCTCTGTTTATTGGAAACAGAGAAAGAGTTAGTGAACTCTTGGGATGATACATGTTGATGTATGTAGGTCCCCAGTCTACACATGCCAAGACTGGTTCTTTGTACTTCATTACATTCTCTGATAATCTCTCGAGATTTAGACATATGTTCCTGTTGAAACACAAGTCCGAACCTTTTGAGATATTCACAGAATATAAGTTAGAAGTAGAGAACCAATACGGGTATAAGTATTATGTCCTATGATGAGATCAAGGAGGAGAATACTTGAGCACGGAAATCCTGGACTATTCTAAAGGAGAATAAGATTCTCTCTCAGCATTACTCCTCTGTATACACCATAGCACGATGGTATATCGGGGCGGAGCAATCACACCCTATTTGATATGGCGTGCTCTATGATGAGTACTACTGAGTTACCTTTTTCCTTAGGGGGTTATGCACTTGAGAAGTTGCATACCTATTGAATAGGGTTCCAATCAAATCAGTTGCCTACCGCTTCATATGTGATATGGTATGGGAAGAGCCCATATCTTAAGCCAGTTAAGATTTGGGGTTGTCCGGCCTATGTCTAAAAGCAAAATCTGGACAAGCTCGAGGCAAGGTCTGTAATGTACAACTGGAAAAGTTCCAGCAATACAAACTACAGTAGATGATTTGGTACAACCAAAGGATTCAGTAGATTCCAACGAACCTCAGCCTCTCCGCCGATCTAGTAGGGTTCCTCACCCACCTGAGAGATACTTCTGTTTCTCTATGACAGTGGGAGCGAGGATTGCATCATGAGATGATGACCCAACTAGTTTCGAGCTGGCCATCAGGAGTAAGACTCTGTAAGAATGGCTGGATGCTTAGCGATCTGAGATGGAATCCATATACACCAACAAAGTATGGACTTTAGTTGCTATATCTGAAGGGTTAAATCCCCATCAGGAGCAAGTATATCTTGAGAAGATTACTTGGTGTAGATGGAAAAGTTGAGACTTTCAAAGCTAGACTTGTTAAAAGTTTGCATCATTGACCAGGTGTGGATAATGATGAAACCTTTTCAAGTAGCTATGCTTAAGTCCATCCAGATCCTACTTGCCACGTCTACATACCATGACTACGATATCTGGCGGTTGGGTGCCATGACTGCTTTTCTAAATGATATTTTGGAAGAAAGCGTCTATAAGTACACAGCCAGAGGGCTTCGTAGACAGTGGGAGCAGCGGAAACGTGAGTAAGATGCTTTATAGGATTAAAGCAGGCATCGCGGAGTTGGAACATCTGTTTTGATGGATTAGTCAAAGAAGTTGACATCATCAAAATGGTAGATGAACCTTGTATAAACAAAAAGGGTAGTAGGGAGTATGGTGACGATCCTCGTAGAGTACGTGGATGACATACTCTTGATAGGGAAGTAGTTTCCTATGCTACGCTCGATCAATCTCCGCTTATCACTATGATTCTCTATATAGGATCAAAATGATACCTCCTAAATCCTGGATTTTGGATCTATGAGATAGATCTAATTGGATGTTAGGATTCTCACTAGTTGTAGTGAGATAGTATCAATTGATCCCGGGGAGAATCACTGGAAGTGTTCCAGGGTGATAAAGACGACTGAATGTCAGTCGCAGGCATTGTCTTTACCCTCAGTAAAGGGACGGTATGTTGGAAGAGTTCCAAGCTAGATACCGTGACATACTAGACGATAAAGGCAGGATACATCGCAACTTAAGATGCTACCAAAGAGGCTGTTTGGGTGTATATTGGTTCATGAGATGAACTATGTTCCTCCCATTGTGTCACAGTGGAGTTGTGGCTTATGCCAAAGAACGTAGGTCCCATCAGTGACCCAGACGTATTCTATGGCAGTATCACCTGATCATGGAGATAGTTGATCTCCAGGGTGATCGAGGTTAGGAGAGTAGACTCAGAGGACAACACAGCGGATCCACTCGCGAAGGCCTATTCCTAGAGAGAGACTTTTATGGGATGGTTGAGTATGAGATACTACAACCACTGCTACAGATGGCCCTAGTGCAAGTGGGAGATTGTTAGTTATATGTATGCCCTAGAGGCCATTACTGTACATTGGATGTATATTGTAGTGGATGCTGGGACATATATAGGGAGGACTTTCTTGCTCGACATGATAGTATGCTATCTGGTTGCTCTTTACCTTAACGTGTACACTGATTGTCTCTCAGTTACATGTTGGTAAAGCCCTTAGGATGTGTACTTGACTACCTGGACTATGATGCGGATCATACTAGTGGGGACATGGTAGTCCATAGTACATCCTTCAAAGTCCCTAGTCGTGGGTGTATCGAGATGGGGCATCGATATACCAGAGTAGACTAGCGTGTACCTTCTCGACCCATATAGATGGGCGATGGATGATCCCATATCCATTGGTGTTTGACATCGGAGATGATATACGGGTGCTCAGTAGAGACTGGGTACACTGGACGGACTCGCCGAGAACTCCCAGATGGTATTATATCTCACGTCAGATGGCAGTTCTCTGGTGACACTGGTACAGAGTAGTCTGTTGACCCGAGATCGTCATAGAGTCTTGTGTGGTTCCCACTGTGCTTTGATTTCCATCTTACCACGTCCAAGAGGGCGTGCAAAACGGTGGTTTTTGGGTACAGTCCCGAGTCACATGGAGGCAATGAGCGATAGGAGGGGATTCGTCTCTCCCGGTATAGGGAGTTGATGTTGCGCTGTGTTCGATTGGCTATAACAGGAAATCCCTGGCCAGGGTTGCTGAGATTTACTGGTAAGTGTTACCAGTAGTTTCTTGAATTGTTATAGACCACATATCGACACGACTTATCGAGCTATTGGGGTCTGACGTTTACCACCCCTAGGCAAGATATGCGACATATCAGACGATCAGACCGGACTGTACGGTAGTGTTACTGGTTGGATTCACTGGAGTGTGAGCGGGCTTGCTCGTCGATCTTCAGATCGCTCAATACCCGGGTGGCCGTTACGTTTAGCAGACCGCTTGCGGCTTGTGGGTGCTTGATATGATCATCATCTGCTGCCGGCGTATTGACGAGTCTTTAGAGTCCTACACAGAGGTTTCCTGGCTCAAGCGAAACGAAATAGGAGCGCATATGAGATATGTGCGGGACCGAGAATGATACCAGTATGTGATACTGTATTCGATTCTCGCGATATGTGACATTGATCGGTTATATGTGATATAGCCGGGTTATCGGATCAAGTGTTGATTCGATAAGTTGTTACTGTTGATATTAGTCGGTTATATGCGATATGACCGGATCGTTAAATCAAGTGTTGATTTAATGATTTAATGCGTAATTATATATTTGATATATTACTTTGCATTAACTAGTATCGGTTCACTTTAAATGGATTTTCTCACTCGGACGTGCGCATTGCATATGCGATATGATTTTGTGCACTTGTTTGTATCATGTTTGATGATGCAAGCATGCTAGGGTTTTGTGTAATGAGTTAAACCTAGGTTAAGTAAATGATTAGGGTTTTCTTTTATTAATTCATTTATCTTTTCATTTGGATATAAAAGCTAAATGAGAAGAAGAAAACAAAAGGGTTTCTTTCATGAAGCTAAGTGAAGCTTCATGAAGCTTTGACCAATCTAACCCTTTTGTCTTCATCTATCAAACCCTAACCATTCATTTAACTATGGTCAACTCTCTACACATTACCATAGTTAAATTATGATAAGAAATGATTATTCATTTTCTATTCTATTATTCTTATCATAACATTATCTTCATCATCTTCTTCTTCTTCCTCACAAGAAGAAAGCTCTCTTCATCAATGGTGATTGATGTTTTTGAGTGAGAAATCCAATTCTAAAGTGAACCCAACTCCTATTTCTTCATCCTCTACCTCTTGCCAAGTAGTAGAGTGTGTTTCCTTCACAAGTTTTCAAGGCTCGGTGAAGGTGGAGCTCGATCTAGTGATGCTTCGACGTAGATCATCTTCGGCACGTCGTCGATGACCTAGCCCGCTTCTTCTCCGATGAAGCCGACGCAAGAGCCCGGATTTCGGATTTGTACAGCGGAGATGACTTCTTCATGGAGCTATGGAGGTGGACAAACGGATCTACAAAGGTTGTATATCCGTATCCCTTAGTTAAGTGTTAACTAGTTTGCATTTTCGCCTAAATATCTAGCAAACGATCCGTAGTCGGGTTTCTCGGCACCTAGATTTTTTGAAATTGGCATGGTTGATGCCTTGTGAGACCTCACTAGGATGCCTAGGAACCCTACAGAAACGTAAGGACCCAGGATGTCCTACGATATCGATTTCTATTGGGGTAAAAACATAAACCGTGCTCTTCTTGACCTAGGCGCAAGTGTTAACCTACTTCCATAATCTGTTTATGAGCAGCTTGGGATTGGAGAGTTAAAACCAGCTCACTGCACTATCCAAATGGCAGACCGCTCAATCACCAAACATAGGGGTGAACTAGAGGATGTGTTGATAAAAGTCGGAGAATTCGTATTCCCTGTGGACTTCATTGTTTTCGATACACAACCTGTAGCAAACCCATGGAGTCAAATTCCGGTGATTTTGGGTTGACCTTTCCTTGCCACTTCCAATGCTGTCATTAACTGTAAAAACGGTTCAATGAGCTTATCATTTGGAAATATGACAATTGAACTGAACATCTACAAAATTGGAAGTCAGACATCTGAACCCTCTTCTCATATACTTGATGTGTGCTCTGTCCACGAGATTGCTCCCGAAAATTGCGGAGTTGATGAACTTTTCTTTGAAGATCTCGACGACACTACCACATCAATGTTTGATCTTGCACATCTTAGTGAGGACATATTTTCCACGCTTGAGTCCGACACTCCTGACTCATCACCATCCGAGCCTGTATCTTATGCAGGCTATGAGCTTCATTGTGACTCCGAATATCATTCGATGATCCCACTTTCTATTATTTCTCCTCCAGCATTAGATCTCAAACTTTTACCTTCTCATCTTAAATATGCATATTTAGGTGAGAATGAGTCTTTACCGGTTATCATATCCGCTTCTCTAGCATTAGAGCAAGAGAATGCACTTTTGACGGTATTGAGATCTAATAGGCAGGCGTTTGGTTGGACCATGGCGGACATCAAAGGGATTAGTCCCTTGATTGTAGAACATCATATACGCTTGATGGATGATGCCAAACCAATCCGAAAACCACAGAGACGGTTGAACCCCATCATGAAGGATGCGGTGAAGAAAGAGATTGTTAAATGCCTTGACAATGGTATTATTTACCCAATCTCCGATAGCCAATGGGTGAGTCCAATTCATGCCGTCCCTAAGAAATCTGGCATCACTGTTATTACCAATGAGGCAAATGAGTTAATTCAGACACGTGCCTAAACTGGGTGGCGTGTATGTATTGATTATAGAAAACTCAATGCCACTACGAGGAAAGACCACTTTCCTCTACCTTTCATTGATCAGATGCTGGAACGCTTAGCTGGACGTTAGTATTATTGCTTTATGGACGGATACTTTGGCTATAATCAGGTCCCCATTACCAAAAAGGATCAAGATAAAACCATATTTACTTATCCTTTTGGTACCTTTGCTTATAGTCACATTCCCTTTGAGTTATGCAATGCTCCCGCTACATTTCAGCGGTGTATGATGGGGATATTCTCGGACATGGTCGAGAATTTTTTGGTGATTTTCATGGACGATTTCTCGATTTTTGGAGACTCTTTTTCTAACTGCCTATCGAATCTTGACGCAGTTCTTACTCGTTACAAAGAGAAGAACTTAACCTTGAATTGGAAAAAATGCCATTTCATGGTCCAAGAGGGAATTGTGCTTAGACATGTTATTCACGGAAAGGTATTGAGGTTGACAGAGCTAAGATAGATGTCATTCAAAACCTTCCTCCTCTCAAAAGCGTCAAGGATATCCGATCATTTCTTGGCCATGCAGGCTTTTACAGGAGATTCATTAAGGATTTTAGCAAAATTGCTAGACCTTTAACTCTTCTCTTGTCCAAGGATACGACCTTCCACTTTGACTCGGATTGTGAGGAAGCATTCGACTCACTCAAACACTCCCTCACTACAGGCCCCGTTCTATCGTCTCCAGATTGGGACCACCCTTTTGAGCTTATGTGTGATGCATCAAATTTTGCAGTTGGTGTAGTCTTAGGACAACACATTGAAAAGATGTCGCACGTGATCTATTATGCAAGTAAGACCATGAACGATGCTCAAATTAACTATACAACTACCGAAAAAGAACTTTTGGCAGTTGTATTTGCATTAGAAAAATTCAGTCCTTACTTGATTGGCTCACCAATAGTTGTGTACAATGACCACTCCGCCTTGAAACATCTTTTGGCAAAGATGCTAAAGGTAGGCTAATACGTTGGATCCTTCTATTACAAGAATTTGATCTTGTTATCAAAGATAAGAAAGGATGTGAAAACGTTGTAGCCGACCATCTGTCATGCATCTCTTCTTCACCTGTGACCCTGCCGATCAATGATTCTTTTCCAGACGAACAACTCTTGAACGTATCCGATGAACCTTGGTTCAGGGATATTGTGAACTATCTTGTCACGGGACTTATACCAAGCGATTGGTCAAAACAGGACAAACATCGTTTTCTATCCCAAGTAAAACACTTTTACTGGGATGATCCATATCTGTTTAAGTATTGTCCTTACCAGATCATTCGCCGGTGTGTCCCGAATGAGGAATTCAAGAGTGTTCTATCTTTTAGTTATGATCAGGCATGTGGGGGTCACTTCGGACCTAAAAAGACGGCGGTGAAGGTTTTGCAATGCGGTTTTTATTGGCCGACCTTGTTCAAAGACGCATTTGATCATTGCAAAACCTATACACAGTGTTAACACACGGGTAGGATTTCCCGGAGAAATGAGATGCCACAGCAACCCATCTTAGTGGTTGAAATTTTCGATGTTTGGGGCATTGACTTTATGGGTCCCTTTCCCAACTCCTTTGGGAATCTGTACATACTGCTTGCGATTGATTACGTCTCAAAGTGGGTTGAAGCTATTCCATGTCGCACTAATGACAAAAAGGTTGTCATTAAGTTCTTAAAAAAACATCTTTTCGCGATTTAGACACCCACGCGCCATCATTAGCGATAACGGGACGCATTTCTGCAACAGGTCTTTTAAGACTTTGATGCGGAAATACGCAATCAACCACAAACTGTCCACACCCTATCATCCCCAAACGAGCGGGCAAGCTGAGATTTCAAATAGACAGATCAAACAAATCCTGGAGAAGACTGTTGTTAAGAATAGAAAATATTGGTCGACCAAATTGACGGATGCTCTTTGGGCATTCCGAACTGCTTATAAAACCGATCTAGGGATGTCTCCTTATAGGTTAGTGTTTGGGAAGGCTTGTCACTTGCCAGTCGAGATTGAGCACAAAGCAATGTGGGCTATTAAAGAAATCAACTTTGACTTGAATCAAGCCTGCAACTTTCGGAAGTTACAATTAAATGAGCTAAGCGAACTCCGCGATGAAGCTTATGATAACGCTGTAATCGTAAAGAATCGGACTAAGGTATTTCACGATAAAAACATTTTGAGGAAAACGTTTACACCTGGTCAACAAGTCCTTCTTTATTATTCACGACTACACCTTCACGCGGGTAAGCTACGATCTCGGTGGAAGGGACCTCTTATTGTGCGGTCTGTATACCCGCACGGGGCAGCTGAGGTAGAAAATGTTCAAAACGGTACATTTTTCAAAGTGAATGGATATAGACTAAAGCCATATTTTTCCACTGACCCCACAGAGGAGCTCCTGTTCTTACAGGAGCCATTTATCTTGATTAAAATTCCTCCGTCTCACCTCCATGTCCTGTAAATTACTGTATTATCTTTTGAATGGAGGTGAGTGAAAAGAATAAGTTTGGGGGAGGATCTTCACTTATATATTTTGCCCCCGCTAATAAATTTCCTCCCAGGCTTACAGTTTTTCGAGATTTAGCAGATGGCAACAGTGAGGACACTGTTGAAAACAAGTTTGAGGGAAGTTTGTGCTTATTTTTCGCATCATTTGCATATCATTTTGCATAAGCACAAAACATTTTTCTAAAACCTATAAAAAAATTTTAAAAAATTCAAAGATAAAAATATTTAATATTTAATTGTGTACATAAATAAGATAATAAAATATTAGATAGTGAAAAATTACATCCAAAAGATTAGAAAAATTTAAGAAAACCTAGAAAATTAGAAGTTTTTTTATACGAACTAGTAATAGGTAGTTATGAGCCGTTGTCCCAAGGGTTAGTAAGATGAAGGAAGCCACTAATCTGGAAACCACTAATCTGGAAGCCACTAGTAATAGGTAGTTATGAGCCGTTGTTCCTATTCTGGAAGCCACTAATCTGAGGATAAAAAGAAGTCTGAAAAATAGTTCCTATTCTGGAAGCCAAACATTTTGAACGTTGATACCCTGCTATTCGCACTTACATACGTCTTGAAACTCGGGATAGTAGAGGATACCTTGAAATGCTCTTGTCTAAAAGCCGATGTATGAAGGAAATAAATAAAAAAATGAATAAAATATAAAGTAGTGAGAAAAATGAACACTGGTTTTGTTATCACCAAGGCAACAATAAAAAAATATAGCGAGGGTGCCTCTTCACCTAGTGCCTTAGACCAACTGGTCTGGGAGTCACTGCTAAGCCTTAGGTGGTGAAAGAAGAGGAAAAACACCGTATAAGCAAGCACATGAGTAATCGGTCGGTTAGTACCTCAAGAAGTATTAACGGTCGCATGAAAATGTGTGAGCACATCTAAATACTCATCAAATTAAATAGTACTGAGGCAGATAGACAAGAGTATGATAGCTTGAATTGAATTCTCCGGGTGTAGGGATGTTCTTTACACACACGTAGGGTTATATGATCGATGTTTAGAAGACAGATATGAATGAAGAATAAAGACGATATTTTATTGAGGGGTGATGTGATTTCTAACATCTTTTCATGACTATTAAGATAGGGCTCATGACAACCGAAAAGCTAGCATAGTTGGAAACCCTAATTTTCAAAGTCTTTCTTTTACAATTCTTATCTTTATATGTAACTTTCACGGTCTTCCTTTTATTATTGGATTTTGTGGGTGCAATCCGCTGAAAACCCTCAGGAGACAACACTCCTCCTACTAGGGACACCTAGAGGTTTAAAGGCTTGTTGCACGGGCTCAGTGCAATCGTGTAGCCTACGAAAGTGTGCTAGTTAGTTTTTCTTTTTCTTTATTTTCTCCTTTTCTTTTTAATAAAATGGTTCGCTCGAGACGACCGAAAATAAGTTTGGGGGAATTTGATCAGTCGAAAATATTGCATTTTTAACACGACAATTTCCCTACCATTTGCACTCATCTAGAAGTGTTCGGTATTAATATAGCACATATTAGCAAAACAGCCGTAAAATACCAAATTACATGTGTTGTACTTTAAAACCGACACTTTAAGGGAAATTGAGTGTTTATCATGGCATCGCATCATCTTTGTATAGCGCAACACTTATTTCGAGAATCTGTGCAGGAAATTCCAGGAGAAAAGCCAAATCAGTGAAAAAAATGCTGATAAAAATACGCCAACTCCAAGACTTAAGATCTGGCAATTAATTAGAGGGAATTAAAAGATTCCACATATCAGAAATATATCAGGAAGTCAGCAGAAAGCCACACTGGAAAATTGAAGCATTAAGGCTCCTATTGGGCTGCGGATCCGCGGCCGGAGCAGGCTTGCGCGGAGGATCCGCGGTCACGTGACCATGACATCATCAAAGCTCCTCTCCAGTAGTCTTCTCTCATGGCCTACATCTCATCAAGTTATGGCAATTTCCAGAAATCTCCAAAGTCTTCTGCCAGATCAGCAAGCTCCTTGTTCAAGCTAAACTTTCAAGCTTCCAAAGCAAGCTTCTCACTTAACAAACTAAACCTAGAAGCTTCTCCCAAACCTCCAAGCTTATGAAGGAAGCTAAAGCCTAACTAACAACTTCTAGAGGCTTCTACCTAACTATCTAGCTTACAAGGGAAGCTAAACTAAACCTAGCTTCTAAAGGAAGCTAATCCCAATCCTAAGGCTATAAAAGGAACCCTAAAGCTTCTATCTAGGGGTTGTTCGGTTGTTCATTACATCCATCCCCAATACAAGTTGAGTGACACGACTTGTAAACCCTAATCCCCAATTCAAAATCCAAAGCCAAAAATCAAGAACTCCGAGTACCAAATCAAGCATGAAGCCTTCGATCCTTTAGAAAGCGACACCGGACTTCATCGGAGCAAGTTATCCAAGATGATCCGCGACTCAAGGAGATGAGCGAAGCCGAAATCGACGATCGAGTTCTTTTCTCTTGTAGATCTAGAGAGAATTATAACGAAATTGTTGATAAATAAAGGTGAAATTCTTTTATCTTGCTTTCTTTAAATTTCTTGCATCATGATTCGATCTCAATTTGTAATTGTGTTTCTTGTTATGATGTTTGAGTAAAACTCCGCTCGTGAAGGAGTCGAGACAATCAATAGATGACCTAGTTTCGATGTGATGCTTTCTTGATTGTGTTCGCTCGAAATTAGGGATCCACGATCGATTCTTGAATTTACTAGAGGCTAGAATGTGAATGATATCGACGAAAGGACAAGGGATAGAAGATGAAACTTTAGTTTCCGCAAGAAATCCATAATTCTTGTTGATCATCATCGATCTAGTATCAATTCATCGATGGATAAGAATATGTAATCAATAAATAGCATCACGTCTATAGATTCGATCGATTCCAACGAGCCTCACTTCGATTCTTGATTCTTGGATTGGATATCATCACTTCTTGATTCTTGAATTTTTAATGTTTTTCTTGATTTTAGATTTAGATCTAGATAATTCTTGAATTCATTTTACGAATCTTGAATTGAATTGTCTTTTCTCTTTTTCTTTAATCTTCAATTCATCTAATTCGAAATACGAACGGATCTCACTTTCCCTGTGGACGATCCGCACTCGCTAACGCGCTATAATCGACACCGTTATTGATTGCGGTCAAAATATTTTTAGTTGTGATTTCTATACAATTTTCTAACTACACACCGGAATTCGAATCAATCACCGGTCGGTATCATCTAGATATCCGCCGTGTTTCACTACTATCTCCGGTATCGAGTATCCTCGCTAGGCTCCCCGCCTTAAATGCGGCTTTCCTGCCCCTCGGTCTCGATCGGGTCCACCATGTATCCAACTGTATAGCTCCCCCCACTCAGTCTGGATAACGTAAAAATCCACGACCGTATAGCTCCCCCACTCGGCCCAGAATAAAACCAAATCATAAAAACAACATCTCATGGTGGACATGTTACATCAATCATAAAAAATCACTGAATTTATGCAATAGTATAGAAAAACTCAAAACCATAAATCCTCAATAATACAAGTACCTTTTATATCCACTTAGAATGTCACGACCCGAAAGTACGGAACGTGACTGGCACTTAGATTACGAGACGTCTAAAGGCATACCGTAAGCTAAGTCAGCCAAAGCCCAGAAAATCTAAACCAAAATCAAAAGAGAGTGAAGGAAAACCTTTAATGAAAACGGTTTTTAAATCAATTAAGTTGCATAGAATCCCTTTTAAAAAAACATCAAAAATTCCCGAAAATTTCGGCAGAGTCTCCCCTGTATTTTCTATCCCCCAAAATGGGTACAACAAGATATATATAACCTGTAATCATAAAATGGCATCCCCAAGCGGGAGCTAGCTCTTCGCCCAAGGCGGATCACAACCACATGCAATATATAAGTAATATCAAGAAAAAGAGCATAAAAGAAATGCAAAATACCAGAAAACACACGTCGGCTCAAGTGAGCTCGACCCAAAAGAAACCACAAATATAAAAATCTCTCAGTCTCATCAGTAGGTCGCATATACAATATAAAGTGGTAGATGGAGAATACTAGATACAATGATGGAGAAAAAAGAAATAAAGTGTGCTCGCAACCCACCTACGGGCGATGTCACGAGTCTGAGCAAAAGGAGCTGATGATAAGATAGCCCGCCGCTACAAGGGTGACGGGTCCGACCTGCAAGACACTGTGGCACAACGGGGGTGAGTTGCCAGCTCGTGAGTAGAATATAACATCTAGTAAGGCAATCTTAAGAATGCACGCAAATGCGTCACAGCATGTATGTTCAGATGTGATATAATACCTCTAGTATGCATGCACATGTATGCAATGTCATTACTAAATCTTTAAGAGTTTTAAATGTTAAGAGTTCTGCATTCTTAACTTTAGAAAAAAGGAATATCTGTATAATAGATAAATATCATCAAGAAATCATCTGAAAACCGTGTCAAGCATCGACACCAAATATGAAATCACATCTGTCTCAATGTCTCACTGTATCAATGCCTCAAATATCGGGCTCCGTCAGTCTGGATCGGCCCATGTCATCAAATCTCACGACAACGGTCGGCATCCTCCGGATATCCTCCGCGCCAAACATCACCGGTAGGTAGTCTTCTCCTGCCAGGCTCATCGTCTACAACTCGATCTTCTTGCCCCGGGTACCATACCGGGCCCACTATGTACCCGAGACGGTTCATCCACTCCTCGAATCGGGTCTCGAAATCCAACAGAAAACATGAAAACTCATGGTGGACGACACATACATCACGAGAAAACCGCAACTTTGTTTTAAAAATGATAAATATAAGCTTTTGTTAAATTCTTGCGGTTTTCCCCAAAAATCCAGAAATCGCAACAATACTGAAATTCTCAAGAAAATCATAATGTCCAACATGTTGTATATGATATATGTCTATGATATCAAGGTATGCGATGTGAATTGTGGCTAGAAATCTATGTAAGTATGATGATGATGCGAGGTATATACATGATATGCCATTTCATATATCATGTATGATGCAAGTGGCGATACTAAGCTAAACAGGTTCTATAGTGCACGTGGCATGACAATTACCAAAGGCATGTGTGTTACATGAATAGTGCGCATGTAACAGATGCCAATGGTAATGGTGTTCGTGTCCTACGAAGTGATATCGCATATGTGCATATGAATATCCATGCAATCTAGTATACGGTTAACTATAAGGGTATGCAATGTAAATAAAAGGGTAAGCTAACTAACAATACAAGTCTTGCAAGAAATAAGGTAATCCTAACTAGGGGGCGCCTCGCGCCATCCAGACGATTCCCCCATAGATGAATATATCTACTCACCTGAATGCCTCGCTAATCCGATCCGACCACCGCCTTGCCTTTACGGGCCGTGTCCAATGTTTCCCCGACCGATCCTATATTTGCACAACACCAAGCATAAGATTACATATCCTAAAACGATGCAAGTCACAATATACAAATATCGACGCTCTCGAATTAAACATAACGTGCACTCGGTGCGCGGGAAAACACACGAAAATCGCTAAATCTTAACTAGAATCGTTATTTCGGGGCAATCGACAAAACTAAAACCCGACTAGACAAAACCCCGCGTTCGCGCACTCTAATAGTCGTTTATGAAGCTAATTATATCGCTAATATAACGCAATTAGATCACATCCTAATTTTAATAAAAATCTAGTAAGCAAAAAGCATACCGATTCGATGCAAATATCGCAATTTATCGATTTAGCGAGCGTAACATTGCACAATTAACCACTCTAACCAATTTGATAACCAAAACCCTAACTTTAATCCAACAACCATGCTATAATCAAAATCAAATCCCTCTCTTGATTTTCATAAACAAACAATTACTACTAAATTAACACTTCAAAATTCAATTTTAGCACATTTAAACTACAATTTAACAACTAGTTTAGAATTTTCACCTCACAAGTGGAACCCTAGCATGATCAAGCCACCAAAGAAGCCTCCTTTCTTCAAGTTTTAGACTAAATTGGTTTGAGGAGAGAGTGGATTAGGGTTTTGTTTTGAATTGGAGAATGAATTTGTGAATTTTTAATGGATTTTGGCATGAAAAAGAAGCAAGAAAGAAGTGAGAAAAATAGGGGTTGCTGCAGTTTGGAGCTCCGCCAGCAGGTAGAGAGAGGTGTTGTGGGATTTTTGTAGAAGTTTCTAGGTCAAAAAAACCCTTATGTTTCCATTTAATGCCTTTCACATCAAGCTTTTTACAAAAAACCCCATTTTACATCATTTTTTCCATAAATTTCAAACCCTAAAACTAAAATCTTATAAAGTTATGATACAATTTATTAACACTCTATTTTAGTTTATAAAGATTCCTAATTATCAAATTTACCTAATTAAATTTGTATTTATCACTAATTTAATGTATTTTTTAAAAGCTTAAAATAATAAAAAATAATAATTAATTACGAATTTTTTTTATTTAACTAGAAAATTATAAGTGGCATTTTAGTGACCAATTTATAGTAATATCTTATCTAAATTTTGTATAATTAGGTCTACAATGAAAAATACCTATTTTGACTTTTTACGGAAAAAGCCGAAAAATTAGCCGATTACCGAAAAACTGCCTAAACGATTTTCGAAGGGTTACAATCTTCCCCCCTTAAGAAAATTCGGTCCCCGAATTTAGAATTTAACTACGCGTACCTTCAAAAAGATGGGGATATCTCTTCCTCATCTCGACCTCGGTCTCCCAGGTGACCTCCTCGCTGTTCGGGCCACGCCAAAGGACCTTGACGGACGGTATAACCTTCGACCTCAATTTCTTCACCTGCCGATCCAAAATGACCACCGGCTGCTCGGTGAATGAAAGATCACGCTCTAGCTGGATCGTCTGGTGCTGAATCGCATGGGAAGGATCATGAAGGTACTTGTGGAGCATCGAGACATGGAATACGGGGTGAACATCGGGGAAGCTGGGCGGAAGAGCTAACAAATAAGCAACTGGACCAACACGCTCTAGGACCTCGAAAGGACCAACATATCTAGGACTCAGCTTCCCTTTCCGCCCAAATCTCATCACACCTTTCGTCGGAGAGACCTTCAGGAAAACATGATCGCCAACAGCGAACTCGAGTCGGCGACGGCGCCTGTCAGCATATGATTTCTGCCTGCTCTGTGCCGCTCTCATCCTGTCCCGAATCAGCTGTATCTTCTCGGTCGTCTCCTGTACGATCTGCGGCCCCAAAACACTGCTCTCCCTGAGCTCTGTCCAACATATAGGCGATCGACATCTCCTCCCATATAAAGCCTCGAAAGGTGCCATCTGAATCGTCTCCTGGAAGCTATTATTGTAGGAAAACTCGATCAAAGGCAAATGACGATCCCAGCTACCACCGAAATATAAAACACAAGCTCTGAGCATGTCCTCAAGAGTCTGAATAGTACGCTCTGACTGATTGTCAGTCTGCGGATGAAAGGCTGTGCTAAAACTCAATCGGGTGCCCAAAGCTTCCTGGAGTTTCTGCCACAATCGGCTGGTAAACTAGGTGCCCCGGTCGGACACGATGCAAGTCGGAACGCCATGCAGTCGCACTATCTCATCAATATAAACCTGGGCGTACTGAGAAAATCCAAAAGTGGTCTTCACTGGCAGAAAGCGAGCCGCTTTCGTCAGTCGATCCACAATCACCCAAATAGAGTCATACCCTCGACTGGTCCTGGGTAGACCCATAATGAAGTCAATGGAGACCTGCTCCCACTTCCACTCAGGGATAGGCAAAGGCTGTAACTCGCCGGCTGGCCTCTGGTGCTCGGCCTTGACTTGCTGACAAGTCAGGCATCTCGACACAAAGTCTGTAATATCCTTCTTCATCCCGTCCCACCAGTAAACCTCTTTCAAATCACGGTACATCTTGGTGGAACCTGGGTGAACACTGTATACTGACCTATGTGCCTCCTCAAGAATATCACGCCTCAATCCCTCTGAATCTGGCACGCACAGTCGAGTCCCAAATCGAAGTATCCCCTGATCATCAATCACGAACTAAGAAACTCTGCCCTGCCGAATCTTCTCAATAATCTCTAAAATACAGGCATCGCCAGACTGTGCCTCGCGGATATGGTCAAGTAACTGTGGGCGTGCTCTGAAATGGGCCAGCTGTCCCCCTGTAGGAGTAAACTTGAACTGCACTCTGCTATCACATAAAACCTACCAATCCGCCGTCGACTGCATCTGTACTGCGCTCAAACAAGATAAGCTACCTCCGGGCCTCCGACTCAAAGCATCTGCCACCACATTCGCCTTGCCCAGATGGTATAGAATCTCGCAGTCATAATCTTTCACCAACTCCATCCAACGGCGCTGTCTCAGGTTCAGATCTCGCTGCTGGAAGATATACTTCAAACTCTTGTGGTCAGTGAATATCTGGCACGACTCACCGTATAGGTAATGTCTCCAGATCTTAAGTGCAAATACCACTGCAGCCATCTCTAAATCATGGGTGGGGTAGTTCTGTTCGTGTTTTCTCAGCTGCCGAGAAGCATACGCGATAACTCTGTCGTGCTGCATCAATACACAGCCCAGCCCTACTCGAGAAGCATCACAATATACCACGAACCCGCCTGATCCTGAAGGCAATGCTAACACTGGTGCAGTAGTCAGACGAGTCTTCAATTGCTGGAAACTATCCTCACATGCCTGGGTCCAATCAAAAGGAATCCCCTTCTGGGTCAACCCGGTCAACGGTGCAGCAATGCGGGAGAAATCCTGGACAAAACGTCGATAATAGCCGGCCAGACCTAGAAAGCTGCGAACCTCTGTAACTGATACCGGTCTAGGCCAACGCTGAACTGCCTCGATCTTCTTCGGGTCCACACAAATACCATCTCTCTTCACCACATGACCCAAAAAGTCGACACTGTCTAACCAGAATGCGCACTTGGAAAATTTGGCGAACAGCTGATGCTCCCTCAAAGTCTGCAATGTGATACGTAAGTGCTGCTAATGCTCCTCCCGGCTCCGAGAATAAACCAAGATGTCGTCAATGAACACAATAATGAACTAATCGAGATACGGCCTGAATACACGGTTTATCAAGTCCATAAATGCTGCCGGGACATTGGTGAGCCCGAACGACATCACCAAGAACTCATAATGACCATATCGAGTACGGAAGGCGGTCTTCGGAATATCCTCCTTCCGAACCCGCAACTGGTGATAACCTAACCGTAAATCAACCTTCGAGAAAAACCCTGCACCCTGGAGTTGATCGAATAAGTCATCGATGCGGGGTAGGGGATATCTGTTCCGCACAGTAACCCGGTTCAGCTGACGATAATCAATGCATAAGCGCATACTTCCGTCCTTCTTCTTAACAAACATGACGGGAGCACCCCAATGTGACACACTCGGTCGGATAAGCCCTTTGTCCAGCAAGTCCTGTAACTGATCCTTTAGCTCTCTCAGCTCCGCCGGGGCCATCCGATAAGGCGGTATAGAGATAGGCCCCGTGCCGGGGATCAAGTCAATACAGAACTCAATCTCGCGCTCTGGTGGCAGACCAGGCAGTTCGTCGGGAAATACATCAGGGAACTCTCTCACAATAGGAACCTGGTCCAACGGAACCTCTGTGGAACTAGTATCACAAACATAGGCTAAGAATCCCTGACACCCTTTCCTTAAGAGCTGACCAGCGTGAAGAGAAGAAATCAAGCTGGAAAGGGTAGCACTACGATCTCCCTGAATAACAAGAACCGGTTCACCAGGAAAACTGAATCTGACTGCTTTTTCACGGAAGTCCACGGATGCATAACAGGTGGCTAGCCAGTCCATACCAAGAAGAACGTCAAAGTCTAGCATATCGAGGAGAATCAAATCAACTGAAGAATCTCTCTCCCCGATACGAACGGAACATGATCGGTACACAAAACGGGCAACAAAAGACTCGCCTACCGGTGTAATAACGACAAGCGGCTGATCTAACGGAGAAGACTCTCGGCCCAACCTCGGTGCAAAGTACGTGGATACATAGGAATGTGTGGAGCCTGGATCAAATAATACCCGTGCACCAAAAGAACATACTGGCAGAGTACCTGTCACGATGGCATTGGATGCCTGTGCATCCTGAGGAGTCAACGCGAACACTCGGGCCTGTCCACTACTAATAGCTGGCTGTCCTCTGCCTCTACCTCGGCCTCTGTCGCCTCGTCCTCTCTGAACCGGACCGCCATGCCCATGACCTCTAGAAGCATCTGGCTGGCGTGGAGCATCATCAGGAGTAGGTAGTAGAGCTCTCTGAAGAGGTGGTGAGGGTGGTAAGGTCACATGCGGATCTGGCCTTAATCTCGCCGGCTAAAATCCGAGCCCCTGAATTCGTGCTCCTATGGTTTGTTCTAGGTCCAACATACAACATTAAGGCACTGTTTGGTTAAGTTTATTTTTATCTAAACTATACCAGATTACTATAGAGCTCAGTTTTGCCTAAAATACGATATTATAGATATAAGATTTCTAAATTAAACCAATTACAGAACTAAATCCTACAGTGATTAAAGACTTTACCTACAAAGGATTGCTGGAAGAACTCCCTCCAAGATATACAAGTTCCTAGTTTCTAGCTTGATAGTGGAAATCCTAGAACTTGGCTCTTCTCTTCTCCTTTCTCTTGTTCTTCTTTGTTTGTTCTAGTTTTCTTTTTCTTTCTTTTGAATTTTCAGATTTTTAAATTAGCTAAGTGATCTGAACAAATGATATATATGACAAAGGTAAGAGTGATGTGTAGGAGGAGGTGTCAATGATCAAGGTGTGTCATCCTCATGCAAGGAGGAGGTGTTGTGTGTGTGTTGTGCATACAAGAAGGATGTGTCAAGGTATTATCTTTCCAAATTGATTTATCTTGTGATAAAATTCTGAACTAAAGCCTCATTTAAGCTCTTTTCTACTTACACCCTTAACAATTCCCATTTGCACAATTCCCTAAACTTTACACAAAGACCCCTCACTAACTATGTTATTATATAACACTATTTTAATTAAAAATGAAGCTAAATTTCTCATTAAAACCCTTATAATATATTTATGTTACATATTAAAAATTTAATTTAATATTTTTTACATACTATTTATAAAAATGTCATATTTGGTTTTAATAACTTCTTAATTTAACATTTTATTATTTAATTAATTAATTTTATTTATTTCTAAATTTTCAAAATGCTACAATATTCCCTCTTAAGAAAATTCGGTCCCCGAATTTAAAACTTAACAAGACGAACCTTCAAAAAGATATGGAAATTTCTTTCGCATCGCATCCTCGGTCTCCTAAGTGATCTCTTCGCGATTCGTTCCTCGCTAAAGAACCTTTATAGATGGAAGTACCCTTGATCTCAGTTTCTTTGCCTGCCGGTCTAGAATAGCTACAGGCTACACTGTGTAGGATAAATCCGGCTCAAGCTGTAAGGTCTGATGCTGGATCGCGTGAGAAGGATCGTGAAGATACTTGCGAAGCATAGACACGTGAAACACCGAATGCACATCGGGAAAACTTGATGGAAGTGCTAAACGATAAGCTACAACACCCACTCTCTCCAAAATCTCGTAAGGTCCGACATATCTGGGGCCGAGCTTCCCCTTTTTCCTGAAACGCATCACACCTTTCATCGGAGATACACGAAGGAACACATAATCTCCCAACTCAAACTCGAGTCTACGACGTCGTCGATCTGCATAAGATTTATGTCTGCACTGGGCCGCTATCATTCTGTCTCGTATCAGCTGAATCTTTTCCGTAGTCTCCTGTACTATGTGCGGTCCCAAAATTCTACTCTCGCTCAGTTCCGTCCAGCAAATGGGTGATCGACATTTCCTCACATACAAAGCTTCAAAGGGTGCCATCTGGATCATCTCCTGAAAATTGTTGTTGTACGTGAATTCTATCAAAGGTAAGTGACGATCCCAACTACCACCAAAATCAAGGCTGCAAGCTTGAAGCATATCCTCTAGTGTCTGAATGGTCCGCTCTGACTGACCATCTGTCTGTGGGTGAAAAGCTGTGCTAAAACTCAATCGGGTACCAAGAGCTTCTTGAAGTTTCTGCCATAGCCTGCTGGTAAACTAGGTACCCTTATCGGACACTATGCACGTCGGAACCCCATATAATCATACAATCTCGTCGATATAAATCTGGGCATACTGTGCAAACCCATACGCCGTCTTCACTGGAAGAAAGTGAGCTGCCTTTGTCAACCTATCAACAATTACCCAGATGGAATCATACCCTCTGCTAGTCCTAGGTAGACCCACAACGAAATCCATGGAAATCTGTTCCCATTTCCACTCCGAAATGGGCAAGAGCTGCAATTCTCCAGCCGGCCTCTAGTGCTCTGCCTTGACTTGTTGACAAGTCAAGCATCTTGAAACAAACTCTGCAACATCCCTCTTCATTCCTTCCCACCAATAAACATCCCTCAAGTCATGATACATCTTGGTGAAACCAGGATGAATACTATATGCTGATCGATGGGCCTCCTCTAAGATCTCATGTCTCAACCCATCTGAATCTGGCACACAAAGACGAGTCCCAAAACATAATACCCCATGGTCATCTATCACGAACTCCGACTCTCTTCCCTACCTAACCTGATCCGTAATCTCTGACATACGAGCATCTGCGGGCTGTGTCTCCAAAATACGATCCAATAACTGAGGACGGGTGCGAACATGTGCTAACTGTCCTCATGTCGATGTGAACTCAAACTGTATACAGCTATCACATAAAATCTTCCAGTCTATAGAAGACTGTCTCTGCAAGGTGCGCAAATGGGATAAGCTACCTCCAGGCCTCCGACTCAAAGCATCCGCTACAACATTCGCTTTGCCTGAATGATACAAGATCTCACTATCGTAATCCTTCACGAGTTCCATCCATCTACACTGCCTTAGATTCAGATCCCTCTGCTGAAAAATATACTTCAAGCTCTTATGATCTGTAAAAAATCTGGCACAACTCTCCATACAAGTAATGCCTCCAAATTTTCAGTGCGAAAACTACTGCAGCCATCTCCAAATCATGAGTGGGGTAGTTCTGCTCGTGCCTCTTCAACTGCCGAGAAGCATAAGCTACAACCCTGTCGTGCTGCATCAACACACAGCCTAAACCCACTCGAGTGGCATCACAATACACCACGAAACCACCTGACCCGGAAGGTAAAGATAAGACAGGTGCAGTCGTCAAGCGAGTCTTCAACTGCTGGAAACTCTGCTCACAGGCATCTTTCCAAAGAAATGGAACTTCCTTCCTAGTCAATCCGGTCAACGGTGCGGCGATCCGAGAAAAATCCTGTACAAAACGTCTGTAATAACCGGTCAGACCTAAGAAACTTCGAACCTCTGTAACTGACACAAGTCTGGGCCAGTGCTGTACCGCTTCTATCTTCTTTGGGTCCATACGTATCCCATCTCTTGTAACCACGTGACCCAAGAAATCTACATTATCCAGCCAGAAAGCACACTTGGAGAATTTAGCGAAGAGTTGATGCTCCTTCAAGGTCTGTAACGTGATACGCAAATGCTGCTCGTGCTCCTCTCGGCTCCGGGAATAAACAAGAATATCATCTATGAATACTATAATAAACTGATTAAAGAATGGCTGAAGATACAGTTCATCATATCTATAAAAGCTGCTGGGGCGTTGGTGAGTCCGAACGACATCACCAGAAACTCGTAATGCCCATATCGTGTGCGAAAAGCAGTCTTCAGAATGTCATCCTTTCGAACCTTCAACTGGTGATACCCTGACCGTAAATCAATCTTTGAGAAGTAGCCAGCTCCCTGTAGCTGATCGAACAAGTCATCGATACATGGTAGTGGATACCTATTTCGCACAGTAACTCGATTCAGCTGTCGGTAGTCGATGCACAATCTCATGCTACCGTCCTTCTTCTTAACGAACAAGACTGGAGCCCCCCACGGTGATACACTTGGACGAACAAGTCCTCTATCTAACAACTCTTGCAACTGGCTTTTGAGTTTCCTTCAACTCTGTCGGGGTCATCCGATAGGGTGGTATAGAAATAGGCCCCGCACCCGGAATCAAGTCAATGCAAAATTCAATATCGCGATCGGGCGGCAATCCTGGTAACTCAGCAGGAAACACATCCGGAAATTCTCGTGCGATCGGAACCTGGTCCAACGGAATCTCAGCGGCTCCTATGTCCTGAACAAATGCTAAGAACCCATCACAACCCTTCTTCAAGAGTCGTCCCGCACAAAGAGCAGAAATCATGTTGGCAGGAGTTATATTGCAGTCCCCCTGCACAACAAAGATCGGTTCACCTGGAAAACAAAATCTAACCGCTTTCCCCCGACAATCTACATAAGCATGAAAAGCGGCTAACCAATCCATACCGAGAAGTATATCAAAGTCTAACATATCCAGGAGAATCAGATCAACTAAAGAATCCCTATCACTAATACGTACTGAATAAGACCTGAATACATGTCGAGCTACAAAAGAATCCCCCACCGGAGTAATCACAACTAGCGGTAATTCTAACAGCGACAACTCTCTCCCCAGAGAAAGTGCAAAGCGTGAAGATACGTAAGAATGTGTAGAACCAGGATCAAATAAAATATGTGCATCTAACGAACATACTACAAGAGTACCTGTCACAACTGCATTGGATGCTTGGGCATCCTGTGGAGTCAGCGCAAAGACTCATGCCTGGCCCCTGCCCGCATCCTGTCGTCCTCTACCTCTATCTCCTTGACCTTTCTGAGAGCGTCCTGCAAAGCCTCGACCTCGTGGTGCAATTGACTGGCGCGTAGGGCCAGCTGGGAGAGGAAGTAAAGCCATCAACGTCGAAGGTGGAGAGGTTAAAGCAACCTGTGGAACAACGGTCCCTCCCTGGGATCTATAATCCCTCGCATAATGTCCTGGAAGTCCGCAACTAAAACATATAGATGGAGTCCTCTGATCCTCGGGGTATGAAGTGAACATCTGGCCCTGGATCCAACCTCGTCCGAAACTGCGGCCTAGGGTGTACCTGCCTCTACCTCTGCCAAACTGCCTAGTCATCGACCTAATCGGTCTACTCATCTTTGGCTCCGGAACAACCACAGCCTCGCTCAAACGCTCCTCCACTCATATCGCTGCATCAATGGCCTGCGCATACGTATCAAAATGCTGGGAGCCTATAGCCAAAAACAACTGCGTATCCAAACTCCTTATGAACCTCTTCACCCGAAGCTCCTCCGTAGGAACTAAGTATGGAGCATAGCGCGACAACTGGGTGAATCATAAATCATAATCCGCCACCGACATACACGCAGATTTCTGCAATGCTTCAAAACTGCTAGCTCTTGCATCCCTCACACTCTGTGAAAGAAATCTGGCAAGAAAAACTTCGGAAAACTCAGTCCACGACATCGGAGGAAGACCAGCAGCTCGCCCCCTCTCCATCGACTCACACCACTCCTGTGCAAGACCTTCCAAACGAAAGCTAGTCAGCTCTACTGACCTCGCATCAGAACATCGCAATGATCTGCCAATCCTCGCCATCCTATCTAGAAAGGACTGAGGATCCTCCGCTATATCGGTCCCTGTAAATACCGGAGGTCTCAACTTCATAAACTCTGGAAGCGATACCTCCATCTCCCTCGTGTCTACTAGTGCAACCGTCTGCGTGGGCTGTACATCGGACTCTGCCATGGTTAGTGTTGGATCCTGTCTCTGTACTCGAGTGGCCTCAGCTAACTGTCTTACCACCCGCTGCAATTCTAACATGCCCTCCTCTATCCTAGTCAGTCGATCTGGAGGAGGAGGATCAACATGCTCACGTACCGCCGGACTGTCCGGTGTACCAGTCGTCATCACAGGCGGACTCGCCTTAGCTGCATCTCTGGCTGCGGCTCGCGTAGCCATAGCAACTGAAACAAGAAACGAGAGTTGATAAAGCTTACGAATAGAGATAATCGATATCAGAGAGTCAAAGGAAGAATAAATCAAGATATACATCCTAAGGTTGGTTAGGCTGAGTATGGTAACGTAAATATGCCGCGGAACATACGTATGGTACTGCACACATCCTAATTCACCAACTCCATCAAGCCAAAGGTCATCCTACGTAACGAACTCAAGTCGACTTACCTTAACTCACTACTCGATTCCGTAAGGTTAATCCTAAGCTCTGATACCAACTTTGTCACGACCCAAAATTTGGATGTGACCGACACTTAGATTGTATAATATCTAAAGATATCTACACAACCTGAGTAAGCAAAAAACCAAGATCAAAACCCCTTTTTGCGGAATTTTAGAAAAATATAGTTTTTAAGTAAAAATCACAGTTTTAAGTAATTAAGATCTTAACAGTAACTCCCTATTGAATTCATAATGAAAACAGTTAGAAAGTGTTTAATTTGGTTGCATTCTTAGTTAGGATCAACAATACCAACAACGGAAATAATTATATAACTTTATACGACATCAAAAGAATCTCATACATAAGTAAAAGAAATATCATTTCATATAACTAAACGATCTCATCTGTCAAATAATATACATACAACCACTTCTCGTTCTAAGTCATAATACAGGGTCTGATGGAGATATTCTAGATTCAATATACAATACCAAAAGAAGAGGTTACTACATAGATAACCCACCTAGCAAAAGATGCGGTAAAAGCTGATAAATGGATCTGCACTGCTGATAACCGTCCACTCTACCCCTGCAAGGAACTGTGGCATAACGGGGGTGAGTTGCCAACTCAGTGAATAAGACTAACATATAATGGCTAATAATGTAAATATGACAACTATAACTAATTGCGATAAGGATAAGTATGATGCATGATAGCATGTGAAAGCATGAAGTTATACTAATAATCATATAAATCAAGAATGAAATCTCATCACTTATTTCCAAATCAAGTTCATCTTTCCGTGTCCAACATCGACACAAATCTTCTGTTTCCCTCAGGCATCGTTCCACGAACGATCCTGAAATCAATAACACCGGTCGGTATCATCTACATATCCGCCGTGTCTCACTACTATCTCCGGTATCGAGTATTCTCGCTAGGCTCTCCGCCTCAAATGCGGCATTCCTGCCCCTCGGTCTCGACCGGGTCCACCATATATTCAACTGTATAGCTCCCCCCACTCAGTCTGGATAACGTAAAAATCCACGACCGTATACCTCCCCCACTCGGCCCGGAATAAAACCAAATCATAAAAACAACATCTCATGGTGGACATGTTACATCAATCATAAAAATTCACTGAATTTATGCAATAGTATAGAAAAACTCAAAACCATAAATCCTCAATAATACAAGTACCTCTTATATCCACTTAGAATACTCGAATACTAAACAAGAAAAATGCTAAGTGTAAAAGTGACATGGTAATATCGACGAGGTGTAGTGTAAGATGTAGATATGTGCATGTGCAGCATAACCCGTTCGATAATTGTGCAGTGTTCTAACAACTATAGCGAGGTATATGTAGATATGAATGCATATTATCAATTTAGCATACAAAAGTCAAATCTTTTTATTTAAGTAAAACTACGGGCGTATCACGCCATCTTTACACAATCCCCTGGTAGATGTTTAGTCTACTCACTGGAATACGTCGTAACTACTCAGAAATTGCCAATCCCTTTCCTTTCCTTGCGGCCTCCGAAGTTCCCGCACTCAAATCTAACATTGAATTTAACTTACATAAGAAACGGCTACATTCCGATACGGTGAAAACATGAAAACACAAGTTGTACGTACTAATTACACTACGTACGATTAAAGCAAACTATCTAACACTTATCTTAACTGGAATTTACCCAAACGTTGTTTCGCAACAGAAAACAGAACGCGTTACGTTTTTAACCGTGTCGTATTTTAGATTTTAGATACCTTTTCCCGATAATAGTTTCCAGATTTCATATACAGTTAAAATAACTTAATTAAACAATACCAAAATATCCCAACATCTATACAGAGACCTACCCTAAAACCCAAATCACCATAGTCCACCAAAAATCCGGCGACGCCGGATCTGGCCTTAATCTCTCCGGCCAAAATCCGAGCCTTTGGGTTCGTGCTCCTATGATTTGTTCTAGGTCCAACATACAATATTAAGGCACTGTTTGGTTAAGTTTATTTTTATCTAAACTATAGCAGATTACTACAGAGCTCAGTTTTGCCTAAAATACGATATTATAGATATAAGATTTATAAATTAAACCAATTACAGAACTAAATCCTACAGTGATTAAAGACTTTACCTACAAAGGATTGCTGGAAGAACTCCCTCCAAGATGTACAAGTTCCTAGTTCCTAGCTTGATGGTGGAAATCCTAGAATTTGGCTCTTCTCTTCTCCTTTCTCTTATTCTTCTTTGTTTGTTCTAGTTTTCTTTTTCTTTCTTTTGAATTTTCAGATTTTTAAATTAACTAAGTGATCTGAACAAATGATATATATGACAAAGGTAAAAGTGATGTGTAGGAGGAGGTGTCAATGATCAAGGTGTGCCATCCTCATGCAAGGAGGAGGTGTTGTGTGTGTGTTGTGCATGCAAGAATGATGTGTCAAGATATTATCTTTCCAAATTGATTTATCTTGTGATAAAAATCTAAACTAAAGCCTCATTTAACCTCTTTTCTACTTACACCCTTAACAATTCCCATTTTCATAATTCCCTAAACTTTACACAAAGACTCCTCACTAACCATGTTATTATATAACGCTATTTTAATTAAAAATGAAGCTAAATTTCTCATTAAACCCTTATAATTTATTTATGTTATATATTAAAATTTTAATTTAATTTGTTTTACATACTATTTATGAAAATGTCATATTTGGTTTTAATAACTTTTTAATTTAACATTTTATTATTTAATTAACTAATTTTATTTATTTCTAAATTTTCAAAATGCTAAAAGATGTTATGATATTAGTCGCATATTCTATTTCATATATAGAGTTTGCGAATACACCTCATTGCATGTTATTACTTATTGTGCTTGGACTTGTACCTTTTAGACACTGCACTATTATTGACGGCTCATGTTGCACGAGCACTGATTGTATGCCACACACACCGTCAATAATTGCCATGACACGCACAACACACATACATATATGATATCGTTTGGTTAGGGACATTAAGACATTGATTCATATTCCATTGTGCATATGACATATAGCATACCTGTATACCTACGTGTTTACACATATACCTTGACATGCTTACATGCTAGTTACCCATATACCTATATTGTATTGTACCATTAGTGATAGGTATATACACATATGAGACATAGCTACATATACATCTTGCATACATACTTACACTTATACCTGGAGGGTATTACATCATTACTGATAGGTAGATACATATATCTTGCTATACCTACGTGTTTACACATATATCTGGCTATAGCTACATGTTTACCTTTATTTGATGTTATATGGACTTGGAGAAATTAGGAACCGCATGATATATATTAACTTGTTGCAGTTAAATAGCGGCTTTTCCTTTATATGCTCACATTACAGTTTTATGTTACATATATTATATTCATGGATTTTCGTATTGAGATGTAGATTTTTCATTATGTTTTCTAGATTTGAGGACCGTGGTAATTTCATGAAATTATGCATTATTTGAAAAACCTGGTTTCTCTTGATATGATATTTCAGCAGCCACCATGAGATTTCTCGGTTCTGATATATACCCCATGCGAAGAGGCGTCGTGGGCCGTATGCGGGTACATGGTGGGGCCCGGAGGTACCCCGGGGCAAGAAAGGTATGTCGATGGACCACGCTGATGAGCCTGACAGGGGAATCATACCTACCGGTGACAGTTTTAGACTCGTCGGTGATCGCGTAGATATCGACCGGAGTCACGTACGTATGGATACGGGGAATTTGAGTGCCAACAGCTGGGTACTCGGGTTTCCGATGGACGTATGATACGTACATATCAGGGGTAGTCGCGGTGACGACGCCTGGTAGATGAGTATTTATGTGTCAATGCTAGACACATGTTTTCATGATATTTTTACTCCTAAGTATATATAACAGTGGAATGGGAAGCTGTTATATATATATATATATATATATATATATATATATATATATATATATATATATTAGTGGAATAGGACGCTAATATATATGTATACATATCCAATTTATATACATCATTATAATGATTCATGCAAATATACGTATTCATTTCATGAGACTTACTTGATATTGGATACAGGATATATGAGATTTACTTGATATTGGATACATGATATATGAGATTTACTTGATAATGGATACTGGATATATGAGATTTACTTGATATTGGACACTCAGGATATATGAGACTTACAGGATATGAGAGCCAATTTGGGGGCTGATTTGAGGAAATTTGGGATTTTGATTGTCTTGATGGACTTTGGTCCTGCCACGAGGTCAGAATTCTGTAAGGATGACATATTTTATCCCGTACTCTGAATTTATTTTAGATGCATTACTTCATGTATTAGTAGTACCTGATAGAGTACCTTTCATGACTGTTGCATATACATATTGCCTTTTATTACTTCATGTATTAGTAGTACCAGATAGAGTACTTTTCATGACTGTTGCATACATATTACCATTTATTGCTATCCGCTTGCATATGTTAGATTCGCGATGTACGTGCATACTTGCGATTACCTGCATATGTTATTTACTATTCACGAGTTGGCAACTCACCCCCGTTATGACACGGTGTTTTGCAGGTTGTTCCTCAGAGTAGTCGAGGCAGGGCTTTTCATCTATCATATCATCTTTTGCTGCGGATACCGCTACGGCTGACTGTGTGCAGTTTTGCTACAGGTGGGTTTTACGGTTATCCAATGTTGATCATTGTATATTCGTTGTATCATGTACTCTCCATCTACCGTTATCATGTATTGACTTAGAGAACTACTTGTGAGGACGATATTGTATATTATTTTGATGACTTGGAGGTCTTTTATGCAGTTTCTTTATATCGTCTTTTATTTCTTCGCTGCGGCGTCGTATATCTGTTGTGGTGGTTGTTTTCCGCCTTCAGGCATGTATTTGCTCCCGTTTGGGGATGCTTTACTTATTATCTTTGTTGTACCCCTTTTGGGGCTGGTTTTTACAAAAGTGGTGCTGCCAAATTTTTAAAGGAAATAAAGTTGGACTTTAAAGAATTTGGTTTGAGATTTCAAAAGTTTTAAAAATGTTATTATCACTTACTACTTTTTTATGGTTTAGATTGCTGGGTTTTCGGCTTACTTAAATTGCGTTATGCCTGTAGACGTTGCGTAGTTTAAGGGCCGTCACGTGCCAATTTCGGGTAGTAACAAAGTTGGTATCAGAGCGCTAGGTTTTACCTTTCAGAGTGTAGGATGACCTTGGTATGATGGAGTAGGTAGCTGAAGCAGAGTAATGTAGTGTGTGTATGTCCGCGGCATACTCACGACACGGTACTCCGCCTAAAGTGACCTAAGTACTAATTGCTTGAAATTCCTTCCTTGATGATACATATCCTTGAGATTCGACGTGTTCTTATCGAATCCTTCTTCCATTTATAGCCTTATGCTGCCGATGACTATGAGGGCTCAGAGTGATGCAGCGAGAGCCGAGGTCAGAGTTGACTCGTATGGGACGAGGTTTGACCAGGATGGTACGCTCGCTATACAGGAGCAGATGGATCCGCCTTCGATAGATAGTATCGCTAAGCTTGAGGCAGAGATGCAGGACTTGCGCCAGACGATGAGGTCGTTGGTTGAGGCCAGTTGAGCGCAGCGACAGGAGGTTGTCACCCCTATTACCCAGTTATTCCTTGCAATCAGCACACAGCATAGTGTTACGTACACAGCACCAGTGGACGCAACCCTTTTAGACAAGGAGCGTTTTTCCGAGACTTTGGGAGTTCGAGGACCGAGGAGGGCTCGTACAGGTGTATCGGCCCAGAGACAGAGGTTCAGTTGCCGTAACAGGCCTCGTGCACGTCGCGAGAGTAGCAGAGGCTTGGGACGAGGACAGTTGTTTAGCTCTTATCCCCAGAAGGGTCAACAGCCATCGTATGGATGTTTTCGATGCGGGAGCCTTCAACACTTCATCAGACATTGTTCCTTGGCACCGCGTTAGACTTATGTGCAGAGTGGTCGTGGTCGCGGAGGATTCGCTCAGAGGGGACAGGTTGGCAGAGGAGGAGTTCAGCCATTTGCGGGTAGGAGGCAGGCATGAGAGTTTTCTTCTACTCATCGGGACGCGCGGGCGTCCAATGCAGAGTTTTCAGGTATTCTTAATTCATATGTTCTTTTAATGCACTTGTTTGTTTTACACACTTTGTGCCGTGGTTGGGCCGAGAGTCGTGTTAGCTAGATCAGCCGTTTGTGGTGTTAATTTCTGTCAGCGATTCTTTTGTTGCGCGACTCGTGTTTCGGCCGTGTGTCAATCGGATAGGAGATAGAGATTCGTCTGTCATTTTGATCCTTCTAGAGATGTTGGATTTGAAGTTCTCCTGGGCACGGACTGGTTAGCTACATGCTATGCGTCTGTAGACTGCCGCGAGGAAATAGTCAGGTTTTGTTTTTCCGGCGAGTCAGTTCTTGTTGTGCAGGGGGACAGTGGTGCCGCCTCTCACAGCTTGAATTCAGCCTTTTTCGCTAGTCGGCTTTTGAGGAGAGGATGTCAAGGATTCTTGGATTTCATTCGTGATACCGGAGTCACAGTTGGTTCGTGGGACCGGGTTCCTATCGTGCGGGAGTTTCTGACGTTGTTTCAGATGAGCCGGCGGAGCTTAGGGAGCTTAAGGATCAGCTGCAGAGTTGCTAGATAGAGGGGCTTGCGCGTCTGAGTGTTTCGCTTTGGGGAGCTCTTCTTCTGTTCGGTAGGAGAAGGACGGCAGTTGAGGTTGTGTATTTATGGATCGTCAATTGAACCGGGTTACGGTTCGGATAGGTATCCTTTACCTCGCATTGACGATTTCTTCGATCAGCTCCAGTGTGCGAGACATTTTCTAAGTTGTTGGGATCAGGTCATCATTGGTTGCGGGTTCGGAGTGATGACATTCTGAAGACTGCTTTTGTGCGCGCTACGGGCAGTATGAGTGTTGGTGGTGTCGTTGGACTCACCGATGCCCTAGCAGCATTCGTGGATATGATGAACCAGATTTCTTCAGGCCGTTCCTCGATCAGTTTTTTGTTGTGTCATTGATGACATTCTGGTCTATTCCAAGAGTCGTGAAGAACGTGAGCAGCACTTGAGAATTTGTTTTGTAGACATTGGGAGAGCACCAGCTGTTTGCTAAATTCTCGGAGTGTTCCTTCATGCTTGATTGTGTTGACTCCTAGGTCTTGTAGTTACAAGAGACGGTTTTCGTATGGACCCGAGGGAGATCGAGGCAGTACAGCTTGGGCTCAGACTTATATCCAGGACGGAGGTCCGCAGATTTTTGGGCTTAGCAGGTTTTTACCGCTATTTCGTGCAGGATTACTTGTGTATCGCTACACCGTTGATTGGACTGGCCGGAAAGGAGGTTCCTTTTCTATGGACTGAGACATGCGTGCAGAGTTTTCAGCAGTTGAAGACTCGGTTGACAACTGCATCAGTTCTTTCTTTGCTTTCTGGTTCGAGCGACTTTGTTGTCTAACTGTGATGTTTCACGAGTGGGGCTCGATTTTTGCGCTGATGTGGCATTTTAGAGTTATCGCTTTTGCTTCCCGACAATTGGAGGAAGTACGAGCAGGATTATCCCACTCCTAATCTGGAGATGACCGTGGTGGTCTTGCGTTGGAGATCTGGAGACACTACTTGTGAGGAGTGTCGTGTCAGATTTTCGCGGACCACCAGAGCTTAATGTACATCTTCCTGCAGCAGGTTTTGATTGTTGAGACGGCGCCGTTGGATGGAGCTTGTAAAGGATTGTGATTGTGAGATCCTTTATTACCCGTGGCAAGACGATTGTGGTAGCTGATGCTAGAGTCGTAGGCCCGGGGTTAGCTTGTCCCAGTTGTGCGCAGTTCTGAGACAATCTTCTGTAGATTTACAGTTCGTGTACGATCGTTGAGTACAGCTTAAGTTCGCCTCTACTGAGGGGACAGCTTGCTCCTGTCCTCGCCCGTCCATTTTTTTCCTTAATCGTTTTCGCAAAGCACAGCCCGCTGATGCTCGTTTGTCAGAGATTCTTGAGCATACTCGGCTGGGTAAAGATTCGGAGTCCTTGATTTGTGACTAGGGTGTGCTACATTTAGGGACACGTTTGTGTGTACCTGATACTGATAGGTAGAAACGCGAAATCCTAGAGCAGGAACATCAGTCAGCTTTCTGTGTTCATTCAAGTTCCACCAATATGTGATGTGACTTGTGAGATAGTTACAGGTGGGCAGGGATGAAGAGTGAAGTTTTGGATTTCGTTTCAAGGTGTATATCTTGTTATGAGCTAAGGTTGAGCATTTGAGACCGGCTGGAGAGTTGCAACCTTTAACCATTCCGGAATGGGAATGGGAGCAGATCTCCATGAATTTCGTTGTGGTGTCTACCCAGGTCTAGTCAGGGTGTGCCTTCTTTTGGGTGTTTGTTGTCCGGTTAAGATCAGTTTGCTCAGTTGTTCTTCATTAAGTTTGTGCGTTGCACGGAGTTCCTTCATGTGTTGTATCCAATAGAGGCACCCTGTTCGCTTGTCGTCTTTGGTAGAAGCTTCAGAAAGCCTTGGGTACTGGTTGAGATTTAGCTCCGCTTTTCCATCCGCAGGACGATGGTTTGTGAGAGCGGGCTATACAGACTTTGGAGGATATGCTTGTACGTACGTACTAATTGTTGTTGGCAGTTGGGACCGTCACTTGCCATTGTTAGGGTTCTCCTTCGATAGCTGTTATCAGGAGACATTCCAATTGGCAACCTTTAAACCTTGTTTGGTAGGTGGTGTCAATTGCCAGTCTATTTTTCTGACTCCGCGAGAGTAGCATTTTAGACCCCAGCTAGTCGAGAGGCTTCGGAGATGATCCAGTTGGTTCAGGTCAGGATGAGAGCATCCCAGTGCAGACAAAGGTCTTATGCCGACCATGGTGGTCGCAGACTTGAGTTCGCAGTGGGAGATCATGTATTCCTACGGATTTTCTGATGAATGACGTGTTGAGTTTTGGGAAGCTTATCCCAGGATTGTAGGTCCTTTTGAGATCTTTAAAGCGAGTTAGTTCCGTTGCCTATAATTTGGCACTTCCATCCAGATTATTGAGTATTCACCCCGTATTCCTTGTGTCGATACTTCGCAAATACCTTCATGACCTTTCTCACATGATTCAGTACCAGACCATATAGCTTGGGCGTGATCTTTTCGTTCACCAGCAGCCGATAATGTTATTGGATCAGCAGATGGAGAAACTTCGGTCAAGGGTCTTGCCATCTGTGGAGGTTTCTTTGGCGTAGCCGTATAGTGAGGTGATCACTTGGGAGGCTGCGAGCGAGATATGGGAGTTTTGTACTCATCTCCTTGAAGGTACGCTTAGTGAGAATTTTAAATTCGGGGACGAATTTTTATAAGGGGGTAGATTGTAATGCCTTAGAATACGATTAATGTTAATTAGACGATAATGCGGGTTTTTGGTAAAAAGTTTACCAATTTGGGTTCCTCACATTTTATAACATTTAATTAATAATTTATTGTTATTTGTTATGGCTTGCACACACTTGTGCATGTTTATGTGAGGATGTGTTTGTGTTAATCTAGTTTTAGCAACCTTGACAACTTAACCTAATCATAATCTTTTGTTTAAAACCTTAACCTTATTCTCTAGATATTTGTTGAGAGAGAAGATATTTTCTTTATGGTTTTGTTTGGATGATAGGTGGCATGGTTAGTCATGCTTGCATTATTGTGTGAGTTAATGCAAGGGTGCACTCACGCCTTGCACTCACCTCTCTCTCTCTTTTCATCTCACTCTCTCTCTTTATCATTTCATTCTCTCATTCTCTATCTCTTTCTCATTTTCTTCTTCCCTCAACTGAAAACTTGCTAATCCCTTCACTAAACTTACACTAAACTTCTTCAAATCTCACAAAAATCACATCTTTAGACTTGTTTTGCCTCTTGGATACCTTGGAGCTTGGAAAGCTAGGATTTTTGAGCTTGTGGGAGTAGGTAATGATCTCTTTCTGTTAAGTTAGCCTTTTTAGTGTTGCGTAGCTTGTTAGTTTCAGTTTAGATCGCGTATAGTTTCGTTTCGGGTAAATATCGTATTTTTAGTGTATTTTTGGGTCTCGGATGATCTGCTATCAAACCAGATATTTATTGGAAAAGTTCCCATCACAGTGACCTACTGTAGTGACCTAGAACCCACCCTCAAAATACGAGCCCATTCCCCCAAGATATGGCCGCAGATTTAATGGTTCTGGCCGCAAATTACGGCCAGAGTGGGGTGGTTGGTGGTGTATTTTGGAGTAGAGGTCTCTGGGGTTGTGTGAGGTCTTGTAGTATGTGCAACTTTTATAAATTTTTTGTGTAGCAAAATCTGGGATCACTTGCTTGTTTTCTAGTGTTTCGTTTACGCGCATTACGTTATCCAATACGGTTCGTGTTCTGTGTAGTTATTGCTCTGAGTTGGTTTCGTTGTGTCGCTATGCACGTTAGCCACTAGGCGAACACTTGAGAGTTTGTTTGGAGTTGTCGCGTCGGTCAAGCGTAGTTTGTACGTGTTATTGGTCGTTTACTAATTTACATACTTATTATATTGTTTTATGTTTTAGGTTCGTATGCGGGGACTTCGGACGCTACAAAGAAGGGGAAACAGGTGGTTGGCTTTACTTAGCTAGAAGCGTTAGTGGGTAGATTTAACATCTACAGGGGAATCGCCCGCATGGCGTTATGCGTATGAGCTAGAGATGTTATGATATCAGTCGCATGTTCTATTGCATATATAGAGTTTGCGCATACACCTCATTACATATTATTACTTGTTGTGCTTGAACTTGTACCTTTTGGACACTGCACTATTATTGACGGCTCATGTTGCACGAGCACTAATTGTATGCCACACACACCGTCAATAATTGCCATGACACGCACAACACACAGACATATATGATATTGTTTGGTTAGGGACATTGAGACATTAATTCATATTCCATTGTGCATATGACACATAGCATACCTGTATACCTACGTGCTTACACATATGCATTGACATGCTTACATGCTAGTTACTCATATACCTATATGGTATTGTACCATTAGTGATAGGTATATGCACATATGAGACATAGCTACATGTACATCTTGCATACATACTTACACTTATACCTGGAGGTTACTGATAGGTAGATAAATATATCTTGCTATACCTACATGTTTACACATATATCTGGCTATAGCTACATGTTCACCTTTATTTGATGTTATATGGACTTGGAGAAATTAGGAACTGCATGATATATATTAACTTGTTGCAGTTAAATAACGATTTTTCCTTTATATGCTCATATTACAGTTTTATGTTGCATATATTATATTCATGGATTTTCGCATTGAGATATGGATTTTTCATGATGTTTTCTAGATTTGAGGACCGTGGTAGTTTCATGAAATTATACATTATTTGAAAAACCCGGTTTCTCTTGATATGATATTTCAGCAGCCATCATGAGATTTCTCGGTTCTGATATATACTGTTCCCCTCCGAAAGACGGCAGGACGACAGAGAGAGACGTATTGCCAGAGATTCGGGGCAGATGCTATTTGGTTTTTATCCGTCCACCTCTCCGAAGATGCCAAGTTGATTTATGGTACCGTGTATTGGAGGTTTAGATGGATGCGGCCGATGTAGCAGACTTCGTCAGATTCCCCCTCGCATGAGGGGTTTTTGATTGTGGGGACGCTCTTCCCTGCAGGCGCAAGCCCCTGCATTTAATTATGCTACCGCACCGCGGTAGCAACTTTCTCCTTCTCCGTAATTTCACTTCGTGTCGTGGGTGTTTGTTTTGTTTGTGGTTGTCGGGACCCGTCACCTCTCTGACGACGTTGAAGAATTACAACGAAAAATATCAGAGGAGTTCGGAGATGTACCTTGAACCGGGTGTAAATTGGTTTAAGAGAGCAGTTGTGCTCGGTTCAATTTAATTTGAGGACTTACGGCCAATATTGGGTTAAGTCCAGTTAGAAAATGTCTAACATTTATTCCCATTTGGCCTGTTAAGCCTTTGATTGGGCTCTGCCCTTTTATTAATGCATTGCATTTTTTTGTTTGGGCCTATTAGACCTTTAATTGGGCTCTGCCCTTTAATAATGCATAGCATTTTTTATTTTGGTCTGATAGACCTTTTTATTGGGCTCTGCCCTTTTAATAATGCATTGCATTTAATATTCTGACAGTGCCCCACGTGGCTTGTCAGGCGCTTTGCGCCAATTAAGGAGCGCAAGGCGCAAGTCCATGTGGAGGTGACACGTGTCGCAAGTCTGCTAGCGCAGTGCACTGCGACAGTGCGCTGCGCTGTTGCGCTGCTGGCACGTGGCGCGCTCTGGTGACCTGCGCCAATTTAAGAGAGCAGTGCTCTGTTTTTAGAAGCGTAAAGCGCAGTTGTTCTGTGATTGACACGTGGCGCTCCCTGGTGGCTTGCGCCAATCCAAGGAGCGCAACAGTGCAAACTTCAAAAGTGCAAGGCACTGTTTAATATTTGGATCAAATTAGATCAAAGGAAACAAATTTTTCTTGTTTTCCAGAGAGGTTCTACCACAAATCTCAAGAACCAGTGGTTCATCAAAAGGCAATGCCTTTATACAGAAGCAAATTACTTCTTTTTATTAATATTATCATTTTTTTATTGAAGATCTTTGATCTTGTTCTTAGATCATTGATCTTTTCAAAAGAAAATTCTTCTTTTTCTAAAGGTTTTGCCTTTTTCTTTCTTTCTTTCTGAATTCTTCTCAAAGTTCTTAGAAGAGCTCTGTGAATTCTCTCTGTGCTGATCTCAATGTCAATGT
Source organism: Agapanthus africanus (assembly GCA_030015575.1). Taxonomy (NCBI): domain Eukaryota; kingdom Viridiplantae; phylum Streptophyta; class Magnoliopsida; order Asparagales; family Amaryllidaceae; genus Agapanthus; species Agapanthus africanus. The sequence continues at coordinate 418,637,267 of JASDDO010000016.1, forward strand.
GTTTTAGACTTGGAGTCTAGGGGCCTTTATATAGTGCCAATTTATTTGTTAAATCAGTTAAAGAGATCTTTCTCTGAGCGATTTAGGGATTTTTCCCCACCGTTGAATCTTTGATCCAAGGGCTTCTGTTTTACAGAAGAGAATCTTATTGTTTTAATAAGATCAGAAAGATCTTTCTAGAATTTTAATTCTGTTTTAGTGCTGGCACAGTTGGCGCAAGCGCACCTGCGCTTGACACGTGTCGCGCAGCGCAGAGCGCTAGCGCAACTGCGCTGCCACGTGTCGCGCAGCGCAGAGCGCAGCTCAACTGCGCCAGCGCAACTGCGCTGCCACGTGTCGCGCAGCGCAGAGCGCAGCTCAACTGCGCTGCCACGTGTCGCGCAGCGCAGAGCGCAGATCAGCTGAAGCGTTGCTTTCTTTATTAAAATTTGAATTTTAAACAAAGCCTTGCTCTGATTGGGTGCGCTGCCTTGGGGGCTGCGCTGGCGTGTCAGCTTTTGACACGTGGCGCGTTGCGCGCCGTGCAAGGAATCTGAAGCGTTGCTTCAATTTTTGAATTTTTTGAAATTCAAACAGAGCTTTGCTCTGATTGGAGAAACAAATGCCCCCCACCGTTGCGCTCACGTGGCGCACACGTGAGTGCAGCGGTGGCAAGATCCTGGCCGTTGGATCAACTAAGGAGTTGAAGGGGCGCAAGCGCCTATAAATAGGACCCTTGGCTCCTCACAGATGATCATCATCTTCAAGAACTTTGATTCTCAGAACTTCAGAGCCTTGCTCTTGCTTTCAAGAACTCCAAGATTTAAACTCTTAAAACTTTTTAGGTAAAATTTTTAATTTAAATTAAATTTAATTAATTTAATTTTAATTGACAGAGCCTTGCTCTTATAGATCTTTGATCTAAAGAAAACCCCTTTGGGGTTTTACCAATAAAGCCTTGCTCTCAAGAATCCATAGATCTAAAGAGATCTTATTTCAGGGTTTTTAACCCATGAATCAAAGCTTTGCTCATGGACAGAATATAGATCTTTTTGATCTAAAGATAAGGAACTCTTAAGAATTTTCTCGGATCTTCAAGATCCCAAATTTTAATTTAATTTAATTTTTTTTTAAGAATTAATTCTCCTTTGGTGGATTTTTCCATCATTATCAACAGAGCTAGGCTCTTTTAAGGAATTTTGTCCCTTTGAGACCAGAGTTTGACAAGTGTCAGTCTGTGACAGAGCTTTGCTCTGAAAGAGGAGATTTACTCCTTGTCTCTAGGGATTTCTCATTAATGAGAATATTCTTTTGGGGGTCTCCTCATTAATTGACAGTCTCATCCAATGATGGGGCTGTCTTATTAACTGATGAATTGTCATCTAGATTTTGTGGGTCCCCCTTTGGTCCCCTATCCACTGTATTGCAGTGTGGTATAAATTTTAAAGTTCCAAGTGTCAGAAATTAAGATTATAGCACTGACGTTTGACTTTTGCCCTCCTTCTTTTTGCAGGCAACATGTCTGCTGATTTGTCTTTCCAATTTGTTCGCTCGGAGGAAGGATTTCCCGAGGCGCCGGTAGACCGGGAGGTGCTCGCTCTCATTAAGGCTCATGACCCCGAGCACAAGAACCTTCACCTGTGGGGTAGGTGGTATAACGACATCATCAAGGGTCGCCGAAGCTTCGGTTCCGCGACGCCGTCTGAGCCCATCTCGTCGATCCCCTATGCGGATGAACCCCCGTGAAGTATGCCGTGGAGGTCAAGAACTGGAATTCGGAGGATCTTCTTCAGCCTGCGATTGGTACCATTCCCGTGCAGCCGCCGCTGGCCGTGGACATCTTGGGGCGGCGCATATGTCAGGCTGAAGCATGCCCTTGGGGACAAGCTTATAATATTAGATTGACCCCGCGATAACCGGCCAGATATCTGCAATGGGCCAGATATATCCTATCAGCGAAGAGGACGCATCTGATGAAGATCGGTCTGTACTCTGCAATCTACGTCTCGCTGTTTGAGTACCCTGCTCCTCCAACGTGGTGGGTCAAGGGTTTCATCGAACAATGGAACATCCCCACCCATACCTTCCTTATGACGGACAGGGAAGTCTCCATCTCCTTGGAAGAGTTCGTCGAGATCTCGGGCTTACCGGTGAGGGGGGAGCATTACGAGGAGCTGCTTTCTCCTGATGAGTACGTCTTCACCACCAAGCCGCTTGTATTTGATTTGACGCCGGAGAATGCTATTCTGCACCAGTTTCCGGGCTTGGTGAAGGTGCTGAACATATACGAAGGTCTCTATCTGGAATCAGGAGTCCGGGGTGTCAGTTTCGCAGATTTTATCGCCCGCTTCCTTCGACCGGAGATTCTATCGGAGCGGAGTGAAAAGTTCGCCAAGCTCGATGACCCTTTCGGCTTCGGCTTAGATCGTCGAACAATATCGGAAGACGATCAAAAGGATTTCTATCTCCCCGACGCCGCCATCATGCCCTTATCAGAAATCGCCGTCCCGGGCATTGATGAGGAGACCTTCTTTTTAGGGTTCCTGGAATTGTGGCTGTGCAGCTTCGCGCTCCCCATGCACCCGCGCTACATGCGGCTGTCCGTTTTCTACCCAGCGCATCGGATGGTGGCTGGCCTGCAGTTGTCAATAAGAATCACCGGGTTGGCTAACCGATATAATGGACTTAGCATGGCGGCGGACGCTAATGAACCTGGGGTGCAGCCTGCCAATTTCCCGATGCACTATTTCACTTCGTGGATGGAAATGCATGTGCACGGGGTATTCGGCATCCATAAAAGCCCTTCATTTTTTGAGAGGTGCAGACTCCCAAGAGTCATGCGGCTGATCGGCGCCTCGATCGTGAATCCGTCTCTGCGGGAGGCTAGGGGGTTGCTCCTTTGTCCACACCTGGTCGGAGCGAAGATTTCTTTCATGGATAAAGTCATAACTATCGGCTCAGAAAACTCCAAGGCGGTGGTGGCGCTGTGTGACGGCTTCAAGGATGGGGCTTCCGTACTGAAAGCCCGGGAGATTCTTCACATCTACTCCATTCGGCCGGGCTACCTGGTGTTAGGCAGAATGAGATGGCACTTTTCATGAGGTACAACCCCCACCGGTTCGCTCAGCAATCAAGCTATAACCAGGGGGTCCCGCTGGAGGCGCTTTTAGAAGAGCCCGCATCCAGCATGGAAGGGATACGGAGTGCGATGCACCATTTTATGCGACTGAATACGGGCTCCCACTTTTTCATCAGCGAGCCGAGCTGCGTCCCCCGGGTCCTCCACGTGTACGTGGCTTGGTATGCGCACGCAATGGGTTCAGTCATCCATGAGGAGAAGCTCATGTTGGTTGATCGTAAAGGTGCGCCTCCCGGCGGCGACCGCAAGGCTCCTCTGAAGCCAAGGACTCCGGTCATTGCTCCGTTGAAAGATGCTGGTTTTGGACCGCCGCGCGTGTTGAGCCTTCTGCGCGGATTACCTCGTGCTACCGCAGACGTGCCACCAGCGCCCCGTGCTCCAGTGGAGACGGTAAATGTGGTTTCGCCGGAGTCCGGCGTGGGCGCAGATATCGGGACCCGCCGCCCTAAGGTGCCCACAAAGCGCAAGTTAATTTTGGGTGCGACTAGGGTTCGCGCGCAAAAGAGGAAGAAGAAGTCGATCCTCTCAGCTGACGTTGCGTTCGGTCAGGAACCTCATGCTCTCTATAGCGAGGGCTTAGGAGAGTACGGGACCAACAAAGGATTAGTTATGCCGCCAGATGATACTGATCTGGCGGCCGCCATCGCAGCTTCAGAGCGATTGGTGAGGCGCGACGCGTGGCTAGCTAAGCTTGCGCAATCGGGTAATCACTAGTTGCATTTTTTTTTACTGCATCGTACTTTTATTGCTGTCTTTGACTAATTCTTTTCCCCTCTTCTCTTTAAACAGGCATCGCCACTGAAGAAGCTATCGCTGCTTCTCTCAAAACTTTCCAAGAGGAGGAACGGCTCAGAGCATCCTTAGGCCTCGGTACATTTCGATTCATTAAGTCTTTATTCTCCTTTGTGACGGTCAATCTAACCTTTTCTTTGTCTTATTTCAGGGACCGCGGGATCTTCTGCGCACGCCGATGCAGGGGCTCTTCCCAAGCCAGCTACTGAAGTCCCGACCTCTTCGGGGCTACCGCGAGAGACCCGACTTGAGGAGCCGATGAGAGATGCCTTGAAGGCTCTGGAGGCAACTCTAAACGAGGACGATGACACCTTGATGAAGGAAGATTCAAAGAGGTCCGTCGTGACAGCTCGGGAGGAGAGGAAGCGGTTGAGGCGCGAGGCGAAGGAGCGCAGAGCTGCTTTGGCCGTGGGAGCCGGCCCAAGCACCGTTCCTCATGCTGCTACCCCTTCAGAAGAGTCTCCAGTCGCCTTATCTACTACTCACAGACAGGCGGCACGTGCAGTTCAGGAGACCAACGATCGATCCTCCTCAGGTAATGTATCTCTCGAGACTTTGTTGTAAGAATTGTACAACTATCGGTTCTCATACATCTTTTCCTGCAGGGCCAAGCCCAACCGAAGGGGAGGCGGAAACCATCAAGCCTGAGGGGACAGTAGGGGAGGCACTGGCTGAACCCGAGCCAATGGTGGGAGACGTAGCCGGAGTTGCTGGACCCGAGCTAGTGGCTGACGAAACGATCATGCCTACTATGCCTGAGAAGGCCGCCGATGCCGAGCCCGAGGTAGCGGCAGATGAGACGGCTGCCACGGCCGAGTCTGAGGCAGCAGTGGAGGGAGCGGCTAAGACTGACGACCCTATGGCAACGGCGGACGAGACGACTGTGACCGCCGAGCCCGAGGGGGTAGCGGGTGAAATGGGTATGATTCCCGAAGAAGAGCCGGCCGCTCTTTCTCAAGAGTCTGGCAATGCTCCGATCATTGCTCTCCCCGTCTACGGTCCTCCGCCGTCTCCTGGCCTCGCGAGCACGATGACGGCTCCTGTAGAGTCTGGTGATGAGGCCATGGGAGGTGGACTCATGTCGATGGAGGAGGGAGACGCCTCCGTTTCGGCTGGTGGCTCATCAGGTAAATTTCGGGTTACTGTCCTTTTTTCTTTATCTTGCAATCCTTTCTAACAGGTTTATCTTTGTTTTTAACGCAGGTGCGGCCAGTGCTGATGCTCCATTGCTCGAGGGAGCGCCGTTAGCTACTGCCTTGGCGGTGGCCACCTCTCAGCCTTCTCTCGTACCATCGCAGATGCTGGAAGGTATGGATTCGTGACCTTATCAGTTTCATCTCTCGGCCGTATAATTCATGTATTGACGTTATACTATTGCGTCCTTGCAGGAGTGATTTTGATTACCTCTACCAGGTGCTGCACCCACACTTCTCCTTCCCATTGGAGCTTGCTTCTTCTAGCAGCGCTGGTGAGTATGATTTTCAATTAATACCCTTCTTTTTTCAGTAATGGAATTATTCCTGATTCTTCCCTGCCCTAATTGCAGTGCTAAAAATCGAAGGAAGAGATGTAAGATCGGTCGCGCTATCGGCTCTCCCAGCTTTGCCGCCTACTGCAGCTGGTATAGTAAATTCCCTCATTGATGACTTTTCTATATTTCTTGAATTGTCATTTAACTGTGTTTTGTTTTGCAGCTATCGTTCCGATTCCGGTCCCTCTTGAATCTCGCATCATAATGCCGACAGGCCCCATCTTGAGACGTCCATCTTCAAACGGTGCCATGATGAGCTTGGGCATGCTGAGCGGATACGTCGAAGAGCTTGACGCAGACGCTCCCCTATCTGCTGCAGATTTCGCTATGGAGGTTAACCCGATATTGGCGGCGCTTGTAAATTTTCATAATGAAGGCGTCGTCGAGTTTTGGGTTAATCACTGCAGGGAAATCGAGGCCCGCCTACATCAACTGGAGTCGACGCGTCCTGCCCCCGAGATCTTGGCCGCGAGCGCGCAACGGGCGGCACGGATCGAGCAGAGTGCTCCTTACTTCCGCTATCTCGAACAAGAAGTTACTTCAAGGCGTAAGCAGCGCGGCGAGACTTCGAACAAATCTGCGCAACTGCATACTCGGGTGGAGGCAAACGCTGCACAGCTGAAGGTTATCTTTGAAGGCCTTCTGCGATGCCTCTCCGAAGGGTTAACACTGAGGCAGCAGCTTAACGTCGTCGAAAGGGATGCACCTAATCAGGAGGCAGCCCAGCAGGCAGCTGAGGAGCAACTTTCATCCTACCTGCAGCAGCGGGCTCAGGTGGAAGTGGAAGTGTCCGCGGCAGCCATTCAGGAGGAGGCGCTGAAGGAAGTGCGGGAGCAGCTCGCGGACTTGGTAAAGACACTTCCTTCTCAATAGCTACTTTTTGTATCATTTGTACTTGTAAATAAAAATGTATTTATATTTTTTTTATTCTTTAACACAATGTATCTTGTACTCAATCAAGTTTATGAATAAAAGATATACATTCTTTGTAATGTCTTGTGTCATTCCTGCTCTTTCTTCCTTCTCTTATTATCAGTATGCTGTCTTAGTAAACATAGTTGACAGGCGATAGAGCGAACACCCTGTCTCGATCTCTTCAAGAGGTAGCGATGGCTTAGGCCGCAGATTCAGATCTGCTGCCTAAGAATTTTCAACTTTATGAGCCGTGAGGGTCTCACAAAGACTTTTCTCCCTACTGATCGAGAGGATCTCGTAGGTGTATTTTTTTCTTAAGAATCGTGAGGATTCCTAAGTGTGTTTTCTCTTATAAGTCGTAAGGATCTTATAAGAGAATTTTCCCTCTTACGAGTCGAGAGGACTCGTAAGCGGTTGTTTCCCTCCTTATCGAGATTCGACTTCAGAGAGTGAGACCCGTGGATAGTATGCAAGAGACCGTTTTAGACCGACTTGCAAGGTCCCAGTGCTTAGGAAACAAGTTTTTTTTTAATCCCTGCTGCCTAAGGCTTTATCTTTCAAGTCGAGACGAATCGGGAAGTCCTCGCGAAGACACTAATTTCTTCATGAGTCAAGACAAATCGAGCAGCTCTCGTCAAGGACACTAATTTCCCTGAGTCGAAGTATTTTGCCGAGGACACTGGTTTCCTCGAGGTTGAAATGAATCGGATTATTCCTGCAAAGACACTGGTTTCTCTGCGGGCCAACGCGAATCAAGAAGCTCTCATCAAGGACGCTGATTTCCTTGAGTTGAGGAGGTTGCCAAGGACACTGATTTCCCTGGAGTTGAAACGAATCGAAGTATTCCTGCAAAGACACTGATTTCTCTGCGGGTCGACACGAATCAAGATGTTCTCGTCAAGGACACTGGTTTCCCTGAGTCGAAGTATTTTGCCGAGGACACTGGTTTCCTCGAGGTTGAAATGAATCGGAGTATTCCTGCAAAGATACTGGTTTCTCTGCGGGTCGACGCGAATCAAGAAGCTCTCATCAAGGACGCTGATTTTCTTGAGTTGAGGAGGTTGCTAAGGACACTGATTTCCCTGGAGTTGAAACGAATCGAAGTATCCCTGCAAAGACACTGGTTTCTCTGCGGGTCGACGCGAATCAAGATGTTCTTGTCAAGGACACTGGTTTCCCTGAGTCGAAGTATTTTGCCGAGGACACTGGTTTCCTTGAGGTTGAAACGAATCGGAGTATTCTTGCAAAGACACTGGTTTCTCTGCGGGCCGACACGAATCAAGATGTTCTCGTCAAGGACACTGGTTTCCCTGAGTCGAAGTATTTTGCCAAGGACACTGGTTTCCTCGAGGTTGAAACGAATCGGAATATTCCTGCAAAGACACTGGTTTCTCTGCGGGCCTGTTGGAGATAGTGCCCTCAGAGTCAATTATTGGATCACAGGCACGCGATTGCAATGATTAAGGGAGGACCTATTCCGGTAGGACAGTCTTACTCAAGATGATAGTATGCTATCTGGTTTATCTTTATCATCGTGTACTGCTTTAGGTGACCTGACAGGTCGCTATTACACGTTGATAGAGCCCCTAGGATTCTTGCTTGACTGCCAGCAGTATGAGGGCGATCATATACGTGGGAGCTGGTAGTCTGTAAGCACATCCTTAAAAGGTCCCTAGTCGTGGGAGTTTCGAGACAAGGCATCGATACTCCGGAGTAGACTAGTGTATACAGTCGAGACCCCGACGAGGGGCAGGGGCCGGTCTCACAAGCCACTGGTGTCAGTTGGTTCACCTAAGATGTATACAGGTGCTCATTGGGTTATGAGAATACCGGACAGGACTCGCCGGGAACATGCTAGTTGGTCTTATACCAGACGTCAGATAGCAGTTCCCTGGTGACATGTGTACAGGTTAGTTCATCGACATGAGGATCATCATTTGACTCATGTGAGTTCCCACTGTACTTTGATTACTACCCTACCACGCTCAAAGGAGACGTGCAAACAGGTTTTAGTTGGGTACAGTCCCGAGCCACATGGAGGCAGTGAGCGGATCTTCAGAGGTTCGTCTATCCCGGTATTGGGGGTGAGGTCGCACTGTGTCTAGGAGAGCCATTACACAAAGCCCTCGGCCGAGGCAGGAGATTTACTGGTAGGTATTCCAGTAGTATCTCAGGGTGTTCTGGGCTACACTCCGACACGACTTGTACCACTTTTGGGGGTCTGACTTTTACCAACCCCCTAGGCCCGCCATGCGATGCTCATAGACGAACGGACCGGACTGTACGAATATTGTCACTGACAGGCTCAGTAGGGTGTCAGGATGAGTTCGCTCATCGATGTCCCTTTTGGTCAATAGCTGGTAGCCCGTCACGTATGGCTATTACCTCTGACGTGCTAGTGGTTAAATCCACAGCCATAGTATTGACGAGTCTTTAGAGTCCCCCACAGACAGTTGCTCAAGTTTCGGGCGAAACGCTGTAGAGGCCGTATGGAGATATGGCAGGGTTCGATCGGATACGTGCGGTATTGCACGGATCATGATCGGACGGTTTATACTAGCGGGCTTTGGTTTAAGCCGGATCCTACTATTGTACAGTGTAGATTTTGTCTCATTGCATTTGTATTTCGGTCGGAATACAAATGCGGGTATGTATATACAGTAGCGGGGTTTTCCTGTAATTTATTGCGGGATCAGTTTTTGGAGTTGCCAGTTTGCTTTCCGTTTCAGCCAATTTTCTTTGTATCTTTCATTGGCTGAAGATTGGTGGAGGAGGGCTTATTTGCATTTGTGCAAATAAGCATTTCGGAGGGTTGTCTTTGCATTTTATAGTGTCATGATGGTTTAGCCTCCATTGACTTCTTGACTTCTTCATGATTGCTTGACTTTGTGATGAGATGATTGGTTGATGGAGTGTGGGTTTTAGTGGGTGATCGTTTCCTTTTTCATGATAACCCTTTTCTCTCTCTTGTTTTTGGCTCACTCCTTTTTGATACACACACTCCCTCTCTCATTCTCTTCTCTCCATTCACTTTGGCCGGCCAAGCTCTTTGGAGGGCTGTCCAAAACTTTGGTGTGGGGATTTTGGTTCTTTTCATGTTAGAAAAATCCCCAAGTTCATCTAGAAAAAGTTCACATCTCATTTCCTCCACAAAAGGCAACTCCCTACAAACCCCAAAGAGACATAGAGCACTACACTACATTCTACAGCAAATCTTGGGCACGTCGACTCGCCAACTTCGTGCCCGAGTTGCCTCGGTTTAGAGGTGGGAGCCCGTAAAAGAAGCCGGCGATGTGGTGCCCTTCCGGCGAGGAGGTGAAGACCGGAGATTCCGCGGGGAGATCGGGACGACGACGAGAAGACCGGAGGACACGGATCGCTCGGTATATCTCTCTTCCCGTTCTTTAGTTAGCTAGGACTAGATTAATGGCCCGATCCGGGATTTTTGTGCACGGTGGTGCCGGTTATAAAGTTTAAAGTAATTTATCGCTTCCGTATTTTGGCCTCGGAAAGACGGCCGGAGCGCCGCCGTGCACTTACAGGGCCGATGCGAATCGAGATGTTCTCATCAAGGACACTGGTTTCCCTGAGTCGAAGTATTTTGCCGAGGACACTGATTTCCTCGAGGTTGAAACGAATCGGAATATTCCTGCAAAGACACTGGTTTCTCTGCGGGCCGACGCGAATCGAGGTAATGTGTCTTTCGGGTTTTATATGAGTTACCGTCAAGACTTGGCTCCATTTTCTGATGGAGCATGGGGAGGAAAGATGTGTTTCCTTCTGTGTTTGCGCCCCTGGATTGTATACAGGGATTGCTGTGATATCGCCTGCAGGGCAAAAGTTTCATTCATTTCCATATCATTATTTTATTTCCGCGATGCTCTATCATTTCAGCTTTTATATCGCGAAGGTCGCGATTGCCCAATCATTTCGGCTATTTTTCGCGGTGCCCATTCATTTCGGCTATTTATTTTATTTTCACTCGCTGCTTTTTATTGTGAGTTGCCCAATCATTTCGGCTATTTTGCATGCATATATTTTTACTTGCTGCTTTTTATTGCAAATTGCCCTATCATTTCGGCTATTTCGTATGCATGTATGGCTCGCTGATTTTTTTTATCGCGAGTGTGGAACTTGGAATCTGACGCCAATCTCAGCATCAGCATTGCTAATACTGGAATATTGCCAGGAGCGAATCATCATTTGCCATGAAAGGGCTTGGGATTTGATACCGATTTAGGCATCAGCTTCGCTACAACTGAGATATTTCCAGGAGCGATTCATCATTTGCCTTCGTCAATATCGAACAAAGGTGGCTTAGTAAACAGGGTTAGGATCCTGTCGACTAAGGTTTTTGGCTCCATGAGCCGTAAGGGTCTCATACAGGTATTTCTCCCTACGAGTCGTGAGGATCTCATAGGTGTGTTTTCTCCTTAGGAATCGTGAGGATTTCTAAGTGTATGTTTCCCTGTAAGTCGTAAGGATCTTACAAAAGGGTTTTCTCCTTATAAGTCGAGATGACTTATAAGGGTTGTTCACCATATGGACATATCCCTAGTCACGGGTGGGACTTTGCTGGGGAAATGTTTATTCGCGCCTGTGGATTGTATACAATGGTCAATATTGAGCCGCTTGTAGGGCCATATCGAAGGTTGTGGGGGTTGCTTAAGAACAGGTTAAGGTTTCTATAACTTAAGACTTTCAAATCTTATGAGCCGTGAGGGTCCCATAAGAGAATTCTCCTTACGAGTCGTGAGGATCTCGCAAGTGTAATTCTCCTTAGGAATCGTGAGGATCCCTAAGTGTGTTGCTCCCTTGTGAGTCGTAAGGATCTCACGCGGGTGGTTTCTCCATACAAAGTCGAGAGTGTTAGTTATATGTATGCCCTAGAGGCCATTACTGTACATTGGATGTATATTGTAGTGGATGCTGGGACATATATAGGTAGGACTTTCTTGCTCGACATGATAGTATGCTATCTGGTTGCTCTTTATCTTAACATGTATACTCTCTGTCTCTCTGATTACATGTTGATAAAGCCCTTAGGATGTGTACTCGACTTCCAGGACTATGATGAAGATCATACTAGTGGGGCCTGGGTAGTCAATGAGTACATCCTTCATTGTTCCTAGTCGTGGGAATATCGAGACGGGGCATCGATATTCCAGAGTAGACTAGCGTATATCTTTTCGACCCATGTGATGGGCGATGGATGATCCCATATCCATTGGTGTTTGACATCGGAGATGGTATGCGGGTGCTCAGTGGAGACTGGGTACACTGAACGGACTCGCCGAGAACTCCCAGATGGTATTATACCTCACGTCAGATGGCAGTCCTCTGGTGACACTGGTACAGCTTAGTCTGTTGACCCGAGATCGTCATAGAGTCTTGTGTGTCTCCTACTGTGCTTTGATTTCCACTCTACCACGGCTCTACTGAGTCATGCAAACAGGTGGTTTTTGGGTACAGTCCCGATTCACATGGAGGCAATGAGCGATAGGAGGGGATTCGTCTCTCCCGGTATTGGGGGTTGATGTTGCGCAATGCACGACTGGCCATAACAGGAAATCCCTGGCCAGGGTTGCTGTGATATACTGGTAAGAGTTATCAGTAGTTTCACGAAAGTTATGGACCACACGTCGGCATGACTTATCGAGCTATTGGGGTCTGACGTTTACCACCCCTAGGCGAGATGTGCGACATATCAGACGAACAGACCGGACTGTACGGTAAGTGTTACTGGTTGGATTCACAAGAGTGTGAGCGGGCTTGCTCGTCGATCTTCTGATCGCTCAATACCCGGGTGGCCATTACGTTTAGCAGACCGCTTGCGGCTTGTGGGTGTTTGATATGATCATCATCTGCTGCCGGCGTATTGACGAGTCTTTAGAGTCCTACACAAAGGTTTCCTGGCCCAAGCAAAACGAAATAGGAGCGCATATGAGATATGTGCGGGACCGAGAATAATGCGTGTATGTGATACCGTATTTCATTCTCGCGATGAATGTGTCGAATGGTTGTATGCGATATAACCTAGTTATCGAATCAAGGATTGTTCGATAAGCCGATATATTAGATACTAGCCGGTTATATGCGACATGACCGGATCATTGAATCAAGTGTTGATTTAATGATTTAATGTATAATTATATATTTGATATATTACTTTGCATTAACTAGTATTTTTTCACTTTAAAAGGATTTTCTCACTTGATGTACACAAGTTGTATATATGATATACTTTTGTGCACTTGTTTGTATCATGTTTGATGATACATGCTCACTTGGATTTATGTAAAGAATTGAACCATGGTTAAGTTAATGATTAGGATTTTGGTTTATTTAATTACTTATCTATTTATTTATAATTCTTATTTTAGAAAAGATAAAGAGAAAAGAATGGTTGCTAGTTTTGTTTTTCTTTGAAGCTTCTTGAAGCTTTGAACAAGTCCACCATTCTTGTCTCTTCCTTAACCCTAACCATTCAAGTTAACCATGGTCTATTCTCTACACCTAACTAAGGTTGCCAAATGATAAGTATTCATTTGTTTTTTCTTTTTAAATATACTTATCATAATATTCCTTCTTCTTCTTCTTCTTCATCAACATGAAGAAAGCTTGCTCCATCAATGGCAACTTGAGCTAATGAGTGAGAAATCCAATTCTAAAGTGAACCCACCTCCTATTTCTTCATCCTCTACCTCTTGCCAAGTAGTATAGGGTGTTTCCTTCACAAGTTTTCAAGGCTTGGTGAAGTTGGAGCTTGATCTTGTGATGCCTCGACGTAGATCATCTTCGGCATCGAACCGACGACCAAGCCCGCCCATTTCTCCGATGAAGCCGATGCTAGAGTCATGGATTTGATTTGGACAGCGGAGGGAACTCATCATGGAGCCTAGGACGTGGAGGACCGGATCTACAAAGGTTGTAGCTTCTTTCCTTTAGTTAAAAGTCGTTAACTTGCATCGCATAGCCTATACATCTAGTTAACGATCCGTATTAGGGTTTCTCGACACTTGTAAAATTATAATTGGCCATGTTTGATCACTTGTGAGACTCCATTAGTGTGCCTAGGAACCCTACAGAGAGGACCCTGTAAGTGTCTTTTAACGAGGTTGCGCCCCTTCGGGTTTTCACAAACACTCGCCGGTAGCCCTGCTGTTTTTACTCACGGAGCCCCTTCGGGTTTTCATCCGTGCCCATTTTTCTTATGGACATACCGTTTTTTTTTATTCTTTTTATTCTTTTTTCTAACGTGGTCGCGCCCTTTCGGGTTTTCACGAACACTCGCCGGTAGCCCTGCTGTTTTTACTCACGGAACCCTTTCGGGTTTTCATCCGTACCCATTTTGCTTATGGACATACTGTTTTTATTATTTTATTCTATATTTTTTTCTATTCTTTTTTTTTTCTTTTTTTTTATCTCATCAGCCTGAGGATGCTGCGGTAGTAGTTTAAAGACGTTCCGGTCATCAGCTAGTTTTAGGACGTAGTGGTCCATCATTAGTTTAAGAACGTTTCGGTCCGTCACTGAAGAAGGCCAGCTACTACTTATAGAGTTTTTAGCTTAGGAAGATAGCGAGCGGACATAGTCGTCGTCGTCTATCATTGACCTAGGCTGTGACTCATTAAGCATAGTATTTCTTTAGGAAGCGACCGTTTATTGGCCTGAAAGGCCTTTCACCGTGCATATCCATGAGTAGATAGGCTCCACCCTGGTAGACCTTGTCTATGATGTACGGGCCTTCATAGTTTGGCTCGAATTTTCCCCGCTTGGCGCGATTGGTGATCATAGGTCTTTTAACCACTAGCACGAGTACGCCTTGGCGGAATATCCTCGGCCTGGTCAATCTTTCATATGAGCGCGTCATCTTTGCTTTATAAGCCTCCAGATTTTGTTGCGCTATGAGCCGGGTTTCATTAAGGGCATCAAGCTCCTCAAGTCGAAGGTGAGCATTTTCTTCATCCGTCAGCTCGTAGTGGACTGCCACTCGTAGAGAGGGTAACTCTATCTCGAGGGGGAGTACTGCTTCTGTACCGAAGACTAACGCGTATGGCGTTGTGTTCGTGGCCGTCTTGAACGTAGTTCGATACGCCCAGAGAGCTTCTTGTAGTCTCTCATGCCAGTCCTTCTTATTTCAGGACACCGTCTTCTTCACGATCTTTGTCAAGGTCTTGTTGAAAGTCTCAGCTAGACCGTTAGCTCGGGGATTATAAACAGAGGAATATCTCCAGTCTATGTTGTGTTGTTGCGCGAAGCGGCTGATCTTGTGGCTTCTGTAGGCTGGCCCGTTATCGGAGATGATCTATCGCGGAGTTCCAAACCGATAAATGACGTGCGTCTTGAAGAAATAGAGGATATTCTCCGTCTTCACTTCTCTCAGCGGTACTGCTTTTGCCCATTTGGAGAAGTAGTCAGTCGTCGCCAAAATGAATCGATGTCCCCTGGACGATGCTGGTTCAATGGGGCCGATTATGTCAGTTCCCCACATTTCGAACGACCAGCTAACCACCGTTGGATGTAGTGGATTTGGATGCTGGTGGATAAAGTCTCCATGGATCTGGCATGAGTGGCATTGCTTCACATATTCGAGGCAATCCTGAATCATCGTGGGCCAATAGTAGCCCATCCGTTTAATCTTCAACTTCATCTTTGGGCCTGCTTGGTGAGAACCGCAGAGTCCGTCGTGAACTTCCTGAACAACTCTTTTCTCCTCCTCAGGTCCCAGACATCTCAACCACAGATAATCAAACGACCTCTTGTACAGAGTATCATTGACGAAGGCAAAAGACAGAGCTCGTTTCATAAGCTGATGTCTTGAGGACGCATCTTCAGGCGTTCGAGGGGATTTGAAGTATTCTATAAATACTTCTCTCCAATCCTTAGCCTTTTCCTG
Organism: Agapanthus africanus; assembly: GCA_030015575.1. Classification (NCBI taxonomy): domain Eukaryota; kingdom Viridiplantae; phylum Streptophyta; class Magnoliopsida; order Asparagales; family Amaryllidaceae; genus Agapanthus; species Agapanthus africanus. The sequence continues at coordinate 418,652,522 of JASDDO010000016.1, forward strand.
GTCTTTTATTTGCATAGCCATTTGCTCAGTCGCTCCCTTCTCTTCGGGTGATTCCGGAGATATTTCCGCTGGGGCAAGCACCCGACGGCTTTGTACCACGATTCTGACGTCATCGAGGTTCTCATCAACCAGTTCTTTAGCGAGCTTGGCTAACGCGTCCGCCTTGCTATTCTCTGCACATGGTATGTTTTCCAAAGTGTAGGAAGGAATTTGGGTCAACAGTTGTTGCACCTTTTCGCCATACTTCACCAGTTTAGGCTTGCACGTCTGGTAGTCTCCGTTTACTTGACTAACGACCAGTTGAGAATCTCCATATATGAGGAGGTTTTCAATTCCCATGTCGATGGCGATCTTGATGCCTGCTATTAAAGCTTCGTATTCGGCTTCATTGTTTGTCCTCGGCTCTGTTAAGGAGAAAGCAAAGCGCATTATCCCTCCTTGTGGAGTTACGAAGATGAGGCCCACCCCCGATTTGATTATAGGGATGCTTTGTTTGCGCTTCTTCATGGAAGATGCTCCGTCGAAATAGAGTTCCCATCGGGTATCACTACCGTCGATCGCATCAAACGCATGTTCGTCTGGCAGCTCGCAATTCAAAGGAGAATCGGCAGGTATCGGGTGCTCAGCGAGGAAGTCGGCGATGGCCTGTCCTTTCACTGCCTTGAGAGGCTGGTAGGTTATTGAAAACTCCATTAGGAGTAAAGCCCATTTAGCGAGTCTCCCTATCAATATGGCCTTCGACATCAGATATTTGAGAGGGTCCACCTTTGAAATGAGACGGACTTCATGTGCCAACGCATAATGCCGGAGTTTCGTTATTGCGAAGATTAACGCCAGGCAGTGTTTTTCGATGGGGGAGTAGTTGCTTTCTTCCCCCAGGAGAACTCGAATTAAGTAATAAAGAGCTCTTTCTTTCCCCTGGTCATTCTCTTGTGCCCATAATGCGCCTAAGGAACCTTCGAGGGCTGTTATATAAAGGATGAGAGGCTTTCCCTTGACCGGAGCAGACAACACTGGTGGATTCTGCAGATATTGCTTGATCTCGTCCAGCGCGCTCTGGCATTTATGATCCCAGACGAACGGGGTTCCCTTCTTCATCAGGTGACTGTAAAGGCGACACTTGCCTGACAGGTTGGCTATAAATCGCCGGATGTACGCGAGCTTCCTTGGAGAGACCGCAATTGTTTAAGGGTCCTTAGCGGGGGCATTTCCACGATCGCCTTGATCTTGGATGGGTCTATCTCAATGCCTCGGTGTCGGACGATGAATCCTAGGAATTTGCCTGAAGACACTCCGAATGCGCACTTGAGAGGGTTCATCTTCAGGTTGTATTGCCGCAGGCGTTGAAACACGGTTTTCAGATGCTCTAAATGCTCTTCGTATGATTTGCTCTTAACTACGAGGTCGTCGATATAGCATTCAACGATTTCGTGTATAAGGTCATCGAATATCTTTGTCATGGCCCTTTGATAGGTGGCACCGGCGTTCTTTAGACCGAAGGGCATCACCTTGTAACAGAATATACCCAAAGGGGTCCGGAAAGCGGTGTGCTTCTGGTCTTTGGGACGCATCTTTATCTGATTATATCCTGATGAGCCGTCCATGAAGGAGAAAACCTCGTGAGTGGACGTGTTATCTATCATCAGCTCAGTGACCGGTACTGGGAAATCATCCTTCGGGCAGGCTTTATTGAGATCCCGAAAGTCTACACATATACGCACCGTCCCATTTTTCTTCATCACCGGGACGATGTTGGCGATCCAATCGGGATACTGAACTTCTTGGATAAACCCAGAGTCGATCAGCTTCTTGACTTCGGCGTTAATGCTCATCTCAATCTCAAGTCGCATTCTTCTCGGTGCCTGTTTGATTGGTTTAACGTCCGGGGATATCGCCAATTTATGCACAGCAATTTCTGGATCTAGTCCTGGCATTTCGGAATAGTTCCATGCGAAGCAGTCTTTATACTGCATAAGCACGTCTTTTAATGAAGCCACACTTTCTTCAGATAGCAGTTCACTAACGAATGTCGGTCTCGGGTCATTCGCCGTCCCTAACTCAATTTTTTTGAGGTTGTCCGCAGTGGTATGTATTCCATCTTCCAGCTCTTTCAGCGCTGGTGGGAATTCTGAGATCACCTCGTCATTGCTATTTTCAAAGCACCAGGGAAGGTCGTCCATATTCTCGGGCTTTTCCTTTGATATTGTTATCATATGACAAGTACGAGCTCGCTTCCAAGACCGATGTGTATTTGGTTATACTCTCGTAGCCTTGGGCTCATGTTTCTGTGGCGGTGTTACCCTCCAACTGTCAGATAGAGCGAACTTGCCAAGCTGATACTGATCTTCGACCCAGTTCTTGAAGGTGAAGCAATTTTCGAGAGGGTGCCCTATTACCCTATGATAAGAGCAATATTTCGGGTGTGAGAATTCGCCTGCTTGTTCGGGGTGCTTGGACTCCGGAAGCGTAAGCATTTGGTGCTTTATATCTAGGTCAAGTATCTTCTTCGTCTTGTCTTGAGGAAAAGAGTATGCTCGACTCATTTTCTTCATAAGGGACAAATCCGGACCGCTCGATTCCCGACTGTGTGGCTTCTTGGTTCCGCTTTGTCGTTGCTGAACGTCTTTTCCGCTTTTTGACTTGTTTCTGCCTCTGTGTCGCGCCTTTTTTACAACAGGTTGACAGGGAAGGGCATCTTCATTTTCCACAGCCTGTTGAAGAAGGCGCTGCGTCCTGGCTTTCTCGTAAAGGGCCATTTCGCGATTATGTTCGTCTCTAACCTTTTGACCAGCTTGCCTTATAAGCTTGTCCATTTGTTCTTTGAACGACGGACCGGGCATTTTTGCATCGGGGACTTTTTCTGGTTCAGGGTTAACATCTTCCCATTGAGCATCTCCTTCTTCATCAAAGTTATGCACAACATAGCAGTCACGGAGTAGCTCCCGTTTCTTGGACTGAACATATCCCAGCCCGATTGCTTACATTCTCCCATTGGGCAACTTGTGCTGAGTTCCAGGAACGTTCCAGATCCTATCATAGAATTTAGCTTTTCGAGCGGTCTGTTTGACGGGTATCCCTTGGCGCTATAATAGCCTTTTCAAGCCTTCTGTATAATATCTAGGCAGACGAATGGGCTGAAGCCTGTCAAGCGTAGAATCCGCACCGTGCCAGATTTCTTTTTCCACTCTGGTTTCCCCGGAGCGGTAGAATAGAATCGCCTTTTCACCTTATCGCCTGGAAGGGACATAGAACGTCTGCAGCTCTTCCACACTATAGGTATCAAGTGTGTCCATTTCTTTATGATGTTTGGGTGGAACCATGGCGACTTGCAGACTTTGCTCTTCATCAGCGAATGTTCGTATTGAAGGCCGAGTAGAGAATATAGAATGGACCTCATCTTCCGAGTCGCTGCCAAAGATTAACATAGGAGCGGACGGTCCTGGCTTGTTGTACTGGGGTGGGCCCGAATAAACCATCTCTTCGTTCTCCTCGGTATCGCTCCCGAAGACAGGGATTGTGGCGATAGCTTTGTTCTCCAGCTTGTGACACCTCTCCATGTCTTCGAAATCCGGTAAGAAGTATTTCGCATCTTCATATTTGCGGACTTCGTTCACGGAGAATGGGTTCAACTCTCCTGTTACGGTATACTCGAGACCATCCTTAAAATATTTCATACACTGATGCTGTGTAGAAGGGATGATGTTGTACTCGTGTAACCAAGGTCGGCCGAGCAAAGCATTATAGCATGTCTTCGTGTCTATGACGTGGAATTTAATGTCCGTGACGAGCAGCCCAAAGTGCAACGTCAGTATCACAGACCCGAGATTCCGTGATGATTGAGAGTCGAACCCAGAGATGGTGATCTTGTCCCGAGCGAGGTGCTGGACGCTCATGCAGATTTCCTTCAATACCCGTACATTGAGGAGATTGACGGAAGACCCGTTGTCAACCAGGATTTTGCCTATTTTTATATCGTGGCAGTATCCTGAGACATAGAGGGGACGGTTGTGTTTGCATATCCCAAGGAGGAGGTCTTCATCACCGAAAGTGACATCGGCTGTGTGCACTTCTTCTAGCTCGTCCTTCATCTTTTCTTCGGCGAGAAAAGCTTGGAATTGCTCTGGGTGCTGTAGCGCTTTGATCAACGAATCTCTTGCTTCTTTTGATAGTAGAAGGGCGTCAAGAATGCTGAGCTGCGAAGGTAGCTTTCTCAAGTGTGCCAGAACGTTGTAGTCCACCTTATTTCTCTTCGGCGGGTTCTTGGCGATTAGCTCTTCCACAACTTGGTCATCCAGGGCGATATCCTCAGAGACCTTCTCTTTTCCCATATCTTTTTTATTTGAGGGTCCAAGATTCTTTTCGGGTAGTGTACGATTACGCAGCTGGATATTTTCGCAGGCCTTCGGCTCCTCCTCCTTTCCCGAGGTGGACTCTTTAAAGAGAGGGCTAAGCTCCAATTTCTCGTCAGAGTCGCTCCCAAATGTGAGAACTTGCGCTTCCCCGGCGTTAACCATGCGACAGTCGCCGGTAGTTCTTCTAAGCTCTTCGGTCGTACTTTTCCGCTCCCGACGAGTTTTGCGCTTCTCCCACTTAAAATGTTACCGGTGAGCGACATATCCCTGCCACCATTTATTGAAAGCTTTGCACTCTTCGGTGGGGTGCGAAACCTTCCGATGATATAAGCAATAGGAAGGGTGCATTTTCGCTTTGCCGGCAATGTTTCCTTCAGAGGGTGGTAGCTTCATCCCCATCGACATGGCTTTAGCAAACCTCTTCCTCATCTTGAATTTGATTTTGTCCGCAATGGATGTACTTTGATTTGATGGGAGTGTCTCGACCTTTTCTTCTAATCGCCGGCGCTTGGCCTTTTCAAATAGGAGCGTCTCGCGTTCACGATCATCCTTACTTTTCAACAGAGCTTTATTGAGGAATGCGTCAATGGTTTCATCTGATGGACCCAAAAGTTTCGGTTCAGGATCTGCCCCCAGCTTCTCAGTGCAAGGAGTTCTCTCATCGTCCGTAAACGAGTGAGAGATCACATGACAACTCGCCACGTATTCCTCATATTCATCCGACGAGCTCTCTCCTTCATCTTCCTCTTGAAAGACGTGGTTGAGGAACTCCTGGAGTGTGACGGGAGTCCGTGCCTTTTGATTGTATTCCTCCAGCGCGTCAATTTGTTTCTGTAAGTCCGTGCGCTTGTCACCAGGCTTCACGGGCTTTTTGGATCTCTTCTTCTTCTTCCTTGAAGATTTCGACGGCTGGGTATGAATGCTTGGGCCATCACCACCGGTCGTTGGAGTTGGGCGCGGCTTCAACATCCCTTCAATGATCTGGGGTTCTAGCGGGTTCTTCCACTTGACCGCCGGGCATGTCTTGAGATCATTCAGCATCCTTTTGGTTTTGGCTGATAACACAACCTCCCATGGAGCTTCTTCAACAAGGGAGCATGTTGCCCCCGGCGTATTCACCTTTTTAGAAGTATGAGGTTGCGGCGGGTTCACCTTCCATCTTTCGGATAACGCGAACTTGCCTTGCTGATACTGATCTTCAATCAGTTTTTGAAGACGTAGCAATCTTCAATCGGATGACCCAATACTCGGTGATAGGGACAGTAATTGGGATCATTGACGTCGTTTGGCTGCGACGGACGTCTTGACTCCGGTAGATTAATGAGTCTATTACGCAATACCAGTTCAAACAGTCTTCTCGTTTTATTCTGAAGAAACGAGTAAGGACGTCCCAGCCTCTCCTCGAGGGACAGGTGTGGACGCATATTGTTTTGACGAACAACCGGCTTCAAGTTGCTCGGCTGTTGTTGAGCATTGGCGACGACGATCGCTTTCCCTTTCCCCTTCTCATTTCGAGAGTCTGGCTTTGGAGGAGACGATCTGTGACCCATCTGACCCATCTGGGCTAACTTATCGATCAAGGCTTGGAACGTGGTTGGTTTAAAGAACATCATGAACTGTGAGATAGTTGCATGAGGTTCTAGAGTGCCCACGAACATGCCCACCGCCGGCGCTTCTTCAATGCGTTCTTCGCACTTTGACCACAAGTTCCGCCATCGAATTGCATATTGAACCCAAGTCTCGCCCGCCTTTACTCTCGCATTAATCAAAGCTGTTATTGGAGTACGCTCACTAGCACTTGCGAAGCGCTGGGTAAACAAAAACTCCATTTCAGCGAAGGTCTTGACGGAGTCATTTGGGAGTTCGGAGTACCACTCAAATGCCGTCTCCGATAAGCTACCGACGAACTGGTGAAGCAACAATTTATCATCACCGCCGGTGTTACCGCAAAGAGCCCTGAACTGGGCAACATGTTGATGAGGATTGTCAGTCCCCTTATAGACATGGAATTTCGGTATTGTATAGCCCGGCGGGTACTTGATCTGATCATACCAGCTCGGATATGGTCGCCCCGTTCTGACAACTTGACCAGCTGCCTCCATTGCCTGATGAACCCGTATATGCTGAGCTATATATTCGTCCAGTGCAGCTTTGGAAATTGTCTCCTCCTTAGCTGCTGACAGAGCCGACGGTGGATTCGACGTTTCTCCTCTGTCATCTTCAAGCATGATCGGAGGATCTTCGGCTGAAGGATCTTGCTGGATCATCATACCCACCATGTCCTGGAACAGGAGGGCCATTTGTTTTATATTGGCTGCTTGTTCTGCAGCCTCTTTGTCCTTCTTTTCCAATATTCTCCGAAGGAACTCAGCGTCGGTTTCTTGCTCCTGTCGCTGATCCGAGGACGCTTCGGGGCTTTCTTTTGGCCCAGTGAGTGCGGCCATCGCGGTCATCATTTCCTGGAGCTTCTGCTGCTGCTCCTGAGCTTTAGTCACCGACCGCGTAAGCGGTCTATGACCTGTGGATGTACGGCTGTCTTCTTTCCCGGACGCCATGTAGACGGTGTGTACCATAATGCCCCCGGACTTAGGGCGTTTGGGTTCACCGCCTTCGACGTTCGCCGCGGGTGAGGGAACTTTCTCCGATCTTCTTTTCTTTTAAGTATTCGACATGGAGGGGGCGTTGTAGTGGGTACCCGAGTGGTCGTCGTCCTTTGCGGTTTGACAGGACGGTTCCTTTCTTCTTGAACTTTCACTCTCTTCTGCCGGTGAGAGGGATCTTGAATGACCACTGAGTCTGGAACCCGTCGCCAAACCTTGTAAATTTTGGAGGACAGCCGTTGAGGGGGCTATTCTGGCTTTGTTTCTGTGACATTCTCCGCGGGCGGAGGGGGGTTTTTCAGCTTGGCAGTCGGAGAGTTCTTGCGTACCCTCCTTAGCGGTTCAAAGCTGTTCCCAGTTGAAACAGCAGCATTGATTTCCACCGCTGGAGCCGGTGGAGTTAGCCCAGAGGGGGAGCTGCCCCCGGCCTTCTTTACTCGGCGCCAGTGACGATGTCGAGCATGTCGAGCTGTTGGGGCTGGTTCGGCGATGGGGATGGTTTTGTCTTGCCCCCTGTCTAGATGAGGCGCCGCTGGTGCCAGCCTCCTGAAGACTGATGTCTTTTGAGTGGCGGTGTCTAATCTGTCAAAGACAGACCCTCGAGCAGGAACGGAAGTCGGAATAGTCAGCCTTGAAAAGACCGACTCTTTAGCAGGAGAAGCCGTCTTGACGACTTCAGGAATAGAGATGGTTGTCTTCCTTGCGATGGCCACGTCAGGGGTCATGGGCTTCTTGGCAGGCCCATCAGAGTTCAGGTTCAGCCTGGTAAAGACCGAAGCTGTCGGCTTGACATTGGACGACCCGTTGAAAGGGGCCGTGGTAGTAATGAGCCGATCGAAAACCGACTTCTTTTGCGCTTCCGGTACGGGCACTGGAATGGTGAAGCTTGCTGGCGGGAGCATGGTCCCGAAAAATAGAACGGTGGTGGCCTGAGTCACTTGTTCCACCGGCATAGCAAGGATGGAGGCCGCTTGAGGCCCATAAGCTACACCTCCAGGTGAGGCGGAGCGTCGGTTGCATTTGCATTTGGAGCAGTTCGAGCGGTTGGATGCCATTGCTGTTTGATTTCTGCGCCAAGCAAGAGACCAAATCTTAGTAACTTGAAATCCGAAGGCAACCATTAACAAACCGAGATTCGTTCGCGAAGACGACACACAAAGTGTGTAGTGGAAAGAGGAAAAGGTCCCACCGGGCGTGCCAGAATCTGTTCCCCTCCGAAAGACAACGTGACGACAGAGAGAGACGTCTTGCCTGAGATTCGGGGCAGATGCTATTTGGTTTTTATCCGTCCACCTCTCCGAAGATTCCAAGTTGATCTATGGCACCGTATATCAGAGGTTTAGATGGATGCGGCCGATGTAGCAGACTTCGTCAGATTCCACCTCGCATGAGGAGTTTTTGATTGTGGGGACGCTCTTCCCTGCAGGCGCAAGCCCCTGCAGTTAATTACGCTACCGCACCATGGTAGTAACTTTCTCCTTCTCCAGAATTTCACTTCGTGTCGTGGGTGTTTGTTTTGTTTGTGGTTGTCGGGACCCGTTACCTCTCTGACGACGTTGAAAGATTACAACGACAAATATCAGAGGAGTTCGGAGATGTACCCTTAAACCGGGTGTAAATTGGTTTAAGAGAGCAATTGTGCTCAGTTCAATTTAATTTGAGAACTTACGGCCAATATTGGGTTAAGTCCAGTTAGAAAATGTCTAACATTTATTCCTATTTGGCCTGTTAAGCCTTTGATTTGGCTCTGCCCTTTTATTAATGCATTGCATTTTTTTGTTTGGGCCTATTAGACCTTTAATTGGGCTTTGCCCTTTAATAATGCATAACATTTTTTTATTTTGGTCTGATAGACCATTTTATTGGGCTCTGCCCTTTTAATAATGCATTGCATTTAATATTCTGACAGTGCCCCACGTGGCTTGTCAGGCGCTTTGCGCCAATTGAGGAGCGCAAGGCGCAAGTCCATGTGGAGGTGACACGTGTCGCAAGTTTACTAGCGCAGTACGCTGCGACAGTGCGCTGCGCTGTTGCGCTGCGCTGTTGCGCTGCGCTGTTGCGCTGCTGGCACGTGGCGCGCTCTGGTGACGTGCGCCAATTTAAGAGAGCAGTGCTCTGTTTTTAGAAGCGCAAGGCGCAGCTGTTCTGTGATTGACATGTGGCGCTCCCTGGTAGCTTGCGCCAATCCAAGGAGCGCAACAGTGCAAACTTCAAAAGTGCAAGGCACTGTTTAATATTTAGATCAAAGGAAACAAATTTTTCTTATTTTTCAGAGAGGTTCTACCTCAAATCTCAAGAACCAGTGGTTCATCAAAAGGCAATGCCTTTATACAGAAGCAAATTACTTCTTTTTATTAATATTATCATTTTTTATTGAAGATCTTTGATCTTGTTCTTAGATCATTGATCTTTTCAGAAGAAAATTCTTCTTTTTCTAAAGGTTTTACCTTTTTCTTTCTTTCTTTCTGAATTCTTCTCAAAGTTCTTAGAAGAGCTCTGTGAATTCTCTCTGTGCTGATCTCAATGTCAATGTGTTTTAGACTTGGAGTCTAGGGGCCTTTATATAGTGCCAATTGATTTGTTAAATCAGTTAAAGAGATCTTTCTCGGAGTGATTTAGGGATTTTTCCCCACCGTTGGATCTTTGATCCAAGGGCTTCTGTTTTACAGAAGAGAATCTTATTGTTTTAATAAGATCAGAAAGATCTTTCTAGAATTTTAATTCTGTTTTAGTGCTGGCACAGTTGGCGCAAGTGCACCTGCGCTTGACACGTGTCGCGCAGCGCAGAGCGCTAGCGCAACTGCGCTGCCACATGTCGCGCAGCGCAACTGCGCTGCCAAGTGTCGCGCAGCGCAGAGCAGCTGAAGCGTTGCTTCCTTTATTAAAATTTGAATTTTAAACAAAGCCTTGCTCTGATTGGGTGCGCTGTCTTGGGCGCTGCGCTGGCGTGTCAGCTTTTGACACATGGCGCGTTGCGCGCAGCGCAAGGAATCTGAAGCGTTGCTTCAATTTTTGAATTTTTTGAAATTCAAACAGAGCTTTGCTCTGATTGGGGAAACATATACCCCATGCGAGGAGGCGTCGTAGGCCGTGTGCGGGTACATGGTAGGGCCCGGAGGTACCCCGGGACAAGAAAGGTATGTCGATGGACCACGCCGATGAGCCTGACAGGGAATCATACCTACCGGTGACAGTTTTGGACTCGTCGGTGATCGCGTAGATATCGACCGGAGCCACGTACGTATGGATACGGGGAATTCGAGTGCCAACAGCTGGGTACTTGGGTTTTCGATGGACGTATGATACATACATATCAGGGGCAGTCGTGGTGACGACGCCTGATAGATGAGTATTTATGTGTCGATGCTAAACACATGTTTTCATGATATTTTTACTCCTAAGTATATATAACAGTGGAATGAGACGCTGTTATATATATATATTAGTGGAATGGGACGCTAATATATGTAACAACCCTAATTTTCCTATACAAATTTTTTATATATTTTTTTTCAAAATCCATAAAGGGGTATTTATTGCCTGAGCACATGACTTAAGTAATTAATTAGCAATTTAATTACAAGAAGGAGCTTGTAGCTCATTGGTAAAACCTTGCACTGCTGAACCAAGCCACCAGAGTTCAAATCCCCTGCCCCACATTATTTTTTAATATTATTTTGTTTTAAATTCTTTGGAAGCCCAACAGTCCACACATAATAACTCCCAATCCTTGAACTGAACCTGAAAAACTAAATATACCAGTGCCTACACCTCGAGACCCCCCATCTTCCTGACCCCCGACTCAGGCTAGCGCCGCCAGCCGGACTCGGCCGGACGGCCGAGTCGTCAACACAAAAATTTTGACTTTTCATCTCTTTAACCCCCCCCCTCGTATACTCTATTTATTTAGATCGGTTCTATAAACTTTTGAAATCCCCATTTACTCCATATTTTAATGAATTTCAATATATTTTTACATTTTTTTTTATTTAAACCCTTCATCTACCCTAACCCTAGCCTAACCCTATAAATACCACCCTACCCTCTACCCTCTCACTCACATTTCTGAGCCAACTCTTAAGAAAAATTCTTAGAACCCTAGTGTGCAATCGAAGTGAGCACGAGGCGAAGCTACGACGAATTTCCGGCGGAACTTCCGGCGATCGTTTTAGGAACCATCGGCGACGACGCAACACCTCGACGATTCCTCTATTTCCCTCTCACCCTCTTGTGTGATCTAAAACCCGTAAGTCTCTTTCTATCTCTCTTCCCTATTCAAGAAAAATACGAAATTACAAAACCCGGCGGAATCGGAACAAATTCGATTTCCAATTCGGTTTTCTATAAAATTCCACTTCTCACTAATACAATCATTCTTAAACTTCCTAATGTTGATTATTAAATACTAATTAAACAATTTGAACAAGTTTCATCATATGTAATGATAGCTTTCTCAAATTATCGTATTTTTTCACTTAAATACCATATTGTTTCAATCCTTCATTTAACCCATCAAATTTGCTATACATTTAAAGTAGATCACGAGGTAACGACCTACCTCCTCACACACTTACATACAACCTAACACGATACCATTGAAACCTTAGAATACGAGAAGACAAGCATTTACATTTAAATACCATATACTTAATAAAACTATTTCTAAAAGAGTTAGAGTTGATACACTTTTAAATAAATACATATTATTATGAAAATACGATAAGTTATGGACATCGGTCGTTTATCTAAACCTGACTTTGTGGTTTCCAGGCTAGGCAAGTGAGAAAGGTAACTTTAAAAGGCCCGTCTCATGGTGATTCGTGAGCGGATCCCTCCTTTCCTCACTTGTATTTACCTGGCCACAATTGGCGGTGAAGAGGCGATTTGAGGCATCTCACGACTTGTCGTTTAAACCATTTAGAAATAGTCTAGTTGACTTAGGAAACCCTAGAACCTAAAATACGGAAAATTGACATTTTTACCAATAAATACCATTTACTTTATTAAACCGTTTTCTAAAGGATTTAGTATTTTACAATCTTTGCAAAGCGCCGCTACAACCCACTTTAGGGAACCCGTTCGGGATGGTGCGGATTATCGCAAATCCTCGGGCTTAGTAGTGCGAGTTCAGACCTCCGCAAGGAGTATTCGGTCTCGAAAGATTTAAAATACGACATCTGAAGAAAATGAGATTTTTAGAATATAAAATATTTATTAAAATTATTTTTGTATAAATATATGTATATTTATCATTAAAATATCTATTTTGTTATAATATAAATATTCCACCCTTTTCCTAAAAATCACAAGAATAAATTTTACACTAAAATACCATGAATTCCATATAAATCAATATTATAAATAAATACCTTTAATTATGAATCTAGGATATTTTCACTAGAAATATCATAATATAAAATCCACATTCATTATAACTCTAAAGACGAATAATGAATACTTGAGGTGTATTTTGAGAAGTATATAAAAATATTTTTACATAAACCCCCCTCAAGTTTTAAAAATTACCCTAAGGACCCTAGTAAATATAGGTTTAAGAAATAATCAAGACTTCGATTTAGATTTCTAATTGTCTGACTCGGGTTTGAGTCTGAGTATAATCTGACTTGAATATGATTCAAGTACAATCTACAATCTACAATCTACAGTCTACAATCTACAATCTTCAATATTACAATTCAACATGAATCCATTAATCCAATTATCAATCTATACAACTTGACTGAACCGAACCATGGATATACATTCCATTTACATGGTTCTCCAGTTATTCCATTTACATGATTCTACGGTTACATCTGTTTACTGATATCATGGTTTCGGTCAGTCAATCAATTATACAATCAATACAATTTACAAGACAAACAATACAATCAAAACACTACGGGGTTTAAGGGGTAGATTGGTACGGAAGGTGTTAAAAGTGGCACGAGACGGTAAGATTAAGACACCTAACATGAATCTAATTGTTGTTGTACCATGGTATAAACGGTTCCTTGAGTTCCTGATACCTTAGTCTCCGAGGCAAGTGAGACTCCTCTCGTATACACTGGCATCCTTCTGTACCAAGCTACAAAGAACAACGTTAACACTAAATACAACAATATAATATAACTGTAAAAGCTACTCTCTCTCTCTCTCTTACTCTCTGTCCATTATATTTCTCCTCTTATCTTTGCGACTTACCGAGCGATATGTTCGCTGACGACATTCTATTTCTTTCTTCTTTGAATGTCGTCAGGAGATTTGGAACCGTCAGAGATCGAGCCAACTGCAGAAGACTTGGATCAGTACAGCGTAGACCATGAGCTCTAGACATTGTATATTTTATTTTCAGTACCTTTAATTTCCTGTCATGCCATTGTTTAGGCATTGCCTTTATTTCAGTTGTATTTCCTTTTCATGCATTGCACAAAAGAATCTTAATAAATAAAAGTTGATGTTTTTATTATACCTTGTCTCTTGTGTATATTTTCTTTTATATTGCTTAGTTACGGTTAGCGTATTTACTTCTGAGTAAATACGTAGCCGACCAGTCGCGTCCCCTTCGCCGTAAACCGGGAAGCGGGGCGTAACGGGTTTTGTTGGCGGCCCATGCAGGTCAGAGCTGTATGGAACCCTAAGCAATATAAAACACAAGAACCAGCAACAAAAACATTCTTTACAATCATGTTTCTTGAATCTTACAATTTCATGTTCTTTGAATCATATACCTTAAATCTGTCATAACCCAAAATTCCCTCACCTCTTTACAATTTTAGCAAAACCTTCGCATTCTTTCATTCCTTCACACATTCTTCACATTTTTAAAACCCTTGCATTACCTTGTTATTTTTCACATATTGTCAGTACACCAGCACCAAACTTTTCTTGAATCTGTTACACTTTCCTTTTATAAATTTCGAGGACGAAATTATTATAAGGAGGGTAGAATGTAACAACCCTAATTTTCCTATACAAATTTTTTATATATTTTTTTCAAAATCCATAAAGGGGTATTTATTGCCTGAGCATATGACTTAAGTAATTAATTAGCAATTTAATTACAAGAAGGAGCTTGTAGCTCATTGGTAATATCTTGCACTGCTGAACCAAGCCACCAGAGTTCAAATCCCCTGCCACACATTATTTTTTAATATTATTTTGTTTTAAATTCTTTGGAAGCCCAACAGTCCACACACAATAACTCCCAATCCTTTAACTGAACCTAAAAAACTAAATATACCAGTGCCTACACCTCGAGACCCCCGACCTTCCTGACCCCCGACTCGGGCCGGCACCGCCGGCCGGATGTCCGAGTCGTCAACACAAAAAAATTGACTTTTCATCTCCTTAACCCCCCTGTATACTCTATTTATTTAGATCGGTTCCATAAACCTTTGAAATCCCCATTTACTCCATATTTTAATGAATTTTAATATATTTTTACATTTTTTTATTTAAACCTTCATCTATCCTAACCCTAGCCTAACCCTATAAATACCACCCTACCCTCTAACCTCTCACTCACATTTCTGAGCCAACTCTCAAGAAAAATCCTTAGAACCCTAGTGTGCAATCAAAGTGAGCATGAGGCGAAGCTACGACGAATTTCCGGCGGAACTTCCGGCGATCGTTTTAGGAACCACCGGCGACGACGCAACACCTCGACGATTCCTCTATTTCCCTCTCACCCTCTTGTGTGATCTAAAACCCGTAAGTCCCTTTCTATCTCTCTTCACTATTCAAGAAAAATACGAAATTACAAAACCCGACGGAATCGGAACAAATCCGATTTCCGATTCGGTTTTCTATAAAATTCCACTTCTCACTAATACAATCATTCTTAAACTTCCTAATGTTGATTATTAAACACTAATTAAACAATTTGAACAAGTTTCATCACATGAAATGATAGCTTTCTCAAATTATCGTATTTTTTCACTTAAATACCATATTGTTTCAATCCTTCATTTAACCCATCAAACTTGATATACATTTAAAGTAGATCACGAGATAACGACCTATCTCCTCACACACTTACATACAACCTAACACGATACCATTGAAACCGTAGAATACGAGAAGACAAGCATGTACATTTAAATACCATATACTTAATAAAACTATTTCTAAAAGAGTTAGAGTTGATACACTTTTAAATAAATACATATTATTATGAAAATACGATAAGTTGTGGACATCGGTCGTTTATCTAAACCTGACTTTGTGGTGTCTAGACTAGGCAAGTGAGAAAGGTAACTTTAAAAGGCCCGTCTCATGGTGATTCGTGAGCGGATCCCTCTTTTCCTCACTTGTACTTACCTGGCCACAATTGGCGGTGAAGAGGCGATTTGAGGCATCTCATGAATTGTCGTTTAGACCATTTAGAAATAGTCTAGTTGACTTAGGAAACCCTAGAACCTAAAATACGGAAAATTGACATTTTTACCAATAAATACCATTTACTTTATAAAACCGTTTTCTAAAGGATTTAGTATTTTACAATCTTTACAAAGCGCCGCTACAACCCACTTTGGGGAACCCGTTCGGGATGGTGCGGATTATCGCACATCCTCGGGCTTAGTAGTGCGAGATTCAGACCTCCGCAAGGAGCATTCGGTCTAGAAAGATTTAAAATACGACATCTGAAGAAAATGAGATTTTTAGAATATAAAATATTTATTAAAATTATTTTTATATAAATATATATATATTTATCATTAAAATATCTATTTTGTTATAATATAAATATTCCACCCTTTTCCTAAAAATCACAAGAATAAATTTTACACTAAAATACCATGAATTCCATATAAATCAATATTATAAATAAATACCTTTAATTATGAATCTAGGATATTTTCACTAGAAATATCATAATATAAAATCCATATTGATTATAACTCTAAAGACGGATAATGAATACTTGAGGTGTATTTTGAGAAGTATATAAAAATATTTTTACATAAAACCCCTCAAGTTTTAAAAATTACCCTAAGGACCCTAGTAAATATAAGCTTAAGAAATAATCAAGACTTCGATTTACATTTCTAATTGTCTGACTCGGGTTTGAGTCTGAGTATAATCTGACTGAATATGATTCAAGTACAATCTACAGTCTACAATCTACAATCTACAATCTTCAATATTACAATTCAACATGAATCCATTAATCCAATTATCAATCTATACAACTTGACTGAACCGAACCATGGATATACATTCCATTTACATGGTTCTCCAGTTATTCTATTTACATGATTCTACGGTTACATCTGTTTACTGATATCATGGTTTCGGTTAGTTAATCAATTATACAATCAATACAATTTACAAGACAAATAATACAATCAAAGCACTACGGGGTTTAAGGGGTAGATTGGTACGGAAGGTGTTAAAAGCGGCACGAGATGGTAAGATTAAGACACCTAACATGAATCCAATTGCTGTTGTACCGTGGCATAAACGGTTCCTTGAGTTCCTGATACCTTAGTCTCCGGGGCAAGTGAGACTCCTCTCGTATACACTGGCATCCTTCTGTACCAAGCTACAAAGAACAACGTTAACACTAAATACAACAATATAATACAACTGTAAAAGCTACTCTCTCTCTCTCTTACTCTCTGTCCATTATATTTCTCCTCTTATCTTTGCAACTTACCGAGCGATCTGTTCGCTGACGACATTCTATTTCTTTCTTCTTTGAATGTCGTCAGGAGATTTGGAACCGTCAGAGATCGAGCCAACTGCAGAAGACATGGATTAGTACAGCGAAGACCCTGAGCACTAGACATTGTACATTTTCTTCTCAATACCTTTAATTTCTTGTCATGTCATTGTTTAGGCATTGCCTTTATTTTAGTTGTATTTCCTTTTCATGCATTATACAAAAGAATGTTAATAAATAAAAGTTGTTGTTTTTATTATACCTTATCTCTTGTGTGCATTTTCTTTTATATTGCTTAGTTACGCTTAGCGTATTTGCTTCTGAGTAAATACGTAGCGGACCAGTCGCGTCCCCTTCGCCGTAAACCGGGAAGCGGAGCGTGACAATATATATGTATACATATCTAAATTATATACATCATTATAATGATTCATGCAAATATACTTATTCATTTCATGAGACTTACTTTATATTGGATACAGGATATATGAGATTTACTTGATATTGGATACAGGATATATGAGATTTACTTGATATTGGATACTGGATATATGAGATTTACTTAATATTGGACACTCAGGATATATGAGACTTACAGGATATGAGAGCCAATTTGGGGGCTGATTTAAGGAAATTTGGGATTTTGATTGTCTTGACAGACTTTGGTCCTGCCACGAGGTCAGGATTCCGTGAAGATAACATGTTTTATCCTATACTCCACATTTATTTTATATGCATTGCTTCATGTATTAGTAGTACCTGATAGAGTACCTTTCATGATTGTTGCATATACATATTGTCATTTATTGCTTCATGTATTAGTAGTACCTGATAGAGTACCTTTCATGACTGTTGCATACATATTGCCATTTATTGCTATCTGTTTGTATATGTTAGATTCGCGTTGTACATGCATACTTGCGATTACCTGCATATGTTATTTACTATTCACGATTTGGCAACTCAGCCCCGTTGTGCCACAGTGTTTTGCAGGTTGTTCCTCAGAGTAGTCGAGGCAGGGCTTTTCATCTATCGTATCATCTTTTGCTGCTGATACCGCTACGGCTGACTGTGTGCAGTTTTGCTACAGGTGGGTTTTTTGGTTATCCAATGTCGATTATTGTATATTCGTTGTATCATGTACTCTCCATCTACCATTATCATGTATTGACTTAAAGAACTACTTGTGAGGACGATATTGTATATTATTTTGATGACTTGGAGGTCTTTTATGCAGATTCTTTATATCGTCTTTTATTTCTTCGCTACGGCGTCGTATATCTGTTGTGGTGCTTGTTTTCCGCATTTAGGCGTGTATTTGCTCCCGTTTAGGGATGTTTTACTTATTATCTTTGTTGTACCCCTTTTGGGGCTGGTTTTTACAAAGGAGGTGCTGCCAAATTTTTAAAGGAAATAAAGTTGGACTTTAAAGAATTTGTTTTGAGATTTCAAAAGTTTTAAAAATGTTATTATCACTTCATACATTTTGATGGTTTAGATTGATGGGTTTTTGGCTTACTTAAATTGCGTTATGCATGTAGACGTTGCATAATTTAAGGGCCGTCACGTGCCAATTTCGGGTCGTGATAGAGACCTCATGCTGCAGGGCGATTATCTATTCTTTCATTTCCTATGACAAGAGTGAGACGATGTAGGTTGGCCTTAAATTATCGAGCGTTCCTAAATCAACCTCGGTTAGCTTGTTGAAGGTTGCTTGTCCGCCATTTTCGAGCTTTTGAGGGGCTTCTTCTGGCTTGGGTAGCTCGTCTTCATCATTTGACTCTTCGCTAGTTTCACCAATATGGATCATGTAGCATGCCTTGACATCAGGTTGAATGAAACCTATGCCCCGTCCATCTGGGATTCGTCCATCGATGAGTGCGTGAACCTGAGGCGGGTGCCACAACCCTTCATAAAACTTTGCTTCGGATTCCGTTTGATAAAACCGACATCCGCACTTTTTAAAATATTCTCGCATCTCGGACGCATAATATCTGGGGTTTAGGATGGCACTTATGCCTCTTTCTATGAAAGGCATGTGACAGACAAATCGTCCGGGTGCATGACAGGATTTGACCCATAAAATAGGATGCCCTTCTGTCTACTCTTTCTTCCGGTAACGTAGAAGGTTTTCAGCTGGTCCATGGTGGAGACTGATAATGTATCAAGCTTTTTGCACATTCACTCCGGCTCCCTTATGATGGCTAGGAATCCTTCTGTAACTTTGAAGGTTTCTCTTAGCGTCGTTTCTTGCATGAGATCCTAATATGCACAGCTGTTGCAAGATGGGTCCTCTTCCTCTGATTCTTCAGTGTCGTTGCCTAAACGAGGGTGAATTTTGCTGCCGGATGGGCCTTCAATATCAGACTCATCCGTATCGCTTCCAAAATGAGGGTGAGTTTTACGGAAGTAGGGACTTCCAGCGTCGGACTCATCAGTGTCACTGCTGAAACGCTGATGCAAATGGGGGTTTTTGCTTTTGAAAGTGATAGCCGGCTCAGATTTGCCTTTGAGTTTCGGGGTTGTTCTGTCCTCGGTCAATTGTGGCTTAGCATTTTGGGGGTTCACAAAGTACCGAGAATCGTCATATCGGACTTCATGCACACCGAACGGCAGGATGTCTCCGTCAATGCGTCTTTCTTTGTCATTTTTAGTATACTTCATGCAATGATGGAACGATGCCGTAATCATGGAGCTACGGCTGTCCCAAGAGAATCTTATAAAAGGTGTCAGCATCGATCACGTATATTGTAGCTTCGGTTTGCAAATCCCTAAATTTAATTAGCAGAGCTATGGACCCCAGAACTTCATGGCAATTTTGATTGAAGCCTTGAATGACAATCCTTTCTCTTGACAGGTGTCGGACGTCCATTGACAAACTCTTTAGAGTCTGCAAGTTCATGATGTTCACTGAGGACCCTGGATCAATCAATAGGTGATTAATCCGATCTCCGTCGCTATACCCGGTCACGTAAAGTGGCCGATTATGTTCAGTCGTTCCCAGTAACATATCTTCATCTTTAAATGTGACCGTGGCTGTATGCAGAGTGTACTGGGCCTCTTTCATATTAATTTCAGCGAAACAAGCCTGATACCGCTCGGGGTTTTGCAGGGCATGAATAAGAACACCTTTGAGCTCCTTGGATAGGACCAGAGCATCATAAATGCTTAAGAGAGACAGAAGCTTTCGGAGATGAGCTAAGACATAATAGTCTGCCGGGGAAGGACTCGAGTCTTCATGAGCAAGCTCTCCGCCATCTTCTTCATTAGCGACTTGTTTTTCCTTCTCTTTTGGAGCGTTGCCTTGATTTGGCGGTAGAGCGTTGCTGTTTCTAAGCTGGATTTGGTTGGCCTTCGTGGCGAACTCCTCATCCTCTTAAGGAAAACAAAGTTCTTCCTCAGAGTCGCTACCAAGATGGATGACGTAGCAGCTCACGACTAGGACCTCCTCATTTGAGTCTTCTTCCAGCTCTTCCAGAATCGCAGCTGCTTCTATGGGGAAGAACTCCTTCAATTGAATTAGAGTTCTTTCCTTTTGCTCGTAGTTTTCGAAAGAATCGATATATTTTTGAATGGTCAATCTCCTTACCGACTATCTTTCGCTTCGAGCCGCACCTTTCCTTTTCTTCTTCTTTAGCTTTTTGGATTTTGAGACCTATTGAGACGAATTGGTAGCTGGAACGGTGAGTTCCTTCTGCCCCTCCCATTCTGTTCTAAGCTCTTTCTGAAATTGCTTTACCATCTTCATCGTCTTATTAGATATGTGCATACTCTACGGAGGCTGCGGCGAGTCGGATTCATTTCTCAGGGCAACGGATTCAGTCGTCTGCTCTTAGAAGGTTTCAGCTTCTATCTGTATAACGTTGGTGGTTGCATCTTGATTGTTCACCAACACACTCTTGGACAGCTCGATCTCCCCAGTCTTGTATTGCTTTTCGACCCAATCTTTGAAAGTGTAGCAATCCTCGATCGCATGGCTCACTACTCTGTAGTACGGGCAATACAGGGGATTGTCGGTCATTTTTGCTTCATGAGGTCTCTTCGACTCTGACAATTGTAGACCATTGTTCAGGGCATCCTTTAATAACTTGCGGACCTTGTCCCTCCTAAAAGAGTAAACCTTCTTCTTCTCCTCCTCTAGAGAAGGCCCTTCTCCTCTTAGCACAGGCTTTCGGGACCGGTCCATTTTTTGTATGCCCGCTTTTTGCTTATCTTTATAGTCAGATGCATTGAAGGCGTTGGTATTATTGGAATTCCCGCTTTTACGGTTGTCGTCCTTTCGGTTCTTCCAAGGCTTGTCACTTTGAGAGTCCGGGACAAACTCTTGCTATGAGCGTTCCAACATTTAAAATCTTTTGGTCAGCTCTTGGAACGTCTTGAGGCCCGTCATACATAAGAATGGGACCATCCAATTGCTGAGGTTCCCAATGAGAAGGATGACAGACCGGTCCTGTTCCAACGGCGGTTCGCCCTTGACCGTGAGCTTACGCCATCGGACGATAAAGTCCGTGTTGCTTTTGTTCTTCCCCGACTTGGTACTCACAAGGTGAAGATCTTATCACTGACACTCATGAACCTTTGCTGAAATAGAGACTCCATTTGGGCAAAAGTAGCGACGGACCTGCCTGGTATGCTCGCGTACCAGTCGAAAGCAACACCGGTCAGGCTGTTGACAAACTAACGAAGAAGGAGTGCATCATTGCCCCTGTATTTCCGCATGACGCTTTAAAGTGGGCGACGTGCTGATTTGCATTTCCCATCTTGTCAAATCTTCCGAACTTAGGAATGACGTAGCCGCTGAGGAACTCGATCAGATCATACTGTATAGGATATGGCCGCCTATTACTGCCAATTTCTTTCTGAGTTTCGGCTTCGGCGACCAATATTTTAACTTTGTTGGTGACCAAATCCATTATCCGATCTTCTGTTAGCGGAATAGTGCCATCCGGGGCTAAGGCGTCCCCAGAAGTAGAATGTGGCCGGTTTTCGTGCGACCCGCCTAAACTTGGACCCAAGGGGACATGTACCGATTGCTTCGGGTTGTTATCACCCGGCTCATGAGTAGAGACTTGCGCTTGATTGAAGGGTGCCCGAGTTGCATCACGACGTTCATCAGGTCATCAATTTTTGAATAAAGTTTGGCCATCTCTTTCTCTTTGCTCCTGAGCTGTTTTCAGAGCTCTTGAAGCAGCTCTTGCTCTGCAGTCCTATGGCGGAAAGTCGGCTCTTCCTCGCTATCCGAGCTTGACTCCACATGGGCTGAGGGGTCTTTCTGCTTATCGGCATCATCAAGAGGGTTTTCATCGTCATGCGGAGGATAATCTTGAGGAGTGGCAGCCATATTCAAGCCAGATTGGGCTTAGGATGTGTTGGCATCATCCTTATTTTTGGTGCGCAGGTTGCCCCTGGGATGCGTGCCTGCCATGTAGACCGTATGGATAACGTATCTGGTCATCTTTTCATCATTGGCAGCTGATTTCACGGACCGCTGTCGTAGCCCTTCTATTTTGGTAACGGACAATCGATTGAAGACAGCTAGCCTGAGCGGGTCCTTGAGTGGTGCTGGCGCTTCTTTTCTGGTTTTGCCCCGTTGCCTTTGCGTCGCACAAAGTGCCTGATAGACTCTTGAAGAGTCGGTGTCATGCTTTCTATGTTGGGGCTGGGACACGTCTTTTTGTAGCATTTTTCAGATTGTTGTCTTCTTGATTTCAGCGGTCATGGTGTTTTTCTGAACCCACTTCAGAGGTTCGAAGGAGTTGCTGACTTTTACTGCCGAATCAGCTATCGTCGCGGGGTAACCATGTTCTTGGAACCTCACAAAATTCCACTTGGCCGGAGCCCTAACCCTCTTGTTGGCTCTATATCTGAGCTGCTTCTGTCTTAACGTTTCTGTTTTGAGCACTTGGCAGGCTTCGGCTCTTTGGGACACCGCCGTAGACCGAGCGATGGAGAACTTTGGAGATATGCCTGAGTGTGCACTTGTTGGAGTCGTCGTCTGAGCTAGTCCGCGACGTTTGATGATTCCCTTTGTTTTGGCAATCTTGTCCCCAGCTAGAGCACCAGAGAGTCGTTCGGACACCGTCTTAAGTTTGGGTTGTGGTGCCTTAGCGATCACAATGTTCGACTTCTTACCCCCTGAGACCGGCTTGGCCACTTGGTTTGCCCGGATTTCTGCTAGATAAGCGCTTCTGGCAGGGTAGATGATGACGAAACCAAATTGGTGGGGCGGTTCCTCCTACTGCTGACTGAGGCTTGCGGGGAAAACCACGCAAGCATTGATTTTGACCGCGTACGCGATCGGGGTTGTGTCAGAAGCTAAATTCATCTTAGAATACATCGTCGTTGAAAGTTGATTGCCGCATGAAAAAGTATTATTTCAGTATGATCATTAGTATATATGTTAAATGAGTTCGCATGAACGCTTAACCCGAGATATGGGACGAGAGAAAGGTCCTACCGTGTGTGCCAGAATCTGTATAGTGTTTTTCATCATCCTATTGAGATAGGAAATACGCGTCGCTTGTCAGGCATATTATAGATTCCTCCTGCCCGGGGTAGGCCGAGGTTTATTGATTTTGGGGATCTGAATCTTCCGTAGCGGCGCACTAAGTTGTCGTTAATTACCCCTTGCTTTTGGAGCGAGAGAACCTCCGATTGATGGGTAAAACTAGTCATCCGAACTAAATGTGCGGTGTGCTATATTGTGTTTTGGACGTATCGGGGGTCTTGTAAGTCGATGTCGCACACTCCACAGGGTTTGTAAAGAGGCAGAATTTACAAAAAATCAATTTTATAGCTAGCAATATCAACTAAACTTCCAAGATCTACCATAAGCCCTAGCTAACAAAACTCACAAAGGTTCTAATCTACTATGATGGTGATTTATACCTTTATGATTCAAGTCCTTCGGGTCTTCCTGTCCTCTTCTTTAGCTCCTCTTTTGTCGGGATTAAGCTTGGTCGTCGTCCTCCTTAAGTCGAAGACGATCCACCCGAGAGTTTATGGTTCAAGCTCTAATCTCAGGAATGATGTAACTAAAGTATCTAGTTTGCTAATCTAGGTGGCTTAGAAGATATAGAGTATTAATTGAACTAATTTATCTTAATAAACCTAGGTTTCTCAACATATGAAGCTTAGCTCAGACGTGGCTCGCTTCTTTTTGAGAGTGTTAGGGTTTGAGGAAGAAGAAGAGAGCAAAGAAGGAGAGAGAATTTCAAGTGTAGAATGAAGTGAAGAATGGCAAAGTTCAAAACTATCAAGCATTTCATTTTCAATAAAATATAGTAGCCATGCTTGAATAGTAATGACAAATGAATAAAGAAAAGAAATAGCCATGCTTCATACCATTCTTTGAAAAACCTCATCCCTCCACCTCATTATCTATTGTTGGGAGTGTTAATTGAATAAAGAAAAGAAATAGCCGGAGCTGCTACGGTAGGTGTAAGAGGTAGAGGTAGTGGTGGTGCTGGGGTGTTGCAATTAACATCCGTGCTCATATTGTTGGGAGAATCCATAACCTTTGAAAGAAAAATAGGGTTAGGATAGATTCAAGGAATATAAAATGTAAAGAATATTTAGTTGCTGATTCTTATAATTCTTATGATATATATTGCTTAGGTTTTCATGCAGACCTGACATGCATGAGCCACCAACAAAACCTGTCATGTCCCGCTTCCCGGTATACGGAGAAGGAAACGTATAAAGCCCGTGACGTATTTACTCGGAAGTAAACACGTTAAGCGTAAATAAGCAATATAAATAAATAACATAAGAATAATAAAAGATGTAATAAAAAGGCCCACAGGGGCCGACTAGGCCACCCCTGTACCCGACCTGCAAGTACAAGCTGGCTCTCCTCAGAGCCCCCTGCAAATTGGCATCCTCGGCCTCTCAGCTCGCCCCGAGCTGCCACAGGACCAAGATGCCTCGGCCCTCCCGCTCGTCCCCGAGCTCTCCCCTGCCGAGGCCATCTTCCTCGATCCCTCCGACCGACCAACTCCACCACTCACAAGCGTAACCGATGCTCCGCAAATCTCACCATGCGCAGATTTTCCGCCGGCAACATCCCACGTTCCACGCCATCACGATCCCCATTAACGGGCGATCCGCTCATTACGCGAGCATGACGTTGGGAGCGTAACTGCTGGCGAGATTCTCCCACCTGCTGCTGCGTACCGCCGCCACTATATAAACCCCCATCACAGAGGGGTCAAGTAAGCTTTTTTCACCCCACTTAGCCGTTACTCAGCTTGGATCTTGTGCTAACTTGATCGTCGGAGGGTCCTCGGTAGTACCAAACCACCCCGGGACTTCCTTGCAGGTACTCGGCGCAAACTCCTCAAACCACCAATCTCCTCAAAACCCATTGAGACCCACACGCAACAGGAGATCACCTCCAAAATCCATCGGGAGATCGACGGAAGACAACATCTGACGGAGACCCGAAAAGGACCTCCATCAGTTGGCGCCGTCTGTGGGAAACTAAACTCCACAAAAAACAAAGTTGGCCTTCCAATCAACATCCACATGGAAAGCGATCACCCTAAAGATCCAGGTACCAGCCGCCGCCTCCCCCTCACCGGAGGCGCAGATGAACCTTCTCCGGCGACCGTCATCAACGCCCTCACCAGCCGAATAGATCGGCTACAGTCCCTTGTGGAGACGCTCGTCCGCGTCCAAACGGCCGGGCCAGGGCCCTAGATCGTCGATCCTTCGCCTCCAGAAGGCTCTGCCCTCGTCAGCACGGCTAACCACCAGCAGGCCACGACCCTTGGCCATAGATCTCATGGGCCGATACTCCCTGAGGCCCGCTGGGCGCCCCACAGCTCCACATCAAGATCCGCCGCCCGAGCGCCTCTCCTCGAGGCTCCTCGTGACCCTTACCCCCCTGAGGAGATGTCGGTCACCTCGCCTCTCCTCAGGCATGATCGACACCCCCTCCCTCGACGGGGCCGCACAGAGGGGGCTCGCCACGACGGCTCGAAGGCCACCTCGCCCGGAGATCTGAGGAACCTTATCGAGAGGAACCGGGGCTGCACGCAGACGCAGATCTCCCACAGTAGAGGCCAGGGATCACAAGGCGCGGAATCCTCAGGGTACCACGGCCGAATCGACGCCCTAGAAAAGAAGATCGAGGGTATGCGCCGGGAAGGTCACCTCTCAGTTGACGGAGCTAAGTACGCCGCCGACTCGCTCACCAAGCCGTTTACCGAGGGACTGCTTGCTGTCCATGTCTCCTCGCGTAACAAGCCCCCGAAGGTCTCTCTGTTCGACGGGAAAACCGACCCGAAAGACCATGTGGATGCTTTCACCGCAGGGATGAGTTTCCAGGACCATTCCGACGCCACCCAGTGCAGGGCCTTCCCGGCCACCCTCATCCGCTCCAGTTAGGACTGGTCCCGAGGACTCGAGCCTCGCTCAATCTCGACCTTCGATGAGCTGGATACTCAGTTCCTCGGCCACTTCATCAGGAACCGTCGGCAGAAGCGCACGGTCGACTACCTCTTCACAATTAAGAGCGGGGACAAGGAGACATTCAAAGCTTACGTCACCCGCTTCTATAACGCCCTTCTCGAGGTCCCCGAGCACCGGGACGAAACCGTCATCACGGCGCTCAGATCTGGTCTTAGGCACAAGGATTGGTTGTGCTCCTTTGCGTTGGCGCAGCCTAAGACCATGGCCGAGGTCAATGCGTGGACTGTGCGCGAGATCCAGCTCGAGTCCGAGGTGAACGCGAACCTCCCTCGAGCTGAATGGTCTGACCAGAAGAAGAGGGCTCGGGAAGAGAAGCCAGAGCGTCAGCAGCCCTACCACCCGAAGTTCCAGGAGTACACCCCCCTCAACGTCTCCCTCGCAGTGTTACTAGAGGAGGCCCAGGGCGAGGGGTTCTTCAAGTTCCCTCCAATCCCGCGTCAGGCCTCGAAGCAAACCCGGGGCCCCTACTGCACCTTCTACCGGACACTGGGCCACGCCACGGAGGATTGTAAGCAACTCCGAAACTACATCGAGGAGCTCATCCGATCGGGGCACCTCGCCGCCTACTTGAGGGATAAGCGGCAGGGCGACCGCGAGCAGGAGCAGCGTCCTCCTCCCGCCGAGCTGACCATTGGCCAGATCATACTCGTTTCGGCAGATGACCAGTCCGGAACCCAAGGAACCCCATACCTGGTACCGAGCGCGGAGACCAACAAGCCTTTGGGGAGCTCGGGCCACGCTAATAAGGTCATCTATTATCATGTACTTTTTTAAGGCAATGTAAACTCTTCCTAGGGTCTATTGTAAATTTAATAAAGATCAATGGAACATTGCGAAAAAGAAGGAAAGGTCTCATTTATTCAAAAAAGGTATTATAGGCTCCTCAGCCATACATACAAAAAGAAAAAGAAAATTACAGCAGCGGGGGAAGGGGGTGCAGAGAGCACTGCTCATGGTACTAAGTAAAGATCTCCGCCAGCCGAGGCCTCACGAGATCCAACCTCAGCCCTCGATTCCCCCCACGTGCGTTGACCTCGAGCCTCAGTTCATAGCACTCACGGAAGAGCGTCTCCAAGCGAGCCAGCCGACTCGCGGAGATCAGGCCGAAGCGCTTCAGAGACCGCAGCTTGCCCATGGCATCGTCATAGAGCTTCTCAGACAAGGAGTTGTAAAGCCCCGGCGATGCCCTCCAGATAGAGTACATCAGCAGCTGCAGCAGGGGGAGCGCCGGGGGAGCAGCCGGCCGAAGTGGTCTTCGATGTTCCCGTAGACCAACTGCACCGTGTCCTCGGTGCAGTTCTGGTCATAGAGGTATACGTCTTCGAAGTGGATGATATCGGTTATGGTAAAGGGGAAGTCTTCCATTCTCGATGATCTTTTTATGAAGAAAAGAAGGACCAGCGCTCCCTCAGCTTTATATAGCCCACTGCACCCCGACGAGACTCAACAGTCGCCCGTTTTCGCCCCAAAAGTCACTGCCACGCGGCAATCATTGAGCCTTCTCTGGCAGAATCGAAACGACGCGACTCTGACGCTTCTCCTCCCCACACATTCAATGCACATGCTGTTAGTTATATGTATGCCTTAGAGGCCATTACTATACATAGGATGTATATTGTAGTGGATGCTTGGACATATATATGGATGACTTTCTTGCTCGATATGATAGTATGCTATCTGGTTACTCTTTACTTTAACGTGTACACTGATTGTCTCTCTGTTACATGTTAGTAAAGCCCTTAGGATGTGTACTTGACTACCTGGACTATGATGCGGATCATACTAGTGGGGACATGGTAGTCCATAAGTACATCCTTCAAAGTCCCTAGTCGTGGGTGTATCGAGACGGGGCATCGATATACCAGAGTAGACTAGCGTGTAGCTTCTCGACCCATACAGATGGGCGATGGATGATCCCATATCCATTGGTGTTTGACATCAGAGATGATATACGGGTGCTCAGTAGAGACTGGGTATACTGGACGGACTCGCCGAGAACTCCCAGATGGTATTATACCTTACGTCAGATGGCAGTTCTCTGGTGACACTAGTACAGGTTAGTCTGTAGACCCGAGATCGTCATAGAGTCTTGTGTGATTCCTACTGTGCTTTGATTTCCATCATACCACGTCCAAGAGGGCATGCAAAAAGGTGGCTTTTGGGTACAGTCCCGAATCATATGGAGGCAATAAGCGATAGGAGGGGTTTCGTCTCTCCCGGTATAGGGAGTTGATGTTGCGCAGTGCTCGATTGGCTATAACAGGAAGTCCTTGGCCAAGGCAGCTTTTGGGATTTACTGGTAAGTGTTACCAGTAGTTTCTCGACCCGTTATGAGCCTCATATCGACACGACTTATCGAGTTATTGGGGTCTGACGTTTACCACCCCTAGACGAGATATGCGACATATCAGACGAACAGACCGGACTGTACGGTAGTGTTACTCGTTGGATTCACTGGAGTGTGAGCGGGCTTGCTCGTTGATTTTCTGATCGCTCAATACCCGGGTGGCCGTTACGTTTAGCAGACCGCTTGCGGCTTGTGGGCGTTTGATATGATCATCACCTGCTGCCGGCGTATTGACGAGTCTTTAGAGTCCTACACAGGGGTTTCCTTGCTCAAGCGAAACGAAATAGGAGCGCATATGAGATATGTGCGGGACCGAGGATAATACCAGTATGTGATACTGTATTCTATTCTCGCGATTTGTGATAATGATCGGTTGTATGCGATATGGCCGGGTTATCGGATCAAGTGTTGATTCGATAAGTTGTTACTATAGATATTAGTCGGTTATATGCGATATGACCGGATCGTTAAATCAAGTGTTGATTTAATGATTTAATGTATAATTATATATTTGATATATTACTTTACATTAACTAGTATAGGTTCACTTAAGATTGATTTTCTCACTTGAAAGTGTACATTGTTTATATGTGATATATGCAAGTGTACATGTTTGTATCATGCTTGATGATACAAACAAGTTGTGTGTATGAGACTTGAACCATATCAAAGGTTAGATTAGGGTTTACTATTTAACTTAGCATATAACAAAAGAGTGTGATTTTGGTCAAAGTTATCAAGCTTCATGAAGCTTGATGAACATTGACAAAGTCAACTCTTTTGTCATTTGTTAAAGATATTAGCTAACCCAACCCTTAACCTTATGCTATGGTTAATTCTCTACATGAGTTAAGCATGAGGGCTTAACTCAACCATGGTGCTATGATTAAAAGGATAAGTGTTCATATTAATCTTTTAATGGAAATCAATCTTTCTTCTTCATCATCTTCATCAAGCTTGAAAAAGCTTGCTAGCTCCAATGGCATCATGAGAAAAAGAGTGAGAAATCCAATTCTAAAGTGAACCCACTTCCTGTTTCTTCATCCTCTACTACTTGCCATGTAGTATAGGGTGTTCTCTTCACAAAGTTTTCGACCGAGTGAAGGAATAGCTTGAGTTTGAGTCTCCCCGACGTAGATCATCTTCGGCCTCGAAGTCTATGACCTAGCCCGATCATTTCTCCGACGAAACCATTTCTAGAGTCCGGGATCCGATGATCGCAGCGGAGGGACGTCAACATGGAGCTAAAGAAGTGGTGGACCGGATCTACAAAGGTTGTAATCCCTTTCACTTAGTAGCAAAGTCGTTTGCTTCATTACTTTTCGCCTTTACATCTAGTTAACGATCTTCTTTAGGGTTTCTCGGCACCGTAAAATTTTTGTTTGGCATGGTTGATGTCTTGTGGAACCTCATTAGCGTGCCTAGGAACCCTAAAGAGGTATCAGAGCTACTAGGCATTAGATGTCGACCTATGGGGGGTTCTCACTATGTGACAGTGTGACGAAGCATAGGCTCTTACCCCCAGGGTGTCCCGAGACCGGAAGGTGTTCCGGCGGGTTGTAGTCCTTGCGAGGGGGCATGCGTAAAAAGTAGCTGCTGAGGGACCCGTTGGTGCCACGGTGACCCTATTGGATGGGGTGGCTGCCTGCCATACAGTGTTATCAGAGCCTAGCTAGAGCCTTAGGCGAAGTGTAGACGACGTTTGAAACCCGATCGAACCGAAACCCTAATTCTAAATTGCTCTCTGGACTTTTTTCAAAAACTGGGTTTTTTCCAGATTAAAAATTCTTAAAAAATTCAGCAGGAAATTCTAAGAATTACGGTGCAAAAATTACCTAATGATCTCTCTAAAGCGCGGCGGAATCGCGGCATTAGCCGCCTATTGCGGCGGTTCTGCGCTCATTTCGTCCCTTCTTCAGTTGAATTTTGCACAGTAATTCCTATTTTGCAGTGCTGGTTTTCCTGGGAATTTTTAATCTGAACTCAAGAGTTGAATTTTCTGGGGTGTTTTGGGAGTTCGCAGATTCGATCGGATTATCAAATTTTGTCTGTGTGTTTTTCCGGATAATTTAAGAATATGTTAAAAAGTTCGACCGGATATAAATACCCAACTTTTCCCCTGCCGGAAAATTTCCAAGTGTTGGATTTTTCTGTGGTTTAAAGACGTTCTGAGTAGTGCAAGTAACGTGATGGTCCCTCTAGAAGACAACAAACATTAACTCGATTATGTGACCGTCTTGAACTGCCCTTTGAACCTTAGGGTTTGGGGCAGTACGGCGTGCCACATGTGAGGCGTTGGCTTGACCCTTCTACGGCTGGACCGTTGGTACTGAGGCATGAACTGAATGTTTTTAGACGTATTTCATGTGTTGAGCTGTATTGGGAAAACTTGGGTGTTTGACTGTTCGATCGGAAAGTTTAACATTTTCTGTTTATCTGGAATGGGATACAATAGTTGGAATTCACAAGTAGTTATGTGATAACTGAATGAATGTTATAAACACAACACTTTAGTCTCACTTGATCGGTTGCCACGGAATTTTGATGCGATCAAAAGTCCGTCGCAATCACGTAGCGTACGCGGATACTCGCTGGATAAACTTAATAGACAGCTACACCCCATAGCCCCGACCAAGTGACTGTAGGAGAACCCCGTCGCCGAAAGCATCCGTTTGGGTGCTCGCGGCAGCGGTGTTCCGCCTTGGTGCACTTCGTCGACGGTATCGGGGGTGCGGCCGCCTACTAAAGTTTGCGACGAGCATTCGATCAGTTTATCGGGAATCTTGTTGAATTGCCCGACTAGATATCGAAAAGTGTTTTCGATATAGAGACTAAAATGCGGGGTTTATAATTGTTAGGCATGTGATGTCTAAGAAATTCATTTGTTTAGGCATACGATGTCTAAGGAGGTTGCGGATTCCAACTGTTGTAGTTTTACACTTTCTTTTCTGTGACCGTAAGTGTAATATGTGATATCGCCGGTTTCGTTGCTATATGTCAACGACAATTGGGGTGCGCACATTTACTTACGTTGATGACATGTGATGTTATGTGTTGCTGGATATGTTATATTGGATCGTCGTGTTTGAATAGCCGGGGGTTTTATGTGAGATGAGAGTTTTTATTTTCATTCATGTAAAATTAACTTGTATGTAATATTCTTTTATTGGGGCACTTCCAGGTAGCGGAAGATGTCACCCATTGTATATTATTTACTTTTCCGCACTAGATAGACCCAAGGAGGAGGGCACAAGTAACCGGGTTCTGGAGTCCAGTGGGAGACCAACTCGAGGAGTCGAGTCCGGGTTTCCTAACTCTAGAATTGGTAGGGTCGCTTGGCGCTCTCGTAGGGGTCTAGGGGTGTGGGTTTGGCTATTCATCACGACTATGGAATCCGTGTTTTATACTGGCTCATATTGAAAACACGGACATCCTAGTATATCCAATATTTCATATGATTCTTCTGCTGCGATATATGTGATGTGATCATGTGATGTTCTGTGATAGATACAGTATATAGTATATATGATATATTATATAGACGTTACTTATGTTTTGCACTCGCGCTAGCCCTGCCCCGCTCTGCCGTTAGTTACCTAACCTAAAGGTGCACGAGGGGACATCGAGGCGAATGCGGATGGCATAAGTGTACGTCGTATTTATCTGTGATGTTTAGGTGATTTAAATGATGGGACTTCATTAATGTGATTAATGAAAGAAAATAAACCTAAGATGTTGTAGAGTCGAATTTTCAAAAACAGGTAGCTACAGTTCTTGCTTTGCATCGCGGTGTTCCTTGTAGAACATCCTGCACCTTATTCAATAAGGAAAGGACCGAGATCCCTTCACCGGGAGTGACTCCTTTAGCAATAACTGGCAGATGATACAACCCTCGGTTTGTCTTTTGATTGCTTCTATAGTTTCTGCTTTGCACAGTGATGTATATGATATATCCTGCACCTCATTCGACGAGGAAAGGGCCAACGATCCCTTCACCGGGAGTGACCCCTTTAGCAAAACTAGAAAGGCTTCAAAAACACTCCATTTAAAATCACTCAATTCTACGACGATATCAAGTTCTTTACGCTCAAGGTTTTCTGAAAAACCTGCGTAGCCCTCCGTCATTTCAGATAAATATTATTTAGTATTCGTGCTATGTTTGTTGACTTAGTTAAGGCATAGTGTACGGTAGCTAAGTAATGTTTATCTGCTAGAACATGAGATGTGATTGGATTAAAGTATTCGTACGGCCTTGTTGACTCAGTTAAGGGTCGTACGGGTGGGTTTAATTCAATCGGGAAATGTACGGGTTGAACTTGACTTGCGATTTATGGTTTGTTGACTTAGCTAAGGTCATAAATCGCTAGGGGCAAAATATTATCGGGAATTTCAAGTGTTGAAATTTGCAATGAGATTGCATACCTTCTATGAGATAGTTGGATCCCGATACCCACTGCGAGTAATTGTTACTCCTGGGAGAGTTTTACACATTACAATTAGCCGATCAAGTAGGTGTCTAGAAAGGTATTAACGGGGTTACGCCTCTGGGAAAACGAGGTTTACATTAATTAGGTTCGTGCGAAAGCACGGGGCACCTCCCTCAAAGTACCGACACTGGCCTGGCTGAAAGATTGGCGAACTTGTGGCGTGTAATTAATCCCGGCTAGTCTTTCCTTTTAGGGTTTGAAGGAAGATTTGATAAAAACAGTGGGAGCTATCCTGATTGGATAAAATAATAACCAATCTGATCTTGCAAGAGCGCACGCAGAGTGTTTTCTTCTCTCTCTCTCCAGGTAGCGACCATATCACGCCTTAATCAAGATAATAAAACGGATATATTGAAGAACCCGCTTGTTATACTGAGCTGGGGAACGTTGGTCCCGCTCCAACTTATAATTGTTATAAGACAGAGCAGGAATTAGGGGATTACCAGAATTCCCGTGCCGCCCAAACGAAGAAAGTGCATATGATGCATCATCTTCGGGTGTGTTCGTTATATTGAACTGTTTCTCAATGTCCTTTACGTCCTGGGTATGTGATACCAGATCAGGATCCCGCATATGTAATATGTTACATGGGCTACAGAAAGGTAGAGAACTGAGAACGGGTGATAAGTTTCATGAGGTAGAAAACGGTGCAAGTGTTGCAGCCAGGTCTGTTGGTCACTGTTACCCTGTATTACCAGAATACATTGATTCTGAACAAATGTTATTAGATACCGAACCTGATATACAAAATCATATCAGTCTCTTTATTTAGATAAAGAAGGATATAATTTTGTATTGTTGAATAATGTTTTGAACATTTCCTATATCAAAAGTTGATCGGTTCAGGCACGTTATCTAAAAGCATTAACGTTCTAAATCAAGTTACAGTTCTTAGTATATAGAATACACACAAGAGGAAGAGTTCAGAAATGAACGAATCCTTCTTGAGGCATTGTAGACTAGGTCATATCAATGCGGCCCGACTGGCTGAAGTTATATTTAGATGCATATTTAAATTAGTTTGAATTTACATCTTGTGAAACTTGCCAGTCATGTCACAAAGATAAGATGACCATAGCTCCGTTTACTGGAAACAGAGAAAGAGTTAATGAACTCTTGGGATGATACATGTTGATGTATGTAGGTCCCCTGTCTACACATGCCAAGATTGGTTCTTTGTACTTCATTACATTCTCTGATAATCTCTCAAGATTCAGACATATGTTCCTGTTGAAACACAAGTCCGAACCTTTTGAGATATTCATAGAATATAAGTTAGAAGTAGAGAACCCAAATACGGGTATAAGTATTATGTCTTTTGATGTGATCAAGGAGGAGAATACTTGAGCACGGAATTCCTGGATTATTCTAAAGGAGAATGAGATTCTCTCTCAGCATTACTCCTCCGTATACACCATAGCACTATGGTATATCGGGGCGGAGCAATAACACCCTATGTGATATGGTGTGCTCTATGATGAGTACTACTGAGTTTCCTATTTCCTTTTTGGGAGTTATGCACTTATGAAGTTGCATACCTATTGAATAGGATTCCGATCAAATCAGATGCCTACCATTTCATATGAGATATGGAAAGGGAAGAGCCCATCTCTTAAGTCAGTTAAGATTTGGGGTTGTCCGGCCTATGTCTACAAGCAAAATCTGGACAAGCTCGAGGAAAGGTCAGTTATGTAGAACTGGAAAGGTTCCAACTATACAAACTGAAGCAGATGATTTGGTAGAACAAAAGGATTCAATAGCAACCAACGAACCTCAGCCTCTCCGCCGATCTAGTAGGGTTTCTCACCCACCTGAGAGATACTCCGGTTTCTCTATGACAGTGGGCGCGAGGATTGCATCATGAGATGATAACCCAACTAGTTTAGGGCTGGCCATCAGGAGTAGGACTCTGTAAGAATGGCTGGATGCTTATCGATCTGAGATGGAATCCTTATACACCAACAAAGTATGGACTTTGGTTGCTTTATCTGAAGGGTTAAATCCCCATCAGGAGCAAGTATATCTTGAGAAGATTACTTGGTGTACATGGAAAAGTTGAGACTTTCAAAGCTAGACTCTTTAAAGGTTTGCATCATAGACCAGTTGTGGCTAATGATGAAACCTTTTCTGGGGCCTATGCTTAAGTCCATCCAGATCCTACTTGCCACGGCTACATATCATGACTACGATATCTGGCGGTTGGGTGTCTTGACTGCTTTTCTAAATATTGATTTAGAAGAGAACGACTATAAGTACACAGCCAGATAGCTTCGTAGACAGTGGGAGCAGCGGAAACGTATGCAAGATGTTTTATGTGATAAAACAGGCATCGCGGAGTTGGAACATCTATTTTGATGTGATAGTCAAAGAGTTTGACATCATCAAAATGGTAGATGAACCTTGTATATACAAAAAGGTAGTAGGGAGCATGGTGGTGATCCTCGTAGAGTACGTGGATGACATACTCTTGATAGGGAAGAAGTTTCTTATGCTACGCTCGGTCAATCTCCGCTTATCACAAGGATTCTCCATATAGGATCAAAGTGATACCTACTAAATCCTAGGTTTTGGATCTATGAGATAGATCTAATTGGATGTGAGAATACTCACTAGTTGTAGTGAGAAGGTATCAATCGATCCTGGGGAGAATCACTGGAAAGGTTCCAGGGTGATAAGGACGACTGAATGTCAGTCGCAGGCATTGTCTTTACCCTCAGTGGAGGGACGGTATGTTGGAAGAGTTCCAAGCTAGATACCGTGACATACTAGACGATTAAAGGCAAGATACAACGTTACCAAAGATGCTACCAAAGAGGAAGTATGGGTGTATATTAGTTCATGAGATGAACTTCGTTCCTCCCATTGTGTGACAATGGAGTTGTGGCTTATGCCAAGGAACGTCCATCCCATCAGTAATCCAGACATATTCTTAGGCAGTATCGCCTGATCATGGAGATGGTTTATCTCCAGGGGATCGAGGTTAGGAGAGTAGACTCAGAGGACAACACGGCGGATCCACTCACGAAAGGCCTTTTCCCAGAGAGAGACTTTTTATGGGATGGTTGAGTATGAGATACTACAACCACTGCTATCAGATGGCCCTAGTGCAAGTGGGAGATTGTTAGTTATATGTATGCCCTAGAGGCCATTACTATACATAGGATGTATATTGTAGTGGATGCTTGGACATATATAGGGATGACTTTCTTGCTCGATATGATAGTATGCTATCTGGTTACTCTTTACTTTAACGTGTACACTGATTGTCTCTCTGTTACATGTTAATAAAGCCCTTAGGATGTGTACTTGACTACCTGGACTATGATGCGGATCATACTAGTGGGGACATGGTAGTCCATAAGTACATCCTTCAAAGTCCCTAGTCGTGGGTGTATCGAGACGGGGCATCGATATACCAGAGTAGACTAGCATGTAGCTTCTCGACCCATACAGATGGGCGATGGATGATCCCATATCCATTGGTGTTTGACATCAGAGATGATATACGGGTGCTCAGTAGAGACTGGGTACACTGGACGGACTCGCCGAGAACTCCCAGATGGTATTATACCTTACGTCAGATGGCAGTTCTCTGGTGACACTGGTACAGATTAGTCTGTAGACCCGAGATCGTCATAGAGTCTTGTGTGATTCCCACTGTGCTTTGATTTCCATCATACCACGTCCAAGAGGGCGTGCAAAAAGGTGGCTTTTGGGTACAGTCCCGAATCACATGGAGGCAATGAGCGATAGGAGGGGTTTCATCTCTCCCGGTATAGGGAGTTGATGTTGCGCAGTGCTCGATTGGCTATAACAGGAAGTCCTTGGCCAAGGCAGCTTTTGGGATTTACTGGTAAGTGTTACCAGTAGTTTCTCGACCCGTTATGAGCCTCATATCGACACGACTTATCGAGTTATTGGGGTCTGACGTTTACCACCCCTAGACGAGATATGCGACATATCAGACGAACAGACCGGACTGTACGGTAGTGTTACTCGTTGGATTCACTGGAGTGTGAGCGGGCTTGCTCGTTGATCTTCTGATCGCTCAATACCTGGATGGCCGTTACGTTTAGCAGACCGCTTGCGGCTTGTGGGCGTTTGATATGATCATCACCTGCTGCCGGCGTATTGACGAGTCTTTAGAGTCCTACACAGGGGTTTCCTTGCTCAAGCGAAACGAAATAGGAGCGCATATGAGATATGTGCGGGACCGAGGATAATACCAGTATGTGATACTGTATTCTATTCTCGCGATTTGTGACAATGATCGGTTGTATGCGATATGGCCGGGTTATCGGATCAAGTGTTGATTCGATAAGTTGTTACTATAGATATTAGTCGGTTATATGCGATATGACCGGATCGTTAAATCAAGTGTTGATTTAATGATTTAATGTATAATTATATATTTGATATATTACTTTACATTAACTAGTATAGGTTCACTTAAGATTGATTTTCTCACTTGAAAGTGTACATTGTTTATATGTGATATATGCAAGTGTACATGTTTGTATCATGCTTGATGATACAAACAAGTTGTGTGTATGAGACTTGAACCATATCAAAGGTTAGATTAGGGTTTACTATTTAACTTAGCATATAACAAAAGAGTGTGACTTTGGTCAAAGTTATCAAGCTTCATGAAGCTTGATGAACATTGACAAAGTCAACTCTTTTGTCATTTGTTAAAGATATTAGCTAACCCAACCCTTAACCTTATGCTATGGTTAATTCTCTACATGAGTTAAGCATGAGGGCTTAACTCAACCATGGTGCTATGATTAAAAGGATAAGTGTTCATATTATTCTTTTAATGGAAATCAATCTTTCTTCTTCATCATCTTCATCAAGCTTGAAAAAGCTTGCTAGCTCCAATGGCATCATGAGAAAAAGAGTGAGAAATCCAATTCTAAAGTGAACCCACTTCCTGTTTCTTCATCCTCTACCACTTTCCATGTAGTATAGGGTGTTCTCTTCACAAAGTTTTCAACCGAGTGAAGGAATAGCTTGAGTTTGAGTCTTCCCGACGTAGATCATCTTCGGCCTCGAAGTCTATGACCTAGCCCGATCATTTCTCCGACGAAACCATTTCTAGAGTCCGGGATCCGATGATCGCAGCGGAGGGACGTCAACACGGAGCTAAAGAAGTGGTGGACCGGATCTACAAAGGTTGTAATCCCTTTCACTTAGTAGCAAAGTCGTTTGCTTCATTACTTTTCGCCTTTACATCTAGTTAACGATCTTCTTTAGGGTTTCTCGGCACCGTAAAATTTTTGTTTGGCATGGTTAATGCCTTGTGGAACCTCATTAGCATGCCTAGGAACCCTACACATGCTACGCACACGTCGCCGCGACTGTCCCTGTTCCCCATACCTGCAACTGGATGGTCGAGCGAAACCTCATGAAGAATCGGCTAAGCATATACCATGCTCGGCTACCCCTGGCCGGTATCTTCCCTATATACAACGCCAAGGATCAAAGCCCTCGTCAAGAGGCAGCCGCGCAGCTTCACTGCCCGGTTATCCTTAGCAGGCCTCCTACGGCCTCTCCAACGCTAAGGATCAAAGTCCTCCTTAGAGGCAGCCGAGCAGCTACCCTGCTCGGCTATCCCCGGCCAGTGGCTTCCCCACTCACAACGCCAGGGATCAAAGCCCTCGCCAAGAGGCAACCGTGCAACTTCACTTACCGGTTATCCTTAGCAGGCCTCCTACGGCCTCTCCAACGCTAAGGATCAAAGTCCTCCTTAAAGGCAGCCCAGCGGCTACCCTGCTCGGCTATCCCCGGCTGGTAGCTTCCTACCATGACCAACAGGGATCAAAAGCCCTCCCAGAGGCAGTCGAGCCCGACCCTCGCTCGTCTATCCTTCAGGACAAAAGCCCTCGCCAAGAGGCACCGGGCAGTAACCCTACTCGGCCAAGGGTCCTTGGTAGGCTTCTTACAGCCCCTCCCGTGCTAAGGACCAAAGTCCTCCTTTGAGGCGGTCGAGCCCGACCCTTGCTCGGCTATCCCCGGCTGGTAGCTTCCTACCACAACCGACAAGGATCAAAGTCCTCGCCAAGAGGCACTGGGTAGTAACCCTGCTCGATCCCCGTCCTGAAGGATCAAAAGCCATCGCAAGAGGCAACCAAGCCCGACCATTGCTCGGTCATTTCCGGCTGGTAGCTTCCTACCCATGATGCCAGGGATCAAAGCCCTCGCAAGAGGCCTTCGAACGACTACCCCGCTCGGTCATCCAAGGCTGGTAGTTGCCTACCCACGACACCAGAGATCAAAGCCCTCGCCAAGAGGCAACCGCGCAGCTTCACTGCCCGGTCATCCTTAGTGGGCTTCTTACAGCCCCTCCAACGCTAAGGATCGAAGTCCTCCTTAGAGGCAGCCGAGCGGCTACCCTGCTCGGCTATCCCCAGCCGGTAGCTTTCCTACTCGCAACGCCAGGTATTGAAGCTCTCGCCAAGAGGCAACCGCAAAACATCACTGCCCGGTTATCCTTAGCAGGTCTCCAACGGCCCCTCCAACGCTAAGGATAAAAGTCCTCCTAGAGGCAGTCGAGCCCGACCCTCGCTCGGCCATCCCCGGCTGGTGGTTGCCTGCTCGCAACGCTAGAAATCAAAGCCCTCGCCAAGAGGCAACCAAGCAGCTTCCCTGCTCGGTCATACCCAGCAAGCATCCTCCTGCCCAACAGACGCTGCGGGCATGTAGCCCTCGTAACGAGGCCTCTGAGCCTATTCATGCTCAGCACAACTACGACGGACATCCCTCTGCCCATCACATGCAGCGGATTCGAGGCCCCAACAAGAGACATCAGGTTTATCCAAGTCTGAGCGATCCCCCCTCGACTTCAGGGCCATGGAGATGCCTCCTTCTTAGCAGTGCTTGGCACACTTGGCAAGTGATCGATCAACTTGACGAACGATCGCTATATAGATAGCCGACCTGACATGGAAGCCCAACAGTGCAAGCAAAGATATTTCACAAGCATTCTTCACAAACAAAAGATAAAGTGCAAACTGATGAAACAAAAAAGGTTTTACTACCAAAAAGCGAAGTCTTTACAAAGGGTATTTTGGGCTCCACAGCCATACAGACTGCCCAGAGGCTTACAAAAATTCCAGAAGCGGCAAAATAAAAAGAGGAGGAAGACAAGGGCTTTAGGCCTCAGGGCCAGGCACGACCTCAGGGTCCTCGATATCTACCACGAGTCGAGCAGGGTCCTCGGCCAACTCCTCATCAAGAATCTCTTCCCCCTGCTCATCGGCGTCCGCAAGGGGGTATTCAGCCCGGAGCTCTTCATCGGCGAACTCCAGCATCCGGGCCTTAATGGCGTCGAGGGCCTCATGCCAGATGCGGGTGGTGACCATGGCCAAGTCATTGTAGAAGTCCTTCGACTTCGTGTAGCCCTCCACCGCCTTCGCCGCCGAGAGGTCGGCCTGGTCCGCCGCCTAGACCGCCGCCCCCAGCTCCTTCCGGAGGGTCCTTACCGTCTTCTTCAGGTTGCCAGCGAGCGTCTAAGCGTCCTCAAGCTTGACCTCGGCGGCCACGGCAGCCTCGCAGTGCCGGGCAGCCTTCCGTTTCCCGGCCTCCACCTCGCCCTCCAGGGCGACAACCCTCGCCATCACCGCCTCCAGCTCCCGCTTGGAGCTCTCTTTCAGTGAGGCAAGCCGGTCCGCGGCCTCCATCGCCGAGGCTATCACCTCGGCTTCCATGCGTAAGGCAAGGGTGACGTGCTGGAGGACCTGAAAAAATAAGAAAGAGGTCGGGAAGACGTAGGAAGCACCAAATCTCACAAGCAACCGAGCACTCACCTGCACGGACTCCTGGGCGATGGACGCCATCTGGGCCCTGAAGGCCCCCCCGGGGACCCTGCCCCTGCCGACCTCTCTATTTTTTGCAGTAGGCTATCCGCGACGGATATCCCCAAGGGAATCGCGAACCGGAGGCCCCCCTCCTCTACCATGATCGGCGAGGACGGGCCCCGAGGAGGCCTCTGAGAACCCCTCTTGAGTGGCTCTGATGGAGAGTCGGTCTCCTCCTCCGAGACCTGGTCCTCCAGAATTCGAGCCCGCTTCCAACCCGGCGCTCTGCTAGGCCTCGGGGCGGGATCTGCCCCCGAACGCTCAAGGGACGCGGCTACCGGAGGTGCTGGGACGGAGGCCGAAGGAGCCGGGGCAGGCTTCGAACGGGAAGAGATGGCGCCCCCAGCCTTCGTGACCTTCCTCGGGTGGCGCAAGTAGGCTCGGAGCTCATCCATATCCATGGATCCTGCACAAAACCAAAGGCAAAGAAGTCAGCGACACATGAAATATACAAGCCAGAAAGCAAGCCTAACTTACCGACGAACCCGACGGGGCTGAGTCCGGCCCAACTCAGGACCCTTTCAGACAGCAACACGTCAAATCGGGGGACGGGCTCCCATGATGCCACTCTCACCACGGCGGGGTCATTGGACTGGTTCCCCGGCAAGCATTTTTCCCTCGACCACTTGGTGGGCACGGGCCAGTCCTCGCCCTCGGGCAGCGCGATGAAGAAAAACTTCTTCTTTCAGTCGTGAATGGAAGAAGGCAGGGCAACAACCCCTGTCCCGGCGGCGCCCCCTGTCGCTTTCTAAAAGAGAGGTAGACCCACCTCGGGTCGCCCGCTCGACCCCCAGGATGGTTTTTGAAGACGAGGGAAGAATCAAGCATGGAGAGGCTGAATGGAACTGCCTGTAACTTCAGGCGGATCAGGAACCCGAGGAGAATACTCCACGAGTTCGGCACTAACTGGCTAGGGGCTAGCCCGAAGAAGTTCAGCGCTTCGACGACCTTGGGAGAGAAGGGCGGGCGCATTCCACCCCAAAAAGCTTCCAAATACAGGGCGATCTCCCTACTCCGTACTTGGTCCGCCCTCTCTCCCTCCTTGGCCAGGCGAAGCGTATAACTTGAGGGGAAGTGGAAGCGAGCCCGAGCGTTGGCAAGCTCGTCCTCATGCCTCACCCAACACGACGCGCCGGGGGTAGTGTCTGCCGCCTCCTCCGTGGAGGCAGCCCTCGCAGCACGATCCCGGGAAGAGGATCTAACCCCTGCTCCTCGGGAAGACTCGGGCTCAACTAGAAGGTCCCTAGAACCTACTCTTACGGCATCTACAGATTCTACGAAAGAAGCCATCTAACCTGAAGAAGAGAGATTCTCGGAAAATGAAAGCAGAAGAAAAAAGATGAGCACTGAGCAACCAGGACTTAGAGCGAGGAAATATGAAGGAGTAGGGGCCCTGGAGTGGGCCCTATCCCTATTTATCACTGCAATCTCCCTCATCCAACGGTGCCCTTCATCTCCTGCCAAAACGCCTCCTCGCGCCCAACGACCCCGATCGCTCCACTTGTCGTTCCACATTGGGCCGCATCCCATCAGACGCAGCAGGTCTGCACGTCGCGTCGGCCAACCGACGCTTGACACGCGGACCGTTGTTTCAGTGACAAGATGCACGAACCAGCGCACCTTCCTTAAATGCAGAGATCTCGCCCTAATTCACTGGCAGAAAGACAGCTGACAGCCCGGGGACGTGTCCCGACGAAATCTTAAGAGGGAGCTCGCCCCGGGTGGCCCGGAAGTCCACTCTTGACCCGACCCGCCAGCTGGTCGGGACAAGAGTGGGGGGGCTAATGATGATGCTCAATATTGGCGATCTCCAAGATCAGGACACGTGGCAGATGACGTGTCCTAGAACTCAGAAGAAAGGGCCCACAGGTGTCGACCAGGCCACCCCTGTACCCGACCTGCAAGCACAAGCTGGCTCTCTTCAGAGCCCCATGCAAATTGGCCTCCTCGGCTTCTCAGCTCGCCCCGAGCTGCCACAGGACCAAGATGCCTCGGCCCTCCCGCTCGTCCCCGAGCTCTCCCCTCCCTGCCGAGGCCATCTTCCTCGGTCCCTCCGACCGACCAATTCCACCACTCACAAGCGTAACCGACGCTCCGCAAATCTCACCATGCGAAGATTCTCCACCGGCAACATCCCACATTCCACGCCATCACGATCCCCATTAACGGGCGATCCGCTCATTACACGGGCGTGACGTCGGGAGCGTAACTGCCGGCGAGATTCTCGCACCTGCTAATGCGTGCTGCCGCCACTATATAAACCCCCATCACAGAGGGGTCAAGTAAGCTTTTTTCACCCCACTTAGCCGTTACTTTACTCAGATCTTGTGCTAACTTGATCATCGGAGGTTCCTCAGTGGTACCAAACCACCCCGGGACTTCCTTGCAGGTACTCGGCGCAAACTCCTCAAACCACCAATCTCCTCAAAACCCATTGAGACCCACACGCAATAGGAGATCACCTCCAAAATCCACCGGAAGATCGACGAAATACAACATCTGACGGAGACCCGAAAAGGACCTCCATCATAAATGGTTGATAGGATCTGGGAATATAGATTTTTGGAAGGATATATGGCATAAAGATGAGCCTCTTGCAAATTACTCCACAGGTCCTATCAACAATATCAAAATTCATGATATATTGCAGAATTTTAATTGGGACATTACTAGCATGGAACATGCATTACCACATTACATAAGAAATGAAATACTTGATGCCAATTATACCACCAGTAATGATGGAAATGTACTGATCTGGAAGAATACTAGAAAAGGAAATTTCACATTAGCTTCAGCATGGGATAAAATAAAAGAAAGGAATTCTTAAGTTAATTTTTCTAAATTCCTGCAACTTATAGAATTTTGATTGTTATTCCCTTTTTGCATGCTTAGTTTTAATTACCGCAATCAAGACGGTTTCGCTTGGTAGCTAGCCGGTTGAGCGTCCACAGGGAGATGGGAATCTTTTTCTTAGTTTTTCTTAGTGTGATAAAATATGTATAAAGAGGGCTTGTTAGGGTTAGGATTAGGTTAGTTTGATTTAGGAGTCGCTCACTTCTTTCGTTGCCACTCTTAATATCGGCGTTACGGTAATCGGCAACAATGGGGATTAGTACGACTAGGAAGGAAACTTGCGAGTATAAGCTAGGCTTTCCAACGCTTAGTTTCTTCCTTTTGATCCTTGTCCGTCCGTTCTTTTCTCTTAGCCTTAACCTCTGGTTAATTCAACCACAACCGGTCTCACTAGGGTATCACCGCTATCATGTAGGATAGGGTGCCGTAGAGAGCGGATTGTGGTTCAATAATCGGGAGTCCGAATTAAGATGTTGGGCAACGAAAAGAGTGAGAGATTTCCTTCTCTCAAACTTTCCTTATCCTACCCTAACAAGTGAGAAATTACTCACCCATTAAAAAGAAAAAAGAAAAATAAAACAAGTAGGAAGGGAGAAAGAAATGAGTTTAGAAAATCACAACTAGCTATTTGAGACCTCACTTTGGCAAGGATCATACTTAAGCGTCATTGTTGTAAGGATAAATGAAAAGAGAAAAAGAAAGAAAGCAAACAAACAAATAACAACAACTAGTTTAACAAATAAAAATTACAAGCAAATATAATAACACAATTAAAAGACATGCAAGTTACTAAAAAGAACTCTTCTTTTATTCATTATCACTCATGAAGCTCACTACAATTTTAATGGAGAAAGATGAAAAGTAAGAAGAACTACAAACTCGTATCCTAAAATCTAATACAAAGAAAAGCACACCCTTTACTTGGCTTATAACTGGGCTATTTATAGGCAAATAAATGAAACCCTAGGGATAC
Organism: Agapanthus africanus; assembly: GCA_030015575.1. NCBI lineage: Eukaryota > Viridiplantae > Streptophyta > Magnoliopsida > Asparagales > Amaryllidaceae > Agapanthus > Agapanthus africanus. Next base: position 418,697,137 of record JASDDO010000016.1, read on the forward strand.
AATATGAGCCCAAATACAATTACAAAACTACCCTCAGAAAACGATCCAGTAATGAGTTGACTCATTGGCCGCGGATCCGCGGCCCTTTGGGTGACTTAGAGGGTCGCATTTTATGGGGTTCTCCATGTTGCTTCTCTCTTCTGTTTGGTACACTTGGTTTCTCAGAATCTCTTCAGTTTTCTCCCAGATTTTCAGCAGTGCAAAAGATGAAATGATGTGGACTTTTTGCCTTGATTTTCTTGAGCTCCGCGTTGAAGTCTTAGATCTTATGCTGCCCCTTGTGCTATGTGCAAGAAATGACCAATGATTTGCCATTTTGTCCCTTGAACCGGTATGAGGCATCAAACGGATAGTGAGCGGAGACCCGTATTTATCTGCTGTTGGCCATAGTCCTGAATTTGTTGCGAATTTTCACGATTTTCACTGTTTAGAGCTGAGAACCTGTAACCTGCAAATATTTAGCAAACACGGATCAAAAGTACCTACCTATATGCAATGCGATTAATAATGGGCGGTATACAAATGAAAAAATCTGATATAAACAAATACCCTCAAACTTATCTTTTGCTCGTCCCGAGCAAAGCCATTTTATTCACAAAAAGTCCTAACCTCACTTTCGCAGGGAACGCGATTGCACTGAGCTCGTGCAACAAACCGTTAAACCTCTAGGTTGCCCTAGAGAAGGAGTGTTGTCTCCTGAGGGTTTTCAGCGGATACTACCCACAAAATCCAATCAAATTGACCGTCGACTCTAATCCTACAGTTCAGCATTCTAGTAAGAAACTCTATCATCTTTAACTTAGAAATTATCAACCCGTATTCTTCACACTTTCTTTTCATTTAACTTAAAATCCTATACGTTTTTACAGTTTATAAAGCTCTCAGCATCTCTTGAGTTTTCCTTCTAGAACGCAATCTCAAATCCGGAATTTTTATCATCTCTATTGAAGAAATAAGCCCTATTTTTCATTCATATCTCTCCTCCAAACTCCGATCATATACCCCTACGTGTGTGTAAATATCATCCCTACACTTGGAAATTCAAATCAAGCTATAATACCCTTGCCTTAATACCTAGCACTACTTCTTTTCATTAATGATGGACGGTTTTGCTCACACCTTTCATGCGACTATTAATGCTTCTTGAGGCACTGACATCCGATTACTGAGTGTGTGAGCTTAAAACGTAAATAGTAGTCTCCAGGTCTTGTATTTTATTCCTTTTTTCTTTTTCTTTTTTTTTCTTTTTTTTCTTTTATTTCAAGACCGGATATATTTTACAATTGTGCTATTTTGGTGGTTAGCTTTAAATGCCATTTTTTCTTTCATACTAGGCTTTCAGGCAAGAGTATTTCTAGGTATCCTCTACTATCCTAAGTTTCAAGGTGCGTGTATGTGCGATTTCTAGGATATATATTTTCAGAATTTGGACTTAAGGTTCAGAATTATTTTTCAGACTTACTCTTCAAATAGAGCTTTCAATACCCTTTCTTCATTTCAACTTAGCCCAAAAACTGAACTCAAAATTGCTTATTTCTAAATAAACTGTAAGGACGTATATTTTCTACAGTTACACTTCAAGGAAGGTTATTTTTAGGGTTTTTAATTTATTAAGTTTAGGATTTAGTTTTTTTATAACTAGTCAACCGTCATGTCGAACTCGAGTCAAAAATGGCCAATATTGAAATTTTCATTTTTATATATTTTTTCTTTTTCATTTTTATTTTTATTTATTTTTTTCATTTTTTTTTAATAATGCAATGCAGAAAAATGAGATGCAGAATTTAAACATGCAAAGCAAAACAAATATTTACATAAAAAACGTGCAGATGCAATGCAAGGATAACTATTTACAACCAAACCTCACCCTCAAACCTACCGACAGCAGTGCCTTCATTGCTGCCTGCGGCGTCTCCTAGACGCGGCATCACTTGTTCCTGCCTCACCCCTATCCGTCCCTCGTCCTCTCAATCGTGCTCGTTCTTCCCTTGCCAGTAGGGTGGACATTCCCTGTTCCAGACTCGTTAACCGCTGATCAAAGTTTGGCAGCATCCCTAACACTCGTTCTACCCCTTATGGGTTCGTCGAATTAAGCGTGCTTGCGCAGCGGGGGTTAGCTCTTCATCGCTCGCAGTGGAGCTCGAGCTAGGTGTTTTTTCCATCACATCTTCGGCCGGCTCGGTGCGCGACCATAAACCATGAAGTTGTGTGTAGGATGTGGAGACACCCTCAAGAAGGGGTCGAATGGGAACCCCACCATGCATGTAAATTTCAAATTCCTCAACAGGAAGGAAATAGCGACACAGTTGTGTCACCAATATCGGGCATGGATAATTGACAGCCCTCTTGCCGGCACCAATCGAGTGTAGCAACACAGTGCACATGTCATAGCAAGGGTTTTTGGTCATTAATGTGTGCACTATGTGAAGGGATGGAGTAAAAAATGTGGTGTTGTGCGAACTACCGAAAATATTGTTTTGTGCCCAACGGCACACTGTTAAAACATTCGCATAAAGCGTGCGAGCCTGAATGCCCTTCCTAGACTCCCTAGAACAGTCATCACCCATTAATGGTAGGTAGTCCTTAAAGCGGGGGGTTGTTTGTGTACGGGGATTCGTGGTATTAAAGTGACTCCGTGAATGAAGTCCCTATCGATAATAATTTCGCGATCCCCCACAATAAACATATGAACCCGTGATTTGCTCAACACCCTCTTCCACACTATCAAAGAAACACACAACGAGATCCGAAAGCGCGAACGCGTTTGGATGGTTAAATAACAGAAAATCCCATCCGCGTTTTCGGATCTCGTCACCGAAATAACTACCATAAATATCATGGGAGAATAAGTGGGAGAAATCCCGTTCAGATTGCAGTGTAGGGGCCATGGGCAGAGAGCAGATACTGAATTGTTAAATCGACAGAGAGGAGAACAGAATTGCAAACCTCCTCTGAAAATTTCAGAGGGTGACGCGGCTAGGGTGCGGCGGATAGTCACTTCAACGGCGGAAGCGCGGCAGGAAGATGCGGTCGTCGGTGGAAATTGGAGCGGCGGCTAGGGTTTTGTTTTAAGGTTAGAATGAGGCTCTGAAAATGCAGAAAAAGGAGGTCGAGATGTATTTATAGGGGCTGATGGTCATTTGTACAAAAGACCCTCCAAAAAGAATAATTAAATAAAAAGAATTTTATTTGAAAAGTTATTTATTTTATTTATAGTTCTGAATATTTACAAAAACACCCCCCTAAAAATTTTTTTATTGTATTATTTTACAAATTATTACGGGTGGGAATTTTACCAGGCACACAAAAAAACAAAATGGTATATACATACCCCCAAACTTATTTGAAACAGTGTTTCCATTATTTATAGCTGGATAACCGAAGTTTGGTGGTAAGCGAAGGAAGATTAGTCAATGTAAACCGGCTCTTGCAACATTAGAAGCTCCTCCGATGGGTCTGCGGTGAGGAACGGTTTTACCCTGTGTCCGTTCACTTTGAATAGTGACCTGTCCTCTAGATTTTCCAAATCCACCGCACCGTGCGGATATACAGTCCATACAAAAAAGGGTCCTTTCCAGCGAGATCTGAGCTTACCGGGATGGAAATGTAGTCGGGTGTCGTAAAGAAGCACCTGCTGTCCAAGTGTGAAAGTTTTGCGCGTAAGGTGTTTATCATGAAACACCTTCGTTCGGTTCTTAATGACGATGCTCGATTTCCACAGGAAGGTGGCAAGCCTTTCCGTAAACAAGCCGATAAGGAGACATATCAAGATCGGTCTTATAAGCAGTTCGAAATGCCGAAAGGGCATCAGTGAGTTTCAAAGACCAATTCTTACGGTTCTTGGAAACCGTTTTCTCCAATATCTTCTTAATTTGTCGATTAAAAACTTCGGCTTGCCCACATGTTTGGGGTGGTAGAGTGTGGATAGCTTATGATTAATGGAGTATTTCCGCATCAAGGCCTCGAAAGTCCTATTACAGAAATGCGTCCCATTGTCACTAATGATCGCGCGGGGGTGCCCGAACCGGGAAAAGATGTTTTCTTTAAGGAATCGAACGACAACCTTATTGTCGTTCGTGCGACTTGGCACAGTCTCAACCCATTTAGAGACATAATCAACAGATAGAAGAATATACAGATTCTCAAAAGAGCTGGAAAACGGCCCCATGAAATCAATTCCCCAAACATCGAAAATCTCAACAACCAAGATTGGTTGGAGTGGCATCTCGTTTCTTCTGGATATCCGGCCCAAGTGTTGGCACCGGGAGTAAGTCTTGCAGTAATCATTAGCATCCTTGAAGAGTTGTGGCCAGTAAAAACCACACTGCAAGACTTTCTTGGATGTCTTTCTTAGGCCAAAATGCCTGCCACACGCTTGATCGTGGCAAAACGACAGCACACTCTTGAACTCATTATTAGGAATACACCGACGAATAATCTGGTCGGAACAGTACTTGAACAGATAGGGTTCGTCCCAGTAAAAGTATTTTACTTGGGATAAGAATCTAAGTCTGTCCTGACTTGACCATTCGTTCGGTAGTAATCCTGTTGCCAAATAGTTCACAATATCTGCGAACCAGAGTTCGCACGATACTGTCAAGAGTTGTTCATCAGGAAAAACGTCGTTGATGGGAAGTGGAAGCGTTGGCGAAGAAGGAAGTCGTGAAAGATGATCGGCTACTACGTTTTCACATCTTCTTTTATCCTTAATGACAAGGCCAAACTCTTGAAGTAAGAGGATCCAATGTATTAACTTAGATTTTGCGTCCTTCACGAAAAGATGTCGCGGAGCTGAATGGTCTGTGTAGACAATGACTGGAGAGCCGATCAAGTAAGGCCTGAATTTTTCTAATACAAACACAACAGCCAAGAATTCCTTCTCGGTTGTCGTGTAATTCAGTTGGGCATCATACAGGATCCGGCTAGCATAGTAGATTACATGCGGTATCTTATCGATGTGCTGTCCTAGGACCGCACCGATAGCAAAGTCGGATGCATCGCACATAATCTCAAAGGGATACGTCCAGTCAGGTGAAGAAAGAACGGGAGCAGAGGTGAGTGAGCTTTTCAGTGATTCGAACGCAGTTACACAGTTCGAGTTGAAGTCGAATGTGGTATCCTTGGCCAGCAGAAGAGTCAAGGGTCTAGCAATCTTGCTAAAGTCCTTGATAAACCATCTATAAAAACCGGCGTGGCCAAGGAAAGCTCGGATGTCTCTGAAACATCTGGGAGGAGGGAGATTGGAAATGACCTCAATCTTCGCTTTGTCAACCTCAATGCCATTTTGCAAAATGATATGTCCTAAGACAATACCTTCGCGCACCATGAAGTGGCACTTCTCCCAGTTTAAAGTGAGGTTTTTATCCTTACACCGGGTAAGGACAGCGTTGAGATGTTGCAGACACTCGTCAAAAGAGTCGCCAAAGATAGAGAAATCATCCATGAACATCTCCAAGAATTTCTCAACCATGTCAGAGAAAATTCCCATCATACACCGCTGGAAGGTAGTGAGAGCATTGCATAACCCTAAAGGGAATGCGGCGATATGCAAACGTGCTGAAAGGACAGGTGAACGTGGTTTTTTCTTGGTCTTTTTCGGCGATGGGAATCTGGTTGTAGCCAGAGTAGCCGTCCAGAAAATAGTAGTACTCATGTCCAGCCAATCGTTCGAGCATCTAATCAATGAATGGTAGCGGAAAGTGGTCCTTCCGCGTTATGGCGTTGAGTTTTCTATAATCAATGCATACTCGCCACCCAGTTTAGGTGCGAGTAGGGATTAACTCGTATGCCCTATTGGTGATGATCGTTATGCCCGACTTCTTGGGGACAACGTGTATAGGACTAACCCACTGGCTATCTGAGATAGGGTAAACGATACCACTATCCAGACATTTGACGATCTCTTTTTCAACAGCCTCCTTCATGACTGGATTAAGTCGCCTCTGTGGATCCCTGGCTGGTTTGGCATCATCCATCATATGAATGTGATGTTCAACGATCAGGGACTAATCCTCTTGATGTCCGCCATTGTCCAGCCAAAAGCTTGCTGATTGCTTTGTAAAACCGTCAGAAGGGCTTTCTCCTGCCCCGGAGCTAGAGAAGCCGAGATGATGACAGGGAGGGTCTCGTTCTCACCTAAGTAAGCATACTTGAGGTGAGACGGAAACGGCTTGAGTTCGAGCGTTGGAGGTGAAACGATTGAAGGAAAAATTGGCGAAAATGTATCGAACTCAAAGGATTCTAACAGAGGCTCAAAACGAGTGTATGCGACCGAGTTGGATGGTTCAACTAACGCATCCGAAAATTCAAAATATTCAAACTCGGGTGGCGACAAGCCAAGATTATTCGAAAACGTGAAACACTCATAATCATTGTCGGGAGCAGAAGCAGCAGCAGGTTCAAGGAGGAACGCACTAGTGGCGTCAAGATTGCTGTGATCGAACAAGAATTCCTCGAATTCACAGTCTTCTGGGGCGATCTCTTGGATGGAACAAATATCGAGTATATGAGCATTAGGTTTGGATGGCTGATTCCCTAACCTAAAAATGTTTAGTTCAATTGTCATGTTTCCAAAAGAGAGGTTCATCGAACCATTTCGACAATTGATCGCAGCATTTGAGGTTGCAAGGAATGGGCGACCGAGTATCACCGGAATTTGATTCCGGGGTTAGCTACAGGTTTTGTGTCTAAAACAATGAAGTCAACGGGAAATATGAAGTCCCCTACTTTTATTAGCATATCCTCTAACTCACCCCTAGAATGGGTGATAGATCGGTCGGCCATTTGGAGAGTACAGTGTGTGGGTTTCAGCTCTTTTACACCTAGTTACTCATATACAGAATACGGAAGCGGGTTAACACTGGCACCAAGATCCAAAAGTGCACGGTTGATGTTCTTATCAATGGTTATTGAAAATGCAGGACAGCCAGGGTCCTTCCGTTTTTGGGGTAAACCTTGGGTAAGAGGATCACTCACAGCACTAGCTAAGAAAACCTTCTTGGGTACCTGAGATTTCCTCTTCTTAGTGCACAAGTCCTTCAAGATTTTTGCGTAGGAAGGGACTTGTTGGACTGCATCTAAAAGTGGAATGTTGATGTTAACCTGTTTAAACAACTCCAGAATCTTCTGCATTTATGGATTTTGTTTATTGGACCTCAACCGGTTTGGAAATAGAACGTTTTTGAAATTGGTTGAGTCCAATACTTGTGGAGGAGATTGTGGAGTTGGAATGGATTCCAGAACTGGAGTTTTAGTGGAGTGAGATGTAGGTCCGTTCGGAGCAGCGGAAGAAGAAGGAGAGCCTTTTGAAGAATGGAGAATAGGCTCAGAAGACGAAGAAGAAGAAGAAGAAGCGGCCGGGGTGTCATCATCTATCTGCATGCCAGTGTTGTTATGCAGCATCCTTCCAGATCTCATCGTTGTTACGGCGCTCACATTATGGTTCTGTTGTTCAAGAGCAACATGCACATTATGTGGGTGGCCGGGATTTGGGAGTGGTTGAGATGGAAGCTTCCCTTTTTCTCGCTCGCTTAACGCCGCATTCAGCTGTGCAATCTGGGTTTCGATGGTCTTTATGCTTTGTCCGTGAGCAGCGGTGTGTTGCACTAGAGACTGAATGGAAGACTGGATGTTGGCGGTGGATTGAGTCGTTTGCTTTACAAACGCCTTCAGACTCCGTTCTAGCGAGAAAACCTTATCGTTTTTTGACGGAACAAACTTGTTTTAAGGAAAAGAATTGTTGGGTGCAAAGTTGTTCGTCTGATTTTGAAAAGGATGGGGTTGGAAGGGCTGCTGATATTGATGTTGAGTTTGTTGCTGAGCTTGTTGTTGAGGAGGAGGAGGCCTCTGGAAGTTGTTGTGGCCTTGGAATTGATGTTGGTTCTGATTCCAAGCAAAATTGGGGTGGTTCCTCCAACCGGGATTGTCAGTGGAAGAGTATGGATCATTTCTTAGTCTTTGCTGAAATGCAGTATTGACCTGATCCTGTCCTTGAGAAGGTGGGTAGTAAGGACACTCTTCGGTCAAATGGGATGGATCAGAATAACAAGCGCAGATGGTACGAGGGGGAAGAGCGGGGGCAGGAGAAGGAGATGAAAACTTGCTATCAATTGCTTCCAGTTTTCACGTGATTGCTTCCATCTCGGCCTTCATTGCAATTAAGATGTCAAGTTGATGAACTCCTGCCCTGGAGAGACCGGAAGAAGTAGAAGAAGAAGTGTTCGGTCGTGTGCTCTCCCACTGCAGCGTTTGTTCCGCGAGATCGTTGAAGAATTGCCAAGCTTCCTCGTCAGATTTGGATAGGAAGTGGCATTGACAAATGGTCTCCAGCAACTGCTTAGTTGCTGGATTCAGGCCCTCATATAATGTTTGGAAAAGTTGTCACCTTTCAATACCGTGATGAGGGCAGTGAACAAGAAGGTCTTTGTATCGGTCAAAGCACTTCTAAAATGGTTCAGTAGGAAGCTGGGAAAATTGGTTAATTTTGTTTCGGATTCTCGCGGTCTTGTGATTTAGGTAGAATTTTTTAAGAAACGCTTTTACAAACTCATCCCAACTGGTTATGTAATGCGATACGGTGCTATACAGTCATTTCTCAGCAAGGTCACACAGAGTGAAAGGAATGACTCGTAGCCGTATAGCATCGTCGGACAGTTGGGTTGTCTTCATCATTGCACAGACGTTCTAGAATTTGTTGATGAAGATGTAGGTATATTCGGATTCCAGTCCGTGAAATTTGGGCAATATGTTGATGAAGTGGAGCTTAATTTTGAAATTATCTCCATTGGCCGGCGGAAGTGAAAGACAAGTAGGAAGCGCAGAGCGGGTAGGATAGAAACGATCCTGGAGCACGATTCGCTGTGGCACTTCAACAGGAGGTGGTTGCGGGTTATTCGCACCCAAATGAGGTGGAATCAGTCCTGGTGTAGGTAAAGGGATGTTAGGAGGAAATCCTGACATCTCAGAAGAAGAATTTGGTGATGGTGATGGTGAAGGTGAGGATGTATGAATAGAATCCCGGTCAACGTCGGAGTTGGCCGACAAAGGTAAGGGTGAAAGAGGCGTGGAAGGAGTTTTGACGTCGGAGTCAATCGCGTAGTCGGTAGCGACTAACGTAACGCGGACTAGGCGGGCACTAGTGTCCCGAGTCCAACCGGACATACACTAAACGAGTTTAGTATAGTCAAAGCGTAGAAAGTGGTGGTAAGAAAACGTCAATGGAGAAATGCGGATGAAAGGTGGGTGAAATGGAATTCTGGCGACAAAGGGCAAGTTTTTATAAAAGTTTTTGTTTTGTTGTTTTTTTTAGAAAGAGTTTTGAAAAATATGTACGGACTTATGGCACAACTTCAAACAATCACAGTCAAAACATGCACAATCATACCTAGAGCTATGGTCTTCAAAGTCCACTAGACTGCTCCTAACTGTTCCAAAGTGACAAGTTGTGAGATAGCCCTCAAATCGTCGCTTCACTGCCAATTGTGGCCAGGTAAGCACAAGTGAAGAAATGAGGGCTCCGCTCACGAATCACCGTGAGACGGGTCTTTTAAAATTACATTTCTCACATGTCTAGCCTAGGCACCACAAAGTCAAGTTTAGATAAACGATTGAATGCCCACAACCTTCCTCTGTCCTATTGAGCACGACAGTTCTTAGTTGGCCGAATCTAGATATTTTTTATTAAACTCAAGAGTAATGCGTATGCTTTTAGTGATTTTTTGGGGTCTTAGGAAGGGTGATGAAATCCTCACCCAATCTGAATTGGTGTTATAGCCTCTTAAAGTCCGTATTATTTATGCAAAACAGTAACAAACAAAAATCTAAAACACTTGCAAAAAAAATTTATTTGGTGGCTGCGCAAAGAATCCTGCCCAAAAACACTTTTATTGGAGAGGGGAAGAGAGTTTGTGCAAAGAATGCTGCAGAAAGAATAGTTCAGTGGAGTTCAGAGGAGGTGAGAAGAGGATTGGGATACTCACAGAGAAATTTGGTAGCTGATGTCACAGATTGACCGCGGTTCCACGGTCAAACATGCACTTGTGCCGCGGTTCCGCGGTCGTTCAGTTGATTTGTAGCTTCAAACTTCTTCCCTGTGCTGACTTCAATCTCCTCTTCTTGGTTAGAGCCCCTGAATCTTGATTTGATCACTGAATTTGCTCCAGAATTTTACAGTAAACCATGGTTCCGTCTTGATCCGCCACGGTGTAGCCGCGAGATATGGGTCTAACTCCCCACGACTTTGGCACTGAACTTAACCTTCTTCCTATCCTGCACACTTGCACAAAAACGAATCAAAAATAACAAGATGATTTTTACAATATGTTTTTTTGTTTTTGGTTATATATATATTCAAAAATTAACCCGAAATTACACAAAGAAATAAACTACTGTCTCCCTGGCAACGGCACCATTTGATTGTTATTCCCTTTTGCGTTCTTAGTTTTAATTACCGCAATCAAGACGGTTTTGCTTGGTAGCTAGCCGGTTAAGTACGGGTCGTCCGCGGGGAGATGAGAATCTTTTTCTTAGTATTTTAACGAGTTAAGTCCAATTTATCCAAGTTTGTTTAGTTTCACTATGTGCTAAAATATGTATAAAGAGAGTTTGTTAGGGTTAGGATTATGTTAGTTTGAGTTAGGAGTTGCTCACTTCTTTCGTTGCCACTCTTAATATCGACGTTACGGTAATCGGTAACAACGAGGATTAGCACGACTAGGAAGGAAACTTATGAGTATAATCTAGGCTTTCCAACGCTTAGTTTTTTCCTTTTGGTCCTTGTCCGTCCGTTCTTGGCTCTTAGCCTTAACCTCCGGTTAATTCAACCATAACTGGTCTCACTAGGGTATTACCGCTATCATGTAGGATAGGGTGCCGTAGGGAGCGGAGTCTGAATCAAGATGTTGGGTAAAGAAAAGAGTGAGAGATTTCCTTCTCTCAAACTTTCCTTATCCTACCCTAATAAATGAGAAACTACTCACCCATTAAAAAGCAAAAATAAAAATAAAACAAGTAGGAAGGCAGAAAGAAATGAGTTTAGAAAATCACAATTAGCTATTTGAGACCCCACAAGGATCATACTTAAGCATTATTGTTGTAAGGATAAATGAAAAGAGAAAAAGAAAGAAAGAAAACAAACAAATATCAACTAGTTTAACAAATGAAAATAACAAGCAAATATAATAACACAATTACAAGACATGCAAGTTAATAAAAAGAGCTCTTCTTTTATTCATTATCACTCATAAAGCTCACTATAATTTTAATGGAGAAAGATGAAGAAGAAGAAAATCTAATACAAAGAAAAGCACACCCTTTACTTGGCTTAGAACTGGACTATTTATAGGCAGATAAATGAAACCCTTGGGATACAGTCTGAGCCCAAATACAATTACAAAACTACCCTCATAAAATGATCCAGTAATGAGTTGACTCGGCCGCGGATCCGTGGCCTAAATGCCACATTGACCGCGGATTCGCGGCCCTTTGGGTGACCTAGAGGATCGTATTTTATGGGGTTCTCTCCATGTTGTTTCTCTCTTCTGTTTGGTGCACTTGGTTTCTCAGAATCTCTTCAGTTTTCTCCCAAATTTTCAGCTGTGCAAAAGATGAAATGATGTGGACTTTTTGCCTTGATTTTCTTGAGCTCCGCGTTGAAGTCTTGGATCTTGTGCTGCCCCTTGTGCTTTGTGCATGAAATGACCAATGATTTGCCATTTTGTCCCTTGAACTGGTATGAGGTATCAAACGTATAGTGAGCGAAGACCCGTATTTATCTGCTGTTAGCCGTAGTCCTGAATTTGTTGCGACTTTTCACGATTTTCACTGTTTAGAGCTGAGAACCTATAACCTGCAAATATTTAGCAAACACGGATCAAAAGTACCTACCTATATGCAATGCGATTAAGAATGGACGGTATACAAATGCAAAAATCTGATATGAACAAATTTCCAAAAAAATTGCTCTTTTTTCCTATAAGCTGTTCTCAGAAATATTATCAGTTGATTCAAATGTAGTTCAAAAAGGAATATGAATGCCAAGTAAATGTGTATGTTACAACAACAATCCAGACCAAGAAAGTGCTGATCATTTATTTTTAAAAATTGAAGTAGCAAGATATGCATGGAGTAAAATACATGAAGCATTCAGGATTACAGATGCTCAATACAGTTCTCTTCCATCTTGCTATGATTTCTGGCAAAATAGATTGGGTTTTTTTTGAAATAGGGCAGTTAAATATTAAAATAATTAAAATAGTGGGGTTTGTTTTCAAATTATAACAATATGGCGGTTTGGAACGGCCCCACCCCCTACCAAACAGAGGGCGGGTTCCTAGAACCCGCCCTCTACCCATTATAGGGGAGGACGGGTTCCTAGAACCTGCCCTTCCCTTAAATAGGAAGAGGGCGGAACCCGCCCAATTTTCTTTTAAAAAAAATTAAATTAAAATCACGAAATGAATTAAATATGAAATAATTGAATAAAAATTGTATATTATTAATCGTTGTTTACATATGAATCTGGTATACACTCTAATAACAAAATGATTCCGTCAAATTTATAATACAAAAAATTCATATCTGTTTGTAAAAGTATATTCTATCTCGATGGTCAAATTTATAATAACAAAATGAATCCGTCAAATTTATAATACAAAAAAATCATATCTGTTTGTAAAATATAAATTCTATCTCGACGGTCAAATTTATAATAACAAAATGAATCCGTCAAATTTATAATACAAAAAAATCTTCCAGTGCACTTGTCACGATCTCGAAGGTCCCGCCCCTGATGACTGTCCTGGACATATGGTCCTATAATGACCTGGTTGTTTGCATAGGCTACATCTGCCGTACCTTTGCTGAGGATCAACATCCATTGTCATTCGATCTCGATGCACCTTAGGTCTTCCGGGCCCTATATTTTTTTCCGGCGGTAATACAGTCGGTGTTTGTCTGTTCCCAGTATAATAGTGCCAATAGCGACTATCCGGTATAGGATGAAATTTTGGATCGTATGCGTCTTGGTAATTGGAAACTGTATAGTAATGGGAAGAAAAATTGTAATGTGAGTTATGCATACTGCTCGCAGCAGCAATTGTGTGGGCACAAGATAAATGTTGTTGCTGGAAAACACCGCATATGCACGAAGAGAGCCCTTCATCTCTAAAGTTTACGGTATATTGATTCTCATTATTCCCCGTTACTTGAAACTCCGCCGTGCCAAACCTTTCGGATCTGTAGTATTGTGCTCTGCGCTCTCTTTTCCGGAATATATCTTCGTAATATGCGGTGAGCGGAGTCTTCATCGCCAAGGACTTTTCTCTTCTTTGCACAAAGTAAGTATTCAGCCGGAAAAAGGTTCAAACAATCAACCCCTGTATCGTTAAGCCTCTAACAACTTTAAGGACCCCGTTGAAGCTTTCAGACATATTAGTGGTCATTAGTAGATATCTGCATCCATTATCATGTACTTGTGACCACATGCGTACTGGATACTCATCTAACCACGCTTTCGCGGCTTGACTCATCTCTCCAATTTTGGTCATGTACATGTCATGAACATTAGAGTCAGACGCTTCACCGGCTTTGTACATAAGCTTATGTAGATCTGAATTTTTAAATTTTCTATCAAAATTTTGCCTGAAGTGCCGCAGGCAAAACCTATGTGTGGTCGTCGGAAATACAGATCTCATTGCATCTAGTATTCCTAGATGTCTATCAGATATGATGCATAAATCTGTTCTATCAATAACAGATGGGATACTTTTAAGTTGACGGAAAAACCATGACCATGATGATGTATTTTCACCCTCGACAATAGAAAATCCCAACGGAAATATACCGTTATTAGCATCAACACCTGTAGCAATTAACATGCAACCTCTGTACTTACCGTATAGATACGTCTCATTAACGCACAATACCGGCCGACAGTGTGTGAAACCAGCCGCACTTGGAGTAAAGCACCAGAAAATTCTTTGAAACCTGACAGAGCCATCGATATCTGTTTCTATGGTTTTTAACCGGTATACGGTCTCCGGATTTGATTCTTTCATGGATTCCATAAAAGGGACTAGTGAGTTGTACGAGTTTTCCCAGTCCCCAAATATCTTGCATAAAGCCTTTCTACGAGCATCTCATGCCTTCACATACGAAATCTGAATTTTGTGCTCTCCGCTAACGTAGAGCCGTATCTCTCAGGGAGTCATCGCCACATCTGTATGGATTAGTTGCATGATTAGTGAGCAAATGTAAGATGAAGTGCAATTCCTGTGATCTTGTAACATAATAGAATTGATGCAAGTATGTTCTTGGTTGTATTTCGTGACCTTCCAAGGTTTGGCTCTTTTGGAACAACATGCATGCAATCTCCACTTACATTCAGGAACTTTCGTACATACCATGGTATAGTACGTCTTATTTGACTCTTCGGTTTTAAATGTAACGTTTTGCTGAATAGCCCACGACTTCAGCTTACAAATAAGATCTCCTTTTTCCTGAAACAAATCCCCGACAGTGAGGCAATCTTCGCTTGTTACTGTCGCTTCCAAATAGGGTCCCGTATTTGCAAGTCTGCCTAACTATCATCTTCCAGCGGATCGAGGCCAGGATCTTCTAGTTCGACGAAATCATTATTCGCAACCATATCATCAAACAATGCTACCTCATTCAACCCAGCGGCATATTCCATACTATCCTCCCCTTCATGACATTCACCAGTTTCATCATCATCACTGTCACACATATCAATGTCACCCGTAGCAACATAAGGCTCGGGTGCAATATATGATGGTTGAGGTCGGTATAATGTGGATGGTTCGGGGTGAAAAGACCGGAAAGATGTGGACGGACATGCTTGGAATGCGCTACTTGGATCGTGTTGGAATGATGCGAAGGTATGGAAAAATCTGTGTTTAGTATATAAATTTTTATTATACAATTATTCCTTAATATTTTCGTATTTCGAAGAATATAAACATAATCACCACTTGTTTCAGATTTATTTACCTGTGGAAGGTTGTATATGGTAATCATTGTTGTTCTTCTGGAGTGCATGTAACTGCAGCAGTCGATTGGGAGAACCTGTATTCAATATATAAAACATATTAATATTTTGGTATTACTAAAATGTTTGAAAGTGGATTTATAAAATGTTTACCCTTGAGTTTGAAGGTTTGAATAATGTTGTGTATAGTCATATCCACCGAGACAGACGGTATCATCGTTAACCATGTGACCGTACCCCCAGAAACTACCTCCAGCATTACCATCAAAATTACCCGTTAGAGGGACATCTGATACTTCCAATTGTTCCTTCTGAACCAAAAATTCAAAAGAATGTTGAGTGTTTGACAGACCGAAATATATCATCGAAGATATTAATGCATCGTCTATAATTTCAACCAATATATTTCCACTAAATATAGGTCATATACAACTTAACTTAAGCCTAATTTCACGGGGATCGTATTTCGTGATTTTGAACACTTTATTCTTGATTTCATTATAAGTCGTTGATGGTTCTAATCGCATGATTCTTGTGGACCCGCCCATATACTCGGGACCTTGTGCACTTGTGATAATCCGGCCATCGTATTTACATACAACAAATAAACTTGAACTTGCCATAATCTACATCAAACAATATCAAACCAACAATAAAAAAAGCGTTAACAACTTCATACAATCACAGTCAAAGTATGCACAATCATACCTAGAGCTGTGGTCTTCAAAGTCCACTAGACTGTTCCAAAGTGATAAGTAGTGAGATAACCCTCAAATCGTCTCTTCACTGCCAATTGTGACCAGGTAAGCACAAGTGAGAAAAGGAGGTTCCGCTTACGAATCACCGTGAGACGGGCCTTTTAAAATTACCTCTCTCACTTGTCTAGCCTAGGCACCACAAAGTCAAGTTTAGATAAATGATCGAATGCCCACAACCTTCCTCTGTCCTATTGAGCACGACAGTCCTTAGTTAGCCGAGTCTAGATATTTTTTTATTAAGCTTAAGAGTAATGCGTATGCTTTTAGTGATTTTTGGGGTCTTAGCAGAGGTGATGAAATCCCCACCTAATCTGAATTGGTGTTATAACCCCTTAAAGTCCGTATTATTTATGCAAAACAGTAACAAACAAAAATCGAAAAGCAAAAAATTTATTTGGCGGCGGAGCAAAGAATCCTGCACAAAAAACAGTTTTATTGGAGAGGGGAAGAGAGTTTGTGCAAAGAATGCTACAGTCGATAGTTCAGAGAAGTTCAGAGGAGGGGAGAAGAGAATTGAAATACTCACAGAGAATCTGGAACTTCAAATTTCTTCCCTGTGCTTGTTTTGGTCTCTCCTCTTCCTATTTAGAGCTCATGAACCTTGGTTTGATCACTAAATTTGCTCCAGAATTTTACAGCAAGCCGTGGTTCCGTCTTGATCCTATCTAGCAACTCCCATGACTATGGCACTGAACTTGACCTTCTTCCTAACCTGCACACTTGCACAAAATAAGGGTAAATGGAGAGTTACTGGATAGGAAAGAGCTGTATTTATAAGAACACGCCGGTTGAGGGTGGGTTCCTGAAACACGCCCTCATTTAATTATTAAAGAGGGCGCGTTCTAAAAACCCGCCCTCCTCGTTTCAGAAGTTTAATTATTGGTCCTGCTTGATTTGACAACACACTGTTAAAAAAATAATAATGAAAAATGAGGACGGGTTCCTGAAACACGACCTCATTTAATTATTAAAAAGAGCGCGTTCTAAGAACCCGCCCTCTTCGTTTCAGAATTTTAATTATTGATCCTGCTTGATTTGACAACACACTGTTAAAAAAATAATGATGAAAGATGAGAACGGGTTCCTAGAACACGCCCTCATTTAATTATTGAAGAGGGCGCGTTCTAAGAACCCGCCCTCTTCGTTACGATAAAAATATAAAACATTAAAAAACATGATGTGACTTACACTAAATTAATTAAATTGCCGTGACAACACTTAAAAAAACATATCTTTATAATAATAAATTGATAACATATCACTGCAAACATATCCCTGCAAACCAAATCACTTTAATTAAATAATTGATGTGACAACACTATTGCAAATATAAGGGCGGGTTCCAGGAACCCGCCCTCATTTAATTATTGAAGAGGGCGCGTTCTAAAAACCATCCCTCTTCGTTCAAAATTTTAATTATTGATCCTACTTGATTTGACAACACACTGTTAAAAAAATAATAATGAAAGGTAAGGGCGGATTCCTGGAACACGCTCTCATTTAATTATTGAAGAGGGCGCGTTCTAAGAACCCGCCCTCTTCGTTATGATAAAAATATAAAACATTAAAAAAACATGATGTGACTTGACACTAAATTAATTAAATTAACGTGACAACACTTCTTGCAAATATGAGGGCGGGTTCCTGGAACCCGTCCTCATTTCCCTATAAAACCCCGCCCTCTTCAATATGGTTTTCGTCAAATTAACTTTGTCCAAATTCCCTTCTTATATCTAAAATATCAAAATTGTCTCAATGGAGAATCAACCATTCGACAAATCTCTGCTCGTAAATCAAAACGAATACAGAGCTTTCAATATATTACACGGAGAGGAAAGATTCAAAACGTATTCAATTTTTTTTAATTCCCCATTTCTTTTAATTCTAATAGTTAAAAATAACATGATTTAATTTTGTAGGGTGAAGATAATCCCACCGTCGTCACCCATAGTTCTGACAAGTGGCTAGTTACCGACCAACGAATAATCGAGTGTATTTGAAGGGCTGGATTTTATGAAGTTTCATTGCTTCGTCATATCCAAATCGACCACGCCCTCGTTACTTCTCTAGTTGAGCGCCGGAGAAAAGAGACCCACATTTTTCATCTAAGATGGAGTGAGGCCACTATCACACTCCCGAATATTGGCCTCTTACTCGGTTTACGGGTCAATGGGCTTGGATTGGTCAGAGGAAAAATTGTTGGTCCAGATACCGACCACCCATACTGGGATACATATGCCGAGTCTGCTCTCGGTCGGGTAAAAAAATTAATGTCAATAAACTCTCGATATCTTTTTTTTTAGCTAAGTAAATTATTTATATTTAATATTTAGATTCAGATTCTCTCTTATTGGTTCCCCTCTTTAGTGTACCTATTGTATAGACATTTTGTACATTATTTTTAGGTTTAATATTTCACAAAAAATGCTAATATCAGACACTAAGAGGCTATAGTAAAGGGTATAAGATCAGTTTTGTAACGACCCCAAAATCTTTATACATTTGTATTATCCCTCTTCAATAATATACCGTATTTATTTGTACTTGGTATTTTCCGTTTTCTCCTAAATTTATTATTATTTTATTCCTCAATCTATTATGAATATTTTTCTAGGTACAATTTCTTTTTCTTATATTTAAGTTTTTAACTTCTCATTCTTATTTTTCCTTTCATAAATATTTAACCCAAATCCATTATTCTTATTCTTTACAGCCCATCTGAAAAGCCCACTTTCTTTTTAAGCAACAGCATATATTTAATTCTAATTAAATATGTGCATGAACAATATTATAGCTCATTGGTTAAGTATTTGCATTGTTATTCTATAAGTCACATGTTCAAATCCCCATTCTTGCAATTATTTTTTATCATTTTTTATTCTTCTCATGACCTACAAATGAGAGCTTTTATTTCCAAAATGAATGGTGACCTTTCATTTCTCTTTTAATTCTCATGTTGAATGCATATATTATTATACATAATTCACCATTACACCATCTTTATTGTCCTCCTCTATTTTTTTCTTCCTCACATTTTTCTATCTCTCACTTCTCCCTCTTCACCTAGAGTCCAAGAAGAAGAATATGAAGAAGTTTTCAAGAAAGTCTCGCTAGTAACGCGAGGCTATCGGTGGATAGACAAGCCCGGTGACAATACCGGCTTGTATCTGTAAGTCCCTTCTCTCTCCTTCCCCCCACCTCTTATTTTCCTCTTGCCATGCCTCGTGAACCCCCTATTCTTTTCATATCATAAACCATAAGAGAAGATACACATAAACATATACATATACATAAATTTAGATATATATGATTCTATATGGTTTAATAATATCTTATTATCTCTTGTTCAAATTAAAGTATTTTTAATTCTTTGTTCATGACTAGGAATGTTTATTACAAGTTGTGAGAACACAAATTTCATGCCACAATATATTTATAATGTCTCATGAAATCGGTTTGTTTATTAAAAGAAAAATAGAAGCCTGCATAAAATACTAGTTAATCTTTCTGCCGATTTTCGTATACATATCAATACCTTTAGCTTTAAAATAATTTTTAGAAATTAATTTTTACTTCTGAAAATTTCAGGAAATTTACATATGATAGATTATATTATTTTGTACATGCTGTAAAAAATTTTAGATCGAATCACTTAACGGTTTAATATTTATATCATTTTTATTCACTGTCCGTAAAATAGAAAACTGCAATTATTGGTCAATTTCTAGGACACACAACTTGGTATACCGATATCCAAATTGAGCAAACTCAGGTGTTTTAGATATCTACATCGAATAATATATATTTTATTAGTTTTAAATTTTTACTTAAAACCAACATAAGATAAAGAAAACTGCGTTACAATATTAAGTGACGGATCTGGACAGAATCTGTCCTGATTCGCATACTGTTTTTAAATTAGACATAACTCAAACTCCCGATATCCGTTCGTGAAAAACTTTAGATGTGTTGATGACAATTTATAGAACTATAATTTTCTGTATACTAGATTACTTAGAAACACATGAAATAACCCGATATATGATTTGCAATATAACATATAGTTGTTGTCCAGAAATCTGAATTTCTGTTTGAAACGCTAATATTAAAACGATTATAACTAGAGATTCATAAATTCAAATCATGTGAATCTTGGTGTTTTGGATAACTACATCGAATGACCTACAATTTTCTAATAATCTTTGTAACCTGAAACCCGATAAAAATTAACTCAAACTGTGTTTTAAAAATATGTGACGGTGCTGAACAGATTCTGATCTGTTTTGCGCAACGATACGAAAACAGATATACCTCTCAAACCGGTAGTCGTATTTAGGTGAAACTGGAACTCACACATGAAAAACACTTAGATCCATATTTCTGTTTATATTCCGCATTCGTTCGACTTGATTAATTAGTCGTACATAATATTTCTTTACAACATTGTTTTTGGTAGTTACTCGTATAATATACTTGACTCATTTCATGTTATTCGAACATGTATACATAATTATCTTGATCATTAAATTGTTGTATGTACATAAATACGATAATTAAATACTTGAGTTGTATTTTATAAATTATACAAAATTATTTTTACATAAAACCCCCTCAAGTTTTTATAAATTACAATAAGGACCCTAGTAAATATAGGTTTAAGCGGAACCGGTCTCTTGAGCCTCAGGGAGCCAGAGATATGGGTGCTTGCCTATCTAAGATAGACAATCTAACAAACGGTGTTATCAATACGGTAAATGTCTTTGAAAAAGACACAAATCCTGCCGCTCATGTGCAGCGGTTACCGATAACACCAAAACCCTAATTCAGGATTCAATTTCTTTTCTAATTGTTCTGACTCAGACTGAGTCTTATCATTATAATCTGACTTGAATATGATTCAAGTACAATCTACAATTTACAATCTACAATCTTCAATATTACAATTCAACATGAATCCATGAATTCAATTATCAATCTATACAACTTGACTGAACCGAACCATGGATATACATTCCACTTATATGGTTCTCCAATTATTCCATTTAGATGATTCTACGGTTATATCCGTTTACCGATATCATGGTTTCGGTCAGTCAATCAATTATACAATCAATACAATTTACAAGACAAACAATACAATCAAAACACTACGGGATTTAAGGGGTAGATTGGTATGGAAGGTGTTAAAAGTGGCACGAGGCGGTAAGATTAAGACACCTAACCTATATTCCGTTGCTGTTGTACCGTGGCTTAACGGTTCCTTGTACATTCCGTTTTCCCTGGTCTCTAGCATATAGAGACCCCTCTCGTATACACTGGCATCCTTCTGTACCAAACTACAAACAACAGCGTTAACACAACATTACAACAAATTAATACAACTTTAAAAGATACATTCTTATTCTGTCTATTCTACTTTCCTCTTATCTTTGGGACTTACCGAGCGACCTGTTCGCTGACGACATTCTATTTCTTTCTTCTTTGAATGTCGTCAGGTGGTTTAGACACGGCAGAGATCGAGCCATCTGCAGAAGACTTGGACCAGTTTGCTGAAGAACCAGAGCTCTAACTTCATTGTACATTTTCCATTCCGTACTTTTCATTTCCTGTTATGCCATTGTTTAGGCATCGCTTTTATTTCAGTTGTATTTCCTTTTCATGCATTGTACAAAAGAATGTTAATAAATAAAAGTTGTTGTTTTTTGTCTCTTGTGTATTTACTTTTATATTGCTTAGTTACGCTTAGCGTATGTACTTCTGAGTATATACGTAGCGGACCAATCGCGTCCCCTTCGCCGTATACTGGGAAGCGAGGCGTGACAAGTTTAAACTGGCTGAAAGATACATTCACTAATATCCCTGATGAAGCTACCAATGAAGTCTTGGATAGACATGCACGTGCCTACATTCTGTACATGATCGGTTCTTG
Source organism: Agapanthus africanus (assembly GCA_030015575.1). Lineage (NCBI taxonomy): Eukaryota > Viridiplantae > Streptophyta > Magnoliopsida > Asparagales > Amaryllidaceae > Agapanthus > Agapanthus africanus. The sequence continues at coordinate 418,718,828 of JASDDO010000016.1, forward strand.
GTTGATGCCGGACCAATCAGCAACGCATGTCCATCCTTTATACCTTGGGTTCCTTACGGACTTTGATGTGTGTGGCCAATATACCTGGGGAGCAGGGGTCCTGGCTTATCTTTACAAGGAACTCGATAAGGCATGTACTCCAACGAAGAATAAAATTTGTGGCTGCATTACATTACTTCAGGTACATTCCTTGTTTTTCACAGCTAGAAATTTGCAAAATTGTAATATTGGTTCTTTCTCTTATCATCTGACACTTTATTTATAGATTTGGTTATGGGAGCATATGTGTATGGAAAGACCGGATCGAGTTAAAATAACTTCCTTAGATACCCCTGGAAAGCCGCTCGGCTCTTAGTGGAATGGCAAGAAAGCGTATAAGGCTCCTCGTCGAGTATTTAGGTACTATAGAGATGAGTTGGATCGTATGGAAGCGACTCAGGTAACCATAACTTAGGTAATTAACTTTGTTTTAAAATTTTGAAATACCTTCATCACAATTTTTGTACTACGGTTTTTGCGCAGTTCACGTGGACACCTTATACAGCACATCGTCTGCAAGGATTACCCGGCATCTGTATCGAAGGAGAGCCGGTTTGGCGGGCTCGATACCCACTTCTCTGCATTAATATCGTTGCCATGCACCTACCGGACCGGGTGTTGCGACAGTTCAGTAGATCGCAACATATTGCTGTCCCGCCGCCTGCACCCATGACAATAGAGAGACACATGCGAGGAGGAAAGGCGGAGCGTGATTGGAGGGAGTATCATCATCAATATTTGCTGAGATGGGAGGATAGGCAGCGTAATATTGCCTTACAGCAAATAGATGACCAAACAACCACCGACGCTACCGAAGCATATCTACAGTGGTATAAGCGTGTTACCATAAGATATCTTTCTGCTCCCCCTAACGCCTTCCCAAACATCCAGCGGTACGAGCCTAGAGGCCACGTGGAACGAGATCTGGTAAGTTGAATTCTTTAAATTATATTACTTTTTAACATACGGCGGTATGAGTCAATACTTATTTCTAATGTAACGACAGGCTCGTGGGTTGCATTATGTACAATCAATGATGCAGGATCTATATCCGCCTGATGCTGGTCCGGATACTCAGGCTTCATTTGCAAATTGCGACTCATATATTGGTGGTATATTCGGTCAGTATAATATGCTTCCACATTTCTCGCCGGCACCAGAGCAGCAGCATTCACCGGCACCGGAGCAGCAGCATGAACCGGCACCAGAGCCGTAGCATGAGCGGCACCAGAGTCGCAGCATCAGGGAGATCCAGAGCAGCAAGATCAGTGATTTGGATCACCATACTGTCAACAGCAACCCTGGCAAACCGGACAAGCGCAACAACCGGAGGAACAACAGCTTTGGAGGACCGGTTTTGCGCAACAACCGTCTTGGGGGTCAGGTTTTGCACAACAGCAGTCTTGGTGGTCAGGTTTTGCGCAACAACAACAATCTTGGGGGTCAAGATTTGCGCAGCCATGAGGCCCAGGTTTTGTGCAACAGCAGCTGCATGAAACCGGGACAGGTTCTTCGCAACAACTGCCCAGTTGGGATACGGATCTTTCGTCCTACATACAGTTATTGGGAGGCAGCACATATCCGACACATGTCTCACATTCAGGATTTTCGGAACAACAGCCTGTCCAAGACGCTGCTGAAGAAGAAGTTGAATCCGAAGCTGAAGCCGAAGCAGAAGAGCAGACGACGACGACGACGCCATATACCCAAGAAACGGGAGGGTCCTCCAGTCATCCCAGGAGGCATAGGCTTATGTCAAGCCTCCTCGGATTAGGAAAGGGAAAGGGAAAGCGATAGTTATATATATTTTACAAACAGATATGTTTTTTGTATTATAAATTTGACGGATTCATTTTGTTATTATAAATTTGACCGTCGAGATAGAATATACTTTTACAAACAGATATGATTTTTTTGTATTATAAATTTGACGGATTCATTTTGTTATTAAAGTATATACCAGATTCATATGTAAACAACGATTAATAATATACAATTTTTATTCAATTATTTCATATTTAATTCATTTCGTGATTTTAATTTAATTTTTTTTTAAGAAAATAGGGCGGGTTCACCCGCCCTCTTCCTATTTAAGGGGAGGACGGGTTCTAGGAACCCGCCCTTCCCTATAATGGGTAAAGGGCGGGTTCCTAGAACCCGCCCTCTGTTTGGAAGGGGGTGGGGTCGTCCCAAACCGCCCTATTCCTACAATTTAAAAACAAACCCTCCTATTTTAATAATTTTAATATTTAACTGCCCTATTTCAAAAAAAAACAAATAGATTCCATCCGTTTAAAATTGGGGTTTTTTTTTTAAATAGGGCAGTTAAATATTAAAATTATTAAAATAGGGGGGTTTGTTTTTAAATTATAGGAATATGACGGTTTGGGACGACCTCACCCCCTTCCAAACAGAGGGCGGGTTCTAGGAACCCGCCCTCTACCCATTATAGGCTAGAACCCGCCCTCCCCTTAAATAGGAAGAGGGCGGGTTGGGTTCTGAGAACCCGCCCTCTCCTATATAAAGAAGAGGGCGGGTTCTGAGAACCCGCCCAATATTCTTTAAAAAAATTAAATTAAAATCACGAAATAAATTAAATATGAAATAATTGAATAAAAATTGTATATTATTAATCGTTGTTTACATATGAATCTGGTATACACTCTAATAACAAAATGAATCCGTTAAATTTATAATACAAAAAAATCATATCTGTTTGTAAAAGTATATTCTATCTCGAAGGTCAAATTTATAATAACAAAATGAATCCGTCAAATTTATAATGCAAAAAAATCATATATGTTTGTAAAATGTATATAATTATCGCTTTCCCTTTCCCTTTCCCTTTCCCAATCCGAAGAGGCTTGACATAAGCCTATGCCTTCTGGGATGACTGGAGGACCCTCCCGTTTCTTGCGTATATGGCGGCGGCGGCGTCTGCTCTTCTGCTTCGGCTTCAGCTTTGGCTTCAATTTCGTCTTCAGCAGCGTCTTGGACAGGCTGTTGTTCCGAAAATCCTGAATGTGGAACAGGTGTCGGATATGTGCTGCCTCCCAACAACTGTATGTAGGACGAAAGATCTGTATCCCAACTGAGCAGTTGTTGCGAAGAACCTATCCCGGTTTCATGCGGCTGCTGTTGCACAAAACCTGGGCCCCATGGCTGCGCAAATCCTAACCCCCAAGATTGCTGTTGTTGCGCAAAACCTGACCCCTAAAACCGCTGTTGTGCAAAACCTGACCCCCAAGACGGTTGTTGCGCAAAACCGGTCCCCCAAAGCTGTTGTTCCTCCGGTTGTTGCGCTTGTCCGGTTTTCCAGGGTTGCTGCTGACAGTATGGTGATCCAGACCACTGATCCTGCTCTCTGGATCTCCTTGATGCTGCGGTTCTGGTGCCGGCTCATGCTGCTGCTCCGGTGCCGGCGAATGCTGCTGCTCTGGTGCCGGCGAGAAATGTGGAAACATATTATATTGACCGAATATACCACCAATATATGAGTCGCAATTTGCAAATAAAGCCTGAGTATCTGGACCAGCATCAGGCGGATATGGATCCTGCATCATTGATTGTACATAATGCAATCCACGAGCCTGTCGTTACATTAGAAATAAAAAATAAGTATTGACTCATACCGCCGTATGTTAAAAAGTAATATAATTTAAAGAATTCAACTTACCAGATCTCGTTCCACGTGGCCACTAGGCTCGTACCGTTGGATGTTTGGAAAGGCGTTAGGGGGAGCAGAAAGATATCTTATGGTGATACGCTTATACCACTGTAGATATGCTTCGGTAGCGTCGGTGGTTGTTTGGTCACCTATTTGCTGTAAGGCAATATTACGCTGCCTATCCTCCCATCTCAGCAAATATTGATGATGATGCTCCCTCCAATCACGCTCCGCCTTTCCTCCTCGCGTGTTTCCCTCTATTGTCATAGGTGCAGGCGGCGAGACAGGAATATGTTACGATCTACTGAACTGTCGCAACACCCGGTCCAGTAGGTGCATGACAACGATATTAATGCAGATGAGTGGGCATCGAGCCCGCCAAACCGGCTCTCCTTTGATACAGATGCCGAGTAATCCTTGCAGACGATGTGCTGTATAAGGCATCCACGTGAACTGCGCAAAAACCATAGTACAAAAATTGTGATGAAGGTATTTCAAAATTTTAAAACAAAGTTAATTACCTAAGTTATGGTTACCTGAGTCGCCTCCATACGATCCAACTCATCGCTGTAGTACCTAAGTACTCGACGAGGAGCCTTATACACTTTTTTGCCATTCCACCAAGAGCCGGGCGGTTTTCCAAGAATATCCAATCCAGTTATTTTAACTCGATCCGGTCTTCCTATACACATATGCTCCCATGACCAAATCTATAAATAAAGTGTCAGATGATAAGAGAAAGAACCAATATTACAATCTTGCAAATTTCTAGTTGTAAAAAACAAGCAATGTACCTGAAGTAATGTAATGTAGCCACAAATTTTATTATTCGTTGGAGCACATGCCTTATCGAGTTCCTTGTAAAGATAGATCAGGACCCCTGCTCCCCAAGCATATTGGCCACAGACATCACAATCCGTAAGGAACCCAAGGTATAAAGGATGGACATGCGTTGCCGATTGGTCCGTCATCAACCAAAAACCGATCATGTATAGAATGTAGGCACGTGCATATCTATCCAAGACTTCTTCGGTAGCTTCATCAGGGATATTGGTGAATGTATCTTTCAGCCAGTTTAAACTGATCTTATACCCCTTACTATAGCCTCATGGTGCCTGATATTAGTATTTTTTGTGAAATATTAAATCTAAAAATAATGTACAAAATGTCCATGCAATAGGTACATTAAAGAAGGGAACCAATAAGAGAGAATCTGAGTCTGAATATTAAATATAAATAATTTACTTAGCTAAAAACAAAGATATCGAGAGTTTATTGACATTAATTTTTTTACCTGTCCGAGAGCAGACTCGGCATATGTATCCAAGTATGGGTGGTCGGTATCTGGACCATCAATTTTTCCTCCGACCGATCCAAGCCAATTGACCCGTAAACCGAGTAAGAGGCCAATATCTTGAAGTGTGATAGTGGTCTCACTCCATCTTAGATGAAAAATGTGGGTCTCTTTTCTCCAGCGCTCAACTAGAGAGGTAACGAGGGCGTGGCCGATTTGGATATGACGAAGCAATGAAGCTTCATAAAATTCGGTCCTTCGAATCCGCTCGATTATTCGCTGGTCGGTAACTAGCCACTTGTCAGAACTATGGGTGACGACGGTGAGATTATCTCCACCTTGCAAGTTAAATAATGTTATTTTCAACTATTAGAATTAAAAGAAATAGGGAATTAAAAAAATTGAATAAGTTTTAAATCTTTCCTCTCCGTGCAATATATTGAAAGATCTGTGTTCGTTTTGATCTACGAGCAGAGATTTGTCGAATGGTTTATTCTCCATTGAGACAATTTTGATATTTTAGATATGAGAAGCGAATTTGGACAGAGTTAATTTAACAAAAACCATACTGAAGAGGGTGGGGTTTTATAGGAAAAGGAGGGCGGGTTCCAGGAATCCGCCCCCATATTTGCAAGTAGTATTGTCACGTCAATTTAATTAATTTAGTGTCAAGTCGCATCATATTTTTTAATGTTTTATATTTTTATCATAACGAAGAGGGCAGGTTCTTAGAACGCGCCCTCTTCAATAATTAAATGAGGGCGTGTTCCAGGAATCCGCCCTCATCTTTCATTATTATTTTTTTAACAGTGTGTTGTCAAATCAAGCAGGACCAATATTTAAAATTCTGAACGAAGAGGGCGGGTTCTTAGAACGAGCCCTCTTCAATAATTAAATGAGGGCGGGTTCCAGAAACCCGCCCTCATATTTGCAATAGTGTTGTCGCATCAATTATTTAATTAAAGTGATTTGATTTGCAGGAATATGTTTGCAGTGATATGTTATCAATTTATTTTTATAAAGATATGTTTTTTAAGTGTTGTCACGTAAATTTAATTAATTTAGTGTCGAATCACATCATATTTTTTAATGTTTTATATTTTTATCATAACGAAGAAGGGGGATTCTTATAACGTGCCCTCTTCAATAATTAAATGAGGGCGTGTTCCAGGAACCCGCCCTCATCTTTCATTATTATTTTTTAACAGTGTGTTGTCAAATCAAATAGGACCAATAATTAAAATTCTGAAATGAAGAGGGCGGGTTTTTAGAACGCGTCCTCTTCAATAATTAAATGAGGTCGTGTTCTAGGAACCCGCCCTCAACCGGCGTGTTCATATAAATACAGCTCTCTTATATCTAGCAACTCTCCATTTACCCTTATTTTGTGCAAGTGTGCAGGTTAGGAAGAAGGTCAAGTTCAGTGCCATGGTCATGGGAGTTGCTGGATAGGATCAAGATGGAACCACGGTTTGCTGTAAAATTCTGGAGCAAATTCAGTGACCAAACCAAGGTTCAGGGACTTTAAACAGGAAAAGGAGAGACCAAAACAAGCACAGGGAAGAAATTTTAAGTTCCAAATTCTCTGTGAGTATTTCAATTCTCTTCTCCCCTCCTCTGAACTCCTCTGAACTATCGACTGCAGCATTCTTTGCACAAACTCTCTTCCCTTCTCCAATAAAACTGTTTTTGTGCAGGATTCTTTGCGCCGCCGCCAAATAATTTTTTTGCTTTTCGATTTTTGTTTGTTACTGTTTTGCATAAATAATACAGACTTTAAGGGGCTTTAACACCAATTCAGATTGGGTGGGGATTTCATCACCCTTCCTAAGACCCCAAAAATCACTAAAAGCATACGCATTACCCTTGAGCTTAATAAAAAAATATCTAGATTCGGCCAACTAAGGACCGTCGTGCTCAATAGGACAGAGGAAGGTTGTGGGCATTCGATCGTTTATCTAAACTTGACTTTGTGGTGCCTAGGCTAAACAAGTGAGAAAGGTAATTTTAAAAGGCCCGTCTCACGGTGATTCGTGAGCGGAACCCTCCTTTCCTCACTTGTGCTTACCTGGCCACAATTGGCAGTGAAGAGACGATTTGAGGGTTATCTCACTACTTGTCATTTTGGAACAGTTAGGAGCAGTCTAGTGGACTTTGAAGACCATAGTTCTAGGTATGATTGTGCATGCTTTGACTGTGATTGTATGAAGTCAACGCTTTTTTTATTGTTGGCTTGATATTGTTTGATACAGATTATGACAAGTTCAAGTTTATTTATTGTATGTAAATACGATGGCCAGATTATCACAAGTGCACAAGGTCCCGAGTATATGGGCGGGCCCGCAAGAATCATGCGATTAGAACCATCAACGACTTATAATGAAATCGAGAATAAAGTGTTCAAAATCACGAAATACGATCCCCGTGAAATTAGGCTTAAGTTAAGTTGTATATGGCCTATGTTTCGTGGAAATGCATTGGTTGAAATTATAGACGATGTATCAATATCTTCGATGATAGACTTCAGTCTGTTAAACACCCAGCATTCTTTTGAACTTTTGGCTCAAAAGGAACAATTGGAAGTATCAGATGTCCCTCCAACGGGTAATTTTGATGGTAATACTGGAGGTAGTTTCTGGGGGTACGGTCACATGGTTAACGATGATACCGTCAGTCTCGGTGGATATGTCTATACACAACATTATTCAAACCTTCAAATTCAAGGGTAAACATTTTATAAATCCCCCTTCAAACATTTTAGTAATACCAAAATACTAATATGTTTTATATATTGAATACAGGTTCTCCCAATCGACTGCTGCAGTTACATGCACCCCAGAAGAACAACAAGGATTACCATATACAACTTACCAAAGGTAAATAAATCTGAAACAAGTGGTGATTATGTTTAGATCCTCCAACCGGGATTGTAAGTAGAAGAGTATGGATCATTTCTTAGTTTTTGCTGAAATACAGTATTGACCTGATCCTGTCCTTGAGAAGGTGGGTTTGTAAGGACACTCTTCGGTCAAATGGGATGGATCAAAACAACAAGCGCAGATGGTACGAGGGAGAAGAGCAGGGGCAGGAGAAGGAGATGAAAACTTGCTCTCAATTGCTTCCAGTTTTCACGTGATTGCTGCCATCTCGGCCTTCATTGCAATTGAGATGTCGAGTTGATGAACTCCTGCCCTGGAGAGACCGGAAGAAGTAGAAGAAGAAGTGTTCGGTCGTGTGCTCTCCCACAGCAGCGTTTGTTCCGCGAGATCATCGAAGAATTGCCAAGCTTCCTCGTCAGATTTGGATAGGAAGTGGCATTGACAAATGGTCTCCAGCAACTGCTTAGTTGCTGGATTCAGACCCTCATATAATGTTTGGCAAAGTTGCCATCTTTCAATACCGTGATAAAGGCAGTGAACAAGAAGGTCTTTGTATCGGTCAAAACACTTCTAAAATGGTTCGGTAGGAAGCTGGGAAAATTGGTTAATTTTGTTTCGGATTCTCGCGTTCTTGTGATTTGGGTAGAATTTTTTTAAGAAACGTTTTTACAAACTCATCCCAACTGGTTATGTAATGCGATGCGGTGCTATACAGCCATTTCTCAGCAATGTCACACAGAGTGAAAGGAATGACTCGTAGCCGTATAACATCGTCGGACAGTTGGGTTATCTTCATCATTGCACAGACTTTCTAGAATTTGTTGATGAAGATGTAGGTATATTCGGATTCCAGTCCGTGAAATTTGGACAATATGTTGATGAAGTGGGGCTTAATTTCGAAATTATCTCCATTGGCCGGCGGAAGTGAAAGACAGGTAGGAAGTGCAGAGCGGGTAGGATAGAAACAATCCTGGAGCGCGTTCCGCTGTGGCGCTTCAACAGGAGATGGTTGCGGGTTATTCGCACCCAAATGAGGTGGAATCAGTCCCGGTACAGGTAAAGGAATGTTAGGAGAAAATCCTGATATCTTAGAAGAAGAATTTGGTGATGGTGATGGTGAAGGTGAGGATGTATGAACAGAATCCCGATCAACGTCGGAGTTGGCCGACAAAGATAAGGGTGAAAGAGGTGTGGAAGGAGTTTCGACGTCGGAATCAATCGCGTAGTCGGTAGCGACTAACGTAACACGGACTAGGAGGGCACTAGTGTCTCGAGTCCAACCGGACATACTCTAAACGAGTTTAGTATAGTCAAAGCGTAGAAAGTGAGGGTAAGAAAACGTCAATGGAGAAATGCAGATGAAAGATGGGTGAAATGAAATTCTGGCGATAAAGGGCAAGTTTTTAAGTTTTTGTTTTGTTGTTTTTTTTTAGAAAGAGTTTTGAAAAATATGTACGGACTTATGGCACAAATTCAAACAATCACAGTCAAAACATGTACAATCATACCTATACCTAAAGGTATGGTCTTCAAAATCCACTAGACTGCTCCCAACTGTTCCAAAATGATAAGTTGTAAGATAACCCTCAAATAGTCGCTTCATTGCCAATTGTGGTCAGGTAAACACAAGTGAAGAAATGAGGGTTCCGCTCACGAATTACCGTGAGACGGGTCTTTTAAAATTACATTTCTCACTTGTCTAGCCTAGGCACCACAAAGTCAAGTTTAGATAAACGATTGAATGCTCACAACCTTCCTCTGTCCTATTGAGCACGACAGTCCTTAGCGGCCCTTTGGGTGACTTAGAGGATCGTATTTTATGGGGTTCTCTCCATGTTGCTTCTCTCTTCTGTTTGGTGCACTTGGTTTCTTAGAATCTCTTCAGTTTTCTCCCAAATTTTCAGCTGTGCAAAAGATGAAATGATGTAGACTTTTTGCCTTGATTTTCTTGAGCTCCGCGTTGAAGTCTTGGATTTTGTGCTGCCCCTTGTGCTTTGTGCATGAAATGGCCAATGATTTGCCATTTTGTCCCTTGAACTGGTATGAGGTATCAAACGTATAGTGAGCGGAGACCCGTATTTATCTGCTGTTGGTCGTAGTCCTGAATTTGTTGCGACTTTTCACGATTTTCACTGTTTAGAGCTGAAAACCTATAACCTGCAAATATTTAGCAAACACAGATCAAAAGTACCTACCTATATACAATGCGATTAAGAATGAACGGTATACAAATACAAAAATTTGATATGAACAAATTTCCAAAAAAAATGCTCTTTTTACCTATAAGTTGTTCTCAGAAATATTATCAGTTGATTCAAATGCAGTTCAAAAAGGAATATGAATGCCAAGTAAATGTGTATGTTACAACAACAATCCAGACCAAGAAAGCGCTGATCATTTATTTTTAAAAAGTGAAGCAGCAAGATATGCATGGAGTAAAATACATGAAGCATTCAGGATTACAGATGCTCAATACAGTTCTCTTCCATCTTGCTATGATTTCTGGCAAAATGGATTGGGTTTTTTTGAAATAGGGCAGTTAAATATTAAAATTATTAAAATAATAGGGTTTGTTTTTAAATTGTAAGAATATGGCAGTTTGGAACAACCCCACCTCCTACCAAACAGAGAGCGGGTTCTAAGAACCCGCCCAATTTTCTTTAAAAAAATAAATTAAAATCACGAAATGGATTAAAGATGAAATAATTGAATAAAAATTGTATATTATTAATCGTTGTTTACATATGAATCTGGTATATATTCTAATAACAAAATGAATCCGTCAAATTTATAATACAAAAAAATCATATCTGTTTGTAAAAATATATTCTATCTCGACGGTCAAATTTATAATAATAAAATGAATCCGTCAAATTTATAATACAAAAAAATCATATATGTTTATAAAATGTAAATTCTATCTCGACGGTCAAATTTATAATAATAAAATGAATCCGTCAAATTTATAATACAAAAAAATCTTCCGGTGCACTTATCACGATCTCGAAGGTTCCGCCCCTGATAATTGTCCTGGACATCTGGTCCTAATGACCTGGTTGTTTGCATAGGCTACATCTGGCGTGTATTTGCTGAGGATCAGCATCCATTGTCATTCGATCTCGACGCACCTTAGATTTTCCGGGCCCTATATTTTTTTCCGGCGGTAATACAGTCGGTGTTTGTCTGTTCCCAGTATAATAGTGCCAATAGCGACTGTCCGGTATATGATGAAATTTTGTATGGCATGTGCCTTGGTAATTGAAAACTGTATAGTAATGGGAAGCAAAATTGTAATGTGAGTTATGTATACTGCTCGCAGCAGCAATTGCGTGGGCACAAGATAAATGTTGTTAGTTGGAAAACTGATTTCTCATATAGTTACTTGGAATATTTGAAAGTTCAAGTGTGAAAGAAGATTTCAAAATCTCTCTTTTTCTGTTAGTGGTATTTGGCATAAAATCATAAGTGAGCTAAGGAATATTGTTTCTAGCTCAAAAGATCAATTCTTTTCAGAAACTCAGCAGTTGATATTGAAAAATTTGAAGATGGATGATATATTCAATATAAGTGTGATCAAGAAAAACAATATTATTCTTACTAATTGGAGTAAGCCTCCAATGGGTCAATACAAGTTAAATGTAGATGGAGCTACTTAACTTAATCAACAGAGATCAGCAGGGTGAGCAGTCCTTAGAGATTTTACTGGTAAAATCATTTTTTCTTCCAGATTTTATTATGGCAAAGGAGATAGTAATTTAGCTGACGCCAGAGCAATTCTTGATGGCCTTTTACAGTGTTATCATATGAAAATCAAGCATTTAAAGGCGGAAACTGATTCCAAGTTTCTAGATGATTGTATCAAAAATGAAAAGATAATTTCTTGGAGGCTCAAATATATTGTGCAAGCTATAATATCCACAGCCAGAAGAATAGATGCGGAGATTATACATACTTACAGAGAGAACAACATGTTAGCAGATTGGTTATCACATGAAGCTCAAGATACAGAAACAAGTTGCTCTTTTCCAAGTTTTGCTATTCCAAAGAAGCTTCAAATATTGGCAAAATTTGATCTTTCTGAAATACCTAGAGATCGAGTGTGTAGATCTCAGAGAAAAGAAGGAGAAAATGGCTAAAATTTGGATAAAATTTTTTTGGGGAGTTCTAGAAGCTATTTTAAGAGAAATGAAGAGATGCAAAAGACTAGATTTGAAGCTTGTTTACTTAAGCATCATAAGTTGCCAGATCCCAAGTTTGCCAAGCAAAGAAGCTCCGATAAGTGTAAAAACTCGATCTTTCTGATTTATCTTAGGGTTTGATTGTGCGGATCTCGTAAAAAAGATGATGAAAATCTGTTAGAAGTTGGAAAAATAAGCTCTAAAAGCAATCTGGAAGCACTCTATGAGAAAGGAGAAATATAAAACAGATCTGAGGCTAGGAGGACTTGCTTATGCTTTGAAACTGACAGATCCAAAGATGTGTCAAGCAGAGAAGCTATGCAAGACTGTAAAAATTCAATCTTTCGTCTCATTTGGAGCTTGTATGCATGGATTTACAAGAAGATGGCAAATATTTTCGAATTAAAGGAAGGAAAGGAGATGTTTTTTTATGAACTAGGGTTTCTACATGAGCAACGAGTGAGCAACGAAGATTTCTCTCTCTCTCTCTCTTCCACTGCTCAGCTGAGAACAGAAAACCCTAGTCCCGTGCTCTTCGTTTGTTGCTAGTGATATATCACACATTTTTGGACTTTGATGTATTGGGTCTGGCCCGGCCCGAGGATAATTTTTCATATTCCTTTTATAAAATAACTGGGGCATACCCAGTTTCATTGAAGAAAAAAAATGAGCGGGAAAGTTATGAGCCAGAATCAAACTTTCCAGAATTTTTTTTAATGAAACTTAAATCCATTCAAACAGGTTCCGGAAAGCAAATGTGGGCAAAAAATCCTGGAAAGCGGGTAGGGTTGTGTCGGGTCCGGATCAAACCCGACCGTGACTTTCACTATAACCATGGTTTATCTTCGAATAAATCTTGTTCACGACAAAACCCCTCTGGATCTGTAGATTTCTACTATAAAGAATGCAAACAAATTTTAAAGTTCAATTAGATACTCATGTATGTTGTCTAGAGTTGAATTCGAGTGTTTTCAAGTATACCTACCAATAAATCACTTGTTAAATCACTTGTGCACAGCGTACTTACCAGACGAGATGAACCACATGGGAGTTGTATGCAATTAAACTTAATTCTATGCAACAAACTTAATTATAAGCTCTCAAATGTTAACATGCCAAATTATCAATTATTTTGTCCGGAAAACGGGCAAAATCACAACCAAGAATCACAAATCCTTGTAGAAATCGAAAGTATCACTAAGCCCTGTTTGCCTGGATAAAGATCCTATAGAATTCTCATATGAAGCAAAAGCGTAAAAGCAACTTATCCACCCTCTATAGTGTGATACACGGAGTGATTGAGATTGAAAGTAAAAAACAACCCCTACTTTTAAGGCTATTATTTTTTTTCTTTCATTCTCAGCCATCCTTGTATCACAACATAAAAAGTGAAAAGACTGCTTCTACGCTTTTGGTTTAAATGAGAATTCTGCATGATCTTTGACCTTCATTGCCCTATTATTTCAAGAAACATCAGCATATGCTCCATTCTTTACTTCGAAAAATAATCTGCGGCAGATAATTGGAAAAAGGAAGGAAAAAGGAAAAGTATCGCAATCCAATGCGACTGTTGTTTAAACGAAGCATCCATAAAAACCAGCAATATCGGCAACTAGGATCAAAATACACGATCAGAGTGGGTTCTCAGGCATCAATAGCTAACACAGACAACGAATTCATAATACATTCTATTGTACCAGAAACACGACACCTAATCATCAAACTGTACCTAATCTTGCACCAGAAAAACAGCCCCTAATCATCAAACTGAATCAAGTCTCTTAAATTCTCGGCATCAACACCATCACCCAATAAAATCATACATGAGCTTATAAAAAGATGGAAGAGTTAATGTTTGTAGTAGCACAACCAAGAGACAGCGTTCACAAAAATTTGAAGAACATATAAACATGCACCCAAGTTTGACAACATTTATGGTAAAAGGATCACCAAATTATTGATCCAAACAAAATATTGAAAGAGTAGTCATAAACTATTTATTTTCGGATGCGATGGCCATGGCCAAGGAGCTCGAATCTCACATTTTCAAAATTGCTACAATATCCCAGTATTCGAATCTATTCATTTCGCTCGAAATTTGCTGCTGACCGAATCATAGGTTGGGACGTTACGAACTGCCAAAAAATTGAAAATAAATATCAGGATATACATAGATATTGATACAGTATAACGAAAGAGAAACTATTTTTCAATGACTTGAAACATACCATCTCCCCATGATGCCATCGTAAGCGGCGAAGAAATGATCTTTTCAGAAAGTGATGCAATGTCTTTTAATGTGACCTGGTCAATTGCTTTTAAGAAATGTTCAATTGGTTTCCTGCAGTGTTAATACAAGAAAAGGGAAAACCTTAATCTGCCAGCTAACCCAAAAGCTAAGGCAAAAAAGCACTAAATTTATCTGAAAGTTCACAAGAGAATATCAATGCTGATACTTGAAAGGTTTTACTATTGCTCATATTTAGGTGCAGCACTCAACTAAACTTTTTATACAAAAAACGCTGTGTCATATAAAACTTGTATAGCTAATAGTTAACCATATTGTACTTCATTATTGGTTAATGTCAAGAGAGGTTCCCAAAGATGGGACTACTAACTTGTGGAGACCGGCATATATCCGTTAGCAAATGAGATGGAGCATACCGGAATGCAGGCATGAAGAATTATTGTGCAGTTGCCTTTATTTAAGCTTGTGACGCACTGGTATTATTAAAACAGGTTTAGAGATTAATTTTGACAGCCACGATTGTCCCTATCTCCAAATTCATCAAATACTTTAGCACATTCCGAAATAGATGTAAATTAAAAAACCCGGCACATTTGACTCTGCCAATAAGTTTAATTTACTCACTTCCATTGAAACTGAAATGCGATACAGAAACTCACCATTCATCAATCACCCTCCAAGTTACTATCCCCTTCACCAAATATTGATGATGATAAATTACAAATTAATATTCTGCGCAATGTAGACTTAGTTAAGTTTTATATATGTAATTTATTTCCCTAGAATCATGTTGGCAGGTTACTGAAGAGCAGAGCATGCTTCACTACTCTATACATGGTAAGCATCATGTCTCATTAGCTAACCAGTTACCCCTGGAGGAGTAATACTTCGGTGAACCTTCCAACATGTGCATGCAAATGTTGTGTGCGTGTGCAAAAATTCTGTAGTTTGATTGACTCGATAACTCATAGTTCATAAAACTGATCGGGTGATATTTAACGTGACATGAGCAATTCATTTCCGGTACAGAGAAGAAGACCAATTCAAGATGTCAAAAAGCTAAATCAAGTTTTCGAAACAGCTAAGCTCTTAAGACGAGGACCTGTTGTCTCTTAGGTGTCTTGTAAGCATTCAAACTCGTGTGTGACATGTCATAAATTAACTTTACCCAAAATTAAAAGTGTCTAGTTAACAGTGCGACTGAGACCAATTCCAACAAAACTTCCATAACAATATTTTGTATTATTTTCCAAATCAGAAACATTCAAGAGATCAACTTTCTCCTAGCTCTATGCGGTGCAAACACACACGGAAGGTTATATGCAAGAGTTTTTTCCCCTCATGGGAGGCTGACCGAGTGATCCATTATAAAATATAATTTAATCCCTAAGAAAGTATAAAAGTAGAACAAAACAATTTATTATGAAGTTAATAGAAATATACTGCATTATTATGTCAATAAATCCGCTAAATATATAAACAGAAAATCCTATGAATTGTAGCAAACCAAATAAATGCTTTCCATTATTAGAGTCAAGTCCCAAACTTCGTCAAGATTAAATTTTTAAATAACGTATACATCAGCACAAAAAGTTTAAATGAGACTCGGGGAAGGGTGCAAGTTAAAAGTTTTTTTTTAATTAATGAAGACAACTTTTGATTAGCAAAGAAGCATACTATTTTATTTCAAGGATCATGCTTGCTTAATTGAACTACAGGATGAGAACTATTTGGAAACTAACACTACATGCAATTTAATTTGGGTCCTAAAGATTTTTAGAGCCAAACAAAAAGAAACAAACCTCTCTCCATATGCCAAAATTTGTCGACCAATATCTTCTGATACTACCATCTGCAATGTGCAAAATGATATATCAAAGAAGAATTAGCTGAACAATGCAAAATGTATTTAGAAAACCAAAAAAAAACATACTCTTGATTCAAGGTTCATGAGAACGGCAGACTTTGCTGACACTTTAGCACGATCTAGTTCTGCCTGGTCAACTGCAAGAGAGAAATATGTGAATAGCAGTTAATTCACTTAACAGGTACCACAAAGATTAACTAAAGCAACCAACGTTGTCCTGGTGTTGCAACAGCAAGAAGTTCTCTTGCCGCCAAATCCACTGCTTTAGACACAAAATTTGGACCCTGAATAAGAGAATGAACCATGCTTAGAAATTTTAGGTGTATGAATAGCAGCTCATACATTGAACACTGGTAGAGCAATATCTGGTGTAGATGCAAACGTACAAAATTGAAAACATGCTGACACAAAAATAGAAGTTGAACTGTGTATGTGCCCTAAGGAATATCTACAATGCCTAGAGGGCAGTGCTGATCTCTACAAAATTAATGGATACCGTGACATTATTCACAATGAACGATATTCACACATATAGGCAAACATGATTGCGACCGCCATCATCAACAGAAAAAGCGAAAGCCAAGAAAACACCTTAGAAAATAAAAGGGAATAAGGAACAACTGTCTGCAACCAGACGTTGACCTAATGCCTATGAATCAATGTTAAATACCTAACCATCTTTTGAAATCTCGATCAATCACAATCTGAGATGGCCGATTCCAATCCAAAAATGTTTGTCCATGTTCTCATACCGATTCCGCATAATGCCGAGTTATATTAGCGTTACCATTTGATTAGTAGTGTTTTATTATTAAGTTTATTAATGAGTTGGTGGGTTTATTTATAGATTATGAGGTTACGGTTTATTTGCATCATTAATTAATAAAAAGTATATCTAAAATATTAATTTTTTACCAAGTATTACAATAACCGTTTGACATCATTAATTGCTAAAGAATTTGCCAAATTGTATACGTTTACTTTTACTATTAAACTAAAGAATTTCAATTTTTTGTCATACGATATAAAATCCGATATTTTCGATCCAAGAGGAGCGATACGACATAGATGGCCAATTCCGATCCCAAAGTAACCAAACAGACAAGACCGCATTGACAAGGACATGGGCACAATACGGGACACGCCAAAGTCCCAAAATACTGATACGAGAACACGACTTTACACACACACTATTATAGTGCAAAAGATAAAGGGTCTTTCATCTTGAAATTAATTGTTGGCATGGCTTTCCCATTCTTCAAGCAAAATCAACAAAAAAACATACAAAATTCAACCAAGATTCATAACCGCAACTAACCCTATTACGTATTATCAAAATAACTGACCCCATCACTTAAAACTATATGGTCTATATTATAGTTTTTAATTAAAAATAAAAAACACAAATAAGGTCATTGAAATTTGAAATTACTATTTACTAGTGTATATATAACACAAGAAAATTAACAAGTCTACACATCATAATGATTACATATACCCAGAAGGCTGGAGACAAGTGGCATTTCTCGTCTGCTCTTTATCATCAATGTTGACACCAATTCAAATACTGATTCATTTTTAAAAAGATTACAGATATCCAAAACATCGGAGCTATCAAAGGTCCCATAGCTCTGATTATCATTCTTCAAATTGCATGGAAGGTCGAAATAGGAGTCAAAGGTTGGACACGTATAGGACACACGCATTTTATTATACAAGAAAAAAGTATAACATTCAAATAGACACATGATAACGATAATATATATATGACATAAGAAAGCAAAAACGCATAGGAAACCTGTAGTGTCTGACATTAAATACAGTGTGTCGATGTTCTAAATATCGGAATCGTATCGACCCAAAGATTTTCATATCGGGTATCGCAATTGCATTATAAATATCATAATATAACTTAACATAAGAAGTTGGTTTTCTTAAATAAAATTTTCTCAATAGCTCAATGGTGGAGTGGTCAGGTCAGCTAACGAGAGATTGGTCATAGGTTCGGATCTTAGAAATTCTTTAAAATTATTATGTTTCTTAGAATTTCAAGATTTCATAAATTGACCATAAAATTCTAAAAAAATTGGCATCAACAACAACAACAACAACAACTGAGCCTTTTATCCCAAGCGTATGGGGTAGGCTACATGAACCAACATGAGAATCACGCCGGGTCCAGCACATGAATTCTCTGTCTCCACTCACTTCTATCGAACAGTATACTTTCATTGAGTCATTTGGCAACCATATCGTTTCGTATCACCTCCATCCATGTTTTCTTCGGTCTCCCTTTTGCCCTTTTGCCATTGCCCATATCGAGAGTATCTATTCGTTGAACCGGTGCTTTCATAGGTCTGCGTCGCACATGACCAAACCATCTTAGCCGGTTTTCCCGCATCTTCTCCTCCACGGGTGCTACACCAACTTTTGCACGAATATCCTCATTTCGTACCTTATCTTTTCTAGTGTTACCGCATATCCAACGAAGCATGCGCATCTCCGCTACGTGCATCTTCTGTGTATGATGCTTCTTAGGAGCCCAGCACTCTGTACCATATAATAAGGCAGGCCGAATAGCGCTCCGATAAAACTTCCCTTTCAATTTTAACGGAAAGTTACGATCACACAAAATCCCTGTTGCACTCCTCCATTTCAACCAACCAGCTTGGATCCTTTGATTAACATCACTATCGATCTCCCCATTCCTTTGGATGATGGAACCTAGATATCTAAACTGGTCGCTCGGTGATATCTCTTGCCCTTCCAATGTTATACCAATATAGTTTTGACTTCTCTGGCTACTAAATTTGCAGTGCATATATGCTGCCTTGGACCTGCTCAATCTGAATCCCCGAGATTCCAATGTTTGCCTCCATAATTCCAATTTGGCATTAACCCCTGCTTTCGTCTCATTTACTAGAACAATATCATCAGCGAATAGCATACACCAAGGGACCTCATCTTGGATAGTTCTAGTAAGCTCATCCATCACGATGGTAAAGAGGAATGGACTTAATGCAGATCCTTGATGTAAACCAATAGTAATCGGAAAATCACTTATTAAGCCGCCGCAAGTTCTGACATTTGCCACTACTCCGTCGTACATATCCTTGATTATGTCAATATACTTGACGGGGACCCCCTTCTTCATCGTCCCCCATAATACCTCTCTAGGTACCTTGTCGTACGCTTTTTCTAAATCAATAAATATCATATGCAAATCTCTTCTCCTCTCTCGAAAGCGTTCGACAAGTTGACGAAGCAAATGAATCGCCTCTGTCGTCGATCGTCCAGGCATGAACCCAAATTGGTTCTCTGTTATCTTAGTATCCTTCCTTAGCCTGTGTTCAATCACTCTCTCCCAAAGTTTCATAGTGTGACACATCAGTTTTATTCCACGGTAGTTTGAGCAATTTTGAATGTCACCCTTATTCTTGTAGATAGGTACAAGGATACTTTTCCTCCATTCATTTGGCATCTTTTTTGTCTGCCAAATCTTATTAAACAGATCTGTCAGCCATTTAACGCCTATTTCTCCTAAGCATCTCCAAATCTCGATAGGAATCCCGTCAGGACCAACCGCTTTTCTTAAACCCATTCTGTTCAAAGCTTCTTTAACCTCAGGAAGTCTTATTTTACGCATGAAATCACGATTTATATCTTGAGATTGAATGACAAGTCCATCCAAATTCTTAGTAAAGCTCTCATTGAACAATTTGTCAAAATAATATCTCCATCTTTCCTTGATATCCTCATCTCGAACTAAAACCTTCTGATTTTCATTTTTGACACATTTCACCGCACATAAGTCTCTAGTCTTCCTTTCCCGCATTCGAGCAATCCGGTATATATCATTTGCAGCCTCTTTAGTGTCTAATTTCTCGTACACCTCCTTGTAGACCTTAGATTTAGCTTCCCGAACAGCTTTCTTAACTTCCTTTTTAGCCATTTTGTACTTCTCAAATCTCTCCACATCTCTACTTTTCTTCAAATCTTTATAAGAATCCCTTTTAATTTTAATAACAGCCTTTACATCTTCATTCCACCATGATATGTCTTTAGATGGTGGAGCACCACCTCTCGACTCACCAAGTAGATCTCTAGCTACTTTCTTGATACAACTAGCCATTTTGTTCCATGTTTTGTCTGGACCATCTTCCGACTGCCAATCCGCTTCTTGTACTACACGATCTATAAAAACCTTTTGGTTACCTTCTTTTAATCGCCACCATTTAATTTTAGGCTCTACCTTACGTCTAATCTTCCTAGGTTCTCTTCTAAATCGAAAATCTAGAACTAAAAGTCTATGTTGAGTGGTTACACTCTCACCTGGCACTACCTTACAGTCGATACAACAACCTCTATCTATTCTTCTCGTCAGAAAAAAGTCTATTTGACTAGCACTTGATCCGCTCCTAAAAGTGATAAGGTGGGACTCTCTTCTCGTCAGTCAAATCTCTCCACACCTCTAAAAAAATTGGCATCAATTTCCGAAAATACTCCACGTTTAAAAAAGAGAGCGGAGAGATGTATCAATTAATTTATGAAAATACTCGGCACCAAAAACGAGAAGAAGACAGAAGAGGAGAGGAAGAGAGGTATCAAAATGGGGTTCATCAAACATTGTCAGGCTTTGAGGTTTTTCCAGTCTTTAAAGACGGTATCTAGGGTTTGAATTTCAAGACGATTTCAGACTTTTAACGAGAAGAGAGGTGGTATGTTGATTTTTTCTTTATTTTAACGGTTTGCTCCATTGCAGATTGAATGCGGGTCTATTTGAATACTCCCGAAAACCCAATAAACACAAAAAGAGTATTATGTGAAAAATCATAATTATCAACATATACAAGATATACGATTTGTCGACCAATATTTAGATATATCGGCCATTTTTTTAAAAAAATCGAAAAAAGATAATTTTGAAAAATCGTAGTTTCTTCTCCAGAACCGATATATCGGGTATTGGTCGATATTTAGAACACTACGTAGAAAACAG
Organism: Agapanthus africanus; assembly: GCA_030015575.1. Classification (NCBI taxonomy): domain Eukaryota; kingdom Viridiplantae; phylum Streptophyta; class Magnoliopsida; order Asparagales; family Amaryllidaceae; genus Agapanthus; species Agapanthus africanus. The sequence continues at coordinate 418,739,999 of JASDDO010000016.1, forward strand.
AATACTTCTATATGTTCGTGTTCGACACGTATCGGACATTCGGACACTCCGCCCGATACCAACCTTAGGCGGTATTATCCCAAATTTGACATGTTCGACACTTCTATGTAACATTGGGTGTGGAGATATAAAAATGTATATGTGTGGACAATTTTGATACCTTTTAGAATAAAAATATTAAATATTTTGAATCTCTCATTCGTACTAAAGCTGAAAGTAAATGTTCAAATTAATGCAAATGACGTATTTAGGCCTATGAAAGTCGGCTCCGTTTAAAAAGGGTTAATATATTGTTAGTTTTAATTTTAATGATTGTATTCTTATGTATTTATTTTAGTTTCATGCATACATGTATATATGCTCGTTTGTGCTCAAGATATCGATGAAAAATGTAAACTTAAATTTTATTTACAATTTACCTTAATGTTGTACTAGTACATATTTCTTCTTGTCGTTATTATATATTGTTCGAAACATATATAATTTAATATAGAAAATAATATAGTCGTGACCCTGTGTCTTGTTGTGCCCTATATATGTGTCCATATAGGCACTTCATACGGTTCAAGTGCTAGTATCCGATACGAGTCGGACACAAAAGCGACAACCCGCCAAAAGTGTTCGTGTGAACTAGTCCCTCGATACCGATACACATTTTAAGATTTCAAACCTTGCTCCTAACCAACTATAAGCAAGTATTTGCATGAATCATAGCATCCAATTAGCAAGTACATACACCAACATTTATTATCAAACAGTGCAAAAATCATGCAACCAATGAGCAAGAACAATTTAGCCAAATTGCCCTGGAATATTAATGAGTATAAATGAATCTATATTCATCTAGATAAAAATTGAGCTGATAAGATTTGCTACAAGTGATATACATTCATCTTAAGAGGCATGATATACAGAGGGACCACTCAAGTTACTAGAAAAGCATCTAACCCCTTTAAGAGGTTTCAATCCTAAACGTGGAATTGTTGCATTCCAAAACTTTAAATTTGACATTCATAAACAATTATGATAGGCTATGGGCATATTTCAAATGCACATTAATTTAAAATATAGCTCTTATTATTTTAATTGATAATTCACAACCAACAATTACAACATGGAACAAATCATCCTTCCATGATAGTGAACAGTTGTTGTTCAAGCAATAAATAGTAGTACTTTAGTCTTTGAAAATAATTATCATTCAGTAACATATCATATTTCGTTCCACTTCAACGTTCCGAAGAAGCCTACTGTTGTTGCACATCATTCCATACCTATTAGCCTGTCACATTTGTTGGAATACCTGTAGCGCACACGGGTTCAACATATGTAATTAGATACTTAATACGGGTGTAATAGCAAAATAATTTTGTCTATATAAAGAGCATTAGGCTTAAGCCAATCTATGTAATTTCATTTCCCTCAATTACTCACACCTCTTCTAAACCCTAAAAAACATGGTATCAGAGCCACCGTCAAACCGCCGCCGCTAGCCACCCGGCTTCACCAACCCACTGCTACAGTAAACGTGAACAGTAGCTACTACGGTACCCGTGAACAATACTGCTGCAGTAGCCATCACCATGTAGATCCCTTCTTTCGCCGACGCCTCCTTTCCAAGCCAACACCAACCAATTTGCTTTTTCTCTACCACATGTGAGGTAGATTACGACTCTCTAGGTGTTTGATAAATTGACTCGATGGTGTTTTTGGCTTGAGGCTCTCTAGATGTTCGATAAATTGACTCAATGGAGTCTTGGGCTTGAGTTGGCCAGCTTTTGAGTTGGAATAAGATCTCAAGTCAATTCATTTGACGATGATGTTACGAGTTGAAGTTTATTTAATTTTCTCAATGGATTGTGTTATTGAGACGATTGGGTTTTCGGAGTCCATGATCGGATCTGCTTGATTGCGTTGAGGTGTTAATTATGGTTGTTATCAATCATTGATCGGATCTTAGGAGATCGATCATGACTTTTGGGTGGAATCTTTATAGATTCCTTTCTTTGGTTGGTTGGCATTCTTGGTTGTATTTGGATGAGATCTTAAAACATCTCTTTCTTTTGGTGTGTGGATTCAAGCTCGTTTGAAGATATGATCATTATTTCAAGAGTTGCCTTAATTCCGAGAGTTGTTGCCTCAAGGAGTTATTCCATTCGAATTTTCTCATGTACGATACTAGTTGCCCCTCATTATCATCCTTATTTGTGATGACATCGCTGTTCTTTCTCATTATTTTGCTATCAAAGATCGTGATTGATTTCAAACTTATAGCTTGAGACGTTTGGAGATTGTTATTAGATCGGTAATTGGATCTTAGGAGATCAACTACGATTTTTTGGGTTGGATCTTTGAAGATCTATTTCTTGTTATTTGGTTGTAGGAACTGGTGAGCTTAAGCCACTCTTATCGGATGTTCGATAAATTGATTGAGAAGTATTTTACACTTTAGATGTTTACGAGTAACTATGATGATGATGTCAGCTGTAGTTTCTCCTATTTTAGAAGGAGCATCGATAAATGACGAAATACAGAGGTTTCTTCTTTTGTCCGCACTCACTTCAGATTTGATTAAGGCAAGAGATGATCATATATCTTGCATCTCACCAACACATACTCCACGTCCTTGGATTATTGATACTGGAGCTACCGATCACATGACAGGGGGCAAAACATATTATCTTCCTATAAGCAGAAAGCTGGTCTCATCCGGGTAAGTTTAGCAAATCGTACTACCTCTTCTATAGAAAGAATGAGTTTAGTTATGGCTACATCACAATTACCCCTGATTACTGTTCAACACCTTCCTTGATTTCCCTTCAACCTGTTTTCTATTAGTCATCTGAATCAACAATTGAATTGTAGTGCCATCTTTTTTTCTGAAGGATGTGTTTTTCAGGAGCTTGGAACGAATCAAACGATTGGCACCAGAACAGAGGTTGATGGGTTGTACCACCCTATATTACCATAAATCGCAAAACCGCTAGCAATTTGCGATTTGGAACTATCGTTCCTAATTCAGAAACATTAGCGCTTCGGATCGGGAAAATCACTATTCCAATCAAAACTTCAGTTAAATGTTGCATACAATCGGGTTGGTGTAAAATTATACTAAAAAATATTTATTTATTAGCAAAATAAATTGAATTATATTTGTATATTACACACATACAAACGGTCCGAAAATGGTTCCTTTTTAGAGATATGTTTTCCATCCTATATAAACATACAGAAGAAAACTACTCTTATCGTACCACGTTTCACAAGTGGCGTTCTGCATTCCCGTTTTTGTTTGGCATACCAAAACGTTCCGCATTCCAGGTAACATTGGTACCACCTTGACGAGCACCAACCCCATATAGCCTGTCCAACCTCGAGCCATATTTCAGCCTTTGATACTCATTGTCGTTTTGATCACCCTTCCTTACAAATATTGAAGATAATAGTTTCAACTCTTGATTCTTTGTCTACTCTAGAATGTGAATCATGTGAGATGGGTAAATATCGCTCAAACTATCCCTCTCGTGTTAATAAAAGGATCGACAATGTTTTTCAGTTAGTGCATTCAGATGTTGGGGGCAATGTCCAGTTATTGTATAAGAGGGTTTTCGTTATTTCGTTTCATTTATTGATGACTTTTCTCAAGTCTCATGGTTATACATGATGAAATCTAGAAATGAGGTATTTTCTCATTTCAAAAACTTTTGCTCCGAAATCAAGAACCAATTTGGAGTTAGCATTGGTACTCTCAGGAGCGTTAGTGCATGGGAATATTTCAGTGCAACCTTTAAAGAATACATGGAGAAAATTGGTATTATCCACGAATCATTTTGTCCTTGATACTCAAAAAAACATGGTGGCCGAGAGAAAGCATATGCACATTTTGGAAGTTACTCATGCTCTCTTGTTTCATATGCGGATGCCAAAGCATTATTGAGGAGATCCAGTACTTACTGCTAATTACTTGATTAACTATATGCCTTCGTCTGTATTAGACGGGCTAGTTCCTCACTCTATTTTGTTTCCCTCGACCATTACATTTTTTGTACCTCCTAGGGTCTTTGGACACGTATGATTTGTTCACGATTTTCAATCGAGAGGCTCTAAACTAGATTCTAAGGCTATCAAGTGTGTTTTTCTTGGTTACTCTCGGACTCGAAAAGAGTATCGATATCACAGTTTTGTGTTACGCCACCGGTTTATCTCAGCTGAAGTAACCTTTCATGAATCTACCCTACTTTGCTCAGACACACACATCGCTGGATTTGAATAGTGATTTTTCCTTGGATATTTCACATATCTTAGCTTCTGAAAACACTCCATCTGCGACAGCTGATACCCATCTTCTGTTTTGAAAATCACCCATATAGTTCATATTATTGAACTGATTCCTGATTCACCGCCATTGGGCTCTCCACCACCTGTTACGAGAGTCTATGCTCGAAGGGAACGTCCAACTGCTGCTCTTCCGGCTCATACTGCCGAGCTTCTCGAGTCTCCAACTCCACTTGAGGCTGACATTGATCTCCCTATTGCCTTACAGAAAGACACCCGGAGCTGCACTTCTCACCCTATAGCTCATTATGTGGCCATTTCTCACTTATCTTCGGCATATCGAGCATTTATCTCCTCTCTCGACTCTCATGCTCTACCCATGTCCCTTTCTGATACTGTCTCATAAAGGATAAACTGAGGCTATGATTGGCGAGATGCTTACCGTCGAACTGAATCAGACGTGGGATCTGATTCCTCTTCCGGCTGGGAAGAAGGCTGTAGGGTGCCGCTGGGTATACACTGTGAAGCTTCATCCTGATAGGACCCTTTCCCGCTTGAAAAAACGTTTGATTGCCAAAGGATAGTCGCAGACTTACGGTATTGATTATGAAGAGACCTTTTCTCCGATGGCCAAGATGACTTCTATTCGTCTACTTATGTCTCTTGCGGCTACCCATTATCTTGATGTGAAGAATGTGTTTCTTCATGGATCTTTGATCGAGGAGATCTATATGAAGCAATCACCTGGTTTTGTTGCTCAGGGGAAGTCTGGTCTAATTTGCTAATTGAAGAAGTCATTGTATAGTTTGAAACAGTCTTCTCGAGCGTGATTTGGGAAATTTACTAAAGTAGTTATTTCGTTTGGTCTCAGACGGTGTGCACGTGACCATTCGGTATTCTACAGTAATAACACCAATTGCTTTCACATTCTTTTGGTGGTATATGTCGATGAAATGGTGATTACTGGCGATGATGCGACTGGTATTGCACGGCTTAAACACCGCCTTCAAACAAAGTTTCAAACTAAGGATATTGGGAGCCTCAAATACTTTTTGGGTATTGAAGTTGCTCGATCGAAAGATAATATCTACATCTCACAGCGGAAGTATGTACTTGATATGCTGACTGAAGCAGGGATGTTTGGATGCATAGCCATAAAGGCTCCAATAAATCCTCATACTAAAATGCTTTCGGGACAAGGTAACTCGGTTGAAGATCCCGGAAGATACCGACGGTTGGTTGATAAGTTGAATTACCTCACTGTCACTCGACCTGATATCCCATACCCAGTTAGCGTTGTGTTCCAATTCATAGCCGATTCTCGAGTGGCTCATTGGGATGCGGTGATTCGAATACTTCGCTATTTGAAGAATGCTCTAGGGAAGGGTCTGTTGTACTCGGATCATGGACATTCACGAGCAGCGGGCTTCACTAATGCAGATTGGGCCGGGTCTCCATCCGATCGCAGATCTACTACGGGATATTGCATGCTTGTAGGAGTTAACTTATGTAAATAGATGCCACGCACCCCACGTGTTCACGGGGAGGCGGAGTTTGCAAAAAATGATTTTAAGTGCTTCGTAACATCAACTAAACTTCAGGATCGATACTAAACCGTAACAAACAATCTAGCTTAGAGGTTTAACTACTATGTAAGAAAGTTATACCTCAAGTTCTTACTGTCCTTCACCTCCTCGATGTCCTTCTCTACCTCGTGAGCTCCTCGAAGTGAGAACGGATCGTGCTTCCTCGTCGGCTTCTCCAAATCGTAAAAGATCCACCCGAGAGTACCGACTTTGAGCTTAATCTCTAACTTGAGATAACTAGATCACTTAGTGTGCTAAACTAAATAGCCTAGGATGTGTAGAGAGTGATTAGGAGTCTAGTAGTCACGCAAACCCTAGGTTCTCAACTCATGAGATGGTTAGGGTTTGAAATGAGATGGAGAAAGCTTGAGGAGAATGAAAGAAAGAAAGCACCTGTAGTTTTCTAACGAGTAAAAGATGATGTGAAATGTCTTGTGTTTTTGTCTTTAAACCAAAAGAAAATATCTCATACAAATATCTCAAAATATCTAAGTCTTCTAATCTCACAAAAGTCCAAGAAAGTCAACATGAAACCCTAATCACATTTCACTAAAATACCACAAAGTTTCCTCTCTCATTTCCTCCACCTCAAAAAAGAATTAATCATAAAAGAAAAACCCTAATTGAGGTGTCATGCTCCAAGAAACAATCTTGATCAAATTACAAGAATGCATCTCCCATCCATATATACATACCCGCATCCGTATTTCGAGAAACACGAATACAATGAGACGAAACTAATTCAATAATCAAATACTAGGATCCGGCTTAAACCAAAGCCCACTAGTACTGTCCGCCGGAACATCATATGCGCATAAGTACACATATGTGATCGAACCCTGTCGTAAAACCATATGACCTCTACATCATTTCGCCTGAAGCTGGAAAACCCTCTGTGTATGACTCTGAAGACTCGACGGTACGCTGGCAGTGGGTTTAACCACAAGCGCGTCAGCGGTACTAGCTGCACGTAACGGCTACCCAGGTATCTGTCGATAAGAAGGCTGACGAGCAAACGCATCTGTATCCCTACTGAGCATGTCTGTGACAATCTCCGTACAGTCTGGTCTGTTTGTCTAAGAGTGTCGCATGTCGGTCCTAGGGGGCGACAAACGTCATACCCCTAATAGTGCAATAAGTCGTGTTGGAGTGTGGCCAAAAACACCCTGAGAAACTACTGGAATCCCTACCAGCAAATCTCGTTTGCCCTGACCAGAGACTTTATGTAATGGCTTTCCGAACACAGCTCGTCATCAACCCCTAATACCAGAATAGACGAATCATATCTAACCGCCAGTGCCTCCAAGTATTTCGGGACTGCACCCAACTACATGTTTACACGACTCAACAGAGCCGTGGTAGGGTAGTAATCTAAGAACGGTGGGAACACACTTCAGGCGAAGTAGTAGTGTCAAGTTAATGGACTATGCTGTACTCATGTCACCTGGAAACTGCTTCCTGGCGATAGGTATAGTACCAACCAGCAGTACCCGACGAGTCCATCCAATATAACTCAAACACAATGAGCACATGCATACTATCTCCAGTACAACGTACTGATGGCTGTGGGACAGACCATCTCCCCTTCTGGGATGAGAAGCGTATACACTGGTCTACTCTGAAGTATCGATGCCCTGTCTCGATAATCCTGCGACTAGGGACATGTGTACGGATGTGCTTGTAGACTACCCAGTCCCCACTAGTGTGACTGACATCACAACGCTGGTAGTCAAGTAAAGATCTTAAGGGCTCTATCAATATGTATTAGCGATACGTCAAGAGAAACATATACACATATTAAGATAGATACAAACCAAGTAGCATACTACCATATTGAGCAAGACTGTCATAAATCCGTGTATATATCCTAAGCTTCCAAAATGTAATATACAAACTAGTAATATACAATAATGGCCTCTAGGGCATATTACACTAACAATCTCCCACTTGCACTAAGGCTGTGTGCTGGCATATCGCAGACCTATTATCTCAAATAGCCTCTCGAACTGCGTCTGGAAGATGGCCTTTGTGAATGGATCTGCAGTGTTGTTCTCAGTAGCAACTCTCCGTATCTCGATCTCCTGGCGATTCACGATCTCCCTGATCAGGTGATACCGCCTCAAGATGTGTCTGGACTTCTAATGGGACCTAGGTTCCTTTGCTAAAGCTATAGCCCCGTTGTTGTCACAATACAGAGGTATTGGATCAACAATGGACGGAACCACCTGAAGTTCTGTTCAGAACTTCCTCATCCAGACTGCTTCTTTTGCGGCATCAGAAGCTGCGATATACTCCGCTTCCATCATCGAGTCAGCAACGGTGTCTTGCTTGGAACTCTTCCAACAGAGCGCCCCTCCATTGAGGGTAAAAACATAACCCGACATGGACTTGGAGTCATCCTTGTCACTCTGGAAGCTGGAGTCGGCAAAGACCTCGATCTGGAGGTCTTTTCCGCCGTAAACCAAGAACATTTCCTTAGTCCTTCTCAGGTACTTGAGAATGTTCTTTACTGCTATCCAGTGCTTCTTCCTAGGGTTTGACTGATACCGGCTTACCACGCTTAGTGCATAAGCTACATCTGGTCTGGTACACAACATCGCATATATTATAGAGCCTACCGCAGAAGCGTAGTGTATAATAGACATGCGATCCGTTTCCAAATCAGTCTTGGGAGACATCTCTTTGGAGAGGGTGATTCCGTGACAAGCCGGTAAATTACCGCGCTTTGAATCTTCCATACTGAATCTTTTTAGTATGGTGTCGATGTACCTGGACTGTGAAAGTCCCAACATTCTCTTAGATCTATCAAGATAGATCTGGATCCTCAGAATGTAAGAGGCATCACCTAGGTTACGAACACATATATCACAACTTGAAACATTAAACGACGTTAAACTGCGACTTCGAAACACCCGTATTGCCACAGTGAAGAATTGACAGCATATTCAAAATTGGCAAAAATAAACAACTCCTGAAACACTAGATCCAAGTAATAAAACCACATACCAAAACTTGAAGCATTTCCCTACTCTAAAACCGGTGAGGCCGGACTTTCAGGCAATGTGGCCGGTCCAGGTTGGAGGAAAATGTCTCGTTTTTGGTCTGTGTTCACCTTATAGGTGAAGGAGTACTCTGTAGTTGCTAAAATAATTTTTAGAGACTCGTAAAAAATCAACATAAACTAGGATCTACGTTTCGATGTTTTTGGGTCATTTCGGTTTCATAGTTTTAGTTGTCGTTTAATCTGCTAGTTATGATTTAGTCGTCTCTGATACCACTGTAAGTCGATGCCACGCACCACACGTGTTCGCGGGGAGGCGGAGTTTGTAAAAAACGATTTTTAAGTGTTTCGTAACATCGACTAAACTCCAGGATCGATACTAAATTGTAACTAACAATCTAGCTTAGAGGTTTAACTACTATGTGAGAAAGTTATACCTCAAGTTCTTATTGTCCTTCACCTCCAAGTTGTCCTTCTCCACCTCGTGAGCTCCTCGAAGTGAGAACGGATCGTGCTTCCTCGTTGGCTTCTCCAAATCGTAAAAGATCCACCCGAGAGTTCCGAATTTGAGCTTAATCTCTAACTTGAGGTAACTAGGTCACTTGGTGTGTTAAACTAAATAGCCTAGGATGTGTAAAGAGTGATTAGGAGTCTAGTAGTCTCACAAATCCTAGGATTCTCAACTCATGATATGGTTAGCGTTTGAAATGAGATGGAGAAAGCTTGAGGAGAATGAGAGAGAGATAGTATCTGTAGTTTTCTAATGAGTAAAAGATGATGTGAAATGTCTTGTGTTTTTGTCTTTAAACCAAAAGAAAATATATCATACAAATATCTCAAAATATCTAAGTCTTCTAATCTCACAAAAGTCCAAGAAAGTCAACATGAAACCCTAATCACATTTCACTAAAATACCATAAAGTTTCCTCTCTCATTTCCCCCACCTCACAAAAGAATTAATCATAAAAGGAAAACCCTAATTGAGGTGTCATGCTCCAAGAAACAATCTTGATCAAATTACAAGAATGCCTCTCATCCGTATATACATACCCGCATCCGTATTCCGAGAAACACGAAAACAATGAGATGAAACTAATCCAATAATCAAATACTAAGATCCGGCTTAAACCAAAGCCCACTAGTACTGTCCGCCTGAACATCATATACGCACAAGTACACATATGTGATCGAACCCTGTCGTAAAACCATACGACCTCTACATCGTTTCGCCCGAAGCTGGGAAACCCTCTGTGTGGGACTTTAAAGACTCGACAATACGCTGCCAGTGGGTTTAACCACAAGCACGTCAGCGGTACTAGCCGCAGGTAACGGCTACTCAGGTATCTATCGATAAGAAGGCCGACGAGCAAATTCATCCGTACCCCTACTGAGCCTGTCTGTGGCAATCTCTGTACAGTCCGGTCTGTTCGTCTAAGAGTCGCATATCGGTCCTAGGGGCAGCAAGCGTCAAACCCCTAATAGTGCAATAAGTCGTGTCGGAGTGCGGCCAAAAACACCTTGAGAAACTACTGGAATCCTTACCAGCAAATCTCGCTTTCCCTGGCCAGCGACTTTGTATAATGGCTTTCCGAACACAGCGCGACATCAATCCCCAATACCGGAAAAGACGAATCCTATCTAACCGCCACTACCTCCAAGTGCTTCGGGACTGCACCCAACTACTATCTGTTTGCACGACTCAACAAAGCCGTGGTAGGGTAGTAATTTAAGAACAGTGGAAAAACACTTGAGGTGAAATAGTAGTGTCAAGTCAACGAACTATGTTGTACTCATGTCACCTGGAAACTGCTTCCTGATGATAGGTATAGTACCGACTAGCAGTACCCGACGAGTCCGTCCAGTGTAACTCATAACCCAATGAGCACCTGTATACTATCTCCAGTACGACGTACTGATAGCTGTAGGACATACCATCTCCCCTGCTGGGATGAGAAGCGTATACACTAGTCTACTCTGAAGTATTGATGCCCTGTCTCGATAATCCTGCGACTAGGGACCTGTGTAAGGATGTGCTTGTAGACTACTCAGCCCCCACTAGTGTGACTGCCATCACAACGCTGGTAGTCAAGCAAAGATCCTAAGGGCTCTATCAATATATATTAGCGATATATCAAGAGAAACATATACACATATTAAGATAAATACAAACCAAGAAGCATACTACTATATTGAACAAGACTGTCATAAATCTGTGTATATATCCCATGCTTCCAAAATGTAATATACAAACTAGTACTATACAATAATGGCCTCTAGGGCATATTGCATTAACAAGTTAGTCTCTTGAAAGAGTAAGAAGCAAAGCGTAGTGTCCCGCTCCAGCGCCGAGTCAGAGTATCGGGCCATGGCGAATACCACTTATGAGATTGTATGAGTTCGTTTTCTGCTGGGAGAGATTGGATTTAAGCTCAATTCCTCTATGCGGCTATATTGTGATAACAAGGCTGCAATCTATATTGCCTCTAATCCTATGTTTCATGAGCGAGCGAAGCACGTTAAGGTGGAATGCCATTTCGTAAGGGAGAAGGTTGAAGATGGGATCATCGATACTTACTATGTTCAATCTGCTCCTCAGTTACCAGATTTATTCACAAAGCTCTTAGAAAGGAATAAAGTGCAGTTTATTTATAACAAGCTGGGCATATTTGATATGTATGTTCCAGCTTGAGAGGGAGTGTTAGAACACCCGTAGTATACACGGGTTTAATATATGTAATTAGATGATTAATAGGGGTGTATTAGCAAAATGGTTTTGCCTATATAAAAAGGAGGATTAGACTTAGGCCAATCTATCCAATTTCATTTCCCCCAATTACTCTCTCTCTCTCTCTCTCACACACACACACACACACCCTAAATAACAACATTCATGTTTTTGTTTCAAATACTCACATTCCGTGTAGTAGGATAAGTTTGGGGACCACATTCCCCAAAACTAATATGACATACAAGGACACATGATAATATTATAAATATATTTGCATGCTCTCAACTATGTCTTCATGAGAGGTTACTTATATCATGCATTCGTCACAGCTTACTCGTACCAAGTGCACTTTAATTCAGTCACATACAAGTTTATTCAATCTCCATGCAGAACAAATCTTGTTTATGGTATGAACCAAGTAAACCACCAACAAATTAGCCACTTAACATGGGAAGGGATAATTCCTCAGGATGTTGCAATGAGTAAATATAATGTACTATCATATTTAAGATTGTAAAACAACCACAGTGATGAGTCATATCAAATTTCCCACTGTTTATTTAAAAAGGCAGAAACATTTTTAAAAACAAATATGTGTATGCAAGGTTTGAGATAGTTCCCAACCCCTAATGGAAAGAAACCATAATCATTCTGTGCAGGCACATGACAATATGACTCAATTTTACCCCTCATGGAAGCATCAATAATTTGTAATCTTATAATTATTAGAGACACAAACTTCTTTGCAGCGTCTAGAGTATTACTCGAAAAGATGACACAGGGATTCATGTGTCAGGAAATTTTCAACACAGCTTTAACATGACAAGGTTGTGGCTTGAGATCTAGTATCAATGATGGCTTCTACTCGGTTGGATCCTAAAGGTGCCACGACCATCCTATAAGCACCCAAGCGTATGACAAGTTAAAGGACCAAAATATGAAATTTCCCACACTACTTTAGACAAAAATTGCATTAAACACCAGTAAGGCTGCATAATCACACAGTCAAACCAGTCCAGAAGACAAATATCCTCATTTCTGCCATAAGCGGAAGCGTTTATCAACTTCAACCTTACAATTTTATCAGTGAAACAAACTACTTTGAATTGTTTAAACAAATATAAGATTTTTTAGCAATAATACTTGATCTCATGGTTGGATCAATCCAGATTATCTCCAGTGTCTTGCACCTGAAATTATGTGCATTTTGTGTTGATATTGCATATCTTTGCATTGAAGCAAGAAGAAATATAACAGAAATAATGAATAATCATACACACAGTAACAATGTTTTATATAGTCAACTAGTCATATATAAACATTTATTTGTAGACAAAGAAATAGAATAAGAACAATGGAATTGTGAACAATATATAAATAGAATGGTGAATAGCTTACAGTTGCTGCATGAATTCCAAAAATGCCAGTGTTATTGTAGATGCTGCTAATAGCAGAGAATGACTGGATCTGTTGATGCTCGTTCAGTATTCGTAGATCTACACAATATAGAAGTTTAGCAGATATAGATACGTCATCGAGAAGACATACACTGAGCAATAATATGTACAGGAGCACTTAAAAAAGAAAACTGAAGATAAGCTCGACAGGAACTGCGTCTTTTTTACATTTAGGTGAAAATAAATCGGATGAGTAGGTCATAGCTTACATAATCGAGAATACATCCCTTTTCCAGGACCTCCAGCAGAAAAGGATCCTCCTCCGCCCATAAGCATCTGCAATAAGAAGATTAAACCAGTATGCCATGAACACAACACATACACTATTATATTGAAATATGCCTTAATACTAATTTTTTCTGAAGTATTCGGAAAATTAGTTCAGATTGGATACCTGAAGTACAGTGAGCACCATAGCTTCCTTCTCTTGGTTCCAGCCACCAGGAACTTCAAAAGCGAGAGCAACATGTGACGTCTGTTACGAGAAGAACATGTACAAAATTATATAGAGATTGATTATCCACAAAACTTGGGATATAGACATAAATATGAAATAGTGTTTCATCATAAATACATTTGAATCTGCTTGACACCGATGCTCCCCTCCAACATATACAGATTTTGGCTCCTCAGGATGAGCCACCTTAGGAAGGTCAGATAGAAGCGGTTCAGCAAGTGAAACCAATTCCTCATGCTCAACACCAGATGCTGCCAGTACCATTCTAGGAGCAGTATAGTTTTCCTGAAGTCCTCATAAAAAAACAATAATGACACATTAGAGAAACTGAAGATAGGGCGTAAGCAATAAGAGACTTTACAAGATGCATAATACAGAAAAGGTTGGTCTTACAGAAACAAACTCCTCCAAGATGCTACTATTCAATCTATTGATTGCAGATTCAGGTGCTATCAGAGGATTTGCCAATGCACCAGAGTAACCTGCGGTATGAAGTGCCTCCAACAACAAACCTTGTGGATCACTAGACATCTCTTTTATTTCGGCCTTCACCTTTTCCAGCTGCATTAGTACATCGATTCAACATTCCATTACACATTGGAACTTAAAAATATCAGATCTGAAAAATGTAAGATACCTGCTCCTTCACTTCCCAGTCAAGAAAAATAGGGTTCCTGACACAATCAATTAGGACCTCAACCATTTCAGGCATGTGAGTTTTAAGAGCATTATAAGTATAACTCGTTAGTTCACGAGATCCAGATGCTGCAGTACTTCCGCCAATTGCTTCGACTTCACGCACAACTCGCAAATGGCTCCTATTCGTTGTACTTTTAAAGCCCATACGCTCCAACAGATGTGTTGCTCCGAATGAAGCGGGTGTTTCATATACAGAACCGCAGTCTACATAGAGACCAATGGACGCAGCTGGGTCCTAACAAGCCACAGAAATTTGTTATATTCCTGATTCACGATATATTGGAATGCAACCAAAACTGATAGGTTAATGCAGTACATACTGTTGATGTTTCAGAAGCAATTTTCACACCATTTGGAAGAGTTGTAACCTTTGTTTTCCCCGGTTCTATATGATCAGGCAATGGAGGAGGCACTGTGACCCCCTCAAGTGGAAAATCTAGAGGGGGCACTTTTTGAGACCTGTCCCCGAGAAGCCAGCCAAAGAAACCTCCAGAAGATTGTTCTGCGATAGCAGTACTAGCTAATCTTGTGGAAGCACCAAAGACTCCAGTTTTGCTCGCATTGCGCTGAAAAAGCAAAAATAAGGGCGTTTGAAGCATTATATGATACATCCTTAATCAAATGCCAAAGTTGCTACAGCTTGTAGTTGTCTGCAAACCACTTTTCCTAAAAGCACAAGCTTCTAATGAACCAACGAATATTTCATGTTGCAACACCTAACACACGTTTCACATATGAAAGACAAACACGTGAGAAGAAAATTATTTTTCCTGTTTGCAACATGATCGAAGCCTATGGTACTCTGAAAGGGTATCATCGAACAACTCTGCCTAAAAGTTCAAGAAATTAAGCAAGCAGTTATTTTGTCCTCTTAACATCCAAAAGTCCCTTAAAACCTCATGGGATTAGTCTAATTCAATGCTGTCGTTGTTTCCCCCCAAAACTTGAACAGCTTAAAATTTGTTGTTACTTATTAGAGAAGCTGGGGGCAATTGTATATGCAATATAAGTGATCTCTACTTTAATTCTTGCAGCTCCAAAGACCAAGTTTTTTCTCACACAAACATTTCACTTTCACATTGGTCGTCATAGCATCGAAAAGCTACTGATCAATCCAAGAGAATTGAATTTGTATTGAGTACAACCATTTTCAGCAACAATCAAATGCTAACAAGTACCAAACGAGTAGATCCAATAGATACTGTCACCATTCAAACGCAATTCTATCAAAAAACGAGATCAAAATAGCTCAAATTCTGAAGAAAAAGACTACAAAGGGAAGGAATCTAATCTCTAAGAAATCTAGGGGTAGGGTTGTGATAGTACTGACCTTGAGAGCCCTGAGGCGACAACCGGCGACTCTGTACATGATCGGCGGAGATGGACGGATCCCTAACCCTGGATCGGTTTCGCGCTCGGAGAAAGATGTGAATGGGGAGAACTAATCTCGCGAAATGAGATGTCTTTTTGGTGTTCAACGAGCGCACCCTGATGTAATGAACATAGCCAGCGTATTTTAGCAAGATGGCTGCCGAGGATAATCGCACGTTGGGTTTATGGATTTCAGGCCTACACGGGCTATAGGCCATGGGCTATGAGACTTAGGTTTGAGTTAACATTTTTGGGTAAGATGTCAAAAAGCCCGTGGCCTGTTTCAAAATTTGGAAAAAACCTATGGGCCTTTTGCTCTTGTTAAAAAACTAGGCCCAATCAAAAACCCAGGTATACCAGTTGGATGTAGTATCTAACCAGCCGTCTGTAATATCTAAGCAGTTGCCTATAATATCTATACAGTTGCAGTTGCCTGTAATATCTAAGTAGTTGAGAGACTACAGGGTCTAAATAAAATACAACCTAGGTTTTTTTCACAGAGATTTTGAACAGCAGGCTATTCCCAACAATTTAGAAAATTACAAGGCTTTTTAGACAACTCCGGAGTGAGGGCCGGGGGATTTTTGATAATTTACCCTTCATTTTCTATATACTTTTTAGGGTAAATTGTCAAAAAGCCCCCATCCCATTAAAAAATTGTAAGATCCTTACAAAAACATTGGTATATAGCCGACTCTATTTCAATTAAATAAATAGCAAATACGATGATGTTAAATTTCAGGTATCTCTCCGAAAGCTAATCCCCGCTTTTTCCCTTTTTTCTCTACGTAATTTGAAATATTTCTTTATAAGGAGTCGTTTTTGCTTGCCTGTGACCTTTGGTCTCTTCTCAATCTTTGATTGTTTGTATCCTTTTAAACAAAACGTACTCTTTAATTTGTAAGAATTTTCTGCCTAACAAACATCAATACATCTTTTTTTCCTGCAAATTAATTCTTGTGTGAATTATCAACAAGCCCCCGGCCCACTCAAGGAGTTGTCTAAAAACCCCTGTAGTTTTTCAAAATTGTTGGAAATAACCTATTGTTCAAAATCTTTGGGGGAAAACTCCGGGTTGTTTTCATTTAAACTTTGTATTCCCTCAACTATTTGAATATTACAAGCAACTGCTTAGAAGCTACAGACAACCAGTATATAAAGATTTTGATTGGGCCCATGGTTTTTTAACAAGAACAAAAACCCCAAAGGGTTTTACACAGGTTTGAAGCAAGCCAGGACTTTTTGACAATTTACCCTAAATTCTTTCTATTTTTTTGATGTTTACTTGCTTCAAGTTAAAAGTTTACAACAACAAGAAGACTTTATGGCAAACTGATGGTGAGCAAGGGTTTTAGCTGCAAAAGCTTGCTCACTAAAAGGGCTGTAACCTGTAAGACATGCAAGAACAAGTATGATACTTTTTTACAAGGATTAAGAAAAGAAATAACTCAGTTACATTAAGAAAATCAACAATAGCACTTAGGCATCAAATTATCATCAGCCACTCCCTAAATCTCATCGGACTTGTACAAAAACTTATAACCTTGATCTACAGTCGATATACAATGAAACGGGAGGCCTCCAAAATAACACCAAATGGCTAAAATTATCTCCAAATTGTAGTAAATTAGATAGAGCTAAAATTTAGCTATTTTGATCGCAAACCTGGGACATTGGTAAGTCCCATCTTTCTGAGAACAATTTTGGGGACTGCTGGAGGATTGTCGAGCCCCATGCTTCGGCTGAACTCATTTGCTAAAAGCACTAGCTTATACTTGTCTCGCCCAACCAATTTGTTTGAGTTGTAGTAACCGAGCCATGCTTGATATGCTGACTCTTTGTTCTTCATCTCCACATGGTCAAGTGAGCGTTCGACCTTCATTAGCAGATGGTGGGAAAAGATTAGGTGTTGCCGCGGAAAAAAAATAAAAAGAAAAAAAGAAAGGAAAGGAAAGGAAAAAAGAAAACACCATTGACTATCTTGTTTCCGCTAAAGTACATTAAAAAAAAATCTATTCAAATAAACTCCCTTAAAATTTAGTTTTGACCGAATGTTTCACTATAATACCCTTAAATGTAGCACTTCAAGGGCTGCGGAAATAACAAATAAAAAACCCTTTAAGGAAGTTTTAAAAAATACTTACAGCTAAGGGTAGCTTATTATAATTTAGCCGATTTCGAGACTTATAAGCATCAAGCACAGAAATGTAGGATTTTGGATAATGACATATTGGAAGAAGTAATGTCATCGTTGCATTAATTAGATATTAAGGATAATGATACTGCAGCACACAACTAGAGGTGGATGTCCAATAATACAGAATTCTGGTATTGGTTTTTGAAAGAAAGATGGACTCAACGCCATATAAGTTTTTTTCAATACAATTTTTTATTGAACTGCCCGTAAGCCTCACCCAAGCGCACACCACACCCATGCACACAGCACACACAAGCAGACATACACCCAGGGAATTTGCCCTGAAAGCGTTACTTTGTGGCCATTTGAAGAATTATCTATAAAGGGAGATGTAGATCAGCTGCATATTGGAAATTCAAGTAAGGAATGATATTGATAGGTTAAATAGAATGATTTTATTAAGATTAAAGGTAGTTAAATTAAAAACCACCGTGTAAGAACTTTGCATCATAATGGTAAAGACGAACGCTAAATTACATATATATATGAAGGTGCAGAAAAATGTGTAAAGTGATGATTTCTGCTCTAGACTGCGCTGCAAACTTTTTTAAAACCTTATTCTAGCCTAGCTTGCATCTAGCTTTTAATAGATGATCAAACAAAACTTACTACAATGTGAACAAGGATTTTTAAAATGAGGAATCAATGCCTAAAGCGTCGCTGTAAGGTGCATCCTACAGTGGTGCTAACATGTCAATATCTCACTAGATTTTGTATATAAATAATGTGACATGACACAGTGAATCTATCTGATAAGAAAGAGATGCAATATCACTTTAAAGTTTAAACAATAGGCATCATTCAATATAAATTTGCCATGTCTTGGCACTGTAGGGCTACAGTGACTTTTCACAGACCTGTTTTCTGTTCTAAAGTTCGGCATACACAGCCAAAAATATAGATAGATCTATATACATGACAGAGCAGTGTGCAATGGTAGCCGTCGAAACCTTACTAGTGGCCATAAGAAGCCACAGAAATGTACTTAACATAAAATCACAGAGGAAAAAAATTGAGCAACTCACTTTCTGTTTGATGTCGGGATCAACTAGCGGCACAGGAGCCTTTGTCATGGGCAAATCCTTGATGTTTGATAGGAAAAACTCTTCCCATGGTGCCAGCAGCAATACACCTTTCCCTTCTTTACCTTTTCTGCCAGTCCTACCAAGTCGATGTATATATTGTTCTCTATCTGCAGGCACTCCAACCTGTAATGCAAATAAACAAGTATTTGAAAACAGCATATAGGGAATAAAAAAATCTATAGACTACAATGTCATCTAATTGTGAGAGTAACAAATTCAGAAAAAATTGGTTTTCCATTTAAAAGTGGGGTGAGTATGCGCCAATTTATCACGAAGATGACTCTTGTTATAGACTATTTGTTATGGAACTTAATAGTGTTAGACAAGAAAATGCACCAGCTTGTTACCAATATAAAACTGAGCTCCCATAGGATATACCTGATTACTCTCTAAAAAAAGAGTTCTAAAGTTGCTCGTACAGCCAAATCCTTGAACTTCGTGGATTATGAACAAGGAGAAGTTTAGGAGTAAATGGGTTTAGCTTCTATTATAGCTTCCAAGTTATGTAGCTCTAGAGTCCAGTAAGAAATTATATAAACTAAATAGAAAAGAGAAAATGTAAGCAAATAATAGTTTACAAAACGGTAAAAGAGGAAGAAAACCTAAAGTTATGAAGTTGATTTAGCCAAGACTGAACGAAAAATTCTGGTTAAAACTGAAATCGGTCAAATTTTCTTTTCCTTGTGCTTATCATTGGTCTTTCTTCTATTTACTAAGTACCCTTTTCTCTTCCTCCCCCCTGGAATGGTTGACAAAGCATTCTCTGAGAGGGCCAAGCAGTTCATACATTTGCCGGTGTCTCCTAGGAGTTCAGCAAGGGAGTCTGCCATGTCTCAGACGTCTAGCGCATTAAAGGGGAAAGGATATCACTTTTCAGAGTATTTTTATAATCCAGCTATAGATGCTATCATTTATATTTATTTTACTACTCACGGCATCACTTATAATAGCAGATAGTTACATGTAGGAGAATAAACATACTTGTGGATTTTTCAATTCTAACATCAAATCAAGCCATCGGTTAAGGTTTCAACCATTTATATTATATACCGAGAAAATGAAATGAATTCAAATTTTTATATATATTTATGTGAAAATTGATATTAATCAATCAAGCATATGCATCACAAGCAGTATAATTATACTCTAATCCCATATTTACAATTTGGAATTGGAACATTAGATTTCTTATGATTCAACTTTGTGGTTTCCTTTCCATGTAACTCATGCGGCTCAAGGCATTTACGTTGATGAACTTTTATCCTTAATCACACTGGATTGCACTTTAAACCATTTGTCTTGGTCATAAGTCGATGCTACTATTGTGAGTGAAGTCCTGATACTATGAAATGGTAGTTAATAGATTAACGTGTTCTGACTGAGCGTTTTAGATGAACTTATACAACACTGATCGGTTCTGTTAAATATGGCTTGAGGGAGAGTGTCTTAATGCCATCTAAGAGACAATGGTTGACTATATGAACTTGATTCCGAGTAGAAATCGCTAAAAAAGGTAAGATACCTATAAAAATAATAATTATTCCAAGAAAGCAATATATTTTTAGTGCTCACAAGTGTCCATCAGAAATAGCAACTTGGAATAAATTTTACTCTGGTTGGCTTTTGTTCTGTCGTTAATATTTTTTTTATATATATTATATATTGCTTCTCTAAAAAGTTGCAAAATTAAACAGTGAAATAGATTTCACTCTGGAATTTGTACTGATCCCCGCATTAGAATTTAAAAAATGCACAAGGCAGCGACCCTATCTTTCTTAGGACATTGTTACCTGTTAGTTAGAAATATGCAGTTCCAACCCAAAAAAGAAACATTTAAAAAAAATATGCAGTGGAATAAGTTCTAAAAGAATACAAGTGGATCTGTGCAGCGAATTACCTGAACAACTAGGGTCACATCCGGGTAATCAACTCCTCGTGCAGATACATCAGAACTCACAAGAATAAGACCTTTGGACTCCTTAAACTCTTTGGACACCCTTGTCCTATAACTCTGAGGCTTTCTAGAATGAATTTCTCTTACATTCAGTCTCAGCTCAGAAAGAAGGTCAGCAACAAGCTTTGTCACCATTGCAGTTGTGCAAAACACAATCACCTGAAAATGTACTGCAACATCACAAAACAGCAGCCAAAAACCAGGAAAGCAGATCAAATATATTTCCAGAATCAGCAAATAGTTGATGCATGCCTTATAGTCAGCATCCTCTGCTATGTGGTCTGTTAGAAGACCATAGAGTAATGGAAATTGCTTCTCTAGCGGTGCAATTAAATGCATTTGTCTAACCTGTCTCCATGGAACTAGATTAATGGATGAATTTTTTTGATAAATATACTAATCACACTAATTACATTTGGATGATACCTGTGAGTGCGTCTCCTCACTACCCTCTTCAACTGTGTTGACAAACTCATGGTCTCTTTTCATAGCAATATAACAAATTTGACGGACCTGCAATCGGACATAAAACCATAAGATATGATTTTTGGGATACCATGTGTGATGCTAAATATAACTAGAAAGTAATGTAGATTCAATAGTACATCATCTGGTACTGTAGCAGAGAAAAGGAGGGTTTGGCGCTGTTTTGGGACAGCGGCAACAATTTTTTCAATATCTTTACGAAAACCCATATCTAATAAACGATCGGCTTCATCAAGAACAAGGACTTTCACACCCATAAGGCGAGTTGCAAATCCCGGTGTGTTCTCCATATGATCTCTAAGCCTCCCAGGCGTCGCAACTAGAATCTGCATGTATTGCTCATTAATATAAAGCAAGTGTAATGATGTCACTCAAGCTTTTGTACAATCAAGTTAACCCTTTTACCTGGCAAGGGTTAGCTTGCATGCGTTTCTGTTCCGATGCCAACCTTGTACCGCCTATGACAACTTGAACACCAATTGATGGGTGAAACTTTAAAAGAGTGTTGGCCTCTGTAGCAGCTTGATCCGCAAGTTCACGAGTTGGGCATATAACGAGCACATTGATTGGGGGTTTCTTTTGATCCCGATTAACAGCCGGTAAGTTTGAAACAATCTCTATTGCAGGAAGCTGAAATTCAAAATTCCTTGTAAATACGAGACAGGCCAAAAATATACCATACCCTTTTTTGGCTTAAGACGGAGATATTACCAAAAACGCTACTGTTTTTCCTGTTCCTGTCTTTGCTTTCGCTAGAACATCTTTACCTGCAGCATAAATCTTCAGTAATGAATTAAATCATCCCGAAAATGAAGTCAAACCTACAATCTGTATTGCTTCAATGCTATGTATAGTAAAAATGCTGGATGGTCTCCTAAATCAGTAATGCCTGTATATCTCCAGCAATTTCCAAGGTATAAGAATTTAAAGTTTGTTAATTTAGAGCATTAGAAAAGTAAATATGGTTGTAATGGTTAAAAGGAAAGGGCCATCACACTGCTGGCACAGCAAACTTCTTTCTAACGAAAGCATAAATGGCCGTCACTTCAAAATACTTGCTTGACAAAAAGCAACCGAGTCTAATGTAGGTAATGCTTGTCATGGCTATCAAGTAGAAACAACTTAGATCCCCTAGCAGAAACCCCTAACAGGTTGACCGTAACATTTTGGAAATAATTATTATTATTTTGAGATTTAAGTAATAATATTATGAGTTTTACGGATATGATAACCAGCATGGATTTGGGTTTTCATAGATTGATATAATCATATATCTTTATTTTTGGAATTTGAAAGCTATGAGATATTTGGCATAATAAGTATTTTGTATTAGTAAATGTATGGGATTTTTGTGATAAATATGAGAACATTAATTTAATTCATGATATAATTAGTTTAATTAACTAGAGGACATTTAATTAAAATGGTTTTCTTTTAAAACGAATTTAGTGTACACATATACAAATAGTTAAGTCTCTTTACTATAATATGTTGCTTAAGTTTTAATTAATCATGTTTAAGTTGTCATGGCACATTTAACCCCTTTCATTTTCTTTTAATTATTCTTTTTCCATGTTAAATATTTTAAAAATTGGATGAGGTGAGGGGCTTTGGATGAGGTGGAGGGACAAGTAAGTATGGCCGTTAAACAAATAAATATGGGTTTTTATTTTCTTTTTAAAAATAAATGGATAATGGGATGAGGGTATTATGGCTAACTTTCTTAATAATTCTTATTTTCTATATTCTTCTTCTTCTTCTTCTTCATCTTCTCCTCTTGATTTTTCTACAACTCCCAAAATCATACAAACATACACTAAGTTTTCTTTTGCCTCAAAGAATCATACACCAAACCATGGCTTTTGGTCACAAACTCTTCATGTAGAGCCACTCAAGTCCTCTTGTAGCCCCCTATAATCATGGATCGCCTCTTTATTCCCATAAATTAAGGTAAAATCCAATCTTGTTAAGTTTTTAGCTTGTTAGTTATGAGAAACTTAGGTTTTTATTGAGTTTTGGCTGAAAATCAACAACATGTCAGAGGTTTCGAATTTTTTTGATTACTCTCTGTTGATAATTAGCTAAACTTCAAAACTACAAAGTTGTAGATAATTGGCTTATATTTTAGTAAAACAATTTTGGTTAAGTTTTACTGTAAAATGAATTTTATACGAATTTTTAAAGGAAGGGTATCCAAACTGGAAATTACATCTCCAGTGGCTGTTTTTCACTCAAATTATAACAATTTTCTTAATTTTTCTATTAACAATTTGGAAAATGTGAAAATTGTAACTTGTAGATAATTTTGTTTAGATATCTCTAAAATTTTCATTTGCCTTATTCACTTTACAAAATCTAGAGATATCAGTTTTTTAGTGTAAGAGTGTTTTCTAATCTGATAAAATTATCCAGAAACATATTTTAACCTTGTATTTTATTTCATGTTCTATACTTAGAAATTGAAAAAGATATTTTGGGTATCAAATTTAACTCCTTTATCTATACGTAGAATTTTAGATTGAGCCCAAATATCATGTTTACTATTTTTGGTGATTTTTCAAACTGAGCCCAAAAGCTGACAATTCCTGAACTTCCATTATAGAATCCGCAAGCGTTTAAAATTGAAATTTAACGATTTGGGGTAGTTCTAGGTAACTTCGCACATATTTGCACACGATGGTTATACGTTTTAACTTACATGGGTTTAGTTCGCTTAGTGTGTGTATGTTGGTATCAATAGTTTATATTCTCACGTGCGAAAGTTATTGTTCGATATTAGGATCAATCGCGGAAACTTCGGAAGCGGCGAGGAGAGGGAAGGCGGTAATTGGATTCAATTAGCACGGAGCACTTTTGTGAGTAGATCTATATCTACGGGGGAAGTCAGGTAGATAGCGTATAACAACCCCGCAACCAAACTAAGTAGAACATATGTTATATAATATACTCGTAGCTTATATTTATATAACACATATACTTCGACTATAATTAGATAGTTAGTCTATGTTCATAACTAGTAGGTTATATATGCGTGTGTGTATGGATATATGATTATTATTAAGTACCGTACGCGACTAGGTATCTGTACTTTATCGATTGGATGATATCGTAGGAGGGATGATACCGTACTCGATATGATAAGGATAGATCGTCGATTGCGGCTTATATTTATTTGACTCGTGGAGTCTTCCCGATTGGGACATTATTATGATTGTTTAAGCTATAATAATTCTTAAAACTAACGATCCGTTTGCTACTTTTAAATGGTAATATCAAGAATGCGCTACAATTTCAAATAAAAATTGTTAAGGTCAAAAATTACACCCCAGTTGACCAAGTCAAAGTCAGTCAACCCTCAACCAAGTGGGCCCGAGCCCAAGCAAGCGAGCCCAAGCCCAAGTAAAGACCGAGCGTGGAAGGGACCAGCTCCATGCCAAAAAGGAGGCAATAAATTAGTTTAAATGCAATTTTTTAGAAATAAATGTTCTAAAAAATGAGCAAAAAGCCATAATTTTGTAAAGCTCGTGGCTTATGCGCATACAGAAATAAGCACATAAGGCATGGGGTGGCACAAGTGCCATATGAAAAAGCCCAAGGGGCTATATGTAAAGTGTGTAGCCTATAAAAGGCAAATATGATGAAAAAATCAACAACTTTCATTCTCTCAAAATTAGGGTTATGTGTCTCCTTCTCCTTCCTCAAAATTCTAAACCTTCTTTTATTTTTCTTAAATTAAATCAAGAATTTAACTTTTTTTCCTAAAAAGGAATGGTTTTTCACCGTAAAACCCACGAATGGGAGCTCAGATCTCCCATCAAATCTCTAAAAGCGGAGATTTTTAAGTCTCGCCTCCTTTTCTCCAAGATCCGGCCAACTAAGAAGAGGAAGGAGACTCATCTCCAAAAATCCTACTTTGGGAAGATCCAAGGCTCAAGGGAAGAACCAAGGCTCAAGGGAGAAGAAAGGGGTCCTCTTTCATCATCTCCGAAAATCTCTTGGGAGTTTAACTCCAAGCAAGAATCACTTCTTTAGGAGTTCAACTCCAAACCGATCTTTGAGGAGTTCAACTCCAAAATCCGAATTCTCAAAAGAGTTTAACCTCAGAATCCATATCTTTTAGGAGTTTAACTCCACAAAGAGATCCTTTTTTTAGGAGTTTAACTCCAAAAGTCACCCGAGAGTTCAATTCCCAGCTCAAGGGCTAAGCCCCTTTTTCCGCGGACGCCACGCGCCCGCCCGCTGGCCCCCACGTGCCACGCACGTGGCCCGCTGGCATCCAGCGCCTACGTGCCATCTCACGCGTCCTCAAGACGCTCCTCACCCGTCTTTTTCCCACATGCTCCATACTCAAAATACATCCCCATTAGAAAAAATTCCTAACGGGACGCTATCCCGCGAAGGGGCTACTAGCCCCCTTGACTCTCAACCCGTTATCCGGGCAGCGAGACCCCCATAAACTCTGTGTGGCCCCCGATACATCCAAGTCCCCTCCAAAAAACAATACACACACACTGCACATTGAGTTCGCATGACCAGTTTTACCCGTCGATCGGAGATTCCCTCGTTTCAAAAGTGAGGGGTAATTAACGGCAGCTTAGTCCGCGGCTGCCGGAGATTCGGATCCCCACAATCAATAAACCCCAGCCTACCCTAGACAGGAGGAATCTGTATACGCCTGACAAGCGACACATGTTCCCATCTTAATAGGGTGACGAAAAATACCCTACAGATTCTTGTTGGGATTTCTTAGCACCCTACTGAGTTTTCACAGCAACTACCATGCCAAATTAAAAAATTCTAAGGTGATAATGAACCTTAACCCTAGGATCAAGCTAAAGCAACTAGACAATATAACATGTAATCAACCATTACAAGTAGTGAGCAAGGAATACAACCTTTGTAGACCGGTCCTTCACTTCTAAAGCTCCGTGTTGACATCCCTTCGCTGCGATCATGGCAAGTGAAGATTTCCCGAA
Organism: Agapanthus africanus; assembly: GCA_030015575.1. Lineage (NCBI taxonomy): Eukaryota > Viridiplantae > Streptophyta > Magnoliopsida > Asparagales > Amaryllidaceae > Agapanthus > Agapanthus africanus. The sequence continues at coordinate 418,766,271 of JASDDO010000016.1, forward strand.
CTCTAAAATGGTTCTCTCGGAGAAATGAACAAGCTTGCACGAAGTCTTCGAGACCGAAGATGATCTACGTCGAGGAGACTCAAACCCAAGCTACCTCTTCACTAGGTCAAGAACTTTGTGAAGAGAACACCATTTACTACCCAAGCAAGTGTATAGGATGATGAAATAGGAAGTGGGCTCACTTTAGATTTTATTTTCTCACAATATTTCATCACTAATCCAAAACCTAGGAAGCTTTTGGAGTTTAGATGAAGAAGAAGAATAATGAACTCATCTCTTGAGAGAGGTAACTATGGGTGAGTTTTTATCATATATAAACCCTTGTAGAGACTTAACTAAAGCTTAGGATCATGGTTGGGTTAAGAAAATATCTTAAGTAAAAACAAATTAGTGGACAAGTCAAATGAATCCACAAGCTTCATCCATTTGACCATTTTCCACCTGATTTGATTAACTTTAAATAAATAAAACCCAAGTATTATCATAAGCTTAGTGTAAGTCTCATACACCCATGCCTCTTGTATCATCTAGCATGACACAAAATAATGTACATCAATATATATCATATATACACTTAATGCACAAATCAAGTGAGAAAAGAAATCTTAAGTGAGCTAATACTAGTTAATATAAATTAATATATCAAATATATAATTATACATTAGATTATCAAATCAACACTTGATTTAATAATCCGGCTATATCACATATAACCGACTAATATCATTGTATCAATTTATCGAATCAACACTTGATTCGATAATCCGGCTATATCACATATAACCAATCGATATGAATAAATCGCGAGAATAGAATACGGTATCTCATACGCGTATTAATCTCGGTCCCACACATATCTCATATGTGCTCCTACTCCATTTCGCCTGAGCCAAGAAACCTCTGTGTAGGACTCTAAAGACTAGTTAATATGCCGGCAGTAGGTGATGATCATATCAAACACCCACAAGCCATAAGAGGCGTGTTAAACGTAACGGCCATCCGAATATTGAGCGATCAGAAGATCAACAAGCAAGCCTGCTCATACTCCTGCGAATCCAATCAGTAACAATTACCGTACAGTCCGGTCTCTTAGTCTGATATGTCGCATATCTCGTCTAGGGGTGGTAAACGTCAGACCCCAGTAACTCGATAAGTCGTGCCGATATGAGCCTCATAACAGGTCGAGAAACTACTGATAACACTTACCAGTAAATCTCAGAATCAGCCCTGGCCAGGAACTTCACGTTATAGCCAATCGAGCACAGCGCAACATCAACTCCCAATACCGGGAGAGACGAATCCCCTCCTATCGCTTATTGCCTCCATGTGACTCGGGACTGTACCCAAAAATCACCGTTTTGCACGTTCTCTTGAACGTGGTAAGGTGGAAATCAAAGCACAGTGGGAATCACACAAGACTCTATGACGATCTCGGGTCGACAGGCTAATCTGTACCAGTGTCACCAGAGAACTGCCATCTGACGTGAGGTATAATACCATCTGGGAGTTCTCGGCGAGTCCGTCCAGTGTACCCAGTCTCCACTGAGCACCCGTATACCATCTCTGATGTCAAACACCAATGGATATGGGATCATCCATCGCCCATCTACATGGGTCGAGAAGCTATACGCTAGTCTACTCTGGTATATCGATGCCCCGTCTCGATACACCCACGACTAGGGACTTTAAAGGATGTACTTACCGACTACCTTTGTCCCACTAGTATGATCTGCATCATAATCTAGGTAATCAAGTACACATCCTAAGGGCATTACCAACATGTAACAGAGAGATAATCAGTGTACATGTTAAGATAAAGAGTAACCAGATAGCATACTATCATGTCGAGCAAAAAAGTCCTCCCTATATATGTCCAAGCCTCCACTACAATATACATCTCATGTATAGTAATGGCCTCTAGGGCATACATATAACTAACAATTCTGGCACGCCCGGGTGGGACCTTTTCTCTCCTTCCAGATTTCGGGTTAAACGTTCATGCGAACTCAATCAACATATATATCGATTGCCTGTACTGAAATCATGCTTCTTTGTGCAGGATAACAGCTTTCCAATCACAGTCTTCAAATTCAATGAGAATGTCTCCAAAGACCAGTTCGATCTCTGAGGCAACTCCGATCCCGTACGTTGTCAAGATTAATGCCCATGTGGTTCTCCCAGCAAGTCTCGGCCGGCAATGGGAGGAACTGCCCCATCAATTTGGTTCCGTCATCATCTATCCTGCCGGAAGCGCTCATCTGGCAGAGATCTCGGCAAACCAGGCGGCCAAACCGGTCTTAAGGGGCAAGAGACCGAACATTGTGATCGCCAAGGCACCACAGCCTAAACGTAAAACGGTGTCCGAACGACACTCTGGTGCTCCAGATAGGGGCAAGACTACCGGAACATCAAACGTCGCGGACAAGCTCAGGCGACACCTCTGACAATTGCACAATGAGGCGTATCTCCAAAGCTCTCCATCGCTCGATCTACGGCGGCTTCCCGAAGAGCCGAAGCCTGCCAAGTGCTCAAAATAGAAAAGTTAAAACAAAAGCGGCTCAGATATAGAAACAAAAGCGGCTCAGATATAGAGCCAACAAGAGGGTTAGATCTCCGACCAAGTGGAATTTCATGAGATTCCAAGAGCAGGATTACCCTGCAACGACAACTGAGTCAGCCGTAAAAGTCGGCAACTCTTTTGAACCTCTGAAGTGGGTTTAGAAAAATATCATGACCAACAAAATCAAGAAGACAACAATCCGAACAATGCTACAAGGAGACGTGTCCCACCCCAACATAGAAAGCATAACACTATCTCTTCAAGAGTCTATCGGGCACTCTATACGGTGCGAAGGTAGCGGGGGAAGCCGGAAAAGAAGCGCCAGTACCACTCAAGGACCCATTAGGCCAGCCGTCTTCAACCGATTGTCCGTTACCAAAACAAACGGGCTACGACAGCGATCCGCAAAATCAGCTGCTAATGATGAAAAGCCGACCGAATATGTCATCTATACAGTCTGCATGGCAGGCATGCATCCTAGCGACAACCTACACAGCAAAAGTAAGGATAGGGCCACCACATCTCAAGCCCAATCTGACTTGAATGTGGTTGTCACTCCCCAAGATCAACCCCTGCATGACGACCGATGGGCAGAAAGATCCCTCAGTCCATATGGAGTCAAGCTCGGATAGCAAGGAAGAGCCGACTTTCCGCCCCAGGACCGCAGAGCAGGCGCTGCTTCAAAAGATCCGAAAGCAGCTCAGGGGCAAAAATAAAGAGATGGCCAAACTTTACTCCAAAATCGACGACCTGACGAATGTCGTGATGCAGCTTACGGCTCAAATTGCCCGAACACCATCCAATCAAGCACAAGTCTTCACTCACGAGCTGGGTGATAATGACCCGAAGCAACCAATGCATGTCCCTTTAGGTCCGAGTATAGGCGAGCCATGCGAAAACCGGCAACATTCCACTTCTAGGGACGCTTTGGTCCAAGATGGCACCGTCCCACTAACACAAAATCAGATAATGGATTTGGTCACCAGCAAGGTTAAAATATTGGTGGCCGAAGCCGAAATTCAGAAAGAAATTGGCAGTAATGGGCGGCTATATCCCGCACAATACGATCTGATCAAATTTCCCAACGGCTACATCATTTCTAAGTTCGGAAGATTTGACGGGACGGGAAACGCAAATCAACATGTTGCCCACTTTAAAGCGTCGTGCGGAAATACAGGGCAATGATGCACTCCTTCTTCGTCAGTTTGTCAACAGCCTGACCGGTGTCGCTTTCGACTGGTACGCAAGCATACTAGACGGATCTGTCACTGCCCAAATAGAGTCTGTTTCGGCAACGGTTCATGAGTGACAGTGACAAAATCTCCATTACTGACCTTATGAGGACCAAGCCGGGGAAGAATGAAAGCGACATGAACTTTATTGCCCAATGGTGCAATATCACGGTCAAGTGCAAACCGCCGCTAGAGCAGGACCAGTCCATCGGTCTTCTCATTGGAAACCTCATCAATTGGATGGTCCCATTCTTATATACAGCAAGTCTCAAGACATTTCAAGAGCTGATCAAGAGAGTATAAATGTTGGAACGCTCGAAACAAGAGTCTACCCCGGACTCTCAGGGTGACAAGTCTTGGAAGAGCAAAAAAGACGACAACCGTAAAAGTGAGAGCTCCAACAAGACCAACGCCTTCAATGTGTCTGGTAGTGGAGATAAAAGAAAGGCGGGAGAATCAAAAATAGACCAGGCTCGAGAGCCAGTGCTAGGAGGAGAAGGGCCTTCCCTAGAGGAGAAGAAGAACAAGTTTTACTCTTTTAGGAAGGACAAGATCCGCAAGATATTCAAAGATGCCCTAAACAACGGTCTACAATTGCCGGAGTCGAAAAGACATCACGAAGCAAAAATGACCGGCAATCCCCTGTGTTGCCCGTACCATAGAATAGTGAGCCAAACGATCGAGGATTGTTACATTTTCAAAGATTGGGTCGAAAAGCAATACAAGACCGGAGAGATCGAGCTGTCCAAGAGTGTGCTGGTGAACAATCAAGCTGCAACCACCAACTTTATACAGACATAAGCTGAAACCTTCTGAGAGCATACAGCTGAATCCGCTGCCCCGAGAAATGAATCCGACTCGCCGCAGCCTCCATGGAGTATGCATATATCTAATAAGATGACGAAGATGCTAAAGCTACTTCAGAAAGAGCCTTGAACAGAATGGGAGGGGCAGAAGGAGCCTACCGTTCCAGTTACCAATTCGGCTCGATCAGGCTCAAAATCCGAAAAGCTAAAGAAAAAGAAAAAGAAAAGGAAACGTCGGCTCGAAATGAAAAGGAATCAGCGAGGAAATCGACCATTCAAAGGTATATCGATTCACTCAACGACTACGAGCAAAAGGAAATGACTCTAATTCCATTGAAGTTCTTCCCCGTAGAAGTGGATGAGATTCTGGAAGAGCTGGAAGAAAGCTCAAATAATGAGGTCCCTGTCGTGAACTGCTACGTCACCCACCTGGGTAACAACTCTGAAGAAGAGCTTTGTTTCCCTGAAGAGGACGAAGAGCTCGCCACGAATGCCAACCAAATCCAGCTCAGAAGTGGTAAAGTTCTACCGCCAAATCAAGACAACGCCCTAAAAGGGACGGAAAAATAAGTCGCTAATGAAGAAGATGGCGGAGAACTTGCTCATGAAGACTCGAGTCCTTCCCCAGTGGGCTATAATGTCTTGGCTCATCTCCGGAAGCTTCCGTCTCTCTTAAGCATCTATGATACTCTGGTTCTATCCAAGGAGCTCAGAGATGTTCTCATTCATGCCCTGCAAAACCCCGAGCGGTATCAAGCTCGTTTCGCGGAAATTAATATGAAAGAGACCCAGTACACTCTGCATACCGTCGTGGTCACGTTTAAGGATGAAGACCTGCTACTGGGAACGGCTGAGCATAACCGGCCGCTTTGCGTGACCGGGTACAGCGACGGAGATCGGACTAATCGCATATTGATGGATCCGGGATCTTCAGTGAACATCATGAACTTGCGGACTCTGAAGAGTTTGTCAATGCACGTCCGAACCTGTCAAGGGAAAAGATTGTTATTCAAGGCTTCAATCAAAATTTCCAGCAAGTTCTGGGTCCATAGCTCTGCCAATTAAATTTAAGGATTTGCAAACCGAAACTAAAATATACATGATTGACGCCAACACGTCTTATAAGATTCTCCTAAGACGGCCGTGACTCCACAATTACGGCATCATCCCATCAACTCTCCATCAATGCATTAAGTATACTAAAATTGGCGAAGAAAAACGCATTGACGAAGACATCCAGCCGTTCGGTGTACATGAAGTCCGATATGAAGATTCCCGGTACTTTGTGACCCCCTAAAATGCTGAGCCACGACTGACCGAGGACAGAACGGCCCCGAGACTCAAAAGCAAATCTGAGCTGGATGTCACTTTCAAAAGCAAAAAAACCCTAAGTAGGTCCGCGTTCCGGCAGTGACACTGATGAGTCTGACGCTGGAAGTCCATCATTCCATAAAACTCGTCCTCATTTCGGTAGTGATACAGACGAGTCTGATATTGAAGGCCCATTCAGCAGCAAAATGCGCCCTTATTAAGACAGCGATACTGAAGAATCAGAAGAAGAGGACCCATCTTGCAACAGCTGTGCAGATTGGGCTATCACGCAAAAAGTAAAGCTAGACCTTCAAAGTTACAGAAGGGTCCCTAGCCGTCATAAGGGTGCCGGAACAGATGTGCAAAGAGCTCGATACATTGTCAGTCTCCACCGTGGACCACCTGAAAACCTTCTACGTTTCCGAAAAAAAGAGTGGACAGAAGGGCATTCTGTTTTATGGGTCAAATCCTGTCGTACATCCAGACTATTTGTTTGTCACGTACCTTCCCTATGAAAGAGGCATAAGAGCCGCTCTAAACCCCAAATATTATGCGCCCGAAATGCGGGAGTATTTTAAAAAGTGCGGATGTAGGTTATATCGAATGGACTCCGAAGCGAAATTTTATAAGGGGCTGTGGCACCCACCTCAGCTCCGAGCACTCATCGATAGACGAATCCCAGATAAACGGAGCATAGGTTTCATTCAACCTAATGTCAAAACATACTACATGATCCCAGTTGGCCAAGCCGGCGAAGAATCAAATGATGAAGACAAGCTAGCCGAACCAGAAGAAGCCCCTCAAGAACTCGAAGATGGCGGGCAAGCAACCTTCGACGAGCTAACCGAGGTTGATTTGGGAATGCCCGATAATCCAAGACCGACCTACATCAGCTCACTCTTGTCAGAGGAAATGAAAGAGCAAATAATCACCCTGCTGCATGAGTTCGCCGACCACTTCGCGTGGACGTACAAAGAAATGCATGACCACTCCCCTGAAGTGGCCGTGCATAAGCTGGCTATATCTCCTAATGCCAAGCCAGTCAAACAAGCCCCTCGAAGAATGAGAAGGGAGCTAGAAAAAAGGTCATCGCGAAAACCAAGAAACTCATCGATGCCGGTTTCATCAGGGAAGAAAAATATGTGGACTGAATTGCTTGCATCGTCCCAGTGAAAAAGAAGAATAGGCATATCCGAGTATGCATCGATTTCAGAGATCTTAACAAGGCATGCCGTAAAGACGACTTCCCGTTACCGGTCATGGAAATGATGATCGACGATACCTCAAATTATGAGCTGTTTACCTTCATAGATAGCTCGTCTGGGTACAATCAGATAAAAATGTCGCCTGAGGATGAGAAGCATACAGCATTTTAAACCCCGATCGGCATATACTGTTACAAAGTGATGTCGTTTGGACTGAAGAACGTAGGCGCCACATATCAAAGGGCAATGACCAAGATCTTTGACGACTTAATCCATAAAGTTGTCGAATGTTATGCCGATGACTTGGTCGTCAAGACTAAAGCAAAAACCGATCACATCCAAGATCTCATGACCGTTTTCACCAGACTAGGGGAACAGATCTGAAGATGAATCCTCTAAAATGCACTTTTGGCGTGTCATCGGGAAAATTCTTGGGCTTCTTGGTTTGACATCGGGAGATCGAAGTTGACCCATCAAAGATAAAAGGCCATTATGAAGATGCTTCCTATAAAGAATCTGACGCAGCTAAGATCCTTTCAAGGAAAGCTCGCTTACATACGAAGGTTCATCTGGAACCAATCGGGAAGATGCAGGCCCTTCTCAAAGCTCATGAAGAAAGAAGCTCTTTTCGTCTAGGATGCCAAATGTCCAGAAGCGTTCGAAAATATCAAACGGTACCTGTTGCACCCTACGGTGCTTGCTGCTCCCGTTCCAAATAAACCGTTGATTATCTATACTACCGCGCTAGATGAGTCACTCGGTGCACTTCTCGCCCAGAAAAACGAGGGAAAAGAGAATGCCTTCTACTACCTTAGTCGAACGTTAGTCGGGGCGGAAAATAACTATTCCCCAATCGAAAAGTAGTGCCTAGCCCTGATATTTGCCGTGAAGAAGCTAAAACACTATCTTCTCGCTCATCGGGTTATGCTGATCTCTAAGGTCGACCCGCTTAAACACTTAATGACCAAGGCAAGCCTAGCCGACAGAATGGCAAGATGGGCTATCATACTGCTTGAGTTCGACATAGTCTATACTCATCAGAAAACAGTAAAAGGGCAAGCCCTTGCCGACTTCCTCCCTGCCCATCCTATACCAGAATGGTCGCCACTCAATTGCGAGTTACCCGACGAACAGGTGCTGCATCTCGAAGATAACGAACCATGTTAGGAGCTCTATTTCGATGGAGTCTCATCAATAAGAAACTCCAGCAAATCAAGCATCCCGCAGATAAAAGCAGGGATAGGATTGGTTTTCATCACACCATCGATGGGAACCCTACGACGTTTTTTTGCTCTCACCGAGCCTCGCACAAACAACGAGACTGAGTACGAAGCTCTGATAACTGGTCTGGAGCTCGCCACAGAAATGGAAATCCTTCGGCTACGGGTCTATGGTGAATCCCGACTTGGCGTCAACCAAGTAAACGGGGACTATAAGATATACAAACTCGAGTTAGCTCGGTACAGAAGCCGGGTGATGGAACTCATGAAACAGTTCGCCCACATTGAACTGATGAGAGTTCCTAGGGCGTTGAATGGAAAAGCAGACGTACTCGCTCACTTAGCCAAGGAGCTAGCTGATCCCGATATGGATGAAATTCTGATAACAGTCAAAAGCCGGCAAATTCTACCTCCAATCTCTGTGTGAAGAAGAAAGTATAGAGCAAGAGGAACAATCCTGCTGAAGAAGCTCTGATCATTCAAGACGAGCCCAATTGGAGAGCACCCTTAATAGAGTACATCTGATACGATAAACTGCCCGAAGAAAAATCTGCGAGGATTCAGGTGAAGAAGAGAGCTCTCCGATACGTGTTTGTAAATAATACGCTATACCGCAGATCATATGACCAACTCTGGCTCAGGTGTCTGTCATTGGCCAAAGCCCAAAAAGTCATTAAAGAAGTTCACTCGGGCGTTTGCGGGGTCACCAGTCCGGCCCCAAAATACGGTTTCAAATCAAACGGCTTGAATATTACTGGCCCACCATGATAAGGGAGTGCGAAGAGCATGCGAAGAAATGTTATCTTTGCCAAATTCACAATGACTTCATTCACAAGCATCCAAATCCGCTGCATCCTACAGTGGCGTCATAGCCTTTCGAAATTTAGGGCACCGACATAGTTGGTCCAATTAATCCTCCGTCATCTAAAAGTCACCGGTTTATATTGCCCGCAACTGACTAATTCTCCAAGTGGGCTGAAACTGTCTCGTTAAAAAAAGTCAAGACTGAAGATATTCTGATATTCTTCAGGCATAATATTCTATACCGCTTTGGTACACCGAGAAGAGTCATATCTGACAACGGGGCTTCTTTCAAAAGCTTCAAAGTCTCAAGGTTCGCTACTCGGCACAAGATATACTGGAGATATTTCTCCATCTATAATCCAAGAGCCAATGGGCTAGCCGAAACCTTCAATAAAACTCTATGCAAGCTCCTGAGGAAAAATACTTTAGCCAACAAGAGAGACTAGAATCTCAAGCTCCACGAAGCGTTGTGGGCATATCGTACCACGCACCCCACTCCAACTCAGTCCACTCCATACTTATTACTCTTCGAAGTAGAAGCAATCTTTCCCTCGAAGTCGAAATTCCAAGTCTAAAAATGGTCGTCCAGCACGGTTTAACGGAGGAAGAAAACGTTCTCTTTCGGCTCGAAGAACTTGACGCTCTCGAAGAAAAGAGACTCGCAGTACAGCAAAATATGGAGCTGTACTGAGCCCAAATGTCACGGGCCTATGATAAAATGACCCGTCTTCGTGCTTTTAAGAAAGGCGAATTGGTGTTGGTCCTCAAAAGACCGATCATCCCCAATCGACATGCCAAGAGAAAATTCGAGCCAAACTAGGAAGGACCATACGTCATCAAGAAAGTGTTTGATGGAGATCCTACCAGCTGATAAATGCCGAAAGAGAAAGGCCCATGCCACCCATCAATGGCCGATATCTCAAGAAATACTAAGCGTGAATGCTTCAAGTTGCAGGCGAATTGAGCACGCGGGCCCTACGGTCTGGATCATACATCCTGTAAAACCGTATACAATCCACAGACGCAAATGACCCCTATCTCTCCTAAGTCCTACCTGCGAGACTACATCTGATGTCCTACCGGCGATGAAAAAAAGAAAAAAAAAGAGAGAGAAGAAGAAAAAAAAGGTATGTCCACAAGCAAAAGGGACACGGATAAAAACCCGAAAAGGCTCCGTGAGTAAAAACAACAGGACTGTCGGCGAGTTTGTGAAAACCCGAAAGGACGCAAACTCGTGAAAAGAGATGAAATACACTCGCAAAGTCCTTTCGACATTGTGAGGAGTAAATCCCCGCATGAGATCCTTCCGATTCACAAAGGAGCAACACGCTTAGGAATCCCCACGATTCCTAGGGAGAAAATACACCTGCAAGATCCTCTCGACTCGTAGGGAGAAAATACTTTTATGAGACCTTTACGGCTCATAAAATTGAAAAGCCTTAGGTGATAGGAATCTAAACCTGTCTCCTAAGCCATCGCTCCACAACAGGCAACGTCAAATGATGAGTCGCTCCTGGCATTACGCTTCAGTGCTAGCGGTGCCGGTGCCAACCCAAAATCCAAATCCTAAGTTTTTCCAGGGCAAATGATGAGTCGCTCCTGACATTGCTTCAGTGTTAGCGGTGCTAATACCGACCAAAAACTCAAACCCCAAGTTTTTCCAAAGGCAAATAATGAGTCGCTCCTGGCACTACGCTTCAGTGTTAGCGCAGCTGATACCGACCCAAAAACCAAATCCTCCTAGGGTAAATGATGAGTTGCTCCTGAAATTATTCAAGTGTAGCAATACTGATACTAAACAAAATCCAAATTCCAAGTTCCTCTCAAATTTAAAAGTTCCGCCAAACAAGACAAAAATCAAACAGATCAAATCAACGTCCCACCCGACAGCACTTTTAAGCTCAAAAGTCCCGCTGGACGGATAGGAAACTCCCAAAACAAAACAAATCAGACAAATCAACCCTGACATCGCAAAAAATGGAGCAAGTCAACTTCAATCCCGACACCGCAGAAAGCGGAGCAAGCCAAATCCATCCATGACACCGCAAGGAAGCAGAGCAAGCCAAATCCATCCATGACACCCAAGAAGCAGAGCAAGTCAACTTCAGCAAAAATGGCAGCACCTACCATCCAAGTCCCAAAAGTGGCAGCACCGACCGTCCAAGTAGCAAAAGTGGCAGCACCGACCGTCCACATCGCAAAAAAGACAGTATCGACAGTCCACGTGGCAAAAATGGCAGCACCGACCATCCACGTCGCTAAAAGGGCAGTATCGACCCTCCACAGGGAACCAAACTAAATCAATCTCCATATAAAACCAGATCCATCAATTTAATGAACATAACACATACACGCGGTGTGCATTTATTGATGTGGGCACTTTGTTGGGGTCAAAAATAGAAAAAATCATACGGGGACCTATCTATAAAATTTTTTATAAGGAGGAGGATCTACCGTATACGTGGCAAATTGGGTGTGGATTTACCGTGCACGTGGCAGATTGGGTGTAAATCTCAAAAATAAAGAAACGCGTTAATGTTTTGTACGGTAGATCCACACCCAATCTGTCACGTGTACGGTAGATCCTCCTCCCTATAAAAAGTTTTATTAATAGGTTCCCATATGATTTTTTCCGTCAAAAACTACACCCCGGTTGACCAAGTCAAAATCAGTCAACCCCAGCCAAGTGGGCCCGAGCCCAAGTAAGCGGGCCTAAACCCAAGTAAAGACCGAGAGTAGAAGGGACCAACTCCATGCCAAAAAAGAGGCAATAAATTAGTTTAAATGCAATTTTTTAGAAATAAATGTATGGAAAAAATGAGCAAAAAGCCACAATTTTGTAAACCCCATGGCTTATGCGCAAAAAGAAATATGCACATAAGGCATGGGGTAGAACAACTGCCATATGGAAAAGCCCAAGAGACTATATGTAAAGTGTGTACCCTATAAAAGGCAAACATAATGAAAAAATCAACTTTCATTCTCTTAAAATTTAGAGTTATGTGCCCTCTTCTCCTTCTTCAAGGTTCTAAACATTTTTTCTTTTTCTTGAATTAAATCAAAAGTTTAACTCTTCTTTTCCTAAAAAGGAATAGTTTTTCACCATAAAACCCACGAAGGAGGGCTCAAATCTCCCATCAAATCTCTAAAATATGAGATTTTTAAGTCTCACCCGCTTTTCTCCAAAACCCAGCCAACCAAGAGGAAGAAAGAGACTCATTTCCAAAAATCCTAATTTGGGAAGATCCAAGGCTCAAGGGAAGATCCAGGGCTCAAGGGAGAAGAAAAGAGTCCCCTTTCATTATCTCCGAAAATCTTTCGGGAGTTTAACTCCAAACAAGAATCTTTTCTTTAGGAGTTCAACTCCAAACCGATCTTTGAGGAGTTCAACTCCAATATTCAAATTCTCAAAAGAGCTTAACCTCAGAATCAAGATCTTTTAGGAGTTTAACTCCACAAAGAGATCCATTTTTAGAAGTTTAACTCCAAAAGTCACTCGGGAATTCAACTCCCGGTCCAGAGGGTAAACCTCTTTTTCCGCGAACGCCCAGCTCCCGCGTGCACGGCGCGTGATCCGCAGACGCCCAGCGTCCAAGTGCCATCTCACGCGTCCTCAGGACGCTCCTCACCCCCTCTTTTTCCCACACGTTCTACACTCAAAACACATCTCCGTTAATTTTTTCTAACGGAGCGCTGCTCTGCACCCTGCAAGGGGGCTGCTAGCCCCCTTAACCCCCAACCCGCTATCCGAGCAGCGGAACCCCCGTAAACTTTGCATGGCCCCCGATACATCCAAGTCCCCTCCAAAACACAACACACGCACACTACACATTGAGTTCGCATGACCAGTTTTACCCGTCGATCGGAAGTTCTCTCGCTTCAAAAGTGGGGGATAATTAACGGCAGCTTAGTCTGCGGCAGCCGGAGATTCAGATCTCCACAATCAATAAACCCCAGCCTACCCTAAACAGGGGAATCTGTATATGCCTGACAAGCGACGCATATTTACATCTCAATGGGGTGACGAAAAACACCCTACAAAAATCTATTTCAAAAACACCGTAGCCTCTTATTTCCAAAACGTTTTGTTCTATTTTAAACTATAATTGTATACCTCGTAAGTAATAATCTATCATAACGCTCGTTTAGATTACGATTATTCGATTCGTTGTATATTCACGCGTAGATTACTTATTGTTACGCTACGTTATATTATTCGTACTTATATTTCGTACAATTAGTTTACGATACCATGCTTATATGAACACATTGACAGAACACTGTATAACTACCAATGATTAATATGTTGCGCGGATCACAGACGTGCATGTTATACTACACATCATTGGTATTGCCACGACACTGTAGGATTGCCACGCTTGATAGTGTTGATATTGTTATATGAATGCGTTGATTGATATATTTGTGTGATTAATCGTCAACTATCAAAGATACATGATGCATTGTTGATGATATTGATATCGATGTTCGAACACACTTGATAGAATACTTGCACAGTTACTAATAATTTCCATGTGACATAATCATAGACGCGTATGCTACACTATATATCATTAGTATTGGCATGATACAGTAGAAACTGTTATGTTTTTCGTGTTCTAATTATTCATGTTAGTATGCATGATATTTGCTGATTTTGATATATGAATACCATTGCAATGGATATTCGTATATGATATATATATATATCAGTGGTATGAGACATTAATATATATATTGATGGTTGCCAATTGTGGCAAAGATGAATTATATGTTATTCGGAACTTGATATTTTACATGGATTTGAGAAGCCGCGGTGTGATTTATAAAACTCATGAATGTTTTAAAATGCGGTTTTCTCTTGATATGATGATTTGACGTCCACTATGAGTTTTCTTGTTTTGATGATATGATTACTATTCGAATCGAGGAAGGGGCCGAGAGACCGGTTATGGATACATGGTGGACCCGGTACCACACTGAGAGGCAGGAAGTCCATAGAGAGGTACGGAGAGCCTAACTAGGTGGATCGATACCAATAATTGTATGAGAACACGGCGGATATCTGAAAGATACCAACCGAAACTATTTGATATCAAAAGAGGGCCGGTCTGACGAGACGGTGCCTACGATATTTGGATTTTATGTGTAGATAATCGACACGAGATTTATGATGATTTTGAGTGTCGGTGATAGACACTCGGTGGATGATGATTTCGAGTGTCGATGCTGGACACTCACTTGATGATATGATGTTATAGATGATATATTTCCATATGATGTTGATCTTATAAAACATGTTTGTTATGCGCGATCCGAGGATGCGCTTATAGATACTGATGTGACGTATATATATAGTTGTTATCACATAGTATGTTGATATATTATTGTATGACTTAGGTAGATCGTTATACATTTCGATTTCTATCTTGTAGTATATTTTTATTCACTGAGTTGGCAATTCACCCCAGTTGTGCTCCAGTTTCTTGCAGGACCGACCGCTCAGATCAGTGGCGGCTTGTCGACACACTTCTATCTACGGGTGATTGCTTTTGGTAGGCGGGTTACACATTTGCATCGTAACCACCTCTAGTATATGTATGTTCTTTTTGTATCTAGTTAAAAACTCTATCAACCAAAACTTGTATATTCTGGACTTAGAAGCGAGACTTAGATGCGTATATTTTTTGGCGTCGTACTCGTTTGGAGTCAACTTTATATTGGATTTGTTTATGATTCACTTGATTTTCTTCGCCTTGGACGTCGTATATTAACTGCGTGGCTGCTCCGCCGTTTGGGCATGGAAGTTAGCTCCCGTTAGGGATGCTTATTTTATATATGTGTGGGAGGTTATTCAAAATTTACAAAGGAGGTGCTCTCCGATTTTTAAACGACGATAGTACTTTCAAACAAATTTTACATGTACTTTCAAACGGAACTCGATTTCATTTGGTAACCGTTTTCAAAACTTCACCTCCACTTTCTTTTATAAAAGGTTTAAATTCCGGGTTTTTGGCTTACTTGGGTTGCGGTGGGGTCTAATAGACTTCATGTGATTCAAGTGCCGGTCACATGCCTTTTTCGGGTCGTGACATTGACATTCAACAAAAGGCATTAAACAATCAGATAAGTTAAAAGTTGCACACCTCAAAAGGTTCACTTCAATGTGCAGGGAAAGAGGCTAATATGGAAGTACTAATTTATAAGGAAGTTAACCTTTAAGTATGACCGGGAGGGTTGCTTCTTGCACCACAGTCATCCTCTCATATCCAGCTGCTTTTACTCCTTTCAATGTTAGAGAAGATATGGAGCATTGATCAAACCTGTGCATAAGTTGGGAATTTTCAGTATAACGCTATTTAGTACTTTTTCATCAAGCTAGGTTCCATCGAACCGAATGTACCATGTTTATACTTTATAGTTTATAGTCATGGTTTATTAAAAACTTTTTAGAGCATTGCGGCGGGGCGCTATGCTCAACTATTTCTCCAAACAATGAAAGTTTTCTGGAGGTATCAGAAAGAAAACCTTACCGCTGCGATAAATTACATTAACAGCATTCTGTGATCACTAAACTACATGTAAGATATTGCCAAAAAGCAAGCTAATCGTAGAATCCAGATCCACATAGAGAAACGTCTTGCAGACAGTTATTTGAAACAGTGCATGCAAGCAAAAGTGTAAGCCTAATGAGCATGCCACTTGATTAATTAATTAATAGCTTTCAGGTAAGAAGGAAGCATGTTAAATCCTTACAAAGAAAAGCCTTTTAATATGAATTTCAGAGGGCTTCTTTGTTGAAAACAAAAGTAACATAAAATGGTAGAAAAATGGTAAGTTGCGACCTTTCAATACTGAAGAAAACTTGCTTCTAAGTATATGAACATGATCGAAAAATGAACTATTAAGAAGTTTGTAGAATAACAGCACTTGAGTAAAAGTTGATTTATAATTCTGTTCTGAAGGACCCTAGAACAATATAATGTTAGGTCAGAGTAGTTCTGGACTGGTGATACCAGATAGTTTTCAAAATCATCATCAACAACAAGAAGCATTCATCCCAAATTTTGGGGTTGGCTATATAAATCCTTCTCTTCCGTTCTGCTCTATTAAGGACCGTCTCCTCGGTCAAATTAACAATTTCTTAATTGCCTCTACCCATGTTCCTTCAGGTCTACCCCTACCCTTAGTTACGCCATGAACTATAATTTTGTCACTTTTTCTAACCGGGATCGATTGGTCTATGTCGCTAATGTCCAAAACATCTCAATCGATTCTCTCACGTCTTGTCCTTTATAGGAGCTACCTCTACCTTGTTACATATACACTCATTCTTATCTTATCTTATAGTGTATCCCCACCCATCCATCTGAACATTCTCATTTCAGCCACACTCATTAAGTTTCTACTCTATGATCATAGATTTATGATGTTGGTAACTTGTTATTATGCAATACAACACATGGTTAAGCATTTCCGATTTCCATAATAACTCATTTTTTCTTACCACTAGTTTTAGCATATGCCCCTAGTTCTTTTCTCCTTTGTAAAATACCTCCACCCATCACGCTTAATATACACTTACTGCATCTATTGTGTTCCCTTACATAATCAAATAAGATTGAAACATCAAACATCCAATAAATAAGTCATCACTCTTTGTTAAGTCAGACTAGCATTGCTAAGCCACTAATCTGGTTATGTGAATGGTTCGTGTTACCACAAACAGGGTAATTACATCATAAGCAAATGCATTAAGCTAAGATCAATCTGGCCTTCATAAGTTTATGGACGATTCATAATTCAAAGATGGGGAAAAGAAAGGCGGTAGTTGAAGCTTCCAGCAAATGTTGATCACATATGTAATGAAGAACAGTGACTGTCAGCAAATTTCTATCGATTTTTGTTTGTTCATTCTACAATTTAGTAGTTTCGTTCCTGAGAAAATGAAACTATGTATGTCCTATCTGTCAAGGTGTAAGAAACCATCTGCCACAGAAGCAACATTGTAAGCTAAACATGTACTTTAAACGCACCAGTCACCAATGTGCAGCTATTATCCAGTAACAGGCAACGTTGTATTGTAAAATCCGCTAAATTTAGCAGCCCAATAACAATACAATGTTCATGCAGGGTCTATAATAATGATAAAAAGGCACACTAATATCAATCACTATTCGTCTTTCTATTGACCATCATAACATCATTTGAGAAATTTAAGATGATATGCAAAAGATTGAATGAGTTTACCTTGTGTTGCTCAGATAAGAATCCTTGTCTCCACCAGAACTTCTCGACACCGGTTTTTCAATATCCAAATTACCTAAATCATCCGAACTAACACCCTTTAACGATGAATCCTTCATATCCCCTTTCTTCTTATCCACCTTGTCACCAAAGAGATCATCATCAAGCTCATACACAGCCTCCTCTGCCTCCTCCTCCTCCTCCTCATCTTCTTCTTCTTCTTCTTCTTCTGAGGTTTCATTAAGAGATTTCCGACCTTGTTTATAACTAGACTCAACATTTCTTCCTCCTTTCTTCATAAAACTCGAAGAAGACCCATGCCCTTTCTTCTGCCTAGATAAAAACTCTTTTTTATCTTCCTCTTCATCTTCTGAATCACTATCAAACCTTCTCTTCGAAAAAGAGCCTTTTGGTTTTCTCTCTGAAAACCCGCCTGGGCTCCAAGCTTGTCTTGATCCATTCGAACCCCTTGAGCTTCTCCGTTCATTTTTATCCTCTAAATCTCTATCAAACCACTTCTTCGATAATGAACCCCTTGGGTTCCTCTCTGAGAACCCACCATAACCATTTGGTTTCCTTTTATCAGAAAACCCCCTCGAATCACCAACCCTAAACCTAGTATCCTTATCACTACTCCTCACACTCTTCCTCCGACCGCGATCAAAATCCTCATCGTCGTCCTCATCCTCTGAATCGCTATCAAACCGCTTCTTCGGTAAAGAACTCCTCGAATTCCTATCCGGGAATCGATCAAAACTATTTGATTTCCTTTTATCAGAAAACCTCCCGGATTCCCTAACCCTATCTCTATTGCCCCTATCGTTTTTCTTCACACTCTTCTTAAGATCTCGATCCAAATCATCGTCATCACTGCCACTCAATCCCAATCGAAACGTGTCGCTCTTCAGATCGCTGACCCAATCGCTGAGCTCGGCCTCGTCTTCAATCAAGCTCTTCCCCTGCCCGCCGGCGGCTTCCCGTCCTGCACGGAACCCTGATCGGGCGCTGTCACGTGAGCTCGCCGCTCGACCAGAGAAGCTCCGCAAGAACGAAGGATTTGAGGAGAAAGTTAGGGTTTTGAGATGGAATGCGACGGCCCCTCGATAGGAGAGTAGGACCTTGAGCGCCATTGCCCGGTGATTGAGAAATGAGAATCGAAAATCCTGACCTAATTTGGTAAGAGAAAAAGAGAGAGAGTGTGTCGAAGAGAAAAATGATTAGGGTTTTAGTAGGGTTTTAGTAGGGTTGTTTTTGGCGCCGTTGAGGCTTGAGACTTTAGAGTGGGTGCGAGCTGTGTAAACGGCAAAAAAAAATACTCTAGATGGTGCAAGCCCCCGGAGCCGTGTATAGGCTTCCCTAAGAGCCCACGCAGGAGCTAGGCAAAGGCTACACAGTAGATTTTTTCGTGTAAATCGACTTTAAATGGGCTTTATCAATCATATTATATAAGCTGAAATGCTAAAAAGGTTTAGCCTAAAAGCAGGTAAACCCCTTAGGGCCTGTTTGCTTGCAGGATTATGAGTTTGGATTTGGATTTTGGATTGTGGAATCCTAGGATTCCATAATTTTGTATTTGGTTGCAGGATTTAGATTTCTAGGATTTCTTTGTTTTTTATGGGGGGCCACCATAAAACAAGGATTCTTGAATTCTAAAAATTTTCAAGGATTTGGCCCTATCCATTGTACTTTTATATGGGGCCCGTGTACTTTATTTATTTAATAATCCTCTCTCTATCTATCTCTCTCTAAAATCCTCAAATCCAAATCTCACTTTTTTTCACCAGCCAAACAAATATTACAAGGATTTACAAATCCAATACTAGGAATCCAAAACCAACCAAACAACAAATTACCAAATCCAGAAATTTCAGCCGTACTATTTTGGAATCCAAATTCCATAATCCGGTAACCAAACGGGCCCTTAAGGGTTGAAAAACGTTCCCTTTTCCTCTTTTACTTAAAGTCTGCTTGTTTTTTCATCTAAAAAAGTGGCATGGTGTGCAAATGACCAATTTGTACCAAAATACTCCCAAAAGAAAGAAAAATAAAAAACAAAGAAAAAGAAGAAAAAACTTCCCCCTTCTTTTTCCCCATCGCCGACGATGGCCGATCACACCACCTTCGTTGACCGCCCTCTTTGGCAACCCAGCCAACCCTCTCAGACAATCTTGATGTTAACATCATCCAAAACCTAAAAACCGATGGGAAAACCCCTAATCCAAATCCAACCCATTACTTATAAGTTCAAATCATAATTCAAAATCTAATTTCTAACAAACAAATTCTAATTTTAAGATAGAATCCTTGATATATTGTATACAGAAGTTTAAAATCCAAATGGGTTTTTTATATACAACCCTGAAAGATCGGGTGTTTTGAAAAAACGCTCTAAACGATCAGAAATTTCAAAAAAAACCTCAAAGATTTAAACTTAACTGAATACAACCTTCCAGTTATTTTCAAAGATTCAAGGGCGTTAAAAGGCCCTTCTACCCTCCAACCGCCGGTTAGAAGGCTATACAACCCAAAGCTCTACTCACTCAAACCTTACAACTTCATCTTCTTTTTCTGCTCTCTCTCTCTCTCTTTCAGCATTCTCGTCTAAAACATCCTTTCATCACTTTCTCTGAACCCACAACGAAAAGAAAAAGAGGAAGAAGAAAACATCAAAATTTTCAATTCGAGCGGAATTTTCTACTTACCTTAGCATACAACAGCTGCTACAGTTTTTTTGCTATTACGTAATTTTTCAATTTGAACAGAATTTTCATTTATTTTGTGATACCATGAGTAACTTTGCTTCTTCCTCTTCGTTTCAGCAGATTTTTTTCTATTGCAAAATACCAACTAAGTAATACACCTGTAGAAAGGAAGGAGAAAACAAAGGCAAAAAGTTCTATGGTTGTAGCGGATATCCAAGAGATTGTGCAATCCTTGATTCAGACAACGTACCAAATGGTTCAATTCAAGAGTCTATGAGATCAAATCCAATCCAAAAACAAGTCATGGAGGATGAAATATCACAAGTTGCAGAAAACTTATCCAAATTTGAGGAACAAGTCATGAAAAAACTTCAAATTATTAAGAGGATGAACTGTGATATAATGATGCTCCTTCAAGTGATGCTCATTGTTGTAATTGTAATTTTAAAAGTAACATGGGTGGCCAAAAGATGTATTATTTTCTAGAAATGCTGATATGTTGTATTGGTTTTCAAAATTAATGAATTCTTTATTATCTTGAAATGATTCTGCTAATATAAGGATGCAGGATGTATACTAGACTAAATAATATAAGTGTGTGTGTGTGTACTGATATGTTCGTAAGTGTGTGTGTGTATACACACCTAACAATTGTGTAAGTTTACATATTTTTGAGACATCATACACTAATGTGAACTGCAAATAATTAGGATATTAGAGCAAGGATATGTGAGCTGCAAATAATTAGGATATGAAGACATACACTACTAGAAAATACGAGATATTTCGTCAGCTAGTTTTTTCTGTCGGCAAACTTTAAAAACCGACGAAATAAAAATTATTTAAAAAGTCGGACCTATTGTTAATAAATTTTTGAATTGGATTATTCCGTCGGCTACATCCCAATAGAATAACCCGATACATGAAAATAATCTCGACTCTAATCAAGCCCCCAAATCCCATCCCCATAAATTAAAAACCCAAAATCCCACCCACCCCTCCTCCGATCCCCTTTTCCCCTCCTCCGATCCTCTCCCTCCAGTGGCGTGGTCCGGCGGCGACCGCCTCCTCCGGTAAGTCTCTCCCTCCCTCTCTCGCACACGCGCGTGCAGGAAACCCCCAACCCCGTCCCCCTCATCACCGAGTCCGTCCCTCTCATCGCCGACCTAGTCAACCTGCAGCCATCGTCGACCCTTGAGTCCAATCTCCGCTACCGTCACCGGATAGCCGGTGAGTCTCGAATTTCTTTTCATGCCATTTTTTATCGTGTTAATTTCATGTGAATTGATAATAGAATATAGATAGGAATCGAAATGCAGGTGATTGTGAATGTTGTGGGTTTCATTTAGGGATTGTTTGCAGGTGATTGTGAATGTTGTGGGTTTCATTTTGGGATTGTTTAGTAGAGAATTGGGTTGGTTTGAATTGAAAATCTAGAATTATTTAAATTTGTGAATATTCGATCTTCGAATCGATTTTGGATTGAATTGTGATTGTCAACGTGTATAGAAATAGCATAGAATTTGTATGTGAAATGCATAACGTGCCAAATAAGATAGAGACAAGGAGGGTCATTTGCCAATCATAGACCAGATTTCTGCAGTTACTGTAAGAGACAGGGACACCAGGTGAAAGACTGCCAACATGCTAACGGTCTTTGTTTAATCTGTGGATCGTCTACTCATGCTATGGGAGCATGCCCACAGTATAGAGCTGACACAGCCCCTGCAGGTAGACCAGCTATACAAGTTCCCGCTCCCCGATTAGCTCTACCTGCTCCGTCTCAGCGCGAACAGCCTTTACCCCATCAACCACGAGTGTACCAGCAGACGCAGAGGAACGTGTCAAGACACCGTGTCTTTACTATGTCGGTCGAAAAGGTCGAAGCCGCGGACCGGATTATCACTGGTAAATTTCCTTCCATGTTTTTCCAGCCATTTCCAAACTCTAGTATTCTTTTGTTCTTCCCTTTTATCTGAACCTCCCCATGCAACTTAGGTACGATACTAGTAACCATCCTATCTGTACTCGCGTTTTTTGATACTGGAGCGTCGCATTGTTATATGTCACAGCGATTCATGAGAACTCATGCGATTCTGATAAAGCCTCTCGTTTCGAGATGGAACGTCAGCTCAAGGAATGGAGTATTGAAGCCAACCATGGGGTTTGAACAGTGCACAGTAGTAGTCTTCAGCAGGGAGTTTTATGTGGATTTCAAAGCACTGGACATACCAAACTTCAACGTTGTTTTGGGAATGGATTGGCTGGGAATGTTCTACGCTCCCATTGACTGTCGTCAAAGCATGGTAGTTTTCGAAATACCGAAACACCCAGTCTTCTATTTCAAGAGCAGAGATAGAACTTTAGAGCCAAGTACCTACAGAGCCAGTCCGAAGGCAATAGCAATTTCATCTTTATAGGCTGAAAGAGATAAGGTTAAGATAGTTCGAGAGTTCGAAGATGTTTTTTCCGAAAATATGTCAGGTTTGCCTTCCGATCGAGCTCTAGAGTTTAGCATTGATTTACAAGCTGACGCACAACCTATATTTAAAGCTCTATAGCGTTTGAGTCTGGATGGGTTAAAAGAAATACGTATTCAGCTAGACGATCTTTTTACAGAAAGGTTGGATCAGACCCAATACATCATCTTGGGGATCCCCGGTGCTTTTAGTAAAGAAGAAGAAAGGTACTTATCGAATGTGTCACGCTCCGCGTCCCAGAGTGCGCTACGATTGGCACGTGACAGAGCCAACTATGCTACCTGTGGTTAGGAAATATCTCTCCACAGTCACATTACGGCTGGCTATAAGATATCAAGAACAGTAGAAATAAAAAAAAACTATCTAGTACATGCCCATATGCCAGAATAAACGAGTCAAGAAATAATACGCGGAAGCAATAAATCCAATAAACAATAACATCTGGAAAGTACGTCCCAAATACGGGATCACATCAAGAAATGAAAGTGCTGAAAGAAAACTAAACTAAACTAAACACTAACACGATCCTCACTGCTCGGCCTGTCGGCGGAAATACTCCTGATCGGCTTGCAAAAGAGATAATGGAACTAGGCTATGCAAAATCCAGACGTCGGTGCGTCATAATATCAAACAATAACAATATAGACAGGATACAACAAGATATGAATATAAATGATAACATGAATACAAAAAGTAAACATGGAAATGGAACGGTGAGGTGTGTACGTGCAGGTGAAGTGCAGTGGGTAATCTAAACTGTGCTACTGAGTTGTCTATTCTAAGTTATTCGAAATCAATTGATGTACTCCTAATGTAACTCAAAGAATATGTCCCGTTACCCCCCGGGACCACGGATCAGGATATGTGAACCAAGAATGGTTCTGTCCCGTTACCCTCCGGGACCACGGACCAAGCTGTAAAAGTCACGAATGACTCTGTCTCGTTACCCTCCGGGACTATGGATCAAGAAGAATCACGAATGATTCTGTCCCGTTACCCCCCGGGACCACGGATCAAGTAATATCCTTTAAATTACACTCGGTTACACCTTTGATTTCTCTATACCCCCAAAGTTATGTGTTCGAGTCGGGTATTGATAAACTGGAGCTAATGCCAACACAAGATCAAGCAGGTACAGCTTTGTCTAAATAGACAACAGGATATGTCCATCGAGACAACATGTCAGGATTGTTGGCATTAGAAACAGGATCAGGTAACAGGTCAAGTAGTGGTGTATCAGATCATGACAGGTAGTGCACAGGTATTAAATGGATGCTCGTAATAAAACTATAGCAAGTACGGATGCACGATAAAACACGGATGCACAAATATCTATCAGGGATTATATCTACAGCTCCATAACTACGCATGATGCACATTATCAAGCATGGGGTGCTAATATACCGGTAACATGATATAATATGACATAGCATGCAACTAGATATATAATAAATTGTACAGATGCGAACGGATATTGTAAAACTGTAACATAGGATGCACAATGCGATAAACATGTTATATTTTTATTCATATGAATGCAAATATAATAACATAGCATGTAGCAAGATAAACTTGCATGCAACTATATATGTAATAAATGATACGGATACGAACGGCTATCCGAAAACAGTAAAACAGTAACATGGATGTACAATGAAGTAAACATGTGATATTTTTATTCATATGGATGCAAAATATATATTATAGCATATAGCAAGATAAACTTGCCTGATCGGATCTCACGACGGGGTGCGTACGCTGCGTCTGACGTCGGGTAAACGTTGCAATATACACGCGCGCGTACAGAACTGAACTAGGCGATGCAAGAAAGTGATCATGCTGGCTGGGAACGTCCACCGGGTCGCCCGGATCGTCGGTGGGGGCAGGCTTCGGCAGTGACCGGAAAACACGAGAATCAAGAAAACCAAGAGAAGAAAGAGAAGAAGAAGAAGAAGAAAGAGAAGAAGATGAAGGTTGTTCTCTGGGGTTTCGTGCTCTGGGGTCAGAGAAGGTGGCAATGGGGTGACGTTGACGATGGGCCATTGACGGCGAGGGTTCCGGCGGTGGAGATGGGTGCGTGAGTTTTGGGTTGTGCAGGGGTTTCGTGGTCAGGGCTGCAGCGGGGAGGAAAGAGAGGGATGTGAGGTAAAGTGGTCACGAGGATGAGGGTAGTGGCGACGGCGAGGCTGGGACGGCGCCGATGAAGGCAGCGATGGGTTCTTGGGTTCGAGGTCGTGGGTTGTAGGGTTACTGCGGTTGTGAGTTGAGGAGTTGTAGGGGTGTCACACCCCGCTTCCCAGAGTACGCTAAGATAGGCACGTGACATAGCCAACCATGCTACCTGTGGATAGGAAATATCCTTTCACAGCCGCATTACGGCTGTAGAGATATCAAGAACAATAATAAACTATCCAACACATGTCCATAAGCCAGAATAAAACGAGTCAAGAATAAAATAATGCGGAAGCAAAAGATCCAATATAAGAATAAACTGGAATGTACGTCCCATAATGCGGGCTCACATCAGGAATGAAAATATCGAAAGTAAAATGAACTGACTACTAACAAGTCCTCACTGCTCAGCCTGCTGACTGAAATACTCCTGCTCAGCCTGTAGCGAAGGTAAAGAATCTGGGCCATGCAAAACCCAGACGTCAGTGCGTCATAACATCAAGCAATAATATAAACAGGGGTAGCAAGACATGCAGGTATGATCATGAACGGTAAAACAGGTTAAACAACAACATAAATAAGGACAGAGAAGGGTGGTGTGCGGTGAGTAATCTAAACTGGTCTACTGTGTTAACTACTCTCAAGTTTTTGAAATCAATTTGATGAATCATCGATGTAACTCAATAGTATCCCGTGCGTGCCCGGGATCACAGTCTATGACTCTCGGGCTGATTCCGAGACGTGCCGCAAGGCAATAAAGGGCAGTAGGTAATGACGAGTGATGTCAGCAGCATCACCCCGGGGCTGGCCTAGCCCGTAAGACTGATCAGTAAAGGTATCGAACTGTCGAATTACAAGTCAGGTTTCATCATTGATTTCCCCATACCCCCAAGTTATATATTCAAGTCAGGGATTAATAAATCTGGAGCTAATGCCAACGCAGGATCAAGCAGGTATAGGTTTGTCTGGATAGACAACAGGAAATGTCCGTAGGGACAACAGGTCAAGTTTGTTGGCATTAGTAACAAGATCAGGTAACAGGTAAAGCTATGGTACCTCAAGTCAAGTCAGGTAATATATAGGTATCATGTCGTGTCAAGAAGTGCACGGTATCACGACGTGTCAAGTAATGGTATATCAAGTCATGTCAGGGGTGTACAAATGTCATGTGGGTGCTCATATTCAAACTATAATAAGCATGGGTATACCAAAACAAGTATGGGGTACTAATGGAACAATAAAATGGAACATTGTAATGTGGTATGCAAATAGGTACAGATTAAAACATATGGATGCACAGTTATCGATTTGGGTTAAGGTTATAGTTCCACCACTAATTAAATACACTTTATCAAATATGGAATGTTAAAAAAATCACATTATTATGTATTAAAGGATCTAGAGATGCAATTGTATATATATATTAGGCTAGATGGATGCAAACGGTTCCCGAAAGGTTATAAACAAATGAAAGGGTACTATGGACTATGCAACCAAGCACTATGTGATATAAATATGGACGTGGGTAAAATGTATTGTAATCTAACATGCAACATGATATGTTTTCAAGTTCTAGATTTACACTGATATAAATGGAACATCGAAATGTTGAAATGGAACGTGTGGTATTAGATTTAAATTACAGGTTTAATATGCAATTAAATAAGTATAAATAAATTAAATAACATGTAGCAAGTTTTACTTGCCTCGACGGATCAAGAAACGGGTATACGGAACGTCTCATGTCGGCGGAAAAAGTCGCGACGCGCGCACGGTACACGGAACGGATCCAAACAACGCACAAGGTGATTACACGGGTCAGGTATGCTCGCTGGGTCGTCGGGATCGTCGACGGCATGACCGGGTTCCGGCGATCTAAAAGGCAGTGAACATTGATAGAAAGAAAGAAAAGAAAGAATGAAGAAAAGGAAGGGAAGAAGGGGTTGAGTAGAAGGTAAGCTCACTGTGATTTAGAAAGGAGTCATGAGGTGTCGACGGAGCTCCGGCTATGTGACCTGCAGAAGACAGAGGCATTCAAGAAGACTATGCCGAAAGAAATAAAGAAGGAAGAAGGAAGAAAGGAAAGAAGAGGGTAGAAGAAGGAATGTACGGGCTTACAGGGGTGTAATGAAGTCGAGATCGAGGACGAAATCACCGGCGGCGATAAGTTCCGGCGGTGCAAGGCGTGCAGGGGGTGCTCGGGTTAGGGTCTGAAGATGTGCAGGGCTCGGGTAGAAGAGAGGAGGAGAAGGTATTGAAGAGGATGAGGAGGCGGCGAGATTGGGAAGGCGTCGTCGAGGCTTAGGACGGCGGCGAGGTGGAGGCGGCGGCTAGGGTTTTCGCGGCCGTGGGTTTTTTTTAAAAAATGAGAAGGAGAAGAATAATATATAGAGAGGGAGAGAGAAAGAATTATACGATAGGAGAGAGAGAGATTCTGAGAGAGAGAGAGAGATGAGAGAGAGAGAGTTGCGAGATGAGAGAGAGAGAGAAAGTGAACAGTTAGGAGATATAAACTTGGATTTTTGTGGGGAAGAGAGAGAGAAAGAGGTAGCGCGGGGGGGGGGGGGGGAGGGGAGAGAGAGAGAGGGAGACGTATGGGGCCAGGGAAAGAGAAGGAGAGAGCTGGGTTGCTTAGGAGTTTAATAGGATTTGGATTATATTAAAAAATTTAAAAAGATTTATATTGGTTTTGGAAATCTTATGAGTTGTTAAAAAAATATCAGAATAAAATTTAAAAATTAAATAATTGAATTTTTTAGCGGGATATAAAATATTTCAAAATGCTCCCGGGTCGGGTCTAAAAATTTAGATTTAAAATACGAAAATTATATGTAACTTCCAAATTTTGAAATGAATGATTAAATAACGAAAATGCATACCCCCAAGAACGGATGCACGTACGTGCGCGTAGCTATCCAAATACGCCCGTTTCACTGAACGGGGCGAGAACAAGATGCATGGACGCTACCACGGGGTTAGGGGTATCATGCAGGCTATAAAATGCAATTTTAATTTATTTTATATGACCTAAAATGTTATATGATAAAATGTGCGCTGTCAGATGAAAAGTCAATATGCAGTATCCATAAGATGCACGTGTCTATTTAACAAGCCAGGGTAATCTATAAATATGAATAAACCAGTTCAAGCAAACGGGTCGGGTCGAATGCAAAGTAAAATGTAAAATACCATTCGCACCCAAACACGATAAATCAATAAAATGTCACTGACAAATAAATACGGAAACTGAATTGGTATAAATGAACTAGGTTGTTACAAGGGGCTCGGGAAAGAGAGAGGGGAAGGGTGAAAGAAGTTCATCGTGGTTGATGGTGGTTGGCGTGGAGACGACAAGTGGTGACGGCGAGGTCGGGTTCGAGTTGTTGGGTTCTCGTCGGGTGCAGCAGGAGGGTGGTGTCGTCGTGGGATGAGAGATGAGGTGAGGAGGTCGGGGAGATGGGATGCCGACGAGGGTGGAGGCGGTGTCGGCGAGCAAGGCGCGGGCATGGATAAGGTTAGGGTTTCGTGGAGACGAAGGCGGGGCGGGAAAAAGAAATAAAGAAGAAGAAGAAGAGAGAGGAGAGAGAGAGAGACTGGGGGGTTGTGGGTTTTAAATAAGATTAGGTAAAATATTATGGTTTGAAATACGAATAATATACGTGTCAACCAAAACCAAAATAGGATATCCGGGTAACGAAAAATGCATACCCCCAAGAACGGATACACGTAGCATGCATGTAGCGATCCAAACGAGTCTGTTTCACCAAACAGGACGAGAACATGATGCACGGATGTTACCACAGGGTCAGGGGTATGATGCAGGCCATGCTAGATATTTTTAAAAAATATTTATTTAACTTTATTTGTATTAAAAAATGTAAATGCCCGATATAATGCAAGTATACAGGATAAACAACATGAAAGTGCACGGATCCACATAACTAGCCGGGATAAATTATAAACAGGAATCAAGACGGGTTTCCAGCATGCAAGTTGGGTCGGATGTAAACACAGATACCAATTATACTATTCGCAACCAAAACAGCAATAAATCAAGAATAGCCATGCAATATATAAATTAATCAAATCAAGCATGGTATAACAAACTAGGGTGTTACATTATACCCAACCACAAAAGAATTTCGTCCTCGAAATTCCCGGAACAAGAAAAGATAAACAAACATGAATCTACGAGAAGAGGTGTGGAAACTTCTGTCGAATCTTATCTTCTCGTTCTCAAGTTGATTCTCCGTGCGAGCGATTCTCCCATGAAACAAGTACTAGAGAGATAACCTTGTTCCTGAGGACCTTTTCTCTTCGATCAACAATCGACATCGGTCGTTCTTCATATTTAAGGTCCTCCTTTACTGTCAGCTCTGAATGATCCAGCACATGCATCTCATCTCGAACATACTTACGGAGTTGAGAAACATGAAACACGTCATGAACACTCGCCAAAAATGGTGGTAAAGCTAATCGATAACCTACTTCTCCAACACGCTCAATAATCTCGAAAGGCCCCACAAATCGAGGACTAAGCTTGCCTCGACTCCCAAAACGAATCACTCCTCCAGTCGGTGATATCTTCAAGAATACAAGATCACTAACAGCGAATTCTAGAGGTCTTCTCGATGTATCGGCCCAACTCTTCTGCCGATCCTGTGCTGCCCTTCATGTGATTCCGGATAATATTAACCTTCTCTACTATTTGCACGACAAGATCCGGTCCCAACAATCTCCGTTCTCCAACATCATCCCAACAAACGTGTGAGCGACACTTGCGACCATACAATGCTTCGAATGGAGCCATCTGAATAGTCGCCTGGAAGCTATTATTGTATGAAAACTCTACCAAGTGTAGATGATCCTCTCATGAACCCTTGAAGTCTAACATGCAAGCTCTCAACATGTTTTCAAGAGTTTGGATCGTTCTCTCCGACTGGCCATCTGTCTGGGGATGGTAAGCAGTGCTAAACTTCAATCGCGTCTTCAAACTTTCCTGTAGACTCCTCCAGAAGTGCGATAAGAATCGGATATCACGATTGGAAACGATGTTCACAGGTACTCCATGCAATCTCACAATCTCCTGCATGTACCGCTCTGCTAACGCTTCCGTCGACTGACCAATCTGAAACGGTATGAAATGAGCTGTCTTGGTCAATCGATCAATAATCACCCAAACTACATTGTTGCCCTTTGGACTCCACGGTAAAGCTGTCACGAAATCCATGGTTATATGTTCCCACTTCCACTGAGGAATCGGAAGTGGCTGTAATAAACCAGCTACTCTTTGATATTCAGCCTTAACTTGTTGACACACCAAGCACTTCGCTACAAAGCGAGCAATCTCCCTTTTCATGCCTTTCCACTAGAAATATTGTCGTAAATCACGGTAAATCTTCGTGCCTCCTGGATGTACGGAATATGCGGAACTGTGCGTCTCATTCATAACTTCTTCATGAATATCTCCCTTCGGCACACACAACGGCTACCATATCGCAACGAACCATCTTCATGAATCAACAAGTCCGTTCGAAGTCCCGCCTCTACCTGTTCTCGAAACTTTTGCAATCTTGGGTCCTGTGACTGCGCTTCTTTAATATTATCGATCAACAATGACTGTACTTGCAGCTGCATCAACTGTCCTGAAGAATGCGGTAACACAATCTCCAACTCGAATCTCCGAAAATCATTGATAAGCTCCTTCTGTGCAGTCAACATTCGAATTGCTGGCAACCGACTAAGCGCATCCGGTACTACATTAACTTTTTCGAGATGGTACTTGAGATCAAGATTATAGTCAGCCATCAGCTCCAACCATCTACGCTACCTGATGTTAAGCTCTTTCTGTGTGAATGTTTACCCCAATCAGAGCAAAGCTCTGTTCAAATTCCAAGGCGGGAAATGAAGCAACGCTTCTGATTCCCCCAGTCAGAGCAAAGCTCTACTTTGAAAATTTAAATTTTAATAAATGAAGCAACGGTTCAGATCCCCTGCGCTGTGCGCAGAGCGCCACGTGTCAAAATCAGGCACGCCAGCGCAGGGAGCGCAGCGCCCAAGACAGCGCGCCCAATCAGAGCAAGGCTCTATTTAAAACAAAAATTAAAGGAAGTAACGCTTCAGATAATCTGCGCTCTGCGCTGCGCGCCACGCGGCAGCGCAGTTGCGCTAGCGCAGTTGCACTGCGCTGTGCGCTGCTTGACACGTGTCAAGCGCTGGTGCATCTGCGCCAAACAGAATTAAAATTTTAATAAGATCTTTCTGTTCTTATTAAAACAAGAAGATTGTCTTCTGTAAAACAGAAGCCCTTGGATCAAAAATCCAACGGTGAGGAAAATTCCCCAAATCACTCAGAGAAAGATTTTTTTAACAAATTTAACTAATTTATGGGCACTATAGACCCCAATTCAAAAGGATTCAACATTGTGAGAGATTGAGAACTTCAAAACAGAGAGAACTCTGAAGAAATTTCAAGAAAAAGGTAAAAACCTTCATAAAATAGAAGAATTTCTTCTAATAGATCATTGATCTAAGAATAAGATCAATGATCTTCATTTAATAAACAGTGCTTTGCACTTTTTTATGAACCTGGTTCTCTGAAACAAGAGAAACAAGAAAAAACTTGTTTTCTTTGATCTAAATTAGATCAAGAAATCAAACAGTGCTTTGCACTTTTTTATGAACCATTGGTTCTGGAATCTTAAAGATTCTCAAGATTATTGAAATAGTGCCTTGCACTTGCAAAAACTGCACTGTTGCGCTCCTGGGTTGGCGCAAGCCACCAGAGAGCGCCACGTGTCAGCACTTAAACTACTTGCGCTATTCGCTTTTAAGATAGAGCATTGCTCTCTGAATTGGCGCAACCCAGCAGAGCGCGCCACGTGTTAGAAACACAACAGCGCAGCGCACTGCGCTTGCGCTCACTAGAGCATGACACGTGACACCTCCATATGGACTTGCGTCTTGCGCTCCTCAATCAGCGAAAAGCGCCTGACAAGCCACGTGGCACTCTGTCAGATTAATTAATGTAGCGCATTATTAAAGGGCAGAGCCCAATTAAAAGGCCTAATGGACCAAAACAAATGCTCTGCATTATAAAAAGGGGACAGAGCCCAACTTAAAAGGCCTAAATGGACCAGAATAAAATACAGTGCAGGGGCAGAGCCCTAATTAAGGTCTAATAGGCCTAATGCAAATAAAAATGTTGAAAATCTTCAACTGGACTTAGCCCAATCATGGCCGTAAGTCCTCAAATTAAATTGACTGAGCACGGCTGCTCTCTTAAATTAATTTACACCTGGTTCAAGGGCACATCTCTGAACTCCTCTGACACCTGTCGTTGTAATTCTTCAACGATGTCAGAGAGGTGACGGGTCCCGACGGCCATACATTAATTGGACCCCCATGTCCCTAAACTGGAACATGGACCACTATGTCCCTAAACTGGAACAACAGAGCCAATTGCTCTCTTGCCGGATCCAAACGATCCCGTTAAGTTGATCTTAGTCTGGAGATTAGGCTAATGTATCCATAACAAACGTTTAAATTGATCTTAGCCTCAAAAATGGCTAACGTATTCTTAAACCTTCAAACAGACTTTAGTCCCAAATCGGACTATTGACCTACCAATCAACTTTGGTTCAAGGGTACATCTCTGAACTCCTCTGACACCTATCGTTGTAATCCTTCAACGACGTCAGAGAGGTGACGGGTCCTGACGGCCACAAACATGGACCACCATGTCCCTAAACTGGCAACGGACCACTACGTCCATAAACTGGAACAATAGAGCCCAAATGCTCTTTTGTTGGATCTAAACGATCCAGTTAAGTCGATCTTAGTCTCAAATCGAACTAACGCATCCTTAACAAACGTTTAAGTCGATCTTAGCCTCAAATATGGTTAACGTATCCTTAAACTAAAACACCAAACCCAAATCTAAGTAAGTACGGATTTGGACTAATCCACGTCCTACGGGCGACGGCATAACTTAGTCTCCGTATACAATCCATGGGCAACCACAAACAAAACAAACACCCACGACACAAAGTGAAATTCTGGAGAAGGAGAAAGTTGTTACCGTGATGCGGTAGCATAATTAACTGCAGGGGCTTGCGCCTGCAGGGAAGAGCGTCCCCATAATCAAAAACCCCTCGAATGAGGGGGAATCTGATGAAGTCTGCTACATCGGCCGCATCCGTCCAAACCTCCGATACACGGTGCCATAAATCAACTTGGCATCTTCGGAGAGGTGGACGGATAAAACCAAATAGCATCTGCCCCGAATTTCAGGCAAGACGTCCCCACGTCGTCTCGGCCGCCGTTCGGAGGGGAACAGATTCTGGCACGCCCGGTGGGACCTTTTCCTCTTTCCACTCCACACTTCGTGTGTCGTCTTCACAAATGAATCGCGGTTTGTTAATGGTTGCCTTTGGGTTGCAAATTACTAAGATTTGGTCTTTTGCCTGGCGCAGAAATCAAGCATCAATGGCCTCAAATTGCTCGAACTGCTCAAAGTGCCAATGCAACCGACGCTCCACCTCACCTGAGGGTGTAGCATATGGGCCTCAAGCGGCCTCCATCCTGGCCATGACGGTAGAACAGGTGACCCAGGCCACCACTGGCCTGTTTTTCGGGACCATGATTCCGCCGGCAAGCTTCACTATGCCAATGTCCACACCAGAAACGAACAAGAAGCCGGTTTTCGATCGGCTCATTGCTATAACGGCCCCTGCCAACGGGTCGTCCAATATCAAATCAACAGCCTCTGTCTTTGCCAGGCTGAGCTCGAGCACAAAAGGGCCTATCAAGAAGCCCATAACACCTGAGAAGGCCATCCTAAAGAAGACGGCTGCTCCTGAAGTCGCCAAAGCGGCTTCTCTTGTTAAGGAGTCAGTCTTTTCAAGGCTAACAATTCCAGCTCCTGCCCCTGCTCGAGGATCTGTCTTTGACAGATTGAATATTGCCACCCAAAGGACGACCTCAGTCTTCAAGAGGCTGGCACCAGCAGCGTCTCATGCAGACAGGGGGCAAGATGAGGCTGTCCCTATCTCCGAGCCAGTCCCAACTGCTCGTCATGCTCGACGTCGCCACGGCGCCGAGGAAGAAAGGCTGGAGGCAACTCCCCCTCGGGGCTAACTCCACCCGCTCCAATGGTGGAAGTTGACGCCGCTGTGCCAACTGGGAACGGCTTTGAACTATTAAGGAGGGCGCGTAAGAACTCTCCAACTGCTATGCTGAAAAGATCTTCTCCATCTGCGGAGAGGGTTCCGGAAACGAAGCTGGAGCAGCCCCCTCAGCGGCTATCCTCCAAAATTTATAAAGTATGGCGGAGGGTTCAAGACTCCGTAATTGATCAAGGTCACTCTCGTCAGCAGAAAAGGGCGAAAGTGCAAGAAGAAAAGAACCGTCCGGACAAACAGCAAAGAACGACCACCACCTGGGTGCCTGCTGCAACGGCCCCTCAACTTCAGCGGCTCATAAGAGAAGGAGGCCAGAGAAAATTCCCACGCTCGCGACAAATGCCAAAGGCGGTAAGCCTAAATGCCCTAAGTCCGGGGGCATCGTGGTCCATTCCATCTACATGGCGTCGGGGAAGGAAGCCAGTCATGCATCTACAGGTTATAGACCGCTTACACGGTCAATGACCAAGGCTCAGGAGCAATAGCAAAAGCTCCAGGAAATGATGAACGCGATGGCTGCGCTCATTGGGCCAAAAGAAAGCCCCGAAGCGTCCTCGGATGAACGTCAGGAGCAAGAAACTGACGCTGAATTCCTTCGTCGTATATTGGAGAAGAAAGATAAAGAGGTTGCTGAACAAGCAGCCAACATAAAGCAAATGGCCCTCCTGTTCGAGGACATGGTAGGAATGATGATCCAACAAGATCCTCAAGCTGAAGATCCCCCGATCGTTCTTGAAGACGATAGGGGAGAAACGTCAAATCCTTCACCGGCTCTGTCGACAGCCAAGGCGGAGGCAATCTCCAAGGCTGACCTGGACGAATATATAGCTCAGCAGATCTGGGTTCATTAGGCGACTGAAGCAGCCGGTCAGGTCGTAAAAACGGGGCGACCGTACCCGGGCTGGTATGACCAAATCAGTTACCCGCCGGGATATATGATCCCTAAGTTCCACGTATATAAAGGGACAAGGAATCCGCATCAGCATGTCGCTCAATTCAGGGCCTTATGCGACAATACTGGAGGCGATGACAAATTATTGCTTCGACAATTCGTCGGCAGCTTAGCAGAAACAGCCTTTGAATGGTATTCGGAGCTACCTAACGACTCTGTCAAAACATTTGCGGAGATGGAGCTACTATTTACACAAAGATTCGCGAGTGCTAGTGAACGTACCCCGATAACAGCACTGATAAATGCCAGGATAAGGCCCAGCGAAACGTGGGTCCAATACGCAACACGATGGCGGAACCTATGGTCGAAATGCGAACAACGCATAGAAGAGGCTCCTGCAGTAGGCATGTTTGTAGATACCCTTGATCCGCAAGCGACCATCTCGCAATTCATGATGTTCTTCAGGCCGACCACCTTCCAGGCCTTGATCGACAAGTTAGCCCAAATGGACCAGATGGGCCATGGACCTTCTCCTCCAAAACCAGATTCTCGAAATGAGAAATGAAAAGGGAAAGCGATCGTAGTCGCCAAAGCTCAACGACAGCCGAGCACCTCAAAGCTGGTCGTTCGCTAAAATAACGTGCGTCCATGCCCATCCCTCGAGGAGAGACTGGGACGTCCTTACTCGTTTCCTCAGAATAAAACGAGAAGACTGTTCGAGCTGGCAGTGCGCAACAGACTCATCAATCTGCCGAGTCCAAAACGTTTGTCGCAGCCTGGCAATCTCAATAATCCCAATTATTGCCCTTACCACCAAACGGTAAGTCACCCGATCGAGGATTGTTTTGTCTTTAAGGGATGGATCGAGCATCAGTACCTATAAGGCAAGTTCGCGCTGTCTGAAAACTGGAAGGTAAACCCACCACAGCCGCACACTCCAAAGAAGACGGACACGATGGGGGCAGCTTGTTTTTTTGTCAAGGACGAAAACGATGGAGAAGACTCGTCAAATGAATCCGAAGACTACGCAGCGAGTTGTCATGTGATCTCTCACTCATCGGTAGATGATAAAGAGGCCCCTTGCGCCGAGAAACCGAGGGCGGACCCTGAACCAGAAATTCCGCGGCCGTCAGACGAGTTGATCGATGCCTTCCTGAATGAGATTCGTCTGAAGGTTAAACTCAATCAAGAGTGTGAGATGGCCATACTGGAAGGAGCCAAACATCGACTACTAGACCAAAGAGTCGAGGCACTTCCGTCAAATCAAAAGTCATTCGTTGCGGATAAAAACAAATTCAAGACATGGAAAAGGTTCGCCAAAGCCCTATCAGTGGGAATGAAGCTACCACCTTCTGAAGAAAATACTCTAGACGGAATACATATGCATTCTAACTTCTGCTTATATCATCAGAAGATCATACATTTTACCGAAGACTGCGACTCCTTTAAGTGTTGGTGGCAAGGATATGTCGCTCAAAAGCAACACTTCAACAGGACAAAGTGGGAAACTCGTAGACATCGGAAAAATGCGATAGATGAGCGCAAAAGAGCCATCGACGACTGTCATATAGCTGATTCCAAGGGATCACAAATTATCACCTTTGGAAGCGACTCTGACGAAGAAGTTACCCTCAACCCTCTCCTCAAAGAATCTATTTCAAAAATGAAAGAGTTGAGGAGTTGCGAGAACATTCAGCCGCGCAATCGCCTCCTACTCGAAAAAAATCTCGGCCTCGCAAACAAAGGATCCAGCAAAAAGGATAAAGGAAAGGGAAAAATGACCTTCGTCGCCAACACTCAACAACAGTCAAGTGGCTCTAGACCGGTTGTTTGCCGAAACAACAAGCGGCAACCCCTCCATGAAAAGTTGAAACGTTCTTACTCATTTCCTCAAGATAAAACAAGGAGACTGTTCGAGCTGGCAGTGCACGACAGACTCATCAATCTGCCGAGTCCAAAACGTCCGTTGCGTCCAGGCGATATTAACGATCTCAATTATTGCCCTTACCACCAAACGGTAGGTCACCTGATTGAGGATTGCTACGTCTTCAAAAACTGGGTTGAAGACCAGTACCAACAGGGCAAGTTCGTCATCTCCAAAAACTGGAAAGTGAGCCCGCCACAACCGCACGCTCCGAGAAAGATGGATACACCGGGGTCATCATGCTCAGTCATAGAGAAAACTCCATAGACCGAAAAGTCAATAAACTAGAGATTCGCCTCAAATACGGCGATGGCGGACTGAAACGTCCTTAAACTAATGATGGACCACAATGTCCTAAAAACTTGCAAACGACCGAAACGTCTTTAAACTACTACCGCAGCATCCTCAGGCTGACGAGATAAAAAAAAGAGAATAAAAATAATATTAAAAAATATATTTAAAAAATATATAAAAAAAAGGGTATGTCCATAAGCAAAATGGGCACGGATGAAAACCCGAAAGGGCTCCGTGAGTAAAAACAGCAGGGCTACCAACGAGTGTTCGTGAAAACCCGAAAGGACGCGACCTCATTAAAAAAAAGGAATAAAAAGAATAAAAGGAAAAAAAAGAAAAAAAACGGTATGTCCATAAGCAAAATGGGCACGGATGAAAACCCGAAAGGGCTCCGTGAGTAAAAACAGTAGGGCTACCGGTGAGTGTTTGTGAAAACCCGAAAGGGCGCAACCTCATTAAAAGACACTTATAAGGTCCTCTCGACCTTGTAAGGAGAAACCACCCGCGTGAGATCCTTACGACTCACAGGGAAGCAACACACTTAGGGATCCTCACGATTCCTAAGGAGAAATTACACTTGCGAGATCCTCACGACTCGTAAAGAGAACTCTCTTATGGGACCCTCACGGCTCATAAGATTTGAAAGTCTTAAGTTACAGAGACCTGAACCTGTTCTTAAGCAACTCCCACAATTTTCGATATTGCCCTACAAGTGGCTCAATACTGACCCTTGTATACAATCCACGGGCGTGAATAAACATTTCCCTAACCAAGTCCCACCCGTGACTAGGGATATGTCCATATGGTGAACAACCCTTGTAAGTCCTCTCGACTTATAAGGAGAAAACCCTTTTGTAAGATCCTTACGACTTACAGGGGAACATACACTTAGGAATCCTCACGATCCCTAAGGAGAAAACACACCTACGAGATCCTCACGACTTGTAGGGAGAAATACCTTTGTGAGACCCATACGGCTCATGAAGTCAAAAGCCTTAGTCGACGGGATCCTAACCTTGTTCGCTAAGCCACCTTTGTTCGACATCGACAAGAGGCAAATGATGATTCGCTCCTGGCAACATTCCAGTTGTAGCGATGCTGATGCCTAAAACGGTATCAAATTTTGAGTCCTTCCATGGCAAATGATGATTCGCTCTTGGCAATATTTCAGTTGTAGCGATGCTGATGCTGAGATTGGCACCAGATTCCAAGTTCCACGCTCGTAAAAAAAAATCAGCGAGCTAAAAATGCATATAAAATAGCCGAAATGATGGGGCAACTCGCAATAAAAAAAAGCAGCGAGTAAATATAAAATAAACAGCCGAAATGATTGGGCAACTCGCAATAAAAAAAAAGCAGCGAGTAAATATAAAATAAACAGCCGAAATGATTGGGTGCCGCGAAAAATAGCCGAAATGATTGGGCCATCGCGATCTTCGCGATATAAAAAGCTGAAATAATAGAGCGTCGCGGAAAGAATAAAAAAAATGAATAATGAAAGAATGAAACTTTTTGCCCTACAGGTGAGATCACATTGATCCCTGTATACAATCCAGGGGCACAAACAAAGAGAGAACCATATCTTCCCAACAGGCTCCACCAGAAAGCGAAGCCAAATCTCGACGGTTCATAGACAACCTAGAGACAATCTCGACATTTATCGCAATATTGCAGGCACAATATCAACAAACGGAGCAAAAGGAGGATCCCTAGCTTCAGCGTCTTGACGTCAACAACCGATCTCAGAGTCACAATGAAATGGAG
The DNA here is from genome assembly GCA_030015575.1 of Agapanthus africanus. Classification (NCBI taxonomy): domain Eukaryota; kingdom Viridiplantae; phylum Streptophyta; class Magnoliopsida; order Asparagales; family Amaryllidaceae; genus Agapanthus; species Agapanthus africanus. Next base: position 418,805,066 of record JASDDO010000016.1, read on the forward strand.
CCACGGCATAGTCCCTAGTTCCAAATCTTAACGGCAATATCTACGGCCTAAGAATCAACGAAGGCGTTCCTTCGCAATCCATCAAGATGCGGATACAACGCCAACAAAAGACCTCACGGTCGAAACAAAGCGGAGCGACGGCAAAATCCCAGCTCCATCTCAGCATTCGTCTCAATACAGCAGACGAGATGTCAACGACGACGTTCCTTCGCAGTCCAGCAAGACGCAGATGCAACGTCAACAAAAGACCCCATGGTTAGCAATGCGGAGTGACGGCAAAATCCTAGCTCCACCTCAGCATTCGTCTCGTTACAGCAGACGCAATGTCAACAACGGCGTTCCTTTGCAGTCCAGCAGGATGCAGATGCAACGTCAACAAAAGACCCCATGGTCAGCAAAGCGAAGCGACGGCAAAATCCTAGCTTCATCTCAACAATCGTCTCGATACAGCAGACGAGTTGTCACCCCAGCGTTCTTCCTCCAGCAGGGTTCAGACACGACAATCAAACAAATGGAGCCACGGCAAAATCCCTAGTTCCAAATCTCGACGGTTCACCAGCAACCTAGAGACAACCGCAACGTTCGTCTCGATACAGCAGACGAGTTGTCACCCCAGCGTTCTTCCTCCAGCAGGGTTCAGACGCGACAATCAAACTAACGGAGCCACGGCAAAATCCCTAGTTCCAAATCTCGACGGTTCACCAGCAACCTAGAGACAATCGCGACATTCGCCTCGATACAGCAGACGTGATGCCAGCAAACGAAGCAAAGGCCAAATTCCTAGCTTCAGGGTCTTGACGGCAACTCACATAAAACCTGAAAGAATATCGGAGATCATCCCACACCAGCGCGGAGTGGTTATGACTCATCGGGGCTCTCCAAAATGAGCCTAACCTCAAGTAAAAAGCGGCATGGCAAATTCCTAACGCTTGCTCTTCCGACGGTCAAACTGCCTAAGAAGATTGCTTGAAGACGTCTTATCCAACCCCCGAAGGGATCAGAGACACGGCAGTCGCAGGGCTACTCGAACAGCACGATTGCCTACCGAGGAATATATCAGCTTATGCGACGGTACGACGGCCAAAACCTTAAGTACCACAGACCCTAACGGACTTTTGTCATAAAGAGCAGAGGTTAACTGTGACGTTAGGCTGTTCTTGCGAGAAATGCTCGATTCGTCTCGACTTGTGAAGAAATTGATGTCTTTGCGAGAACTTCTCGATGCGGCTCGACTCGTGAGATAAAGCCTTAGGCAGTGGGCACAAAAGAAACCTGTTTCCTAAGCACCGGGACCCTGCAAGTTGGCCTAAAACGGTCTCTTGCATACTATCCACGGGTTTCACTCTCCAACGTCGAATCTCGACAAGGAGGGAAACAACCGCTTACGGGTCCTCTCGACTCGTAAGAAGGGATAATTCTCTTATAAGATCCTTATGACTTATAAGAGAAAACACACTTAGGAATCCTCACGATTCCTAAGGAGAAAATCCACCTACGAGATTCTCTCGATCCGTAGGGAGAAAAGTCTCTATGAGACCCTCACGGCATATAGTGTTGAAAAGTCTTAGGCGGCAGATCTGAACCTGTGGCCTAAGCTATCGCTGTCTTTTGGAAAAAACTAAGATGCTTACTCTATTATCTGTCAACCATGTTTATCAAGACAGCATGCTGATAATAAGAGAAAGAAGAAAGCGATAGAAAGAACGTCCGATGTGCATTTGATCAATCGTTCGAGACACACTCACTCATGCATATGCAAAAGACTCAGAACAAGAAATAAGACAAGCTGAAATAAATTTTTTTCCATTCATATGGCAAAGGGTTCTTACAATCGTAAAGAAATAAACAAAGACATTGTCCGGATCATTACAATGGCAAAACCTCGGATCCTGGACAGGGATTGAGGAATTCGAAAGTGACCTTGTCCAAGACTTTCCAAGCTTGGCGAACCATCCTGGTGTGCTTCCTTTCGCGAGCACGGGCATCGGGATCCCCACTGATGTCCTCCACCCTCCGATAAGCAGCAAGAATGGAGGACTGTTGAAAGGCTTCGTGCAAGAGATCGATGAGATTGTCTCGTCGTCTCTTCGAGATTAAATTCATCAGGTACACTGAGTGCACCTTGTCCTCGGCGGCGTCCAATGCTCTAAGCGGCATGCCGGTAAAGAATAGGGGAAGCGCTTCCCAGATGGCTCTCACAATAAGCTTCAACAGAAGGGAGCGCCGAGGAAGCAGTTGACCGTTGTATGCGTCGAAGCGACTCATGATCTCTGCACATTCGGCATTGGTAAATTCTTGATTTTGGGAACGGCCGAGTCAGCGGATGTCCCCGTAGGAGATAATCTCGTCGAGATCGTACATGTGGGCGTCCATCACTCCTATAAAAGAAGATCGACAAAATTAGCAACTCGTAAGAGTTTTGCTATATGATTTAAAAAGGAGCAAAGCTCCATCAATGAATCAAGAAGTTTTAAATAAAATCCTCTCAGAAGAACAGAACTTTATTAATGGAACTCTGATAGAGTTCTCCTTAGTTCTCTTTAGACCCCTTTAGAGTAAAGCTCTGCTAAGTGAAACCCTAAATGGGTCTTCTTTAGATCAGGGATCTATTGAGAGCAAGGCTCTTAAAATTGATTTAATTTAATCCAAATTAATTTTTACCTAAAAATTTTCTAGAGTTTTAACTCTTAAAAGTGCTTGAACAAAAAGAGCAGGGCTCTGGACAAAATTCTTATGAAGAGATAAAAATCATCTAAGGGACCAAAGGTCCTATTTATAGGCAATAAGTGCCGTTTCAACTTCCCAACAGTTGGGATTCTGCAACCGCTGCGCTCACGTTTGGGGCCACGTAAGCCCAATGGTGGGGGGGGGCATTTGTTTACCCCAATCAGAGCAAAGCTCTGTTCAAATTCCAAGGCAGGAAATGAAGCAACGCTTCTGATTCCCCCAGTCAGAGCAAAACTCTACTTTGAAAATTTAAATTTTAATAAATGAAGCAACGTTTCAGATCCCCTGCGCTGTGCGCAGAGCGCCACGTGTCAAAATCAGGCATGCCAGCGTAGGGAGCGCAGCGCCCAATCAGAGCAAGGCTCTATTTAAAACAAAAATTAAAGGAAGCAACGCTTCAGATAATCTGCGCAGAAATCAGAGCAAGGCTCTATTTAAAACAAAAATTAAAGGAAGCAACGCTTCAGATAATCTGCGCTCTGCGCTGCGCGCCACGTGGCAGCGCAGTTGCGCTGCGCGACACGTGGCAGCGCAGTTGCGCTAGCTCAGTTGCGCTGCGCTCTGCGCTGCGCGACACGTGGCAGCGCAGTTGCGCTTGCGCAGTTGCGCTGTGCTGTGCGCTGCTTGACACGTGTCAAGCGCTGGTGCATCTGCGCCAAACAGAATTAAAATTTCAATAAGATCTTTCTGTTCTTGTTAAAACAAGAAGATTGTCTTCTGTAAAACAGAAGCCCTTGGATCAAAGATCCAACGGTGAGGAAAATTCCCCAAATCACTCAGAGAAAGATTTCTTTAACAAATTTAACTAATTTATGGGCACTATATAAAGGACCCTAAACCCCAATTCAAAAGGATTCAACATTGTGAGAGATTGAGAACCTCAAAACAGAGAAAACTCTGAAGAAATTTCAAGAAAAAGGTAAAAACCTTCATAACATAGAATAATTTCTTCTAATAGATCATTGATCTAAGAACAAGATCAATGATCTTCATATAATAAACAGTGCTTTGCACTTTTTTATGAACCTGGTTCTCTGAAACAAGAGAAACAAGAAAAAACTTGTTTTCTTTGATCTAAATTAGATCAAGAAATCAAATAGTGCTTTGCACTTTTTTATGAACCATTGGTTCTGGAATCTTAAAGATTCTCAAGATTATTGAAATAGTGTCTTGCACTTGCAAAAACTGCACTGTTGCGCTCCTGGGTTGGCGCAAGCCACCAGAGAGCGCCACGTGTCAGCACCTAAACTACTTGCGCTATGCGCTTTTAAGATAGAGCCTTGCTCTCTGAATTGGCGCAACCCAGCAGAGCGCGCCACGTGTTAGAAACACAACAGCGCAGCGCACTGGCACAGCGCACCGCGCTTGCGCTCACCAGAGCATGACACGTGACACCTCTATATGGACTTGCGCCTTGCGCTCCTCAATCAGCGCAAAGCGTCTGACAAGCTACGTGGCTCTCTGTCAGATTAATTAATGTAGCACATTATTAAAGGGCAGAGCCCAATTAAAAAGCCTAATGGACCAAAACAAATGCTCTGCATTATAAAAAGGGGACAGAGCCCAACTTAAAGGGCCTAAAGGGGCCAGAATAAAATACAATGCAAGGGCAGAGCCCTAATTAAGGTCTAATAGGCCTAATGCAAATAAAAATGTTGAAAATCTTCAACTGGACTTAGCCCAATCATGGCCGTAAGTCCTCAAATTAAATTGACTGAGCACGGCTGCTCTCTTAAATTAATTTACATCTGGTTCAAGGGCACATCTCTAAACTCCTCTGACACCTGTCGTTGTAATTCTTCAACGACGTCAGAGAGGTGACGGGTCCCGACGGCCATACATTAATTGGACCCCATGTCCCTAAACTGGAACATGGACCACTATGTCCCTAAACTGGAACAACAGAGCCAATTGTTCTCTTGCCGGATCCAAACGATCCCGTTAAGTTGATCTTAGTCTGGAGATTAGGCTAACGTATCCTTAACAAACGTTTAAGTTGATCTTAGCCTCAAAAATGGCTAACGTATCCTTAAACCTTCAAACAGACTTTAGTCCCAAATTGGACTATTGACCTACCAATCAACTTTGGTTCAAGGGTACATCTCTGAACTCCTCTGACACCTATCGTTGTAATCCTTCAACGACATCAGAGAGGTGACGGGTCCCGACGGCCACAAACATGGACCACCATGTCCCTAAACCGGCAACGGACCACTACATACCTAAACTGGAACAATAGAGCCCAAATGCTCTTTTGTCGGATCTAAACGATCCAGTTAAGTCGATCTTAGTCTCAAATCGGACTAACGCATCCTTAACAAACGTTTAAGTCGATCTTAGCCTCAAATATGGCTAACGTATCTTTAAACTAAAACACCAAACCCAAATCTAAGTAAGTACGGATTTGGACTAATCCACGTCCTACGGGTGACGGCATAACTTAGTCTCCGTATACAATCCATGGGCAACCACAAACAAAACAAACACCCACGACACAAAGTGAAATTCTGGAGAAGGAGAAAGTTGTTACCGCGATGCGGTAGCGTAATTAACTGCAGGGGCTTGCGCCTACAGGGAAGAGCGTCCCCATAATCAAAACCCCCTCGAATGAGAGGGAATCTGACGAAGTCTGCTACATAGGCCACATCCGTCCAAACCTCCGATACACGGTGCCATAAATCAACTTGGCATCTTCGGAGAGGTGGACGGATAAAACCAAATAGCATCTGCCTTGAATTTCAGGCAAGACATCCCCACGTCGTCTCGGCCGCCGTTCAGAGGGGAACAGTGAACACATACTATAGGCTTTTGTGATCGGTGAATACTTCGACCCTTTCACCCAATAAGTAGTGTCTCCAAATCTTCAAAGCGAAAATCACAGCCGCTAGCTCCAAATCATGAGTTGGGTAATTCTTCTCATGGGTCTTCAACTGTCTCGATGCATAGGCTATAACTTTCCCATGCTGCATCAAAACACATCCCAAACCTTTCCCAGATGCGTCGCTTTGAATCACCAATCCTCCGGAATCGTCTCGTACGGTCAAAATAGGAGCGGTTATCAACCTTTGCTTCAACGCCTCAAAAGCTGATGCACAACTATCCGTCCATACGAACGGTACCTCCTTCCGTGTAATCTTGGTCAAAGGCTCAGCCAATCGAGAAAAATTCTCCATGAATCTTCTGTAGTATCCTACAAGTCCCAGAAAACTTCTGATCTCCGCTACATTCCTTGGAATCGGCCAATCTTGAACTGCTGCAATATTTTCAGGGTCAACGGCGATTCCATCTCCGGATACGACATGCCCCAAAAACTTTACTTCTTCAAGCCAAAACTCGTACTTGCTCATCTTTGCATACAATCTTTCATTCCTCAATGTCTGCAGTACGATGCTCAACTGTTCTGCATACTCTTCTAGGCTCCTCGAGTAGACCAGAATATTATTGATGAACACCACTATAAACTGGTCCAAGAACGGTGAAAAGATTCGGTTCATCAAGTTCATAAATATCGCTGGTGCATTCGTGACTCCGATTGGCATCACTAAATACTCGTAATGTCCATATCGAGTTCGGAACGTAGTCTTGCCGATATCCTCTGATTTAACTTGAACTTGATGATATCCGGATCGCAAATCCAGCTTCGAGAATACCCTCGCACCACTGAGTTGCTCGAATAATTCGCCGATGCGAGAGATTGGGTACTTGTTCTTAATAGTCACCCGGTTTAATTCTCGATAGTCGATGCACATCCTCCTTGTGCCATCTTTCTTCTTGACTAGAAGAACTGGAGCTCTACAGGGTAAATTGCTGCTGCGAATCCAACCCTTCCCTAGCAATTCAGTAACCTGTTTCTTCACTTCCTCCAATTCTACTGGTGCCATCGGATAGTACGCTTTTGAGATTAGCGCTGCACCACGAACAAGATCAATCGCGAACTCTACATCTCGTTTTGGCGGTAAACCCGAGATGTCTTCGAACACAACCATAAACTTTCGAACTACTGCCGGCGCTTCCTCCCTATCAACTTCCATCGACGAAAGAAGGGCGCTTGTCGGTCTAGCTCTAAACTCGACTGGCCTGACAGAACTGCTGCCTCCAGCAAAAACAAACTCCGGATGTCCGGGAATCTGGAAAATCACTTTCTTTACCCTACAATCAATGCGAGCATGGAAAGTGCCGAGAAAATCCATTCCCAAGACAACATTGTAACTGCCAGTATCGATCACCAAGAAATCTGCAAATAACTCTCGTCCGCAGATAACCACCAAACAATCTTTGCATTCACTACTAGATATGATTTTCCCGTTCCCAGTGTGTATGTCCCAACCATAAGACAGGGTCGTACAAGAAATCGAATGTGCAGCAATAAACTTGGACGGCATAAAACAATGGGATGCACCAGAATCGAATAATGCTAATGCGGAAAAACTATGAACAAGTAGGATACCCGAAATGACTTCATCTGAAGCCAAGATACTGAAGAAGATAAGCACGGTAAACAGGATTCAAGCTTGCGATAAAACATGAACTGGTAAGCAATGAAACTGAGAGAAGCAAGATAATATATTTACCATGAAACAAGGAAATGAATCAAGACTAGGACTCCAAGTTACTTATATAGAGTACCGCATTGTAGCCATGCTGCAGTTCATAATTACAATCACATAACTCCATTCAAGTCGCCCAAATCCTAGTGTCAGAATCGAAAGAATAGGAAGGGAGAAACAATAGAGAACCAAAAGGATTTCAAGCCGAGATGCAAAGTTGTTTGCATATCGTCACGACAAAGGGTCAAGAGAAAGATATGATTCAAGAATTATGATAACAATGTGGCAGGACATGTTCCTAATTATAGGTTTTCTGATTCGTGTATTGGGTCCAATACCCAACTACAAAAGAATCATACCCAATTAACCTAAATCCTATGGCTCTGATACCAAACAAACCCTGTCACGCCCCGCGTCCCAGAGTGCGCTACGATCGGTACGTGACAGAGCCAACCATGCTACCTGTGGCTAGGAAATATCCCTCCACAGTCACATTACGTCCGTCTATAAGATATCAAGAACAGTAGAAATAAAAATAAACTATCTAGTACATGCCCATCTGCCAGAATAAACGAGTCAAGAAATAATACGCGGAAGCAATAAATCCAATAAACAATAACATCTGGAAAGTACGTCCCAAATACGGGCTCACATCAAGAAATGAAAGTGCTGAAAGAAAACAAAACAAAACTAAACACTAACACGATCCTCACTGTTTGGCCTGTCGGCTGAAATACTCCTGATCGGCCTGCGAAAGAGATAATGAAACTGGGCCATGCAAAACCTAGACGTCAGTGCTTCATAATATCAAACAATAACAATATAGCCAGGATACAACAAGATATGCAGGCGTGAAATATAAATGATAACATGAATATAAAAAGTAAACATGGAAATGGAACAGTGAGGTGTGTACGTGCAGGTGAAGTGCAGTGAGTAATCTAAACTGTGCTATTGGGTTTTCTATTCTAAGTTATTCGAAATCAATTGATGTACTCCTAATGTAACTCAAAGAATATGTCCCATTACCCACCGGGACCACGGATCAGGATATGTGAACTAAGAATGGTTCTGTCCCGTTACCCCCCGGGACCACGGACCAAGTTGTAAGAGTCACGAATGACTCTGTCCCGTTACCTCCCGGGACCACGGATCAAAAAGAATCACGAATGATTCTGTCCCGTTACCCCCCGGGACCACGGATCAAGTAATATCCTTTAAAATTACACTCGGTTACACCTTTGATTTCCTCATACCCCCAAGGTTATGTGTTCGAGTCGGGTATTGATAAACTGGAGCTAATGCCAACATAGGATTAAGCAGGTACAGGTTTGTCTAAATAGACAACGGGATATGTCCATCGAGACAACATATCAGGATTGTCGGCATTAGAAACAGGATCAGGTAACAGGTCAAGTAGTGGTGTATCAGGTCATGACATGTAGTGCACAGGTATCAAACAGATGCTCGTAATAAAACTGTAGCAAGTACGGATGCACGATAAAACACGGATCACAAATATCTATTAGGGGTTACATCTATAACTCCATGATTATGCATGATGCACATTATCAAACATGGGGTGCTAATATACCGGTAACATGATATAATATGACATGGCATGCATCTAGATATATAATAAATTGTACGGATGCGAACGGATATTGTAAAACTGTAAAACTGTAATATAGGATGCACAATGCGATAAACATGTTATATTTTTATTCATATGGATGCAAATATAATAACATAGCATTTAGCAAGATAAACTTGCATGCAACTATATATGTAATAAATGATACGGATACGAACGGCTATCCGAAAACAGTAAAACAGTAATATGGATGTACAATGCAGTAAACATGTGATATTTTTATTCATATGGATGCAAAATATATATTATAGCATGTAGCAAGATAAACTTGCCTGATCGGATCTCACGACGGAGTGTGTACACTGCGTCCAACGTCGGGTAAACGTCGCAATGCACACGTGCGCGTACAGAACTGAACTAGGCGATGCAAGAAAATGATCACGCTGGCTGGGAACGTCCACTGGGTCGCCCGGATCGTTGGTGGGGGCACGGCTCCGGCGGTAACCAGAAAACACGAGAACCATGAAAGCTAAGAGAAGAAAGAGAAGAAGAAGAAGAAGAAAGAGAAGAAGATAAAGGTTGTTCTCTGGGGTTTCGTGCTCTAGGGTCAAAGGAGGTGGCAATGGGGTGACGTCGACGATGGGCCATCGACGGCGAGAGTGCAGGCGAGGGTTCCGGCGGTGGAGATGGGTGCGTGAGTTTTGGGTTGTGCAGGGGTTTCGTGGTCGGGGCTGCAGCGGGAGGAAAGAGAAGTAGGTGAGGTAAGGTGGTCATAAGGATGAGGGTAGTGGTGACGGCGAGTCTGGGACAGCGCCGACGAGGGCAGCGATGGGTTCTTGGGTTCGAGGTCATGGGTTGCAGGGTTACTGTGGTTGTGAGTTGGGGAGTTGTAGGGGTTCAGGAAAAAGAGAGGGGAAGGGTGAGAGAAGTTCGTCGTGGTTGGCGTGGAGATGATGACGACGAGGCGGTGACAGCGAGGTCGGGTTCGAGTTATTGGGTTCTCATCGGGTGCAGCAGGAGGGTGGTGTCGTCGTGGGATGAAAGTTGAGGTGAGGAGGTCGGGGAGATGGGATGCCGACGAGGGTGGAGGTGGCGTCGGCAAGCAAGGCATGGGCGTAGGTAAGGTTAGGATTTCGTAGAGATGAAGGCGAGGAGGGAAAAAGAAATAAAGAAGAACAAGAAGAGAGAGGAGAGAGAGAGAGAGAGACGTGGGGGGTTGTGGTTTTTAAATAAGATTGGGTAAAATATTATGGTTTGAAATACGAATAATATGCGTGTCAACCAAAACCAAAATAGGATATCCGGGTAACAAAAAATGCATTCCCCAAAGAACGGATACACATAGCATGCACGTAGCGATCCAAACGAGTCTGTTTCACCAAACGGGACGAGAACATGATGCATGGATGCTACCACAGGGTCAGGGGTATGATGCAGGCCATACTAGATATTTTTAAAAAATACTTGTTTAACTTTATTTGTATTAAAAAATGCAGATGCCCGATATAATGCAAGTATACAGGATAAACAACATGAAAGTGCACGGATCCTCATAACTAGCCGGGATAAATCATAAACAGGAATCAAGATGGGTTTCCAGCATGTGGGTCGGGTCGGATGCAAACACAGATACCAATTATACTATTCGCACCCAAAATAACAATGAATCAAGAATAGCTATTCAATATATAAATTAATCAAATCAAGCATGGTATAACGAACTAGGGTGTTACAGAATGTGTATCGATTACCGGGCGTTGAACGAGGTCACCAGCAAGAACAAGTATCCACTACCCCTCATCGATGATCTTTTCGACCAGTTGAGTGGGTCATGTGTTTTCTCCAAATTACATCTTCAGTCAGGCTAACACCAAGTGAAGGTTAAGGAGTCTGACATTCCGAAGACGACATTCAGGATCCGGTATAGTCATTATGAATACATGGTGATGCTGTTCAGGGTAACCAATGCCCCAGCTATCTTCTTGAATCTAATGAACCCGGTCTTCCGCGAGTAGTTAAACAAGTTCATTGTCATCTTCATCGACGACATATTAGTCTATTCGAAGACTTAAGAAGAGCACGCCGATCATTTACGCATGGTTCTGGAGACGTTATAACATCATCAACTCATCACAAAGTACAACAAGTGTGAGTTTTGGTTAAACAAAGTCAATTTCCTTGGGCATGTTGTATTCGGAGAAGGTATCTCGGTAGACCCAGCTGAGGTGTCAGCTGTCAGCAAATGGTCAACTCCAGAGTCGGCCAAGGACATAAGTAGTTTCTTGAGCTTAGCTGGGTATTACCGTCGTTTCATTGAAGGGTTTTCGAATATTGCAAAATCTTTAACCAAGCTCACTCAGAAAGATGAAACCTTTGTGTGTTCTGAAGCATGTGAAAAAGCTTTTGTAGAGCCGAAGTCCGGATTGACCTCTGCACCTATCATTACCATTCCGGACAGATCTGGGGGTTTCAACGTTCACTGTGATGCTTCAGGGAAGGAATTAGGATGTGTGCTACATCAGCATGGCAGGGTCATAGCTTTCGCATCAAGGCAACTAAAGACGCACGAGCGCAATTATCATACGCACGATCTAGAACTGGCAGCAGTTATTTTCGCTCTTAAGATTTGGCAGCATTATCTACTGGGAGAGTGAATTGATATATATACGGACCACAAGAGCCTGAAGTATGTTTTTACGCAGAAGGAACTCAACATACGACAAAGAAGATGTCTAGAACTTATGACAGATTTCGACATCAATCTTCAGTACCATTCGAGGAAGGTGAACGTGGTCCCCGATGCTCTGAGTCACCGACCATTAGCAATGAATCTCACCGCACAGTGAAAGCTACAACATGAGATTCATGGATTAGAGATTGAAGTGGTAGTACCAGGGTGTTTACCGCCAGAAACCGGACTGAGACGTGGGGAGCGCGTCTAGCCTGAATACGAGGGCAGATGCTATATGAAATATATCCATCCACTTCTCCAAAGATATCAAGTTGATTTATAGCACCTTAAATCAAAAGTTTGGATGGATACGACCGTTGTAGCTGACTTTTCAGATTCCCCCTCACGGATGAGGGGTATTTGATTATGGTGACACTTTTTTTGCAGGCGCAAGTACCAACAGTTAATTACGTTATTGCCAAGTAATAATAACTTTCTCTACTCCAGATATGGGGTGTGCATCAATATGAGGTGTACATCTGTATGTGGTGTGCATCCAGGGTTAAGGCATTCCCTGTCTTAATGAAATTTCATATCTGTCAAGAAGTTGTGACGAAGAAGGAGGGCACGTTGGTTGTCGAGATCCACTACCTCTCTGAAGACGCTGAGGAATTACAACGCCGTACATAAGAGGTGTGGAAGGATGCACCCTTAAACGAAATCCCGTTTATGACGGAAGAGAACATGTTCCAATTTGCTGAAAGGGCTTCTTGGAGAACTTATATTTTATCTAAGGATCATTAGTCTTATATGGGACTAAGATCAACTTAGATGATATGGTTAAGGATCGTTAGTCGTATATGAGATTAACATCAACTTAGAAATATTATTTAAGGATCATTAATTTTGTTTTAGATTAAGATCAACTTAAAGTTGTGAGCATATGGGCTCAATTGATTTTAAAATCAAAGAAGTTTAAAACTTCAGGACTTAGCCAGTTTTGGGACCAAGTATTGGGTTTTTATATCACCAGCACTCGGTCAACATGAGCTTGGCCCCACGTGTTCATCATGTTGCGCCACGGCAGCGCCCCGGCCTCGTACTCGAGGCCAAAATGCGGAATCAAAAATTTTCCTTACTCGGAAACCGGCGCTACCGCGGACAATGAAAAACCCGGATCGTTTACCATTAACCTAATGCTAGCAATCAAGAGATGGGAAGAAAAGTATACCAAGTGATCCGAGTCCTCCGGTCTTCTCTTTATCATCCCGATCTCTCACGGAAAGTCTTGGCTCCACATCGTCGCCTCCTCGCCGGAAGGGCACCACATCGCCTGCGTCTTTTACGGGCTCCCGCCTCAATACCGAGGCAACTCGGGCATGAAGCCGGCAACTCGACATGCTCAAGATATGCTGTAGAATGTAGTGTAGAAGATGCTTGTCTCTTTGGGGTTATGTTGTTGCCATTGAGGATGATGGAGGAAACAAGGATTAGAAAAATGGTGCTTGCATTTTTCTAGCATGAAAATGAGATCAAGAAAGAAACTCTCAAGAATGAAGCTCTCTCTTCTTCTTCTCTCAACCATGGAAAAAACTTGTCATCTTAGAATAATGGTGGAGGAATCAATATGAAGCATGAAGGGAGGTGAGTGTAGGAGCACAAGTGGTGACCACAACCAAACAACATCATCACAAACTCAAATCAACCTCTAATCACCTCAAATCACCAAAAAGCAAGTGATGATGAAAGATAAGAATGGTATATAAAAGATGCTTTCATAATAAATACTTTTGCAAGAAAATCCTCCACAAAGTGTTATTTGCAAAACTGCAAATAACCCCCTCCATCGGAAAAGTCCGGCCGGGAAAGAACAAAGGAAAACCGGCCAGAACGGAATGCAAACTGGCAACTCCAGAAAACTGGTCCCGTAATAAATTACAGGAAAACCCCGATACTGTGCATACACACCCGCATCTGTATTCCGTCCGGATACAAATGCAATGAGACAAAATCTACACTGTACTAAACTAGGACCGGCTTAAGCCAAAGCCGGCTAGTAATATCCGTCCGATCCTGATCCGTGCAATACCGCACGTATCAGATCGAACCCTGCCATATAACTATACGGCAACTAGTACAAAACTGTCCGATCCTGATCCGTGCAATACCGCACGTATCTGATCGGACCCTGCCATATCTCCATACGGCCTCTACAGCGTTTCGCCCGAAAGCTTGAGTAACTGAAAGTGTGGTGGACTCTAAAGACTCGTCAATACTATGGATGTGGATTTAACCACTAGCACGTCAGAGGTATTAGCCAATACGTGACGGGCCACCAGCTATTGACCAAAAGGGACGTCGATGAGCGAACTCATCCTGACACCCTACTGAGCCTGTCAGTGACAATATCCGTACAGTCCGGTCCGTTCGTCTATGAGCATCGCATGTCAGGCCTAGGGGGTTGGTAAAAGTCAGACCCCCAAAAGCGATACAAGTCGTGTCGGAGTGTAGCCCAGAACGCCCTGAGATACTACTGGAATACCTACCAGTAAATCTTCTGCCTCGGCCGAGGGCTTTGCGTAATGGCTCTCCTAGACACAGCGCGACCTCACCCCCAATACCGGGAGAGACGAACCCCTGAAGATCCGCTCACTGCCTCCATGTGGCTCGGGACTGTACCCAACTAAAACCTGTTTGCACGACTCCTTTGAGCCGTGGTAGGGTAGTAATCAAAGCACAGTAGGAACTCATACGAGACAAATGACGATCCTCAGGTCGATGAACTAACCTGTACACATGTCACCAGGGAACTGCTATCTGACGTCAGGTATAAGACCAACTAGCATGTTCCCGGCGAGTCCTGTCCGGTGTACTCATAACCCAATGAGCACCTGTATACATCTTAGGTGAACCAACTGACACCAGTGGCTTATGAGACCGGCCACCGCCCCTCGTCGGGGTCTCGACTGTATACACTAGTCTACTCTGGAGAATCGATGCCCTGTCTCGAAACTCCTACGACTAGGGACCTTTTAAGGATGTGCTTATAGACTTCCAGCTCCCACGTATATGATCGCCATCATACTGCTGGTCGTCAAGAAAGAATCCTATGGGCTCTATCAACGTGCAATAGCGACATGTCAGGTCACCTAAAGCAGTACACGATGATAAAGGTAAACCAGATAGCATACTATCATCTCGAGTAAGACTGTCCTACCGGGATAGGTCCTCCCTCAATCATTGCAATCACGTGCCTGTGATCCAATAATTGACTCTGAGGGCACTATCTCCAACACATCATGTGGGTCGCTGAGCTTTGGCGCTCACGTGTCTATCACGTGAGCAGCCGGGGCCCTTCTTTGGCTGTTGGCGCTCATGTAGATATCACGTGAGGTGCATTTTCTTTAGAGATTAATCTCTCTAACTTTAGAAAACTTAAGTTTTCTGAAGTTTAAGCTTCTGTTAATAGTATTTTTATCATTAACGATCACCAAGATCAATATTTGATGATCTGGGATCTCTATTTTTGTTCGAAGGTATGAACTTTGGTCTTTTATCATCGTCGTTTTGGTGAAAGGGTTCGGTTCTTTTCTCAAATCCTAGATCTTAAGATCAAAAGAATCCCTAAAAAATTTTGGCGGGAACATAGGGCTTATATCATCCTTGATGAATTTGGAGATCTAGTCCACGCTTGTAGATTAGATCAAGACAGCTCAAGCAGGTGATGCTAAGTTGCAGAGGACCAGAGAACAAGTCGAGAGTGGTCTTCGATCCGACTTCATCATTCATGAGGATGGATCCTTGCGGTATGAGCCGATTATGCGTGTTCGCTAGCACCGTTAGAGATGTATTAATGAAAGAGGCTCACAGCTCCCCTTATTATGTACACCCTGTGATGCTCAGCACTACTGGTGGCACAACATGAAGAGAGAAGTTGCTCGAAGTGTATCAAATGCTTAGTCTGTCAGCAAGCGAAGGTTGAGCATCACAGAACTGCCAGTTTACTCCAACCGCTATCCATTCCAGAGTGGAAATGGTAAAACATTACCATGGATTTCATGACTGCACTCTCTTACAGCACGAAGGGTAATGACGTCATTTGGATTATCATGGATCGACTCACTAAGTCGGCCCACTTTATTCCATTCTGAGTTGGTCAGTCTACAGAAAGTTTAGCAAGGAAATATATGGAGGTAAGTCAAAACTAAAAAATGATTTTAACTTTCAGAATGTGTCCAAACTTGTCTTGATACATATAAATCATTCAGGAGATTGTGAGACTGCATGGGGTACCAGTTTGCATCGTCTCCGACCGGGACACCAGATTTCAATCCCAGTTTTGGCAGAGCTTTCAAGCCAGCCTGGGCATGAGTCTGAGTTTCAGCACTGCTTACCCTCCTCAAACGCATGAACAGTTCGAACGGACCATTCAGATCCTAGAAGATATGGTCATGGCCTGTATGCTTGATTTCAGAGGATCATGGGAAGATCACCTGCACCTCGTTGAATTTGCATATAACAACAGTTACCAGGCCAACATTGGGATGTCCCCTTTTGCAGCACCTAACGGTCGGAAGTGTCACTCTCCTCTGAGTTGGGACGATGTATGAGGTAGAGAACTTCTGGGACCAGAGATGATCATGGCAACAATTGATGTAGTGTGCACGATCAGGGAAAGAATGCGTGTAGCCCATGACAGACAGAAGCATTGGGTAGATGCGAAGTGCTGACATTTGGAGTTCCAACCTGGAGATCATGTGTTCCTCACGATCTCTCTGAACAGAGGAGTGGTTCGATTTGGTATACGGGGAAAACTTAGCCCTCGTTACAGCGAACCGTTCGATATATTGGAATGGGTAGGAGACATGGCTTATCGTTTGGCCCTGCCACCGTTATTGGAGGGAATGCATAACGTATTCCACATATCTCAGCAATGTCGTTATGTGAGCGACCCCAGTCATGTACTTGACCACTAAGAGCTTACCGTATAGACCGATCTGTCTTGCGAGCAGCAGCCAGTCGAGATATGGGATCGAAAGGAGAAGACGCTACAGAACAAGGTGGTTAAGCTAGTCCGAGTAATGTGGAGAAGGGATTCACCAGGACAATGTGCCTGGGAACACGAAGATGATATGCGTGTACGATACCCTAATCTGTTTGAATGAGCAGTTCCTTGTATAAATTTTGAGGATGAAATTTTTCTAAGGAGGGTAGGATGTAACGATCCTAAATTTCATGTACTCTTTTGTAATTTTTGTCATTAATAAAATGTCGTTTTCCTTTCGAGTATAAGTTATATTTGCTTGATAGCTAGGTTGAGATGGCTCAACAGTAACGGAGCCGGCTCATCATTCGCTTGGAAAGTTGTCTCCTTCATTGTCTGCATGAGATGGCTCAAGCTACTCTTGAGCCGGCTTATGCCTCTCTCGATCCTGAAACGTTCTATACACCAAGAGACGAGTCTTTTGGGATCATAACCTTTCGTTTCCTCTTCTAAACCACCACTTTAAGTCGAATAACTCCCTAACTCTTCATTTCCTCCATCAATTCTCTTTTAATGACATTCATTCCTTTAATCCACCATCATTTTTAATTGCTATTTCTTCTCAATACTCCATTGCTATCAAAACCTAATTTCCTCTGAAAATCCTCTCTAAAAAATTCCACTCAAAGAATTTCTCTCCAAATCAATGATCTCCCAAGACCAATCGAAGATACACCTCCTCCTAGACGTTGAAGTTTCCGCTCTTGGGTCCTTATCCCTCGTAACGGCGATACGGTTGTTATACCATATCGCAACACGAGTAAGTTCCCATCCTCTCTTCGATCTCTCTCTTCGTCTCTTTCTCTCCCTATTCCTTGTCATGCTCCTCCACAAAACCGCTGCCCTCGTTTTATCATAGATCCGAATGAAATGTAGTTTTATATGGGTAGAATAGTAGTATATAGTTTTATTAAATTTAATTGTTATTCTCGTTCAAATCTATAATCAAATATTATCTATCATGATAATGACAACTCATACATGCTATAGACATTGAAAACACACATGTTTGACACTACAGAATGATCATAAGCAAAAGATTGCATTGTTATGTAAATACTTGAACTTTTTAAACCCGATCATCTGTGCCACGCCCTGCTTTCCAAGATATGTAAATTACGGCACGTGACAGAGCCAACCATGCTACCTGTGGTTAGAAATCATCCTCCACAGTCACATTACAGCTGTCAAGCGGATATCAAGAACAGTAAAATATAAAATCTACCTAGTACATGTCCATTTGCCACAATAAATAAAATCAAGAAACTGCATAAAGCGGAAACGAATCAAGTTCCAATAAACAATATCTGAATCATGTCCCAATACGGACTCACATCAAGAGAAATAAAACTACGGAAATAAAAAAATAAACATCTCTAATAATGTACGTTTAATTCCTCATTGCTCGGCTTGATGGTTAAGGTACTCTTGATCTGCCTGCGATAAAGGTAAATGAACTGGGCCATGCAAAACCCAGACGTCGGTGCGTCATAAATATCAAAGAAACGGTAATAACCAGGATATTATTAAACATGAATACAGATATAAAACAGTGAGGTACATGTATGTGATGTGTATCCTAACGTTTGTGCCTCTAGGTTATCTATTCTACAAGTGTTTGAAATCAATTTAATGGAATCGTCGATGTAACTCAATGGTATCCCATGCGTTCCCGGGACCACGGTCAAGATTCTCGAGCTGAATCCGAGATGTGCCACTAGGCAGTAAACAGGTAATATGTACAGATGAATGATGTCAGCAGCAGCATCCCGGGGCTGGTCGAGCCTGTAAAGACTGATCAGTATAAATATCGAACTGTTGAGTTACAAGTCAGGTTTCATTATTGATTCCCCTTACCCCCAAGGTTTTGTGTTCAAGTCAGGTATTGATGATATAAATCTAATGCCAACACAGGATTAAGCAGGTACAAGTTTTGTCTATGTAAACAACAAGTTACGTCCGTCAGAACAACAAGTCAGGATTGTTAGCATTAGTAACAAGATCCAAGTAACATGTCTGGTAGTGTGACGTGAATATGTCATGTGATGCATATTAACCAAATAGATGCCAAATATGAAACTGTAATCAATATCGGAACACGGTAAGCAAAACTGATACCAGGATGCATATGTATCTATCTGTAATAACCATTATACGTCTATGACCATGTATGATGCAAACTAGATAATGTGTTTTACTAATATAGTAGTGAAGTGATATCATGATATTCCGGCATGCAACTAGATATTCTATTATCAGTATGGATATGAACGGATATCGTAAAACTGTAAATCTGTGGCATTTGCTGAATAATAAATCACATGCACTATTTTTATTCATATAGATATTGATATAATATAACATAGCATGTTGCAAGTTAAACTTGCCTGATCGGATCTCACATCAAGATACGGATGCTACGTTCGACGTCGGATAAACGTTGCGATGCAAATTTACACGCGCAGGACTGGACCTAACTGATCAGGGATGTGACGTGATGATTAGGTTGGATGACGACGGTGACTGGATCGTCGGCGACGTGCGCAACTCCGGCGAGACGGCCGGAATACCAAGAAAGTGAAAGTATGTCTTAGCACCACTACTAGGTTTCAAGAGAAATCAAGTATGCAATTTTAGAAAATCTAGTGGGCTAAGCTATACAAACCTAGAATCGAACTAGAGAATTATGGTTTATAAGCATGTAAACAAATATTACACTAAGTGAATAGGGAATACAACCTTTGTAGACCAGTTCTTCACTTCAATAGCTCCAAGTAGTAATCCCTTAGCTCCAAGTAGTGGTCCCTCGAACTCTTCTTAAGCTCCACTTGGTGAAAGGAATGAGCTTGCTTAAGTCGTCTTCAAGGCCGAAGATGATCCACCTTGAAGAATCTCTAACTCAAGTTACCTCTTCACTAATTAAGGAATTAATGAAGAAAACAACCTACACTAATAAGCTAGATGAGAGTAGGTTGATAAAGTAGGAATTCTTCTCACTTTAGAATTTCTTTTTTTCTTCTTTTTCACTCAAGGAAATATCAAGAGGAGGAAGAAGATAAAGCTTGTGAAGAACTAGGGTGAAGAAAATATCACAAGTGATATTTGTAGAGAGTTAACCATGGCTAAAGATAAAGGTTAGATTATAAAATATCTAAAATAAAACAAAATTAGTGGAATGAGTCATGACTTCTACATGCTTCATGAAGCATCTTAAGCCATGCTCATTTTCCATTGATTTCCTTTTTATTTTAAATATAAATCACCCAATATTATCCTTGGCTTGGTGTGAGTCCCATACATCCATGTTCTATGTATCATCCACCATGACACAATAGTATATGTAATACACACACACACACACACACACACACACACACACACACACATATATTCAAGAGAAGAAATTCTTTAGTGAGCTAATATTTGTTAATATATCAAATATATATATATCAAATTATTAAATCAACACTTGATTTAATAATCCGGCTATATCATATATAACCGACTAACATCTTTTATATGTATATCAATTTATCGAATCAACACTTGATTCAATAACCCGGTTATATCACATATAACCGACTGATATTATATATCGCGAGATTAGAATATGGTATCACTTACATGTATTTAATCAAGGTTCCGCACATATCACATATGTGCCCTACTTCGTTTCGCTTGAGTTAGGAAACCTCTGTGTGGGACTCTAAAGACTCATCAATACGCCAGCAGTAGGTAATGATCACATCAGATACCCACAAGCCGTCAGCGGTACTAGCTGGGCGTAACGGCTACTCAGGTATTGAGCGAATAGAAGATCAACAAGCAAACTTGTCCAAACTCCCATGAAGCCTATAAGTAACACTTACCGTACAATCCGGTCTCTTCGTCTGATATGTCGCATATTGAGTCTAGGGGTGGAATCGTCAGACCCCAGCAACTTGATAAGTCATGCCGATGTTTGGTCTATAGTGGTTTGAGAAACTACTGATAACTCTTATCAGTAAATCTCATCAGCCCTAACCAGGGACTTGCTGTTATAGCCAATCGAGTATAGAGCAACATCAACTCCCAATACCGGGAGAGACGAAACCCCTCATATCGCTCACTGCCTTCATGTGACTCGGGACTGTACCCAAAATCCACTTGTTTGCACGACTCCTTTGAGCCATGGTAGGAAGGAAATCAAAGCACGGTGGGAACCACACAAGACATTATGACGATCTTGGGTCTACAGACTAACATGTACCAGTGTCACTAGAGAACTGCTATCTGATGATAGGTATAGTACCATCTAGGAGTTCTTGACGAGTCCAGTTCAGTGCACCAATTCTCCAATGAGCATCTGTGTACAATCTCTGATGTCAAAACACCAATGGTTGTGAGATCAACCATCGCCCCCATACAGGGTCAAGAAACGTACACACTAGTCTACACTAGAATACCGATGCACTGTCTCGATACTCTCTCGACTAGGAACTATTAATGGATGTACTTGTGGACTACCCTGGGCCCACTAGTATGATTTGCATTATAGTCCTGGTAGTCAAGTACATATCCTAAGGATTTTATCAACATGTATCAGAGAGACAGTATAATAATAAAAGTGTATATGTTAAGATAAAGAGCAACCAGATAGTATACTATCATGTCGAGCAAGAAAGTCCTCTATATATATATGTGTGTCCAAGCATCCACTATAATATACAATAATGTACAATAATGGCCTCTAGGGCATACATATGACTAACAATCTCCCACTTACACTAAGGCCAGTTGTTGTAGTATCGCATACCCAACATCCCAAAAGTCTATCAAATTGTGTCTGGGGGAGGGCCTTCGTGAGTGGATCCGCCGTGTTGTTCTTTGTGTCAACTCTCCTGACCTCGATCACCCGGCGATCTACTATCTCCTAGATCAGGTGATATCGCCTTAGAATATGTCTGGATCGCTGATGGGACCGGGGTTCCTTGGCCAAAGCCACAGCTCCATTGTTATCACTATTTCCCTAATAAAAGAGCAAAGCTCTGTGAGGCAGCGCCCAGCACTCAAGCGCCTCACGTGCCTTACACGAGGGCGCCATCACCAAAGTTAAAAACTCTTATATGCGCGGCGCCAGTGTGCAAAGCACAAAAAAATCTTAAGCAGCGCCCACGTGCACAACACGTGAGCATCGGCACCCAGTAGAATTAAATTCTACAGAGTCGTTGGATCAAAAATCCAACAGAGATGATAAATCATCAGGATGCAGAATTAAATTCTATTTAGAGGAAATATTCCTTAGATCTTTCTAAACAAGAAAGATTGCCCTCAGTAAAACAGAGTACCGTTGGATTAAAAATCCAATGGTGATTAAAGAATCACCAATCTACAGAATAAATTATGTATGGGTAAATATTTTCCTAATCTTGTTAAAAACAAGAAAATACTTTCTGTAAAACAGAAGTCTTTGGATCAAAGATCCAACGGTGGGTAAAATCCCCAAATCATTTAGGATCTCTTAATGAGAGATTTTCTCGGAGCTAATCAACAAACTATTACTACTATATAAAGGATCCAAGACAAGTCTGAAAAGGAGGCACCCCCATAAGCTTAAAAAAAGAGAGAAAGCTTCGAAAGAACAGAGAATTAAATTCCCGAGGAAGAAGAACTCTCTTCTTGGAAATTTTAGGTAAATAAAAGTAGATAAAAATTCTGTGGATCATTCAAGAAAAAAAAGGAACTCAGTACCCAGCGTCCCACATGTTCCTCACATGGGCGCTGCAAGAGTGCCTAACACTCATTGAGTGGTGCTCAGCGCCTAGTGCCCCACATGCCCCTCACGTGGGCGCTACAGAATAAAAAGACCTTAGGGAGTGGCTCTCAGCACCGAACGCCCCACGTGCCTCTCACGTGGGTGCTACAAAAGAACTCAGGAGTGCTTAGCACTCAGTGGGTGACGCTCAGCACCCAGCGCCCCACGTGCCTCTCACGCGGGCGCTAAGAAAGAACTCGGGAGTACTTAACACTCAGTAAGCGGCGCCCACCGCCCAGCGCCTCACATGACCCTCACGTGGGCACCATAGAATAAAAGTGCTTAGCACTCAGTGAGCTGCGCCCAGCGCCCAGCTCCTCACATGACCCTCACGTGGGCGCCACAGAATGGAAGAGTGCTTGGCATCATTAGGCAGCGCCTAGCTCCTCACGTGCTCCTCACGTGGGCACCATAAAGAGTGCTCAACACTCCATATAAAGACAAAATGGGTAAAGTGTTTAACACTTATCGGGCAATTCCCATGACTGAAAACCCCACATGATTATATGTGAGCGTCAGAACTTACATAAGTTCTCAACACTTTTTGCACAAAGAAAAGGGACTGAGCCCAAACAAGTGCTTAGCACTCTTTTTCAAATAAAAAGAAAATTGAGTGGAACAAACCCAGGTTGGTTAGGTCCCTTGAGAGTAGAAACTCCCTAATTCAGATCAACCGAGCCCATATGCTCACTACTTCTTAAAATGATCTTAGTCCCAAATACAACCATCGATCTTCCAACTGTTGATATCCCAAAACGATATTCGTCCCACATTCTCCTGATGAAATCTTAGTCTTAAAATACAACTAATGATTCCTGGGTTTACCATTAATCTCTTTTCCCTCAAACACGGGAATTGGTTCAAGGGTACATCTCTCTACACCTCTGATACATGTCAATGTAATTCTTCAACGTCTTCAGAGAGGCGGCGGGTCCCGACAACCAACTGCTTTTTGGTGCAATTTCCAAATTGACGTGCACATCCCAAATCAAACCACATCCCAGACTGGATGCATCCCATATCATCGTTGCTCATCGCGTTACGTAACAAATACACGTGCACGCAAGATTGACAATGGACCGAGACATCCATAAACTAACAACGGACCAAAATGTTCTTAAACTAACTGTTGCCTCCAAAATGGAAACAACAGACCGAAACGTCCTTAAACTAACCGTTGCCTCCAAAATGGCAACAACGGACCGTAACGTCCTTAAACTAAAATCTCACCCCCAAATGGTGATCAGCAGACCGTGACGTCCTTAAACTAAAATCTCGCCTCCAAAATGGCAATAACGGACCGTAACGTCCTTAAACTAAAATCTCACCCCCAAATGGTGATCAACGGACCGTGACGTCCTTAAACTAAAATCTCGCCTCCAAAATGGTGATCAACGGACCGAGACATCCCTAAACTAAAACCTCACCTCCAAAATAGTGATCAACGGACCGAAATGTGCTTAAACTAACCGTTGCCTCCAAAATGGTAACAACGGACCGGGACGTTCTTAAGCTAAAATCTCACCTCCAAAATGGTGATCAACGGACCAAGACGTCTCTAAACTAAAACCTCACCTCCAAAATGGTGATCGACGGACCAAAATGTCCTTAAACTAATATTCGCCTAAAAAATGGTGATAACGGACCGAAACGTTCTTAAACTAAAACAACAGAGCCAAAATACTCTCTTATTGGATCTGAAACAAAAATGATCTTAAAACCTTGTTAAGTAGATCTTAGTCTCAAATTGAACTAACGTATCCTTACAAAAAAAAAATCGAGCCCTAAATGCTTACATACGTTTAAGTCGATCTTAATCTCAAACCAGATTAACGATCCTTAAATAAAACAAACCCAAATCTAAGATATACGGATTTGGACTAATCCACGCCTTACGGACGACAACATAAATTAGTCTCTGTATACAATCCACGGACAACCAAAACAAATAAAAATACACACGACACGAAGTGAACTTCCGGAGCAGGAGAAAGTGGTTATCGCGATGCGGCAACATAATTAACTGCAGGGGCTTACACCTGCAGGGAAGAGCGTCCCCACAATAAAAAACCCCTCGTAAACGAGCGGGAATCTGACGAAGTCTGCTACAACGGCCGCATCCATCCAAACCTTCGATATACGGTGTATAAATCAACTTGGCATTTTCAGAGAGGTGGACGAATAAATCCAAATAACATCTGCCCCCAAAATTCAGGCCAGACGTCCTAACGTCCCGGCCACATCTTTCGGCGGTGAACAGATTCTGGCACGCCTGGTGGGACCTTTTCCTCTTTCCACTTCACACTTCGTGTGTCGTGTCTCGCGAACAAAATCGTGGTTTGATATGATTGCCCTTAGATTCGAGGTACTAAAATTTGGTTTCTTGCTCCTGTGCAGAAGGAAGAAGTGAACATAAATGGCTTCCAGCTGCACAAACTGCAACAGCAACTCCCGCTCCATCCCGACTGAAGGAGTGACATACGGGCCCATTGCGGTCTCTATCTTTTCAATGCCGGTGGGGCAGGTAACTCAAGCCACCACTGGATTGTTCTTCGGGACCATGCTCCCGCCAGCGAGTTTTAGCGCCCCAGTGCCACCACAGGAAGCTCCAAAGGAGTCAGTCTTCGATCGACTTGCAACCACCACGGCCCCTCTTAACGGCTTGTCCAAGTCTGCCACCTTAGTCTTCAACAGGCTGAGCCGAAGCTCAAGTGGGCCCGCAAAAAGGCTCGCGATACCTGAAGGGGCTATCCCAAAAAGGATGGTCCTCCCAACTCCTCCGACAGGTGAAGTCATTAAAAGTGCTTCCCCTACCAGAAAGTCGGCCTTCGAAAGATTGGCCATTCTCTCTTAAAGGACGTTAGTCTTCAATAGGCTGGCACCAGCAGCAGCCACCCACCAAAGCAGGGGCACGACAGAGCCTCTTCCACAATTGAGGTGGTCCCATCTGCAAAGTACGCTCGACGTTGCCACTGGCACCGAGTGAGAAGAGCTGGGGGCAACTCCTCCTCCGGACTCACCCCACCAGCTCTATTGGTGGAAGTTGACGCTTCTGTTCCAACCGGGAACAGCTTCGATCTGCTTAGGAGAGTGCGAAAGAACTCTCCAACCACGGTACTGAAGAAATCTCCACTATCTGCTAAAAACACGACGCAGGCAAAACCGGAATAGCCCCCTCAGCGGATCTCTTTCCAAATCTATAAGGTCTGGCGTAAAGTCCAAGATTCTGTGATCAACAAGAACAACTCTCGTCAACTGAAGAAAATAAAGGTTCGACAAGAGGAAGATCATCCCTCCGTCATACAGCGAGGGACTTCTTCCACACCGGTGCCTGTTACAATGGCTCCTTCAACTGTGACCTCCCACAAAAGGACGAGGCCGGAGAAAATCTCACCGCCTGCAGCAAATTCCAAAGGCGCTGGACCCAAACGCCCCAAGTCTGGGGGCATAACCGTACACACGGTTTACATGGCTTCCGGGAAAGAGAAAACCCGTTCTTCTATGGGTCATCGACCGCAAACTCGGTCGTTAACAAAGGCTCAAGAGCAACAACAAAAGCTCCAGGAGATGCTGACGAAAATGGCAGCACTCACCGGACAGAAAGAAAGTCCGGAGTCAGCATCAGAATAGCGCCAGGAGCAGGAGACCGATACAGAGTTCCTGCGAAGGGTGCTTGAAAGAAAGGATAAGGAGGTTGCGGAACAGTCTGCTAATATAAAAATGATGGCACTCTTGTTCCAAGATATGGTTGGAATGATTATCCATCCAGAACCTCCAACTGAAGACCCGCCGATAATCATCGAGGACGACAGAGGGGAAACATCAAACCCTCTTCCAGATTTATCAACAGCCAGGGAGGAAACGATCTCCAAAGCTGCCCTTGATGATTACATAGCTAAACAAATACGAGCTCATCAAGCAAGTGAAGCGACTGGCCAAGTCGTCAGAACTGGGCGACCGTATCCGGGCTGGTATGACCAAATCAAATACCCGCCAGGATATACGATCCCCAAGTTCTACGTGTATAAGGGGATAGGCAATCCTCATCAGCAAGTCGCTCAGTTGAGAGCTCTATGCGGCAATACTGGAGGCGACGACAAATTATTGCTTCGCCAGTTTATTGGCAACCTATCAGAAACATCATTTGAATTGTACTCGGAGCTCCCGAATGACTCCGTCAAAACATTCACGGAAATGGAATTGTTGTTCACGCAGCGGTTCGCCAGCGCAAGTGAGCGCACCCCGATCACGGCATGGTGAAGCCAGGAGAGACCTGGGTTCAATACGCAATCCGGTGGCGGAACCTATGGTCAAAATGCGAGCAACACATTGAAGAAGCTCTTGCCATGTGCATGATCATAGGGACTCTGGATCCTCAGGCGACTGTGTCCCAGTTCATGACGTTCTTTAAGCCGACCACCTTCCAGGCTCTGATCGACAAGTTGGCCCAAATGGACCAAATGGGCCACAGACCTTCCTCTTCAAAAATGGACCCTCAGAATGCAAAGGGTAAAGGGAAAGCGGCCTTCGTTGCCAGCACTTAATAGCAACTGAGTGACCCGAAACCGGTTGCTCGCCAAAACAACGCACGCCCGTGCCAATCCCTGGACGAGAAGCTAGGACGTGCTTACTCGTTTCCCCATGATAAAACGAGGAGACTGTTTGAACTGGAAGTACGCAACAAACTCATCATTTTGCCAGACCCAAAACGTCCACCATAGCCCGGTGACGTCAACAACCCCAACTATTGCTCCTATCACAGAATGGTGAGCCACCCATTGAGGATTGCCATGTCTTCAAGAACTGGGTCGAGGACCAATACCGCCAAGGGAAATTCGCTCTGTCCGAGTACAGGAAAGTGAACCCGCCACAGAAGCACGCTCCTAAAAAGGTGGATACGCCGGGGGCATCATACTCATTTGTGGAGAAGCTTCGTGGGAAGTCGTCCTTTCAGCTAAAACCAAAAGAATGCTAAAGGATTTTCAAGCATGTCCGACAATCAGATGGAAAGGCCCCCTGGAGCCCGAGATTATTGAAGGGATGCTGAAACCGCGTTCCGCACCGAAAACTGTTGACGACGAGCAAAACACCCAGGTCAAGCCTTCAAAGTCTTCAAAGGGAAAGAAAAAGACCAAGAAGCCCGTGCAGCCTGACGACAAGCGCGCGAACCTGCGAAAGTACATCGACGCGCTGGAGGAGTACAATCAGAAGGCGCGGACCCGAGTCACCCTCGAAGAGTTTCTCAAACATATACTTGAGAATGGAGATAGTGACGATGATGAGAAACATGACTCATCAGGAGGAACCCAAGACTATGTAGCAAGTTGCCACATGGTTTCTTATTCGTCGTCAAATGGAGAAGAAGCTCCCTCGGCGTTAAAAAATAACACAGAGGAACCGGGGGCAGGACCAGTGCCAAAATCCCTGGAACTGTCAGAAGGCCTAATTGACAGGCTGCTAAACGAAACCTTTCAAAAGAGCAAAACTGATTAAGAACACAAAACAACCATATACAAAAAGGCTAAGCGTCAGCGTTAGAATGAACAAGCTGCGGAAAGGAGGAGTCGTAAAATACTCCGACCAGAACAAAGCTGTCACGACCCGCAGGGTACGGAACGTGACTGGCACTTAAGTTCACGAAACGTCTAAAGGCGTCCGTAAAATAAGTAAGCCAAAGCCCAGAAAACAAAACCAATGAAGCAAAAGAGTGAAGAAAACCCAATCAATTGAAAGCGAGTTATCAAATAAGTCATGTAAAACACTTTTTAAAAACAATACAAATTTTTCCGAAAATTTCGGCAGAGTCTCCTTTGTAAATACTGGCCCCCAAAAATGGGTACAACAAAATATATACATGAATCCACAAAATAGGGCATCCCCAAGCGGGAGCTAGCTCTTCGCCATACGGCGGTCACAAATCCCACGCAATGTAAATGACAACAAGCATAATAAAGCATAATGAAGCATAAGGAAGCATGAAAAAAGTAGCATGTCGGCTCAAGTGAGCTCGACCCAAATACAGTATAAAGTCCACAAACCTCACAGTCTCATCTCTAGGTCAATATACAAATATCTGGTAGAACAGTAGATGGAGTACACTAGATACAAGAATATACAAGGTGGTACAAAAATAACATAACCCACCTATGAGCAAATCTCGAGCTCAGGCAAAAGAGGTAAAAGACAAGTGCGCCCGCCGCTACTGAACTGACGGAGCGGACCTGCAAAAGACTGTGGCACAACGGGGGTGAGTTGCCAACTCGTGAGTAATAAATAACATCTGCAAAGGCTATCGTATGCATGCACACAAGCATCCTAGCATCTAAAATACAGGTATGACTGGATGCACTAGCAGGTGTGTATATAACATCAGTGTACTAATATGCATGCAACATGAAAATCTAAGGTCTCAATAGGTATATATAAGAAATATTTTATCTCTTTTTGTTTTTGAAACTCTTTTAGAATGCCAGCATAATGTCAATGAATCGACGAAAATCGGTGTCCAGCAACGACACCCAAAAGCTGTCTCAAATCTCATAAATGTATCTCTGGCCTCAGCCGTCCGGCTGACCCATCTCAAATATCAATATCTCATCATCTAGCGGCCACGGTCGGTATCCTCTGGATATCCGCCGTCCCAAACAGTCACCGGTAGGTAATCCGTCCCCTGCCAGGCTCAACGTCATCACCACATTCCTCTTGCCCCGGGGTACCTTACCGGGCCCACCATGTACCCGTGCCGGTTCCTCCACTCCTCGACACGGATTTCCAAAGCCACAGCAAACTCATGGTGGACGACACTTACATCACTAGAAAACCGCAATTTACATGTTTTAAAAATATCATAAGTTTGGAAATTTTGCGGCTTTCCCCCGAAATCCAGCAATATCATAAAATCTCAAGAAATCCTTATAAGTGCATATATCAATGCTAATGAATGCGTATGATATCAATAATCAAGTTGCGATGTGTGATTAATGTATTAAACATGAACAATGAATATGATGAAGTACATGCACATGAATAGCAATCCTAGGGTTTCATTTTAAGGAAATAACACAATTTAAGTATCAATTAATAAAAGGTTTAATTTAAAGGTTATCTAGTGTGGTGGCATGGCAATTACCAGGGTGTGTGTGTAACATGAATAGTGCTCGTGCTGCATATAAAACCTGGTAATGGTGCATGTGTCCTACAATTGAGTTTGCATATATGGGTATAACCTATTGACCTAATTGCAGCAACTATCATGCCAGTATTATTATTCTAATGTCACAAGTGATTAGCCATTTTACTATTTTCCAGTTTACTAAATCTATCGGGCGACTTGCGCCATCCAGACGATCGTCCCCCGTAGATGTTAAATCTACTCACCGGGATTCCTGGCTAGCTGTGTCCGATCACCGCCTTTCCCTTTCGCGCCGCGTCAGACGTCTCCGCGACCGAACCTGTAATTTATATCAAATATAAGGTTACATATCAAGAACGACGCAAAACCCCAACGAAACTACTAAAGTTCTCTAGCTGGGTACAACGTGCACAAAGTGCGCGGACACACGCGAAAATCGCAAAAACTGCCAAAAACGCCGATTTTGGGTCACCCGGCAAAACTAAAACCCGACTACCCAAAAACCGCACTCACGCATCCTAAAAGTCGTAGGACAAGCCAATAAAATCATCAAGATACCACAATTAACTCATCACATAACTTCTATAAAAACTAGTAAGCAGAAATTGCAATTTGATGCAAACATCGACAATATAGCGACAAAGTCAACCCACCCAACGCCAACATTCCAAACTAACCAAAAAGTTAGCCAATACACCAATGCTAAACCATTAACTAAGCTTAAAAAAAACTAATTTACATAACAAAACCTTCTCTTGATTTTTATAAATAGCAAACATAACTCAAACTATATAAGAAATCCTTACTTTAACACTATAATTTAGCCTAATAAGCAAATTAACCACTTAGCTTAAGGTTAGCAAAACACTAGATAGCAAATTAGGTCTAATCAACACAAATTAGGTTTAATCAACTCACTAATCATGTTTTCAAATACCATTTCCATACAAAAACCTTTTCTTGAAAACCTTAAAACAACAACTTTACAACTAAAATCAACTTCTAAAATTACCTAAATTAGCATAATTAAAGACTACATAATAAGGTAACCATATAGATTAGTTTACTAACAACTAGATTAACTAATATACAACTTAAATAAATTATCATGGTTCAAAACCTAGTTCATTTTTCAAACAAAAATCTAAGGAATCTAGATTAACTACACTAAATTATCACTAAACCATAACACATAAGCACTTAAACAAGGAATTTAACAAGATGGAATTTATACCTCTTGATCACTAGATCAAGCAAGAAAGTTTCCTCCAAATGATGGTCTCAAACACCAAGATCCAAGCAAGAATGGCTAAGGAAAATGATAGCATAAGGAAATTGTTTGGATTTTTGAATAAACTATGGATTTTGATGTGGTTTTTTGATGAAATTAGAAGAAAAATGAAAAGAAAAGAGAGGAAGAAGAGGGGGTTTCAGTTTCGGCCAGAGGAGGTAAGGTGGGGGGTGTGGGCAAGTGGGGAAAAGTCTTGGTTCAAGTTTCCAAAGTCAATGTATCATATTTTAACCATTATATTTAAAATAAATACCATAAACTATCAATTAACTCAAGAAACAACTCAAGAAAGAGAGAGGTCAGAATTTTCTGGTCTTGGCCAAGGATTGGGCTGTTCTTGGGCTGAGGGAAAAGATAGAGGGGTTTTACAAAAGAAATTTTATGCAAAAAGGCCCCCTACAACTCAAAAATTGCAAGTTTTAGCCCAAAAATCAATAATTTCGTTTCAATTTATAAAAATTGGTTAAAAATCAAAATAAATTACTAAAAATTCATGTTATCACTAGAATATAATTATCATAATTTTAGAGATTAAAATTAGCCCGGAAAAATTTGTATTTATCGCTTATTTAAAGTATTTTCTTACCGGCTTAAAATAATATTAAAAAATTGAAAAATAGGGAAAAATTTTTAAATGACCAAAATTTCATAATTAACTCATTAGTCACTAAAAACAAGTAATTACCTATCCATTTTAAGTATAATTAGCCCTAAACTGCAAAATATCGAGAAAGACGGTTTTCGGAAAAATACCGAATTTTCACCGAATTTCAGGAAAACACCAAAACGACTTTTCAAGACGTTACAATCTTCCCCCCTTAAAGAAATTCGGTCCCCGAATTTAAAAAATCTAGCTACGCGTACCTTCGAAGAGATGGGGATACTTCTTCCTCATCTCGCCCTCGGTCTCCCAGGTAACCTCCTCGCTGCTCGGGCTACGCCAAAGGACCTTGACGGTTGGTATAATCTTCGACCTCAACTTCTTCACCTGCCGATCCAAGATGGCCACCGGCTGCTCTGCAAAAGAAAGGTCGCGCTCTAGCTGGACTGTCGGGTGCTGAATCGCATGCGAAGGGTCGTGAAGGTACTTGCGGAGCATCGAAACATGGAAGACGGGGTGAACATCGGGAAAGCTGGGTGGAAGAGCCAAACGATATGCAACAGCGCCGACACGCTCGAGGATCTCGAAGGGACCTACGAATCTAGGGCTAAGCTTCCCCTTTCGCCCAAAACGCATCACGCCCTTCATCGGTGAGACCTTCAGAAAAACATGGTCGCCAACTGCGAACTCTAATCTGCGACGGCGCCTGTCTGCATACGATTTCTGCCTGCTCTGAGCCGCTCTCATCCGGTCTCGGATCAACTGTATCTTCGCTGTCGTCTCCTCAACAAGCTGCGGCCCCAAAATGCTGCTCTCGCTGAGCTCTGTCCAACAAACGGGCGATCTGCATCTCCTCCCATACAATGCCTCGAAAGGTGCCATCTGAATAGTATCCTGGAAGCTGTTGTTGTAGGAGAACTCCACTAGAGGTAAATGACGATCCCAGCTACCCCCAAAGTCTAAAACGCACGCTCTGAGCATGTCCTCGAGAGTCTGAATGGTCCGCTCTGACTGTCCGTCGGTCTGCGGATGAAACGCCGTGCTGAAGTTCAAACGAGTGCCCAAAGCCTCCTGAAGTCTCTGCCAAAGTCGGCTGGTGAACTGAGTGCCTCGATCTGACACGATACAAGTCGGTACGCCATGTAGTCGCACTATCTCGTCAATATAGAGCTGAGCATACTGAGCGAAGCTGAAAGTCGTCTTCACTGGAAGGAAGTGAGCCGCTTTCGTCAATCTATCCACGATCACCCAGATGGAGTCGTACCCTCGACTGGTCCTGGGTAGACCCACAACGAAGTCCATCGAAATCTGCTCCCATTTCCACTCTGGAATGGGTAACGGCTGTAGCTCTCCTGCGGGCCTCTGGTGCTCGGCCTTAACTTGCTGACAAGTCAGGCATTTCGAAACGAACTCCGCAATGTCCCTCTTCATCCCGTCCCACCAGTAGGTCTCTCTCATATCATGGTACATCTTGGTGGAACCGGGGTGGACACTATACACTGATCGGTGTGCCTCCTCAAGAATGTCGCGCCGCAATCCATCAGCATCTGGTACGCACAGTCTAGATCCATATCGTAAAATCCCCTGATCGTCAACCATGAACTCGGAAAATCTGCCCTGTCCCATCTGTGCCATGATCTCTGAGCAACGGTCGTCACTACGCTGTGCCTCATATATACGGTCAAGCAACTGTGGGCGTGCACGAACATGCGCGAGCTGTCCCCCTGTCTGAGTGAACTCGAACTCAACTCGGCTGTCGCATAACGTCTGCCAATCTGCTGACGACTGCCTCTGCACTGCGCGCAAAAAGGATAGACTACCCCCGGGCCTCCTACTCAACGCATCTGCCACCACATTCGCCTTGCCGGGGTGATATAAGATCTCGCAGTCGTAGTCTTTCACCAACTCCATCCAACGACGCTGTCTGAGGTTCAGGTCTCGCTGCTGAAATATGTACTTTAAGCTCTTGTGATCGGTGAATATCTGACACGACTCGCCGTAAAGGTAATGTCGCCAAATCTTCAGTGCAAAGACCACTGCAGCCATCTCCAAATCATGAGTGGGGTAGTTCTGTTCATGCTTCTTCAACTGCCGAGAAGCATAAGCGATCACCCGGCCATGCTGCATCAAAACGCATCCTAATCCCACTCGCGAAGCATCACAGTAGACAACAAATCCGCCTGATCCCGAAGGTAAAGATAATACCGGCGCCGTAGTCAAACATGTCCGCAGCTGCTGAAAACTGCGCTCGCACTCCTCTGTCCAAACGAAAGGAACTCCCTTCCGGGTCAAACTGGTCAACGGTGCAGCTATACGGGAGAAGTCCTGAACAAAACGCCTGTAGTAGCCCGCCAAGCCTAGAAAACTACGGATCTCAGTAACCGATGTAGGTCGGGGCCACTGCTGAACGGCCTCAATCTTCTTCGGGTCCACACAAATGCCGTCTCTCGTAACCACGTGACCCAAGAATCCGACGCTGTCCAGCCAGAATGCACACTTGGAGAACTTCGCGAACAGCTGGTGCTCCCTCAGAGTCTGTAACGTAATCCGCAAGTGCTGCTCGTGCTCCTCTCTGCTCCGGGAGTACACCAAGATATCGTCGATAAACACGATGATGAACAAGTCAAGATACGGCCTGAATGTACGGTTCATCAAATCCATGAATGCTGCTGGGGCGTTGGTGAGTCCGAACGACATCACCAAAAACTCGTAGTGGCCGTAGCGCGTGCGGAAAGCTGTCCTCGGTATATCCTCCTGTCGAACTCGCAGCTGATGGTATCCTGATCGCAAATCGATCCTCGAAAAATACCCCGCACCCTGAAGCTGGTCGAACAAATCATCAATGCGCGGCAACGGATATCTGTTCCGAATGGTAACTTTGTTCAGCTGGCGGTAGTCGATACATAAGCGCAAACTTCCATCCTTCTTCTTGACAAACAGGACCGGAGCACCCCACGGAGAAACACTCGGTCGAATAAGCCCCTTATCCAACAAATCCTGCAACTGCTCCTTCAGCTCTCGAAGCTCTGCCGGGGCCATCCGATACGGTGGTATAGAAATAGGCCCCGAACCGGGAATCAAATCAATGCAGAACTCAACATCGCGCTCAGGCGGTAGCCCAGGTAGCTCATCAGGGAAAACATCAGGGAACTCACAAACTACCGGGACCTGGTCCAACGGAACCTCTGTAGCTCGAGTATCACAAACAAACGCTAAGAATCCCTGACATCCCTTCCGCAAGAGCTGACCAGCGCGAAGAGAAGAAATTAAGCTGGGAAGGGCGACACTGCGGTCTCCCTGAATAACAAGGACTGGCTCTCCCGGAAAGCTAAAACTGACTGCCTTCTCACGGCAGTCCACCGAAGCATAACAAGTGGCTAGCCAATCCATGCCCAGAAGCACATCAAAGTCCAACGTATCGAGGAGTATCAAATCAACTGATGAATCCCTCTCCCCGATACGAACGGAACACAAACGAAATACAAAACGAGCGACAAACGACTCGCCTACCGGAGTAACAACAACAAGCGGCTGATCTAACGACGACGACTCACGGCCCAACATCGGTGCAAAGTGTGTAGATACGTACGAATGTGTGGAACCTGGGTCGAATAACACCCGTGCGTCGAAAGAACAAACTGGCAAAGTACCTGTCACGACGGCATTGGATGCCTGCGCATCCTGCGGTGTCAAAGCAAAAACTCGGGCCTGTCCTCCACCGATAGCGGGCTGACCTCGACCTCGGCCTCTGCCTCCTCGTCCTCTCTGAACAGGACCGCCGCGTCCACGGCCTCTCGGTGCACCTAACTGGCGTGGAGCATCGCCTGGGGTAGGAAGTAGGGCTCTCTGAGGAAGGGGTGGTGATGGTGGTAGGGTCACGTGCGGAACTGTCGCTGCTCCCTGTCGTCTCACCGGACAGTCTCTGACAAGATGATGCAGACTCCCACACCCAAAACATCCTGGTGGCGGCTGCTGCCTCTGGGGATAAGAACCATATAACTGTCCCCGCCCAAATCCTCTGCCAGGCCTATCTCTCGGAAAGAATCTGGCGCGCTGCCTCTGAGGTGGTACATCGGTGCGCATCCTCTTCGGCCCAGAAACGGCCGGAGTCTGTGATATGCGTGCCTCCATCCGCAATGCTGTATCCATAGCAGCTGAATAAGTGTCGTAGTGCTGGGCGCCAATGGCAAGGTATAGCTGGGCATCAAGTCCCTGTACGAACCTCTTCACCATCTTCTCCTCGGTATCCACCAAATACTGAGCATATCGGGATAACTGTGTAAACTGGATATCATACTCAGACACCGTCATCCCAGGTGTCTTGACTAAGGCCTCGAAACTGCGAGCTCTGGCGTCACGAACGCTCTCTGGAAGGAAACGGGCTAGAAAGACCGCTGTAAACTCGGCCCATGTCATAGGCGGTAGACCTGCAGCTCGACCTCTCAAGACTGACTCCCACCATGTCTGCGCGAGACCCTCTAGTCGGAAACTCGCAAGCTCTACCCATCGATCATCCGAACATCTCAGTGAACGGCAGATCCTGGCTAAACTGTCAAGGAACGTCTGTGGGTCCTCCGCTGTCTCGGTGCCGGTGAATACTGGAGGTCTCAGCCTCATGAAGTCCTGTAGTGAAACCGGAATGGCCACGGTGGTAGTAGTAGGAGCAGGTATCATGGTCGTCTGTGACGTAGTAGGTACGTCATCCGGCCTCGGTGTACGACTGGCTGCAACTAGGGATCCTACCATCTGACGCAGCTCCTGCATGCCTCCCATCATCTGTCGCAACTCCTCCATACCGGTCTCGAGCCTATCCATACGGCCTGGGGAAGGTGGATCGGTCTGTCCCTGCGGCGTAGGCATACCACCCTGCTCAGTCCTAGTCTCGGACGAGCCAGCTCGAATCTCGTCTCTGGCGGCAGCCCTCTGTGCCCTCGTAGCCTTCGGCGGCATAGTGGCTGTTACAAGAAAACGGATAGTAAGAACAGTGCAATAGGATCATAGGATACACGGAATTGAAGAAGGAATTTTTCAAGCAAGTATATCCTAAAGTCACTTAGGCGGAGTACCGTATCGTAAGTATGCCGCGGACATACGTACGCTACGTTACCCTGCTTAAGTCACTTACTCCATCTACCAAGGGTCATCCTACACTCAAAAAGGTAAACCTATCGCTCTGATACCAACTTTGTCACGACCCGCAGGGTACGGAACGTGACTGGCACTTAAGTTCACGAAACGTCTAAAGGCGTCCGTAAAATAAGTAAGCCAAAGCCCAGAAAACAAAACCAATGAAGCAAAAGAGTGAAGAAAACCCAATCAATTGAAAGCGAGTTATCAAATAAGTCATGTAAAACACTTTTTAAAAACAATACAAATTTTTCCGAAAATTTCGGCAGAGTCTCCTTTGTAAATACTGGCCCCCAAAAATGGGTACAACAAAATATATACATGAATCCACAAAATAGGGCATCCCCAAGCGGGAGCTAGCTCTTCGCCATACGGCGGTCACAAATCCCACGCAATGTAAATGACAACAAGCATAATAAAGCATAATGAAGCATAAGGAAGCATGAAAAAAGTAGCATGTCGGCTCAAGTGAGCTCGACCCAAATACAGTATAAAGTCCACAAACCTCACAGTCTCATCTCTAGGTCAATATACAAATATCTGGTAGAACAGTAGATGGAGTACACTAGATACAAGAATATACAAGGTGGTACAAAAATAACATAACCCACCTATGAGCAAATCTCGAGCTCAGGCAAAAGAGGTAAAAGACAAGTGCGCCCGCCGCTACTGAACTGACGGAGCGGACCTGCAAAAGACTGTGGCACAACGGGGGTGAGTTGCCAACTCGTGAGTAATAAATAACATCTGCAAAGGCTATCGTATGCATGCACACAAGCATCCTAGCATCTAAAATACAGGTATGACTGGATGCACTAGCAGGTGTGTATATAACATCAGTGTACTAATATGCATGCAACATGAAAATCTAAGGTCTCAATAGGTATATATAAGAAATATTTTATCTCTTTTTGTTTTTGAAACTCTTTTAGAATGCCAGCATAATGTCAATGAATCGACGAAAATCGGTGTCCAGCAACGACACCCAAAAGCTGTCTCAAATCTCATAAATGTATCTCTGGCCTCAGCCGTCCGGCTGACCCATCTCAAATATCAATATCTCATCATCTAGCGGCCACGGTCGGTATCCTCTGGATATCCGCCGTCCCAAACAGTCACCGGTAGGTAATCCGTCCCCTGCCAGGCTCAACGTCATCACCACATTCCTCTTGCCCCGGGGTACCTTACCGGGCCCACCATGTACCCGTGCCGGTTCCTCCACTCCTCGACACGGATTTCCAAAGCCACAGCAAACTCATGGTGGACGACACTTACATCACTAGAAAACCGCAATTTACATGTTTTAAAAATATCATAAGTTTGGAAATTTTGCGGCTTTCCCCCGAAATCCAGCAATATCATAAAATCTCAAGAAATCCTTATAAGTGCATATATCAATGCTAATGAATGCGTATGATATCAATAATCAAGTTGCGATGTGTGATTAATGTATTAAACATGAACAATGAATATGATGAAGTACATGCACATGAATAGCAATCCTAGGGTTTCATTTTAAGGAAATAACACAATTTAAGTATCAATTAATAAAAGGTTTAATTTAAAGGTTATCTAGTGTGGTGGCATGGCAATTACCAGGGTGTGTGTGTAACATGAATAGTGCTCGTGCTGCATATAAAACCTGGTAATGGTGCATGTGTCCTACAATTGAGTTTGCATATATGGGTATAACCTATTGACCTAATTGCAGCAACTATCATGCCAGTATTATTATTCTAATGTCACAAGTGATTAGCCATTTTACTATTTTCCAGTTTACTAAATCTATCGGGCGACTTGCGCCATCCAGACGATCGTCCCCCGTAGATGTTAAATCTACTCACCGGGATTCCTGGCTAGCTGTGTCCGATCACCGCCTTTCCCTTTCGCGCCGCGTCAGACGTCTCCGCGACCGAACCTGTAATTTATATCAAATATAAGGTTACATATCAAGAACGACGCAAAACCCCAACGAAACTACTAAAGTTCTCTAGCTGGGTACAACGTGCACAAAGTGCGCGGACACACGCGAAAATCGCAAAAACTGCCAAAAACGCCGATTTTGGGTCACCCGGCAAAACTAAAACCCGACTACCCAAAAACCGCACTCACGCATCCTAAAAGTCGTAGGACAAGCCAATAAAATCATCAAGATACCACAATTAACTCATCACATAACTTCTATAAAAACTAGTAAGCAGAAATTGCAATTTGATGCAAACATCGACAATATAGCGACAAAGTCAACCCACCCAACGCCAACATTCCAAACTAACCAAAAAGTTAGCCAATACACCAATGCTAAACCATTAACTAAGCTTAAAAAAAACTAATTTACATAACAAAACCTTCTCTTGATTTTTATAAATAGCAAACATAACTCAAACTATATAAGAAATCCTTACTTTAACACTATAATTTAGCCTAATAAGCAAATTAACCACTTAGCTTAAGGTTAGCAAAACACTAGATAGCAAATTAGGTCTAATCAACACAAATTAGGTTTAATCAACTCACTAATCATGTTTTCAAATACCATTTCCATACAAAAACCTTTTCTTGAAAACCTTAAAACAACAACTTTACAACTAAAATCAACTTCTAAAATTACCTAAATTAGCATAATTAAAGACTACATAATAAGGTAACCATATAGATTAGTTTACTAACAACTAGATTAACTAATATACAACTTAAATAAATTATCATGGTTCAAAACCTAGTTCATTTTTCAAACAAAAATCTAAGGAATCTAGATTAACTACACTAAATTATCACTAAACCATAACACATAAGCACTTAAACAAGGAATTTAACAAGATGGAATTTATACCTCTTGATCACTAGATCAAGCAAGAAAGTTTCCTCCAAATGATGGTCTCAAACACCAAGATCCAAGCAAGAATGGCTAAGGAAAATGATAGCATAAGGAAATTGTTTGGATTTTTGAATAAACTATGGATTTTGATGTGGTTTTTTGATGAAATTAGAAGAAAAATGAAAAGAAAAGAGAGGAAGAAGAGGGGGTTTCAGTTTCGGCCAGAGGAGGTAAGGTGGGGGGTGTGGGCAAGTGGGGAAAAGTCTTGGTTCAAGTTTCCAAAGTCAATGTATCATATTTTAACCATTATATTTAAAATAAATACCATAAACTATCAATTAACTCAAGAAACAACTCAAGAAAGAGAGAGGTCAGAATTTTCTGGTCTTGGCCAAGGATTGGGCTGTTCTTGGGCTGAGGGAAAAGATAGAGGGGTTTTACAAAAGAAATTTTATGCAAAAAGGCCCCCTACAACTCAAAAATTGCAAGTTTTAGCCCAAAAATCAATAATTTCGTTTCAATTTATAAAAATTGGTTAAAAATCAAAATAAATTACTAAAAATTCATGTTATCACTAGAATATAATTATCATAATTTTAGAGATTAAAATTAGCCCGGAAAAATTTGTATTTATCGCTTATTTAAAGTATTTTCTTACCGGCTTAAAATAATATTAAAAAATTGAAAAATAGGGAAAAATTTTTAAATGACCAAAATTTCATAATTAACTCATTAGTCACTAAAAACAAGTAATTACCTATCCATTTTAAGTATAATTAGCCCTAAACTGCAAAATATCGAGAAAGACGGTTTTCGGAAAAATACCGAATTTTCACCGAATTTCAGGAAAACACCAAAACGACTTTTCAAGACGTTACAAAAGCACACCTGCGGCAAACAAGAGCAAAATCAAGACAGAGAAGCGGTTCGCCAAAGCCCTGTCAGTGGGAATGAAGCTGCCACCTCTCAAGGGAAATATTCCTGGGGCCGCATGCCTCAATAGAGAGGTTTCACATCCAAATTACTGTTTATATCATCGGAGGGTCACCTATCCCACCGAAGAGTGCAATGCCTTCAAGAAGTGGTGGCAAGGATACGTTGCCCACCGACAACACTTCAAGCAGATGAAGCGCAAAGCTCGTCGGCAGCAAAGAAGCGCAACAGATGAGTGTGAAGGAACGGCTGGCAACTGTCATATGGTTGATACCAGTTCGACAAAAAGAAAATCCTAAGTTCTTACATTCGGGAGCGATTCTAAGGAAGAAATAACCCTCGGCCTTCTCTTCAAAGAATCCACCTCCGGAAAAGAAGAAGAGGAGAACAACTGCGAGAATATTCAGCTGCGTAACCGCACGCTGTCTGAAAAGAATCTCGGGCCTACAAACAAAGGTTCGAGCAAAAGGGACAAGGGGAAGGAAAATGTCCCTGAGGAAATTGCCCTTGATGATAGAGTCGTTAAAGAGCTCGCAGCTAAGGACCCGCCTAAGAAAAACAAGGTGAATTACAATATCCTGGCACATTTGAGAAAGATACCCTTACAACTGAGCATATTGGATGCTCTCCTCCTGTCTAAAGAAGTAAGAGATTCTCTGATCAGGGCGTTATAGTACCCCGATCAGTTTCAAGCTTTCCTTGCAGAAGAAAAGATGAAGGACGAGCTGGCAGAGGTTCATGCAGCTCAAATCATATTTGGCGATGAAGATCTTCTCCTCGGAACGTGCGAGCACAACCGTCCTCTATATGTCATCGGGTACTGCCACGACATCAAGATAGGGAAGATCCTGGTTGACAACGGGTCCCCCGTCAACCTTCTTAACGTAAAGGTGCTGAAGGAGATATGCATGAACATTCAGTACCTGGCTTGGGACAAAATTACCATCTCCGGGTTCGACTCGCAGTCATTACGGACGCTCGGGTCCGTAATATTGACATTACACTTTGGGATGCTCATCACCGACATCAAATTTCATGTCATTGACGCCAAGACTTGCTACAACGCCCTGCTCGGCCGGCCTTGGTTACACGAGTACAACGTCATCCCTTCTACACAACACCAGTGTATGAAGTATTTCAAAGATGGCCTCGAGTACACCGTTACGGGGGAGCTAAATCCATTTTCCATAAACGAAATCCGAAAATATGAAGATGCAAAATACTTCTTACCGGACTTCAAAAATACGGAAAGATGTCATAAGCCAGAGGATAATTGGAAGTCCGTTGTTAGCATCCCTATCTTTGGGAGTGACACCGAGGAAGACGAGGAAATAGTCTACTCGGGGCAACCCCAATGCAACAGGCCTGGACCATCTACTCCTATTTTGTCTCTTGCAGTGACTCTGAGGACGAGGTCAACATCATGTTCTCCACTCGCTCGTCAGCACAAACCATTACCGGAGCTGATCAGAGTTTATAAATCACCATGATTCCGCCACAACATTATAAAGAACTTGACGCGCTCGATACATACAGCGTATAAGAGCTGCAAACTTTCTAGGTCCCTCCCAGGCGAAGAGGTGAAAAGGCGATCCTCTTCTATCGATCTACGGAGACCAAAGTGGAGAGAGAAGTTTGGTATGGTACCGAGTTTGTGCTTGACAGACTTCAACCAATCCGTCTACCCCGATATTACGCAACGGGATTGAAAGGGCTATTAAGATACCAAGGTGTACCCTTCAAACAAACCGCTCGAAAAGCCCAGTTCTATAACAAGATTTGGGACGTTCCCGGGACTCAGAGAAAGATGCCCAACAGGAGGATGGAGACGACTGGGCTGGCATACATTCGGTTCAAGAAACGGGAGTGATTCCATGGCTGCTGTGTCATAAATAACTCCGGTGGAGAAGGGAATGCTTTTCCAGATAGCGCTGATATTGAACCAGAGCAAGATCCCGCCATAAGGATGACAAATCCGTTATTCGAAGAACAAATTGACAAGCTAATGAGAGAAGATGGTCAAAAGGTTCGGGATGACCACGGCCGCTAAATGGCCATTTACGAAAAGTTCAGGACGCAGCGTCTCACTCAGTAGTCTGCGGAAAGAGAAGATTATGATGCCCTTCATCCTCAGCCCGCTGTACATTCTCGCGACAAAGAAAAAACCCTACACAGAGGCGAAAACATGGTGGAGAGCGAGAATGACGTTCGAAAACAGCGAAGCGGATCCAAGAACCCACGCGATCGAGAAAAAGTCAGCTAGAATCCGTCTTTCATGAAGAAGATAGGTCGGGAATACTCTTTCCCTCAAGACAAGACAAGGAAAGTATTCAACCTTATCATTAAGCATCAAATGATGACGCTCCCAGAGCTTCGGTACCCCGAACAGATAAATGAGGTTCATCACCCAGATTATTGCTCCTATCATCGAGCAATAGGACATCCTCTTGAAGACTGCTTCACCTTTAAAGACCATGTCGAAGACCAATATCAACAGGGCAGGTTCGCTTTATCCGACAGCTGGAGGGTGACCCCACCGCAAAAGCATAAGCCAAAGAGAACCTATATCGTGAAGGTAGGACCAGCTCAACACCAAGAATGGAAGAAAACTTGTACTTGCCACATGATAACACTCTCAAAGGAGGGAGAGCACGAGAATATGGATGACTTCTTTAAGTGCTTCGTAAATGAGGAGGAGGAGGAGGAGGTGATCCCAGAGTTTCCACCGGCGCCAAAAGAGCTGGAGGATGGGATACATACTACGGCGGACAACCTGAGAAAAATCAACTTAGGGACGGAAAACGAGCCGAGACCCATGCTCGTCAGTGAGTTGTTGTCTAAAAAATAGGTGGCCAAACTAAAGGACGTACTCATGCAATATAAAGACTGCTTCACATGGAACTATTCTGAGATGCCGGGTCTAGATCTAGAAATAGCGGTACATAAACTGGCTATATCGCCAGACGTTAAGCCAGTCAAACAGACGCCAAGAAGAATGCGGCTCGAACTCGAGATGAGTATCAATGCCGAACTCAAGAAACAAATTGACTCCGGCTTCATCCAAGAAGTTCATTATCCCGATTGGATTGCCAACATTGTTCCAGTGATGAAGAAAAATGGAACAGTGCGCATCTGCGTGGACTTTCGAGACCTTAAGCTTTGTCCGAAGGATGACTTCCCAGTACCTGTTACCGAGCTGATGATCGATAACACATGCACTCATGAGGTCTTCTCCTTCATGGATGGATCTTCAGGCTACAATCAAATAAAAATGCATCCTGAAGACCAAAAGCACACCGCCTTCCGAACTCCGCTAGGCATATTCTGCTATATGGTGATGCCCTTCGGTTTGAAGAATGCAGGCGCTACCTACCAGAGGTCCATGACGAAGTTCTTCGATGGCCTCATACATGAGATCGTCGAATGCTATATTGACGACCTTGTGGTGAAAAGCAAATCGTACGAAGAGCACTGGGAACATCTGAATATAGTGTTCCAGCGTTTTCGGAAATACAATCTAAAGATGAATCCTCTGAAATGCGCGTTTGGAGTCTCCTCAGGCAAATTCCTAGGATTCATCACACGAAACCAAGGCATCGAAATAGATCCATCAAAGATCAAGGCGATTATGGAAATGCCCACGCCAAGAACTCTCAAACAACTGTGGTCTCTCTAAGAAAAGCTTGCGTATATCCGGCGGTTCATAGCCAACCTCTCTGGCAAATACCGCCCCTACAGCCATCTAATGAAGAAGGGGACCCAGTTCATTTGGGATCATAAATGCCAAAGTGCACTGGATGAAATCAATCAATACCTGCAGAACCCGCTAGTACTGACCGCTCCGTTTAAGGGAAAGCCCCTTATCTTGTACACAACAGCCCTGGAAGGTTCTCTAGGCGCGTTATGGACACAGGAGAACGACCAGGGGAAGGAGAGAGCTTTACTATTTGAGTCGAGTTCTCCTGGGGGCAGAAAACAACTACTCCCCCATCGAAAAGCACTGTCTGGCACTAATCTTCGCGATAACGAAGCTCAGGCACTACGCCTTGGCACATGAGGTCCATCTCATATCAAAGGTGGATCCTCTCAAATATCTAACATCAAGGGCCATACTA
Source organism: Agapanthus africanus (assembly GCA_030015575.1). Classification (NCBI taxonomy): domain Eukaryota; kingdom Viridiplantae; phylum Streptophyta; class Magnoliopsida; order Asparagales; family Amaryllidaceae; genus Agapanthus; species Agapanthus africanus. The sequence goes on from JASDDO010000016.1 coordinate 418,849,460, forward strand.
ACAGGAAGGCTTGCCAAATGGGCCCTCCTCTTGATGGAGTTCTCGATAACGTATCGACCCCTCAAGGTAGTGAAAGGTCAGGCCATTGCCGACTTTCTCGCTGAGCATCCGATACCAGTCGATTCTCTCTTAAATTGCGAATTGCCAGACAAACACGCGTTCGACACAATCGAAGGGGAGGAGGAAGGAAATAATGTCCAATGGGAACTCTACTTCGATGGAGCATCTTCCATGAAGAAGCGGATGCATAACACCCTTATAATCAAAGCCGGGGTGGGCTTCATCTTCGTGACTCCGCAAGGAGGGATAATGCGTTTCATCCTTTTCTTAACGGAACCAAGAACAAATAATGAGGCTGAATATGAAGCTTTGATAGCGGGTCTTAAGATCGCTGTCGATATGGAAATCGAAAACCTCCTCATATATGGAGACTCCCAGCTGGTCGTTAGCCAAGTAAATGGCGACTATCAGACGTGCAAACCAGAGTTGATAAAATATGGTAGGAGAGTGCAGCAACTGCTGACACAAATCCCCTCCTACATCCTGGAAAGCATACCGCATGTGGAAAATAGCAAGGTGGACGCATTAGCCAAGCTTGTTAAAGAGCTCGCTGACGAAAACCTCGATGACGTAAAGATCGTTGTGCAAAGCCGCCGGGTTCCCACGCCAGCAGAAATACCTTCAGAGGATTCGATCGAGCCATCTAAAGGAAAAGAAACAACCAAACAAGCAGTCCTCCAAATAAAAGACAAAGAATAGGTCAAGGATTGGAGGGAAGTCTTCATAGACTACTTCAAATCCCATCGAATGCCCGAAAACGTGTCGTCAAGACATCAACTCGTGAAACGGCCTCTGTCTTTCGCTTTCGTCAATGATACTCTATATAAGAGATCATTTGATTGTCTATGGCTGAGATGCCTGGGACCAGAAGATGCAAAGAGACTCTGTGGTTCTCATCACGCCGGACCAAATATGAAGCTGAAGATTAAAAGAATGGGTTACTACTGGCCCACAATGATTCAGGACTACCTTGAATATGCGAAGCGGCATCGCTCGTTCCAAATTCACGGGGACTTCTTCCACCAGCATCCAAATCCGCTACACCCAACAGTAGCTAGCTGGCCGTTCAAAATGTGGGGAACCGATATAATCGGCCCCATTGAGCCAGCGTCATCCAAAGGACATTGGTTCATACTGGCAACGACCGACTACTTTTCTAAGTGGGAAGAAGCAGTACGACTAAGGGAGGTGAAGACGGAGAATATTCTCCATTTCTTCAAGACACATGTCATCTACCGGTTCGGCACTCCGCGACGGATAATCTCGGATAATGGACCAGCCTACAGGAACCATAAAATTAGTCGCTTCATAGAATAACATAAAATAGACTAGTGTCACGCCCCGCTTCTCGGTGTACGACAAGAGGACGTGACATGTCACGTGATGTATTTACTCAGAAGTAAACACGCTAAACGTATCTATGCAATATAAAGTAAATGTACACAAGAGACAGGAATATAAATGAACAACAATTTTATTTATTAAACATTATTTTACAGGTACAACTAGAATGTAAATACATGAATAGAAAGCAATGCTTAAACAATGGCATAACTGAAATAAAAGGTATGTACAAGTGCCTACAGCTCTGGGTCGATAGCAAACTGCTCCAAGTCCTCAGTACTGGGCTCGGTCTCTAGTGCGTCCAAATCACTTGACAACATTCCAAAGAAAGAAGAAAGGAATGTCGTCGGCGAACAATCACTCGGTAAGTCCCAAAGATGAGTAGAGATAGAATAGACAGAAAGAGAATATGACTAGTAATATTTGATTATATTGTTAACACGGTTGTTTGTTGCTTGGTACAGAATATGCCAGTGTATATGAGAGGAGTCCCACTATTCCGGAGACTAAGGTATACGGAGCACAAGGAACCGTTCAGCCACGGTATAACGACAATGGATATTCAGGTTAGGTGTATTAAGGTTACAGTCTCATGCCACTTCTAACACATTCCGTACCAATCTACCCCTTTATAAACCCCGTGATGTCTTTTGTATTGATTGTATTATTTGTTATATAGATGGATGACTTGCCGAAACCATGATATCAGTAAATGGAATGGATATAAATAGATAGCCATATAGACGGAGTATATCCATAGTTCGGTTTAGTCAATATAGATTGATATAGATGGATTCATGGATTCATGTTATATTGTAGTTTATATTTGAATCATATTCAAGTCAGATTGAATAGATTGAGACTCAGTCTGAGTCAGACACTTGAAAAGAACTTGAAATCCTGAATTAGTTTTAACGTTATCGGTAACTGCTGCACATGGACGGCAGGATTTGTATTTTTTTCCAAGACAATTACCGTATTGATAACACTGTTTGTTAGATTATCTACCTTAGATAGGAAAGCACCTATATTCTCCGGCTCCCTGAGGCTCAAGAGAATTGGTCCCGCTTAAACCTATATTTACCAGGGTCCTTATTGTAATTTAGTATAATTTGAGGGGGTTTTATGTAAAAATAGTTTTGATACATATTCAAAATACACCTCAAGTATTTAATTATCGTTTTTAGGGTTTTCATAGATTTATATTTTATAAAAGTGAACTTTCTAGCGAGTAGAACCTAGTTTTCATTGTATATGGTATTTTATTGAAATATTGGAATTTTGCATTGAATTGAAATGGTATTTTCCTGTAATGTTGATTCCTTTGATTTAGAAAACTTAGAATATTTGTATAATATATTTAAAATAGATCTTTTGATAATGCTCATATATATATATTTATATATTTAATAAAAATAAATTTTATTTATTTTCTAGAAATCTCATTCTTCTTAAAAATAGCATAAAAAATTCCATCGGGATCGAATGCTCCTTGCGGAGGTCTGCATCTCGCTCTACTAGGCCCGAGAACGTGTGATAAACCGCACCATCCTGATCGGGGTTCCCCAAAATGGGTTGTAAAGGCATAATTATAAGGAATTAGATAATATTCTTTTTAAAGAAAACGGTTTTGTAATAGTTTAGGGTATTTTATTGTAACTCGTGATATTCCCAAAAAACATTGCCCAAAAGTAACTCATGCTATGTCCAATATGTGTGTTGTGATGAGGTAGGTCCTTATCTCGTGAGTTGTCTAAAGGTAATACAAGTATTATGTTGATTTGTGTCGAAACTAAAGAATATGGTATTTTACCATAAAAATACGATAAAAGTTGCATAAAATATTCTTTTGATATGAAACTTGTTTTAATGTGTTTGTTAATGTTTGTTAATCATTATATGAGAGTATGGTAATTGTTTAAGAAAAGTTATAATTTTTAAAGAAAAACGAAACAGAAGTCGGATTAACTCCGCTTTTGTCGAGTTTTAAAAATGAAAGTTTTTAGAATAGAAAAAGAGAGGGGGATGTTCCTGATTAAAAATCAGGATAAAGCTTCAGAGGAAGCATCACGTGCTCACATGTTGGCACGCGATGGTTAAAGCAGCGGCAAAGGACAGAGCGCAGAAGAGGAGTCCCTTCAGGAGGTCACGTGCTTCACGTGACCAGGGGTCACATGCTTGCACGTGACCAGGGTCGCGTTCTTACACGTGACCAGGGGTCACGTGCTCACACGTGACCAAAGGTCACGCGACCACACGTGTCTGGCTTTAAAAGCCTTGCTGTTTAACAGAGTTAAATTCTGAAAAATAAGATCATTTAAATCTTTCCAAAATGAAGAAGAATTATGTAAAACCGTTGGATTAAGAATCCGAGGGTGATTAAATATCACGAATTTATATAAAAATCTTGGACATGGAAAGATTTCCCTTAAATCTCACCGAAATAACAAAAGGAATATCTTTGGATTTAAAATCCAACGGTGAATAAAATTCACCTAATAATCTAAAGGCCCGGATTAATGATGAAAACAAATCAAATCTTTCAATGAAAGATTCACTAAACAGATTGATTCTTTTCCCTTCTCCTATAAATAGGAGCCAAAAGGAGATACAGAGAGATAGAGCCTTGGAATCTTGAAAATTCAGAGAGAAAAGAAAGAAGAATTTGATTCTCTACAAAGAAAAACCCTAGGTAAGAAAAGAAAGGGGGTAAAGACTTCAAAAAGAGAATTTAATTCTCAATCCAAGAGTTTAACTCTTATATAAAAGAAAAGAACTTAGTTCTTTCTCTGGTAAAGATCTGCAAAGTGCACATCTCCCCATAGGTTGAGAATTTAATTCTCATTGGGTCGAGATCCTGCCATGCAGATCTAAAACATAGAGGAGGAATTGAGTTCTGAGAATTTAATTCTCACAAAGCGATAGGAATTTAATTCCTCCAAGATAAAATTAGGGTTTAACCCTATATGAGAATTCAATTCTCCAAAATTATAGGAATTTAATTCCTTCAAAATGGACAGAACTAGGGTTTTACCCTAATTGAGAATTTAATTCCCTCAAACTCACAGGAATTTAATTCCCCTTAAAAAGAAATTAGGGTTTCACCCTATACCAGAACTTAATTCTCTACATATATGGGAATTTAATTCCTACAGAAGGGAAATTAGGGTTTAACCCTCTCTAAGAATATAATTCTTCAAAAGAAAATAGGAATTTAATTCCTCTAAGATTATTGCTAGGGTTTAACCCCATGAAGAATTTAATTCTTAAAAAGATAAAGAGATCTTTAAACAGGCAAAGAACCAGGATCACGTGTTCCCACGTGACCCCTGTAAAGATCTACAGAAAAGAACTTTGAGGCAACGCCTCACGTGCTCCCACGTGACAGAGGAGAAAAAGCAAAAGGAATCCAAGCTCTGGGCGCTCTCACGTGCTACCACGTGACCCCTTGACAAAAGCTTTAACAGTCAAATACCCAAATCCCCATCACGTGTCAGCACGTGATGCTCCAGAATCAAATGTAGAAAGTATTCAATACTTTTGGCAGAACAAAATAAGGGGAATCAGGGCGCTCTCACGTGTCCACACGTGACCCCTCTTTCTTTAGTGTTTGACACTAATTAGAGATCTTTATTCTCAGTGTTTAACACTGATCTTTCTTAGTGTTTAACACTAATTTGAAAACCCTATTGGCAGTGTTTAACACTGATATTTCTAATGTTTGACACTAAATCGAAAACTATATCTCCAGTGTTTAACACTGGTTGTTCTTTTAGTGTTTCACCACTAATTTGAGAATTTTACCTTTAGTGTTTAACACTTTTGAGCTTTAGTGTTTAACACTATTCCTAGCCAAGTTGGCTGATTTTTCAGAGGCAAAGCATCCCCTTCAATGGACCAACAGAGGGCCAATATTCCAAACGTGATTGGACTTAGCCCAAGAAGGCCATAAGTCCTCAATTCAGATTTAACTGAGCCAATGGGCTCATAATACAATTAATTGGTCTTGGTTCCAAATTGGGCTACAGATCATCTAATCTACCTTGGTTCAAGGGTACATCTCTTCACTCCTTTGATACTTGTCGTTGTAATTCCTCAACGTCTTCAAAGAGGTGACGGGTCCCAACAACCACACATTTCATGGACTGTGTGGTCCTTAAACTCATGGACTACGATGTCCTTAACCTTGACCGGGATGTCTTAAAACTAACAACGGACTGTGGGGTCCTTAAACTCATGGACTACGATGTCCTTAACCTTGACCGGGATGTCTTAAAACTAACAACGGACTGTAGGGTCTTTAAACTTATGGACTATGATGTCCTTAACCTTGACCGGAATGTCTTAAAACTAACAACGGACTATGATATCCTTAACCTTGACCGTGATGTTTTAAAACTAACGCCGGACTGTGGAGTCCTTAAATCCACGGACTATGATGTCCTTAATCTTGACCGCAACGTCTTAAAACTAACATTGGACCGCAATGTCCTTAAACTACTTATCGACCGCAATGTCACTAAACTAAACAACCGGGCCCCCCAATTGCTCTCTAGTTGGATCTAAATGATCCCGTTAAGTCAATCTTAGTCTAAAACTAGACTAACGTATCCCTAACAAACGTTTAAGTTGATCTTAGTCTCAAATGATGCTAACGTATCCTTAAACCCAAACCCCTAAACCTAAATCTAAGATAATACGGATTTGGACTAGTCCACGTCCTACGGGCGACAACATAACTTAGTCTCCGTATACAATCCACGGGCAACCAAAAACAAAACAAACATCCACGACACGAAGTGACCATATGGAGAAGGAGAAAGTTGTTACCGCGATGCGGTAGCGTAATTAACTACAGGGGCTTACGCCTGCAGGGAAGAGCGTCCCCATAATCAAAAACCCTTCAAGCGAGGGGGAATCTGACGAAGTCTGCTACATCGGCCGCATCCGTTTAGACCTTCGATATACGGTGCCATAAATCAACTTGGCATCTTCGGAGAGGTGGACGGATAGCACCAATTAGTATCTGCCCCGAATCTCAGGCAAGACGTCCCTGTCTTGTGCGTCTTTCGGAGGGGAACAGATTCTGGCACGCCCGGTGGGACCTTTTTCTCTTTCCACTCCACACTTCATGTGTCGTGTTTTTCCCGCGATCAGATAATCACGGTGTGTATGTTTTTGGTTGCCCTTAGGGGAGTGGATATTGAAGCCGGCATTTCGTCTCTATGAAGAATGGCGTTTGGTCCTACCCTAGCAACTCAGGCTCTGTCATATCTGGTGGGGTCAAGAATGGGCCACTTGCAGCCTCAAATCTCTGCAATCCGGCTCTTTAAGAAATCAACGAGCTTCTCTTTGGATCGGTGCTCCCACCTCCCACCCTCGGTGCCTCAATGCTGATGGAGGAATCCCAGAGGAAGTCTGTCTTCCACAGGCAGGCTCCCCAAGCGGCAGCTTTGCCGACAGAATCAGTCCTCAAACAACTGGTACATGCTAAGAACCAAGGACGACGCAGGGGGCAGAATATTCAGGCTCTCAAAGGAAACAGAGGGCAGGCTCAGTAAAATCCTGAAGCTAATCAAATCCCGGCTGTAAGAAATGACCAACGTCGATGTCAGCGTCATACAAAATGAGCTGGGGGCAGTTCTCCGCATGGTCCTGTTTCAACCCCGGTGGTGAATGTTGTTGTGAAGGGTCAGACAAAGTTCTCCTACCGCAATATTGAAGAAGTCTCTGCAGCCCATGGAGATCCCACGAGAGCAGAAACCAGTTCGCTCCCTGAGACAACTTTCCTCATCTATATAAGGTGTAGAAGCAGGAGAAAGGGACTCACCCCGAGACGGATCCGGATACAGCGGTTCCTCCCAAAACTAAAGCGGCTTTTCACAAAAAAAGAGAAGCCCAATAAAGCTCAAGTTCCCGAAGCAAACTCCAAACACCCCAAGCTTGGGGGCATGGTAGTTCACATAGTCTATGTGGTGAATTCCAAAGACGAAGTTCGAGCTTCTACTAGTCACCGACATCAAACTTAGTCTTTAACAAAAGTTCAACCGCAACGTGAAAAGCTGCAGGGGATGCTTGCTCAGGCGGCACCACTCGCTAATCCATCGTCTAAAGAAAATCCCGAAGTCGCACCTGAAGAAAGAAGAAATCTGACATGGGGCGGATTCTACACTTGACAGGTTCCAGCCCATCCGTTTGCCCAGATATTACACGAACGGACTAAAAAGGCTGTTAAGGCACCAAGGCGTACCTCTTAAGCAAACTGCGCGACAAGCACGATTCTATAACAGGATCTGGAACGTTCCCGGAACTCAGCGCAAATTGCCCAACAGGAAAATGGAAACGATTGGGCTTGGATATGTTCGGTCCAAGAAACGGGAGCAATCCTGCGACTGCTACATCATACATGACTTTGATGAAGAAGGAGATGCTCTGTGGGAAGATGCTAACCCTGAACCAGAAAGAACTCTCGCCGTGAAAATGCCCAGTCTGTCGTTCGAAGAACAAATGGACAAGCTTATAAGGGAAGCAGGTCAAAAGGTTCGAGACGACCATAATCGCGAAATGGCCATCTACGAGAAAGCCAGGACGCAACGCCTTCTTCAACAGATTGCGAAAGATGAAAATGCTCCTCCCTGTCAACCCGTTGTGCAAAATGCCCGACGCAGAGGCAGAAACAAACCAAAGAACGGGAAAGGCGTTCAACAGCGACAAAGCGGGATCAAGAAGCCACGCGATCGAGAACCGAGCGACCCGGATTCATCTCTTATGAAGAAGATGGGTCGAGCATACTCCTTTCCTCAGAACAAAACACGGAAGATACTTGATCTCGCCATAAGACATCAAATGATTACACTTCTGGAGTCTAAACACCCCGAGCAAGCCAACGAGGTCTCTCACCCAGACTATTTCTCTTATCATCGAGCAATAGGACATCCTTTCGAAGATTGCTTCACCTTCAAGAACTGGGTTGAAGACCAATATTAGCTTGGCAAGTTCGCTCTATCCGACAGTTGGAGGGTAACACCGCCGCAGAAGCATGAACCCAAATCCGCGAGACTGGAATCAGATCCACATCGGTCTTGGAAGCGAACTCGTACTTGTCATATGATAACGATATCAAAAGAAGAGCTCGAGAAGATGGATGACCTTCCCTGGTGCTTCGAAAACAATGATGACGAGATAATCTCAGAGTTTCCACCGGCGTCAAAAGAGCTGGAAGATCGAATACACACCACTGCAGATAACCTCAAAAAAATTGATTTGGGGACGACAAGTGACCCGCGACCAACGTTCGTCAGCGAGTTGCTGTCTGAGGAAAGGGTAGCTACACTAAAAGACGTGCTTATGCAGCATAAGGATTGCTTCGCATGGAACTATTCCGAAATGCCAGGATTAGATCCAGAGATCACGGTCCACAAACTAATGATATCCCCGGATGTCAAGCCAATCAAACAAGCACCGAGAAGAATGCGGCTCGAGCTTGAGATGAGCATTAACGCCGAGGTCATGAAGCTGATCGACTCTGGCTTCATCTAAGAAGTTCAATACCCTGATTGGATCGCCAACATTGTCCCGATGATGAAGAAAAATGGGACGGTGCACATATGTGTAGACTTTCGGGATCTCAATAAAGCCTGCCCGAAGGACGATTTCCCAGTGCCAGTCACCGAGCCGATGATAGATAACACGTCCACTCACGAGGTTTTCTCCTTCATGGATGGCTCATCAGGATATAATCAGATAAAGATGCATCCCGAAGACCAGAAGCACACCACTTTCTGGACCCCTTTGGGTATATTCTGCTACAAGGTGATGCCCTTCGGTCTAAAGAACGCCGGTGCCACCTATCAAAGGGCCATGACGAAAATCTTTGATGACCTTATACACGAAATCGTCGAATGCTGTATCGACGATCTCGTGGTCAAGAGCAAATCATACGAAGAGCATTTAGAGCATCTAAAGACCGTATTTCAACGCCTGCGGCAATACAACCTGAAGATGAACCCTCTCAAGTGCGCATTCGGAGTTTCTTCAGGCAAATTCCTAGGATTCATTGTCCGGCACCGAGGTATCGAGATAGATCCGTCCAAGATAAAGGCGATCATGGAAATGCCCCCGCCAAGGACCCTTAAGCAATTGCGGTCTCTCCAAGGGAAGCTCGCGTACATCCGGCGATTTATAGCCAACCTGTCAGGCAAGTGCCGCCCTTACAGTCATTTGATGAAGAAAGGAACCCCTTTCGTTTGGGATCACAAATGCCAGAGCGCGCTGGATGAGATCAAGCAATACCTGCAGAATCCGCCAGTGTTGGCTGCTCCGGTTAAGGGAAAACCTCTCGTTCTTTATACAACCGTCCTCGAAGGTTCTTTGGGCGCATTATGGGCACAAGAGAACGACCAAGGGAAAGAAAGAGCTCTCTATTACTTAAGTCGAGTTCTCCTGGGGGCAGAAAGCAACTACTCCCCTATCGAAAAACACTGCCTGGCGTTGATCTTCGCGATAACAAAGCTCAGTCACTATGCGTTGGCGCATGAAGTACGTCTCATTTCGAAGGTGGACCCCCTTAAATATTTAATGTCGACGGCCATATTGACAGGGAGACTCACTAAATGGGCCTTGCTCTTAATGGAGTTTTCAATAACCCATCAGCCTCTTAAGGCAGTGAAAGGCCACACCATCGCCGACTTCCTTGCCGAGCATCCGATACCCGCCGATTCTCCTCTGAATTGCGAACTACCAGACGAACATGCGTTTGATGCGATCGACGGTAGTGACACCCGATGGGAACTCTATTTTGATGGAGCATCTTCCATGAAGAAGCGCAAACAAAGCACCCCTATAATCAAATCGGGGGTGGGCCTCATCTTCGTAACTCCACAAGGAGGGATAATGCGCTTTGCTTTCTTCTTAACAGAGCCGAAGACGAACAATGAAGCCGAATACGAAGCTTTGATAGCAGGCCTCGAGATCGCCATCGACATGGGAATTGAAAACCTCCTTATATACGGAGATTCTCAACTGGTCGTCATCAAGTAAACGACGAGTACCAGACGTGCAAGCCAGAACTGGTGAAGTATGGCGAGAGAGTACAGCTATTACTGACTCAAATCCCCTCCTATATGCTGGAAAGCATACCGCGCGCAGAAAACAGCAAAGCAGATGCACTAGCTAAGCTCGCTAAAGAACTGGCCGATGAGAACCTCGATGACGTAAAGATCATGGTACAAAGCCGTCGGGTGCTTGCCCCCGCAGAAATATCTCCGGATCCGGAATCATCTGAAGAAAAGGGACTGACTGGGCAAATGGCTTTGCAAATAAAAGATCAGGGAAAGGCTGAGGATTGGAGAGAAGTCTTTGTAGACTACTTCAAATCCAATCGAACGCCTGAAGATGTGTCCTCAAGACATCAGCTCATGAAACGAGCTCTGTCTTTCGCCTTCGTCAATGATACTCTGTACAAGAGGTCGTTTGATTCTCTGTGGTTGAGATGTCTGGGACCTAACGAAGCGAAAAGAGTCATTCAGGAAGTTCACGACGGACTATGCAATTCTCACCAAGCAGGCCCGAAGATGAAGTTAAAGATTAAACGGATGGGTTACTATTGGCCCACGATGATTAAGGGCTGTCTCGAGTATGCGAAGCAGTGCCATTCGTGCCAAATTCAGGGGGACTTTATCCATCAGCACCCAAATCCTCTACATCCAACAGTGGCCAGCTGGCCGTTCGAAATGTGGGGGACTGACATAATCGGCCCCATCGAACCAGCATCGTCCAGGGGACATCGATTCATTTTGGCGACGACTGATTACTTCTTCAAATGGGCAGAAGCAGTACCGCTGAGGCAAGTGAAGACGGAGAATATCCTCCATTTCTTTAAGACGCACGTCATTTATCGGTTTGGGAATCCGTGACGGATCATATCTGATAACGGGCCAGCCTACAGAAGCCATAAGATCAGCCGCTTCGCGCAACAACACAACATAGACTGGAGATATTCCTCAGTCTATAATCCCCGAGCTAACGGTCTAGCTGAGGCTTTCAATAAAACCTTGACGAAGATCGTGAAGAAGACGGTGTCCCGAAATAAGAAGGACTGGTACAAAAGACTGCAAGAAGCTCTCTGGGCGTATCGAACTACGTTCAAAACGACCACGAACACAACGCCATACGCGTTGGTATTCGGTACAGAAGCAGTACTTCCCCTCGAGATAGAGTTACCCTCTCTACGAGTGGCAGTCCACTACGAGCTGACGGACGAAGAAAATGCTCACCTTCGGCTTGAAGAGCTTGATGCCCTTGATGAAACCCGCCTCATAGCGCAACAAAATCTAGAGGCTTATAAAGCAAAGATGATGCGCTCATATGAAAGATTGACCAGGCCGAGGACATTCTGCCAAGGCGAACTCGTGCTAGTGGTCAAAAGACCTATGATCCCCAATCGCGCTAAGCGGGGAAAATTCGAGCCAAACTATGAAGGCCCGTACATCATAGACAAGGTCTACCAGGGTGGAGCCTATCTGCTTATGGACATGCATGGCGGAAGACCTTTCCGGCCAATAAACGGTCGCTGCCTGAAGAAGTACTATGCTTGACGAGTCATGGCTTAGGTTATGATTGATGACGACGACTATGTCCGCTCGCTATCTTCCTCAGCCCAAGCTCTTTAAGTAGTAACCGGCTCACATAACAACGGACCGAAACATCCTTAAACTGATGACGGACCGAAACGTCCTTAAACTGACGACGGATCGAAACGTCCTTAAACTAACGACGGACCGAAACGTCTTTAAACTAACAGCGGACCGAAACGTCTTTAAACTAATGAGGGACCACTATGTCCTAAAACTAGCTATTGACCGAGACGTCGATAAACTACGGTGGATTGCAGCATCCCAAAGTTGATACTAAAATAAAAAATAAAAAAAAGAAAGAATAAAAATAAAAACGGTATGTCCATAAGCAAAATGGGCACAGATGAAAACCTGAAAGGGCTCCGTGAGTAAAAACAGTAGGGCTACCGGCGAGTGTTTGTGAAAACCTGAAAGGGCGCGGCCTCGTTAGAAAAATAAAAAGAATAAAAAAAAAGAATAAAAAAAAGACGGTATGTCCATAAGCAAAATGGGCACAGATGAAAACCCGAAAGGGCTCCGTGAGTAAAAACAGCAGGACTACCGGCGAGTGTTTGTGAAAACCCGAAAGGGCGCAACCTCGTTAAAATACGCTTACAGGGTCCTCTTGACCCTGTAAGGAGAAACCACCTGCGTGAGATCCTTATGACTCACATGGGAGCAACACACTTAGGGATCCTCACGATTTCTAAGGAGAAATTACACTTGCGAGATCCTCACGACTCGTAAGGAGAATTCTCTTATGGGACCCTCACGGCTCATAAGATTTGAAAAGTCTTAAGTTATAGAGACCTGGACCTGTTCTTAAGCAACCACCACAAACTTCAATATTACCCTACAAGCGGCTCATACTGACCTTTGTATACAATCCATGGGCGCGAATAAACATCTTCCTAACCAAGTCCTACATGTGACTAGGGATATGTCCATATGGTGAACAACCCTCATAAGTCCTCTCGACTTATAAGGAGAAAACCCCTTTGTAAGATCCTTACGACTTACAGGGGAACATGCACTTAGGAATCCTCACGATTCCCAAGGAGAAAACACACCTGTGAGATCCTCACGACTTGTAGGGAGAAATGCCTTTGTGAGACCCTTACAGCTCATGAAAAGCCATAGTCGACAGGACCCTAACCCTGTTTACTAAGCCACCTTTGTTCGACATCGACAGAGGCAAATGATGATTCGCTCCTGGCAATATCCCAGTCGTAGCGGTGCTGATGCCAAAATCGGTGTCTAATCCAAAGCTTACGGCGAAGAGCCAGCAAGCCACACATGCATACAAAATAGCCGAAATGATGAGGTAACTTGCAATAAAAAGCAGCAAGTAAAAATGTATGCATAAAAAATAGCCGAAATGATTGGGCAGCTCGCAATAAAAAGCAGCGAGTAAAAATAAAATAAATAGCCGAAATGATTGGGCACCGCGATAGCCGAAATGATGGGGCAATCACGACCTTCGCGATATAAAAGCTGAAATGATAGAGCATCGCAGAAAAAGAAATAAAATAAAAATGAAATTTTTGCCCTATAGGTGATGTTACATCAATTCCTGTATACAATCCAGGGGCGCAAACGAAGAAGGAATCACACTCCTCCTCCCCAGGTTTCCTCAAAAGAAGAAGCCGAGTCTCGAAGGGCCATAAATAGCCTAGAGATCACCTCAACACTCGTCTCGTCACAGCAGACACAACATCAAGCAAAACGGAACAGTGGCAACTCCCAGTTCCATGACTCGGCGGCGTACAGCCGACAGAAAGTCAAATTCCGACTTCGTGAAGTACAGAAAAAGTCAAAAATTCCTGGTCACGTGGAACACGGATAACGTCACTCTTTGACCCCGTGAGAAACGTCCAGAGCGGAGCCTGGTCCTCACCGAACACGGCAATGAACCCGTAGGAAGCATCCAGAGCAAAAATTCCCGGTCACGTGGAACGTTGATAACGTCACTCTTTGACCCAGTGGAAAACGTCCAGAGCGGAGCCTAGTTCTTGCCGAACACGGCAATGAACCCGTGGGAAGCATCCAGAGCAAAAATTCCTGGTCACGTGGAACGCGGATAATGTCACACTTTGACCCTGTAGAAAACGTCCATAGCGGAGCCTAGTCCTCGCCGAACACGGCAGTGAACCCGTGTGAAGCATCTAGCGCAAAATTCATGGTCACGTGGAACGCGGATAACGTCACTTTTTGACCCCGTGGAAAACGTCCAGAGTGGAGCCTGGTCCTCGTCGAACACGGCAATGAACCCGTGGGAAGCATCTAGCGCAAAATTCCTCGTCACGTGGAACGCGGATAACGTCACTCTTTGACCCCGTGGAAAACGTCCAGAGCGGAGCCTAGTCCTCGCCGAACACAGCAGTGAACACGTGTGAGGCATCTAGCGCAAAATTCCTGGTCACGTGGAACGCGGATAACATCACTCTTTGACCCCGTGAGAAACGTCCAGAGCGGAGCCTGGTCCTCGCCGAACACGGCAATGAATCCGTGGGAAGCATCCAGAGCAAAAATTCCTGGTCATGTGGAACGCGGATAACGTCACTCTTTGACCCCGTGGAAAACGTCCAGAGCGGAGCCTAGTCCTCGCCGAACACGGCAGTGAACCCGTGTGAAGCATCTAGCGCAAAATTCCTGGTCACGTGGAACGCGGATAACGTCACTTTTTGACCCCGTGAGAAACGTCCAGAGCGGAGCCTGGTCCTCGCCGAACACGGCAATGAACCCGTGGGAAGCATCCAGAGCAAAATTCCTGGTCACGTGGAACGCGGATAACGTCACTCTTTGACCCCGTGGAAAACGTCCAGAGCGGAGCCTGGTCCTCGCCGAACACGGCAATGAACCCGTGGGAAACATCCAGAGCAAAATTCCTGGTCATGTGGAACGCGGATAACGTCACTCTTTGACCTCGTGGAAAATGTCCAGAGCGGATCCTGGTCCTCGCAGAGCACGGCAGTGAACCCGTGTGAAGCATCCAGAGCGGAGCCTTATCCTCGCCGAACACGGCAGTGAACCCGTGGGAAGCATCCAGAGCAAAATTCCTGGTCACGTGGAACGCGGATAACGTCACTCTTTGACCCCGCGGAAAACGTCCAGAGCGGAGCCTGGTCCTCGCAGAGCACGGCAGTGAACCCGTGTAAAGCATCCAGAGCAAACATTGGACTGTGGAGTCCTTAAAATCCACGGACTATGATGTCCTTAACCTCGACCGCAATGTCTTAAAACTAACGATCAATCATGATGATTCTAGACTGATTTTACCTGGGTTAAAGGGTACATCTCTTCACTCCTTTGATATTTGTCGTTGTAATTCCTCAACATCTTCAAAGAGGTGACGGGTGCCAGTAACCACACATCGGACTGTGGAGTCCTTAAATCCACAGACTATGATGTCCTTAACCTTGATCGTGATGTCTTAAAACTAACATTGGACTGTGGAGTCCTTAAATCCACGGACTATGATGTCCTTAACCTTGACCGTGATGTCTTAAAACTAACATTGGACTGTGGAGTCCTCAAACCCACGGACTATGATGTCCTTAACCTTGACTGTGATGTCTTAAAACTAATATTGGACTGTGGAGTCCTTAAACTCATAGACTATGATGTCCCGAAGCAACCCCTTATGGATAAGGGCGACCACACCCAGCACTTGCGGGTCCTCACGACCTGTAGGGAAGAAAACTCTCTTGTGAGATCCTTACGACTCCCAAGGGAAAACCCGCTTAAGAATCCTCACGATTCTTAAGGAGAACGTACACCTACGGGATCCTCTCGAACTGTAGGGAGAAAAAACTCTTTATGAGACCCTCACGGCTCATAAAGCTCAAAAGTCTTAGGAGGCAGATCTTAACCCTGAATCCTAAGCCATCGCTGCCCTGCAAGGAGACCAAGATAAATTGTCCGCAGAACACATTCAATAAAAAGAGACACACCATTGAGAAGAAAAATATGTCTTTTATTCATAAACCAAAATGGATACAAAGTACAATTCATGAAAAAACAAAAAAATATATACTCTCATTCAGGAGTATGTACAAAAGAAAGAAAGAGATACAAGTCTTCAGGCCGGCGGGCGATTTAGCAACTTCACTAGCTCATCCTTCTTTTGCTGGGTCACGGCTTTGTGATTCAGTATCGCCAGAAGACGGGCCTCCGCCTGAGCCTGCCGGGCCTGATACGATGCAAGCCGGCCTTCGAGCTCTTTCTCGGTAGCCTTGTGAACCTCAACCCTTTCATGAGTGAACACGGCTGCTTTATCGAGGGCCACCACCTTTTTGATAGACTCTTGAAGTACTCGCCAGAGTTCATACGCTTTGTTGGATTTGGCTGTAAGGTTGGCCTGGAGCTCGTGCAGCGCCTTAGAGGCCAGCTCCCTCTCCGAGAATTTGCGGCCGAGCCTCTTCTCGTATGATACCATGTTTGTCGCGCACCGCTCTATCAGCCCCCGCAAGTCCGCCTTTGCAGCCACGACCTCCGAAGAAAGGCGGGAACACTCAAGTGCGTGCAAGCATGCCTCTACCTGTCAACAGAACTCCACCCAGACTCGCACCACTTCTTCGTTATGGTATGTAGCAAGAAAAGGAAGAGAACCATTAGCTTCGGCAGCGAATGCTTCAGATGTGATTGCGCTGCCAGCACGAAGCTCCTCGATCAAACACGACAGGGAGACAAGGCTTAACTTGGCCAGGCGCTTGAGGCTCGCAAAGCGTAGGGACCGGGTGGCATGGCGATGTGCGACTCCAGCGCTGTGGGAGCTGGCAAGGCTGTTCAGATTTGAAAAATGTCAGTGAAACTCTTAAGCAAAGGAAAAAGTGGGACCATATTGAAACGTCACTTACCTACGGTCATGCAAGTAGGAGCTGAAGGTTCCCCTGGCCCTTCAACGACCTCGACCTCGCCATCGGCCTCCAAAACTGTAAAAGACATCAATATCATTCTGCAAAATAACAACGATGCTATAATAAAAAAAAGGAGAACGGCGCTAACCTTGCCCAGATGAGAGGACAATGCGTTGAGGAGATATCGCCTGCGGAGCGGCCATCTCCAGCAGACGCTGAAAGGATTGCCGGGGAGACAGATCGGCAATAGAGGTCGCTAGTCCGTGCAATTTTGAAAAAACAAAAGAGTTCAGATAACAAAGAGATTGCTAATTTAAAATGTAGAAGGTTACCTTCGACACTCCTCCATTCTGAGCCGGGGGGATAGCAGCTTCAACGGCCTCCGCCGTGACCTCGGGTTCCAACGAAGGGAGGATGGTCCCGACTACCTCCATCCCAGCCTCTGGGCTGCCCTCAGGAAGAGCCGGTGGGACGGCGACCACCAAAGGTGCCTCCCCCAAAGGAGCGAGTGCTCCAGGATCAACAACCGCCACGGAAGGCTCTATCGTGAGAAGCACAGCGTCGTCAACCCCTTCCACATCGAGCAATGCTTCATTGGGGGCGTCAACAGGCTTTATCCTCAACAAGACCGTAGGAACCTCCCCCATCGCCGAAGTCTCTGCACAATTTACGCAAGAATAAGGATACATACATGCAGGTGTAAGCAATACAAAGTGCTGCAAAGAAGTATAAAGACATACCAATGCATAAGGAAGCCTTCAATATGGCTTCTTCTAGCCGGTGTTCCTTCTCAAGGAGATGGGCCCGTCGAGGTTCGAGGGTGGACTCGTGGCATCCAGTCCACAGTGAAAGTGCGTCCGCAGCATCCTCCGAAGCAGCCTGCTTCAGTGCCCTTTCTTCCCATTCCTCCAAAGGGCCAATGAATCGCCGCCGGATCCACGAAGGGTCTTCATAAAAGATTACTGCAGGATAGGGCTTCTTCGGAACCCTGACGTTCTGAGTTTCATCTTTGGAACGTCTTTTAGCCTCAGCCAACTGTGCGGCTTCCTCGGCGGCCGAACCCGGAAAAGGTAGACCGTCATCTGATTCCTGCAGGGCCAACGGTTCATCCTCAAGAATGGGCTCAGACTCTACTAAAGAGTCGAGCAAGTTAGTAGCCACCTTCCTTCAACGCTTGGACCCAGAGCCGGTCGCCGAAGACGACCGCTTCCTTCCCCGTGGAGCCTTAGCGCGACGCCGGCCTACCTCGCCTTCAACACCCTCATTCCTGTCACCCTCGTCCGGTGCCACAACTGAGGATGATACCGCCATTGTCGATGCCACAGGGGGCGGTGCTGCCGTTGGTGGTGGTGCTGCTACCGGAGCCCGTTTACCCCGCGACCGGGTGCCCAACGGCATACCAGCTGTTGAGGTAAGATCCACCCCCAACTCTCCCGGAATGAGCGCAACACCAGTATCCCTCAAAGGAAAATGGACTGGTGCGCGCGGTCGCAGCGTAGATCTCGTAGCCGGGGCCGGAGCGGGAGCACCATGACCAAGAAGTATCCTTCTTTCCTCAATAATAATCGGGTTGACCCGATGGAGATACTAGCCCGTAAACGACCCCACGCATCGGGGCATGTAATCAACATCAGGGACCATGAACTGGGAGCCGGTGTTCAGCCTCACAAAATGATGGGCGGCATCTCGAACGGCTTCGGGCGAAGGAACCGGCGCGACTATGAAAGTCTCAAAAGGGACGCCCTGATCGTAGCCAAACTGCCGGGCAAAACGATGTGGATTGTACCGCATGAAAAGGGCCGCGCTATCCTGATGAAATACCAGGTAACCCGGTCTGATTGCGTATAAGTGCGCGGCCTCCCGGGGCCTCAAAGAAGGCACGCTATCTTTTGACCGGTCCTAAAGTTGCTTAGCTGAACCCGAGGGAGAAGATAAGACCCGATCAGTGAATACCAACCTGCCAGCAGTAGCATAAGGAGAAATCAACGCCCGAATAGCCCCGCATTGAGTCGGGTCAGGGGCAGAAGCATCCACCAATAGCATAAGTCGCGGAAAGGTGTAAGCATCATAGAATGCGGGCCTCTGATGTATAGCAAAAGCCCCTAACACATGCATCTCGATCCAAGACGTGAAATAATGGAGAGAAAAGTTTATTACATTCACGCCAGGAGTCGAGGTATTAGCCGCAGCGCCTAACCCGTGATAGAGATGCGCCAGCGCCGGGATGCTGATGGCCAACCGTTCCCCCTCAGCGATACAATGGGCCGGGTAGATAACCGAGGCTCTCATAAAGCAATGATGCATGGGGATGACAAACCAGCTGAGCCAGAAACTGACAAACCCCATGAAGAACGTCTCCTCATCCATGCCGGGAGCTGCAATGGATTCAAAAGACATCGGCGACATAATGGGGATGTAGTACTGTGGGAGATCCGATTCAGTGGTCGGCAGCTTCTTCGGACCAAACCCAAAGGGGTCTTTGATGTTTGTGAACTTCGGAGCTGTCTTCGATAGGACGTCCTCGCGAAGGAAGCAGGCAATGAAGCTCTTAAAAGTAACGCCCTGCTCCTCAGATTCGGTGAACAATCGGTCAAAGATACCTAGCGCCTTGATCAAGCTGGGACGCCTGTGGCGGACAGCGTTCTCAGCAGACAAGCCGTCAAGCGGTGCGAGCTCGGGTTCAAAGACATACTCGTCAGGAGGCAGCAACTCCTCATACAGTGCACCCCTGATTGGCAATTTCGAGATTTCATAAAATTCTTCCAGGGAGATCGAGACCTCGCGGTCCCCTAGAATAAAAGTGTTGGTGGGGAGATTCCACTGGTTCAAGAACGCCTTAACCCACCAGACATGCGGAGATTGGTAGTGAAAGAGCGATGCATATATCGCTTGGTAGAGCCCGACCTTCTGCAGCCGCGCACGATGGGCAGAATGGATGTAGCGAGCCTAGAGAAGATAGCCCATGGGGTGTCGAGGGATGAGCCCTATCTTATAGATTTGTCCCCATGGTTGGGCCTCACCCTGGCAAATACGTCGTCCCAAGATATCTGTAGCTGGGATTGGATGGTTCGGGATACCGGTTGTCGAAGGCTCGAGACGCCCCGTTGGAGTCCAATTTGGCATCTCCACAGCGAAAACCGTCCTCGGAGGATCCATCGGCAAGAACGGGAAGGTGGGCTCTGTCGGCACTTCGCAGAGGAAACTCCGGCGACCCCGGATGATATGGCTGTACCAAGTTCCCCATAGAAGTAAGCTAGTACAGTTCGGGTCATGCGCCCTGATCATTGCCATTACTTCCTCATCGGATGGTGACTGAGGACAAGCGGCCTCCGAGCGAGTGAAAGGAAAGTACGGAACGGAAGCCATCACACCTGAAATAGAATAAGAGGAAACCGTTAAAGCGAGGCCGACAATGTGTGTGTGTGTGTGTATATATATATATTTATGAATGCATATATATAAAAAGACAGTGGAAGAAAGCGACAGAGGACTTGTTTGGTGGGACCATTAGTTACAAAACATGTGGGTCCCACGAAATCAAGATGGCGGCTGGCTAATGATGAGGCACAACAATTATAACGAGAAAAAGGGAATATTCTCATTAAATAGGCAGTGGGTTTCAAATGACCCTACACATTCCCCTAAAAGACAGATCCATCTTGGACTCCGTGATAAATCAAACAGAATCAAGGGAAATAAATTCCCAAAGACCAACAGCGCAAACTTCTTCTGGATTGTGAAGAAGATGACTCAGGGCAAGAAAACCCATGAAGTCCTCTGGGAAGAACTTAGTTCTTCATAGAAATTAAATTCCTTTTTGAAAAAGGGAATTAAATTCCCAGAAAATTTTGTTCTGAGCCAGAACTCCTTGGGGATGGAATTAAATTCCATGGAAAATAACCGACATCATCATCTCCCTAAAAGATCAGATGAACCCTAAGAGATCTACTGTTTCAAGATTAAATGGTTTTATATTCCTGTTGAAGAACGTGAAGAAAATGGGTTCATGTTAAAAAGGTGAAACCCTTGATGTGGATTTAAAATCCAGAGAGTTTTTTTCAAAAAATAAAAGTTCTTCGATTGTTCAACATCATTACCTGAAAAAAAAAGAGTCTTTTTTCGAAACAGAGTTAAACTCTGAAGATTTTTCGAGGCAGAGAACTAAGCCCTGGAAAAAGAGAATTAAATTCTCAAAAGAAGAAAGTTCTCAAAGGAGGAAGATGAACAAAGTGGAGGCTCTTCTGAAAGGACATTGGCATTTCTAGGATGGGATGGAAAACGTTTCATCTACCCTACTCCCAAGGCAGATCCAACGGTCACAAAAGTGACAGCGTTGCACTCACGTGCAGACACGTGAGAGCAACGCTGTGGGGGTATTTGGTCCCTGATTAAAAATCAGGAAAAAGCTTTAGAGGAAGTATCACATGCTCACATGTTAGCACGTGATGGTTAAAGCAGCGGCAAAGGACAGAGCGTAGAAGAAGGGTCCCTTCAGGGGGTCACGTGCTTGCACATGACCAGGGTCGCTTGCTCACACGTGACCAAAGGTCACGTGTTAAATTATGAAAAATAAGATCATTTAAATCTTTCCAAAATGGAGAAGAATTATATAAAACCGTTGGATTAAGAATCCGAGGGTGATTAAATATCACCAATTTATAGAAAAATCTTGCACATGGAAAGATTTCCCCTAAATCTCACCGAAATAACAAAAGGAGTATCTTTGGATTTAAAATCCAACGGTGAATAAAATTCACCTAATAATCTAAAGGCCCGGATTAATGATGAAAACAAATCAAATCTTTCAATGAAAGATTCACTAAACAGATTGATTCTTTTCCCTTCTCCTATAAATAGGAGCCAAAAGGAGATACAGAGAGATAGAGCCTTGGAATCTTGAAAATTCAGAGAGAAAAGAAAGAAGAATTTGATTCTCTACAAAGAAAAATCCTAGGTAAGAAAAGAAAGGGGGTAAAGGCTTCAAAAAGAGAATTTAATTCTCAATCCAAGAGTTTAACTCTTATATAAAAGAAAAGAACTTAGTTCTTTCTCTGGTGAAGATCTGCAAAGTGCACATCTCCCCATAGGTTGAGATCCTGCCATGCAGATCTAAAATATAGAGGGGGAATTGAGTTCTGAGAATTTAATTCTCACAAAGTGATAGGAATTTAATTCCTCCAGGATAAAATTAGGGTTTAACCCTATATGAGAATTCAATTCTCCAAAATTACAGGAATTTAATTCCTTCAAAATGGACAAAACTAGGGTTTTACCCTAATTGAGAATTTAATTCCCTCAAACTCACAGGAATTTAATTCCCCTTAAAAAGAAATTAGGGTTTCACCCTATACCAGAACTTAATTCTCTACATATATGGGAATTTAATTCCTACAGAAGGGAAATTAGGGTTTAACCTTCTCTAAGAATATAATTCTTCAAAAGAAAATGGGAATTTAATTCCTCTAAGATTATTACTAGGGTTTAACCCCATGAAGAATTTAATTCTTAAAAAGATAAAGAGATCTTTAAACAGGCAAAGAATCAGGGTCACGTGTTCCCACGTGACCCCTGTAAAGATCTACAGAAAAGAACTTTGAGGCAACGCCTCACGTGCTCCTACATGACAGAGGAGAAAAAGCAAAGGGAATCCAAGCTCTGGGCGCTCTCACGTGCTACCATGTGATCCCTTGACAAAAGCTTTAACAGTCAAATACCCAAATCCCCATCACGTGTCAGCACGTGATGTTCCAGAATCAAATGTAGAAAGTATTCAATACTTTTGGCAGAACAAAATAAGGGGAATCAGGGCGCTCTCACATGTCCACACATGACCCCTCTTTCTTTAGTGTTTGACACTAATTAGAGATCTTTATTCCCAGTGTTTAACACTGATCTTTTTAGTGTTTAACACTAATTTGAAAACCCTATCGGCAGTGTTTAACACTGATTATTTCTAGTGTTTGACACTAAATCGAAAACTATATCTCCAGTGTTTAACACTGGTTGTTCTTTTAGTGTTTCACCACTAATTTGAGAATTTTACTTTTAGTGTTTAACACTTTTGAGCTTTAGTGTTTAACACTATTCCTAGCCAAGTTGGCTGATTTTTCAGAGGCAAAGCCTCCCCTTCAATGGACCAACAGAGGGCCAATATTCCAAACGTGATTGGACTTAGTCCAAGAAGGCCATAAGTCCTCAATTCAGACTTAACTGTGCCAATGGGCTCATAATACAATTAATTGGTCTTGGTTCCAAATTGGGCTACAGATCATCTAATCTACCTTGGTTCAAGGGTACATCTCTTCACTCCTTTGATACTTGTCGTTGTAATTCCTCAACGTCTTCAAAGAGGTGACGGGTCCCAACAACCACACATTTCACGGACTGTATGGTCCTTAAACTCATGGACTACGATGTCCTTAACCTTGACCGGGTTGTCTTAAAACTAACAACGGATTGTGGGGTCCTTAAACTCATGGACTACAATGTCCTTAACCTTGACCGGGATGTCTTAAAACTAACAACGGACTGTAGGGTCCTTAAACTCATGGACTATGATGTCCTTAACCTTGACCGGAATGTCTTAAAACTAACAACGGACTATGATATCCTTAACCTTGACCGTGATGTCTTAAAACTTACACCGGACTGTGGAGTCCTTAAATCCACGGACTATGATGTCCTTAACCTTGACCGCAACGTCTTAAAACTAATATTGGACCACAATGTACTTAAACTACTTATCGACCGCAATGTCACTAAACTAAACAACCGGGCCCCCCAATTGCTCTCTTGTTGGATCTAAACGATCCCGTTAAGTCAATCTTAGTCTAAAACTAGACTAACGTATCCTTAACAAACGTTTAAGTTGATCTTAGTCTCAAATGAGGCTAACGTATCCTTAAACCCAAACCCCCAAACCCAAATCTAAGATAATACGGATTTGGACTAGTCCACGCCCTACGGGCGACAACATAACTTAGTCTCCGTATACAATCCACGGGCAACCAAAAACAAAACAAACATCCACGACACGAAGTGACCATCTGGAGAAGGAGAAAGTTGTTACCGCGATGCGGTAGCGTAATTAACTGCAGGGGCTTGCGCCTGCAGGGAAGAGCGTCCCCACAATCAAAAACCCCTCAAGCGAGGGGGAATCTGACGAAGTCTGCTACATCGGCCGCATCCGTTTAGACCTTCGATATACGGTGCCATAAATCAACTTAGCATCTTCGGAGAGGTGGACGGATAGCACCAATTAGCATCTGCCCCGAATCTCAGGCAAAACATCCCTGTCTTGCGCGTCTTTCGGAGGGGAACAGGGGAGAGGGGACTTACTGGCTACAAGGTTAAAGGGGAGAAGGGAGAAGCTAGGGAAAGTGTCGGGGCGTCGTTTCATCACCGGAATCTCTTCGGAACTTCGCCGGAACTCTGCCTCTTACTAACTCCACTTGCACAACTTCTTAAACTTGAGAATTTTGGAGAGTTCTGGCACTTGATTTCAGAATGAGGAGTGCCAAATGATAGGGTTGTATTTATAGGGTAGGATTAGAGTTTATGGTATGAATTATAGAATTAAAATGCATTAAATCATGGAGTAATGTTAAATTTTAATTCTCTGGAAAGTGTGCAGAGAAAATAAACAACATGAGAGAAGTGGGGTAGGTCAATGGGTGCTCGGGTGAAGAGATGGGGAGCATCCCCTATGGGGGGCCCGGCGGTGCTGGTCTCCAAAGCTTGCGTTGCCGGTCGATCCCCGGCGATGGATGGTGGAATTTGTGCCACGTGGTGGTGTCGCTTGGTTTTTTCTAGTGCATGTGTGTGATTACTCTGTAACTTATCATCTTACGTGTAGTGCACGTGCAAACCCTTGGGCTTCTAAAAGATTAAAAGAAAATTAAATAAAAAGATAATGTGGCTGGGGGGATTCGATCACATGGGCTATGTCACAGCAGTGCAAGGCTTTACCAATGAGCTACAAGTGCTTTCTTGCTGTTCAAAAGTAAAACAAATACTTATAGTGTATACAGGATTGCAAATACTCCATTTGTACATTAATTTTTAAACAATTTTGTGTATATTGAAATTGGAGTTGTTAAAACTGGAGATACTCTTCAGTCTATAATTCTCGTGCCAACGGTCTAGCTGAAGTTTTCAACAAGTCCTTGACCAAGATTATAAAGAAAATGGTGTCTAGAAACAAAAAGGACTGGCACGAGAGAATGCACGAAGATTTCTGGGCGTACCGAACAACGTTCACAACGGCTACGAATAAAACACCATATGCGTTGGTATTCGGCACTGAAGCAGTAACCCCCTGGAAATAGAGCTATCCTCTCTACAGGTAGCAGTTCGATACGAACTAACAGATGAAGAAAATGCCCATTTTCGGCTTGAGGAGCTCGACGCCCTCGATGAAACTCGCCTCATGGCGCAACAAAACCTAGAAGTTTACAAGACAAGGATGACGCGCTCATATGAAAAACTGACTAAGCCGAGAACATTCTGCCAAGTCGAACTTTTGATGGTCGTCAAAAGACTTATGATCCCCAATCGTGCAAAACGGGGGAAATTCGAGCCAAAGTATGAAGGCCCGTACATCATAGACAAGGTCTACCAAGGTGGAGCCTATCTGCTCATGGATATGTATGGCGAAAGACCTTTCCGGCCAATAAACGGCCGATTTCTTAAGAAATACCAAGCTTGACGAGTAACGACTTAGGTCAATGATAGATGACGACACTCGTGTCCGTTCGCTATCTTCCCAAGTCAAAACTCTAAGTGGTATTCGAAAAAGTTTCACCCCAAAAATGGTGATAATGGACCACCACGTCCTTAAACTGGCAACGGACCGTAATGTCCTTAAACTTCAGTTTCACCCCAAAAATGGTGATAATAGACCACTACGTTCTTAAACCGGCAATGGACCGAAATGTCCATAACCTAGTACTCTGCCTCAAACATGGCGTATCGCCCCAAATATGGGGATATCTTCTCTTGGGATCTATATTGCAATCAAAACTCCAATAGCGAAGACTGCAACTCAAGTCCCATTGTTAAAAAAACGGTATGTCCACAAGCAAGATGGGTACGGATGAAAACCCGAAAGGGCGCCGTGAGTAAAAACAGTAGGGCTACCAGCGAGCTTATGAAAACCCGAAAGGACGCAATCTTTTTGTTAAAAAAAAGGTATGTCCACAAGGAAGATGGGCACGGATGAAAACCCGAAAGGGCGCCGTGAGTAAAAACAACAGGGTTACTGGCGAGCTTGTGAAAACCCGAAAGGGCGCAATTTCGTTGTTAAAAAAAAAAAAAAAAAAAAAAGGTATGTCCAAAAGCAAGACGGGCACGGATGAAAACCCGAAGGGGTGTCGTGAGTAAAAACAGCAGGGCTACTGGCAAGCTTGTGAAAACCCAAAAGGGCGCAATCTCGTAAAATTTTCACTTACGAGATCCTCTCGATTCGTAAGGAGAACTCCCCCTGTGAGACCCTCACGGCTCATAGGATTCAAAGTCTTAAGTTACAGGGATCCAAACCCGTTCTTAAGCCGTTGTATGCCCCAAGTTGTCCTACAGGCGGTCCAATATTGGCCCTTGTATACATTCTACAGGCACAAATAAACGATTTCCCCCACTAAGTTCCACCAATGACGAGGAATGTCCTCATATGGTGAACGATACTTACAAGTCATCTCGACTTGTAAGGAGAAAACACTCGTGTAAGATCCTTACGACTTGCAAGAGAAAATATCACTAAGGAGTCCTCACCACTTCTAGGGAGAATCTACACCTACGGGATCCTCTCGACTTATAGGGAGAAAATCCTTTATGAGACCCTTACGGCTCATAAAGTCAAAAGCCTTAATCGACAGGATCCTAACCCTGTCTACTAAGCCACCTTTGTTCAAATCAGCAAAGGCAAATAATGATTCGCTCCTGGCAATATCCCATTTATAGCGATGCTGGTGCCTAAATCGGTATCAAATTCCAAGTCCTCTCACGGCAGATGATGATTCGCTCCTGGAAATATTCCAGTCGCAGCGATGCTGATGCCTGAACAGGTATAAAATTCCAAGTCCTTTTAAGGCAAATGATGATTCGCTCCTGGCAATATTCCAGTCCCAGCGATGCTAATGCCAAAATTGGTATCAGATCTCAAGTTCCATACCCGCAACAAAAATCAGCGAGCAAGAAATGCATATGAAATAGCCGAAATGATGGGGCAACTCGTAATAAAAATCAGCGAGCAAAATATATGCATATAAAAACAGCCAAAATGTTTGGGCAACTTGCAATAAAAAGCAGCGAGTAAAAAGAAAGAATAGCTGAAATGATTGGGCACCGATATAAAAAGCTGAAATGATTGGGCAATCGCGACTTTCGCGATATAAAAAGCTGAAATGATAGAGCATTGCGGAAAGAAATAAAATGAAATAAAACTTTGGCCCTACAGATGAGTTCAAATCAACCCCTGTATACAATCCATAGGCACAAACGACGATAAGGAAACCATATTTTCCCACTAGACTTCGTCAAAAGGAGAGCCAATTCTTGATGGTTCACAAAACAACCTAAAGACTACCTCAACATTCGTCTCGTCACAGCAGACGCAATGTTAACAGCGGCGTTCCTTCTCACTCCAGCAGGATGCAGACGCGACGTCAACAAAGACTCTAGGGTCAAAACAAAACGGAGCCATGGCAAAATTCCTAGCTCCAAATCTTGACGGTTCACAAAACAACCTAAAGACTATCTCAACATTCGTCTCGTCACAGTAGACGCAATGTTTACAGTGGCGTTCATTCTCACTCCAACAGGATACAGACACGACGTCAACAAAGACTCCAGGATCAAAACAAAACGGAGCCATGGCAAAATTCCTAGCTCCAAGTCTTGACGGTTCACAGAACAACCTAAAGACTACTCCGACCTTCTCGTTACAGCAGACGCAATGCCAACAAAGGCTCCAAAATAGCTAAATCAAAAGGAAACGAAAGCCAAATTCCTAGCTTCAGGGTCTTGACGGCAACTCAAATAAAACCTGAAAGACTATCGGAGATCATCCCACACCAGCCTAACCTCAAGTAAAAAGCGACATGGCAAAATTCCTAATGCTTGCTCTTCCGACGGTCAAACTGCCTAAGAAGATTACTTGAAGACGTCTTGTCCAGCCTCCGAAGGGATCAGAGACATGACAGTCGCGGGGCTACTCGAACAGCAGCATAAAGTCTGCATATCGGGGAACGCATCAGCCAACGCGACGGTACCACGGACTAAAACCCTAGTACCACAAAACCTAACAGAGCTCTGTCGTAAAGAGCAGGGGTTAACTATAACGTTAGGACAAGTTTGCCTATAAGCCAAAGGGAGGTAAACTAAATAAACTCCGAAACGAGTCCATAAACTAGAGACTCCGGAATGAGTGAATAAACTACAAACTCCGAAATGAGTCCATAAACTCGAAACTCCGAAATGAGTGAATAAACTACAGGCTCCGAAATGAGCGCATAAACTACAAACTCCGAAACGAGTAAGTAAACTAATTACCGCAACATTAAGGCATCAAAACACGGATAAGCGCATAAAAGAGAATGTATGTTCTTATTCATGAATCAAAATGTTTAAGAGATACAACCAATGCAAAAAGGGGAATACAATTACAATGATTAAGAAGGAGGCGCTTTCAACAAACTGACGACCCGCTCATGCGCTCCCTGCAATTCCTCCTCGCATTCAGCTATGGCGGCCAACTCCGCTTCGATTTGAGCTCGTTGTTGCAAGCAGGATGAAAGCTTCTCAGCAATTTCCCGTTTGGCAGCTTCGCAACTTTGCGTGACCCGCTCAGTGAAGTCAAGCTTCTGCCTTAGCGCCAACCCGTCAGAAATATATCGTTGGAGGTTTTCAAAAATAGCTTTCAGTTGCGCGGCATTCGCTTCAATTTGGGCACGCAATTGGACGGATTCGCCGGAAGCCGTCTCATGCGCCTTTCGCCTCAGAGTCACCTCTTGTTCAAAATATCGAATGAAAGCAATACACTGCTCGATCCATGCAGTTCGCTGAGATTTCAAAGTTAATACCTCAGGAGCGAGACGCTTAAGCTCAATCTCATGCAGACAAGTCTCGATCTTCCTGCAATAATCAACCCAAGAACCGACGAGGTCTTCAGTGTGGAAATTCACGAGAGTCACCAGTATTGGATTGACTTCGTCAGCAAAATCTGTAGCAGAAGTGAGAGCCTCGGCGTCAAAATCCTCGATAAACTCGCTTAACATTCACCAGCTAGTCATCGTGCCCCTAGAAGATGGTCGTTTAGCGAAGTGCCCCGTGGGCATGGGAATGCGGGACTCAAAAGGAGCTGAAGCCGATGTAATCGCTGCAAAATAAATTACGGTCAGATTTCAACTTGAAAGACAAAGAAGACACCTAATGGACGAAATCTATCGTACTAGTTGTTGAAGGTGGCAAAATAGTGAGCTTCGAAGGCTTGGCTATTCATTCACTCCCTCCTTTGAACTGTGATATTGGGGTCAATATAAGGAAGGCTTATCAGCAGAAAGTTTACTCACGAAAAGGAGAAATACTAAAGAAAGAATATACTGACCACTGCTGGAAGAGAGAACGACTTCCGATTGTATAACAACTCCAATTTTTATGTATAGAAAATTCATTTAAAGTTAATATACAATTGGGGTATTTGCAAATCCTGTGAATACTATAAGAATTTGTTTTGCTTTTGAACAGCAAGAAAAAGCTTGTAGCTCACTGGTAGAGCCTTGCACTGCTGTTACAAAGCACCAGAGTTCGAATCCCATCAGCCACGTTATCCTTTTGTTTTATTTTCTTTTAATCTTTTAGAAGTCCAAGAGTTTGTACGTGCACTGCACGTAAAATGAAGAGTCACACTTAAAACAAATTGGTGCAAATTAGTATTCAGACCGACCAAGACACGTAGCGAGAATCCGAGTCCCCAACCTAAAGATCGGACCTTTGAGATTAACCCAAAGGCCGGCACCGCTGGTTTTTTTTATGGCTAAACCCAATTTTTTTTTGTAAACCCTAGACCCTTAGACTACCCCCTTAACTCCAGTATTGTTTATTTACTCTGCACAATTACAGAGAATAATAAAACCCCTTTAAATTCCATTTTAATGCAAATTTTAAATGCATTTCTTTCACACACCAAACTCTAATGTTTCCCTATAAATACCACTCCATTTTACACCCCTCTCACCCAGAATTCTAGTACAAAAACTATATAAAATTCCTAAGTCTTTTCGTGTACAAGTGGAGTTAGTGAAGGGCGAAGCTCTGACGAACTTCCGAGGAGTTTCCGGAAACAAAACAACGCACCGGCGTTTCCCCACTCTTCCTCTTTCTCCCCTTTGTCCTTGTGACCGGTAGCCCCATTTCTCCCTCTCATTTTCATCTTAAAAAAATTCATTTCCAAAACCCGACGGAAGCGGAGTTAGTCCGACTTCCGATTCTGTTTTCTTTAAAAACTACAATCTTCTTTAATAAGATAAAACCATATTCTGATATGTTGTTTAATAAACATTAACAATCTCAATAAAACAACTTTCACATCAAAATAATTATTTTTGTGACATTTATCGCACTTTTACAAAAGAATACCATATACTTTAGTTTCGACATAAATTATTATAATTCCTTGCTATACCTTTAGATAACTCACGAGGTAATGACCTACCTCATCACAACACACATCTCTATCATAGCACGATAAAGTTTGGGACAATAGAATACGGGAAAATACGACTTTACAAATAAATACCCTAAACTTACAAAACCGTTTTCTATAAAAAGATGTATTAAACATTTCCATGCAATTACGCCTCTACAACCCATTTTGGGGACCCCGTTCGGAATGGCGCTGATTATCGCACATCCTCAGGCTTAGTAGAGTGAGATGCAGACCTCTGCAAGGAGCATTCGATCTCGATGGAATTTTTATGCATTTTTATTTAGAAAATGAGATTTCTATAAGAAAATAAATAAATTATTTTCATTAAATATATATATATATATATATATATATATGTTATCAAAATATTTATTTTAATTATATAAATATTCCAAATTTTCTAAAACAAAAGAAATACTATAACATGAAAATACCATCCAAATACAACGCAGGTACAATATTTCAAGAAAATACCATATACTATGAAGTTAGGTTCTACTCACTAGAAATTTCACAACTATAAAATATACATCTATGAAAACCCTAAAGACGATAATTAAATGCTTGAGGTGTATTTTAAAATTATGCCAAAACTATTTTTACATAAAACCCCCTCAAGTTATACTAAATTACAATAAGGACCCTAGTAAATATAGGTTTAAGCGGGACCAGTCTCTTGAGCCTCAGGGAGCTGGAGATATGGGTGCTTGCCTATTTAAGGTAGACAATCTAACAAACGGTGTTATCAATACGGTAATTGTCTTAAAAAAAGACACAAATCCTGCCGTCCATGTGCAGCAGCTGCCGATAACATCAAAACAATTCAGGTTTTCAATTTCTTTTAAAAGTTTCTGACTCAGACTGAGTATCAATCTAATTAATCTGACTTGAATGTGATTCAAGTACAAACTACAATACAACATGAATCCGTCTGTACAATCTATTCCAATATATAACTTGACTGAACCGAACCATGGATATACTTCGTCTACATGACTCTCCATTTATATCCATTCCATTTACTGATGTCATTCATATACAATTTATAATACAATACAAAACAATACAAACAATACAATCAAGACACCGCGGGGTTTATAAGGGGTAGATTGGTACGGAAGGCGTTAAAAGTGACACGAGACTGTAACCATAATACACCTAACCTGAATCTCCATTGCCGTTGTACCGTGGCTGAACGATTCCTTGTGCTCCGTATATCTTAGTCTCCGGAATAGTGAGATTCCTCTCGTGTACACTGGCATTTTCTGTACCAAGCTACAAGCAACAGCGTTAACAATATAATCAAACCTTAATAACTATACTCTATCTCTGTCTATTCTACTTCTCCCTCATCTTTAGGACTTACCGAGCGATTGTTCGCTGAAGACATTCCTTTCTTCTTTGTTTGGAATGTTGTCAGGTGGATCAGACCTTCTGGAGACAAAGCCTACCAGCGAGGACTTGGATCAGCTGGCCTTTGACCCGGAGCTCTAGTTTACTTGTATATTTAATTTTCATTTCTATTATGTCATTGTTTAGGCATTGTTTTCATTCCATATATTTACATTTCAGTTGTATTGTAAAAAGAATGTTTAATAAATAAAGTTGTTGTTCATTTACATCTTGTCTCTGTTGGCTATAGCACCCTGAAGTCAATTATTGGATCGCAGGCATGTAATTTCAATGATTGAGGGAGGACTTATACCGGTAGAACAGCCTTACTCAAGATTATACTATACTATCTGGTTTGTCTTTATCATCGTGTACATGCTTCAGGTGACATTACAGATCACTATTACATATTGATAGAGCTCATATGATTCATGCTTGACTACCAGCAGTATGATGGCGATCATATACGTGGGAGCTGGGTGGTCTATAAGCACATCCTTAAAGTGTCCCTAGTCGTGGGAGTTTCGAGACTGGGCATCGATACTCTAAGAGTAGACTAGTGTATACGGATCGAGACCCCGACGAGGGCCGGTGGCCGGTCTCACAAACCATTGGTGTCAGTTGGTTCACCTAAGATGTATACAGGTGCTCTTGGGTTATGAGTACACCGGACGGACACGCCGGAAACTTGCTAGTTGGTATTATACCTATTGTCAGATAGCAGTTCCCTGGTGATATGTATACAGGTTAGTTTATCGACCTGAGATCGTCATTTGTCTCGTGAGTTCCCACCGTGCTTTGATTACTACCCTACCATGGCTCAAAGGAGTCGTGCAAACAGGTTTTAGTTGGGTACAGTACCGAGCCACATGGAGGCAGTGAGCGGATCGTCAAGGGATTCATCTCTCCCGGTATTGGGGGATGATGTCGTGGAGTGCACGGGTGGCCATCATCATAAATCCTTGACCGGGGTAGACGAGAATTACTGATCTAGGAGAGAGAGAGAGAAGAAAACACTTTAGCATGCGCTCTTATAAGATTAGATTGGTTATTATCTTATCTAATCAGGATGGCTCCCACTGTTTTTATCAAATCTTCCTTCAAACCCTAAAAGGTAAGAATAGCCGGGATTAATTACACCCTACAAGTTCGCCAATCGGTTAGCCAGGCAGGTATCGGTACTCCGAGAGAGTCTCCCCATGCTTTTGCATGGAACTTATTAAATAACCCCATTTCTGCAGGGGCGTAACCCCATTAACACTTTTCTTAGACACCTACTGGATTAGCTAATTGTAAAGTGCAAAACTTTCTCAGGAGTAACTCTTACTCGCAGCGGGTATCGGGATCTAACTATCTCATAGAAGGTATACAATCTCATTTCAAATTTCAACATTTGAAATTCCCAATATCCGTTTTTACCCCCAAGCGGTTTATGACCTTGAAAAGGTCTACAAACCATAAACCGCACGTCAAATTCAACCTGTTCATTTTGTGATTGAATTAAACCCACCCGCACGACCCTTGACAAGGTTAACAAGGCCGCATGACTACCCTAATCCAATCGCATCATATGCGGCAGATAAGTAATAATCAACTCCCGCACACTACGCCTTGATAAGGTCAACAAACGCAGCACGAATACTGAATATTACTTATCTGAAATGATGGAGGGCTACGACTGGTTTTAAATAAAACCTTTAGCGTGATGAACTTGATATCGTTGTAGAATCGAGTGATTTGAAAAGTAGTGGTTTAAGCTCCGCTTTTAAAATCGAGTGTTTTTCAAGATAAACCAAGTGGGTTGTAGCATTTGCTAAAGAGGTCACTCCCGGTGAAGGGATCTGTTTTTGGGCAAGACAAAAGACAGGAACTTGGTTTATCAAATAAGGTGCTGGATATTCATCAAAGAATATCACTATGCAAAGTAAGAACTAAATAAGGTGCTGGATATTTATCAAATAGGCACTTTCCTTATCGAATAAGGTGCTGGATATTCATCAAAGAATATCACTATGCAAAGTAAGAACTAAAGCTACCTTTTGAAAATTTTGATTCTACAGCATCTCTAGGTTTCTTTCTTTTTCATTAATCTTATTAATGACGTCCCATTATTTATGTTTCCTAAACATCACAGAAGAAATGAAAATAGAACATACGCTTATGCCATCAGCATTTGCCACGGGTCCCCGCCATACACCGTTAGATTACTTAACTAACGGCAGAGTGGGGTGTCACGACCTAAATGTAGGCACGTGACCGGCACTTAAACCACGTGACGTCAACAGGCGTAACGCAATTCAAGTAAGCCGAAAACCCAGAAATCTAAACCATCATAAGAAGTAAGTGATAAAAACATTGTTAAAAACATTTGGAAATCTCAAGTAAAAATCTTAAAGCTTAAATTTATTTTCTTAAAAATTTCGGCAACACCTCCTTTGTAAAAATTAGCCCCAAAACGGGTACAAACATAGGATATAAATAAAGCATCCTCAAACGGGAGCAAATCACGCCGAAGGGCGGAAACAACCACTACAAGCATATATACAACGCCGTAGCGAAGAAATAGACAATATAAATAAAAAACAGCATAAAGAGGTAAAACTACATAATAAATGCCGACTCACACGAGCACGACACCCAGAGTCACAAAATATACAATATCGATCCTCATAACTCGTCTATAAGTCGATACATGAAAGTGGTAGATGGAGAGTACTAGATACAATAAGATATACAATGGATATAATTGGATAACCGCAACCCACCTACAGCAAAAAGGCCTCACAGCCAACCGTAGCAGTATCCGCTGAAAAAGATACAATAAGATATCCTGCCGCGACTACTCTGAGGGTCAAGCTTCCAAAACACCGTGGCACAACGGGGGTAGTTGCCAACTCATGAATAGTAAGTAACATCATACAGATAATCGTAGGTATGCACGAACATCGATAATCTATCACATGCAATCTGATAGCATAAGTATGGTAATATGGATATGCAACAATCATGATCAAGGTACACCATCCGGTACTACTATTACTACATGAAACAATGCATATCTAATAAATACCGAGTATGGGATAAAACAGATCATCATCAATGAATCATCATCGTGGAAAATCCCGGTGTCCATCAACGACACCCCAAATCCCAATACCTCAGGCGCCGTCACTCTGATCGGCCCTCATATCTTTAAATCTCATGGAACCTGAGTGCCCAATATCGACACTCGAAACATCATGAAAACCCGTGTCCAATATTGACACGTAAATCCATATAACTTGGGCTCCGTCGGTCCGGATCGGCCCACGGGCTTCGTCAGTCCGGATTGGCCCATATCCATCTCACGACTCCGGTCGGTATCCTCCGGATAACCGCCAGGTCCAACAAATCACCGGTAGGTATTAGTCTCTCTGCCAGGCTTATCGTCTACTGTACAACATACCTTTCTTGCCCCGGGATACCATACCGGGTCCACCATGAACCCGCAAACGGATCATCTATCTTCTCAAATCGGGTTTCTAACACAAGTCTTAGAACCGAGAAAACTCATGGTGGACGCATCGAAATATCATATCAAGAGAAACCGGGTTTTCAAAACAATGCATACTTTCTTGAAATATCCCCACGGTTCTCAAATCCATAAATCACATGAAATCCGTATCTCAATGCGTAAATCCATGAAATATGATGTATGCAACATAAAACAGTAATATGAGCATATCAAGGGAAAACCGCTCTTTTAAATGAATCAAGTTTTTAAATATATCATGCGGTTCCCAATTTCTCCAAAATCAAATGCAACATCATATAAAGGTGTATCTGTAGCTATAGCAAGGCATGTGTGTATACATGTAGGTATGTATGCATGATACATTTCATATGCGCAATAGAACAAGAATCAACTTCCCAATGTCAATAACGAATACAATACCACATATGCGTATATATTGTGCGTGTCATGGCAATTACCAATGGTGTGTGTGTAGCATACAATTTAGTGCTCGTGCAACATGAACCGTCAGTAATGGTGCAGTGTCCAAAGGGTACTAAGTCAAGGCACAACAAGTAATAGTATGCAATGATACTCATGCACAATCAACTCATATGCATATAACATGTGGCTATAATATCATATCTAGCCCTTGACGCTAAACGCCATACGAGCGATTTCCCCGTAGATGTTAAATTTACTCACCGATGATCTCGAGCTAGGTAAATCCAACCACCTGCTTTCCCTTCTTTATAGCCTCTGAAGTCCCCGCACTCTCCCCTAAATCACACAAAACATAGCAAGTGCAACTTAGAAAACGACCAATAATACATACAAACTACGTTTAGACCGACGCACCGACTCCAACAAACTTACAAGTGTTCGCTTAGTGGCTAACGTGTGTAGCGACGTTCTAATTCAAACCTAAGTGCATCAAGCTACACCAAGAACGCGAACCGTGTCGGATAACGTAACGCGCGTAGTCGAAACACTAAAATTTAGCAAAGTGTTCCTAGATTTTGACTACAGTCAACACTCAAAAATCACGCAGTACCAAACACCCAAAAATACCTACAGACAACTACCCTAAAACCCCCAACTTCCCAGGCCACCAAAAATCAGGCGAGCTCGGAAAATCCTCAATTGCCGCAGGCCAAAACAGGTTGGATTGGGTTCGGGTTTCAGGTGAACACTCAAGGCCTCTAGTACAACACTACTACATTGCTAGATTTTATAGTAACAATTCGCGGTGATAGCAGATTACAGACGCCCCAATATGACACTAAAAATACGATATGTGCACAAAACTATATCTTTAGTATTCTAAACCATAACTACTAGGCAACACAATATTATAAATACCTAATTAACAATTAGGGATCATTACCTCTCCACATTTGCTCAAAAATCCTAACTTTCCATACTCCAAGTCATCTTTTGGGGTTTAGCTAGGCTTATGAAGGGTTTGGATGAAGTTTAGTGGTGATTGGCTTGGGTTTTGTGATGGTTTGGTTAGGATTTCAGTTGAGGGGAGAGGAGATGAGGAATTAAGTGAGAATGAGAGAATGAGAAGAGAAATGGGAAGTGTATGAGTGAGGGATGAGGGAAATGAGGGTGTGAGGTTAGAGAATGAACCATGCCCATTCTCTCTCCTCATTAAATGCTCCCCATGCTTCATCATTCCTATGTCAACTCTCTCTATCTATCTCTCTCTCTCTCTCAAGTCAACCCAATTCAAACCCCTTTAATTTTAAAACTAAATAATTAAGTAAATACACATAACATTATTGTATGAGGGTTAAGGTGCCATGGCTACTTAAGCATGATTAACACTAATTAACCCTAGGTTAACATGCATAAGTGTGTGCAAGACAAAACAAATAATAATAAAATATTAATTAATTTTTATAAAATATGTGAAAACTATTTTGGTCAACTTTTTATTAAAAACCCTCATTATAGCTTAATTAACACTAATCGCATTCTAAGGTGTTACACGGGGGCAGGACTAGTGCGGATGCAAAACATAAGCAACATTTATTATATATATCATATATATATATATAGCATTCGTCTCACGCAGTTATATGATCACATCACATAACTCAAGCAGCAAAAGTCAACATATGAAATATTGAATATACTAGGAGGTTCGTATTTTAAATTAAGCTAGTAATGAAAAATACGGATTCCATGGTCGTGATGAATAGCCAAACCCACATCCCTAGACTCCTACGAGAGCGGCAAGTAACCCTGCCAGTTCTAGAGTTAGGAGACCCGGTCTCAACTCCTCGAGATGGTCTTCCACTGGACTCTAGAACCCGGTTACTTGTGTTCCCCGCCTTGGGTCTATCTTAATGCAGAAAAGTAAATAATATACATCAATGGTGACATCATTCTCAACCCGGAAGTGTCCAAATAAAAGAATATTACATACAATTTATTACATGAATGAAAATAAAAAACTATCATCTCACGCAAAAACCGCCGGCTATTCAAACACGACGATCCAATATAACATATCACAGCAACACATAAACATCACATGTCATCAACATAAGTAAATATACGTATCCCAAATATCATTGACATATAGCAACAAGATCGGAGATATACCACATATTACACTTACAGTCCCAGAAAAGAAAATGAAAACTACAATAATTAGAATCCGCAACAACCTTAGACATCATAAACCCGAAATTTCACATACATCGGATTTCATACCAAACATAATAAACCTTGCCTTTTAGTCTCGAATTGAAAACACTTTTCAATAACCAGTCGGGTAAATCAACAGGATTCCCGACTACCTGATCGAATGCTCGTTGCAAATTTTAGTAGATGGCCGCACCCCTGATGCCATCGACGAAGTGCACTTAGGCGGAACACTGCGGCCGCGAGCACCCATATGGATGCTTTTGGCAACGGGGTTCTCCAATAGTCACTTGGCCGGGGCTATAGGACATGTCTATCTAGTAGTGTTACCCGGCGAGTGTTCGCGTACTATACGAGATTGTGACGGAGTTTTGATCCGAATTGAAACTCCGTGGCAATCTATCAAAAGTGACTAAATTGCTAGATTTACAAAACACAAACTAATTTTCATAAAACTAATTATTGTGGATTCTAAATATTGTATCACAAATCAATATGATCTAGACGGTGTTAAACATTTGTATTGAATTAGCAAACACCCACAAATCCCAGAGACCTTAACAGCTTGAGTCTCAGCAAAAATACCCAGAATGTGCTAAATATCATTATGGAGCAGCAAAAGAAACCCAAGTCCTCAACCCACCAATGTTACCGTGCAACCGCGGCTAAACCATAGGTTAGGCCGCGGTTCCGCGGCCAAGTGGTCGAGTTGGGCCCTCGAATTTCTTGGGGATCCACTATATACCCTGCACGATTTTCTGTATATTTTTAACCTTAAAAATTCCAACTTTTGAAAAATTTACAGAAACTATAGAAATATAGGGTTTCGAAACTCGATCGAACACTTTAACTTCGTTTAGACTACGTCTAATGCTCTAGCTTGGCTCTGCTACCATGAAAGTATGTCTACTAGGTTCAAGAGGCATCAATATGCAATTTTAAAAAATCTAGTGGGCTAAGCTATACAAACCTAGAATCGAACTAGAGAATTATGGTTTATAAGCATGTAAACAAATATTACACTAAGTGAATAGGGAATACAACCTTTGTAGACCGGTCCTTCACTTCAGTAGCTCAAAGTAGTAGTCCCTTAGCTTCAAGTGGTGGTCCCTCGAACTCTTCTTAAGCTCCACTTGGTGAGGAACGAGCTTGCTTAGTCGTCTTCGAGGCCGAAGATGATCCACCTTAAAGAATTTCTAACTCAAGCTACCTCTTCTCTAATTAAGGAATTAATGAAGCAAACAACCTACACTAATGGGCTAGATGAGAGTTGGTTGATAAAGTTGGAATTTTGCTTACTTTAGAATTTCTTTTCTCCTTTTCTTTTTCACTCAAGAAAATATCAAGACGAGGAAGAAGATGAAGATTGTGAAGAACTAGGATGAAGAAAATATCATAAGTGTTATTTGTAGAGAGTTAACCAAGGCTAAGGATAAATGTTAGGTTATAAAATATCTAAAGTAAAACAAAATTAGTGGAATGAGTCATGGCTTCTACATGTTTCATGAAGCATCTTAAGCCATGCTCATTTTCCACTGATTACCTTTTTACTTTAAATATAAATCACCTAATATTATCCTTGGCTTGGTGTGAGCCCCATACACCCATGTTCTATGTATCATCTACCATGACACAATAGTATATGTAATATATATATATATATATATATATATATATATATATATATATTCAAGAGAAGAAATTCTTTAGTGAGCTGATATTAGTTAATATATATTAATATATCAAATATATATATATATATATATATCAAATTATTAAATCAACACTTGATTTAATAATCTGGTTATATCATATTTAACCGACTAATATCTTTTATATGTATATCAATTTATCGAATCAACACTTGATTCAATTACCTGGTTATATCACATATAACCGACCGATATTATATATCGCGAGATTAGAATAAAATATCACTTACACGTATTTAATCAAGGTCCCGCACATATCATATATGTGCCCTACTTCGTTTCGCTTGAGCTAGGAAGCCTCTGTGTGGGACTCTAAAGACTCGTTAATACGCCAGCAGTAGGTAATGATCACATTAGTTACCCATAAGCCGTCAGCGGTACTAGCTGGACGTAACGGCTACCCATATATTGAGCGAATAGAAGATCAACAAGCAAACTTGTCCAAACTCCCATGAAGCCTATAAGTAACACTTACCGTACAGTCCGGTCTCTTCGTCTGATATATCGCATATCGAGTCTAGGGGTGGAATCGTCAGACCCCAGTAACTTGATAAGTCATGCCAATGTTTGGTCTATAATGGTTCAAGAAACTACTGATAACACTTACCAGTAAATCTCATCAGCCCTGGCCAGAGACTTGCTGTTATAGCCAATCGAGCATAGCGCAACTCCCAATACCGGGAGAGACGAAACCCCTCCTATCGCTCACTGCCTCCATGTAACTCGGAACTGTACCCAAAATCTACCTGTTTTCACGACTCCTTTGAGCCATGGTAGGGAGAAATCAAAGCACAGTGGGAACCGCACAAGATACTATGACGATCTTGGGTCTATAGGCTAAACTGTTCCAGTGTCACCAGAGAACTGCTATCTGACGATAGGTATAGTACCATCTGGGAGTTCTCGTCAAGTCCAGTTCGGTGTACCCATTCTCCAATGAACATCTGTGTGCAATCTCTGATCTCAAACACCAATGGTTGTGCGATCAACCATCGCCCCCATTTGTTTCCCCCAATCAGAGAGAAAATCTCTATTCAAAACTTGAAATTTGAAATGAGGCAGCGCCTCATAAGAGCGCTCGCGCCAAGAGTGTCAGCGCTAAGAGTTAAAGTCTCTGAGGCAGCGCTTCACGTGCAAAACACGAGAGCGCTAGCTCCAAGAGCGCCAGCACTAAAGATTCTGAGGCAGCGCCTCACGTGCAAAGCACGAGAGCGCTAGCGCCAAGAGTCAAAGACTCTGAGGCAGCGCCTCACGTGCAAAGCACAAGAGCGCCAGTGCTAGAACTAAATGTTCTCCACCCTTGGACCAAAGATCCAAAGAAGATGATAAATCATCAAATTACCAGAATAAAATTCTGTTGAGGAAATACTCATCAAATCTTTTCAAAAAAGAAAGATTGTGCTCTGTAAATCAGAGCACCGTTGGATCAAAGATCCAATGGTGATTAAACATCACCAAGATACAGAATAAGTTCTGTATGGGAAAATATTTTCCCAATTTTGCTAAAAACAAGAAAGATGTCTTCTGTAAAACAGAAACCCTTGGATCAAAGATCCAATGGTGGGATAAATTCCCAAATCAATTAGAGATCTCTCAATGAGAGATTTCCTTAACTGATTCAACAATTCAGCCTCCCCTATATATAGGACCCAAGACTTCAAGTCTTGTACAGAGAACCCCCCATAAACTTCAAGAAACTTCAAAGACGAGAGCAATTTCTTCTCACGGTAAATAGCAAGAAGAGAGATCATGGCATCTCCTCCATATTTGAGAGTTTAACTCTCACATCAGAAGAACTTAGTTCTTTTTCAGATCACAGATCTATAAGACAAAGTCTTTCGCAAAAGTAAAAGAAATCACAGCATCTCATCAAAAAAGAGAAGAACTTAGTTCTTAGATCCATGAGACAAAGTCTCCCATAAAAACAAAAAAGTTCATAGCATCTCCTCATAAAAGACGAACTTAGTTCTTAGATCCATGAGATAAAATCTCTTATAAACCGAGAACTTAATTCTTAGAGCACAATCAGAGCTGCCAAAGAAGCGCCTTAGCGCTCCAATTTAAAAGAAGCGCCTTAGCGCTCCAATTCTGGCGCTCAGCGCCAAGCGCTCCACATGCTCCTCATGTGGGCGTTATTATAAAAGAAGCGCCTTAGCGCTCCAAGTTTGGCGCTCAGCGCCAAGCGCTCCACGCGCTCCTCACGTGGGCACTATTTTAAAAGAAGCGCCTTAGCAATCCAAGTCTAGCGCTCAGCGCCAAGCGCTCCATGTGCTCCTCACGTGGGCACTGAGGAAATATAAAGCTCTCTGTAAATAATACTCCGGCGCCATAAAGAATGTTCAACACTCAACAAAAAAAATAAAAAGAAAGAGGGGTGTCAGAACCCCCAATTAATACTCAGCATTATTGAACAAAAAGGGGCTGAGCCCAAACAAATATTCAACATTTTATTCAAAATGAGTGGACTGAGTCCAAACAAGTGTTCAATAATTTATTCAGAACTGAGTGGACCGAGCCCAAGTTGGCCACAAGTCCCTAATTCAGATCAAACAAGCCCATGTGCTCGTAATCCTTTTAATTGGTCTCAGTCCCAAACCTGACTACAGATCTCCCAACCAATATTGGTTCAAGGGTACATCTTTTCACACCTCTAATATGTGTCGTTGTAATTCTTCAACTTCTTCAGAGAGGTGGTGGGTCCCGACAACCAGAAACTCCATGGACCGCAACGTCCTTAAAACTAAATTGCGGACCGCAACGTCCCTAAAAACTAAATTCCACGGACTACGATGTCTTTAAACCCAACGGACCGCAACGTCCCTAAAAACTAAATACCACGGACTACGATGTCCTTAAACCTAATGGACCGTAACGTCCTTAAACTAAACTCCATAGACTATGATGTCTTTAAACTACGGACTACGATGTCCTTAAACCCAATGGACCGAAACGTCCCTAAACTAACAACGGACCGCAACGTCCTTAAACTAATGATGGACCACAACGTTCTTAAACTAAACTCTATAGACTATGATGTCCTTAAACTCTATGGACTATGATGTCCCTAAACCCAATAGACCGTAACGTCCCTAAACTAAAACAATAGAGCCCAAATGCTCTTTTGTTGGATCTGAATGATCCTAAAGCCTTGTTAAGTAGATCTTAGTCTAAAATTGGACTAACGTATCCTTAACAAATATTTAAGTTGATCTTAATCTCAAACGAGGTTAACGATCCTTAAATCAACCAAACCCAAATCTAAGAAAATACGAATTTGGACTAATCCACGTTCTACGGACGACAACATAAATTAGTTCCATATACAATCCACGGGTAACCAAAAATAAAACAAATACACACGACACGAAGTGACCATCTGGAGAAGGAGAAAGTGGTTACCGCGATGCGGTAGCGTAATTAATTTTAGGGGCTTGCACCTGCAAGGAAGAGCGTCCCCATAATAAAAAAAACCCTCACAATGAGGGGGAATCTGATGAAGTCTGCTACAACGGCCGCATCTGTCTAAACCTCCGATATACGGTGCCATAAATCAACTTGGCATCTTCGGAGAGGTAGATGGATAAAACCCAAATAGCATCTACCCCCAAAATTCAGGCCGGACGCCCCAACGTCCCGGTCGCGTCTTTCGGCAGAGAAAAGATTCTGGAACGCCCGGTGGGACCTTTTCCTCTTTCCACTCCACACTTCGTGTGTCGTGTTTGTGAATGAATCGCGGTTTAATATGGTTGCCCATGGATTCGAGGTATTAAGATTTGGTGTCTTGCTCCCATGCAGAGAAAATGGCTTCCAACTGCACCAACTGCAACAACAACTTCCGCTCCGTCCCGTCTGAAGAAGTGACTTATGGGCCCTAAGCGGCCTCCATTTTCACAATGCCGGTGGAACAGATGACACAAGCCCCCATTGGGTTGTTCTTCGGGACCATACTCCCGCCAATGAGCTTCAACGCTCCAGTGCTGTCATAGCAAACTCCAAAGAAGTCGGTCTTTGATCGGCTTACCACTACTACGGCCCCTCTTAACGGGTCGTCCAAGTCCAACGCCTCAGTATTTAACAGACTAGGCCAAAGCTCAAGTGGGCCCGTGAAGAAGCCTGCAATACCTGAACGAGTCATCCCGAAGCGGATAGCCATTCCAACTCAGATAGATGAAGTCGTCAAAGGGGCTTCTCCTTTTAAAGGATCGGTCTTCACAAGACCATCCGTTCTAACTCCCGCTTCAGGTGAAGTCACCAAGGCTGCTTCCCCTGCCCAAAGGTCAGTCTTCGACAGGTTGGACGTTTCTTTTCAGCGGACGTCAGTCTTCGATAGGCTGGCACCAACAACAACCTCTCCTCAAAGTAGGGGCATGACGAAGCCACCCTCGTAATTGAGCCGGTCCCATCTGCAAGACATGCTCGACGTCGCCACTGGTGCCGAGTGAGGAAAGATGAGGGCAGTTCCCCTTCTGGACTTACCCCACCAGCTCCAATGGTGGAAATTGATGCTGCTGTTCCAACCGTGAATAGCTTTGAGCTGCTCAGGAGGGTGCGCAAGAACTTTCCAACTGCCATGTTGAAAAGGTCTCCTCCACCTGTGGAAAATGTTACTAAGGCGAAGCTAGAGCAGCCTCCTCAGCGGTTGTCCTCCAAAATCCACAGGGTCTGGCGAAGGGTCCAAGACTCTGTGATTAACCAAGACTACTCCCGCCAACCAAAGAAGATGAAGGTTCGGCAAGAGAAGGACCACCTCGTCGTACTACA
This sequence comes from Agapanthus africanus, assembly GCA_030015575.1. Taxonomy (NCBI): domain Eukaryota; kingdom Viridiplantae; phylum Streptophyta; class Magnoliopsida; order Asparagales; family Amaryllidaceae; genus Agapanthus; species Agapanthus africanus. Next base: position 418,894,054 of record JASDDO010000016.1, read on the forward strand.
GAAGGTATCGTCTATATGGGTGCCCGCTGCAACGGCCCCCTCAACTTCGACCGCCTATAAAAGGAGAAGGCCGGAGAAGATCCCCGTGTCTGTGACGAATCTCAAGGGCACTGAATCCAAACGCCCTAAGTCCGGGGCATGATAGTGCACATCATCTACATGGCTTCCGGGAAAGAGGATAGCCGTACTTCCATGGGTTATCGACCACTTACTCGATCAATAACTAAGGCTCAGGAGCAACAACGACAAAAGCTCAAGGAGATGCTGACAAAGATGGCCGCGCTCACTGAGCTGAAAGAAAGCTCGAAGACGTTGTCGGAGCAGCGCCAGGAATAGGAAACCGACTCCGAGTTCCTCCGAAGAATGCTCGAGAAGAAAGACAAAGAGGCAAGCGGCCAACATAAAACAAATGGCGCTCTTGTTCCAAGATATGGCCGGGATGATGATACAGCCATATCCTCCAGTTAAAGACCCTCCAATAATCCTTGAGGACGACAGAGGGGAGACATCGATCCCTCTTCCGGCTCTATCAACAGCTAAGGAAGAGACGATTTCCAAAGCTGCCCTTGACCACTATATAGCTCAACAGATACGAGCTCATCATGCGAGCGAAGCGGCTGGCCAAATCGTCAAGACTGGGCGACCCTATCCGGGTTGGTACGATCAAATAAAGTACCCGCCAGGATATACGATCCTTAAATTCCACGTGTACAAGGGGACGGGTAATCCACACCAGCACGTTGCTCAATTCAGGGCTCTGTGCGGTAATACTGGGGGTGATGACAAACTGCTGCTTCGCTAGTTTGTTGGCAGTTTGTCGGAGACAACATTGAATGGTACTCCGAGCTCCCGAATAACTCTGTCAAGACATTTGCAGAAATGGAGCTATTGTTTACACATAGATTCGCAAGCGCTAGCGAGTGCACCCCAATCACCGCACTAATCAACGCCAGAGTGAATCCGGGAGAAACCTGGGTTCAATACGCCATTCGGTGGAGGAACCTATGGTCGAGATGCGAACAATGCATAGAAGAGGCTCCTGCCGTGGGCATGTTCATAGGGACCCTCGAACCGCAGGCGACCATATCTCAATTTATGATGTTCCTCAAGCCGACAACCTTCCAGGCCTTGATTGACAAGCTGGTCTAGATGGATCAGATGGGCCATAGGCCATCCTCTTCAAAAGCGGATTTTTGGAATGAAAAGGGGAAGGGAATGCGACCTTCATCGCCAACGCTCAGCAACAACCGAGTGGCCTAAAGCCGGTTGCTCACAAAAATGATAAACAGCGATCACTTGGAGAAAAGATGAAATGCCCTTATTCGTTCCCTCGAGATAAGACGAAGAGATTATTCGAGCTAGCGCTGCGCAACAGGCTCATCACTCTGGCAGAGTCGAGACGTCCAACGCAATTAGGCGACGTTAACAGCCCCAATTACCATCCTTACCACCGAATATTGAGTCACCCAATTGAAGATTGTTACATCTTCAAAAGTTGGATCGAAGACCAGTACCAACAGGGCAAGTTCGCGTTGTCCAAAAACTGGAGGGTGAACCCGCCACAACCGCACGCTCCTAAAAAGGTGGACACGCCGGGGGCACCATGCTCACTTGTAGAGGAATCCCCATGAGAGGTGGCCCTTTCAGCTAAGACTAAAAGAATGCTGAAGGACCTTCAAGCATGTCCGACGATTAGGTAGAAGAGCCCGCTGGAACCTGAGATTATTGAGAGGATGCTGAAGCCGTGCCCAACGCTAAAAGTTGGTGATGGTGGACAGAACCTTCGGGCCAAGCCTCCGAAGTCTTTAAAGAAAAAGAAGAAGGCCAAGAAGCCCGTCCAACCCGACGACAACTGTACAGGTTTGCAGAAATACATCGATGCACTGGAAGAATATAACCAGAAAGCACGGACCCCAATTACATTGGACGAATTCTTCAAGCATGTTCTTGATAATGAAGACGATGACGCTGATGAAGGAGACGATTCTTCAGAAGAGACCGAAGATTTTGTGGCGAGCTACCACATGATCTCTCACTCGTCAACAGATGGTAAAGAAGCTCTTGATGCAGAGAGACTGGGGGCAGAACCGGAACCAAAATCCCTGGAGCCATCAGACGAATTGATTGACAGGCTGTTGATCGAAGCTCTTCAGAAGAGCAAAGCTGACCGAGAACGTGAAACGGCCATATACGAAAATGCCAAGCGTCGGCACCAAGCCGAAGAAGCTCCAGTAATAAGAAGCCATGAAATACCCCAACCGGGTCAAAGTGCCCTTGTTACCGGCAAGAGCAGGCTTAAGAAGAGAAAACGATTCGCTAAGGCCCTGTCAATGGGAATGAAGTTGCCGCCTTTCAAAGAAAGCACTTCAGAAAATACGTGCCCCGACGAACCGGATGCACATCCAAACTACTGCTTATACCATCGGAGGATCACGCACCCTACCAAAGAGTGTAATGCCTTCAAGAAGTGGTGGCAGGGATACGTCGCCTATCGACAACAATTCAAGAGAGTAAAGCGCAAAGCTCGTCGGGAGCAGAGAAGCATGACAGATGGGCATAAAAGAGCTGCCGGCAACTGTCACGTGGTTGATACCAGGGGATCGCAAGTTCTCACCTTTAGGAGCGATTCTGACGAAGAAATGGCCCTTGACCCACTCTTTAAGGAATCCACCTCTAGAAGAGAAGAAGAGATGAAGAACTGCGAGAACATTCGGCTGCGTAATCGTACGTTGTCTGAGAAGAATCTCGGACCTTCAAACAAAGGTTCGAACAGAAAAGACAAGGGGAAGGAGAAAATACATGAGGAGATTCCCCTCGATGAGGGGGTCGTCAAAGAGCTCGCAGCCAAGGACCCGCCTAAGAAAGCAAGGTGGATTACAATATCCTAGCCCATTTGAGGAAGATACCCCACAACTAAGCATACTGGATGCCCTCTTTCTGTCTAAAGAAGCACGTGATTCCTTGGTCAAGGCGTTACAAGAGCCCGATCAATTCCAGGTCTTCATCACAGAGAAGAAAATGAAAGATGAGCTGCCAGAAGTCCACACGGCTAACATTACATTTAACGACGAGGATCTTCTCCTTGGTACGTGCGATCATAACCGTCCTTTATATGTCACCGGATACTGCCATGATATAAAAATAGGGAAAATACCTGTTGACAACGGGTCCTTTGTCAACCTTCTCAACATGCGGGTGCTAAAAGAAATCTGCATGAGCGTTCTGCATTTAGCCCGAGACAAAATCACTATCTCTGGATTTGATTCGCAGTCATCGTAGACGCTTGGGTCCGTGATACTGACATTGCGCTTTGGGCTTCTCGTCACAGACATTAAATTTCATGTCATCGACGCCAGGACTTGCTACAACGCTCTACTTGGTCGGCCTTGGTTGCATGAGTACAACATCAACCCTTCTACACAGCATCAGTGTATGAAGTATATCAAAGACGGCCTCGAGTATACCGTTACGGGAGAGCTAAACCCATTCTCTATGAATGAAGTCCGAAAATATGAAGACGCCAAGTACTTCCTGCCAGAATTCGAAGATATGGAAAAGTGTCATAAGCCGGAGCTTAAAAAGAAGCCCGTCACTCCCATTCCTACCTTTGGATGCGATACCGAGGAGGATAAAGAAATAGTCTACTCGAGACAGCCTCAGAAGCGGAATGATAAACCCAGACCATTCGCTCCGATTTTGGTCTTTGGCAACGACTCCGAAGATGAAACCAACACCGTATTCTCTGTCCGCCCGTCGCTCCAAACCTTCATTGGAGCGGACTGGAGTTTGCAAATCGCCATGGTTCCGTGGCGGCACTACAGAGAGCTTGATGCGCTCGAGACATATAGTGTGCAAGAGATACAGACATTCTACGTCTCTCCCAGACGAAGAGGCAAAAAGGCTATCCTATTCTACCGATCCACGGAGACTAAAGTCGAAAGAGAAGTTTGGCATGGTACCGATTTTGCGCTCAACGGGCTCCAACCAATCCGTTTGCCCAGATACTGTGCAGAGGGATTGAAAAGGTTATTGAGATGCCAAAGCATACCCTTTAAGCAAACCGCGTGACAGGTTCAATTCAATAACAGGATATGGAACGTCCCGGGAACTCAGCGAAAATTGCCCAACGAAAAAATGGAAACGATCGGGCTTGGATATGTCCAGTCCAAAAAACGGGAGAGATTCAATGACTGCCATGTCATAAAGGACCTTGATGAAGAAGAGGATGCTCTTTTAAAAGATACTGACGTTGAACCAGAACGAAGTCCTGCCATAAAAATGTCGAGTCCGTAGTCTGAAGAACAGATGGACAAGATAATAAGGGAAGCGAGTCAAAAGGTTCGGAACGACTAGAGCCGCGAAATGGCCATTTACGAGAAAGCCAAGACGCAACGCCTCCTTCAGCAGGCTACGGAGTATGACAATGCCCTTCACCGTCGGCCCGCCATGCATTCCCAAGATAAGAAAAAGGCCCGATGCAGAAGCAAAAATAAGTCAAAGAACGGAAAAAACGTTCGACAGCAGCAAAACGGATCGAAAAGGCCACGTGATCAAGAAAAGGTTAGCCGTAATCCGTTTCTAACGAAAAAGATGGGTCGAGCATATTCTTTCCTTCAAGACAAGACAAGGAAGATATTCGACCTCGTCATGAAAAATCAGATGATTACGCTCCCGGAGTCTAAGCACCCCGAACAAGCAAACGAGGTTCATCGCCCGAATTATTGCTCCTATCACCGAGCGATAGGACATCCCCTTGAAGACTGCTTCACCTTCAAAGACTGGGTTGAAGACCAATATCAACTCAGCAGGTTCGCTCTATCCGATAGTTGGAGGGTAACCCTACCACAAAAACACGAGCCAAAAGCGACGTACATGGCGAGAGTAGAACCAGATCAACATCGGTCTTGGAAACGATCTCGTACCTGTCACGTGATAACGCTGTCAGAAGAAGGAGTGCCCGAGAATATGGATGACCTCTTCCGGTGCTTCGAAAATGAGGATGAAGGGGAATTGATCTCAGAATTTCCACCAGCGCCAAAAAAGTTGGAAGATGGTATACATACTACTGCGAACAACCTCAGGAAAATCGACTTAGGGACGGCAAACGACCTGCGGCCAACGTTCGTCACCGAGCCACTGTCTAAAGAACAGGTAGCTACGCTAAAAAACATGCTCATGCAGTATAAGGACTGCTTCGCATGGAACTATTCCGAGATGCCTGGGCTAGATCCGGAAATAGCCGTGCATAAATTAGCGATATCTCCGGACGTCAAGCCAGTTAAACAACCACCAAGACGAATGTGGCTCGAACTTGAAATGAGCATCAACACCGAAGTTAAGAAGCTAATCGACTCTGGCTTCATCCAAGAAGTCCAATACCCCGACTGGATCGCTAACATTGTCCCAGTGATGAAGAAAAATGGGACGGTGTACATCTGCGTGGACTTTTGGGACCTCAACAAAGCCTGTCCGAAAGATGATTTTCCCGTACCGGTTACCGAGCTAATGATAGACAACACGTCCACTCACGAAGTCTTCTCCTTCATGGATGGCTCATCAAGGTACAATCAAATAAAGATGCATCCCGAAGACCAGAAGCATACCGCTTTCCGGACTCCTCTGGGCATATTTTGTTACAAAGTGATGCCTTTCGGTCTGAAGAACGCTGGTGCTACCTATCAGAGGGCCATGACGAAGATTTTCGATGATCTCATACATGAAATCGTCGAATGCTATATTGATGACCTCATGGTGAAAAGCAAATCGCACGAGGAGCATTTGGAGCATCTGAAGATAGTATTCCAATATCTTCGGAAGTACAACCTGAAGATGAACCCTCTTAAATGCGCATTTGGAGTTTCCTCGGGCAAATTCCTAGGATTCATCGTACGACACCAGGGCATCGAAATAGACCCGTCAAAGATCAAGACGATTATGGAAATGCCTTCGCCCAGAACTCTCAAATAACTGCGGTCTCTACAAGAAAAGCTCGCGTATATCCGGCGGTTCATAGCCAATCTCTCCGGCAAGTGCCGTCCCTACAGTCATTTAATGAAGAAGGGGACCCCGTTCGTCTGGGATCATAAATGCCAAAGCACACTGGACGAAATCAAGCAATACCTGCAAAATTTGCCGGTGTTGGCCGCTCTAGTTAAGAGAAAGCCCCTCATCTTGTACACAACCGCCCTTGAAGGCTCTTTGGGCGCGCTATAGGCACATGAGAACGACCAAGGAAAGGAGAGAGCCCTCTACTATTTGAGTTGAGTTTTACTAGGGGCAGAAAACAACTACTCCCCTATCGAAAAATACTGCCTGGCGTTAATCTTCGCGATAACGAAGCTTATACACTATGCTTTGGCGCACGAGGTCCATCTCATATCAAAGGTGGATCCCCTCAAGTATTTGATGTCGAGAGCCATACTAACGGAGCGGCTCGCTAAATGGGCCCTACTCTTAATGGAATTCTTGATAACATACTGACCTCTCAAGGCGGTGAAAGGCCAGGCCATCGCCGACTTCCTCGCTGAGCATCCGATACCTGTCGATTCACCCCTAAACTGCGAATTGCCAGACGAACACGCGTTTGACACGATCAACGGGGAGAAAGGAGGGAGTGATACCCGATGTGAACTCTATTTCGATGGAGCATCTTCCCTAAAGAAGCGACAACACAACACCCCTATAATCAAATCAGGGGTATGCCTTATCTTCGTGACTCCACAAAGAGGGATAATGCGCTTTTCCTTTTCCCTAACAGAGCCGAGGATAAACAATGAAGCAGAATATGAGGCTTTGATAGCAGGTCTTGAGATCGCTGTCGAATGGGAATAGAAAACCTCCTCATATACGGAAACTCCCAGCTGGTCATTAGTCAAGTAAACGACGACTATCAAACGTGCAAACCGGAGTTGGTAAAATAAGGTGCGAGAGTGCAACAATTGCTGACTCAAATCCCTTCCTATATCCTGAAAAGCGTACCGCGTGCGGAAAATAGCAAGGCGGACGCTTTAGCCAAACTCGCTAAAGAACTGGCTGACGAAAACCTCGATGACGTAAGGATCGTTGTACAAAGCCGTCGGGTTCTTGTACAAGCGGAAATATCTCCGAAGTCGTCTGAAGAAAAGGAAGCGACCAAGCCCTACAAATAAAAGACCAGGAAAAGGCTAAGGATTGGAGAGAAGTTGTTATAGACTACTTCAAATCCCGTTGAACACCTAAAGATGCATCCTCAAGACATCAGCTCATGAAACGAGCTTTGCCTTTCGCCTTCGTCAACGATACTCTATATAGGAGATCGTTCGACTCTCTATGGCTAAGATGCCTGGGACCGGAAAAAGCAAGGAGATTCGTCCAAGAAACTCACGACGGACTCTGCGGTTCTCATCAAGCCGGGCCAAAGATGAAGCTGAAGATCAAAAAGATTGGCTACTATTGGCCCACGATGATTCCGGATTGTCTCGAATACACAAAGCAGTGCCACTCGTGCCAAATTCATGGAGACTTCATCCACTAACATCCAAACCTGCTATACCCAACAGTGGCTAGCTGGTCGTTCGAAATGTGGGGAACCGACATAATTGGGCCCATCGAACCACCGTCATCCAGAGGACATCGGTTCATATTGGCGACAACCTATTACTTCTCTAAGTGGGCAGAAGCAGTACCGCTAAGAGAAGTGAAGACAGAGAATATTCTCCATTTCTTCAAGACACACGTCATCTATCGGTTCGGCGCTTCATAATGGATCATCTCCGATAACGGGCCAGCCTACAGAAGTCATAAAATCAGCCGCTTCGCACAGCAGCATAATATAGACTGAAGATACTCTTCGGTCTATAATCCCCGAGCTAATGGTCTAGCTGAGGCTTTCAACAAATCCTTGACAAAGATCATAAAGAAGACATTGTCCAAAAATAAGAAGGACTGGCACGAGAGACTGCATGAAGCTTTCTAGGCGTATCCGACCACGTTCAAAACGGCCACAAACACAACGCCGTATGCATTAGTATTCGGCACGGAAGCAGTACTCCTTTTGGAGATAGAGCTACCCTTTTTACGAGTGGCGGTTCATTACGAGCTAACAGACGAAAAGAGTGATCATCTTCGGCTTGAGGAGCTCGACGCCTTCTATGAAACTCGTCTCATGGCGCAACAAAACTTGGAGGCTTACAAAAAAAAGATGACGCGCTCATACGAGAGATTGACTAGGCCGAGAACATTTCGCTAAGGTGAACTCGTACTAGTGGTCAAGAGACCTATGATCCCCAATCATGCCAAACGGGGGAAATTCGAGCCAAACAATGAGGGCCCGTACATTATAGACAAAGTCTACTAAGGCGGGGCTTACTTGCTCATGGATATGCATGGTGAAAGACCCTTTAGGCCAATAAACGGCTGGTTCCTGAAAAAATACTATGCCTGACGAGCACGCTAGGTTAACGATAGATGACGACGCCTATGCTCGCTCGCTATCTTCCCAAGCCCAAACTCTATAAGTAGTATCCAGCGAAACCGTTGTCTCCAAAATGGCAACGATGGACCGAAACGTCCCTAAACTAACGATGGACCGAAATGTCCCTAAACTAACGATGGACCGTAATGTCCTTAAACTATCTATGGACCGAAACGTCCCTAAACTAACAATGGACCGAAATGTCCCTAAACTAGCTACAGACCGAAAGGTCTTTAAACTACTACAAACCGCAGCTTCCTAGGGCTGACGCAAAAAAAAAGAAGGTATGTCCATAAGCAAGATGGGCACGGATGAAAACCTGAAAGGGCTCCGTGAGTAAAACAGCAGGGCTACCGGTGAGTTTGTGAAAACCCAAAAGGGCACAGACTCGTTAAAAAATTCATGCACACTTGTAAGGTCCTCTCGACCCTGTAAGGAGAAAATACCTGCGTGAGATCCTTACGACTCACAAGGGAGCAAAACACTTAAGGATCCCCACGATTCCTGAGGAGAAATTACACTTACGAGATCCTCACGACTCGTAAGGAGAACCCTCTTATGAGACCCTCACGGCTCATAAGATTCAAAAGCCTTAAGCTACAGGGATATAAACCTGTTCTTAAGCCATCATACACCCCACTTTTGCCTTACAAGTGGTTCAATGTTGACCCTTGTATACAATCCACAGGCACAAATAAACGTCTTCCCCACCAAGTTCCGCCAATGGCGTGAAATCCTTCTATTTGGTGAACAGACACTTGTAAGTCCTCTTGACTTATAAGGAGAAAATATTCTTATAAGATCCTTACAACTTATAAGAGAGAACACCACTTAGAAGTCCTCACGACTTCTAAGGAGAAAACGCACCTGCGAGATCCTCACGACTCGTAGGGAGAAACATCTTTATGAGACCCTTACGGATCATGAAGTTAAAAGCCTTAGTCGGCAGGATCTTAACCCTGTTTGCTAAGCCATCTTTGTTTGACATCGACAGGGGAAAATGATGATTCGCTCCTGGCAATGTCCCAGTGGTAGCAACGTTGATGCCTAAATCGGTATCAAATTATAAGTCCTTTCATGGCAAGTGATGATTCGCTCCTGGCAACATTCCAGTCTCAGCGATGCTGATGCTAAGATTGGTATCAGATCTCAAGACCATACTCGCAACAAAATTAGCGAGCCAAAAACACATATAAATGCATATGAAATAACCGAAATGATAAGGCAACTTGCATCAAAATCAGCAAGTAAAAGATATGCATACAAAAATAGCCGAAATGATTGGGCAATTCGTAATAAAAAGCAGCGAGTAAAAAGAAAAAATAGCCGAAATGATTGGGCACCGCGAAAAATAGCCGAAATGATTGGGCAATCGTGACTTTCGCGATATAAAAAGCTGAAATGATAGAGCATCGCGGAAAGAAATAAAAAAAATGAAAGAATGAAACTTTTGCCCTACATGCGAATCCATCTGACCCCTGTATACAATCCATGGGCATAAATGAAAAGGGAACCACATTTTCCCATCAGACTCTGTCAAAGGAGAGAGCCAGATCTCGACGGCAACATCTGCATCCCGGAATATCAACATGGTGTTCATTCTCAACTCCAGCAGGATGCAGACGTAACGTCAACAACCGACTTTAGGGGTCACAATGAAACAGAGCCATGGCAAAGTCCTTAGTTCCAGATCTCAACGGCAAAATCTACAGCCTAGAGACCAACAACGACGTTCCTCCTCATGCCAACAGGGCACGGACGGGACACCACCAATCGGAGCCACGGCAAAGTCCCCAGTTCCAAGATTCTACGGTTCACAAACAACCTAGAGTCAGCCCCGACACCGCAGAAAGCAAAATACGTCAGCCGGTCCCTCCGTCTCGGAAATATGTCAGCCAACAACCTCCGTCTCGGAAACATGTCAGCAAACGACCTCCGTCTCAGAAACACGTCAGCAAATGACCTCCATCTCGGAAATACGTCAGCAATGACCCCCGTCTCGGAAATACGTCATCCAGTGACCTCCGTGTCAGAAATACGCCAGCCAACGACCTCCGTCTCGGAAATACATCAGCCAATGACCTTCGTCTAGGAATCACGTCAGCCAATGACCTCCATCTTGGAAATACGTCAGCAAATGACCTCCGTCTCGGAAACACGTTAGCAAACGACCTCTGTCTCGGAAACACGTCGGCAAATGACCTCCGTCTCGGAAACACGTCAGCAAACGACCTCCGTCTCGGAAACACGTCAGCCAATGACCTCCGTCTCGGAAACACGTAAACAAATGACCTCCGTCTCGGAAACACGTTAGCTAATGACCTCCGTCTCGGAAACACGTCAGCAAACGACCTCCGTCTCGGAAATACGTCAGCAAACGACCTCCCTCTCGGAAACACGTCAGTAAATGACCTCCGTCTCGGAAACACGTCAGCGAATGACCTCCATCTCGGAAACAAGTCAGCCAACGACCTCCCCAACAGAGCAATGCTTCGACTCGGAAACAAGTCAACTTACCAACCACTTACGGGTCCTCTCGACTTGTAAGGGAGAAAATTCTCTTGTGAGATCCTTACGACTCTCAAGAGAAAACGCACTTGGGAATCCTCACGATTCCTAAGAAGAAAATACACCCACGAGATCATCTCGACTAGTAGGGAGAAAAGTCTTTATGAGACCCTCACGACTCATAAAGTTGAAAAGTTTTAGGAAGCAGACCTGAACCTGTTTCCTAAGCCATCGCTACCCTACAAAGAATTCAAGATGAACTGTTATCTATCATCTACAAGCTACACTTACTAGAGTAACATACCAACGACACAGCAGAGAAACGAAAGCGATAATAGGAGATAAAAAAATATGTCTTTTATTCATGAATTCAATTGAGTACAAGATACATCATAAAAAATGAATAAAAAATGAATGAATGCATATTATTCATAGATTACAAATTTTCAGTCGATACAAAAACAGCTACTAAGAAGGAGGCATCTTCAGTAAGTCAGCAAGCCGTTCATGCACTCCTCTCAACTTCTTTTCACGGTCAGCTGCTGCGGCCAACTCCGCTTCAATTTGAGCCCGTTGCTGCAAACAGGATGAAAGCTTCTTATCGATTTCCCGCTGAGCAACTTCCTGACTCTGCGTAACCTGCTCAGTGAAGTCAAGCTTTTTCCTCAGCACCAGCCCGTCAGAAATATATCGTTGGAGGTTTTCAAAAATAGCTTTCAGCTGTTTAGCGTTCGCTTCGACCTGGGCACACAATTGGACAGACTCGGTAGAAGTCACCTCACGTTCCTTTCACCTTAGGGTCGCCTCTTGTTCAAAATAGCGAAGGAAAGGAACATTCTGCTCAACCCATGCAGCTCGCTGGGAGTTCAAAGCCGACACTTCCGGAGCGGGACGCTTGAGCTCAATCTCATGCAGGCAAGCCTCGATCTTTCTGCAATAATTAACCCAATACTCGACGACGCCTTCGTCATGAAAGTTCACGAGCGTCGCCAGCAAAGGATTAACCTCAGCAGCAAAGTCTGCAGCAAATGCAAAGGCCTCGACATCAAGATCCTCGACGAACTCGCTCAACATTCGCAGGCTATTCGCAGCGCCCCTGGAAGATGGGCGTCTAGCAAAAGGCCCTTCCGGCATTGGGATCCGAGACTCGAAGGGAGATGGAGCCGGTGTGATTGCTGCAAAACAAACTATGGTCAAATGTCGACTCGGAAGGTACAAAGAATACACGAGCGATGGAGTCTACTATACCGGCTGTGGTAGGCAGCAAAATTGGGAGTACTGGAAGTGCGTCTATCCTCTCGTCCCCTCCTCCAATCTGTGACACTGCGATCAATACAAGGAAGACTTAGTAATGATACGGCTGTCCATAAAAGAAAGAAAGAGACAACATCTGAAGGATATACTAACCAACACCAGTGGGCGGAGTAACTTCCGACTGGAAGGAGAAATGCGGGTTCAGCACCTGATACAGATGATCAAAAGGAACTCCTGCGAAGTTGTGAAAATATACTGTCAGTACAAGGAGGATGATACCTATAATGAGATCGATAAATCACAAACCTATACCTTCCAGCATTTCGGAGGACATAGGAGACGGTGAGGGAACAACAACCGTCATGGCGGCGACCGGAGGTGCTTCAGATGGCACGATCTCAGCATTCGCTGCACCTACAAACAAAACATCGTCAGAATAAGCTGAACGAGATTGTGAAATAAAAGAACAATGCTTCAAGACTTACCTGACGGGTCATCAACCAAAGCCGCGACGGAAGCATCACCGGGCGTTGCAGTTTCTTCGCTCTTCTTCAGATGAGTAGTCTCTGTGCCCATGGCTTCGTCCCCTGATTCGACGAGGGCCGTCGTGACACTCGCAATGCCCTCCGATAGCAGGGAACCACAAGAAGAAAGAGCGGCGGTTTGGGCAATCCTAGACTCCCGAGAGAGAGTAACCGCTTCGGGCTCAGTAGTCGCCGTCATCTCACCTGCCATCTCATCGCCAGGACTTGGCCCTGCAAGATATGGTATATAAGAATTTGAAGATCAAGTTTTAATAAAAGACTCAGCGTTACGTTACCTTCGGGCAGCTTTTCGATTTCTTCCTGAGCCGCGCGCGCAATCTGTCTATGGGCGGTAGACAGGGCAGCTGGAGCATCCTCTGGAGGAATAGCGACAGATGGGGTAGTGCTTGAACCTACACCCACAGCCAAGTTGGCATCGCGTTCCCTCGCCACACGCTTCCTACGCTTCTTTTCGGTCTGAGCGGTGAGAAGCGATCTCCTCAAGACCTCCGTCAAAGGGACGTCATCGTCCGAACCAACCTCTGCCTCTGGAGCCATTACGGCATCTATCATCGGCTGCTTAAGTGAAGCCTCCTGTGGTACTGTCGGGGGAGCTGGGGCCACAATAGCCAGCTCTGGAAGCGTCGCTGCATCATCGCTCGGGATCGGCATCGCACTTGGAATAACCCGAGTCAAGGTAGTCCCTGCAATAAAATAAAGGAGAGGGTCAGACCACGAATAAAGAAAAAAAGGGAATGAAGGCCACAATGAGTAGAATTTTTCCAAGGCCCAGAGAAGCGCGGAGCCTCTCTTCCTCTTCGAATGTCTTAAGGGAAGCCGCGAGAACCTCTTCGGCAAAGATACCTATTGAGAAAGAAAACGTCAGTGAAAGCATAATAAAAAAAAGATAACCGCGGAAAGATACGACTGAAGTCTACCTGACTGTGCGATAGTGATTAGTGCCGCTTCATCTCGAGCCAGTCGCTCGGAAGCCACAAGGGCGGCTTGAAGATCAGTATCATCCGTAGGCACGATAAATAAACCTTCATTGGTGCCATATTCACTTAAGCCTTCGCTGTAGGGAGCATGGGGCTCCTGGCCGAGCACAACGTCGGCAGAAAATAGTGACTTCTTCTTCTTTTGTGAGCGAACGCCGGCAGACGATGATAGGAGTTTGCGCTTGGCGGGCAACTTTGGGCGACGAGTCTCGATCTCCGTACCCACGCCAGACTCAGGAGACGCTGCAGCCACCGCTTCTACAGGCACACGAGGTAGAGGCTCATCAGGAAAGGCGCGCGGGACCACAACCGCAGCAGCTTCTCTCAAGGAAGAACGAACGATGATCCGTCGCTTCAAGGGAACGGCTGGATTACCAGCTGGGACAACACCCTTGCGATCAAGCAATAATCACTTTTCTTCCATAATAACAGCACCCATCGCGTGCTGGTACCACGCCACGTATATGTTCAAGACTTTTGGAACGCGGCTTGGCTCACTAATAAAGAAGTTAGACCCGGTGTTTAGCCGCATGAAATGGTGCAGCGCGCTACGGATACCCTCCTCTGTAGCAACCGGCTAAGCTAAAAAAGCCTCAAGCTGGACACCCTGATTGTAGCTTGATTGTTGAGCGAAACGGTGCGGGTTGTATCTCATGAACAGCGCCGAATCGTTCTGCCTAAACCCTAAAAAGCCCGGCCTGATTGAATATAAATGAAGAATCTCCCGAGCTTTCAAGGTAGAAGCTTCGTCTTTGAAGGTGTCGCGTAGCGGCTGCACCGTTTTTGTGGATTCTTTGCCGATGGTTAAGACCTTATCGACAAAGGTCATGCCATTCCCAACCTTACGCGGGTGAAGAACCAATCCCCGAGCCTCTCGCTGAGTTAGTTCCAAAGCGGAAGCATCAACTAGCAGCATAACCCGAGGAAAGTTATAACTATCGTAGAAACGGGGCCGGTTGTGGACTCAAAAAGCACCGAGCACATGAAGTTGGATCCACGACGTAAAATAATGCAGCGGGAGGTTTACGGGCTGCACCCCCGGTTGAGTGCTGTCTGCCGCCAAGCTAAGGCCATGATACAGGTGTGCCAGCCCAGCGACCTGGATGGCCACTCGCATCCCAATAACCATTCGGTGAGCCGGATAGAAGACGGATGGCCTCATATAGCGAAGGTGCATAGGGAGCATAAACCAGTTTAACCATAGGCCAAGAAACCCCAGGGAGAACGTCTCTTCATCGACGTCTGAGGCAGCAAGCTCTGCGAAGGGAACGACCGGGGTATCCGGGAGGAAGAAATTCTTTTGATCTGCTTCCGCCGTCGGCTGGTTATCCAAACCAAAACCAAACGGGTCGTCGAGTTTGGCGAATCTCGCAGCTTGTTTTGACAAAACTTCCGAGCAGAGAAAGCGGGCGATGAAATCTGCGAAGCTGACCCCCTGCCTTCCGGATTCGAGAAACAGACCCTCATAAATATTCAACACCTTAATCAGACTTGGGGATTGATATTGAATGCCATTCTCCGAGGTAAGGCCCATCATCACTGATTTGGTGGCAAAGATGTACTCATCAGGAGGAAGTAGCTCCTTGTAATGTTCTCCCCTGACGGGTAAGCCGGAGATCTCCGCGAACTCCTCCAAAGAGATTGAAACTTCCCGATTTGATAGAAGGAAGGTGTGAGTCGGAATATTCCATTGTTCCAAGAAAGCTTTGACCCACCATACAGGGGGCATGGAATACTGGAAAAGAGACGCGTAAACTGTGGGGTACAACCCAAGCTTTAGCAGTAGTGATTTCTTGGCCGACAAGATGTATCGAGCCCACTGCAAGTACCCGGTTGGATGGTGAGGAGTCAAGCCTATCATGTACGGCTGTCCCCAAGAACGCGACTCGCCTTGACATATACGTCGCCCCAGAATATCCAAAGCCATCGGCGGATGTACGGGTATCGCGGCCATAGAGGGCTGAAGGCAACCCTCCGAAGTCCAGTTGACCTCCTCTACGGCATAGTTCACTGGGGGTGAGTCGACGTAGTGGATCGCCGAAATGGGCTCCGAAGGCACCGCACAAGAGAAGCTGCGTCGACGCCGGATGATTTGATTATACCACGACCCCCATAAATGGAGAGACTTTTGCTCTGGGTCGTGATCTTTGATCGGTGCGAAAACTTCCCGGTCTACCGGCGCGTCAGCAAATGCGCTCTTCGGACGAACGAAGGGGAAAGAAGTGTCGAAAGACATAATACCTGCGCGAAAAGGAATAAGGGTTAGTTGTCAATGCTACAGTCCAAATTCTAACACTTGGTACTTAAAATTTGTACCACACTGTAATGCAGTGGAAAGGGACCAAAGGGAACCCACCAAATCAAGGTGGCGGCTTATCATTGATGAGACAGTCACTCATTAAAGAGAAAATCCTAAAAGGATTCTCATTTAATGAGAGGCTCATTGGGCCAAGGAGTTAAACTCTCTCGAGAGTAGCGCTCTGCAACAGAAATCAAATCTGTCATTATGAAGGGAATAAAAATTCCCCAAGAATTCTAAAGAGCCATGCTCTGCGAAGAAGATGGAACAGCCATCAGAACCCTTAAAAAGGCAAAGCTTTTACAGACGTAAAACCCAAGATCTTTAAAGATCTGAAATAAAAATCTTAGAAACTTTAAGAGTTCTACATTAATGGGTGAAGAAAACCTAAAATAGATCTCTTTAGATCTATGATCTAAGAAAGAGAAAAGCTCTGTTAAGAAACCCCAAAAAAGATCTCTTTAGATCTATGATCTAGGAAGATCAAAGCTCTGTTTAATGGGTTTAAACATAATTCTTACTTATTTGAACAAAGAAAGTTCTTGAGGCAAAGAGCTATGCTCTGAAGAGAGAATTCAATTCTCAGAAAAAACAAGAAAGGGAGAAGATGAACATAAGGCATCCCAAGGGCCAAAGGCCCTATTTATAGGCAGAGGAAGCCGATTCAACTTCCAAGAAAATCCAACGGTGGAAAAGCTGCCACCGCTGCACTCATGTGTGAGCCACGTGAGCGTAATGGTGGGGGGGCATTTGTTTCCCCTATCAGAGAGCACAGCTCTATTCAAAATTTAAAATTTGAAATGAGGCAGCGCCTTATAAGAGCGCTCGCGCCAAGAGCGCCAGCGCTAAGAGTCAAAGACTCTGAGGCAGCGCTTCACGTGCAAAACACAAGAGCGCTAGCGCCAAGAGCGCCGGCGCTAAAGACTCTGAGGCAGCGTCTCATGTGCAAAGCACGAGAGCGCTAGCACCAATAGCACTAGCGCCAAGAGTCAAAGACTCTGAGGCAGCACCTCACGTGTAAAACACGAGAGCGCCAGCGCTAGAACTAAATGTTCTCCACCCTTGGATCAAAGATCCAACGAAGATGATAAATCATCAAATTACCAGAATAAAATTCTATTGAGGAAATACTCCTCAAATCTTTCCAAACAAGAAAGATTGTGCACTGTAAATCAGAGCACCGTTAGATCAAAGATCTAATGGTGATTAAACATCACCAAGATATAGAATAAGTTCTGTATGGGAAAATATTTTCCCAATCTTGCTAAAAATAAGAAAGATATCTTCTGTAAAACAGAAGTTCTTGGATCAAAGATCCAATGGTGGGATAAATTTGCAAATCAATTAGAGATCTCTCAATGAGAGATTTCCTTAACAGATTCAACAAATCAGCATCTCTTATATAAAGGACCCAAGACTTCAAGTCTTGTACAGAGGAACCCCCATAAACTTCAAGAAACTTCAAAGACGAGAGCAATTTCTTCTCAGGGTAAATAGCAAGAAGAGAGATCGTAGCATCTCCTCCATATTTGAGAGTTTAACTCTCACATCAGAAGAACTTAGTTATTTTTCAGATCACAGATCTATAAGACAAAGTCTTTCGCAAAAGTAAAAGAGATCACAACATCTCATCAAAAAAGAGAAGAACTTAGTTCTTAGATCCATGAGACAAAGTCTCCCATTAAAAAAAGAGATCATAGCATCTTCTCATAAAAGAAGAACTTAGTTCTTAGATTTATGAGACAAAGTCTCTTATAAACCGAGAACTTAATTCTCAGAGCACAGAACTGATCAGAGCTGCCAAAGAAGCGCCTTAGCACTCCAATTTAAAAGAAGCGCTTTAGCGCTCCAAATCTAGCGCTCAGCGCCAAGCGCTCCACGTGCTCTTCATATGGGCGCTATTTTAAAAGAAGCGCCTTAGCGCTCCAAGTCTGGCGCTCAGCGCCAAGCGCTCCAAGTCTGGCGCTCCGCGCCAAGCGCTCCACACGCTTCTCACGTGGGCGCTATTTTAAAAGAAGCGCCTTAGCGCTCCAAGTCTGGCGCTCAGTGCCAAGCCCTCCATATGCTCCTCACGTGGGCGCTGAGGAAACATAAAGCGCTCTGTAAATAAAACCCCAGCGCTATAAAGAGTGTTCAACACTCAACAAAAAAAAACAAAAAGAAAGAGGGGTGTCAGAACCCTAAATCAATGCTCAGCATTATTGAAAAAAAAGGGGCTGAGCCCAAACAAATGTTCAACATTTTATTCAAAATGAGTGGACTGAGTCCAAACAAGTGTTCAACACTTTATTCAGAACTGAGTGGACTGAGCCCAAGTTGGCCACAAGTCCCTAATTCAGATCAAACAAGCCCATGTGCTCGTAATCCCTTTAATTGGTCTTAGTCCCAAACCTGACTACAGATCTCTCAACCAACATTGGTTCAAGAGTATATCTCTTCACACCTATGATATGTGTCATTGTAATTCTTCAAGGTCTTCAGAAAGGTGGCGTGTCCCGACAACCAGAAACTCCATGGACCACAACGTCCTTAAAACTAAATTGCGCACCGTAATGTCCCTAAAAACTAAATTCCATGGACTACGATGTCCTTAAACCCAACGGACCGCAACGTCCTTAAAAACTAAATACCATGGACTACGATGTCCTTAAACCCAATGGACCGCAACGTCCCTAAACTAAACTCCATAGACTATGATGTCTTTAAACCACAGACTACGATGTCCTTAAACCCAATGGACCGAAACGTCCCTAAACTAATAACGGACCGCAACGTCCTTAAACTAATGATGGACCGCAACGTCCCTAAACTAAACTCTATAGACTTTGATATTCTTAAACTCTATGGACTATGATGTCCCTAAACCCAATGGACCGTAACGTCCCTAAATTAAAACAATAGAGCCCAAATACTCTTTTGTTGGATCTGAATGATCCTAAAACCTTGTTAAGTAGATCTTAGTCTAAAATTGGACTAACGCATCCTTAACAAACAGTTAAGTTGATCTTAATCTCAAACGAGGTTAACGATCCTTAAATTAACCTAACCCAAATCTAAGAAAATACGGATTTGGACTAATCCATGCCTTATAGGCGACAGCATAAATTAGTCTCCGTATACAATCCACGGGCAACCAAAAATAAAACAAACACACACGACACGAAATAACCATCGGGAGAAGGAGAAAGTGGTTACCGCGATGCGGTAGCGTAATTAACCGCAGGGGCATGTGCCTGCAGGGAAGAGCGTCCCCACAATCAAAAACCCCTCACAATGAGGGGGAATCTAACGAAGTCTGCTACAACGGCCGCATCTGTCTAAACCTCCGATATACGGTGCCATAAATAAACTTGGCATTTTCGGAGAGGTTGACGGTTAAAACCCAAATAGCATCTGCCCCCAAAATTCAGGCCGGACGCCCCAACGTCCTGGTCGCGTATTTCGGCGGAGAACACCATACAGGGTCAAGAAACGTACACACTAGTCTACACTGGAATATCGATGCCCTGTCTCGATACTCTCTCGACTAGGAACTATTAAAGGATGTACTTCTGGACCACCATGGCCCCACTAGTATGATCTGCATCATAGTCCTGGTAGTCAAGTACATATCCTAAAGGCTTTATCAATATGCATCAGAAAGATAATATAATAATACAAGTGTATATGTTAAGATAAAAAGCAACCAGATAGCATATTATCATGTCGAGCAAGAAAGTCCTCTCTATATATTTATGTCCAAGCATCCACTATAATATACAATAATGTACAATAATGGCCTCTAGGGCATACATATGACTAACAGAAAGAAAGGAAGGAAGAAAGAAGAAGAAGAATGGGGCTGCTGGTGTTGAGTTCTGGGGACATGTCACGCCCCACTTTCCAAGATGCGCAGACTACGGCACGTGACAAAGCCAACCATACTACCTGTGGATAGGAATCATCCATCCATAATCACATTACGGTTGACTATAGGATATCAAGAACAGTAAAATATAAAATCTATCTAGTACATGTCCATTTGCCACAATAAATAGAGTCAAGAAAATGCATAAGCGGAAACGAATCAAATCCAATAAATAACATCTGAAATATGTCCCAATATAGGCTCACATCAAAGAAATAAAACTGCTGAAATAAACTAAACTATACATCTCTAACTACACGATCAATTCCTCATCGCTCTGCTTGATGGTTAAAGTACTCTCGATCTGCCTCCGACAAAGGTAAAAGAACTAGGCCATGTAAAACCCAGACGTCAGTGCGTCATAATATCAAAATGACAGTAATACTCCAGGATATGATGATATAAGTAAACATGAATATAAATAAATAACACAGATATAAACAGTGAGCTATGTGTATATATGGGTGTGTGATGTGTATCCTAGATCTGTGCTTCTTGGTTATCTATTCTAAAAGTCTTTGAAATCAATTAATGTAATTCTCATCGTAACCCAGCAGTATATATCATGTTCATTTCCCACGGGACCACGGTAACAATATTTATTCCGTAACGTTCGAAAACACGGCAAACAAGTAATTATTCCGTAACGCCCGGAAAAACGGCAAACAAGTAATGATTATTCCGTAACTCCCGGAAAAACGGCAAACGAGTAATTATTCCGTAACGCCTGGAAAAACGGAATACAAGTAATTATTCCGTAACGCCCGAAAAAACGGCAAACAAGTAATAATATCCTCTTGAGTTATGTTTCGGTCACATTCTTAATTTCCCCTTTACCCCCAGGTTAGTGTTCAAGTCGGGTATTGCCAATATAGATCTAATGCCAACACAGGATCAAGTATGTACAGTTCTTGTTTATGTAAACAACAAGTCGCGTCCGTCAGGACAACACGTCAATATTGTTGGCATTAGTAACAAGATCCAAATAATAAGTCAAGTAGGGTGTCGTGAACATGTCATGTGATGTATATGTATCAAATAGATATCCAATATGAACTGTAATCAATATCGAAACGCGACTAATGTCAGGATGCATATGTATCTATCTGTAATAACCATTATATATCCATTACCAAGTACGATGCAAACTAGATAGCATGTTGTACTAATATAGTAGTATAATGATATCATGATGTTCCGGTATGCAATCAGATATGCTATTATTGGTATGGATACGGACGAATAACGTAATACTGTAAATCGGTAATAGTTTGTCACGTCCCGCTTCCCGGTGTACGGTCAGGAGACGTGACTATGCCCGCAGCGTATTTACTCAGAAGTAAACACGTTAAGTGTAAATAAGTAATATAATATAAATGTACACAAGAAAGATATAAGATGTAAATGAACAACAACTTTTTATTTATTAAACATTCTTTACAATACAACTGAAAAGTAAATAAAATGTGGAAAACAATGCCTAAACAATGGCATTAACTGAAAGTAAAAGTATATACAAGTGACTAGAGCTCCGAGTCCTCAATGAACTGCTCTAAATCTTCTGAGCTGGGCTCGATCTCTAGAGAGTTGGGTTATCCTGACAACATTCCAAAGAAATGATAGAAAATGAATGTCGTCAGCGAACAATCGCTCGGTAAATCCTAAAGAGAGATAGAAATAGACTGAATAGGTAAAAAGAATATATATGGTATAATATATAATTGTTATGTTAACGCTGTTGTTTGTAGCTTGGTACAGAATATGCCTGTGTATATGAGAGGAGTCCAACTATTCTGTGGATTAAGGTATACGGAGCATAAGGAACCGTTAAGCCACGGGACAACAGCAACGGATATTCAGGTTAGGTGTATTAAAGTGACTATTATCGTGCCACTTTTAACACATTCCGTACCAATCTACCCCTTAAAAAAACCCGTAATGTTTATTGTATTGTTTATAACTGTAAGATTTGCCTAAACCATGATATCAATTGCTCATGTAAATGAATAAGGGTGTAAACAGATAGTCATGTAATCAAGTCAATGTATATCATGGTTCGGTCAGTTCAAGTCATGTTGATATTTGATAGTATTCAGTATATATGGATTCATGATATATTGGAGTTATATTTGAAGTGTATGTAGATTAGAATTGTATTCAGATTAGACTGAGATTCTGTCTGAGTCAGACACTTAAACAGAATTTGATTCCTGAATTAGGTTTTGGAGTTATCGGTAACTGCTGCATATGGACGGCAGGATTTGTGACTTTTTCCAAGCTAATTACCATTGATAACCCCGTTCTAGTTTCCTACCTTAAATAGGCAAGCACCCACTTTCTCTGGCTCCCTGAGGCTCAAGAGAATTGATCCCGCTTAAACCTATATTTACTAGGGTCCTTATTGTAAATTAATAAACTTGAGGGGTTTTTATGAAAAATAGTTTTGATAAACTTTCAAAGTAAACCTCAAGTATTTATTTATCGTATTTAGGGTTTTCATGGATGTAATTTTTATATGATAGTATTCTAATGATTATAAACCTAGATTGAATAGTATAGGGTATTTTTAGTGTAAATTGGAATTGTATGGATTTGTGATGGTATATTCGTGAAATTGGTGATTCCTTTGTTTAAAAAACATGGAATTTATTATATATATTTAAAATAGATATTTTGATAATATATATATATAATTATTAAAAATAGAATTTATTTATTAAATAGAAAATCACATTATTCTTAAAAATTGTATTAAAAATTCCATCGAGATCGGATGCTCCGTGAGGAAGTCTGCATATCGCTCTACTAGTCCCAAAGATGTGCGATAATCCGCACCATCCAAATCGGGTTCCCCAAAATGGGTTGTAGAGACTTAATTGCAAGGAATTTAATTAAAACAATCTTAAAGAATACAATTTTATTAGTTTAAGGTATTTTATTGTAAAATTGTATTTATCCCACAAAATATTGTTCCAAAAGCCATCGTGCTATGTTATGATGAGTGTTGTGATGAGTTAAGTCATTAGCTCGTGAGTTTTCTAAAGGTAATATGAGCAAATATGATGAAATGATGCCGCAAGTAAACTTTGTGGTATTTAACCGTAAAATTGAAATACAAGTTGTATAACATTGTATTTTGAATTGAAACTTGTTCTAAATATTTGTTTTAAGATTACTAAATAAGATGTAACAATATGAATGTTTGGTTATTAAGAAAAGTTGTGTTTTTAACAAAATTAGAATCAGAAGTCGGAATAACTCCGCTTCTAATGAGTTTTAAGAAGAGAATTTTTTTAATACGGAAGAGAGGAGAGGGGACTTACTGGATTAGATGAGAGAGGGGAGGTAGAGGAAGGGTTTGAGAGCTTCGTGGAGTCGCGGTATCGCCGGATTTGTCCCGAGTCGTCGCTGGAAGATGATCTTGGGCTAACTCCACTTGTACAACTAATTTTACTTGGAAAAATTTAAGAATTTTGATGATAGATTTCATAATGGAGAGGGCTAGGTATGGGATGGTATTTATAGGATAGAATTAGGGTTAGGGAATTAAAAATGAGAATTAAAATGCATTAAAATATTGGTTTAATGGTGATTTTAATCCTATGTTAATTTGCAGGAAATTCAAATAGAAGAGGAGTAGTGGGGGAGGCCAAGGGGTGTTAGGGTAAAAATTTTGGAGCATTTCTCATGGTTTCAACCGGCGGCGCCGGCCCAGAGGAGATCTTCGCCGATCATCTTGGAGGGGTTGGGGTCTGGATCGATGCCACGTGTCCTAGTCTGTCTGAATTAGTCTGTCTGAATACCCTTTTGCACATGTTTATTTAATCTGACTTTTCATTTTTACGTGTATTACACATGTAAACTTTTGGGCTTCCAAAAAGTTTAAAAGAAAAATCATTAAAAATAATATGTGGCTGATGGGATTCGAACACAGGGGCTATGTCACAGCGGTGCAAAACTTTACCAATGAGTTACAAGTTGTTTCTTTCTATTTTTAAACAAATTAAATACTTATAGCATACTCAGGGTTGTAAATACTCCATTTTGTATTTTAACTTTAAAAAAATTTCTGTACATTAAAAACAGAGTCGTTACATAGTTGATGAATAATAAAGCACATGTACTATTTTTATTCATATAGATATCGATATAGTAACATAGCATGTTGCAAGTTAAACTTTCCTGATCGGATCTCACGTCGGGGTATGTACGTCACGTTCGACGTCAGATAAACGTTGCGATGCAACTCGTGTGTGTGCATGACTGAACCTGGCTGATCAATGACATGTCGTGATGACTAGGCTGGACGATGACGATGACTGGGTCGTCCGGATCGTCGGCGACGTGTGCGACTCTGGCGAGACGGCCGGGAAAACAAGAAAGCAAGAAAGAAAGAAGAAGAAGAATGGGGGTGTGGCCACTGGTGTTTGGTTCTGGTGTTGAGTTATGGGGACAGAGTACAGAGAAAAGGGGCGAGGCGACGGCTTGACGATGACGACGGTTGCCGTCGGCTAGCTATGGGTTTTCTGGGGTTGCTATTTAGGGTCGGGAATGCAGGGTTGATGGTGGTGGTGGTGTCGGGAGTTGGAGAGGGAGGTGAGGAGACGACGGCGAGGTCGGTGGTGATCGGCGGTGAGGAATGCAGGCGTCAGCATCGGGGTTCTTGGGTTGCAGGGTTGGGGTCGTCGGGTGGAGATAGGTGCAGGGCTCGGGGATAGAGAAGGGAGAGGAGGTGGTGAAGGTGTGGTCGAGGTGAGGTCAAAGTAGTGAAGTGATCGGCGGCGAGGGGTTTCTCGAGTTGATGCAGGGGGAGGTCGCTGGGTTTGCTCGGGGTTCGTGGGTTCTCGGGGAGAGGAGAAGAGAGGTGGAAGCGGATGTGGCGAAGATTGTGATGAGGGTGACGAGGTCGTGACGAGGTCGACGGCGAGGTGAGGGGCTAGGGTTAGGTCGAGTTCTTGTCGCGAGTGGGCAGAAGAAGAAGAAAGAAAAGAAATAGAAGAGAGAGAAATGTTGTTTTTTTATTATTAGGTTATTAAAATATATATATATAAGTAGAGAGAGAGACGGAGAGGTAAGAGAGAGAGAGAGAAGAAATAATATAAGTTAATATATTATATTTTGTTAGTAACTGTTAAATTTTAAAATTATTATACTATATTTTCTTGGATTATACAGCTAATATCAAAATACTCCAAAAAATACCCGGGTCTCTTCTAAAAATCTGGTTTTAAAATATGGAGAATATGCATACAAGATAAAACCATAATGCGATGTCCGGTTAATAAAAATGCATACCCCCAAGAACGGATATACGTAAATATACGTAGCGATCCAAACGAGTCTATTTTATCAATCAGGACATGAACACGATGTATGGGTGCAAACATATAATATGGGGTATGATAACATGCCATGCTAGATATCGAAATATATCATCTGGCTATTATTTGTATTATTTCAAAGATATGCGGATAAATATATCATATAAGTGTGTATCGAATCTAGATATGCACGGATCCTCTGTACTAGCAAATATATGACATAATCTTGAACCATAATTGGTTTCAAGCATGCGGGTCGGGTCGGATACTAACCACAGTTACCAAATGCACTATCCGCACCCAAAAATAATAATAAACAAGAAAACCATCGCAAGATTGTAAATTCCCCAAATAAAATATCGTATAAATGCACTAGGGTGTTACCGGACAGAGGAGAAGATGACAGCGACGATGGGCTGCCGTCGACGGAGAGGGACAAGTGGTTTCTGGGTTGCTGTCAGGGTCGGAAAGTTGAGGTTGATGGTGGTGGTGGAGGTCTAGGTGTCGGGGAGAGGAGAGAGAGGTGAGGAGAAGAAGGAGGTGCTGGTGGGGTAAGGGTGATGGCGACGGTAAGATCTCCGGCGAGGGGTTGGAGTTTCTTAAGTTGGTGTATGTTGCAGGGTTGACGTCGTGGGTCGTCGAAGGTGGTGGAGGTTGTGATAAGGGAGAGGTCATGAGGTCGAGGTGATCGGCGGCGAGGGAGTGGTGACGACGAGGAGGAGAACGAGGTGAGGAGCGGGGGTGATGGTTAGGGCTCGGGTTTCTCGTGGGCAGGGAAAGAAGAAAAAGAGAGGAGAGAGAGAGGTGTGTGTTTAATAATTAGGTTTTATTATATATATATATATATAAAGAAGAAAGAGAGAGAGACTGAGGGCGAGAAGAGAGAGAGAGATATTACGAGAGAGAGAGAGAATAGAGAGAACAATAATTAGTTAATAATATATTAAATTATATATTATGTATGAACTGTATATATAACAGTTTGTTTATAAAAATATTATAATATATATGTTTTGGTTTTTTACAGCTATTACCCGGGTTTCTTCTAAAAATATAGTTTTAAAATATGGAGAATATACGTACAAGTTAAAACTATAATGCGATGTTCGGTTAGTAAAAATGCATACCCCTAAGTATGGATCTACGTAAATATACATAGCAATCCAAACGAGTCTGTTTTAACCATTTGGACGTGAACACGATATATGGATGCAATCATATGATATGGGGTATGATAACATGCCATGCTAGATATTAAAAAATATTATCTGGCTATTATTTGTATTATTTAAAAGATACGTAGATACAAAATATATTATATATGTATATAGAATCTAGATGTGCATGGATTCTCTGTACTAGTAAATATATGACGTAATCTTAAATCATGATGGGTTTCAACCATGCGAGTCGGGTCGGATACTAACCACAGTTACTAAATGCACTACTCGCACCCAAAAACAATAATAAATATGAAGTTGTCGCAAGATTTGAAAATACCCCAAAAATATTATATAAATACACTAGGGTGTTACATTATACCCAACTACAAAAGAATTTCGTGCTCGAAATTCACGGAACACGCAAAGATACAATCAGACGCGGATCTAAGAAAAGAGGCGTGGAAATTTTTTGTCGGATCTCGTCTTCACATTCCCAAGTAGATTCTACGTGCGAACGATTCGCCCATGAAATGAGTACTAGAGGGATAACCTTGTTCTTGAGGACCTTGTCTCGTCGATCTACAATCGCCATTGGTCATTCTTCATATGTTAAATCTTCCTTTACTGTCAGTTCCGAGTGATCTAGAATGTGCGTCTCATCTCGAACATACTTATGGAGTTAAGATACATGAAACACGTCATGAACACTCGCCAAGGATGATGGTAAAGCCAATCGATACGCTACCTCTCCAACACGCTCGATGATACCGAAAGGCCCTATGAAACGAGGACTAAGCTTGTCTCGACTAGCAAATCGAATCACTACTCTGGTCGGTGATATCTTCAAGAATACAAGATCACCAACTTCGAACTCCAGAGGTCTTCGTCTTGTATCAGCACAACTTTTCTGTCGATCTTGTGCTGCCTTCATATGATTACGGATCACGTTAACTTTCTCCACCGTTTGCACAATAAGATCTGGTCCCAATAATCTTCTTTCTCCAACATCGTCCCAACAGATAGGCGAGCGACACTTACGACCGTACAATGTTTCGAATGGAGCCATCTATATAGTCGCCTGAAAACTGTTGTTATAAGAAAACTCCACCAAGTGCTAATGATCCTCCCATGAACCCTTGAAGTCTAACATGCATGCTCTCGCCATATCTTCAAGAGTTTGGATCATTCTTTAAGACTGGCCATCTGTCTAAGGATGATAGGTTGTACTAAACTTCAAGCGAGTCCCCAAACTTTCCTATTGACTCCTCCAAAAGTGCAATAAAAATCGGGTATCACGATCGGAAACGATACTCACAGGTACTCCATGCAATCTCACAATCTCCTGCATGTACCACTCTGCTAAAGCCTCCATCGACCGACCAATTCGAAATGGTATGAAATGAGCTGCCTTTGTCAATCGATCGAGGTCACCCAAACTGCATTATTGCCCTTTGGACTCCGTGGTAATGCTGTTACGAAATCTATGGTTCTATATTCCAACTTCCACTGAGGAATCGGAATTGGTTGCAACAAACCAGCTACCTTTTGATGTTCAGCCTTGACCTGCTGACACACCAAGCACTTCGATACGTAGCGAGCAATCTCCTTTTTCATGCATTCTCACCAGAAATGTTGTCGTAGTGCCTCCCGGATGTATAGAATATATGGAACTATGAGCCTCCTTCATGACTTCTTCACGAACATCTCCTTTTGGCATACATAAACAACTCCCATATCGTAACGAACCATCTTCATGAATTAATAGATCCGTTCGAAGTCCTGATTTTACTTGTTCTCGAAACTTCTGCAACTTAGGATCGTTTGACTGCGCTGCTTTAATGTTATCGATCAAGGATGACTGTACTTGCAATTGCATTAACTGTCCCGAAGAACTCGGCCGTACAATCTCCAATTCGAACCTTCGAAGATCAGCTATAATCTCCTTCTGTGTAGTCAACATCCGTATTGCTGGCAACTAACTTAGAGTATCCGGCACTACATTAACTTTCTCGGATGGTATTTTAGATCAAGATCGTAGTCAGCCATCGTCTCCAACCATCTACGCTGCCTCATATTGAGATCTTTCTATGTGAACACATATTTTAGGCTCTTGTGATCGGTGAATACTTCTACTCTTTCGCCCAATAAATAGTGTCTCCAAATTTTCAAAGCAAAAATCACTGCTGCTAGCTCCAAATCATGAGTTGGTTCTTTTCATGAGTCTTCAATTCTCTTGACGCATAGGCTATAACCTTCCCATTCTGAATTAGAACACATCCCAAGTCTTTCCCAGATGCGTCGCTATGAATAACTAACCCTCCGGAACTGTCTGGCACTGTCAAGATAGGAGCGGTGGTCAATTTTTATTTCAACGCTTCAAAAGCTGACGCACATTTCTCCGTCCATATGAACGGTACCTCTTTTCATGTTAGCTTGGTCAATGGTTCAGCTATTCGAACGAAGTTCTCCACAAACCTTCTATAATATCCGGAAAGCCCAAGAAAACTTCTGATCTCTCCTACATTCTTTGGAATTGGCCAATCATGAACCACTGCAATTTTTCAGGGTCAACGATAATTCCATCTCCGGATACAACATGACCCAAGAACTTCACTTCTTCAAGCCAAAACTCGCACTTGCTCATCTTAGCTTATAACCTTTCTTGCTTCAACGTTTGCAGTGCGATCCTCATGTGTTCTGCATGCTCTTCTTTGCTCCTCGAATAGACTAGAATGTCATCGATAAACACCACTACGAACTGGTCTAAATACGGTGAAAATATTTGATTCATCAAGTCCATAAATATTGCTGGTGCATTAGTAACTCCAAATGGCATCACTAAGTACTCGTAATGCCCATAACGAGTTCGGAACATTGTCTTGCAAATATCTTTTGATTTCACCCGAACTTAATGATATCCGGATCGCAAATCAAACTTCGAGAATACCCTCGTGCTACTGAGTTGATTGAATAACTCGCCGATGCGAGGGATTGGATACTTGTTCTTAATAGTCACCCGGTTTAATTGATAATCGATGCACATCCTCTGCTTGCCATCCTTCTTCTTAGCTAGAAGAACAGGAGCTCCCATGGTGAATTGCTGCTGCGCATCCAACCCTTCTCTAGAAATTTGGTAACCTGTTTCTTTACCTCTTCTAGCTCCACTGGTGCCATCGGATAATAAGCCTTTGAAATCGGCGCTGCTCCAGGAATAAGATCAATCACGAACTCCACATCTCGTTTTGGCGGTAAACCCGAGATGTTCTTGAATACATCTATAAACTCCCGAACTACTGCTGGCACTTCCTCCTTGTTTACTTCCATCGACGAAAGAACGGTACTAGTCGGCCTAGCTCTAAATTCGACTGGCCCGACAGATCTGCTACCTCCTGAAAATATAAACTCCGGATGTCCGGGAATCTGGAAAATCACTTACTTTGCCCTACAATCGATGTGAGCGTGGAAAGTGCCAAGAAAATCCATTCCCAAGACAACATCATAGCTTCCAGTATCAATCACCAAGAAATTCGCGAATAACTCTCGTCCGCATATAACAATCGAACAATCCTTGCACTCACTACGAGATATAATTTTCCCATTCCTAGTGTGTATGTCCCAGCAACTAGACAGGGCCGCGTGTGGAATAGAGTGTGCACTAATAAACTTGGACGATATGAAGCAATAGGATGCACCTGAATCGAATAATGCCAATGTGGAAGAATTATAAACAAGCAGGATACTTGAAACAACTTCGTCTGAAGCTTTGGACTCCTCGGCCGTCAAAGTGAAGTCTCATGCTTGATCAGGTCTCTGAGTGATCAGCTTCTACCCATGAATCTGCTTCTGCGGTGGTTTCTTAATATCGTCTCTCGATCGTTACTTCGAAGGGCAAGAACTGATGGTATGGTCAGCTAATCCACAAACTAAACAAAGTCCGAGCCTCCTTCGACGGTCCTTTTGTAGGTATCCGGGTAGATGGCAAAAGTCACAAATCACACTTCTTTTCTGATCGAATACAACGGGCTTCTTCATAGGTATAATGCCTCGCCTGTTCACTGGAATGCCTCTGCGTACAGGAGCTCTGTTTGGCGTAAATGAAGGCTTCCGCTCTACGACGGCTTGCTGTTGAGTACCCTTCGCTTTCACCAATAAACTTTGCTGCTCCCTGGCCGCCTTGAGAACTTGGGAGAAGGTGGTCAATCCCAGAGATATAATATGTCTCAGAATCTCCACATCCAAACCGCGCATAAACCTTCGTGTCCTATCTGCCTCGTTGGCAACCAAAGGCCCCGCAAATCGACTGAGCCGATCCCACTCAGCCGCATGCGCATCAACAGATCTGCCATTCTGCTTCAAGCTAATGAACTTCTCTTCCATTTCCTCCCGAGCAGACTGCGAGAAGAACTTCTCTAAGAAACTTCGTGAAAATGTTGCCCAACTGATCGGTTTGGGCAGACGGGTCTCCTCTATGAGACACCACTCGCGAGCGTAATCTACCAACCGGATACGTGCTACATCCACCCTTTTTCATCTGGAATTTGCGCGGTGACAAGCAGATTCTCTGTGTCAACTAGCTACTGCTCCGCCGGCAACGGCTCCTCCAATCCTGTAAATGTGGATGGACCGAGCTTTCTAAAGTCCGCCACGGTGCCCTCACACTGTGCTGGCCTGGGTGCTAATGCGACTACGGACTGCTGGACTGTCCGCAGACCCTCCTGGAAAGCCTCGGCCTGTCGCTGATTCAGCTCAGTTTGCCACTTCTAGTTTTCCAGCATACCACGTATAACTCCAAGCAATGCGGCGTTATCAATGCGCCTCTGGTACGACCGCAAATCTCTATCCGCCATGATTCTGAAGGCAAGACACTGAAGAGGATTAGCAACGGTAAACATGATTCAATAAACACGATAGTTATAGATTCAAGACTGGCAAGATAGTAATGTGGCAGGACATGTTCCTAATTTTGAGTTTTCTAGTTAGTGTATTGGGTTCAATACACAACTATAAAAGAACCGAACCTGATTGACCTTAAATCCTAGGGCTCTGATACCAAACAAACCCTGTCACGCCCCGCTTCCCAAGATACGTAAACTACGACACGTGACAGAGCCAACCATGCCACCTGTGGCTAGGAATCATCCCTCCACAGTCACATTACGGCTGTCAAGCAGATATCAAGAACAGTAAAATATAAAATCTAGCTAGTACATGTCCATTTGCCACAATAAATAAAATCAAGAAACTTCATAAAGCGGAAACGAATCAAGATCCAATAAACAATATCTGAATCATGTCCCAATATAGGCTCACATCAAGAGAAATAAAACTACGGAAATAAACAAATAAACATCTCTAATAATGTACGTTCAATTCCTCATTCCTCGGCTTGATGGTTAAGGTACTCTTGATCTGCCTGCGATAAAGGTAAAGGAACTGGGCCATGCAAAACCCAGACGTCAGTGCATCATAAATATCAAAGAAACAGTAATAACCAGGATATGATTAAACATGAATACAGATATAAAACAGCGAGGTACATGTATATGATGTGTATCCTAACGTCTGTGCCTCTATGTTATCTATTCTACAAGTCTTTGAAATCAATTTAATGGAATCTTCGATGTAACTCAATAGTATCCCGTGCGTGCCCGGGACCATGGTCAAGATTCTCGGGCTGAATCCGAGACGTGATGCTAGGTAGTAAACAGCTAACATGTACAGATGAATGATGTCAGCAGCATCATCCCGGGGCTGGCCGAGCTCGTAAAGACTGATTAGTATAAGCATCAAACTGTTGAGTTACAAGTCAGGTTTCATTATTGATTTCACCTTACCCCCATTTTGTGTTCAAGTCAGATATTGATGATATAAATCTAATGCCAACACAGGATCAAGCAGATACAGGTTTTGTCTATGTAGACAACAAGTTACGTCCGTCAGGACAACAAGTCAGGATTGTTGGCATTAGTAACAAGATTCAAGTAACAAGTCTGGTAATGTGTCATAAACATGTCATGTGATGTATATTAACCAAATAGATGCCAAATGTGAAACTGTAATCAATATCGGAACACGGTAAACAAAACTGATACCAGGATGCATATGTATCTATCTGTAATAACCATTATACGTCCATGACCATGTATGATGCAAACTAGATAATGTGTTGTATTAATATAGTTGTGTAGTGATATCATGATGTTCCGGCATGCAACTAGATATGCTATTATCAGTACGGATACGAACGGATATCGTAAAACCGTAAATCTGTGACATTTGCTGAATAATAAAACACATGCACTATTTTTATTCATATAGATATTGATATAATATAACATAGCATGTTGCAAGTTAAATTTGCCTGATCGAATCTCACGTCGAGATACGGATGCTACGTTCGATGTCGGATAAATGTCGCGATGCAAACTTACACGCACAGGACTAGACCTGGCTGATCAGCGACGTGACGTGATAACTACGCTGGACAACGACGGTGACTGGGTCGTCCGGATCGTCGGCGACGTGCGCAACTCCGGCGAGACGGCCGGAACACCTAGAAAGAAAGAAAGAAAGAAAAAGAAGAATGGGGCTGCTGGTGTTGAGTTCGGGGGACAGAAGACAGAGGAGAAGATGACAGCGATGATGGGCTGCCATCGACGACGAGGGGCAAGTGGTTTCTGGGGTTGCTATCGGGGTCGGGAAGTTGGGGTTGATGGTGGTGGTGGAGGTCTGGGTGTTGGGGAGAGGAGAGAGAGGTGATCGCACGCCTTTAGCGTGTCGGATGTTCAAAATTCTAAAGTTATAACCGCGATCAGGACGGTGTCGCTATGCAGTTAGCCGGTTGAGCACGGGTCGATCCACAGGGAGATGATTGTATGTCCGTTCGAGTTTTAGACGAGTCAATAAAGAATTTGTATATGTTTGTTCAAATCTAACCTATGTGTTTTATATGCAAGTATAAAGTTGTTAAGAAAAAGATACGAAGTGTAAGCTAAGAAAATCCGCACTTAAAACCTTTGAGCCGAGTCTTGACCAATTGAAGCTAGAGCAATCGGCAACAACGTGGATTGGGGATTTAAGCACGGTATTTGTGGAATCCGGCTTATTTACCCTTGTCCTTCCGTTCTTGTCTCTTGCTTTCGCCTCCGGCCAAACCGAAGGCAACCGGTCGCGGTTATGAATCACCGTTACCTTGGTAGGGTAGGGTGCCTAATGGAGCGCTTGCGTATCGTTTGGGCGGAGTTCAATGGAAAATAACAGGAAAAGGAAATGAGCAAAGAAATATTAACTTATAATATCGTATTTATTCTTAACAACAATAATTACAACCATTCACAAAACGAACCAAAAAGAGAGAACAAAAAGATAAACAAAGAAAAGAAAAGATTACAAGCAAGTAATTAAAGTGCATGGTAATAAATTGCAAGTAATAAAAGACAAGAATGAAAAATGCAAGAAAGAGATAAGCAAGAAAGTAACACTAAGAACCATAGAACTCAAGACAAGCCATGGGATCAATAGCCAATCCTTAAACTTGCAAGCTCAATCAAGAGGTTGCAAGATCAAGAGAAGGGTAAAGAACTCATGTGAAATGAAGCACAAAAGAGAGAACAAAATTATACAACCCCTTGAGATCAATGACCAAAGCTTAAACTTGCAAGCTCACTTAAGAGGTTGCAAGATCAAGTTAAGGTAGAGAGCTCAAGGGGGAAGCTAAGCAAAAAAGAATGATAAAAAAAACCCTCATCTTCATTTAACATCCACTCAATGCTCTCACTACATTTTCATGGAGGAAAGAATGAAGAAGAAGAAGACTAAAAACTAACAAAAAAGAGGCATAAGCATGGACACCCATAGCTTGGCAAGTTCTGGACTATTTATAGGCAGGAAACAGAGAACCTAGGGCAACATTCTGGCACTACATGTAATTACCAAACAGCCCCTGAAATTTTGTACACTGAAGAGCCTATACGGCCGCGGTTCCGCGGCCTAAGCGCGCTTATGCCGCGGAACCGCGGCCGTTTAGAGAGCTTGTCCCTTCATCTTTTGTCGTATCCCCTGGTTTGTGGTTCTCTTCTGTCTGGTATATGACTTTTCTCAGAAACTCTTCACAATTCTTCCAGAATTTCAGTAGATCAAAAGATGATGTGATGTGGATCTTTTGCCATGATTTCCTCGAGCTCCGCGTAGATTTCTTGGATCTTGTGTTGACATTGAACTTTGTGCATGAAAATGACAATCGATTTGCCATTTTGTCTCTTAAACTGGTATGTGGCAACACACGGATAGAGAGCGGAGACCCGTGTTTTATCTGTTGTTGGCAGTAATCCGGAATTTGTCGTAATTTTCCATGGATTTCACTGTTTAGAGCTGAGAACCAGTATTCTGCAAATATGTAGCAAACACTGATCAAAAGCACCTGCCTATAAACAAACGAGCGTAAGAATGGGCAGTATTAAATGCAATATTCTGGTATGAACAAATACCCCCAAACTTAACTTTTGCTCGTCCCGAGCAAAACCAATTATTCACAAAAAAGTCCTAACCGCACTTTCGCAGGGAACGCGATTGCACTGAGCGTGTGCAACAAGCCGTTAAACCTCTAGGTGTCCCTAGTAGGAGGAGTGTTGTCTCCTGAGGGTTTTTAGCGGATACTACCCACAAAATCCGGTCAAGCTAGTTTTGCAAAATTACTATGATTCAAACCCTAAAGTTTTGTTTCAGAAAATAACAATTCTATTATCTTAAGTCTAGACTATCGAACCTTTATTTTTCACATCTCGCTTCTTATTTAACTTAAGATTTTATATGTCTTTACGTGTAGTGCAAATAGTGTCGTTAAGTTCCAGAAGGTTCGAATAAAGTCATCATGTCACACAATAAAGTCTGGATAAAATTTTTAAAAGGATCACATAAGTTTTATAAAGAGTTAAGTATTTTTCAAGTTTCGTTTTCCAGTAAGGTTTCAACTTCAGAATTTCTATCTTCCTTAACAGGAAACTGGGTCTTATTTTTCACTCCACATTTTTCTTGTTTTCATTTCATACACACCTCTGTGAACGTGCAATAGTCTTTATCATAGAATAAAACCTTCATATCTCCGCTAAATTTTTTTTATAAAAGCCTGTCTTTTATCAAGATTATTCTCACATAAAGAACCGTTAGGAATTTTAACTTGGAGAGAACACTTGCTTGACTTTGTTTTAATCTGGACTTTCTAGGCTTCTTAACGAGCTTTGGGCCAATGCACCCAAACCAGTTGGCTTTAGGGCATTAGGTGTAGAGACACCCCAGCAGACTTAATTACTCAAGTTACCTAGGCCCAAAAACAAAAGACAATTTAGCGTGAAAATCATGATGATTCAATGCGAACGGAGATATAACCGGCAGTTCAGTTATTTTTTTGGATAAAAGATGTGTTTTAGTGAGTTAAGTGTGTAATCATTCCAATCAAGTTTCAAATGGGTTATTCTTCAGACTTAGTTCCAATTAAGGTATCAATAACATTCCTTCATTTTCGCTTCACTTCATAAACTATTCTTGATATTACTTATTTCAGAACAAACCTATTTGATCCTCAGAAAATCATTTATCCATTTAAAAGTTTTTAGACATAATAGACTTTTCATCTAATTTCCAAAACTCACGACACATGTAGTGTGATGTAAAGACGTATATCAGCTATAGTTAACTTCAAAGGAGAGTTATCTTTCAGGTTTTCAAAATCTAAAAATAAGATTTAGTTATTCTTATCTTATCAAACAAAACCGTCGAAATGTTGAATCAAAGTTCTCCCACTAGCTAACTTGACAAAAAGGTTTTATGTTTTTAGAAAATTTTCAATTTTTGTGGGCTTTTAATAAGGTATGAAAATGCAAAATATACAAATGAATGCGAAGGAAGAAAGCTTACCGAGCACACCCCCAAACTTAAACTTGACAGTGCCCTCACTGTCAGGCTACACCAAGAGGGTCAAAATTGTCGGGTCTCTCCAAAAGAAAATTTTATACAAAACAAAAAGAAAACCAAAAAAAAGATATATACAAAAAAGGGTCCCCCCAAAGTTAAGTGAAACAGTGTTTCCACTGTTTAAGCGGTGAAGTTCAGGATTAGGGGGAAACAAAACGGTTTCAAACTATACAAGGCCTTACACAGGCCAAAAGTGAGCACCAACCATTCAAAGATTTTATCGCTATAATGTACAGGTTGGTGGAAGAAGGCGTAGAGAAAAGAGAGGGAGAATACGCGAGACCGTATGGAGATAGAAATGGTATACGGTCTAGGTATATGAGAAGAAGAATGGCGGAAGGGAGAAAGAAGTGGAATACGAACTTGAGGGTGGAAATGGAGCGAATAAATTAGCACAATTCGTAAGCTTTCTTGATATCCCCGGCAACGGCGTCATTTGATCGCACGCCTTTAGCGTGTCGGATATTCAAAATTCTAAAGTTATAACCGCGATTAGGACGGTGTCGCTATGCAGCTAGCCGGTTGAGTACGGGTCAATCCATAGGGAGATGGTTGTATGTCCGTTCGAGTTTTAGACGAGTCAATGAAGAATTTGTATATGTTTGTTCAAATCTAACCTATGTGTTTTATATGCAAGTATAAAGTTGTTAAGAAAAAAATACGAAAGTGTAAGCTAAGAAAATCCGCACTTAAAACCTTTGAGCCGAGTCTTGACCAATTGAAGCTAGAGCAATCGGCAACAACGTGGATTGGGGATTTAAGCACGGTATTCATGGAATCCGGCTTATTTATCCTTGTCCTTCTGTTCTTGTCTCTTGCTTTCGCCTCCGGCCAAACCGAACGCAATCGGTCGCGGTTAGGAATCACCGTTACCTTGGTAGGGTAGGGTGCCTAATGGAGCGCTTGCGTATCGTTTGGGCGGAGTTTAATGGAAAATAACGGGAAAAGGAAATGAGCAAAGAAACATTAACTTACAATATCGTATTTATTCTTAACAACAATAATTACAACCATTCACAAAACGAACCAAAAAGAGAGAACAAAAAGATAAACAAAGAAAAGAAAAGATTACAAGCAAGTAATTAAAGTGCATGGTAATAAATTGCAAGTAATAAAAGACAAGAATGAAAAATGCAAAAAAGAGATAAGTAAGAAAGTAACACTAAGAACCATAGAACTCAAGACAAGCCATGGGATCAATAGCCAACCCTTAAACTTGCAAGCTCAATCAAGAGGTTGCAAGATCAAGAGAAGGGTAAAGAACTCATGTGAAATGAAGCACAAAAGAGAGAACAAAATTATACAACCCCTTGAGATCAATGACCAAAGCTTAAACTTGCAAGCTCACTTAAGAGGTTGCAAGATCAAGTTAAGGTAGAGAGCTCAAGGGGGAAGCTAAGCAAAAAAGAATGATACAAAAAACCTTCATCTTCATTTAACATCCACTCAATGCTCTCACTACATTTTCATGGAGGAAAGAATGAAGAAGAAGGAGAAGAAGACTAAAAACTAACAAAAAAGAGGCATAAGCATGTACACCCATAGCTTGGCAAGTTTTGGACTATTTATAGGCAGGAAACAGAGAACCTAGGGCAACATTCTGGCACTACATGTAATTACCAAACAGCCCCTGAAATTTTGTACACTGAAGAGCCTATACGGCCGCGGTTCCTCGGTCTAAGCGCGCTTATGCCGCGGAACCGCGGCCATTTAGAGAGCTTGTCCCTTCATCTTTTGTCGTATCCCCTGGTTTGTGGTTCTCTTCTGTCTGGTATATGACTTTTCTCAGAAACTCTTCACAATTCTTCCAGAATTTCAGTAGATCAAAAGGTGATGTGATGTGGATCTTTTGCCATGATTTCCTCGAGCTCCGCGTAGATTTCTTGGATCTTGTGTTGACATTGAGCTTTGTGCATGAAAATGACAACCGATTTGCCATTTTGTCCCTTACTGGTATGTGGCAACACACGGATAGAGAGCGGAGACCCGTGTTTTATCTGTTGTTGGCAGTAATCCGGAATTTGTCGTACTTTTCCATGGATTTCACTGTTTAGAGCTGAGAACCAGTATTCTGCAAATATGTAGCAAACACTGATCAAAAGCACCTGCCTATAAACAAACGAGTGTAAGAATGGACGGTATAAAATGCAATATTCTGGTATGAACAAGAGGTGAGGAGAAGAAGGAGGTGCTAGTGGGGTGAGGGTGATGGCGACGGTGAGGTCTCCGGCGAGGGGTTGGAGTTTCTTGAGTTGGTGTATGTTGCAGGGTTGGCGTCGTGGGTCGTCGGGGGTTGTCGAGGGTGGTGGGGGTTGTGATGAGGGCGGTGGAGGTTGTGAAGTTGAGGTGATCGGCGGCGAAGGAGCGGTGACGACGAGGGGGGAACGAGGTGAGGAGCGGGGGTGATGGTTAGGGCTCAGGTTTCTCATGGGCAGGGAAAGAAGAAAAAGAGAGGAGGGAGGGAGGTGTGTGTTTAATAATTAGGTTTTATTATATATATATATATATATATATATGTATATATATATATATATATGTATATATAAAGAAGAGAGAGAGGGGGCGAGAAGAGAGAGAGAGAATAGAGAGAATAATAATTAGTTAATAATATATTATATTATATATTATGTATGAACTGTATATATAACAGTTAGTTTATAAAAATATTATAATATATATGTCTTGGGTTTTTACATCTAATATCAAAATACTCCGAATATTACCCAGGTTTCTTCTAAAAATCTAGTTTTAAAATATAGAGAATATATGTAAAACTATAATGCGATGTCCGGTTAGTAAAAATGCATACCTCTAAGTACGGATCTACGTAAATATACGTAGCGGTCCAAACGAGTCTGTTTTAACCATTTGGACGTGAACACGATATATGTATGCAACCATATAATATGGGGTATGATAACATGCCATGCTAGATATTAAAAAATATTATCCGGCTATTATTTGTATTATTTAAAAGATACGTAGATACAAAATATATCATATATGTATATAGAATCTAGATATGCATGGATCCTCTGTACTAATAAATATTTAACGTAATCTTGAACTATGATGGGTTTCAACCATGCGGGTCGGGTCGGATAGTTACCACAGTTACTCAATGCACTACCCGGACCCAAAAATAATAATAAACAAGAACTTGTCGCAAGATTTGAAAATACCCCAAAAATATCGTATAAATGCACCAGGGTGTTACAATCTGAACAAACAGGCTTTGAGCCGGCTCAACAGAACATGAGCTGTCTCATACATACAAAGAAGTAACACACACCTTTAAACATGTCGTAAGACGGCTCAAGTTTAGATTTGAGCTGTTTTAAGTCATGGTCGAGCCGACTCAACATAACGTGAGCCGTCTTATGTAAACAGAGAGAGAGAGAGAGAGAAAATGAAGTTTAAACATTGTCGAGCCATCTCAATTTTGATTGAGCTGTCTCAAGTATGTGTTGAGTCGAGTCAAGAAACTTTTGAACCGTCTCTTGCAACCAGAGAATCAAATCATGATTAAAAATGACTTGTGAGTCGGCTCAAGCAATCTTGAGCCGTCTCAAACTGATATGAAAACTAATATTCT
This sequence comes from Agapanthus africanus, assembly GCA_030015575.1. Taxonomy (NCBI): domain Eukaryota; kingdom Viridiplantae; phylum Streptophyta; class Magnoliopsida; order Asparagales; family Amaryllidaceae; genus Agapanthus; species Agapanthus africanus. Next base: position 418,934,044 of record JASDDO010000016.1, read on the forward strand.
ATCTGACATATTAAAAGAACCATAGTTGCGATATATACACTGCTTGACATGTTACTAGATATTTAATATGATCTTAATATGATATTATAAGGCTATGTGACTCCTTATTGTTGCATCTACATGAATCTTGTGATTAGTACTCGACTCGACTCAAACCATGAATATAACTTAACATGAATACTTGAATATGACATGAATACCTGAACTTGATATGAATGCATGCACTTGACATGAACTCAACTTGAAACCTAAACTTGTACTCTTTTATGTATTCTGTAAGTTTCGGTTCTAGGGTCGTGACATTCACGGACCGCTGCGGAATAAGAAAAAAACAATCTTTTCAAATATAGAACCAAAACCTAACCAAGATCATTAAATAGATGCAATTGCTAAAAAAAAAAAGAAAGCAAGTTTAGAGTGCTACAACCTTTGTAGTGTGTTGGACACCTCTCCTTAGACTACAGCTAGTCTTCATGAAACCCGGAACAATCTTACTCGGTGATCTTCTTGCCAAAGATGATCTATCTTGAAATAACTCCAACACAAGTTTTAGCTTCAAATTGATCTTATCAAAATGAAGCAACCCACTAATTAAACTTGCTAAAAATGATTAGTAGGAGATGTAGAATAATTAGCTCACTAAATTCTTCTCTTTTTTCACTTTCTCACTTGAACCATTTCAAGAAAGACAGCCATGGAGATTAGAGTGATGAGAATGGCTATGGATTCTCAAAGATAAGAATAAATATATTATAGCTTATTTAAATGAATAAAACAAAATGAGTTATCTAAAGTCTACACAATTCTAATAAATGACTCATTATTTCATTTAGTTAAATAAGCAAATATCATTTATCATTTTCTTTGAATCCTATGTGATTCCTACACATGCATCTAATGTGTATATACAACCATGACAAATGATATATATATATATATATATATATATAAAGAGAAGGAAAAATAAAGTGACTATGATATTAGTTAATATATAAATATATCAATATATAAATATACATTTAATTATTAAATCAACACTTGATTTAGTAATCCGGCTATATAATATATATACCAGCTAATATCATTAAACGCCCGATTATAATACGTGTATCACATACACGTCTTTAATCGAACTCTTGCACATATCCTCATATGCGCCCTACATCATTTCGCTTGTGTTAAGAAATCTCTATGTGGGACTCTAAAAACTCGATAATACGCTGATAGTAAATTAGGGTCATATCTATAGCTGTAACACCCTAGTTCATTTATACCATTTTTATTTTTGGTATTCTTTATTTATGGCTATTTCTTGATTTATTGTGTTTTGGATGCGAATAGTGTAATTGGTATCCGTGTTTGCATCCGACCCGACCCGCTTACTGGAAACTGTCTTGATTCCTATTTGTGATTTATCCCCGCTTGTTATGTGACCCGTGCACTTTCATGTTTTATATCTTGCATACCTGCATTATATCTTGCATTTGCATTTTTAATAAAATAATTATAATCTAATAATATATTTTAAAAATATCTAGCATGGCCTGTATGATACCCCTAACCTTGTTGTAGCATCCGTATATCGTGTTATCGTTCCATTGAATGAAACGGACTCGTTTGGATAGTTACGTACATGCTACGTGTATCCGTTCTTAATGGTATGCATTTTTGTTACTCGGATATCCTATTTTAATTTTGGTTGACACGTATATTATCCGTATTTTCAAACCGTAGTTTTAGACCCGATCCGGGCATGTTTTGGACTATTTTTGTATTAACCAGAAAACTCAAATTTTCCTAATATTTTATTCATTTAGTTTTAACTGTTTATATAAGATTTTTTAACCAAAAAAATATATTTTATATTATACAAATCTTTCCTCACGTCTCTCTCTCCCCTCTGTATGATATATATATTTTATATTATATATAAATTTTTTAGTATTATTAAAACCTACCCATACTTAATTACCCACGCTCTCTCTTTCTTTCTCTTCTTCTTCATTTTTCTTCCGCCTTCGCCTCTTTCTCGTGAGAACCCATGCTCGCGCCGGCGTCGCTGCTTCACCCTCGTCGTCGTCGACATCCCCTCATCACCGACAACACCTTCTCCCTCTCTTTCACCGCTCCAAACCCCGACGACGAACCCCATCAACCTTAACCCCGCCTGCACGCCCTGTGCTTGCCCGACGCCGCCGATCCCCTCGTCGGCCTCGTCACCATCCCATCGAACTCCTCTCCTCTCCTCCCTCGACCATCTCTCTTCTTTCCCCGACCAACCCCGAGCCTGCACACCCGCAACCCATCGCCTCCATCGCCGACGACCCCACGACCAGTCGTCACCACCCTCGGCTGCACCCCCTCACCTTCGGCAACCCACGACCGGCACCTCCATCACTTCCTCTTCCCCAAGGCCCGAGCCTTTCCCTGCATAGAACTGACCTCGATCCCTAACTTCAAGAACCCATTGCCTTGGCTATGAAACCTCGCCGGAAAACTCACGACTCGTCGTCATGTCTCCCTCTCCTTCTCCTCTGTTCCAGATACCCCAATCCAACACCACAGCAACACTCATCTCCTCCTCCTTCTTCTTCTTCAACTTTTCCTTCTCTTCTCACTTTCTTGAATTCTTGATTCCGATCGTCGCCAGAGCCGTGACCGTCACCGACGATCCGGGAGACCCGGTGGATGTCCACAGCCAGCGTGGTCGCGTTCTTGCTTTGCCTGGTTCAGTTCTGTAAGCCGTGTGTGCATTGCGATGTTTACTCGACATCGGACGCAGCGTACGCACCCCGTCGTGAGATCCGTTCAGGAAAGTTTATCTTGTACATGCTATAATACATATTTTGCATCCATATGAATAAAAATATCACATGTTGACTGCATTGTGCATCCATATTATTGTTTTACTGTTTTCGGATATCCGTGCGCATCCATATCATTAATTACATATCTGGTTGCATGCAAGTAGCTTGATACAGGTTATATTATTATATTCGCATCTATATTAATAAGAATATTGCATGTTTATGGTATTGTGCATCCATATTACAGTTTTACTATTTTCCGATATCCGTTCGCATTCGTATCATTTATTATATATCTAGTTGCATGCCAGATCATATCATTTCATGTTACTATTATATTAACACCCCATGCTTGATAATGTACATCATGCGTAGTCATGGAGTTGTAGATGTGATTCCTGATAAACACTTGTGCATCCGCGTTTTACCGTGATTCGATACTTACTACATTTTACTGTTGGGCATCCATTGGATACACTGTGCACCACCTGACATGACCTGATACACCACTGCTTGACCTGTTACCTGATCCTGTTTCTAATGCCGACAATCCTGACATGTTGTCCCGATGGATATATCTTGTTGTCTATTTAAACAAAACCGTACCTGCTTGATCCTGTGTTGGCATTAGCTCCAGATTTATCAATACCTGACTTGAACACTTAACTTGGGGGTAAGGGGAAATCAATGATGAAACCTGACTTGTAACTCAACAGTTTGATGCTTATACTGATCATATTTGGGGGCTAGGCCAGTCCCGGGATGCTGCTGCTGACATCATTCATCTGTACATGTTTATTATTTTGTGCTTAGCGGCACGTCTCGGTTTCAGCCCGAGAATCTGGACCGTGGTCCCGGGCATGCACGGAATACTATTGAGTTACATCGACGATTCATTAAATTGATTTCAAAGACTTGAGAGTAATTAACCCAGTAGTTTAGTTCAGATTACTCACCGCACGTCACATGTGCTTACACACTTCACTGTTCCATATTCGTGTTACTGTTATACACTTATTACTGTTCATACTCATGCCAGCATATCTTGTTACCTCCTGATTATATTTTATTGTTTGATATTATGACGCACTGACGTCTGGATTTTGCATGGCCCAGATTCTCTATCTTTGTCGCAGACTGATCAGGAGTATTTCTGCCGTCATGCCGAGCAGTGAGGATCCTGTTAGTATTTAGTTTAGTTTAGTTTTATTTCCGTACTTTCATTTCCTGATGTGAGCCCGTATTTAGGACGTACTTTCCAGATGTTATTGCTTATTGGATTTATTGCTTCCGCACATTTATATTTCTTGACTCGTTTATTCTGGCATACGAACATGTACTAGGTAGTTTATTTTATTTTACTGTTCTTAATATCTTATAGACAGCCGTAATGTAACTGTGGATGGATGTTTCCTAACCACGGGTAGCATGGTTTGCTCTATCACGTGTCGATCGTAGCGCACTCTGGGAAGCGAGGCGTGACAAGGTTTGTCGGGATGCTGCTGCTGACATTATTCATCTGTACATGTTTCCTGTTTTGTGCTTAGCGGCACGTCTTGGTTTCAGCCCGAGAATCTGGACCGTAGTCTCGGGCATGCACGGGATACTATTGAGTTACATCGACGATTCATTAAATTGATTTCAAAGACTTGAGAGTAATTAACCCAGTAGTTTAGATCAGATTACTCACCGCACGTCACATGTGCTTACACACTTCACTGTTCCATATTCGTGTTACTGTCATACACTTATTACTGTTCATACTCATGCCTGCATATCTTGTTACCTCCTGATTATATTTTATTGTTTGATATTATGACGCACTGACGTCTGGGTTTTGCATGGCTCAGATCCTCTATCTTTGTCGCAGGCTGATCAGGAGTATTTCTGCCGTCAGGCTTAGCAGTGAGGATCTTTTTAGTATTTAGTTTAGTTTAGTTTTATTTCCGTACTTTCATTTCCTGATGTGAGCCCGTATTTGGGACGTACTTTCTAGATGTTATTGCTTATTGGATTTATTGCTTCCGCGCATTTATATTTCTTGACTCGTTTATTCTGGCATATGGACATGTACTAGATAGTTTATTTTATTTCACTGTTCTTAATATCTTATAGACAGCCATAATTTGACTGTGGATGGATGTTTCTTAACCACAGGTACCATGGTTGGCTCTGTCACGTGCCGATCGTAGTGCATAGGAAGCGGGACGTGACAATAGCCTATAAGCATGTCAGCGATACTAGCTATACGTAACAGCTACCCAGGTAATAATCAAAAGAAGGTCAACGATCAAACTTGTCACAACCCAAATGTAGAACGTGACCGGAACTTAAATCATGCAGCGTCTAAAGGCGTAACATAATTTAAGTAAGCCGAAAACCAAGAATCTAAACCGTAATTAAGGTCAAGAGATGAAATACTTTGTTAAAGAGTTAATTTTAAGAGTAGAAGAATCATTTCAAAACCTTTTTGAAATCGATTTATCGTTAAAATTTTCGGCAGTATCTCCTTTGTAAGATTTGATCCAAACCGATACATAAGCAAAAATATAAGCATCCCTACTTATGAGTAATCTCAACGTCTACTTGGCAGAACACAATCACACAGTAAAATATACGACGCCATAGGTGAAGAAATAAGTAAATAAGAAAAGAAAACAATAACCACAACATAATCATAAAAGTCGGCTCGCACAAGCACGACACCCAGAGTCACATATAATACAATCTCTCAGTTTCGTCTCTAAGTCAAATATACATGAGATAGATGGAGTATACTAGATACAATGAACAAGTGTATGAGGTAGAGGACAAAAGAATACTCACAACCCACCTAACAAAAAATCACGCCCAAAAATAGTGGTGGTAGTAGTATGCCCCGCCGCGACTACACTGGAGGATCGGCCCTGCAAGAAACTGTGGCACAACAGGGGTGAGTTGCCAAATCGTGAGTAGTAAATAAGAACGTAACAGCGACAATCGCATGCATGAACGTAACAGCAACAATCCTAAGTATGAGGTCATAACAATTCTAATAAGGTAAAAACAGAAGTGTTTCCCCAATATATTTAACCTAATAAAATAGCAAAGCTCTGTTGAATTTAATGAGGCAGCGCCTCACATGCTCTCCACGAGGGCGCAATCGCCAGAACCAATCTTATAGGATTAAATCCTATGGTGGCGCCTCACGTGCTCCTTACACGGGCACCAATGTGCAATGCATAGAAGAGTTCATTACATAAGAGTTAAACTCTTAGGTGGTGCCGCACGTGCTCCTTGAAAGTGTTTGCTAGCACCGCGATGTGGTTTAAACGGGCATCACAAATGCAATTTTCAAAAATTCGTGGTGCTAATGAAGATTTACCAATATCTAACTAGAATATTAGGGTTAACTATAATGATATCACAAAAACTAGCTAAGAGAAGAATGCTACAACCTTTGTAGACCGTGTCCTTCTCTTCTAAAGCTCCGGGTTGTAGTCCACACGACTCCACTAGGCTCCACTTGAAGCTTGAACGAACTTCCTCCGACGACCTTCATGCCAAAGATGATCCACCCGAAATCCGCCAATCCAAGCTACCTCTTCATTAAACTCTTTAGTGAAGGAAACACACCGCACCAAAGTGCTAATCTAATATGCGATGGTGAAGTAGGGGTGTTGTATACTCACTACGGTTCTCACAAGCTCAAGAATTCACAACTCATGTGAGGGTTTGAGCTTGGAGGTGGAGGTGAAGAATGAGGAGAGAGCTAGAGAGCATATGAGATCAACTCAAGAAAAACACAAGTGTTAGAAAATGAGAATGAAGAATGACTCTCAATAATATCTCACTCATTGAAGCATCCAATTTTCCTCAATAAAAATATAGCACCATGCTTCAATAGTAAGTCAAGAATAATAAAGAAATATAAAAGCCATGCTTCATCCCATGCTGCTCATTTTCCACCTCATTTATATTTTCTTAAAATAGAAATCTAACCATGCTTCATAATATATATATATATATATATATATATCAAATATATATATATATATACACACTAATATATATAAAGAAAAAGATTAGTGAGCAATAATATTAGTTAATATATAATTATATCAAATATAAATATATATCATATTATTAAATCAACACTTGATTTAATAATCCGGTTATATCATATATAACCGACAAATATCATTTATCCGTATATCAAATTATCAAATCAACACTTAATTTGATAATCTGGTTATATCATATATAACCTGACTGATAACAAATAACCGCCAGATTAGAATACGGTATCTCATACTCGTATAAAATCAGGCCCTCGCACATATCAACATATGTGCCCTACTTCGTTTCGCTTGAACCAGGAAACTTCTGTGTGGGACTCTAAAGACTCGTCAATATACCAGCAGTAGGTGATGATCACATCAGTCACCCACAAGACGTCAGCGGTACTAGCTACCCAGGTATTGAGTGATTAGAAGATCAACAAATAAGCTTGTCCAAACTCCTATGAAGCCTATAGGTAATACTTACCTTACAGTCCGGTCTCTTCGTGTGATATGTCGCATATCGAGCCTGGGGTGGAATTGTCAGACCCCAATAACTTGATAAGTCATGCCGATGTATGGCTCATAACGGTTCGAGAAACTACTGATAACACTTACCAAATCTCATCAACAGCTCTTGCCAAGGACTTACTGTCATAACCAATCGAGCATAGAGCAACATCAACTCCCAATACCGGGAGAGACGAAACCCCTCCTATCGATCATTACCTCCATGTGACTCGGGACTGTACCCAAAACCCACCTGTTTGCACGACTCCTTTGAGCCATGGTAGGAAAGAAATCAAAGCACAGTGAGAACTACACAAGACTCTATGGCGATCTCGGGTCTACAGACTAACCTGTACCAGTGTCATCAGAGAACTGCTATCTGACGATAGTTATAGTACCATCTAGGAGTTCTCGACGAGTCCTGTCCGGTGTACCCATTCTCTAATGAGCACATGTGTGCAATCTTTGATGTCAAACACCAATGGATATAGGACCAACTATCGCCCCATACAGGGTCAAGAAACGTACACACTAGTCTACTCTGAAATATTGATGCCCTGTCTCGATATTCCCTCGACTAGGAACAATTGAAGGATGTGCTTGTTGTTGGCTATAGTGCCATCAAGGTAATTATCATAGTCATGGGCAGGTGATTATGATGATTAAGTGAGGACCTATACCAGTAGAACAGTCTTACTTGAGATGAAAGTATACTATTTGGTTTGTTTTTATCATCATGTACATGTTGATAGAGCCCGTAGGATTCTTGCCTGACTACCAGCATTATGATGGTGATCATATATATGGGAGCTGGGGGTCTATAAGCATATCCTTAAATGTCCCTAGTCGTAGGAGTATCGAGACTGGGCATCGATACTCCAGTGTAGACTAGTGTATACTGATCGAGACCCCGACGAGGGGCGGTAGCCAGGTCTCACAAGCCATTGGTGTTAGTTTGTTCACCTAAAATAGTATACAGGTGCTCATTGGGTTATGAGTACACTGGACGGACTCGCCGGGAACGTGCTAGTTGGTATTATACCTATTGTTAGATAGCAGTTCCCAGGTGACATGTGTACAGGTTAGTCTATCGACCTGAGATCGTCATTTGTCTCATGTGAGTTCCCACTATGCTTTGATTACTACCCTACCACGGCTCAAAGGAGTCGTGCAAACAAGTTTTAGTTGGGTATAGTCCCGAGCCACATGGAGGCAATGATCGGATCGTCGAGGATTCGACTCTCCCGGTATTGGGGGTTGATGTCGCGTTGTGCACGGGTGGCCATCACCAGAAATCCATGGCCATGGTGGACGAGAATTACCGATCCAGGATCGATAGTTTCTCAGGTGGTGATGGGTTTCATGCCGACACTAAATGTCGCGTTGTTAGGGATCTGACTTTATCCATCCCCTAGACTCGATGTGCGATACTCTTAAAAGAACAGACCGGACTGTACGGATATTATCACTATCAGGCTCAGTAGGGGTTCAGGATGAGTTTGCTCGTCGGCCTCGCTTTCGCTCAATACCTGGGTAGCCGTAATGTACAGCTAGTACCGCTGACGTGCTTGTGGTTAAACCCACTGCCAGCGTATTGACGAGTCTTTAGAGTCCCATACAGAGGGTTTTCATAGTTCAGGCGATATGGTGTAGATGACGTATGTTGGTACATACGGGTGTCCGATTAAATATGTGCACATGGTGCACAGACTTTAATCGGACGGTTGATAATACTAGCAGCTTAGGATTAAGCCAGATTATTAAATCAGGTTTTGATTTAATAATTTATATATGTATGTATATATATGTATATATATATTCTAGTATTATTGTTCACTATTCATTATCTCAATTGTCTATTCGTATTTTTGTACGAATACGCGTATATGTATTTCGATACATGTACCGGGAAGTATTCCGTATTTATACGGAATAGCTTCTAGAAGGTGGTCACCTCATTATTGGATTTTCTTTTTAGAAAATCAAATAAGCAAATGAGGTGGAGGGGTGAGGTGGCATGAGCATAGGTCTTGGACATGTAGAGAGGCATGGGTCTTATTTATTTATTGGAAAAAGAAAAGAGATATTTTTGTATGGATTTTTTGTGCATGAGAGAGAGAGAGAGGGCAGCCACAACTCTTGTGGGAACTTGGTCAGTTTTCTTCACTTGCTTCATTGCTTACACTCTCATATTCTCACTTCATCACTTAGCTATTCTTGAGTTGCTCATGCGATTGTTTCCTCACCTTCTTCATCTTCTATGGTTGCTCCCATGAGCAAAGGTGATGAGAGAAAAATATAGTGACACATTCCTACACCTCCACTCTCCATTGCTAGCAAGCTTGGAGCGTCGGTTGCCTCGCTCGACAAAGCTGAAGCTTGCGCCATTTTTCCTCAGGTGGATCATCATAGATGGAGGAAGATCGGCAACCAAACTCGATCAAGGAGCCACTAGGAGCTTGGGGATGATGGTTGAAGACCGAAGGATACAGATCAACTCGGTATAACCATCTAACATCTTATACTTAGCTTGCTAGTTTAGGGTTTAAGGTAGATCCGAGCATCGGGTAATGGTAGCGCCAGTTTAGTAAATTTTTGTTCCGCATTTGGCCACGGTTTGATGGCCGGGGCACTGCCGTAACCCAACATGGTATCAGAGCTAGCCCTTAAACCCTTAGCTAGCTAGTTTAGACAATGTTAAAGTATCGAAATCGAAACAATCCCAAAACTGTGCACTGCTGATTCTATTCTTTGTCGATTTTTAAAGTCTTCAGAAAAAAATTTTAAACAACTGCAGAAGACTTCTTAAGTGACCACAAGAACATACCCCAAATACGAACCCATTCCACCCGTTTTGACCCGAGCACATGCTCATGAAAACCGAGCAGGCCGGCCATAGTAAAGAATTTGGGCTTCGTATTTTGGGTGTTGTTTGGTCTCTGGAATATTGGTTCAGTGGTATTGTTTGTTTTGCCCATTTTGGATATTATGTTATCTGTTGTTCAGGGGCAATTCGGGGTGTTTCAAAGTCGATAATTTAACACTGTTTAAATGTTTATCAGTACTTACATTACTATCTGCGACCGTGAATGTCATTCGAGCGGTACAACTCATCTAATTGTTTTATGTCTTTTAGACGGGTTTGCGAACGTGACATTCTCGTTGATGTTCTGTGTTGTGCTATGATGTTGGTTGGATCGTCGTAGTGGATAGCTTGGGTGCAATATTAGTACAGTTTAGTTTCATTTGTACATTTGATATTGTGGTGCGAGCGTCCGACATGTAGACTCCGTCACTGCCGGTTTGTATATTATTTATTTAGGGCACGACCGGGTTGAGGTCGATGCCACCCTTGTATATTATTTTCTTTTATATACTAGGATTACCCCGTGGTGGAGTGTACGAATAGCCGGGTTCTAGAGAGCAACGGGTTCGCATCTCATGGCATTGAGACGGAGAGAACCTTACTCTAGAGTTGGCGGGCTATTCGCTGCACTCATAGGGGGTATAGGTTGACCCACGAAGGGGTGCTCAAGTTACCAGATTCCATAAAGTGCTGGGTGGCCCATTCACATTGTTGAAGGGGGTTGCCTCGCTTCTGGTTTTGGCGGGTAACTTTCCACGCTCGTAGGGGTCTAGGTTATCATTGCACAGGCTATCCACACGACAGGGAACGTCGGGTCTCATTTGCGGCTCAAGTGAAACCCGGGGCTCCAGGATTATCCACCATTCTGTGTTGCTTCTGTGATGCTTATGTGATGTTGCTTTATATCATATATGGGACGATTGTTATATATATTTATATATATACTAGTAGATGCTATATATATTATGCACCCGCTCTAGTCCAATCCCTGCTCTGTCGTTAGATAAGTAACCTAACGAGTGATGACGGGACCCATTGGCGAATGCGGATGGTATATACGTACATTTTATTTTCGTTCTTTTCTGGTGTGATTAATTGATGGGACTGCATTGATTCTGATCAATGTAAGGATAAAACAAACCTATATATAATGTTGTTGGAACCAAATTTTTAAAAACTGAAATTACAGACGTTCTCTTTTGCTTTGCACAGTGGTATTCGGTTATGAATATCTAGCACCTCATTTCACGAGGCAAAGGCCGAGATCCCTTCATCGGGAGTGACCCCTTGAGTAAAAGTTTGCGTCAACGTAATAACTTCACTATATTCATTTTCTATTGCTTTGCATCGTGGTATTTAGTTTAGAATATCCTGCACCTCATTCGACGATGAAAGAGCCGAGATCCCTTCACCGGGAGTGACCTCTTTAGCAAAAGTTTTCGCCGCTATAAATTTGTAAAACCACTTGGATTCCTTCAACGATATCAAGTTCATTACGTTAAAGATTTTTCGCTAAAAACCAGCCGTAGCCCTCCGTCATTTCAGATTAGTATTGCTTAGTATTCGTGCTGCGTTTGTTGACTCCGTCAAGACGTAGTGTACGATAGCTGAGTGGTGCTTATTTGTAGCATGGATATGCGATTGGTTAGGACAGTCGTACGGCCTTGTTGACTCCATCAAGGGCTCGTGCGGGTGGTTTTAATGCAATCAAGATAATGACGGGTTGAACTTGACTAGGACTTTTTGATTTGTTAACTCCGTCAAGGTCACTTAGGTCCTAGGGGTAAAAACACACATCGGGAGTTTCAAACATACAGGAAACTTGCCAGGTTTGCGCATACCTTCTGAAGTGTGGTAACTTGAGTGGATTCCGTCAAGCTATCATGCGATGATAGTTGGATCCCGATTCCCACTGATGAGTAGCATTACTCCTCGGGTGATTCTGACTAATTCTCCTTTTTGGATTGGAGGAGAATTCGAGGAAATAGTGGGAGCCATCCTGAGTGATTAAACCATTCTGATTTAGGCTAGAGTGCACGCTGAGTATTTCTTTTCTCTCTCTCTTTGGAAGCGACCATGGCCCGACCTAGACTAAAACTCATGAACCAAGTTAACCGAACCTTCTTAAAACACTTTGTCTTTTGGAATGTCACGGTTTCGCATATATCATTGCCACCTCTATATCACCTTTGCATTTCTCCAGAACACCCTGTATCACTACGAACATCCACTTCCATTGGATAAATCTATCGTATAGTTACATAAGAACTCGAAGGAACTTGTTCCAGATTCGAGGACGGATTCTGGTTCGGGAGAGATTGAATAGGATTATCCGGTTGTCTTTTCTCTTTACCTTCTCTCAGGTTGTGAGGGCTCCTAGGATTATGAGAGGGTATACCTATTGAGCTTATTGGAGAGTCTTCTTCCAAACCATAGGCTGGTGTCGAAGGGTAGGGAAGGAAGAAAACCAATTAACCTAAAGGTGGTGTACAGAAGGTAATAAGTAAAGACATATAAAAGGATTAGAATAACGAAAAAGAGAATTGCAACTGCTATTATTCACGACAAAACCGTGTATACCCCTGCCACTCCCACATCCACTTTGGATTTCTCCAGAACACTCTGTATCACTACGGGTATCCACTCCTATTGGATATGCCATCGTATAGTTACATACGAACTCGAAGGAACTTGTTCCAGATTCGAGGATGGTTTCCGGTTCAGGAGAAATAGAATAGGATTATTCAGATGACTTTTCCCATTACCTTCTCTCAGGTTGCGAGGGCTCCTAGGATTAGGAGAGTACACCTATTACGCTTATTGGAGAGTCTTCTTCCAAACCTTAGACTGGTACCGAAGGGTAAGGACGGAAGAAAACCAATGAGCCTAAAGGAGGTGTACATAAGATAATAAGTAAAGACATAATAAAGAGATTGGAGTGAAGGCAGCTAAGTATATGGTTACTTTCATGAATCAGGATAGTGGAAGAGGCATTACTAGGAATACCAGTTAACCGTTTTTGAAACATTTTCATGTTTCAGTTTCACTGTGCGATGTTATTTGAAAACTGTTTTCCCAATTGGAATCTAACTCCAGGGTATGTATTTACCAGATTAGTTTCTCACATTTATGTGTTATTACAGATGGTGAGTGGGAGTAAGATATTAGGAATTGGGTGATTAGATCCTCATTATATCGGAATTCGTTATAATTGGTGATATTTGAGGAAATCACCTGGGTTTTTACCCGACGGCAAATATTTTGTTGGATATATGTATGCCCTAGAGGCCATTATATGATAGTGGATGTATCTATACATGTATATATATTCAGTATGCATTCTTGCTCGACATGATAGTATGCTATCTGGTTCTTCTTTATCTGACATGTTGATTTGATCATGCTTTTATTCATTCATACATGCTGATAAAGCCCTGAGGATATTGGCTTGACTGCTCTGATTATGATGGAGATCATACTAGTGGGACATCTGTAGTCTATAAGCATATCCTGGAAAGTCCTTAGTCGTAGGTATATCGAGACGGGGCATTGATATACCAGAGTAGACTAGCGTATATGATACTAGACCCATGTGATGGGCGATGGATGATCCCATATCCATTGGTGTTTGATATCAAGATCATATACGGGTGCTCAGTGGTGACTGGGTACACTGGACGGACTCGCCGAGAACTCCTATATGGAATTATATCTATCGTCGGATAGCAGTTCTCAGGTAACACTGGTACAGGTTAGTCTGTAGACCCGAGATCGTCATGGAGTCTTGTGTGCTCTCCCACTGTACTTTGATTGCCACCCTACCACGGCTCTACTGAGTCGTGCAAACAGGTGACCGTTGGGTACAGTCCCGAGACACACGAAGGCAATGAGCGATAGGAGGGGTTTCGTCTCTCCCGGTATTGGGGGTTGATGCTGTGCTGTGCCCGACTGGTTATATCAGTAAGTCCCTGGCCAGGGCTGCTGAGATTTGCTGATAAGTGTTATCGGTAGTTTCTCGATCTGTTATAGACCATTCACCGGCACGACTTATTGAGTTATTAGGGTCGACGTGACCATCCCTAGGCCCGATATGCAGCATATCTGACGAAGAGACCGGACTGTACGGTAGTGTTGCCGGATGGCTCGACGGGAGTTGTAGCAGGTTCGCTTGTTTTCTTCTGATCGCTCAATACCCGGGTGGCCGTTACGTTTAGCTGACCGCTTGCGGTTTGGGGGTACCTGATATGATCATCACCCTCTGCCGGCGTATTGACGAGTCTCAGAGTCCCACAAAGGAGTTACCCAGTCCAGGCGAAACGTTGTGGTGCGCGTACGCGATATGCGCATGCACCCGATTAAAACGTGCGTATATGATACCGAACATTGATCGGGTGGCCTGCTTTTGGTGGGGTCGTATGAGATATGACCGGATTGATAAATTAAGTGTTGATTTATCATCTAACCATTAGTTTTCTCACTTGAAACCTTTCTAGGGTTTGATGGATGTATGCATGCATGCATGTGTTTCTTTCTTTCATTCTAGTTTCATGCACATGTGGATGTGCATACATGTATATATACATACACCCATCCATCATGGTTGTTAGCATATGGAAATGGTGGCAATATAAGACTCACACCATGGATTAAATTATGGATTATTATTTGATTTTGGATTTAAAAGAAAATGAAAAGGAAAGGATAATCATTCTAGCTTCTACATTCTTCCTTTGACCTAACCATGCTCAACTACCACTAACCTAGGGTTATCCTTCTCTTTATCATTTAAAACCCAAGTTAAATTAACTATCCATCATTTAATCATGGTTGAAAGTGAGAAGGAATAAAATATAAAAGGTTATATTTCATTTCTTTTCACTTAAGGGTTATCTTTTTACCTCTTGTTAAAAATAGCCACCATCTTCATCCTCCTTCATCTTTTTCCTCTCTAGTTTTTTCTAGTGAGTTAAACACAAATAAAGAAAGGTTTTTGAAGTGAGAT
This sequence comes from Agapanthus africanus, assembly GCA_030015575.1. Classification (NCBI taxonomy): domain Eukaryota; kingdom Viridiplantae; phylum Streptophyta; class Magnoliopsida; order Asparagales; family Amaryllidaceae; genus Agapanthus; species Agapanthus africanus. Next base: position 418,949,269 of record JASDDO010000016.1, read on the forward strand.
CCTTAGCCACAACATCATTCTACTCAAGTCTAGCCAACTTGATTAGAGTGTTCTCTTTGCTTTTCCAAAGTTGCTAGCTTGGACGGGAAACTTCGGGTGGATCGTCGTGGACGAAAGAGGACTACAAGTGGACCTTCTTCCAACACCCTAGAGACTAAGGAGTCAAGCAAAAGGGGAGCTACAAAGGTTGTAGCCTTCAAACCCTTATTTTTATTAGCTTAAAGTTTCGAAACCCTAATTTTCTAGGATCGATTCCTTTGCATGTTCGTTTAGCACCATAAAAATACATACTTTGAGACATGTGATGCTTCTAAACTCTTCATAGGGTGCTACACAAACCTTTCATTGGTATCAGAGCCGACCTAGAACATTAGGCGACCTTTTTACGAAGTTAAACTTCCGATCGAACCGAAATACGGCTTTTTAGGGTGCTCTCTGGAAATTTTCTAAAATTTGACATTTTTCAGAATTAAAAATATGTAAAAAATACAGCAGGAAAAAATAAGGATTACGGTGCAAAAATTATTCCATGAACAGTGATTTTTGCCGCGGAAACGCGGCCTAAGCTTGCTTAGACCGCGGTTCCGCGGCCGTATGTATTAATTGTTGGATAATTTTTTTTCAGTAATTCTGGAATCTGCTTGTATAATTTTTTGGGTATTTTTAATCTGTATTTAGTTTTGAAAAATTCTGGAGATGGTTTTGGACTCGTCGATTCGATCGGGATTTTCATTTCGTAGCTTTTCCGGGTAAATTAGAAAGTATTGAAGTGTTTGAACGAGTATCATTTACTCACTATTCACGGGGTGTAAATACTTTGGAGATACGTGCAAGTCTTTTTGCGGTGGTCCCTCTAGAAGACAACAAACCTTAACTCGATTATGTGACCGTCTCGAACTGCCCTTTGAACCCTAGGGTTTGGGGCAGTACGGCGTGCCACATGTGAGGCGTTGGCTTGACCCTTCTACGGCTGGACCGCTACTACTGTGTCACACTCCAGATTTTTTGAACCCTGCTCAAGTGTTGAGCTTTAGTGAATCTTGGGTACTTGATCGTTCGTTCGAAAACTTTAATACTGTCTGTTTATCTGGAATTTGATACAATATGTTGAATTCATATAGTTTAGGCATGAAATACGAAATATATGATATTTCGTATTTATGATGTCTAAAGAGAATGTGGATTCCAAATATTGTAGTTTTACACTTTCTTTTCTGTGACCGTAAGTGTAGTATGTTCGATATCGCCGGTTTCGTTGCTATACATCAACGACAATTGGGGTACGCATACTTACTTACGTTGATGATATGTGATATTATGTGTTGCTGAGATATGATGTGCAGGATTGTCGCGATTGAATAGCCGGGTTTTTTTTTATGTGAGATGAGAGTTTTATATTTTCATTCATGTAAATTCAAATGTAATGTAATATTCTTTTATTTGGGGCACTTCCGGGTTGAGGTTGTGTTACCAGTGTTGTATATTATTTACTTTTCCGCATTAGGATGGACCCAAGGAGGGGAGCACAGGTGACCGGGTTCTGGGGTTCAGTGGGAGGCCATCTCGAGGAGTCGAGACCGGGTCTCCTAAACTCCAGAATTGGTAGGGTCACTTGCCGCTCTCGTAGGGGTCCAGGGTGTGGGCTTGGCTATTCATTGCGACTGTGGAATCAGTATTTTCTATTCTGGCTAAATACTAAATACGGACGTCCTAGGATATCCCACGTTATATCTATGTTTCTGCTGCCTGTGTTCTGTGATATCTGAGACTAAAGACATATTATATATATGATATATAGTAGACGTTGCTTATGTTTCGCACCCGCGCTAGTCCCGTCCCGGTATGCCGTTAGTTAAGTAACCTAACGGTGCATAACGGAACATTGCGGCGAATGCGGATGGCATAAGCGTACGTGTTATTTTCGTTTCTTTTCTGTGACTGGCTTAAGGACTTAAATGATGGGATTACATTAATATGATTAATGTAAAGAAAATAAACCTAAAAAGATGTTGTAGAATCGGATTTGAAAACTACTCGGCTATTTATGAAAAAGCTACATTTCAAAACTGCGGAGCTTAAGCCACTCCTTTTGAAAACTGTTTGATTCTACAACGATATCAAGTTCAAAGCGTTAAATATTTTCTTAAAAATCATTCGCAACCCTCCGTCATTTTAGGAAGTAGAGTACTTAGTATTCGTGCTACGTTTGTTGACTTTAGTTAAGGCGTAGTGTACGGTAGCTAAGTGATGTCTTCCTACACTGCATATGATGCAGATTAATTAGGACATTCATGCGACTTTGTTGACCATAGTTAAGGGTCATATGGGTGGGTCTAATTGATCAAGAAATGACGGGTAGAACTTGACTGGTACTTATGATTTGTTGACCATAGTTAAGGTCATAAGTACTAGGGGTAAAAATTACATCGGGAATTTCAAGTGTTGAAATTTGCAATAAGATTGCATACCTTCCATGTGATGGTTGGATCCAGATCCCACTGTAGGCAATAGTTGCTCCTAGGAGAGTTTTACAGTTTACAATTAGCTAACTCATTAGGTGTCTAGAAAGATGTTAACGGGGCTCCGCCTCTGGGAAAACGAGGTTTACTCTAATTAGGTCCGTGCGAAAGTACAGGGAACCTCCCTCAAAGTACCGACACTGGCCTGGCTGAACGGTTAGCGAAGTTGTAGACTGTAATTAATCCTGGCTAGTTTTTCTTTTTAAGGTTTGAAAGAAAAACTTGATAAAAAGCAGTGGGAAACATCGATTAGACAAGATAATAAACCAATCTAATCTGTGCAAGAGCTTTCGCTGAGTGTATTCTTTTCTCTCTCTTAATGGCAGATACCAATGACTGGACTTAAGCTTCTACTAGATAAAAACAAACTGAATGGGACCAACTATAAAGACTGGCTGAGGAATCTGAAAATCGCCTTGACTTATGATAAAGTATCATATGTCCTCACGGCTTCAGCCCCGCCCGTCCCTGGTCCAAAATCCTCAGTTACGGACATTGAAGTCCGCTTGACATGGGACGCTGACTGTGCCACGGCCACATGCCTCGCGCTTGCATCGATGGATAACACACATCAAAAGCAGCACGAGGACATGGACATTCACGGTATATTGCTCCATACAAAGGAGTTGTATGGGGAGCAATCCTGCGTATTACGATACGAAGCATCAAAGAAATTGTTTCAGATGCGAATGGCCCCTGGCACACCAGTAGGAGACCATGTTCTGAAGATGATAGCTCTTATAGAAGAGCTTGAGGACCTTGGATGGATGATGGACAATGAACAATATATAGATATTATTCTGCAGTCCCTCCCCTCCACCTTTGCTCAGTTCATAGTGAACTTCAACATGCATGGCATGGAGAAGGACCTCCCTGAACTCCTTAATAAGTTAAGGAGTGCAGAGAGCACTATGAAGTTAGCAAAAACTCCCGTTATGACTATTGGACAGTCTTCCTCTTCTCGCCCGAAAGCCAAGGCCAAGGGAAAGAAAAAGAAGAAACCCACTAATCCTAAGGGAGGAGTTAAAAAGGTGAAGGGAAAGGGAAAGTCCAAGGCTGGAGACTCAGGGAAGGGCGAATGTTTCCATTGCCACAAGACAGGACACTGGAAGCGCAATTGCACGGAGTACTTAAGTCTCAAGAAGAAGCATGGTGATGCTTCTGCTTCAGGTGCGTTTGTGACTGAAAACTGTTTTTCTATAAACTCTGCTTCCTGGGTATTGGATACCGGTTCAGGTTCTCCCATTTGCAATTCTATGCAGGAGCTGAGAAATAGCAAGGTTTTGAAGACAGGTGACCATACTCTCCGCGTTGGAAATGGTTCCAATGTACATACAGTCGCAGTGGGAGAGTATCACTTAGGGTTGCCATCTGGATGTATTTTGATTTTGAATCCATGTTATTCTGTACCAAGTATGCTATGTAATATAATATCCGTTTCTTTGTTGGACAATGAAGGATATAATTTTGTGTTGCAGAACAATGTTATGAACATTCACCTAAATCAAATGTTGGTTGGGTATGGTACGCTTAATAACGGAATATATGTCCTAAATCAACACACAGTTTTCAGTATACAACACACTAATAAAAGAAAACTTTCAGAATTAAATGAAGCTTTTCTTTGGCATTGTAGACTTGGTCATATTAACGAAACAAGACTAAACAAGTTACACAAAGATGGATATTTAAACTCTTTTGAATATAAATCTTATGCGACTTGCCAGTCTTGTATCAAGGGTAAAATGACCAAAACTCCGTTTACCGGACACGGAGAAAGAGCTACTCAGCTCCTTGGCCTCATACATAGTGATGTATGTGGGCCAATGTCTACACAGGCTAGAGGCGGTTTTTCATACTTCATTACATTCACTGACGACTTCTCAAGATTCGGTCATGTATTTTTATTAAAGCACAAGTCCGACGCTTTCGAGAAATTCATTGAATATAAACAAGAAGTAGAAAAACAAACCGGCTTGAGTATTAAGATGCTTCGATCAGATCGAGGTGGTGAGTATCTCAGTACAGAATTTGCAAACTTCCTAAAAGAGAATGGGATTCTCTCTCAGCTCACTCCTCCTTACACACCACAGCACAACGGTGTGTCAGAACGACGGAATAGGACCCTATTAGATATGGTCCGGTCCATGATGAGTGACGCTGAGTTACCAGTCTCGTTTTGGGGGCATGCATTGGAGACTGCGGCGTTTCTGCTAAACAGGGTTCCAACCAAAGCCGTGTCTACCACGCCATATGAGATATGGAATGGGAAGAGACCATCTCTTAAGAGAATTAAGATTTGGGGTTGCCCGGCCTATGTTAAAAAGCAGAATCCGGACAAACTCGAGACACAGTCAGTCATGTGTAACTTTGTGGGATATCCAAAGAATTCTTATGGATATCTGTTCTACCACAAAGAGGAACAAAAAGTGTTTGTTTCTCAGTATGCCACATTCTTGGAAAAAGAGTTTTTCACAGATAAAGATGATGGCAAGGTAGTAGATCTAGAAGAGGTTCTGGAGACACAAACTACAAATGACGATTTGGTTGAACCGGCTGTTGCAACAGAAACTGAAGAACCTCGGCCACTCCGTAGGTCTGTTAGGACTTCTCGCCCACCGGAGAGGTACTACGGTTTCCTCATTGATGGTGACGGAGAAGATTGCATCATGGATGATGATGATCCTACCAGTTTTCAGCAAGCTATCACGAGTAGTGACTCTGTGAAGTGGCTGGATGCCATGAGATCCGAAATGGAGTCTATGTACACCAACAAAGTATGGACTTTGGATGTTGTACCCCCTGGGGTAAAACCTGTAGGGTGCAAATGGATCTTTAAAAGAAAGATTGGTGTGGATGGGCAGGTAGAGACCTATAAGGCAAGACTTATGGCGAAAGGTTTTCGTCAAAGACCAGGTTTGGACTATGACGAAACTTTTTCGCCCGTAGCCATGCTTAAATCCATTCGGATCCTACTTGCTATTGCTGCTCACCACGACTATGAAATCTGGCAGATGGACGTTAAAACCACGTTTCTAAATGGAAATTTAGAAGAATGCGTTTATATGGATCAGCCAGAGGGCTTCATTGACAGTGGGAGCAGCGGGAAAGCATGTAAATTGCTTAAATCCATATATGGGTTAAAGCAGGCATCACGGAGTTGGAACATCTGTTTCGATGATGTCATCAAAGAGTTTGATTTCATCAAAAATCCAGATGAACCTTGTGTTTATAAGAAGGCTGTAGGAAGAGCTGTCACATTCCTCGTATTGTACGTGGATGACATTCTTCTGATAGGAAATGATATTCCTATGCTACAGTCGGTCAAATCATTCTTATCACTGAGGTTCTCCATGAAGGACCTGGGTGATGCCACATACATCCTGGGCATAAGGATCTATAGGGATAGATCCAAAAAGTTATTGGGATTGTCCCAAACCAGGTACATTAACACCATCCTAAAAAGGTTTAGTATGGAAGACTCCAAGCGGGGTGCCTTACCCGCTTGCCATGGAGTCACTCTCTCCAAGGATTCTTGTCCAAAGACCGATGAAGAGAGAGCTCGCATGAGCATTATACCTTATGCTTCGGCAGTAGGATCTATAATGTATGTGATGTTATGTACACGCCCAGATGTAGCTTATGCACTTAGTGTTGTAAGCAGGTATCAATCCAACCCAGGGGAGAACCACTGGACAGCTGTGAAGAACATTCTTAAGTACTTGCGAAGGACTAAAGAATTGTTCTTGGTGTATGGTAATACAGATCTCCAAATGGAGGCCTTTACCGATTCGAGCTTCCAGAGCGATAAGGATGACAGCAAATCTATCTCAGGGTTTGTATTTACCCTCAATGGAGGGGCGGTAAGTTGGAAGAGTTCCAAACAGGATACCGTTGCAGACTCTACGATGGAAGCTGAGTACATTGCTGCAAATGATGCCGCCAAGGAAGCCGTCTGGATGAAGAAGTTCGTCTCGGAGCTAGGAGTAGTTCCAACCATTATTGATCCAATACCTTTGTATTGTGACAATAATGGGGCGATGGCGTTAGCCAAGGAGCCCAGATCCCATCAGCGGTCCAGACACATCCTGAGGCGCTTTCATTTGATCCGGGAGATTGTAGATCGCCGCGAAATCGAGATTAAGAGAGTAGACACAAAGAACAACGCCGCGGATCCATTCACCAAGGCCCCCCCTCAGCCGCAGCATGAGCGACTTTTTGAGATGTTGGGTATGAGATACGCCAATAACTGGCCTTAGTGCAAGTGGGAGATTGTTGGATATATGTATGCCCTAGAGGCCATTATATGATAGTGGATGTATCTATACATGTATATATATTCAGTATGCATTCTTGCTCGACATGATAGTATGCTATCTGGTTCTTCTTTATCTGACATGTTGATTTGATCATGCTTTTATTCATTCATACATGCTGATAAAGCCCTGAGGATATTGGCTTGACTGCTCTGATTATGATGGAGATCATACTAGTGGGACATCTGTAGTCTATAAGCATATCCTGGAAAGTCCCTAGTCGTAGGTATATCGAGACGGGGCATTGATATACCAGAGTAGACTAGCGTATATGATACTAGACCCATGTGATGGGCGATGGATGATCTCATATCCATTGGTGTTTGACATCAAGATCATATACGGGTGCTCAGTAGTGACTGGGTACACTGGACGGACTCGCCGAGAACTCCTATATGGAATTATATCTATCGTCGGATAGCAGTTCTCAGGTAACACTGGTACAGGTTAGTCTGTAGACCCGAGATCGTCATGGAGTCTTGTGTGCTCTCCCACTGTACTTTGATTGCCACCCTACCACGGCTCTACTGAGTCGTGCAAACAGGTGACCGTTGGGTACAGTCCCGAGACACACGAAGGCAATGAGCGATAGGAGGGGTTTCGTCTCTCCCGGTATTGGGGGTTGATGCTGTGCTGTGCCCGACTGGTTATATCAGTAAGTCCCTGGCCAGGGCTGCTGAGATTTGCTGATAAGTGTTATCGGTAGTTTCTCGATCTGTTATAGACCATTCACCGGCACGACTTATTGAGTTATTAGGGTCGACGTGACCATCCCTAGGCTCGATATGCAGCATATCTGACGAAGAGACCGGACTGTACGGTAGTGTTGCCGGATGGCTCAACGGGAGTTGTAGCAGGTTCGCTTGTTTTCTTCTGATCGCTCAATACCCGGGTGGCCGTTACGTTTAGCTGACCGCTTGCGGTTTGGGGTACCTGATATGATCATCACCCTCTGCCGGCGTATTGACGAGTCTTAGAGTCCCACAAAGGAGTTACCCAGTCCAGGCGAAACGTTGTGGTGCGCGTATGCGATATGCGCATGCACCCGATTAAAACGTGTGTATATGATACCGAACATTGATCGGGTGGCCTGCTTTTGGTGGGGTCGTGGATATGACCGGATTGATAAATTAAGTGTTGATTTATCATCTAACCATTAGTTTTCTCACTTGAAACCTTTCTAGGGTTTGATGGATGTATGCATGCATGCATGTGTTTCTTTCTTTCATTCTAGTTTCATGCACATGTGGATGTGCATACATGTATACATACATACACCCATCCATCATGGTTGTTAGCATATGGAAATGGTGGCAATATAAGACTCACACCATGGATTAAATTATGGATTATTATTTGATTTTGGATTTAAAAGAAAATGAAAAGGAAAGGATAATCATTCTAGCTTCTATATTCTTCCTTTGACCTAATCATGCTCAACTACCACTAATCTAGGGTTATCCTTCTCTTTATCATTTAAAATCCAAGTTAAATTAACTATCCATCATTTAATCATGGTTGAAAGTGAGAAGGAATAAAATATAAAAGGTTATATTTCATTTCTTTTCACTTAAGGGTTATCTTTTTACCTCTTGTTAAAAATAGCCACCATCTTCATCCTCCTTCATCTTTTTCCTCTCTAGTTTTTTCTAGTGAGTTAAACACAAATGAAGAAAGGTTTTTGAAGTGAGATCCTTAGCCACAACATCATTCTACTCAAGTCTAGCCAACTTGATTAGAGTGTTCTCTTTGCTTTTCCAAAGTTGCTAGCTTGGACGGGAAACTTCGGGTGGATCGTCGTGGACGAAAGAGGACTACAAGTGGACCTTCTTCCAACACCCTAGAGACTAAGGAGTCAAGCAAAAGGGGAGCTACAAAGGTTGTAGCCTTCAAACCCTTATTTTTATTAGCTTAAAGTTTCGAAACCCTAATTTTCTAGGATCGATTCCTTTGTATGTTCGTTTAGCACCATAAAAATACATACTTTGAGACATGTGATACTTCTAAACTCTTCATAGGGTGCTACACAAACCTTTCATATTTGGTTTTGAATATCCTTTGTTATGCACCAATTTCAAACTAATATATCTGTACGTTTATTTTATAAAGTGAGATATAACTTTTTGATATTATGTCTGTGACATTTACCTATATCAGTTGGTGATTAGGTAAGGTGCATTCAACAGCGGTGTAATTCTTCTTAACCATAGTACAGTTTTTCAACCTACGACGCACAGGATTTGAGTTATTGAACTCAGGGGACTTATACAAAGTATTGTATGTTGTCCAGTGTCCATTAGGACAATGGGGTTGGTACTTGTACTGTATTCTGTTTACTCATAACTTTTCTAGTTCTAGACAAATATTTCGTTGAAATACAAGGTTTAGATTTTGAGAAGTTATAGATATAAGAATAAAGTAGAGAACCATTTGTTAGAAGTATCATAATTCTTCAAGAAAGTCGAAGATGTAGATACTTGTGTTTGGTATTCCGTTTATAGTAATGGTTTTGAGGACTTGCTTCTCTTTCAGGTTACTCATATATGGATACACTCCTAGATGAGTAATGCTGATTGGCATCTTTCCATTTGGTTGATATGCACTGGAGACAGCTGCATGATTTTGAATCTGGTTCCAAATCATAGGTCTTGATCATCTATAGCAGAAATAGATCATCTATTTTTGATGTGAGAGTCATAGGTCTTGATCTCATCAGAATAGGAGATGGATCTGGTAAGAAGGTGGTAGAGAGTGATGTCCAGGTATTTGGGATGATATGCACTTGATAGAAAGAGATATTCCTATACTACGATCGGTTATACGATGGTTGTCACAAAGTTGTTTCTCCACATAGGATATGGATATAATATCAGAGTTTCTGGTTACTAGATCTATGGTTTTAGCTCTTGATTTTGGAAGTATCCTAATCTGGGTACTTTGATATTATTCTAAAGGTATTTTAGAATGGACGACTCCTGGCATGGTAGTGTACCTGCAAGTGATGGAGTCACCCTCTCTAAAGGTGTCTTACAGACTAAAGGGGAGAGGAATCTGCATGATTAGCATATCACTTGCTTAGGCAATTGAGTTAATCATAAAATATCAAGTACCACACCAGATGTTGTTTTTTGCACTAGTTGCAATAAAAATATATTAATCCAATCCTGGAAAAATATTGAGAAGCAGTTATTGAACATAAATGGATGTTCTTGGGAAATGATTACGGCAGCCTCCTTCGGGAGACGATTATCATTTCAGACTTCCAAGGTGACCTGGATGACAGAGTGACTGTCAGAGTTATAGTTTTTCCCTCTTTTGAGGGACAATATGTTGGACAGGTGGTCCAAGCGGATACTGAGGAATGGCATGGCGCATAATACTGATTTTCTAAGAAGTTTGTTGGATTTTGAGTTCATTTGTGAACTGGGTCCCATCAGATATCCAGACAAATTCTAAGATAGGTATTGCTCATTTTGGGAGATAGATTTTCTCCGCGAAGTTGAGATATAGAGAGATACAGAAAGAAACATTAGAGCGGATCCACTCACTGAGGCTATTTCTCGAACGCAATGGTTTCACAAACGGTCTTTGCAAAACCGATTAGTAGAGAAGTTGGGTGTTCGATATCATACGAGCTGTGAGTATGCGGCGCCGCAATAATTGGCCTTAAGTGCAAGTGGGAGATTGTAGGCTATAGTGCCATCAAGGCAATTATCATAGTCGCGGGCAGGTGATTATGATGATTGAGGGAGGACCTGTACCGGTAGAACAGTCTTACTCGAGATGATAGTATGCTATCTGGTTTGTCTTTATCATCATGTACATGTTGATAGAGCCCGTAGGATTCTTGCCTGACTACCAGTATTATGATGGCGATCATATAAGTGGGAGCTGGGGGTCTATAAGCACATCCTTAAATGTCCCTAGTCGTGGGAGTATCGAGACTGGGCATCGATACTCCAGTGTAGAGTAATGTATACTGATCGAGACCCCGACGAGGGGCGGTGGCCAGGTCTCACAAGCCATTGGTGTTAGTTTGTTCACCTAAGATAGTATACAGGTGCTCATTGGGTTATGAGTATACTGGACAGACTCGCCGGGTGTAAGTCTACGGTAGCGCCCCGGCCGTCTGTCCGAGGCCAAAATGCGGAAACGAAAACATTTTCATGGCTTGAAACCGGCGCTATTGTATGCTTAAAACCTAGATCGAACCATTAACCTACAACTAGCTATCTAGAGAAGGGATAGAAAGGCTATACCGATCGATCCGTGTCCTTCGGTCTTTGGCCACCATCCCAAGCTCCCCACGGCAACTCCGGTTTTGATCTCCTTGTCGGAAAGGGCACCACATCAACGAGTCTTTTTACGGGCTCCCGCTTCATCCGAAGCAACTCGGGCACGAAGTGTGCTAGCCGACGTGTCCAAGGTGTTGTAGAGAATGTTTGTGATCACTTTGTCTCTTGCATCCATTGCTTGGATGGAGGTTGAAGGTGTTGCCATTCATGGAACATAGTGAACTAGAGGAAGAAGAAGAAGAGAAGGCTTTCTCTCTCTTTTCCTTTTCTTTTGTGATGGAAATGATAATGAGAGTATGAATGAGATCAAGAATAATACAAGAGCAAACTCCAACCATATGGTTGCCTTTCTCTCTCTCCATATCATTTCAATACAAATCTATCACATTATGTGACACATGCATAAAGAAAGAGACCATGAGTCACCACTTGAGCATGCGTCACAATAAATGCTTCTTATCATGACATATACCTCACAATTTCCATTTACAAACATTAATCCAAATATTTGCAACAATAAAAAGATACGGCAACATCTAAAGTAAAATCGTGACGGATCACAAGGATACCCCTCACCTGTATATACATACCTGCATCCGCATTCCGACCGAATGCGAATGCGATGAGACTAAAGTAATCCAACAAATCTAATACTAGGATCCGACTTAAACCAAAGCCCAATAGTATGATCCGCCCGATCATGATCCGTGCACTACCGCTCGTATATGATTGAACCCTGCCATATACCATACGGCCTCTACAACGTTTCGCCCGAAACTTGAGAAACTGTCTGTGGGGGACTCTAAAGACTTGTCAATACATTGGCTGTGGATTTAACCACTAGCACGTCAGAGGTACTAGCTGTACGTAACGGGCTACCAGGTATTGACCAAAAGGGAGGTCGATGAGCGAACTCATCCTGACACCCTACTGAGCCTGTCAGTGACAATATCCGTACAGTTCGGTCCGTTTGTCTATAAGCATCGCATGGCGGGCCTAGAGGGTTGGTAAAAGTTAGACCCCCAAAAGCGGTACAAGTCGTGTCGGAGTGTAGCCCAGAACACCCTGAGATACTACTGGAATACCTACCAGTAAATCTCCTGCCTTGGCCAAGGACTTCGTGTAATGGCTCTCCTAGACACAGCGCGACCTCGCCCCCAATACCGGAAGAGATGAAACCCCTGCCGATCCGCTCACTGCCTCCATGTGGCTTGGGACTGTACCCAACTAAAACCTGTTTGCATGACTCCTTTAAGCCGTGGTAGGGTAGTAATCAAAGCACAGTGGGAACTCATACGAGACAAATGACGATCTCAGGTCGATGAACTAATCTGTACATATGTCACCAGGGAACTGCTATCTGACGTCAGGTATAATACCAACTAGCATGTTCCCGGCGAGTCCTGTCCGGTGTACTCATAACCCAACGAGCACCTGTATACATCTTAGGTGAACCAACTGACACCAATGGCTTGTGAAACTGGCCATCGCCCCTCGTCGGGGTCTCGACTGTATACACTAGTCTACTAATGGAGTATCGGTGCCCGGTCTCGAAACTCCGACGACTAGGGACCTTTTAAGGATGTGCTTATAGACTACCTAACTCTCACGTATATGATCGCCATCATACTGCTGGTAGTCAAGCAAGAATCCTAAGGGCTCTATCAACGTGTAATAGCGACCTGTAAGGTCACCTAAAGCAGTACACGATGATAAAGATAAACCAGATAGCATACTATCATCTTGAGTAATACTGTCCTACCGGTATAGGTCCTCCCTTAATCATTGCAATCACGTGCCTGTGATCCAATAATTGACTCTGAGGGCACTATATCCAACAATCTCCCACTTGCCCTCAAGGCTAATTATTGCGATGTTGCATACTCACAGCCCGTGTGATACCGAACACCCAACTCCTCTACTAATCAGTTTCACAAAGCCCGTTTGCGAAACTATTGCGTTCGAGGAATAGCCTCAGTGAGTGGATCTGCCCTAATATTTCTTTCTATGTCTCTCTTTATCTCAAGTTCGCGGAGAAAGCCATCTCCCGAAATGAGCAATACCTGTCTTAGAATATGTCTGGATATCTGATAGGACCTAGTTCATAAATGAACTCTAAATCCAAACTTCTTAGACTGTATCGTCAACTGAACTTAATCAGTATCCTGCGTCATGCGTCCCTCAGTGTCCGCTTGGATCACCTGTCCAAAACACTGCCCCTCGTCGGAGGGAAAACTATAACTCTGACAGCCACTCTGTCATCCAGGTCACCTTGGAAGCCTAGAATGATAACTGTCTCCCGAAGGAGGCTTCCGTTATCATTTCCCTAGAACATCCATTTATGTTCTAAAACTTCTTCCGAACGTTTCTCCAGAATAGGATTAATATCAACTTATTGCATCTAGTGCAAAAACAACGTCTGGTGTGGTACTTGACATTTCATGATTGACTCAATTGCCTAAGCAAGTGATCTGCCAATCATGCACGTCCCTCTCCCCTTTAGTCTGTAAGACACCTTTAGAGAGGGTGACTCCATCACCTGCAGGTACACCACCATGCCAGGAGTCATCCATTATAAATACCTTTAGAATGCTGTCTAAGTACCCTGATTAGGACACTTCCCAAATCTAGATCTAAAACCATAGATCTAGTAACCAGAATATCAGATATAATATCTATATCCTTTATGCGGAGAAACCACTGTGTGACAACCAAAGTATAACCGATCGTAGTATAGGAATTTCACTTCCTACTCTGTGTATGTCATCCAAATACCAGGACATCACACCCTACTACCTTCTTAACAGATCCATCCCCTATTCTGATGAAGTCAAACCTATAATTGTCACATCAGAAATAGATGATCTATCTCCGCTATATCTGCTTTAGTCCATAAATAGACATAAGCTGCTTGTCTACTATGCTTCCGCTGCTCCCACTGATTACGACAACCCTCTGGAAGAGTCATATACAAGTACACTTCTAAAACTAGTTTAGAACGACGCTATACTCATCCTCCTGCCGGGTCTTATAGCCTAGAACAACAGTAGTGTCAAATCTGGGTAAACAAGAACCTCCATGTCACTGTCCTTGAGACTACCGAAGTACCTCTCGGGTGTCTGAGGTTACCCACCATATCTGCGGAGTGGCCAATAGAATGTCAAACCAGATTGAATCTTTAGGTTCTTATCAAATTTTCAGTAATCGTTTGCGGTTCTAGAATCACTTCCAGTTCTACCATACTTCCACTACTGTTTTCTGAAAAAATCCATTTTTATCAAAACTGTGTCGAGTCAAGAACAATAGCACTATTGATCTTCCAGATGGTAGAAAGTCAACCCTCGTCATAGCCCGGGTCAACCCACAAACAGCCATTACAGAAACGTGCCTTGAGTTATCCAGAATCTGGTTTTAAGCATAAGCCGGACAACTCCCCATACCTTAACAATATTAAGATATGAACTGTTCTATATCCAATATAGATACAGAGGCACTGATTTAATTGGAACCAAATTCAAATCATGCAGCTGTCTCCAGTGCATGTCAACTAAATGGAGAGAGGCCGATCAGCATTACTCAACTTAGGAGTACTTCCAATTATGAGTAACCTGAAAGAGAAGCAAGTTCTCTTAATCATTACTATTATCTGAATACCATACACAAGTATCTACATCTTCGATCATCTTGAAGAATCCTGATACTTGCAACACCTAGTTCTCTACTTTATTCTTATACCTATAACTTCTCAAAACTTAGACCTTGCATTTCTACGAAACACATGTCTAAGAACTAGAGAAATCACAAGTAAACGGAATATAGTACGAGTACCAACCCCTCTGTCCTCATGGACACTGGACAACATACAATACTCTGTATAAGTCCCCTGAGTCTAATAACTCATACCCTGTGTGTCGTAGGTTGAAAACTGTACTTATGGTTAAGAAGAATTACACCGCTGTTTAATGCTCCTTACCTAACCATCCACTGATATAGGTAAATGTCA
Organism: Agapanthus africanus; assembly: GCA_030015575.1. NCBI lineage: Eukaryota > Viridiplantae > Streptophyta > Magnoliopsida > Asparagales > Amaryllidaceae > Agapanthus > Agapanthus africanus. The sequence goes on from JASDDO010000016.1 coordinate 418,964,402, forward strand.
TGGACATAATTTCAAAAAGTTATATCTCACTTTATGAAAATAAACGTACAGATATATCAATTTGAAATTGGTGCATAACAACGGATATTCAAAACCAAATATTTGTCGTTCGGCAAACAGCCTAGGCGATTTCCTCAAATATCACCAATTACAATGAATCCCGATATAATGAGGATGATCACCCAATTCCCAATAACTTACTCCCACTCATCATCTGTAAAACCATACAGATGTGAGAATCAAACCTGGTAAATACATACCCTGGAGCAAGGGCTGATTGGGAAATCAGTTTTCTTTTAACAATACACAGTGAAACTGAAACATGTAAATGTTTCGAAGGGGTATCCAGGTATTCTAAGTAATACCTCTTCCATTATCAGATTCACAACTGTAACCGTATATTTCTTTGCCATCTCTTTAAATCCCTTTATATGTTTTTAGTCATTACCTTTTGTACACCCCTTTAGGCCAAATGGTTTTCTTCCTTCCCTACCGTTCGGCACCAGCCTATGGTTTGGAAGAAGACTATCCAATAAGCATAATGGGTGTACTCTCCTAATCCTAGGAGTACTCGTAACCTGAGAGAAGATGAAGATAAAAGACAACTGAATAAAACCTTATTCCTATTTCTCCTGAACCAGAATCCATCCCCGAACTGGAACAAATCCCTTCGAGTTCGTATATAACCATACGATGGAGTTTTCAAATAACTGTGGATTTTCGTAGTGATACGGAGTGTCCTGGAGAAATACAAAGGTGATGTACGATCGACGAAGAAATACTTGGTTTGGTCGTGAATAGCAGTCGCAATTTACTTTGCCCTCTTACTAATCCCTTTATTTGTCTTAACTTATTACCTTCTGTACACCATCGTTAGGCTAATTGGTTTTCTTCATTCCCCACCGTTCGGCACCTGCCTATGGTTTGGAAGAAGATTATCCAATTAGTGTAATAGGTGTACCGTCCTAATCTAAGGAACACTCGCAACCTGAGAGAAGGTAAAAGGAAAAGACAACTGAATGGTCCTATTCATTTTCTCCAGAACCGGAAACCATCCTCGAATCTGGAACAAGCTCCTTCGAGTTCGTATATAACCATACGATGGTTTTATCCAATGGAAGTGGACGTTCGTAGTAATGCGGGGTGTTCTGTAGAAAAGGGTAAAAGTAGGAGTGGCAATAAGGTATGCAACTCAGACAATCCAAAAGCAAGTGTTTTAAGAAGGTTCGGTTAACTTGGTCACTGAGTCATAGTCAAGGGTCGGGTCATGGTCGCTGCCAAAGAGAGAGAGAAAATAAACACTCAGCGTGTACTCTAACCTAGATCAGAATGGTTACCAATTTATCCAATCAGGAAACCTCCCACTGTAATCTTAAATTCTCCTCCAAACCTGAAAGAAGAATTAGTCGGGATCACCCGAGGAGTAAACCAACTCATCAGTGGAAATCGGGATCAACCTATCATCGCATGATAACGTGATGGAATCCACTCACGTTATCACACTCCAGAAGGTATGCGCATATCTGGCAAGTTTCAGTTTCTTTAGAAACTCCCGATGTGATTTTTACCCCATGCTCTTATGACCTTGACGAAGGTCAACAAATCATAAGTCACATGTCAAGTTCTACCCGTCATTGTCCAGGTTAATTTGAACCCACCAGTACAAGCCCTTGACGAAGGCCAACAAGGCTATACGACTGTCCCAAACCAACGCATCTATCTATGCAGCAGAAAGGTAACAAGTAGCTACCATTCACTATGCCTTGACGAAGGTCAACAAACATAGCATGAATACTAAGTGCTACCCATCTGAAATGACGGAGGGCTACGAATGGTTTTTGGCGAAAAATCTTTAACGTAATGAACTTGATATCGTTGAAGGAACCGGATAGCTTTTTATAAAAATATAGTGGCGAAAACCTTTGCTAAAGAGGTCACTCCCGGTGAAGGGATCTCGGCTCTTTCCCCGTAGAATGAGGTGCAGGATATTCCATCTGAATACCACGATGCAAAGCAAACAGTAATCGGCTATAGTGAAGTTATTACCCTGACGCAAACTTCTGTCCAAGGGGTCACTTCCGGTGAAGGGATCTCGGCCCTTGCCTCGTCGACTGAGGTGCTGGATATTCATAACCGAATACCACTGTGCAAAACAAAAGAGAACGTCTTTGCAATAACAGCTTTTTTTTTGAAAAATGTTCCAACAACATCAGAATAGGTTTGTTTAGCTTGCATTGATCCGAATCAATGCAGTCCCATCAATTAATCACACCACAAAAGAACGAAAATATGATGTACGTATATGCCATCCGCATTCGCCACTGGGTCCCGTCATCACCCGTTGGGTTACTTAACTAACGACAGAGCGAGGACTGGACTAGCGCGGGTGTAAAACATATACAACATCTACTAGGATATATATCAATATATAATATTCGCCCATGGCGTGATAAAATGCAACATCACAGAAATATAATCAGCATCACAGAACAATACAGATAATCTGGGATCTCCGGGTTTCATAGAGCCGCTACTGAAACCCGACGTTCCCCTGGTCGTGTGGATAGCCTGTGCAATGAAATCCTAGACCCGTACGGGCGCGGCAAGTTACCCGCCAAAACCTGAAGCGAGGCAGCCCCCTTCAACAACGTGAATGGACCACCCAGCACTTCACGGAATCCGGTAACTTGAGCACCCCTCCTTGGGTCAACCTGTACCCCCTACGAGTGCAGTGAATAGCCCGCCAATTCTAGAGTGAAGTCCCCTCCGTCTCAAAGCCATGAGATGCGGGCCCGTTGCCCTCTAGAACCCGGCTATCCGTGCACCCCTCCGCGGGGTAATCCTAGTACAGAAAGAAAAATATATACAACGGGTACATCGCCCTTAGCCCGGTCGTGCCCCAAAAGAATAATATACAAACAGACAGTGACGGCAGTCCACATGTCGGACGCTCATCCCGCAATATCAAATGTACAAATATAACCAAACTGTACTACCATTGCATCCAGGCTATCCATCACGACAAATCCACAACATCACAGCACACACAGAACATCAACGTGAATGTCACGTTCGCAAATCCGTCTAAAAGGGCTATAGCAATTAGACAAGATTTACCGATCAAATGACATTCACGGTCGCAGATATAACGTAAATACTGTGAACTAACATGTTTAAAATTTTCGATCGACAAAATTTCCCCGAAGTGGGCCCCAAGCACAATTCCCAGTACTCAAACAAATCTAGGCCCAAACAAAAATTACCAAAACCCCCAATTCTAACTCAGAAATCACTGTAGGAAAAATGGTGCAGAGAATTTACTGTGCTGCGGCGGAACCGCGGCCAAAATGGGGGTATGGCCGCGGTTCCACGGCTCTACAGTGACATTATGCAACCATTTTTCTGCAGTGTTCTTATAACAGCCTGCCTGATTTTCTGCAACACACCAAATAATTTTTTGACCACAGGAAAAATTCGACAGAAACTGATGACTTAGAAATGCAGTTTTGGAAAATTTCGTTCGATCGAAGTTCTAAACACGTTAGAGCAAGCTAGAAAAGGTTAATGGCGTGGCTCTGATACCATGTAAGTCTACGGTAGCGTCCCGGCCGTCTGTCCGAGGCCAAAATACGGAAACGAAAACTTTTTCATGACTTGAAACCGGTGCTATCGTATGCTTAAAACCCGGATCGAACCATTAACGCTAAACTAGCAATCTAGAGAAGGGATAGAAAGGCTATACCGATCGATCCGTATCCTTCGGTCTTTGGCCACCATCCCAAGCTCCCCGCGGCAACTCTGGTTTTGATCTCCTCGTCGGAAAGGGCACCACATCTACGAGTCTTTTTACGGGCTCCCGCTTCATCCGAAGCAACTCGGGCACGAAGTGTGCTAGCCGACGTATCCAAGGTGTTGTAGAGAATGTTTGTGATCACTTTGTCTCTTGCATCCATTGCTTGGATGGAGGTTGAAGGTGTTGCCATTCTTGAAACATAGTGAGCTAGAGGAAGAAGAAGATAAGGCTCTCTCTCTTTTCTTTTTCTTTTGTGATGGAAATGATAATGAGAGTATGAATGAGATCAAGAATAATACAAGAGCAAACTCCAACCATATGGTTGCCTTTCTCTCTCTCCTTATCATTTCAATACAAATCTATCACATTATGTGACACATGCACAAAGAAAGAGACCATGAGTCACCACTTGAGCATGCATCACAATAAATGCTTCTTATCATGACATATACCTCACAATTTCCATTTACAAACATTAATCCAAATGTTTGCAACAATAAAAAGATACGGCAACATCTAAAATAAACTCGTGACGGATCACAAGGATACCCCTCACCTGTATATACATACCTGCATCCGCATTCCGACCGAATGCGAATGCGATGAGACTAAAGTAATCCAACAAATCTAATAGTAGGATCCAGATTAAACCAAAGCCCACTAGTATGATCCGTCCAATCATGATCCGTGCACTACCGCACGTATATGATCGAACCCTGCCATATATCATACGACCTTTACAACGTTTCACCCGAAACTTGAGAAACTGTCTGTGGGGGACTCTAAAGACTCGTCAATACATTGGCTGTGGATTTAACCACTAGCACGTCAGAGGTACTAGCTGTACGTAACAGGCTACCAGGTATTGACCAAAAGGGAGGTCGATGAGCGAACTCATCCTGACACCCTACTGAGCCTGTCAGTGACAATATCCGTACAGTCCGGTCCGTTCATCTATGAGCATCGCATGGCGGGCCTAGGGGGTTGGTAAAAGTCAGACTCCCAAAAGCGGTACAAGTCATGTCGGAGTGTAGCCCAGAACACCCTGAGATACTACTGGAATACCTACCAGTAAATCTCCTGCCTTGGCCAAGGACTTCGTGTAATGGCTCTCATAGACACAGCGCGACCTCACCCCCAATACCGGGAGAGTCGAAACCCCTGCCGATCCGCTCACTGCCTCCATGTGGCTCGGGACTGTACCCAACTAAAACCTGTTTGCATGACTCCTTTGAGCCGTGGTAGGGTAGTAATCAAAGCACAGTGGGAACTCATACGAGACAAATGACGATCTCAGGTCGATGAACTAACCCGTACACATGTCACCAGGGAACTGCTATCTGACATCAGGTATAATACCAACTAGCATGTTCCCGGCGAGTCCTGTCCGGTGTACTCATAACCCAACGAGCACCTGTATACATCTTAGGTGAACCAACTGACACCAATGGCTTGTGAGACCGGCTATCGCCCCTCGTCGGGGTCTCGACTGTATACACTAGTCTACTAATGGAGTATCGATGCCCAGTCTCGAAACTCCCACGACTAGGGACCTTTTAAGGATGTGCTTATAGACTACCCAACTCTCACGTATATGATCGCTATCATACTGCTGGTAGTCAAGCAAGAATCCTAAGGGCTCTATCAACGTGTAATAGCGACTTGTAAGGTCACCTAAAGCAGTATACGATGATAAAGATAGACCAGATAGTACACTATCATCTTAAGTAAGACTGTCCTACCGGTATAGGTCCTCCCTTAATCATTGCAATCACGTGCCTGTGATCCAATAATTGACTCTGAGGGCACTATATCCAACACCGGGAACGTGCTAGTTGGTATTATACCTATTGTCAGATAGCAGTTCCTAGGTGACATGTGTACAGATTAGTTTGTCGACCTGAGATCGTCATTTGTCTCATGTGAGTTCCCACTGTGCTTTGATTACTATCCTGTTCACCGCCGAAAACAGAGACGAAACCGCGTAGGTCGTCTTGCCTGAATTTGGGGGCAGATGCTATTTGGGTTTTATCCGTCCACCTCTCCAAAGATGCCAAGTTGATTTATGGCACCGTGTATTGGAGCTTTATACAGATGCGGCCGTTGTAGCAGATTTCGTCAGATTTCCCCTCATTTGAGGTGTTTTTGATTGTGGGGATGCTCTTCCCTGCAAGCGCAAGCTCCTGCAGTTAATTACGCTACCGCATCGCGGTAATAACTTTCTCTTTCTCCAGATGGTCACTTCATGTCGTGTGTGTTTATTTTATTTTTGGTTACCCGTGGATTGTATATGGAGACTAATTTATGTTGTCGCCCGTCGGGCGTGAATTAGTCAAAATCCGTATTTTCTTAGATTTGGTTTGGGTTTGGTTTAAAGATCGTTAATCTCATTTGAGACTGAGATCAACTTAAACGTTTGTTGAGGATACGTTAGTCTAATTTTAAACTAAGATCTACTCAATAGGATCATTTAGATCCAACAAAAGAGTATTTGGGCTCTATCATTTTAGTTTAGGGACGTTGCGGTTCATAAGTTTAAGGACATCATAGTCCATGAGTTTAAGGACCTCATAACCCGTAAAGTTTAAGGACATCATAGTCCAGTTTAAATACGTCATAGTCTATGTGGTTTTGGTTCAACCATTTGGGGATGTGCCAAAAGTTATTGGTTATTGGGACCCTCCATCTCTCTGAAGACGTTGAAGAATTACAATGACATATATCAGAGGTATGAAAAGATATACCCTTGAACCAATGTTGGTTGGGAGATCTGTAATCAAGTTTGGGACTAACATCAGTTAAAAAGATTTATGAGCATATGGGCTCAATTAATTTAAATTAGGGATCTGTAGACAACTTGAGCTTGGCCCACTCAGTTAAAATGTTGGACATTTAATTTGGCTCGGTCTTTTTTCAATGTTGAGCATTAGTTTGGATTCTGACAACTTTTTGTCTTTTATTGAGTGTTGAGCCCTCATTATGGCTCTGGGGCTTTATTTAAAGAACAGTTTATGTTCCCTCAGCGTGCACGTGAGGAGTACGCGGCGCGCTTAGCGCTAAGCGCCAGACCTAAAGCGCTAACGCGCTTCCTGTGAGATAGCGCACACGTGAGGAGCGTGTGGTGCGCTTGGCGCTGAGCGCCAGTCAATGAGCGCGGAGCGCTCTTTATAAAATAGGGCCCACGTGAGGAGCACGTGGTGCGCTTGGCGCTGAGCGCCAACCTTGGAGTGCTAGGCGCTTATTTTAAAATAGCGCTTGGAGCGTTAGGCGCTGGGCGCCAGATTTGGAGCGCTAAAGTGCTTCTTTAAATTGGAGCGCAATGACTCTGTGGCGCTGTGCGCCAGTCTTGGAGCGCTAAGGCGCTTCTTTAGTAATTCTGATCAACTTTGTCTAATAGTTTTAAGAACATGGTTCTTATCTTATAAGAGATGTTACAATCTCTTATTTTTTTTGTGAAAGACTTTGTTTTTATGGATCTGTGATCTGAAGAGAATTGAATTCTTCTCCCCCCTTTTTATGATGAAATGCTATGATCTCTTTTTGTGAAAGATCTCTGTCTTATAAATCTATGATCTGGAAAAAGAATTAAGTTCTTCTTCTTTTTGACGAGATGCTTTGATCTTTCTATTTTATTTACCTTGAAAAAATTCTTCTTCCGAGAGCTTGCTCTTCTCTTTGAAATTTCTCAAAGTTTTGGGGGGGGTTCCTCTCTGTTTGAAACTTATTGGGAGTTTCCTCTCCTTTGAAATTTATAGGGAGTTTCCTCTCTATAAGACTTGAAGTCTTGGGGCCTTTATAAAGTGAGGCTGATCAGTTAAGGCAATCTTTTTCTGATTGATTTGGGGATGTTTCCCCACCATTGGATCTTTGATTTTAGGGCTTCTGTTTTACAGAAGACATTTTTCTAGTTATTAACAAGATTGGGAAATTATTTTCTCATACAGAGATTATTCTGTATCTTGGTGATTTTTAATCACCATTGGATCTTTGATCCAACGGTGCTCTGATTTACAGAGCATAATCTTTCCTGTTTGGAAAGATTCTGAGGAGTATTTCCTTAACAGAAATTTTTTCTGGTAATTTGATGATTTTTTAATCATTTTTGTTGGATCTTTGATCCAAGGGTGGGGAACATTTAGTTCCAGCGCTAGCGCTCTCGTGCTTTGCACGTGAGCGCTGCATCAGAATCTTTAACTCTTGGTGCTAGTGCACTTAGCTCTAGCGCTCTCGTGCTTTGTACGTGAGTGTTGCATCAGAGCCTTTGACTCTTAGCACTTGGCGCATTTAGCGCTAGCGCTCTCGTGCTTTGCACGTGAGCGCTGCATCAGAGTCTTTGACTCTTAGTGCTGGTGCATCTAGCGCTAGCGCTCTCGTGCTTTGCACGTGAGCGCTGCCTCAGAGTCTTTGATTCTTAGCGCTGGCGCTCTTGGCGTAGCGCTCTCATGTTTTGCACGTGAGCGCTGCCTCATTTCAAATTTCAAATTTTGAACAGAGCTTTACTCTGATTGGGGGAAACAAATGCCCCCCACCGTTGCGCTCACGTGGCTCACACGTGAGTGCGGCGATGGCAGCTTTTCCACCGTTGGATCAATCTTGGAAGTTGAACCGGCTTCTCCTGCCTATAAATAGGGCCGTTGGCCCTTGAGATTACCTCTATTCATCTTCTTGATTTATTGTATTTCTGAGAATTTTATTCTCTCTTCAGAGCATAGCTCTTTGTCTTAAGAACTCTTTTTAGAGACAGAACCCTGTCAAAATTTTTAGGTAAAGATTAAATCTTTATACTCTAGGGTTTCACCCATTAACAGAGCTTTGCTCTTTTAAGATCATAGATCTAAAGAAATTTTTATGGTTTTCTCAACAGAGCTTTGCTCTTTTCAAATCATATAGATTTGTTGATCTTTCATGAAGAACTCTTAGAGTTTGTTCATAGATCTTGAAGATATCGGAATTAAAATCTGTGCTTTTAGGGTTTCTGATGAGTTACTCCATCATCTTCACAGAGCATAGCTCTTCAGAAATTTATTTTTTTGGGGAATTTTTATTCCCTTCATTATTAGAGTTGGCAGATGTCACTCCTATCTGCAGAGTGTAGCTCTCGAGGAGTCTCTCATTAAATAAGAATCCTTTTAAGATTCCCTCCTTAATTGCACAAATTTGAATTTGTTGGGTGTTTTAATTAGCATTTGTTTTCTTCATGCGGATATCAAGAGTTTTTTAAATCCCCGTGTCTGTTTCAATAAGCATTTTCTTGATCAGTCCGTCCACTAAACTCTCACTGATTTTCATTTTCAGGCGCTATGGCCGCTCATCTGTACTTTCTTAACGAAATCATTACTTATGAGAACATTCGCACACAAGACCGTTGTCAAAACCAAGAATTTACAAACGCTCAATGCGATGAAATTATGGATCGTTTCAGTGCACACAACGGTCGACTACTTCCTCGTCGCTCCGCTCTCTTGAAGATCATAGTGAGAGCAATTTGGGAATCACTTCTTGGACTTTATGAAGCCATGCTGCTTAATACACTGGATGACGCTGAAGATAAGGTGCCCTCAGTGTATCTGACAGGCCTGATCTCGAAGAAGCGGCGAGATAATCTCATTGATATCTTGCATCAAACTTTCCAACAGACGACGATAATCGCTGCTTATCAGAGGGTGGAGTATATCAGCAAAGATCCTGACGCTTGTGAGTGTGAGAGGATGCACACAAGAATGGTCAGAAAGACCAGAAACACTTTAGACAGCCTCACTTTGAAATTTCTTAATCCATGTCCCGGATTCAATGTTTTGCCATTGTAAACATTTTAATGATGTTTTTTTTTATGTAAGAACTTTCTGAGGTATGAATAACAAATTTTTTCTTTCCATGTGTTTATGTCATCCTCTTCACACATACATGAGTGGATACGCGTCGGACGCTCAATTGGATGTAAATCAAATCTTCTTATTATTGCCTTGCATAATATGTGATTAGCGTCCGTGGGTTATACCTTTTTGTTTTGGCTTGGCGAAAAGCAGTTTACGTACTCTTGAGCAGCATCTCGATTTCGACGGCATGTAATTTTGGCAAGTGTGGCTTGTAGATAATAAGCAACAGTTCGTCTTAAGCTCTTTGTAGAGTAGCGATGGTTTAGAAAAAAGGTTCAGATCTGCCGCCTAAGACTTTCCAACTCGTGAGGGTCTCATAAAGACATTTCTCCCTACGAGTCGAGAGGATCCCGTAGGTGTATTTTCTCCTTAGGAACCGTGAGGAATCCTAAGTGTGTTTTCTCTTGAGAGTCATAAGGATCTCACAAGAGAATTTTTCCAGCTTACAAGTCGAGAGGACTCCTAAGTGGTTGTTTCCCTCCTTGTCGATGTTTGACTTCGGGGAATATGGCCCGTAGATAGTCCATCTTGATCTCTTTGTAGGGCAGTTATCACGCTCCGCTTCCCAGTATACAGGCAGAGGACGCGACGAGACCGCTATGTATTTACTCTGAAGTAAATACGCTAAGCGTATCTAAGCAATATAAAAATAAATGCACAAGAGACAAGATATAATAAAACAACAACTTTATTTATTCACATTCTTTTTGTACAATGCATAGAAAAGTAAATACATTTGAAAGAAAGTAATGCCTAAACAGTGGCATAACAGAAAAGGAAAAGTACTGAAATAAAAGTGTACAATATAGCTAGAGCTCTGGATCGTATGCAAGCTGGTCCAAGTCCTCGCTAGTAGGTTCGATCTCTGGAAGATCCGAATCACCTTACGACATTCAAAGAAAAGGAAAGAGAATGTCGTCAGCGAACAAATCGCTCGGTAAGTCCCAAAGATAAGGGATAAATAGAATAGACAGAGAGAGAGAGTAGCTTTTAAAGTTGTATTATATTGTATTAGTGTTAACGCTGTTGTTTGTAGTATGGTATAGAAGGATGCCTGTGTATACGAGAGGAGTCTCTATATGCCAGAGACTAGAGCAAACGGAAGTACAAGGAACCGTTATGCCACGGTACAACAGCAATGGAATATAGGTTAGGTGTCTTGATCTTGCAGTCTCGTGCCACTTTTAACACCTTCCGTACTATCCACCCCTTTAAACCCAGCGATGTCTTGTTTGTATTGTTTGTGTTGGAATGTAAATTGTATTATCTTGTATAGATAGATGACTTGCCGAAACTATGATATCAGTAAATGGATGTAACTGGAGAATCATATAAATGGAAGTATATCTATGGTTCGGCTCAGTCAATACAGATTGAATAGATTGAATATATTTATTCATGGTTTCATGTTGGATTGTAGATTGTACTTGAATCATATTCAAGTCAGATTATTAATGAGACTCAGTCTGAGTCAGACAATTAGAAAAGAAATTAAAGTCCTGATTGTTTTGATGTTATCGGTAACCGCTGCACATGGGCGGCAGGATTTGTGTCTTTTTCAAAGACGATTGTCTTGTTGATAACATCGTTGTTAAGTTGTCTACCTTAAATAGGCAAGCACCCACTTCTCCGGCTCCCTGAGGCTCAAGAGATTGGTCCCGCTTAAACCTATATTTACTAGGGTCCTTGGGGTAATTTATAGAACTTGAGGGGATTTTATGTAAAAATACTTTTGTATAATTTTCAAAATACACCCCAAGTATTTAATTATCGTCTTTAGAGTTGTAATAAATGTAGATTTTATATTTTGTGATATTTCTAGTGAGAATAACCTATTTTTCATAATACATGGTATTTAATTGTAACATTGAACTTGTATGGAATTCATGGTATTTTAATGTAAAGTGATTCTTGTGATTTTTAGAAAAAGTTGGAATATTTATATTATCACAAAATAGATATTTTAATGATACATACATACATACATATATATATATATATTTATATATATATAATTTTAGTATATATTGAATTTCTAGAAGTCTCATTTTCTTAAGATTTTCGTATTTTAAATCTCTCGAAACCGAATGCTCCTTGCAGAGGTCTGCATCTTGCACTACTAAGCCCAGGGATGTGCGATAATCCATACCATCCCAATCAGCTTCCCCAAAATGGGTTGTAGTGACACTTTGCAAAGATTTATAAAAATACTTAATCTTTTAGAAAATGGTTTTATTAATTCATGGTATTTATTTGAAATGTTTCGTTTTCCCGTATTCTATATTCCCGAAAGGTATTGTGCTATGTTGCATATGAGTGTTGTGAGGAGGTAGGTCATTACCTCATGATCTACTTAAAGGTATAGCAAGTTTATGATGTTTAAATGTCGAAATGAAACTATATGGTATTTTAGTGAAAAAGTACGGTAAAAGTTACAAAATGAATTAGATTGTCGTGAAACTTGATCAACATGTTTATTAATGTTTAATAGTCAACATGTAAGAGTTTTGTGTGAATGTATTTAAGAAAATGTTGGATTTTTAGAAAGAACCGAATCGGAAATCGGTTTAACTCCGATTCCGTCGAGTTTTATTAAAAGATGTTTTAAGACTAGAGAATAGAAGAGGGAGGTGGGACTTATGGGTTTAGAGCTTAGAAAGGAGGGAGAGGAAGCGGTAGGAGGCGACGGTGTGTCGTTTCGTCGCCGGGAGCTCCTAGGGTTGTCGTCGGAAAATTGCCGAAGCTTTCGCCCTTTGCTACTCCAAAAGTACACTAAGCTTCTAGGAATTTTCTTGAGAGTTTTGTTCAGAATTTTAGGGTGAGGGGTGTGTGTGTAGGGTTGTATTTATAGGGTAAGACTAGGGTTAGGGTAGATGAAAGGTTTAATTGAAAAAATACAATAAAATGTAATAAAATGGAGTAATTGGTGTTTTAAAGTATCTCTGTTACTGGTCTGAAGAAATAAAGTATGCAGGTGTACAGGGGATGTGAAAAGACACCACTTTGATGTTGATGACTCGGCGGTCCGGCCGGCGGCGGCAGCCCGAGTCCGGTCGAGTCAGTTTGCCGGAGTGCTCCTTGTCGGTTCATGTAGCCCTTGGTACAGTTAGGTTTTCATGTGTAGTGGGGTTTTTGTGAGTTATGCACGTATAAACCCTTGGTATTCTAAAAATTCAAAATAAAACAATATTAAAAATAATGTGGGGTATGGGATTTGAACTCTGTTGGCTTTGGTTCAGCAATGTAAGGTCTTACCAATGAGCTACAAGCTCCTTCTTGCTATTAATTAACAAAACAAATGTTTAAAGTACTCACAGGAAATGTAAATACTCCAAGAATACATTAACTTTTAAACAAATTTTTATACTAAAATTGGAGTTGTTGCAGCAGTGATGGCTTAGGAGACAGGGTTAGGATCTGTCACCTAAGACTTTTCAACTTTATGAGCCGTGAGGGTCCCATAAAGACTTTTCTCCCTACAAGTCGAGAGGATCCCGTAGGTGTATTTTCTTCTTAGAAATCGTGAGGATTCCTTAGTGCGTTTTCTCCTGAGAGTCATAAGGATCTCACAAGAGCATTTTCCCCCTTACAAGTTGAGAGGACTCGTAAGTGGTTGTTTCTCTCCTTGTCGATGTTTGACTTCGGGGAATGTGGCCCGTAGATAGTCCATCTTGACCTCTTTGTAGGACAGTGATGGCTTAGGAGACAGGGTTAGGATCTGTCACCTAAGACTTTTCAACTTTATGAGCCATGAGGGTCTCATAAAGACTTTTCTCCCTACGAGTCGAGAGGATCCCGTAGGTGTATTTTCTCCTTAGAAATCATGAGGATTCCTAAGTGCATTTTCTCCTGAGAGTCGTAAGGATCTCATAAGAGAATTTTCCCCCTTACAAGTCGAGAGAGCTCATAAGTGATTGTTTCCCTCCTTGTCGATATTCGACTTTAGAGAGTGTGGCCCATGAATAGTATGCAATAGTCCATCTTGGACCGACTTGCAGGGCCCCAGTGCTTAAGAAACAGGTCCTTATATATTGCCTAAAGCTTTTCCCTACGAGTCGAGATTAATCGAAAAGTTCTCGCAAGGATGTCCTAACATCACAGTTAACTCCTGTTAATAGAAGTCCGTTAGGGTCTGTGGTACTGGGGGTTTTTTTACCCATCGTACCGCCGCGTCGGCTGGTGTATTCCTCGATACGCAATCTTGCTGTTCGAGTAGCCCCGCGACTATCATGTCTCTGATCCCTTCGAGGGCTGGACAAGACGTCTTCAAGTAATCTTCTAGATGATATTACCGTTGAAAGAGCGAGCGTTAGGGATATTCCATGTCACTTTTTACATGAGGTTAGGCTCAGTTTGGGAGCCCCGATGAGTCATGACCACTCCGCGCTGGTACGGGCTCCGATAGTCTTTTCAGGTCTAATTTGAGTTGCCGTCAAGACCCTGAAGCCAGGGATCTTCCTTTGCTTCGTTTGTTGACATTGTGTCTGCAATATTGTGATGAATGTCGAGGTTGTCTCTGGGTTGTCTATGAACCGTCGAGATTTGGAACTAGGGGACTTTGCCATGGCTCCGTTGTAGTCTCTAGGCTGTCTGTGAACCGTCGAGATTTGAAACTAGAGGACTTTACCATGGCTCCGAGGTAATCTCTAGGTTGTCTATTAACCGTAGAGATTTGGAACTAGAGGACTTTGCCGTGGCTCCGTTGTAGTCTCTAGGCTGTCTGAGAACCGTCGAGATTTGGAACTATGGGACTTTGCCGTGGCTCCGTTTTGCTGACGTCGTATATTCCTGCAGAGACACTGATTTCTCTGCGGGTCGACGCGAATCGAGATGTTCTCGTTAAGGACGCTGATTTCCCTAAATCGAGATATTTGCCAAGGACACTGATTTCCCTGGGGGTCGAGACGAATCGAGGTATTTTTGCAAAGACACTGATTTCCTTGCGAGTCGACGTGAATCAAGATGCTCTCGTCAAGGACGCTGATTTCCCTGAATCGAAGTTTTGCCAAGGACACTGATTTCCCTGGAGGTCGAAATGAATCGAGAGATTCCTGCAAAGACACTGATTTCTCTGCGGGTCGACGCGAATCGAGATGTTCTTGTCAAGAACGCTGATTTCCCTGAATCGAGGTTTTGCCAAGGACACCGATTTCCCTGAAGTCGAGACGAATCGAGAGATTCCTGCAAAGACACTGATTTCTCTACGGGTCGACGCGAATCGAGATGTTCTTGTCAAGGACGCTGATTTCCCTGAATAGAGGTTTTGCCAAGGACATGTTGGAGATAGTGCCCTCAGAGTCAATTATTGGATCACAGGCACGTGATTGCAATGATTGAGAGAGGACCTATGCCGGTAGGACAGTCTTACTCAAGATGATAGTATGCTATTTGATTTATCTTTATCATCGTGTACTGCTTTAGGTGACCTTACAGGTCACTATTGCGCGCTAATAGAGCCCTTAGGATTCTTTCTTGACGGCCAGCAGTATAATGGCGATCATATACGTGGGAGCTGGGATCTATAAGCACATCCTTAAAAGGTCCCTAGTCATGGGAGTTTTCGAGACAGGGCATCGATACTCCAGAATAGACTAGTGTATACTGTCGAGACCCCGACGAGGGGCGGTGGCCGGTCTCACAAGCCACTGGTGTCAGTTGGTTCACCTAAGATGTATACAGGTGCTAATTGGGTTATGAGTACACCGGACAGGACTCGCCGGGAACATGCTAGTTGGTCTTATACCTGATCGGACAGGACTCGCCGGGAACTGTAAGTCCACGGTAGCGCCCCAGCCGTCTAACAGATGCCAAATGCGGAACAAAAACTTTTTACAAACGGGCGGTATCGTGTACCGTAACCCGGATCTGCCATTAAAGCTAAACTAACAAACTACAATGTGGGTAGAAATGTTATACCGAATGATCCGAGTCCTTCGGTCTTCAACCATCATCCCACTCTTCGTTGCGGCTGCTCCGATCTCCTGAATCTCCAGTCTTCTCGTCCAGGTGGCACCACGTCGACGGATCTTTAAACGGGCTCTCGCCTCTGAACCGAGGCAACTCGATCGTCAAGTTTGCTAAAAGAGACGACCAAGATGAAGTAGAGAATGAGTAGAACACTTTGTCTCGTTACGTCCAAGACTATGGACGAACGGTTAATGAAGTTGCCTTTTGGAATCAGATGATAAGAATTTTTGCTATATGAAATTTCCATACACAAATCTATCATAATCTTTTCCCTAGTGAGAGAGTGAGAGAGGAGGGGAGGGCCGGCCATATATGTAGAGGGAGGGAGGTGAGTGTAGGAGGGGGAAGGTGACCACAAAAGAAAATATCAACAACAAATATCTTTCATGCAAACAAAACCCCATTAATGTAAAGAATGACTCATTAAGCTTAGTCACCCTTTCATTAATGCATCATCAATGCACTAAGCCACCTCACCAATCCTAGTCACCTCTTCTAGAAACTTCTAGAACCTTCCACACTCATCCGAAGAAAAGATAAATCCGTCTTTAACCGAATGTTAAAAGACGGGCAATAGAAAACTGGAAACTGGCAACTTCTAAAAGTGATCCTGAAACAGATTTCAGGATAACCCCGTATCAGTATAAACATATCCGCATTTGTATTATGACCGAATACAAATGCAACTGAGACAAAGATATTATATCTACACAGCATAATACTCGGATCCGGCTTAAACCAAAGCCGACCAGTATTATCTGGCCGAAAAACGACACGTGCGAAAACGCACGTGCATTTTCCGAACCTTGCCATAAACCCATACGGCCTCTACAACGTTTTGCCCGAACTTGGGAAAGTGTCTGTGGGGGACTCTAATAACTCATCAACACACTGGCACTGGGTATAACCACTAGCACGTCAGAGGTACAAGCTGTACGTAACGGTTGCCTATGTATTAATTGGAAGGGAAGCTGACGAGCGAACTCATCCATAAACCCTACTGAGCCTACCAGTGACAATATACATACAGTCCGGTCCGTTCGTCTATGAGTATCGCATATCTGCCTAGGGGGCTAGCAGCGTCAGACCCCCAATAGCAGTATAAGTCGTGTCAGAAAGTAGCCCAGAACACCCTGAGATACTACTGGAGTACCTACCAGTAAATTTCCTGCCTCGGCCGAGGGCTTTGTGTAATGGCTCCCCTAGACACAGCGTGATCTCACCCCCAATACCGGGAGAGATGAATCCCCGACGATCCGCTCACTGCCTCCATGTGGGTCGGGACTGTACCCAACTAAAACCTGTTTGCACAACTCCTTTGAGCGTGGTAGGGTAGTAATCTAAGCACAGTGGGAACTCACACGAGACAAATGACGATCTCAGGTCGACAAACTAACATGTACACATGTCATCAGAGAACTGCTATCTGACGATATGTATAATACCAACTAGCATGTTCCCGGCGAGTCCTATCCGGTATACTCATAACCCAATGAGCACCTGTATACATCTTAGGTGATCCAACTGACACCAGTGGCTTGTGAGACCAGCCACCGCCCCTCGTCGGGGTCTCGACTGTATACACTAGTCTACTCTGGAGTATCGATGCCCTGTCTCGAAACTCCCACGACTAGGGACGCTTTAAGGATGCGCTTACAGACCCCAGCTCCCACGTATATGATCGCCATCATACTGCTGGTAGTCAAGCAAGAATCCTATGGGCTCTATCATCATGCAATAGTGAACTAAAGCATGTATACGATGATAAAGACAAACCAGATAGCAAACTATCATCTCGAGCAAGACTGTCATATCGGTATAGGTCCTGCCTCAATCATTGTAATCACGTACCTGCGATCCAATAATTGACTTTAAGGGCATTATCTCCAACAATCTCCCACTTGCACTTAAGGCTAATTATTGCGATGTCGCATACTCACAGCCCGTGTGATACCGAACATCCAACTCCTCTACTAATCAGTTTCACAAAGCTAGTTTGTAAAACTCTTGTGTTTGAGAAATAGCCTCAGTGAGTGGATCCGTCCTGATGTTTCTTTCTATGTCTCTCTTAATCTCAAGTTCACGGAGAAAGCCATCTCCCAAATCGAGTAATACCTGTCTTAGAATATGTCTGAATATCTGATGGGACCTAGTTCATAAATGAACTCTAAATCCAAACTTCTTAGACTGTATCGATCACTGAACCTAATCAGTATCCAGCACCATGCCTCCCACAGTATCCTCTTGAACCACCTGTCCATAATACTGTCTCTCGTCATAGGGAAAACTATGACTCTGATAATCACTCTGTCATCCATGTCACCTTTGAAGCCTGGAATGATAACTGTCTCCCGAAAGAGGCTACCGTCATCAAATCCGTAGAACATGCACTTATGTTCTAAAACTGCTTCCTTATGTTTCTTCAGGATTGGATTAATATAAACTTATCGCATCAAGTGCAAAAACTACATCTGGTGTGGTACTTGACATCTCATGATTGACTCAATTGCCTAAGCAAGTGATCTGCCAATCATGCATATCCCTCTCTCCTTTAGTCTCTAAGACACCTTTAGAGAGGGTGACTCCATCACCTGCGGGTACACCACCATGCCAGGAGTCATCTGTTCTAAAATACTATTAGAATACTGTCAAAGTACCCATATTGGGAAACTACCCAAATCCAGATTTAAAACCATAGATCTAGTAACCAAAATATCTGATATTATATCCATATCCTTTGTGGAGAAACAACTGTGTGACGACCAAAGTACAACCGATCGTAGTATAGGAATTCTACTTCCAACTCTGTGTATGTCATCATATACCATGACATCACACCCTAGTACCTTCTTAACAGATCCATCCCCTATTCTGATGAAGTCAAACCTATGACTGTCACATTAAAATTAGATGACCTATCTCCGCTATAACTGCTCGAGTCTATAAATAGACATAAGCTACTTGCCCACTATGCTTCCGCTCCTCCCACTGACTATGACAACCCTCTGGCAGAATAATATCTACGTACACTTCTAGAGCTAGTTTAGAACGACGTTATACTTATCCTCCACGACGCTATAACTGCTCGAGTCTATAAATAGACATAACCTACCCCTTTGTCCTGACGGACACTGGACAACATATAGTATTCTGTATAAGTCCGCTGAGTTGAATAACTCAAAACCTGTGCATCGTAGGTTGAAAACTGTACCCAGGTGATTTCCTCAAATATCACCAATTACAACGAATTCCGATATAATGAGGATGATCACCTAATTCCCAATAACTTACTCCCACTCATCATCTGTAAAAACCATACAGATATGAGAATGAAACCTGGTAAATACATACCCTGGAGTAAGTATCTAATCGGGAAATCAGTTTTCTTTTAACAATGCACTGAAACATGAAAATGTTTCGTAGGGGTATTCTGGTATTCCTAGTATTGCTTCTTCCATAATCCAATTCATGACTATAACCATATATCTCTTTGCCATCTCTCCAAATCCCTTTATTTGTCTTTATTCATCACCTTCTGTACACCTTCATTAGGCTAAATGGTTTTCTTCCTTCCCTACCGTTCGGCACCAGCCTATGGTTTGGAAGAAGACTATCCAGTAAGCATAATAGGTGTACTCTCCTAATCCTAGGAGTACTCACAACTTGAGAGAAGGTGATGATAAAACACTACTGAATAAAACCTTATTATATTTCTCCCGAACTGGGGAAAAACAAAGGTGAAATAGGAGTGGCGATGAAGTACGTAGTTTGGTCGTGAATGATAACAGTCGCAATTTACTTTGCCCTCTTTCTAATCCCCTTATTTTGTCTTTAGTTATTACCTACTGTACACCCTACTTAGGCTAATTGGTTTTCTTCATTCCCTACCTTTCGGCACCTGCCTATGGTTTGGAATAAGACTATCTAATAAGCGTAATAGGTGTACTCTCCTAAACTAAGGAGCCCTCGCAACCTGAGAGAAGGTGATAATAAAAGATAACTGAATAAACTAATTCTGTTTCTCCTGAACCTGGATCCATTCTCGAAGAAATCCCTTCGAGTTCGTATATAACCATACGATGCATCTATCCAATGGAAGTGGATATCCGTAGTAATACGGGGTGTTCTGAGAAATGCAAAAGGTAAAAGAAGGAGCGGCAATGAATTATGCAACTATAGACAATCCAAAAGCCAGTATATTAAGAAGGTTCAGTCAACTTGGTCACCGAGTCATAGTCTAGGGTCGGTCAAAGGTCGCTGCCAAAGAGAGAGAGAAAAGAAACGCTCTGCGTGCACTCTAACCTAGATCAGAATGGTTATCACTTTATCTAATCAGGAAACCTCCCACTGTAATCTCAAATTCTCCTCCAAACCTGAAAGAAAAATTAGTCGGGATCACCCGAAGAGTAAACCAACTCATCAGTGAGAATCGGGATCCAACTATCATCGCATGATAACTTGATGGAAGCCACTTAAGTTATCACACTCCAGAAGGTATGCGCATGCTTGGCAAGTTTCCTGTATGTTTGAAACTCCCGATGTGATTTTTGCCCCATGCTCTTATGACCTTGGCTAAGGGCCAAGAATGTCATAAGTCACATGCCAAGTTCTACCCGTCACTATCCAGGTCAATTTGAACCCACCCGCACATGCCCTTGACTAAGGGCCAAGTATGACAGAACGACTGTCCCAAACCAACTCATCTATCTATGCAACAAATGAATACTCAGCAGCTACCAAACACTATGCCTTGAATAAGGGCCAAGCATGCATAGCTTGAATACTACTGAATACCCAAAAGAAATGATGGAGGGCTACGGCTGGTTTTTGGCGAAAAACCTTTAACGTAATGAACTTGATCTCATTGAAGGAAACTGATAGCTTTTTATAAAATATAGTGGCGAAAACGTTTTGCTAAAGAGGTCACTCCCGGTGAAGGGATCTCGGCTCTTTCCTCGTGGAATGAGGTGTAGGATATTCCAACTGAATACCGCGATACAAAGCAACTTGTAATCGACTATATTGAAGTTATTACCCTGACGTAGACTTCTACCCAAGGGGTCACTCCCGGTGAAGGGATCTCGGCCCTTGCCTCGTCGAATGAGGTGCAGGATATTCTAAACCGAATATCACTATGCAAAACAAAAGGAAACGTCTTTGTAATAACACCATTTAAAATTTGTTCCAACAACATTAAATATAGGTTTGTTTTATCCTTGCATTGATAAGAATCAATGCATTCCCATCAATCAATCACACCATAAAAGAACGAAAATAAAATGTACGTATATGCCATCTGCATTCGCCACTGGGTCCCGTCATCACCCGTTAGGTTACTTAACTAACGACAGAGCGGGGGCTGGACTAGCGCGGGTGTAAAACATATACAACATCTAATAGTATATATATCAATATACAATAATCGCTCCAGGCGTGATAATATGCAACATTACAGAAAAGTAATAAGCATCACAGAACAATACAGATAATCTGGGATCCCCAGGTTTCACAGATCCGCTGCTGAAACCCGACGTTCCCTTGGTCGTGTGGATAGCCTGTGCAATGAAACCTAAACCCCTACGGGTGCGGCAAGTTACCCGCCAAAACCTGAAGCGAGGTAGTCCCCACAACATAGTGAATGGAACACCCGGCACTTCACGGAATCCGGTAAATTGAGCACCCCTCCTTGGGTCAACCTGTACCCCCTACGAGTGCGGCGAATAGTCTGCCAATTCTAGAGTGAGGTCTCTCTGCCTCTCAAAGCCATGAGATACGGACCCGTTGCCCTCCAGAACCCGGCTATCCGTGCATTCCTTCGCGGGATAAACCTAGTACAGAAATAAAAAATATGTACAACGGGTACATCGACCTCGACCCGGTCGTGTCCCAAAAAGAATATTATATAAACAGGCAGTGACGGCAGTCCACATGTTGGACGCTCACCCCGCAATATCAAATGCACAAATAAATCCAAACTGCACTATCATTGCACCCTGCTATCCACCACGACAAATCCGCAACATCACAGTACAACACAGAATATCAACGCGAATGTCACGTTCGCAAACCCGTCTAAAAGAACTATAGCAATTAGATGCGGTTTACCGATCAAATGACATTCCCGGTCAGAGATATAATGTAAATACTGTAAACTAACAAGTTTAAAATTTCGATCGACTAAATTTCCCGAAGTGGGCCCCACGTACATCTGCTGTACAGTAACAAAATCTGGACCCAAATGAACAGTACCAAAACACCACAATTTCCAATTTCGAAATAACAGGAGAAAAATTGGCAACTAAGTCACCAAAAGAGCCGCGGTTCCGCGGTCAAAGTCAGGATTTGACCGCGTTTCCGCGGCCATACGGTCGACTTAGTTGGTCATTTTTCTCCAGTTTTCTATAAAAGCCCTGCTTGATTTTCTGGCATATGTAAAATTATTTTTAGACATCATTTAAAATTAACAGAAACTATGAACATGGAATTTGCGGTTTTTGAAAATCCGCTCGATCGATGTTTTAAACGCGTTAGCACATGTTAGTATAGCTTAATGGTGAGGCTCTGATACCACTGTAAGTCCACGGTAGCGTCCCGGTCGTCTAACAGACGCCAAATGCGGAACAAAAACTTTTTACAAACTGGCGCTATCGTGTACCGTAACCCGGATCTGCCATTAAAGCTAAACTAACAAACTACAAAGTGGGTAGAAATGTTATACCGAATGATCCGAGTCCTTCGGTCTTCAACCATCATCCCACGCTTCGTTGCGGCTGCTCCGATCTCCTGAATCTCCAGTCTTCTCGTCCAGGTGGTACCACGTCGACGGATCTTTAAACGGGCTCCCGCCTCTGAACCGAGGCAACTCGATCGTCAAGTTTGCTAAAAGAGACGACCAAGATGAAGTAGAGAATGAGTAGAACACTTTGTCTCGTTACGTCCAAGACTATGGACGAACGGTTAATGAAGTTGCCTTTTGGAATCGGGTGATAAGAATTTGTGCTATATGAAATTTCCATACACAAATCTATCATAATCTTTTCCCTAGTGAGAGAGTGAGAGAGAAGGGGAGGGCCGGCCATATATATAGAGGGAGGGAGGTGAGTGTAGGAGGGGGAAGGTGACCACAAAAGAAAATATCAACAACAAATATCTTTCATGCAAACAAAACCCCATTAATGTAAAGAATGACTCATTAAGCTTAGTCACCCTTTCATTAATGCATCATCAATGCACTAAGCCACCTCACCAATCCTAGTCACCTCTTCTAGAAACTTCTAAAACCTTCCACACTCATCCGAAGAAAAGATAAATCCGTTTTTAACCGAATGTTAAAAGACGGGCGATAGAAAACTGGAAACTGGCAACTTCTAAAAGTGATGCTGAAACAGATTTCAGGATAACCCCATATCAGTATAAACATACCCGTATTTGTATTACGACCGAATACAAATGCAACTGTGTAACGTTTTAAAAATAATTAAATAAATAAAATCGTTTAAGTGAATTTTATGATTTTCGGTAAAGAAAAACGTATTTTTCGTAAAACTAAACTTGTATTATTTGATAGATTACTGGACCATTTATTTATTTCGACCTTAGAGTCGCGTGTATTATTCTGATTTGGTGGATTTGTGTTCTTTTGAGTTTTGAGCCTCGCCCTTTGGCGTTGTATATTATTGTGCTTGTTGTGGTTGTTTCCGCCTGTTGGCGTTGAGCTAGCTCCCGTTTGGGGATGCTTTTTATTGTTTATGTATATTATACTTGCCATAACTCCGATGATTGCGTTATGCTTGACGGAGTTGATTTTAGTTATGTATTGATGATTTCGGAGCCCCGACGATTTGAGTGTTTTGCTAAATGTTTTAGTATTTGGAAGGGGAGTTTTGATTTAAATTCGGGGACCGAATTTCTTAAAGGGGGGAAGATTGTAACGTTTTAAAAATAATTAAATAAATAATTAAATAAATAAAATCGTTTAAGCGAATTTTATGATTTTCGGTAAAGAAAAACGTATTTGCTGGGGTATGTATTAAACTGTACTTAAGTGTTGAGCTCTCGGGGAATTATGGGATTTTGATGGATCGATCGAAAAGTTTAATGTAGTCCGGATATCAGGTGAAGGGATCGACTACGTTGGGTTTCGTACTGGGTTTTGATATTTTATTCTCGCCATAATTCCGATAATTGCGTTATGCTTGACGGAGTTGATTTTAGTTATGTATTGATGATTTCGGAGCCCCGACGATTTGAGTGTTTTGCTAAATGTTTTAGTATTTGGAAGGGGAGTTTTGATTTAAATTCGGAGGCCGAATTTCTTAAAGGAGGGAAGATTGTAACGTTTTAAAAATAATTAAATAAATAATTAAATAAATAAAATCGTTTAAGTGAATTTTATGATTTTCGGTAAAGAAAAACGTATTTTTCGTAAAACTAAACTTGTATTATTTGATAGATTACTGGACCATTTATTTATTTCGACCTTAGAGTCGCGTGTATTATTCTGATTTGGTGGATTTGTTTTCTTTTGAGTTTTGAGCCTCGCCCTTTGGCGTTGTATATTATTGTGCTTGTTGTGGTTGTTTCCGCCTGTTGGCGTTGAGCTAGCTCCCGTTTGGGGATGCTTTTTATTGTTTATGTATATTATACTTGTTGTACTCGTTTGGGGCCAGTTTTTACAGAGGAGACTCTGCCGAAATTTTTGGGAAAATTTGCTGATGCTTTTAAACTTGTTTTTCTTCATGTTTTCCTTTACTTCTTCTTCTTCTTTTTGGTTTAGATTTCTGGGCTTCGGCTTACTTAGGTTACGTTGTGCCTCTAGACGCTTCGTAATCTAAGTGCCGGTCGCGTTCCGTACTTTCGGGTCGTGACAAACTGAGACAAAGATATTATATCTACACAGCATAATACTCGGATCCGGCTTAAACCAAAGCCGACCAGTATTATCTGCCCGAAAAACGACACGTGCGAAAACGCACGTGCATTTTCCGAACCTTGCCATAAACCCATACGGCCTCTACAACGTTTCGCCCGAACTTGGGAAAGTGTCTGTGGGGGACTCTAATGACTCATCAACACACTGGCACTGGGTATAACCACTAGCACGTCAGAGGTACAAGCTGTACGTAACGGTTGCCTATGTATTGATTGGAAGGGAAGCTGACGAGCGAACTCATCCATAAACCCTACTGAGCCTAACAATGACAATATACATACAGTCTGGTCCGTTCGTCTATGAGTATCGCATATCTGCCTTGGGGGCTAGCAACGTCAGACCCCCAATAGCAGTATAAGTCGTGTCAGAGAGTAGCCCAGAACACCATGAGATACTACTGGAATACCTACCAGTAAATCTCCTGCCTCGGCCGAGGGCTTTGTGTAATGGCTCCCCTAGATACAGCGCGATCTCACCCCCAATACTGGGAGAGACGAATCCCCGACGATCCGCTCACTGCCTCCATGTGGCTCGGGACTGTACCCAACTAAAACCTGTTTGCACAACTCCTTTGAGCGTGGTAGGGTAGTCATCTAAGCACAGTGGGAACTCACACGAGACAAATGACGATCTCAGGTCGACAAACTAACCTGTACATATGTCACCAGGGAACTGCTATCTGACGATAATTTATAATACCAACTAGCATGTTCCCGGCGAGTCCTATCCGGTGTACTCATAACCCAATGAGCACCTGTATGCATCTTAGGTGATCCAACTGAGACAAGTGGCTTGTGAGACCGGCCACCGCCCCTCGTCGGGGTCTCGACTGTATACACTAGTCTACTCTGGAGTATCGATGCCCTGTCTCGAAACTCCCACGACTAGGGACACTTTAAAGATGCGCTTACAGACCCCAGCTCCCAAGTATATGATCGCCATCATACTGATGGTAGTCAAGCAAGAATCCTATGGGCTCTATCATCATGCAATAGTGAACTAAAGCATGTATACGATGATAAAGACAAACCAGATAACAAACTATCATCTCGAGCAAGACTGTCATATCGGTATAGGTCCTGTCTCAATCATTGCAATCACGTACCTGCGATCCAATAATTGACTTTGAGGGCACTATCTCCAACAGTATACAGGTGCTCATTGGATTATGTGTACACCGGACAGGACTCACCGGGAACATGCTAGTTGGTCTTATACCTGACGTCAGAAAGCAGTTCCCTGGTAACATGTGTACAAGTTAGTTCATCGACCTGAGATCGTCATTTATCTCGTGTGAGTTCCCACTGTACTTTGATTACTACCCTACCACGGCTCAAAGGAGTCGTGCAAACAGGTTTTAGTTGGGTACAGTCCCGAGCCACATGGAAGCAGTAAGCGGATCTGCAGGGGTTCGTCTCTCCCGGTATTGGGGGTGAGGTCGCGCTATGTCTAGGAGAGCCATTACACAAAGTTCTTGGCCAAGGCAGGAGATTTACTGGTAGGTATTCCAGTAGTATCTCGGGGTGTTCTGGGTTACACTCCGACACGACTTATACCGCTTTTGGGGGTCTGACTTTTACCAACCCCCTAGGCCCGCCATGCGATGCTCATAGACGAACGGACCGGACTGTACGGATATTGTCACTGACAGGCTCAGCAGGGTGTCAGGATGAGTTCGCTCATCGACGTCCCTTTTGGTCAATAGCTGGTAGCCCGTTACGTATGGCTAATACCTCTGACTTGCTAGTGGTTAAATCCACAGCCAAAGTATTGAAGAGTCTTTAGAGTCCCCCACAGACAGTTTCTCAAGTTTCGGGCGAAACGCTGTAGAGGCCGTATGGATATATGGCAGGGTTCGATCATATACGTGCGGTATTGCACGGATCATGATCGGACGGATAATACTAGCGGGCTTTGGTTTAAGCTGGATCCTAGTATTGTACAGTGTAGATTTTGTCACATTGCATTTGTATTCGGTCGGAATAAAAATACGGGTATGTATATACAGTCGCGGGGTTTTCCGGTAACTTATTACCGGATCACTTTTTGAAGTTGCCAGTTTGTATTTCGTTTCGGTCATTTTCCTTTCTATCTTTCTTTGGCTGAAAAATTGGTGGAACGGGGTTATTTGCAATTGTGCATTTTATAAAGGAGAAGACTTTTTGACATGATGGTTCTCATGATGGTTCTAGTATATGATGATTCTTTGTGCATCATTACTTAGGTGATGGGTTTTGGTTTTGACTTTGTAGTAATGATATTTGATCATCATCACCTTTTCTCTCTCTTGGATTATGATTGATCCCACACCCTCCCTCACTCTCCATCAAGTTTGGCCGGCCATTCTTTGAGAGCGGGCTGTCCAAAATTTTAGTGAGGGTTTTTGTTCTCATTTGCTTGAAAAAAAAGTTCTCTAGTTCATCTTCAAAAAGCATTTTTTCCTTCACCTCCACTCGAAATGGCAACCTCAACAACCCCTAGAGACAAAACCATTCTACACTTAGCCTACAGCATTCTTGGACACGTCGGCTCGCCAACTTCATGCCCGAGTTTGCCTCGGTCCAGAGGTGGGAGCCCGTAAAAGAACCCGGCTATGCGGTGCCCTTCCGACGAGGAGATAAAGACCCGGAGATTCCGCGGGGGAGATCGGGGACGACGACGAGAAGACCGAAGGACACGGATCGCTCGGTATATCTCTCTTCCTGTTCTTTAGTTTGCTAGGAGTAGGTTAATGGCCCGATCTGGGTTTAAAAGTCCGCGGTAGCGCCGGTTCTAGTTTTTAGAAAAGTTCTTGTATTTCGCATTTTGGCCTCGTACAGACGGCCGGGGCGCTGTCGTGCACTTACACTGGTATCAGAGCCACACCATTAACCTTGTCTAGGTTGCTCTAGTGTGTTTAAAACTTCGATCGAACAAATGTCCCAAAACTGCATTTTCAAAGTAACAGTTTCTGTCGATTTTATTTAGTGCTCTAAAAAATTTTTCTGGGCATGTTAAAAAATCGTGCAGGGTTTTTTGTGAAAACTGTAAAAATTTGGTACCCTGATCCTACTGTAGCGCAGCGGAAACCGCGGCCATAACCCCATTTTGGCCGCGGTTCCGCCGCCAAAATGTATCTTTATTGTACCAAATTTATACAGTAGCTATCTGACTTGAAAATGGGGTTTTTGGTATATTCTGTTTGGGCCCAGATTTTCTTTGAGTGCTACAGTTGTGCTTGGGGCCCACTTCGGTAAATTTAGTCGATCGAAAATTTTAAACATGTTAGTTCACAGTATTTACATTATATCTGCGACCGTGAATGTCACTTGATCGGTAAATCCTGTCCTAACTGCTATAGCCCTTTTAGAAGGATTTGCGAACGTGACATTCACGTTGATGTTCTGTGTTGTGCTGTGATGTTGCGGATTTGTCGTAGTGGATAGCCTGGATGCAATGATAGTACAGTTTGGTTTATTATGTACATTTGATATTGCGGGGCGAGCGTCCGACATGTGGACTGCCGTCACTGCCTGTTTGTATATTATTATTTTGGGGCCACGACCGGGCTGAGGCCGATGTACCCGTTGTATATTTTACTTTCTGTACTGGGATTACCCCCGCGGTGGGGTGCACGGGTAAGCCCGAGTTCTAGAGGGCAACGGGCCTGCATCTCATGGCGTTGAGACGGAGGGGGCTTCACTCTAGAATTGGCGGGCTATTCGCCGCACTCGTAGGGGGTATAGGTTGACCTAGGAGGGGTGCCCAAGTTACCGGATTCCCGTGAAGTGCTGGGTGGTCCATTCACGTTGCTGAAGGGGGCTGACTCGCTTCAGGTTTTGGCAGGTAACTTGCCGCGCCCGTAGGGGTCTAAGATTTCATTTCACAGGCTATCCACACGACCAGGGGGAACGTCGGGTTTCAGTAGCGGCTTTATGAATCCCGGGGATCCCAGATATCTGTATTGTTCTGTGATACTTATTACATTTTTTGTGATATTGCATTTTATCACGCCTTGAGCGAATATTATATATTGATATATATACTAGTAGATGTTGTATATGTTTTGCATCCGCGCTAGTCCAGTTCCCGATCTGTCGTTAGTTATAGTAACCTAACGGGTAATGACGGGACCCAGTGGCGAATGCGGGTGGCATATACGTACATCATTATTTTCGTTCTTTATTGGTGTGATCAATTGATGGGACTGCATTGATTCGGATCAATGCAAGCTAAACAAACCTATTCTGATGTTGTTGGAACAATTTTCAAAAAAAGCTGTTATTGTAAGGGCGTTCTCTTTTGTTTTGCACAAAGGTATTCGGTTATGAATATCCAGCACCTCAGTCGATGAGGCAAGGGCCGAGATCCCTTCACCGGGAGTGACCCCTTGGACAGAAGTTTGCGTCAGGGCAATAACCTTCACTATAGCCGATTGCCTTTTGCTTTGCATCGTGGTATTCAGTTGGAATATCCTGCACCTCATTCTACGGGGAAAGAGCCGAGATCCCTTCACCGGGAGTGACCTCTTTAGCAAAGGTTTCCGTCACTATATTTTTTATAAAAGCTATCCGGTTCCTTCAATGATATCAAGTTCATTACGTTAAAGGTTTTTTGCCAAAAACCATTCGTAGCCCTCCGTCATTTCAGAAAGGCAGCACATAGTATTCAATGCTATGTATGTTGGCCTTCGTCAAGGCATAGTGTATGACAGCTATTTGTTGCTTTTCTGCAGCATAGATAGATGCGTTGGTTTGGGACAGTCGTACTGCCTTGTTGGCCAAAGTCAAGGGTATGTACGGATGGGTTCAAATTAACCTGGGATAATGACGGGTAGAACTTGACATGTGACTTATGATATGTTGGCCTTCGTCAAGGATCATAAGAGCATGGGGCAAAAATCACATCGGGAGTTTCTAAAGAAACTGAAACTTGCCAGATATGTGCATACCTTCTGGAGTGTGATAACGTGAGTGGATTCCATCACGTTATCATGCGATGATAGTTGGATCCCGATTTCCCACTGATGAGTTGGTTTATTCCTCGGGTGATCCCGACTAATTCTCCTTTCAGGTTTGGAGGAGAATTTGACGTTACAGTGAGAGGTTTTCTGATTAGATAAATTGATAACCATTCTGATCTAGGTTAGAGTGCAACGCTGAGTGTTTCTTTTCTCTCTCTCTTTGGCAGCGACCATGGCCTGACCCTAAGACTATGACTCAGTGATCAAAATTAACCGAACCTTCTTATAACACTGGCTTTTGGATTGTCAGAGTTGCATACCTCATTGCCACTCCTACTTTTACCATTTTCTCTTGGACACCCCGTATTACTACGAACGTCCACTTCCATTGGATAAAACCATCGTATGGTTTATATACGAACTCGAAGGAATTTATTCGAGGATGGTTTCTGGTTCTAGAGAAAACAAATAGGACTATTCAGTTGTCTTTTCCTTTTACCTTCTCTCAGGTTGCGAGTGCTCCTTGGATTAGGGGATAGTACATCCGTTACGCCTATTGGATAGTCTTCTTCCAAACCTTAGGCTGGTGCCGAACGGTAGGGAATGAAGAAAGCCGATTAGCCTAAGTGTGGTGTACAGAAGGCATTAAGTTAAGACAAATAAAGGGATTAGAAGGAGGGCAAAGTAAATTGCGACTGCTATTCACGACCAAACCAAATATTTCATTACCACTCCCACTTCACCTTTGTATTTCTCCAGGACACTCCGTATCACTACGAAGATCCACAGTTATTTGGATACTCCATCGTATGGTTATATACGAACTCGAAAGGAACTTGTTCCAGTTCGGGGATGGATTCTGGTTCAGGAGAAATAGGAATAAGGTTTATTCGGTTGTCTTTTATCTTCACCTTCTCTCGAATTGTGAGTGCTCCTAGGATTAGGACAGTACACCCATTATGCTTATTGGATAGTCTTCTTCCAAACTATAAGCTGGTGCCGAACGGTAGGGAAGGAAGAAAACCATTTGGCCTAAAGGGGTGTGCAGAAGGTAATGACTAAAGACATATGAAGGAATTTGGAGAGATGGCAAAGAAGTATACGGTTACAGTTGTAAATCGGATAATGGAAGAGGCATTACTAAGAATACCAGGATACCCCTACGAAACATTTCAATGTTTCAGTTTCACTGTGTACTGTTAAAAAAAACTGATTTCCTAATTAGACACTTGCCCCAGGGTATGTATTTACCAGGTTTGATTCTCATATCTGTATAGTTTTACAGATGATGAGTGAGAGTAAGTTATTGGGAATTAGGTGATTGTCCTCATTATATCGGAATTCGTTGTAATTGGTGATATTTGAGGAAGTTACCTGGGTTGTTTGCCGGACGGCAAATATTTGGTTTTGAATATCCGCTGTTATGCACCAATTTCAAATTGATATATCTGCACGTCTATTTTTATAGAGTGAGATATACCTTTTTGAAATTATGTCCATGACATTTACCTATATCAGTGGATGGTTAGGTAAGGAGTATTAAACAGCGGTGTAATTCTTCTTAACCATAAGTATAGTTTTCAACCTACGACATACAGGGTTTGAGTTATTAGACTCAGGGGACTTATACAGAGTATTGTATGTTGTCCAGTGTCCATTAGGACAGAGGGGTTGGTCCTCGTACTATATTCGGTTTACTTATGACTTCTCTAGTTCTTAGACAAGTGTTTCGTAGAAACACAAGGTCTGAGTTTTGAGAAGTTATAGGTATAAAAGTAAAGTAGAGAACCAGGTATTGCAAGTATCAGGATTCTTCAAGGTGATCGAAGATGTAGATGTTTTGAGAAACTTGTTTCTCTTTCAGGTTACTCATAATTGGAAGCACTCCTAAGTTGAGTAACGCTGATCGGCCTCTTTCCATTTAGTTGACATGCAATGAAGACAGCTGCATGATTTGAATCTGGTTTAATTAAATCAGTGCCTATGTTTTTATATTGGATATAGAACAGTTCATATCTTGACATTGTTAAGGTGCGGGGAGTTGTCCAGCTTATGCTTAAAACCAGACTCTGGATAACTCAAGGCACGTTTCTGTAATGGCTATTTATGGGTTGACCCGGGCTATGACGAGGGTTAACTTTCTACCATCTGGAAGATCAATAGTGATATTGTTCTAGACTCGCCACAGTTTTAATAAAAATGGATTTTTTCAGAAAACAGTAGTGGGAGTATGGTAGAACTGGAAGTGATTCCAGAACCGCAAACGATTACTGAAAATTTGTTAAGAACCTAAAGATTCAATCTAGTTTGACATTCCATTGGCCACTCCGCAGATAAGGTGGGTAACCTCAGGCACTCGAGAGATACTTCGGTATGCTCAAAGACGGTGACAGGGAGGTCCTTGTTTACCCAGACTTGCCATTGCTGTTGTTCCAGACTGTGAGACCCGGCAGGAGGATGAGTAGCGCCGTTCTAAACAAGCTTTAGAAGTGTACGTGTATATGATTCTACCAGAGGGTTGTCGTAGTCAGTGGGAGCAGCGGAAGCATTGGTGGACAAGTGGCTTATGTCTATTAAGAGACTAAAGCAGATGTTGCGGAGATAGATCATCTATTTCTGATGTGACAGTCATAGGTTTGACTTCATCAGAATAAGGGATGGATCTGTTAAGAAGGTAGTAGGGTGTGATGTCCTGGTATTTGGATGATATACACAGAGTAGGAAGTGAAATCCTATACTACGGTCGGTCATACTTTGGTTGTCACACGGTAGTTTCTCCACATAGGACTTGGATATTATATCAGACATTCTGGTTACTGGATTTATGGTTTTAGATCCAGATTTGGGTAGTTTCCCAATTAGGGTACTTAGATAGCATTCTAAGAGTATTTAGAATGGACGACTCCTGGCACGGTAGTATACCTGCAGGTAATGGAGTCACCCTCTCTAAAGGTGTCTTACAGACTAAAGTGGAGAGGGATGTGCATGATTGGCAGATCACTTTCTTAGGCAATTGAGTCAATCATGAGATGTCAAGTACCACACCAGATGTTGTTTTTGCAGTAGATGCAGTAAGTAGATATTGATCCAATCCTGGAGAAACGATCGGAAGCAGTTTTAGAACATAAGTGGATGTTCTAGGGATATGATAACGACAGCCTCATTCGGGAGACAGTTATCATTCCAGGGTTCCAAGGTGACCTAGATGACAGAGTGACTATCAGAGTTATAGTTTTCCCTCTGACGAGGGGCAGTATTTTGGACAGGTGGTCCAAATGGATACTGAAGGAGGCATGGCGCAGGATACTGATTAAATTCAGTTGACGATACAGTCTAAGAAATTTGGATTTGGAGTTCATTTATGAACTAGGTCCCATCAAATATCCAGACATATTCTAAGACAGGTATTGTTCATTTCGGGAGATGGCTTTCTCCGCGAACTTGAGATAAAGAGAGACATAGAAAGAAACATCAGAGCGGATCCACTCACTAAGGCTATTCCTCGAACGCATTAGTTTCACAAACGGGTTTTGTGAGACTGATTAGTAGAGGAGTTGGGTGTTCGGTATCATACGGGCTGTGAGTATGCGACATCACAATAATTAGCCTTGAGTGCAAGTGGGAGATTGTTGGAGATAGTGCCCTCAAAGTCAATTATTGGATCACAGGCACGTGATTGCAATGATTGAGAGAGGACCTATGCCGGTAGGACAGTCTTACTCAAGATGATAGTATGCTATCTGGTTTATCTTTATCATCGTGTACTGTTTTAGGTGACCTTACAGGTCACTATTGCACGCTGATAGAGCCCTTAGGATTCTTGCTTGACGGTCAGCAGTATGATGGCGATCATATACGTGGGAGCTGGGGTCTATAAGCACATCCTTAAAAGGTCCCTAGTCGTGGGAGTTTTCGAGACAGGGCATCGATACTCCAGAGTAGACTAGTGTATACAGTCGAGACCCCGACGAGGGGCGGTGGCCGGTCTCACAAGCCACTGGTGTCAGTTGGTTCACCTAAGATGTATACAGGTGCTCATTGGGTTATGAGTACACCGGACAGGACTCGTCGGGAACATGCTAGTTGGTGTTATACCTGACGTCAGATAGCAGTTCCCTGGTGACATGTGTACAGGTTAGTTCATCGACCTGAAATCGTCATTTGTCTCGTGTGAGTTCTGTAACAACTCCAATTTTGTATACCAAAAATTTGTTTTAAATAAAGTGTATACTTGGAGTATTGATGTTGCTGGAAACAATTTAAGTATCTATTTCCTTACAATAATTACAAGAAGGAGCTTGTAGCTCATTCGTAATATCTTGCACTGCTGAACCAAGCCACCAGAGTTCGAATCCTATACCCCACAAAATTTTTATATCGTTTTGTTTTAAATTTTTTTTAGAAGTCAAACGGTCAAACAGCCATAACTCACAATTTATTGCGAATCAAGAAAATTAAAGTATGCCAAAATTCCCCCAGACCGAGCCCGACCCAACGGCACCCGACTCGGCCGCGACTCGGCCGAATCTGCCGGCGACTCGGCCGAATCGGCCGGCGCCGCCGGCCGGACTCGGCCGGTCGGCCGAGTCGTCAACACGAAAAATTTTCGTGTTGACTGGGTCTATTCAACTGCATACTCTAATTTTTTTTGTATTGTTACTCATTTCTCAATAAATCCCTTTTAAGACCAAATTTAATGAAATTATAATGATTTTTACATTTTTTTAATATTTTTTTATCCTAACCCTAACCCTAGCCTAGCCCTATATAAAGACCCCTACCCTCTACCATTTCACCTCACCACTCTAAGTCTACTCTCCTAAATTCTCGAGAACTCGGTACGAAGAGCAAGAAGCGAAGCACTGCCGAAATCGACGACGGATTCCGGTGATCGGATCAGAACCTTCACGACGTTTTCAACGAATCGACAACCACCACGTCCATTAGCTTCCTTAGCTTGTCCAAACCGTAAGTCCCATCCCTTCTATCTCTCTTTTCTATAAGTGTAAAAATACGACTTTTTGGAACCCGAAGGAAATCGGACAAACCGATTTCCGATTCGGTTTTTCTATAAATTTCCACTTGTCACCTAATACATAATATCTACCCATATTCATGTTGACTATTAATCACCCATAAACCAATTTAATCAAACTTTTTCATATGAAATGATAGCTTCTTTGCAAAACCGTATTCTTTTCATAAAAATACCATGAAGTTCATTTTTCTTAGTTTAATCAATTACCTCACTCCTAAATATGTTTATCTTGATCACAAAACTTGTAGAACTCAATTTGAATGAAATTTCACACATAAAATGATAACGTTTACGAATACCGTATTCTTGCGCTATAATACCTTTAAGTTTAACATAGCATGTTTTACCTTTAAACTTCACCAAAACCTAAAATAAGTCACGAGGTAATGACCTACCTCTACACACACTCAATATAACCCTAATTGATAACTATCAAATCACAGAATACGAAATTACAGGACTTTTCACTAAAATACCCTAATCTTTATAATCTTTATTGAAAGCATTAAGTTGTAAACTTTTCTAAATAAAATCTTTTAATAAAAGGAAAGCACGATTGGTCATGGACATCGATCGTTTATCTAAACTGTCTTGTGGTGCCTAGGCAAGTGTGTCTAAGGTTAGTGGTTTTTAATTAGGCCCACGACTGTGGTTCCTTCCCACTTACCTGGCACTTACCTGGCCGCAATTGACGGTGAAGAGGTGATTTGAGGCTTCTAATGACTCATCGTTTAGATCTTAGAAGTAGGCTAGTTGGCTTAGGAAATCCTAACAACTAAAATACGGAAAACTAAACTCTTTTGCAAATAAATACCTTATATTTATAAAACCGTTTTCCTAAATGAGAAGTGTTTATAAAACCTAAGCAAAGTGCCGCTACAACCCACTTTTGGGGAACCTGTTAGGGATAGTACGGTTCATCGTGCACCCGCAGGCTAGTAGTGCGAGATTCAGACCTCCGCAAGGAGCATTCGGTCTCGAAAGGTTTAAAATACGGCATTTAAGAAAAATGTGATTTTGGAAAAATAAAATATTTATATAAAATTATTCATGTGTTAATACATATATAATTAACATTTAAACACCTATTTTATCATAATCTAAAGTTTCCATTTTTTCCTAAAATTGAAAGATTAAAAGTTACGTTAAAATACCATGAATTTCAAATAAAACAATTAATACTTTTATTAGGATATATTCACTAGAATAACATAAATAAAATACACATTCATTATAACAATAAAGACGATTATTAAATACTTGAGGTGTATTTTGAAAACTATACAAAAGTACTTTTTACAGAAAACCCCCTCAAGTTTTACAAATTACAAAAAGGCCCCTAACTAATATTAGACTTCAAATTATCTTTCTTTTAGTCTGACTCGGGTTAGAGTCTGACTATTCCTGACTCGAATATGATTCAAGTCAACCTATATTCTTTTATACTCCAACCCAATTTGAATACATGAAACCCTGAATCCAGTTAACAATATATTCTTTTGACTGAATCAAACCATGGATATTCATCGATTATCCTGATATTCCATTTACCTGATTATACAGTTACAACATATTTACTGATATCATGGTTTTGATCAGTCACCCAACTTACATATTCCAATATCACATTACTGTTAAAACACTACGGGGTTTAAGGGGTAGATTGGTACGGAAGGTGTTAAAGATGGCACGAGGTGGTCAGATTAAGACACCTAACCTGAATCCTATTGCTGTTGTACCGTGGCATAACGGTTCCTTGTACTTTCCTTTTGCCCTGATCTCTAGCATTTAGAGATCCCCCTCGTATACACTGGCATCCTTCTGTACCAAGCTACAAACAACAGCGTTACACAATGTTTCATAATATCAACAATATAATACTTTAGAAAATACTGTTACTCTGTCATTCTCATTCTTCTTATTCTTTGGGACTTACCGAGCTATCTGTTCGCTGACAACATTCTATTTCTTTCTTCTTTGAATGTCGTCAGGTGCGTTGGACCAAGATGAGATCGAGCCCACCGGTGAAGATTTGGAGCAGTTCCAAGAAGACCCAGAGCTCTAGATAATTGTACCTTGTTCTTTCCAGTATTTTTTATTTCTGTTATGCCACTGTTTAGGCATTGCTTTTTCATTCCAGTTGTATTTTCATTTCATGCATTGTACAAAGAATGTTATTAATAAAAGTTGTTGTTATTTCAATATCATTTGTCTCTTGTGATTATTTTATATTGCTTAAGCTACGCTTAGCGTATGTACTTCTGAGTACATACGTAGCGGACCTCGTCGCGTCCACTTCGCCGTACACTGGGAAGCGGGGCGTGACAAGTTCCCACTGTACTTTGATTACTACCCTACCACGGCTCAAAGGAGTCGTGCAAACAGGTTTTAGTTGGGTACAGTCCCGAGCCACATGGAGGCAGTGAGCGGATCTGCAGGGGTTCGTCTCTCCCGGTATTGGGGATGAGGTCGCGCTGTGTCTAGGAGAGCCATTACACGAAGTCCTTGGCCAAGGC
Source organism: Agapanthus africanus (assembly GCA_030015575.1). NCBI lineage: Eukaryota > Viridiplantae > Streptophyta > Magnoliopsida > Asparagales > Amaryllidaceae > Agapanthus > Agapanthus africanus. The sequence continues at coordinate 419,001,466 of JASDDO010000016.1, forward strand.
AGAAGATTTACTGGTAGGTATTCCAGTAGTATCTCAGGGTGTTCTGGGTTACACTCCGACACAACTTGTACCGCTTTTGGGGGTCTGACTTTTACCAACCCCTAGGCCCGCCATGCGATGCTCATAGACGAACGGACCGGACTGTACGGATATTGTCACTGACAGGCTCAGTAGAGTGTCAGGATGGGTTCGCTCATCGACGTCCCTTTTGGTCAATAGCTGGTAGCCCGTTACGTATGGCTAATACCTCTGACGTGCTAATGGTTAAATCCACAGCCAAAGTATTGACGAGTCTTTAGAGTCCTTCACAGACAGTTTCTCAAGTTTCGGGCGAAATGCTGTAGAGGCCGTATGGATATATAGCAGGGTTCGATCATATACGTGCGGTATTGCACGGATCATGATCGGACGGATAATACTAGCGGGCTTTGGTTTAAGCCGGATCCTAGTATTGTACAGTGTAGATTTTGTCTCATTACATTTGTATTCGGTCGGAATACAGATGCGAGTATGTATATACAGTCGCGGGGTTTTCCGGTAACTTATTACCGGATCACTTTTTAAAGTTGCCAGTTTGTATTTCGTTTTGGCCATTTTCCTTTCTATCTTTCTTTGGCTGAAAAATTGGTGGAAGGGGGTTATTTGCAATTGTGCATTTTATAAAGGAGAAGACTTTTTGACATGATGGTTCTCATGATGGTTCTAGTATATGATGATTCTTTGTGCATCATTACTTAGGTGATAGGTTTTGGTTTTGACTTTGTAGTAATGATATTTGATCATCATCACCTTTTCTTTCTCTTGGATTATGATTGATCCACTCCCTCCCTCACTCTCCATCAAGTTTGGCATTGAGAGGGGGCTGTCCAAAATTTTAGTGAGGGTTTTTGTTCTCATTTGCTTGAAAAAAGTTCTCTAGTTCATCTCCAAAAAGCATTTTTCCTTCACCTCCACTCGAAATGGCAACTTCAACAACCCCTAGAGACAAACCATTCTACACTTAGCCTGCAGCATTCTTGGACACGTCGGCTCGCCAACTTCGTGCCCGAGTTGCCTCAGTCCAGAGGTGGGAGCCCGTAAAAGAACCCGGCTTTGTGGTGCCCTTCCGACGAGGAGATGAAGACCGGAGATTCCGCGGGAAGATCGAGACGACGACGAGAAGACCAAAGGACACAGATCGCTCGGTATATCTCTCTTCCCGTTCTTTAGTTTGCTAGGAGTAGGTTAATGGCCCGATCCGGGTTTAAAAGTCCGCGGTAGCGCCGGTTCTAGTTTTTAGAAAAGTTCTTGTATTCCGCATTTTGGCCTCGTACAGACGGTCGGGGCGCTGCCGTGCACTTACAGGACACTGATTTCTCTAGAGGTCGAGATGAATCGAGAGATTCCTGCAAAGACACTGATTTCTCTGCGGGTCGACGCGAATCGAGATGCTCTCGTCAAGGACGCTGATTTCCCTGAATCAAGGTTTTGCCAAGGACACTGATTTCCCTGGAGGTCAAGACGAATCGAGAGATTTCTGCAAAGACACTGATTTCTCTGCGGGTCGGCGTGAATCGAGATGTTCTCATCAAGGACACGGATTTCCCTGAATCGAGGTTTCGCCAAGGACACTGATTTCCCTGGAGGTCGAGACGAATCGAGAGATTCCTGCAAAGACACTGATTTCTCTGCGGGTCGACGCAAATCAAGAGGTTCTTGCCAAGAACGCTGATTTCCCTGAATCGAGAGGCCTTTCCAAGTACTCTAATTTCCCTGGAGGTCGGTTGACTTGTTTCCGAGACGGAGTCATTGGATGGCGTATTTCCAAGACGGGGTCATTGGCTGACGTATTTCCGTGACGGCGTCATTGGATGAATTTAGGTTGTCTGTGAACCGTAGAGTCTTGGAACTGGGGACTTTGCCGTGGCTCCGTTTGGTGGTGTCGCATCCGTGTCCTGCTGGAATGAGGAGGAACGTCGTTGCTGATTTTTAGGCTGTAGATGTTGCCATTGAGATTTATAACTAGGGACTTTGACATGGCTCCGTTTCGTTGTGTCACGTCCATGCCCTACTGGCATGAGAAGGAACGCCGTTGTTGGTCTTTTGGCAGTAGATGTTGCCGTTGAGATTTGGAACTAGGGACTTTGCCATGGCTCCGTTTCATTGTGTCGCGTTCGTGCCCTGCTGGCAAGAGGAGAAACGCCGTTGTTGGTCTTCTAGAATGCAGATGTTGCTGTCGAGATCTGACTTTTCCTTTGATAGAGTTTGTTGGGACATGTGGTTCCCTTTCGTTTATGCCCATGGATTGTGTACAGGGGTCAATATGGACTTACCTGCAGGGCAAAAGTTTCATTATTTCATATGTATTTTTTGTTTTCTTTCCGCGATACTCTATCATTTCAGCTTTTTGTATCGCGAAAGTCGCGATTACCCAATCATTTCGGCTATTTTTCGCGGTGCCCTATCATTTCGGCTTTTTTTTACTCGTTTTTTATTGCGAGTTGCCCAATCATTTCGGCTATTTTTGTATGCATATATTTTACTCACTGATTTTTATTGCGAGTTGCCCAAACATTTCGGCTATTTCATATGTATTTTTTTCGAGTATGGAACTCAAGGTCTGATACCAATTTTGCATCAGTATCGCTGCGACTGGAATGTTGCCAGGAGCAAATCATTATTTGCCATAAAAGGACTTGGAATTTGATACCGATTTAGGCATCAGTATCGCTACAACTGGGATATTGCCATGAGCGAATCATCATCTGCCTCTATCGATTCGAACAAAGGTGGCTTAGCAAACAGGATTAAGATCCTGTCGACTAAGGCTTATGACTTAATGAGCCGTAAGGGTCTCATAAAGATGTTTCTCCTTACGAGTCATGAGTATCTCGTAGGTGTCTTTTCTCCTCAGGAATCGTGAGGATTTCTAAGTGTATGTTCTTTTATAAGTCGTAAGAATCTTGCAAGAGTGTTTTCTCCTTGTAAATCGAGAAAACCTACAAGTGTTTATTCATCAAATGAGGGCATTCCTCATCGTTGGTGGGACTCGGCAAGGAAATGATTATTTGTGCCCATGGATTGTATACAAGGGTCAGTATTGAACTGCTTGTAGGGCAATCTGGGAAAGGTGGCGGCTTAAGAACAGGTTCAGATCCCTGTAGCTTAAGGCTTTTGAATCTTATGAGCCGTGAGGGTCTCATAAGAGGGTTCTCCTTACGAGTCGTGAGGATCTCGTAAGTGTAATTTTTCCTTAGGAATCATGGGGATCCCTAAGTGTGTTGCTCTTTTGTGAGTCGTAAGGATCTTACGCAGGTAGTTTTCTCCTTACAAGGTTGAGAGGACCTTGCAAGTGTCTTTTAACGAGATTGTGCCCTTTCGGGTTTTCACAAACTCGCCGGTAACCCTGCTGTTTTAACTCATGGAACCCTTTCGGGTTTTCATCCGTGCCCATTTTGCTTGTGGACGTACCTTTTTTACGAGTCTGCACCCTTTTGGGTTTTCACAAACTCGCCGGTAGCCCTGCTGTTTTTACTCATGGAGCCCTTTCGGGTTTTCATCCGTGCACATTTTGCTTATAGACTGTACCTTTTTTTTACGAGTCTGCGCCCTTTTGGGTTTTCATAAACTCGCCGGTAGCCCTGCTGTTTTCACTCGCGGAGCCTTTTCGGGTTTTCATCCATGCCCATTTTGCTTATGGACGTACCGTTTTTTTTAACGCGTCCGCCCAAGGATACTGCGAGTTTGCAGTAGTTTAAAGACGTTTCGGTCAGTAGTTAGTTTTAGGACATTTCGGTCCATTGCTAGTTTTAAGACATCTCAGTCCGCTATTAGGTTAGGGACGTTTCAGTCCATTATTCATCCTGTATGCACGTGTATTTGTCACGTGACGGAATACACCCATTTAGGGTGTGATTTGGCCTGGTTGGGGTGTTTTGTGATCCATCCCTACCGTGACTTCTTCCACTTGACGTTGATGCCTGGCCTTTTCGAGTATGGCCATTTTGCGTTCTTGATCAACTTTGCTCTTCTGACGGGTTTCGTTTAGCAGCATGTCTATCAACTCATCGAACGGTTCCAAGGATTTTGGTGCCGATTCTACCCCCAGCTTCTCTGCATCAAGAGCTTCTTTATCATCTATTGACGAGTGAGAGATCATGTGACAACTTGCCACATAATCTTCTGGTTCTTCTGACGTGTCATCTCCCTCGTCATTGTCATTGCCTCTGTTCTCAAGGATATAGTTGAGAAACTCATGGAGTGTGACTGGGGTCCGCACCTTCTGGTTGTATTCCTCCAGCGCGTCAATATGCTTTTGCAGATCCGTGCGCTTATTATCAAACTACGCGGGCTTTTTGTTCTTCTTCTTTTTCTTCAAAGACTTTGACGGCTGGGCCTGGGCGTTTTGACTATCACTACTAATTCTTGGCGTCGGGCGCAGCTTCAGCATTCCCTCGATGACCTCGGGTTCTAGCGGGTTTTTCCACCTGATCGCCGGGCATGTTTGAATATCCTTCAGCATTCTTTTTGTTTTTGCCGAAAGAACTACCTCCCATGGAGCTTCCTTTATGAATGAACATGATGCTCCCGGCATGTCCATCTTTTTAGGAGCGTGTGATCATGGAAGGTTTACCTTCCAGTTTTCAGACAATATGAATTTACCCTGGTTGTACTGGTCTTCAACCTAGTTTTTGAAGACGTAGCAATCTTCGATTGGATGACCCATTACTCGATGGTAGAGACAATAGTTAGGATGGTTGGCGTCACCGGGTTGTGATGAGTGCCTCGGCTCCGGCAAAGTGATGAGCCCATTGCGCATTGCCGGTTCGAACAGTCTCCATATTTTATCTCGGGAAAACGAGTAAGGGCGTCCCAGTTTTTCCTCGAGGGATTGGCGTGGGTGCACGTTGCTTTGGCGAACAACCGGTTTTATGTTGCTCGGTTGTTGTTGAGTGTTGGCGACAAAGGTCGCTTTCCCTTTGCCCTTTTCATTCTGCGGCTCTGACTTTAAAAGGGAAGGCTTATGACCTATCTGGTCCATTTGGGCCAGATTGTCAATCAAGGCCTGGAAAGTGGTTGGCCTGAAAAACATCATGAACTGGGATATGGTTGCCTGCGGATCGAGAGTTCTTACAAACATGCCCACTGCAGGAGCCTCTTCTATGCGCTGTTCGCATTTCGACCATAGGTTCCGCCACCATATCGCATACTGAACCCATTCTCCCGGCTTCACCCTGGCATTGATCAATGCCGTAATTGGGGTCCGTTCGCTAGCACTTGCAAAACACTGGGTGAATAGCAATTCCATCTCCGTAAAAGTTTTGATGGAGTCGTTGGAAAGCTCTGAATACCATTCGAACACCGTCTCTGCCAAGCTGCCGACGAATTGGCGAAGTGGTAACTTATCATCACATCCAGTGTTGCCGTACAAAGCCCTGAACTGAGCGACATGTTGATGGGGATTACCTGTCCCTTTGTATACATGGAACTTAGGAATCATGTATCCTGGCGGGTACTTAATCTGATCGTACCATCCTGGATATGGTCGCCCAGTTCTGACGACTTGGCCAGCGGTTTCGTTTGCTTGGTGAGCTCGTATTTGTTGAGCAATATAATCATCGAGCGCCGCTTTTGCGATTGTTTCCTCCTTTGCAGCTGAAAAGGCCGGAAGAGGGTTTGATGTCTCCCCTCTATCGTCTTCAATTATTATTGGGGGCTCTTCGACTGGAGGGTCCGGCTGGATCATTATGCTGACCATGTCTTGGAATAAAAGCGCCATTTGTTTTATGTTGGCCGCTTGTTCCGCGGCCTCTTTGTCTTTCCTCTCGAGGATTCTGCGGAGGAACTCGGCATCGGTTTCTTGTTCCTGGCACTGCTCCGACGACGTCTCCGGGCTTCCTTTCAGCCCAGTGAGTGCGGCCATCTTTGTTAACATTACCCAGAGCTTCTGTTGTTGCTCCCGGGCCTTTTTTACGGAACGGGTGAGTGGTCGGTGACCCATAGAAGCACGGCTTTCCTCTTTTCCGGAAGCCATATAAACAATATGCACTACCATTCCCCCAGACTTGGAGCGTTTGGATTCAGTGCCTTTGAGCTCTGTCGTAGACACGGGGATTTTCTCCGGCCTTCTTCTTTTATGAACGGTCGAAGTTGAGGGGGCCGTTGTAATGGGCACCCAAGTAGATGACACCTTCTGTGGCACGACAGGATGGTCCTTCTCTTGCCGAACTTTTATCTTCTTCGGTCGGCGGGAGTAGTCTTGGTTGATCATCGAGTCTTGGACTTGTCGCCAGACCTTGTGAATTTTAGAGGACAACTGCTGAGGGGGTTGTTCTGGCTCTACCTTTGTATAATTTTCCACAGGTAGAGGAGATCTTTTTAGCACGGCAGTCGGAGAGTTCTTGCGCCCTCCTAAGCGGTTCAAAGTTGTTCCCAGTTGGAACAGCAACATTAATTTCCACCACTGGAGCTAGCGGAGTCAGTCCAGAAGGAGAGCTGCCCCCGGCTTTCCTCACTTAGCGCCAATGTCGACGTCAAGCATGTCGCTCGGCCGGAATCATCTCCGTTGTCGTGGTAACTTCGTCCTGCCCCTTGCTTTGAGGAGAGGCTGTTATTGGCGCCAGCCTGTCAAAGAATGACATCGGCTGGGAATGAATAGTCAACCTATCGAAGGCCGACTTTCGAGTAGGGGAAGCAGTTTGGACGACTTCAGCTGCAGCAGAAGCTGGGATAGCCTTCTCTGGTATTGCGAGCCTTTTCGTGGGCCCCTTTGAGCTTAAGCTCAGCCTGTCGAAGACTGAGGTATTAGACTTGGACGACCCTTTGAGAGGGGTCGCGGTAGTTGTGAGCCGATCAAAGACCGACTTCTTTGGAGCTTCTTGTGGCGGCAGTAGGGCGTTGAAGCTCATTGGTGGGAGCATGGTCCCAAAGAACGGTCCAGTGGTGGCCTGAGTCACCCGTTCCACTGGCATCGTAAAAACGGAGGCCGCTTGAGGCCCATAGGTCACTCCTCCAGCAAGGACGGAGTGGGAGTTATTGCCGTTGTTGCAGCTGGAGCAGTTAGAAGCCATTGATCTTCTTTTTCTGCATGGAGCAAAACACCAAATCTTAGTACCTCAACTCCATGGGCAACCACATTAAACCACGATTTGTTCGCGAACATGGCACATGAAGTGTGAAGTGGAAAGAGAAAAAGGTCCCACCGGGCGTGACAGAATCTGTTCACCACCGAAACAGAGACGAAACCGCATAGGTCGTCTTGCCTGAATTTGGGGGAAGATGCTATTTGGGTTTTATCCTTCCACCTCTCCGAAGATGCCAAGTTGATTTATGACACCGTGTATCGGAGGTTTAGACAGATGCGGCCGTTGTAGCAGACTTCGTCAGATTCCCCCTCATTTGAGGGGTTTTTGATTGTGGGGACGCTCTTCCCTGCAGGCGCAAGCACCTGCAGTTAATTATGCTACCACATCGCGGGAACAACTTTCTCCTTTTCCAGATGGTCACTTCATGTCGTGTGTGTTTATTTTATTTTTGGTTGCCCGTGAATTGTATATGGAGACTAATTTATGTTGTCGCCCATAGGGCGTGGATTAGTCTAAATCCGTATTTTCTTAGATTTGGGTTTGGGTTGGGTTTAAGAATCGTTAATCTCATTTGAGACTAAGATCAACTTAAACGTGTGTTGAGAATACGTTAGTCTAATTTTAGACTAAGATCTACTCAACAGGATCATTTAGATCCAACAAAAGAGCATTTGGGCTCTATCGTTTTAGTTTAGGGACGTTGCGGTCCATAAGTTTAAGGACATCATAGTCCATGAGTTTAAGGACCTCATAACCCGTAAAGTTTAAGGACATCATAGTCCAGTTTAAAGACGCCATAGTCTATATGGTTTTGGTTCAACCGTTTGGGGATGCGCCAAAAGTTATTGGTTATTGGGACCCTCCATCTCTCTGAAGACGTTGAAGAATTATAACAACATATATCAGAGATATGAAGAGATGTACCTTGAACCAATGTTGGTTAGGAGATTTGTAGTCAAGTTTGGGACTAAGATCAGTTAAAAAGATTTATGAGCATATGGGCTTAAATAATTTAAATTAGGGATCTGTAGCCAACTTGGGATTGGCCCACTCAGTTAAAATGTTGGACATTTAATTAGGCTCGGTCTTTTTTCAATATTGAGCATTGGTTTGGGTTCTGACAACCTTTTGTTTTTTATTGAGTGTTGAGCCATCATTATGGCTCTGAGGATTTATTTAAAGAACAGTTTATGTTCCCTCAGCGCGCACGTGAGGAGCACGTGGCGCGCTTGGCGCTGAGTGCCAGACCTAGAGCGCTAAGGCGCTTCCTGTGAGATAGCGCACATGTGAGGAGCACGTGCTGCGCTTGGCGTTGAGCGCCATTCAATGAGTGCGGAGCGCTCTTTATAAAATAGCGCCCACATGAGGAGCACGTAATGCGCTGAGCGCCAACCTTGGAGCGCTGGGCGCTTCTTTTAAAATAGCGCTTGGAGCGTTAGGCGCTGGGCGCCAGACTTGGAGCACTAATGCGTTTCTTTAAATTGGAGCACTAGGACTCTGTAGCGTTATGCGCCAGTCTTGGAGCGCTAAGGCGCTTCTTTGGTAATTCTGATCAACTTTGTCTCGTAGTTTTATGAACAAGATTCTTATCTTATAGAAGATGTTACAATTTCTTATGTTTTTTGTGAAAGACTTTGTCTTTATGGATCTGCGATCTGAAGAGAACTGAATTCTTCCCCCCCCTTTTTATGTTGAGATGCTATGATCTCTTTTTGTTAAAGACCTCTGTCTTATAGATCTATGATCTGAAAAAAGAATTAAGTTCTTCTTCTTTTTGACGAGATGCTTTGATCTCTTTATTTTATTTACCTTGAAGAAATTCTTCTTCCGAGAGTTTGCTCTTCTCTTTGAAATTTCTCAATGTTTGTGGGGGGGTTCCTCTCTGTTTGAAACTTATGGGGAGTTTCCTCTCCTTTGAAACTTATGGGGAGTTTCCTCTCTATAAGACTTGAAGTCTTGGGGCCTTTATATAGTGGAGGCTGATCAGTTAAGGCAATCTTTTTCTGATTGATTTGGGGATGTTTCCCCACCATTAGATCTTTAATCCTAGGGCTTCTGTTTTACAGAAGACATTTTTCTTGTTATTAACAAGATTGGGAAATTATTTTCCTATACAGAGATTATTCTGTATCTTTGTGATTTTTAATCACCCTTGGATCTTTGATCCAACGGTGCTCTAATTCACAGAGCATAAACTTTCCTGTTTAGAAAGATTCTGAGGAGTATTTTCTTAACAGAATTTTATTCTGGTAATTGTAGGGTGCTTTTCGTCACCCCATTGAGATGGGAATATGCGCACGCTTGTCAGGCGTACTACAGAATCCCCCTGCCTAGGGTAGGCTGAGGTTTATTGATTGTAGGGATCCGAATCTCCGGCAGCCGCGGACTAAGCTGCCGTTAATTACCCCTCACCTTTGGAGCGAGAGAACCTCCGATTGACGGGTCAAACAGGTCATGCAAACTCAATATGCAGCGTTGTGTTTTAAAAGGGTTTTGGATATATCGGGAGCCCCGCAAAGGTTTTACGGGGGTCCCGCTACCTGGATAGCGGGCTGGGGGTCAAGAGGATAGCAGCCCCCTTACGGGGTGCGGGGTAGCACCCCATTAGAAAAAAAAATTCTAACAGGGACAGTGTCGTGGAGTATGTGTGTGTGTGTCTTTATATACATATATAAAAAAAAGGGAAAGGGCATCCAAAGGATGCGTAGGAGAAGGTGCCAGCGCCCCATGTGCCAGGCACGCGGGCGCTGTGTGCCAGATCGCCAGCGCACCACGTGCCTGGCACGCGGGTGCTGTGCGCCAGAGCGCCAGCGCACCACGTGCTAGGTACGGGGGGCGCTGGCGCTCTAGTGCTGTGCGTCAGCAGCAAAAGGGACTTGGTACCTGCACTGGGAGCTGTGCTCCCGATTTGACTAATAGAGTTGAACTCCTGACAGAGATTAATTTAGGAAGTTAAACTCCAATAGATCTTGAATGGAGTTAGACTCCTTAAAATATTTAGAAATGATCAAAGGGGGCTGTATTATTTCTCCCTTTGGCTCTGAATCTTCCCAAGATGGGATTTTTGGAGATGGGTCTCCTTCTTCCTCCTCTGTTGACCGGATCTTGAAGAACAAGAAGTATAAGATTTTTAAAATATCTTATTTTTGAGATCTGATGGGAGATCTAAGTTCTCCTTTGTGGGTTTTGTGGTGAAAAACTATTTAGTTTTGGAAAAAGAAGAGTAATACTCTTGATTTAATTGAAAAGGGGGAAGAAGGTTTAGAACCTTGAGGAAGGAAAAGGAGGCACAAAAACCCTAGAGTTTGAGAGAATGAAAAGTGTCACTTATTTATCATCATGTTGCCTTATATAGGCTTACACATTTACATATAGCCTATTGAGCTTTACAAAATGGCATTTTGCACATCCCATGTCTCATGTGCTATTTCTTTTTGCACATAAGCCATGGGCTTACAAAAATTTGGCTTTATGCCCATTTTGCTTACATTCATGCATAAAAAATTACATCAAAATTATTTGTTGCATGATTTTTATTTTGGCATGGAGGAGGGCCGGCCGCTTCATCTTCGGACTCGACCTGAGCATGGGCCCACTTGACCTGGGCTTGGGGTTGACCTTGACTTTGACCTGGTCAACCGGGGTGCAATTTTTGACCCCAACAAAGTGCCCCCATCAATGAATACATACCACATATGTGGGTCATGTGCATGAAATTGATGGATCTTCTTTCACGTAGAGGCAACTTGCTTTGGTTCCCACTTTTTGGGATGCACTGCCCTTTTTATGACCTGGACGGTCAACGCTTGACGTGTCTCCGAGACGGAGTGTCCGTAATAGACGTTTTCCCGGTACGGAGCAATTTGGTTCCCGATTTGTGGGAAGCCTGCATTGGCCTTTTTACGACATGGACAGTCGATTCTGCCCTTTTTACGACTTGGGCGGTCGGCGGCACTGAGTGTCGCTGTTCGACTTGTTCCCGGCACGAAGTGTCGCTGTTTGTTCGACTTGATCCCCGGCACGGAGTGTCGCTGGTCTACTTGTCCCCGGCACGGAGTGTCGCTGTTTGTTCGACTTGATCCCCGGCGCGGAGTGTCGCTGATCGACTTGATCCCCGGCACGGAGTGTCGCTGATCGACTTGTCCCCGACACAGAGTGTCGCTGTTTGTTCGACTTGATCCCCGGCATGGAGTGTCACTGGTTGTTCGACTTGATCCCTGGCGCGGAGTGTCGCTGATCGACTTGATCCCCGGCATGGAGTGTCGCTGATCGACTTGTCCCAGGCACGGAGTGTCGCTGATGTTCGACTTGATCCCCGGCACGGAGTGTCACTTGTCAACTTGTCCCCGGCACGGAGTGTCGCTATTTGTTCGACTTGATCCCCGGCGCGGAGTGTCGCTGTTTGTTCGACTTGATTCCCGGCGCGGAGTGTCGCTGATCGACTTGATCCCCGACATGGAGTGTCGCTGATCGACTTGTCTCCGGCACGGAGTGTCGCTGTTTGTTCGACTTAATCCCCAGCATGGAGTGTCGCTGGTTGTTCGACTTGATCCCTGGCATGGGGTGTCGCTGATCGACTTGATCCCCGGCACGGAGTGTCGCTGATCGACTTGTCCCCGGCACGGAGTGTCGCTGATATTCGACTTGATCTCCGGCATGGAGTGTCGCTGATGTTCAACTTGATCCCCGGCACGAAGTGTCGCTGGTCGACTTGTCCCCGGCATGGAGTGTCGCTGTTTGTTCGACTTGATCCTTGGCGTGGAGTGTCATTGATTGACTTGATCCCCGACATGGAGTGTCGCTGTTTGTTCGACTTGATCCCCGGCGCGGAGTGTTACTGATCGAATTGATCCCCGGCACGGAATGTCGCTGATTGACTTATCCCCGGCACGGAGTGTCGCTGTTTGTTCGACTTGATCCCCAGCATGGAGTGTCGCTGGTTGTTCGACTTGATCCCCGGCACGGAGTGTCGTTGATCGACTTGTCCCCGGCACGGAGTGTCGCTGATGTTCGACTTGATCCCCAGCATGGAGTGTCGCCGATCGACTTTCCCCCGGCACAGAGTGTCGCTGATGTTCGACTTGATCCCCGGCACGGAGTGTCGCTGGTCGACTTATCCCCAGCACGGAGTGTCGCTGTTTGTTCGACTTGATCCCCGGCGTGGAGTGTCGCTGATCGACTTGATCCCCAGTGCGGAGTGTCGCTGATCGACTTATCCCCAGCACGGAGTGTCGCTGATGTTCGACTTGATCCTCGGCATGGAGTGACGTTGATCGACTTGTCCCCGGCATGGAGTGTCGCTGATGTTCGACTTGATCCCCGGCACGGAGTGTCGCTGGTTGACTTGTCCCTGGCACGGAGTGTCGCTATTTATTCGACTTGATCCCCGGCGCGGAGTGTCGCTGATCGACTTGATCCCCGGCGCGGAGTGTCGTTGATTGACTTGATCCCGAGGCGGAGCATGATTCCGACAGGAAAGATAGATATCCTGGGGTGAAGCATGATTTCGATACGGGGTAAATTCTGGGACGAAGCATGATTCCGCCGCAGAGGTTGTTGGTTTGACTTGATTTTGGTTGACATCAGCATCGCTATACTGGAATATGTTACAAGGAGCGAATCATCATCTGTCATGAGAGGATTTGGGGATTTGGTTTTTGTTTGGCATCAGCATCACTACACTGGAATATGGTACCAGGAGCGAATCATCATTTGCGTTTGCTTATTAGGAAGCGACGGCTTAGGAGACAGGTTTTAGGTCCCTATCACCTAAGACTTTTCAATTTTATGAGCCGTAAAGGCCTCACAAAGCATTTTCTCCTTACGGGTCGTAAGGATCCTGTAGGTGTATTTTCTCCTTAGGAGTCATGGGGACTCCTAAGTGTGTTGCTCCTTTATGAGTCATAAGGATCTCACGCGAGAATTTTCTCCTTACAAAGTCGAGAGGACTTTGCGAGTGCATTTCATCTCTTTTTCACGAGTTTGCGCCTTTTTGGGTTTTCACAAACTCGCCAGCAGTCCTGCTGTTTTTACTCACGGAGCCCTTTCGGGCTTTCATCCGTGCCCATTTTGCTTGTGGACATACCTTTTTTTTTTGAATCTTTATCGCCGGTAGGACTTTGAATGTGATCTTACCGGTAGGACTTGGGAGAGATTGGGATCGATTTACTTCCGTGGATTGTATACGGTTTTGCAGGATGTATGATCCAGACCGTAGGGCCGGAAGAATTTCGGGACTTTGTTGGTGTCTGCATCGCTGCACTGGAATATGGTGCCAGGAGCGACTCATCATTCGGTGTTAGGAATTTAGATTTTGGTTGGCGTCTACATCACTGCACTGGAATATGGTACCAGGAGCGACTCATCATTCATCGTTGGGAATTTGAGTTTTGGACGGCGTCTGCATCGCTGCATTGGAATATGGTACCAGGAGCGACTCATCATTCGCCATCGGGAATTTGAGTTTTGGTTGGCATATGCATCGCTGCACTGGAATATGGTACCAGGAGCGACTCATCATTCGCCGTTGGGATATTCGGGAATTGGTTTTTAGATTGGCATCTGCATTGCTGCACTGGAATAATGCCAGGAGCAACTCATCATTTGCCTTTCCCTGTTGGGAAGCGATGGCTTAGGAGACAGGTTTAGATCCCTATCACCTAAGGCTTTTCAATTTTATGGGCCGTAAGGGTCCCATAAAAGCATTTTCTCCCTACGAGTCGTAAGGATCCCGTAGGTGCATTTTCTCCTTAAGAGTCGTGAGGACCCCCAAGTGTAATTTTCCTTTGTGAGACGTAAGGATCCCACGAAGGTTTGCTCTCCTCATGTATCGTGTGGACACATGAGTGGGTCTTCCCAATGGACCATAATTCCAACGGCGGAGACCGGCAGCTGGACTGGTGATTGCGGTGGGGCATAGGTATAATGAAAATTATTTGAGCCCGTAGATTGTATACGGTAGTCAAATTGGGGACCACCCATAGGGCCAGGAGAATTTTGGAAAATTGGATTTTGGTTAGCGTCTGCATCGCTGCCCTGGAATATAGTACCAAGAGTGACTCATCATTCGCCATTGGGATATTCGGAAATTGGTTTTTAGATTGGCATCTGCATTGCTGCACTGGAATAATGCCAGGAGCAACTCATCATTTGCCTTTCCCTATTGGGAAGCGATGGCTTAGGAGACAGGTTTAGATCCCTATCACGTAAGGCTTTTCAATTTTATGGGCCGTAAGGGTCCCATAAAAGCATTTTCTCCCTATGAGTCGTAAGGATCCCGTAAGTGCATTTTCTCCTTAGGAGTCGTGAGGATCCCCAAGTGTGTTTTTCTTTTGTGAGTCGTAAGGATCACACGAAGGTTTGTTCTCCTTATGTATCGTGAGGACACATGAGTGAATCTTCCCAATGGACCATAATTCCAAGTGCGGAGACCGGCCCTGGACTGGTGATTGCGATAGGGCATGGGTATGATGAGAATTATTTGAGCCCGTGGATTCTATACGGTAGTCAACTTGGGGACCACCCGTAGGGCCAGAAGAATTTTGAGAAATTAGATTTTGGTTGGCGTCTGCATCGCTGCCCTAGAATATGGTACTAGGAGCGACTCATTATTCACCGCTTTTTTTTTACAGTGATTGCTTTATCATTTCAGCTTTTCTTATCGCGAAGGTCACGATTGCCCTATCATTTCGGCTTTTTATTCGCGGTTGCCCCATCATTTCGGCTTATTTTCATTTTTTTTATTTTTACTCGCTGATTTTTATTGCGAGTTGCCTCATTATTTCGGCTTTTTATTATATATATATATTGTTTTATTTACACATTTTTACATCCCCAGTTTAACGACTTAGAGGTCGAATGTTCCCGGTTTAACGACGTGGTGGTCGACGGTTCCCAGTTTAACGACGTGGTGGTCGACGGTTCCCAGTTTAACGACGTGGTGGTCGTCTGTTTCCAGTTTAACGACTTAGAGGTCATTTGGATCAGAAGTTTAGAGAAGATACCCGATTGAGCAGTTGTCTGGGGCATCGCTGGAGCTTTCCCGAAATGCCTTATTACTTTATCGGTGTTGATGGCCTTGCCCCTAGCTGGGGCCAAGGAAAGTCGTTCAAATACCGACTTGCGTTCGAAGATTGCAGTCGAAAGTCGTTAACCTGCACAAAGAAGCATGATTTCAGTATAGGCAATCAATGTATATATTGATTGATTTCGCTTGGATATTTAACCCGAAATATGGGAGGAGAGATTTGTCCCACCGGGCTTGCCAGAATCTATAGGGTGTTTTTTGTCACCTCGTTGAGATGGGAATACATGCACGCTTGTCAGGTGTACTACAGATCCCCCCTGCCTAGGGTAGGCTGGGGTTTATTGATTGTGGGGATCCGAATCTCCGGCAGCCGCGGACTAAGCTACCGTTAATTACCCTTCGCCTTTGGAGTGAGAGAACCTCCGATTGACGGGTCAAACAGGTCATGCGAACTCAATATGCAGTGTTGTGTTTTGAAAGGGTTTTGGATATATCGGGGGCCCCGCAGAGTTTTTACGGGGGTCCCGCTATCCGGATAGAGGGCTGGGGGTCAAGGGGCTAGCAACCCCCTTGTGGGGTGCGGACAGCACCTCGTTAGAAAAAAATTTTCTAATAGGGACAGTGTCGTGGAGTATGTGTGTGTGTGTGTGTATACATATATATATATTTATATATAAGGGAAAGGGCATCCAAAGGATTCGTGGGAGAAGGCGTCAGCGCCCCCACGTGCCAGGCACGCGGGCGCTGTGCGCCAGAGCGCCAGCGCCCCACGTGCCTGGTACACGGGCGCTGTACGCCAGAGCGCCAGCGCCCCACGTGCCTGGCACGCGAGCACTAGGCGTCAACAGCAAAAGGGACTTGGTCTCTGCACTGGGAGCTGTACTCCCCATTTGATTTATAGAGTTGAACTCCTGACAGAGATTAATTTAGGGAGTTAAACTCCAATGGATCTTGAATGGAGTTAGACTCCTAAAAATATTTAGAAATGATCAAAGAGAGCTGCTTTGTTTCTCCCTTTGGCTCTGGATCTTCCCATGATGGGATTTTTGGAGATGGGTCTCTTCCTTCCTCCTATGTCGGCCGGATCTTGAAGAACAAGAAGTATGAGATTTTAAAAATCTCTTATTTTTTAGATCTGATAGGAGATCTAAGTTTCCCTTTGTGGGTTTTGTGGTAAAAAACTATTTAGTTTTGGAAAAAGAAGAGTAAAACTCTTGATTTAATTGAAAAGGGGGAAGAAGGTTTAGAACCTTGAGGAAGGAGAAGGAGGCAAAAAAACCCTAGAGTTTGAGAAAATGAAAAGTGTTTCTTATTCATCATCATGTTGCCTTATATAGGCTTACGCATTTACATATAGCCTCTTGGGCTTTACAAAATGGCATTTTGCACATCCCATGTCTCATATGCTATTTCTTTTTGCACATAAGCCATGGGCTTACAAAAATTTGGCTTTATGCTCATTTTGCTTATATTCATGCACAAAAAATTACATCAAAATTATTTGTTGCATGATTTTTATTTTGGCATGGAGGAGGGCCGGCCACTTCATGTTTGGACTCGACCTGGGCATGGGCCCACTTGACCTGGGCTTGGGCCCACCTGGCTTGGGGTTGACCTTGACTTTGACCTGGTCAACCGGGGTGCAATTTTTGACCCCAACAGTAATTTGATGATTTTTTAATCATTTTTGTTGGATTTTTGATCTAAGGGTGGGGAACATTTAGTTCCAGCGCTAGCGCTCTCGTGCTTTACACGTGAGCGCTGCATCAGAGTCTTTGACTCTTGGTGCTAGCGCTAGCGCTCTCGTGCTTTGCAAGTGAGCGCTGTATCAGAGCCTTTGACTCTTAGCGCTTGGCACATTTAGCGCTAGCGCTCTCGTGCTTTGCACGTGAGCGCTGCATCAGAGTCTTTGACTCTTAGTGCTGGCGCATCTAGCACGAGCGCTCTCATGCTTTATACGTGAGCGCTGCCTCAAAGTCTTTGACTCTTAGCATTGACGCTCTTGGCGCGAGCGCTCTCGTGCTTTGCACGTGAGCGGTGCCTCATTTCAAATTTCAAAATTTGAACAGAGGTTTGCTCTGATTGGGGGAAACATACCCTACCACGGCTCATAGGAGTCGTGCAAACAAGTTTTAGTTGGGTACAGTCCCGAGCCACATGGAGGCACTGATCGGATCATCAGGGATTCGTCTCTCCCAGTATTGGGGGTTGATGTCGCGTTGTGAACGGGTGGCCATCACCAGAAATCCATGGCCATGGTGGACGAGAATTACCGATCCGGAATCGATAATTTCTCAGGTGGTGATGGGTTTCATGCCGACACTAAATGTCGCGTTGTTAGGGGTCTGACTTTATCCACCCCCTAGACTCGATATGCGATACTCTTAGACGAACAGACCAGACTGTACGGATATTGTCACTGTCAGGCTCAGTAGGGGTTCAGGATGAGTTTGCTCGTCGGCTTCCCTTTCGCTCAATACCTGGGTAGCCGTTACGTACAGCTAGTGCCGCTGACGTGCTTGTGGTTAAACCCACTGCCAGCGTATTGACGAGTCTTTAGAGTCCCACACAGAGGGTTTTCACGGTTCAGGCGATATGGTGTAGATGACGTATGTTGGTACATACAGGTATCCTAGTAAATATGTGCACATGCTGCACAGACTTTAATCGGACGGTTGATAATACTAGCGGCTTAGGATTAAGCCAGATTATTAAATCGGGTTTTGATTTAATAATTTATATATGTATTTATATACATATATATATATATATATATATATTCTAGTATTATTGTTCACTATTCATTTTCTCTCATGGCTATTCGTATTTTTGTACGAATACGTGTATATGTATTTCGATACATGTACCGGGAAGTATTCCGTATTTATACGGAATAGCTTCTAGAAGGTGGCCACCTCATTATTGGATTTTCTTTTTAGAAAATCAAATAAGGAAATGAGGTGGAGGGGTGAGGTGGCATAAGCATGGGTTTGGACATATAGAGAGGCATGGGTCTTATTTGTTTATTGGAAAAAGAAAAGAGATATTTTTGTATGGATATTTTGTGCATGAAAGAGAGAGAGAGGGCAGCCACAACTCTTGTGGGGACTTGGTCATTTTTCTTCACTTGCTTCATTACTTACACTTCATATTCTCACTTCATCACTTTGCCATTCTTGAGTTGCCCATGCCATTGTTTCCTCACCTCCTTCATCTTCTATGGTTGCTCCCTTGAGCAAAGGTGATGAGAGAAAAATATAGTGACACATTCCTACACCTCCACTCTCCATTACTAGCAACCTTAGAGCATCGGTTGCCTTGCTCGACAAGGCTGAAGCTTACACCATTTTCCCTCAGGTGGATCATCGTAAATGGAGGAAGACCGACAACCAAACTCGATCAAGGAGCCACTAAGAGCTTGGGGATGATGGTTGAAGACCGAAGGACACGGATCAACTCGGTATAACCATCTAACTTCTTATACTTAGCTTGCTAGTTTAGGGTTTAAGGTAGATCCGGGCATCGGGTAATGGGTGCGCCAGTTTAGTAAATTTGTGTTCCGCATTTAACCACGGTATGATGGCCGGGGCGCTGCTGTAACCCAACATGGTATCAGAGCCAGCCTTTAAACCCTTAGCTAGCTAGTTTAGACAATGTTAAAGTATCAAAATCGAAACAATCCCAAAACTGTGCACTGTTGATGCCATTCTCTATCGATTTTTAAAGTCTTCAAAAAAAAAATTTAAACAACTGCAGAAGACTTCTTAAGTGACCACAAGAACATACCCCAAATACGAACCCATTCCACCCGTTTTGACCCGAGCACACTCACAAAAACCGAGCAGGCCGGCCATAGTAAAGAATTTGGGCTTCGTATTTTGGGTGTTGTTTGGTCTCTGGAATATTGGTTCAGTGGTATTGTTTGTTTTGCCCATTTTGGATATTATGTTATCTGTTGTTCAGGGGAAATTCGGGGTGTTTTGAAGTCGATAATTTAACACTGTTTAAATGTTTATCAGTACTTACATTACTATCTGCGACCGTGAATGTCATTCGAGCGGTACAACTCGTCTAATTGTTGTTAGTGATATGTATGCCCTAGAGGCCATTACTGTACATACGATGTATATTGTAGTGGATGCTTGGACATATATAGGGAGGACTTTCTTGCTCAACATGATAGTATACTATCTGGTTGCCCTTTATCTTAATATGTACTCTGATTGTCTCTATGTCACATGTTGATAAAGCTCTTAGGATGAGTACTTGACTACCAGGACTATGATGCAGATCATACTAGTGGGGACAGTGTAGTCGCCAAGTACATCCTTCAAATGTTCGTAGTCGTGGGAGTACCGAGACAGGGCATCGATACTCCAGAGTAGACCAGCGTATGCGCTTCTTGACCCATATGATGGGCGATGGATGATCCCATATCCATTGGTGTTTGATATCAGAGAAGGGATACGGGTGCTCAGTAGAGACTGGGTACACTGGACGGACTCGCCGAGAACCCCCAGATGGTATTACACCCCACGTCAGATGGCAGTTCTCTGGTGACACTGGTACAGGTTAGTCTGTAGACCCGAGATCGTCATAGAGTCTTGTGTGATTCCCACTGTGCTTTGATTTCCATCATACCACGTCCAAGAGGGCGTGCAAAATGGTGGCTTTTGGGTACAGTCCTGAATCACATGGAGGCAATGAGCAATAGGAAGGGTTTCGTCTCTCCCGGTATAGGGAGTTGATGTTACGCTGTGTTCGATTGGCTATAACTGGAAATCTCTGGTCAGGGTTGCTGAGATTTAC
This sequence comes from Agapanthus africanus, assembly GCA_030015575.1. Classification (NCBI taxonomy): domain Eukaryota; kingdom Viridiplantae; phylum Streptophyta; class Magnoliopsida; order Asparagales; family Amaryllidaceae; genus Agapanthus; species Agapanthus africanus. Next base: position 419,021,365 of record JASDDO010000016.1, read on the forward strand.
TGGTAAGTGTTATCAGTAGTTTCTCGAACTGTTATGGACCTCATATCGACACGACTTATCAAGCTACTGGGGTCTGACGTTTACCACCTCTAGGCGAGATATGTGACATATCAGACGAAGAGACCGGACAGTACGGGAGTGTTACTGGTTGGATTCACAGGAGAATGTACAGGCTTGCTTGTTGATCTTCTGATCGCTCAATACCTAGGTGGCTGTTACGTTTAGCTGACCGCTTGCAGCTTGTGGGTGTTGATTTAACGTTAAGTTTGGTGATCAAAAATATTTTTACTGCAATCAAGAACGGCGTCGCTTGGTAGCTAGCCGGTGAGTACGGGTCGGTCCACAGGGATTTTGTGTATTCTCAAATTGGTCTAACGAGTTAATTCCGATTGTTTTCGGATTGATTAAATCTAAAAACTAAGTTGATCTAAACTAAAATCTTGCTAGGGTTAGGTTTAGGTTAAATTTGGAAAGTCAATATTCCTCACCACTTTCTATGCCCTAATTAAGATCTATAAGGTGTTATGGTAATAATTAATAAAGTGGATTAGTACCATCGGGAACAAACGGTGTTTCTTCCTCTAGGTTCTTGTCCTTCCTTTCTTAATTCTTACCTTAACCTCCATGGAAGACATACGCAACCGGTCCTTTATACTACGGTATCACCGCTGCCTCATGGGATAGGGTGCCGTAGGGAGCGATGTGTGCATGTATGCATGGAGTCCTATAAAAACGTGTGATGGGCAAGAAAGGGGTGAGAGATCTTCATCTCTCAAGCCTTCCCCAAATCTAACCCTAACAAGTGAGGAGACTACTCACTCATTAAGGAATTGAAAAACATTTTCTAACTATCTAACCAGGACAGAGAATGAAAGTTATACTAGGGCAGATAATGAAAAATCTATACTAGGGCAGGAAAGAAATTACCTAGGGTATGGAAATAAAAAACTACTTACTTTATTTGATGCTCTCTTCATACATTTCAGAAATTTACAGATCTGAATTTTGATAAAATGAAATGAGGCACAAGAAGAGGCATAACCTAAAAGAGCTTTTAGGGTTTCTATTTATAGAACATAGAAACCCTAGGGTTACAATCGACGCACATCTGCTTTTACAATTTTACCCTCTAAGAAACCTAGCCAACGCACCGACGCGCCGCCACAGAGATTTTGCACTGCCACGGGTGACGCACGGCCGCGGATCCGCGGCTAATAGCCAGGTTTGGCCGCGGTTCCGCGGCCATGTAGGGAGATTGTTGGCTGAGTTTTCTTGGGTTGGTTCTGGTTGCATTTTTCTTCTGTTTTCCTTAGTTAGTTCTTCAGAATGTCTTCTAGTTCTCTTCCAGATCTCCACAGTGAATAATGCAGTGGACTTTTACCGATGTTTCATGTCGAAGTCTTGAACCTTGCGCTGCCTTTGTGCTTTGTGAACTTGTTCATTGATCTTCATTGTCCCTCCACATGTAGGCATGATCAAGATTCCACCATTTATCGGTCGTAGTCTCACTTTTATATCATCTTTTTGTCAATTTCATTGTTTTTGTTCCGAGAACCTGTAACCTGCATCTATGTAGCAGATATGGATCAAAAGCACCTGTTTATTTGTAAAATGAATAAGAATGGGGAATATAATAATGCAAAATTATGATATGAACAAATACCCCCAAACTTATCTTTTGCTCGTCCTCGAGCAAACCAAGTTTTATTCTTGAAAAAGACCTAGCCTCACTTTCGCAGGGAAACGCGATTGCACTGAGCTCGTGCAACAAGCCGTTAAATCTCTAGGTGTCCCTAGTAGGAGGAGTGTTGTCTCCTGAGGGTTTTCAGCGGATACTACCCACAAAATCCTATCAATTCGGCATATTAACTTTTATTCTCCAATTCGGTGTTCTAGCTAGAAATCTATTATCTTCGACTTAAAAATTATCAACCCGTATTTTTCACGCTTCCTTATTACTTAACTTAAGATTATATATGTTCTTGTAAATTTACTTAGCTTTTAGCATCTTTTGAGTTTTCCTTCTAAGATTCCATCTCAACTTAGGAATTTTTATCATCTCTATTAAAGATATAAGTCCTATTTTTCATTCCTATCTCTTATCTAAACCCCAATCACATACCCCTACGTGTGTGTGTATATCACCTCTACATCTGGAAATTCAAATCAAGCTATTATACTCTTGTCCATTGTCCAAAATACTTTTCAATTGGTGAATTTTTAGATGAAATTGCTCACGCATTCTTCATGAGACCGTTAATACTTCTTGAGATACCAACGACCGATTACAAAGTGTGTTCGCACATTAAAGCATAATTCCTAGTCTTGTAATCCCTAAGGCTTTTAGCAGTGACTCCCAAACCAGTTGGTCTAAGGCACTAGGTGATGAAGCACCCTCGCTAAATATTTTTTCTATTTATGCAGCCTTAAGTAATTATAAAAACCAGTGTTCATTTTCTTTATCTCTTTATTCACACTTGTATTTTTATTTTTCTTCGTACCAAGGACTTTAGACAAGAGCATTTCAAGGTCTCTTCTACTATTCCAAGTTTCAAAGTTCGTGTTTGTGCAATTTGTAGGGTATATATTTTCAGAATTTAGACTTAAGCTTAGGAATTATTTTTCAAACTTATACTTTAATAAAGATATCAATACTTTTCCCTTGTTTTAACTTAGCCCAAGAAGTCAACTCGAAATTTGCCTATTTCTAAATAAACTACAAAGACATATACTTTCTACCATTAAATTTTAAGAAAGGTTATTTTAGGGTTTTTAATTTGCTAAGTCTAAGATCTAGTTTTTCCTAGCTAGTTAACCGTCATGTCAAACTTAAGTCAAATATGGCCAAAATTGAACTTTTCAATTTTTATAATTTTTGAAATTTTTCATTTTTTATGGGTTTTAAATTAAGTATGCAAATGCAAAAATATACATATGAATGCGAAGGAAGAAGTCTTACCGAGCATACCCCCAAACTTAAATTTGACAGTGTCCTCACTGTCAGGCTACACCAAGAGGATCAAAATTGTCGGCGCTTCCCTGTTTATTTATTTACATTTTTTTATTGTTTATTGTTAAAAGAAAAACAAAAAATATATACAAAAAGGTCCCCCCCCCAACTTAAGTGAAACAGTGTTTCCACTATTTAAGCGTTAAAGTTCAGAGTTAGGGAAGAGAAAAATCAAACCATACAAGGCCTTACACAGGCCAAAGATTAGCACCAACCATTCAAAAAAAATTTCGTTATAATGGTATGGTTGGTGGAAATATGGAGCATAGAGAAAGGAGTTGAGAAACACACGAGACCGTATGGGAAGAAGGGTGGAATATGGTCTCGGTGGAGGAGAAGAATGGCGGAAAAGAGAAAGAAGTGTAGTACGAACTTGAGAGTGTAATAAATTAGCGCAAATTGTGATGACCGATGTGTTAAAAGTGATTGTGCTAATTTATCAACCCGTCGAGAAATGGGGTCAAATCCCTCAAGATTCACAAGAAAACATGGGTACATTGAACTTGGTAAACCATCCATTGGAAGCGGAAACGCGACGGATTCTTGCGCGGTCAAAACGATGGAAAGGACGAAGGGGAGTGATTTAGGGATAGTCTTATTCTCACCAAAGTAATTTGTCTCGAACTCGAAGGATTCCGTCATAGGTTCGAAATGACTGTAAGCAACCGAGTCTGATGGTTCAACTAACTCATCTGAAAATTCAAAGGACTCAAACTTGGGCGGTGAGTCTTCAAAATCGTCCGAAAAAGTGAAACACTTGTAATCGTTATCGGCTGTGAGAACTGTGTCAGATTCAAAGAGGAACGCACTCGTAGCGTCCAAACTGCTGTGATCGAATAGAAATTTTTCAAGCTCACAGTCCTCAAGCGTGATCTCTTGCGTGGTCGGAACGATTGAAAGGAGGGGGTGATTTAGGAAATATAACAGTTAAAGGTTCAGGAGGATGAATTGGAAAATCCGACTCATCAAACAAAAATGGTTCATCCTCAATACTATCCTCAATACTCTCCTCAATACTATCCTCATAATTCTCCTCAAAAGTTATCACATCCATGCAATTATCATCAAAATCAAGACGCATATGAGGTTCGAGAGAAACATTTAATGACTCGGGATGATGAATTGGAGATAAAATTTCAGTCAAATTTATGGGTTCATCATCCAAAATATTCCCGGCGTCAATATCCTCAATCAAGTGAAAATCTATTTTTTTGGACACCTCATCAAAAGCATGGATATTTATCAATTCAGGTTCTAGATTGGAGATGTAGAGGTCGAAAGGATTGGTGATGGTTTCACTCGAAAAGGGCTTTTCACAATCAGGTAAATCAAACACTACAAAGTCGCACAACTCATTACATGTTTTATATTTAACTGGTGAATCATTTGGGACACTTGTTTGAAAACCGGAGTTGTGGGATTCAATTGGGGATGGGTAGGTTTGATTTGGAAGTGTGTAGAACTCACTCTCACCACTCAAATTCTCACTCTGTCCAACCGCCTCATCATACATTGGAATTTTTGGAGCTAATTGGAAACTAGCTACCGGGTCACTAGGTTGCATAAGGGCGGCAATGGACGCATCCAAATTCCTCATCTATCGGTTTGTTGCTGCAATGTACGCTTCCAACGACTGTTCCAGACTAGACATGGGTTGTGAAGGGGTTTCAGTAAAAGATTCAAAGTAGTTTGGATACGTGAAACTCCCAAATGGCTGTGTAGAAGCAATGTCTAGGGAATGTGGGAAAGTCGGGTAGGACTGGTAGGAATTGAATGGTTGGACAGGAGTAGGATCAACATTTGGATAAAAAGGTGAATGGATTTGTTGATCACAAGAACTGGAAGTGTTGAAAGGAGTGAAAGATCGGTTACGAGATTGTTCAATATGTTCAGTGATAGACATGGGTTTTGGAGTTACAACAGGACTCGAAAAAGGGGTATCAACGTAAGAAGGTTGTGAAGGTTGAAATGGTTGATACAAAGTGGACTGTGGAGTCGAACTGTTTCTCCTAGATACTTCTATTCGATCTTTCAAAGAAATTTTGGGCATGGAGGGGTCGTCCGTAATTCGACCAAAACAATTCGCGTAGGAAGCAAAGTTTGGTTCAGGATACCAAAGTTCGGCAAGAGTTTTATGAGGTGGGGTACCCATGATGTAGGAAAGGGGAAGAAAAAGAATGTGGGGTGCACGAATTTCTTAGCGACAAGTTGCAAGTTTTTGTAAAAAAATTTCCTTTTTTTCTTTTTGTGTTTTTTTTTGTTGAGCTTTTTGCAAAAAAAAATTCGATAAAAGGCTTAGACACACGTTCAATCAACCACAAATGCAAAATCAGGCCTAGATCTAAGGTCACCTAGGTCAGCTAGACAGCTCCTAACTGTTCCAAAGGGCAAGAAATAGGACCTCAAACCACCTCTTCACCACCAATTGTGGCCAGGTAAGCACAAGTAGAGAAAGGAGGGATCCGCTCACGAATCACCGTGAGACGGGCTTTTAAAGTTACCTTTCACTACCTGTCTAGCCTAGGAACCACAAAGTCAGGTTAGGATCAACGGTCGATGCCTACAACTATTCCTTTGTCCTATTGAGCGTGAAGTCCTTAGAGCTGAGTCTAATCTTTTTAAATTTAACTTGATGGTCAATACAATATGCCTTATGTGATTTTTAGGGTCCTGGGAAGGGTAATGAAATCCCCACCCAATCTGATTGGTGTTCAAGCCCCTTAAAGTCAATTTAAATATGCAAAGCAGTAAACACAATCAAACACTTGCAAACAAATTTTTTTAGCGCGGCGCAAAGAATCCTGCACAAGATCAATTATTGGAAAGGGAGAAATTTTTGGCGCAAAGAATCCTGCAGGAAAATTTTACAGAGGAGATATTGGAGTTGCAGAGAAGGAGAAAGGGAGCTTACAGTGATTTTTCCAGATGATGATGTCACCACCATGCGGCGGAAGTGCGGAAAAAAGCGCCAATTGCGGCGGTTCCGCGGTCGGGATGAAGGTTCAGGCTTCAAAACATTTTCTGTTGCTCTATTGTGATTTTCCTCTGTTGTTCAGATCTGTTTTTTTCTGTTTTGATCTCTGGATTTTTCCAGATCTGAATTCGTTCGTCGGTCCTGCAAAATTCAAACGAAAATACCCTTCAAATAATAAAAAGATGATAAAATTTTTATATTTTTTAATTTTTCAGTTTTTATGATTTTTATGATTTTATATTAACCCGAAATTGTAAAAAGAAAATACTACGCCATCCCCGGCAACGGCGCCATTTGATTTAACGTTAAGTTTGGTGATCAAAAATATTTTTACCGCAATCAAGAACGGCGTCGCTTGGTAGCTAGCCGGTGAGTACGGGTCGGTCCACAGGGATTTTGTGTATTCTCAAATTGGTCTAACGAGTTAATTCCGATTGTTGTCGGATTGATTAAATCTAAAAACTAAGTTGATCTAAACTAAAAAATTTCTAGGGTTAGATTTAGGTTAAATTTGGAAAGTCAATATTCCTCACCACTTTCTATGCCCTAATTAAGATCTATGAGGTGTTATGGTAATAATTAATAAAGTGGATTAGTACCATCGGGAACAAACGGTGTTTCTTCCTCTAGGTATGATCATGTAGGGAGATTGTTGGCTGAGTTTTCTTGGGTTGATTCTGGTTGCATTTTTCTTCTGTTTTCCTTAGTTGGTTCTTCAGAATGTTTTCTAGTTCTCTTCCAGATCTCCACAGTGAATAATGTAGTGGACTTGTACCGATGCTTCGTATCGAAGTCTTGAACCTTGCGCTGCCTTTGTGCTTTGTGAACTTGTTCATTGATCTTCATTGTCCCTCCACATGTAGGCATGATCAAGATTCCACCATTTATCGGTCGTAGTCTCACTTTTGTATCGTCTTTTTGTCAATTTCACTGTTTTTGTTCCGAGAACCTGTAACCTGCAACTATGTAGCAGACATGGATCAAAAGCACCTGTTTATTTGTAAAATGAATAAGAATGGGGAATATAATAATGCAAAATTATGATATGAACAGGTGTTTGATATGATCATCACCTACTGCCGGCGTATTAACGATTGTTTAGAGTCCTACACAGAGGTTTCCTGGCTCAGACAAAACGGAGTAGGAGCACATATGTGATATGTGCGGGACCGGGAATAATACGTGTATGCGATACCGTATTAGATTCTCACGATATGAGATATCGGCCGGGTATATGTGATATAGCCGGGTCATCGGATCAAGTGTTGATTCGATGAACTGATACAGATTATATTAGTCGGTTATATGAGATATAGCCGGATTATCGGATCAAGTGTTGATTCGATAATTTAATGTATAATTATATATGTGATATATTAAGTTACATTAACTAATATAAGCTCACTTAAAGATTGTTTTTCTCACTTGGATAATACATTGATATATATGTGATATATGTTAATTGTATTATTTTCTTTTGTTACAAAATATATTATATATGTGATATATAATATTGTAACAAGTTAGGCTTACAAATGTAACATGATTTGTGGAGACTAAACAAGTTAGGGTTTGATTTGGGTTAGCATTTGGGTTAGCTTTTTCATGAAGCTTCTAGAAGCTTCAATTTTTTTTAAGCTAAGATATTTTGTATAGATATTTTCTAACCCAACCCAAACCCTTTACTCTAGTTAATTCTCTACAAGGATTAAGCTTTCATTCTTAACCCATGGTTGATTTGTAACCATAACAATGATTTCATTATTCATCATAAAAGGTTTTGCTTGATCTTCTTCTTCTTTCTTGATGAAGAAAACCTTCACTGGCTTTTTCTTTTGTGATGTTTATAAGTGAGAAATTGAAAACAAAAGAGAGCAAAATTCCTACTTCATCATCCTCATCTATTCTAGCCACTTAGATTATGGTGTTTGCTTTACTAATACTTGATTAGTGAAGCAAGAGCTTGGGTTTGAGATTCTTCAAGGTAGATCATCTTAGTTGTTGAAGATTGGAAGTAAGCTTGCATCTTTCTCTTCATGGAGCCTCTTTAGAGTCCGGGTACATGATGATCGTGGCGAAGGGACCTCAACACAGAGCTTATGAAGCGAAGGAACGGACTACAAAGGTTGTAATCCCAAACTCTTAGAAGTAAAGTTGTTTACTTGTTATGTTTACCCTATGTCTCTAGTTAAGATCTTGGTTAGGGTTTGTTTAGCGTCCCAAAAATTTTAAAGTAGCATGATTGATACTTGCCAAAACCTTGCTAAGGTGCTAAGCTAACCCTACAATTGCTATATGTCTTTTAGACGGGTTTGTGAATGTGACATTCACGTTGATGTTCTGTGTTGTGTTGTGATGTTGGTTGGATCATCGTGGTAGATAGCTTGGGTGCAATGTTAGTACAGTTTAGTTTCATTTGTACATTTGATATTGCGGGGCAAGCGTCCGACATGTGGACTGCCGTCACTGCCAGTTTGTATATTATTTATTTAGGGCACGACCGGGTTGAGGTCGATGTCACCCTTGTATATTATTTTCTTTTCTGTACTAGGATTACCCCGCGGTGGAGTGCACGAATAGCCGGGTTCTAGAGGGTAACGGGTCCGCATCTCATGGCGTTGAGACAGAGGGGACCTTACTCTAGAGTTGGCGAGCAATTCGCCGCACTCATAGGGGGTATATGTTGACCCACGGAGGGGTGCTCAAGTTACCGGATTCCATAAAGTGCTGGGTGGCCCATTCACATTGTTGAAGGGGGTTGCCTTGCTTCTGGTTTTGGCGCGTAACTTTCCGCGCTCGTAGGGGTCTAGGTTATCATTGCACAGGCTATCCACACGACAGAGAACGTTGGGTCTCATTTGCGGCTCAAGTGAAACCTGGGGCTCCAGGATTATCCACCATTCTGTGTTGCTTATGTGATGCTTCTGTGATGTTGCTTTATATCATGCCTGGGATGATTGTTATATATATTTATATATATACTAGTAGATGTTGTATATGTTTTGCACCCACGCTAGTCCAGTCCCCGCTCTGTCGTTAGTTAAGTAACCTAACGAGTGATGACGGGACCCAGTGGCGAATGCGGATGGCATATACGTACATTTTATTTTCGTTCGTCCTGGTGCGATTAATTGATGGGACTGCATTGATTCTGATCAATGCAAGGATAAAACAAACTTATATATGATGTTGTTGGAACCAAGTTTTTAAAAACTGACATTACAGACGTTCTCTTTTGCTTTGCACAGTGGTTTTCGGTTATGAATATCCAGCACCTCATTCCACGAGGCAAGGGCTGAGATCCCTTCATCAGGAGTAACCTCTCGAGTAAAAGTTTGCATCAATGTAATAACTTCACTATAGTCGTTTCCTGTTGCTTTGCATCATGGTATTCAGTTTGGAATATCCTGCACCTCATTCGATGAGGAAAGAGCCGAGATCCCTTCACCGGGAGTGACCTCTTTAGCAAAAGTTTTCGCCACTATAAATTTGTAAAACCACTTGGATTCCTTCAAAGATATCAAGTTCATTACGTTAAAGGTTTTTCGCCAAAAATCAGTCGTAGCCCTCCGTCATTTCAGATTAGTATTGCTTAGTATTCGTGCTGCGTTTGTTGACTCTGTCAAGACATAGTGTACGGTAGCTGAGTGGTGCTTGTTTGTAGCATGGATATGCGATTGGTTAGGACAGTCGTACGGCCTTGTTAACTCCGTCAAGGGCTCATGCGGGTGGGTTTAATGCAATCAAGATAATGAAGGGTTGAACTTGACTAGGACTTTTTGATTTGTTGACTCCATCAAGGTCACTTGGGTCCTAGGGGTAAAAACACACATCGGGAGTTTCAAACATACAGGAAACTTACCAGGTTTGCACATACCTTCTGGAGTGTGCTAACTTGAGTGGATTCCGTCAAGTTATCATACGATGATAGTTGGATCCCGATTCCCACTGATAGTAGCATTACTCCTCGGGTGATTCCGACTAATTCTCCTTTTTGGTTTGGAGGAGAATTCGAGGAAACAGTGGGAGTGATCCTGATTAGATAAAGTGATTAAACCATTCTGATCTAGGCTAAAGTGCACGCTGAGTGTTTCTTTTCTCTCTCTCTTTGGCAGCGACCATGGCCCGACCTAGACTAAAACTCATGAACCAAGTTAACCGAACCTTCTTAAAACACTTTGGCTTTTGGAATGTCACGGTGTCGCATATATCATTGCCACCTTTATATCACCTTTGCATTTCTCCAGAACACCCCGTATCACTACGAACATCCACTTCTATTGGATAAATCCATCGTATAGTTACATACGAACTCGAAGGAACTTGTTCCAGATTCGAGGATGGATTCTGGTTCTGGAGAGATTGAATAGGATTATTCGGTTGTCTTTTCTCTTTACCTTCGCTCAGGTTGTGAGGGCTCCTAGGATTACAAGAGGGTACACCTATTGAGCTTATTGGAGAGTCTTCTTCCAAAGCTTAAGCTGGTGCCGAAGGGTAGGGAAGGAAGAAAACCAATTAGCCTAAAGGTGGTGTACAGAAGGTAATAAGTAAAGACATATAAAGGGATTAGAATAACGGAAAAGAGAATTGCAATTGCTATTATTCACGACAAACCCATGTATACCCCTGCCACTCCCACATCCACTTTGGATTTCTCCAGAACACTCTGTATCACTACGGATATCCACTAGTATTGGATATGCCATCATACAGTTACAAACGAACTCGAAGGAACTTATTCCAGATTCGAGGATGGTTTCCGGTTCAGGAGAAATAAAATAGGATTATTCAGATGTTTTCCCATTACCTTCTCTCAGGTTGCGAGGGCTCTTAGGATTAGGAGAGTACACCTATTACGCTTATTAGAGAGTCTTCTTCCAAACCATAGGCTGGTGCCGAAGGGTAGGGAAGGAAGAAAACCAATTAGCCTAAAGAAGGTGTACAGAAGGTAATAAGTAAAAACATAATAAAGGGATTGGAGTGAGGGCAGGTAAGTATATGGTTACTTTCATGAATCAGGATAGTGAAAGAGGCATTACTAGGAATACCGGTTAACCCCTTTTGAAACATTTTCATGTTTCAGTTTCACTGTGCGATGTTATTTGAAAACTGTTTTCCCAATTGGAATCTAACTCCAGGATATATATTTACCAGATCAGTTTCTCACATCTGTGTGTTATTACAGATGGTGAGTCGGAGTAAGATATTGGGAATTTGGTGATTAGATCCTCATTATATCGAAATTCGTTGTAATTGGTGATATTTGAGGAAATCACCTGGGTTTTTGCCGGACGGCAAATATTTGGTTTTGAATATCCGTTGTTATGCACCAATTTCAAACTGATATAACTGTATGTTTATTTTATAAAGTGAGATATAACTTTTTGATATTATGTCTGTGACATTTACCTATATCGGTTGGTGATTAGGTAAGGTGTATTCAACAGCGATGTAATTCTTCTTAACCATAGTACAGTTTTTCAACCTACGACGCACAGGGTTTGAGTTATTGAACTCGGGAGACTTATACAAAGTATTGTATGTTGTCCAGTGTTCATTAGGACAATGGGGTTGGTACTCATACTATATTCTGTTTACTCATAACTTCTCTAGTGAACATATTAAGATAAAGGAAACCAAATAGCATACTATAATGTCGAGCAAGAAAGTCCTCTATATATATATACAAGCATCCACTATTTCATACAATAATGGCCTCTAGGGCATACATATCACTAACAATCTCCCACTTGCACTAAGGACAGTTGTTATAGTATCTCATACCCAACATCTCAGAATGTCTCTTGATTAGCATCTGGGGGAGGGCCTTGGTGAGTGGATCTGCTGTGTTATCCTCAATGTCAACTCTCCTGACCTTGATCTCCCGGAGATCTACCATCTCCCTGATCAAGTGATACCGCTTAAGAATATGTCTGGACCGCTGATGGGACCGTGGTTCCTAAGCTAAAGCCTCAACTCCATTGTTATCACCATACACGGGTATTGGATGCTCAATGGTAGGAACCACACCAAGTTCAGCTATGAACTTGATCATCCAGACAGCCTCTTTGGCAGTATCATTGGTAGCGATGTATTCAGCCTCTATCGTCGAGTCTGCTATGGTATCTAGCTTGGAATTCTTCCAACATACCGTCCCTCCACTGAGGGTGAAGACAAAACCCGAGACCGACTAACTGTCGTCCTTATCACTCTAGAAGCTCGAATCGGTAATGGACTCCACCTGGAGTTCACCGTTACCATACATCAAGAACATCTCTTTAGTCCTTCTCAAGTACTTAAGAATGTTCTTCACAGCTGTCCAGTATTTCTCCCCTAAATCTGATTGATACCTACTCACTTTACCTAGTGAGTAAGCTACATCTAGTCTGATACATAACGTCTCATACATGATTGACTCGACTGCCGAAGCATAGGATATCCCTTGTATGCGAGCACTCTCCAAATCAGTCTTGGGAGATATCTCTTTGGAGAGAGTGATTCCTGAACAAGCGGGTAAATTACCACGCTTAGAATCTTCCGTACTAAACCTCTTTAGTATAGTGTCTATCTATCTGGATTGGGACAATCCCAACATCCGTCTAGATGTATCTTTATAGATCTTTATCCTCAGGATATAGTAGGTATCACCTAGATCTTCCATGGAGAACTTTTGTGATAAGAAGAGCTTGACCGAGTGTAGCATAGGAACATCGTTTCCTATCAAGAGTATGTCATCCATGTACAATACGAGAAAGACAACCTTAATCTCTACTACCTTCTTATATATACATGGTTCATCTACATTTTTGATGAAGTCAAACTCTTTGATAGCTTCATCAAAATAGATGTTCCAGCTCCGCGATGTCTGCTTTAATCCGTAGATGAATTTAAGCAGCCTGCACACCTTTTCGCTGCTCCCACTGTCTACGATGCCCTCTGGCTGTGTCATGTACACGCTCTCTTCTAAATTACCATTTAGAAAAGCGATCTTAACGTCCAACTGCCAGATTTCGTAGTCATGGTATGCAGCAATGGCAAGTAGGATCCTGATAAACTTAAGCATATCGACAGGAGAAAATGTTTTATCATAGTCGACACCCGGTCTTTGACGAAAAATCTTTTGCTATAAGTCTAGCTTTGAAAGTCTCAACTTTTCCATCTACACCAAGTTTCTTCTTAAAAATCCACTTGCTCCTGATGGGTTTTACCCCTTCAGGAGCAACTTCCAAAGTCCATACTTTGTTGGTGTACATGGATTCCATCTTAGATTGCACAGCATCCAGCCATTTCACAGAGTCTCCACTTGTGATGGCCTGCTCGAAACTAGTTGAGTCATCATCTTCCATGATGCAATCCTCGCTCCCACCGTCTATGAGAAAACCGTAGTATCTCTCAGGTGGATGAGAAACTCTACTAGATCTGCGGAGAGACTGAGGTTCGTTGGGGACTATTGAATCCTCCGGTTCTACCAAATCGTCGGTTATAATTTGTGTAGCTGGAACTTCTTCCAATTCTACCTCATTGCCACTAATTTCTTTCACAAGAAATTCCTTTTCTAAAAAGGTGGCATATTAAGAAACAAACATTTTTTGTTCCTCGGTATGGTAGAAAATATATCCATATGAATCCTTTGGATATCCCATAAACTTGCACAAAACAGACCTTGTCTCGAGCTTGTCCGGATTTTGCTTTTTAACATAGACCGAACAACCCCATATCTTAACTCGTTTAAGAGATAGTCTCTTCCCATTCCATAAGTCATATGGAGTGGTAGGCACGAATTTGGTCGGAACTCTATTCAATAGGTATGCAGCTATCTCAAGTGCATGACCCCAAAAGGAAATAGGCAACTCAACATTACTCATTATAGAGCGCACCGTATCTAATAGAGTGCGATTCCTCCGCTCCGAACCTCCATTGTGCTGTGATGTATACGGAGGAGTAAGCTGAAAGAGAATCCCATTCTCTTTCAAGTAGTCTCTGAATTCCATGCTCAAGTATTTTGTCACGACCCGAATGTACGGAACGTGACTGTCACTTAAATTACAAAACGTCTAAAGGCGTAACGTAATCTAAGTAAGCCAAAGCCCAGAAATCTAAACCATTTAAAAGCAATAAAGTGAAGGAAAACTTAACTTTAAAAGGTGATTTTAGAAAAATAAAGTCATATTAAAAGTATTGTAAAACATCAAATTTTCCCAAAAATTTTGGCAAAGTTTCCTTTGTAAATACAGGCCCCCAAACGGGTACAACACATGAAATTACACAAGTAAAGAATAACGGCACCCCAAGCGAGAGCTAGCTCTTCGCCAAAGGCAGAATCACAACCACACGCAATATATATATATATATATATATATATATCATAATGGTGCAAAATAGCATATAAAAGCATGAAAATAAGAAAGCATCGCGTCGACTCAAGTGAGCTCGACACTAGAGAAACAACACATATACTAATCTCCCAAGCTCACCATCTAAATCCAATATACAACTGGTGAAAAATGGTAGATAAGGTAGATGGAGTGTACTACATACAATAATAATACACAAGGTGGGAACAAAAATATCCTCGCAATCCACCTATAAGCAAACCGCAGGTCGATGCAAATGGAGTAGAAGAAGATAACACACCCGCCTCTACTATGCTGACGGGTCGGACCTACAAAAATACTGTGGCATAACGGAGGTGAGTTGCCAACTCGTAAGTAGTAAGTAACATCTAATAAGGCTATCGTAAGTATGCACGCAAATGCATCACAGCCTACATATACTAATATGATGCGATGCGCAAGTATGAATGCAACATGAATGTATAATCAACACAAAATCATGATATATCTAATATGAGAAGATCTATATCTTTAACTTAGTAAAACCTTTTGTAAAATAAAACTGGATTATCATCAGTGAAATTGACAGAAATCCGTGTCAAATATCGACACAAAATATGTATATCTCAATTTCTCGATATCTCAATATATCAATATCTCAGGCTCCGTCAGTCCGGATTGACCCATATCATCAAATCTCACGATTACGTCGGTATCCTCCAGATATCCGCCGCGTCAGACATCACCGGTAGGTAATGCTTCCCTGCCGGGCTCAACGCCTTCTCAATACGTCTATCTTGCCTCGAAGCACCTCACCGGGTCCACCATGTACCCGCAGACGGTGCATCCCCCTCCTCGAATCGGGTATATGATACAGCTCAAGCACCGAGAAAACTCATGGTGGACGCCACACACATTATAACACAAGAAAACCGCAACTTACATTTGTTTTAAAATGATAATAGATTTATAACATTCTTACGGTTTTCCCCAAAATGCATAAATCTCATAAACACTGAAATCTCCAAGAAGAATCACAATGTATAAACATGTCGGAAATAATGGATGTCTATGATATCGATAATATACCATGCGATGTATGACTACAAGATATGTATGAATGATGGTGCGATGAGGTATATAACTAACAACCTACATATCAATTTGATGCCATGAGTATACAACTAAAATCTACATATAATGCATGATGCAAATGCACAGGTACCAATTTAAGCAAGTTCTATAGTGTCCGTGACATAACAATTACCTATTGCGTGTGTGTTCGCATGAATAGTGCACGTGCGGTATGAACCAATGGTAATGGTGCAAGTGTCCTATGAGATAATATCATATGTATATAAAATGATGCAATGAGATGAATAACTAGGAGACTGCGCATATAAATACAAGCACTACTAGTAATCCTAACTACCAGGCGCCTCGCACCACCCAGACGATCCCCCCATAGATGTGTACGTCTACTCACCGGGATGCCTCGGCTAATCTGATCCGATCACAGCCTTGCCTTTCCGCGCCGCGTCCGACGTCTCTACACCCGATTCTAGAATCGCACACAGGTAAATAAGAGGATGGATATAAATAGTCATGGATACAAATGATACAAGATAACCAACGCGCACTAACTAGACACGCACGCTTGGTGCACAAAACACGCTCGCGACAACACCACAAACCACAACTAGGGGTCGCTATATATGATAACCACCAAGCCTAGAACCCGATCGTTCCAATAGCGCTTTCACAACACTCTAAATATCATAGGAAATATGTTGTAGGTCATCTCAACCTCAAACTAAATTGAAATCTATTTATTCTAAAAACCTAGTAAGCAAACAAAGGGAATTTTAGTGCAAAACTAGGTGTTTTAGCAAACCTAGTGGCCACAAAGTTCATTTTATATCTTAATTTGGCCACACAATTATTAACTAAATATTAATCTCACATATTTACACACTAATCATCAAATTAGTTTGCAAGAACATTTAATTAGGACAATTTGAAGTAACGATTAGCAAATTAACAACTAGATTAAATTTTGTAAAGCCACTAGATATTAAACTACACTTAGCTAACTTAGCAGTGATGGGTAAAACCCTAACTTTAACTCAAACCCTTTTCTTTAAAAACTCAAACATGCAATTAGAACCATATTTATATCTAAATAAGTTAGATTAAAGTAATTAACCAACAAAGTAACCATTAGGTTAAGATTTATACCTCAAGAATTTTGGGATCTAACTTGCAAACTCAGCCTCCCAAAATGCTTTTTTGCTTCTAGATCCATGCTAGTTTAGGCCAAGGAATATTGGATGAAGATTTAACTATACATTAGTGAGAATTTGTATGGATTTTTTGATGGAAAAATGAAGATTTTTGAGATGAATTGGAGGTGGAGAAAACGGGGATGGGCTGCCTCTAGTTTCGGCCAAAATGGGGAGAGAGTGTGAGTGAGGTGTTGTGGTGTCAAGTCAAGAAAACCCCCCATTATCACATCTATTAACTCATTTCCTAATTATTTTATTTTCCTAATTAAACTTTTTCTAGAAATCTCTAGAACCATGGAGACAATTTAAGAAAGAAAAAGCAAGTTACAAACTTGATTTTAAGCTGTCATGGTGCACTAATGTGTACTTAACCCATTCTAATTGTAATTAACATTAATTAAATGTATAAGTGAAAGCTTAATATAATATTTAAAATTAATTAATTAAGGAAAATATTTAAGTAAACTAGCAATTAATAAGTGACTAATTAAATACCAATACTAGCAATTACATAATTAAAATAGGTATATTTAAGTCTATGTGGAAAAATAATTATATTTTGGATTTTACGGAAAAAACGTATTGTATTACTAATTAGCGGATAATTAACCTAAACGAATTTTCAAAACGTTACAATCTTCCCTCTTAAACAAATTCGGTCCCCGAATTTAAAATCTAACTGCACATACCTTCAAAGAGATAGGGATGTTTCTTCCTCATCTCGTTCTCGGCTTCCCACGTGACCTCTTTGCTGTTCGGGCCACGCCAAAGAACCTTTACGGACGGTATGACCTTAGACCTCAGTTTCTTCACTTGCCGATCTAGAATGATTACCGGCTGCTCGGTGAAAGAAAGATCGCGCTCCAGCCGAATTATCTGATACTGAATCGCATGAGAGGGGTCATGAAGGTACTTGCGGAGCATCGACATATAGAACACGGGTGAACATCAGGAAAACTGGGCGGAAGAGCCTAACGATAAGCAACTGTGCCGATACGCTCGGGAATCTTGAAAGGACCCACATATCTGGAACTAAGCCTTCCTTTTCTTCCGAATCTCATCACGCCCTTCATTGGAGAAACCCTCAAGAAAACATGATCACCTACAGCAAATTCCAGTCTGCGACGATGTCTATCCGCATAAGATTTTTGCCTGCTCTGAACCACTCTTATCTTACTCCGAATCAACTGGATCTTCTCGGTCGTCTCCTGCACAAGATGTGGTCCCAAAACACTACTATCACTGAGCTCCGTCCAACAAACTGGTGATCGACCTTTCCTCCCATATAATGCCTTGAAGGGTGCCATCTGAATTTTCTCCTGGAAGCTGTTATTATAGGAAAACTCTATCAAGGGCAAGTGGCAATCCCAACTGCCACGAAATCTAGAACGCAAGCTCGAAACATGTCCTCAAGAGTCTGAATGGTCCGCTCTAACCGACCGTCGGTCTGCAGATGGAAAGTTGTACTGAAACTCAATCTGGTGCCTAAAGCCTCCTGAGGTTTCTGCCGTAGTCGGCTGGTGAACTGGGTGCCTCTGTTGGACACAATAAAAGTCGGAATGCCGTGTAGTCGCATCATCTTATCAACATATATCTGAGCGTATACGACTACCCAAATCCAATCGCATCATATGCGGGAGATAAACACTAATCAGCTACCGCACACTACGTCTTGACAAGGTCAACAAATGCAGCACGAACACTGAATAGCTCTTATCTAAAATGACGGAGGGCTACGACTCATTTTAAAGAAAACCTTTAACGTGATGAACTTGATATTATTGTAGAATCTAGTGATTTGAAAAGGTGTATTTTTTGTAGCTTTTGCTTGTTTTGCTAAAGAGGTCACTCCCGTTGAAGGGATCTCGGCTCTTTCCTCATCGAATGAGGTACTGGATATTCGTCAAGGAATACCACTATGCGAAGCAATAACTAGAGAAGCTATAAAAAAAACTAAACCGGGTGGGTTTTAGAATTTGCTCGTTTTGCTAAAAAGGTCACTTCCGGTGAAGGGATCTCAGTTATTTCCTCATCGAATGAGGTGCTGGATATTCATCAAGGAATACCACTATGCAAAGCAAGAACTAGAGCTATCTTTTTAAAATTTCGATTCTACAACATCTTTAGCTTTCTTTTCTTTTCATTAATCTAATTAATGAAGTCCATCATTTATGTTTCCCTAAATATCACAGAAAAGAACCGAAAATAGAATGTACGCTTATGCCATCCGCATTCGCCACGAGGCCCCGTCATGCACCGTTAGGTTACTTAACTAACGGCAAAACAGGGGCTGGACTAGCGCGGGTGCAAAACATAAGCAACGTTTATTATATATATCATATATATATAGTATTCGTCTTATGCAGTTATATGATCACATCACAGAACACAGCAGCAGAAGTCAACATATGAAATATTGGATATACTAGGAGGTCTGTATTTTAAATTAAGCCAATAAAGAAAAACACGGATTCCACGGTCGTGATGAATAGCCAAACCCACATCCCTAGACCCCTACAAGAGCGGCAAACAACCCTGCCAATTCTAAAGTTAGGAGACCCGGTCTCGACTCCTCGAGATGGTCTCCCACTGGACTCTAGAACCCGGTTACTTGTGCTCCCCGCCTTGGGTCTATCCTAATGCGGAAAAGTAAATAATATACATCAATGGTGACATCATCCTCAACCCGGAAGTGTCCCAATAAAAGAATATTACGTACAAATTTTACATGAATGAAAATTGAAAAACTTTCATCTCACGCAAAAAAAAACCCGGCTATTCATTCACGACGATCCAATATAACATATCACAGCAACACATAACACCACATGTCATCAACGTAAGTAAATATGTGTATCCCAAATTCCGTTGACATATAGCAATAAGATCGGGGATACACCACATATTACACTTACGGTTGCAGAAAAGAAATGAAAAACTACAATAATTAAAATCCGCATTCCTAAGACATCATAAACACGGAATATCTCATATTCCGAATTTCATGTCTAACCCTATAAACCTCGTATTTTAGTCTTATATCGAAAACACTTTTCAATAACTTAGTCGGGTAATTCAATAAGATTCCCGACTACCCGATCGAATACTCGTCGGGAACTTTAGTAGATGGCCGCACCCCCGATGCCGTCGATCAAATGCACTTAGGCAGAACACCATGGCCACGAGCACCTGAGTGGATGCTTTTGGCAACGGGGTTCTCCTAAATTCACTTAGTCGGGGCTATGGGGCGTGGCTACCTAGTAAAGTTATCTGGCGAGTATTCGCGTACGATATGCAATTGCGATGGAGTTTCGATCCGAATCGAAACTTCGTGGCAATCGATCAATAGAGACTAACATGCTAGATTTACAAACAAACAAGTTTTCACAAAACTAATTTAATGTGGATTCCAACTGCTGTATCACATATCAAACTTAAACCCAAAACGATGTAAAAATTACGACTATGAAACACTCCGTATTAGCCCCTTAACAAAATTAATATCACAAGTAATTTTGGGCCAATCAAACATAAACATGAAACCCTAAACCCAACACATCAGAACAATAAAAAAATTCGAGCCAAAATTCTTGCAATGGGACCGGCCAGGCCAGTCAAATACCCATTCTCGCCGGGTCAATATTTGAATTTTGGCCTCGAATTTTCTTAGTGTTCTAATTATATCTCATACAACATTCTGCAGTTGTTTAAAAAAATTTCAGAGATCATTTAAAATTCGACGGAAAGTTGGTTTTTGGGTTTCCGGTTTCGGAGTTATTTCAGTTTCGTAATTCAACTAATATCGTATAATCTTCTACCTTTGGCTCTGATACCATAAAAGTGTTTATTACCACCACCACTGGATTTTACGAGCATCAAGCATGCCATTTTTAAAAATTTTGGGATGCTAATTAACACTAACTTAGAATCTAAACTAGATGATTAGGGTTTATGGTTTGATATCAACTAAACTAAAGCAAGTGAAAGAAATTAAAATCTAATAGATCGAGTCCTTCACTTCACAAACTCCGTGTAGTAGTCCACGCGACTCCACTAGGCTCCATTTGAAGTTGGATCAAGCTTCCTTTGCGATCTTCGTGCCGAAGATGATCCATCCGAAACTCCGCTAATTCAAGCTATCTCTTCACTAAACTCTTTAGTGAAGAAAACACGCTACACCAAAGCGCTAATCTAGTGTAGGATGTGAAGTAGGGGTGTTGTTTACTCACTAGGATTCTCACAACCTCAAGGGTTCACAAGAGTGGAGGATTGGCTGATATGATGTAATAACCGAGTCTTAATATACGCTACATATTTTGAATAAATATTTTTTTACATGTTTTGACGGAAAAGCTTGAAAAAAAAGGTTTCTTTGAATTTAAGAATATTAAATATAACTTTTAGGTGTTTAGAATAATATACATACTATTTTTAGTATCTGTAAGATTTATATAGAAAAGGAATTTTGAAGGAAAAGATTTATTTCAATACGAAAATTTGGAAATTCGATAAGGTAATTATTTTGAAATTTTATAGAATATATTTAGATATTTTTGGTCTTTAAACCTATTTTAAAAGTATTTTAGCGTAAAGGAAAAATAAAACATTAAAAAATTTAAGAAAAGGGTGGGGGCATGTGGGCCCCACACGCCTACTTGGGCATGCCCCATGCTGCCACATGAGGGGAAGATCCCTCACGTTGGCTAAAGCTGCGGAGTGAGTTATTATTTTTATTAAATGGCCTTTATTATGATTAATTGTTTTATTTTCTTTTTAAACCTATTTCTAAACCCTTTACACTAACACTCCCCCCCCCCATACATGTCCTTCTTCCTTGCAACAGCCTTCTCCATCACCTCACCCTTTCCCAAACCCCTCCCTCCATAGCCGAGCCTCCCCCTTCTTCTTGTTCGAATTACATTGTTTTCCCTCTTCTCCTTCCCCATTCCTCTATCACCTTACTGACGAACCTCCCCACAAATCACTACCGAACCCACCTCCTTCGTCAAACTCCACACCCACCATCTCCCGCAATCTTGAGCCACCTCCGGCCACCGCGCTCATCGCCGACGACGCTCTCCTCGACCCCACTTCCTCGAGCTCCCCTCGCCACCACACCCGCACCTCCACCTGTGACCCCATCACCGTTGCCCTGACCATCTCCCTCACCAACAACCGGACTTAAACCCAATCCTCATCGCCCTCCAAACCAATACCTCAAACCCAACCGCCAACATCCTCGTCGGTGCCCTACTACCTCGTTTCCTTTCACTTCACCACCGACCACCAACCCCGGCCATCACCCCGTTGCTGCAACCACCACGTCTAGTACCGGATCGCAACGCATCGCGCACACACCACGCACCATGTCCAGCATTGCGCCGTCTCGTGTCGAGACAAACTCTGCACGTTGCGTCGCTTCTATATCAGCGACCCAAGGTAAGTGGAACCCTTTTCACTTGCAATATCATGCTACTTTAGTTCACCAAATTCATATGATACTGTTAAATAATTTGTGATATATACATATGTGTGTTATTATACGTAGACATATCACTACTTGTATAGCGATGAGTCAAATTAAACATCTATACCGTGGGCCATCGTGTTCGGTTATTTTGGATCGAACCCATCTTGGGTTTATTGATCGTATGAATATCATTTAGGTTTTTCAAAAAAGTGAATCGGGTTCGATCATCCATTTGTGTACACCGGTTAAGCGCTCGATGCGTGTCACGCCCCGCTTCCCAGTATACGGCGAAGGGGATGCGACGAGGTCCGCTACGTATATACTCAGAAGTACATACGCTAAGCGTATCTAAGCAATATAAAGGTAAATCACAAGAGACAAGAGATATAAAAAATAACAGCAACTTTATTAATAACATTCTTTTGTACAATGCATGAAAAGTAAATACATCTGAAATAAAAGCGATGCCTAAACAATGGCATAATAGGAAATGAAAAAAATACTGAGTAGAACAAGGTACAATGTCTAGAGCTCGGGGTCTTCGTGGAACTGATCCAAGTCTTCACCGGTGGGCTCGATCTCTGACGGGTCCAAAACACCTGACGACATTCAAAGAAGAAAGAAATAGAATGTCGTCAACGAACAGGTCGCTCGGTAAGTCCCAAAGATAAGGAAGAATTAGAAATTACAGAATAAGAGGTATAATCTAAAGTATAATATTGTAGAATATTGTGTTCACGCTGTTGTTTGTAGTTTGGTACGGAAGGATGCCAGTGTATACGAGAGGGGTCTCAATATGCTAGAGACCAGGGCAAACGGAATGTACAAGGAACCGTTAAGCCACGGTACAACAGCAACGGAATATAGGTTAGGTGTCTTAATCTTACCGTCTCGTGCCACTTCTAACACCTTCCGTACCAATCTACCCCTTAAAACCCCGTAGTGTTTTGTTTGTATTATTGTATTGTATTGTGTAAGTTGGATGACCGACCAAAACCATGATATCAGTAAATAGATTGTAACTGCATAATCAGGTAAATGGAATAACGGAATAATGGATGTATATCTATGGTTTGATTCAGTCAAGTTGTATAGATTGTTAACTGGATTCTGGGATTCATGTGTTCATATTGAGTTGGAATATTAAAGAATGTAGATTGACTTGAATCATATTCAAGTCAGAAATAATCAGACTCAAACCCGAGTCAGACCAAAAGAAATGTAAGTCGAAGTTCTATAATTGTTAGGGTCCTTATTGTAATTTATAAAACTTGAGGGGGTTTTATGTAAAAATACTTTTGTATAGTTTTCAAGATACACCCCAAGTATTTATTATTCATATTTATAGTTATAATGAGTGTAAATTTTATTTGTGATATTTCTAGTGAAAATATCCTAATTACATAAATAAAGGTATTTATCTGTAATATTGATTTATTTGAAATTCATGGTATTTTAATGTAAAATTTAGTGTTGTGATTTTTAGGAAAAGGTAGGAAATTTATCTTATAATAAAATAGGTGTTTAAATGATAAATAGACATATGTTTATACAAGAATAATTTTTAATGAATATTTTATTTTCCAAAAATCTCATTTTTCTTAAATATCGTATTGTAAACCTTTCGAGACCGAATGCTCCTTGCGGAGGTCTGAATCTCGCACTACTAAGCCCGAGGGTACACGATAAACCGTACTATCCCTAACGAGTTCCCCAAAGGTGGGTTGTAGTGGCGCTTTGCAAAGATTGTAAAATACTAATCCTTTAGAAAACGGTTTTATAAAATAAAAGGTATTTATTTGTAAAAGTCGATTTTCCGTATTTTAGGTTTTAGGGTTTCCTATTTCAACTAGACTAATTTTAAATGATCTAAACAACAAGTTGTTAGAAGCCTCAAATCGCCTCTTCACCGCCAATTGTGGCCAGGTAAGTACAAGTGAGGAAGGAGGGATCCGCTCACGAATCGTGAGTCGGGCCTTTTAAAGTTACCTTTGCTCACTTGCCTAGCCTAGACACCACAAAGTCAGGTTTAGATAAACGATCGATGTCCACAACTTATCGTATTTTCCTATTAAAAGATATTTGTTTTAAAAGTGTAGCAACCTAAAACTTTTAGAAAAGGTTTTATTAAGAAAATGGTATTTAATTGTAAAATCTTGTTTTATCGTATTCTAAGTTTTCAAGGTGGCGTGTTATATTTGCATATGAGTGTGTGTGGAGGTAGGTCATTGCCTCATGAACTACTTTAAGGTTTAGCAATGTTAAGGGGGTTAAATGTGAAAACTAAACATTATGGTATTTAAGTGAAAAAATACGATATATTGCAAAAGCTATCATTTCATGTGAGAAAACTTGTTCAAATTAGTTGTTAAGTGATTAATAGTCAACATAAAGATGTTTAAGCATGATGGAATTGGTGATAAGTGAGATTTGATAGAAAACCGAATCGGAAATCGGTTTATTCCGATTTCCGTCGGGTTTGTAAAGTCGTATTTTTATGAAAGAAAAGAAAGGTAGAAAAGAGGGACTTACGGGTTTGGACAACGCTAGAGAGTGAGAGGGAAGTAGCGGGTTTGCCGGTGCGTCGAATCATCGTTGAGAGGTCCTAGCACGATCACCGGGATTTCGCCGTCGATTTCGTCAGCGCTTCGCCTTTCGCTCGTTTTCCAACGTACCAAAGTTCTCTTGGAATTTTGAGAGAGTGGACTTAGGAATTTAGGATGAGAGGGTAGAGGGTATGGGGTGTTTATATAGGGTTAGGCTAGGGTTAGGGTTTTCAATTAAAAAATGTAAAAAATATATAAAAAATCATTAAAAATCATTAAACTTTGGAGTAAAAGAGATTTATTGGGCTTTCTGTAACCGATCAACGAATTTAGTGTGTGCAGGGTGTTGACCAGTCCAAGATGCTCCTCTTCTATGTTGACGACTCGGCCGTCCGGCCGAGTCCGGCCGGCGGCGCCGGCCCGAGTCGGGGTGTCGGGGGCCGGGGAATCTCGAGGGGGGATTTATGGTATATTTACTTTTTTACGTTCAGTTCAAATTTTATGAGTTATGGCATTTTGACTGTTGGACTTCTAAAGGATTTTTTAAAAAAATACAAAAATAATGTGGGACATGGGATTTAAACTCTGATGGCTTGGTTCAGCAGTGCAAGGTGTTACGAATGAGCTACAAGCTCTTTCTTGTAATTATGGAGTGAAATAAATACTTAAAGAAATATCAGCCACAATAAATACTCCAAGTATACATTGAATTTAAATCAATTCTTTGTACATTAAAAATGGAGTTGTTACAGTCTACCCTCCTTACAAAAATTTCATCCTCGAAATTTACAACTTTTATTTGAGGACTAGTTTACAAAGAGGTGTGGATATCTAGTACGCATTTCATCCTCCCTTTCCCAAGTGGACTCTTCTGGAGTGTCTTTCCTCCACATTACCCGGACCAAGTTAACTTCCTTGTTCCGAAGTGTCTTCACTTTTCTGTCCAGGATCTCTACAGGCTGTTGCTCACAAGACAAGTCGGGCTGTATAGTGAGCTCGGAATGATCAAGTACATGGCTGGGGTCACTCACATACTTTCTGAGTTGGGATATGTGGAACACGTTATGCATTCCTTCCAATGAGGGTGGAAGCGCTAAGCGGTATACCACTTCACCGACTCGTTCGAGTATGTCGAACGGTCCAATATATCTCGGACTCAATTTACCCCGTCTTCCAAATCAGATCACTCCGCGGTTCGGAGATATTTTCAAGAATACATGGTCTCCTGGCTGGAACTCCAAGTGTCGTCTCTTTGCATCAGCCCAGTGCTTCTGTCGATCTTGGGCTATGCGCATCCTTTCCCTGATAATACGAACCACATCAACAGTCGCTACTATTATCTCTGGTCCAAGAAGTTCCCTGTCTCCGATGTCGTCCCAACTTAATGGCGAACGACACTTCCTTCCATACAATGCTGCAAAAGGTGCCATTCCTATGTTGCTTGGTAGCTGTTGTTGTACGAAAACTCCACAAGATGTAGGTGATCTTCCCACGATCCTTTGAAGTCTAGCATACACGCTCTGAACATATCTTCCAAGATCTGAATAGTTCGTTCCGACTGACCATCTGTTTGTGGATGATAAGCCGTGCTGAAGTTCAGACTTGTTCCCAAGCTTGCTTGCAGACTCTGCCAAAATTGCGATCAGAACCTGGTGTCACGATCGGAGACAATGCAGACCGGTACTCCATGAAGTCTCACAATTTCCTGTATGAGTTCATGGGTATCAGAGATAGTACATTATGAAGAGTTTAAATCTTAAGTAGATTATTACCTCCATGTTCTTCTTTGCTAGTGTCTCAGTAGATTGGCCAACTCGAAATGGGATGAAGTGAGCCGACTTTGTGAGTCGATCCACAATGACCCATATAGCATCGTTACCCTTTGTGCTGCGAGGAAGAGCAGTCACAAATTCCATCGTGATATATTGCCACTTCCATTCTGGGATTGGTAACGGTTGAAGTAATCCAGCAGTCCTGTAATGTTCAGCCTTTACTTGCTGACACACCAAGTATTTTGCGACGCTTCTGGCTACTTCACGCTTCATTCCATGCCACCAATAATTCTAACGTAGATCTTTGTACATTTTGGTACCTCCAGGGTATACTAAGTAGGGAGAGATGTGAGCTTCTTTCATTAACTCTTCCCGAACAGGACCTTTTGGTACACATAATCTGCTGCCGTATCTCAAAGATCCGTCTTCATGGATGATGAAGTCTGTTCTGAGTCCATTCTCCACTTGTTCTCTGATCTTTTGCAACTTAGCATCACTTGCTTGAGCTGCTTTGATCTGATTGACAATGGTTGATTGAACTTGTAAATTCATCAAACTTGAAGTATTGCCTGGCATGATTACTTCAATCTCCATCTGATGCAAGTCTTGTTGAAGCTTCCACTGAGCGGTGAGATTCATTGCTAATGGTTGGTGACTAAGAGCATCAGGTACTACATTCACCTTCCCTGGGTGATATTGCAAGTTGATGTCAAAGTCCGCCATGAGTTCTAACCATCTTCTCTGCCGCATATTCAACTCCTTCTGAGTAAACACATACTTCAGGCTCTTATGATCTGTGTAGATGTTCACTCGTTCACCAAGTAGATAATGACGCCAAATCTTAAGAGCAAAGATGACGGCTGCTAACTCCAGATCATGCGTCGGATAATTGCGCTCGTGAATCTTCAGTTGTCTTGAAGTATAAGCCACAACCTTACCATGCTGATGTAGAACACATCATAATCCTTTACCGGATGCATCGCAATGCACTTCGAATCCTCCAGATTGATCCGGTATGACGAGAATAGGTGCTGATGTCAACCTTGACTTGAGTTCTACGAAAGCTTGTTTGCATGCTTCTGACCACACAAATTCTTCATCTTTACGTGTGAGCTTGGTCAAGGGCGTTGCTATCTTCGAAAAGCCTTCAATAAACCGTTTGTAATATCCAGCTAAACCCAAGAAACTTCGAATATCCTTCACTGACTTTGGTGTAAGCCATTCGCTAACTGCTGAAACTTTCGCTGGATCCACAGAGATTCCTTCTCCTGATACGATATGTCCAAGAAAACCAACTTGATTTAGCCAAAACTCGCACTTGCTGTACTTGGCATAAAGCTGATGTTGTCGAAGAGTTTCTAGGACAATTCGTAGGTGTTCTGCATGCTCTTTCCGACTCTTAGAATACACCAGGATGTCGTCGATGAAGATGACAACAAACCTGTCTAAGTACTCCCGGAAAACTTGATTCATAAGGTTCATGAATATTGCGGGTGCGTTGGTCACTCCAAATGGCATCACTAGAAATTCGTAATGTCCATAGCGAGTTCTGAAAGCTGTTTTGTGAATATCAACTTCCTTGACCTTCACTTGATGATAACCTGAACGAAGATCTAATTTAGAGAAAACACAAGATCCATTTAGCTGATCGAATAGATCATCGATGCGCGGGAGTGGATACTTGTTCTTTATAGTGACTTCGTTCAAGGCTCTGTAATCGATGCACATTCTGTATGAACCTTCCTTCTTCTTCACAAGTAGTACAAGTGATCCCCAACTTGAAGTGCTGGGACGTATCCATCCTTTCGCCAGTAATTCTTCCAACTGTGTTCGGACTTCCTTCAAACCTTCCGGACTTAAACGATAGGGTGCTTTGATCACCGGTTGTGCTCCTGGTACTAAATCAATACTGAATTCAAGAGCTCGATCGGGAGGCAAACCTGATATATCGTCAGGAAATACATCATCGAACTCTCGAACTACATCTGGTCTTGATTCTTCCTCCGCTTGAGCTGCTGCAACTACTGCTTCTCTTGGCTTCGCTTTGTAGGTACTTGGCTCCAGTGTACGGTCTCCGCTTTTGAAATAGAAGACCGGATGGTCTGGAATCTCGAATACTACCCTCCTTTGACGACAGTCGATGGTAGCATAAAAAGTTCCAAGCCAATCCCTTCCTAGAACTACATCGAAGTTCGGTATGTCCAGCGCTTTGAAGTCAGCATAAAACTCTCGACTTCAGACAATGACTGGACACAAGCTGTATCCCATAGTTGCCTTTAGAACGCCATTTCCTGAACTGACATTCCAGCTGGATACAAGCGGTAAGACTGGAATCGCATGGGTTCGGACAAACCGTTGCGACATAAAGCAGTTTGATGCTCCAGTATCAAACAGTGCTAGTGCAGGGATTGAGGATACTAAAATTGTACCTAAGGTATGTGGGATTAGTTTTAGGTATAGAAAAAATGTAACTAAGTAGCAGGATAGAAAAGCAAAGTTTGAAAAGAAAAGTTTACCAGTGATGACTTGGCCAGTGGCCTCAGCTTCTTCCACGGACATCATGAAAGCCTGGCGCCTTGGTACATTCCTCCTGGCCTGAGGAGCATTCCTCGGAACGTTCCTTTGAGCTTGATGGAACTGACGAGGAGGTGGTGCAGCTTGTGGTCCTTTGGGTGGTGCAGGGAGTGCAGGTCTTGGAGAAGGTGCCTGAAGAGCTGGTCGCTGCGGATAGGTAATTGTTGGCCTGTGTGCAGCAACTGGGTTTTGTCTTTGGGGATAAAACCCAATATCATGAGTAACTGAGCCGCAGACTAAGCAAAGGCGGTTGGCTCGCCGGCAGTCCTTCATCATATATCCAGCTCTCTTGCAGTAGGTACAAAAGGCTGGGCTGGGACGATGGTTCGGTACTCCGGGTCTCCTTGGCACAAAAGGTGGTCTGGACGGCGCTCCACCTGCCATCTGGTTGGCAGGGTGCTTGACACCTACAGACCGAGGTCTGCCCCTTACTTTTATCACTGCTTCATAACTGCAGGCAACTTCCAGAGCATCCTCATGAGTCAGAAATTTTCCCGTGGCTAGAGCAGCCTGAATCTCCGTGTCCAGTCCTTGTTGAAAGCGACGGGCTCTGATCTCGTCCGTCGGTATCAAGTGTGCCGCGAATCTGTTTAAAGATTGTGTTAGATGTATAGTATGTGATATTTAAAATTGAACTATTGTGACATATCTTACCGGCTTAACATGGTGAATTCAGCGTCGTATTCATCTACTGATTTGTCCCACATCGATCCATGTTGTAGATGAATGAATTGCTGCTCCATGGCAAACTTGGCAGTCACAGGGAAGTATTTCGCGTCGAACTTCTCACGAAAAGTCTTCCATTCAATAGGCTGTGCAAGACGGCTTTCTTCCGCCTTCCACCAGTTGCGAGCATTGTCCGTGAGCTGTAGTTTAGCCACACAGACCCAAGCTATGTCTAGCACTTGTGCTGCGGCCAGATCATCCTCGATACTTTGAGCCCATTCTTCAGCTTCCAGTGGGCTCCCCTATCCTGAGAACTGCTTCAGATGTAAAGCCCTGAATTGCTTTACCCCCGGAGCGTCAGTCTCAGGACGGTTCAGGAGTTGTTGCTGTCCCTCGAGAAGGCTGCGGATTGCCTCAAGTAGCACTGTTTGCTCGGTAAGTGGCACAGGAACAGCAGGTGTGAGGGGTAGTGCTGGAGGTGTGTTGTTGACGTTAGTGCTGGTGTTGTTCGGAGAATCCATAACCCTGAAGAAAAATTTGGGTTAGGACAGATTCAAGTACATGAAATGATAAGATTCAAGGAATATGAAATTGCAAGATTCAAGGAACATGAATTGTGAAGAATGTTTTAGTTGCTGGTTCTTGTGTTATATTACTTAGGTTGTTCACGCAGAACAGAACTGCATGATAGGGATTCATACAGCTCTGACCTGCATGGGCCACCAACAAAACCTGTCACGCCCCGTTTCCCGGTATACGGCGAAGGGGACGCGACGAGGTCCGCTACGTATATACTCAGAAGTACATACGCTAAGCGTATCTAAGCAATATAAAGGTAAATCACAAGAGACAAGAGATATAAAAAATAACAGCAACTTTATTAATAACATTCTTTTGTATATTGCATGAAAAGTAAATACATCTGAAATAAAAGCGATGCCTAAACAATGGCATAACAGGAAATGAAAAAAATACTTTATAGAATAAGGTACAATGTCTAGAGCTCGGGGTCTTCGTGGAACTGATCCAAGTCTTCACCGGTGGGCTCGATCTCTGACGGGTCCAAAACACCTGACGACATTCAAAGAAGAAAAAAATAGAATGTCGTCAACGAACAGGTCGCTCAGTAAGTCCCAAAGATAAGGAAGAATTAGAAATTACAGAATAAGAGGTATCATCTAAAGTATAATATTGTAGAATATTGTGTTCACGCTGTTGTTTGTAGTTTGGTATGGAAGGATGCCAGTGTATACGAGAGGGGTCTCAGTATGCCAGAGACCAGGGCAAACGGAATGTACAAGAAACCGTTAAGCCACGGTACAACAGCAACGGAATATAGGTTAGGTGTCTTAATCTTACCGTCTCGGTTCACTTCTAACACCTTCCGCACCAATCTACCCCTTAAAACCCCGTAGTGTTTTGTTTGTATTATTGTATTGTATTGTATAAGTTGGATGACCGACCAAAACCATGATATCAGTAAACAGATTGTAACTGCATAATCAGGTAAATGGAATAACGGAATAATGGATGTATATCTATGGTTTGATTCAGTCAAGTTGTATAGATTG
This sequence comes from Agapanthus africanus, assembly GCA_030015575.1. Lineage (NCBI taxonomy): Eukaryota > Viridiplantae > Streptophyta > Magnoliopsida > Asparagales > Amaryllidaceae > Agapanthus > Agapanthus africanus. The sequence continues at coordinate 419,052,566 of JASDDO010000016.1, forward strand.
TTAACTGGATTCTGGAATTCATGTGTTCATATTGAGTTGGAATATTAAAGAATGTAGATTGACTTGAATCATATTCAAGTCAGAAATAATCAGACTCAAACCCGAGTCAGACCAAAAGAAATGTAAGTCGAAGTTCTATAATTGTTAGGGTCCTTATTGTAATTTATAAAACTTGAGGGGGGTTTATGTAAAAATACTTTTGTATAGTTTTCAAGATACACCCCAAATATTTATTATTCATCTTTATAGTTATAATGAGTGTAAATTTTATTTGTGATATTTCTAGTGAAAATATCCTAATTACATAAATAAAGGTATTTATCTGTAATATTGATTTATTTGAAATTCATGGTATTTTAATGTAAAATTTAGTGTTGTGATTTTTAGGAAAAGGTGGGAAATTTATCTTATAATAAAATAGGTGTTTAAATGATAAATAGACATATGTTTATACAAGAATAATTTTTAATGAATATTTTATTTTCCAAAAATCTCATTTTTCTTAAATATCGTATTGTAAACCTTTCGAGACCGAATGCTCCTTGCAGAGGTCTGAATCTCGCACTACTAAGCCCGAGGGTGCACGATAAACCGTACTATCCCTAACGAGTTCCCCAAAGGTGGGTTGTAGTGGCGCTTTGTAAAGATTGTAAAATACTAATCTTTTAGAAAACGGTTTTATAAAATAAAAGGTATTTATTTGTAAAAGTCGATTTTCCGTATTTTAGATTTTAGGGTTTCCTATTTCAACTAGACTAATTTTAAATGATCTAAACAACAAGTTGTTAGAAGCCCCAAATCGCCTCTTCACCGCCAATTGTGGCCAGGTAAGTACAAGTGAGGAAGGAGGGATCCGCTCACGAATCGTGAGTCGGGCCTTTTAAAGTTACCTTTGCTCACTTGTCTAGCCTAGACACCACAAAATCAGGTTTAGATAAACGATCGATGTTCACAACTTATCGTATTTTCCTATTAAAAGATATTTGTTTTAAAAGTGTAGCAACCTAAAACTTTTAGAAAAGGTTTTATTAAGAAAATGGTATTTAATTGTAAAATCTTGTTTTATCGTATTCTAAGTTTTCAAGGTAGCGTGTTATGTTTGCATATGAGTGTGTGTGGAGGTAGGTCATTACCTCATGAACTACTTTAAGGTTTAGCAATGTTAAGGGGGTTAAATGTGAAAACTAAACATTATGGTATTTAAGTGAAAAAATACGATATATTGCAAAAGCTATCATTTCATGTGAGAAAACTTGTTCAAATTAGTTGTTAAGTGATTAATAGTCAACATAAAGATGTTTAAGCATGATGGAATTGGTGATAAGTGAGATTTGATAGAAAACCGAATCGGAAATCGATTTGTTCCGATTTCCGTCGGGTTTGTAAAGTCGTATTTTTATGAAAGAAAAGAAAGGTAGAAAAGAGGGACTTACGGGTTTGGACAACGCTAGAAAGTGAGAGGGAAGTAGCGGGTTTGCCGGTGCGTCGAATTGTCGTTGAGAGGTCCTAGCACGATCACCGAGATTTCGCCGTCGATTTCGTCAGCGCTTCGCCTTTCGCTCGTTTTCCAACGTACCAAAGTTCTCTTGGAATTTTGAGAGAGTGGACTTAGGAATTTAGGATGAGAGGGTAGAAGGTATGGGGTGTTTATATAGGGTTAGGCTAGGGTTAGGGTTTTCAATTAAAAAATGTAAAAAATATATAAAAAATCATTAAAAATCATTAAACTTTGGAGTAAAAGAGATTTATTGGGATTTCTGTAACCGGTCAAGGAATTTAGTGTGTGCAGGGGTGTTGACCAGTCCAAGATGCTCCTCTTCTATGTTGACGACTCGGCCGTCCGGCCGAGTCCGGCCGGCGGCGCCGGCCCGAGTCGGCCGGTCTGCCGAGTCGGGGTGTCGGGGGCCGGGGAATCTCGAGGGGGGATTTATGGTATATTTACTTTTTTACGTTCAGTTCAAGTTTTATGAGTTATGGCGTTTTGACTGTTGGACTTCTAAAGGATTTTTTTAAAAAAATACAAAAATAATGTGGGGCATGGGATTTGAACTCTGGTGGCTTGGTTCAGCAGTGCAAGGTGTTACCAATGAGCTACAAACTCTTTCTTGTAATTATGGAGTGAAATAAATACTTAAAGAGATATCAGCCACAATAAATACTCCAAGTATACATTGAATTTAAATCAATTCTTTGTACATTAAAAATGGAGTTGTTACAATGCGAAAACCATCTTAAAATGGTGGAACTTAGGTGCAAGGGATTACTTTAGTTATAATGAAAACTATGTAAAGAGTTGGGTCGAAAATACGGACCCTAACACTGTAGAATGTCAACCCCAATTACATCCGCCAAGTCTGAAACTTTCCGTAGATGTAATTTTTGAAAATTATAGTAAATTGGATACACACCGGAATGTTGTGTTCAAGGGCTCGTATTGAATCTTACTCGATAACCTAGGACCCCATGTAATTATATTTTGTTTATATTTTAAAATGGTGACGAAAACTGTTCGGGAGTGGGGCTCTGGACTGCAGTCCAGAGCAGCGCTGCTTGCCAACACTTGATTAGAAATGCTTTAACATCTCTGTATGAAAATGGCATTATGCGGAACCTTATACTGTAACGAAGATAAATCTGTTGGCTAATCATTGAAAGTGGTTTCGTTCATTTTTATCATCGTTTGCTAATTTAATCACATTTTAAACCATCAGTACATATTGCTGTCCCAAGCAGGGACAGAACGTATATCCCGATATTAAACAATGCCTAACTCCCAGTACACATCGGATAGTATCGATCTGTCTGGTGCGTTGGAAACTTTTCTGATAAACCTAAATATTATCTATTGTAGTGTCACCTAATTATGCTCCCAACTAGGAGTAAAACGTGTTACGAAACGGACTTTCAGTTCAGAAATTGGATGTCCACCAGTAAACACTTAAAATGAAATGACCATAACTAGCAAACCTAAAACCCGATTGACGCGAAACCAATTTTGATGGATAGATAATTAAACATACTGCTTACCCTTTTTATATTGTTTTGCTTAACTCTTCACGTGTGACTTATAGTAAATTTTGCGAGTGGTATGACACTGACTACTATATTTTATTCGTATTACAATTAATTGCATTCTCATCATATCATGTAGCAGTTATATCCTCATTTGAATAGTGGTCATAAATATTGATAACCTAGTGACCGTGTTACATTACCTGGTGATAAATATTAGTGATTGGATTGTGGCAAGTACAATAATGTTAAAGCGTGAATGAATAAGTGAAGTGACACGTACTTGTACCTAATCAGCGGAACCGGTTAAATTATTGCATTGTCGACGCCTATGGGACATATATAAGTGTAACTATAACTGGAATGGGACGGTTATGGAAACACTTATATTAGTGTCATATGTAAGATATCGAGTACTGTCCATTTATCTTGGATACCAGTCGAGACATGCTTGTTGGAGACCCTGTCTTCAGTTCTCACGTAGACTTGTCATGGGGCGACTAGTATTTGGGTTCATGGTCGGTGTTTAATGTAGACCGTGGGTGTGGGGTAGTTTGAGTGTGAATTCAATCAATGGAATCTCGGGAGTCCCACTGCCGGCATATACAGCGATTTCGGGAGTCGTATGGGTGATATTACTGATTATTACCGAGCGTGATTCGGGCCCGTGTTCCTTTGCCCCTGAAGCCTACCCTTGGGTTAGGGATACTCCTGCGGTGGTTGGCGCTCACACTTGGACTGACGATAAGTTTAGTGACTTAGACATTGAGACTTAGAGACTGATAGGTTTAGTGACATGAACATTGCATTGGCTACTGATCTGATTCACTTGCCTTATAGTTATCTGTACCGAATACTTCATACTCATGTCATCACTCCATGTTTACTGTTTCATGTTCATCGTTATTGCACGTGTTTACATATGTATTTATATATATTGCTATTGTGTTGCTCTGACGACCTGAGTATGCATGCTCAGAGTGAGAAGTGGACTTAGCTCGGGTCAGGATCTGTCGTACCTCGAGGATATTGTGAACATCTAGATCGGCGACGCCAGCGCTATCTTTTCCTTGATCTCTATCTGGTATATCTCATATCTGTTTTGATAGAATTAGTGGCTGCATTTCTCATTACCTGTGTATTGATTATTGATTACCGCGTAATACTAGAAGCCGAAGTGTGACTACGGCAGGATATTTTCTTGACCGTAGGAGTATGGTTGGTCTTATCACCTCTCGTATTCCGTATTTTGGGAAGCGGAGCGTGACAACTCATGTGAAGGATTGAGTTTAGAGGTGGAGGTGAAGAAGATGGAGAGAGCTAGAGAGCAAATGAGCTCAAGTGAAGAAAATGAACAAGTGTTGTGAAGAATGGCTTCACCTCATCTATTTAATTATTGAAGCATACAATATCTAGCAATTAAAAATTGCTCCCATGCTTCAATAGTTAAAGCAAATGAATAAACAAATATTAAAACCCATGTTTCACCCATGCTCCTCATTTTCTATTTTCCAAAAATAGAAATTAAACCATGCTTCATATTATATATATATATATATATAGATATAGATATAGATATATATATCACACACACATACGCGCGCGCGCGCGCATGCACATATTAAGTAAATAATTAGTGAGCAAATGTATAATTATATCAAATATAAATATACATCATATTATTAAATCAACACTTGATTTAATAATCCGGTTATATCACATATAACCGACTAATATCATTTATCTGTATATCACATTATCAAATCAACACTTGATTCAATAATCTGGTTATATCACATATAACCTAATTGATATCAGATTACCGCCAGATTAGAATACGGTATCACATACTCGTATTTAATCAGGCCCCCCGCACATATCAGCATATGTGTCCTACTTCGTTTCGCTTGAATGAAGAATCTTCTGTGTGGGACTCTAAAGACTCATCAATACGCCAGCAGTAGGTGATGATCACATCAGTCACCCACAAGCCGTCAGCGGTACTAGCTAGATGTAACGGCTACCCAGGTATTGAGCGATTAGAAGATCAACAAGAAAGCTTGTCCAAAATCTCATGAAGCCTATAACACTTACTGTACAGTCGGGTCTCTTCGTTTGATATGTCGTATATCGAGTCTGGGGGTGGAATTGTCAGACCCCAATAACTTGATAAGTCATGCCGATGTGTGGCCTATAACGGTACGAGAAACTACTGATAACTCTTACCAGTAAATCTCATCAACAGCTCTGGACAGGGACTTCCTGTTATAGCCAATCGAGTATAGCGCAACATCAACTCCCTATACCGGGAGAGACAAAACCCCTCCTATCGCTCATTGCCTTCATGTGACTCAGGACTGTACCCAAAATCCACATGCTTGCATAACTCCTTTGAGCCGTGGTAGGGAGGAAATCAAAGTATAGTGGGAACCACATAAGACTCTATGACGATCTCGGGTTTATAGACTAACCTGTATTAGTGTCACCAGAGAACTGCTATCTGACGATAGGTATAGTACCATCTAGGAGTTCTCGGCGAGTCTCGTTCGGTGTACTCATTCTCTAATGAGCACCTGTGTACAATCTTTGATGTTAAACACCAATGGTTATGGGATCAACCATCGCCCCATACAGGGTCAATAAACGTACACACTAGTCTACTCTGGAATATTGATGCCCTGTCTCGATACTCTCTCGACTAAGAACTGTTAAAGGATGTACTTGTAGACTACACAAGTCCGAGTAGTATGATCTGCATCATAGTCCTGGTAGTCAAGCAAACATCCTAAGGACTTTATCAACATGTATCAGAAAGACGGTATAATAATACAAGTATACATGTTAAGATAAAGAGCAACCAGATAACATACTATCATGTCGAGCAAGAAAGTCCTCTATATATATGTCCAAGCATCTACTATATCATATAATAATGACCTCTAGAAATACATATTCCTAACATAATGACATTCACGGTCGCAGATAGTAATATATGTACTGAAAACTTTTAAACGGTATTAAAAATAGCGATTTCGAAATACTCCGTATTGCCCCCAACTATGAGATAACATAATATCCAACCTGGGCAAAAACAAAAAATACCTGAAAACCAATATCCAAGATACCAGAACACCTAAAAAATTTCAAGTCCCAAAACACCAAGAGGACCGGCCAGGCCGGGATTATAGGCATTCTCTCCGACCAAAAGTTAGAATTTGGGGCTCGTGTTTTGAGATTGTTCTACATATAACATAAATAGCCTTCTGCAATTGTTTAAAAAAAATTTAGAAGACTTGAAAAAATCGACAGCAACTTGAATATTTTCCGTATTGTTTTGGAGTTGTTTCGGTTTCGTTACTTTATACATCATTTAAACTGCTAGCTAAGGGTTTATGGGTTGGCTCTGATACCATGTTGGGTTATGCTAGCGCCCTGGGCATCTACCGTGGCCGTTTGCGGAACAAAATTTTTATAAAACCGGCACTAGAACAACCCCATAATACGAATCTACCATTAACCCAAAACTAGCACACATAAAGAGGAGTAAAGAATGGTTATACCGAATTATCGGTGTCCTTCGGTCTTTAACCATCTTTCCTAGCTCCTAGAGGCCACCATGATCAAGCTAGATTGCCAGTCTCCCTCCATCGAAGATGATTCACCTGAGGATTTGTAGTTCGAGCTCCAACCTCATAGCCGAGCTAACTAGAGTACCTAATTCGCTAAACTAGATAGCCTAGAGGATGTAGAATCTAATAATGGATTAATCATCCTAGATTTCTCAACACATGAGACTTTTAGAGTGGAGGTAGAAGAAAAAGCTTGGAAGATGAGAGTGTTTTTGCCAAACCATGAAAATGGCTAAGTGTTGTAAAAGATAATTATGCAAACCAAAAATATCTCACAACACACAAATATCAAGCATGCCACAATAGTAACCATGAATCACTCCATGAATCACCAAGTGAGCCATGCTTCCATAAATGCAAATCACACCTCATCCTCCAACTCATTAACCATTTAACAAAATAGTTATAAACAAAAATGAGGTGGCATCTTCTAGAAGCACCTTGTAATAAATTACAAGAATTACTCTCATCCGTATATACATACCCGTATCCGTATTCCGAAAAATACGAATACAAAGAGATGAAAATAATCCAATAATATAATACTAGAATCCGGTTTAAACCAAAGCCCACTAGTATTATCCGTCCGAATCATGATACGTGCACAAGTGCACGTATATGATCGAACCCTGCTGTAAAACCATACGCCCTCTATATCGTTTCGCCCGAAGCAGGAAAACCCTCTATGTGGGACTATGAAGACTCGTCAATATACTGGCCGTGGGTTTAACCACAAGCACATCAGCGGCACTAGCTGTACGTAACGACTGCCTAGGTATTGAGCGAAAGAAAGGCCGACGAGCTAACTCATTCGAACCCCTACAGAGCCTGTCCGTGATAATCTCCGTACAGTTCGGTATGTTCGTCTAAGAGTATCGCATATTGAGTCTAGAGGTGGATAAAGTCAGACCCTTAATAACACGACATTTCGTGTTGGTATGAAGCCCATCACCGACTGAGAAACTACTGATCCAAATCAGTATTTCTCGACTACCATTGTAACAACCCTAATTTTCCTATACACTTTTCTACACAAAATTTTTAAAAAAAAAATTTCCTTCCAAAATCATAAAGGGGTATTTTAGACTGAGCACAAGATATAAGTAATTATTTTGTTTTTAATTACAAGTTACAAGAATGTAATAACTCCATTTTTAGTGTACAAGAAATTACTTTAAATTTAATATATACTTGGAGTATTTACTCTTACTGCTATCATTTTAAGTAATTAAATAACTCCATAATTAAAAGAAGGAGCTTGTAGCTTATTGGTAATACCTTGTACTGCTGAACCAAGCCACCAGAGTTCAAATCCCATACCCCATATTATTTTTAATATTTATTTTTTTTAAACCTTTAGAATACCAAGAGTTTACACGTGCATATCTCACAAAAACCCCACTACACCCAAACATGTAACACTTGCAAGAGTTAGATGAACCGTTGGGGGGGATCCAGGCCACCGGACTCGGCCGGGAATCAGCCAACTCGGCCTTGACTCGGCCGACTCAGTGCTCCGACCGAGTCACGGCCGAGTCACCCCCGATTCGGCCGATTCCGGCGATGGTCACAACATGAAAATTGTGTCTTTTCATATTCCCTATGCACCTGCAATGTTTCAGCCTCTTACCAATTCCAGAGCTCTTTAAAAACCCCAATTACTCCACTTTTAATACATTTTTATTACATTTTATCACATTTTTATTTTTAACTTTTCATCTATCCTAACCATAGCCTAGCCCTATAAATACCAACCCTACACACTACCCTCTCACTCCCAAAATCTTAAGCCACTCTCTCAAAAGTTTTCCAAGAAGTGTGTGCTTTGAAAACAAGTTCGCGGCGAAGCTCCGACGAGATTCCGGCGGGAATTCCGGCGACGTTCTTAGAAACAACTGGCAACGAAGCAACGCCTCGGCAACTTCTTTAGTTCCCCTATACTCTTTAGTATAGATCGAAACCCGTAAGTCCCATTCTATCTCCCTTTCTAATTCTCAAAAATACGAAATTACAAAACCCGACGGAAATCGGAACAAACCGATTTCCGATTCGGTTTTCTATAAAATCTCACTTGTCACCAATTCCATAATACTTAAATTTATTCATGTTGACTATTAATCACATAACAACTAATTTGGACAAAGTTTCTCACATGAAATGATAGCTTTTGCAATATCGTATTCTTTTTCACTTTAATACCATAATGTTTATTTTTCTTCTTCTAATCAATTCAATCATTCCTAAACATCTCTATCTTGATCATTAAACTTGTAAAAGTCAATTTGAATAAGTTTTCACACATGAAATGATAACCTTTTCAATTTACCGTATTTTTACACTTTAATACCATCATGTTTCAATTTCACATTTAACTCTTAAATTGCTATACATTTAAAGTAGAGCACGAGGTAATGACCTACCTCCACACACACGCAAATACAACCCTAAAATGATATCATCAAAACTTAGAATACGATAAAACGAAATTTTCATTAAAATACCATAATCTTCATAAAACCATTCTTAAAGGTTTTAGATTTGTTACACTTTTAAGTAAATATTTCTTACTAGGAAAATACGATAAGTTGTGGACATCGATCGTTTATCTAAACCTGACTTTGTGGTGTCTAGGCAAGTGTGTCTAAGGCAAGTGGTTACTTAATTAGGGCCACTACTTGTATTGGAGAGCCTCCCACTTACCTGGCCGTAATTGGTGGTGAAGAGGCGATTTGAGGCTTCTAACGACTTGTCGTTTAGACCTTTTAGAAATAGGCTAGTTGGCTTAGGAAACGCTAGAATCTAAAATACGGAAAATTACACTTTGCAAATAAATACCTTTTATTTTATAAAACCGTTTTCTAAAGAATTAGTATTTTACAATCTTTGCAAAGCGCCGATACAACCCATCTTTGGGGAACCCGTTCGGGATCGTGCGTTTTATCGTGCATCCTCGGCCTAGTAGTGCGAGATTCAGACCTCCGCAAGGAGCATTCGGTCTCGAAAGGTTTAAAATACGATATCTTAAGAAAATGAGATCTTTGGAATATAAAATATTTATTAAAATTACTTTTGTATAAACATATGTATATTTATCATTTAAATATCTATTTTATTATGATATAAATTTTCCACCTTTTTCAAAAAAAATCACAAGAATAAAGTTACACTAAAATATCATGAACTTCAAATAATCAATATTACAGATAAATACCTAAAACTAGGATATCCTCACTAGAAATGTCACAATATAAAATCCACTCTCATTACAACCCTAAAGACGAATAATAAATACTTGAGGCGTATTTTGAAAAGTATATAAAAGTATTTTTACATAAAACCCCTCAAGTTTTATAAATTACCCTAAGGACCCTAGCAATTATAAGACTTCGATTCACATTTCTGATTGTCTGACTCGGGTTTGAGTCTGATTAGTCTGACTTGAATATGATTCAAGTCAATCTACAATCTACAATATTCCAATCCAAAATGAACACATGAATCCATGAATACAATTATCAATTTATACAATTTGGCTTAACCGAACCATGGATATATTCCTTTTACATGATTCCCAGTATTCCATTTATATGACTCTACGGTTATAACCGTTTCCTGATATTATGGTTTCGGTCAGTCAGTCAATCACTCATACAATCAATACAATTTTACAAGATAACAATACAAACAAGACATCGCGGGATTTAAGGGGTAGACTGGTACAGAATATGTTAAAGGTGGCACGAGGTGGTCACTTAAGACGTAATTACATCCATGCCGTTGTTCCGTGGTATTATCGACGGAGCCTTGTACTACAGGTTACCAAAGTCCCCGGTGTAAGTGGGACTCCCCTCGTATACACTGGCATCTTCTGTACCAGGCTACAAACAACAGCGTTAATACAACATTACAATATTATAATACAACATTAAAACCTACTCTCTCTCTCTCTCTTACTCTCTGTCTATTTCTCCCTTATCTTTGGGACTTACCGAGCGACCTGTTCGCTGACGACATTCTATTTTTTCTTCTTTGAATGTTGTCAGGTGGTTTGGACCCGGCGGAGATCGAGCCATCTCAAAAAGACTTGGAGCAGTTTGCCGAAGACCCTGCACTTTAGTTTCATTGTACACTTTTCCTTTCTGTATTTTTCATTTCCTGTTATGCCACTGTTTAGGCATCATTTTATTTCAGTTGTATTTCATTTTCATATATTGTACAAAAGAATGTTAATAAATAAAAGTTGTTATTCCTTTTATATCTTGTCTCTTGTGTATTTATTTTATATTGCTTGAATACGCTTAGCGTATGTACTTCTGAGTATATACGTAGCGGGTCTCGTCGCGTCCCCTTCGCCGTATACCGGGAAGCGGGGCGTGACAGGTTTTGTTGGCGGCCCATGCAGGTCTGAGCTGTATGAAACCCTATCATGCAGTTCTGTTCTGCGTGAACAACCTAAGCAATATAACACAAGAACCAGCAACTAAAACATTCTTTACAATTCATGTTCCTTGAATCTTACAATTTCATATTCCTTGAATTTTATCATTTCATTTGAATCTGTCATAACCCAAATTTTTCTTCAGGGTTATGGATTCCCCGAACAACACCAGCACCAATATCAACAACACACCTCCAACTCCAGCACTTCCTCTCACACCAGCTGTTCCTGCTCCACTCAATGAGTAAACGGTTCTGTTTGAGGCAATCCGCAGCCTCCTAGAGGGACAGCAGCAACTCCTGAACCGTCCCGAGACTGACGCTCCGGGGGTAAAGCAATTCAGGGCTTTACATCCGAAGCAGTTCTCAGGAAAAGGGAGCCCACTGGAAGCTGAGGAATGGGCTCAAAGTATCGAGGATGATCTGGCGGCAGCACAAGTGCCAGAAATAGCTTGGGTCCGAGTTGCAAAGCTGCAACTCACGGACAATGCACGGAACTGGTGGAAGGCGGAAGAAAGCCGTCTTGAACAACCTATTGAATGGAAAACTTTTCGCGAGAAGTTCGACGCGAAATATTTCCCTGTGACTGCCAGGTTTGCCATGGAGCAGCAGTTCATTCATCTACAGCAAGGATCTATGTGGGACAAATCGGTGGATGAATATGACGCTGAATTCACCATGTTAAGCCGGTAAGATATGTCACAATAGTTCAGTTTCAAATATCACATACTACACAACTAACACAAGACCATAACAGATTTGCGACACACCTGATACCGACGGATGAGATCAGAGCCCGTCGATTTCAACAAACTTTGGACACGGAAATCCAGGCTGCACTAGCCACAGGGAAATTTCCAACTCATGAAGATGCTCTGAAAGCTGCTCGCGGTTTTGAGGCAGTGATAAAGGCAAGGGGCAGACCTCAGTCTGTAGGAGTGAAACGCCATGCCGCTCAAATGGCAGGAGGGGCCTCTTCAAGGCCGGCTGTCGAACTCAGAAGACTAGAAGAAGCCAAGGATCGGCTAAGACCCGATTTTTGCTTTTATTGCAAGAGGGAAGGACACTTGTGGAAGGATTGTAGGCGCGCAAAAGGCCTATGCTTGGTTTGTGGCGCGTCCAATCACGGAATTGGAAACTGTCCTTATAGACGCAATCCAGCACACCCACCCATCAACTACCCGCAGCAGCCAGCTATCCAGGCTCCTGCAACTCGTCCTACACTCCCAGCACCACCTCCACATGGATTTCCTGCTCAGCCAAATCGCCAATTCCATCAGGCAATGAGAAACATGCCTCGAGTACAGGGGAATATGCCTCCAGCTAGGAGGAACATGCCACGGCGACAGGCTTTCACCTTAGCAGCCATAAAACCTGAAATTGTGAATCAAGGTAACCCATGTAACTCCCTCACAACTTTGACCAAAACTTCTTTACAATCTTTAGTTCTGTCACCAAACTGTTACACTTTCTTTTTACAAATTTCGAGGACGAAATTTTTATAAGGAGGGTAGAATGTAACAACCCTAATTTTCCTATACACTTTTCTACACAAAATTTTAAAAAAAAATTTCCTTCCAAAATCATAAAGGGGTATTTTAGACTGAGCACAAGATATAAGTAATTATTTTGTTTTTAATTACAAGTTACAAGAATGTAATAACTCCATTTTTAGTGTACAAGAAATTACTTTAAATTTAATGTATACTTGGAGTATTTACTCTTACTGCTATCATTTTAAGTTATTAAATAACTCCATAATTACAAGAAGGAGCTTGTAGCTCATTGGTAATACCTTGCACTGCTGAACCAAGCCACCAGAGTTCAAATCCCATACCCCATATTATTTTTAATATTGATTTTTTTTAAAACCTTTAGAATACCAAGAGTTTACACGTGCATATCTCACAAAAACCCCACTACACCGAAACATGTAACACTTGCAGGAGTTAGATGAACCGTTGGGGGGGATCCAGGCCACCGGACTCGGCCGGGAATCGGCCAACTCGGCCTTGACTCGGCCGACTCAGTGCTCCGACCGAGTCACGGCCGAGTCACCCCCGATTCGGCCGATTCCGGCGATGGTCACAACATGAAAGTTGTGTCTTTTCATATTCCCTATGCACCTGCAAAGTTTCAGCCTCATACCACTTCCAGAGCTCTTTAAAAACCCCAATTACTCCACTTTTAATACATTTTTATTAAATTTTAACACATTTTTATTTTTAACTTTTCATCTATCCTAACCCTAGCCTAGCCCTATAAATACCAACCCTACACACTACCCTCTCACCCCCAAAATCTTGAGCCACTCTCTCAAAAGTTTTCCAAGAAGTGTGTGCTTTGAAAACAAGTTCGCGGCAAAGCTCCGACGAGATTCCGGCGGGAATTTCGGCGACGTTCTTAGAAACAACCGGCGACGAAGCAACGCCTCGGCAACTTCTTTAGTTCCCCTATACTCTTTAGTATAGATCGAAACCCATAAGTCCCATTCTATCTCCCTTTCTAATTCTCAAAAATACGAAATTACAAAACCCGACGGAAATCGGAACAAACCGATTTCCGATTCGGTTTTCTATAAAATCTCGCTTGTCACCAATTCCATAATACTTAAACTTATTCATGTTGACTATTAATCACATAACAACTAATTTGGACAAAATTTCTCATATGAAATGATAGCTTTTGCAATATCGTATTCTTTTTCACTTTAATACCATAATGTTTATTTTTCTTCTTCTAATCAATTCAATCATTCCTAAACATCTCTATCTTGACCATTAAACTTGTAAAAGTCAATTTGAATAAGTTTTCACACATGAAATGATAACCTTTTCAATTTACCGTATTTTTACATTTTAATACCATCATGTTTCAATTTCACATTTAACCCTTAAATTGCTATACATTTAAAGTAGAGCACGAGGTAACGACCTACCTCCACACATACGCAAATACAACCCTAAAATGATATCATCAAAACTTAGAATACGATAAAACAAAATTTTCATTAAAATACCATAATCTTCATAAAACCATTCTTAAAGGTTTTAGATTTGTTACACTTTTAAGTAAATATTTCTTACTAGGAAAATACGATAAGTTGTGGACATCGATCGTTTATCTAAACCTGACTTTGTGGTGTATAGGCAAGTGTGTCTAAGGCAAGTGGTTACTTAATTAGGGCCGCTACTTGTATTGGAGAGCCTCCCACTTACCTGGCACTTACCTGGCCGCAATTAGCGGTGAAGAGGCGATTTGAGGCTTCTAACAACTTGTCGTTTAGACCTTTTAGAAATAGGCTAGTTGGCTTGGGAAACCCTAGAATCTAAAATACGGAAAATTATACTTTGCAAATAAATACCTTTTACTTTATAAAACCGTTTTCTAAACGATTAGTATTTTACAATCTTTGCAAAGCGTCGCTACAACCCATCTTTGGAGAACCCGTTCGGGATCGTGCGTTTTATCGCGCACCCTCGGGCTAGTAGTGCGAGATTCAGACCTCCGCAAGGAGCATTCGGTCTCGAAAGGTTTAAAATACGATATCTTAAGAAAATGAGATCTTTGGAATATAAAATATTTATTAAAATTACTTTTGTATAAACATATGTATATTTATCATTTAAATATCTATTTTATTATGATATAAATTTTCCACCTTTTTCAAAAAAAATCACAAGAATAAATTTACACTAAAATACCATGAACTTCAAATAATCAATATTACAGATAAATACCTAAAACTAGGATATCCTCACTAGAAATGTCACAATATAAAATCCACTCTCATTACAACCCTAAAGACGAATAATAAATACTTGAGGCGTATTTTGAAAAGTATATAAAAGTATTTTTACATAAAACCCCTCAAGTTTTATAACTTACCCTAAGGACCCTAGCAATTATAAGACTTCGATTCACATTTCTGATTGTCTGACTCGGGTTTGAGTCTGATTAGTCTGACTTGAATATGATTCAAGTCAATCTACAATCTACAATATTCCAATCCAAAATGAACACATGAATCCATGAATACAATTATCAATTTATACAATTTGGCTTAACCGAACCATGGATATATTCCTTTTACATGATTCCCAGTATTCCATTTATATGACTCTACGGTTATAACCGTTTCCTGATATCATGGTTTCGGTCAGTCGGTCAGTCACTCATACAATCAATACCATTTTACAAGATAACAATACAAACAAGATATCGCGGGGTTTAAGGGGTAGACTGGTATGGAATATGTTAAAGGTGGCACGAGGTGGTCACTTAAGATGTAATTACATCCATGCCGTTGTTCCGTGGTATTATCGACGGAGCCTTGTACTACAGGTTACCAAAGTCCCCGGTGTAAGTGGGACTCCCCTCGTATACACTGGCATCTTCTGTACCAGGCTATAAACAACAGCGTTAATACAACATTACAATATTATAATACAACATTAAAAGCTACTCTCTCTCTTTTACTCTCTGTCTATTTCTCCCTTATCTTTGGGACTTACCGAGCGACCTGTTCGCTGACGACATTCTATTTCTTCTTCTTTGAATGTCGTCAGGTGGTTTGGACCCGGCGGAGATCGAGCCATCTCAAGAAAACTTGGAGCAGTTTGCCTAAGACCATGCACTTTAGTTTCATTGTACACTTTTCCTTTCTGTATTTTTCATTTCCTGTTATGCCACTGTTTAGGCATCATTTTATTTCAGTTGTATTTCATTTTCATGTATTGTACAAAAGAATGTTAATAAATAAAAGTTGTTGTTCCATTTATATCTTGTCTCTTGTGTATTTATTTTATATTGCTTGGATACGCTTAGTGTATGTACTTCTGAGTATATACGTAGCGGGCCTCGTCGCGTCCCCTTCGCCGTATACCGGAAAGCGGGGCGTGACAACCTTGGCCAAGGATTTCTAGTGATGGTCACCTGTGCACTACGCAACATCAACCCCCGATAACGGGAGAGACGAATCCCCGACGATCTGCTCACTGCCTCCATGTGGCTCGGGACTGTACCCAACTAAAACATGTTTGCACGACTCCTTTTAGCCGTGGTAAGTCAGTAATCAAAGCACAGTGGGAACTCACACGAGACAAATGACGATCTCAGGTCGACAGACTAATTTGTACACATGTCACCTGGGAACTGCTATCTGATAATAAGTATAATACCATCAAGCATGTTCCCAGCGAGTCCGTCCAGTGTACTCATAACCCTATGAGCACCTGTATACTATCTTAGGTGACTAACTGACACCAATGGCTTATGAGACCTGCCACCGCCCCTCATCGGGATCTCGATAAGTACACACTAGTCTACTCTGGAGTATCAATGCCCAGTCTCGATACTCTCACGATTAGGGACATTTAAAGATGTACTTATAGACCACCCAGCTCCCACGTATATGATCACCATCATAATGCTGGTAGTCAAGCAAGAATCCTATGGGCTCTATCAATATGTAATAATGATTTGTAATACCACATAATGCATGTACATAATGATAAAGACAAACCAGATAACATACTATCATTTTGAGTAAGACTGTTCTATCCATATAGGTCATCCCTCAATCATCATAATCACCTGCCTGTGATTACAATAACTGCCTTGATGGCACTATAGCCAACACATATAACAGTACTGTAAGTATCTCAAGTGTTATCATGTAAGCATGTCATGTAATAATTACTAAGCAATGATTGTACTTTTCAGTTAAGAGCAATGCAGTGATATATCAGTTCTACTGTGTATGTGGCATGGCAATTACCGATGATGAATGTGTGGGCCAGCAAATCTGTGTAAGTGTAACATGCGCATCATCGGTAATATTGTAAGTGTACTAGCAGACGAAGCCATATACAGGTAAGTGCTGAGAACATAGTACGTATGTCACAAAAGAAAGATACAACATAAGCATGAACGGTATAAGGTACACAACCACACTTAGATTAATCAATATAAACCATTATCCACAAAGGTGTTTAAAAATCAATGATTCTCCGAATCAAGACAATCCAAAAGTCGGCGATCCAGCCTCATAGTATCAGATGGGGTAATATCATCGAATATCATCCTCAAGTCACGAGTGCGGATCAATCATCCGGTAAATCTCATCGCGTACGGTAATCCATTATACGCTGCCATCAAATTAGATTAAGGATCTATCATCCTATACATAACAAGGGTACGGATCTATGGTCTCATACATTCTATCATCTCTTGTTCTCATATTCACATTTATATATATAACTCAATCTTATATCATATGTTGGCAAGTGTGTGTGTGTCTCCTCACATCCTCATATCAACATATTCACGCATGTCCTCTTGTTTCATCATATTTTCTTTTCATCATGTCATCTCGTACTAAATTTTGTGTTTATATCCGTAAGTTCATAGCATAGGTTTCTCCAAAATGTATTCTATATATCGGCTCTCCCATTACTATAGTTGTGGGGGTGCTATACCCCACCCACCCAATTTTCCCCATAGATATAGATCTACTTACATGCTAATCCGAGCTTTAGCCGAAGTCGATGAACTTCTTGTTCTCCTTCGTCGTTTCGGAAGTCCATGCGAAGGTACTTACAAATCAATACATATCGTAACGATATCAAAACCAAATTCGAAACCGACACGGCACGCAAAGTGCCCATAGGTTAGAACCTATAGCCCACGCATGCAAGAACAATCAAATAACCTTCAGCGTTGACGTCCAAATGTCCAACGACCGTGTCCAAACTCAAATACCAAAACCAAGTTTTCACAAATCGGAAACCCGAAATCAGCAACTTAGAAAAACACTCCGAGATTCTACTCTAGGTGAAATTAAAAGATTTTCCATGTAGGGTAGAACTCTACATCATATAACAGAGCTATGAATCAAAAAACGGCCCAAGATTTCAAGGCCAGGCCGCAAATTGCGGCATAGGGAATTATTTTGGCGGCCTGAATGAGGAGTTGGGGGCTTGGATTTCAAGGGTAGCTTCTAATTAGCCTACACAACTCTCTGCATTGGGAACTTATTTCATAGAGCTCTCGGGTCACAGCAGATTCTACAGAGTCATCACAAATCGCCAAAAACCGATATCGGGAAAATTCTAAGTTCGTGTTTTGGGGTTCTAGTCTCAAGTTTATCCAGAATTATCATCACTAAGGGTTTGTAATCACTAACTAAATCTCAATTATATCTCTACAACTCAAATTCTCCGCTAACAATCATCTTAGAATTTTCCAAGATCATTAATCTAACTTAATCGAACTCTAAACATAACTAGGAAGTTAAGAAACTTGGTAAAAAGAAGGAAAGTGAAAGGTTTACCTCTTGGAGCAACTGAAGAAAATTCCAAGATAGTTCAAAGTGCTTAAAATCCGAACATGAGCTCACCATAGAGTGTAGGATGAGGTGGTGCACAAATTTTGTGAAGGTGGGGTGAGGTTTTTATGAGGATTTTGAGATGTTTTGGTGTTGGTCATGAAGGTGGAGGGTGAAGTGAAGGAAGAGGATGAAGGAAATGAGGTGAAAAAAATGAGATGAAGTGAAGAAGGTATGGGAGCCATGGTCAAAGGAAGACCCCCATCTCTCTCTTAAGCCCATGTTCACTTGTCCTCCCTCCATGTCACATTGTCTCCCACGTCTCCTCTTTTCTTTTTCTTTTTCTTTTATCTTTTAAAATCAAATGCCACAAAAAAATCGAACCATGCATGAATGAAAACACAATATGTCATGATGCACTAACCATGCTTATTAAAAAGTTGGATTTGGTTTAATGCATGATTAATAGTGCACTAATCAAGTTCAACATAAACTTGCATATAATTAATTGCATAATAATTTATAAAATATCCAACAATAAATGTCTTAAAATTAATAATTCATATTAATATCTAAATATTTTCCAAATATTGGTATATATAATTATGCCATTTTTTGAAAACCCTAAATTCATACTCGAATAGTTTTCGTGAAATTTATTATTTTATTATTTAAGTTCCAAAAATATTATTTTATATTTCTGAAATGTTACAATCTTCCCCCTTAAATAAATTCGGTCCCCGAATTTAAATTTAACCCCCAAATACTAAAACATTTCAGTAATCAATCAAATCAACGGGGCTCCGAAATCATGGAATACTCAAATGTAACACAGCGCACAGTGTGCGCAAGAAAACGAGTGTGAAACTCCAAATCGAAACTCCGTTAAGCGACGTGCAATCATTGGAGTTATGATGAAAATGCTAGTCTCGAAATCCACTGTTATTTTCAAATATAATATAATCAAGATTATAATACATATAAAGTATGCATCCTTGTAAAACCCTCTAAAAGCTAAATAAAACACATGCAAAATTCTTTTCAAATCGCCGTGCGATACGTAACTCACGGTACAAGTGGCGGAAGTTCCTTCGTAAAGAAATAAACACACACACACACATATATTTATATGTTTGCTCAAGATATGCGTCCCGCCTTTTTGAAATATCACCAAAAGGTTCTCCTTGTAAAAGTTCATGTCCCTCTTGGACGCGTAGGAAAGTAGTGAGACTATAGCTCCTTTTTTAAAATCTCTTGGTAAATATTGATGCATGCAAAAATACTCGGGTACTGTTCTCAGACCAGTCCTGCTCGGCTACTATATAATATAATACCTATCATTAAAATATGATGCTCACAAGTAAATCGACCTCAAATGTGTATCCAATATCACGTGCGTCTAATGCGCACGGAAATCCAAGTCAAATACAAGTGCCACGAATGTACACAGAAGCAAAAACTAAGTGCAACTCGTATGCACGAAAACATCTGTCAAGTGCAACGGGTGTGCACGACAACAACATCAGGTGCATCTATAGTGCACGAAAATCTCAATCAAGTGCAACTAACATGCAACAAATAAAAATCTCGATCAAGTGCATCCAGTGTGCACTAAATCACATCCGGGGAGCCAAGTGTGCGCGAAAATCTAAATCAAGTGTGTCAGGTCCGCACAAAAATATCAAGTGCAACAGATGCATGGAAACAATATTAGGTGCACTAGGTGCCCGAAAACTCATCAATGTCTCAAAAGCACATAAAAACAATATCAAGTATACCAAGATATATAAAATCATAAACGTGTGCAACTACATGCACAAAACCCATATCAATGCACTGCAAGCACATGTGAACTATACCGAGTGCATAAGTCAAAGTCAAGTGCAATAGATATGTACAAATCATAAACCACTGTAATAGATGTATCAAAACATAACTCAAGTGCAACAACCGTGCACAAAGACAAATATCATGAAACCAAATCATCGAAACTCAGAGTCCAAGCGATAAAAGCGTGATACTCGGATCACTAAAACGCAAATCGTAATAAATGACATTGAGATACACCTCCTTCAATGTCAAAAAATGTCGGTACGCCCAAACCTGGCAGAGCAAGAACATCCACTTGCCTCCTGCTCATGGTCTGCATCCTCTGTCTCTGGATCCTTGTTTCCTCTGTGGATTACCAATCCTACAATCTTTCTGCTCGTCGGTCCGGTCAAGTGTAACGACGGAAACGGTCCCGTTCTGTCACTCCTCTGATCATCGCTTGGCCAATTAACATGACTACTCGTAAAGTAGCACGTTACTAATGGCAGCATCTGGCCCTCTGATTATGCGCGATACAACTGATCTTGGGTGCAAATCCTTATCGCTATGGTATCCTGGAAAGAACCTGCTACGGTCTTTTCCGATCTCACCTATGCCGAACTGTACGGAGGTTGGCACTCTTACTAAATTCCTTTCTTATTTCCGGACAGCTGCATCCTCAGCACGGCTTTCCCCTGGAATTTATCCGTATCCAACGCCTCTGCATACATATCAATTCTCTGGTATCAACGGGGAGAAACCACAGCTCGTTAATATCTCGCACGAACCTCTAGTTCCACCTGTCTTCATTATCGTCCACTGCGAAATCACGTCTTGCTGGCTGCGTACTGCAATTCATTCTCGGATACAGTTAATCCAGAGTCTCTCACAAGGACTCGAAGTTTCGAACTCGGGCATCTGCAACACTCTGTGGAAGATATCTAGCCAATCACGTCTTCGGGAACTCGTCCAAGTTGTCGGAGGAATACGCTTCATTCGTTCTTTCTCGATCAACTCACAACACGTCTGGGTGAGGTCCTTCTATCTGAAACTGGTCAACTTACTGATCTCGTATCGGAGTATCTAATGAACAATGTCCTCTATTGATTGATTTACTCTAGATCTCAGTAAGATCCTTCAAACTGTAATTCTTCAACTCAACTGAGCCTGCGTCGGCCCATCCAATTAGACGAATCATCTTAGTCACTCTATTCAAGATGGACTAGCGATCTTCTGTCACATCCCTGCCTATAAGCTCCTGTGGTTTCAGCTTATAAAACTCTAGAGGCGATATCCTATCATTCACAGCAACAGCTGGGTCATTAGTCTGCACTGTAGACAACATCACGATCTTCTGGAGTGGGTCGTATGTCAACAGTCTTCTCAATCTGGCTGGCCTCTATCCGTGGCTCGATCATCCAGTACAGATCCCGAACACCCGTCTCAACCGAGAGATCTCAACATAAACAATACACCAATACGTTCCTACGTCACTAGAAGGATATCATAGTCAGTTCTCGTCCATGATGAGCTCGCTCTGACCGCATCTCTTGCAGCAGCTCTCTCGGCTCTCATAACCATGGTGGCAAGAACCTCAAGCAAATATCGATGAAGATAGATCATAGGAACGAGTGGAATTGATAGGTCTGAAATGGAAATATGATCATAGGAATGAATGGAATCAATGGGAATATGATCATAGGAACGAATAGAATCAAGGATCTCAAGAAATGTACATCCTAATGTCACTTAAGCGGAGCAGCATGACGTAAGTATGCCGTAGAACATACACACGATATGTCACTCTACTCAAGTTACCTACTCCATCAACCAAGGTCAACCTATAAGATGAAAATTCGAGTGCTAAAAAACCCCTTAATCAAGTCTAAGTTCCGAAAGGTCAAGCCTAAACTCGAATCAAGGTTAAACCTAACGCTCTGATACCAACATTGTCATGACCCGGAATTGGCACGTAGCCGGCACGAGAATTACGTGAAGTCTATGGGACCCTGCCGTAATTCAAGTAAGCCGAAGCGCAAAAATCTAAACATTTTTGCGGAAAATAGTGGAGGTGCGGTTTTGAAATATCGGCATAAAGAATTCAAGCCTTCCTTTAAAAGTATAAGTAATTATCATATGGAAATGTAATAGCTTGTATCTATCTTTGAAAACATTTTCGTTCTTTAAATTTGGGCAGCATCTCCCTTGTATATTTTGATCCAAAACCATATACAAGCAATGAAATAGGCATCCCCAAGCGGGAGCTAGCTCTTCGCCAATTGGCGGAGTCACAACCTGTAACAACTCCAATTATTGTGTACATAAATTTGATTAAAAGTTAATGTATACTTGGGGTATTTACAATTCCTGTGAGTACTATAAGTATTTGATTCAATTTTGAACAGCAAGAAAGAGCTTGTAGCTCATTGGTAAGACCTTGCACTGCCGAACCAAAGCACCAGAGTTCAAATCCCATCAGCCACAATATCTTTTTATTTAAAATTCTTTTAATCTTTTAGAAGCCCAAGAGTCTACACGAGCATAACACGTAAACTAAAGAGTCACACATAAAACAATCGAGTGCACTGGAGTATACCAACCGACCCCGACACATGGCCCCAATACGAGCCCCCAACTCATGACTCGGGCCGGCAAGATGGCGACTCGGGCTAGCGCCGCCGGTCTAACTCAGACCAAACCCTAATTTTTCTAAACCCTAGCGACTCTTGGACTCCCCCCATAACCCCAGTATTGTTTATTTTCTGCCCATTTACAGAGAATAATAAAACACCTTTAATCACAATTTTAATGCAAATTTAAATGCATTGTTTTATCACACCCTAACCCTAATTTTCCCTATAAATACCCACTCTATTTTTTACCCCTTCACACTGAAATTTCCTACAAAAACTCTCAAGAAAATTCCAAGATCCTTTTGTGTGCAAGTGGAGTTAGCAAAGGGCGGCGAACTTCCGATGACGACGAAACGACGCACCGGCAACTCCCACCTCTTCCTCTTTCTCTCCTCTAGCCAATCATCCAGTAAGTCCCTACTTCTCCTTCTTTTCCCTATTCTAAAAGTATTCAAAACTAAAACCCGACGGAAGCGGAATTAGTCCAACTTCCGATTCGGTTTTCTTTAAAAACTACATTTTTCTTTAACGAAATAAAACCATATTCTTATATGTTGATTAATAAATATTAAAAAACTTAATAAAATAAGTTGCACATCAAACTAATCATTTTTTGTAACTTTTATTATACCTTTTCAGAAAAATACCATATAATTTAGTTTCGACACAAACCATCATAATTCCTTGTTATACCTATAGATAGTTCACGAGGTAATGACCTACCTCCTCACAACACACATATCTAACATAGCACGATAGAATTTGGGAACATAGATTTGAGAAAATACGACTTTACATATAACTAACTTCAACTATTAAAACCTTTTTCTATAAGAAGTGTGTTTAACAAATCTTTGCAATTGTGCCTCTACAACCCATCTTGGGGAACCCGTTCGGTATGGTGCGGATTATCGCACATCCTCAGGCCTAGTAGAGTGAGATGCAGACATCCGCAAGGTGCATATGATCTCGAAAGATTTTAATATATTTTTTCTTTAGAAAAATGTGATTTCTATTATAAATAAAACTTATATTTTTTATAAATAAATATATGTGTAATTAATATCAAAATATCTATTTTTAATATTTATAATATTCCACATTTCCAAAATTCAAAAAAAACATTCTATTTACAAGAAAATTCCATACAATTCCAATATTTTAAATAAATACCTTATACTTTAAAACTAGGTCATATTCATTAGAAATTTCATATTGAATAAAAGAAACATTTATGAGAACTCTAAAGACGATAATAAAATACTTGAGGTGTATTTTGAAAATATAACAAAACTATTTTACATAAAACCCTCTCAAGTTATACTAAATTACAATAAGGACTCTAGTAAACATAGGTTTAAGCAGGACCAGTCTCTTGAACCTCAGGGAGCCGGAGATATGGGTGCTCGCCTATTTAAGGTAGACAACTTAACAAACGGTATTATCAACACGGTAATTGTCTTTGAAAAAGACACAAATCCTGCCGTCCATTTGCAGCAGTTACCGATAGCACCAAAACATAATTCAGGACTTCAAGTTCTTTTCTAATTGTCTGACTCAGACTGAGTCTCAATATAATCAACCTGACTTGAATGTGATTCAAGTACAAACTACAAAACAAAATGATTCATTATGAATCCATCTATTAAATCTATATCAATCTGTATTGACTGAATCAAACCATAGATATATTCCATTTACATGATCATCTATTATATACGTTCCATTACTGATATCATGGTTTCGGCAAGTCATCCATCTATACAATTTACAATACAAGACAATACAATACAATCAACACAAACCAAGACATCACGGGGTTTATAAGGGGTAGACTGGTACGGAAGGTGTTAGAAGTGGCACGAGACTGTAACCATAATACACATAACCTGAATATCCATTGTCGTTGTACCGTGGCTGAACAGTTCCTTGTGCTCCGTATACCTTAGTCTCCGGAATAGTGGGACTCCTCTCGTATACACTGGCATTCTTCTGTACCAAGCTACAAACAACAGCGTTAACACTAAATAACAACAATAAAAAGCTATACTCTATTCTGTCTATTCTATTCTTATCTATCTACGGGACTTACCGAGCGATTTATTCGCTGACGACATTCATTTTCTTTCTTCTTTGGAATGTTGTCAGGTGGATCGGACCTTCAGGAGATTGAGCCCACCAGCGAGGACTTGGACCAGCCAGCTTCGACCCACAGCTTTAGATTCCTTGTACATTTCCTTTACATTCTGTTATGCCACTGTTTAGGCATTGCTTTCCATTCTATGTATTTAATTTTCAGGTGTATTGTAAAAATAATGTTAATAAATAAAGTTGATGTTCAATTATATCTATTGTCACTGTCTCTTGTGCATTTTACTTATATTGATTAGATACGCTTAGCGTGTTTACTTCAGAGTAAATACGTAGCGGTATCGTCGCGTCCTCTTCCCGTATACTGGGAAGCGGGACGTTACACAACCACGCAACAAAACATATATATACGATGCCCTACGGCGAAAATCAATCATAGAAAGAATAATAAGTAAACCCAAAACACTATCCAGCTCAAAAGAAAGACAAACACCCATCTCGCTCTAAGCCTCAAGAAATATACAAGTATGTGTTTAGGTCTACCAAATATACAAAGTATGGTTTCTGGTTGATGGAGCATTAACTAGATACAACAGAAATGAATAGGTACAAGGGTGGTCACGATCCAAATGTGCATCCCACCTACCAAAGCAAAACACTCTGAAGGAAGCTGTGTGCCAGCGAGCTGCTACTGATCCTGGCGGTCGAACCTGCAAGAAAACTGTAGTACAACGGGAGTGAGTTGCCAACTCGTGAGTAGAAAATATCAGTAGGTAGAAATCGAATGAACAACGATCCCTGGGTCATACTGTAACATAAAGGTAATACTATGTGGTATCCAGGATGATCATGTATATATATGTGTACAATAATGATGTCATGCCAGTATCGGTATATGTATGAAGTCATCCGAGTCATATGCATGTATATGTGAATATCCAACGTGTCCATCAACGACACATCAACATTATAAAACATGAGTTTCCATCATCGACACTCGAAATATCATAAAAAAAAAACCGTGTCCAACATCGATACGTAAATCCTCATATCTCGGGCTCCGTCTCATCGGATCGGCCCTCATATCCATCTGATCATACGACTCCGGTCGGTTTCCTCCAGATATCCGCCAAGCCCAAACTATCACCGGTCTGTAGTGCTCCCCTGCTGGGCTCAACGCCTTTCTATACGATTTTCTTGTACGGGGGTACCGTACCGGGTCCAACATATACCCGCAAATGGTGCCTCCTCACTCCTCGAATCGGGTAACTCATAACTCAAAACCGAGAAAACTCATGGTGGACGCCACAAATCACATCACGAGAAACCGCGTTTTTAAAACAAATCATATTTTCCTTTGAAATATAACCGTGGTTCTCAAATCTAGAGATCTCATGAAAATAACATCTCAATGTATGTAACCATAAAGTGCAGTATATGCAAGCATAGAACAGTACTGTAAGTATCTCAAGTGTTATCATGTAAGCATTTCATATGATAATTACTAAGCAATGATTGTACTTTTTAGATAAGAGCAATGTAGTGATATAGCAGTTCTACTGTGTATGTGGCATGGAAATTACCGATGATGAATGTGTGAGCCGGCAAATCTGTGTAAGTGTAACATGCGCATCATCGGTAATGGTGCAGGTGTACTAGCAGACAAAGTCATATACAGGTAAGTGCTGGGAACATAGTACATATGTCACAAGAGAAAGATACAACATAAGCATGAACGGTATAAGGTACACAACTACACTTAGATTAATCAATATAAACCATTATCCACCAAGGTGTTCAGAAATCAATGATTCTCCGAATCAAGACAATCAAAAAGTCGGCGATCCAGCCTTATAGTATCAGATGGGGTAATATCATCGAACATCATTCTCAAGTCATGAGTGCGGATCAATTATCTGGTAAATCTCATCGCGTAATCCATTTTATGGTGCCATCAAATTAGATTAAGGATCTATCATGCTATACATAACAAGGGTACGGATCTATGGTCTCGTACATTCTATCATCTCTAGTTCTCATATTCACATTTATATATATATATAACTCAATCTCGTATCATATCTTGGCAGATATATATATATATATCCTCACATCCTCATATCAATATATTCACTCATGTTCTCTTGTTTCATCATATCCTCTTTTCATCATGTCATCTCGTACAAAATCTTATGATTATATCCGTAAGTTCATAGCATAGGTTTCTCCAAAATGTATTTTATATATCGGTTCTTCCATTACTATGGTTACGGAGGTACTATACGCTATCCAGCCGACTTCCCCCATAGATATAGATCTACTCACCTGCTAATCCTTGCTTTAGCCGAAGTCGATGAACTTCTTGTTCTCCATCGTCGTCTCGGAAGCCTACGCGAAAGTACCTACAAATCAGTACACATCGTAACGATATCAAAACCAAATCTGAAACCGATACGGCACGCGAAGTGCTCATAGGATAGAACCTATAGCTCACGCATGCAAGAACAACCAAATAACCCTCGGCGTTGACGTCCAAACGTCCAACGACCATGTCCAAACTCAAATACCAAAACCAAGTTTTCACAAATCGAAAACCCGAAATCAGCAACTTAGAAAAACACTTTCAGATTCTACCCTAGGTGAAATTAAGAGATTTTGCATATAGGGTGGGTCTCTACATCAGATAACAGAGCTATGAACCAAAAAACAGCCCATGACTTCAAGGCCAGGCCGCAAATTGCAGCCTGGGGGATTATTTTGGCGGCCTGAAAGTGGAGGTGGGGGCTCGGGTTTCAAGGGTAGCTTCTAATTAGCCTGCACAACTCTCTGTATTGGGAACTTATTTTATAGAGCTCTCGGGTCACAGCAGATTCTACAGAGTCATTTCAAATCGCCAAAAACCGATATCGGGAAAATTCTAAGTTTGTGTTTTGGAGTTCCAGTCTCAAGTTTATCCAGAATTATCATCACTAAGTGTTTGTAATCACTAACTAAATCTCAATTACATCTCTACAACTCAAATTCTCTATTAACAATCATCCTAGAATTTTCCAAGATCACTAATCTAACTTAATCAAGCTCTAAACATAACTGGGAAGTTAAGAAACTTAGTAAAAAGAAGGAAAGTGAAGGGTTTATCTCTTGGAGCAACTGAAGAAAATTCCAAGATGGTTCAAAGTGCTCAAAATCTGAACTTGAGCTCACCATAGGGTGTAGGATGCAGTAGTGCACAATTTTTGTGAAGGTGAGGTGAGGTTTTGAAGAGGATTTTAAGGTGTTTTGGTGGTGGTGGTGAAGGTGGAAGGTGAGGTGAAGGAAGAGTATGAAGGAGATGAGGTGAAAAAAATGAGATGAAGTGAAGAAGGAATGGGAGCCATGGTCAAGGAAAGACCCCTTTCTCTCTCTCTCTCTCTTAAGCCCATGCTCACTTGTCCCTTTCCATGTCACATTGTCTCCCCTTTTCTTTTACTTTTTCTTTTATCTTTTAAAATCAAATGCCACAAAAAAATAGAACCATGCATGAATGAAAACACAATATGGCATGGTGCACTAGCCATGGTTATTAAGAAGTTGGATTTGGCTTAATGCATGATTAGCAGTGCACTAATCAAGTTTAGCATAAATTTGCATTTAATTAATTGCATAATAATTTATAAAATATCCAAATCCAATAAATACCTTATAATTAATAATTCATATTAATCCAAATATTTTCTAAATATTGGTATATATAATTATACCATTTTACGAAAACCTCATATTCATACCCGAATAGTTTTCATGAAATTTATTATTTTATTATTTAAATTCCAAAAATATTATTTTATATTTCTGAAATGTTACAGTATATATTGAAATCTATCCACAAATACATAATAATTTATGTCATATCGCACTACAAGCCGCTCGGCTGTAAATAAACAACACCTCAAACGGTGGAACCACACAACTGATAATAAAATAAAAATCATATCTCGAAGGGTGAATACCATCACAACATCAACAACACTATCACAATATGAATGATACAAGGCATATCTCATGATATGAATACTACAAATGCATAATCAACTAAAAACGAGATAATATCTCTTCTTCTTCTTCTTCGGTCGGGGTCGGGGTCGCGGTGGCTCCGAAGATCCTGGTATATCAGCCTAAGTTAGCTATGACATATGTGGCTGCGAAGGTTGAGGTTCCTCGGGCTCATCCAGTGCATATGAAGGTACATGCTCCTAGGGCTCCTCCTGTGTATGCGAAGGTCCGGCCTGATCGGGTTCTTCCTGTACATGTGAAGGTCCAGCCTGGTCTGTCTATCATGGTAAGATGCTGCATCTATACACAGGAAGAATGGGAGCTGCAACTATCGCCTCTAATCTGATGGCCTCTCCCGCCTCAGTTACAATGCAACAGCGCTCCCTGAGGGTAAACAGTGCGAACTCCTTCACCTAAGGCACGGCGTCGCTAGCTAGAGTCTGTATGGAGTGACGTATAAGTGTCCATACATGTGATATCTGGATTTATAAAAAAAATAAGATACAACATTTTAGTACAATGATAATATGAATCGTAATGTATGAAAATTACAGAGAAGGATCTTCATTCAACATACTCATATATGTTACCATGTCACCACCTTCACCACCAGCATGCGGTGGGTGATACGTCATGCTCACTTACCAGGACTTCATAAAAAACATTCTCACTTAAAGGATTTATTTCCTGCTCACTTGCCGAGACTTTATCAAAAACATTCTCACTTAGCGGATTTCTCCCCGTAAGTGGAATTTCGTTTTGTGACGAAAATTCAGGTTGTGGCGTGGACCGCACTTCAAGGAGCTGGTGTCTTCGATATACAACTTCAATGCACCCCACAATGAATTTGGAGTCGATACATACTCGATCATAGATTGGTGTGACTTATTGTCTACGATGTTCACAAGCTTGAAGTGCGGTCTTCCCCTTTCCAACATCATATTGTGCCTGAATTGTCAAACGGAATGTTCTACAATCGAGTACTAATTTTTCATAGATCAATGCTACCAATTCTTCCATCTTTGCTTGCCTACGGAGCCAAATTGATTCTTGTAAAACCTCCAATTTCAATGTACATAAAAAATTTAAAAGTTAATGTACAATTGGGGTATTTACAATTCCTATGAATGCTATAAGTATTTGTTTTAATTTAGAATAGCAAGAAAGCACTTGTAGCTCATTGGTAAAGCCTTGAACTGCTGTGGCGTAGCCCCTGTGTTCGAATCCCATCAGCCACATTATCTTTTTGTTTTATTTTTTTAATCTTTTTAGACGCCCAAGAGCCTATACGTGCACTACACGTAAATGAAAAGGCACCGACTGTTTAAACATGTGCATGAGAGTACACGATGTGACACCAACACGTGGCACCCAACCCCACCTCCATCCGCCGGTAAAGGGCCGACGAAATGCCTAAATTCCCCGATACCGCCGGGCCAACCGTCTGTGATGCTCCTCATATTTTCACCCCTGCAACCTTTCAGCTACCCCACTTCGCCTAGGCTGTTTGTATACTCTGAACAATTCCAGAGAGCAATGAAATGCTCTTTTAATCAAATTTTAATGCATATTTTAAATGCAATCTTTAACACACCAAACCCTAATTTCTCCTATAAATACCACCCCTCATTTCACCTCTCCTCACTCATAATTCCCTGCCAAGACTCTCAAAAACTTTCAAGTCCCAATAGTGTGCAAGTGGAGTTAGCGAAGGGCGAAGCTCCGACGAAGTTCCGGCGACGTTACAAGGAGTTTCCGGCAACAAAACGACGCCCCAAAGCATTCCGTAGTTCCCTCTCCCTCTCTTCTTGATCCCAAGCCAGTAAGTCCTTTCTTTCCCTCTCATCTCAAATTCTAAAACTTACAAATTATAAAACCCGACGGAAGCGGAGTTAATCCAACTTCCGATTCGGTTTTTTCTTCAAAACTCAACTTTTCTTAATCCAGAACAATCCATACTCTCACATATTGTTTAATAAACATTAATAAACCTATTAAAACAAGTTTCACCTTAAAAGAATCATTTTTGTAACTTTTATCGCACATTACAA
Source organism: Agapanthus africanus (assembly GCA_030015575.1). NCBI lineage: Eukaryota > Viridiplantae > Streptophyta > Magnoliopsida > Asparagales > Amaryllidaceae > Agapanthus > Agapanthus africanus. Next base: position 419,083,587 of record JASDDO010000016.1, read on the forward strand.
AAAAATACCATATATTTTAGTTTGGACATAATAACTTTATTCCTTGCTTACCTTTAGATAGTTCACGAGGTAATGACCTACCTCATCACAACACACATCTCTATCATAGCACGATGAAGTTTGGGAATTTATTCTCGGGATAAACGACTTTACAAATAAATATCTTCAACTTATAAAACCATTTCTATGAAATGATATATTAAACAATTTCTTGCAATTGCGCCTCTACAACCCACTTTTGGGGACCCCGTTCGGGATGGTGCGGATTATCGCACATCCTAAAGCCTAGTAGAGCGAGATGCAGACCTCCAAAAGGAGAATTCAATCTCGATGGAATTTTTATACATTTTTCTTTAGAAAATGAGATTTTTACAAGCAAATAAATAAATTATTTTCATTAAATATATATATCTATTATCAAAATATCTATTTTAGTTATATAAATATTCCAAGTTTTCTAAATCAAAGGAATCACTATTACATGAAAACATCATCCAAATACAAAATAATTTCAATATTTCAAGAAAATACCATATACTATGAAATTAGGTTCTACTCACTAGAAATTTCACATTCATAAAATATACATCTATGAAAACCCTAAAGATGATAATTAAATACTTGAGGTGTATTTTGAAATTATATCAAACTATTTTTACATAACCCCCCCTCAAGTTATGTTAAATTACAATAAGAACCCTATTAAACATAGGTTTAAGCGGGACCAATCTCTTGAGCCTTAGGGAGCCGGAGATATGGGTGCTTGCCTATCTAAGGTAAACTGTCACGACCCGAAATGGCACGCGACTGGCACTTGAATCATGTAAAATCTATAGGACCACACCTAATTCAAGTAAGCCAAAAGCCCAGAAATCTAAACCCTTTTAAAGGGAAAGTGAAGAAAAACTTGTTTTAAGGCAAGTGGTTTTAATAAAAATAAGTAGCATTAAACATTTTAAAGCAACATCATATTTTCACGAAAAATTCGGCAGAGTCTCCTTTATAAATACTCAAACGGGTACAACATGCATAATATATATAATGAATAAAGGCATCCCCAAGCGGGAGGTAGCTCTTCGCCAATTGGCGGAAACAACCACGCAAGTAATATAATATACAACGCTGAAGGGCGAGGATCAAAACTCATAATGAAATCCAACATCATCAAGGAAACCGGAAAACCATAATAATACAAGCACGCGACTCTAAGGTCGAAAAAATATACAACTGGTCTTCTAAATCTATCAAATATACAAATCTGGTTGATAGAGTTACTAGATACAACTGAAATAAATATAAATACACGGTGGTCACAATACAAGTGAACCCACCTACCAAAGCATTCACCCGGAAGGGAGCAGTGTGCCAGCAAGCCGCAATGAAACCTGTACGGCCAAACCTGCAAGAAACTGTGGCACAACGGGAGTGAGTTGCTAACTCGTGAGTAGAAGACATCACCGAGCAGAAATCGCATGTATGACTCTATCCTAGGCCATACAATAATATCCTCATAATATATATAACCCGATGCATCGAATAATGACAAGGGTAAATATCTAAACATCAGTGTAATACCAAATGCTCGTGTCAGTGCCTCAGGTAGCAACATATCACATATATGATGTATGAATGCATGGAAACAAAATACATCATGAATGAGAAACTGTTTTCTTATCTCAGTGAGATTTGTATAAAATCGAAGTATCATCAATGAAATCAACAGAGAATTCGTGTCAAGCATCGACACAAAATATATATCTGAATAACTTGGGCTCCGGCAATCCGGATTGGCCCATCATCAAATCTCAATATCTCGGGCTCCGGCAATCCGGACTTGCCCATCATCAATTCTCACGACTATGTCGGTATCCTCCGGATATCCACCGCGTCATAAATAACCGGTCGGTAGTGCTTCCCTGCCAGGCTCAACGCCATCATCCGCGACCATCTTGCCCCGGGTACTGCACCGGGTCTACCATGCACCCGCAGACGGTTCCTCCTCCTCCTCGAATCGGGTGTATGATACCGCTCAAGAGTCGAGAAAACTCATGGTGGACACCTCTCAAATCATACCACGAGAAAACCATAATTTTCTATCTTTAAAATGATAATAAGTTTATAAAATCTTTGCGGTTTCTCCAAATCCGGAAATCTCATGGAAATCCGAAATCCCAATCTAAAGAGTAAATAAACAATGAATTACCGGCATAAAGCCCTATAATATTGCATAACAATGAATATATGAATGCATCGGATATCAAGCAAGGAATGCAATAATTAAACTAGCATATAAAAGAAATAACATATTGGAACTATCAGCTAGCAAGTTATATCAATGAAGTAATACTTCTAAAGTGTACGTGTCATGGCAATTACCGATGATGATGTGTGTGAGCCAGCAAGCCAGTGTTTGTAGACATACGCATCATCGGTAATGGTGCCGGTGTCCTGACAACATGGGTTGTTATTGATTACAGAAACGCAGGTATAAGCATACAATGCAATGAATATAACATGAATTAAATGGAGGATGATTAATAAACGCAACATTTAAGGATATACGTTTATATATACGAGGTAAACAGTCTTCGCATTTGGAATAGCACGAATCATGGTTTTTAAGAAACAGGGGCTAGGTGTTTTTATGAAAAGGTACGTCTTTTGAAAAATCCGTAATATCCCTCGAGTTGTCTTTTGAAAATACCCACGATTCGTTAGTTTCTGAAAATAAGTATGACTCGAGCCCAGTCTAACATCTACCAAATAAACTAAAGGACTAAACTAAAAGACTAATAAAAAAGGTAAGGAAATCCACCTAAGTCCGAGTCAATATATCTAGTAGTCGGTAATCCCACCTCAATGGCATCACGTACGATAAAATATATAATGCGACATTCTCGAATCAAGAGTGCAGATCAATCATCATATTCGTATATCGTACGGTAAAATCCATCGTACGGCATCCCAAATCGGGGTACGGGTCAATGTCACATATAACTTATTATTAATCTGGTATCATTATCATCATATCCTGAATTAGGGGTACTGATCTAAGGTCTAGTACATTCCGATACCATCATACATATATATCCGCGTGTGTATGAAAACGCGTCGTCCAACGATCCACTCATATATCATGTCGTATATCATGACACGACCCAATTCACATCACCGATCTCACGGCATTATGCTCAATCACATCGACTCATCTACAAGTATCATATACCATCCTCATCATACGTGTATACGTATATGTATATATGTATATATATAGCAACACATCCACACTCGCGCGCACACACACACATATATATATCATATACACCAAAAGATAACACGTGTGTGCATGTGTGTGTGTATGTGTGAATACCTTATTCTAGGGTTCGTGACTAAGAACTAACTAAAAACATTTTCTTCCAATTACACTAAAACTAACCAATGCTCTCCTAAAATCTTTCTTGCTGATTATCCACGTTTCACAAAAACACATATATAAATATATAACATATCATATGCTACACTACGAACTGCGGGGGTGCTATACGCCATCCACCTGACTTCCTCCATAGATATATATCTACTCACCTTGATCCTTACTTGCTGAAGTCGATGTCGCCATTCTCTTCCTCATCGTCCGAAATCCGCGTGAATGTGCCTACATATAAATATATAGTATCGTAAACCGAAATCGCGGATAAAAACCAAAACGGCACACGAAACGCACATAGGTTAAAACCTCTGGTCTACGCATGCAAGAATAATCAAACAACTCCCGATATCGACATATGAACGTCAACCTACCGAGTCAAAACTCATATCCCAAAACTCAAGTTAGAACGATGTCGCAAAACGAAGCAGCAACTCAAGAAAATACCTCCAGATTTTACCCTAGGTTGAATTAGCAAATTTTGCATATATGGTAGGTCTAATTTACTGAAAATGGAGCTATGGACCAAGCACGAACCTAATCTAAAGTACCCAGGCTGCAAATTGCGGCTATGAGGAATTTATTTGCGGCCATGTATGGGAGATGGGGCCTCGGGTCTTTAGGGTATACTCCAAATCACCTGCACACTTCACTGTAATCGCTAAATATTTTTCAGGTGCCCCGGGTCGTAGCAGATCTCTAAATATCATCACAATCCCCACAATCTTCCGATATCGGGGTTTCTAAGTTCAAGTCTTGGGTTTAAATCTCTAGTTTTTGCCCAATATACTATCACTAAAAGGGGTTTTATGGCCTTTACTAATCTCAATTACACTTCACAGCTCATAAAATTCCCGGACGCTTATCTTGGAATTTTCCAAGATCACTAACCATAATTTAACAACTCAAAACTACTATGGGAGTTTAAGGAATTCAAATTCTAAACTTAGGATGTAGAGATTACCTTATTTGGGACTCAAGAATCCCCTAGAGCTCAAAATCCTCAATTTCTTGGTCCATCATGCTAGTAGTGAGCTTGTGCACATTTTCAATGAAAGGAATGAGGTGTTTTGAGGTGTTTTTGGGGGTGAAGTGAGATGGTGTAGGTGGTGGAGGGAGGAGGGCAGCCATGGGAGAGGGAGAAGAGATGAAGAGGATGAAGATGAAGAAGACTATGGGCCAAGGTCAATGACCCATCACCCTCTCTCTCTTGCCCATACCTCTATTCTTTAATCTTATTTTTTCTTTTTCCTTTTTCTTTTCTTTTTAAAAATCAAAAACCATGCTAGAAAAATAAAGAAAGAAGCCATGGGTGTGTAACATGACATGGTGCATGTGATATGCACATAAACCGGATTAACACACGATTAGTGAAAATTAATCGAGTTTAGCATTTAACCCTTTCACAAATAATTATTTAAAAATCTATAAATGCTCAAGACACATAAACCACCCTCAATTCAATAATTCTTATAGATTTCTAAATATTTCTCAATTTATCTGTATATAATTATACCATATCATTAAAACTAATCTCCCCACATTAAAATATTCATAATATTTATTATTTTAATTATTTAATTTCCCAAAAATAATATTTTATTTTTCTGAAATGTTACCGTCTTCCCCTCTTAAATAAATTCGGTCCCCGAATTTAAATTTAAACCCCTCAAATACTAAAACATTTCAGTAAAATGATCAAGTCGTCGGGGCTCCGAAATCATACATATATAAAACATAATGTTGCGCAATGCATGCGCATGAAAAAAAATGAGTGTATAACTCAAAAATCAAAACTCCGTCAAGTATCACGCAATCATCGGAGTTATGGTGAAGACACCAATGTCAAAGTCCAATACTAAAACAAACATGATATACATCAAAACTATAACATGTACATAGTACGCATCGTTGTAAACTCGTCAAAATATCTAAAAGAAATGTATGCCAAATCTTTTTCAAATCGCTGTGTGATGCGCATATCACGGCACAAGTAGCGGACGTTTATTGTAAGAAAATGATTATATATATATATATATATATATATATATATATATATATATATATATATATATACACGTCTTGCCGTTTTGAAAATAATCTAGAAGGGTTTCCTTGGTAAAACGTTTCGTGTCATCTCGGACACATAGGTAAATACTGAGACTATAGCTCCTTTTTGGAAATCCCTTCGGTAACTATCGATACATGTAAAAACATATTCAGGTACTGTCCTTTGACTGGTCCTGCTCAGTCACTATATCAAAAAGTAAATATCATAAAACATACTGCTCCAAAGAAACCAATCCTAAGATGTGTATAAGAATGCCACGTGCGTCTGTGCACACAGAAATCGAAATCAATTAATGTGCCATACATGTGCATAGAAACAAAATCTAAGTGCAACGGGTGTACACGAAAACATCTGTCAAAGGCAACAGGTGTGCCTGACAGCAATATCAGGTGCATCTGACATGCACGAAAAATCCTGATTTCGTGCATCTGGTGTGCACCAAAATCGCATTAAGCGCGCCAAGCATGTGCAAGAACTCAAATCAAGTGCACAAGGTGCACAAAAACAAATATCGAATATCACAATCGAAATCGACGGTATACAACATACATCGATCCAAATCAGGTATACCGTGGTATATAACTCATAAACGCGTGCATCTGCATGCACAAAATCACATCAAAGTACGGAAGGTTGTGTAATTTACACCAAATACATAAGTCAAAATCGTGTGCAACCCCTATGCATGAATTTAAAATCGAAAATATCGGAGGGTATGAAATCAAAATCAGATGCCATAGGACTGCACAAAACGACAATCAGTACAACTGATACATAGAAATACAAATCATGTGCAACTATGGTGCACAAAATCGAATCAAAGTACTAAAAGTGCAAGAAGACTGTACCGAAGGCACATGTCAAATCACATTCATACCGTGGGCATGAATTCAAAATCAACATCTCGAATGATATCAAATCGAAGTCGAGTACAACTGTGGTGCACAAAATCTCAATCATGCAAATAAATTGCCCAAAATACCGAAATCCAAAATGACGGATACGTGATATTCGAATCACCAAATCACAAATCGTAAACACTGTCGTCAATATGTCCCTCTTTCAAGTCGAGAAGGTGTCGGTGCATCCAAATCTAGCAGAGCAAGATATCTCCTTGCCTCCTGTTCATGATTTGGAGCCTTAAGCCCTTAGGCTTTCGTCTCTCACTGCGAATTGCCAGTCACAGAACTCCCCGGCTCAACGGCCCAATATGGAAATGATGACGGAAACAGTTCCGCTCTGGCACATCCTCTAAAGATCTCTGGCCAACTATCATGGTCGCTCATAACATGTCTCGTCGATGATGCCGAACTCTGGCCTACTGGGTGTGCGTAATACGACCGATCCTAGGTCCAAGTCTTCTCGTGTAGCATTCCAGAAGGATTCTATCGGGTTCTCTTCCAATCTCGTTTCTGCCAAACTGCCCGGAAGTTATCGCCCTTTACTAAATCCATTTCTTGTTCCGGAACAGCTGTATACTCATCACGACTCCTTCCGAAAAATATATCTAAATTCAATGCCTATGCATGGGTATCACATCTCTGATGTCAACGGAGTGGAATGTCATCTTATCAAAATCTCGTGGCAACCGATCAACTGAGACTGAATTGCTAGATCTATAAGATTCAAATTAGCTTTCTTGTGGATTCCAAGTATTGTATCTCATCACATGATATCCGGACGACGTCGAACTTTTCGATCGATTCATCAAAGACCCATAATTCCCCAAGAGATCAATACTTGAGCACAGTTTAATAATACCCAGTACATACCACAGTACCTATGGATCAGCCGTAAAAGGGCAGACCCAAGCCTCATTAATGGCACCGCGGAACTGCCGTAAACCCTAAGGTTCAAAAGTGGTTCCATGGTCATTATATCGAGTCAGGGTTTCATTCTTCTAGAGGGTTCACAGAATTACTTGCATGTTTTTCCGAATATCTTAAACTTGGAAAAATAGGTTTCTGAAATTCGTTCGTTTTCTATCGACTCTCAACGTACAAGCGTGAAGTCTTCTCTAGCTAAAATCAATCAATCTGATGACCTCGTATCGGGGTATGCAAACGAACCACATATCCTAGTCATTCATCTATGGGTGACTAGCGATCTCCTATCACATCTTTAAGTACAACTCGTGCTGCAATAGCTTCAAACCTCTGGGGCGATATCTTGTTAGTCGCAGCAACAACTGGATCATTCGTCCGCACACTAAACAATGCCTCAATCAACAAGAATAAACGGCACATTGATGGTCATCACATTCTAGCCGGCCTCTAGTAGTGGCCGAATTCTCTGGTGCTGATCTGCACGTTCAAAAAATCTTAGTAAAAGCAATCCATCAAAATGCTCATGTCACGAAAACACAACAAAATGACACATCTATGCAATCGTGTGTCACTGGAATCACACCCTGGTCAGTCCTCGTCCATGACGAGCTCATGCTGACCGCAATTCTAGCCGCAGCTCTCTTTGCCCTTGCAACCGTGGTTGTTCGCGGCCGAAAGCCGAGAAAGACAAACATCTCGCCTGAATAAGGGGGCAGATGCTATTTGGTTTTATCCGTCCACCTCTCCGAAGATACCAAGTTGATTTATGGCATCATGTATCGAAGGTTTAGACGGATGCGGCCGATGTAACAGACTTCGTCAGATCCCCCCTCATTGTGAGGGGTTTTTGATTGTGGGAACGCCCTTCCCTGCAGACGCAAACCCCTGCAGTTAATTACGCTACCGCATCGCGGTAACCACTTTCTCCTTCTCCAGATGATCAGTTCGTGTCGTATATGTTTGTTTTGTTTTTGGTTGCCTGTGGATTGTATACGGAGACTAATTTATGTTGTCACCCGTAGGGCGTGCATTAGTCCAAATCCGTATTTTCTTAGATTTGGTTTTGGATTGGGTTTAAGGATCGTTAATCTCATTTGAGACTAAGATCAACTTAAACGTTTGTTAAGGATACGTTAGTCTAATTTTAGACTAAGATCTACTTAACAGGATCATTTAGATCCAACAAAAGAGCATTTGGACTCTATTGTTTTAGTTTAGGGACATTGCAATCCATAAGTTTAAGGACATCATAGTCCGTGACAGTTTAAAGATGTCATAGTCTGTAACATTTAAAGACATCATAGTCTATGAGTTTAGCGTATGTACTTTTGAGTATATACGTAGCGGACCTCGTCGCGTCCACTTCGCCGTACACTGGGAAGCGGGGCGTGACAGGTTTTGTTGGTGGCCCATGCAGGTCAGAGCTGTATGAATCCCTATCATGCAGTTCTGATCTGCGTGAACAACCTAAGCAATATAACACAAGAACCAGCAACTAAAATATTCTTTACAATTCATGTTCCTTGAATCTTACAATTTCTATTCCTCGAATTCTATCATTTCCTGTATTTGAATCTGTCCTAACCCAAATTATTCTTCAGGGTTATGGATTCCCCGAACAACACCAGCACCAACGTCAACAACACCCCTTCAACACTACCTCTTACACCCGCTGTTCCTGCACCACCCACTGAGCAAACGATGCTATTTGAGGCAATCCGCAGTCTTCTCGAGGGACAGCAACAACTTTTGAACCGTCCTGAGACCGATGCACCGGAAGTAAAGCAATTCAGGGCTTTGCACCCAAAGCAGTTCTCTGGTAAAAGAAGCCCTCTTGAAGCGGAAGAATGGGCACAAAGCATCGAAGACGATCTGGCAGCAGCTCAAGTGCCAGACAACGCTTGGGTCCGTGTAGCAAAACTACAGCTCACGGATAATGCTCGCAATTGGTGGAAGGCGGAAGAAACCCGTCTGGTACAGCCGATTGAATGGAAGACATTTCGCGAGAAGTTCGACGCGAAATATTTCCCTGTGACTGCCAGGTTCGCCATGGAGCAGCAGTTTATTCATCTACAGCAAGGATCAATGTGGGACAAATCGGTAGATGAATACGACGCTGAATTCACCATGTTGAGCCGATTCGCGGCACACTTGATACCGATGGACGACATCAGAGCCCGTCGCTTTCAACAAGGTTTGGACACCGAGATTAAGGCTGCTCTAGCCACAGGAAAGTTCTTGACTCACGAGGAAACTCTAGAAGCTGCCCGCAGTTATGAGGCAGTAATAAAAGAGAGGGGCAGATCTCAGTCTGCAGGAGTCAAGCGCCCTGCCAACCAGATGGCAGGTGGAGCCTCTTCCAGGCCATTGTTTGAACCAAGGAGGACTGAAGAAATTTGCCATTACTGCCATAGAAAGGGACATCTGTGGAAGGACTGTAGGCGCGCAAAAGGTCTGTGTCTAATTTATGGCGCATCCAACCACGGAATTGGGAACTGTCCTTACAACAGCAACTCATCTCACACATACACCAACCAACCGCAGCGGCCAACCATCCAGGCTCCTGCAACTCGTCCTGCACTACCTGCTCCACCACCTGCACAGCCTACTCGCCAATTCCAACAGGCAATGAGGGACATGCCTAGAGGGCAGAGAAATAGGTCTCAAAGGCAGAATGTGCCTCCAGCTAGAAGGAATATACCACGGCGACAGACCTTCACATTAGAAGCTGTAGAAGCCGAGACTGTAGGTCAAGGTAACACCGGTAAGCCTTTTTTCTCACCATCGTATCACTTTTATTCGCCAAACTTTTTTGCACTGTTACACTTTCCTTTTACAAATTTCGAGGATGAAATTTTTATAAGGAGGGTAGAATATAACAACCCTAATTTTCTTATACACTTTTTCCTATACAAATTTTTTCAAAATATTTTTAAAATCCACAAAGGAGTATTTTAGTCTGAGCACAAGATTTAGGTAATTATTTTTTTTTTTTAATTACAAGCTACAAGAATGAAATAACTCCATTTTTAGTGTACAAGAAATTACTTTAAATTTAATGTATACTAGGAGTATTTATTCTTGCTGCTATCAGTTTAAGTAATTAAAAACCACAATAATTACAAGAAGGAGCTTGTAGCTCATTGGTAATACCTTGCACTGCTGAACCAAGCCACCAGAATTAAAATCCCATGCCCCACATTATTTTTGTATTTATTTTGTTTTAATTTTTTTTGGAAGTCAACGGTAAAAAGGCCATAACTCCCAAAATATGTACTGGACAACAAAAAGTAAATATACCAAATTGTACCCCCAGAAAATCCCCGGCCACTGGAAGCCTGACTCGTCCCGACTCGGCGCCGCCGGCCGGCGAATCGGCTGACTCGATCCTGGGCCGCCGGCCGGACTTGGCCGGACGGCCGAGTCACCAACTGAGAAAAGTTGGCTCTTGACTTGGTCAACCCTCTTGCACACTTATTATACCTGGATCGGTTTTAATTTTGCCAATAAATCCCTTTTACTTCTAGGTTTAATGATTTTTAATGATTTTTATATATTTTTTAATTAAAACCCTAACCCTAGTCAAGCCCTATATAAACACCCCTACCCTCTACCATTTTACCCTACAACTCTAAGTCCACTCTCCCAAATTCTCAAGAGAACTCGGTACGTTAGAAAAAGAGCGAGAAGCGAAGCGCTGCCGAAACCGACGACGAATTCCGGCAATCGTACTAGAACCTTCGCGACGTTTTCGACGCACCGACAACCACCACTTTCTTAGCCTCCCTAGCTTGTCCAAACTTGTAAGTCCCATCTCTTCTATCTCTCTTTTCTGTTAATAGAAAATACGACTTTTTGGAACTCGACGGAAATCGGATCAAACCGATTTCCGATTCGGTTTTTCTACAAATTTCCACTTGTCACCTAATACATAATACCTAAACCTATCTATGATGACTATTAATCACCTAGAAACCAATTTAAATAAAGTTTCTCACATGAAATGATAGCTTTCTTGTAAAACCGTATTCTTTTCATAAAAATACCATGAAGTTTATTTTTCTTCGTTTAATCAATTCCCTCACTCCTAAATATGTTTATCTTGATAAATAAACTTGTAGAAATCAATTTGAATGAGTTTTCACACATGAAATGATAACGTTTTCAAATACCGTATTCTTGCGCTTTAATACCTTCAAATTTAATATATCATGTTTAACCTCTAAACTTCATTAAAACTTAAAACAAGTCACGAGGTAATGACCTACCTCTACACACACTCAATATAACCCTAATTGATGAATATCAAAACACAGAATACGAAATTACAGGACTTTTCACTAAAATACCCTAATCTTTATACCCTTTATTGAAAGCTTTAAACATTTCTAAATAAAATCTTTTAATAAAATGAAAGCACGATTGGTCATGGACATCGATCGTTTATCTAAACTGTCTTGTGGTGCCTAGGCAAGTGTGTCTAAGGCTAGTGGTTTTTTAATTAGGCCCACGACTGTGGTTCCTTCCCACTTACCTGGCACTTACCTGGCCGCAATTGACGGTGAAGAGGCGATTTGAGGCTTCTAATGACTCATCGTTTAGACCTTAGAAGTAGGCTAGTTTGCTTAGGAAACCCTAACAACTAAAATACGGAAAACTATACTTTTTGCAAATAAATACCCCATATTTATAAAACCGTTTTCCCAAATGAAAAGTATTTGTTAAACCTAAGTAAAGCGCCGCTACAACCCACTTTTGGGGAACCTGTTAGGGATAGTACGGTTCATCGTGCCCCCGCAGGCTAGTGGTGCGAGATTCAGACCTCCGCAAGGAGCATTCGGTCTCGAAAGGTTCAAAATACGATATTTACAGAAAATGAGATTTTTTTTTTAAAATAAAATATTTATATAAAATTATTCATGTGTTAATATATATATAATTAACATTTAAACACCTATGTTATCATAATCTAAAGTTTCCACTTTTTCCTAAAATTAAAAGATTAAAAGTTACATTAAAATACCATGAATTTCAAATAAAACAATTAATACTTTTATTAGAATACATTCACTAGAATAACACAAATAAAATTCACATTCATTATAACAATAGAGACGATTATTAAACACTTGAGATGTATTTTGAAAACTATACAAAAGTATTTTTACATAAAACCCCCTCAAGTTTTACAAATTACTATAAGGCCCCTAGCTAATATTGAACTTCAAATTATCTTCTTTTAGTCTGACTCGGATTAGTGTCTGACTATTTCTGACTTGAATACGATTCAAGTCAATCTATATTCTTTTATATTCCAACACAATTTGAATACATGAAACCCTGAATCCAGTTAACAATATATTCTTTTGACTGAATCAAACCATGGATATTCATCCATTATCCTGATATTCCATTTACCTGATTATACAGTTACAACATGCTTACTGATATCATGGTTTTGGTCAGTCACTCAATTTACATATTCCAATGCTACAATACGGTTAAAACACTACGGGGTTTAAGGGGTAGATTGGTACGGAAGGTGTTAAAGGTGGCACGAGGTGGTCAGATTAAGACACCTAACCTGAATCCTATTGCTGTTGTACCGTGGCATAACGGTTCCTTGTACTTTCCTGTTTCCTGATTTAAAATCAGGAAAAACCTACGGAAGAGGCTTCAGAAAAGGGTCACGTGCTCACACGTGACCAGTAGTCACGTGTTGGCACGTGACATCTAAAAGCATCGGCAAGGCGAATTCAGTTTCCCAACTACATCAAAGAAAAGGGCTTCAGAAAGGGTCACGTGCTCCCACGTGACTAGGGTCACGTGTTGGCACGTGACATTTAAAAGCGGCTTTAAAGGCACATCGGTTCCCTGATCAAATCAAGGAAAAGGCTTCAGAAGAGGTCACGTGCTCCCACGTGACCAGGGTCACGTGTTGGCACGTGACACTCAAAAGCAGCAGACTCAATTCCCTGATCAAATCAAGAAAAAGGCTCCAGGCGAGGGTCACGTGCTCACACGTGACCAGGGGTCACGTGGTGGCACGTGACAGCTAAGCGGCAGCCAGAAGGCAGAACGCAAAAAGGAAGAAGAGGTCCCGTTCCAAAGAGGTCGCGTGCCCACACGTGACCAAGGGTCACGTGGCCACACGTGACCGACTTTCAAAGCTTATCTGTTAACAGAATTAAATTCTGAGAAAAGGCCTCTCAAATCTTTCCAAAGGAACCGATTGAATTAAAGATTTAAAGATTCTTAAATATCACCTATCTATGGAAAAAGCCTGAACTTGGAAAGATTTCCCCTTAAAATCTAACCAAAATAACAAAGGAGAATCTCTGGATTTAAAATCCAATGGTGATTAAAATTCACATAATAATCCAAAGGTCCAAAACGAATGGTGAATACAAATTAAATCTCTCAATGAAAGATTCACCAAAACTAATTGATTCGGCTGCTCCTCCTATAAATAGGAGCCAAGAGACGCACAGAGGGAGATACATGCAGAAAGGAATCGATACATAAAAAAAGAGGAGAGCCTTGATACTTTGGAGGAATTTGGATCTTCTGCAAAAGAAAACTCTAGGTAAGAAAGGGAAGGCTTTTTGAAAGGAAAAGAGAATTCAATTCTCAACAGAGTTTAACTCTGATATAAAACAGAAGAACATAGTTCTCCCTTTGGTGGAGGATATGTAAAGTGCACATCTCCCCTTAAGTTGAGAATTTAATTCACAATGGGTTGAGATCCTGCCATGCAGATCCAAAGCATAGAGAGGGAATGGAAGCTTGAGAATTTAATTCTCACAGAACTATAGGAATTTAATTCCTTTAAAATGAAATTAGGGTTTAACCCTATGGTATGGGAATTTAATTCCTTCAGAATGAACAGAATCAGGGTTCAACCCTAGAAAAATAACAAGAATTTAATTCCTTTTAAAAAAAGAGAGAGAAGAAATTAGGGTTTCACCCTATGACAGAATCTCATACTTCTCTAAAAGAGAGTGGGAATTTAATTCCTTTTAAAGCTTTAATTCCTACAGAAAATTCAGAGTTCAACTCTATCCCAGAATATAAATCTTCAGAAGGGAATAGGAATTTAATTCCTCTTAAATTTATCGTAAGGGTTCAACCCTACGAAGAATTTAATTCTTAAAAAGGGATTAACAGATCTTCTAAAAAAACATACAAAGAGGCAGGGTCACGTGCCACCACGTGACCCCCGAGAAGAACCACAGAGAAGGACCTTTGAGGCAGTGCCTCACGTGACCCATGTGACCCATGGCAGAAGCTTTAACATACAGGCATTTAAATGCCCGTCACGTGATGGCACGTGATGCTCTAAAAGATGCACTATTCTCAGCAGAACAAATGAAGGGAGGGCGCCCTCACGTGCTACCACGTGACCCCTCTTGCCTTAGTGTTTAACACTAAATTGGAACCCCTGAATCCAGTGTGAAAACACTGTTTGGCCTTAGTGTTCAACACTAATCAAAGAACTTTATTTGCAGTGTTTAACACTAAATTTCTTAGTGTTTAACACTAATTTGAAGTCTCTGCTGCTAGTGTTTGACACTGATTTGCTCTAGTGTTTAACACTAATTTGAACCCCTCGTTGCTGGTATTTAACACCAACTGTCTTTTAGTGTTGAAACACTAACTTGATCCGAGTGTTCGACATTGCTGAATTAACGATAGCCCAATTGGCTAAATGGCCAGAGGCAAAGCCTCTCTTTCGAAGCCAATATTCCAATCATGATTGGACTTGGCCCAAGATGGCCATAAGTCCTCAATTCAGACTTAACCGGGCTAATGGGCTCATAACATAATTAATTGGTCTTGATCCCAAATTGGGCCAAAGACTATTTAATCCACCCCGGTTCAAGGGTACATCTCTTCACTCCTTTGATACTTGGCGTTGTAATTCCTCAACGTCTTCAAAGAGGTGACGGGTCCCGATGACCACACATTAACAACGGACTGTGGGGTCCTTAAACTCATGGACTATGAGGTCCTTAACCTTGACCGGGATGTCTTAAAACTAACGACGGACTGTGGGGTCCTTAAACTCATGGACTATGAGGTCCTTAACCTTGACCGTGATGTCTTAAAACTAACATCGGACTGTGGAGTCCTTAAATCCACGGACTACGACGTCCTTAACCTTGACCGCAACGTCTTAAAACTAACACTGGACCGCAATGTCCTTAAACTACTTATTGACCGCAATGTCACTAAACTAAACAACAGGGCTCCCTTAATTGCTCTATTGTTGGATCTAAACGATCCCGTTAAGTTGATCTTAGTCTGAAAACTAGACTAACGTATCCTTAACAAACGTTTAAGTCGATCTTAGTCTCGAATGAGGCTAACGTATCCTTAAACCCAAAACCCTCAAACCCAAATCTAAGATAATACGGATTTGGACTAGTCCACGCCCTACGGGCGACGACATAACTCGGTCTCCGTATACAATCCACGGGCAACTAAACACAAAATAAACACATGTGACACGAAGTGACCATCTGGAGAAGGAGAAAGTGGTTACCGCAATGCGGTAGCGTAATTAACTGCAGGGGCTTGTGCCTGCAGGGAAGAGCGTCCCCACAATCAAAAACCCCTTAAGCGAGGGGGAATCTGACGAAGTCTGCTATATCGGACGCATCCGTTTAAACTTTCGATACACGGTGCCATAAATCAACTTGGCATCTTCGGAGAGGTGGACGGATAGCACCAATTAGCATCTGCCCCCGAATCACAGGCAAGACGTCCAGTCGCGCCGTCATTCGGAGGGGAACAGATTCTGGCACGCCCGGTGGGACCTTTTCCTCTTTCCACTCCACACTTCGTGTGTCGTGATTCGCGAACCAATCGCGGTTCGCTAATGGTTGCCCTTGGGTTTCAAGATACTAAGACTTGGCGTCTTGCTTATTGCAGAATGCAAAGAATCGATGGCTTCTACTTCTGCGAAATGCTCCAACTGCTCGGACTGCAATTGCAACCAACGCTCTGCCTCGCCAGGAGGTATAGCCTACGGACCCCAAGCTGCTTCGTTATTCACAATGCCCGTGGAACAGGTCACTCGAGCCACCACAGGATTGTTTTTTGGGACCATGCTCCCGCCGACAAATTTCACCGCTCCGGTGCTGACAAAGGAAGCTCCCAAGAAGTCGGTCTTTGATCGTCTTACCCCTGCCGCGGCCCCTCTCAACGGGTCGCCCAACACCAGCGCCTCGGTCTTCTCTAGATTGGGCCAAGACTCCTGTGGACCCACAATAGGGCCAACAATCCCAGAGAAGGCTGCTTCTAAGAAAGTGACCGGTCCTGCTCCTGAAGTCGCCAAGGCGGCTTCCCCGGCCAAAAAGTCGGTCTTTACAAGATTGACGGCTTCAGCTCCCGCTCCTGCTACCCAAAGGACATCGGTCTTTAACAGGCTAACACCAGCAACGACCCCCCACCTACACAGGGGGCAAGACGAAGCCATCCTCACCGCTGAACCAGCGCCGTCCGCTCGACACGCTCGACGTCGCCACTGGCGCCGAGTAAGGAAGGCTGGGGGCAACTCCCCCTCTGGGCTAACTCCATCAGCCTCAACGGTGGAAGTTAATGCTGCCATTCCAACTGGGAACAGCTTCGAGATGCTAAATAAGGTGCGAAAGAATTCTCCTACTGCGGTGCTAAAGAGGTCTCCTCATCCACTAAAAAAAGTTGCGGAAATAAAGCCAGAACAGCCCCGATCCCCTCAACGGCTGTCTTCCAAGATCTATAAGGTTTGGCGGCAGGCCCGAGACTCGATGATCGATCCAAACTTCTCCCGCCAGCACAAGAAGCTGAAAATCCAACAGGAAGCCAGTCACCGGGCTAAACCACGAAAGGCTGTTTGGGTGCCCATTTCAACGGCCCCCTCAACTTCCACTGCTCATAAAAGGAGGAAGCCAGAGAAGATCCCCCAGCCCGCAACGACAGCTAAAGGCACTAAGCCCAGATGCCCTAAGTCTGGGGGCGTGATGGTTCATACCGTATACATGGCGTCAGGAAAGGAAGACAGCCGTGCGTCTACAGGTCATAGACCGCTTACACGGTCAGTGACCAAAGCTCAGGAGCAACAGCAAAAGCTCCAGGAAATGATGAATGCTATGGCCGCACTTACCGGGCCAAAAGAAAACCCAGAAACGTCCTCGGACGAACGCCAGGAGGAAGAAACCAACGCCGAGTTCCTTCGCCGAATATTGGAGAAGAAGGACAAAGAGGCTGCCGAACAAGCAGTCAACATACAGCGTATGGGCCTTCTCTTCCAAGATATGATAGGAATGATGATCCAACAGGACCCACCAGCTGAGGATCCCCCAATCGTTCTTGAAGACGACCGGGGAGAAACGTCAAATCCACCGCCGGCCCTCTCAACGGCCAAGGAGGAGACAATCTCTAAGGCTGATTTGGTCGACTATATAGCCCAGCAAATCCGGGTTCATCATGCGACTGAGGCAGCTGGTCAAGTCGTAAAAACGGGGCGGCCGTATCCAAGCTGGTACGACCAAATCAAATATCCGTCGGGTTATACAATACCAAAATTTCACGTGTATAAGGGGACCGGCAAACCCCACCAACATGTCGTCCAGTTCAGGGCCCTTTGCGGTAACACCGGCGGAGATGATAAACTGTTGCTTCGCCAATTCGTGGGTAGCTTATCAGAAACAGCGTTCAAATGGTATTCAGAACTCCCGAACGATTCTATCAAGACGTTCGCTGAAATGGAGTTGCTATTCACTCGGCGATTCGCGAGCGCTAGCGAACGCACTCCAATAACGGCATTGATTAACGCCAGGGTAAAACCAGGCGAAACTTGGGTCCAGTATGCTATACGCTGGCGGAATTTATGGTCGAAATGCGAGCAACGCATTGAGGAAGCGCCCGCAGTGGGCATGTTCGTAGGAACCCTAGACCCTCATGCAACTATCTCCCAGTTTATGATGTTCTTTAAGCCAACCACATTCCAGGCTCTAATCGACAAGCTGGCCCAGATGGACCAAATGGGTCATAGACCGTCTCCTCCGAAGCCCGAGCCTCGGAGTGACAAGGGTAAAGGAAAAGCAACCTTCGTCGCGAATGCCCAGCAGCAACCCAATGCCCCAAAGCTGACGGATCAACTGGAAGAAAGACGCCGGTATTATAATGAGAAAATGAAGCGTCCCTACTCGTTCCCACGGGACAAGACGAAACGGTTATTCGAGTTGGCAGTACGCAACAGACTTATAAACTTGCCAAGTCCAAGGCGACCGCCACAACCCACTGAGGTGAATAACCCTAACTATTGCCCTTACCATCAAACGGTAAGTCATCCGATTGAGGACTGCTTCGTCTTCCAAGGATGGATTGAAGATCAATACCTCCAGGAGAAGTTTGCGCTGTCCGAAAAGTGCAAGGTGAACCCGCCACAGCCGCATACTCCTAAGAAAGCAGATACACCGGGGGCAAACTGTTCCTTTATTAAGGAAGCTCCATGGGAGGTCGTGCTATCAACTAAAACCAAAAGAATGCTGAAGGACCTTCATGCGTGCCCGGCAGTCGAATGGAAGGACACACTGGGACCCCAGATCATTGAAGGAATGCTGAGGCCGCGCCCAACTGCAAAGAGCGGTGGTGATGGTCCAAGTACTCATGCCCTACCGTCAAAATCTTCGAAGAAAAAGAAGAAGATATCTAAGAAGCCCGTGAAGCCTGGAGACAAACGCACGAACTTGCAGAAGCAAATCGACGCGCTGGAAGAGTACAATCAAAAGGCGCGAACTCCTGTCACGCTGCAAGAGTTCCTCAACCACATCTTTCAGGTGGAAGATGATGGAGAAAGCTCATCGGATGAATCCGAGGGATATGTGGCGAGTTGTAACGTAATCTCCCACTCGTTTACCGACGATGAAAAAACTCCTGGCACTAAGAAACTGGGGACAGAGCCTGAACCAGAGCTTGTGTGGCCAACGGATGAAATGATCGACGCCTTTCTAGATGAGATTCGTCTAAAGAGTAAAGCGGATCAGGAGCGTGAGATGGCTGCATCGGAAGGAGCCAAATGCAGGCGACTGAACGAAAGAGTTGAAGTACTCCCGCCAGATCGAAAGGCACCCGAGGCAGACAAGAAGATATTCAAGACGAGGAAAAGGTTTGCCAAAGCCATGTCAATGGGAATGAAGCTACCACCCTCGGAAGAAAACACGCTCAATGGGGCGGAGAGGCACCCTGATTATTGCGCATATCATCGGAAAATTTCACACCCCACGGAGGAGTGCGACGCCTTTAGGATATGGTGGCAGGGATATGTTGCTCATCGACAACATTTTAAGCGCATGAAACGCAAGACCCGTCAGGAACGAAGAAGTACTGCCGACGGGCACAACAGAACCACTGGCAACTGTTACATGGTTAACGCCGGAGGGTCACAAGTTCTCACCTTTGGGAGCGATTCTGATGAAGAAATGGCTCTGGGCCCTCTCTTTAAAGAATCCGTTTTAGGGAAAGAGGAGGAACCGGAGGCCTGCGAAAACATTCAGCTGCGCAATCGCACGCTCCCGGAAAAGAATCTCGGGCCCGCAAATAGAAAAGATAAGGAAAAGGAAAAGGTCACTGAGGATATCACTTTAGATGACCAAGTCATGAAAGAGCTGACTACCAAAGACCCTCCCAGGAAGGGTAAGGTGGACTACAATATCCTGGCGCACCTAAGGAAGCTACCTTCTCAACTTAGCATTCTCGATGCCCTCATATTATCAAAAGAAGCGCGGGATTCACTAATTAAGGCGTTACAAGAACCTGAGCAATTCCAAGCCTTTCTCGCCACGGAAAGGATGAAGGATGAACTGGAGGAAGTGCATACGGCCGACATCACTTTCGGGGACGAAGACCTCCTTCTTGGGACGTGCGACCACAACCGTCCCCTATATGTCTCTGGATACTGCCATGATATCAAGATAGGCAAGATCCTAGTGGATAATGGATCCTCCGTCAATCTCCTTAACGTTCGGGTGTTAAAGGAAATCTGCATGAGTGTGCAACACCTCGCTCGTGACAAAATTACCATCTCCGGTTTCGATTCACAATCGTCACAGACTCTCGGATCCGTGATACTAACATTACGCTTCGGACTACTCGTCACAGACATCAAATTCCATGTCATTGATGCCAAGACCTGCTACAATGCCTTGCTCGGTCGCCCTTGGTTACATGAATACAACATCATCCCTTCTACGCAACATCAGTGTATGAAGTATTCAAGGATGGTTTCGAGTATACCGTAACAGGTGAGCTAAACCCATTTTCCGTGAACGAAGTCCGCAAATACGAAGATGCGAAGTACTTTTTGCCAGATTTCGAGGATACAGAAAGGTGTCGCAAGCCGGAGAACAAAGCCGCCGCCGCCATCCCTATTTTCGGGAGCGATACCGAAGAAGAAGAAGATATAGTTTATGCTGGGCCGTCTCAACCCAACAACCCGGGGACGTCCGCCCCCATGTTGATCTTCGGAAGTGACTCGGAAGATGAGGTTAATGCCGTGTTCTCCAATCGGCCGTCAATACAAGCATCACCTAGCAATGATCAGAGCTTGCAAATCACCATGGTGCCGCAAGAACACTACAAGGATCTCGACACGCTTCAAGCTTATAATGTGCAGGACCTGCAGACGTTTTACGTCCCTCCCAGGCAAAGGGGTGAGAAGGTAATCCTGTTCTACCGATCCTCAGAGACGAAAGTAGAGAAAGAGATCTGGCATGGCGCGGATGCTACACTAGACAGACTCCAACCCATCCGTTTGCCCAGATATTACGCAAATGGACTAAAGAGGCTATTGAAGCGCCAAGGAGTACCCTTAAAACAGACTGTTCGACAAGCTCAGTTCTACAACAGGATTTGCGATGTCCCTGGGACTCAACGCAAATTGCCCAACGGGAAAATGGAAACACTTGGGCTTGGATACGTGAGAGCCGGAAAACGGGAACGGGCCCACAATAGCTACGCCATATATACCTTTGATGAAGAAGAGGACGCCCTGTCAGGAAATGCCAACCCCTCATCAAAACTAGATCCCGCGATTGAAGGGCCGAGTTCGTCATTTGAAGAACGAATGGACAAGCTTATCAGGAAAGCGGGTCAAAAAGCTCGGGAAGACCACAACCGCGAGATGGCCATCTACAAGAAAGCCAGGACGCAACGTCTGTTTCAACAGGATGCAAAAGACGAAGATGCTCATCCCTGTCAACCCGTTGTACAAAAGGCCCGACGCAGAGGCAGAAATAAATCAAGAAACGGAAAGAAAAGCCGACAACAACGACGCAGGATTAGAGAGTTACGTGACCCCTCTTGCCACCACGTGACCCCCGAGAAGAACCACAGAGAAGGACCTTTGAGGCAGTGCCTCACGTGACCCACGGCAGAAGCTTTAACATACAGGCATTTAAATGCCCGTCACATGATGGCACGTGATGCTCTAAAAGATGCACTATTCTCAGCAGAACAAATGAAGGGAGGGCGCCCTCACGTGCTACCATGTGACCCTTCTTGCCTTAGTGTTTAACACTAAATTGGAACCCCTGAATCCAGTGTGAAAACACTGTTTGGCCTTAGTGTTCAACACTAATCAAAGAACTTTATTTGCAGTATGTAACACTGAATTTCTTAGTGTTTAACACTAATTTGAAGTCTCTGCTGCTAGTGTTTGACACTGATTTGCTCTAGTGTTTAACACTAATTTGAACCCCTCGTTGCTGGTGTTTAACACCAACTGTCTTTTAGTGTTGAAACACTAACTTGATCCCAGTGTTCGACATTGCTGAATTAACGATAGCCCAATTGACTAAATGGCCAGAGGCAAAGCCTCTCTTTCGAAGCCAATATTCCAAGCATGATTGGACTTAGCCCAAGATGGCCATAAGTCCTCAATTTAGACTTAACCGGGCTAATGGGCTCATAACATAATTAATTGGTCTTAATCCCAAATTGGGCCAAAGACTATTTAATCCACCCCGGTTCAAGGGTACATCTCTTCACTCCTTTGATACTTGGCGTTGTAATTCCTCAACATCTTCAAAAAGGTGACGGGTCCCGATGACCACACATTAACAACGGACTGCGGGGTCCTTAAACTCATGGACTATGAGGTCCTTAACCTTGACCGGGATGTCTTAAAACTAACGACGGACTGTGGGGTCCTTAAACTCATGGACTATGAGGTCCTTAACCTTGACCGTGATGTCTTAAAACTAACATCGGACTGTGGAGTCCTTAAATCCACGGACTACGACGTCCTTAACCTTGACCGCAACGTCTTAAAACTAACACTGGACCGCAATGTCCTTAAACTACTTATTGACCGCAATGTCACTAAACTAAACAACAGGGCTCCCTTAATTACTCTATTGTTGGATCTAAACGATCCCGTTAAGTTGATCTTAGTCTGAAAACTAGACTAACGTATCCTTAACAAACGTTTAAGTCGATCTTAGTCTCGAATGAGGCTAACGTATCCTTAAACCCAAAACCCCCAAACCCAAATCTAAGATAATACGGATTTGGACTAGTCCACGCCCTACGGGCGACGACATAACTCAGTCTCCGTATACAATCCACGGGCAACTAAACACAAAATAAACACATGTGACACGAAGTGACCATCTGGAGAAGGAGAAAGTGGTTACCGCAATGCGGTAGCATAATTAACTGCAGGGGCTTGTGCCTGCAGGGAAGAGCGTCCCCACAATCAAAAACCCCTTAAGCGAGGGGGAATCTGACGAAGTCTGCTATATCGGACGCATCCGTTTAAACCTTCGATACACGGTGCCATAAATCAACTTGGCATCTTCGGAGAGGTGGACGGATAGCACCAATTAGCATTTGCCCCCGAATCACAGGCAAGACGTCCAGTCGCGCCGTCATTCGGAGGGGAACAGTTTCCTTTTGCCCTGATCTCTAGCATATAGAGATCCCCCTCGTATACACTGGCATCCTTCTGTACCAAGCTACAAACAACAGCGTTACACAATGTTCCATAATATTCAACAATATAATACTTTAGAAAATACTGTTACTCTGTCATTCTCATTCTTCTTATTCTTTGGGACTTACCGAGCGATCTGTTCGCTAACGACATTCTATTTCTTTCTTCTTTGAATGTCGTCAGGTGTGTTGGACCAAGCTGAGATCGAGCCCACCGGTGAAGATTTGGAGCAGTTCCAGGAAGATCCAAAGCTCTAGATACTGTACCTTGTTCTTTTTAGTTTATTTCATTTTCTGTTATGCCACTGTTTAGGCATTGCTTTTCATTCCAGTTGTATTTTCTTTTCATGCATTGTACAAATAATGTTATTAATAAAAGTTGTTGTTTCTATATTATTCGTCTCTTGTGATTTACTTTATATTGCTTAGTTACGCTTAGCGTATGTACTTCTGAGTATATACGTAGCGGACCTCATCGCGTCCACTTCGCCGTACACTGGGAAGCGGGGCGTGACAGTTTAAGGACCTCACAGTCCATAAAGTTTAAGGACATCATAGTCCATGAGTTTAAGAACCCCACAGTCCGTAAAGTTTAAGGACTTCATAGTCCAGTTTAAAGACGTCATAGTCTGTGTGGTTTTGGTTCAACCATTTGGGGATGCACCAAAAGTTATTGGTTATTGGGACCCTCCATCTTTCTGAAGACGTTGAGAAATTACAACGACATATATCAGAGGTATGAAGAGATGTACCCTTGAACTAAATTCCAGATCGAGGGGAGAGATCATGGTGGAATGAACATCATTTTAGATGCCAGGAGTTCGTTAGCTATTTCTGAGACTCGGATCAATTTTGAGAAAACCTGAGTATAATGAGGGCTCGGCTGATTGATGACCAAAAAAGGGTTTTGGCTTCAGGAGACTTAGTTAATTTGGGCTAATGTTGGCATCTCATATTGTTAAACACTAGTGTATGATCAGCGCTCACGTGCTCCCACGTGAGGTGCTTGAAATAGTGTTAAACACTAAGAATTTGAGGCGCTCACGTGGGATCACGTGGGGCGCTTGAAGTAGTATTAAACACTAAGAATTTGATGCGCTCACGTGGGGTCACGTAAGACGCTTGAAGTTGTATTAAACACTAAGAATCTGATGGGCTTACATGGGGTCACGTGAGACGCTTGAAGTTCGCGCTGCTCCTTTGGGTTTATTCCCTTGTTTCTTTTCTGAATGCTAAACACTATTGGGTCACGTGGGATCACATGAGGCGCCCCAAGAATGGAAACTGCCCTTTGATTTATTCCCTCTCTGCTTTATAAAAGTTAAGCACTGCTTGGAGGTCACGTGGGGTCACGTGAGGCGCTCCAAAAATAGGGTTTATTACCTTTTTCTCTTTTATAAGTGTTGAGCACTTCTCAAGGGTCATGTGGGGTCACGTGAGGCGCTCCAAAAATATGGTTTATTCATTTTTCTCTTTTATAAGTGTTGAGCACTTCTCAGGGGTCACGTGGGGTCACGTGAGGTGCTCCAAAAATAGGGTTTATTCCTTTTTCTCTTTTATAAGTGCTGAGCACTTCTCAGGGGTCACGTGGCTACATCTCAGTCTTTCCTTTTTCGTTCCTCAAATATGCTCACGTGGGAACACATGAGCTTTTATTGTGTAGCGTTGAACGCTAATGAATCGCCAGGCTGTTCTTCTATGGTTCTGGGGAATCAAGTTCTCCTTTTATTCTTTAAAAGTATTAAATTCTTTTTAAAGGGTTAAACCCTAGTTTCAGAGGAATTAAATTCCCGCATGTTTTGTAAGAGTTAAACTCTTTTGGATTCAGTTCTTTTCCCTAGCTTTTGAATCTACATGATAGAATCTCCCCGATGAGAATTAAATTCTCAACTTGTGGGGAGATCTGCTTCTGCAGATCTTAACCAGAGGAAGAACTAAATTTTTTGAGAAGAGTTAAACTCTTGGTTTGAGAATTAAATTCTCTTTTTGTGTGAGCTTTTGGGAGGGGTTCCTCTTCTTTAGAGAATTAAATTCTCTTTCTATTTTTCTTCCCCTCTCCCTCCGTCTCTCTCTTTTTCTCCTCCCCTTACTCCTATTTATATGAGAAGAAAAAGAATCAATTTGTTAAGGGAATCCCTCATTGAGAGATCATGATTGATTTCATGATCTTTTCGATCAATCGGTGAATTTTATTCACCGTTGGATTTTTAATCCAACGGCCCTCTGTTTAACAGAGAAGAGCTCTTGTTTGTTTAACAAGATTATAAATATCTTGTTAGTTTTGATAAGATTAGAATTTTATTCTATCATGTCATTTTAGTTTAACAAGATCAGAAATATATTTTCTTAATATAGAATTTAATTCTATCATATAGATATCTCGTTAGTTTAATAAGATTAGAATTTTATTCTAACATAGAATTCTGATCATATGAATATTTTGTTAATTTAACAAGATTAGGAAAATATTTTCCTATGATAGAACTTTATTCTACCAGACGATCACCGTTGGATTTTTGATCCAAAGATCCTTTGTTTAACAGAGAAGATCTTTTTAATTTGAGAAAGATTAGGAAAATATTTCCCAAAATAGAATTTAATTCTAGAATTTGATAGGAGCATTCTAAACTGGGGCACTCAC
Source organism: Agapanthus africanus (assembly GCA_030015575.1). Lineage (NCBI taxonomy): Eukaryota > Viridiplantae > Streptophyta > Magnoliopsida > Asparagales > Amaryllidaceae > Agapanthus > Agapanthus africanus. Next base: position 419,109,530 of record JASDDO010000016.1, read on the forward strand.
ATGCTTTGCATGTAAGAGACAAGAGAACTCATGTGTTTAATACGTGACCCCTGCTGTGGGTTTGAGCCTGTTTATGTTCAGCGCTCATATGCTTTGCATATGAGCGCTCATGTTTGGCCATTGGTAATTTATGTTCAAAAAATAATTCTTGTAATAGGAACATATTTTGTTCGTTCTCAAGTTATGGCTTCTTGACTTTATCATCCATTTTGTAGTGAGGACCAGGTTGGCGACCCTATTCATTTTTGAAATTCATAGACTTTTCCGCTCGTAAAACTCGCTTCACTCCCTATCGTTCCGCTTCGCTTCACTCGTTCAACTCAATCGTTCACTTCGTTCACACTTATATGCTTTGCATATGAGCGCTCACGTGTTTTACACGTGAGGCCAAATTTTGAGGACTCTCCCTCCTTTTTATAAGGGAACAAGTAGCTCTTGGCCGAAAATTTTGGCGGGAACAGTAGTAACACTGTTGGATATATGTATGCCCTAGAGGCCATTATATGATAGTGGATGTATTTATACATGTATATATATATATTCAGTGTACATTCTTGCTCGACATGATAGTATGCTATCTGGTTCTTCTTTATCTGACATGTTGACTTGATCATACTTTTTTTCATTTACACATGTTGATAAAGCCCTGAGGATATTTGCTTGACTACTCTGATTATGATGGATATCATACTAGTGGGACGTCTGTAGTTTATAAGCATATCCTGAAATGTCCCTAGTCGTAAGTGTATTGAGATGGGGCATCGATATACCAGAGTAGACTAGCGTATATGATACTAGACCCATAAGATGGGCAATGGATATTCCCACATCCATTGATGTTTAACATCGAGATCATATGCGGGTGCTCAGTGGAGACTGGGTATACTGGACGGACTCGCCAAGAACTCCTATATGGTATTATATCTATCGTCGGATAGCAGTTCTCAGGTGACACTGGTACAGGTTAGTCTGTAGACCCGAGATCGTCATAGAGTCTTATGTGTTCTCCCACTGTACTTTGATTACCACCCTACCACGGCTCTACTGAGTCGTACAAACAGGTGGCTTTTGGGTACAGTCCCGAAACACACGAAGACGATGAGCGATAGGAGGGGTTTCGTCTGTTCCGGTATTGGGAGTTGATGCTGTGCTGTGCACGATTAGCTATATCAATAAGCCCCTGGCCAGGGCTGTTGGGATTTACTGATAAGAGTTATCAGCAGTTTCTCGATCTGTTATAGACCATTCATCGGCACGACTTATTGAGTTATTGGGGTCGACGTTACCATCCCTAGACTCGATATGCAGTATATCTGACGAAGAGACCGGACTGTACGGTAGTGTTGCCGGTTGGCTCGACGGGAGTTGTGACAGGTTCGCTTGTTTTCTTCTGATCGCTCAATACCCGGATGGCCGTTACGTTTAGTTGACCTCTTGCGGCCTGGGGGTACTTGATATGATCATCGCCCACTGCCGGCGTATTAACGAGTCTTAGAGTCCTACAATGGAGTTACCTAGTCCAGGCGAAATGATGTGGTGTGCATATGAGATATGCGCGGAGACCCGATTAAATGCGCGTATGTGATACTGTATATTAATCGGGTGGTTTGCTATTGGCCAGGTCGTATGTGATATGACCGGTTTACTAAATCAAGTGTTGATTTATCATTGACCATTAGGTTTTTCACTTTAAACCCTTCTTGTCTTTTGTTGTATGCATGCATGTATGCATTTATTCTCATTGATGCACATATGGATGTGCATGCACACATACATGCATACTCATTTGTATCATGGTTGTTGATACAATGGATGGTGGCAATATAAGACTCACACACTTATACATATGTTGATATTTCTTTTTGGATAAAAGAAAATGGAAATGGAAATTCTATCATGCTTGATTATTTTATTCACCCATTAACCTTTGCATTAACCTTGAGTTAATTTCCATGGCCATTAAGCATCCAAATGATATATCTAGATATTTATTAACTAGAGTTAAAGGTGAGAAGAAGAAAATATATATATATTTTCTTCTCTCATTTTTATCTCTAAACTTATCATTATCTCTTGAGCTCTCATTTTGCCATCTTCTCCCCCCTCCTCTCTCTTGCTCTCTAGCTTTCATTAGTGAGCAAAAGAGTGATCAAGTTAGGGTTTTGAAGTGAGAAAACAAACAGCATCACCATTCTACACTACTCTTGCCCATTAGTTTAGAGTGTTGGCTTCTACTTCTTTTCTTGATCAAGTGGAACCTTGAGCTTGGACAAAGAGAACTCCGGGTGGATCGTCGTGAACCTAGAGGATCTCAAGTGAGCTTCTTTCAACTCTCAAGTGGTCAAGGAGTCTAGCGTAGCGAGCTACAAAGGTTGTATTCTCAAACCCTAGCTTTTTACTACTTATGGATTGTGTAAAATCATTTGTTACCCTAGCTTTTCTAGTTTGATCCTTAGGATAGTTTCTTTAGCACCCTATAATTTTTAATATGGCATGCGTGATGCTACCAAACCCTAGTAGTGGTGCTGGAGAAACACCTTCAAACACAAACCACAACCGATATCGATGAGGATAGATTAATGAACGAATAGAATACGGTACAAAGAAATGTACATCCTAAGGCTTCTTAAGTGGAGTAGCGTATTGTAAGTATGCCGCGGAACATACACACAGTACGTCACTCTACTTAAGTCACCTACTCCATCAACCATGGTCAACCTATGCGATGAAAGTTCGGTTCTAATACCCCCTCGACCAAGTCTAAGTTCCGTAAGGTCAAGTCTAGGTTCTGAATATATATATACGCCCTAGACGCCGCATAGTCAAACCTAGACTCGAACTAAGGTTAAACCTAGTGCTTTGATACCAACTTTGTCACGACCCGAAATGGCACGTGACTGGCACTTGAATCATGTGAAGTCTATAGGACCACACCTAATTCAAGTAAGCCAAAAGCCCAGAAATCTAAACCATTTTAAAGGGAAAGTGAAGAAAACTTGTTTTAAGGCAAGTGGTTTTAATAAAATAAGTGGCATTAAACATTTTAAAACAACATCATATTTTCCCGAAAAATTCGGCAGAGTCTCCTTTATAAATACTGGCCTTAAACGGGTACAACATGTATAATATACATAATGAATAAAGGCATTTTCAAGCGGGAGCTAGCTCTTCGCCAATTGGCAGAAACAACCACGCAAGAAATATAATATACAACGCCGAAGGGCGAGGATCAAAACTCAGAATGAAATCCAAGATCATCAAAGAAACCGGAAAACCATAATAATACAAGCGCGTGACTCTAAGGTCAAAAGAATATACAACTGGTCTTCTGAGTCTATCAAATATACAAATCTGGTTGATGGAGTTACTAGATACAACTGAAATAAATACAAATACTAAGGTGGTCACGATACAAGTGAACCCACCTACCAAAGCATTCACCCGGAAGGGAGCAGTATGCCAGCTGTTCGCCACCGACAATAGAGACGGAGCCGCGTAGGCCATCTCGCCTGAATTTGGGGGCAGATGCTATTTGGTTTTATCCGTCCACCTCTCCGAAGATGCCAAGTTGATTTATGGCACCGTGTATCGGAGATTTAGACGGATGCGACCGTTGTAGCAGACTTCATCAGATTCTCCTTCATTTGAGGAAGTTTTGATTGTGGGGACGCTCTTCCCTGTAGGCGCAAGCCCCTGCAGTTAATTACGCTACCGCATCGCGGTAACAACTTTCTCCTTCTCCAAATGGTCACTTCGTGTCATGTGTGTTTATTTTATTTTTTGGTTGCCCGTGGATTGTATACGGAGACTAATTTATGTTGTCACCCGTAGGGTGTGGATTAGTCCAAATCCGTATTTTCTTAAATTTGGGTTTGGGTTGGGTTTAAAGATCATTAATCTCATTGAGATTAAGATCTACTTAAACGTTTGTTAAAGATACGATAGTCTAATTTTAGACTAAGATCTACTCAACGAGGGTTCGGAATCATTTAGATCCGATGACAGGGCATTTGGGCTCTATCATTTTAGTTTAGGGACGTTGCGGTCCATTGGGTTTAAGGACATCATAGTCCGTGACAGTTTAAAGATGCAATAGTCTGTAAAGTTTAAAGACGTCAAAGTCTATGAGTTTAAAGACCTCACAGTCCATAAATTTTAAGGACATCATGGTCCATGAGTTTAAAGGCCCCACAGTCCGGTTTAAAGACATCATAGTCTATGAGTTTAAAGACCTCACAGTTCGTAAAGTTTAAGGACATCATAGTCCAGTTTAAAGACGTCATAGTCTGTGTGGTTTTGGTTCAACCGTTTGGGGATGCACCAAAAGTTATTGGTTATTAGGACCCTCCATCTCTCTGAAGACGTTGAGGAATTATAACGATATATATCAGAGGTATGAAGAGATGTACCCTTGAACCAATATTGGTTAGGAGATCTGTAGTCAAGTTTGGGACTAAGTTCAGTTAAAAAGATTTATGAGCATATGGGCTCAATTAATCTACATTAGGGATCTGTGGTCAACTTGGGCTTGGCCCACTCAGTTAAAATGTTGGACATTTAATTAGGGTCGGCCATTTTTCATTTAATAATGCTGAGCATTGGTTTGGGTTCTGACAACCTTTTTGTCTTTTATTGAGTGTTGAGCCCTCATTATGGCTCTGAGGCTTTATTTAAAGAACAGTTTATGTTCCCTCAGCGCCCATGTGAGCAGCACGTAACGCTGAGCGCCAGTCAATGAGTGCGGAGCGCTCTTTAAAAAATAGCGCCCACGTGAGGAGCACGTGGTGCGCTTGGCGCTGAGCTCCAGTCAATGGGTGCGGAGCGCTCTTTATAAAATAGCGCCCATGTAAGGAGCATGTGGTGCGCTTGGCGCTGAGCGCTTCTTTTAAAATAGCGTTTAGAGCGCTGGGCGCTTCTTTTAAAATAGCGCTGGGAGCTGAGCGTCAGACTTAGAGCGCTGAGGCGTTTCTTTAAATTGGAGTGCTAGGAGCGTTGCGGCGCTGTGCGCCAGTCTTGGAGCGCTAAGGCGCTTCTTTTTTAATTGGAGCACTAATGCTCTTTTTAGGCAGTTTTGATCAGTTCTGCGTTCTGAGAATTAAATTCTCATTTATAAGAGACCTTGTCTCGTAGCTCTAAGAACAAAGTTCATATTTTATAGGAGATATTACAATCTCTTATGTTTTTTTTTGTGAAAGACTTTGTCTTTATGGATCTGTGATCTAAAAAGAATTAAATTCTTCTCCCCCCTTTTTTTATGAGGAGATGTTATGATCTCTTTTTTTGAAAGACCTCTATCTTATAAATCTATGATCTAGAAAAAGAATTAGGTTCTTCTTCTTTTGATGAGATAGTTTGATCTCTCTATTTTATGTACCTTGAAGAAATTTTTCTTCCGAGAGCCTGCGCTTCTCTTTGAAATTTCTCAAAGTTTGTGTGGGGGGGTTCCTCTGTACAAGACTTGAAGTCTTCGGTCCTTTATATAGGGGAGGATGATTTATTGAATCAGTTACGGAAATCTTTCCTCTGATTGATTTGGGGATGTTTCCCACCGTTGGATTTTTGATCCAAGGGTTTATGTTTTACAGAAGGCAATTTTCTTGCTTTTAACAAGATTGGGAAAATATTTTCCCATACAGAATTTATTCTGTATCTTGGTGATTTTTAATCACCATTAGATTTTTGATCCAACGGTGCTCTAATGTTTGGAGGTAATCTGATGATTTTTAGTCATCTTTGTTGGATCTTTGATCCAAGGGTGGGGAACATTTAGTTCCAGCGCTAGCTCTCTCGTGCATTGCACGTGAGCGCTGCATCAGAGTCTTTGACTTTTAGTGCGAGCGCTGCCAGCGCTGCATCAGAGTCTTTGACTCTTGGTGTCAACACGCTTAGCGCTAGCGCTCTCGTGCTTTGCACGTGAGCACTGCATCAGAGTCTTTGACTCTTAGCGTTGGCGCTGCGAGTGCTGGCGCTGCGAGCGCTGGCGCTGCTAGCGCGAGCGCTCTTATGCTTTGCACGTGAGCGCTGCATCAGAGTTTTTAACTCTTAATGCTGGCGCATTTAGTGCTGGCGCATTTAGTGCTAGCGCTTTTATGAAGCACTGTTTCATTTGAAATTTCAAAATTTGAACAGAGCTTTGCTCTGATTGGGGGAAACACCAGCAAGCCGCAACGAAACTTGTACAACCAACCCTGCAAGAAACTGTGGCACAACGGGGGTGAGTTGCCAACTTGTGAGTAGAAGATATCACCGAGCAGAAATCGCATGTACGACTCTATCCTAGGTCATACAATAATATCCTCATAATATATATAACCCGAAGCATCGAATAATGGCAAGGGTAAACATCTAAACATAAGTGTAATACCAAGTGCTCGTGTCAGTGCCTCAGGTAGCAACATATCACATATATGATGTATGAATGCATGGAAACAGAACACATCGTGAATGAGAAACTGTTTTATTATCTCGGTGAGATTTGTATAAAATCGAAGCATCATCAATGAAATCAACAGAGAATCCGTGTCAAGTATCGACAAAAAATATATATCTCAATATCTCAATATCTCGGGCTCCGGCAATCCGGACTGGCCCATCATTAAATCTCAATATCTCGGGCTTCGGCAATCCGGACTGGCCCATCATTAAATCTCACGACTACGTCGGTATCCTCCGGATATTCGCCGTGTCACAAATAACCTGTCGGTAGTGCTCCCCTGCCGGTTTCAACGCCATCATCTGCGACCATCTTGCCCCGGGGTACCGCACCGGGTCCACCATGCACCCGCAGACGGTTCTTCCTCCTCCTCGAATCAGGTGTATGATACCGCACAAGAGCCGAGAAAACTCATGGTGGACACCTCTCAAATCATATCACGAGTGTTGGATATAGTGCCCTCAGAGTCAATTATTGGATCACAGGCACGTGATTGCAATGATTGAGAGAAGACCTATGCCGGTAGGACAGTCTTGCTCGAGATGATAGTATACTAACTGGTTTACCTTTATCATCGAGTACTGTTTTAGGTGACCTTACAGGTCATTATTGCGCGTTGATAGAACCCCTAGGATTCTTGCTTGACTGCCAGCAGTATGAGGGCGATCATATACGTGGGAGCTGGGGTCTATAAGCACATCCTTAAAAGGTCCCTAGTCGAGGGAGTTTCGAGACAGGGCATCGATACTCCAGAGTAGACCAGTGTATACAGTCGAGACCCCGACGAGGGGCGGTGGCCGGTCTCACAAGCCACTGGTGTCAGTTGGTTCACCTAAAATGTATACAAGTGCTCATTGGGTTATGAGTACACCGGACAGGACCCGCCGAGAACCTGCTAGTTGGTCTTATACCAGACGTCAGATGGCAGTTCCCTGGTGACATGTGTACAGGTTAGTTCATCGACCTGAGATCGTCATTTGTCTCGTGTGAGTTCCCACTGTACTTTGATTACTACCCAACCACGCTCAAAGGAGACGTGCAAACAGGTTTTAGTTGGATACAGTCCCGAGGCACATGGAGGCAGTGAGCGGATCTTCAGGGGTTCGTCTCTCCCGGTATTGGGGGTGAGGTCGCGCTGTTTCTAGGAGAGCCGTTACATGAAGTCCTTGGCCAAGGCAGGAGATTTACTGGTAGGTATTCCAGTAATATCTCAGGGTGTTCTGGGCTACACTCCGACACGACTTGTACCGCTTTTGGGGGTTTGAATTTTACCAACCCCCTAGGCCCGCCATGCGATGCTCATAGACGAACGGACCGGACTGTACGGATATTGTCACTAACAGGCTCAGTAGGGTGTCAGCATGAGTTCGCTCATGGACGTCCCTTTTGGTCAATACCTGGTAGCCCGTTACGTATGGCTAATACCTCTGACGTGCTAGTGGTTAAATCCACAACCAAAATATTGACGAGTCTTTAGAGTCCCCCACAGACCGTTTTCTCAAGTTTCGGGCGAAACGCTGTAGAGTCCGTATGGAGATATGGCAGGGTTCGATCAGATACGTGCGATATTGCACGGATCACGATCGGACGGATAATACTAGCGGGCTTTGGTTTAAGCCGGATCTTAGTATTGTACAGTGTAGATTTTGTCTCTTTGCATTTGTATTCAGTGGGAATATAAATGCGGGTATGTATATACAGTCGCGGGGTTTTCCTGTAATTTATTACGGGATCAGTTTTTTGAAGTTGCCAGTTTGCATTCCGTTTCGGCCAATTTTCCTCTGTTCCTTCACGGCCGGACTTTTGTGATGGAGGGGCTAATTTGTAAGTGTGCAAATTAGCAATTGTGGAGGGGGTTTTTGTGATGTGGAGGCTTCATGATAAATCTAGCATCTTTTTTATTCTATTTCCATCATGGTTTGCATTAATTGTGATGTGAGTTGATTAGGAAATGGTGTGACTAAAATTCCTCATTATCATCTCATCTTTTTCTTATGCTCACCCCTTTCCTTGTGCTCACCCCCTTGATTCCCAATTGCCAATTTTTTGGCCGGCCACTTCTTGAGAGGAGAGGGATTTTCATTTTTGGTGTGAGGAAATTATTCATATCATTTGGCTCATTGCAAATTTCCTCACCCCTCTCCATAGTTCATTCTTCACCTCCACTCTATTATGGCAACTTCACAACCCCCATGAGACAAGTGATTCTACACTTAGCCTACAGCATTATTGGACACGTCGACTCGCCAACTTCGTGCCCGAGTTGCCTCGGTCCAGAGGTGGGAGCCCGTAAAAGAACCCGGCGATGTGGTGTCCGTTCCGACGAGGAGATGAAGACCGGAGATTCCGCGAGCAGATCGGAGTGGAGGCCGAAGACCGAAGGACACGGATCGCTCGGTATAGCTTCCTTCCCATTCTCTAGTTTGCTAGCATTAGGTTAATGGCCCGATCCGGGTTTGATAGTGCGCGGTAGTGCCGGTTTACAAGTTTCGTAAAAGTTTCGTTTCCGCATTTTGGCCTCGGAATGACGGCCGAGGCGCTGCCGTGCACTTACACTGGTATCAGAGCCACGCCATTAAGCTAGTCTAGCTTGCTCTAACGTGTTTACAAGTTCGACCGAACGAAAATTCCAAAAACCGGATTTTCAAAGTTCAGTTTCTGTCGAAATTTTTCTGTGGTCAAAAAATAATTTGGTGCATTGCAGAAAATCAGGCAGGGTTTTTTAGGAGCACTGTAGAAATTTGGTAACACGACTCAACAGTAACGCCGCGGAACCACGGCAATAACCCCCTTTTGGCCGTGGTTCCGCCGCCATTATGAGCCTTCATCTCACCAAATTTCTTCAGGGGCTCTCTGTGTTGGAATTGGGGTTTTTAGTATATTCTGTTTGGGCCCAGATTATTTTGAGTGCTGCAGTTGTACTTGGGGCTCACTTCGGAAAATTTGATCGATCGAAAATTTTAAACATGTTAGTTCACAGTATTTACATTATATCTGCGACCGTGAATGTCATTTGATCGGTAAATCCTGTCTAACTGCTATAGCCCTTTTAGACGGATTTGCGAACGTGACATTCACGTTGATGTTCTGTGTTATGCTGTGATGTTGCGGATTTATCGTGGGGATAGCCTGGATGCAGTGGTAGTACAGTTTTGGTATTATATGTACATTTGATATTGCGGGGCGAGCGTCCGACATGTGGACTGCCGTTACTGCCTGTTTGTATATTATTCTTTTGGGGCACGACCGGGCTGAGGTCGATGTACCCGTTGTATGTATATTTTTACTTTCTGTACTAGGATTACCCCAAGGAGGGGTGCACGGATAGCCGGGTTCTAGAGGGCAACGGGCCCGCATCTCATGGCGTTGAGACGGAGGGGGCTTTACTCTAGAATTGGCGGGCTATTCGCCGCACTCGTAGGGGGTATAGGTTGACCCAGGAGGGGTGCCCAAGTTACCGGATTCCGTGAAGTGCTGGGTGGTCCATTCACATTGCTGAAGGGGGCTGCCTCGCTTCAGGTTTTGGCGGGTAACTTGTCGCACCCGTAGGGGTCTAGGATTTCATTGCACAGGCTATCCATACGACCAGGGGAACGTCGGGTTTCAATAGCGGCTCTATGAAACCCGGGGATCCCAGATATCTGTATTGTTCTGTGATGCTGGTTACATTTCTGTGATGTTGCATTTTATCACGCCTTGAGCAAATATTATATATTGATATATATACTAATAGATGTTGTATATGTTTTGCATCCGTGCTAGTCCAGTCTCCGCTCTGTCGTTAGTTAAGTAACCTAACGGGTGATGACGAGACCCAGTGGCGAATGCGGATGGCATATACGTACATCATTATTTTCGTTCTTTTGTGGTATGATCAATTGATGGGACTGCGTTGATTCGGATCAATGCAAGCTAAACAAACCTATTCTGATGTCGTTGGAACATTTTTTTTAAAAATCTGTTATTGCAAGGGCGTTCTCTTTTGTTTTGCACAGTGGTATTCGGTTATGAATATCCAGCACCTCAGTCGACGAGGCAAGGGCCGAGATCCCTTCACCGGGAGTGACCCCTTGGACAGAAGTTTGCGTCAGGGCAATAACTTCACTATAGTCGATTACTTTTGCTTTGCATCGTGGTATTCAGTTGGAATATCCTGCACCTCATTCTACGGGGAAAGAGCCGAGATCCCTTCACCGGGAGTGACCTCTTTAGCAAAGGTTTTCGCCACTATATTTTTATAAAAGCTATCCAGTTCCTTCAACGATATCAAGTTCATTACGTTAAAGGTTTTTCGCCAAAAAACATTCGTAGCCCTCCGTCATTTCAGAAAGGTAGCACTTAGTATTCATGCTATGTATGTTGGCCTTCGTCAAGGCATGGTGTATGGTAGCTATTTGTTACTTTTCTGCAGCATAGATAGATGCGTTGGTTTGGGATAGTCGTACTACTATTTTGGCCTTCGTCAAGGGTATGTACGGGTGGGTTCAAATTAACCTGGATAATGACGGGTAGAACTTGACATGTGACTTATGATATGTTGGCCTTCGTCAAGGTCATAAGAGCATGGGGCAAAAATCACATCGGGAGTTTCTAAAGAAACTAAAACTTGCCAGATATGCGCATACCTTCTGGAGTGTGATAACGTGAGCGGATTCCGTCACGTTATCATGCGATGATAGTTGGATCCCGATTCCCACTGATGAGTTGGTTTACTCCTCGGGTGATCCCGACTAATTCTTCTTTCAGGTTTGGAGGAGAATTTGACGGTACAGTGGGAGGTTTCCTGATTAGATAAATTAATAACCATTCTGATCTAGGTTAGAGTACACGCTGAGTGTTTCTTTTCTCTCTCTCTTTGGCAGCGACCATGGCCCGACTCTAGATTATGACTCAGTAACCAAGTTGACCGAACCTTCTTAAACACTGGATTTTGGATTGTCGGAATCGCATACCTCATTGCCACTCCTACTTTTACCCTTTTCTCCAGAACACCCCGTATTACTACGAACGTCCACTTCCATTATATAAAACCATCGTATGGTTATATACGAACTCGAAGGAATTTATTCGAGGATGGTTTCCGGCTCTGGAGGAAACAAATATGACTATTCAGTTGTCTTTTCCTCTTACCTTCTCTCAGCTTGCGAGTGTTCCTTGGATTAGGACAGTACACCTATTACGCAAATTGGATAGTCTTCTTCCAAACCATAGGCAGGTGCCGAACGGTGGGGAATGAATAAAACCAATTAGCCTAACGATGGTGTGCAGAAGGTATTAAGTTAAGAAAAATAAAGGGATTAGAAGGAGGGAAAAGTAAATTGCGACTACTATTCATGACCGAACCAAATATTTCTTCGCCAATCCTATTTCACCTTTGTATTTCTCCAGAACACTCCGTATCACTACGAAGATCCACAGTTATTTGGATACTCCATCGTATGGTTATATACGAACTCGAAAGGAACTTGTTCCAGTTCGGGGATGGATTCTGGTTCAGGAGAAATAAGAATAAGGTTTATTCGGTTGTCTTTTATCTTCACCTTCTCTTGCATTGCGAGTATTCCTAGGATTAGGACAGTACACCCATTATGCTTATTGGATAGTCTTCTTCCAAACCATAGGCTGGTGCCAAACGGTAGGGAAGGAAGAAAACCATTTGGCCTAAAGGGGTGTACAGAAGGTAATGACTAAAAACATATAAAGGGATTTGGAGAGATGGCAAAGAAATATACGGTTACAGTCATGAATCTGGATAATGGAAGAGGCATTACTATGAATACCCGGATAACCCTCCGAAACATTTACATGTTTCAGTTTCACTGTGTATTGTTAAAAGAAAACTGATTTCCCAATTAACCCTTACTCCAGGGTATGTATTTACCAGGTATGATTCTCACATCTGTATGGTTTTACAGATGATGGGTGGGAGTAAGTTTTTGGGAATTGAGTGATCATCCTCATTATATCGGGATTCGTTGTAATTGGTGATATTTGAGGAAATCACCTGGGTAGTTTGCCGGACGACAAATATTTGGTTTTGAATATCCGTTGTTATGCACCAATTTCAAATTGATATATCTGTACGTCTATTTTTATAGAGTGAGATATACCTTTTTGAAATTATGTCTATGACACTTACCTATATCAGTGGATGGTTAGGTAAGAAGAGCATTAAACAGCGGTGTAATTCTTCATAACCAAAGTACAGTTTTCAACCTACGACATACAGGGAATGAATTATTAGACTCAGGGGACTTATACAGAGTATTGTATGTTGTCCAGTGTCCATGAGGACATAGGGGATGGTGCTCGTACTATATTCTGCTTACTTGTGACTTCTCTAGTTCTTAGACATGTGTTTCGTAGAAATGCAAGGTCCAGGTTTTGAGAAGTTATAGGTATATGAATAAAGTAGAGAACCAGGCGTTGCAAGTATCGGGATTCTTCAAAGAGATCGAAAATGTAGATACTTGTGTATGGTATTCAGATGATAGTAATGATTAAGAGAACTTGCTTCTCTTTCAGGTTACTCATAATTGGAATCACTCCTAAGTTGAGTAATGCTGATCGGCCTCCTTCCATTTAGTTGACATGCACTGGGGACAGCTGCATGATTTGAATCTGGTTCAATTAAATCAGTGCCTCTGTTTCTGTATTGGATATAGAACAGTTCATATCTTGACATTGTTAAAGTACGGGGAGTTGTCCGGCTTATGCTTAAAACCAGACTCTGGATAACTCAAGGCACGTTTGTGTAATGGCTGTTTGTGGGTTGACCCAGGCTATGACGAGGGTTGACTTTCTACCATCTGGAAGATCAATAGTGATATTGTTCTTGACTGGCCACAGTTTTAATAAAAAATGGATTTTTCAGAAAACAGTAGTGGGAGTATGGTAGAACTGGAAGTGATTCCAGAACCGCAAACGATTACTGAAAATTTGATAAGAACCTAAAGATTCAATCTGGTTTGACATTCTATTGGCCACTCCGCAGATATGGTGGGTAACCTCAGGCACTCGAGAGGTATTTCAGTATGCCTCAAGGACGGTGACAGGGAGGTTCTTGTTTACCCAGACTTGCCATTGCTGTTGTTCCAGACTGTGAGACCCGGCAGGAGGATGAGTATAGCGTCGTTCTAAACTAGCTTTAGAAGTGTATGTCTATATGACTCTGCCAGAGGGTTGTCGTAGTCAGTGGGAGCAGTGAAAGCATTGGTGGACAGGTGGCTTATGTCTATTTATAGACTAAAGCAGATATAGCGGAGATAGATCATCTATTTCTGATGTGATAGTCATAGGTTTGACTTCATCAGAATAGGGGATGGATCTGTTAAGAAGGTGGTAGGGTGTGATGTCCTCGTATTAGGATGACACACACAGAGTAGGAAGTGAAATTCCTATACTACGATCGGTTATACTTTGGTTGTCACACAGTGGTTTCTCCACATAGGACTTGGATATTATATCAGACATTCTGGTTACTAGATCTATGGTTTTAGATTTAGATTTGGGAATTTTCCCAATCAGGGTACTTAGACAGCATTCTATAAGTATTTAGAATGGACGACTCCTGGCACGGTAGTATACCTGCAGGTGATGGAGTCACCCTCTCTAAAGGAGTCTTACAGACTAAAGGGGAGAGGGATGTGCATGATTGGCAGATCACTTGCTTAGGCAATTGAGTCAATCATGAGATGTCAAGTACCACACCAGATGTTGTTTTTGCAGTAGGTGCAATAAGTTGATATTGATCCAATCCTGGAGAAACATTCGGAAGCAGCTTTAGAACATAAGTAGATGTTCTAGGGATATGATAACGGCAGCCTCTTTTGGGAGACGGTTATCATTCCAGGCTTCCAAGGTGACCTGGATGACAGAGTGATTGTCAGAGTTATTGTTTTCCCTCTGACGAGGGACAGTATTTTGGACAGGTGGTCCAAGCGGATACTGAGGGAGGCATGGCGCAGGATACTGATTAAGTTCAGTTGACGATACAGTCTGAGAAGTTTGGATTTGGAGTTCATTTATGAACTAGGTCCCATCAGATATCCAGACATACTCTAAGACAGGTATTGCTCATTTCGGGAGATGGCTTTCTCTGCGAACTTGAGATAAAGAGAGAGATAGAAAGTAACATTTGAGCGGATCCACTCACTGAGGCTATTCCTCAAACGCATTAGTTTCGCAAACGGGTTTTGTGAGACTGATTGGTAGAGGAGTTGGGTGTTCGGTATCACACAGGCTGTGAGTATGCGACATCGCAATAATTAGCCTTGAGTGCAAGTGGGAGATTATTGGATATAGTGCCCTCAGAGTCAATTATTGGATCACAGGCACGTGATTGCAATGATTGAGAGAGGACCTATGCCGGTAGGACAGTCTTGCTCGAGATGATAGTATGCTATTTGGTTTACCTTTATCATTGTGTACTGTTTTAGGTGACCTTACAGGTCACTATTGCGCGTTGATAGAGCCCCTAGGATTCTTGCTTGACTGCCAGCAGTATGAGGGCGATCATATACGTGGGAGCTGGGGTCTATAAGCACATCCTTAAAAGGTCCCTAGTCGAGGGAGTTTCGAGACAGGTCATCGATACTCCAGAGTAGACCAGTGTATACAGTCGAGACCCCGACGAGGGGCGGTGGCCGATCTCACAAGCCACTGGTGTCAGTTGGTTCACCTAAGATGTATACAGGTGCTCATTGGGTTATGAGTACACCGGACAGGACTCGCCGGGAACCTGCTAATTGGTCTTATACCAGACGTCAGATGGCAGTTCCCTGGTGACATGTGTACAGGTTAGTTCATCGACCTGAGATCGTCATTTGTCTCGTGTGAGTTCCCACTGTACTTTGATTACTACCCAACCACGCTCAAAGGAGACGTGCAAATAGGTTTTAGTTGGATACAGTCCCGAGGCACATGGAGGCAGTGAGCGGATCTTCAGGGGTTCGTGTCTCTCGGTATTGGGGGTGAGGTCGCGCTGTGTCTAGGAGAGCCATTACACGAAGTCCTTGGCTAAGGCAGGAGATTTACTGGTAGGTATTCCAGTAATATCTCAGGGTGTTCTGGGCTAACTCCGACACGACTTGTACCGCTTTTGGGGGTTTGAATTTTACCAACCCCCTAGGCCCGCCATGCGATGCTCATAGACGAACGGACCGGACTGTACGGATATTGTCACTGACAGGCTCAGTAGGGTGTCAGCATGAGTTCGCTCATGGACGTCCCTTTTGGTCAATACCTGGTAGCCCGTTACGTATGGCTAATACCTCTGACGTGCTAGTGGTTAAATCCACAACCAAAATATTGACGAGTCTTTAGAGTCCCCCACAGACCGTTTTCTCAAGTTTCGGGCGAAACGCTGTAGAGTCCGTATGGAGATATGGCAGGGTTCGATCAGATACGTGCGATATTGCACGGATCACGATCGGACGGATAATACTAGCGGGCTTTAGTTTAAGCCGGATCCTAGTATTGTACGGTGTAGATTTTGTCTCTTTGCATTTGTATTCAGTGGGAATACAAATGCGGGTATGTATATACAGTCGCGGGGTTTTCCTGTAATTTATTACGGGATCAGTTTTTTGAAGTTGCCAGTTTGCATTCCGTTTCGGCCAATTTTCCTTTGTTCCTTCACGGCCGGACTTTTGTGATGGAGGGGCTAATTTGTAAGTGTGCAAATTAGCAATTGTGGAGGGGGTTTTTGTGATGTGGAGGCTTCATGATAAATCTAGCATCTTTTTTATTCTATTTCCATCATGGTTTGCATTAATTATGATGTGAGTTGATTAGGAAATGGTGTGACTAAAATTCCTCATTATCATCTCATCTTTTTCTTATGCTTACCCCTTTCCTTGTGCTCACCCCCTTGATTCCCAATTGCCAATTTTTTGGCCGGCCACTTCTTGAGAGGAGAGGGATTTTCATTTTTGGTGTGAGGAAATTATTCATATCATTTGGCTCATTGCAAATTTCCTCACCCCTCTCCATAGTTCATACTTCACCTCCACTCTATTATGGCAACTTCACAATCCCCATGAGACAAGTGATTCTACACTTATCCTACAGTATTCTTGGACACGTCGACTCGCCAACTTCATGCCCGAGTTGCCTCGGTCCAGAGGTGGAAGCCCGTAAAAGAACCCGGCGATGTGGTGCCCATTCCGACGAGGAGATGAAGACCGGAGATTCCGCGAGGAGATCGGAGTGGAGGCCGAAGACCGAAGGACACGGATCGCTCGGTATAGCTTCCTTCCCATTCTCTAGTTTGCTAGCATTAGGTTAATGGCCCGATCCGGGTTTGATAGTGCGCGGTAGTGCCGGTTTACAAGTTTCGTAAAAGTTTCGTATCCGCATTTTGGCCTCGGAATGACGGCCGGGGCGCTGCCGTGCACTTACAACGAGAAAACCGCAATTTTCTGTCACGCCCCGCTTCCCAAAATACGGAATACGAGAGGTTGACAAGGCCAGCCATGCTCCTACGGTCGAGGAAATAACTCTCCGTAATCACACTTCGGCTTCTAGGTTTACGTGGTAATCAATAATCAATGCACGGGTAATGAGAAATGCAGTAACTAAATCAAAAGAACTAACCAAATGAAGATCAAGAGAGTGTGGCTCTGGGTAGCCGATCAAGATGTCCGCGATATCCTCGAGGTACGTCAGGTCCTGGTCTAAGCTAGATCCACTTCTCACTCTGAGCATGCATACTTAGGTCGTCAGAGCGACACGATAGCAATATATATATGGATACAAATGGTAACCCGTGTAATAATAATGAATATGTAACAGTAATCAAAAGAGTAAAGACGTGAACAAGAAGTAGCCAATGCAGGTAGCTAATAGAGCAGGTAAACAGTAACGCGGTAAACAGTATAGCAGGTATGTTAAGTCAGTAAACAATGCATGTCAATGTCATTAACCCTATCAGTCTCTAAGTCTCACTACACAGGTCACTAAGCCTATCGTCGGTTCAAGTGTGAGAGTCAACCACTCGTGAGTATCCCCACCCAAGGGTAGGACCCAAGGACAAGGGAACACGGGCCCGAGTCGCTCGCTAATAATCAGTAATATCCCCATATATCTCCATATATCTCCATATGTACCGGTATGAGACTCCCGAGATTCTGTTGAACTCACACTCAAACTACCCCACACCCTATGGTCTACATCGAACGCCAATCATAAACTCAAATACCAGTCGGTCCATGACGAGTCTACGCGAGAACTGAAGACAGGGTCTCCATCAAGCATGTCTCGACTGATACCCAAGATAAATGGACAGTATTTGGTGTCTTATCTGTGACACCCATATAAGTGCTTCCATAATTGTCCCATACCAATTATAGTCACACTTATACGCGTCCCACAGACGTCGACAATGCAATAAATCAATAGGGTCCACTGATTGTGTACAAGTACGTGTCACATTCACTTATCCATTCATGCTTAAACACTAACGTACTTGCCACAATCAAACACTAAAACCTAACACCGGGTAATGCACATGATCACTAGGTTACCGATGCAATGACATCTACACGATATGATGAGAACACAATAATTGTAATATGCACAAAATATCATCCGTCAGTGTCCTACCAATTGCATAATTTGTCATAAATCATACATGCAAAATTTAGCGAAATAATGAACAGGGGGTAAGTATTATGTTTAATTATCTATCCATCAAAATTGGTTTCACGTTAATCGGGTTTCAGGATCACTAGATATGGCCATTTCATTTTAAGCGTTCACTGCTGGAAATCCGGTTTCAGAATCGGAAGTCCATTTCGTAACGCATTTTAATCCCAGTTGGGACCATATTTAGGCGATGCTATAGTTGAACAATATTTAGGTTTATCAGTTATATTTCCACCGCAATTTCCGGACCAGTAATATATTATGGCGACAGGGAGTTATGGACAGTTTATGTTCGGTGTGTAGAATCTGCCTCTGCAGAATTCAGCAGGACGTGTCGACATTATAAAATGAGTTAAAAATATCAAACAGTTGAGGAATCTAGTGAGGACAGTCGAGTAAGAAATCTAATCCAATTTCCTACGTAAGGATACAGGGTTCCATGCATTCTCGTATTTGAACAGGAATGTACAGGGGTCTAGAAACAGGGGTTGATCGGGATTTCCATTCTGGACGGCTGTCCAGAATCGTAATCCTCCGCAATTATCTCTATCATAATTAGTTAGAATTCAGAGACCAACTATATGATACAGTAGGCTAAACAGTTAGCTTCTAAACGAGCCATCGAACGCTAAAATCCGGTTTGTACATAATTTAATATCAATTTTACGGTTTATCATGTACGGAGGTTTTCAGGTTTTACGACAAAATTTGGGACATCATTGTATGTGAGCAAACAGCATCGTTTTGTAACCAAGGTCTTACGGGATCTTCATTATAAATCAGGCCACTCAATGCCCTTTATTGCCGTCAATTTAACTGGGTTTGTATGTCATGGTTTACATCAAACACTTAACTTATAACAATTTACACGAAAAGCATATGCGGGAATTTTTGGTAATTGAATTGTAATATAAAAAGTAGCATGAAGCAAGTATTAAACTTGCCTGAAGACGACGATCGGTGAAGTGACAGCAGCGGATGGCACAGTGGTGAACCACGGCAACGGCAGCGGCAACAACGCGATCACAACTCGAGCACGATAAGAGTTGGCCTCGGTGGAGCTTGGTTTTTGGGCTTGATGGCTTGGTGGGTGCTACGGACGTACGCTGGTGTTGCGACGGCAGCTGCGTCGACGACGACAAAGACTAGACCAACCGAAGATACGGCTTAACCAGCAATGACGGCAACTGGGAACAATGGTGTTTGCGACAACCATAAATGTTCGATGAAATGACGGGCCTCGATTTGGCTACGATGATGGCGTGTTACGATGGGCAGTGCGATAAGGCAGAGAGGGTGGTCGTCAACGGTGTTGGCGGTGCCGCGATGGTCGACGGAGTTTCAGGTAGTGATGCGGCACTCAGGCGGTTAATGATGAGGCTTGATGGTGGGGTTGTGGCCACGGGGTTATAGTGGAGAAGGACAATGGCGGAGGATGTCGTGGTGGCCCGTCAGCATGGCTCCTGTAGCTACGAGGGGAGAAGCGGCGGCGGTGATTGTGATTGGGGTCTCTGCTGTCGATAGGTGTGCTCGGATGTGAGGGGTCAGCTTTGGGGTCGATGGTTGGTGGAAGTGGAGGCGGGTGAGGTGTTGGCGGAGGTTGCTGCGAGGGCTCGGTTGAGGAGCAGGTAAGGGCGAGGGGTGCTCGGGGGAAGATGGTCGAAGTAGCGGAAGATGGCGGTTGGAGCTTAGGGTGCTGCAGGTTGCAGGGGGCTTGACGAAGGAGGGCGGCGGTGTAGGCTCGTCGATGAAGGAGGGTGTCTGGGCTCATCATGGTCGATGGAGGTAGCTCCGGTAGCGAGCTCAAACGGTGGGGTCGTCCGATGTGGGTTTTTTGGAGGAGTGGGGAGCTAGGTGGAGGAAGAGAGGAGGAGAAAGTGGAGAGAGGTAGAGGGATGAGGAGGTGAGCGAGATGGAGAGACGGGGAGAGGTGAGGCTTCTCGTACGTGGGGTCGTGGGGACGTGGGCGCGAGCGCAGCGTCGGCGAGGCGACGTGGGGTACGCGGAGGGAAAGGAGAAAGATAAGGAGCGGGAAAAAGGAGCGGGAGGTGACACGAGCGAGTCGGGTCGGGTTGGCGCGGGTGTATGGGCACGGGCTTGGAGGTGCAAGGGCCGGGCCGGGGAGTAGGGAATTAAATGGAATTAGAGAATTGGGCCGGGCTTGGGAATTTTGTTATTTGGTTTAAATAAATTTTGGTAAAGGGGAAAAGGAAGTGGGCTGGGCTTGGAGAATTTATTAAATTTGAAATTTGGTTTGGGCTGGGGTTTGGATAGGAAATTAAGTAAAAATAGAAAAGAGATATGGGGAAGTGGGCCGGCTTATAAGAGGAAATGAAAAATGAAAGGGAAAATGGTTTAGGGTTATAAAGGGTTTAGGAAAAGAAAATATGAAAGGGAAAAGGGTTAGGAGAAGGATTTGAAGAATTGGGAAAGGAGTGGGCTGGGTTTAGGGTTTGGGTTATGGATTGGTTAGGGGAAAAATTAAAAAGATATTAGATTAGATTAGGGTTAGGGTTTAAAATAATAAAAAAAATAGTTATAAAATAAATAAATTTTAAGAGTAACAAAATACGGATATTGGTATACAAACGGACTGGGTATTACATCATACAACCCTTACAAAAATTTCGTCCTCGAAATTTAAAATGAACGATGAGCTATACAAAATAACATACGAAAGGCTACCACATCGAACACTAACATGCAGTGATAAAAACATCTAGGTAAAAAAAAATCGAAGGTCTGTATGTGTTTAAGAATGACATAATTACAACGATATGTCTAAGTAAGTACCGGGCAAACCCCTCTATAAGTCTGAGTAAGTACAAGAGGATAAAATAGTGATAACAAACAATAGTGAAGGGTTTGCCAATAGGTTAAAACATTTTAGAATAATGTATCGATCAAATAATTTTAAAATAACTTAGAAAACCCACATAGTGAAAATAAGAAACATGAAACAAAAATATGCGCTATATATGTTTGAGCTATTGAAAATGTGAAGGATAATAAACATTTAAACGGGAAAAATGGAAGTAGTCGATAACACGAAATTTTTGTAAACGCAAGGTAGTGGACGCTAAATTTCGAATACGATGTTACAGAATGTAATTATGGTAATAGGAGATAGTAAAAATGTATAGGGCTGGCCAGGGTAGGGATTACAATAGAGTAAGGCCCATTCAAAAGATCAGGGTGCGGCGCTTTTTAATCGAAGCGAGGGTCAAAACAACACAAGGTGCAGGAGTGAAGGGCAGTAATTGTAGGGTTCCTAGGCACACTAATGAAGTCTCACAAGGCATCAATCATACCAATTTCAAATTTCACAAGTGCCGAGAAACCCTAATACGGATCGTTAACTAGAATTTTAGGCGAAAAGTGAAACTAGTTAACATCTTAACTAAAAGTGAGAAGCTACAACCTTTGTAGATCCGGTTCTCCACTTCCTTAGCTCCACGTAGACGTCCTCTCGCTGTCCTAGTCGGATCTTGGACTCTAGCATCGGCTTCATCGGAGAAATGAGCGGACAAGTCGTCGGCTACGATACCGAAGATGATCTACGTCGAGGTTACACAAGATCAAGCTCCAACTTCACCAAGTTGTGAAACTTGTGAAGAAAACACCCTATACTACTTGGCAAGAGGTAGAGGGTGAAGAAATAGGAGGTGGGTTCACTTTAGAATTGGATTTCTCACACTTTTGCTCAAGATGCCATTAATGGTGGCAAGCTTTTTCTTGAAGAAGAAGATGGAATATGATAAGTATTCTTAAAAAGAATAATAAAATGAATACTTATCATCTTCTAACCTTGGTTAGGTGTAGAGAATAGACCATGGTTAGTGGGAATGGTTAGGGTTAAGGATGAAGACAAAATGGTCACTTTAGTCAAAGCTTCATGAACCTTCAACAAGCTTCATGATAAAAAGAAACCATTTTGTTTTCTTTTTATCTATTTCTCAAAAAGAATGGATAAATAAATAAGTGAATAAACAAAACCCTAACCATTATCATAACCATGGTATAAGTCTTTACACAAAACCAATTTTCATGCATCATCAAACATGATACAATCAAGTGCACAAAAGTATATCACATATACAACTTGTGAACTTCAAGCGAGAAAATCCATTTAAAGTGAACCAATACTAGTTAATGCAAAGTAATATATCAAATATATAATTATACATTAAATCATTAAATCAACACTTGATTTAACGATCCGGTCATATCGCATATAACCGACTAGTATCCTATGCATCGGCTTATCGAATCAATCCTTGATTCGATATCTAGGTTATATCGCATATAACCAATCGATACATCCATCGCGAGAATGGAATACGGTATCACATACACGCATTATTCTCGGTCCTGCACATATCTCATATGCGCTCCTATTTCGTTTCGCTTGAGTCAGGGAACCTCTGTGTAGGACTCTAAAGACTCGTCAATACGCCGGCAGCAGATGATGATCATATCAAGCACCCACAAGCCGCAAGCGGTCTGCTAAACGTAACGGCCATCCGGGTATTGAGCGATCAGAAGATCGACGAGCTAGCCCGCTCACACTCCTGTGAATCCAACCAGTAACACTTACCGTACAGTCCGGTCTGTTCGTCTGATATGTCGCATATCAAGTCTAGGGGTGGTAAACGTCAGACCCCAATAACCGATAAGTCGTGCCGATGTGAGGCTCATAACGGGTCGAGAAACTACTGGTAACACTTACCAGCAAATCTCTGATCAGCCCTGGCCAGGGACTTCCCTGTTACGGCAAATCGAGCACAGCGCAACATCAACCCCCAATACCGGGAGAGACGAAACCCCTCCTATCGCTCATTGCCTCTATGTGACTTGGGACTGTACCCAAAGACCACCGTTTTGCACGCCCTCATGGACGTGGTAAGGTGGAGATCAAAGTATAGTGGGAATCACACAAGACTCTATGACGATCTCGGGTCTACAGACTAACGTGTACAAGTGTCACCTGAGAACTGCCATCTGACGTGAGGTATAATGCCATCTGGGAGTTCTCGGCGAGTCCGTCCAGTGTACCCAGTCTCCACTGAGCACCCGTATACCATCTCTGATGTCAAACACCAATGGATATGGGATCATCCATCACCCATCTCATGGGTCGAGAAGCATATACGCTAGTCTACACTGGTATATCGATGCCCCGTCTTGATATACCCACGACTAGGGACCTTGAAGGATGTACCTATGGACTACCATGTCCCCACTAGTATGATCTGCATCATAGTCCAGGTAGTCAAGTACACATCCTAAGGGCTTTACCAACATGTAACTATAAGACAGTTTAAAGAGACAAGTGTACATGTTAAGATGAAGAGCAACCAGATAGCATACTATCATATCGAGCAAGAAAGTCATCTCTATATATGTCCAAGCATCCAATATAAAATACATCATCTGTACAATACTGGCCTCTAGGGCATACATACAACTAATAGTAATGAGTCTCAGGAGGAAAAGAAATGTATAGGGAAACAGTCAAAGAATCATGTGGACCAAAAATCAAAAGATTAGCGAACTCAGAAATTTTATTTCATTCCATAAAATTCTAAACAAGGCATTCTCGAAAAGAAAAAAATGGCCCTAAACTATACATAGATTTATTTGGCCAGAGGAGACAAAAACTAGATCACGTCAGTCGCGGTTACGGGAGTTCAGTAGGTTACGGTAGGCTCGCGCGCTCAGATAGGGGCGTCCATTTCTATATCGCCTCGCGGGGAACGCCACTGGAGGTTCTTCTGCCGCGGGGTCTTGTTCTTCTGGTCCTTCTGTCTCGACTGGGGCTTCTTCATCATGGTATGCTTCCACGTGATTTGCCTCTTCTGGATCTTCTTCCACGGGATTTCCTTCCACTAGATTCTCCTCAAGGTCTTCCTCCCCTGAATTTTCTTCTATTGGGTCCTCCTCGGGATCTTCCTCTATTGGGTCCTCTTCTTCGTCGTCCGAGTCGCTGATCATGTCAACTTCTGGGGGTGCGAATCTCTCGCCCTCGGAATCGTTGTTTCCGAAAATCACCTGTGAGCCGTTGATCTCGTCATCCGAACTCACCAGCATGCAGTCCAAGGAAATGCACGACCGTGTGTCCTCATCTAGAGGCGACGCTGCTCCAGGGTGGGCCATGGCCTGAAGAGATAGAGTCATGATTAGACAGTGGAACACATTAAGAAGATAACCAAAGATACGGTAGCACACGGAAGACATGTTGTATGCAAGGACTGAAAAATCAAGATTTAGAATACTGATGCAATGAATAGTGTAAGTAAAGTGAGTGGGAAGGGGACAATACATACATCACAACTCGGAATTTTATTACATTCAACTAAAAGTTCAACGGATACAAGATCTCAACGAAAAGAAAAATATTTACAATAGAGTGACAACATTTTTATTGAAAGCAGAGAGGTGATAGTTCTTTTTTGATTTCCAGACCGCTGCATCCTCGTCACGCGAGCTGAATCCTGCGCTGGGTCCGCACATCCTCGAAGCTCTAACTACGAAATAACCATCACTTAGCAGGAGTGGAGAGTGTGGACGAACGTCCTCCTTGTAGCTCCTTCCTTTCAGGGCAACCATTGACAAGGTGTTCGCTGGATCCGCAAATCAGGCACTGCCCTTTGGCGCTGCGACAGTCTCTCTGAAGGTGTCCCGGCTTCTTGCAGTATCCATAACGTTGAGCCTTCCGCTGCTTCCGTTGCCGGGGAACAAGTGGGCGCTTCATTTTCACCTCTTTTCCTTGTTTAACGGGGATTCCCTTACGAGTGGAGGCTTCCGTTGGTGCCTGAGTCGTCTGCTTTCTTTATCCTTCAGCTAACAGGTCGTTCATTCGCTCCTGGGCTTCCTTCAAAGCTTGCAGTATTTTCAAAATCTCGACGGTCTGATTCTGGGGGGTGGAGATAGAAGAAGGGTCGTTGGAAGACATGGTCCTGAAACAACAATTTTGAGGACGATATAAGGCACAGGCTATAAGAATTAAAATACAATAAGGAATAGGCAAAGAATCAAGAATATCGGATGCGGTGAAATTCAAACAAGTGGTAATCAACTGTAAAACTCCAAGTCACTCAAACAGAGTAAAGTATTGTAACTATGTTGCAGTTCACACTTACAACCATGTAACTCTATTAAGTCACCCAAAACCCTAGCGAATGGATCAAAATGAATAGCAG
This sequence comes from Agapanthus africanus, assembly GCA_030015575.1. Classification (NCBI taxonomy): domain Eukaryota; kingdom Viridiplantae; phylum Streptophyta; class Magnoliopsida; order Asparagales; family Amaryllidaceae; genus Agapanthus; species Agapanthus africanus. The sequence goes on from JASDDO010000016.1 coordinate 419,134,811, forward strand.
AACACACTATATGAATCAAGATCAAGAATAACAAGTTTACAATTTGGACCGAAGGATGTCTTAGATTATCAAGCACTACACGGAAACTGCAATCCCAATCGAAGCAAAACCTGGCTCTGATACCAACAAAACCATGTCACGCCCCGCTTCCCAAAATACGGAATACGAGGGGTTGACAAGGCCAGCCATGCTCCTACGGTCGAGGAAATAACTCTCCGTAGTCACACTTCGGCTGCTAGGTTTACGTGGTAATCAGTAATCAATGCACATGTAATGAGAAATGCAGTAACTAAATCAAAACATCTAACCAGATGAAGATCAAGAGAGTGTAGCTCTGGATAGCCGATCAAGATATCCGCGATGTCCTCGAGGTACGTCAGGTCCTGATCCAAGGTAGATCCACTTCTCACTCTGAGCGTGCATACTCAGGTCGTCAGAGCGACACGATAGCAATATATATATGGATACAAATGGTAACCCGTGCAATAATAATGAATATGTAACAGTAATCAAAAGAGTAAAGACGTGAACAAGAAGTAGCCAATGCAGGTAGCTGATAGAGCAGGTAAACAGTAACGCGGTAAACAGTATAGCAGGTATGTTAAGTCAGTAAACAATGCATGTCAATATCACTAACCCTATCAGTCTCTAAGTCTTACTGCACAGATCACTAAGCCTATCGTCAGTCCAAGTGTGAAAGTCAACCACTCGTGAGTATCCCCCACCCAAGGGTAGGACCCAAGGACAAGGGAACACGGGCCCGAGTCGCTCGCTAATAATCAGTAATATCCCCATATATCTCCATATATCTCCATATGTGCCGGCATGGGACTCCCGAGGTTCTGTTGAACTCACACTCAAACTACCCCACACCCCGTGGTCTACATCAAACGCCAACCATAAACTCAAATACCAGTCGGTCCATAACGAGTCTATGCGAGAACTGAAGACAGGGTCTCCATCAAGCATGTCTCGAATGATACCCAAGATAAATGGACAGTGTTTGGTACCTTACCTGTGACACCCATATAAGTGCTTCCATAATTATCCCATACCAATTATAGTTACATTTATACGCGTCCCACAGACGTCGACAATGCAATAAATCAATAGGGTCCACTGATTGTGTACAAGTACGTGTCGCTTTCACTTATCCATTCATGCTTAAACACTAACGTACTTGCCACAATCAAACACTAAAACCTAACACTGGGTAATGCACATGATCACTAGGTTACCGATGCAATGACATCTACACGATATGATGAGAACATAATAATTGTAATATGCACAAAATATCATCCGTCAGTGTCCTACCACTTGCATAATTTTTCATAAATCATACATGTGAAATTTAGCGAAACAATGAATGGGGGTAAGTAGTATGTTTAATTATCTATCCATCAAAATTGGTTTCACGTTAATCGGGTTTCAGGATCACTAGATATGGCCATTTCATTTTAAGCGTTCACTGCTGGAAATCCGGTTTCAGAATCGGAAGTCCGTTTCGTAACGCATTTTAATCCCAGTTGGGGCCGTATTTAGGCGACGCTATAGTTGAAAAATATTTAGAGTTATCAGTTAGGTTTCCACCACAATTGGCAGATCAATAATATATTATGGCGACAGGGAGTTATGGACAGTTTATGTTCGGTGTGTAGAATCTGTCTCTGCAGAATTCAGCAGGACGTGTTGACATTATAAAATGAGTTAAAAATATCAAACGGTTGAGAAATCCAGTGAGGCCAGTCGAGTAAGAAATATAATCCAATTTCCTACGTAACGATATAGGGTTCCGTGCATTCTCGTATTTGAACAGGAATGTACAGGGGTCTATAAACAGGGGTTGATCGGGATTTCCATTCTGTACGGCTGTCCAGAATCGTAATGCTCCGCAATTATCTCTATCATAATTAGTTATAATTCAGAGACCAACTATAGGATACAGTAGGTTAAATAGTTAGCTTCGAAACGAGCCATCGAACGCTAAAATCCGGTTTGTACATAATTTAATATCAATTTTACGGTTTATCATGTACGGAGGTTTTCAGGTTTTACGACAGAATTTGGGACATCATTGTATGTGAGCAAACAACATCGTTTTGTAACCAAGGTCTTACGGGATCTTCATTATAACTCGGGCCACTCAATGTCCTTTATTGCCGTCAATTTAACTGGGTTTGTATGTCATGGTTTACATCAAACACTTAACTTATAACAATTTACACGAAAAGCATATGCGGGAATTTTTGGTAATTGAATTGTAATATAAAAAGTAGCATGAAGCAAGTATTAAATTTGCCTGAAAATGACGATTGGTGAAGTGACAGCAGCGGACGGCACAGTGGTGAACCACGGCTACGGCAGCGGCAACGACGCGATCTCAACTCGAGCACGATAAGAGTTGGCCTCGGTGGAGCTTGGTTTTTGGGCTTGATGGCTCGGTGGGTGCTACGGACGTACGCTGGTGTTGCGACGGCTGCTGCGTCGATGACGACAAAGATTAGACCAACCGAAGACACGGCTTAACCAGCGATGACGGCAACTAGGAACAACGGTGTTTGCGACAACCATAAATGTTCGATGAAATGACGGGCCTCGATTTGGCTACGATGATGGCGTGTTACGATGGGCAGTGTGATGAGGCAGTGAGGGTGGTCGTCAACGGTGTTGGCAGTGCCGCGATGGTCGACGGAGTTTCAGGTGGTGATGCGGCACTCAGGCTGTTGATGATAAGGCTCGATGGTGGGGTTGTGGCCACGGGGTTATAGTGGAGAAGGAGAATGGCGGAGGATGTCATGGTGGCCCGTCGGCAAGGCTCCTGTAGCTACGAGGGGAGCAGCGGCGGTGGTGATTGTGGTTGGGGTCTCGGCTGTCGATGGGTGTGCTCGGGTGTGAGGGGTCAACTTTGGGATCGATGGTTGGTGGAAGTGGAGGCGGGTGAGGTGTTGGCGGAGGTTGCAGCGAGGGCTCGGTTGAGGAGCAGGTGAGGGCGAGGGGTGCTCGGGGGAAGATGGTCGAAGTAGTGGGAGATGGCGGTTGGAGCTTAGGGTGCGGCAGGTTGCAGGGGGCTTGATGAAGGAGGGCGGCGGTGTAGGCTCATCGATGAAGGAAGGTGGCTGGGCTCGTCGTGGTTGATGGAGGTAGCTCCGGTAGTGAGCTCAAACGATGGGGTCGTCCGATGTGGGTTTTCTGGAGGAGTGAGGAGCTATGTGGAGGAAGAGAGGAGGAGATAGCGGAGAGAGGTAGATGGATGAGGAGGTGAGCGTAATGGAGTGACGAGGAGAGGTGAGGCTTATCATACGTGGGGTCATGGGGATGTGGGCGCGAGCGCGGCGTCGGCGAGGCGACGTGGGGTACGCGGAGGGAAAGGAGAAAGAAAAGGAGCGGGAAAAAAGAGCGACGTGGGGAAGAAGGTGACGCGAGCGGGTCGGGTCGGGTTGGCGCGGGTGTATGGGCGCGGGCTTGGAGGTGCAAGGGCCGGGCCGGGGAGTAGGGAATTAAATGGAATTAGAGAATTGGGCCGGGCTTGGGAATTTTGTTATTTGGTTTAAATAAATTTTGGTAAAGGGGAAAAGGAAGTGGGCTGGGCTTGGAGGATTTATTAAATTTGAAATTTAGTTTGGGCTGGGGTTTGGGTAGAAAATTAAGTAAAAATAGAAAAGAGATATGGGGAAGTGGGCCGTCTTATAAGAGGAAATGAAAAATGAAAGGGAAAAGGGTTTAGGGTTATAAAGGGTTTAGGAAAAGAAAATATGAAATGGAAAAAGGTTAGGAGAAGGATTTGAAAAATTGGGAAAGGAGTGGGCTGGGTTTAGGGTTTGGGTTATGGATTGGTTAGGGGAAAAATTAAAAAGATATTAGATTAGATTAGGGTTAGGGTTTAAAATAAAAAAAACAATAGTTATAAAATAAATAAATTTTAAGAGTAACAAAATACGGATATTGGTATACAAACGGACTGGGTATTGCATTTTCTATCTTTAAAATGATAATAAATTTATAAAATCTTTGCGGTTTCTCCAAATCCGGAAATCTCATGGAAGTCCGAAATCCCAATCTAAAGAGTAAATAAACAGTGAATTACCGGCATAAAACCCCATAATATTGCATGACAACGAATATATGAATGCATCGGATATCAAGCAAGGATTGCAATAATTAAACTAGCATATAAAAGCAATGACATATTGGAACTATCAGCTAGCAAGTTATATCAATGAAATATTACTTCTAAAGTGTACGTGTCATGGCAATTACCGATGATGATGTGTGTGAGCCGGCAAGCCAGTGTTCGTGGACATACGCATCATCGGTAATGATGCTGGTGTCCTGACAACATGGGTTATTATTGACTACAGAAATGCAGGTATAAGCATACAATGCAATGAATATAACATGAATTAAACGGAGGATGATTAGTAAACGCAACCTTTAAGTATATACGTTTATATATACGAGTCATACGGTTTTGGCATTTGGAATAGCACAAATCGTGGTTTTTAGGAAACAGGGGCTACGGTGTTTTTATGAAAAGGTACGTCTTTTGAAAAATCCGTAACATCCCTCGAGCTGTCTTTTGAAAATACCCACGATTCGTTAGTTTCTGAAAATAAGTATGACTCGAGCCTAGTCTAACATCTACCAAATAAACTACAGGACTAAACTAAAAGACTAGTCGAAAAGGTAAGGAAATCCACCTAAGTTCGAGTCGATATATCTAGTAGTCGGTGATCCCGCCTCAATAGCATCACGTACGATAAAATATATAATGCGACATCCTCGAGTCAAGAGTGTGGATCAATCATCATATTCATGCATCGTACAGTAAAATCCATCGTACGGCATCCCAAATCGGGGTATGGGTCAATATCACATATAACTTATTATTTATCTGGTATCATTATCATTATATCCTAAATTAGGGGTAATGATATAAGGTCTAGTACATTCCGATACCATCATACATATATATCCGCGTGTGTATGAAAACACATCGCCCAACGGTCCACTCATATATCATGTCGTATATTATAACACGACCCAATTCACATCACCAATCTCACGGCATCATGCCCGATCATATCGACCCATCTCCAAGTATCATATACTATCATCATCATACGGGTATACGTATATGTATATATATAGCAACACATCCACACACACATACACACACACACCCAGAACATAACCCGTGTGTGCATGTGTGTGTGTGTGTGTGTGAATACCTTATTCTAGGGTTCGCGACTAAGAACTAACTAAAAACATTTTCTTCCAATTACGCTAAAACTAACCTATGCTCTCCTAAAATATTTCTTGCTGATTATCCACGTTTCACAAAAACACACACACATATATATAACATATCATATGCTACACTACGAACTGCGGGGGTGCTATACGCCATCCACCCGACTTCTCCCGTAGATATACATCAACTCATCTTGATCCTTACTTGCCGAAGTCGATATCGCCATTCTCTTCCTCATCGTCCGAAGTCCGCGTGAAGGTTCCTACATATAAACATATAGTATCGTAAACCGAAATAGCGGATAAAAACCAAAACGGCACACGAAGCGCACATAGGTTAAAACCTATGGTCTATGCATGCAAGAATAATCAAATAACTCCCGATATCGACGTACGAACGTAAACCTACCAAGTCAAAACCCATATACCAAAACTCAAGTTAGAACGATGTCGCAAAACGAAGCAGCAAGTTAAGAAAATACCTCCAGATTTTACCCTAGGTTGAATTAGCTAATTTTGCATATATGGCAGGTCTAATTTACTGAAAATGGAGCTATGGACCAAGCACGAACCTAATCTGAAGTACTCAGGCCGCAAATTGCGGCCATGAGGAATTTATTTACGACCGTGTATGGGAGATGGGGCCTCGGGTCTTTAGGGTATACTCCAAATCACCTGCACACTTCACTGTAATCGCTAAATATTTTTCAGGTGTCCTGGGTCGTAGCAGATTTCTAAATATCATCACAATTCCCACAATCTTCCGATATCGGGGTTTCTAAGTTCAATTCTTGGGTTTAAATCTCTGGTTTTAGCCCAATATACTATCATTAAAAGGGGTTTTATGGATTTTACCAACCTCAATTACACTTCACAACTCATAAAATTTCCTAACCCTAATTTTGGAATTTTCTAAGATCACTAAACCATAATTTAACAACTCAAAACTACTATGGGAGTTTAAGGAATTCAAATTCTAAACCTAGGATGTAGAGATTACCTCATTTGGGACTCAAGAATCCCCTAGAGCTCAAAATCCTCACTTTCTTGGTCCATCATACCAGTAGTGAGCTTGTGCACATTTTTAATGAAAGGAATGGGGGTGTTTTGAGATATTTTTGGGGGTGAAGTGAGGTGGTGTAGATGGTGGAGGGAGGAGGGCAGCCATGGGAGAGGGAGAAGTGATGAAGAGGATGAAGATGAAGAAGACTATGGGCCAAGGTCAATGACCCTTCACCCTCTCTCTCTTGCCCATACATCTATTCTTTAATCTTATCTTTTCTTTTTCCTTTTTCTTTTCTTTTTAAAAATCAAAAACCATGCTAGAAAAATAAAGAAGGAAGCCATGGTAAAAATAACATGTGATAAGTGTGTAACATGACATGGTGCATGTGATATGCACATAAACCGGATTAACGCACGATTAGTGAAAATTAATCGAGTTTAGCATTTAACCCTTTCACAAAGAAGTATTTAAAAATCTATAAATGCTCACGACACATAAACCATCCTCAATTCAATAATTCTTATAGATTTCCAAATATTTCTCAATTTATCGGCATATAATATACCATATCATTAAAATTAATCTCCTCACATTAAAATATTCATAATATTTATTATTTTAATTATTTAATTTCCCAAAAATAATATTTTTTTTTCTGAAATGTTATATAGAAAATCTAACAAACGGTATTATCAACATGGTAATTGTCTTGGAAAAAAACACAAATCCTGCCGTCCATGTGCAGCAGTTGCTGATAACACCCAAACCTAATTCAGGACTTCAATTTCTTTTCTAATTGTCTGACTCAGACCGAGTCTTAATCTAATCAATCTGACTTGAATATGATTCCAGTATAAACTACAATTCAATATGAATCCATATACTCGATCTATTCAATCTATACAACTTGATTAAACCGAACCATGGATATACTTCATTTACATGTCCATCCATTATATCTGTTCCATTTCTGATATCATAGTTTCGGCAAGTCATTCATATACAATTTACAATACTGGACAAAAGAATACAATCAAGACATTGCGGAATTTATAAGGGGTAGATTGGTACGGAAGGTGTTAAAAGCGGCACGAGACTGTAACTATAATACACCTAACCTGAATATCCATTGCCGTTGTACCGTGGCTGAACGGTTCCTTGTGCTCCGTATACCTTTGTCTCCGGAATAGTGGGACTCATCTCGTATACACTGGCATTTTCTGTACCAAGCTACAAACAACAGCGTTAACAATATAATACAACTTTAAAAGTTACATTCTCCTTCTATCTATACTTTTTTTTTGGGACTTACCGAGCGATTGTTCGCTGACGACATTCATTTCTTCTCTCTTTGGAATGTTATCAGGTGGATCGGACCTTCTGGAGACAGAGCCCAGCAGCGAGGACTTGAATCAGATAGCCTTCGACCCAGAGCTCTAGATTACTTGTATATATTTTCATTTCTGTTATGCTATTGTTTAGGTATTGCTTTCATTCCATGTATTTGCAGCTGTATTGTAAAAAGAATGTTTAATAAATAAAGTTGCTGTTCATTTACATCTTGTCTCTTGTGTACATTTTACTTTATATTGCTTAGATACGCTTAGCGTGTTTACTTCTGAGTAAATGCGTCGCGTGATCCGCTGCGTACTCTGCCCATACACTGGGAAGCGGGGCGTAACAATTCTTATATAGTAGAGTTCTCATATTCAACACCATGAGTTCTACTGTTCACAACCTGCCTACCGAAATACAACTAAACCGGAGATAACAATTCATGATCACGATAATACCACCCTTCAGTATAAAAAGATTTTCATCAATACACATATTGAATGCAAAGGAATATATTTCTAAACGATAATTGCATAAAAGCTCTGTCCAGCTGCACAAACCCCCCCTCTAATTCACCATCTAACCATAAATTTACATATCACATAAAATTAGCTATTTTAGACAAATTATTTTAACCCAGCCACTACCTAATATCCCGTATCCTCCACCGATCCATCGATCCATCGATCTTCTAATGAAACCCCTAAATTTTTATATAATTTAATTTACTGCTATTTTTTTTATTAACGTAAATTAAAAATATTTACTGTAAATTTTCATAATGTTTCTTAAAAATTTTTTCACTCGATCGAACCTGGTTTTCACGGCAAGAACGAGGCTAGGGGCTGGATCGACATCGTCGAGGGCTGGATCAACAGAGAAACGAAGGAGGTAGCCGAATCAACGGCGAGGCGGAGCGAGGGTTGGATCTACGGCTGGAACGAGAGCAAATCGACTGCAACGGAGAAGGAATGGCCTACGAGCGGGGGAGGCCAAGAAATTAGAGCGAGCGAGAAGGAGGGAGGAGGAAGTGGATCGGAGGGCTCGATTGTTCTTTATGGCAAGTGGGTGATGCCCAAGAAAAATGCTGTTGACAATAACTTTTTCATTTGACATAGTTTTGCCAAATTGACATATCATTACCTGAGACTGCCTCTGGATTGGGATATGGCTAAATGAAAACGCTATTGTCAATGGTGTTTTCATTTGGCTGAAAACGCCATTGACAATAGCGTTTTCATCCAAAGGAAAACGCCATTGTCAATAGCGTTTTCCTTTGCCATATAATTGTCACGACCAGACCTAATTCTACGTGGCTGTACGGAGATCTATTTTTGGAATTATTTTGGGGCAGTATTATTTTTGGAATTATTTATTTAAACAGGGAAAAAATTCTCAGCTTTGAAGGATGAAAGAAACTATTGGCACCAGGGGCTAGATGGACATTTAATATATCGAAAAATTCCCAAAATAACCATGGTTATTCCCAAACCCAGAGTCGAAGATAGATAGGTTTGTTCTTACAATGGAGGGTTGTTTTCAGCAAATGGTCGATCTTTGGAGGCTGTTGACCTTTGGGGGCTATTTTTTTAAAAATATCATCTTTGAGGGCCGCATATTAAAAAAACCCTAAAATAAAACGAGGAGCCAACCGAGACCTTCCGCAGTCGGATCTCTCTTCCTCCTTCTTTCTCCTTCTCTCTCTCGCGTTTCGAAACCATAGCTCTCCCATCGATCTCGTGCCCAGCACCAATAAGGTACACGAAACTACTATTTGTTGTTATATTACTCTAAAACGAAAAAACCCCAAATGTCTGGGTTAGGTTTTTGTGATTATGGTTTGCAATTTACAATTTTTATTACTTTCAAAGCTTGAAATAGCTACTATTTCATGATTTGAATATATATAATGTTTATGTGACGACGACGATGATGATACGAATGTATAAAATGTTAGCTGTGGTTCACGTGGGATGATTATTTTATTATAAACGACTTCGCATTTGCAATGAACTAATAGCATATAAGGATGAAGAATTTATGGTGTTGTAATTGGTTTTGTTTATTTCAGTGAAATCTAATAACTTGTAGAGTTGCAGTGATTGTGCTAGTCACAGGTTTGTTGTCACTGTCTCTGCTGTATATGCCCATCATGACTCCTCTTATGGACAAAATTTGGGATTAGGCACTTTTCCAAACTAATAGGGATTTAGACACCTTTTAAAACTATTTAGAGAATTAGCACAATCGGGTCACATCGATACCACATAGACGCCACATGTGGATAGCGGTTGGGAATTTGTTGAAGTTATATTCCGCACTTTGCAAGTGCGGAATAGGTCTTGGCCTCGGCCAAGTATAAAATCTTGGCTCTCTGAGGCTTATTCTGCACTTTGCAAGTGCGGAATAGGTTTTGGCCTCAGCCAGAGAACCAAGCATGAAGACTTGGCTCTGTGGGCGAGGTCAAATCTTATTCTGCACTTTGCAAGTGCGGAATAGGTTTTGGCCTCAGCCAGATAGCCAAGCATGAAGACTTGTCTCTCTGGGCGAGGCCAAATCTTATTCCGCACTTTGCAAGTGCGGAATAAGACTTATCCCCAGCAAGCCAACCCAAAGAGCCAAGTATTGAGCGAAGTCTTATTCCGCACTTCGAAATCTTATTCCGCATTTTGTAAGTGAGGAATAAGATTGCCCCAACCCTCAACCGTCAGTCCCATGTGGCGCCAATGTGGCATTGATGTGACCCGATTGTGCTAATTCTCAAAATAGTTTTAAAATGAGTCTAAATCTCTAATTAGTTTCCAAAAAGCGCCTAATCCCAAATTTTGTCCCTTGTATAGCTTAAAATCACCTATTTCTTTAAGGTGCTGTGAGAATGCTCAATTGATTTTCATTTTTTTTAAAAAAGCTATAATTATGGTTTGTGCTTTGCGATCAGCCATTTTAACATGTTCAATTAACAAGCTTCAATCAATATTTTAATGTATTTGATCTTCGGCCTCTTTGGAGTCATTTTTGCCACTCCATGGAAATGTGGATCTGAGAAAGCCATAGCTTAAGTTCCTATAAGAGCTAATAGGTGTTTATAACTTTTAACTCTAGTGTGTACTTGTGGGCATAATGATATGATTTTAATCTTTAGTTAACTTTAAGAAGAATCCAACTAAGGCTAGTGGCTGGAGAACAATAATTTAATTGTGAAACCTGACTTAGAGAGAATTTAATTGTATTATTTATTAAGCTAATCAATCATAGTTACACAACTAGAGTTAATATGATCGGTGCCAAACAAGACAAATATATAATCCTAGCCCAGTTGTTATAAACTTATAACAGCTCCGCACTTGAGCTCAATGCAAGTCGTGCAACATAAGCAAGTAGAAGCATAATCTTCAACACATCTAGCAAACAAAGGTTTACATTTCTAGTCTGTCACTCCTATGTCAAGGAATACTACTTGACTGACTCCTTTTTTCGTAGTTTTCTGTTGCTTTAGTCTGATGCGAAATAAACCTATGTGCAACAAATAACTTTAAGTATTCTTAATATGCAATCATATAAGTCATAATAGTTTATCACTATTCGTTGGTCTTTAAAATACTACAAATAAACTTAAACATAGGACTTAAATTATGGAGGTAGCTGCGATCATATAATTTTTGAGAAATACAAATCACATTGCTGAACCATAAATTCAATAAATACTTAAAACCGTTCTTTTTTCACATTACTATATGTTAGAGAAGCATCCATAATATTTCATTTGTAAAATAGAATAAACGAACCAGTTCTTTTTGGTTAGAAAAGCATGTGGAACCGAATCGTATAGAATGCAGGCATAAATTAGTTGAATTTGGATCTACTATCTTGTTTTTAAATTCGTATTTGAGTTTAATTTGAATACTAAATTACATTCAGATTCTACTCATTATGTCGTATTTGAGTTTTCTTTTTCTTTTCATTTTTTATGGTCTTAAATTGCATAACAACACATTATCACAGACCAACCATTGCAAGTGTCAAAAACAAAACATATCCTATGATATATCAAGACATCCTATAAATTTTGTTTTTCTCAAAATATTATAAATAAACTTAAACCATCCTCTTTTCACGTGGTCATGTACTTGCACGTTTTTAGCTAAACAAACGATACCAAACTTTAATGAAAAATATAAGAGCAATAGAATAAAGAAAAGAAATAGATAGATAGAGACGCACTGTTAAACCACTCCCTCTTCAAAAAACAATATTCAAACAACTAAAAAACCATACAAATAAAAATCATATTGCGATCATATAATTTTTGAGATAAGGGGGCCACACATAAGTGGTGGGGCCCACACTCACCTTATTTACCCTTTATTGTGTGGTGTGCAGCGTCCCAAGGTCTTAAATTTTTATCTACAATTTTTCTCTACACGTGTGCACGTGCAAGAAATTCCAATGATAATCGGATTTGAAATTTGCATGAATCGGATCCCAACCCAACCCGTTAGTAGCCATAGACCGTCATGTACAAGCTTTTTACCTGCGATCATCGTGGTGTCTTCATCTCTAACCTCAAAACCTTGGCGACCAATCTGTGTCCGATCTCTTAATCGAGGTTGATTTCATATCCATTTAAATCCAAATGATCTCTCAGTCTTCGTATTTTATCAATATCAATTAAATCTTTAATTCCTAGAGAAATTTTCATTATTAAAGATCAATCTCCGTGTTTTATAGCTCCTTTTATTTGTTCTTTACTAGTCATTTATAAATTGAAGTTCAATTTACTTAGCTTTTGTAGGATCTACCTAAATTTGTTTTCAAAATCTTCTGATTGATATGTAGGTTTTCTACCTTTCCCCCTAAGTGAGATTTTTTTTACTTTGTTCTATGTTCTTATGCCAGCTCTTGAATTGTCTTCATTTTAAAGGAGGGTCAATATTGATAACACTTATTTATCCATGATCATATTTTCCTCTTGAGAATTACAAGTTTTTTTAAAATTCACTGAAATTGTTGCTCGAATGCCTTGATTTTATTATTAGATTTGTTTTGTTTTTTATGCTTGGAATGGTTGGTTCGTGATAATATGTTATGCAATTTTGAGACCATAAAAAAGACTAAAAGAAAAAGAAAAGGGATTTAGAATAGATTAAACTGATAATTTGGGAATTGAATTCAAATATCAATATGACAGGATGATTGGATGAGTAGAATCTTAATCTAATTAAGGATTTAAATTGAACTCAAATATACGAATTTGAATACAACTAGTAGATCCAAATTCAATTAGCTTATGCCTGCATTCTATTCGATTCAGTTCCACATGTTTTTCTAACAAAAAAGGACTAGCTCGTTCATTCTGTTTTCCATGAAATATAATGTCCCTAACATATATATAGCACATAGTCACATACTTCATCATGCAAGCTCCTTCCCTTGCAGGACTCCAAATGCCGTTCGAAGTTAGCTTGAAATGATATAGTACCTCACACTTGTTTCTCTCGACTATTGCTTTACCTTGGTAATGTTAAAATTTTAAGGCTATTACTATATTACAAGATTGGTGCTTTCTTTTATTCTTATAATTAGCGATTTCTTATCTTTATTCTTACAATCAAGAAATCAAATCTGTTTTTTATATCATTTGTTAACTACGCCTGCTTCTTTTTCATATATCACAGATTCATATATTTGATCCCCTTTCAAAATGATTCTATAAATCGGACGAGGAGTTGCGTTGTAATATTGGAAAAATCATGGCCCATGTCCGCTCGCTTCTCTTTGGGTAAGTTTTTTCCCTTCATATATTTATCATTGTAAATGTAATATTATTCTTAGTATTGATATGGATTGATGAAATGCGGTGTCGTTTGCCCTTTTCTTTAGAAAAATCTAGTTAAACATCCATTATTTTGTTCACTTATTGCTATATGTTGCTGAAGATCATTTAGGCCTTCTCATTGTGTTTTAGTAGAGAAATTGAGTTAATAATTTTAATTTGGGCAAACTATTGGAATTACAAACAACAACTATAGGACACATAGAGCGAAGGTTATAATAACTATTATTGACACATGAAATGAAAGAAGTTTGCATTACATTTCTGATAGGAAACAATATGGGAATTTATTCTCTTTAGGGTGACAACGTGTACACAAAAGGCATAAACTGATGTCTTTCATTCTAAGACTACTATAATAAATACCATCAATTTTTAGACGTAATACGGTATATGATTTTTTTTGTTTGCGGTAATTTAGTTGATTGACCTCATTCTAAAGATACTAGTTTATTGCACCCGGGATGCATGTTTATATTATCAGCAATCGAACATAATATGAAATGTAGAATGTGCATGTATGATTGATGTTGTAACGTTTTCAAGCGTTAAAAAATTGCCTTTGACGTTCTCTAGAATAGTGTTGTTATTTCTGTTAAATTTAAGCTATTATTTCTAAAATAACTCTGATCTTTTTATTTATTCTACCATTGTCTAGCTAATGATTCATTATCTTTTTCCTTTAACCAAGGGGTAGCCAGAGTATAGAAAAATCATGGAAATTGGAAAAATCTAATTTTCTGGAAAATAAAGTAAAGCTATAGGCTATTGGTGATTTTCTGCCAATGAAGCATAAATGAAAAGGTTCTATGAAATATTGGCTATCTGCTACCATAAATGCTAATTTTTTCTCTAATAAAGGCAAGTCGATGACATTTTAGCAAATGAAAAATTGGAAATGATGCATTAATTAGATTATATATGATGAAGCAAGAAGACAATGGAAGCTAGTAACTATAAAAAATTTCTAGTATGAATTATATATACATGTTTGAAATTAATGATGATGTATAATATTGTAAAAATAATCTTGATGGTAAATACTAATGATAAATTTTTAAAATTTTCAATTGTTATGCATATGTTATGTTGTATAAATTTTTATTTATTTGGAGATGTTAATGAGCAAAAGTAATACATGATTACTATGCAAAAAAAAGAAATTTTCGAACCCATTCCAACTAACCTTCAAGTATAAAATACCGGTCTCATGTATTTGCGTAGGTTGCTTCCAATTTTTGAACTTGTGAACTTCTCTAAACAATTTTTTTGTCTTGTCATATCTGTTTATGCAAAAAACATTATATAGATTATAGCTGTTTAGATATAATTTTTATTTTCTTGATTATTAATTTATTTTTATAAGGCCTCCCATGGTATCGAATAAAGGTGTTGGGCAAATAAATGAATTGTGTTGTAATATTAGGAATTCGGATGTTAGATGTTTGACAAAGCCTTCACTCCCTAGAATACAAATCATCAATAAAGTTGGGTGAACAAGAAAACATACATGTTTGAAGGGTGTATATATGCATAATCAAAACTTAGGGGTTATGTATGAATCTTCCTTATTTTTAAGGAGATGATAGATTGGGTGGATTTTTCCAACTTTTTTGAATTATTCCTAAAAAGAAGAAATTGCCACTTCAAACCCTTAGAATTTGGGCTATAACCCTTAGAGTTTGGGTTATAGTAGTAAGAAAAAGTTGTATAAATCTATAAAAGTTTGTATAAATTCATTCATCTTTTCAAAGACCGTTTAATCGTTTTTGAGATTTAAAACATGAAAATGGACTGGTGCAAACAGCTATTTAAATGAGCCTGGCTCACTCAAGCTCGGCTTATTTACACCCTTATTTGAAGATAATTACAAATTTCAAGGCATCGGCTATACGAGAAATACTTAATAGGATGAGATGTCAACTATATAAGAAAATATTTTATACATTTATAGAAGTTGGCCTGAATTCATTATACATCTTTTGAATGATCTTTAATAGTTAATGGACTTTTTAAAATTTATAATTAGTTTACAATTGGAGAGAGATGGAGAGGAGGATTGTTTGAATTATAAAGGGCCATATGGAAATTGAAATTTAAATTGATGAGGTGGATAGGTTTGGATGGAAGTATTTTTGAGAGCATTTTTCTCCTTATTTTACAACTATTTTTCACAAAAGTAGAGACCAACTACATCCAAGTCGAAAGATAAATTAATTTATGGACCTAAAATGATTTTCATTTTAAGGGTAGAGATTTGGTAGATTTTCCGTGGGTTTATTATGCAATTAGTGATAATGAATGTACAATCATATAATGATTAGTCTAGACCATCTTTCTTTTTGAATTTATTGATAAAAACAAAATAATATATTAATGAGATGACATTAGAAGTTTGGATTGTAATTAAAGGTTCCTCTTTTAGTGGATCAGAAGAGGAATATCCATATGTTTATCATCTCGATTTTGAATTTAAACAGACTTTTTGTTCTACATGATCGTGGATATTAACGTCAATCGTTCTACTCTCGCGACCTTAGTCGTTGAATCGTGATATCTGCAATATATTGTTCTTCTTCTTACACACACACTACCACATATAATATCATATGCCCCAAGATATTTTTTCCTTAGTGCAATAGGTAAGCTATTAAGTATAAAACTATAAATTTCATAAAGTTATAATCAAATTAGCAATATAGAATAATAAATAAGGAGAAATATAATGGTCCATAACGTGCTAGATACACAATTGCCACAACCACACGTATGCCAACAAATGCAAATATAATACAGAAGAATCAACTTAATTCAAGCGCACAATTATAACCAATAAAAAGAGTTGGACAAAATGATACCAAATAGTGGATAGTGTAAACCACATGACATAACATTATCTCAATGAGTTTCACAAATGGAAATTCCTAACCAAGTCCAATTCATAAATCATAAGCTTAGTAGGAAGGAACAAAACAAAGACGACGAGAACAAGAAACTAAAATGACGAGATTCATTCGTGAAAAAAATGATGGTCGATGACCAGGAGTTGCTGTGGGACGAGATGAAGGCATTAAGTTCATGGAGAAGGCAAGAAGCTTGTGGCTTTTCATGTTCGTGAAGGGATTGTTTGTTGCCCTTCTTGTGGAGAAGGCAAGGGATTCTTATTGTCAAAGGAGTTGTCAAGGTGACGTGATGCTCATGGAAAAGAAGCAGTGCGGCGGCGAAGAAGTTATCGACTCGAGAAGAAGCTCTTGGAGATTTCTTGTGGAACAATTAGGGCTTGTCAAGTATCTGGGGAATTTTTGTGTAGGAGATATTTTCATTAGACGAAAAAATCAAACCAGTAAGTGCAAATCCTACCTAATTAGACTTTAGTACCCAATTTTTGTATCACATCATATCTTATATCGTATTTAGGATATTATACCAGAGAATATTTTAGCCGCTAAGACATATCCTCATGATATGTAATGCCATTTTGATAACAGTGATGGTGACATCAACAATAACTAGCAAAACATGTATCATTTAATTAGGAGGCTTCAGTTTTCGATTTTCATGTTTAGGAAGTGATTGCTTATGTAAAGTTTTTTGGAAGTATCCTTTTGTGACACTTGCAAGAATCAAAACAGTGAACTCCCACATTGGAGAGCATAGTCACACATCGCAGGAGATAAGCTCCTAAAGAGCTATGCATTGTCTTACTGTCCGTGTTTTCCACTTATTAGTTACATTACTTTTGGTCCTTTTGATTGTTTTCTTATTATTTATGGTTAATGGTTTTTCGTGTCCGACTACAACTTAATTGCACACTAGGTTGCACGAACACATTATTTTTGGTTCAGTGCACACTCTGATGTGGATTCAAGCCTGACACGTCTGACACGGGATTTCTGTATCCCATTTCGAAATGAGGCGGTGTTGGACCCGGACACAAGCGGGACACGTTTCGGACACGGGAGGGACAATTTTAGCAGTTTTAACTTGCAATCGACTTGAAACCCGCAACAACTTAACCCTAATTCCTGTGTGGTCTCTTTCTATTTCCTCTAGCTTAACCATGAATCTTTCTTTCTCCTCAAGCTCAGCAACATAACCCTAATTCCAACTGATTTATTGTCTCTTTCTCATTAAGATCAACAACGTGCAAACATTCATCGACATTGACTCTTTCTCCTCTTTCTCGTCAATCGTAGACAAGACCCAGAAAAGCCCTAGACTCCTCAAGTGCAGACATGACCCAGAAAAAAACACTATTTTGTTAAATACACTAAAAATATGCTGAAATGCTTAGGTTTTGCGCTGTGTGTATGTTATAGTCGTATTCCCATATCATATATGTTGGGATTTTGCCATGTTGCATCATGTCGTGTTCGTGTCTGAGCTCATGAAACCTTGATTGCACATGTAGCTTTACATTTATTCTCAATTAATTAATATATTTCAGCTGTCTCCCCATATAACATTTCACTGTTGCTCATTCTATTCATTATGGTTTCCATATACGCACACTAGATCATTTAAATTGCAATTCATTAACTGCATCTCATTAAGTGCTCTCTCTCTCTCTCTCTCTCTCTCTCTCTCTCTCTCTCTCGTATCCACTACCTATAAAGTTGAAATATATAATATTACATAGATGCTTGTCTGAACGTCTTATATATACATGCTTGCTTTGTCTAGTGAAGTATACGTTGGTCTATGTATAGAGAAAACATTTGATGCACTTGCCTTAAAATCTCTATACTGTTCTACACTAACATGAAATGTTACGCCCTCTATTGCCCCCTAAAACCCAGCATACAGATGTAGAATACAAGCGGCTTTCTATTGGGAGTCTGCGTGGTGACATGCAAAGTAACTAGGTTAGGATTTTTTAGGCGTACACTATTCAAAATGTTACCTCTGCATAACAACAACTATGAATTAACATACTTTTGCATAGTCAGCTAAAAGTAATACCTGGCCCTTGCCCACTTTGTCTTACTAGCCAATTTCTTACTTCAACTAGACTTTAAATATTTCTTAAATAGAAGCTGTGCGGAGTTGGTTGTATTCATCACCATCCTGTCATTTTCTATGATGTTCTATTGAAGTTCAATCAAACGTGTCTATGTTGAAGGCTTAGGATGTTATTTTTTAGTAATTGGTTGGGTAGGTTTCTGCCCTTTTGGAAATATATACTTGTTTACAGCCAATCAACTGTGCACGAATTTGTGACTTACAAAGGCCAAAACCTGTGACTTTGTTTGCATGATATGGCTAATATTTGAGATATTACGTTCTATCTGCTGATTAAATTGATTTTAGTATAAATGCTCATGTTATGTTTCTTGCTTATTCATGTGCAGCTTGGTCCGTGCACGAAGTTCTTTTCTATTGGGCATTATTAACGGTGCTTCATTTAGGTATTTATTGGCTGACATATGAGATATTAGCATTATTTTCAATGGCTTAGAATTTTTATATTATCAATATTTAGCTTCTGCTCCTGTTTCTTGCTTTTGCATGTGCAGCTTGGTCCGTGCCCAAAATTCATTTTATTCGTGTTGCAGTAATGGTGCTTCATTAAGGTATGAATAATTTGCTACCTTAGATAAGTATTGTGATTGAGCTTTTAAGCTACCACCGCGATATAGTAATTCTTAATCCTATATGATTTTGAATTAGTGAAATTATACCTTGTCGAAATTTAGATCTTTAACAGCGTCAAAGAATTTGCTATTTACATTACAGAGCATAAAATCTCTGTATGCTGCACTCTGATATCTATATTCTATTCTGATCTTGAAAAGATTTTTATTTTAAATTTTTTGGTAGGGTTAGAAGCCTAGAACACAATACAAATTCCATAAGCTCATAGAGCCTTATATCTTTTTCTATTACTGTCAAATTCGGAGTTTTCGGGTTGGCCTGTCATTGAAGATTTTATATGGACTCTCAAGATGGTGTAATAGCTGTAACCGGACTTCCTGTCTTTCGTGTGAATGAACATATTATAGTTATGAAGTGGACGTACTGCTTCCAACCATACTTTCGATGTGGTCGACAATTTACTTCTATCATGTGGGTGGAACAGTTTTCTTCTAGGATCCACAAAGGTTGGCATGACCTTATATGTGGATTAGATCATGTTTGCTTTCACTCTTAGGAGTATTATTGTGATACCGTGATTTTAATTTAACAAATATATGCATGTTTATATAAGTATATGCATCAGAAAATGGAGTATGAAGTGGCATTGTAGGAATTTCCTACATTGATGGGACATATGATAGTACACCATCCATAGATCCATGTACTCGTGTAATTTGCAAGCACAAGTATTAACTAGTTTGGATTGAAAAAAGATTAAAAGAAATGGATCGATGAATGGTGTGTTGCCGTTTGCCCCACCAGAAATTCCTAATGTACCGCATCCTCTCTCTCTCTCTCTCTCTCTCCCTCCCTCCCTCCCTCCCTCTCCCTTCCTATACACACGCACACGCGCGCGCGTCTCTCTCTATGTGTGCGCGCGCGCGTGTAAATATATGTATACGTATATGTATATGGTGGGGAGAGTTGGGCGTTGAAGGATGGGTTTGATTGCTTACTTATCCAGGCAAAGTTTCATTCTTTTCCTTTGATGTAAAAGAGGTGGGCGGAAGGGTTACTAATGTATGATAGTCTTGTCAAACCGGTGGTGTTAAAGGCACAATTGGGTGCATGACTTAGGCACTAAGGGGTGCAGGGTAGTGCTCCACATAACTGCGAGGATCATCGCATTGCTGAAGCATGAGCCTTAGTGCACCTATCGTGCACCTCACATTGCTGAGACGTGTGCCTTGCACCGCCCTAGATGTGCACCTTGATGCACCTTTCACCACACCTTGCTTTAGGTGTAGGATTCTTTTTATTTCTACTTGTTTTGTTTTTCGACAATATTCTTGGTGTCATGCTGATGACTTCTCTTTTGATCTTCTCTTTTCTAGAGAGAAGAGGCATGCTAATATTTTTTTAATACTAAGTTTTGCTTCATTTCGTAAACGATACTCAATATCAACCTAGGTTTATATCGTGTTTAATAATTTGCTAGCGCTCATTTGCTATTATGTATTTTCTGTTGTTGCCCATATGTTACCGAGATATATAACCTCGATATTTGTACCATCATCTGCCAGCCATTTTTGGATTAAGAATTGGCCATCTTGGCTGTATCAACCATCTTGGATTGGAATGCCGGATTTTTGTCCAATGACTAAACCAATTTCTTAACATAAATAGTAAAAATAACTACAAAATAGTTTGACATACTTTATTTTGGGTAATAAGTGAAATTTACAGTAGTTATTTAAATATGTTGTAAAGAAATCTACAAACTTTTTGACATTTTAGAAATTAATGAAATCAACTAAACCATTGACACATTTAGACCCCCTAATCCATTAACAAACAAACTTAACACTAAAACTTCAGCAATCGATTGGTGAGCCAAAGTTGATCTCAGTATCGAGCTCGAACATGCATTTTTGGAATTGGTATTGGTCATCACATAGCGAGATCAGTCGAGATTTCATACCTTGTTACTACGTACTACTTATTACTACTTGTAGTTGTTAGCACGTGTGTATTTATTTTTTGTGTCTTGTGATGACATATATGCCACTGTTCTCCATTCTTTGTAAATAATTCACTTTCTAGGGGGCGCTCCGAAATTTTACTACGTAATTCCCTATGCAACTGGTAACAGGGGGCTGGGTCCCGCTAAAGTGAGCGGGGCCTGCTGGCATTGTGTATGTTGTAGGGAATTGTGTAGGCTAAGGTTGCGTAGAAACCTTTTTTCCTAATAAAAATTACATGTATAGCATGCTTAGAAATTAGTTTTAAAATGTGTAATTTCCAAAACCTACTTATAGGGTTGGTCGTTTGGTTAGACACTAACAAAAGGTTTCAAAATTATGAGAAACTATGATGACTAACAGTCACGTCAGCACCGTCACACTTAAAGTTGTCATGTGACCCCCAACTGCCAAATGAATGCCCAAAATACCTTTGCTCTCTTCACCATCTTCTTCCTCCACTCCCTCTCACTTGCTTCGAATGCCTCCTCCAATCACCTTCCAGGCTACCTCCAACTCCTCCAACCATCCGCCTCCACCTCCTCCGTCCATTTGCCTCCACCCTCAAGCCCTATCTCCTCCAATTCTCCAAACCCAAATCCACCATGGCCGCCACCACCAACGCTCTTGTTCCCCCCTCCACCTCCTCCACCCGCATCCACCTCCTACCTGTCTCCATCTCCTCCTCCGCCATTCCTAGATCTCCTCCACCTCCTCCGACCATTCGCTTCCATCTCCTCCACCTCCCTCCTTCACCCTCGAGCCCTAAGTATTCAAAACCATATCCAAATCCATCATGGCCACCACAACCAGCATTCTTTTTCCGTTTCCACCTCCTTTCATCTGCATCCACCTCCTCCGACCATCCGCTTCCATGGCCACCATAACCAACAGTAAAATTTGTTTTTTTAGTTTAGTTATATCAGGGCATAGCCGGCCCCAAAATTTTTTGGTGAAGGCTTGTTGATATATTGTTATATCAACGGCAAAATAATCATTTTATATGCCAAGTTAATGCTGCTAACCCTTGACCATAAGTCATGGTAGAATCTCGTAATCATGAAACCTTTAGGTAGTTGCTTGCCAAATGACCAAACCTTTTTGTAGCCTTTAAAATATTTAAAAAAACTTGTTACTTAGGTGTGCATGGGAACTTTGCAGCTCATATTGCACCTTGAGTATCGACTACCGCTCACCTTTTTTTGGGGTTTTCTGTTTGTGTTTTTTTCGCGGGGGGGGGGGGGGGAGGGGGGGTTTACATCCATAACTTGTTTCACTTGGTCGGCTTCTCCTTTCTGCATCACTTACACTATGTTTTCTCCTTCCCTTGTGGGAATTATAATTGGTTGTCATGTTACCTTCAGAAACATCAACGATATATTCATTGCTATTTAAGTACCGTGGTGTTGGTGATAGAAAAAAATAAACTATTTGTGACAGGTACTTGCAAACATTATCAAGTATTGGCTCCTGTGGAAGTACTTTATCTTTCAAGGTCAGTCAATAAATTATTGTCAGTTCGTCAATTACTTGTCCAAGTGCTAATGCTGCTTTTTATTTTTTGTTCAGCCACTTCTTGGGCTCCGCTGTTTCTCATCTACAGGTTCTGTACCCTTTCTGCCAGTATAGCTTTATATAATGTTCTGGGTGTTACTTGTAAAGGTTTCTTTGTGCTAGTTTTTCTTAGATAATATATGGGTGTTATTTGCAAAGCTCTGACTGATTTCATTTAATTGATAATAGCTGGTCACTTGCACATCAAGTATTATTTTATTTGCTATAATACATATATGGAGAACCGATATCAACCCAGTTTGTTACATAAACGGATTAATAAAAAACTTTAGGATTCTTACTCTAGGACCTCATTTATTTGCAAAATGTCATGACAATTAGTTGAGACACTACATATGGCAGTTTAGGTTATTGTTAATGGATCAAGGACATTTTGAGTTTTCTTAAATCATTTAGATCTATTAACTTAAAAAATATGAAATATTCTGTTACATCTTGGATAAGAGTTGGCCACCATTAACCCCTTGGTAGATTAGACGATCCATTCAAAAGCCAACTAAAATCCAAGTTTCTTAAGCTTGCATCTGACCTTATGTACTACTGAGAAGCGTGGCCTTTAAGGTGACAGGAGCAGTAATATGATCTGTAATGGCATCTAATCTCACACTATCTTTTTCATCCTTTTTTCCTCATGTCGATCATTCTTTGGTTCATCCTCCTCTCCAAACTATCTGCCGGATCATTTGGAAATTTGCTTCTGTTTTATCCTATGCCTTGGACTGTTTGATCAAACAGCTTTTAACTAAGTGTACTAGCATAAGTCTGTTAATCAACGAACTTTAAGTCCAAGAAGTCAGGCTGTCAAATTCCATTACAGATTTAATACCCTTAGTTCTGTTCAATCAGCAGTTTAAATCACCAATCTCCTGCTGTATCCTTCGATTTGTGTGTTTTTTCCCTTCAGAAATTTAAACCTTATGGTTTCGTGGAGAATGAGTTTTCTGAACAGTGGCGTCGAATTCCTTTTTAAGGTAATCTACTTAAAAGACGGCACTCAAAGTTCATGGCCATTTAATATTCTTCACCAACCAAACTTTATAAGCTTGTAGGCTTCCTTGATAAGGGGTCACAATCTTTCTAGTGGAAGGAACTACTATGTGAAATCTTTGAGCTTGACAGTGCCCAGTTATACGACCTGTGTCCAATCTCGAGCTATAACGGGCCACGATTTCCCACTCTTATGCAACTCTTTTGGAAAAATGAAGTATCTGGTTTCTGCTTCCCTTTTTGTTTCTCATGGGGAGAATCCCCATCATGTAAAGGTTCGTCTAGTGAGATTCCCAAACTTATATCCTGTCACCTATCATAGCCTGCATACTACTCGATCCAAACAGTGACTACCCAGTTGTTCTTTAACTAGATCTACGGTCTCGTCACACTTATATTCATCTTCTTCCATGAGACTGGAGCTCTTATGTTGTTTAATTGGTTGGAATTTCGTTTACATACTACCAAGTTATATTTTGATAATAAGGACTCCATAGATGTTAAATTCAAGGTTCAAGAACTCGGTTTCAGTCTCTCATAAGTTTATTAGTTTCGTTGGGTTTCAGCTAGTTTCGCTAATCTCGGTTCGGATTTCGGTTTCAGTGGTAATACAACATACATAAGTGTAGATATATTAAATACTTAAATTTATGGTTCTATATTACAAGACAATAATCCCAGTGTTCAAAAATCCAGCCATGATGCAAAATATATTGAAAAGTGTATTTAGATAAGTATTAATATAGGGTTTGGGTTCATTTTTTTGCTGTTTTCTAACAACGAAGGCCTACAATGATCACAATGATGGTCAAAATGGTATAAAAAAATTAAGTTTTAAAAGGTTTCGGCCGAAACGATATTGTATAGTTGGTTTTGTATCGGTCTTGGGGTTTCGTATCGGTCTCCACCAAAACCGATACGAAACCACCACGTATCGGTGGTTTCGGCCGAAACCTCGAACCTTGGTTAAATTGACTGAACACCTGACTTGATTTATGCCTTGCAGAACCACCTTACTGTCTTTTCTTCCAGTTTTTCATCTGGTTATTTATTCATGCAGGATCACACATCGTACTTGAAATGCCAGCATTATCCCCAACAATGGTGAGGACTTTGTGAATACATAACCATATTTTGCATTGGACTCTTAAGCCGTTAAATGCTGACATGGAACTTTAACTTGGTGCTCCCAGAATCAAGGAAACATTGCCAAGTGGAGAAAGCAAGAAGGTGATAAGGTTAGTTTTTTTAATCATGATATTCATATATCACCATTGCTATATTGAAGCTATAAGGCATTGGCCCCTATTTAGAAACTGGAAATGTTCCATTTCCAACACTACGCAACTTATTTCTTAAACTTTATTTGTTAGATTAATGTGGGTGATGTACTCTGTGAGATCGAGACAGACAAAGCAACCCTTGAATTTGAAATCCTTGAGGAGGGGTAAGTATTATTTTAATATACCATACTTTTTTAGAACATGTCTTCAGGAATTCTCTTTGCAAATCATTTTCCAAAGTTTTTGCAATTATGTTTACCGTTGAATTTGTATAAAATTGTGTTGCGTAAATAAATTGCCAAATGCAACATTTCGGTAGCACTATTCAATGAATTTACTTGAATTTGAGATGCTGACTACCATTTGTTAATAGATGCTTCTTTCTGTAAATATATGTATAGAATATGCACATGTGAATGTGTCTATTGTGTGAATTTTTCTTTAGGAATATAATAAGCTTGTGTTTCATGTCTTGTCCATGGTTGGAGTTTTGCATTCTAGTTTGAATGATCTAGCTGATGCTTACCATTTATTAGTCCAAGCTCATATCTGTAGAGGCCTGCAGATCACACAAACAAGCTTACATAACTATACATGTTTCTATCACCAATGTGATTAAACTGATACTCAGAAAACTCCTTGCTAACTATAGGAATATGATATAAAATTGAGCCTTGTAGGAGGCTTCTATTTGTTGGTGATGTCTGAAGCGAATTGTCTACAGGACATTCAAGTAATCATCTGAATTTCTCAAGTGCATATTCTGATAAGTAAAATTATCTGTAACAATAAATGAACAATTGAATTAGTGCCTCTACCACTTAGATGACTGGATTCTATAAGCTATGACAACCCCTTGCAAAGATGTATAAATGCACACAAGGTGGACTGTCTACACATCTGAAAGATCTTTCGATTCATGTTGGTGGCGAGGGGTACATCCTTGGAGATTTTCGAGTCATCAATCACATAGAAAAACCTTACCCATTTATAAAAATATTGGGATGGAAATATCATAAACATGTAGGCCAAGAATATAGTAGGGGATCAGTAGAATCAAAGGAAGAAACACAGAGAGAGAAACTAAGGAAGAATTGGGGTCAGAGAAGAGGTTGGAGTAAATGATTGGTGAAGGGAGAAACTGAGATTCTTGCCTGCTAATAACTATCCATCCAATAATCCATCTTCTAATAGTAGCATTATATGTCTGTAGTGCTCTAAAAAGCGGTCTATGTGGCCATTAAGTGGCCGCCTAAGCGGAAGCGGTGCCAAGCCGCTCCGCTTTGACCCTAAGCAGCTGCATTAGGCGTTTTAAGCTTTTAAGTAGGCTCTATTGTCAAGGTGGGTGCTGAATTGGGTTATAACAATAATACAAGCTTCATGCGTCAAGCTTGAGTTTTTTCTTTCTAAAAATTTCTGACCTAGAACCCTTTTATAAATACTGTATGCATCTCGATCTATTTTTCATATTGCACAAACAAAGAAACTGTAAATTATTATCATCGGCGCTTTCCTCTCGTCACTCTTCTCTCTAATCTCTAAAGGATCGCCGGTAATTAGCCCAAGTGATTTTGTCCAAATCATTTTATGTTCTCATGTCTCTCTTTTCCTTTTCAATTTCATTTCTCTAGGCATGTAATTTGCAAGCTGAAAAGTTTAATTACAAGTTTATGATTTATCATTATACTTCATCTAATGTCAGGTACTATTTTTTTTGATATTATGCACTCCAATCAATGTGAAGTTGTTATATTAATTTAGTATTTTTTCTAATTATATTGTTTTTAGAATTTTTCTATGATGTTTGCTATTTTATGTATGTATATGAAATATAATTTTAAGGCTAAATGGCAGGAAGTGCCTTTAACATTTACCCAATAGCCGGAAATATCCCTAACTTTCTAAAACCAGCACTTTGCCCCCTCAACTTTAATTGATTCCCAAACAGCCCTTTATTTAAATATTGAGTCAAAAAAGATTTCTAGTTCTCTTTTTCTTATATAACCCTATTATTTTTCTATATTATCCACATCTTCTAAAATTCTTGAAGGTTTTTTAATATCCCTAACTTATTAAGTGACTGTTAGGTTTATTTTTTTTCAATTTAATTAATTTATTAAATACCTATTTACCCTCATCATCACCATCATCATCTTCTTCATTACAACCCAACAAAATCCGACCTCCATCTTCTTTCTTTTCATCTCTTAGTCTCATTCATTCTAATTCTGACGCGGTGGG
Organism: Agapanthus africanus; assembly: GCA_030015575.1. Lineage (NCBI taxonomy): Eukaryota > Viridiplantae > Streptophyta > Magnoliopsida > Asparagales > Amaryllidaceae > Agapanthus > Agapanthus africanus. The sequence continues at coordinate 419,161,922 of JASDDO010000016.1, forward strand.
AAGGAAGCAGCCCTAGCCTCTGTCCGGCCGATCATTCTGCTGGCATCTCGCATTCACGTTCTATTTTTATTTCTTCTTTTATAAGCTCTTTGTTTCTTGTCCTCTATTTAATTACTCCCAAATTAAGAAACCCTAATACAAAAGAGTCCAAATTTTAGAAAATTCTAGCACAAAAGAAACCTAGCCGTTTGCAAATCTAACATTAAAAAATCCAAATCAATCAACACTTACAAATAGAACACCTAAATCAATCAAATTTTATAAGAAAACCCAATTTGATCAAGCAGTTTTTGTTTTGGGAATTTGAGAGCAAGGGGACTGTGAGGATATTTACATTTTTTAAATTAATTTTTGTCAAAGTTAACCAATCATTTAATGATGTTGGAAGGTATCTAAAAAAGTTCAAGAATTTTAAGGAGGCATAGATAATATGGAAGAACGGGGGTACATCAAATTTGCATAGAATTTTAGGGGTATATCAAAAAACACATTGATATAAATATTTTAATTAAATATTCAAATAAGGGCATTTTGAGAATCAATTAAAGTTGAGGGGGGCAAAGTGCAGGTTTTAGAAAGTTAGGGGTTTACCTGCTATTGGGATAAAGTTAGGGGTATTTCCTGCTATTTAACCTAAGTTTAATTAAAATTAAAAACCAGGCGCTATGTGGTATCCTATCTGCTCAGCTCCATTAAGCGCTTTTTACAACCTTGTATGTACGCATTGGCACCAATATCGGAATATTGTAACATGGTCAGGCCAAATTATCTTAAGGATGCCCAACAATAAATTAAAATATATAAATGCTTAGGCCAAAAAAGGTTGCCATGGTCGAAATCTTTCTAGGAGCACACAAGTTTATGGTTATTGAAAACAAAACCTTGTTTTTGTATTGCAATGTTTAAAGACATTCTGAGAATTGTGGAGGGATGAGTGTAATTATAGCAAGAAAAGCGATAGAGAAAGAAGGAAATAAGGTAATTCTAGCAGGATAAGTGGATGTGGTAAAAGAGTGGAAAAGGAAGCAGACATTTAGGTACTCTCCTGCTAATAGCGAACCATTCAACAATATATTTCTATTACGTTAACTTTATTTTATAAGCATGCTACTAATCATGCATACAGTTGAGAGTATAGTGTATTTGTTCAGAGAAATAATTCGGCATGCCTGCTACCCTGTTTATTTTTGTACGGTTTATGCTTCTACTTAAAATCTGATCATCCAGTATTTGCGGGTCAAATTTTGTAAACTTTTAATTGATGCATGCACATTTAAGAAGTTTCTTGATATTTTAAATTATCTTTTCCTTCTATGGCAATGACTCTTCATCATGTTTATGGGTCATTACCAGAAGCGGTTGCTTTTATCTAAAGCTGTCGTATTTATGAGTTATAATAATGTGTTCTTAAATAATTTTAGTAACTGAGAGCTTGCATATGGTATGTATCCCTTGGGGTTAATTAAATGTGTCTGATATAACATTTGAAGGTATTTGGCTAAGATATTGGCACCAGAAGGTTCTAAAGATGTGCTTGTGGGGCAACCTATTGCAATTACGGTAATGCTTCTTTACTTCCACGGATTCAATTCATTCTTATCAGACATGCCTAGATTTCTCAGAGGTAATCAGTTTGGCTTTTTGGCTTAAACCGTGCCTCAGCGGCGGTGAAACAAATCTCAAAAGCATTCATACCATCTTAGTCTTCATCTAGATTTTTCTTAAAGAGGTGTTCCGTGGTTGCATGAGGTTAAACTGCATGACCGTAAAACTCAGTTCTATTTAAACACCTCCTGGATTTGTAGTTTCTATTTCAAGCCCTTCTCATCCCACAATTGTCTGGGGCTTGGCACACGATCACAAGTGGTTGATAACCAATCAAAAAATATTTATCAGTTCTTTTACGAAGATTCTCAACTTTGGGAATTAACCTAATTTTTGTGGAAAATGATCATAATAGTTGTGATAGCAGTCTTGTCAAGATCATCATCTATATGTTTTGACGACGCCGCATCCATTTTTTAACTTAGCAATCTTTTTTATTTGCAAGGTTGAAGATCCAGATGAGATTAAAAACATACCAGCCGATATCCCCAAAAAAACTGAGGACGCAGAAGAGAAATCAGCTCAGGTTGTGGTGCACCAAGAAAGCACCCCAAGCACTAAGTTCAGCAGAATCAGCCCATCGGCAAAGTTGCTTATTTCAGAATATGGACTAGAAGCATCATCACTTAAGGCATCAGGTCCTCGAGGCACACTTTTGAAAGGTGATGTACTAAAAGCAATAAACTCGGGAACAGGATCTAAACATGCTTCTGGGATGTCACAAGAGAAGACATCTGCATCAACACATACTTCACAGTCAACTCCCAATGCATTGCTTCAGTCACCTATCATGGATGACTATGAAGATTTACCGAACAGTCAAATACGCAAGGCAAGTTTCCTTTGCCACTGCAGGCATTTGAACCAAATATGTTTTTCCCCTTGTTTAAATTTAAACAAAATAAAATATATCTTTTTACTGACTAACATTTTTTTACTGAAATATTTAAGTTTTTATCATTGTTGGCAAATCATAGGATCCCTGACTATTGTCACTGTTATAAGTATTCTCATTTGTAGGAATATGTCCTTTACCTACCGAGTCATGATGGCCGTACCGTTTGTTTAAAACATAGATTACTTTTTTTTGGTTGTCAAATTTATGGATATCCATAAGCCCTCGTAATTGTCATGATCCGAAATTTAGCTCGTGACCGGCACTTAAAGCACGCAACGTCTAAAGGCGTAACGTAATTCAAGTAAGCCGAAGCTCAGAAATCTAAACTTTTTTTTGGAAAATAGTGGAGTTGCAGTTTTGAAATAAAGGTATAATGAAATCAAGTGTTTCTTTAAATGCATAAATAAATATTTATGAAAATGCAAGTGGATTATGCTATAATTGAAAACATTTTTCGTCTTTTAAAAATTTGGGCAGCACTCACTGACGGAATCACAACCACGTAAGCAATATATATACGACGCCTAACGGCGAAGATCAACACAGAAAGAATAATTAAAGAAAGACATCAAAACCTCCAAGAAACGAACATACACCCATCGCTCTAAGTCTCGCAACACAAGTCTAACTAGGTCTACCAATATACAAAGTCTAGTTTCTGATTGATGGAGTTTGACTAGATACAATAAAATAATAAATACAAGAGTGGGTACGATCCAAAATGTCCCACCTACCATAGCAACCACCCTGAATGAAAATGTGTGCCAATGATACCGCTACCGATCCAAGCGATCCAAGCTATCCAACCTGTGAGTAGAAAACATGAGCATGTAGAAATCGAATAAACAGCGATTCCTAGGTCAACTGTATCATGAAGGTAATACTATGCTATCTAGGGTGACCATATATACATATATGCCAACAATAGAATCAATGCAAATGACATATACAAATAAGCATATGAAATCATATGCCTGTACGCATGTGGATATCATCCACGCGTGTTCATCAACGACACAATCAATATCATGGAACCCGAGTGCCCAACATCGACACTCGAATTATCATGAAAACATATGCCTGTGTGTATGAGGATATCAACCAACGTGTGTCCATCGACACATCAAAATCATGGAACCTGAGTGTCCAACATCGACACTCAAAATATCATGAAACTCGTGTCCAGCATCGACACGTAAATTCTAATATCTGGGGCTCCGTCGGTCCTGATCGACCCATATCCATCTGATCTCGCGACCACGATCGGTATTCTCCGGATATCCGCAGCGTCAAACTATCACCGGTAGGTAGTGCTCTTCCTGCCAGGCTCATCGTCTACATCTCGAGCTTCTTGCTCCGGGGTACCTTACCGGGTCCACTATGTACCCGCAGACGGTGCCTCCTCTCTTCTCGAATCGGATCTCGAAAACACGCTCAGAACCAAGAAAACTCATGGCGGACACGAAATATCATATCAAAAGAAAACGCGTTTTTCAAACAATACACAATTTCCTTTTGAAATATAACCGTGGTTCTCAAATCTAGAGATCTCATGAAAACATCATCTCAATGCATGTAACCATAAAGTACGATGTATGCAAACATAGAACAGTAGTATGAGCATGTCAAGTATATCATGCAAGCATGTCCTATGATAGTGCTGAGCAATGAATGTACTTTTACGGTTAAAATTAATATCATGATATGGCAGTCCTACTATGCAAGTAGCATGGCAATTACCGATAATGAAGGTGTGTGAGCCGGCAAATCGGTGTAAGTGTAACATGCGCATCATCGGTAATTGTGCAGGTGTACTAGCAGCTGATATCATAACAATAAATACCGGGATCTTGGCACGTAAGTCACGAGGGATAATCCCACACAAACATGAATAATCAACAAATATATATATATCTACACATGAATCATACGGTCAGTTTTAAAAGATACGAATCGTAGTTTTGAAAGTGGGGGCTACGATGTTTTTAAGGAAAAGACACTATTTGAAAATCCGCAGCGTCCCTTGAGGTTTCCGTTTAAAAGATACATACGATTCGTCAGTTTGGAAATAAATATGGTTCAGGTTGCATCTTTACGTCGGCGATCCTGCCTCGTAGCATCCGATATGACAATATCCTCGATCATCATTCTCAAATCACGAGCGCGGATCAATCATCCGGTATAACACATCGCGTACGGTAATCCATCTCATGGTGACATCAAACAGAATAGGAATTCTATCATCCTATTCATCAACAAGCTATGGATCTAAGGTTTCGTACATCATATCTTATCGATTTCATAACACATCTATCTCAACTTATATCGTATTTATCGATCTCATATCACATCGATATCGATCTCATATCTCCATTATAAATCTCATACTTGTCCTCTTTCAATTACATATATATCACGATTCACAGTCTCATTCATATCCTCATACATTAATCCGAGTCATCCTTATCTATCATATCATATCTTTTAATCATACCCGTAGGTTCATATCATAGGCTCTCTCTCCACTTATATTCTATATATATCACGACTTTCCATTCAAAGTTTGTGGGGGTGCTATACGCCATCCACCCGACTTCTCCCGTAGATATAAATCTACCCACCTGCAATCAAAACACATCGAAATGCAATTAAAACCAAGTCCAGAAAACCGATACGGCACACAATGTGCTCATAAGTTAGAACCTATAGTCTACGTATGCAAAAATAACCAAATAACCCTCGTCGTTGACGTCTAACGACCAAATCTCATCAAGAATTTCATAAATCCAAGTTTCAAATATCGGAAAACATAGCCACAACCAACTCCAAAAAGCTCCCAGATTCTAGCTCAGGTAGTTTAGGACAAAACTAACAATACAGTAGCTAGGTTATAAGGTAAGTGAGTTACAGGAAAAACCCCAACACCAGAAGCCAAAACATGGCCGGCGAGAATGCAAGATTGACCGGTGTCGCCGGTTTTACCTAGGTGGTTGGGTCTCGTATTCTGGTGGTGGTCTTCTAGTAGTCCTACTAGGTCAATGTACTTGTTTGATTTTCTTATAAATATCCCAGGTTGCTCTAGATTCCATCTGAGTATCACAATAAAAAAGAAAACCGACATCGGGAAAATTCTAAGTTCGTATTTGGGTTTTAGTCACTGGTCCAGGTCAGAAAAGCATCCCTAAGGTCTTGTAAACTCTCACTAAACCTCATCACAAGCCCATACATCTACTAAGCATCAACTTATAACTTTCCAAGATCACAAACATGCACAAGTTTAGCCTAAACCACTATAGGATACACTAAACACAAATAATCTAACTAAAAGTATAGGGATTATTTCATTTGGCAACTCAAGAAAATTTTTGGGTTGCCCAACGTCTTCAAAATCCAAACTTGAATTTGCCATGGGGTGTAGGATGAGGTTGTGGTCATATTTAATGAAGGGAGTGGGGGCGGGGTTTTGAGATGGTTTTGGGGATGAACCATGGATGTAGAGGAGGTGGAGGAAGAAGGTGAAGGAGTTGAAGAAGAAGATGAAGTGAGGAAAGAATAAAGGATGAGGGTATGGAGCCATCCTCTCTCTCTTATGGCATGGCTCATGCCATGATGTTGTCTCCACTCTCTCTTTCCTTAATCATCATGCTCTCTTTTCTTATCTTTTCTCTTATCTTTCTCACAAATACATAAAAACCAATACCACAAATACAAATCAACAAACATGCAACAAAATGCAACATGCCATGGTGCACTAGCCATGGAAATGTAAAAATACGGATTTGGCTTAATCGTGATTAGTAGTGCACTAATCAAGTTATTTGTATATAATTAATTATAAAAATACCCAAATCCGATAAATATCTTTTTAATAAATAAATCATTTTAAATCTCCAAATATTGGTATATAATTATACCATTTTACGAAAACCCTAATTCACAAATCGGCTAGTTTTTGCGAAATATATTATTTTATTATTTAAACTCTGACCCCAACGATGCGATATTCGGAAACTCAAAAGGGCAACAACCACTTTTTCGACAACTCGAAGACCTATTTTTGGCAATTTCAAAAATAATATTTTATTTTTCTGAAATATTACAGTAATCATAATTAAGTAAGGTCAAATTTTTTTAATTAGCTTATCAGAAGGATGCCCCTGAAACTCTATATGAACTGTATGTCGATTCAATTGTTTCCTCTCATACATTGTTTTGTTTTAAAAAAGTTATATAATGTACTTTGTCGGAGTTTTGCGGTTACATGATCAGATATGTCAACTTTGATGCAGAAATTCTAGCAGAGTTATTTTTTTTATAAATACGTTTATCTTACAATCTTTCATTCTGTAGGCATTTTTTTTCCAAAGCGGACATGGGGAATCATTAAGAACCCTAAGCACCAGTGTATTGATGAAATGCTCCATCTCTTATCTGTGCTTAAATCTTCCCTTCCAATTCTTATTTCCTAGGCATACTTCTTTGGAATAATCACCTTGATTATTTTGAAGAATTGATACTAGTATCTTATAGGATCATCGTTTGACCTCGCACTGAGTTTCAAATGAAATTAGTTTCTATTAATGTAAGAATAAATGGACTGATTACATGCACTTTTCTTCAACATAAAACTAATTAAAACCCTAATATTCTTCAACATAAAACTAATTAAAACCTTGATATTCTTCAAATACTTATTTTGAGCCTTTGATGTTTTGCTATTAAGCAATACAAGTAACAATATAACTAAAAAAATAACCCCTAACAAATTTATATCAATTCATGTTCATAATCCAAGTCAAATTTATGTCCCAAAGCGTCGGGAAATATGTTGGGTCATCTACGACTTGTGGGAACATTGACTGAGCAATGTAATAAACGGCTTATGCATGCATGTTGGTGGCATTTTGCGCTAAGAAAGACATTGTGGGCGACATGTCAGACATGTCAGGGACATTTAGAATGATAAACCATTGTTTCAAATCTAAGCTGTTCGCAGTGGAGATCTAATTATAAAATAGAGAAAAAATTTACAATTCATTTTGAGGAAATAAATTGTTGCAAAATAATATTGCTTTTTGTTATAGATTGCTATATCTTTACATTACCATTTATTGTTGAAAAATATTGGAAACAATTCTAGTTAGTTTTAATGTATTCGCACATGCAGACATGTGTGTGTTTGAAATTTTTAGTTACATTTTATTTTAGAAAAAATACTCTAGGCATCATTGTTACTAAATAAATCTTGTTATTTTTTCTCTGTGTTCAAGACCACTAGATGCCATTAATAACTGGAACATATAATAAATTGTGTATACTTACTTTAAATATTTATTTAAAACCTTAAATATATTATAAATTCTTTAGTCAAATAATACATGCATGTGCAAGACACCGATCAGATCAACCACCTATTTAATGAACACGCATACAATAGTATATATTCTAAAAACATCACATGTACATCTGTCATTTAGTTAACCCTTACACTTTACAGTTAAGTATTATATGCTAAACGTATGAAGAAATAGCAGTTAAGCATTACACATTTATCATTTGAAAAGTGAAATTGGAGGCTGCAACTAACTACCTGTCAAGTTCATATATCGTGGAATCATAAATCTCCATATTGAAACTCAATTTTGAACCATATCAAATCATATCTACAAGTATCTTCTGCATACTGGATCTTTTTTCTTAACAGATATATACCTGAGAATGTTGAGTGTACCTAGATTGATGGTGGGTTTTGAAGTATCCTCATCTTACAAGCAAGTCTTGAAGTGTTATGGTTCTTTTTTTTCTTTTTCATTTTTATAAAGCAAGATGCACCTTCTGCAAAGATATAGAGGATAGAACAATGCTGGAAAGTATGTTGTTTTGAGTGAAGTCTTGCATTTTTACTTCAATCTTTGTGAAATATGCAAAGCTATTTTCTTTTCTGAATGTCGTTTAGCCTGCTATTGAATTGGATTCATATACAAAGATCATTATGTTCCCATTTCATGATGACGGCCAATTACATCGGGCATTATTCTCTAATCTTTCATGGGAGTTTGAAGTAGGTGTTATTCAATCTTAGCCAGAAATTTTAATCTTGTCCTTAACTGATTTAGTGGTATATACTTTGGAATATTGGATGTGCCCAGACAGATATGGTCTGTTGTTTTGAGGTATCTATATCTTACAAGCAAGGCTTGAAATGTATGGTTGCTCTGTAACAGAATGACACCTTGTGCAAAGAGAGAGGATAGATCAACACTGGAAAATAGTTTGTTTTCTCTGTGTTTTGGCTTCCATTTGCGTCATTGACTACCTTTTCGCTTTTCTAAATGTCATGTATTTCGCTGCTGGAATAGTGGATCAGATCCATTCACAAAGAACTTTTACATGCCCGATTCATAAGCGCTTTAGTCATGTTGGTTCTATTATTTGGGGACTTCCTTTAATAATCCATGGATCCTTTTAAAGCCCCTATTTGACAATGTCAGTAACTATAACTGAGTACATGAACCTTATCACTGCACCAAACCATGATCATCTTAATTTTGCAAAGTTCTCAATCTGACTCTTTCATCATTGTATATGGAGCAATATGGCTAACTGAAGACATGATCTTGTAGGTGATAGCAAAACGGTTACTAGAATCAAAGCAAGGCACCCCACATTTGTATTTATCATCAGGTTTGCATCCATTTGCAGCATACTTTATTTTAATTTCAGATTTTTTATATTTGTCATTTATTGTCAGATGTTGTACTGGATCCTCTTCTTGCTTTCAGAAAAGAACTAATTGGTAAGCAAGAAAAAGTTTATATTTTTTATTACTTTATTTTCTTAAACGTTCAATTACTAATTTTAAATTACAGCTTTACCTCTTCTTTTTCTCTTCTTTTTGTTTATTGAACATTAATCACTTATGAATATTTTTCATTGTCCTTATTTGCAGATCAGCATAATGTGAAAGTCTCAGTAAATGACATTGTCATTAAAGCTGTAGCACTTGCATTAAAAACTGTACCTGAAGCAAATGGTAAGATTTCTCATGTTTGAATTTAATTGGTATAGATCAGGGTCATTTTGACATACAACACTCAAAACTTTCATATTTTGATAAAATATATCCAAAACTTGGCATTCTAAAAACAACACTGAAATCTTCTATATAAACTTAAAAACACCATTCCGTTAGTTTGGAGTTAGGTTAGTTGGTTGATTAGCGTATCTAGGGTTAAAGTAGATGTGTTATTACCTTCTCTACCCGCTTCTTTCTCAAAGCTTCATCTTCTCTCATTTAGGCCCTGAATGGTTATGGAATTAGGATTTTTTTTTGTTTTGGGGGGGGGGGTGTTGGATGCAGAGGGGATGCAAATTATGATTTGCAAGCCCCAAACTCCATTTTAAAATAAACTCTAGTTATGTTAAAGAGACGTGTTTGGGGAATTAGGGTTAGATAACTTTGATCAGATTGGAGTTAGATCCCCCCATTGCCTTTCAAGCTTCAGAAGCGGATTGCCTACTGCCCCTCCTTGATCCTGTCCACATCAAGCTAATGTCAGCAAACCAGTCCATAGTTTCTTCCTATTCTCAAAATAAGAGAAAATGAAAGAAACCCATGGGAGAAAATGAAAAGAAATGGAAGGTTAAGGTGAGAATAAAGCGGGATGGGTTAGCTCTGGAAAGTTGATGGGTGTTTTTTGAGGGCGAGACTTGATCCATCCTTTTACAGATAATGGGTTCTTGTGGGAAAATGGAGGTTGTAAAAGATGTGCGCGTGCGCATGCGTGGAGAATTGCATATACTTATCAATGAGCAATGGAAAGAAGAAGAATCATATACCATATTAGCTATTGGTAGAGGGATATCTTGGTTTTTCTCTCTTTCAAAACACTGTAACTAACATTGATTTGACAGAATATAGATAGTAATTGGATGAAAGTTAAGTAGAGGTGCTAATTTAGTTTTGAAGATTTGCATGTTGTTTTTAGAAATAACAAGTTTTGGGCATGTTTTTTTAAAACATGAAAGATTCAAGTGTTGTATTTCAAAATAACCCTTAAGATTATCATATTTAAGCTTCATGTCCCTTCATGGGAAAAACAAGTAATGTTCCTTAACTACTTATTTGTACACGGGCAGGCAGCAAATTTCCATAGTCTTTGCATAGATCAACAAATCCTGTGTAGCATTATTCTATTCCTTAAAATTGCAACGTCTTGGGTGGTTTGACCAAGTTGACCTTTCCTTTGACCATAAAAGTCATGCATACTAGATCAATCGACCATTTCATTCAGCAGTGATATGTTAATGCGAGACACTCATTTCATACATGCAAATATACTTGGTTTGGATGATTCAATAAATAACGAATCATCATATGTCTAAAAACGGGTCAAATATATTTAGCTTATTTTGATTGGTATATAATCAACATGTTTAAATTTTTTCTGCAGTGTGTAAATTGATCTTTGTCCTCTGTAAGAATTTAATTATGTTGCATATACACATTAGTCAATATGAGGACTTTTTACGAAACTGGCAGAGTACATGGTCAGAGATTGATGAATTTCACATCTTTTGTGTGTGCGCGCGCGTGCGTGCTTTTATGGTAGCGAAGGAATATATATGAAGAAGGAACATATATGAAGATTGTTCCCCCAGTTCCCCCATGGTTACATGGTCCTTCCAGTCATTTATTATGATGCTCATATATATACATGTCACAATGTGTGGATAAAATTATGCGTGTCCATATTTTTGACCCAATAAATATGAAACGAATATTTAACTTAACTAAACATATGATGATTGACACAATTCTATATCCACATACCCAACGATGTGAATTCATTTTGATGACCCGCCATATAATTTGATAGGTGTAAACAAATTGTAGTTTGTTAGTAAATCATTCCTGCACATGCACTTTACACGAATAATATAATCTAGTCTACGATAAATTTAAAATGAATTTATAATAAGAGTATAGAGAAAGCAACAATTCTCAACCTCTTAGGTGGTCCAAATCCAATGACATGATGTTAAACATTATAAACACGTTACATGCCATTTATGTACATTCAATGTGCTATGCAGACAGTAGTACATTAAGTTAAATAAGAGTCTTGTGTAATGTTATTGGCCATAAAGATGTCCCTTAGCCTACTTTAATGTAAATTTCTGTTTTTTAGCCAAACCAATCCAATGTACCAGTCTTATGGTTAACTTTAGCCTGCTAGAAGGCAACATCATCGATGTTGGTGGATAAAATCTTCGACTGTTTTCTTGTGCTCTATGTTCTATTCATACAGCGAGCATCTCATGTTTGTGTTATGATTGGACAGCTTCTTGGAATGATGAGAAAGGTGAAGCCTCTTTATGTGATTCCATTGACATTTCAATTGCAGTGGCTACCGAGAAGGTACTTAATTATAATTTTCTGAAAGTGATATTATAACGAGAATATATCTATTGTATGTAATTTGAGCTGCAGTATCCAATGTACAGGGCTTGATGACCCCTATCATTAGGAATGCAGATCAGAAACCATTATCAGCAATATCCTCTGAGGTACCTTTTTTCCATGCTACAAAACTAATATATCTGGTTTTGCAATTGGGCTCTTAGATGCAAATAGATCAACAGCTTTTAATTAATTCTCCATGCTAACTGGTGCTAAACTATCGTATAGAATTTCTTCATATTTTTTTGTTCTTATAGTCTTATGTTTTCAAATTCATTAAACTACCCAAAAATTTTACATGCAATTTATCCTTGGAAACATTGAATTGCTTAGATTCAGAAGCAAAAAAAAAAAAAAACCAAAAAAACTAAGAAACTTCTTTTTGAGCCTTTCAGTGCTCAAGGAGACTGAATTCTTACCACATTCTCTCTCTCCATATATATTAAAAAACTAAGAAACTGCTTTAAACTATATTATATATATTAAATTAAAAATAACTTTTGATATAATGCACTTGGAATTTTTAATGAAACCTTGCTGCATGCGGTGCCCCTTTGATCAAGACTCCTGGGCCCACCATTGCTTATTGAGATTGGTTTCCTCTTCCTGTTCCTATCTTTTTCTTTTGAAATATTAGGACCACACCTTAGGCGTGCTATGTTTGAACTCAATGGCTCTTGTTCAACTGCAAAAAGAATGATTTCAATTTTATTTTGGGTAAATCTCACATAAATACCCTTAGATATTGACAATTTTTTAGATAAATATCTTAAACTTTATAAACTATAGATAAATACATTTAACTATCGGTTTGCTACATATGTCTCCTCTGCCATCAACGGATTTTAGCATGTTATTCTTATCTCTTTGCTCAAGGATATTGAACAAGGTTAAAAAAGGGGTTTTCTTTACTTTAAAACAAAGATGATGAGTAGCAAGACAAGGATAAAATGTCAAGATCCATTAAAGGCGCCAAGGACCTATATGAAAAACCAATAATCAAAGATTTTTATCCGTAATTAACAAAGTCAAGAAATTATCTGAAAAACGTCAATAGTTAAGGGTATTTATAATAGTTAAGGGTATTTATGTGAAATTCACCATGTTATTTTGGTTTAGGTATTGTTTTAAGATATAGATTATGTTTTATTGCATAACTTTAATGGTTTGTTACTATCTATCTATCTATATATATTAGGTGGTATGAGAGCATATTCCTAGGAATATTCCAGCTCTTTTTTGGCATCATGTGTCCGGATAATTAACCATAACCCCAAGTTTTTTTTGAAAACTTGTAAACAGCCCCAAGTTGTTTCTGGAGCATGTGGCTTCATTATAAGTTAACTACTATAGAATAGTCGGAAGTCTGGGCCGGGCCATATCTTTATTGCTACATGGGCTTGAGTAAGATTCTTATATTGGATAATTAAGTTTGGACCTTGAGGAATTTGTTGGAAACTTGATTTCAGGGGAAGAAATATAAAACAAAATATGATACTAATAGACACCAGTTAAATATTATAGATCTACATTGTATAAATACTGGTCGATATAATGTTAAAACAATTAATAATAATTAGATTCATTTAAAACTATATTTAACCACACGGTCAATTTGCTAATATAAATAAATCAACTTATTATAAAGAGGAAACATGTTATTAATAGGCTAGCTGACCGTCAGCTAGCCTATTATATAGCCCAATCCGACCGTTAAATTATAACGCCCCAATTCCCGGAATACGGGAATATGGACCGAAATCGTTAGTGCTCCTAGATAAGGGGAAATCATTTTGTCATAGTCACACCTAAAACTCTAGCTAAATCTGTATGATAATATCCAAGATATAATACTAATATCATGCTGCATAAATAGCGAATAACACTGATGAATCCACGCGATAAAGATAAAGTCAATAAAATATGCAAAATAACAAAGGGTTCCGAATAAACGAAATACAAGATCCAAAAAGAAAGATACATTATTTCTAACGTCCTGCGAGGGCGCACATTCTAATAGTTACTGAAATAAAATAGAAATAAACCTACAAATACTATTAATATTCGGCAAAGTCCTAGAGATGTCAGAACATCCCAACAAGTACTCAATCGTAATAGTGTGTATATGTATGATGGCATAAATATGTGAGTGTGAAACCCGCGTGCACATGTAGATATACAAATGGCACTAATATGAAGCAAGCAAGTAAACATGTCAAGTCGGTCAAGTCATATCCTAGTTGGTCGCTAAAAGGGTAATCTACCATATCGTGAGTTCGAATGTGTACGTCAACCTCTACAGGAGTATTCCCAACCCAAGAGTAGGGTCCAGGGGTAGAAAACATTGGCCCTAATGTGAACAAATGACCGTATATAGGCCGGTACGAGCTGTAGAAACAACCAACCGATATAGCCCGGTACGAGCTGTAGTAACAAGCGACCGATATGGTTCGATACGAGCTGCCGGCACGAGACTCCTAAGATCCTGTTGAACGAATGCATACTCAAACTATCCCAACGCCCCGCGTATTTATAACTAATGTGGCAATGAGCTCGACCACTAAATAAAATGATGACTGTATTGAAACTTTTAATATCATGTTAACGGTATGGGACAGAAGCTTGTAAGCAGAAATAAATGAGGTCATGGTATGCAACTCAGCATTCTAATAGTGATCGTGTTTTAATGTTAGGAAATAGTAATCGTGAAACGGTATGTCATGTCAAGCAAGTGATGTTAAATAAATAGCCTCATGTAGCATATCAAGTAAAGTCGACATAATATGATAATACTAATAATGTAAACAAGAATATACATGAATTTGCAAGCACTTCCATTTAATATTCGGATTTATTATTGGAAAGATTAATAAACTGAAATATGGTTTTAAAGGACTAATATGGTTAATGAGTGCTCTAGGAATCCTAGGGTTTCACCAAGGTACACAATAAATTATATGATTAATATCATCAAAAGAATACTATACTATATGAAATATAATTATATGTATCTGATTATATTTAAAATAAATACTAATAAAAATGAATATAATTATGTACTCCTAATTACTATCGGTGACTAATATACTTGTATGTATAATATGATTACTATGATACCATCTTACCTAATACCATTATTAATTAATATAAACAGAATACGAGACTTTTAATATTAATGTACTACAGTCTAATAATGTATTGAGCAATTTGCCAATGTTGCATCGACCAAAGTAAAGAAGCAAGAGTACTTGTCTTGAGATAGTTAAATACGACGACACGAAACGCAAACCAAACTCGATCGCTCGGCTAGAGAATCTCGATCCACGTTACTCGCTATTTTGGAGTTGGATGCGGTTGGTGATGGGTGTTCGGGAACTTTTAAAGGAAGAAAAAGAAGATTTGAGAGATGAATATATGTTTAGAATTATATATATATATATAATGGAGGGAGAAAAGGGGGAGAAAAATATTCTGATTGGAAAGAGAGATTAAGATTATGTAAAATATAGGTGTATTATTTATATATTGGTTAGGATAAAATTGGTAGGAGAGAAACGATTAGTTAAACTAGATAAAACAATATATCACAAAACCCCCCACAAGAACTATTTGTTAAAGATTTTAAGAGATCTCCTCAATTATTTATTATAGTCAAAACAATCTACCATATATCTATGGTTACAAAAATATTGTAGACAGTATACATATTGTATGTATATTAATTAATATAAATATAAATTAGCATATCAATAAGCATCCTAAACAAACTAGATAATCAATATATATATATATAGTTAAAATAGGTGCAGGGTTTGTTATTATATAGGATAATAGGAAATTTTTATATAAATATATATAAGGTTTTAAATTGATATGATGTATATAAATTAGTTTAAATGTGTATTATTAAAATAGGTATAGATTTGTTTGGATAAATAAAATATATTTGGAGAGAGTATAAGAATATATATATAAATTTAGGAAAATAATTATCATAATTCCCAGTAGTTTAATTTGAAAGATTTAAAATATGATTTAAACATTAAAAGATTATTAATAATATATCATAGTAGATAAAATACTGTACTAGAATATAAATAAGATATTATTAGATTTAGCAAAACAAAACTTTAAAAGTTAAATATTACATATTTAACTAATTTAGATAACTATAATATATTTGTTTAAATATCTAGTATTTGAAAATATATTAGATGCAAATTAAAATAAGATATTAATAAATTGTCAGACAATCTTAAATACTAAATATGTTTTGTTAAAACAACTATACTAATATTATCTATTTAGTTACCAAACTAATATTAGACAAATAAATATTATATGTATAGAAATTTAAAATATCAATCAAATAGTAAACAAATATAAATACTAATAATATACTTATTTAACAAACTTGAAAAACTATAATTATAACAAACTTAAAGCAAACATAATAATATGTTCTATCTTAATTAGAAAGTATTAAATTCCAACTTAAAATAATAATAATAATAATAATAATAATAATATAACAAAACTCAATACATTCAAAAGAAAAAGAAAAGAAAAACCTACGATCGGGTTATGGTGTTACATAAATCGACGATCCGCTCTTACCACATTGTTCCACACATGGAGTGATATATGTGAAATTTCTATCGATATGATGCATTACAAGTGATGGATCAAGTATTTAAAAAATGGATGGCTGTTAAGCACAATAAAAATGTCATATATTGGGGACACATGATCGAAGACATAGATAGTGTCAAAGTCATTAAAATTTATACATATAGATCACTTTATGTATAGAACAAGGTGGCAGGAGCGGATCGTCAATTTGACGGTCGGATTGCGCTATATAATAGGCTAGCCGACAGTTTAATATCAGCTAGCTGGCTGATAACCCGCTTCCTTTATTATAAAATACCATTATACAAAGTAGTACATATTGGTAATATAGAACCTTGACGTTATGCATGTGAATTTTTCACGGTTAATTTATTATAAAATATCAATATACCAAATAGTAATTTTGGTAATACAAAGCCCGGCGATGTACACGGAAATTTTTTCATAGGATGCAAAGGTGCACATACGATCTTGATGACAGTGGTATGTGTGGATCACACTAATTGAAAAGAAATATGTCTCCATTGATTCGGAGACGAGACCATTATTGGTCTAAAAACTAAATTGTTTTATTATGCATCAGATTAAGTAAAATACAAATAAATCATCAACATCTAGATTGTAGATGCTATACTTATATCTTCTAGTCATTTAGCATCTTAACTTATATCAAATCAAGGTTCGTAGAAGTTTGATATGAATAGTATTACTGTGGCAGGTTATTATACTTATAACTTACATAAACTTAACTATATGATTAACCATCTTAAACGAATGTGACACATTCTTTTAGTATGTTTAAATTGTTGGGTTATTTAAAAATTAGGAACTATTATTATACTTTTCTTATGACGGTTATGATTTGTTACGAAAATAAGAAAAATAGATTATTTATTTTTTTATAAAAAAGTTTTGGATATATTTCGTGAACTTTTTTGTGTGGTTGCTAATATTTGCTGCTTTTTTAATGTGTCACTGACCTAAAGTTGCTATACTTTCTAGCTTTTGATTGTCTTTTTGAATAATGTATTTACCAATTGCATCTTTATTTGTTCGTAAAAAAATCTTCTTGCAACCTAAACTATAGTCAAATACAGTCATCAATGTACCATAAAATATGGGCTTAAGCTAATTCTTCTTTTTTGGTTCTTGTCCCGCGCATTATGCGCGGGGGCTAATGCTAGTTAGGCATGTAAATATGTATCGAAACTTCATGTATTTTTCATCTAAATTTCTCAACAAAATTTAATCCAAATAGAAGAAATTTGTTGTATGTATGTGTTGAAAGTAAAAACCAAATGATAAAACTTTAAAGGTAGTCTCACGTTGGAAACAATAAAAGAGACGCATGGGTATAAAATATAAGATGTATCAAATCTCAACAAGGCTTGAGTCTTATTGTAGGAACCCACTTATATCAAAAACCATGTGTATCTATAAAAAGCCCATCACTCTCTCAATTTTAAATAAACTTTAAACTCTCATAGTCTTATGGATGTTAAAGATTTTGATTATTAAAGTTTAGGGGGGCGATCATATATTTTTATTTATGAGTGTACATGGGCTTTTGATATAAGTGGGCTCCATCAATAAGACTCAAGCCTTATTGAGGTTTGTCTCATCTTATACCTTATGCCCATGTACTTCTCATAGTTTTTCTAATGCGAGACTATTTTAATCCACACATCTTAACATTCCCCCTCACGTACAACCATCATTTCTTTTGTGGTTGTCGTGTGGATTGCACAACACTTGTAGAGCTAGATATCTCAGAGGCACTTCTGTTAGTGATATATGCCCAAGAGGCCATTATTGTATAGTACCGATTTGTATATTACATTTTGGAAGCTTGGGATATACACAGATATACATATACAGTCTTGCTCAATATAGTTGTATGCTACTTGGTTTGTTTCTATCTTAATATGTGTATATGTTTCTTTTAACGTATCGCTAATACATATTGATAGAGCCCTTAGGATTTTTGCTTGCTGTGATGGCAGTCACACTAGTAGGGGCTGGGCAGTCTATAAGCACATCTTTATACATGTCCCTAGTCGTAGGATTATCGAAACAGGGTATCGATACTCCAGAGTAGACTAGTGTATACGCTTCTCATCCCAGCAGG
The DNA here is from genome assembly GCA_030015575.1 of Agapanthus africanus. Classification (NCBI taxonomy): domain Eukaryota; kingdom Viridiplantae; phylum Streptophyta; class Magnoliopsida; order Asparagales; family Amaryllidaceae; genus Agapanthus; species Agapanthus africanus. Next base: position 419,180,648 of record JASDDO010000016.1, read on the forward strand.
GGAGATGGTCTGTCCCACAGCAATTAATACGTCGTACTGGAGATAGTATGCAGGTGCTCATTGGGTTATGAGTTACACTGGACGGACTCGTGGGGAACTGTTGGTTGGTACTGTACCTATCGTCAGGTAGCAGTTCTCAGGTGAAATGAGTCAGCATAGTCCATTGACTTGACATCGCTACTTCGCCTCGAGTGTGTTCCCACTGTTCTTAGATTACTACCCTGCCACGGTTCATAGAAGTCGTGCAAACAGGTAGTAGTTGGGTGCAGTCTCGAAGCACTTGGAGGCAGTAATGTTTAGATAGGATTTGTCTCTCCCGGTATGTGGTTGATATCGCGCTGTATTCGGAAAGCCATTACACAAAGTCCCTGATCAGGATAAGCGAGATTTACTGGTAAGTACTCCAGTAGTTTCTCAGGGTGTTCTGGGCTCTACTCCGGCATGACTTATTGCGCTATTAGAAGTCTGACGGTTATCGTCTCCTAGGCCCGATATACGAGTATCTTAGACGAACAGACTGGACTGTACGGAGATTGTCACAGATTGGCTCAGTAGGAGTTCAGATGAGTTTCCTCATCGGCCTTCTTATCGACGGATACTTGGGTAGACGTTACGTGCAGCTAGTACCGCTGACGTGCTTATGGTTAAACCCACTGTCAGCGTACCGTCGAGTCTTTAGAGTCTCACACAGAGGATTTTCCTGCTTCGGGCGAAACGATATAGAGGTCGTATGGTTTTACGACAGAGTTCAAACATATACGTGTACTTGTGCACGGATCATGTTCGTACGGATAATACTAGTGGGCTTTGGTTTAAGCCGGATCCTAGTATTAGAATATTGGATTAGTTTCGTCTCTTTGTATTCGTATTTTTCGGAATACGGATACGGGTATGTATATACGATGAGGGTTATTCTTGTAATTTATTCAAGAGTGCTTCTAGAAGAAGACACTCATTTCTTGTTTAAATCATTTCGTTAAATGGTTAATGAGGTGGAGGTATGGGGTGTGGATTTTCATTAAATGAAGCATGGCTACTTGGTGACTCGTGGGGGTGGCTCATCTTGTGACTATTGAAGCATGCTTGATATTTTCATTTGTGAATTATTGTATGCTTCATTCATCACAAGACTTAGTAATATTCATTTCATTATTATCTTCAACACTCTCTCTTTAAGAGCTCTCTTCTTCTTCTTCCTCGAAACCCTAATTGTCTCATGAGTTGAGAAATCTAGGGTTCTTGAGACTAATCAATCCATAATCACTCTCTACATTATTTAGGCTACTTAGATTAGCATATTAGGTATCCTAGTTAGCTCAAGTTAGAGGTAGGAGCTCAAAGCACACACTCTCGGGTGGATCATCTTTGACGCGAGGAGGCCGATGATCAAGCGCGATCCGTACACTCTTCGAGGAGCTCAAGAAGAGAAGGAGGAGAACAAGAACCGAAGGACTTGATACCGGGAAGTACAACTTTCTTCCGAGTAGTTAAACCTCATAGTAGTTGTGCTAGCTGGGGTTTATGGTCGATCCTGGGTTCAAGTCGGTGTTGCGAAGCCCGTAAAAATCGTTTTTTGCGTATTCCGCCTCCCCGAGAACCCGTGGGGTGCGCGACATCGACTTACAGTGGTATCAGAGCCTCTCCATAAGCCTTAGATAGCTTGTAGCGATGTTTAAAATCCGCCGTTTTTTCGCGCACGGACTGCCGACAAAAACAGTACCGAAAAAGTTGTTTTAAGATGTTTGCACACCCCGCGGGCTCACGGTTTGAACCGAGAAGCTGCGGGATGGAGCATGGGCACCCGGGGATATTCCGGGGGACCTAAGGCCTGGCCCACCCTCCAAGACCACCACATGGTGGCCTTGAAGGGTGGTGATCCGAGAGCACCCTAAAAGGGTGCTCTCGGGTCTGCCTCCTTTTGGGGGCCACCTCGAGGTGGCCCCCGGGGGTGGGTACCCCCCAAGGCCCCCAGATCGGTACTTAATTTTTGCCCCCTCGCTTCCGCGAAGGTTCGGACGGATTTCGAGTTCGTTTCGACTTCCGGATTGGCTTAAAACGATTTCTTTGGGTGAGTTTAGTGGACAGTTTTTCATGGTCTTGAAAAATTAGTTTCGTTCGCTAATTATGCGTGGATTTTATAACATCGTGGGTTACTTTACAAGTTTTGTGATGTGTATATGTGTTCTTAAACGTCTTCTAACCGCTAGACGTCGATTAGAAGGGGTTGCACTGATCTGTTTGTGGTTTGTGGATATGGAGTATTGGATCATCGTGGATGAATAGCCCGGGATGTGAGAAGAGTGTTTTGTTTTCTTTCATTCGATGTAAATTTGTAAAGTGATGTAATATTATTTTGCGGGGCACATCCGGATTGAGGTTGTGGCCACCGTTGTATTATTTCATTTACTGTTTTTTGTTCTTAGAATAGACCCAAGGTGGGGTGCACAAACTACCGGGTTCTTGAAGTGCCGAGTGGCCTACTCATTTTATTGAGGGAGGTTGCTTCACTTCGAGAATTTGGCGGGTAGTTTGCCGCACCCGTAGGGGTCTAGGGTGAGGTTTTGGCTATTCATTACGACCGTGGAATCCGTCTTTCGTTATAGGCTTAAACGAAACTCGGAATTCCTAGTATATCCAATATGTTCATCTGTGATCTGGAATGCCTATTATTGCGTGAGACAAATGGATATATATATATATATATATATATATATATATATAGTAGATGTTGCTTATGTTTTGCACCCGTGCTAGTCCAGCCCGTACTCTGCCGTTAGTTAAGTAACCTAACGGTGCATGACGGAGCCCCGTGGCGAATGCAGATGGCATAAGCGTATGTTGTATTTTCGTTTCTTTTCTACAATGATAGGATTAAATGATAAGACTGTATTAATTGATTAATGCAAAGAAAACAAACCGAAGCTGAATCGTTGGAACAATTTCAAAACCAATTTGTTTTCTTCAAAAAACAAACTTTTAAATGCGGAGCTTAAACCACTCTTTTAAAAGCTATCATGGTTTCTTCGATTATATCAAGTTCATTACGTTCACAGTTTCGCCAAAACCATTCGTAACCCTCCGTCATTTCAGATGGGTATTCAGTAGTATTCAAGCTGTATTTTGACCTGCGCCAAGGCATAGTGATCGGTACCTGCTGGATATTCATCTGTTGTATAGATAGATGTGTTGGTTTGGGACAATCGTACTACTATGTTGGCCTTCGTCAAGCGTATGTACGGGTGGGTTTAGATTAACATGAAGAATGATGGGTAGAACTTGACTTGCGACTTATGATATGTTGGCTTTCGTCAAGGTCATAAGAGCTTGGGGTAAAAATCAACATCGGGAGTTTCTAAGGAAATTGAAACTTACTAGTGTTGCATACCATTTAGAGTGATGATTTTGGTAAGATTCCTTCAAGGTTTTCACACAATGATATTTGGACCCAATCCTACTGTGAGTATCCTCTACTTCTCGGGAGGTTTTTTCACTAAATAATCAATGCTATAAACCAAGTAGGTGTCTAGAACAGTGTTAGCGGGGCTACGCCTCCAGAGAAAAGAGGTTGTGTAATTAAAGAACTTCGCGAAAGTTGGAAACCTCCCTCGAAGTACCAACTGTTGGATATAGTGCCCTCAAAGTCAATTATTGGATCGCAGGCACGTGATTGTAATGATTGAGGGAGGACCTATGCCGGTAGGATAGTCTTACTCGAGATGATAGTATGCTATCTGGTTTATCTTTATTATCGTGTACATGCTTTAGGTGATATTACAGATCACTATTACACGTTGATAAAGCCCTTAGGATTCTTGCTTGACTACCAGCAGTATGATGGCGATCATATACGTGAGAGTTGGATAGTCTATAAGCATATCCTTAAAGTGTCCTTAGTCGTGGGAGTTTCGAGACAGGGCATCGATACTCCAGAGTAGATTAGTGTATACGATCGAGACCCCGACGAGGGGCGGTGGCTGGTCTTACAAGCCATTGGTGTTGGTTCACCTAAGACGTATACATGTGCTCATTGGGTTATGAGTACACGGACGGACTCGCCGGGAACCTGCTAGTTGGTTTTATATCTAGTTTCAGATAGCAGTTCGCTGGTGACATATGTACATGTTAGTTCATCGACCTGAGATCGTCATTTGTCTCGTGTGAGTTTCCACTGTGCTTTGATTACTACCCTACCATGGCTCAAAGGAATCGTGCAAACAGGTTTTAGTTGGGTACAGTCCCGAGCCACATGGAGACAGTGAGCGGATCGGCAGGGGTTTCGTCTCTTCCGGTATTGGGGGTGAGATCGCGCTGTGTTTAGGAGAGCCATTACATGAAGTCCTTGGCCAAGGCAGGAGATTTACTGGTAGATATTCCAGTAGTATCTCAGGGTGTTCTGGGCTACACTCCGACACGACTTGTACCGCTTTTGGGGGTCTGACGTTTACCAGCCCCCTAGGCCCGACATGCGATACTCATAGACGAACGGACCAGACTGTACGGATATTGTCACTGACAGGCTAAGTAGGGTTTCAGGATGAGTTCGCTCATCGGCCTCCCTTTTGGTCGATACCTGAGCGCCCGTTACGTACTTCTAGTACCACTGACGTGCTAGTGGTTAAATCCACAGCCAGTGTATTGACGAGTGTTTAGAGTCCCCCACAGATAGTTTTCCTAAGGTTCGGACGAAACGTTGTAGAGGCCGTATGGTTTTATGGCAGGGTTCGATCATATACGTGCACTTGTGCACGGGTTATGATCGGACAGATCATACTAGTGGGCTTTGGTTTATGCCGGATTCTAGTATTAGATTTGTTGGATTACTTTAGTCTTATCGTATTTGCATTCAGTCGGAATGCGGATGCATGTATGTATATACAGGTGAGGGGTATCCTTGTGATCCGTCACGAGTTTACTTTAGATGTTTCCATATCTTTTTGTTGGACTAAACATTTGGGTTAATGTTTAGATGGTGGAAATTGTGAGTGGGAGTGATGATTTTGTGCATTAAATGAGACATGTGCTTCATTGGTGACTCATGGTCTTATTTCTTGTGCAAATGTCACATTAGTGATTGTTTATTGTGTTGAAATGAGAGGTGGAGAGAGAGTGGACAGCCACTAACCCTTGGGTTAACTCTTGAGATTATTCTAAGGGGCTATCACAATTCATTCCAACACAATAGAAAAATAAAGCCTCTTCTTCTTCCTCTAGCTCACAAATTCCACCATGGCTTCATTTTCTACCTCCATCCATACACTCTCATGTGTTGAGAATCAATGGATGCTTGAGACAAAGTTATCACACACATTCTTTACTTCACCTTGGACATGTCGGCTAGCAAACTTCATGTCCGGCTTGCTTCGGTTTGAAGCGGGAGCCCGTAAAAAGACTTCTTGATGTGGTGTCTTTTTCGACGAGGAGACCAGAAATCGAGTGAGATCGGAGATTCCGTGAGGAGCTAGGGATGGTGGCTAAATACCGAAGGACACGGATCGATCGGTATAGCCATTCTATCATTTTAGCAGTTAGCTAGTTTAGCGTTAATGGTTCGATTCGGGTAAAAGTCTGCGTTAGCGTTAGTTTCGTGAAAAGTTTTTGTTTCCGCATTTGGCCTCGGTTCGACGGCCGGGCGCTACCGTAGACTTATATGGTATCAGAGCCACCCATTAACCCTTAGCCAGCTTGTTTAGACAATGTTAATGTATCGAAATCGAAACAGCCCCAAACATTGCCACTGTATTTCTAGTTTCTGTTGTTTTAAAAAGTGTCCTGAAAAATTATTTAAACATGTGCAGAGGACTACTGAAGTGACCAAAAGACCACACCCCAAACACGAGCCCTTCTCCTCGGATTTTGGCCGAGCACAAGCCCTATAAATCCGAGGAGGCCGGCCTTTTTAGGGATTCAGTGTTTGGTTTTTGGGGTGTGGTCTGGTCTCTGGAAAGTTGGTGTAGTATTGTTTGTTTAGCCCAGTTTGGATATAATTTTTATCAGGTTGTTTGGGGCTATTCGGGGGTTATTTCGAATTCGATATTTTCTAATATTGTTTAAAGTTACAGTGCATTACATTACTATATGCGACCGTGGATGTCATTTGATCGATAAATCTTGTCTAATTGCTATAGTCCTTTTAGACGGATTTGCGATCGTGATATTCACGTTGATGTTCTGTGTTGTACTGTGATGTTGCGGATTTGTCGTGGTGGATAGCTTGCGTGCAATGGTAGTGCAGTTTAGTTTTATTTGTACATTTGATATTGCGGGGCGAGCGTCCGACATGTGAACTGCCGTCACTGTCTGTTTGTATATTATTCTTTTGGGGCATGACCGGGTTGAGGTCGATGTACCCCTTATATATATTTTTCTTTTCTGTACTAGGATTACCCCGCGGAGGAGTGCACGGATAGCCGGGTTCTAGAGGGCAACGGGCCTGCATCTCATGGCTTTAAGACGGAGGGGGCTTCACTCTAGAATTGGCGGGTTATTCGCCCACTCGTAGGGGGTATAGGTTGACCCAAGGAGGGGTGCTCAAGTTACCAGATTCCGTGAGGTGCTGGGTGGTCCATTCACTTTGCTGAAGGGGGCTGCCTCGCTTCAGGTTTTGGCGGGTAACTTGCCGCACCCGTAGGGGTCTAGGTTTTCATTGCACAGGCTATCCACACGACAGGGGAACGTCGGGTTTCACTTGCGGCTCAAAGGAAACCCGGGGATCCCAGATTATCTGTATTGTTCTGTGATGCTTATTACTTTTCTGTGATGTTGCATTTATCATGCTTTGAGCGATTATTATATATTGATATATATACTAGTAGATGTATATGTTTTACACCCGCGCTAGTCCAGTCCCCGCTCTGTCGTTGGTTAAGTAACCTAACGGGTGATGACGGGACCCAGTGGCGAATGCGGATGGCATATACGTACATTTTATTTTCGTTCTTTTGTGGTGTGATCAATTGAAGGGACTGCGTTGATTCAGATCAATGCAAGGAAAATAAACCTATTCGATGTTGTTGGAACATTTTTCAAAAAGCTGTTATTACAAGAACGTTATCTTTTGTTTTGCACAGTGGTATTCGGTTATGAATATCCAGCACCTCATTCGACGAGGCAAGGGCCGAGATCCCTTCACCGGGAGTGACCCCTTGGGCAGAGGTTTGCGTCAGGGTAATAACTTCACTATGGTTGATTACTTTTTGCTTTGCATCGCGTTATTCAGTTTAGAATATCTTGCACCTCATTCTACGGGGAAAGAGCCGAGATCCCTTCACCGGGAATGATCTCTTTAGCAAAGGTTTTCGCCGCTATATATTTGCAAAAAGCTATCCGGTTCCTTCAACGATATCAAGTTCATTACGTTAAAGGTTCTTCGCCAAAAACCATTCGTAGCCCTCCGTCATTTCAGACGGGTAGCACTTAGTATTCATGCTATGTTTGTTGACCTTCGTCAATGCATAGTGAATGGTAGCTGCTTGTTACCTTTCTGTTACATAGATAGATGCGTTGGTTTGGGACAGTCGTACAGCCTTATTGACCTTCGTCAAGGGCTTGTACGGGTGGGTTCAAATTAACCTGGACAATGACTGGTAGAACTTGACATGCGACTTATGATTTGTTGACCTTCGTCAAGGTCATAAGAGCATGGGGTAAAAATCACATCGGGAGTTTCAAACATACAGGAAACTTGCCAGGCATGCGCATACCTTCTGGAGTGTGATAACGTGAGTGGATTCCATCACGTTATCATGCGATGATATTTTGATCCCGATTCCTACTGATGAGTTGGTTTACTCCTTGGGTGATCCCGACTAATTCTTTTTTCAGGTTTGGAGGAGAATTTGAGAATACAATGGGAGACATTCTGATTAGATAAATTGATAACCATTCTGATTTAGGTTAGAGTGCACCAGAATGTTTCTTCTCTCTTTGGTAGCGACCATAGCCCGACCCTACACTATGACTCAGTGACCAAGTTAACCGAACTTTCTTAAAACACTGGCTTTTGGATTGTCTGAGTTGCATACATTGCCACTGTTTTTACCCTTTGCATTTTTCCAGAACACCCCATATCACTATGAGCATCCACCTCTATTGGATAAATCTATCATATGGTTATATACGAACTTGAAGGAACTTGTTCTAGGTTCGAGGATCGATTCTGGTTCTAGAGAGATTGAATAGGACTATTCAGTTATCTTTTCCTTTTACCTTCTTTCAGGTTGTGAGGGCTCCTAAGTTTAGGAGAGAGCACCTATTACGCTTATTGGATAGTCTTCTTTCAAACCATAGGCAGGTGCCGAATGGTAGGGAAAAGAAAACCGATTAGCCTAAGTGTGGTGTACAGAAGGTAATAAGTAAAGACAAATAAAGGGAGTATAAAGAGGGTAAATAAATTGCAACTGCTATAATTTACGACCAAACCACATATTTCATCGCTACTTCTACTTCACCTTTGTATTTCTCCAGAACACCCCATATCACTATGAAGATCCACAGTTACAGGATATTCCATCGTATGGTTATATACGAACTCGAAGGAACTTGTTCCAGTTCGGGGATGGATTCTGGTTCAGGAGAAATAAGAATAAGGTTTATTCAGCTGTCTTTCATCTTTACATTCTCTCGGGTTGCGAGTGCTCCTAGGATTAAGACAATACACCTATTACGTTTATTGGACAGTCTTCTTCCAAACCATAGGCTGGTGCCGAACGGTAGGGATAAGGTGTACAGAAGGTAATGAGTAAAGACAAATAAAGAGATTTGGAGAGATGACAAGGAAATATACGGTTACAGTCATGAATCTGATAATGGAAGAGGCATTACTAGGAATTCCCGGAAATCCCTTCGAAATATTTTCATGTTTCAGTTTCACTGTGCATTGTTAAATAGAAAACCGATTTCCCATTTAGACCTTGCTCCAGGGCATATATTTACCAGGTTTGATTCTCACATCTGTATGGTTTTGTAGATGATGAGTGGGAGTAAGTTATTGGGAATTAGGTGATCATCCTCATTATGTCGGAATTCGTTGTAATTGAAGATATTTGAGGAAATAGCCTGGGTTTTTGCCGGACGGCAAATATTTGGTTTTGAATATCCATTGTTATGCACCAATTTCAAACTGATATATCTGTACGTTTATTTTTATAAAGTGAGATAACTTTTTGAAATTATGTTCATGACATTTACCTATATCAGTTGATGGTTAGGTAAGGAGCATTCAATAGCGGTATAATTCTTCATAACCATAGTACAGTTTTCAACCTACAACGCACAAGGTTTTGATTTATTAAACTCAGGGGACTTATACAGAGTGTTGTATGTTGTCCAGTGTCCATTAGGACATAGAGGTTGGTCCTCGTACTATATTCTGTTTAGTTATGACTTATCTAGTTTTTAGACAAGTGTTTCGTAGAAATACAAGGTCTAAGTTTCGAGAAGTTATAGGTAAAAGAATAAAGTAGAGAACCAGGTGTTGCAAGTATCGGGATTCTTCAAGGTGATCGAAGATGTAGATGCTTGTGTTTGATATTCAGTTGATAGTGATGGTTTTGAGAACTTGTTTCTCTTTCAGGTTACTCATGTTTGGATGCACTCCTAAGTTGAGTAATGTTGATCGGCCTCTCTCCATTTAGTTGACATGCACTGCAGACAGCTGCATGATTTGAATCTGGTTCCAATTAAATCAGTGCCTCTGTTTCTATATTAGATATAGAATGGATCGTATCTTAATGATGTTAAGGTATATGGAGTTGTCCGGCTTATACTTAAAACCAGACTCTGGATAACTCAAGGCACATTTCTGTAATGGTTGTTTGTGGTTGACCCGGGCTATGACGAAAGTTAGCTTTCTACCATCAGGAAGATCAATAGTGATATTGTTCTTGACTCGCCACAGTTTTAGTAAAATGGATTTTTTCAGAAAACAGTAGTGGGAGTATGGTAGAACTGGAAGTGATTCCAGAACCACAAATGATTACTGAAAATTTAATAAGAACCTAAAGATTCAATCTGGATTGACATTCCATTAGCCACTCCGTAGATATGGTGGGTAATCTCATGCATCCGAGAGGTACTCCGGTAGTCTCAAGGACGGTGACAGGGAGGTTCTTGTTTACCCAGACTTGCCATTGCTGTTGTTCTGGACTATGAGACCCGGTAGGAGGATGAGTATAGCGTCGTTCTAAACTAGCTTTAGAAGTGCACGTGTATATGACTCTGCCAGAGGGTTGTCGTAGTCAGTGGGAGCAGTGGAAGCATAGTGGTTGGGTAGCTTATGTCTATTTATAGACTAAAGCAGATATAGCGGAGATAGATTATCTATTTTTGATGTGACGGTCATGGGCTTTGACTTCATCAGAATAGGGGATAGATCTGTTAAGAAGGAAATAGGGTGTGATATCCTGGTATTTGGATGACATACACAGAGTAGGAAATGAAATTCCTATACTACAATCGGTTATACTGTGGTTGTCACACGGTTGTTTCTCCACATAGGATATGGATATAATATCAGACATTCTGCTTACTAGATCTATGGCTTTAGATCTAGATTTGGGTAGTTTCCCAATCTGGGTACTTTAATAGTATTCTAAAGGTATTTTAGAATGGACGACTCCCGGCATGGTGGTAAGCCTGCAGGTGATGGAGGCACCCTCTCTAAAGGTGTCTTACAGACTAAGGTGGAGAGAGATATGCATGATTGACATATCACTTGCTTAGGCAATTGAGTCAGTCATGAGATGTCAAGTACCACACCAGATATTGTTTTTGCACTAGATCCAATAAGTTGATATATTAGTCCAATCCTGGAGAAACGTTAGGAAGCAGTTTTAGAACATAAGTTGATGTTCTAGGGATATGATAACGACATCCTCTTTCGAGAGACAGTTATCATTTCAGGCTTCCAAGATGACCTGGATGACAGAGTGACTGTCAGAATTATAGTTTTCCCTCTATGAGGGGCAGTGGTTTGGACAGGTGGTCCAGGCGGAGACTGAGGGAGGCATGGCGCATGATACTGATTAAATTCAGTTGATGATACAGTCTAAGAAATTTTCTGGATTTGGAGTTCGTTTGTGAACTGGGTCCCATCAGATATCCAGACATATTCTAAGACAGGTATTGCTCAATTCGGGAGATGGCTTTCTCCGCGAACTTGAGATAAAGAGAGACATAGAAAGAAACATTAGAGCGGATCCACTCACTGAGGCTCTTTCTCGAACGCAATAGTTTCATAAACGAGCTTTGTGAAACTGATTAGTAGAGGAGTTGGGTGTTCGGTATCACACGGGCTGTGAGTATGCGACATCGCAATAATTAGCCTCGAGTGCAAGTGGGAGATTGTTGGATATAGTGCCCTCAAAGTCAATTATTGGATCGCAGGCACGTGATTGCAATGATTGAGGGATGACCTATGTCGGTAGGGCAGTCTTACTCGAGATGATAGTATGCTATCTGGTTTATCTTTATTATCGTGTACATGCTTTAGATGATATTACAGATCATTATTACACGTTGATAGAGCCCTTAGAATTCTTGCTTGACTACCAGCAGTATGATGGCGATCATATACGTGAGAGTTGGGTAGTCTATAATCACATCTTTAAAGTGTCCCTAGTCGTGGGAGTTTATAGACAGGGCATCGATACTCCAGAGTAGACTAGTGTATACGATCGAGACACCGACGAGGGCCGGCGGCTGGTCTCACAAGCCATTGGTGTTAGTTGGTTTACCTAAGACGTATACAGGTGCTCATTGGGTTATGAGTACACCGGACGGACTCACTCGTCGGGAACTTGCTAGTTGGTATTATACCTAGCGTCAGATAGCAGTTCTCTGGTGACATGTGTACATGTTAGTTCATCGACCTGAGATCGTCATTTGTCTCGTGTGAGTTCCTACTGTGCTTTGATTACTACCCTACCACGGCTTAAAGGAGTCGTGTAAACAGGTTTTAGTTGGGTACAGTCCCGAGCCACATGGAGACAGTGAGCGGATCGGCAAGGGTTTCGTCTCTCCCGGTATTGGGGGTGAGATCGCGCTGTCTAAGAGAGCCATTACACGAAGTCCTTGGTCAAGGCAGGAGATTTACTGGTAGGTATTCCAGTAGTATCTCAGGGTGTTCTGGGCTGCACTCCGATACGACTTGTACCGCTTTTGGGGGTCTGACGTTTATCAGCCCCATAGGCCCGACATGCGATACTCATAGACGAACGGACCGGACTGTACGGATATTGTCACTGACAGGCTCAGTAGGGTTTCAGGATGAGTTCGCTCATCGGCCTCCCTTTTGGTCAATACCTGAGCGCCCGTTATGTACAGCTAGTACCACTGACGTGCTAGTGGTTAAATCCACAGCCAGTGTATTGACGAGTCTTTAGAGTCCCCCACAGATAGTTTTCCCAAGGTTCGGGCGAAACGTTGTAGAGGCCGTATGATTTTATGGCAAGGTTCGATCATATACGTGCACTTATGCACGGGTCATGATTGGACAGATCATACTAGTGGGCTTTGGTTTAAGCCGGATCCTAATATTAGATTTGTTGGATTACTTTAGTCTCATCGCATTTGCATTCAGTCGGAATGCGGATGCAGGTATGTATATACAGGTGAGGGGTATCCTTGTGATCCGTCACGAGTTTACTTTAGATATTGCCATATTTTTTTGTTGGACTAAACATTTGGGTTAATGTTTAGATGGTGGAAATTGTGAGTGGGAGTGATGATTTTGTGCATTAAATGAGACATGTGCTTCATTGGTGACTCATGGTCTTATTTCTTGTGCAAATGTCACATTAGTGATTGTTTATTGTGTTGAAATGAGAGGTGGAGAGAGAGTGGACAGCCACTAACCCTTGGGTTAACTTTTGAGATTATTCTAAGGGGCTATCACAATTCATTCCAACACAATAGAAAAAAAGCCTTTTCTTCTTCTTCCTCCTCTAGCTCACAAGGTCCACCATAGTTTCATTTTCAACCTCCATCCATACACTCTCATGTGTTGAGAATTAATGGATGCTTGAGACAAAGTTATCACACATTCTCTACTTCACCTTGGACATGTCGGCTAGCAAACTTCATGTCCGGGTTGCTTCGGTTTGAAGCGGGAGCCCGTAAAAAGACTTGTTGATGTGGTGCCCTTTTCGACGAGGAGACCGGAGATCGAGCGAGATCGGAGATTCCGTGAGGAGATAGGGATGGTGGCTAAAGATCGAAGGACACGGATCGACCGGTATAGCCATTCTATCATTTTAGTAGTTAGCTAGTTTAGCGTTAATGGTTCGATCCGGGTAAAAGTCTGCGTTAGCGCCAGTTTCGTGAAATGTTTTTGTTTCCGCATTTGGCCTCGGTTCGACGACCGGGGCGCAACCGTAGATTTACACCAACATTAGCCTGGCCGAAAGGTTAAGCAAGAATTGTAGGGTGAGATTAATCTTAACTAATTCTTCTTTTATGGTTTGAGGAAGGATTCGAGAAACAGTAGGAGCCATCCTGTTTAGATAAACTAATAACCAATCTAAATTTGCAAGAGCATCATGCTAAGTGTTCTCTCTCTCTTCACTGCAGCGACGAAAATGACTAGGCTTAAGTTACTGCTAGATAATAACATATTGACCGAGTCAAACTATAATGATTGGATAAGGAATGTTCAGATGTTCATAACCTATGACAAGCTGGGCTACCTCCTTACTACAAAGCCCCCGCCGTCCCAGGTTCAGATTCCACCATCGCGGATATTGATATCCGTAAGACATGGGAAAAAGACCGTGCGAGAGCCAAGTGCCTCGTGCTAGCCTCAATGGATTATGAACACTAGAGACAGCACGAGAAGATGGACTTAGCTTCCATCTTCCTCCATACCAGAGTTTTATATGGAGAGTAATCTCGTATCGCAAGATATGAGACCTCGAAGGAATTGTTTCAGCGAGATTGGTTGTCAGGTCATCTGTAGGGGACCACGTCCTTAAGATGATCAGCTATATTAAAAGCTTCGAGGACTTTGGGACCACGTTGGAGATCAAGTTATATACCGACTTAATTCTACAGTCGCTCCCTTCCACCTACGCCTAGTTTATCTTGAATTTCTACATAGGAAAGGAAGTTTCACTTTCAGAACTCCTCAACATGTTGAGGAGCTCAGAGGGCATCCTGCAAGAATCCAGGGAGACACCCGCTCTGCTCATTGGAGAATCTTTCTCTTCTAGATCCAAGACGAAAGCCAAGGGAGAGAAGAATGCCTCCACCAAGCCAATAGGCGGTGTCAGTAAGATAGAAGGAAAGGACATGGCAAAAGTTTCGGGGCTAACAGTAGAGAAGGAGGAATGTTTCTTTTGTCATGGGATAGGCCATTGTCAGAAGGACTGCAGGGCTTGGAAAGCCAGAAACCAGGATTCGAAGCACGTTGTGGCTTCGGCTTCAGGTGTGTTTATGATTGAAAATTGTCTGTCAATTAACTCTACTTCCTGAGTATTGGATACCGGATCAGAATCTCATATCTATAATTCATTACAGGCTCTGAGAAACCGTAGAGTTATCAAGGCAGGTGATATGACTCTCAGGGTTGCTAACGGAATGAGCGTGAACACTGTATCCGCAGGAAAATATCACTAAGGATTGACAAGTGGGCAGATATTGATTTTGCGTAACTGTTTGTGTGTACCTAGTCTGGCTTGTAATATAATTTCTGTATTTTTACTTTCTAAAGAAGGTAATGATTTTACATTTGTAGGCGATGTAGTTCACATCCATCTAAATCAAGTTTTGATTGGGTCAGGTTCACTAGATAACGGTATATACGTATTAAATCAAGCTCAGGTTTTCAACGTCCAGAACACACTTAAAAGGTCTTCAGAATTAAATCAGGCTTTCTTATGACATTGTAGACTGGGTCACATCAATGAAACACGTTTGACGAAGTTACATAAATAGAGATATTTGGATCCGTTCGAATATCAGTCCTATATAACTTGTCAATCATATCTCAAAGGAAAGATGACAGACTCTGTTCACTGGACACGGAGTAAGAGCGAGCGAGCTCTTGGGACTTATACGTCGCTACGTGTATGGTCCAATGTCTACACATTCAAGAAGTGGTTATTCCTATTTCATTACTTTTACGGATGATTTCTCAAGGTATGGACATGTATTCTTGATGAAACATAAATCCGAGGCCTTTGAGAAATTCCTGGAATATAAGAATAAAGTGGAAAAACAAACAGACAAAAGTATTAAGACACTTAGATCTGATCGAGATGGTGAATAATTAAGTGTCGAGTTTCTGGATTACTTAAAAGAGAATGTAATTCTCTCTCAGCTTACTCCTCAAACAAACCCTGTCACGTCCCGCATTCCAGAGTGCGCTAAGATCGGCACGTGACAGAGCCGACCATGTTACTTGTGGCTAGGAAATATCCTTCCATGGTTACATTACGGCTGTCTATAAGATATCAAGAACAGGAAAAATATAAAACTATCTAATACATGTCCATTTGCCAGAATAAACGAGTTAAGAAATATAAATATGCGGAAGCAATAAATCCAATAATAGCAACATCTGGAAAGCACGTCCCAAATACGGGCTCACATCAGGAAATAAAACTGCGAAAAGAAAACTATACTAAACTAAACATTAACAAGATCCTCACTGCTTGGCCTGACGGCGGAAATACTCCTGATCAGCCTGCGAAAATATAACCAGGATGCAACGACTCCTCCACACACATCTCAACACAACGGTGCATCGGAAAGGCGGAACCGAACCTTATTGGATATGGTACGTTCTATGATGAGTAATGCTGAGTTGCCGCGATCCTTCTATGGTTATACACTAGAATCGGCTGCATATCTTTTGAACAAGGTTTCCACCCAGACTATGCCTATCACACTATATCAAATGTGGAGTGTGAAGAAACCTATCTTAAATATCTGAAGATATGGGGATGTCCAGCTTTTGTAAAAAAGCGGCATGCGGACAAGCTTGAGGTACGCTCAGTACTATGTAAGTTTGTGGGATACCTAAAGAATTCCCAGGGGTATCTTTTCTATTACGCGGAGGAACGAAAGATCTTTGTTTCTCGACATGTCCACTTTTTGGAAAATCAATTTTTAGAAAAAGAGATAAGTGGGAGCACAATAGAACCGGAAGAAATTCCAGAACCACAAACTATTACTGAAAGCATGGTGGAACCAGAAGTTTCGAAAGAACCGGACATCCTCGCGCCATTCCGCAGGACTAGTAGGCAGTCTCATCCGTCCGAGAGATATTATGGGTTTCTCATAGACGAGAATAGAGAGGATTGCATTATCGACGATGATGAGCCAACTAGCTTCCAGCAAGCCATTCAGAGCAGAGACTTGGTAAAATTGCTGGATGCAATGCGGGCCGAAATGGAGTCCATGTACACCAACAAAATATGGACTTTGGACATTGCTCCAGAAGGGGTAAAACCACTAGGCTGCAAATGGATCTTCAGAAAGAAGATTGGTGTAGATGGACAGGTTGAAACCTATATGGTTAGACTTGTTGCAAAAGGTTTTCGTCAAAGACCTGGTTTGGACTATGATGAAACATTTTCTCCAGTGGATATGGTCAAATCCAATCGGATCCTTCTTGCATTGCTGCATTCCACGATTATGGAAATTTGGCAGATGGACGTAAAGACCGCTTTTTTGAATGGAAATTCGGAAGAGTGCGTCTGGAGGGTTTCATAGAGAGTGGGAGCAGCGGAAGAGTGTGCAAGTTGTTTAAATCCAATAAAGAATAAATCAGGCATCGCGGAGTTGGAACATCTGTTTTGATGAGACGGTCAAGGAATTCGACTTTATTAAAAATCCAGATGAACCATGTATTTATAGTAAGATTGTAGCGAGAACTGTGATATTCTTCGTCTTGTACGTGGATGACATTCTCCTGATGGGAAATGATATTCCTATGCTACAACTAGTCAAGGGATTCTTGTCATAAAGGTTCTCCATGAAAAACCTGGGTGATGCCTCCTACATTCTAGAGATCCAGATCCATCGTGATAGATCTAAGAGAATGTTGGGACTTTCACAGTCCAGGTACATCAACACCATACCGAAAAGATTTAGTATGGAAGATTCAAAACGCGGTAATCTACCGGCTTGTCACGGAATCGCCCTCTCCGAAGAGATGTCTTTCAAGGCTGATTTGGAAAGGGATCACATGAGTATTATACCCTACGCTTCTGCGGTAGGCTCTATAATGTATGCGATGTTGTGTACTAGACCAGATGTAGCTTACGCACTGAGCGTTGTAAGCTGATGTCAGTCAAACCCAGGGAAGAAGCATTGGATAGCAGTAAAGAACATTCTCAAGTACCTGAGAAGGACTAAGGATATGTACTTGGTGTACGGCGGAAAGGACTTCCAGATCGAGGACTTTGCTGACTTCAGCTTTCAGAGTGACAAGGATGACTCTAAATCCATGTCGGGTTATGTCTTTACTCTTAATGGAGAGACGGTCTGATGGAAGCGCTCCAAGCAGGACACCGTTGCCGACTCGACAATGGAAGCGGAGTATATTGCTGCATGTGACGTCGCGAAAAAACAGTCTGAATGAGGAAGTTCGTAACAGAACTTTAGGTTGTTCCGTCCATTGTTGATCCAATACCTCGATATTGTGACAACAATGGGGCTATACCTTTAGCGAAGGAACCCATGTCCCATCAGAAATCCAGACATATCTTGAGGCGGTACCACCTGATCAGGGGGAGATCGAGGTGTGGAGAGTAGATATGGAGAACAACACTGCAGATCCATTCACAAAGGCCATCCATCAGACACAGTTCGAGAGGCTATTCTAGATGATAGGTCTGCGATATGCCAATACATGGTCTTAGTGCAAGTGGGAGATTGTTAGTGATATATGCCTTTAGAGGCCATTATTGTATAATACCGGTTTGTATATTACATTTTGGAAGCTTGGGATATACATAGATATACATATACAGTCTTGCTCAATATAGCAGTATGCTATTTGGTTTGTTTCTATCTTACTATATGTATATGTTTCTTTTAACGCATCGCTAATACATATCGATAGAGTTCTTAGGATCTTTGCTTGACTACAAGCGTTGTGATGGCAGTCACACTAGTGGGGGCTGGATAGTCTATAAGCACATCTTTATACATGTTCCTAGTCGTAAGATTATCGAGACAGGATATCGATATTCCAGAATAGACTATTGTATACACTTCTTATCCCAGCAGGGGAGATGGTCCGTCCCACAGCCATTAGTATGTCGTACTGGAGATAGTATGCAGGTACTCATTGGGTTATGAGTTACACTGGATGGACTCGTGTGGAACTGTTGGTTGGTACTATACCTATCGTTAGGTAGCAGTTCCCAGGTGACATGAGTACAGCATAGTCCGTTGACTTGACATCGCTATTTCGCCTTGAGTGTGTTCCGACTGTTCTTAGATTACTACCCTACCACGGTTCATAGAAGTCGTGCAAACAGGTAGTAGTTGGGTACAGTCTCGAAGCATTTGGAGGCAGTAGTGGTTAGATAGGATTTGTCTCTCCCGGTATGTGGTTGATATCGCGCTGTGTTCGGAAAGACATTACATAAAGTCCCTGACCAGGACAAGCGAGATTTACTGGTAAGTACTCTAGTAGTTTCTCAGGGTGTTCTGGGCTCTACTGCGGAATGACTTATTGCGCTATTAGGAGTCTGACGGTTACCGTCTCCTAGGCCTGATATACGAGTATCTTAGAAGAACAGACTGGACTGTACGGAGATTGTCACAGATTGATTCAGTAGGAGTTCAGATGAGTTTCCTCATCGGCCTTCTTATCGACGGATACTTGGGTAGACGTTACGTGCAGCTAGTACCGCAGACGTGCTTATGGTTAAACCCACTGTCAGCGTACCGTCGAGTCTTTAGAGTCTCACACAGAGGGTTTTCCTGCTTCGGGCGAAACGATATAGAGGTCGTATGGTTTTACAACAGAGTTCAAACATATACGTGTACTTGTACACGAATCATGTTTGGACGGATAATACTAGTGGGTTTTGGTTTAAGCCGGATCCTAATATTAGAATATTGGATTAGTTTCGTCTCTTTATATTCGTATTTTTCGGAATACGGATACGGGTATGTATATACGATGAGGGTTATTCTTGTAATTTACTCAAAAGTGCTTCTAGAAGAAGACACCTCATTTCTTGTTTAAATCATTTCGTTAAATGGTTAATGAGGTGAGGGTATGGGGTGTGGATTTTCATTAAATGAAGCATGGCTACTTAGTGACTCGTGGGGGTGACTCGTCTTATGACTATTGAAGCATGCTTGATATTTTCATTTGTGAATTATTGTATGCTTCATTCATCACAAGACTTAACAATATTCATTTCATTATTATCTTCAACACACTCTCTTCTTAAGAGCTCTCTTCTTCTTTCTCAAAACCCTAATTGTCTCATGAGTTGAGAAACCTAGGGTTTTTGAGACTAATCAATCCATAATCACTCTCTACATCATTTAAGCTACTTAGATTAGCATACTAGGTAGCCTAGTTACCTCAAGTTAGAGGTAAGAGCTTAAAGTAACACTCTCAGACGGATCATCTTTGACGCGAGGAGGCCGACGATCAAACGCGATCCGTACACTTTTCGAGGAGCTCAAGAAGAGAAGGAGAGTACAAGAACCGAAGGACTTGATATTAGGAGGTATAACTTTCTTCCGAGTAGTTAATCTCATAGTAGTTGTGCTAGTTAGGGTTTATGGTCGATCCTTGGTTCAAGCCGGTGTTGCGAAGTCCGTAAAAATCGTTTTTTGCGTATTCCGCCTCCCTGCGAACCTGCGGGGCGTGCGGCATCGACTTACAACTTCTTCTCTCAGAGGTATTGTTGACGTCCCAATACACTTTTTTTGGTGCTCTAATACCATGTTAAAGTTTTGATTATTAAAGTTTAGGAGGGCGTATGAGTTTACATGGGATTTTGATATAAGTGGGCTCCATCAATAAGACTCGAGCGCTGTTGAGCTTTATTCAATTTTATATTTTATACCTCTGTACCTCTTATAATTTTTCCAATGTGGTACTATTTTAATCCATACATCTCAACAGTATGAAATATAGCCTATTCATGGGCTCATTTGCACGACTGGAAGAGCTTTAAGTGGTCTTGAAATAGTTTCCAAAAGATCGGCATAGAAGTACACCTAAACTTTGATTTTTAGTGTGTAATTGTAATATTTGAAGAAGTAAATAATGAAGCAACTTTTTATATTTCTGTATGAGCAAAACAAACAAAAAAACCTAATTTTCGAGAGTAATAATTTATTTTTTGGTGAAAGTAATAAAGAAGAAACAATAAACAATTATTTTTGTTTCTTGTTCTTATATGGCTTCTTTCAATCAAAAAATGAGTGGAATAAAATTTTGATAGTAAACATACCACATAGGATCCACATAATCACTTGAAAATAACTTCCAAATTCCCAATTAAAACAAAGACTTAAATTATTGAAAGTAGGTTTACTTCAGATACTAATATTGCACTTCATGTCAAAAAAATAACTAAATAATTTCTTTTATACTTTGTTTTATGCACATGCCATGCTTGCGGTATACAAGTGTTTTTATATTGAAATTCTTGTACTTATAAATCAAATGTTCATAAATGGTATAAAAATAAATACAAAATATATTTGTATATTTTTAAACATAGCAAAAAATATATTTATGGACAAATATTATTTTTTGCTATGTTTAAAAAAATACAAATATTATTTTGTATTGATTTGTTTTCATTATGTTTGAAAAATGGATATACGATGTTAGTTATTTTTTGTTATTAGGTACGCATTATTTTTTATAGACGCATGGACGGAACCAAGTATAGAGAAAGGGGGCGATTGCCCGCCCCAAGATTTCTCCATGATCCTCATCAGCTAATTCCAGAATTAATCGAAGTAGTTACCATAAAAATAGCATATAATCTACCCCTCAATCTTTAATTATTAATTATAATAATCTAAATAACAATAGAATCTTTACTAAAAAAAAGGAACAATAGAATCAAAAGGGATTTTATCTAACCATGCTATATATGTATCTTCCAAAATCAAAACAAATCTTATTAATCTTGATAATTGATTTTCTTGCATAGTGTTTATTCTTAGGTCATTTAGAAGAGTTGTATAATTATGAATAATAATTTACATCAACTACTAAATTATATTTAAAATTTATCTATTTAAACATAGTAATAAAATATTTGTGCGAGATTTAATTTTATGTTCTAGATCAAATTTTCAAAATTTTGTGCCATTTCAAGAGAGCAAAATCAGCTTTTAAATAAACATAAAGTTTAACTCGGTAATTTGGAGTGCATTTTTATTTGTCAAGGGTAAATAGGGCATTAAATCGATATGAATAAAATTTCAAGGGTTTGTTGAAGTCTTAAATAGGTTTTGGCTTATTGTCGAGCCACTTAATTTCCGCCCCTCCAATGCCTAATAGCTGGTTCCGTCCCTGCACACACGCACACCCAGACCTATATGTACATGCATGCGAACACACATAATGTAGAATAGCTCACTTCACCTATCACAATATCTGCAGATCTGCGTTTTGTTCTTTTGAAATCTAGGCTTTCTGAACCCTTAAATACCTTACATCTCCAGTTAGGCAGTTATGGTAGGAGTTATTAAAAAAATATGTTAAAAATAATATTTTTTGTAACAAAAAGAAAAGATAATGTATTTCTTATCTTGTTAACACTTTCCAGGTCAAAGAGTTGGCTGAGAAGGCACGAGCTGGGAAACTTGCACCTCACCAGTTTCAAGGTGGAACTTTCAGGTAGATTTTCAAGTACTTCAATGTTTACAGTTGGTATAACGTTTTTTGTTCTGTTAGGCTTACTGGATCTTTGTTTTGTATCTTTAATGCAGCATTTCAAATCTAGGAATGTTTCCTGTGGATCATTTTTGTGCAATTATTAACCCTCCTCAGGTCTCTCTCTCTCTCTCTCTCTGTGTGCGCGCGCGCGCGCTGCGCGCCGCACACAAGCTTGCGCGTGGTTAACCCTTCCAAAAGAATTTTGAGTTCGTTGAATGTCTATTATCGGATTGTAAATTATCTGTGCTAAGTTGCCCAAAGGGTTTCATTAGTGAGATGCGGTCAAGATTGTTAAAAAGTCCATAGGAGTGATTATATATGATGCTAAGGATGGTTTGTAAGCATCCTGCAAATTTAAGGATCATCAGTACACCATTTTGTTTCATAGTAAACGCAATTTCCTTGGCTTACCAGGGGTTATATCCCATTCATGAGCACATAATCAAGCCGTTAGAACAATCTGAGAAATCATTATCAAGCTAAAAATATGGTGTGTACAGATCTCCTATACATGCAAATTTGAGGGCTATAACAATAGACACATTAATCCTCGTTTCATCTATTTGGCCCCTTCATCATATTACCTTCAATTTTATACTTTTGGCCATACTTACCAGCAGGGTGAGGGGGTATAATCTATCATTGCCTCACTGAACATAATTTTTGCAGCAAGTTCAAATAATGAGTGGGGCGATGAGTGGGGCAGGGTTAAGACGCAAGTGGGGTTAACTGATTAAATAGATGATGAATTATGCCTGTTGAGATGAATTGACATGGAGATGAGGATTAATCCATCCCCCATAACTTCTGCATTAGCCAAGCACAAATATATTAACCACTCTCCTGAAAACAATGAAGCATACAGTAGCCACCTTAATCTTTCGAGTACAGGATAACTATCATAACCCTTCCTCATAACTGTTCCTCTTACCAGCTACAGTGGGGCATATAAGTTTTGATTCAAACTTTAGAGTGTTTCGGCCAGTTTGTAGAGCTCATTATGTGCATAGACAATGGGAACATTACATTTCCCACAAAGCTATCTGAACCTGTGATACCATAAATCGCTAAACCTTAGCGATTTGCAATTTGGAACGATTGTTCCCAATGGGGAATGCTACCATTCCGGATCGGAAGAATCACAGTTCCAATCTAATCCCGTAAGGATTTATGTTAAATGGACATAAAGTCGGGTTTAAATTGTACTAACAAATATTTTATACAAATGATCCAAAGATACTCCATGTCTGGAGCTACGTTTTCTGTTCCTTATAAGTGTATTGAAGAAGACTACTCCTATTGTACCGCGTTCCATTACAAGTGGCGTTCCTGTTTCCTGTTTTCGTTCCATGTACCAAAATATTATGCGTTCCGGGTAACATTTATCTGAACAAGAAATTTACTCAAGAAGATCTAAGGGCTCCAAGAGCATGAAACTTCCCTCCCTTCACAAATAAAGTAGCTGTAAACATAATATAAATAAACTTCGTCAATGTTTCGAATCTTTAGTCACTTTGCCTGAGTACCTTTGATATGGTTAGTCTCATTAACCTTTTCATGTGAACTAAGCACCTTCAAAGAAGTTATTATCGTTGAATGAGTTTATGATACTTTAATGTGTACCAACTGGACCAATTTTAATAAAGTTAAATAATATCCTCCTTTTAAGTCCCTCAATGGAGAGTATAATGCCTTTCAATTCTTCCGAATAAAGTTTCATTTGCTTGCAGTGCAATGTATTCGAACTTGCTTCTTGAAAACTTATGTGTGATGGTTATTTTTATCATGATATTTCTTCAACAAAATCTAGTGTGCTCTAAATTTTAGCTGTGCAATATTTTCCGTTGTCCTTTTCTTTCGCATTGGAATGTATTTTCAGTACAAACAATATAGTGTATTAGCATGGCTACAGCTTACAAGAGGTCATTGATCAATCAATGCATGTACTCCCATGGAAAACTTACTAGAGGCCAACATCTTCTTAAAATATGATAATATCAATCCTAGGTAGAAGTGGAGGAAAGGGAAGGCATAAGGAGCCAAAACAACGTTTAAAGGCCCTTTCTGCCCTCCCATTCACCCAAGCTTAGAGGTCCTAGTGTAAGTCACTTGTGCAGTTCTGTTGTTGATATTTTAAGTACTGTTCTAGATGAGCGATATTTCTAGGGTAAAAAGGGTTGTCATGTTAGAGATTGGATTAACTACAACTATTATCTTTACCCACATCATAATCCAATCCCACTTTCCGTAACACTCTGTAGTATGCGAGGGTTAGATAATGCAAAGGAAAATAAATTTGATATATCGCAAGTGTTATATTGGTTTCTTACTCCTCAAGAGAGCTACGCTGTGTAATTACTAATATATCAGGACTTCAGGATTAGATAATCGTCCGGAATCTTGATTAAGAAAAGTGGTCACACCCTAGAACCATTTAGCAATAATGTGCCTTTATGGTTGGTATTTTAAGCACTGTTTGGCCATTAGGGTACTGTAGGCTTTATCTACAAAAGAAATAACAACTGTAAGTAATCTCGATGGAAATAATCTCAGTCTAACTTACTGAGAGCAAGTAGTACTAGCAGCAACAAAAGCTCACAAATCGAAGGGAGAGTAAATAATATCTGTGGGTATTCTTATGTTGTTGCCTATGTTACCTTACTTATCTTCCACAACTCTGCATTCTCTGAAAACATGAAGAAAGTTTAGCATCTAAGAGAATACAGGCTATGCTTAAAAATCTAAACAAACTTCATACATCTCGTGTTTAAAAGCAGATGGCAGAAGTTGGTCGTAAAGAACTTCAGTTTCAGTCTTTGTTCGGAATGTCCCCTAAGAAAAAGTGTAGGAGCAAAATTGAGAGTTTGAATCATTTTGTATAAATCTTACTAGGTCTTGTGTATCCTATAATATCTTTTATTGCACCATGAATATCTAGTTTATATTTTGGCGCAGTTGACTAATTAATAAAAATCTGATTGCCCAAATGGACATTTAAATGGATCCTTGTCCTCCAAAGAGAATCTGAGTTGCTGAAGAATTCCAAACTGGTTGACCACTTTTGGCTAAGCAGAAACTAAAATAATAATAGTAATAGACAAGAGATTTAGCATCTCTGATATTGGAAGACTTTCTTTCCATATCTTCCGGCATGCTAAGATGGAAATCCAATTATTCACCACCTTAACATGCTAGAGGCTGTAGGCTGTTGGGGTATTGAAAGAATTCAATAAAGAGAACTTGAGGATTAATTGAAAACTAAAAATGCTATTAGTATCATATAGCATAGTAATGAAGTAGAAATATAACTGAGGCAGGTTCGTTAGAGCCATTGAGTCAAATCCTCAACAGAAGGAGATTTTTATTAGAATGCATTTGCAACATATATACTTTATCGAATCACATATCTTACCTCCAAAGCTATTCGACAAATTTTTGGCAGTCGATACCTTTCTAAAGCAGCATACCATCATCTTATGAAATTTTATATATTCTGTACTTGGAATTTCTGCAGTAGATGTAATCAAATGATTTTGCACTTTCTGAAAAACCCAAGTAACCTAAACCATTCGACACATCTACTATCAGCTAATGGTAGGAATATATTCTTTATGTAAGCAGAATAGAGCTCGTCTTTGCACCATATATATTATAATCTCACTCCTCCAATCATTGCAATGATTTCTTGCCAAGTTATTGCCATTTTACCCAAAAAATAGCTAACCTGTATGTTTTTCTTTTCTATCTGAAACGTGGAACTGTTCATTTTAAGAAATATAAATTTGGCGTTCCAAATAAAAATTACAACAAAAACATATTTCCAGTGAATATCAAATTAAAAGAAAATAGCTTTTAATTTCTTTAATAGCTATTTCACTACCACAAATACGACATGGACTCTCATTAGATTATAATGAAAAATAGTGATATAATCTATCCTTTGAGAACATCAGCTCGATCCATGACATGTCGTATCTCATTTCACAATATTCTGAAGAAGCCTACCCTGTCGTCCCATACCTATTAGCGTAGTACAACAAGAACATATCACTTTCAACATCTTAGATAACTTTTGAGCTATAGTGGCAGTCCATGCAAACTGTAATATTGTTGACCATTAGTATATTTATCCAAACATTAAGTACACATGAGGACTGATGTTTATAAGAAAATTTCAACCTTGTGCTACTGTAAAGGTGGAAGCAACACCACCATTATTCCAACATTTACTCCACCTTCTTCAGGTGGTTTCATATCTCTGTGACCAGAAAATCCGGCTTGTTCACTATAGATCGAGTCATCAAGAGAGCTCAGCAGAAACCAAACATTCTTTTTCTTTTTTTCTTTTTTCCCCCTAAGGAAACTGAACTGAACAGTCTTGACCCTTGTAATGTTTAAATGACCGTAACACATGTTTAATCAGTATAATAATTCCTTCCCGCTGGAAAAAAATTGTTTTTCCTGTGTTGTTTTGACGAACATGTTACCATAATTAAGATTGTTGATTATAACAAAAATACAGAATATTATTGAGCACCTGTGTACTTCAGGTAACTGGTCTTGGGCTTTCACTAACTATTTAATCACACTCAATTCTACTGGCAAAATACAAAAATAAAGCACAATATATTGGTTCTTAGATTATTTTTATAAAAAAAAAAAATTAATCTTAGCCTTAATCCTTACTTACGCCTTTGATATCCTCTAAAACTTGCACCTTGGTTTCATCTAAGTTTCCCGACCTTGATGTGGTTCACTCCATGTCTTTTTAGCAATAGCAAGAATACAGCTTTTATTTCCTTAATGTTCTATATCTTGTATATACTGTTCATGTTTAGGTTTACTTGGAAATGATAGTTTTAACATCTCCCCCTATTCTGACAATCTCGACCGATCCTAAAGTTATCCTTTAGGCATGTCTTAACCAGAGCGTTCTAGTATAAAGTGTGTTTGGATTGTTGTTATTATTTTGCAGTCTTTGACTTTTGCATTTATCTTCATCATTTCAATCTAGCTCACCTTTATTACAAGTAAATCATCTAATATTTGTAAACCCCTATGCTTCCACTTTTCTGTTCTAAATAACTTTTTGTAGGCATGCATTCTTGCTGTTGGTCGAGGTAACAAGGTCGTGGAACCTATATTTGGAAATGATGGTACAACTCAACTCTTTTGGACTAATTATCCTTGTTTTCCAAATTCCGCAATATTTTGTCTGCTTATGATTTTTTTTGCCAGGAATTGAAAAACCTGCTGTCGTAACGAAGATGAGCTTAAAATTATCTGCTGACCATCGTGTTTTTGATGGTGCCGTGGGAGGTAATATAACAAAAAAAGAAAAGAAGAGATGATGTCTTTTATTAAATAGGTCGTGTAAATGAAATTTGGTTACTATCTTTATTCACAGGTAAATTCCTTTTGGCTTTAGCTTCAAACTTCAGTGATGTTCGAAGACTTCTCCTGTGAAGTGAAAAGAAAAAAAAGAAAAAGAAGCATCACTGATATAAGAAGAAGCCAACAACATTGGAGATTTTGGCTTCAAGTTTGTCTTCCTTTCCTTAAAATACAAAACCACAATTGATTTCAGTACAACAATAAAAATGTAGAGTTCATTGTTTGTCATGCTCTATGAGGAGCAACAATTTTCAATAGGCTTGGGGGAAACAGTGTCAAATTTTAAGAGATTTATTTTTGTATTATTCCTAAACCGAATAAATTCTTGAGTTCCCCTGATCGAAGTGCTTTCTGGTGCCGATTTGTTTATCATGAAAAAATTTGAGTTAGCATTTCACTAAGCTATGCAGATCTGGTGTTATATAAAACTGCATTGCATTTATTTAACTTAATAAAATTGCATTGCTTTTGAGTAGCTTGATGTTCCATGTATTATTAAAGGAATGAATGCTATGCAGGGCTTCTGCGGTTATTACAGTAGATCAGTCATGTTGCCGCTGATGGAAGTTGTTTATGTATACTTCATATATGAGAAAATGGGGTCTTGATGATGCTCATAAATGGAAATTTCTTATATCACGATACGTAGCGGATGACCCATGTAAGCCCGCTAGATTTCTGAGGAATTCGCTGGAATAAGTATGATGCATGGAGGACGTTCCTTGGCACCTCGTTTTCGAGCTTGCATCCGATCTCTTGGAACATCTCGGGATTACCTTCCATATTCGTCGAGCAACCAACCGACAGCTCACTTTCGAGCAATCCTACAACCGAGCTTCTATAGCCTTCTTGCTCTTCTCCGAGCTGTGACAGGGCTGAGCTTTCTCGGCCTTCCGGCTCGTCTCTGATCCATCCACCGAGCTGAGTTTCCTCATCTTTTCCGATCAACCGAGAGCGTGGAGCCCAAGCGCCCCCTTCCCATGTTCCACGCCCCATGCTGGCATGTCCCTCCATTAATGAGCGTATCCCGCCATTAATGGACGGATCTCGCTATTGACGTGGGCGTAACGTATGGGCGTAACGAACGGCGAGGATCTTGTGCCGGCTCGCTTTATGCCACCACTATATAAACCCCTCTTTTAGACGACTCAAGTTAATCGAATTCATTTTAATAAGTCGTTACTCTGCTCTTATTCCACGGTACTAACTTGATCGTCGGAGGGTCCTACGGTGGTCATCCATCCCGGGACTTCCTTTGCAGATAGCTCAGCGTCGACACCAACCTATTGAGATCCACACATT
The DNA here is from genome assembly GCA_030015575.1 of Agapanthus africanus. Taxonomy (NCBI): domain Eukaryota; kingdom Viridiplantae; phylum Streptophyta; class Magnoliopsida; order Asparagales; family Amaryllidaceae; genus Agapanthus; species Agapanthus africanus. The sequence continues at coordinate 419,209,218 of JASDDO010000016.1, forward strand.
CAACCTTCAAACTAAATCTTAGACGCTCAAAACTGCTTGCAGCCAGATCAACGGAGGACAACATTTGAGAGAGATCTCGACCTCCATCAGTTAACGCCATCTGTAGGAAACTTCAGAAGCTTCTCCCCATAAAATTGATCTTCCGCTCTCGACCCAATAGCGAGCGACAATCGCGACGATCCCAATACGAGCCGACCCACCCTTTATAATAGAGGCGGGAGCGGTTCTACTCCCCCTCCTAACGTCAGCGGTGTCTTATTCGCTCGGATCAACAGACTCACAGTTATGGTGGATGCGCTCGTTCGCGTTCAAGCGACGGGCCCTACCCATCAGGCCGCAGTTCCCCCTCCCCGGGATAACGACGTCCGCAGAAGGACAGATGGGCACGCTCAGGCCCTCGATCTCGCTCACGCTCATCTCAGCGTCACTGAACGCCGGCGTGCCGACACTGGCAACCATGACCTGCATGCGGTGAATGATTCCATGACCCGCTGGGCTCCGGACAGCTTCACACCCTGATCTCATGGAAGGCTAGGCCGTCGCTCCGACGCCCGTCACGCGCTCACTCCCCCTGAGGAGGTGTCAGTCAGTTCACATGCTTCCAGGCGCGACCGTCGCCCCCACTCCCATCGATGCCGCGTGAACGGCGAACGTCGGGACTACTCAAGAAGGGACTCGCCCGAGAATTTAAGAAATGTGATAGAGCGGAATTGAAGCCGCACCATCGCGCAGACCCGGAGCGCGGATAGCCGCCGCTCTGACTGTGCGGAATTCTCGGGGTACCACCACCGGATCGAAGCCCTCGAAAAGGAAATTGAAGGCATACGACGAGATAGCCATATGTCCGGCAAAGGGGCAAAGTACTCCGCCGATTCGCTTACAAAGACCTTTACAGAAAGGCTACTGGCCGAGCGCGTCTCTTCCATGAACAAGCTGCCTAAAGTGGCCCTTTTTGACGGGAAGCCCGACCCGAAGGACCACTTACGGCGGGCATGAGCTTCCAAGACAACTCGGACGCGGCTCAATACCGAGCTTTTCCCACTACCTTAATCCGAGCTGGCCGGGACTAGTTCTGAGGGCTTGCGTCCCGCTCTATCTCGACCTTTGACGAGCTGGCTACCCAATTCTTCGGTCATTTCGTTGGAAACCGACGACAGAAGAAGACGGTCGATTACCTGTTCACCGTCAAGAGCGAAGACAAGGAATCCTTTATAGGGTATGTCATTCGCTTCTACAATGCCCTTCTAGAGGTTCCGGAACACCGCGACGAAACAGTTATCACTGCGCTGAGGTCAGGTCTTAGGCATAAAAGGTGGTTCCGCTCTTTTGCATTGGCGCAACCTAAGACTATGGCCGAAGTGAAGGTATGGAGCGAGCGAAAAATCCAACTAGAGTCAGAGGTGAACTCCAACCTGCCCAGAGGCGACCAAGCAAACCGAAAGAAGAGGGACATGGAAGAGAAAAAGAAAGTCGATCGCCCGAAACCTTAGTCCCCGATGTTCCAGGAGTACACCCCTCTGAACATTTCCCAGACCGAGCTGTTGGAGGAAGCTAAGGGCGAAAGGTTCTTTAAGCTCCCGCCGGCTACCCAAAAAACGGCAAGCATCTCCGCGGCCCATACTGCGCCTATTATAGGTCGCAGGGTCACCCTACTGAGAGCTGCAAGCATTTCCGTGACTACATTGAGGAGTTGATCCACTCCGGCCACCTGGCGAAATACCTACGGGACAAGCGGCAGGCGGAATGGGAGCAAAAGGACCAAACCCCTCCCGGAGAATTAACGATCGGGCAAATCATGGTCGTTACCGCGGACCCATCTCGGGAAAGAGGGAGGAACCACCGCCTCCTACCAGTCGAGGAGGTAAGCGATCCACCCCACAAGAAGTGCAGGAAAGGTGACCCGGTCATCTTTACCGACGAAGACCTTCACGGCATACCACTTCCTCATAATGACCCCCTTGTGACAGCGGCCCGAGTCCACCGTTACGAGGTCCAGAGAATATTGATCGATTCAGAAAGCTCGGCGGACATCATGTTCTATGACTGATTCCGACGTATGGGGTTGGGTTCATCCGACCTTCAACCGACCTCCCATGTCCTCTCCGGGTTCATCAACCATTCCGTCCCGGCAGAGGGATCGGTCACCCTCCTCCTCAACATTGGGAAAGCGGACAAGACGTGAACCATACCGGTGAACTTCCTCGTTGCTAAGGTCCCGTCATCCTATAACGTTCTTCTGGGATGCCCTACCCTGAACGCCCTCCGGGCTCAGATCTCGACTTATCACATTGCGCTCAAATTCCTTTTAGATCAAGGGGGATAGGCCGGGACTATGGAGACCAGCAAACCGCCAAGATTTGCCTCGCCTCGACATCCCCTGCCGGAGAGCAGGGCAGCGATTTTGAAGACATGCATGACTTCCAGAGGTCTTTAGATACACGCAACGACCAAAAGGAAGTTCGTGGTGCCCCGGTGGAAGCGTTGACAGAAGTCCCCCTCGTAAAGGGAGCCGATAGCCGGACAGTCCAGATCGGCTCTCTCTTGACAGGGGACCACCGTGAAGGCCTGATCCGGTTCCTCCGAGATAACTCGGACGTATTCGCTTGGACACCAGCGGACATGCCCGGGATCAATCCTGAAGTAATCTCTCACAAGCTCGGAGTCGACCCGTAGGCCCGGCCTATTCGACAGAAGAAGAGAAGTTTTGCGCCGGTTAAACAAAAGGCGATAGAAGATGAGGTGGATCGATTGCTCGCCGCCAACTTCATCAGAAACCAGGACTACTCGGATTGGCTGGCAAACGTGGTCATGGTCAAGAAGGCAAACGGGAAATGGCGTATGTGCGTCGATTTCACGGACTTGAACAAGGCTTGCCCCAAAGACAACTATCCACTTTCTCGGATAGACCAGCTAGTGGACAGTTCGGCCGGCCACGAACTACTGAGCTTTATGGACGCTTTCTCCGGTTGCAATCAGATCCGGATGAACCCGACCGACGAAGAACTTACCGCCTTCACCACTGATCGGGAGGTTTACTGCTACAAAGCGATACCCTTCGGACTCAAAAATGCCGGGGCCATGTACCAGCAGCTTGTCAACAAACTGTTCAAACCACAGATTGGGAGAAACATGGAAGTCTACGTCGACGACATGCTCGTAAAATCCACTTCGTCAGCCAGGCACACTAAAGACCTCGGTGAGACATTCGGCATCCTGCGCAAGTACAAAATGAAGCTGAATCCATCTAAGTACGTTCGGAGAGTGGAAAGTTCCTTGGGTTCATGGTTACCCACTGAGGAATCGAAGAGAACTCGGAAAAGATCAGTGCCATCCTCAATATGGTAACACCCAAGAGCAATGTCGACATCATGAGACTCACGGGGAGGGTGGCTGCCCTAAGCCGCTTTATGTTTAGATTCGGAGAGAAGCGCCTCGCGTTTTTTAGGGCCCTAAGGAAAATTCCTAAGTTCGAATGGTCTGAAGAGTGCCAGAACGCTTTCGAACAACTCAAGGCGCACCTGGCGACCCTGCCGCTACTCACCCGACTGGTTTAGGTTGACGAGCTGTTGCTATATCTAGCCATCTTCGACCAAGCTGCAGGCTCAGTGCTCGTCAGAGAATTTGAAGGCATATAGAGACCGGTCTATTACGTGAGCCATGTTTTCAAGGACGTGGAAACAAGATACCCGGCCATAAAGAAAATAGTCCTGGCGCTTGTCGTCGCCTCCAGGAAATTTCGACACTATTTCCAAGCGCAACAATCCTCGTCCTCACCGAGCGGCCTTTAGGGTCTATTCTCGCCTCCTCCGAATCGTCAGGTCGTCTGGAGAAATGGAGGTGGGAATTGTCCTAATTCGACATCAAATACCACCCCAGACAAGCCATCAAAGCACAGGTCTTAGCGAATTTTATTGTCGAATGCACCATCCCCACTAAAGAAGGAACGGCAGCGCGAGGCCCCGAACCACGTCCCTCGGTCGAGGAGGTGCCCGACCCCATCCCGGATTGGGTACTCTATGAGGACGGATTCTCCACAGAGGAGGGGAGCGGGGCTGGCCTGATCATTCGTGGCCCGGATGAAGCGGAAATGGAATACTCCTTAAAGCTCGGTTTTAGGGCGTCAAACAACGCCGCGGAATACGAGACTTTGTTGGCAGGGCTACGAATCGCCTCCAGGGTTGTGTATCCTGGCTGAAGACCACCAGGATACACAACGACTTCGCACTAGCTGTCGGCCAAGTAACGGACGTTTCGAGGCTCGAGAGCCACTTATGATAAAATACCTGACCGAGGTAAAAAGGCTTTGGAAAAATTTTGACGAAGTCCAAGTGGAGCAGATTCCTAAAAGCTGGAACACCCAGGGCGACGCCTTGAGCAAGCTCGCTTCTTCCTATTCGGCCAACCATAAAAGAAATATCCTCCTCGAAGTCCTGCAACGGCCTAGCGTGGAAGATGGAGAGGTAATGCTCCAGATCTACACAACTCAGGAAGAAGGCCAAGATTGGAGAAAGCCCCTCGTGGAATTCCTAAAAGATGGTGTACTTCCCGAATACCGAGGAGAAGCTCGCCGGCTTCGGGCCAAAGCACGCCATTTCATCTGGAGCAACGAAAACCTGCACAAGAAGTCATACACTCAGTCTCTGCTCCGGTGCATCGACCCCCACGAGTCAGACTATGTTCTGTGAGAGATACATGAAGGGGTTGTGGGAGCGCATCAAGGGGCCCGCACCCTGGTCCAGAAGACACTGCTCCAAGGATACTATTGGCCGAGAATACACCAGGATGCCGTGAAGCTGGTCAGAAGATGCATGAACTGCCAACTCTTCGGCAGCATACCTCGTCTTCCCGCCACCGAACTAACGCCACTCAGTTCCCCTTGGCCGTTTGCACAATGGGAGATGGATATGGTAGGCCAACTCCCCACCAGCACGTGTCACGCCCCGCTTCCCAAAATACGGAATACGGAAGCGACGAAGGCCAGCCGTGCTACCTACGGTAAGGAAAAATCTTTCCATGGTCACATAAGGCTGTCTAGATTAACCTGTCAAAGATAAAATCCAATACCAAAAAGGAATAATACTGATAATCATGTTGCAATGAAACCACAAGAAATCCTAAAAATGGGTCCACTAGATAATTGATGCAAATAAATACCCAATACAATAGGTTTGAAAAGAAAACAAGTTCCAAAAGAGATACAAAAGTCCTAATGTCCCATTAGGACGCACATGCTAAATACTAATAGAAAGGAAATAAACCTACAGGTTACTGATCTTCGGCAAAGTTCTGATAGTCGCTGCGATCCTGCTCATCCTGAAAATCTGTCTCTAAACCTGAGATGGCAAATCTCAGGGATGTCAGAACATCCCAGCAAGTACTCAACGTGTAAAGTGTGTGTGTGGTATGATAACATGAATATATGAATGTAGTGAAGCCCGTGTGCGCAAGCAAAACAGATATATAAATAAATACATGGATACTATGAAACAAACATGTAAGAGGTCAAGTCATAATCTAACTGGTCACTAAAAGGTAAACTATCCCATCGTAAGCTTGAGTGTGTGCGTTAACCTCTGCAGGAGTATTCCTAACCCAAGAGTGGTGCCCCAGGGGCTAGGAAACACGGGCCCAACTGTGGAATGAACAAGAGACCGATATAGCCCGGTACGAGCTGTAAACATGAGACCGATATAGCCCGGTACGAGCTGCCGGCATGGGACTCCAGGGATCCTGTTGTACGAACGCACACTCAAACTACCCCAACACCCGCGTATTTATAGCTACTATGGTAATGACTAGAGCACTAATTAAGAATGCTGAAAAGACTGGAACTGTGGTATGGTAATTGTATAGAGATGAAACTGGTTAATAGTAGTGTGTCATGTCATGTGGTTCAGCATCTTTATCAGCGATCTCGTTCATAGAGACTAGAGTAGTGAATAGTCAGGACTTGTCAGTGCTAATAGTTATCAGGTAATAGTAACTGCATAAAGGTGGTGTACAAGCTGGTATGAGTCACAATTGTTATCTTTACCGTTAACCTTAATATGGGTATATTAATCACAATCTGACTAGAAATATATAAATGTGAGATAGGTTAACAACTTTCGAACTTTATTTGTAGTTAAAATAAATCTCATTTTAAAACCACACTTGCTATATATATATTTCCTGCACTGTTAGAACAAAAGGGAAATGTGTTAGTATCTATTATATATATATATATATATATATGAGATTAATGGAGGAAAGAGGCCATAGGAGGGGATTTCCTCCTATGGCGTGGAAAAAATACAACCTCCACCATTTTTTCCGACGATCGGCATCCATCATCATCATCGTTATCATCTAAGATGTGCGTACACCAAATTTTATATGATTCCACAACTTTTTCACCGTTGATTTAGTGGGTTCAAAATTAACGGTTTACCGACAATAGAACTTTTTACATTGCTAAATCAACGGTGAAAAAGTTGTAGAATCACATGAAATTTGGTGTACTCACATCTTAGATGATGACGATGAAGATGATGGGGGCCGATCGTCGAAAAAATTGGTGGAGGTTGTATTTTTTCCACGCCATAGGAGGAAATTTCCTCCTATGGCCTCTTTTCTCCATTATTCTCTCTCTCTCTCTCTCTCTCTCTCTCTATATATATATATATATATATATATATATATATATACACACACACATATATATACATATGACCACAAAGGAATGCTGATGTACATCGACCAAAAGTAAAGGAAGGGTACTTGCCTCGGAGACAGATAAACACGACGACACGAAGAACAACTCCAAGGTTTGATTGCTCGGCTAATTTTGAAGAAGAAGAAAATATTGTGATTGGAAAAAGAGAAGGTTAATTTATATGAGAAGGGGAGAGATGATAATAATTAGGTTGTTATATATAGGGAAGAGAGATGCTGTTAAAAATTGGAGAGATTATTATAATTGGAAAGAGAAATATTCTGATGATATGAGATTTGGATTTGATTTTATAAAAGAGAGATATGATGGGTTGTTATGTACTTCTATAAGATATTAGAAAAGTTGTATATATACATATTAGTTTGTATATAGTTAGAATAATAGAAAAGTATATGTATATATACATATTAGTAAATAGTGAAAATATATGTAGATATGTATATGGTTATGGGTTAATGAAAATAAATATAATTAGTTATATATATAGGATTTTATGATATCAAACAACTAAAATATATTTTCAGTTAAACTATCATAACAAAATATCTTCAATTATATATATATGTATGTATGTATATAGGTTTGTAGAAAAATAATTAAAGAGAGTAGATTTGAGAAAGAGAATCTGCTGAGAGCGATTAGATTAGATTGGAGAGAGATGGATTTTGTTAGGGAATATATATAGAAAAAGAGAGTGGGGGTTTGGTGAAATATAGTTAGTGATATAGAAAAATATATGTAGATAGAATAGAATATGGCAAGAAAGAAATCTGTTGGAAAAGATATTTGTTTGGAGAGAGAGAATAGTATTTGTTTTAAAAGAATAAAGTTATCAGGTGAGACATATATGGTGATTGGAGAGAGAAAATTGAGTTGTTAGATTAGAAAAATATTTATATGGTTAAGAGATTTAACAAGGGCTCTCATGACTTTTCAAAATTAAATATTTTAACCAAATAAATATCGTAAGACAAAATCTCTTATAAATAGAATTTAAAAAGGGGTAAAATCTTATGTATATATATTGTTTAAAGAAATACCAAATAAAATATCTCTTGTTTAAACTATGATACTAAAATATAAATATGGTTATAAAATAGTGTTAGACAAATAAATATTTAAATACTAATAATATACATATTTAACAAACTTGAAAAACCAAAATTATATGTATATATCTTGATTAAAAGTATTAAACTCCAAGTTATAATAATAAAAATAAAACAAAACCCAATATATCCAAAAGAAAGAAAAAGAAACGTATGATCGAACTGGGATGTTATAGCACGGGCGGACACAGATACATCTTTGTCGCTATGGACTACTTCACGAAATGGATAGAGGTCGTGCCTATCAGGAAATCGGACGCCGCCTCTACGATAAAGTTTCTACAGAACAATATAATCTTCCGATTTAGAATCCCGAGATGCATGGTTACCGACCATGGGACCAACTTCGAAAACGATAAAATCAAAGAGTTTTGCAGTGACTACCTCATATTGATGAAGTTTGCCGCGGTAGCACATTCACAATGTAAAGGGCAGGCCGAGGTAGCGAACCGAGGCGTCATCCGCGGTCTCAGAGCCCGCTTAGAAGGAAGGCAAGGCAGCTGGGTCGAGAAACTACCGCGACGTCGAAAAAGACACCCACAGGAGAAACCTCATTCAGCCTCTGCTACGGAACCGAGGCAATGGTCCCCGCGGAAATTGGACTACCCAGTTATAGGGTCGAACACTTTGACGACGAAGCTAATATCTTGGCACTCCGAAGTAATTTGGACATCTTGTTGGAAAAACGGGATCGAGCGCAAATCAGAACAGCCGCCTATCAGCAGCAGACCGCTTGCTACTATAATATCCGAGTTAAACATCGGGCCTTCAAGACGGGAGATTTTGTCTTATGAAGAAACGAGTTCATAGACCAAAGAAGACTGCACAAGTTCTCCTCGAAGTGGGACGGACCATTTCTCGTAACAGAAACATTGCCCGGTGGAGCATACCACCTGCAGGACGCCGGGGGGCGTAATTTTCCCCGGCCTTATAACCCAAAAGAGTTTAAGTTGTATAAATAAGCATGTACCTTCTTTTAAATAATATAATTCCTTTTAGCTTCATCATTAGCTAAAAGAAGAGAAGTTCAGCATTAACTAAGTCTTCCGAACTAGGTCCTCTCACGGAAGAGCTTCTTGCGCCTACCGTGGGGCTCTATAGCCCTCATCGCGAGGCCGCCGAGTTGATTCCTGCTCGGCCCATCTACAATGGGCAACTTCCAGCCCTACAAAGAAGTGGATCCAAAGCTCTCATCGCGAGATCGCCGAGCAGATTCCTGCTCGGTCCATCCACAACGGGTAGCTTCCCGCCTTACAAAGAAGTGGATCCAAAGCTCTCATCACGAGGCCGCCGAGCAGATTCCTGCTCGGTCCATCCACAACGGGTAGCTTCATGCCCTACAAAGAAGTGGATCCAAAGTCCTCATCGTGAGGCCGCCGAGCAGATTTCTACTTGGTCCATCCACAACGAGTAGATTCCTGCCCTACAAAGAAGTGGATCTAAAGCCCTCGTCACGTGGCTGCCAAGAAGATTCTTACTCGATCCATACACAACGGGTAGCTTCCTGCCCTACGAAGACATGGATCCAAGACCCGCACCAAGAAGGAATCGAGGGACGCCGACCTATTCAAACTTGGCTATCACACAACCCATACTCTATGCGCAGTTGTCACCTTCGACTCCGGGGAAAGGGATAATACCGGCCTTTCTACATTTGGCTATCGCTCGATTCATACTCGATGCACGGTCGCCTCCTCGATTCCAAGGAAAGGGAGGGCATCAGCCTACAGGAAGATTGTGTCACGCCTTTTTGATAACCTTTGTGTCGCACTCGCCTAAACACTTGCAAGATAAAAGAAAAGAAGTTTTGCGAGCTAAAAGAATGCTTGCGAGCTAAAATTACTTGCAAGATAAAAAGACTTGTACTTGCAAGATAAAAGAAGAGAAGTTTTGCGAGCTAAAAGAAGAGAAGTTTTGCGAGCTAAAAAAACTTGAGCAAATATATGTACTTTATTTACGATCAAAATTATATACAAGGTATTGTGGACTTCTCAGCCTTACAAAAATGCCCGGAGGCTTACAAAATTCTAAAAGAAAAATAGAGAAAAAAGGGGGGATAGCTCAGGCTACCCGCTCGGCCGCCACCTCTCCTTGCTCTGCGCCTCCGTCGGGGACCACAACGGCAACCTTACGCTCGGCGCTTCCGCCAGCCGCCATGCCTTCTACGGCTAGCTCGGCGCCGCCGCCCTGTGGCGTTTCCTCGGCGAGGGGATACCTTGCACGGAGCTCGCGGTCGACAAACTCGAGCATGGCCTCTTTGACGGCGTCGAGGGCATTATGCTATCCAATGGCCGCGGAGTCGGCGAGATCGATATAAAACTGCTCATACGCCTTGTACTCCTCCACGGCCCTCTCCACCCTGCTCTCCGCGAGGTTCGCCGCATCACAAGCCGCCCGAGCATCCTTTTTGATGACGTCCCTCGATATTTTCATGGCGTTGAAAAGCCCGTTCATCCTCTTCATCTGGGCCTGGATAGCCCGGTTAGATTCGGTTATAAGCCGATGGGACTCTTTCAGCTTGGAAACCGTCAGGCCCTCGGCGACCAATCTCGAGTTAAGAAGGGCCGCCTTTTCTTCCGCCTGCTGCAACTGAAGGAGAAGCTCATCTTCTCGAGAGGAAGATTCGCCCGCTTTCTTTATTGCTGGGGCAATCTCTTCGGACTCCATAGCGGCAAGAAGAGTACAGTGCTGGAGGACCTGAGGAAAACAGGAAGCGTGTTAAGAAGCTGAAACCGAGAAAATAAAGCTTAAGAAATTTTCAGGGAAATCTACCTACCTTAATCACCTCCTGAGCTATCGCGGCCACTTGGACCTTCATGGTTCCCTGGGAAATCTTGGCCCCAGCCGCCTTCTCTATGTCCGCCAGCATGCTGTTGGCCACGGATAGCCCTGAGGGCATCTCGATACAGAAGTCACCCTCTTGCACTTGGATCCTGGCAGGAGGTGGCCGAGAAACCACCCGCTTCTGTCTCTTAAGGGGGGATTCGGCGGGGGGAGTCACCTCCGTCCTAGCCCGAGGCGCCGGGTCCCGCACATGTTTCTGCCCCTCCCCCGCGGAGTTCCTCCGGGAAAGGGGGCGCGGCGGGAGTCTTGGCCGGAGGAATTTGCCTAGGAGCCGCGCTTGAACCTGGTCAGGATGAGCTTGCACCACCGGTCTTTCTTCCCTGGGCCTTGGCAGCCGTAGCGGCCATAATTTTTTATCGATCCATGAGCTCTTCAAAAAGAAAAAAAGAGAGAAAAACATAAGGAAAGGGTCAGCAACACAGAAACGACAAAAGTATTTTGGCGAAATCTAAACAGATCGTCAAGAGCCCTAACTTACCCAAAAAACGCACAGGACTGAGCCCGGTCCATCTCAGTACCTGCTCGGAGAGCAGGACATCAGCCCACTGGATCGGTTCCCACTGGGACACCACCTTCGCCTCGGGGGCATTCGACTGCCTCACCCTCGGGCAGTCGGCCCTGTGCCACTGGGTGGGCACAGGCCAATCCTCACCCTCCGGAGGCCCAACGAAAACGAACTTCTCCTTCCACTCATGGATGGAAGAAAGGACGACCACTACCCCAGACCCGGCCACCCTACCCTTACGTGTTTTAAATGACAGATACACCCAGCTCGACTCTTCCTTACTGGTACCAGGGTGATTTTTATAACAAAGAAAAGACAGGAGGAGGCTCAAATCGAAGGGGATCCGATCAAATTTTAACTGGACCAGAAACCCGAGGAGGATCCTCCACGAGTTCGGCCCTAGCTGGCCCGTGGCAAGATGGAAACAATAGAACACCGCACGAACCTCAGATGAGAAAGGCAGACACATCCCTGCCTGGAACGCTTACAGATACAGAGCAATCTTCTTACCCCGCACCTGGTCTGTCTGCTCACCCTCTCTGGCTAGGCGGAGTGAATAGCCAGATAGGATATGGAACCGAGCCCGGATGTCGGAAAGCTCGTCCAGACGATACAAGACCGAGGGTGCATTACGGGTGTTCCCGATGCGCACCTTGGGAGCTCTTGTCGCTGCCCGACGGCGAGTGACAAGGGCAGCCCTGGCCTTGGGGGGCATACCCGACACAGAAGACGTAGATGAAGAAGAAGACCCTCCTCGGCTATCTGACCTTAACATCGTTAAGATACGAATCCATTCTATATCCACTATAAAAACAAAGACACTAATTTAATTGGAACCAGATTCAAAATACATCCAGCCATTTTCAGTGCATATCAACAAAATGGAAGGAGGCCAACCAGCATTATTCATCAAGGAATGCATCCACATATGAGTAATCTGAAAGAGAAGCAAGTTCTCAAAATTTTTACTTACGATGGAATACCTAGCACAAGTATCTTCATCTTCGATCACCTTGAAGAATCCTGATACTTTCAACATATGGTTCTCTACTTTATTCTTATACCTATAACTTCTCAAAATCTGGATATTGTATTTCAACGAAATACTTGTTTAAAACTAGAGAAGTCATGAGTAAACAGAACATGGTACGAGTACCAACCCCTTTGTCCTAATAGATACCGGACAACATATAATACTCTGTATAAGTCCACTGAGTTTAATAACTCAAACCCTGTGCGTCGTAGGTTGAAAACTGTGCTATGGTTAAAAAGAATTACACCGCTGTTGAATACTCTTTACCTAACCATCAACTCATATAGGTAAATGTCATAAACATAATTTCAAAAAGTTATATCTCACTTTATAAATAAACGTATGTAGGGTGTTTTTCGTCACCCCATTGAGATGGGAATACGCGTGCGCTTGTCAAGCGTACTACAGATTCCCCCTACCTAGGATAGGCGGGGGTTTATTGATTGTGGGGATCCAAATCTCCGGCAGCCGCAGACTAAGCTGCCGTTAATTACCCCTCGCCTTTGAAACGAAGGAACCTTCGATTGACAGGTCAAACAGGTCATGCGAACTCAATATGCAGTGTTGTGTTTTGAAAGGGTTTTAGATATATCATGGGCCCCACAGAGTTTTACGGGGGTCAAGGAGGCTAGCAGCCCCCTTGCGGGGTGCGGGGCAGCGCCTCGTTAGAAATTTTTTCTAACGGGGAATATGTTTTGAGTGTGGAGTGTATAAAAAAGAGGGGTGAGGAGCGTCCTAAGGACGCGTGCATGGCGCATGGGCACTTAGCGCCCGCGGGTCACGTGCCTGGCGTGTGGGTGCCCGTGGGTTGCGTGTGCGATACTCGACCACTGGGCACTGGGCTACCGCGGGTCACATGCCCTTCACGTGACCGCTGAGCGCCCGTAGATCCCGTGAGGCGCACGTGGGCGCTGAGCGCCCGCGGGTTACGTGCCCTGCACGTGCCCGCTGGGCGCCCACGGGTCACGTGCGCGGCACGCGACCGCTGGGTGCCCATGGGTCACGTGCGCGGCACGTGACCGCTGGAAACACCAGCGGAAAAGCGGTTTAGCCCCTGGGCTGAGAGTTGAACTCCCAAGGGGCTTTGGAGTTGAACTCCTAACAAGGATTATGTATGGATTTAGAGTTAAACTCTTAAAAAAAGCTTTGTTTATGGAGTTAAACCCCAACAAATCTTGAATTGAGTTAAACTCCTAGAAATTTTTGAAGATGATCAGAGGGGACCCTTTCCTTCGCCCCTTTAGCCTGGATCTTCTTTTGAGCTTTGGATCTTCCCGGAAAGAGATTTTTGGAAAATGGTCTCCTTCTTTCTCATCTTCGTTGGCTGGGTCTTGAAGAAGGAGAGGGGTGAAATTCAAGATCTCCCCTTTTGGGGATTTGATGAAAGATCCGAGTTCCTCTTTAAGGGTTTTATGGTGAAAGACAGTTTCTTTTTGGAAAAAGAAGAGTTAAACTCTTGATTTAATTCAAAAAAGAAAGAAGCTTTAGAACCTTGAGAAAGGGGAAAGAGGCACAGACACTAGAATTTGAGAGAATGAAAAAGTCTTTTTTTCATTTCATTATCATGTTGCCTTTTATAGGCTTACAAATTTACATATAGCCCCTTGGGCTTTACAAAATGGCATTTTGCCCATCCTATGCCTCATGTGCTCATTTTTTTGCATATGAGCCATGGGCTTTACAAAAATTTGGTTTTATGCCCATTTTTCTTACATTCATGCATAAAAAATTACATCAAAATTATTTATTACATGATTTCATTTTGGCATGGGAGAGGCTGGCCGCGGGGCTCGACTTGGGCATGAGCCCACTTGATCTGGGCTCGGGCCCGCTTACTTTGGTTGACTTTGACTTGGTCAACCGGAGTGTAATTTTTGACCCCAACAACGTACATATATATCAGTTTGAAATTGGTGCATGACAACGGATATTCAAAACCAAATATTTGCCGTCAGGCAAAACCAATGTGATTTTCTCAAATATCACCAATTACAAAGAATTTCGATATAATGAGGATATAATCACCCAATTCCCAATATCTTACTCCCACTCAGTATCCGTAACGCCATACAGATGTGAGAACCAAATCTGGTAAATATATATTCTGGAGTCAGAATCTAATTGGGAAAACAGTTTTCAATTAATACCGCACAGTAAAACCGAAACATGAAAATGTTTCGAAAAGTATCTGGGTATTCCTAGTAATGCCTCTTTCATTATCCAGATTCATGACAGTAACTGTATATTTTCTTGCCCCCACTCCAATCCCTTTATATGTCTTTACTTATTACCTTCTGTATACCTTGCTTAGGCTAAATGGTTTTCTTCCTTCCCTACCTTTCGGCACATGCCTATGGTTTGGAAGAAGACTATTCAATAAGCGTAATAGGTGTACTCTCCTAATACTAGGAGCTCTCGCAATCCGAGAGAAGGTAAAGAGAAAAGACAACTGAATAATCATATTCAATTTCTCCAGAACCGGAAACCATTCTCGAACTGAAACAAGTTCATTCGAGTTCGTATGTAACTATACGATGGCATATCTAATAAATGTGGATCTTCGTAGTGATACGGAGTGTTCCCGAGAAATGTAAAGGTGGGGTAGGAGTGGCAGAGATATACGCGGTTTCGTCGTGAATGATAGCAGTCGCAATTTCCTTTGCCCTCATTCTAATCCCTTTATTTGTATTTACTTATTACCTTCTGTACATCACCCTTAGGCTAAATAGATTTCTTCCTTTCCTACCTTTAGGCATCGGCCTAAGGTTTGGAAGAAGACTATCCAATAAGCGTAATAGGTGTTCCCTCCTAATCCCAGGAGCCCTCGCAACCCGAGAAAAGTAAAGAGAAAAGACAACTGAATAATCCTATTCGATATCTCCTGAGCCGGAAACCATTCTCGAACTGGAACAAGTTCTTTCGAGTTCATATGTAACTATACGATGGCGTATTCAATAAATGTGGATTTTCGTAGTGATACGGAATGTTCAGGAGAAAATGCAAAGGAAAAGTAGGAGCGGCAATGAGTTATGCGACTCTGAAAAATCCAAATGCCAAAGTGTTTTAAGAAGGTTCGGTTATCTTGGTTCATGAGTTTTAGTTTAGGTCGGGTCATGGTCGCTGCCAAAGAGAGAGAGAGAGAAAAAACACTCAGCATGTATTCTAACCTAGATTAGATTGGTTAATCAATTTATCTAATCAGGATATCTCCCACTATTTTCTCGAATTTTCCTTCAAACCCTAAAAGGAGAATTAGTCGGGATCATTTAAGATCATACGAAGAGTAACACCTACGTATCAGTGGGAATCAGGATCCAACTATCATCGCATGATAACTTGATAGAAGCCACAAAAGTCACCGTGCTCCAGAAGGTATGCGCATGCCTGGCAAGTTTCCTGTATGTTTGAAACTCCCGATGTGATTTTTACCCATAGGACCCAAGTGACCTTGACACGGTCAACAAATCAAAGAGTCCTAGTCAAGTTCAACCCGTCATTATCCAAGATTGCATTAAACCCACCCGTACAAGCTCTTGACACAGTCAATAAGGCCGCACGACTGTCCTAACCAATCACATCTATATGCCACAAACAAGCACTACTTAGCTACCGCACACTACGCCTTGACACAGTCAACAAACGCTGCACGAATACTAAGCAACACTTGTAAAAAATGACGGAGGGCTACGGCTGGTTTTTGGCGAAAAACCTTTAACGTAATGAACTTGATATCGTTGAAGGAACCGAGTGGTTTTACAAATATATAGTGGTGCAAACTTTTGCTAAAGAGGTCACTCCCTATGAAGGGATCTCGGCTCTTTCCTCGTCGAATGAGGTGCATAATTTTCCAAACTGAATACCACGATGCAAATCAAAAGAGTCGACTATAGTCAAGTTATTATGATGACGCAAACTTTTGCCTAAGAGGCCTGTTTCCCCGATAAAAGAGCAAAGCTCTGTTCAAAATTTGAAAGGCAGAGCCAAGAGTTAAAAACTCTGAGGCAGCGCTTCACGTGCCTTTCACGAGAGCGCCAGCACCAAGAGTTAAAAACTCTGAGGCAGCGCCTCATGTGCCTTGCATGAGAGCGCCAGCGCCAAGAGTTAAAAAACTTTGAGGCAGCACCTCACGTGCCTTATACGAAGGCGCCAGCGCCAAGAGTTAAAAACTCTGAGGCAGCGCCCCAAGTGCCTTGCACAAAGGCGCCAGTGCCAAGAGTTAAAAAAACTCTGAGGCAGTGCCTCACGTGCTTTACACGAAGGCGACAGCGCCAAGGGTTAAAAACTCTGAGGCAACGCCTCACGTGATTCTCACGAGGGCGCCAGCGCCAGAACTAAAAGCTCTCTGATTAGACAGAGCCGTTGGATCAAAAATCCAACGGAGGTGATAAATCGCCAAAGTGCAGAATTAAGTTCTGCTAAGGAAATATTCCTCAAATCTTTCTAAACAAGAAAGATTACTCTCTGTAAAACAGAGTACCGTTGGATTAAAAAATCCAATGGTGATTAAAAAATCACTTATCTGCAGAATAAATTCTGTATGGGAAAATATTTTCCTAATCTTGTTAAAAACAAGAAAGATATTTTCTGTAAAACAGAAGTTTTTGGATCAAAGATCTAACGGTGGATAAAATCCCCAAATCAATTAGATATCTCTCAATGAGAGATTCCTTTAACCAAATCAACAGATCTGCCTCTACCATATAAAGGACCCAAGACTTCAAGTCTTGGATAGAGAAACCCCCCTCATAAGTTTCAAACTTCAGAAAAAAGCAAGCAAGAAGAAAACTTGAAGAGGGAAGAAAGAAGAACACCTCTCTTCGAGGTAAATAAAAATAATAGAGATCAGAGCATCTCATCTGCATATCCATGGGTTTAACCCTCATAAAAGAACTTAGTTCTTTCGCTGGATCTGAGATCCCTGAGACAAGTCTCCCACAAATGAGAATTTAATTCTCATAGAGATGAACTTATTCTTGGGGATCAAAGATCTAGAAAAGAACAGAGAATTGAACTCTTCAGAACAGAATATACGAAGAAAACCTAGTGTCCAAGCGCCTTACGTGTCTCTCACGTGGGCGCTGCTCAATAAAGAGTGCCTAGCACTCAATGGTTGGCGCTCAGCGCCAAGCGCCTCACGTGGACGCTGCTCAATAAAGAGTGCTTAGCACTCAATGGTTGGCGCTCAGCGCCAAGCGCCTCACGTGTCCCTCACGTGGGCGTTGCTCAATAAAGAGTGATTAGCACTCAATATTTGGCGCTCAGCGCCAAGCGCCTCACGTGCTCCGCACGTGGGCGCCATAAAGAGTATTTAACACTCCATAAAAACAAAAAAAGAGAGGAAAGTAAAGTAAAGTATGAGCGTCAGAATCCATATAAATTCTCAGCATTGTGTGCACAGAAAAGGGACTGAGCCCAAGCAAGTGTTTAACACTTTATTCAAAGACTGAGTGGGCTGACTCCAAGTTGACCAAATCTCTAATTCAGATCAACTGAGCCCATATGCTCATTATTTTCCGATTTGGTTTTAGTCCCAAACACGACTAATGATCTTCCGACGGATATTTATCCCGCATCTCCCCTCAATCCGGAATTTGGTTCAAGGGTACATCTCCTCACACCTTTGATACATGCCATTGTAATTCTTCAGTGTCTTCAGAGAGGTGGTGGGTCCCGATAACCAACAACTCTTTGGTGCACTCCCAAATCGACAAGTACATCCCAAACCGCTACGGACCGCAATGTCCTTAAACTAGCTACGAACCGCAACGTCCTTAAACTAACACAATGGAGCCCAAATGCTCTTTTGTTGGTTCTGAATGATCCCAAAATCCTGTTGAGTAGATTTTAGTCTAAGATTAGACTAACGTATTCTCAACAAACATTTAAGTTGATCTTAATCTAAAACGAGATTAAAGATCCTTAAACCAAACCAAACACAAATTTAAGAATATACGGATTTGGACTAATCCACGCCCTACAGGCGACAACATAAATTAGTCTCCGTATACGATCCACGGGCAACAAAAAATAAAATAAACACACACGACACGAAGTGAACTTCTAGAGCCGGAGAAAGTGGTTATCGCTACGCGGTAACGTAATTAACTTTAGGGGCTTACGCCTAGAAGGAAGAGCGTCCCCATAATCAAAAACCCCTCACAAACGAGGGGGAATCCGATGAGGTCTGCTACAACAGCCGCATCCATCCAGACCTCCGATATACGGTGCCATAAATCATCTTGGCATTTTCGGAGAGGTGGACGGATAAATACAAATAGCATCCGCCCCCAAATTCAGGAAAGACGATCCATCCCGGATCCGTCTCTGTTTTCGGCGGCAAACAGATTCTGACACGCCCGGTGGGACCTTTTCCTCTTTCCACTCCACACTTCATGTGTCGTGTTCGCGAACAAATTGCGGTTTAATATGGTTGCCCCTGGATTCAAGGTACTAAGATTTGGTGTCTTGCTCTCTTCGAGAAAGATAACATCGATGGCTTCCAGCTGCACCAACTGCAACAACAACTTCCACTCCATCCTGCCGGAGGAGTGACTTATGGGCTCTAAGCGGCCTCCATCTTTGTAATGCCAGTGGAACAGGTGACTCAGGCCACCATTGGACTGTTTTTTGGGACCATGATTCTGCCAGCAAGCTTCAGCGCCCCAGTGCCATCACAGGAACCTCCAAAGAAGTCGGTCTTCGACCGAATTGCAACTACCACGGCCCCTCTCTACGAGTCGTCCAATTCTAACGCCTCAGTCTTTAACAGGCTGATCCGCCATTCAAGTGGGCTCGCAAAGAGGCTTGCGATACCTGAAGGGGTTATCCCGAAGCGGATAGCCATTCCAGTTCTGGCAGGTGAAGTCGTCAGAGGGGATTCTCCTGCTAAAGGATCGGTCTTTGCAAGATTGGCAGTTCCAACTCCTGCTTCCGGCAAAGTCATGAAGACTGCTTCCCCTATCAAAAGGTCGGCCTTCGCAAGATTGACCGTCCCCTCTCAACGGACGTCAGTCTTCAACAGGCTGACACTAACAACGACCTCACATCAAAGCGGGAGGCATAACGAAGCCGCTCCCACGACAGAGTTGGTTCCATCTGCACGACGTGCTCGACGTCGCCACTGATGCCGAGTGAGAAAATTTGGGGGCAATTCCCCCTCTGGACTTACCCCATCAGCTCCAATGGTGGAAATTGACGCTGCTGTTCCAACTGGGAACAGCTTCGAACTGCTCAGAAGGGTGCACAAGAACTCTCCAACCACTGTACTAAAGAAGTCTCCTCCGCCTGTTGATAACACAACGCAGGCAAAACCGGAACAGCCTCCTCAGCGGTTGTCCTCCAAGATTTAAATAGTCTGGCGAAGAGTCCAAGACTCTGTAATTGACAAAGACTACTCTCGCCGGCTGAAGAAAACGAAGGCTCGGCAAGAGCAGGACCATCCCTCCATCGTACCACGGAAGGTATTGTCTGCATGGGTGCCTGCTGCAACGGCCCCCTCAACTTCGACCTTCCACAAAAGGAGAAGGCCGGAGAAAATCCCCATGCCTGCAGTAAATTTCAAAGGCAGTGGGCCCAAGCGCCCCAAGTTCGGGGGCATGGTAGGTTTGCTCCTACCACTGAGCAATAGGACATCCTCTTGAAGACTGTTTCACCTTTAAAGACTGGGTCGAAGACCAGTATCAGCAAGGCAGGTTTGCTCTATCCGCCAGTTGGAGGGTAGCCCCACCACGAAAGCATAAGATAAAAGCAACCTACACAGCGAGGGAAAGTCTAGATCAGCATCGAGCTTGGAAACGAGCTCGTATCTACCACGTGATAACACTATCAAAAGAAGGAGAGCACGAGGATACGGACGACCTCTCCCGGTGCTTCGCAAATGAGGACGAGGATGGGGTGGTTTTAGAATTTCCACCGGCGCCAAAGAGCTGGAAGATGGGATACACACCACAGCGGACAACCTGAGAAAAATCGACTTGGGGACGGAAAATGAGCCAAGGCCAACGTTCGTCAGTGAGCTGCTGTCTGAAAAGAAGGTGGCCATGCTAAAGGACGTGCTTATGCAGTATAAAGACTGCTTCGCGTGGAACTATTCCGAGATGCCGAGACTAGATCCAGAAATAGTCATGCATAAACTGGCGATATCACCGAACGTCAAACCAGTCAAATAGGCGCCAAGAAGAATGTAGCTTGAATTTGAGATGAGTATCAACGCCGAAGTCAAGAAACTAATTGACTCCGGTTTCATCCAAGAAGTTCAATATCCTGAATGGATCGCCAACATTGTCCCAGTGATGAAGAAAAATGGGACAGTAAGTATCTACGTAGACTTTCGGGATCTCAACAAAGCTTGTTCGAAGGATGACTTCCCCGTACCGGTTATCGAGCTGATGATAGATAACACGTCCACTCATGAAGTCTTCTCCTTCATGGATGGATCTTCAGGCTATAATCAAATAAAGATGCATCCTGAAGACCAAAAGCATACCGCCTTCCGGACTCCGCTGGGAATATTCTGCTATAAAGTGACGCCCTTCGGTCAAAAAGAATGCTGGCTCTGCCTACCAGAGGGCCATGACAAAGATCTTCGATGACCTCATACATGAGATTGTCGAATGTTATATCGACGACCTCGTGGTGAAAAGCAAATCGTACGAGGAGCACTGCGAGCATTTGAAAATAGTGATCCAGCATCTTCGGAAATATAATCTGAAAATGAACCCTCTGAAATGCGCGTTTGGAGTCTCCTCAGGAAAATTCCTAGGATTCATCGTACGACACCGAGGCATCGAAATAGACCCATCAAAGATCAAGGCAATTATGGAAATGCCCTCGCCGAGAACTCTCAAACAATTGCGATCTCTCCAAGAAAAGCTCACGTATATCCGACGGTTCATAACTAACCTTTCTGGAAAATGCCGTCCCTACAGCCATCTAATGAAGAAGGGGACTCCGTTCGTTTGGGATCGTAAATTCCAAAATGCACTGGAAGAAATCAAGCAATATCTGTAGAACCCGCCGGTACTGATCGCTCCGGTCAAGGGAAAGCCCCTCATCCTGTACACAACAGCCCTTGAAGGTTCTTTAGGCGCGCTATGGGCACAGGAGAACGACCAGGTGAAGGAGAGAGCTTTCTACTATTTGAGTCGAGTTCTCCTTGGGGCAGAAAACAACTCCTCCCCCATCGAAAAGTATTGCCTGGCACTGATCTTCGCGATAACGAAGCTTCGACATTATGCATTGGCACATGAGGTCCATCTCATAACAAAGGTGGATTCTCTCAAATATTTGATGTCAAGAGCCATATTAACAGGAAGGCTTGCCAAATGGGCACTTCTCTTGATGGAATTCTCAATAACGTATCGGCCCCTCAAGGCAGTGAAAGCCCAGGCCATCGCCGACTTTCTCGCCGAACATCCGATACCAGCCGATTCTCCCCTAAATTGCGAACTGCCAGATGAACCCGCGTTTGACACAATCGACGGGGAGAAAGAAGGGAATAATGCCCGATGGGAACTATACTTCGACGGAGCATCTTCCTTGAGGAAGCGAAAGCAAAGCACCCCCATAATCAAAACTGGGGTGGGCCTTATCTTCGTGAATCCGCAAGGAAGGATAATGCATTTCGCCTTTTCATTAACAGAGTTAAGAACGAACAATGAGGCTGAGTACGAAGCTTTGATAGCAGGTCTTGAGATTGCTGTTGACATGGGCATGGAAAACCTCCTCATATATGGAGACTCTCAGCTAGTCGTTAGCCAAGTAAATGGCGACTATCAGACGTGTAAACCGGAGTTGGTAAGATATAGCAAAAGAGTGCAGCAATTGCTGACTCAAATACCCTCCTACGTCCTGGAAAGCATACCGCGTGCATAAAATAGCAAGGCGGATGCTTTAACCAAGCTTGCTAAGGAACTGGCTGACGAAATCTCGATGACGTAAGGATCATTGTGCAAAGCCGTCGGATTCTTGCACTGCAGAGATATCTCCGGAGACGTCTGAAAGAAAGTGTCACGACCCAAAATTCGGCCCGTGACCGGCACTTAACCACGTAACGTCTACAGGCGTAACGCGACTAAGTAAGCCGAAACCCAGAAATCAAAACCATTAAAAGTATTGAGTGTTTAAACATTTAATAGAAACATTTGTTAAAATGTTTAGAAAACCTTAAGTAATTTAGTAAAATTCTTTAAAGTGCAAGTTATAATCATAAAAATTTTGGCAGCATTTCCTTTGTACAAACTAGCTCAGAAATCGGGTACAAAACAATATATGAGTAAAATGATGTACAATAAGTAATAAGCATCCCAAACGGGAGCAATCACGCCCAACGGCGGAAACAATCACCACAATGATAATATACGACGCCGTAGCGAAGAAATGAGCAATATAAGTGAAAACAATTATCATGAAAGATAAAGATGCATAAATAAAGTCGGCTTCCAATGAGCTCGACACCAGAGTACAAATAATATATATCGTCCTCACAACTGGTCTCTAAGTCAATACATAAGTAGTAGATGGAGAATACTAGATACAATGATGTATACAATTGGAAAATAAACAGATACCGCACAAAAACCCACCTATCAGCAAAGGGCTCGCCCGCCAACTGCAATGGTATCTGTATCAAAAGATGCAAGAAAACAGCCTGCCGCGACTACTCCGAGGGGCAACCTGCAAATACTGTGGCACAACGGGGGTGAGTTGCCAACTCGTGAATAGTAGATAATATATAAAGGTAATCGCGAGTATGCACGTGCTGCGATACTCTAACCTATGCCAACAGATAACATCTATATGATGAGCCGGATGCGCAATAATCATGCAACAAGTGCGATCTAATAACATCTCTATGTGATGAGCAGGGTATGCAATAATCGTGCATATCAAATGCAATCTAATAACACCTATATAGGGTGAGCAGGGTATGCAATAATCGTGCATAGCAAATGCAATCTAACAACATCTATATAGGGTGAGCAGGTATGCAATAATCATGCATAGCATGTGTACTCTATCAGGTACTACAGATACAGGATGAGATGTATAATTTTGAATGCTGAGCATAGGAATAAATAACATCTACACGGAATGTCAACGTGGAAAATAATCGGTGTCTATCAATACATCCAAATCCCAGTAAAACTCAGGCGCCATCATCCTCATCGGCCCTCAAATCCTGTAAATCTTATAGAATCGTGAGTGCCCAACATCGGCACTCGAAATATCATAAAATATTCGTGTCTAGCATCGACACGCAAATCCTCAAGTATCGGGCTCCGTCCGTCCGGATCGGCCCACGGGCTCCGTCTGCGGAATCGGCCCTCGGCCCCGGCAGTACGTGTCGTCCCGTATCCATCTATCGACTCTGGTCGGTATCCTCCGGATAACCGCTGGGTCCAACCAATCACCGGTAGGTAGTAGTCCCTCCGCTGGGCTCACCGTTTAACAATACGAGTCTTCTTGCCCCGGGGTACCGTACCGGGTCCACTATGTACCCGCAATCGGTGCCTACCACTCCTCGAATCGGGTATACTCACACAAGCTCTCTGGAACCGAGAAAACTCATGGTGGACGCACTGAAATATCACATCAAGAGAAACCAGGTTTTTAAAACAGTGCGTATTTTCTTAAAATAAGACCACGGTTCTCAAATCCAGAAATCCCATAAATCCAAACTCAATGCGTAAATCCATGCAATGTGTCGTATGGCACTAAGAGTAAAAAGGGAAAACCGCTCCTTTAAAAAGAATCCGGTTTTGAAAATATCTCATGCGGTCCCTTATTTTCTTGAAATCAAGTCAATATCATCCATGTATGTAACATATATATGTATGTAGGTATGGATGTGCAAAAGGATATATACGCGAATATGAGTGCAGCACTACTATGAAAATACAGTGTGCATGTGCGCAAGTATGAAGATATCAATATATATATGCACTGATATGAATATACAGTGTGCATGTGCGCAGGTATGAAGATATCAATAATGTGTGCACTGGTATGAATATACAGTGTGCATGTGCGCAGTATGAAGATATCAATATATGTATGCACTGGTATGAATATACAGTGTGCATGTGCGCAGGTATGAAGATATCAATATATGTGTGCGCACTGGTATGAATATACAGTGTGCATGTGCGCAGGTATGAAGATATCAATATACGACAAGTCATGACAATCATCAATGATGCGGCAATCAAACGATATGTAATTCGTAGCAATCCTATAGTGCAAGTGTCATGGCAATCACTAACGGTGTGAGTGTAACATACAAATAGTGCTCGTGTTGTTTTAACCGTTAGTGACAGTGCAGTGTTATTACTACCAATTCTATATGCAACAAGAAGGTATGCTACAATAGTCCATATGAACATCTACGACTAAATATCCTATCACGCCCTGACGCTTAACGTCATACGGGCGATTTCCCCGTAGATGTTAAATCTACTCATCTGGTCGCGTGCTACACGTAGCCGACCACTTGCTTCCCTTTCTTTGCGGCGTCCGACGTACCCGCCTGCGAACCTGGAATTTACACATAGAACCCATATAAGCAAAATATCTCGCAAAACGCGATATCGAAATCAAACGAGAAACTCGTGTCGCGAACAAAACGCGCGTGTGTCCGATACGCTGAAACGTGTGTATACGCATTTAAAACTACCCCGACACATCGCGATACGCTGGAATACAGAACCACTCACGTATCACACGTGTCGCGCAAACAAAACGAAAAGGAAAAACGATATATCGTCCCAGATTTCGATACAGGTGAAAACTTACAAAATTGTACATACCACACTACTAGGATATATAGCAGACTCCTCTAGCCAAAACCTTAACCCCTAAGTCCCCTGTCTGGCCGCAATTTGTGGCCGAAAAGAATAAAACGGCGGCCTGGGTTGGGTGTCTGGGGTTCGTGCTCTGGTGGTGTGATCAAGGTCTACCAAGTATGCTCCAGTTAATTCAATTTTTATCTGAAACCCCCGGGTCTAAAGCAGATCGCAGAAAGGCCATATTTTGCTAAAAAAACGTTATATTTTGCACAAAAAGGAAACCTAGGGTATTTTGGTGAAATCTGGGGTTTATCTAGGTTTAAGTAGCCCTAATAACACTTAACTGAGCTAGGCTAACCAATAAAATCATCACTTGGCCACAACTTCACACAAAACACCATTTCGTGTACTACTTCTCACATTTAGCACTAAACGAAGCTACTGAACACATAAGTTTAGCAAACAAAAGAATGAGTTCAGAGATTATACCCCTTAGGAATCCTACGTGCAAGGAGAAGGAGAAGAAGAGGAGGAAAAGAGCTGCTGCTGCTGCTGCCGCCTGCTATGTTGTTGCTGTCTGGAGCTGCTGCTGCTGTGCTGATGCTGGAGCTGCTGCTGATGCTGGAACTGCTGCTGATGGTGCTGTTGGTGCTGTTGCTGCTCCTTCTGCTGCTGCTGTGGTGTTGTTGTTGTGTGTGTGTGAGAGTGAGAGAGTGAAGTGAGAAAAATGAGAGGCAAAGAAATGATAGCACAAAGTGTCAACCCCCCCTCTCTCTTCATTCTCTCTCTTCATTTAATGAAGGCATGGCTCATTGTTAGTTATATGTATGCCCTAAAGGCCATTACTGTACATAGGATGTACATTGTAGTGGATGCTGGGACATATATAGGGAGGACTTTCTTGCTCAACATGATAGTATGCTATCTGGTTGCTCTTTACCTTAACGTGTATACTGCTTGTCTCTCTGTTACATGTTGGTAAAGCCCTTAGGATGCGTACTTGACTACCTGGACTATGATGCAGATCATACTAGTGGGGATAGATAGTCTATAAGTACATCCTTCAAAGTCCCTAGTCGTGGGTGTATCGAGACGGGGCATCGATATACCAGAGTAGACTAGCGTATACCTTCTCGACCCATACAGATGGGCGATGGATGATCCCATATCCATTGGTGTTTGACATCAGAGATGATATACGGGTGCTCAGTGGAGACTGGGTACACTGGACGGACTCGCCGAGAACTCCCAGATGGTATTATACCTTACGTCAGATGGCAGTTCTCTGGTGACACTGGTACAGAGTAGTCTGTTGGCCCGAGATCGTCATAGAGTCTTGTGTGGTTCCCACTGTGCTTTGATTTCCATCTTACCACGTCCAAGAGGGCGTGCAAAACGGTGGTTTTTGGGTACAGTCCCGAGTCACATGGAGGCAATGAGCGATAGGAGGGGATTCGTCTCTCCCGGTATAGGGGGTTGATGTTGCGCTGTGTTCGATTGGCTATAACCGGAAATCCCTGGCCAGGGTTGCTGAGATTTACTGGTAAGTGTTACCAGTAGTTTCTCGAACTGTTATAGACCTCATATCGACACGACTTATCGAGCTATTGGGGTCTGACGTTTACCACCCCTAGGAGAGATATGCGACATATCAAACGACGAGACCGGACTGTACGGTAAGTGTTACTGGTTGGATTCACAGGAGTGTGAGCGGGCTTGCTCGTCGATCTTCTGATCGCTCAATACCCGGATGGCCGTTACGTTTAGCAGACTGCTTGCGGCTTGTGGGTGTTTGATATGATCATCACCTGCTGCCGGCGTATTGACGAGTCTTTAGAGTCCTACACAGAGATTTCCTGGCTCAAGCGAAACGAAATAGGAGCGCATATGAGATATGTGCGGGACCGAGAATAATGCGTGTATGTGATACCGTATTTCATTCTCGCGATGAATGTATCGATATGGTTGTATGCGATATAACCTAGTTATCGAATCAAGGATTGATTCGATAAATCGATACATTGTATATTAGTCGGTTATATGCGATATGACCGGATCGTTAAATCAAGTGTTGATTTAATGATTTAATGCATAATTATATATTTGATATATTACTTTGCATTAACCTGTATTGGTTCACTTTAAATGGATTTTCTCACTTGAAGTTCACAAGTTGTATATGTGATATACTTTTGTGCACTTGATTGTATCATGTTTGATGATATATGCTTACTTGAGTTTGTGTAAAGATTAAACCATGGTTATTTAAATGGTTAGGGTTTTGTTTTTCATATCTTTTTATTCATTTATTTATTTATTTCTTTTTGGCAAAAGAAAAGAAAAATGGTGGCTTTCTTTGGATGCATGTTGAAGCTTCATGAAGCTTTGACTAAGTCACCATTTTTGTCTTCATGCTTAACCCTAACCATTGATCTAACCCTAGTTTATTCTCTACACTTGACCATGGTTGGATTATGATAAGTATACATTTTATTTTCATTTTGAAATATAACTTATCATAACATTTTTCTTCTTCTTCTTCTTCTTCAAGAAGAAGCTTGCCTCCATCAATGGCAACTTGGGAAAATAAGTGAGAAATCCAATTCTAAAGTGAACCCACCTCCTATTTCTTCATCCTCTACCTCTTGCCAAGTAGTATATGGTGTTTTCTTCACACTTTTCATGACTTGGTGAAGTGGGAGCTTGATCTTGTGATGCCTCGACGTAGATCATTTTCGGCATCGTAATCGATGACCTAGCCCGCCCATTTCTCCGATGAAGCCGACGCTAGAGCCCGGGATTCGATTTGGACAGCGAGGAGACTTCATTGCGGAGCTATGGAGGTAGAGGACCGGATCTACAAAGGTTGTATTTCCGTTCTTGTAGTTAAGTTGTTAACTAGTTTCTTTTGTCGCCTATATATCTAGTTAACGATCCGTATTAGGGTTTCTCGGCACCCGTAAAATTTGAAATTGGCATGGTTGATGCCTTGTGAGACCTCCTTAGTGTGCCTAGGAACCCTACAGTGGTATCAGAGCCTAACTAGAGCCTTAGGCGATGCGTAGACGGAGTTAGAAGTCCGATCGAACCGAAACCCTAACTCAAAAATTGCTCTCTGGAAATTTTCTGAAAATTTGGATTTTTGTGAATTAAAAATTGCTAAAAAATTCAGCAGGGTTTTATAAGAATTACTGTACAAAACGGGTCCCCTAAGTCGTCTAAAGTGCCGCGGAATCGCGGCCCCACCCTGCCTTAGGCGACGGTTCCGCGGCCAAATTGATGAATCTTTACACCTGGCTTGCACAGTAATTTATATATTTAAATGCTGAGTTTTCTGGGAATTTTTAATATTTACTCAAGAGTTGAGTTTTCTGGGTTGCTTTGGGGCTTCGATGTTTCGATCGGATTGTCTAATTTTGTCTATGTGTTTTCCGGATAATTTTAGAAAAATGTTAAAAAGTTCGACCGGATATAAATACCCACCTTTTCCCCTGTCGGGAAATTTCCAAGTGTTGGATCTTTCCGTGGTTTAATAACGTTCTAAGTAGTGCAAGTAACGCGATGGTCCCTCTAGAAGACAACAAACCTTAACTCGATTATGTGACCGTCTTGAACGGCCCTTTGAACCTTCGGGTTTGGGGCAGTACGGCGTGCCACATGTGAGGCGTTGGCTTGACCCTTCTACGGCTGGACCGTCGGTACTGAGGCATGAACTGGATGTTTTTAAACTTGTTTCATGTGTTGAGCTGTATCGGGAAAACTTGGGTGTTCGATTGTTCGATCGGAAAGTTTAACATTTTCTATTTATCTGGAATGGGATACAATAATTGGAATTCACAAGAAGTTATGAGATAACTGAATGAATGTTATAAATCTAGCAATTTAGTCTCACTTGATCGGTTGCCACGGAATTTTGATGCGATCAAAAGTCCGTCGCAATCACGTAGCGTACGCGGATACTCGCCGGGTAAACTTATTAGACAGACTCACTCCATAGCCCCAAACAAGTGACTGTAGGAGAACCCCGTCGCCGAGAGCATCCGTTCGGGTGCTCGCGGCAGCGGTGTTCCGCCTTGGTGCACCTCGTCGACAGCGTCGGGGGTGCAGCCGTCTACTAAAGTTTGCGACGAGCATTCGATCAGGATGTCGGGAATCTTGTTGAATTACCCGACTTGACATTGAAAAGTGTTTTCGATAATGAGACTAAAATGCGGGGTTTATAATTGTTAGGCATGCGATGTCTAAGGAATTCATTTGATTAGGCATGCGATGTCTATGCAGATTGCGGATTCCAACTGTTGTAGTTTTACACTTTCTTTTCTGTGACCGTAAGTGTAATATGTGATATCGCCGGTTTCGTTGCTATATGTCAACGACAATTGGGATGCGCATATTTACTTACGTTGATGACATGTGATGTTATGTGTTGCTGGATATGTTATATTGGATCGTCGTATTTGAATAGCCGGGGGTTTTTATGTGAGATGAGTGTTTTTCATTTTCATTCATGTAAAAACTTGTATATAATATTCTTTTATTGGGGCACTTCCAGGTTGCGGAAGATGTCACCTTTTGTATATTATTTTCTTTTCCGCACTAGGATAGACCCAAGGAGGGGAGCACAAGTAACCGGGTTCTGGAGTCCAGTGGGAGACCAACTCGAGGAGTCGAGTCCGGGTCTCCTAACTCTAGAATTGGTAGGGTTGCTTTCCGCTCTCGTAGGGGTCTAGGGGTGTGGGTTTGGCTATTCATCGCGACCGTGGAATCCGTGTTTTATACTGGCTCGTATTGAAAACACGGACGTCCTAGTATATCTAATATTTCATATGATTCTTCTGCTGCGATATCTGTGATGTGATCATATGATGTTCTGTGATAGATACTGTATATAGTATATATGATATATTATATAGACGTTACTTATGTTTTACACCCGCGCTAGCCCTGCCCTGCTCTGCCGTTAGTTATCTAACCTAACGGTGCACGAGGGGACATCGAGGCGAATGCGGATGGCATAAGTGTACGTCGTATTTATCTGTGATGTTTAGGTACTTAAATGATGGGACTTCATTAATGAGATTAATGAAAGTAAAAGAAACCTAATGATGTTGTAGAATCGAATTTCAAAAATAAAACAGGTAGCTACAGTTCTTGCTTTGCACAGCGGTATATGTGATATATCCTGCACCTTATTCGATGAGGAAAGGACCGAGATCCCTTCACCGGGAGTGACTCCTTTAGCAATAACTGGCAGATGCTACACACTCGGTTTGTCTTTTGATTGCTTTTAAGAGTTTTTGCTTTGCACAGTGATATATATGATATATCCCGCACCTCATTCGACGAGGAAAGGACCGACGATCCCTTCACCGGGAGTGACTCCTTTAGCAAAACTAGAAAAGCCTCAAAAGCACTTCATTTTAAAATCATTTGATTCTACAACGATATCAAGTTCATTACGCAATAGGTTTTCAGAAAAACCTGTCGTAGCCCTCCATCATTTCAGATAAGTACTAGTTAGTATTCGTGCTACGTTTGTTGACTATGTTAAGGCGTAGTGTGCGGTAGCTAATTAGTGCTTATCTGTATAAGCATATGATGCGATTGGATTAGGGTAGTCGTGCGACTTTGTTGACTATGTTAAGGGTCGTGCGGGTGGGTTTAATTCAATCGGGAAATGACGGGTTGAACTTGACTAGCACTTATGATTTGTTGACTATGTTAAGGTCATATAGCTGCTAGGGGCAAAATATTATCGGGAATTTCAAGTGTTGAAATTTGCAATGAGATTGCATACCTTCTATGAGATAGTTGGATCCCGATACCCGCTGCTTGTAAGAGTTACTCCTGGGAGAGTTTTACACATTTCCACTAGCCGATCAAGTAGGTGTCTAGAAAGGTGTTAACGAGGTTACGCCTCTGGGAAAACGAGGTTTACATTAATTAGGTTCGTGCGAAAGCACGGGGGACTTCCCTCAAAGT
Organism: Agapanthus africanus; assembly: GCA_030015575.1. Classification (NCBI taxonomy): domain Eukaryota; kingdom Viridiplantae; phylum Streptophyta; class Magnoliopsida; order Asparagales; family Amaryllidaceae; genus Agapanthus; species Agapanthus africanus. The sequence goes on from JASDDO010000016.1 coordinate 419,240,191, forward strand.
ACCGACACTGGCCTGGCTGAAAGATTGGCGAACTTGTAGTGTGTAATTAATCCCGGCTAGTCTTTCCTTTTAGGGTTTGAAGGAAGATTTGATAAAAAGCAGTGGGAGCCATCCTGATTAGATAAAATAATAACCAATCTATTCTTGCAAGAGCGCACGCTGAGTGTTTTCTTCTCTCTCTCTCTCCAGGTAGCGACCATGTCACGCCTTAATCAAGATAATAATACGAATGTATTGACCGAACCCACTTGTTATACTGAGCTGGGGAACGTTGGTCCCGCTCCAACTTATAATTGTTATAAGACAGAGTAGGAAATTGGGGATTACCAGAATTCCCGTGCCGCCCAAACGAAGAGAGTGCATGCTGATGCATCATCTTCGGGTGTGTTCGTTACAAAGAACTGTTTCTCTGTATCCTCTACGTCCTGGGTATGTGATACCAGATCAGGATCCCAGATATGTAATCTGTTACATAGGGCTACAGCTAGGTAGAGAACTGAGAACGGGTGATAAGTTTCATGAGACAGAAAACGGGGCAAGTGTTGCAGCCAAGTCTGTTGGTCACTGTCACCCTGTATTACCAATACATTGATTCTGAACGAATGTTATTAGATACCGAACCTGATATACAAAATCATATCTATCTCTTTATTAGTAAAGAAATGATAAAATTTTGTATAGTTGGATAATGTTTTGAACATTTCCTATATCAAAAGTTGATCGGTTCAGGCACGTTATCTAAAAGCATTGATGTTCTAAATCAAACTACAGTTCTTAGTATACGGAACACACACAAGAGGAAGAGTTCAGAAATGAACGAATCCTTCTTGAGGTATTGTAGACTAGGTCATATCAATACGACCCGACTAGCTGAAGTTACATGTAGATGCATATTTAAATTAGTTTGAATTTACATCTTATGAAACTTGCCAGTCATGTCACAGAGATAAGATGACCATAGCTCTGTTTATTGGAAACAGAGAAAGAGTTAGTGAACTCTTGGGATGATACATGTTGATGTATGTAGGTCCTCTGTCTACACTTGCCAAGACCGGTTCTTTATACTTCATTAAATTCTCTGATGATCTCTTTTGATTCAGACATATGTTCCTGTTGAAACACAAATCCGAACCTTTTGAGATATTCACAGAATATAAGTTAGAAGTAGAGAACTAAAACGGGTATAAGTATTATGTCCTTTGATGAGATCAAGGAGGAGAATACTTGAGCATGAAATTCTTGGACTTTTCTAAAGGAAAATGAGATTCTCTCTCAGCATTACTCCTCCGAATACACCATAGCACGTTGGTGTATCGGGGCGGAGCAATCACACCCTATATGATAAGGTGTGCTCTATGATGAGTACTACTGAGTTACCCATTTCCTTTTGGGAGTTATGCACTTGAGAAGCTGCATACCTATTGAATAGGGTTCGAATCAAATCAGTTGCCTACCACTTCATATTTGATATGATAAGGGAAGAGCACATCTCTTAAGTTAGTTAAGATTTGGGGTTGACCGGCCTATGTCTAAAAGGAAAATCCGGACAAGCTCGAGGCAAGGTCTGTAATGTAGAACTGGAAAGGTTCCAGCTATACAAACTAACAGCAGATAATTTGGTAGAACCAAAGGATTCAATAGTAACCAACGAACCTCAGCCTCTCCGCCGATCTAGTAGGGTTCCTCATCCGCCTGAGAGATACTTCGGTTTCTCGATGACAGTGGGAGCGAGGATTGCATCATGGGATGATGACCCAACTAGTTTCGAGCTGGCCATCAGGAGTGGGACTCTGTAAGAATGGCTGGATGCTTAGTGATCTGAGATGGAATCCTTATACACCAACAAAGTATAGACTTTAGTTGCTTTATCTGAAGGGTTAAATCCCCATCAGGAGCAAGTATATCTTGAGAAGATTACTTGATGTACATGGAAAAGTTGAGACTTTCAAAGCTAGACTTGTTAAAGCTTTTCGTCATCGACCAGGCGTGGATAATGATGAAACCTTTTCAAGTGGCTATGCTTAAGTCCATCCAGATCCTACTTGCCACGGCTACATACCATGACTACGATATCTGGCGGTTGGGTGCCATGACTGCTTTTCTAAATGATGTTTTAGAAGAGAACGTCTATAAGTACACAGCCAGAGGGCTTCGTAGACAGTGGGAGCAGCAGAAACGTGTACAAGATGCTTTATAGGAAAAAGAAGGTATCGCGGAGTTGGAACATCTGTTTTGATGAGTTAGTCAAAGAGTTTGACATCATCAAAATGGTAGATGAACCTTGTATAAACAAAAAGCTAGTAGGGAGTATAGTGACGATCCTCGTAGAGTACGTGGATGACATGCTCTTGATAGGGAAGGAGTTTCCTATGCTACGCTCGGTCAATCTCCGCTTATCACAATGATTCTCCATATAGGATAAAATTGATACCTCATAAATCCTGGGTTTTGGATCTATGAGATAGATCTAATTGGATGTTAGGATTCTCACTAGTTGTAGTGAGATGGTATCAACCGATCCTGGGGAGAATCACTGGAAGGGTTTCAGGGTGATACAGACGACTGAATGTCAGTCACAGGCATTGTCTTTACCCTCAGTAAAGGGACGGTATGTTGGAAGAGTTCCAAGCTAGATACCGTGGCTAACTAGACGATAAAGGCAGGATACATCGCTACTTGAGATGCTACCAAAGAGGCAGTCTGGATGTATATTTGTTCATGAGATGAACTTAGTTCCTCCCATTGTGTGACAATGGAGTTGTGGCTTATGCCAAGGAACGCCCGTCCCATCAGTGATCCAGACATATTCTAAGGCAGTATCACCTGATCATGGAGATGGTTGATCTCCAGGGTGATCGAGGTTAGGAGAGTAGACTCAGAGGACAACACGGCGGATCCACTCATGAAGGCCTATTCCCAGAGAGAGATTTTTATGGGATGGTTGAGTATGAGATACTGCAACCACTGCTACAGATGGCCCTAGTGCAAGTGGGAGATTGTTAGTTATATGTATGCCCTAGAGGCCATTACTGTACATAGGATGTACATTGTAGTGGATGCTGGGACATATATAGGGAGGACTTTCTTGCTCAACATGATAGTATGCTATCTGGTTGCTCTTTACCTTAACGTGTATACTGCTTGTCTCTCTGTTACATGTTGGTAAAGCCCTTAGGATGTGTACTTGACTACCTGGACTATGATGCAGATCATACTAGTGGGGACAGATAGTCTATAAGTACATCCTTCAAAGTCCCTAGTCGTGGGTGTATCGAGACGGGGCATCGATATACCAGAGTAGACTAGCGTATACCTTCTCGACCCATACAGATGGGTAATGGATGATCCCATATCCATTGGTGTTTGACATCAGAGATGATATACGGGTGCTCAGTGGAGACTGGGTACACTGGACGGACTCGCCGAGAACTCCCAGATGGTATTATACCTTACGTCAGATGGCAGTTCTCTGGTGACACTGGTACAGAGTAGTCTGTTGACCCTAGATCGTCATAGAGTCTTGTGTGGTTCCCACTGTGCTTTGATTTCCATCTTACCACGTCCAAGAGGGCGTGCAAAACGGTGGTTTTTGGGTACAGTCCCGAGTCACATGGAGGCAATGAGCGATAGGAGGGGATTCGTCTCTCCCGGTATAGGGGGTTGATGTTGCGCTGTGTTCGATTGGCTATAACCGGAAATCCCTGGCCAGGGTTGCTGAGATTTACTGGTAAGTGTTACCAGTAGTTTCTCGAACTGTTATAGACCTCATATCAACACGACTTATCGAGCTATTGGGGTCTGACGTTTACCACCCCTAGGCGAGATATGCGACATATCAGACGACGAGACCGGACTGTACGGTAAGTGTTACTGGTTGGATTCACAGGAGTGTGAGCGGGCTTGCTAGTCGATCTTCTGATCGCTCAATACCCGGGTGGCCATTACGTTTAGCAGACCGCTTGCGGCTTGTGGGTGTTTGATATGATCATCACTTGCTGCCGGCGTATTGACGAGTCTTTAGAGTCCTACACAGAGGTTTCCTGGCTCAAGCGAAACGAAATAGGAGCGCATATGAGATATGTGCGGGACCGAGAATAATGCGTGTATGTGATACCGTATTTCATTCTCGCGATGAATGTATCGATATGGTTGTATGCGATATAACCTAGTTATCGAATCAAGGATTGATTCGATAAATCGATACATTGTATATTAGTCGGTTATATGCGATATGACCGGATCGTTAAATCAAGTGTTGATTTAATGATTTAATGCATAATTATATATTTGATATATTACTTTGCATTAACTAGTATTGGTTCACTTTAAATGGATTTTCTCACTTGAAGTTCACAAGTTGTATATGTGATATACTTTTGTGCACTTGATTGTATCATGTTTGATGATACATGCTTACTTGAGTTTGTGTAAAGATTAAACCATGATTATTTAAATGGTTAGGGTTTTGTTTTTCATATCTTTTTATTCATTTATTTATTTATTTCTTTTTGGAAAAAGAAAAGAAAAATGGTGGCTTTCTTTGGATGCATGTTGAAGCTTCATGAAGCTTTGACTAAGTCACCATTTTTGTCTTCATGCTTAACCCTAACCATTGACCTAACCCTAGTTTATTCTCTACACTTGACCATGGTTGGATTATGATAAGTATACATTTTATTTTCTTTTTGAAATATAACTTATCATAACATTTTTCATCTTCTTCTTCTTCTTCTTCAAGAAGAAGCTTGCCTCCATCAATGGCAACTTGGGAAAATAAGTGAGAAATCCAATTCTAAAGTGAACCCACCTCCTATTTCTTCATCCTCTACCTCTTGCCAAGTAGTATAGGGTGTTTTCTTCACAAGTTTCATGACTTGGTGAAGTGGGAGCTTGATCTTGTGATGCCTCGACGTAGATCATCTTCGGCATCGTAGTCGATGACCTAGCCCGTACATTTCTCCGATGAAGCCGACGCTAGAGCCCGGGATTCGATTTGGACAGCGAGGAGACTTCATTGCGGAGCTATGGAGGTGGAGGACCGGATCTACAAAGGTTGTATTTCCGTTCTTGTAGTTAAGTTGTTAACTAGTTTCTTTTGTCGCCTATATATCTAGTTAACGATCCGTATTAGGGTTTCTCGGCACCCGTAAAATTTGAAATTGGCATGGTTGATGCCTTGTGAGACCTCCTTAGTGTGCCTAGGAACCCTACACTCATGCCATGATGCCATTCTCTCTCTCTCTCTCTCACCAAGTCAACACAAAAGAAAATTCAAATCCTTTTTCCCTTTACAAAAAAAAAAACAACCATACTAAATCAAAACCCAAAACCAAGTAACTTAATTAAAATGGGTTAACCCACCATGGTTGCTAATCATGGTTTAGCCCCAATTAAGCCCTAGTTTACATGCACATGTGTGTGCAAGCTTAGAAAAATTCTAATAAAATATTCATTAAATTTGATAAAATATTTAAAAATCAATTTGGTAAACTTTTATTAAAAACCTTTTATTAAAGTATAATTAGCCACTAATCGCATCCTAAGGTGTTATAATCTTCCTCCCTTAAAGAAATTCGTCCCCGAATTTAAAAATATAAAGCTACGCATACCTTCAAAAAGATGAGGGAATTTCTTCTGCATCTTGCCCTCGGCCTCCCAAGTGATCTCTTCACCATTCGGGCTGCGCCAAAGCAACTTCACTGATGGCAAGACCTTCGATCTAAGTTTCTTCACCTGCCGATCCAATATCACGACTGGTTGCTCGGTGAATGAAAGATCGCGCTCGAGCTGAACGGTCTGATGCTGAATCATGTGCGAAGGGTCATGTAGGTATCTGCGAAGCATCGACACGTGGAATACGGGGTGAACATCTGGGAAGTCGGGTGGAAGAGCCAAACGATATGCTACTGCGCCTACACGCTCGAGGATCTCGAAGGGACCTATGAATCTGGGGCTAAGCTTCCCCTTCCGTTCAAACCTCATCACTCCCTTCATCGGAGAGACCCTTAGAAAAATGTGATCGCCAACTGCAAACTCTAATCTACGGCGGCGTCTATCAGCATACGATTTCTGCCTGCTCTGAGCTGTCCTCATACTATCTCGAATCAGCTGTATCTTCTCGGTCGTCTCCTATACGATCTGTGGCCCTAAAATACTGCTCTCACTGAGCTCTGTCCAACAGACGGGCGATCTACATCTCCTCCCATACAAGGTCTCGAAAGGTGCCATCTGAATAGTATCCTGGAAGCTATTGTTGTAGGAGAACTCCACCAAGGGTAAATGATGATCCCAGCTACCACCAAAGTCTAAAAAGCACGCTCGGAGCATGTTCTCGAGAGTCTGAATAGTCCGCTCTGACTGGCCGTCGTTCTGCGGATGAAATACTGTGCTGAAACTCAAGCGGGTGCCTAAAACCTCCTGAAGCCTCTGCCATAGTCGGCTGGTAAACTGGGTGCCTCGGTCGGACACGATACACGTCGGGACTCCATGCAGTCGTACAATCTCGTCGATGTAAATCTGGGCTTACTGAGCAAATCCGGAAGTGGTCTTCACCGGAAGGAAGTGAGCCGCTTTCGTCAAACGATTCACGATCACCCAGATGGAGTCATACCCTCGCCTAGTCCTGGGTAGACCAACAACGAAATCCATCGAAATCTGCTCCCATTTCCACTCCGGAATGGGTAACAGCTGTAGCTCTCCTGCTGGCCTCTGGTGCTCGGCCTTGACTTGCTGACAAGTCAGGCATCTCGACACGAAGTCTGCGATGTCCCTCTTCATTCCGTCCCACCAGTAAATATCTCTCATATCATGGTATATCTTGGTGGAACCCGGATGAATACTATACACCGATCGATGTGCCTCCTCAGGAATCTCACGCCGCAATCCCTCAGCATCTGGTATGCACAGTCTAGTCCCAAATCGCAGTATCCCCTGATCATCGATCACGAACTTGGAAAATTTGCCCTGTCCAATCTTTGCCATGATCTCTGAACAACGGTCATCACTGTACTGTGCCTCATGTATACGGTCAAGCAACTGTGGGTGTGCACGAAAATGCGCAAGCTATCCTCCGATCGACGCGAACTCGAACTGCACTCGGCTGTCGCATAAAATTTGCCAATCTACCGATGACTTCCTCTGCACTATGCTTAAACAAGATAGACTACCCCCGGGCATCCTGTTCAAAGCATCCGCCACTATGTTCGCCTTGCCCGGGTGATACAAGATCTCGCAATCGTAGTCCTTCACTAGTTCCATCTAACGGCGTTGTCTAAGATTCAGGTCTCGCTGCTGAAATATATACTTTAAACTCTTGTGATCAGTGAATATCTAGCACGACTCGCCGTATAGGTAATGTCGCCAGATCTTGAGTGTAAAGACCACTGCAGCCATCTCCAAATCGTGAGTGGGGTAGTTCTGTTCATGTCTCTTCAACTGCCGTGAAGCATATGCGATCACCCTGTCATGCTGCATCAATACGCACCCTAGCCCCACTCGATAAGCATCATAATAGACCACAAATCCGCCTGATCCTGAAGGCAATGATAACACCGGCGCCGTAGTCAAATAAGTCCGTAGCTGCTGAAAGCTATGCTCGCACTTCTCCATCCAATCGTAAGGAACCCCCTTCCGGGTCAACCCGGTCAAAGGTGCGGCAATACGAGAGAAGTCCTGCACAAATCGCCTGTAGTAGCCGGCCAATCCTAGAAAGCTACGGATCTCAGTAACTGATGTAGGTCTGAGCCAACGCTGAACGGCCTCGATCTTCTTCGGGTCTATACATATGCCATCTCGTGTAATCACGTGACCCAAGAAGTCTACGCTGTCAAGCCAGAATGCGCACTTGGAGAATTTTGCGAAAAGCTGGTGCTCCCTCAAGGTCTGCAGTGTGATCCGCAGGTGCTGCTCGTGCTCCTCTCTGCTCCGGGAATACACCAAAATATCGTCAATGAATACGATGATGAACAAATCCAGATACGGCCTGAATATACGGTTCATCAAATCCATAAACGCTGCTGGGGCATTGGTGAGTCCGAACGACATCACCAAAAACTCATAATGACCGTAGCGCGTGCGGAAAGCTGTTCTCGGTATATCCTCCTGTCGAACCCGCAGCTGATGGTATCCTGATCGCAAGTCGATCCTCAAAAAATATCCTGCCTCCTGAAGCTGGTCAAACAAGTCATCGATGTGTGGCAAAGGATATCTGTTCCGCACGGTAACCCTGTTCAGCTGGCGGTAGTCGATACACAAACGCAAATTGCCGTCCTTGTTCTTGACAAACAGGACCGGAGCAACCCAAGGAGAAACACTAGGTCGAATAAGTCCCTTATCCAGCAAATCTTGCAGCTGACCCTTCAACTCACTAAGCTCCATCGGGGCCATCCGATAAGGCGGTATAGAAATAGGCCCCATGCCGGGAATCAAATCAATACAGAAAACAATATCGCGCTCAGGAGGTAACCCAGGAAGCTCGTCAGGGAAGACATCAGGGAACTCACAAACAATCGGAACCTGGTCCAATGGAACATCTGTAGCTCTAGTATCGCAAACATAGGCTAGAAATCCCTGACATTCCTTCCTCAACAGCTTTCCAGTGTAAAGAAAAGAAATCAAAATGTGAGGGGCGGCACCATGGTCCCCCTGCACAACAAAAGCCGACTCGCCGGGAAAACAAAATCTAACCGTCTTCTCGCGGCAGTCCACAGACGCATAGCACGTGGCTAACCAATCCATGCCCAAAAGAACATCGAAGTCCAACATCTCAAGAAGGATCAAGTCGACAGGCAACTCTCTTTCGCCAATACGGACAACACAGGATCGGAACACGTGCCTAGTAACAAACGACTCTCCCACAGGAGTGGTCACAACAAGCGGCTGATCAAGCAAACCGAACTCTCTACCCAAACTCGGCACAAAGTGTGTGGAAACGTACGAGTGCGTGAATCCGGGATCAAATAACACGTGTGCGTCAACAGAACATACTGATAGGGTACTTGAGACCACCGCATTGGACACCTGCGCGTCCTGATGCGTCAACGCGAAAACCCGTGCCTGTCCTCTGCGTGCAACTGGCGGTCCCCTACTAGCAACTGGCTGTACTCTGTCGGCAGCTAGCTGTCCTCTGCCTCGGCCGCCTCGTCCTCTATGAGTAAACCCTCCGCGACCACGGCCTCTCTGTGCATGAATCTGGCGCGGAGCAACAGTAGCTACAATAGGCAACGCCCTCTGGGGCGGAGAAGGTGGAAGTGTGACATGTGGTACTGCTGGCTCCCTCCGGCGTATCTCGGTACAATCTCTGACGTGGTGATGGGGACTACCACATCCAAAGCATCCACGCGATGACTGCTGACCCTCCTGGGGATAAGAGCTAAACATCTGACCTCGCCCTGAGTCTCTGCCACCTGTACGACGTCTATCACGGCGTCTGAATGGAAGTCCATGTGCTGCTGTATCAGTACGAACCCTCTTCGGCCCTGGAACTACTGAAATCTCTGCAAGACGCTCCTCGACTAATAAGGCTGCGTCTACATCTGCTGCATAAGTCTCGCAATGCTGCGCGCTGATCGCGAGGAACAGTGGGGTAAGTAAGCCTCGAACAAATCTCTTGACTCGCATCTCCTCAGTAGCCACTAGGTATGGGGCTGATAGCTCGGTGAATAGCACATCATACTCTACCACTGTCATCTCCGGCGTCTGGCGTAAGGACTCAAATCTGCGCGCTCGGGCATCCCTGACACTCTGGGGAAGGAAACGGGCTAGAAACACCGTCACAAACTCAGTCCAGGTCATAGGAGGAAGACCGGCTGCTCTGCCCTTCTCAACCGATTTACACCATTTCTGCGCAAGACCTTCCAGGCGAAAGTTCGCGAACTCTACCCATCTCGCATCTGAGCATCTGAGTAAACGACATATCCGGGTCATCCTATCAATGAAGGACTGTGGGCCCTCGGCTGCATCGGTGCCTGTGAAGACCGGAGGCTTCAGCCTCATGAACTCTGATAGCGATACTGTAATAACCTCCGTGGCTGCTGGGGCAACTGCCTGCACTGTAGGTACCATCGCAGTCCCTGTAACGGGTGGAACTACCTCTGGTCGCTGCGCTCGAAGCGTCTTAACTAGCGATCCTATCATCTGGCGCATCTCCTGCATACCGGCCTCTAGCATAGCGATCTGATCTGTCATAGGAGGAACAGTCTGCTCTGGTACAACTGGTGTACTACCCGGATCAGTCTTCGTCTCGGACGAGTCAACTCGAATCTCGGCTCTCGTGGCCGCTCTCTGCGCCCTCGTAGTCTTTGGCGGCATAATGGCTGAAAAGAAAGTAGGATTCGATAAGGATACGGAAATCGAATCATAAGAATGTATACAATCATGAAGGAATTCCAATCAATAAGTCCTAAGGTCGCTTAGGCGGAGTACCGTGTCGTGAGTATGCTGCGGAACATACGCACGCTACGCCACCCTGCTTCTGCAACCTACTCCATCATACCAGGGTCATCCTACACTCCGAAGGTAAAATCTACGCTCTGATACCAATTTTGTCATGACCCAAACTTCGGCCCGTGATCGGCACTTAACTACGTAACGTCTACAGGCGTAATGCGACTAAGTAAGCCGAAACCCAGAAATCAAAACCATTAAAAGTATTGAGTGTTTAAACATTTAATAGAAACATTTGTTAAAATGTTTAGAAAACCTTAAGTAATTTAGTAAAATTCTTTAAAGTGCAAGTAATAATCTTAAAAATTTTGGCAGCATTTCCTTTGTAAAAACTAGCCCCGAAATCGGGTACAAAACAATATATGAGTAAAATGATATACAATAAGAAATAAGCACCCCAAACGGGAGCAATCACGCCCAACGGCGGAAACAATCACCACAATGATAATATACGACGCCGCAATGAAGAAATGAGCAGTATAAGTCAAAACAATTATCATGAAAGATAAAACTGCATGAAAGATAAAACTGCATAAATAAAGTCGGCTCCCAACGACACCAGAGTACAAATAATATACATCGTCCTCACAACCGGTCTCTAAGTCAATACATAAGTAGTAGATGGAGAATACTAGATACAATGATGTATACAACTGGAAAATAAACAGATACCGTACAAAAACCCACCTATCAGCAAAGGGCTCGCACGCCAACTGCAATGGTATCTGTATCAAAAGATGCAAGAAAACAGCCTGCCGCAACTACTCCGAGGGGCAACCTGCAAACACTGTGGCACAACGGGGGTGAGTTGCCAACTCGTGAATAGTAGATAACATATAAAGGTAATCGCGAGTATGCACGTGCTGCGATACTCTAACCTATGCCAATAGATAACATCTATATGATGAGCTGGATGCGCAATAATCATGCAACAAGTGCGATCTAATAACATCTCTATGTGATGAGCAGGGTATGCAATAATCGTGCATAGCAAATGCAATCTAATAACACCTATATAGGGTGAGCAGGGTATGCAATAATCGTGCATAGCAAATGCAATCTAACAACATCTATATAGGGTGAGCAGGTATGCAATAATCGTGCATAGCATGTGTACTCTATCAGATACTACAGATACAGGATGAGATGTATAATACTGAATGCTGAGCATAGGAATAAATAATATCTACACGGAATGTCAACGTGGAAAATAATCGGTGTCTATCAATACACCCAAATCCCAGTAAAACTCAGGCGCTGTCATCCTCATCGGCCCTCAAATCCTGTAAATCTCATAGAATCGTGAGTGCCCAACATCGGCACTCGAAATATCATAAAATAGTCGTGTCTAGCATCGACACGCAAATCCTCAAGTATCGGGCTCTGTCCGTCCGGATTGGCCCACGGGCTCCGTCTGCGGAATCGGCCCTCGGCCCCGGCAGTACGTGTCGTCCTGTATCCATCTATCGACTCTGGTCGGTATCCTCCGGATAACTGCCAGGTCCAACCAATCACCGGTAGGTAGTAGTCCCTCCGCCGGGCTCACCGTCTAACAATACAAGTCTTCTTGCCCCAGGAAACCGTACCGGGTCCACCATGTACCCGCAATCGGTGCCTACCACTCCTCGAATCGGGTATACTCACACAAGCTCTCTGGAACCGAGAAAACTCATGGTGGACGCACTGAAATATCACATCAAGAGATACCGGGTTTTTAAAACAGTGCATATTTTCTTAAAATAAGACCACGGTTCCCAAATCCAGAAATCCCATAAATCCAAACTCAATGCGTAAATCCATGCAATGTGTCGTATGACACTAAGAGTAAAAAGGGAAAACCGCTCCTTTAAAAAGAATCCGGTTTTGAAAATGTCTTATGCGGTCCCTTATTTTCTTGAAATCAAGTCAATATCATCCATGTATGTAACATATATATGTGTGTAGGTATAGATGTGCAAAAGGATATATACGCGAATATGAGTGTAGCACTACTATGAAAATACAGTGTGCATGTGCGCAAGTATGAAGATATCAATATATATGTGCACTGATATGAATATACAGTGTGCATGTGCGCAGGTATGAAGATATCAATATATATGTGTGCACTGGTATGAATATACAGTGTGCATGTGCGCAGTATGAAGATATCAATATATGTGTGCACTGATATGAATATACAGTGTGCATGTGCGCAGGTATGAAGATATCAATATATGTGTACGCACTGGTATGAATATACAGTGTGCTTGTGCGCAGGTATGAAGATATCAATATATATGTGCACCGGTATGAATATACAGTGTGCATGTGCGCAGGTATGAAGATATCAATATACGACAAGTCATGACAATCATTAATGATGCGGAAATCAAACGATATGTAATTCGTAGCAATCCTATAGTGCAAGTGTCATGGCAATCACTAACGGTGTGAGTGTAACATACAAATAGTGCTCGTGCAGTTTTAACCGTTAGTGACAGTGCAGTGTTATATACTACCAATTCTATATGTAATAAGAAGGTATGCAATAGTCCATATGAACATCTACGACTAAATATCCTATCACGCCCTGACGCTTAACGCCATACGGGCGATTTCCCCGTAGATGTTAAATCTACTCACCTGGTCGCGTGCTACACGTAGCCGACCACTTGCTTCGCTTTCTTTGCGGCGTCCGACGTACCCGCCTGCGAACCTGGAATTTACACATAGAACCCATATAAGCAAAATATCTTGCAAAACGCGATATCGAAATCAAACGAGAAACTCGCATCGCGAACTAAACGCGCATGTGTCCGATACGCTGAAACGTGTGTATACGCGTCTAAAACTACCCCGACACGTCGCGATACGCTGGAACACAGAACCCACTCACGTATCACACGTGTCACGCAAACAAAACGAAAAGTAAAAATGATATATCGTCCTAGATTTCAATACAGGTGAAAACTTACAAAATTGTGCATACCACACTACTAGGATATATAGCAGACTCCTCTAGCCAAAACCCTAACCCCTAAGTCCTCTGTCTGGCCGCAATTTGCGGCCAGAAAGAATAAAACGGCAGCCTGGGTTGGGTGTCTGGGGTTCATGCTCTGGTGGTGTGATCAAGGTCTACCAAGTATGCTCCAGTTAACTCAATTTTTATCTGAAACCCCCGGGTCTAAAGCAGATCACAGAAAGGCCATATTTTGCTAAAAAACGTTATATTTTGCACAAAAAGGAAACCTAGGGTATTTTGGTGAAATCTGGGGTTTATCTAGGTTTAACTGGCCCTAATAACACTTAACTGAGCTAGACTAACCAATAAAATCATCACTTGGCCACAACTTCACACAAAACACCATTTCGTGTACTACTTCTCACATTTAGCACTAAACGAAGCTACTGAACACATAAGTTTAGCAAACAAAAGAATGAGTTCAGAGATTATACCCCCTAGGAATCCTACGTGCAAGGAGAAAGAGAAGAAGAGGAGGAAAAGAGCTGCTGCTGCTTGCTATGCTGTTGCTGTCTGGAGCTGCTGCTGCTGTGCTGATGCTGGAGCTGTTGCTGATGCTGGAGCTGCTGCTGAAGGTGTTGTTGGTGCTGCTGTTGTGTTGTTGTTGTTGTGTGTGTGAGAGAGTGAGAGAGTGAAGTGAGAAAAATGAGAGGCAAAGAAATGATAGCACAAAGTGTCAACCCCTTTCTTTCTCTCTCTTCATTCTTTCTCTTCATTTAATGAAGGCATGGCTCATGCCATGATGCCATTCCCTCTCTCTCTCTCACCAAGTCAACACAAAAGAAAATTCAAATCCTTTTTCCATTTACAAAAAAAAACAACCATACTAAATTAAAACCCAAAACCAAGCAACTTAATTAAAATGGGTTAACCCACCATGGTTGCTAATCATGGTTTAAACCCAATTAAGCCCTAGTTTACATGCACATGTGTGTGCAAGTTTAGAAAAATTCTAATAAACTATTCATTAAATTTGATAAAATATTTAAAAATCAATTTGGTAAACTTTTATTAAAAACCTTTTATTAAAGTATAATTAGCCACTAATCACATCCTAAGGTGTTACAGAAAGGAAGCGACCGAACAAGCGGCCTTCCAAATAGAGGATGAAGAAAAGGCTAAGGATTGGAGAGAAGTCTTCATAGACTATTTCAAATCCTATCGAACACCCGAAAATGCATCTTCGAGACATCAGCTCATGAAACGAGCTCTGTCTTTTGCCTTCGTCAATGATACTCTATATAAGAGATCGTTCGACAGTTTATGGCTAAGGTGCCTGGGACCAGAAGAAGCAAAAATGGTCATCCAAGAAACTCATGACGGACTCTGCAGTTCTCATCAAGCCGGGCCAAAGATGAAGCTGAAGATCAAAAGAATGAGTTACTATTGGCCTACGATGATTCAGGACTGCCTTGAATATGCAAAGCAGTGTCACTCGTGCCAAATTCATGGGAACTTCATCCACCAGAATCCGAATCCGCTACATCCAACATTGGCTAGTTGGCCGTTCGAAATGTGGGGAACCGATATAATTGGGCCTATCGAGCCAGCATCATCTAAGGGACATCGGTTCATTTTGGCAACAACCAATTACTGCAGAAGAAATACCGCTAAGGGATATGAAGACGGAGAACATCCTCCATTTCTTCAGGACACATGTCATTTACCGATTCAGCACTCCGCGACGGATCATCTCGGATAATGGGTCGGCCTACAAAAGTTATAAGATCAGTCGCTTCGCGCAGCAACATAATATAGATTGGAGATACTCTTCAGTTTATAATCCCCGAACTAACGGTCTAGCTGAAGCTTTCAACAAGACCTTGACGAAGATCATAAGGAAAACGGTGTCCAGAAACAGAAAAGGACCAGCACGAGAGACTGCATGAAGCTCTCTGGGCGTATCGAACCACGTTCAAAACGGCCACGAGTACAACGCCATTCGCATTGGTATTCGGCACGGAAGCGGTACTTCCCTTAGAGATAGAGCTACCCTCTCTACGAGTAGCAGTTCGATACGAGCTAACGGATGAAGAAAATGCACATTTTCAGTTTGAGGAGTTTGATGCCCTCTATGAAACTCGTCTCATAGCGCAGCAAAACCTGGAAGCTTACAAAGCAAGGATGATGCGCTCATACGAAAGACTGCCTAGGCCGAGAACATTACGTCAAGGCGAACTCGTGCTAGTTGTCAAAAGACATGATCCCTAACCATGCAAAGCGGGGGAAATTCGAGCCGAACTATGAGGGTCCGTACATCATAGACAAGGTCTACTAAGGTGAGGCCTACTTACTCATGGATATGCATGGCGAAAGATCTTTCCGGCCAATAAACGGCCGGTTCCTTAAGAAATACTACGCTTGACAAGTCACAACTCAGGTTAATGATAGATGATGACGTTCGTGTCCGCTCGCCGTCTTCCTGAGTCAAGACTCTATAAGTAGTATCCGGCAAAACTTCGCCTCAAAGCTGGCCTTGGACCAAGATGTCCCTAAACTAACAATGGACCGAGATGTCCTTAAACTAAATACATCGCCTCAAACACGGAGATAGTGGAATTCAAGTCCACAAGTCCCAGCGGTGAGGACTACAACTTAAGTTCTGCTGGCCGCGCAGCTGCCCTGGTGGCGAAGTCTCCCATAAGTTCCATTGGTAAAAAAAACGGTAAGTCCACAAGCGAAATGGGCACGGATGAAAACCCGAAAGGGCGTCGTGAGTAAAAACAGTAGGGTTACCAGCGAGCTTGTGAAAACTTGAAAGGGCGCAATCTCGTTAAAAAAAATGGTACGTCCATAAGCGAAATGAGTACGGATGAAAACCGAAAGGGCTCCGTGAGTAAAAACAGCAGGGCTACCGACGAGTTTGTGAAAACCCGAAAGGGCGCAATCTTGTTAAAATAAAAACACCTGCAAGATCCTCTCGACCTTGTAAGGAGAAAACACCCGCGTGAGATCCTTACGACTCACAAAGGAGAAACACACTCAGGGATCCCTACGATTCCTAAGGAGAAATTACACTTACGAGATCCTCACGACTCGTAAGGAGAATCCCCCTATGAGACCCTCACGGCTTATAGGATTCAAAAGCCTTAAGATATAGGGACCTGAACCTGTTCTTAAGCCATCACACTCCCCAAGTTGCCCTACAACCGGTCTAATATTGACCCTTGTTTACAATCCACGGGCACAAACAAACGTTCCCTCACCAAGTCCCACCAATGACGAGGAACGTCCTCATGTGGTGAACGACACTTATAAGTCCTCTCGACTTGTAAGGAGAAAACACTCTTCTAAGATCGTTACGAATTGCAAGAGAAAATATCACTTAGGAGTCCTCACGACTTCTAGGGAGAACCTACACCTACGAGATCCTCACGACTCGTGGGGAGAAATACCTTTATGAGACCCTTACGGCTCGTAAAGTCAAAAGGCCTTAGTCAACAGGATCCTAACCTTGTTTGCTAAGTCATCTTTGTTCAAATCGACAAGGGCAAATGATGATTCGCTACTGGCAATATTCCAGTCGTAGCGATGCTGATGCCTAAGCTGGTATCAAATGCTAAGTCCTTTCAAGGCAAATGATGATTCGCTCCTGGCAATGTTCCAGTGGTAGCGACGCTGATACCTGAACATGTGTCAATTTTTAAGTCCTTTCATGGCAAATGATAATTCGCTCCTGGCAATATTCCAGTCGCAGCGGTGCTGATGCCAAGATTGGTAGCAGATCTTAAGTTCCATACTCGCAACAAAAATCAGCGAGCAAAAGATGTATATAAAAACAGCCGAAATGTTTGGGCAACTCGCAATAAAAATTAGCGAGCAAAATATATGCATATAAAAACAGTCGAAATGTTTGGGCAACTCGCAATAAAAAGCAGCGAGTAAAAAGAAAAAACAGCCGAAATGATTTGGCTCCGTGAAAAATAGCCGTAATGATTGGGCAATCTCGACTTTCGCGATATAAAAAGCTGAAATGATAGAGTATCGCGGAAAGAAATAAAAAAAATGAAACTTTTGCCCTGCAGCTGAGTCCATACCGACCCCTGTATACAATCCATGGGCACAAATGAAAAGGGAAAACCATATTTTCCTACCAAGCTCCATCAGAAGGAGAGCCAGGTCTCGACGATTCACAGACAGCCTAGAGATCAACAACGGCGTTCCTTCTCACTCCAGCAGGATACAGATGCAACGTGAACAACCGACCCCAGGGTCAAAACAATGGAGTCATGGTAAAGTCCCTAGTTCCAAACCTCGACGGTTCACCAACAACCTAGAGACTACCTCAGAGCCATGGCAAAGAACCTAGTTCCCAGTCTCGACGGCAACATCTACAGCCAAGAGATCAACAACGACGTTCCTCTCACTCCAGCAAGATGTAGATGCAATATCAACAAAGCGGAGCCATGGCAAAGTCCTTAGTTCCAAATCTCCATGGTTCACAGATAGCTTAGAGATCAACAACGGTGTTTCTTCTCGCTCCAGCAGGATGCAGATGCAACGTCAACAACCGATCCCAAGGTCGAAACAACGGAGCCATGACAAAGTCCTTATTTCCAAGTCTCGACGGTTCACAGACAATCTAGTGACAACCTCGACATTCGTCGCAATATAGAAGACACAATGTCAACAAACGAAGCAAAGGAAGATCCCTAGCTTCAGGGTTTTGACGGCAACTCAAATAAAACAGGAAAGACTATCGGAGATTATCCCACACCAGCACCGAGTGATCATGACTCATCGGGGCTCCCAAATTGAGCCTAACCTTAAGTAAAAAGTGGCATGGAAAATCCCCAACACTTGCTCTTCTGACGGTAATATGACCTGGGAGATTACTTGAATATGTCTTGTCCAGCCCCTGAAGGGATCAGAGACACGACAGTCGCGGGGCTACTCGAACAGCAAGATTGTGTATCGGGGAATGCATCAGCCAACGCGACGGTACGACGGACAAAAACCCTAGTACCACAGACCCTAATGGACTTCTGTCGTAAAGAGCAGAGGTTAATTGTGACGTTAGGACACTCTTGCGAGAATTTCTCGATTCGTCTCGACTCGTAGGGAAAAAGCCTTAAGCAACGGGGATATCAACCTGTTTCCTAAGCACCGTGGCCCTGCAAGTAGGTCCAAGATGGACTATTGTAAACTATCCACGGGCCACACTCTCCAAAGTCGAATATCGACAAGGAGGGAAAAACCCACTTACAATTTCTCTCGACTTGTAAGGGGAAAAATTCTCTTGTGAGATCCTTAGGACTCTCAAGAGAAAACACACTTAGGAATCCTCACGACTCCTAAGAAGAAAATACACCTATGGGATCCTCTCGACTCGTAGGGAGAAAAGTCTTTATGAGACCCTCACGGCTCATTAAGTTGAAAAGTCTTAGGCGGCAGATCTAAACCTGTTTCCTAAGCCATCGCTGCCCTGTAAGGAGGTCGAGATGGACTATTTGCGTGCCACACATTTGCCAAAAGTTACATGCCAATATGAAATAAAATATGTCTTTTATTCATGAATTCAAGCGAATACAAGATACATTTCATAAAGGAATCAAAATGAATACATGTTATTCATGAATCATAAGTTTACAGTTGGTACGAGAAAAGAGGTACAATGACAGTTATTAAGGAGGAGGCATTTTCAACAAATTGACAAGCCGCTCTCGCGCTCCCCTTAATATCTTCTCGCTTTCATCCACGGCGGCCAACTCTGCTTCGACTTGTGTCCGTTGCTGCAGACAGGATGAAAGCTTTTCAGTGATTTCTTACCTGGCAGTTTCACGGTCCTGCATGACTCGCTCAGCGAAATCAAGCTTCCGTTTTAGCGTCAACCCATCCGAGATACATTGTTGGAGGTTGTCAAAAATAGCTTTGAGCTGCGCAGTATTCGCTTCAACCTGGGCATGCAACTGGACGGATTCGTTGGAAGCCGTCTCATATTCCTCTCGCCTCAGGGCCGCCTCTTGTTCAAAATGACGAATAAAAAGAACACTCTGCTCGACCCATGCAGCCCGTTAAGAGTTCGAAACCAACACCTCAGAGGTGAGGCGCTTAAGCTCAATCTCATGCAGGCAAGCCTCAATCTTCCTATAATAATCAACCCAAGAGCCAACTTGATCTCCATTATGGAAGTTCACGAGTATCGCCGGCATTGGATTGACTTCGGCGGCAAAGTCCGTAACAGAAGAGAGGGCCTCGGCGTCTAAATCTTCGATAAACCCGCTCAATGTTCGCCGACTATTCGCAGCGCCCTGGAGGATACACGTTTTGGCAAAGGGCCCCATGGGCATGGGAATGTGAGACTCAAAAGGAACTAGGTCAGGCATAATCACTTCAAAATGAATTATGGCCAAAATTCAACTTAGGAAGCAAAGAAAAACACCCAAGGGATGGAATCTATCATACCGGCCGTTGCAGACGGCAGAACGGGGAGTACCGGAGGCACGGCTATTCTTTCATCCCCTCCTCCTGTGACACTATGGTCAATGTAAAGAAGACTTAGTCTACTTATAAAAGAAAGGAGGGAACACTAGATGAAGAATATACTGACCAATACCAGGAGGTGGAGCGATTTCAGACTGAAAGGAAAAATGTGGGCTTAACACCTGGTACAAATGGTCGAAAAGCACTCCTGCCGAGACGCAACATTATACAGTCAATACAAGGAAGATTGTATCCACAATGAAACAAATAAGTGAGAAACCCATACCTTCAAAGATTTGAGGGGGCATAGAGGAAGGCAAGGGGACAACGACCGTCAGAGTAGCGACCAGCGACACTTCTTCAGATGGCATAACCTCAGGGTTTACCGCACCTATGCTCAAGACAAACGAAATGTCATCAGAAGGGCTGAACAGGATTGAAAAACCCGAAAACAACAACCCAAGGACTACCTGATAGATCGTGGACCAAAACCGTGATGGAAGCATTACTATGTGTAACGGCTTCTTCGCTCTCTATTGGGGGAATAGATTCTGCGCCTATAGCCTCATCCCCTGACTCGACGAGGGCCGTCGTAACACTTGCGACACCTATTGATACCAAGGAACCATAGTGAGAAAGAGCAGCGGTCTGGACAATCCCGGATTCCTGAGAAAGAGTAGCCACTTCGGGCTCTGTAATCGCCAGCGTTTCACCTGCCATACCATCGTCAGGACTTGGTCCTGCATAAAAGAAAATGCGTATGTCAGAATTCGAGGACCGAGTTCCAATAAAAGACTGGGCGTTACGTTGCCTTGAAGTAGCTTTTCAGTTTCTTCCCGAGCCGCTCGCGCAACTTGTCTATGGGCGGTAGACAGGACAGAGGGAACATCCGCCGAAAGAGTATCAACAAGCGGAATACTGCTTGAGCCTACACCTACGGCCAAAGCGGCATCGCGTTCCCTCGCCGCGTGCTTCCTGCGCTTCCTTTCAGTCTGGACAGTGAGAGATGACCTCCTCAAGACTTCCGACAAGGGGACGTCGTCGTCCTAATCGAGCTCTGCCTTCGGAGCCGCTACGGCATCAATCATCGGCTGCACCAGCAAAGCCTCCTGCGGTGACTTTGGGAGAGCCGTGGCCACAGTAGCTGGCTCTAGAACTTTTGCTGCATCGCCACTCGGGATCGGCACTGCACTTGGAATAACCTGAGTTGAGGTAGTCCCTGCAATAAAGTGAAAGAGAGGATTAGAGCATGAATAAAAAGAATAAAGGTGTAATGAAGTAACTTATATCAAGAGTCAAAGAAGCGCGGAGCCTCTTTTCCTCCTCGAACGTCCTGAGGGAAGCCGCGAGAGGCTCTTCTGCAGAAATACCTATTGAAGAAGAAAGCGTCAATAGAAGCATAATAAAGAGAAAAGATATATCCATGGAAGAATATAACTGAAATATACCTGACTTTGCGATAGTGATCAGCGCCGCTTTCTCGCGAGCCAGTCGCTCGGAAGCCTCGAGGGCAGCCTGTAGATCAGTATCAGTCGCAGGTGTGTCGAACAAACCTTTATTGGTGCCGTATTCGCACAAGCCCTCACTATAGGGAGTATGTGGCTCCTGGCCGAATATGACATCGGCAGAAAATAGGGACTTCTTCTTTTTCTGCGAGCGGACACCAGTGGCCGATGACAAGAGCTTGCGCTTGATAGGCATTTTCGGGCGGCGGGTCCCGATTTCTGTACCAGCGCCAGATTCTAGGGATGCCACGACTACCGCATCTATGGGAACACTAGGTTGAGGCTTCTCAGGGAAGGCGCGCGGGACCACAACCGTAGTGACTTCTCTTAAGGAGGGACGAACGGCGGTCCGTCGCTTTAAAGGGACCATCGGGTTACCAGCTGGGACATCATTCTTATGAAAAAGTAATAGCCGCCTTTCTTGATTGATAACAGCACCCGTCGCATGCTTTTACTACGCCACGTAAGCGTTCGAAGCTTTCGGCACATAGCTCGGCTCGTTGATGAGAAAATTGGACCCCGTATTTAGTCGCATAAAGTGGTGCAGCGCGCTGCGAATACCCTCTTCTGTAGCGACCGGCTCGGCTAAGAATGCCTCGAGAGGAACACTCTGATTGTAGCCCGATTGTTGAGCGAAGCGGTGCGGGTTATACCTCATAAATAGTGTCGAGGTGTTTTGCCTGAACACTAAAAAGCCTGGACTAATAGAATACATGCAGAATTTCCCGAGCCTTCAATGTAGGAGCCCCGTATTTAAAATTATCACGCAGCGGTTGCACTGTTTTGGTAGATTCCTTACCGATAGTTAAGACTCTATCGACAAAAGTCATATTATCCCCGACCATACGCGGGCGAAGGACCAAATGTCGAGCCTCTCGCTGCGACGGATCTAACGCAGAAGCGTCAACTAGAAACATGACCTGGGAAAAGTTGTAGCTGTCATAGAAATGGGGTCGTTTGTGAACACCGAAAGCACCCAGCACGTGCATCTCGACCTAGGACGTGAAGCAGTGCAACGAAAGATGTACAGGTTTTACCCCTAGCTGAGTAGCATCTGCCGCTAAGCTCAGGCCGTGATATAGATGAGCTAGCCTACAATCCCAACGGCTACACGCGTCCCCATGACAATGCGGTGGGTCGGATAAAAAATGGACGGCCTCATATAGCGAGGGTGCATCGGAAGCACAAACCAGCTCAACCACAGGCCGATAAACCCCAGAAAGAACGTCTCTTCATCGACGTCTGAAGTAGCAAGTTTTGCAAAAGGGACGACCAGAGTGTCTGGAATAAAGAAATTTTTTAGATCCGCTTCCGCCATCGGCTGGTTATCCAAACCGAAACTAAATGGGTTGTCAAGCTTGGCGAATTTTGCGTCTTGTTTTGACAAGATTTCTAGGCGAAAAAAGCGGGCGATGAAATCTGCGAAGCCGACTCCGTGCCCTCCGGACTCTAAAAACAGACTCTCATAAATGTTTAACACCTTGATTAGGCTCGAGAACCGATGTTGAATGGCATTATCCAGAGTGAGACCCATTACCACCGATTTGGTGACAAAGATGTACTCATAAGGGGGAAGTATCTCCTCGTAATGTTCCCCTCTGACGGGTAGGCCTGAAATTTCCGCAAACTCCTCCAAGGAAATAGAGACTTCCGGGTTCGACAGAAGAAATGTGTGGGTTGGGATATTCCACTGTTCCAGAAAAGCCTTAACCCACCACACATGAGGCACGAGATATTGGAAGAGGGAAGCATATATGGCAGGATATAGCCTAAGCTTTAGCAGCAGCGACTTCTTGGCCGACAAGATATACCGGGCCCACTGCAGGTAGCCGGCTGATTGGCGAAGAGTTAACCCGATCATATAGACTTGTCCTCAAGGGAGCGACTAGCCTTGACATATGCGCCACCCCAAAATATCCAAAGCCATCGGCGGCTGTATGGGTATTGATGCCATAGAAGGCTGAAGGCGACCCTCCGAAGTCTAGTTGACCTCTTCTACAGCATAATTCACTTGAGACGAATCGGCGTTATAAATTGCTGAAATGGGCTCTGAGGGCGCTGCATAAGAAAAACTGCGCTGACCCTGGATAATCTGATTGTACCACGACCCCCATAGGTGAAGGGATTTCTGCTCCGGATTATGATCTTTAATAAGCGCGAAGACTTCCTGATCCACGGGCGCGACGTCAAAGGCGCTCTCTGAACATACAAAAGGGAAAGAAAAGTCAGAAGCCATAGTACCTATACAAAGAGAGACGAGGGTTAGTTATCAACGCTATGTTCTGAACTCTGAAACTTGGTACTTAAAAATTGTACCGCACTGCAATGCAGAATAAGGGGACAAAAGGGGGACCCACAATATTAAGATGACGTCCCATCATTGATGGGGCAGTCACTCATTAAGGATGAAATCCTAAGAGAATTCTCATTTAATGAGAAACCTCATTGGGCTAAGGAGTTAAACTCTTTCGAGAGCTGTGCTATGCAAACAGATTTCATATCTGTCAACTTTAATTAAGAGGGGAATAAAATTCCCCCAAAAATTTCTAAGAGCTATGCTATGTAAAAACAATGGAATAACCTACCAGAACGCTCAAAATCAAAGCTTTTTAACAGGGTAAAACCCCAAGATCATCTGCAAAACAAATTCTAAGAGTTCTTCATGGAAGATGAGCAAAGCTCTGATTAATGGGTTAAGAAACCCTAAAATACATCTTAAGATTTACGATCTAAGAAGAGCAAAGCTCTGTTCATGGGTTCGATTATAATCCTTACCAAATTTTAGGGCAGAGTTCTAACTCTAGAAAGGATTTCTTTAGGCAAATATCTAAGCACAGAAAGGAGAATTAAATTCTCAAAGAATGACGAGAGAAGATGAACAGCAGTCATCTCAAGGGCCAAGGGCCCTACTTATAGGCACAGGAAGTCGATTCAACTTCCAAGAAAATCCAACGGTGGAAAAGCTGCCACCGCTGTACTCATGTGTGAGCCACGTGAGCGCAACGGTGGGGGGCATTTGTTTCCCCAATAAAAGAGCAAAGCTCTATTCAAAATTTGAAAAGCAGCGCCAAGAGTTAAAAACTCTGAGGCAGCGCCTCACGTGCCTTGCTCGAAGATGCCAACGCTAAGAGTTCAAAAATTCTGAGGCAGCGCCTCACGTGCCTTCCACGAAGGTACCAGCGCCAAGAGTTAAAAACTCCGAGGCAAACGTGCCTTGCATGAAGGCGCCGGCGCCAAGGGTTAAAAACTCTGAGGTAGCGCCTCACGTGATTCTCACGAGGGCGCCAGCGCCAGAACTAAAAGCCCTCTGATTAGACAGAGCCGTTGAATCAAAGATCTAACGGAGGTTATAAATCACCAAAGTGCAGAATTAAGTTATGTTGAGAAAATATTTCTCAAATCTTTCTAAACAAGAAAGATTAGTCTCTGTAAAACAGAGCACCGTTGGATTAAAAAATCCAATGGTGATTATAAAATCACCTATCTGCAGAATAAATTCTGTATAGGAAAATATTTCCATAATTTTGTTAAAAATAAGAAAGATATCTTCTGTAAAACAGAAATCCTTGGATCAAAGATCCAATGGTGGATAAAATTCCCAAATCAATTAGAGATCTCTTAATGAGAGATTCCTTTAACTAAATTAACAAACTTGCCTCTACTATATAAAGGACCCAAGACTTCAAGTCTTGGACAGAGGAACCCCCCATAAGTTTCAAACTTTAAAAAAAAAAGCAAGCAAGAAGAAAGCTTGAAGAAGGAAGAAAGAAGAACACCTCTCTTCGAGATAAATAAAAATAATAGAGATCGGAGAATCTTATCTGCATATCCAAGGGCTTAACCCTCATAAAAGAACTTAGTTCTTTTTCTGGATCTGAGATCCATGAGACAAGTCTCCCACAAATGAGAATTTAATTCTCATAGGGATGAACTTGTTCTTGCGGATCAAAGATCCAGAAAAGAACAAAGAATTGAACTCTTCAGAACAGAATATACGAAGAAAACCTAGTGTCCAAGCGTCACGTGTCCCTCACGTGGGCGTTTCTCAATAAAGAGTGCTTAGCACTCAATGGTTGGCGCTCAGCGCCAAGCGCTTCATGTGGGCTCTGCTTAATAAAGAGTGCTTAGCACTTAATGGTTGGCGCTCAGCGCCAAGCGCCTCACGTATCCCTCACGAGGGCGCTGCTTAATAAAGAGTGCTTAGCTCTCAATATTTTGCGCTCAGTGCCAAGCGCCTTACGTGCTCCGCACGTGGACGCCATAAAGAGTGTTTAACGCTCCATAAAAACAAAAAAAGAGAGGAAAGTAAAATAAAGTATGAGCGTCAGAACCCATATAAATGCTCAGAATTGTGTGCACAGAAAAAGGACTGAGCCAAAGCAAGTGTGTAACACTTTATTCAAAGACCGAGTGGGCTGAGTCCAAGTTGACCAAATCCCTAATTCAGATCAACCGAGCCCATGTGCTCATCATTTTCCGAATTGGTCTTAGTCCCAAACATGACTAATGATCTTTCGACGGATATTTATCCTACATCTCCCCTCAATCCGGAATTTGGTTCAAGAGTACATCTCCTCACACCTCTGATACATGTCGTTGTAATTCTTTAGTGTCTTCAGAGAGATGGTGGGTCCCGATAACCAACAAATCTTTGGTGCACTCCCAAATCAACGAGTACATCCCAAACCGCTACGGACCGCAACGTCCTTAAACTAACATAATGAAGCCCAAATGCTCTTTTGTTGGTTCTGAATGATCCCAAAATCCTGTTGAGTAGATCTTAGTCTAAGATTAGACTAACGTATCTTCAACAAACATTTAAGTTGATCTTAATCTCAAAAGAGATTAACGATCCTTAAACCAAACCAAACCCAAATCTAAGAATATACGGATTTGGATTAATCCACGTCCTATGAGCGACAACATAAATTAGTCTCCGTATACGATCCACGGGCAACCAAAAATAAAATAAACACACACGACACGAAGTGAACTTTTGGAGCCGGAGAAAATGTTATCACTACGCGGTAACGTAATTAACTGTAGGGGCTTGCGCCTGCAGGGAAGAGTGTCCCCATAATCAAAAATCCCTCGCAAACGAGGGGGAATCTGACGAAATCTGCTACAACGGCCGCATCCGTCCAGACCTCTGATATACGGTGCCATAAATCAACTTGGCATCTTTGGAGAGATGTACGGATAAATCCAAATAGTATCTGCCCCCAAATTCAGGCAAGACGATCCATCCTAGATCCGTCTCTGTTTTCGGCGGTAAACAAGGTCACTCCCGATGAAAGGATCTCGGCTATTGTCTCGTCGAATGAGGTGCTGGATATTCTGAACCGAATACCACCGTGCAAAGCAAAAGGAAACGTCTTGTAATAACAATTTTTTTTGAAAATTTAGTTCCAACAACATCAATTGGGTCTATGTTTCCTTGCATTGATCAGAATCAATGCATTCCCATCAATTAATCCATATCACACCACATAAAAGGAACGAAAATAAAATGTACGTATATGCCATCCACATTCGCCACTGGGCCCCGTCATCACCTGTTACGTTACTTAACTAACGACAGAGCCGAGACTGGACTAGCGCGGATGCAAAACATATACAACATATATATATATATATATATATATATAACATTCGTCCCTGGCATAATATAAGCAACATCACAGAATCTCAGCCAACAACTCAGAGTGGTGGATAATCTTGGAGCCCCGAGTTTCCTTTGAGCCGCAAATGAAACCCGACGTTTTCGGGTCGTGTGGATAGCATGTGCAATGCAAACCTTGGACCCCTACGAGTGCGGTAAGTTACCCGCCAATCCCAGAAGTGAGGCAGCCCCAATCAACAAAGTGAATGGGCCATCCAACACTTCATGGAATCCGGTAACTTGTGCACCCCTCCGTGGGTCATCCTATACCCCCTATGAGTGCGACGAATAGCCCGCCAATTCTAGAGTAAGGTTGTAAGAACCCTAAATTTCCCATACAAATTTTTTCAAAATATTTTTTTCAAAATCCATAAAGGGGTATTTATTGCCTGAGCATAAGATAAGTAATTAATTAGCAATTTAATTACAAGAAAGAGCTTGTGGCTCATTGGTAATACTTTGCATTGCTGAACCAAGCCACCAGAGTTCAAATCCCATACCCCACATTATTTTTAATATTATTTTGTTTTGAATTTTTTAGAATACCAACAGTTACACGTGCATTCCTCACAAAAACCCCACTACACCTGTGAAAGTAAATGTTCCAGTGGGTTTCACCAGACGACCCCCCACCTCCCCAGCTCCTGACTCGGCCAGTCGGCCGAGTCGTCAACAGAAAAAAGTTGGCTCTTGGGCTTCTATACCCCCCTGCACACTTCAATTCCTCAGATCGTTTCCAGAGAGCTTTTAATACCTCTTTTACTATATTTTTAATGAATTTTCATATATTTTTATATTTTTTAATTTAAAACCCTTCATCTACCCTAACCCTAACCTAACCCTATAAATACCAACCCTACACACTACCCCCTCACCCCAAACTCTGAGCCAACTCTCAAGAATTTTCAAGAAATCTTGTGTACTTTGAAAACGAGTAAGAAGCGAAGCTACGACGAATTTTCTGGCGAACTTCCGACGACCATCTTAGGAGCTCCCGGCGACGAAACGACGCACCGGCGACTCCTCCCGATCCATCTCCCTCTCCTTGTTGTCCTAAATCCGTAAGTCCTATTTCTATCTTCTTTTTTCTTTCTAAAAATACGGAATTACAAAATCCGACGGAATCGGAACAAATCCGATTCGATTCGGTTTCTTTATAAAACATCACTTTTCTTTAATACAATTATGCTTAAACCATTATATGTTGACTATTAATCACTAATCAACCATATTGATCAAGTTTCATATCATAAAGTAATTGCTATTTCATTTTACCGTATTTTTCATTTAAATACCACATAGTTTCAATTCTACATTTAACATCACAAAACTTTGCTATACTTTTAAGTAGATCATGAGATAATGACCTACCTCCTCACACACTCATATGCAACGTAGCACAATACCCTTGAGAATATAGAATACGGGAAAAACGATATCTTTACAAATAAATACCATAATTAATAAAACCGTTTTTCCTTAATGATTAGTATTTATACAAATCTTTGCAAAACGCCGCTACAACCCATTTGGGGAACCCGTTCAGGATGGTGCGGATTATCACACATCCTCGGGCTTAGTAGTACGAGATGCAGACCTTCGCAAGGAGCATTCGGTCTCGAAAGATTTAAAATACGACATCTTAAGAAAACGAGATTTCTAGAATATTATATATATACTAAAATTATTTTCATATAAATATATGTATATGTAACATAAAAATATCTATTTTGAATTATTATAAATATTCCACTTTTTTCTAAAAGATCACAAGAATCAATTTACCTTAAAATACCATGAATTCCATACAAATCAATATTACAAATAAATACCTTTATTTATGAAATTAGGATATTTTCACTAGAAATATCACAATATAAAATCTATATTTATTACAACTCTAAAGACGAATAATAAATACTTGGGGTGTATTTTGAAAAGTATATAAAAATATTTTTACATAAAACCCCCTCAAGTTCTATAAATTACCCTAAGGACCCTAGTAAACATATGTTTAAGCGGGACCAATCACTTGAGCCTCAGGGAGCCGGAGAAGTGGGTGCTTGCCTATCTAAGGTAGACAAATTAACAACGGTGTTATCAATACGGTAATCGTCTTTAAAAAAGACACAAATCCTGCTGCCCATGTGCAGCGGTTACCGATAACATCAAAACAATCAGGACTTCAATTTACTTTTCTAATTGTCTGATTCAGTTTGAGTCTCGGTATAATCTGACTTGAATATTGTTGGGGTAAAAATTTACACCCCGGTTGACCGAGTCAAAGTCAAGGTCAACCCCCAAGCTAGGTGGGCCCAAGCCCAGGTCAAGCGGGCCCATACCCAAGTCGAGCCCGCGGCCAGCCTTTCCATGCCAACAACAAAATCATGTCATAAATAATTTTTATGTAATTTTTTATGCATGAATGTAAACAAAATGGGCATAAAGCCAATATTTTGTAAGCCCATGGCTTATGTGCAAAAATGAAATGGCACATGAGCCATAGGATGGCTAAAATGCCATTTTTGTAAAGCCCAAGGGGCTATATGCAAATATGTAAGCCTATAAAAGGCAACATGATGAATAAAAAAAACAACAACAACTTTTCCTCTCTCTAAAAAAAGTTTCCAGATCTGAGATCTATTCTTCTTCTTCAAGGTTCCAAAACCTTCTTCTTTCTCTTGAATTAAATCAAGAGTTTTACTCTCCTTTTTATAAAACAAATTAGTTTTTTACCACAAAACCCACAAAGGGGAACTTGGATCTGTCATCAGATCTTAAAAAGGAGAGATTTTGAGATTTCACATCTCTTGATCTTCAAGATCCAGCAAGCAACAGGAGGAAGAAGAAGAACCACTTCCATTAAACCCAGAACACATTCAGGAGCCCGACTCCTCTCTGATTTCTCTTCGAGAAATCTTTTTTTTTAGGCTAAAAGCCTCTTGTCCTCTCCAGCGCGCAGCGCAAGTGCGCAAAGCGCCCGCGTGCCGACACGTGGCGTGCTCGCTCGCTTGCGCACCTGCGCGCTTACGCAAGTGCGCAAAGCGCCCGCGTGCCGACACGTGGCGCGCGCGCTCGCTTGCGCACCTGCGCGCTTACGCAAGTGCGCAAAGCGCCCGCGTGCCGACACGTGGCGCGCGCGCTTGCGCACCTGCGCGCTTACGCAAGTGCGCAAAGCGCCCGCGTTCCGACACGTGGCGCGCTTGCTTGCTTGCGCACCTGCGCGCAACGCGTATTGCGCAAAGCGCCCGCGTGTCGACACGTGGCTCGCGCGCGCGCTTGCGCACCTGCGCGCAGCGATCTTGCGCAAAGCGCCCGCGTGCCGACACGTGGCGCGCGTGCTTGCGCACCTGCGCGCAGCGCTCATGCGCAAAGCGCCCACGTGCCGACACGTGACGCGCTTGCGCCTGAGCACACAGCACCTAAGCGCGCAGCGCCCAAGGTGCTGCCCCACGCATCCTTTGGATGCCTTTTCCCCTTTATTTATATATATATGTATATATATACATTTGTATACAAATGTACACATACACATACTCCGCAACATTCTCCCCCTCAAAAAAAAATTCGGGCCGGGGCGCTGCCCTGAACCCCGCAAGGGGGCTGCTAGCCCCCTTGACCCCCAGCCCGCTATCCGGGTAGCGGGACCCCCGTAAAAACTCTGCGTGGCTCCCGATATATCCAAAACCCCCCTTTCAAAACAGAACACACGCACACCGCACATTGGGTTCGCATGACCAGTTTAACCTGTTAATCGGAGGTTCCCTCGCCCCAAAGGCGAGGGGTAATTAACAGCAGCTTAGTCCGCGGCTGCCGGAGATTCGGATCCCCACAATCATTAAACCCCGGCCTACCCTAGGCAGGGGGAATCTGTAGTACGCCTGACAAGCGCGCGCGTATTCCCATCTCAATGGGGTGACGAAAAACACCCTACAAATATGATTCAAGTACAATCTACAATCTACAATTTACAATATTACAATTCAACATGAATCCATTATTCCATATATTAAATCTATCAACTTGACCGAACCAAACTATGGATATACATTCCATTTACATGATTATACAGTTACATCCATGATTCTACAGTTACATACATGATTCTCCAGTTATATCCGTTTACTGATATCATGGTTTCGGTCAGTCATCCAAACCTACAATCTATATTATATGACAATTCAAGTTGCAATACAATACGACAATACAATCAAGATAACACGGGGTTAAAGGGTAGACTGGTATGGAAGGTGTTAAAAGTGGTACGAGACTGCAAGATTAAGATACCTAACCTGAATCCAATTGCCGTTGTTCCGGGTTGTATAGCGGAGCCTTGTACTTCCATTTGCCTCTAGTCTGTGGCATATAGAGACTCCTCTCGTATACACTGGTATCCTTCTGTACCAAACTACAAACAACAGCGTTAATACTAAATACAATATTATAACAATATAATACAACTTTAAAAGCTACCTTCTTATTCTGTCTATTATACTTCTCCCTTATTTTTGAGACTTACCGAGCGATCTGTTCGCTGAAGACATTTTCTTTCTTTCTTCTTTGAATGTCGTCAGGTGATCTGGACCCGTTAGAGATCAAGCCCACTGCTGAAGACTTGGACCAGTTCAGTGAAGATCCCGAGCTCAGTCATTGTACACTTTCCATTTCAGTACTTTTTTTTCTGTTATGCCATTGTTTATGCATTGCTTTTTATTTCAGTTGTATTTATTTTCCATGTATTGTACAGAAAGAATGTGAATAAATAAAATTGCTGTTTTAATTATATCTTGTCTCTTATGCTTTACTTTTATATTGCTTAGATACGCTTAGCGTACTTACTTCACAGTAAATACGTAGCGGCCTCGTCGCGTCCCCTTCGTCGTATACCGGGAAGCGGGGCGTGACAAAGGTCCCCTTCGTCTCAACGCCATGAGATGCGGACCCGTTGTCCTCTAGAACCCGGCTATTCGTGCACTCCACCGCAGGATAATCCTAGTGCAGAAAAGAAATATATAAATAATGGCGACATCGGCCTCAACCCGGTCGTGCCCCAATAAAAGAATATACAATCTGGCAGAGACGGCAGTCCACATGTCGGACGCTCGCCCCGCAATACTGAATATACAAATGAATATGAACTGTACTACTACTATTGCACTACATGCTATCCACCACGACAATCCAACCACAATATCAGCACAACACAGAACATCAACGTGAATATTATGTTCGCAAACCCGTCTAGTTGAACATATAGCAACTACTCGGGTTGTACCGCTCAACAATATTCACGGTCGCAGATATCATCACATATACTGGTAAACACACAGTTAAAATTTCGATCGACTAAAACTTTCCCAAATAGACCCCAAATGCAAAACTGCACTCAAACAAATCTGGGCCAAAACCATACATCCATAAAATTATATTTCCATTACTTATAGTGCCAGAAAAAATTTGGCGCCATTTCTCCACAAAAGCGTCGCGGAACCGCCGCAAATAGGCTAGTTTCGCGGCGGTTCCACGACCAAATTATTTGCTTAGGTGCACAAATTTCTTCTGGTGCTCTATAAATGCTTGCACTTATTTTTAAGACACTCAGAATAATTTTTTGAATACTTTTCAAAATCGACAACGGGCATGATATAATGGAAAAATGATTCAGAAAATTTGGTCGATCAATATTCTAACTTTGTGCAAACTAGTTACTATTGGTTTATGGATGGCTCTGATACTATGTTGGGTTTTTGCCTGTGCCCTGGCCATCTACCGTGATCGATATGGAACAAAAACCAGCGTTTAAAAATTTTTGGCGCAAACAAAACCCGCTCAAGATCGAATTATAAACCTATACTAACATGAAACAAAGAGCTAAACTAAAAGGTTAAAGGTGTTATACGGAATGAACCAAGTCTTTCGGTCTTCCATCAACTTCCTTAGTTTCTTGAGACGTGCTCGAACAAGCTTAGCTGCCGGTCTTCCTCCATCGAAGATGATCCACCCGAGAGATGTAGCTCATGGCTCTAGCTTCACATCGAAAACAAGTGAAGCAACTAGGGATTCTGGGATGCTACTCTAGGATGCTAGTCTAGAATGCCTAGAATGTAGTGATCTAAGTGTTTATCTATCACATCTCACCTCCTCTCATGATTCTCAACACATGAAAGGGTTGAGAGGAGGTGGAAGATGAAGGTGGAGGAAACTCAAGATAGCTAGAGAGTGAAGCTAATGGTGAGAGAGCTCAAGTGAAAAATAAACCATCTTAAAATAATGATGTCTCCATGAGAGAAAATCTCATGGCTAGGTTTTGTAAAATATTTTCTTTCATTTTAAAAACCAACCCATACTTTAATGGTATGCATAAATGAATTAAAAAATTCATTTGTGCACACTATGCAAGCATGGTTCTCACCATACTCCCCATTCTCAATTTCCATCTCATTATCTCATTTTTAACAAATGAGTAAATCCAAAATGAGGTGTCCACCTTCTAGAATATTTTCTGCATAAATACGAATTATATTCTACTGTATATACATACTTGTATTCGTACCGAAATACGAATACCCAAAGAGATAGAATAACACAAAGAATATAATACTAGAATATACGTATCGAAATATATATGTAAATTAGTAAATCAATACCTGATTTAATAATCCGGCTCAAATCCGAGCTGGTTAGTATCATCAACTGTCCGATCGAAAGTCCGGGTACAATCGATCGATCGGAACCCTACATGTATCCAATACAGCTACTACATTATTTCGCCAGAACCAGGAAAACCCTCTGTGTGAGACTCTAAAGACTCGTCAATATGCTGGCAGTGGGTTTAACCACAAGCACGTCAGCGGCACTAGCTGTATGTAACGGCTACCCAGATATTGAGCGAAAGGAAGGCCGATGTGAAAGCTCATCTAAACCCCTACTGAGCATGTCCGTGACAATCTCCATACAGTCCGGTCTATTCGTTTAAGAGTATCGCATATCAAGTTTAGGGGGTGGATAAAGTCAGACCCCTAATAATGCAATATTTCGTGTCGGTATGAAGCCCATCATCCACTGAGAAACTACTAATCTAAATCAGTAATTCTCGTCCACCGTGGCCACGGATTTCTGGTGATGGCCATCCGTGCACAACGCGACATCAACCCCCAATACCGGGAGAGATGAATCCCCGACGATCCGTTCATTTCCTTCATGTGGCTCGGGACTGTACCCAACTAAAACCTGTTTGCACGACTCCTTTGAGTCGTGGTAGGGTAGTAATCAAAGCACAGTGGGAACTCACACGAGAAAAATGACGATCTCAGGTCGACAAACTAACCTGTACTCATATCACCTGGGAACTGCTATCTGACAATAGGTATAATACCAACTAGTATATTCCCGGCGAGTCCGTCCAGTGTACTCATAACCCAATGGGCACATGTATACTATCTTAGGTGACTAGCTGACACCAATGGCTTGTGAGACCGGTCACCGCCCCTTGTCGGGGTCTTGATAAGTATACACTAGTCTACTCCGGAGTATCGATGCCCAGTCTCAATACTCTCACGACTAGGGACATTTAAGGATGTGCTTATAGACCACCCAGCTCTCACGTATATGATCGCCATCATAATGCTGGTAGTCAAGCAAGAATCCTATGGGTTTTATCAACATGTAATAGCAATCTGTAATACCACATAATGCTGTACATGATGTTAAAAATAAACCAGATAGTATACTATCATTTCGAGTAAGACTGTTCTTCCTGTATAGGTCCTCTCTCAATTATCACAATCGCGTGCTTGCGATTTAATAATTGACTTGAGGGCACTATAGCCCACAAAAACATGTGCCTAGATGGAAAATTAGTGTTGTCAGTTTTTCGAACAGTATTTTGTGGGCTTATAATCTCGTCTTTTTCATACACTAGATCATGAACCTCCGCTATTGGTCTTCACCGCTATTACTAAATTTAGGCTACACTAAATGTATCAGAAAAACACAAACTCATAGGCCTCTAGTATTAGTGATTCACTCAACCTCCAGTATTACCCATTCACTCAAACGTTGGATCCGATAGTTTCTAATAACAAAGAGGTGATAACACTAGGTACATCGAATGCATACAATCAAATGAAGAAGAATCTTGCGGTGTCCACACACCTCAAATGAAAGGACAATTATCCCAATAGGTTGTCCCTCTCCTTGGGGAGAGGTGCATATAGTCAAATGAAGAAGAATCTTGTGGTGTCCACACGCCTCAAATGGAAGGAGAGGATTTGGGATGAGTGCTATTATTCAGCGTTAATTTGAAATCCTAACCATACATCATGATCATAAGACGACTCTCTATTTGATCTTATTGGCCACCGTTGAATCAACAATAGCACCATTATTATCATCTCCTAATAGCCCCACCCTGGTTCCGCATCTTTCGTTTCCCCAACCACATGGTCCTCTCGCCATTCTTCACATCCAACAGTACATCTTCTATGTAAAATATCTTGCTTCAATTCTAGCTACTTGCTTAATTATATTTCTTATCCCATGCAATTACTTTGGTAAATTAGTAAATTATGTTGCTACCATCACTTATATGATAACTCATTATGAGCCACAAATTTATGCGACAATAATCGCTATGCGTTCTCTCATGGCAAGTCATTTCGTTTTCTATCTTTGTTCAAGCCTCCCTCCCACTCCCTCTGTTTGTTGTCTGCTTCCTATTTGAGGGGTGGTCAACAGTGAGGCTCCTTTGTGCATCACACAAATGTACAAATGAAATGATGTACGTAAACTATAGCCCTCAATTTAGGTCTCCATCGACGGTGGCAGTGGCGATAGCAGCGGGGAGGATATTGTCTTTTCTATTTGCAGATCTCGAACATTTGGTTTTTGAACCCATGGCTGTTGATGCGATATGGCACCACATTTTAGTATAATTGCTACACATAATTTTTATTCATACTCTCGCATCAACTTTAGTCTTCGGTGATGAACCGAAGAAGTACAGATAGGAGTGGCATCATAGTTTGAAAGCACACTTTTCTATATTATGATGGTCTTAGAAAAGAAATGCTTTCTTTGTTTTACTTTCACGCAAACAACTGTGTTTGTGTAATGCTATGTTAATTTCATAATTTAGTAATGAATATCTTATAACTTAGAATAGGAGAACTACGATTAACAGAACAAATATAAAATGTAAATCGAGTGTTATTCAGTAAATACACGAATAAATCAATGTCAATTGATACCAAAATATAACTTAGAGCCACCGATTCATTTGACAATGACAATGCTGAATGTAAAAAAATGATTCATTAGAATCCCTCGGAGGGCCCGGACGTAGCCAGCTCAGCTAGTTTTTATCCTAGTCAGCACCAACCATAGACACAGACATAGTATAGATAGATGTTTCCTAAGATATTTATTCTTACTTAATTATTGATAAAACTAATAATAAAAAATTAAGACCCTTTTTCTGCTTTTTGAGGAAATAATTTGGGATTCAAATGGGTATAAAAGGAGAGCGGCATCAATCTCTCTCTCTCTCTCTTCATTGAGGTCGAGGGAGCTCTCACTCATTCTCTCTCTCTAAACCCTAGAAAAAAATCTCAACCTATGCGCTTCTAGTCAATGGTGAGCATCTCTAGATCCATCGAATTTTATCTGAAAAATCTCTTAATCTTGCTTCTTATTAATCTTGGATCTCAGAAAAGATAGTTTGTGCCACAGTGATTTTCCTGTGGGTGGGAACTCCTGTTGAATCCAATGAAAAGGGGGGAATTATTTGTGATGATTGTAGCTGAAGTCAATTCCTTTTTACTTATTAGAACTGTTCAGCTTGTGAGTTGTGTTGGAGTTCTATAGATTACTTTTTGAGCTCTCATCATTCGATGTTAAATGATTACTAGCAGTAGCACTGTTTAATGTTATAAAAATGATTTTGTGATGGAGTTTGGTGTAGAAGTAGTTTTTGGAAGGTGAATTCAAATTTAAACATGCCAAGATAGTAGATCTACAAGTTTTTAGGCCCTGTTTGGGAATGGAGTTATGATAATGCTCAATATTGGAAACCCTTAAGATCGAGACACGTGGCGGACGGCACGTCCCAGAACTCAGGAGAAAGGGTCCATAAAGGCCAACCATGCCACCCTTGTACCCGACTGGCCAGCGCGAGCTAGCCCCCCTCGGGGCTCCCCGCAGATTGGCCTCCTCGGCCTCTCGGCTCGCCCCGAGCTGCCACAAGACCAAGTCTCCTCGGCCTACTCGTTCGTCCCCGAGCTCCTTGCCGAGGCCGTCTTCTTCGGACATCCGACCAGTTCCGCCGGTCACAGGCGCAACCGCAGCTCTGTGAATCTCGCCATGCGCGGATTCTCCGCCAGCAATATCCCACGTTCCACGCCTTCACGATCCCCATTCATGGGCGATCCGCTCTCTACGCGGGCGTGACGTCGGGAGCGTAACTGCCGGCGAGATTCTCGCGCCTGCTGCTGCATGCCTCCACCACTATATAAACCCCCATCACATAAGGGTCAAGTAAGCCATCTTTACTCCACTTAGCCGTTACGCTGCTCGGATCGAGTACTAACTTGATCGTCGGAGGGTCCTCGGTGGTATCAAACCACCCCAGGATTTCTTTGCAGGTACTTGGCGTCAAACTCCTCCAATCACCAAATCTCCTCAAAACCTATTGAGATCCACACACAACAGGGGATCCCCTCCAGAATTTAACAGGAGATCGATGGAAGACAACATCTGAGGGAGATCTGAAAAGGACTTCCATCAGTTGGCGCCGTCTGTGGGAAGCGCAAACTCCACAAAAACAAAGTTGGCCTTCCGATCTCTGTCCACATGGCAAGCGACCATCCTGAAGATTCGGGTACCAACCGCCGCCTCCTCCTCACCGGAGGCGCGGATAAACCCCCTCCGGCGACCACCATCCACGCCCTCGCCAGCCGAATAGATCGGCTACAATCCCTTGTGGAGGCGCTCGTCCACGCCCAAACGGCCGGGCCTGGGCCCCAGATCGCCGCTCCTCCGCCTCCGGAATGCTCTGCCCCCGTCGGCACGGCCGACCACCGGCGGGCTGCGACTCCCGACCACGGATCCCACGGACCTATACTCCCTGAGGCCCGTTGGGCACCTAGCGGCTCCACCCCCAGGCCCGCCGCTGGAGCACTACGTCTCGAACCTTTTTGCGACCTTTGCCCCCCTGAGGAGATCTCGGTCACCTCGCCTGCCCACAGGTATGACCGACACCCACTCCCCCGACGGGGTCGCACAGAAGGGGCTTGCCACAACGGCTCGAGAGCCACCGCGCCCGGGGATCTGAGGAACCTCATCGAGAGGAACCGGAGCCGTGCCCAGACGCAGGTCTCCCACAGCAGAGGCCAGGGATCCCGAGGCGCCGAGTCCTCGGGGTACCACGGCCGACTCGACGCCCTCGAGAAGAAGATCGAGGGCATACGTCGGGAAGGTCACTTCTCGGCCGACGGGGCCGAGTACGCCGCCGACTCGCTCACCAAACCGTTCACCGAGGAACTGCTCGCTGTCCACGTCTCCTCGCACAACAAACCCCCGAAGGTCTCTCTGTTCGACGGAAAAACCGACCCCAAAGACTATTTGGATGCTTTCACCATGGGAATGAGCTTCCAGGACCATTCCGATGCCGCCCAGTGCAGGGCCTTCCCTGCCACCCTCATCCGTTCTGGTCGGGACTGGTTCCGAGTACTCGAGCCTCGCTCGATCTCGACCTTCGACGAGCTGGCTACTCAGTTCCCCGGCCACTTCGTTGGGAACCGTCGGCAGAAGCGTACGGTCGACTACCTCTTCACAATTAAAGAGTGGAGACAAGGAGACGTTCAAGGCTTACATCACTCGCTTTTACAACGCCCTCCTCGAGGTTCCCGAGCACCGGGACGAGACCGTCATCACGGCGCTCAGATCTGGCCTGAGGCACAAAGAGTGGCTGCGCTTCTTTGCGTTGGCACGGCCTAAGACCATGGCCGAGGTCAAGGCGTGGACCGAGCGTGAGATTCAGCTAGAGTCCGAGGTGAACGCGAACTTCTCCCGGGCAGAACGATCCGACCAGAAGAAAATGGCTCGGGAGGAGAGGCCGGAGCGTCAGCAGCCCTATCACCCGAAGTTCCAGGAGTACACCCCGTTCAATGTTTCCCTCGCAGTGTTACTAGAGGAGGCCCAAGACGAGGGATTCTTCAAGTTTCCTCCAATCCCGTGTCAGGCCTCAATGCGGACCCGGGGCCCTTACTGCACCTTCCACCGGACGCTGAGCCACGCCACCGAGGATTGCAAGCAACTCTGGGACTACATCGAGGAGCTTATCCGATCGGGGCACCTCGCCGCCTACTTAAAGGATAAACGGCAGGCCGATCGCGAGCAGGAGCAGCGTCCTCCTCCCGCCGAGCTGACCATCGTCCAGATCATGCTTGCTTCCGTGGAGGACCAGTCTGGCACCCGGAGTGTCCCGTACCCGGCGCCAGGCACGGAGACCAGCAAGCTTCCAGGAAGCTCGGGCCATGCTGATAGGAACATCTATTAGCTTGTACTTTTCTTTTGGGGCAATGTAAACTCTCCCTATGGCTATTGCCAATTAATAAAGACCAACTGAACGTTACGAGGAAAATATGAAAGTTTTTATTTATTCAAAAAAAAGGGGTATTATGGGCTCCTCAGCCGTACATACAAAAAAAAAATTATTATTACAACAGCGGGGGAAGGGGATGCAGAGAGTACTGCTCGTGATACTCGGTAAAGATCTCCGCCAGCCGAGAGCTCGCGAGATCCAACCTCTCCCCTCGGTTCCCCCCGCGCGCGTTAATCCCAAGCCTCAACTCGTAGCACTCGCGGACGAGCGCCTCCGAGCGAGCCAGCCGGTTCGTGGAGATCAGGCCAAAACGCCTCAGAGACCGCAGCTTGCCCACGGCCTCGTCATAAAGCTGCTCGAACATGGGGTTGTAAAGCCCTGGCGACGCCCTCCAGATGGAGTACATCAGCAGCTGCAGCAGGGAGGAACGTCGGGGGAGCAGCCTGCCGAAGTGGTCCTCGATGCTCCGCACACCAACTGCACCGTGTCCTCGGTGCAGTTCTGATCATATAGGTACACATCTTCGAAGTGGATGATGTCCGGGATGGTGAACGGGGAGTCTTGCATTCTCGATCTTCTGTTTGTGAAGGAAGGACCAGTACTCCTTCAGCCTTATATAGCCCACTGTGTCCCAATGAAGCTCAACAGTCGCCCGCTTTCGCCCAAGAGGTCGCTGACACGCGGCAATC
This sequence comes from Agapanthus africanus, assembly GCA_030015575.1. Classification (NCBI taxonomy): domain Eukaryota; kingdom Viridiplantae; phylum Streptophyta; class Magnoliopsida; order Asparagales; family Amaryllidaceae; genus Agapanthus; species Agapanthus africanus. The sequence continues at coordinate 419,280,518 of JASDDO010000016.1, forward strand.
GTCAAGACTTCTTTGGCGGAATCGAAGCGACGCGACCCTGGCGCTTCACCTCCCCCCGCATTCAATGCGCATGCTAACCGTTCCTGTTCCCCAAATGTATGGTCGGGCGAAACCTCTTGAAGATTCGGCCGAGCAGCTGCCCTGCTCGGTTATTCCTGACGGGTAGCTTCCCTACCGCGACGCCAGGGATCGGAAAGTTCTCCCAGAGGCAACCTAGCAGCTGCCCTGCTCGGTCATCCCCGGCGAGTAGCTCCCCTACCGCAACGCCAGGGGTCAAAGCCCTCACCAAGAGGCAACTCAGCAGCTGCCCTGCTCAGTTATCCCTGGCGGGTAGCTTCCCTACCGCGACGCCAGGGATCGGAAAGTCATCCCAAAGGCAACCTAGCAGTTGCCCTGCTCGGTCATCCCCGACGGGTAGCTCCCTTACCGCAATGCCAGGGGTCAAAACCCTCACCAAGAGGTAACCGAGCAGCTGCCCTGCTCAGTTATCCCTGGCAGGTAGCCCCTTTACCGCAACACCAGGAATCAGAAAGTCCTCCTAGAGACAGTCGGGCCCAACCATCGCTCGGCTATCCCTGGCGGGTAGCTTTTCTACCGCAACGTCAGGGATCAGAAAGTCGTCCAAGAGGCAATCGAGCCCAACCATCGCTCGGCTATCCCTGGCGGGTAGCTTTCCTACCTCAACGCCAAGGATCAGAAAGCCCTCCCAGAGGCAGTCGAGCTCGAGGATCTCTCGCTCGACTATCCTTCAGGACAAAAAGCCCTCGCCAAGTGGCACCGGGCAGCAACCCTGCCCGGCCAAGGGTCCTTGGTATGCTCCTACAGCCCCTCCCGCGCCAAGGACCAAAGTCCTCCGAAAGGCAGTCGAGTCCTTGCTCGGCTATCCCCGGCTGGTAGCATCCTACCACAACTGACAGAGATCAAAGTCCTCCCCAAGAGGCACTGGGCAGTAACCCTGCTCGGTGTAACAACCCTATTTGAATGCAATAAATCAAAAGTTTATCAAGATCCTTCCCCAAATTTTTGAATTTTTATTTGGCCTCTAAAATATTTAATTTAGATTTTTCTCTGGAAACAATTTTGATATGGAAAATATTCAGTTTTTATATTATATGAATAATATCTTTTTAGCGACAGCAAAATAATATTCTTTCGTATCTGTTTACTGTTAAAATGAGAACGAGAAAATCTACACCGAATCTCTAAATGCAATCAATTAAAGATATGTATCCTTATAATATATTTATAAAAATATTTTATATATACAATAAAAAAAATTCTTTCTATCTCTCATTCTCACAACTTAATCTCTCTCTCTCTCATACGCGCACCCCTCTCTTTCCCCCGCTGCTCTCGTCCCTCACCCACGAAAACCCTAACCCTAGTCGTCGCCGCCGCCGCCGCAGATCCCGACCCCTCCTCTCGCCTCCATCAACGCAGCGACCCTCTCCTCCCTCCTTCGCCTTCGCCCTCGTCCTCATCCCACCGACGCCGCCTCCATCCATCGTCGCCGCCACAAATCCCGACCCCCTTATCTCATCCCATCGCCCGTGCCCTTGTTCCCTTCGCACTACCATCTCCGACTCCACCACAACTCCCAGCCACCTGCACCAAACGCACGTCGTCGCCGCCGCCGCCGCAGCCCTTGCCTTCACCTCGCAGCTGCTCCCCTCTCTCCTCCGACAGCGACGTCGCCTGCCCCATTACCTCACAGCTTTCCCATCGCCGGATCTGTGCACTCGACGCCTTCACGACTCGACTAGGACCCATCCAAACCCTAGCTTGATACCATCACCATCCTCTGTAAGTTTCCTTGATCCCTGTTCAAAAAAATAAAAAAATAATTAACTAAAATGATATGAAAACAGTGAACATTGAAAGAGGAATGGAAGATTTAAACTTTAGGTTGATGGGTTTGTTTATAAGTTATAAATATGTGTACATGGAGTTTATTTTGACAGTGAAATTATATTGGATGGTACAATAAAACAGAGGACTAGAAGGAAGGAAAAATCAGAATTAAAACCCTAAGTTGATATAATTGCGTTTGGTTGTGTGACCGTATTTATGAGAATAATTATAATTTAATCGATGATAAATTTATCTAGGCGGAGCATATAACTCAAATCCCAAGTCGCACCTTAGCTGAGATCGTGCCTGCATTTTGTACATCTTTTTCCGTGATCGCTATCCTCAGGCAAGTACTCTTGCTCTTTTCATTTTGTCGATGCAACATCGGCAATTATCTAAATTAATTCTTAACCTGTACAAGTTTGGATATTAGAAGAAAGATGTTTCTTTCACAGTTTATCATCTGTCGTTATCGTAACACTTGCTAATATATAATGCTGACTGCTGCTTGCTTTTCGTTATGTAATGCTATGACATGAATATTATGCACATGAATCCTTTTACATGCTCTATACACATTCGAGACTCATGTTGATTACATGTATAGAACACCTTGATTTTACATGCTTACTCGTGACCTTTATTATTTATTTTCTTAAGTGAAATCATTAATTAGAGTGCTGGACTACATGCCATGACACCACTTTTCACCAGTTTCATTTTCATACAATTACCATACTGCAAGTTCCTATCTTTTCAGCATTCTTAATTAGTAATTTTAATATCTACCATAGTAACTATACATACGTGGGTGTTGGGGTAGTTTGAGTGTGCGCTGTACAACAGGATCTCAGGAGTCCCATGCCGGCAGCTCGTACCGGGCTATAGCGGTCACATGATTACAGCTCGTACCGGGCTATAGCGGTCACATGATTACAGCTCGTACCGGGCTATAGCGGTCACATGATTACAGCTCGTACCGGGCTATAGCGGTCACATGATTACAGCTCGTACCGGGCTATAGCGGTCACATGTTTACAGCTCGTACCGGGCTATAGCAGTCTCTTGTTCATTCCACAGTTGGGCCCGTGTTTCCTAGCCCTTGGGGTACCACTCTTGGGTTAGGAATACTCCTACAGAGGTTGACGCACACACTCAAGCTTTCGATAGGATAGTTTACCTTTTAGTGGCCAGTTAGGTTATGACCCGATCCCTTACTTATGTTTCATAATATTAGTGCATTTAATTAATTATATATATGCTTTCTTGTGCACAGGGCTTCACTTTTATATATTCTTGTTATTATGTTACACACACTTTATACGTTGAGTACTTGTTGGGATGTTCTGACATCCCTGAGATTTGCCATCTCAGGTTTAGAGGCAGATCTGCAGGCTGAGCAGGAACAGAGCGGCTATCAGGACCTTGCTGGAGATCAGTAATCGTAGGTTATTTTCCCTTACTTTTAACTCTTAGCATGTGCGCCCTTATGGGACATTAGGACTTTTGTATCTCTTTCGGATCTTATTTTATTTCCGAATCTTCTGTTTTTGGATCTTTAATTGCATCAATTATCTAGTGGACCCATTTTAGGATTTCTTGTGGTTTCATTGCAGCATGATTATTAGTATTATTTCTTTTGCTCTTGGATTTTATATTGACAGGTTAATCTAGACAGCCTTATATGACTATGGAAGGACTTTTCCTTACCGTAGGTAGCATGGCTGGCCTTCGTCGCTTCCCGTACTTCACATTTTGGGATGCGGGGCGTGACAAGGTTTTGTTGGTATCAGAGCCCAGGCTTGCTCCAAAGTTAGTCTTGGTTCTACCGACCTTTCAGGTTAGAAACACATGTCTAGGTTTTCCCCAGTATGTCATGCTGCAGATTCCGTTGACTCTGACCGTAGGATTCGGGCTACTTACATAGAGTTACGATATTGTGCCCATGTACCGCGGCATGGATACAATACGGTATTCTGTATGAGTAACTTAGAGTCCTACACTTGATCTGTATTCTTTGAATCGATTATTTTCCTTATCTCTTTGCTTCACTCAGTTTTAATATTTTTGAATTTAAACATCGTTTTCGTTGCTAAATCTCGTCGTTCGTTTTGACCTCAGAATTATGGCCGAAGAAAATTTGCGAGTATATGGGAGACGTGACAACAATACTGCACTACTTGGAGTTATACGTGGCATGCTGGAGAGTCAACAACAGCAGACCGAATTGCTATAAGGGAGCCTTCTTGCTTCTCAGCAGACCGCTACTGCGGCCCTAAACAAGGTGGCTGAGGTTCGTGAAGGTAGACGCCCGGACAGCGTCGCCGATTTCAGGAGACTACAGCCGGCAGTTTTCACTGGGGCAGGCGGACCACTGGATGCCGAGCAGTGGGTTGTCGACATGGGGAATTTGCTGTCAGCCGCCCGGGTTCCTGAAGAGGACAAAGTGGATATAGTCAAGATTCAACTGCAGGATATTGCTAGAATTTGGTGGCTCGCAGAAGAGAACAGGTTGGAGAAACCGATTACATGGACTGATTTCTCTACGGCTTTTCTTGAGAAATTCTTCCCTAAATCGGCCAGGATCGAAATGGAACAACAATTTATCAATCTTCGTCAGAGGGATCGCACAGTGGACGAGGTAGCGGCCGAGTTTATCCGACTCAGTCGTTTTGCTCCTTCAATGGTAGCCCAGGAAGAGGATAGGGCTAGAAGATTCTTACAGTGTCTCACTCTGGAAATACAAGAGAAGTTAGCTTCACATGATCTGAGGACTTATTCAGAAGTATTAGATGCGGCCCGCAGAATTGAGACAGTTATGGATAAAAGGAAGAAACTTCAGAGTGGGAGATTCAAACGACCCGTGAATCAAACTTCAGGGAGGATTCCAGTTAGACAGCATGGAGGAATTCAGATGAAGCGTACCGCAACCCCACCACAACAGGAATCCACGGTTTGTGGATATTGTCGGATACCGGGACACGTCGAGAGAAATTGCCGCCGCGCTAAGGGTTTATGTCTGATTTGTGGTGCTAGTGACCATCAGATTGGGAGTTGTCCAAGGAGAGCAGAGCGCAGCCAACCTCAGAAAGGACTTGTCCCTCAGGAGCAACTTTTTGAGCAGAGGCGAGGAAACACAGGTCGTGGACAGGGACGGGCCTTTACACTGACAGCTGAGCAGGCGGAAGCATCGGAGGATGTCGTTTCAGGTACCGTTCTAATTTGTTCTGTTCCTGCTAGAGCACTTTTCGATTCCGGAGCTTCGCATTGTTTTATGTCTTTGGATTTTGCCACAACACATTCTATTGCACACAAAACACTTACTGTTGGTTGGGACATTCACACTGGAAATGGGGTAGTTACCACCAACCTAGAGTGCAAGCTTTGTCCAGTTGTGATTTGCGGCAGAGAGCTTTTCGCAGATTTCCTGTTGATTGGGACCGGTAGTTATGATGTCGTCTTAGGAATGGATTGGTTGGGCACCTTTCACGCACATATTGATTGTCGGGCCAAAACTGTAAACTTTCGCATTCCTAACCATCCAGAGTTCGTGTTCATTGGAGGGAGCAAATCTCTGGGACCCATAAAGTTTAGAGCAAAGCCGACGTGCGACATACTGGCATCAATGGAGGTTGATATGAGTTCGGCACCGGTCGTAGTTCGGGAATTTTTGGATGTCTTTCCTGAGGACTTACCCGGCTTACCCCCGCCTCGTGCTTTGGGGTTTTCGATAGAATTATTGCCAGGAACGGCACCAATTTCTAAGTCACCCTACAGGATGGCACCAGTTGAATTGGCGGAATTGAAGAAGCAGATAGAAGACCTCCTCAGCAAAGGATTCATTCGCCCGAGTACTTCTCCGTGGGGCGCTCCAGTTTTACTAGTAAAGAAGGACGGCTCGTTGCGCATGTGCATCGACTACCGAGAGTTGAACCGGGTTACGATTAAAAACAAGTACCCTATACCTCGAATTGATGATTTGTTCGATCAATTATGTGGTGCTCGAGTGTTCTCTAAGTTGGATATTCGGTTGGGGTATCATCAAGTTCGTGTTAAAGCGGAGGATGTATGCAAAACAGCCTTCAGAACTCGATACGGTCATTATGAATTCTTGGTAATGCCATTCGGTGTTACTAATGCCCCAGCCGTGTTCATGGATTTAATGAACCGAGTTTTCTCCCAGTACCTTGATCAGTTTGTCGTAGTTTTCATCGACGACATTCTTGTGTACTCCAAAAGCAAGGAGGAGCATGCCGAGCATTTGAGGATCGTGTTGCAAATACTGAGGCAAGAAAAGTTTTATGCCAAGCTTAGTAAATGCGAGTTTTGGCTTGAACAAGTTCAATTTTTGGGCCATATCGTTTCTGGAGACGGTATATCAGTAGATCCGGCGAAGATTGAAGCAGTGATGGTTTGGCCAGCACCGAAGTCAGTAGCAGAGATTAGAAGTTTCTTGGGACTCGCAGGCTACTACCGCAGATTTGTTAAAGATTTTGCACGAGCGGCTGAGCCACTGACAAGACTTACTTGAAAGGGGATACCATTCGTATGGTCAGAAGAGTGCAACCGAGCGTTCGAATTATTGAAGGAGAAACTCACAACCGCACCCATATTGACCGTACCAGATAGGACAGGAGGACTGGTGATTCATAGCGACGCTTCCAGTAAGGGGCTAGGCTGTGTCTTGATGCAACGTGGGAGTGTTGTCGCTTATGCCTCGCGTCAACTGAGGACGCACGAGAAGAATTACCCGACTCACGATTTAGAGTTGGCCGCTGTAATCTTTGCTTTGAAAATTTGGAGGCATTATCTTTTGGGAGAACGGGTGGAAATTTTTACGGACCATAAGAGCTTGAAATACGTATTCACGCAAAAGGAGCTAAATATGAGACAGCGTAGGTGGTTGGAGTTCATGGCTGATTATGATATCGATTTGAAATATCATCCCGGGAAAGTAAATGTGGTACCGGATGCTCTCAGTCGGAGACCAACAGCGATGTGGTTGACTGGCCAGAAGGAACTCATTGATGAATTTCGAAGGCTCAATCTAGAAGTGGTAGAGCAGGGGACGCCCGGACAATATTGGCAACTACAGGTGCAGTCTTCGTTAGTTGATCGTATTAAAGCTGCACAGACTGGGGACCCGCAATTGCAGAAACTCCGCGGGTTAGTAGAGGCAGGATTGAGAACAGACCTATTGATACACGAAGATTGCTCTTTAAGATTCGGCAGTCGATTATGCGTGCCAAAGGGCGACGTTCGAGAGGAAGTGTTGAAGGAAGCACACAGTTCAGCTTATTCGGTGCACCCGGGTGGTACCAAGATGTATAGGGACATTAAACAACACTTTTGGTGGAATGGCATGAAGAGAGAGATTGCCCGCTATGTGTCGAAGTGCTTAGTGTGCCAGCAGGTGAAGGCCGAACATCAGCGAGTGGCCGGCCTATTGCAACCACTTCCCATTCCCCAGTGGAAGTGGGAACACATCACTATAGACTTCGTGACGGCTTTACCACGGAGTCCTAAGGGCAATAATGCTATTTGGGTTATCGTCGACCGTCTCACAAAGACGGCCCATTTTCTACCCTTTCGAGTGGGACAATCGACGGAGACATTGGCAGAGAAGTATATGCAAGAGATCGTACGGTTGCATGGAGTGCCTATCACTATAGTATCGGACCGAGACACGAGATTCCTCTCACATTTCTGGAGAAGCCTACAAGAGAATTTAGGCACTCGTCTTAGCTACAGCACAGCTTACCATCCCTAGACTGACGGACAGTCTGAACGTACGATACAGATACTAGAAGATATGTTGAGAGCCTGTATGCTAGATTTCAAGGGATCATGGGAGGATCATCTTCACTTGGTGGAATTCTCGTATAATAACAGCTATCAGACGAGTATCCAGATGGCACCATTCGAGGCACTTTACGGACGTAAATGTCGTTCTCCACTTTGCTGGGATGATGTGGGTGAGCGAAGATTATTGGGACCGGAGCTCGTAACCCAAACAGTTGAGAAGGTCCAGTTGATCAGGGACCGTATCAAGACAGCACAGGATCGTCAGAAGAGCTGGGCAGATACTAGTCGAAGACCTCTCGAGTTTGGAGTAGGAGAGCATGCCTTCCTTAAGATTTCGCCGACTCGAGGAGTGATTAGATTCGGTAGTCGTGGGAAACTCAGTCCCCGATTTATTGGACCATTCGAGATTGTGGAACGCGTTGGGGCAGTGGCGTACAGATTGGTCTTACCACCTTCTTTGGCTGGTGTGCACGACGTATTCCATGTATCGCAGTTGCGTCGGTACGTTCGTGATGACAGTCATGTTCTCGATCACTCTGAATTAACCTTGAGCACCGATCTCTCGTATGAAGAGCAACCTACAGCCATTGTCGACCGTAAGGAGAAGGTTTTGAGAAACAAGATCATCTCTCTAGTTCTTGTATCTTGGGGCGGACGTTCTCGCGGGGAATCTACTTGGGAGCGCGAGGACACGATTCGTTAAATGTACCCACACTTGTTTTCTTGATCTTGCAGTCGTCCTTCCAATTTCGAGGACGAAATTTTCTGTAAGGTGGGTAGGATGTAACAACCCTATTTGAATGCAATAAATCAAAAGTTTATCAAGATCCTTCCCCAAATTTTTGAATTTTTATTTGGCCTCTAAAATATTTAATTTAGATTTTTCTTTGGAAACAATTTTGATATGGAAAATATTCAGTTTTTATATTATATGAATAATATCTTCTTAGCGACAGCAAAATAATATTCTTTCGTATCTGTTTACTGTTAAAATGAGAACGAGAAAATCTACACCGAATCTCTAAATGCAATCAATTAAAGATATGTATCCTTATAATATATTTATAAAAATATTTTATATATACAATAAAAAAAATCTCTTTCTATCTCTCATTCTCACAACTTAATCTCTCTCTCATACGTGCACCCCTCTCTTTCCCCCGCTGCTCTCGTCCCTCACCCACGAAAACCCTAACCTTAGTCGTCGCCGCCGCAGCCGCAGATCCCGACCCCTCCTCTCGCCTCCATCAACGCAGCGACCCTCTCCTCCCTCCTTCGCCTTCGCCCTCGTCCTCATTCCACCGATGCCGCCTCCATCCATCGTCGCCGCCACAAATCCCGACCCCCTTATCTCATCCCATCGCCCGTGTCCTTGTTCCCTTCGCACCACCATCTCCGACTCCACCACAACTCCCAGCCACCTGCACCAAACGCACGTCGTCGCCGCCGCCGCCGCAGCTCTTGCCTTCACCTCGCAGCTGCTCCCCTCTCTCCTCCGACAGCGACGTCGCCTGCCCCATTACCTCACAGCTTTCCCATCGCCGGATCTGTGCACTCGACGCCTTCACGACTCGATTAGGACCCATCCAAACCCTAGCTTGATACCATCACCATCCTCTGTAAGTTTCCTTGATCCCTGTTCAAAAAAAAAAAATTAACTAAAATGATATGAAAACAGTGAACATTGAAAGAGGAATGGAAGATTTAAACTTTAGGTTGATGGGTTTGTTTATAAGTTATAAATATGTGTACATGGAGTTTATTTTGACAGTGAAATTATATTGGATGGTAGAATAAAACAGAGGACTTGAAGGAAGGAAAAATCAGAATTAAAACCTTAAGTTGATATAATTGCGTTTGGTTGTGTGACCGTATTTATGAGAATAATTATAATTTAATCGATGATAAATTTATCTAGGCGGAGCATATAACTCAAATCCCAAGTCGCACCTTAGCTGAGATCGTGCCTGCATTTTGTACATCTTTTTCCGTGATCGCTATCCTCAGGCAAGTACTCTTGCTCTTTTCATTTTGTCGATGCAACATCGGCAATTATCTAAATTAGTTCTTAACCTGTACAAGTTTGGATATTAAAGGAAAGATGTTTCTTTCACAGTTTATCATCTGTCGTTATCGTAACACTTGCTAATATATAATGCTGACTGCTGCTTGCTTTTCGTTATGTAATGCTATGACATGAATATTATGCACATGAATCCTTTTACATGCTCTATACACATTCGAGACTCATGTTGATTACATGTATAGAACACCTTGATTTTACATGCTTACTCGTGACCTTTATTATTTATTTTCTTAAGTGAAATCATTAATTAGAGTGCTGGACTACATGCCATGACACCACTTTTCACCAGTTTCATTTTCATACAATTACCATACTGCAAGTTCCTATATTTTCAGCATTCTTAATTAGTGATTTTAATATCTACCATAGTAACTATACATACGTGGGTGTTGGGGTAGTTTGAGTGTGCGCTGTACAACAGGATCTCAGGAGTCCCATGCCGGCAGCTCGTACCGGGCTATAGCGGTCACATGATTACAGCTCGTACCGGGCTATACCGGTCACATGATTACAGCTCGTACCGGGCTATAGCGGTCACATGTTTACAGCTCGTACCGGGCTATAGCGGTCTCTTGTTCATTCCACAGTTGGGCCCGTGTTTCCTAGCCCTTGGGGTACCACTCTTGGGTTAGGAATACTCCTGCAGAGGTTGACGCACACACTCAAGCTTTCGATAGGATAGTTTACCTTTTAGTGTCCAGTTAGGTTATGACCCGATCCCTTACTTATGTTTCATAATATTAGTGCATTTAATTAATTATATATATGCTTTCTTGTGCACAGGGCTTCACTTTTATGTATTCTTGTTATTATGTTACACACACTTTATACGTTGAGTACTTGTTGGGATGTTCTGACATCCCTGAGATTTGCCATCTCAGGTTTAGAGGCAGATCTGCAGGCTGAGCAGGAACAGAGCGGCCATCAGGACCTTGCTGGAGATCAGTAATCGTAGGTTATTTTCCCTTACTTTTAACTCTTAGCATGTGCGTCCTTATGGGACATTAGGACTTTTGTATCTCTTTCGGATCTTATTTTATTTCCGAATCTTCTGTTTTTGGATCTTTAATTGCATCAATTATCTAGTGGACCCATTTTAGGATTTCTTGTGGTTTCATTGCAGCATGATTATTAGTATTATTTCTTTTGCTTTTGGATTTTATATTGACAGGTTAATCTAGACAGCCTTATGTGACTATGGAAGGACTTTTCCTTACCGTAGGTAGCATGGCTGGCCTTCGTCGCTTCCCGTACTTCACATTTTGGGATGCGGGGCGTGACACTCGGTCCTCGTCCTGAAGGATCAAAGATCTCGCAAGAGGCAACCGGGCAGCTACCCTGCTCGGTCATCCCAGGCTGGTAGTTACCTACCCACGACACCAGATATCAGAAGCCCTTGCCGAAGGGCAACGGAGCAGCTTCCATCCATCCTCGGCGCAAATAAGGCGGACAGCCCTCTGCCCACCACACGCAGAGGATCCGAGCTGCCAACTAAGAGCATCAGGTCTATCCAAGTCTCGAGCGATCTCCTCTCGACTTCGGGGCCATGGAGACGCCTTCTCCTCAGCAGCGCTTGAATCAACTCGACGGACGATCGCTAGGCAAATAACCGACCTGACATGGAAGCCCAACAACGCGAGAAGAAATTTTTTTTTACAAGCAAGCCAATGAAACCAAAGAAAAGGTTTTATTACTAAAAGGTAGTCTTTACAAGAGGGTATTTTTGGCTTCCCAGCCTCACAAAATGCCCGGAGGCTTACAAAATTCCAGACACAGCAAAATAAAAAGGATGGGGGAAGATGGGGGCTTTAGGCCTCGGGGCCAGGAGCGACCTCGAGGCCCTCGACATCCACCACGAGGCGAGCTGGGTCCTCGGCGACTTCCTCGCCATTAATCTCCTGCACCTGCCCGCTGGTGTCCGCGAGGGAGTACTGGGCCCGGAACTCTTCGTCGGCGAACCCCGGCACCCAGGCTTTAACAGCGTCGAGGGTCTCGTGCCCGATGAGGGTCGTGGCGACGACCAAGTCATCATAGAGGTCTTTCGACTTCTTATAGCCCTCCACCGCCTTCGCCGCCGAGAGGTCGGCCGACTTGGCCGCCTTCAGATTGGCCGATTTCTCCCACTCGGCTGCTGCCCCCAGCTCCTTCCGGAGGGTTTTCACTGTCTTCTTCAAGTTGCTGGCTAGCACCTGAGCGTCCTCAAGCTTGGCCTCAGCGACCGTAGCGGCCTCACGGTGCCGGGCAACCTCCCGCTTCCCGGCCTCCACCTCGCCCTCCAGAGCGACGACCCTCGCCTTCATCGCCTTCAGCTCTCGCTTGGAGCTCTTTTCCAGCGAGGCGAGCTGGCCCACAGCTTTCAACGCCGGGGCTACCACCTCGACCTCCATGCGCAAGAGGAGGGCGACGTGCTGAAGGACCTGAAAGGCAGAAGAGAGATCAAGAAGATGAGAGAGGCATCGAACCTCAAAGACTAATAATAATGAAAGACAAGCGCTTACCTGCACAGACCCCTAGGCGATGGACGCCAACTGAGCCCTGAAGGTCCCCCCGGGGATTCTACCCCCGGCCGATGCCTCTATCTCATACAGCAGGCTGATAGCCCCGAAGGCACGGCGAACTGGAGACTGCCTTTCTCCACCGTGATCGGCGAAGACGGTCCTCTGGTAGATCTCCTCTTGAGCGGCCTTAAGGGAGAGCCGGTCTCCTCCTCCGAGGCCGGGTCCTCCAGAATCCGAGCCCGCCTCCGACTCGACCTTCTGCTGGGCCTCGGGGCGAGATTCGCTTCCGAGCGCTCGCGGGGCACTACCGCCGGGGGAGAAGGAGCCGGGACAGGCTATGAACGGGAAGAGCCGGCGCCCCCAACCGTCGCAATCGGCCTCGGCTGGCGCATTGAAGCCCAGAGCGAGTCTATGTCCATGGGTCCTGCACAGAACCAAGTGTAGAGGGAGTCAGCGACGCGGGCAATATACGAACCAAAAAGAAAAACCTAAACTTACCGACAAACTCAACGGGGCTGAGCCCGGCCCAACTCAGAACCCTCTCAGATAACAGCACGTCGAAACGGGGGATAGGCTCCCACGACGCCACTCTCACCGTAATGGGGTCACTGGACTGATTCCCCGGTAAGTGCTTCTCTCTCGACCACTCTGTAGGCACGGGCCAGTTCTCGCTCTTGGAAGGGGAAACGAAGAAGAACTTCTTCTTCCAGTCGTGAATGGAAGAAGGCAGAGCCACAACCCCCGTCCCGGCGGCGCCCCCTGGTTGCTTTCTGAAAGAGAGATAAACCTACCTCGGGTCGCCCGCTCGACCACCGGGGTGATTTTTGAAGACGAGGGAAGAATCAAGGAGGGAAAGGCTGAAGGGGATTGCCTGTAACTTCAGGCGGACCAGGAACCTGAGGAGAATCCTCCACGAGTTTGGCACCAACTGACGGAGGCTAACCCGAAGAAGTTCAATGCTTCAACGACCTCAGGAGAGAAGAGCAGACGCATTCCACCCCAAAATGCTTACAAATACATGGCGATCTCCCTGCCCCGTACTTGGTCTGCCCTCTCTCCTTCCTTGGCCAGGCGGAGCGTATAGCGTGAGAGGATGTGGAAGCGAGCCCGCGCGTTGGCAAGCTCATCCTCATGCCTTATCCAATACAAGACGCTAGGGGCAGCATCTACCACCTCCTCCCTGGAGGCTGTCCTCACCACATGATCCCGAGAAGAGGGACCAACCCCTGCCCCCCGGGAGGACTCGGACTCACCTAAAAGGTTCCTAGAACCTACCCCAATGACATCTACCGACTCGACAAGAGAAGATATCTAACCTTGGGAAGAATGATCCTCGGGAAACGAAAGTGGAAGGAAGAAGACGAACGCCAAGCAACCGAGACTTGGAACGGGAAATATGAAGGAGTAGGGGCCCCGGAACGGGCCCCACCCCTATTTTATCGCCACAAGCGACCTCATCCGACGGTGCCCTTCATCTCCCTCCAAGGCGCCTCCTCGCATCTAACGGCCCCGATTGCTCCATTTGTCGTCCCCACACTGGACCGCACCCTTTCAGGCGTCGCAGGTCTGCACACGTCGCGTCAGCCAACCGACGCTCGACACGTAAGCCGTCACTTCAAAGACAAGATACACGAACCGGCGCACCCTCCTTAAATGCGGAGATCTCGTCCTGATTCGCTGGCAGAAAAGACAGCTCGCGGCCCGGGGACGCGTCCCGATGAGACCTTAGGAGAGAGCTCACCCTGGGCGGCCCGACGGTCCATTCCTGACCCGACCCGCTGGCTGGTCGGGACAAGAGTGGAGGCTAATGATAATGCTCAATATTGGCAACCCTTAAGATCGAGACACGTGGCGGATGACACGTCCCAGAACTCGGGAGAAAGGGCCCACAAAGGCCGACCATGCCACCCCTGTACCCGACTGGCCAGCGCGAGCTAGCCCCCCTTGGGGCTCCCTGCAGATTGGCCTCCTGCCACAAGACCAAGTCTCCTCGGCTTACTCGCTCGTCCCCGAGCTCCTTGCCGAGGCTGTCGTCTTCGGACATCCGACCAGTTCCGCCGGTCACAGGCGCAACCGCAGCTCCGCGAATTTCGCCATGCGCGGATTCTCCGCCAGCAACATCCCACGTTCCACGCCTTCACGATCCTCATTTATGGGCAATCCGCTCTCTATGCGGGCGTGACGTCGGGAGCGTAACTGCCGGCGAGATTCTCGTGCCCGCTGCTGCATGCCTCCACCACTATATAAACCCCCATCACAGAAGGATCAAGTAAGCTATCTTTATTCCACTTAGCCGTTACGCTGCTCGGATCGAGTACTAACTTGATCGTTGGAGGGTCCTCGGTGGTATTAAACCACCCCAGGACTTCTTTGCAGGTACTTGGCGTCAAACTCCTCCAATCACCAAATCTCCTCAAAACCCATTGAGATCCACACACAACAGGGGATCCCCTCCAGAATCCTACCGGAAGATCGACGAAAGACAACATCTGAGGGAGATCTGAAAAGGACCTCCATCAAGTTAAGTTTTCTCAACTAGAGTTTCATAAGGGTAGAGAAACTCAACTCCAAAATGCTAACTTTACCCTATTTGGCAATCATTCCGCAGCTGAGAGAACCTCAATTTTTCCAGCTCTAAAGTTGAGGTAACTACAGTTATCTCAACTCCAATCTGATCTAAGTTATGTAAACTCCATTTTTGGAGTTTGGGGCTTATAGACTACGGTTAATGCTAACTCCATATCCAAACAGGGCCTTATAGACTCCTTGGACAAAACTGTTCTGTATTCCAAGGGCAGAAAGATAATGTAATAGGTTTTCTTTGACATAGTGCACAATTCGAGGAATTGATGAAGAAAACATGAATTTGAGCATCTTATGCATCTCTGATTGATTGTGCGATACGGTAAAATTTTGTGCGTCACATAAGTGTTTTGTTTGTTCAGTTACAATCAAACAACGGACAAAAGCTGGTAGATTAGTGGAGAATGCAGGTTATTATGGTTGCTTAATTTGTGTGCATAGTATGTGATTACATCTTACATGGAATTTCTTTGCTTAATTAAATGCTTCATTGGCGCCTCCACAAAGTTCAATATTTATGTTTGGGAGGTAATTTTTTTCTATGATGATGTAGATGCTGAACCTTCTTGTACCCATTGCAAAATTGGTATGACCTTCAATATATAATAGAGATTTTATCCTTCTTATGCGCAGCTTACCCTACCATCCAATTTAACTAGTGAAGGCCTCCATTGTTATACTGCAAGAGTCAAGACCACCAATGTCGCTCATATCTAACATTTCGAATCCTGAAACTTGACCGGCACAGACGATTTCACTTGGAGAGACATCATATTACCAATTATCTCAACCTTGGCTAATTGTGCTGAAGACATAAGTAATATAGTGGGATGTACTGAAATGATGACTGCACAGGTAATGCTGTTTTGACATGTAATGAGTTATATTTTCATCCTTCATCCTTTATTTAGATAAATGTACAACTGTATAAATCAATTGTTCTCGCGCGATCTATGTGGCCTATGGTTCATGCTAAAAATGCAATGATTTTCTTTCTTAAGTTCAATTAGCCAGTGATGAAGATTTGCCTGGGATAAGTATGAATTTCTCATGCTAAGAGACTTTGCGTAGATGTGAAAAGTCAGCAGTGTGTGCTGCAATACCTCTGTCCTTCCTTGGGGAGCATGTAGAGTCTAGATATTTTATCCCCAATTTTTAGAAACTAAGCTTCTTTATGTGAGGAATAATTACTCAGGAGACAAGTCGGTCTGTTTGTATACTTGTTACTTGAAACCTTATAATACTTATATATCTTAAACTGCATTGAAGAACTTACTGATATGATTAACAATATCTTAGGGAAGGAGGATGCTCCACACAACAGGTGTCAAGGTCTTAAGGAAACCATCTTTGGTTAGTCTATAGAACAAGTGCAACATCTTTGTCTTCCAAGTATTGTGATTATTTTGATTGCTTAGTAATAAAAAAAATTTGGGTTAACTTCTCATCCTTATTCATGGACCATGGTTGAGCTCTTTTTCATTTGCATGGGAACTGATGGGGCTCCTTTTCGGGCCTCCGTCAGATGTTGTCTTCCGTTGATCTCACGGTGAACTTAGCTGATTATCCTTCGTTGCGTGTGGGTCTCAATGGGTTTTTAGAGGAGGAGGCGAGGTGAGGAGGTTGTTGCCGAGTACCTGCAAAGAAGGCCCGGGGTGGTTTGGTACCACCAAGGACCCTCCGACGCTCAAGTTAGTGATGAGATCCGAGCAGAGTAACGGCATAAAAGTGTAAAAAAGGGCTTACTTGACTCCTCTGTGATGGGGGTTTATATAGCGGTGGTGGCATGCAGCAGCAGGCGCGAGAATCTCGCCGGCAGTTACGCTCCCGACGTCACGCCCGCATAAAGAGCGGATCGTCCATTAATGGGGATCGTGATGGCATGGAACGTAGGGTATCTGCGCATGACGAGATTTGCGGAGCGGCGGTTACGCTTGTGAGTGGTGGAGTTGGTCGGTCGGAGGGACCGAGGAAGTTGGTCTCGGCGGGAGAGCTCGGGAACGAGCAAGAGGGCCGAGGTATCTTGGTCCTGCAGTAGCTCGGAGGCGAGCTGAGAAACCAAGGAGGCCAATTTGCAGGGGGCCCTGAGGTGAGCCAGCTTTGTGCTTGTAGGTCGGGTACAGGGGTGGTCTGATCGGCCCTTGTGGGCCCTCTCTTCTGAGTTCTGGGACACGACATCTGCTACGTGTCCTGATCTGGAAGGTCGACAATATAGAGCATCATCATTAGCCCCCCACTCTTGTCCCGACCAGCCGGCGGGTCGGGCCAAGAGTGGACTGCCGGGCCGCCCGGTGAGAGCTCCCTTCTAAGATTTCGTCAGGACGCGTCCCCGGGCTGTCAGCTGCTTTTTCTGCCAGCGAATCAGGACGAAATCTCTACATTTAAGGAAAGTGCGCCGGTTTGTGCATCCTGTCACTGAAGCGACTGTCTGCATGTCAAGCGTCAGTTGGCCGACGCGACGTGTGCAGACCTGTGGACTGATGGGGCGCAGCCCAATGTGGGCCTGACATGTGGAGCGATCGGTCGTCGAGTTGATTTCGATCACTTGTCGAGTGTGCCGAGCGCTGCTGAGAAGGAGGCATCTCCATGGCCTCGAAGTCGAGGGGGGATTACTCAGACTTGGATAGACCTGATGTCTCTCGTTGAGGATTCGGATCCGCTGCATGTGATGGGCTCAGTGACCTCGTTATGAGGGCTACAAACCCGCAGCGTCTGTTGGACAGGAGGATGCCTGCTGGGGATGACCGAGTAGGGAAGCTGCTCGGTTGATCTTGGCGAGGGTCTTGACCCCTGGCGTTGCGAGTAGGGAAGGTACCGGCCAGGGGTAGTCGAGTCTGGAAGGACTTTGATCCTTGTCTTTGTTGGGTAGGAAGCTACTCGCCGGGATGCGCCGAGTAGGAAGGGGCTCGGTGGCCTCGCGAAGAGGGTTTCAGATGCGCCGAGCAGGAAGGAACTCGGCGGCCTCACGATGAGAGCTTGAGATTCTCAGCATCTGATGGGCAGGAGGATGCCCGTTGGGGATGCGCTGAGTAGGAAGGAACTCGGCGGCCTCACGATGAGGGCTTCAGACCATCAGTGTCTGATGGGCAGGAGGATGCCCGCTGGGGATGCGCTGAGCAGGAAGGAACTCGGCGGCCTCGCGATGAGGGCTTGAGATCCTCAGCTCTGATGGGCAGGAGGATGCCCGCTGGGGATGCGCCGAGCAGGAAAGAACTCGGCGGCCTCGCGATGAGGGCTTCAGACCCTCAGCGTCTGATGGGCAGGAGGATGCCCGCTGGAGATGCGCCGAGCAGAAGGAACTCGGCGGCCTCACGGTGAGGGCTTGAGATCCTCAGCGTCTGATGGGCAGGAAGATGCCCGCTGGGGATGCGCCGAGCAGGAAGGAACTCGGCGGCCTCGCGGTGAGGGCTTCAGATCCTCAGCGTCTGATGGGCAGGAGGATGCCCGCTGGGGATGCGCCGAGCAGAAGGAACTCGGCGGCCTCGCGGTGAGGGCTTGAGATCCTCAGCGTCTGATGGACAGGAGGATGCCCACTGGGGATGCGCCGAGCAGAAGGAACTCGGCGGCCTCGCGATGAGGGCTTGAGATCCTCAGCGTCTGATGGGCAGGAGGATGCCCGCTGGGGATGCGCCGAGCAGGAAGGAACTCGGTGGTCTCATGCTGAGGGCTTTGGTCCTTGACGCTGGAGGGGCCGTGAGAGGCCTGCGAAGGATGGCCGAGCAGGGTAGCTCCTCGGTGCCTCTTGGCGAGGGCTTTGATCCTTGACGCTGGAGGGTCCCTGAGAGGCCTGCGAAGGATGGCCGAGCAGGGTAGCTGCACGGTGCCTCTTGGCGAGGGCTTTGATCCTTGACGCTGGAGGGGCCCTGAGGGGCCTGCGAAGGATGGCCGAGCAGGGTAGCTGCTCGGTGCCTCTTGACGAGGGCTTTCTGATCCCCGGCATTGCAGTAGGGAAGCTACCCGCCGGGGATAGCCGAGCGAGGGATTCTCGGGCTCGATTGCCTCTGGGAGGGCTTTCTGATCTCTAGCGTTGCGGTAGGGAAGCTACCCGCCGGGGATAGCCGAGCGAGAGATACTCGGGCTCGATTGCCTCTGGGAGGGCTTTCTGATCCGGTAGGGAAGCTACCCGCCGGGGATAGCCGAGCGAGAGATCCTCGGGCTCGATTGCCTCTGGGAGGGCTTTCTGATCCCTAGCGTTGCGGTAGGGAAGCTACCCGCCGGGATAGCCGAGTGAGAGATCCTCGGGCTCGATTGCTTCTGGGAGGGCTTTCTGATCTCTGGCGTTGCGGTAGGGAAGCTACCCGCCAAGGATAGCCGAGCGAGGGATCCTCGGGCTCGACTGCCTCTGGGAGGACTTTCTGATCCCTGACGTTGCGGTAGGGAAGCTACCCGCCAGGGATAGCCGAGCGAGAGATCCTCGGGCTCGACTGTCTTTAAGAGGACTTTCTGATCCCTGGCGTTGCGGTAGGGAAGCTACCCGCCGGGATAGCCGAGTGAGAGATCCTCGGGCTCGACTGCCTCTGGGAGGGCTTTCTGATCCCTAGCGTTGCGGTAGGGAAGCTACCCGCCGGGATAGCCGAGTGAGAGATCCTCGGGCTCGATTGCTTCTGGGAGGGCTTTCTGATCTCTGGCGTTGCGGTAGGGAAGCTACCCGCCAAGGATAGCCGAGCGAGGGATCCTCGGGCTCGACTGTCTCTGGGAGGACTTTCTAATCCCTGACGTTGCGGTAGGGAAGCTACCCGCCAGGGATAGCCGAGCGAGAGATCCTCGGGCTCGACTGTCTTTAAGAAGACTTTCTGATCCCTGGCGTTGCGGTAGGGAAGCTACCCGCCAGGGATAGCCGAGCGAGAGATCCTCGGGCTCGACTGTCTTTAAGAGGACTTTCTGATCCCTGGCGTTGCGGTAGGGAAGCTACCCGCCGGGGATAGCCGAGCGAGAGATCCTCGGGCTCGATTGCCTCTGGGAGGGCTTTCTGATCCCTAGCGTTGCGGTAGGGAAGCTACCCGCCGGGATAGCCGAGTGAGAGATCCTCGGGCTCGATTGCTTCTGGGAGGGCTTTCTGATCTCTGGCGTTGCGGTAGGGAAGCTACCCGCCAAGGATAGCCGAGCGAGGGATCCTCGGGCTCGACTGCCTCTGGGAGGACTTTCTGATCCCTGACGTTGCGGTAGGGAAGCTACCCGCCAGGGATAGCCGAGCGAGAGATCCTCGGGCTCGACTGTCTTTAAGAGGACTTTCTGATCCCTGGCGTTGCGGTAGGGAAGCTACCCGCCGGGGATAGCCGAGCGAGAGATCCTCGGGCTCGATTGCCTCTGGGAGGACTTTCTGATCCCTCGCATTGTGGTAGCGAAGCTACCCGTCAAGGATAGCCGAGCGAGGGATTCTCGGGCTCGACTGCCTCCGGGAGAACTTTCTGATCCCTGGCGTTGCGGTAGGGAAGCTACCCGCCAGGGATAGCCGAGCAGGGTAGCTGCTGGGCTGCCTCTTAGTGAGGGCTTAGATCCTTGTGCGGGGTGGCCCTCGAGCCGCCGTGGCGAGCCCCCTCTGTGCGACCTCGTCAAGGGAGGGGGTGTCGGTCTATTCGGCCGGCGAGAGCGTTGATGACGGTCGCCGGAGGAGGTTCACCCGCGCCTCCGGTGAGGGGGAGGCGGCGGCTGGTATCTGGATCTTCAGGGTGATCACTTGCCATGGGGATGGAGATCGGAAGGCCAACTTTGTTTTTTTGTGGAGTTTCGTTTCCCACAGACGGCGCCAACTGATGGGGCTTTTTTTCGGGCCTCCGTCAGATGTTGTCTTCCGTTGATCTCGCGTGAACTTAGCTGATTATTTTTCGTTGCGTGTGGGTCTCGATGGGTTTTTAGAGGAGAAGGCGAGGTGAGGAGGTTGTTGCCGAGTACCTGCAAAGAAGTCCCGGAATGGTTTGGTACCACCAAGGACCCTCCGACGCTCAAATTAGTGATGAGATCCGAGCAGAGTAATGGCATAAAAGTGTACAAAAGGGCTTACTTGACCCCTCTGTGATGGGGGTTTATATAGCGGTGGTGGCATGCAGCAGCAGGCACGAGAATCTTGCCGGCAGTTACGCTCCCGACGTCATGCCCGCGTAAAGAGCGGATTGCCCATTAATGGGGATCATGATGGCGTGGAACGTGGGATGTTGCTGGCGGAGAATCTGCGCATGACGAGATTTGCGGCGGTTATGCCTGTGAGTGGTGGAGTTGGTCGGTCGGAGGGACCGAGAAAGATGGTCTCGGCGGGAGAGCTCGGGAACGAGCGAGAGGGCCATGGTATCTTGGTCCTGCGGTAGCTTGGAGGCGAGCTGAGAAACCGAGGAGGCCAATTTGCAGAGGGTCCTGAGGCGAGCCAGCTTTGTGCTTGTAGGTCGGGTACAGGGGTGGCCTGATCGGCCCCTGTGGGCCCTCTCTTCTGAGTTCTGGGACACGTCATCTGCCACGTGTCCTGATCTGGAAGGTCGCCAATATAGAGCATCATCAGGAAGTTCTCACTAGAATGAACATATAAGCATAATTCCTCGGCACTGTGACAACTGTTTCCATCGTATTTTTCATAATTGCTCTCGTTTATCTTTCTTGCGGATTTACTTGTTACATTATATGAATTTATCAACATGTTCATCTTAAGAATAGAGGTCTACAGGATCCTCAGACCCCAGCAGAAGCACAAGCGCCTGCTCAAGCTTCACAAGATTTGCAAGTCAACTATCAAAACAACAACGGTACTGAAGCTCCTGCTCCGGATGCGGGTTCAATATCCGCTGCTAGCAGTGATAGCAGAAAGGTTTCTCGTGAAGATATTGAACTTGTAAGATGACCTGTTGTTCCCCACTTGTATTTTACAAGCTCAGCCAATGTTTCTGTTGTTTGCCCTTTAAATTTGTTTATATTTATTAATTGTCAATGCAAAATGCATGGAAATAAATTTATCTAACTGATCCCATATTTTCACTTCTTGTCTACAACTTTGGCTGCAGGTCCAAAATTTGATAGAACGTTGTCTGCAGCAGTATATGAATAAAGGGGAAGTGGTTAGGACTCTCTCTAACCGTGCTAGAATCGAGCCTGGTTTTACAACTCTAGGTGGGTCCATAAAACTTTTCTTCTTTTAATGTTTACAAACTATATCTTACGAGATTGTCTTTGATGGAAAATTGCTATTATTATCGAGACATAGTTATTTCGAAGGTCAGTTGGATCTACATGGTATTTCACTAGCCTAGTTTGATATGAAATCTACTATGCTCCAACGTATGAGTGATCTATGCAATAAGATGAAAACTTCAGATTCCGAAAGGCAAAAGCAAGTGAGCTTACTCTACAAGAATGTAGTTGCTCATATCCAAATTATATACAGTACTTATGCTATCAAGCATTTCAATACCTTTAGCTTATTCATTTATAATGTTGCTCAGAAATATGATGCGAGTAGAATTTTGTCAAGGAGTCCTCAAACATAGAGCAGGTGGATTTGCATTGATAAACAAAGATTTGTCCCTCAGTTGTAAACTATCACTCATTAATAGCATAAATTATATTATACTGTATATATTCAGTCATGCATTTAACACTCTGATCCTAACAAAAGAGGCTGATGTTTAGTATAGTTATCTTGTTTTGGAAGTTCTGCAAATTCTCTAACATACTTCGCTCAAAATTGTGGTAAGTTATTTGCAAGGTTTGTTCTTTTGTATATCGTGAAATGCATACCATTTGTCTCATATCCAAATCATCATATAATCTCAGTATGGCAGAAACTGGAAGAGGAGAATTCCGATTTCTTCAGAGCTTACTATATCAGGCTGAAATTGAAAAAACAGATCATCACGTTCAATCATTTATTGGAGCACCAGTACCATTTAATGAAGTATCCTGTGGGGCCTAAGGTCCCATTGGCTCCCATACAAAACGGGATTCATCATATGGATGGTAAAATTTCTTACTTTAAAGGCTTAAACATTTATACTTTTATCAAACGACATCTTAGGAAGATGAAGTGTCAAGAGAAGCAAATATAAATGAAGTACCTTTAAATTTTCTTCTTAGAACCATGAAACCTGTATGCCACACAAATTCAATCCTGTTTTGCGTCTCAACTTCATACATTCTAAGTTTTAAATTTCTGTCTGAAGCATCTTGTGAGAAACTTATATGTGGTATGTTAAACAATTACTCAAATCACACCGTTGGAGAGACAAAACAAGAGAACTTCAAAGAAATATGCTCTCCGAATAAACACTTTTGTATATTTTCTTAATACTTCATATTTTACTTAGCTCTTGAGGGTTATTTAAAGTGATACTCTTGATCTAACTACTAATAAGCAGTTCTTCTCTCATATTATCATTCTTATTCAATGCCAACCTGTTTGCAGTGCAGTTAACAATTTACCAGTGGGGTATCCAATCATGCAGCAGCCTTCAATTCCAGCTACTGGTCAGCCTCATCTTGATTCTATGGGTCTCTCAAACTGTCATGTAGTTAACGGAATTCCCGCACCAAGCAGTTTTAATCCGATGCGTATGAGTTCTGGAAATGAGTAAGAACCTCTTTCTCTTTCTTCCTCCAATGTGTTTTATTAATTAAAATGGCTAAATTAATCTGAACTACCCTTAACTATGACCGTCTTCCAAGTGACCGCCTTAAATTTTTTTTTTTTTTTATTACAATGAGCCTAAGCTCCCCTAAATTGTTACAACTAGAGGTATTTTAGTCAAAAAAAGATCTGCAAAACCAAAGTTTAAGATAGTTTACTGAAATAAAAAAAACTTTAAAGCTGTGAATAGAGTACATGATTAAGGGTAGTTTTGTGTACTTTAGCCATTAAACAATGCAGTCTGCAAGTTCATTTTTTTTTGTCTTATAAAATAGGAGAATTAGAATGTTGTAGTTGTTCCTCCAACTCATGCCTCCTCTTGGGGTTCATGCCACTTTACCCAAACTTGAGGGTTGATCAAAATATATTTATTCTCGTAATGTTCCCCTTCAGATTGATATCCAAAAGAGGGCGCTCAACCTATGGACCGTGGTTAAAATCTACTTTGCCGTGCATTTAAAAAGCAGCTAAAGACATACCATTGCGCAAAATCCATGTTTCGGCCCAGAAAGCTGTGGCAGAGTGTTAGAGCAAAAAGACTTTATTCTGGTAGTAGAGCCAACCAAGTTGATATCTCATAGGTTTTGCACTAAAATGATTAAAATATATATGAAATACCATCTTGCATAAAACTTCAGTTTTGACCCAAAAAAGGTAGCAAACCAAGGTTTAAATTCTAGATAATATCGGGCGGGCACTTTTAGGATTGGAATTAGCCATCCGGATCAGAAAAATCGAAATACATAATGTTTGACTAAAGAAAATTAAAATTATAAAATTCTTCAGATAAACAGTATAAGCAACTATAAACAATTTGGTAAATTCTTTAGCAATTAAGAATGTGGAAAATAACTATAATTATTTTGATATATTATTTAGTAACTAATGACGTGAAATAAATTGTCCTGCTGTTGATAAACCCACTAATTTATTAATAAACTTAATAGTTGATACTAACTCCACTAATTAAATGGTAAACTCAATAGAACTCGGTATTGGTTGGTATAGGCATCGAACTCGGACGATCTTTTTTGGACCGGAATCTACCATCTCGGATCAAGATCCGTCGAGATCTCAAACCATGTGTCCAACCTCATGAGAGAGTTATAATACAATAATACATCCCATTACCCACCATAGCTTTAGAGTTTTGATGCGGTGGCAGTGACGAAGTTAAAACATTACAAATATAAACTCACCTTGAATTCAGTCGTAGTTTTCTTTCTTTTAATACAAATTTTGGGCCATGATGTCATATCTGACAATTAATAAATTATCCGTTGTGATTTTTCTTCAAGTATCATGATGGAAAACGGAACACCTGAATTGGCACATGTCATACCGCCATCAAGCGCTATGTTGACAATGTCAGAGATGGCTGTGAGCCCGGAATCAGTGCCATCGAGCAATCATTTTCCCTTCACTCCATCTGAAATATCGGGGATTGGCATTGATGCATCAGCACTCGATGCAGCCTTCACGTCTGATAATGGAGGAATGCAACTTGGACCTGATGGTGGTATCGGGTCCTCGAGAGATACGGTCAGATCCTTGGGTCAGATTTGGAATTTCAGTCTTACAGATCTTACAGCAGATTTGACGAACTTGGGAGGTAACTTATATTATCTCCCCATTATCTTAGATAGATGTGAAGGTTACATTTTTTAGCTATTCTGATATTCCAATATGCATTGCATTGAATTCTTTGTCCTTTTATAAATGATTTCATAATGTTGCTACTATAAGTGCTTATTCTGTCAAGTTCAATGCATGCTTGAAATTTCATAGTTTAAGGTGTTTCGAAATGGTATAAAGGATATGAAAACAAAACTCCATAAGTTTCAAAAATGTCCATCTCTAATGTGATCCCCACCCCCACCCCCACCCCCACCCCCACCCGCAAGAAAAAGACCAACCCCAACCCCACTCCGCGGGAAAAAAGGCCAACTCCTACGTGGTCATACAATTCAGTGAAAATATCAACTTGGTATTACATTATAACTTTTTATGATAAAATTTTATTTTCCCCTCACTTTTTTTGGGAAGTTGTTGATCTACCATCAATATTATCTTTCCTAACCTGTTTCCCATTCCCTTTCTTCGTTAACTTTAGAAGAAAAAGAAGGCGATGAATAAAAAATAAACTAAAGACATGCACACAATGCATCTTATTTATTGTATATTATGCTTCTTCCTCATTTTTCCTTTTGCCCATTATCTTATGGGAGCCCCACCCAAAAATGGCCACCAACTCTTGCTTCCCACTAATTAAGAAATAACCATTTGCTAACAAAGAAGAATAGAATAGTTATGTCATTTACGATTCTGGTGACGACAGTTAAAAACATTTTATGGGACAAAGAAACATGCACCCTAAACTCATGATCAACTTATAAAAGTTTGAAGGTTCAAAGGAATACAAGTTTCGGTGGCCTCTTTAAAAATATATGAAGGTTTTGGTGGTACGCTACCTTTTCCTGAGCAAATTTACAGAACCTGAAACGCGTGAATCACCAGACATACTTGATACTATGGAAGTAACTAACTATTGAAGAAAATTAATATTCAGTAACACACAAGCTTAGCATATCAATAGAAGAAGGATGAGCAATGACAAATCAATGAAAGTAACTTGCTCAGGAATTGCACAGTTTGTTAAAAACATGTTGATTTTCATGGCTATTTATATATATATTTGCTGTATGATTTTCTATTTCAGATCTTGGACCCCTTGGAGAATACACTGGTTCTCCATTCTTGCCGTCTGATTCAGACATTCTTTTGGACTCCCCAGAGCAAGATGATATGGGTAAATTTTGATTCTCTTCCTTTTCGTT
This sequence comes from Agapanthus africanus, assembly GCA_030015575.1. Lineage (NCBI taxonomy): Eukaryota > Viridiplantae > Streptophyta > Magnoliopsida > Asparagales > Amaryllidaceae > Agapanthus > Agapanthus africanus. The sequence goes on from JASDDO010000016.1 coordinate 419,306,783, forward strand.
ACTGTTATGTTTACTGGTGACCATTTGTTAAAACCATTCCCCCCCCCTCTGTTATACCCATGAGGCCATGATCCGCAGCTCCATTTGCCTCTTATTTTATACCATAGCATCGAACATATTTTCATCTTATCAGCATCTGCAAGATAATTTCATCCACTAATGTAAGTTGGCCGTTCACCGCTGAAAGTTCTGAAATTTTCTTTCATTGCAGTTGAGGAATATTTTGCGGATACCATGACTGCTGGACCAATGTCCGATGAAGAGAAGACATAGCAGGAAGCAACAAACAGGGTGGTGATCGCTTGTCATATGACTGTTCACCAAGGTCATCGGTATAAGTTATGTGCACATGACCGCAGAAATCCGTTAGAAATCTTATATCTAATATTGTTGTAGAGTTGTATTTTATATTATGCTTACAATAAAAATGGCATGCCGCTGGCCTAGTAAAAAGATGTCAATGTCATTTGAGCTTATTAGCATCAAGCATATGTAATGTAACTACTTTTGTAGACAACCCTTGTGAATAATGATAATCTTCCTAAGCCCTATGGATGATGGTATTACTTATTATTCTCACCCGTCCTTTTTGTTTTCAAGATAGAGATGCAGATATCATTCTACTCAATATCTTCGGGCATTGGAGACCCTCTTTCAATAGATGATAACACATGGGTTATTTGCATATAATCTTTATAACTCGATACATGTTTATTATTTGTTTTTCTTTTGTAGACGTGATTTTCCAAAATCCGACAAATGATAAAACTTTCAAATGTTACTTGAAGATCGAATCGAGTCCTCGCCTACAAAAGATTTACTGGCGTGCTGGTGGAAAAGAAGAGCACGATGATCCCCCACCGTTTTATACCGCGGTCGCTTAACTTCATGAGGTCGCATAATTTTCATGCCAACTTAATTTCCGAAACACCAGCCTTGCATTCTTTACAACAACAGACCATCATGAAAAGCCAACATGAGAGTACTGCTACTGAATGAACCTTTGATTGACTTGAACATTAGTTCGATCCTCACGCACAACAGGGAAATAAATAATTTGGCAAAAATAGCAATAATACGCAAACAGCTACAAAGTGTATAATTACACCTAAAAAATGCTGCCACATTCAGTATTCTGCATATGGATTACATCTGTCAAAAACTGATAAAAAGAAACATGCTGCCGAAGTGTCCATACAAACAACAAAACCCAAAAGAACAGAAAAGAGAGGAGATAAATCTTACTCAGCATGTGCAGAATCGATATCCATTTTGTCATGGAGACCTAACCTCATTAGGTACCACATCCCACAATCCATCGCTGGCGAGAACTAGGAGTTCCACCTCATCATCAACTACTTGCTCCTGAAACAATTAGCTAATATGTAGTCATCCCTGCCTTAAGTATACAATTTCATGTTGGAAAGTACAAGCAGCACTCAATATTGACACTAGTTTGTTGAAGTAAGTTGGAACTCTCCCATACATGATACATCCAACATATGGTGCGAAAATGGCATCCTATACAAGGGCATAAAGCAAAATCAAGAAGGTACACATAAAGAGTATGGCGTGGGTTCCAAGGACTCGCTGATCTCCACTCCAACATTAAGGTTCAAAATATGCTTTGCCATTAACGCCAAACTACCATCTTTGACTTGAAAGAAGAGACTTCTTACATTTATATGCATGCAACTATAGAGAATAATGGGCATCATGTGTCATAGGAGGAATAAAAGGCCTCGACTCCCCACGGCTTGTTTAAATACAAGAAAATCTAGTAATTTCCATATCTTGACTCGGATGATTGGAGTTTGAACTGTTTTTCATTACCAAATCATCATCCACTCCTAGATCAATGAGCAAGAACAAAAAATCAAGATCTTTGGGATATATCTGTGCTTTCAGTTTTGACCCTGCAGAATAAGATGGATGGTAGTGAACATCCGACAAACAAATAGGTAGAGAATTGACCTTTTGACCATCACAAGAGATTTCACCCTCGATACCTGATATCCATTATTCTCATCACTCTAAGACTTGGTAGCACACCCACACCCACCCACCCACATACATGCAGTGCTCCGTTCGAAGTTGGAAACTCGTAAAAGACACAAAATTTATAACCGTTGTCATGTTATCCATACTCCAAAGTGTTTATGTATAAACAATCGAAAAGATTTGGCTGTCATTAACCCATCCATCAAAACGGTGCAAAATGAACATCGTTTCAATAATAGAACATAAAAGTCGAATAGATTCATGGGTTAGAAGGCTCTAAATCTTTTGACTTTTTATACACAAACATTTAGAGCATGGATAATATGATGAACGGTTTGGATCGTCCAAATCTTGTGTCATTTAAAAGTTCTGTTTTCATTTCTTATTGTGCAACCCGAGTTTTTTGTGCGCGGTTGATGTTTTGTAAGGGCATGTTTGGGAAATAGAAAGCAAGAGAGTAAAGTGAGAAAGTACCGAAACTGAACATCTTTTTTGGCTTGGAAATAGAAAAGTGGAAGAAAGTGACTAATTTTACTATTTTATTATTTTATAACATTAGTTATTTTTTAGTAATGATCATTACAATAATGTTGAATTACCATACAATCTTATTGCCACACAAGCTTTTGCTCATGTTTTTTTCCCAATTTCTTTAGGACCAAACAAATTCTGACAATAATTTCTTACAATTTTACTTTGGGTTTTTTTTTGAAATAGGATAGTTTTAAATTTATATTATTAAAATAGGGTAGTTAAAATTTATTTTATGAAAATAGGACGGTTTGGTGGACCCATCCCAATCCCCGGTTTAGAGGGCGGGTTCTAGAAACCCGCCCTCTACCTATTATAGGGAAGGGCGGGTTCCAAAAACCCGCCCTCCCCTCATTTTTGAAGAGGGCGGGTTTTGAGAACCCTCCCTCTCCTTTATAAAGGAGAGGGCGGGTTCTCAAAACCCGCCCTCTTCTTTGTAAAGGAGAGGGCGGGCCCGCCCTCTTTAAAAAAAAAAAAATTTAATTCCGTGGGGCCCACAAACCATCCTATTTTCATAAAAAAAAAATTTACTATCCTATTTTAATAATAAAATTTTAAAATCAACCTATTTCAAAAAAAAACCCTTTTACTTTCTTAACTCATATACTATACCACTTTCTTTAGGACCAAAAAAACAAGTATTGTCACTTTCTTACAATTTTATCAATTGGGCATTTTGTTTATTGAATAAAGGGCGCACATGGAGAAATTATAGACAGAACAGCAACGAAAGTTAAATTTGGGGGTCAAATTGCAGGTTTTAGAAAGTTAGGAATACTTTTGCTATTGGGAGAAAAGTTAAGAGGTATTTCCTCCAATTTAGCCTTTAAATTATGCACGCTAATTATCTTCTCATAGAGCTAATGAAGAAATATAAAGATTGGTCATATTGTAGTGGAAAGAAGTCTTAGCACTGCTCTCCAAGTACCTGGATCTCAGGCTCTGCCAACACGTACTGTTTCAATAGGCGGTTCCCAAATGCACGGGACATTGCTAATACACCTCCAACTCTCCAAGTACCTGCAATATAAAAATGGTTAAAATCAACAAACCGGTAATAATGACAACATAATCCTTTTTAACACTCCCTAAAAATCCCTGCAAGGCATGTATCCTCACAAAAGCCATTATTAGTCATACAGATCCCTCATCCCTCAATATGGGTCTAACTGCTGCAAAGTTGCAAAACTTATTTTTGTCAATTTTGACCTCCATCCATTACCTATCTGCCATCTATCTTAAATATGCTTATTTTTATTCATGGTCCCCCAAGCTGAAGATGAAATGCAACCATCGAGACCCGTGATAATCATGTGAGAACATCAGAGAAAGCCTGTTTGATTCTCCTGATGGGGCAATCAGATGTATTTTGCAGTTTAAGGAAACTAAGGCAGAGATGAGAACGGAGTAAGGCTGCTGTAATCATATGAATATAAATCTGTTGTAGCCAGTTTATGGACTATAGAAATTGTATCTTCTACAGTCATTTGGGACTAAGGAATCAGCTAAAACCATTTAGCTAATCAATAATATCCAATACAGAAATGAAAGAATCAGATATCGACAGCAGGACGCGAGCAAAATGTGATGTATATAGAAGCTTAAACTATCAGGTTCTAGATTTCATATCGCGAAGGTTCTAGAATACACATTGTGAAGGTCACAACATGAATTTTGATTTTATTAATAGGGCATAACGACAGCCATTCTCGCCACTGTTGACTGGACAGAGCATAGCTGAATTTAGAATAAATAGACAAAGCAATTTGATTTTTTTTGTGTTTAGCATGTAGAGAAAAACGGACTTGTCATACAAAAATATATACCAAAAATTATGTCTTGTGCACTGTTACTTTTTGGTCTTACGAAAACATGCACAAAAGCAACAATAAGGCATTAAATAAAACACAACAAACCACACACAATGTTCAAAACAAATATAATTGAGTCAAATGTGACTATCTAATGGTATTGATAAAAACCATGAAGACGGTAATTAGTATATTCTGCAGTAATAGGAGAGTAGCCTGCCCAAGTAACAACTCCTCCAGCCTTTTCAATTCTCTGGCGTTCGTCACTTCTGTTTGGCTTGTGATCATCAGAAAGCGGAACAGCTACAGGCAAGAACAATGAAAGATGCTACAGATCTCAGAAATTATGTATTTCACAGACATAAATACCAAATAGCCAAGGATCTGGGGCCGAGCAAAAGATGGGGGAACATGAGTATGAGAAAAGAAAATATGCAGAGGAAACGAAATAAAATATTTGCGTGCACATTTTTATATGTGATTCTTCTATGCAAAAGACATCACTTAGCCATGCCGTCTAGCCTACATGCTTGACTGTATGAACATATAGCATTGTTCTGCAGTCCATAATAGTCGATCAGCATCCACATTTAATGGATGTCAAAGTACATCTTTGATGCTCAATGCACATCAATGAAATGACAATGCAAAGACCAAGCAGAATCTATACTGAAACAAGCTATTTCCTTAGTCTGCCTCAATTGGTTATGCGATAAATAGCTTGTGAGTTATAATCTGAATTATCAGTACTTAATAGAAATTCAACATTTTTAAGTAGCTGCGACAAGAAATAATGTATCACTTTGCCATGCTGTCTCGCTTACATACTCGACTATATGAAAATACACCCATTATTCTACAGTCCATAATAATCGATCAAAATCCGCATTTCATGGTTCATCTTTCATGCTCAATAGACATCAATACTTTAATGACAATGAAAAGACCAAGCAGAATCTATGTACGAACAAACTATTCTCTTATTTCTGCCTCAATTGGTTATGTGGCGTATAGCTTGAGATTGACAAGATGAATCATCAGTCCAAATTCAAAATTTTTAATTAGCTTAGTTAAGAAATAATTCATGGACGATGGTTAAGAGAATCGATAAGCTAAGAAAGAAAAGCTTCTGAACTGGAATTGTTTCGGGTTGATACTTTGGACAATGTCGTAGTTAAAAAGAAATAGAAAAGAGAGAAAAAGGGAACTTCTTGTTTCCGGTGGAAATCAGGGCTTTCGCGCTCATTTCCATTAAACGGTTACAAGCAATTTTCTTTTTTTTTACATGTAAATGTATGCCAAAAAAAAAAAAGAATAAAAAAATATAGATATGAGGATTCGATGTGTCGGTAGGATCCTTCGTAAACACAAGTTTCCCTTTGACCGTACGGCATGAAAGAAGCGTCGGATAGAACCTCAACGAAATGCGCTACAAGGTTTCGACTGATCGACTGGATCTTGGTTTCAAGTCTTCGATGTCTTGAACCTTCAAATCTTCAAATCTTGGTCTTTAAAGTCTTGATCTTGAAGAGTCTTCAATGGAGGAGTCTAAACGAGGGAGTAATGGCTTCCATCTTAGGAATGCTCACGAAGTTAAAGTGTTCGATCGAAATTTTAAACACGGATTTAGGTAGTTTCTGTCCATTTTTTCAAACGTTGAAATTTTCACAATTAAAAGCGCTAAAAAATTCTGCAGGCTTTTCTATGGAGGTATATGAAATACGAGCCCCTAACTCCACAAGATGGTCGTGGAACCGCCGCCTTTATCATGTGTTGGCCGCGGTTCCGCGGTTCATTTGTAGTGTTAGAAGTCATGTTTTCTTGTACTGCTCCATTCTTACATTCTGGGTTGTCTGGACATTTCTAATAAGGCTCAAGTGATTGAGGTCTCTGTGAATTGCTGTTGTTTGAAATATCGATCGAAATGTTTAACGTCGTCTAGATTGCTATAGTTATGTGATACATTTTTTGGAATCCACATTAATTAGTTTTGCGAAAACTAGTTAACGAAATGTAAATCTCGCATTTTAGTCTCAAATGATGGATTGCCACGGTGTTTGGATTTGGATCGAAACTCTGTCGTAATCTCGTATCGTACGCGAATACTCGCCGGGAGACACCAGTAGATAACCATGCCCCTTTGCCCCGACCAAGTAACTATAGGAGAACCACATGGCCAAGCGCACCCATTCGGGTGCTCGCAGTCGTGGTGTTCCACCCAAGTGCACTTCGTTGATGGCCTCGGGGGTGCGGCCATCCACTAAAGTTCCCGACGAGCATTCGATCTTTTAATCAGGAATCTTGTTGAATTGCACGACTTATTTTTGAAAAGTGTTTTCAATTCGAGACTTAAATGCAAGGTTTATAGGGTTAGCCATAAAATTCGGAATATGTGATAATCCGGGTTTATGATGTCTAAAGATGATACGGATTCTAATTATTGCGGTTTTCATTTCTTTTCTGTGACCGTAAGTGTAATATATAGCAGTATCCCCGATCTCGTTGCTATACGTCAACGACATTAGGAATACGTATATTTACTTACGTTGATGACATGTGATGTTATTGTGTTGCTATTGATATGTTATATTGGATCGTCGTGATTGAATAGCCGGAGGGTTTTTACATGAGATGAGAGTTTTTCAATTTTCATTCATGTAATATTTGTATGTAATATTCTTTTATTGGGACACTTCCGGGTTGAGGTTGTTGTCTCCATTTGATGTATATTATTTACTTTTCCGTATTAGGATAGACCCAAGGCAGGAAGCATAAGTAACCGGGTTCTAGAGTCAAGTAGGAGGCCATCTTGAGGAGTCGAGACCGGTTGCCTAACTCTAAAATTGGCAGGGTTGCTTGCCGCTCTCTTAGGTGTCTAGGGGTGTGGGCTTGGCTATTCATCATGACTGTGGAATCCATGTTTTTCATTACTGGCTTAATCTAAAACACGGACCTCCTAGTATATCATATATTTCATATATCTGCTTCTGTTGTTTCTGTGATGTGTTATGATCATATAACTGCGTGAGACGAATGCTACTTATATATATATATATATATATATATATGATATACTAGTAGACACTATATATATTTTGCATCCGCGTTAGTCCTGACCCCGCCCTGCCGTAAGTTAAGTAACCTTACGGTGAAAACCCGGGTCCCTGTGGCGAATGCGGATAGCATATATGTGTGTTTTATTTTCGTTTCTTTTGTAATGTTTAGAAAACATAAATGACGGGACATCATTAATAAGATTAATGAAAAGAAAAGAAAACTAAAAGATATTGTAGAATCAAATTTTTCAAAAAGGTAGCTCTTGTTCTTGCGTTGCATAACGGTATTCTATTATGAATATCCAGCACTTCATTCGATGAGTAAAGAGCCTGTATCCCTTCATCGGGAATGACCTCTTTAGTAAAACTAGCATATACTATAACCCACTCGGTTTGTTTTGAAAACTACACGATTTTAAAGCGGAGCTTAAACTACTTTTTTTCAAATCACTAGATTCTACAACGATATCAAGTTCATTACGTTAAAGATTTTCTTCAAACCAGTCGTAGCCCTCCTTCATTTCAGATACGTAGTATTTAGTATTCATGTTGTGTTTATTGAGCTCCGTCAAGGCACAGTGTACGGTAGTTGGGTAATATTTATCTGCAGAATGTTGATGCGATCGGTAGGGGCAGTCATACAGCCTTGTTGACCTCCGTCAAAGGTTTGTGTGGGTGGGTTTGAATCGATCAAGAAATGACGGGTTGAACTTGACTAGCGGCCTATAATTTGTTGACCTCTGTCAAGATCATAGGTTATTGGGGTAAAAACGGATATTGGGAATTTTCAGTGTCGAAATTTGCAATGAGATTGCATACCTTCTAGGTGATAGTTGGATCCCGATACCCACTGCGAGTAAGTGTTACTCCTGAGAGAGTTTTCCTTTTTACAATTAGCTAATCCAGTAGGTGTCTAAGAAAGGTATTAATGTGGTTATGTCCCTGCGGAAATGAGTTTATTTAAATAGTTTCATACGAAAGTACGAGGAGACTCCCTCGGAGTACCAACACCCACCTGGCTGACCGATTAGAGAACTTGTAGGATGTAATTAATCCTGGCTAATCTTACCTTTTAAGATTTGAAGGAAGATTTGATAAAAATAACGGGAGCCATCTTTATTAAATAAGATAATAACCAATCTAATCTTGCAAGAGCACACGTTAAAGTGTTTTCTTCTTTCTCTCTCCAGGTAGCGACCATGTCACGTCTTAATTAAGATAATAATATGGATGTATTGACCGAACACGCTTATTATACTGGGCTGGGGAACGTTGGTTCCGCCCTATCTTATGACAACTGTCATAAGTTTGGGCAAGCGATAAGGGAATGCAAGGATTCTCATGCAACCCGAATGAAGAAGGAGCATTCTCTTCTTCGGGTGTGTTAGTTATTGAGAACCGTTTCTCAATATGCTCTACGTCCTGGGTATTGGATACCGGATCAGAATCCCATATTTGTAATCTTTTACAAGGGTTAAAAAGAAGTAGAGAACTAGAACATGGTGATATGTCTCTCAGAGTAGGGAATGGAGCAATTGTTGCTGCCGAAGCTGTCGGCGAATATCATCTTGTATTACCAAATGGTAATACATTGATTTTGAACGACTGTTATTTCGTACCATCGATGATGTGCAATATAATATTTGTTTCTTTATTAGATAAAGAAGGATATAACTTTGTATTAGAGAAAAATGTTATGAACATTTTCCTAAATCAAGTGTTGATTGGGTTTGGTACATTGTGTAATGGTATATACGTTTTAAATCAAATTACAGTTCTAAATATACATAACACACACAAGAGGAAAAGTTCAAAAATGAACGAAACCTTCTTGTGGCATTGTAGACTTGATCATATCAATGCGACCAGACTAGCTAAATTGCATAAAGATAGATATTTGAATCCGTTCGAATTTACATCTTATGAAACTTGTCAGTCATGTCTCAAAGGAAAGTTGATTAAAACTACATTTACGGGACATGGAGAAAGATCTATTGAACTCTTGTGACTGATACATAGTGATGTATGCGGTCCTATGTCTACACATGCCAGGAATGGTTCCTCGTATTTCATTACATTCACCGATGATCTCTCAAGATTAGGATATGCGTTCCTGTTGAAATACAAATCTGAAACTTTTGATAAATTCAAGGAATATAATAGCAAAGTAGAGAACCAGATGGGTAAAAGTATTAAAATCCTTCGATCTGATCAGGGAGGAGAATACTTAAGCATGGAATTCCAAAATTATCTAAAAGTGAATGGGATGCTCTCTCAGCTTACTCCTCTGTATACACCATAGCACAATAGAATATCGGAGCGGAGGAATCGCATCCTATTAGATATGGTGCGCTCTATGATGAGTGTTGCTGGGTTACCTATTTCCTTTTGGAGTTATGCACTTGAGACAACTGCATACATATTGAATAGGGTTCCTACCAAATCCGCGCCTACCACTCCATATGAGATATAGGAGGGAAAGAGACCATGTCTTAATTTTATTAAGATATGTGGTTGTCCGGCTTATGGTAAAAAGCAAAATCCGAACAAGCTTGAGGCAAGGTCTGTTCTATGTAAGTTTGTTGGATATTCCAAACATTCGCGAGGGTATATCTTCTACCGCACTGAGAAACAAAAGGTGTTTGTTGCTCAACATGCCATCTTTTAAGAAAAAGAAATTTCTTGTAACAGAAATTAGTGGTAATGAGGTAGAGCTGGAATAAGTTTCAGAAATACAAACTGCAATAGAAGATTTGGTAGAACCGGAGGATTCAATAGTCTTCGACGAACCTCAGCCACTTCGCAGATCTAGTAGGGTTCCTCATCCATCTGAGAGATCTACGGTTTTTTTATGGACGGTGGGAGCAAGGATTGCATCATGGAAGATGATGACCCAACTAGTTTCGAGCAGGCCATCACAAGTGGAGACTCTATGAAATGGCTGGATGCTATGCGATTTGAGATGGAATCCATGTACACCAACAAAGTATGGACTTTGGAAGTTTCTCCTGAAAGGGTAAAACCCATTGGGAGCAAGTGGATTTTTAAGAAGAAAATTGATGTAGATGGAAAGGTTGAGACCTTCAAAACTAGACTTGTAGCAAAAGGTTTTCGTCAACGACCAGGTGTCGACTATGATGAGATCTTTTCTCCAGTGGCTATGCTTAAGTCCATCAGGATCCTACTTGCTATTGTTGTATACCATGACTATGAAATCTGGTAGATGGACGTCAAGATCACTTTTCTAAATGGTGATTCAGAAGAAAGCGTGTATATGACACAGCCAGAGTGTTAGTTGTATGTATGCCCTAGAGTCCATTATTATACATGAGATGTATATTATAGTGGATGTTGTGACATATATAGGGAGGACTTTCTTGCTCCACATGATAGTACGCTATCTGGTTGCTCTTTATCTTAACATGTACACTTACCGTCTCTCTATTACATGTTGATAAAGCCCTTAGGATGTGTACTTGACTACCAGGATTATGATGCAGATCATACTAGTGGGGCCTGGGCAGTCCATGAGTTCATCCTTCAATTGTTCCTAGTCGAGGAAATATCGAGACAGTGCATCGATATGCCAGAGTAGATTAGCGTATACACTTCTCGAGCTATATGATGGGCGATGGATGATCCCATATCTATTGGTGTTTGACATCAGAGATCGTATACGGGTGCTCAGCGGAGACTGGATACACTGAACGGACTCGCCTAGAACTCCTCGATAGTATTATACCTCACGTCAGATAGCAGTTCTCCGGTGACACTGGTACAGGTTAGTCTGTCGACCCGAGATTGTCATAGAGTCTTGTGTGTCTTCCACTGTGCTTTGATTTTCACCCTACCACGGCTCTACTGAGTCGTGCAAACATATGGTTTTTGGGTACAGTCCTGAGTCACATGGAGGCAATGAGCGATAGGAGGGGATTTCGTCTCTCCCGGTATTGGGGGTTAATGTTGCGCTATGCTCGATTGGCTATAACTGGAAATCCTTGGCCAGGATAGATGAGATTTGCTGGTAAGTATTATCAGTAGTTTCTCAACCCGTTATGGACCTTGCATCGGTATGACTTATCAAGCTATTGGGATCTGACGTTTACCACCCCTAGACGAGATATGCGATATATCAGACAAAGAGACCGGACTGTACAGAAGTGTTACTGATTGGATTCGCAGGAGTATGAGCAGGCTTGCTTGTTGATCTTCTGATTGCTCAATACCCGGGTGGCCATTACGTTTAGCTGACCGTTTGCGGCTTGTGGGTGTTTGATATGATCATCATCCACTGCCGGTGTATTGACGAGTCTTTAGAGTCCTACAAAGAGGTTTCCTGGTTCATGCGAAACGAAGTAGCAGCATATATGTGATATGTGCGGGACCGAGATTAATACGAGTATGTGATACCGTATTCTATTCTCGCGATTTGTGTCATCGGTCGGTTATATGCGATATAGCCCGGTTATCAAATCAAGTGTTGATTCGATAAATTGATACACATGTTATTAGTCGGTTATATGTGATATAGCCGGATTATTAAATCAAGTGTTGATTTAATAATCTAATGTATAGTTATATATTTGATATATTAATTTACATTAACTAGTATTAGCTCACTTAAGCTTTCTTTTCTCACTTGATTGTGTATTAAGTATATATGTGATATATATTTGTGTACATGTTTTGTGTCATCCTAGATGATACATGCTTCATGGGTGTGTGTGTGACTTACACCATACTATATATATAATGTAGGGTTTTATTTATCTTAGTAATTCAAAATTCGTGGAAATTTGTCATGTTTGGAAGCTTGGAGAAGCTTGAAGCATCTTTGACCAAGTTTACTTGTTTTGTTTTACTTAAGATATTTATTAACCCAACCATTATAATTAGCCATGGTTAAGTCTCTACAAAGGTTAGTATATGATACTAACTCACCCATGGTTGCAATTCTAAACTTGATTTTTATCCATGAGAGTTTTCTTCGTCTCCTTCCTCAAGCTTTCTAGCTTCAAGTGAGGTGATGAAACTGAGTGAGAAAATTAAATCTAAAGTGATCTTATTTCCTACTTCATCAACCTCTACTAGATTAGCCGTTTAATTTGGGTTGTTTCTTCACAAAGTTCATCACTTAGTGAAGAGGTAGCATGAGCTTGAGTCTCCTCGACATACATCATCTTCGGCCTCGAAAACTTCAAGCAAGCCTGTTCATTTCTCCAAGGGAACCCATACTAGAGTTTGAGAGATCACTACTCGTAACAAAGAGACTACTACACGGAGTTTTAGAAGTGAAGGACCGGTCTACAAAGGTTGTATTTCTTGTTCACTCACTTATAATGTTTGATTACATGCTAGTTTTGTCTAATTACTCTAATTAGATCCTAGTTAAGGGTTCTTTAGCACTCTTGAAATTTTTTGAAATTGGCATGCTTGATGCATTGAAAACCCAGTAGGGTGCTAAGGAATCCCAACACAGAGGGCTTCGTAAACTGTGGGAGCAGCGGAAAGATGTGCAGGCTGCTTAAATCAATCTACGGATTAAAGCAGACATCGCGGAGCTGGAACATCTGTTTTGATGTAGCAGTCAAAAAGTTTGACTTCATCAAAAACGTAGATGAACCTTGTATATATAAAAAGGTTGTAAAGAGTAAGATTGTTTTCCTCGTATTGTACGTGGATGATATACTCTTGATAGGAAATGATGTTCCTATGCTGCACTGGGTCAAACTATTCTTATCACAATAGTTCTCCATGAAAGATCTGGGTGATGCCTCCTACATCCTGGGGATAAAGATCTATAGAGATAGATCTAAAAGAATATTGGGATTGTCCCAATCCAGGTTCATAGACACCATACTAAAGAGGTTTAGTATGGAAGATTCTAAGTGTGATAATTTACCCGCTTGCTCAGGAATCACTCTCTCCAAAGAGATGTCTCCAAAGACTGATTTGGAGAGGGCTCGCATGAACGTGATACCCTATGCTTCTGCAATTGGGTCTATCACGTACGCGATGTTATGCATCAGACCGGATGTAGTTTACGCAATCAGACCCAGGGAAGAAGCACTGGATAACTGTGAAGAACATTCTTAAGTACTTGAGAAGGACTAAGAGATGTTCATGGAATATGGTAATGGACAGGTGGAGTCCTTTACCGATTTGAGCTTCCATAGTGATAAGGACGATAGCAAGTCTATCTCGGGTAGGGGTGGTAATTGAACGAGCCAGCTCGGGTTCGATTAAGGTTCGGCTCGGTATCAGCTCGTTCAAATTCGGTTCATTTATTAACGAGCCGGACATGAGCCAGAAAGCCTGGCTCGTTTATTAAACGAGCCGGATTCGAGCTCAGCCAGGCTCGTTCGGTATTGACTCGGGTTCTGCTGGGTTACACAGTTTGAAAAAAAACAGTAATATGTGATATATAGCAGATTCTATACAACTCTCAGAACACTTAATTCAATTAAATGACAATATATAAAGTGTACTGAGATAAATATAAAACCCAGCACTTAGACCCATTCAATGCCCTAGATGTTAATGTTTTTTTAATTTTTCCATATCTCAAAACCCTGAGTTTTAAGCATTATTGTTAATTATGTGTTTTTCTTGGAAGATACTATTAATATGAGTAAATGAGCTGAAAACGAGCCGAGCTCACAAACGAGCTCTAAACGAGCTCAGTTGAGCTCGGCTCGTGAACTCGGCTCGTTTAGTTAATGGGCCATAAATGAACCGAACACGAGCTGGGCATGTTTAATCGAGCCGGACTCGAGCCGAGCATCTCTAGCTCGATTAACTAAACGAGCCGGACTTGGGCCAACAAAAAGAACCACGAGCCGAACTCGAGCCGAGCTTGGCTGGCTCGAGTTCGGCTCGTTTACACCCCTAATCTCGGGTTTTGTCTTCATTCTCAATGGAGAGGCGGTATGTTGGAAGAGTTCTAAACAAGATACCGTTGCAGACTCGACGATGGAGGCTGAATACATCGCTGCCAATGATGCTGCAAAAGAGGCTGTCTGGATGAAGAAGTTCATTGCTGAACTTGATGTGGTTCCTTCCATTGAAGATCCAATACCTGTATTGTGATAACAATGGAGCTGTGGCTTTGGCCAAGGAACCCCGGACCTATCAGCGATCTAGATATATTCTGAGGCGGTATCACCTGATCTGGGAGATAGTTGATCGCCGGGAGATCGAGGTCAAGAGAGTAGATACGAAGGACAACACGGCGGATCCACTCACGAAGGCCCTCCTCCATACGCAGTTTGAGAGACTTTTTAGGATGTTGGGTATGCGATACTAAAGTTTTGATGGCTTGGCTAATTTTAAAGAAGAAAATATAATTATGGAAAAGAGAAAGAAAGTTGATTTATATAAAGAGAGAGATGATAATGATGATAATAATTATGTTGTTATTTATAGGAAAGAGAGAGATATTGTTAAAGATTGAAGAGAGAGATTATTATAATTGGATAGAGAAAGAAATATTCTGATGAGATGAGATTTTAGTTTGATTTTAAGAGAGAGAAAGATATATAAATATAAAAGAGAGATATGATAGGTTATATATTTCTATAAGATATTAGAAAAGTTATATATACACATATTAGTTTGTATATGGTTAGGATAATAAGAAAGTATATGTATATACATATATTAGTATATGTATATACATATATTAGTATATAGTAAAAACATATATAGATACGTATATGGTTATGGATTCGTTAAAATAAATATAATTAATTGGTGCATATATAGAGAGTGAACGGATCCTATAAGGCGGGTTCGCGTTTTTAAAAACGCGGACCTGAATGAAGACCATTGGATCCTTTGTTTGCATTCAACGGTTAAGATTAATATACCTTAATAAATCTTTTCTTACTGGAACAAATATTATTCTCCATGATTTTAGCGATCCTATTTTTTCCCCTCACTCCTAGTTCTCGCTCTACTCATCTTCTTCCTCGCAGCCGCAGCATCCAATTCGATTTCAAGTTCCAAGAAAAAATTAATTGGTTGTTTTTGGATGGTTACTTGAAATGGGATTTTGCTTTTTAATTTTTTTATAAAAAATATGTTTGATGATTGATACCCTTTCTGGAAATGGCTAATGATGGGCAAAGGTTTTTTCTTGGAACTTGAAATCGAATTGGGTGTTGCGGCTGCGAGGAAGAAGATGAGGAGAGCGAGAACTAGGAGCGAGGGGAAAAAAAGAGGATCGCTAAAATCATGGAAAATAATATTTGTTCCAGTAAGAAAAAAGATTTATTAAGGTATATTAATCTTAACCGTTGAATGCAAACAAAGGATCCAATGGTCCTCATTTAGGTCCGCGTTTTTAAAAACGCGAACCCACCCTATAGGATTCGCGCTCTCTCTCTCTCTCTATATATATATATAGTGGAGGTTCCTTAGAGATAAGTTTAATTTATTTAAACTTGGGTCTTAAATCTTCAAACAGCCCGCATAAGACTAAAGTCCTCCCAACACGTGCACTGCACGTGCATGCCTTTAGCACTTCAAGTTTGAGGTCACCTCTTGGCTCTTGATCCTGGGCTGCACCACTTGGGCTTCTGGGCTTATAAATTTCCACTAATTTCAACAGAAGCACCTATTATACTTGTTCTTGCAGCTTCACCGTCATATAATATATCAAAGTTATATGTAAGTACGAGGTAGATGCATGGCAATATTATATATTACAAGTAAATCTAAGTTACAACGTATCTATTTGTTTAGAAGCATGCTACCCAGTAATATGCAAGGCTAAAACAAAGATTGTTAGATAAAGAAATAATAGTATGATGCATAAAATAATAGATACCAAATGAAAAAAGAGCTACCGGAGGATTTGTCGATCATGATGGCCATCTAGGTGCTTCAGATAATCTGATTAACACATTATTTTCTAGTATATTTATGGTGTCACTCCTCCATGAATTATCGTCTTTCTTTTAACCACATGTAAGACATAAAAGGACATACTTTGGAGTTGCGGCTGGTCGAATATATTCAATTCTGAAATGCTAGTAAAAAAATTTAAGTATCTTCTACACTAGTAATTATCAAATAAATTTCACTCCTACGCTTAAATATTTCATAATAGGAAGGAGAAAATGTCAAAGGAGGTGGAATTAGTTCTCTTTTAAATAAGCCTTCATAGGGAAGAAATGGTAAATAGGATATGGATAAAAAAAAATGAGCACGACCGAAAGAAACTAAAAGTAACTTCAATCTACAAGTAGAACGATGAGGGAGAGTTGGTTTTGATGGTTTAGTCATGTGCAACGAAATGCAAATATGGATTGAGAAATAGCAAAGAATAACGTGATGGAGTTAACAGAGCTAAACAAAGAAGGATTCATAATGCCGAATGATAGGTGTAATTTATTGCACATTTTTATATCTGTATTTACCTTATTTTATCTATTTAATGTTGCTCTAGATATGTTTTATGAATAAATGCATATTATAGGATCTCAATTGCAAAAAAGAAAAGAAAAGGATGAACTAACATGCTTTCAACGTAATCAAGTCATGTAAAGGAGCTGATGCAAAGAGACGAGCTAAAAGATCAAAAAAATGTGCAAAAGGGTCGACACAGGAGACCCAACACACTGCCCAAAACCGAGCCCAAACAGAGGAAAACTATGCACAAAATTGCGCCCATGGGCGCAAAAACGCGCCCAAATTTAGGAGTTAGAGTTTGAGATTTTACACGTGTCTTATGGAAAAGAAAAGATTCTATTTTACCTTTTGTAATTGACCGAGAGCCCTATATATACGGTTGTATAATTATTTAGGGTTTTATCTCCTCTTGGCCAGGGACGAAGCCAGGAATTACTTTTGAGGGGGGGCGAGTAAAAAACCAATAGAACGATTTAAACTACAAATATTAATAAGAGATTACATAAAATTACTTGTTTGAGACTAATTGGACAAGGACACAAGTGTTTTGAACTTATCGTTAATTTGCTTTTTACATAGTTTATGTCAACATTAGCAAAGAAATATAAGATCAAATTAAGAAAGCCTTTTGGTGCGTGTAGTGAAAAGGGAAGATAATTCTTGGATTAACAATTGTGATTGTTAAACTTTAATGCTTGTAAAATTATATTGGATAGAAAAAATAGCGTTGCCTCACCTAAAACCCCATCGTTTTGTCTAGTATAAATTGAGTATTTGATATCGAAAAATTCACTAAATGAATGAGAATTTGTGTAACTAATGGAAAAAATTGAAGGGAAACTTCATGAATTAATTTCCCTCTTTCAAAGTCATAGTTTTATCACCCTTCAATTTTATTATCAGGGTACTAAACATGAAGAAATACAGTGCAAGAGATATATTAGTTAATTTTGTAAATTAATTTGTAGGTTAAACATATATTTCGTATTCATGAAATATCAAAAAATAGTTAATATAGCATATTGTTTAGATTGAATAGTTATAATATTTAGAAAAAGATCGAAAGCAATTAAAGATATGGCATCAGAAATTAGGTAAGAAGCTGTCATTGTTAATATTTCTTAGATTTGCAAAAAAAATAGATAGATAGAGGAATATCTTGCAAATATGTATGAGGCGGTTAGCAACGTGAGTCAAAGGTCGCATATTTTTTCGGGGACTGGGGACGGCCTCCCCTGCATGCCCCCATTGGCTCCATCCCTGTCTTGGCCTCCTTTTTCTATCTAAGGTTATTCGTAGGTTATTTGTAGGAGGAGATCAAATTCTTATTAAGTTTATTTTATGAAGTCTTTTATTTAATTTAAGTTTTTATTTTTATGTAATAAAATCATTTTCTTATTATCGTTTTGTTTTCTCTTTTATTATGCATAGCTAATTTTAATATATACCTAGGTAGATAAACCTAGGTTATTCATGAGTTGATCTTATTTTTTTTGTTTTCTCTGTGCTAATTCAGATCAAGATATGTTAATTTAATCTTAATAAAATCCCTACTGATAAACTAGGATAGAATTTATGATTGACAACCATTTATTTAATTTTAGGAAAAGTAGAGGATAAGTTGATTAACATAGACTAACTTTGATCTATTTAGATCTAGGATCAATACTTACTAATCGATGAACTTATGACAAGTATGAGATCTATTTAAGGGAAGATTTAGACAAAGTTAATGCTAGACTAAGTAGGACTATATTCTAGAATAATTGTAGAGAATGGTTGTTTGATAGAGTAAATCGAAGATCGTATAATTTATTCTTCCTTGGGGTTTGATAGATTATTACAATGAACGAATATTTTATGCTTACAGCCATAGATCTATAAATGCTATAGGATGGTGAAAGTTGAGAGAACATAGGTAGTTTGATTCATTCATGATTAGATCTAGGGCATTCAATGCCTAAGTATATTGCTTTTCTTTAACTTATTTTCTAAAAAGTCATAATTCAATTTGCTTTATTTAATTCCTTCGTAATAATTGAAATTTAAAATCTTATTATTAATTCGTCTGAATTCAGTTAGATTACCATCTTCCTTGTGGATCGACCCGTAATTTGCATACGTGCAACAATTGTACACTGTGCACTTGCGGTTATATAATTAGGACTTAAAAATAACCCATCACCGAACCCAAACGAAGGTGCTTTAATTAATGATGGTCTTGTTCTTGCTGCATGTGTACAGGTGCAACAGATGGTGGACTTCATGCACATAGTGGACTTTACTTCTTAAAATAAATCAAAACCTTTGAATCATAAAAAAGTTAGGGTACAATCGGTATTTTAAAGTATCTAAGTATCTATGATGACTCGATGCCAAAAGCTATTATTCTTGAGATACTGTAGAAATTGCATAAACTGAAGGTAACAGCATCCTAAATAAAAGTAAATTTTAAGGATTCACGAAGCAGCAGAAGGTTACCTAAGACCTTCACTGGCATCAGCAAGCTCTACATCAGTTTCAACCTATTCCAAGACGAAAGCTTGATAGCAGAGATTGAGGTTCCATAACAACATTGTTAAGGGATATCTGCAAGACTGATAGCAGCCAGTTATACATAATACAACAGACAAGAAAATCACATTTTAAGTGTTAAAGCACCCCGTGCAACACACCATAGTGAGCTAATATCAGATAATTCCGGTAAGAATGACCTAGAATAATTTTTCTGTTTGTTATATAAATCCACACTGCACATAACTTGTTAAGTGGAAGATCCGTCATGACATGCTTCTTAACTCCTACACCAGCATGTCATCCTAGCGGTAAATACATTAAATTTTATTTTGTATAGCAAGCAAGAATGATTAGAGTTGAATAAATTATACCGCGCTTAAAATTGCTCAAAACAATACAGTATGATTTTATCTAATAAATCAAATTTAGATTTCAAATCAGAAAATTCTGAAATTAATAGCTTAAGCAAGTTTGAAGCACTCCTGAATGGCAATCAGAAATTATATTACCAGTATGAGGCGCAAGTATCTCCTCAGATGGAGCGTAAGGTGTAAAAATCTCAATCTGCAGAAGACGGACTAGCTGGATGCATGTCAACATAGATAGTAAAGAATTTATTTTATTTTGACGTAAATTTCATTAAAATTACTTAGGAAACGAAACGAAATGAAAGCTAAAAAGAAGAAATAAAATCAGGCATCAAGACTAGCTAAACTATTCACACTCCAATGGAAAATTTGATCGGTAGACCGAATTCAAAGTTGTACCTTTAAACATGCAGGTGCATAAGTCTACAGTATTCAGTTAAACAGCAGCTGGACTTAAAGTCAAACCTATGCTAGCCTTAAAATAAGTTTCAAAGCACTGCCTAAGTTTTACCAAACGATAAAGCGGCAAGTAACACAGGCACCAAATACAAATATTGAAAACAGCTAATAAATCCCCAAACAAATTAAGAAAGCGTCTCCCCACATCTTCTCCCCTTTGGTGCCTCCAACCGCCACCAACTACTCACTCTCACCTCCATCGTCGATCTTCCCTCCATATCCGCCTCCTCTTGCTACAACTCCTTGCTCATCCCGTTCGTTATGCTCGTCCTGTGGAGTTGGCATCATTCCATGACCGGTTCTTGGTCAGAAAACATCAGATGCATCAACCCACGAAGTTGGTGCAAGAAATATTTCTTTTTTGATCACGGCAATTCCTCTCTTCCGATCGAGCAGGTGAAGCAGAAGCTACAACGTCGATAATAAACCTCCTATCCTAACTTATCTGACTCCCTCAATCATAAAATTCCCTTCCACTTTGTTAAAATAGGATTCGCCAAAACATTACCACATAAATGCCTCGACTTTCGAAAGGACTTTTAAGCGCAAAACACGCCTATAATCTCCAATACCAAACCATTCATGAAATTAGATAAAGAAGAAAAAATCTACCTCGCTTGGCAAAGAGATCGAGTTGGGATTCCGACGACGGCTGATGACGCCCGAGACAGGAGAGGGGTCTGTCCTTGCTGCGCAGTTGGGCGGCGATGGTGAGGTAGAAGGTGGCGGTTAACGTGAAGAGGAGGAAACAAAGACCTTGAGCTCCAGGCTCTTATAAGCCTCCTGTAAAAAAAGGACCATGGCCGGAAACCAGGCCACGGAGATGAGAAAAGCCGGTGATGGAACCGCAGCAGCAGCAGGATCTTCTTTGCCTGCCAGCAGCATGCCGCATGCTCCCATAGATACCAGAACAAGAGCCGAAACACCTAGGCTGAGCACCGGGAGCGGAATGGATCTCTACACGTTCCCCAATACCCCTTCTCTATCGCCATCGCCATCGCCTCTCCCATTCGATTCATCAGATGTGGGTTTTCTGTGAGGGATTAAATACGAAGAGGGGCGTGGTGGTTTCAAAGAGGAGGAGGAGGGCTGCTGCAGCTCCGGCGTCTCACCTGACCGAGAGGTTGAGGTTGTGTGTGTATGAGAGAGAGAGAGAGCCTAAAAGATCAAAGCCCTTACAAATTAGGGTTTAATTTGGGGGGAAGGTGCCGAGAGCCATTTGGGGTTCGGGGTCTCTGCTTCACCGGGGTGAAGGTCGGGTTGGGGGTTTGACCGGAACCCAGCCAGACTGACCGATTTTTCCGGGGTTTTTTTAGGCATTCAATTCCCGTTGAACCCGATTGGGCATGATGAATAAATTTCGGGTTGGATATGAGTTTAGTGTCCGTATGTCCGAAACCTAAACCCGGCCCGAACTAAACCCACTTTATATATCGAACTCGACTATATATATTTCACTTCAAATGCTATAATGTACATATTGTAATTTATTGCATGATGTCTAATTAACGTAATTTTTAGGTTTATTTCTTAAAAACATGTGATTTGGCCTAATTCTTAAAAACCTATTTATACTTTTTTTCCTTACCTGATACCCCTATATTTTAATTCAGCTACGTGACCCTATTATTCTTTTTTCTTTTCCAGCATTGCCCTTTGTACGAATTAAGTGGTTGCGTGTCTTCTTTCTCAAATGAAAATCACTACCATCCCCGGCTCTTATTCGTTAGGGATTATTAGATTCGTATGGCATGCTCAAACGATGGCGAAATCTGGACGTAGGTCTATTCACTCAATCGGGAAGAACTCATAACACCGTTCATTTGTACAAAATTTGCGATAATCTTGGTTGTAATCTGACTTTTTTTTTAATGTAGTTGTAGTGATTTTCAAGTGAAATAGACAATATAAGGTTCTTGTAACTTCAATAGATCCATGTTGTGAATCTTATATTCTTGGTTGGGTCTATGTCATGAATTTTTTTGGGTGTGTATATAGAACCAAATATTTGATAAATTGATAATATGCTTGTTTGAATTGGGGGTAGGCATTTTTGGTATTTAGAGCACAATTGTTTGATGAAATGCTGGTTTGAATTAGGATGAGAATTTGATGAATATAAAATTATTATACTCTAGGTCCACCAATGTCGAAGCTTGGAGGAATTGGGGGTTGATGTCCATGCTGGAGTTGGGGGCGAGTGCCCTGCCTCTCAAATCGAGGGTGGCTTTTGTTTCTCAAGAACGAAAAGAACATAAGTATTTCATTTTGGAGGAGGGATAGATATGTCTTTTGATTAAATCTAAAGACGGGGTCAAGTAGACAGCGGAATTAAAGCACAAAGAGCTATTGGGTAAAGAAAAAAACTCAAGTAGGCTTTTAGGAATTAGGCCAAACCACATGGATGTTTTCAAGAAATAAGCCTAATTTTTAATTGTAATCCATAAATCCATCATATATAATTATATAGTTTTATTAAATTATAAATTATGTATATGTATTTTTTGTAATTCATCTCAAGAATTATAATTTCAATTTTTTTAATTATTTATAACGGGCAAAGCCCAAACACCTGCAAAAACCGATCCGTCCGCCTAAACATGAAACCCGAGGATTCGGGTTTAACAAATTGTAAACCTGTCCGGTTCGGATGGATTTTGGGTTTAGATTTTAATTTTCAGCACGGGCATAAAAAATTTTAAAAACCCATCCAACCGGGCATACTTTCACCAATGTCTTCTATGATGGAAATATTAATAGTAGGGGTCTGGGGTCAATCTGGAAGATAATCTAGGTAATTTTAGATCCCCATAAAATATTATCTTGCTTGTTCAAGTATAAAAAATATTCCTGGGAACATTTCATTACCAAAGGTTGAGCTTGATACGTGGAATGGAAGTTTACCGGGAATTCTTGTACTCCCGGAAATGGGATGACCGGATATCTAATTTCAAGAAATCCTGTATCAACGTGCATTGTATACTTTAATCATTCCAGGTAATATATGCATGAGCAACTGTCGACCGGCGGTGAGGCCGGTGGATGACAGCGAAGCCGGCCACGAATCATCGATCGGCAGCGGGGTCAGCCGGTGGACGATCAACGACGAACTACGGTCGGTTTGCAGCGAACGTCCGATCAGCAGCGGGCCGGCCGATGAACAATCGGCGATGACCGACTAACGACCGGCGGCAAACGGCTGACCAACGGACGATCGACGATGGGTGGTGGACATGTCGGCCGGCGTGTGGCAAGGGAGGCCCACGACAGATGGTCATGACTCATTTCATGTTAGACGGGAATATTTCGTTATAATGTCAGATAGACAAATGTTTTAGGGAAAACAGGATTACCATGAAACTGGATCATTTTTTTACCATGATAATCCGATATTCCCGTAAATATCTTTTACACCTAAACAAGCATGGTAATATTTCATGGTGATTTAAAATCACCACCTAGATTATCTCTTACCAAGCACATTAAGGTCAAATGACTCGTTTCGTGGTAAATACATTCCCACAAAACAAAATAGGTAAAATAGGTGTCTATCAAGTATTACCAACTGTCAAGTATTACCAACTGTCACAACATGTGCCTAGAAAGTTTGTCGTCCGCCACCGGCCGTCCTCGCCACCCACCATCCGCCGGTTGGCCATTCACCGCCCGCCACCCGGCCGCTGGTCCGATGTTCACCGCTGGCAGTCAACCCGCGAACGGATGGCCATTCACTGCTGACCTCCTTCATCGCCAGACTCGCCTCCCATTCCGCAAAAAAATTCAATTTCCTTGAATCCAAGAAAATATATGAAGTAATCAAGGCTGTGAAACGAGAAAAATGCAATCAATCAACTTTGCCACAAGGACAACCAAAAAAGTGGGCGAATAGATATGTGACATTATTGGGATTAGATATACAAACTATTTTTCTACATTCAGTTGTCGAGGCTCATTACAAACTCCTCCAAAATTACATTCTAAGCACTGCCATAAAAAAACAACTGAGAAGCCAATCAATCTAAAGGGATCCAATAATCATTCCATATGATTTCACAGAGACTGAAAAACTAAGGAAATAATAAACAACACAATTGTGATCGTCGCAGCACCATCTGAACTCAAATCATGTAGAGAAATGACATGTTTTTTTTTGGTGGGGGGTTTTGGGTTTTTTTTTTGGAGTGGGGTGGGGGGGGGGGGCATTACTAATCTATCAGCTGGAGTCGAGAAGCGGTTTTATTAAAGTCTTCATGTTCTTCTTTGTGGAACAATTGCGCAAGATCGAAACCAAGCTGGAAACGGCTTCTACAATGTATTTCCCCTTGTTCAGCATAATGCAATTTGCCCTGCACAGTTCAGTTCAGGTTAAGACGCCAAACTGTAGATTAGCAGCAACAAAACGATCTCCACACAAACATTTCATTCACAATTGATTATACATCAACTGAGGAAGATATTTAGAGCAATACTATTTCTCAAGAGAATTTAGGGCGAGGTGATAATATATTGTGCCTTTAATATTAAGTAACCATATCATCCAAAAGCTGTGGGTTGTGAGCTAACATGTTTATGAAGAAAAATTAACACTTAATCATCCCCCTCGCCTGGGTGATTGGGTTAAAGAAATGTATTTTAAATTGCAAATGATGGGATTTGAACATATGGCCTAAAAACATGGTGTCAGGAAGTTGCTTTACCTAAAATCGCAAGTTGTCAGTTTCTCGCCTTTCAACCAAATTAGACACAATTTAACTATGTAGCATTTTACTTTTTGGGAACTTCGTATTTTATTAAAGACTTTTTACTGAAGTACCGAAGGAGAATTTTCATATTTTCAGCTTGGAAAAAAAATTAAAATTTATTATAATTTGTCCCGTCATAAAGTGATTTTGACGCCTCTAACAATAAGTAGTGTTTCTTAAATTGTTCTTAGGTATATTGTTGAGCTTAGGTGCACAAAAGGATTATTATCTTTGAAGCACAAAAACCAAAAACTGAAGTCACTGAAGCCCTGTTTGGCAATGGAATTAAGCTTCTAAACTGGAGTTTCATATCGTCGGCAAAACTAAACTCCAAAATGCCAACCTTACCATGTTTGGCATCCATTTTTTAGTTTAGATAACTATGGTTGTCTCACCTCCAAAGTTGAGATATCTAAGGTTATCTAAACTCCAATCTTATCTAAGTTTACTAAACTTCATTATTCCAAACACGTCTCTTCGAATAAAACCAGAGTTTATTTTTAAATGGAGTGAAGTACTTGCAAACCATAGCTTGCATCCCCTTACCGCCACTTAAAAATAAACCCTAGTTATCCTAACTCCACACCCAAACAGGGCCTGAATGGTTTCAGTACTCATGTGGGTCGCAGTACCTTGAAACCCCTTGATACAGAAAAGAATGGTTTAAAATATCTTGTCGGACTTCTTCCTTCTAAAAACACCCCTCAATATAGTAATTGAGTTATTTTGATATACCACATTCAAAACTTTTATATTTTGATAAAACAAGCCCAAAATTTGGTATTTCTAAATACCACACACGAAAGTTAAAATCAACTAAAAACAACACTCAAAGTTCTGTTAGTTTAAGTTGGATTGTTAGGTTGACTTGGGTTAGGTTAGAGTCTAGTAATCCTTATTTACCCTTGTTAGCTCTTTGTCTTAATTTATCAATTCCAAAACCACTGCTCACTACCAAAGACCGCCTCATCTCCTCACCAAAGCTCGCCATCCAGTCCTCATCTCCTTGGCCTCCTTCAAACGCAACTTGTTCCTCCCCCACCCCTTCCCCATTATGTGGCTCATTCCAATTGATGAGAGAAATTCAAAAGGAAAAAAAAACTGCAGTGAGAGCAAGATATAGGGGATTTGAGAAGGGGGGGGGGAGAGGCAGGCAAATTAGAGAGAAGCAAAAGGTTAAGAGATGCTGAAGTCAAGAAGTAGTCATTTGAGGGGTAGTTCAGTCATTTAACCCCTCTAATGTCTATGTTTAACGGTCGCTTGATGAAATACTAACGGATCTTAACCAGAGTGTTGTTTTTAGTTTAATTTTAACTTTTAAGTGTGGCATTTAGAAATACCAAGATTTGGGTGTTTTTTGTCAAAATACGAAAGTTTTGATGTGGTATATCAAAATAACCCATAGTAATTTTATATTCAACCCTTAATTCGCTTAAATATTCGGAAAAACCAATTCAAATCCGATTCACGTCATATTCTCTTAACCCATGCTTTTTTTTTCCAGAAGTTTGGCACAACTTACATTCTGTGAACTTTAAACAGTGGAGATAGCTATTTACAGAAAATTGGCTTGTAAGAACTCTATTCTTCCCATCAGCTAATTAGGACATTTTATAGTTCTGAAGGCTATATAACTGATCTAGTTTCTGAAGATTATGCAGAGATTTGGAGGATTCTACAACCTCATTATTATTATTTATGGTCATATGCAGAAATCTTAGTAGCTAATATCAAATACATGATGAGGAAGGCAAAGAGGTAATATTACTAGGCCTAGTTTGTAGCCTAGGTTAACCCGACGACAAGCTATTTGTTAGATGAAAATATTTTAAAACGGCTAACATGGCATGAGCAAGAGAATTAAGGATGAAAAATCAAATTCTGAAATTGGCAGGTGTTTTGTTTTAAAAATAAGGAAGAAATTTTAGGTGCTGTACAAAAAGAAAAACCAGCATCAAGTTTACTAAAGGTTCCCTTTCCCAGTCTTACCTCATTCCACTAGCAACATCTGTGATCTCAGCTCGAGTAGGAGTGCCTGATTTTACAAGGGATTCTAGAACTTGGGTTGCCCAAATAACAGGCACATGTGCAGCACTGCATACCGATAAAATCTCTTCTTGAATACTTGCCATCTGATCCCATCCGCACTCCACTGCAAGATCTCCTCGAGCAATCATAACCCCCAAGGGATTTGAAAATTGCATTGCCCTAAGCAGCAAAAGTGGCAGCTTCTCAAAGCCATCTCGAGTTTCAATTTTCAATACAACCCCTAGATTCTTAAGCTTCCTTTTAGCGCACTCCTTCATAATAATATCGATGTCACGAGTATCCCTTATAAATGAGATTCCTACCATATTGGCATTATCAGCGACAAACTTGAGGTCCTGAAGATCTTTCGAAGTGAGGCCTTCAAATTGCAATGCACTCTCAGGTATGTTTATGGATTTACCGGAACCTAGTTTAGAGCCTTTAGGGCTTGCATGGGTGATTGTGACTACAATTTCTTTATTACTTGCCCCTTGAATAACACCCCAAATTCTGCCATCATCAAATGATATGGGCTCGCCGGGCTTAACAGAGTCAAAGAGACGCCCACATTCGCATGTGATTTTAAATGCACCGAATGAACTAGGATCTCTACTTATAGTAAGTAAATCTCCTTCTCTCAGCCTAATAAATTGTTCTGCAGCTGGAACATTTACAACTAGTCCAACTGAACCTTTACCCTTCTTCCTCTCTATTTGCAACCTGGTGCCAGATTCAATATAAGCACTTCTCGTACACTCGACAATATAGCCATAGCCAGCAAAAACAGAATATTTCTTGGAAACCTTTAGTGATCTCTTTCTTCCTCTAATATCAACAAATCTTATAAAATTACCTACCTCAAGTTTGTTAAGAAACTGCTCATTCTCTACACAAAGGATAGCATCTGGTAATACGTGAGGAGGAGGAGAACATCCTGAAACGGACAGCCAAACTTGAGCTGGGATAATCACATCACCTTTGGCATCCTTTTTTGGGGATATTTTCATTACATTTGGTCCCATATCCATCAATCCCGTCCTTAGCTTTGGACCGGCTAAATCCATAAGAATTCGGCATGGTTTTTCTAGCATCTGGGAGCTGTGTTTTGCCCGTCTGATGATTTCACTCCAAATGCTAGAGTCGTCATGTGCACAATTGATCCTTATTATATTTGCTCCAGCCTTTAGAAGATCGTTGAGAAGCATTTCATTGGTGATTGCTTCTTTCCCCACTGTTACCATGATATGAACATCTTTCTTATCTCGAACTGCTCCGAGTAGTGCTGTTGCATTCGCTGACGCCCTTGTCCTCATAGCGCTTATGCTGAGAGATGTGTCAAATCTGTTCAGTTCTGTGTTACAAACGATGGGAGCTTGTTTTTCTAGCAGTTGAAGGCCAGAAGTAATACTAGCAAGAACATGCGAATTAGCACATTCCAAGTTTAGAAGGCCTATGGAAGAAAGATCATCCTTTAGTTGCTGGACATCGAGGCAGTGGAGTGCCAAATAATGGATCAAATTTGTTGCACTAACTAAATAATTTCTGCCAAAGGAAAAATAATAGGTAAGCAAGTTCAAATGTGAAATACCACAAATTTACAAGCTTTTACAAGCTATTACCTGTGGCACATTTTAAGACGCGAAGTGTTCCATTGCTCAGAGGCCAAGACATGCAAAAGTACAGCCTTTAACTTGTCAAGACATATTTGATGATCGAAAAAACATTCAGAAAGCTCCTCCCAAGGAGATTGAACCTCTGATTCATCTTGTAAATGAGAATTCGATATTGTTGAGCTAATAGACGACTTAGAAGTAAGATTGCTTTCAGACTTTTGAACAGTGTCATAGGATATTTCCCCACAAGTTCTCCAGTTGTTGCTCTCAGTGTCATCATTTCCTTGAAAGTTGGCAAAAACTTTAAGAAATCTATGTGGGATCTTCGTCGATCTTATTCGAAGATGGACATTGTGATGCCCCAAATTGGGAATGAGAGAAGTGTACCCAAGAATAGAACTCGAGATTTCGGATTTAAATCTCAAATCTTGATGGTGGCATGCATAAACGCCCTGAAAAGAGTAATTTAGTAAACAAAATTAATATAACAGAGAGTAGCCTAAATGCCTTCATACCAATGCCTTTTAAAAGTCTGCCACTTGCTGAGTCTGGTTTTCAAATATATATATATATATATATATATAGAGAGAGAGAGAGAGAGAGAGAGAGAGAGAGAGAGAGAGGCCATAGGAGGGGGAAAATACACCCTCCACCATTTTTCCGATGATCGGCACCCATCATCTCCATCTTTATCATCTAAGATGTGGGTACGCCAAATTCCATGTGCCTGTACCATTTTTTCACCGTCGATTTAGTGAGTGCAAAATTAACGGTTTACCGACAATAGAACTTTTTACATTGCTAATTCAACGGCAAAAAGATGGTAGAATCATATGGAATTTGGTGTGTTCACGTCTTTAGATGGCAAGGATGGAGATGATGGGTGCCGATCGTCGGAAAAAATCGTGGAGGTTGTATTTTTCGACGCCATAAAAGGAAATTCCCTCCTATGACCCCTTTCCTCTCTCTCTCTCTCTCTCTCTCTATCTCTCTCTCTCTCTCTCTATATATATATATATATAATTCAACGGTGAAAAGATGATAGAACCATATGGAATTTGGTGTGTCCACATCTTAGATGACAAGGATAGAGATGATGGGTGCCGATCGTCGGAAATAATCATGAAGGTTGTATTTTATCGACGCCATAGAAGGAAATTCCCTCCTATGGCCCCTCTCCTCTTCCCCCTCCCCCCTCTCTCTCTATATATAATTCGACTGTGAAAAGATGATAGAATCACATGGAATTTGGTGTGTCCACGTCTTAGATGATAAGGATGAAGATGATGGGTGCTGATTGTCAGAAAAAATCGCGGAAGTTGTATTTTTTCAACGCCATAGGAGGAAATTCCCTTCTATGTACCCTTTCCTCCATTATTCACTCATTCTCTCTCTCTCTCTCTATATATATATATATATATATATATATTGCTCTATTATCGATAAACAGTTAATTTTGCGCCTACTAAATCAACTGTGAAAAATGGTACAGCCACATGGAATTTGATGTGTCTAAATCTTTAGATGATAAGGATGAAGACGATGAGTGCCGATCGTCGGATAAAACCGTGGAGGTATTTTTTCGACGCCATAGGAGGAAATTCCCTCTTATGGCCCCTTTCCTTGATTATTCGAGGAAAGGGCCATAGGGGAATTTCCTCATATGGCGTCGAAAAAATATCTCCACGGTTTTATTCGACGATCGACATCCATCGTCTCATCCTTATCATCTAAGATGTGGACACACCAAATTTCATGTGATTCTACCACCTTTTCACCGTTGAATTAGCAATATAAAAAGTTCTATTGTCAGTAAACCATTAATTTTGTATCCACTAAATCAACGGTGAAAAGTTGTATAATCACATGAAATTTGGTGTATCTACATCAGATGAATTGTCGTCTCTCTCTCTCTCTCTCTATATATATATATATATATATATATATATATATATATATATATTAACGGTTTACCGACAATAGAACTTTTTACATCGAAAAAATGCGAAAAAGCCTCGTAGGGCCTCTCTCTCTCTCTCTCTCTCTATATATATATATATATATATATATATATATATATATATATATATAAAGAAAATAGGGTGCGGTTATATGAAATAGGGTGCGGTTATATGTCAGCATTTAGAGCGACCTGAATATAAATCTTCACTGTGTTGATATATTAAATTCCCTGCAACTGCAAATACCAGCAAGAGAGGTGAAAAGATATTTTGGTATCTTTTGGTCTCTCACATGTGAGCGCGTTATCATTGGAGATTTTTGCAATCTGAAGCAGCACAATTAGAATCTCGGACATATACTTGTTCAATGGATATAAATTTCGAAGGATTGTGCTTATATCCCTAGAAAAATAATGAAGAATTTTTTAACCTCCAAGATTAAACAGGATTCATTTACCTACTTAAAATAGCAAATAAGAGACTAAAAATGAATTTATAATATTGAATTTTATTGATTGGATATTATATTGCAGGCCCTTTATAAAAAAGCTTTCATCAGTTCATCCTACAGATCAAATCCTAACCTTTGAATCAGATTTAATGTTACAATCTGACATGCTTCAAGAGAAGATGCAGCCTTCCGTGATTAGTAATCCACCTACAACTTCAGGCTTTCTTGCAGATTATATGATATTATCTACATATATGTCCTGGTATGATTCCATTTGTTGAATTATCTTAAGCTGCGATCGCAATGCAAAGCTCAATTAATATGCTTCCCTAATAAAAATATACATCATGGAAAACAAAATAGCATCCACTGATAGTAATGTTATTCCCCCAATGCTTCTCAGTAATATTTTAAAGACATTGAAGATCAGGTAAATTATCTACAATACTCAACATATTAAGAGACACCAGAGGACCTTTGATATAGGCATTAGCTCAAAGGAATTAGGTTATTTTTGCCTAGATGAGATATAGGGAAGTTTTAAGTTCTCCCGATACAGAAACATAATGACTTTTTAGTCTTTGTTGTTATCAAAAAGGTTTCCTAACCAATTAATAGACTTCATAGCAAAACAACAATAAGCAGATTTTGACCTTTATTCTCGTTTTCAGTTCCTAAAAATGCACACTATATTGAAGATAATAAAAGCTGTGAAATACAAAGTTTTAAACTCTATTGCTTTTAAAACAAAGAGCAAAACTCAAGAGCTTCCTTCTGCCTTCAATTCCTTATGTGCTGCTACTAAGTTCACTTAAAGAATAAAATACCATTCCATACACATTGTTCTGAAAGTGAAAGGAATTCAATAGCATCCAATTTTGGAATCATTTATTGCATCGAAAAATGTCACTCTATGTGAAAATCATGTTAACCCCATCAGATCATAACTCCCTAGCAAAAAAGTATCCATTTCCTTGTATCATGCGAACAACCAGCTCCACAAAAATCCCGATTTCATCCTTTCAAACTCTCCAAAATCCTACCTTTTGGAACTTGACATCCTAAGTGCATGCATACATATATACCTACCCAAAAACTAACAACACTGAAGGCACTGAAATCATTCAATAAGCGCCCGAATATTCCACGATACAAACTCCATTGTTTCTAAACGTAAACTTGTGCATGACAAATAGTTTGAATGCATAGGCACGCATGTCGGAAACTTAACCACTTTGTTTATTTTTCCACACACAATTCCACAAAATACGCGACATGAATAGGGGGAAAAAGAGATACCTTTTGGACAACCAAGTGATGTGAAAGTGAAGACAGCTTCATCGGCACAATTCTTTGCTCTCCCAAATGCTTCAAATTGAGCCCTGAAAATCTTCCGAATGGCAAACCCTAAACAAATCAAACGGATCGATCAAAGAATGAGAAGATTGGCATGAAAATTATATTTTTAGAAAACCCTAATTTTTAAGAATTGAGAGAAAGTTAGGGTTTTGATTTTACCTTCTCTTTGATTTTGGAACTAAAATTATCCGCATCGAGTTGTAGATAGGTTGTGAGAGGAGAGTGTGGATGCCACAGGTCTGATCGGCAACATGGTGATATTCTATTGGTTGAACTCAATGGACCAGTCAAAGATGGGCCCACTGAAATTATTCACGTGATGGATGGAGAATTTCGGACATCACAACAGCTTTTTGGTGTGAACCTAAATCTAAAAAAGTTGAAAAAATCCATTCAGCAATAAGAAAATGACATCGTGAATAGAATCTCGGTCATTGAGGGCGTCCTAACTCCTAAAAGGATCTGCTAAATGCAATGAGGTGTTCCAAAGAATCAAAACAACCGGTTATTAATGGAATCCCATGTCGGCTCTCTGTGAAATACTCGTTTGGCCGAGAGTTTCCAAATATATCGTGAGCTAAACTTATACTGACGAATAACCAACCCGCAATGAACAGGGACGGTATAGTAAAATTCTAAAGGCATTTGAAAAGAAAAGGAACCGTAAATTCCTTTTTGGGAAATACCTTTTTAATTTCTAAGATTTGATGGAGCTATACAATATAAACTTGTCATAAAAGAAGTTCATGAGCAGGAATTTAGACGTAAATCCAATGGGCTCTCAAATGCGTCTTAAAAAATTTAAGACGTTCAAAAATATATTTTTTTAAATCTGAGCGGTAAAAATTCTTTGTTGGTTCAGCCCATTTGCTTAGGAAAAAAATATTGAAAATATGAAAAAAGGCACGGTGATAATTCTGATTGAGTAATTGATATCCTCAAAATCCTTATCGAATAGAAAAAAAGTCCGAGAAAATTACTAAAACCGTGTCCATATCATATAAAATTTTGTTCATCATTCACATATGATATGGAAAGTAAAAAAAATTGTATCTTGCTCTTTTAAACAAACCAGGTATGCTTTCTAGCCTGTATGAGTCCCTTGGTTAGTATTCAACCAGCAAGCTATAAGAAGGCGCACTTAAAAGAAACATGGAAGAAGAAGAAAGAAAATAAAAACAAAAAACCTAGCCTTACTCTTTGCACCATAAATTTTAAAAACAAATATGAAGCAATTGACATACATAATTGTGATTAAGTACTGGCTAGAGAGTCATGCCAACGTTTTATTTTAACTCAAAAACAGTTAAAACGTGAAAGTTTTAAGGGTAAATGGTCAAAAAGCTCCCGGTCCTCTTTAATTAAAAAACCCTTGGACCAAATTAAAACCCATTTTTTGCTAATAGATCGTAAAATCTAAACAATTGCCTGTAATATATAAGAAGTTGATGATTACACAGGGGGGTTTTCACAAAGATTTTGAACAGCCTGTCCTTCTCAACAATTTTGAAAACATCAGGGGTTTTTGGACAACTCCTGAACCGGCCAGGGGCTTTTTGACAATTTGCTCAAGTTTTAATTCTTTCTTCACTCAAAACTCTGGTCATGTGCCGTGTGTGGGCAGAAGCCCGTAGCCCAGTACAGAGTATTGCATAGAAATTCCATGCCTAAGCTGAATAACAATTTTATGGGCTCCCCAGTCACACACTAGACTAATTTGCTAAGGATATTTAGAAAATTTAGTTTTTACCTTCTTTTTTTCTGAGAGGAAGCACACCCTTGATTTCAATAAAACGGATTTAATAAACCATTATCCAAAAGAAAGGATACACACATTTATAATAGGGTAAATTGTCAAAAAGCCCCGGCCCAAGAAAAAGGAGACACAAAGTCCCCGGTATTTTCGAAACGGGAAGAAAGGGCCTACTGTTCAAAAACTTGGTCGAAAAACCCCTGACCCAAAGGCCTGTGTATTTCAGTTTGTTGCATGGACGAAAATACCCCTCCTCAAACCCACCGTGTCCAAATTTCTTCTCCTTTCTCTCTCCCGCTCTCTCAAACGTCTTCATCCTCGAAAACCTTAACCCTAACCTTGTCGTTATCGCTGCCGTCATCATCGTTGTCGTAAAGGTAAGCTCTTCCTTCCATCGCATTCAGAGAACCCAATTCGCTTCTCGTCGTCGTCGTCGTGAGCTTCGTCACCGTCGTCACCGTCTTTGTTATCGTCGTCGTCGCAACCCTGCCTCCTCAGCCAAGAAATAAGAAAAAAGCAAACCCCTCTTTCTTTGATTTTTTTTTTCTTTTCTCAAGCTCGGAGAATTCATGGAAGCTCAAACCGTAGGGTTGGCGATGTCAAGCTCTCTTCAGGATTCGTTCGATTCAATGCTCTGCGTCTCTGGATTGCGACTAATTCCTTCTGGGCTTAAGGAGATGGATTGCAAAGGTTAGTGTGTTGATTAATTTATTTGGGTTTTGGTTAATTATTGAACTTTTATTGATAACTTGAAACGGGTCCTTAAAGATTCTGGGGATTAGGGTTTATTTCAGTTATAAAAGGGATTTTGAAATTGGATCTAGATGTTGCTGTTATGCTTAGTTTTAAATTTTAATGTGGTTTTGATCAAATGGTTATAGTTGAAATTGATCACTAAATTTGATGTTTCCTTGTATAGTCAAATTGAGCAAATTGGAATTATATTGGAATTTATCTAAAATTAAGTGGGATTAAAGGCCATGCTTTTGCTAATTGCATCAGATTTTTCTTAATTTTTTTATGAAATAAAGCTCTCCTCGGATTTCATTTTAGTACAGATACTTATTGTTACAGGCAAGTGTTTAGATGTTACATGCAACTAATTAGAAATTACAGGCAAGTTGTTAAAAGTTACAGACAACTAAGCACCAGACGTCTTGTTACAAATACCAGACGTCTGGTTGTTAATTTCTAGAGGTATATATTGAACTGAAGACGTCCGGTTATAAGTACCAGACGTCTCCAGCGTCTCTGAAGTCAATTTCCAAAGGCATATTTTGAACTGGAGACGTCTGGTACTTGTAACCCGACGTCTCCAGTTTAAAATATACCTCTAGAAAATTGACAACCAGACGTCTAGTACTTAATTGCATGTAACTTCTAACAACTTACCTGTAGCAGTTGCCTATAATTTCTAAAAAAGCTGCGTGTGACTTCCAAACAGTTATCTGTAACTTCCAAGCAGTTGCATTTCCCTAATATTTAAGAAAATTCGCCTTTAATATCTAATAAGTTTCTTGTAATATCTATATGGATGCAAATAATGATATGTTAACATCTAAGCACTTGCTTGTAATATCTAACCACTTGCCTCTAATTTCTAAGCAGTTGCCTGTAATTTATAAAAACTTGCATGTAACTTATAAGCAGTTGCTTGTAATTTCTAACCAGTTACCTGTAACTGCTTAGAAGTGTAGGGTTCCTAGGCACTCTCAAGAGGTCTCACAAGGCATCAACCATGCCACTTTCAAATTTTATGAGTGCCGAGAAACCCTAATACGGATCGTCGACTAGAATTTTAGGCGAAACAATAAACTAGTTAACATCTTAACTAAAAGTAGAAAGCTACAACCTTTGTAGATCCGGTTATCCACTTCCTTAGCTCCACGTAGTCGCTCCCTCGCTGTCCATCTCGAATCCCGGACTCTCGCATCGGCTTCATCGGAGAAATGAGCGGAATAGTCGTCGGCTACGATGCAGAAGATGATCTACGTCGAGGCTTCACAAGATCAAGTTCCGACTTCACCAAGTTGTGAAACTTGTGAAGAAAACACCCAAAACCACTTGGCAAGAGGTAGAGGATGAAGAAATAGGAGGTGGGTTCACTTTAGAATTGGATTTCTCACTTTAGAACTCAAGATGCCATTAATGGAGTCTAGTTTTCTTTCTTGAAGAAGAAGGAGAAGATGAAGATAGAATATCATAAAAGTCTTTTCATAATAGAAAATAAATCAATACTTATCATATCCTAACTAAGGTCAAGTGTAGAGAATATACCATGGTAAGTGGGAATGGTTAGGGTTAAGCATGAAGACAAAATGGTCTCTTTAGTCAAAGCTTCATGAAGCTTCAACAAGCTTCATGATAAAAAGAAACCATTTTATTTTCATTTATCCATTTAAATAAATAAAGAATGGTTAAATAAATGAGTGAATAAATCAAAACCCTAACCATTATCATTACCATGGTACAATTCTTTACACAAAGCCAATATTCATGCATCATCAAACATGATACAATCAAGTGCACACAAAATATATCACATATACAATGTGCTTTTCAAGTGAGAAAATCCCTTTAAAGTGAACCAATACTAGTTAATGCAAAGTAATATATCAAATATATAATTATACATTAAATCATTAAATCAACACTTGATTCAATGATCCGGTCATGTCGCACATAACCGACTAGTATCCAATGTATCGACTTATCGAATCAATCTTTGATTCGATAACTAGGTTATATCACATACAACCAATCGAAACATTCATCGCGAGAATGAAATGCGGTATCACATACACGCATCATTCTCGGTCCCGCACATATCTCATATGCGCCCCTATTTCGTTTCGCTTGAGCCAGGAAACCTCTGTGTAGGACTCTAAAGACTCGTCAATACGCCGGTAGCAGATGATGATCATATCAAGCACCCACAAGCCGCAAGCGGTCTGCCAAACGTAACGGCCATCCGGGTATTGAGCGATCAGAAGATCGACGAGCTAGCCCGCTCACACTCCTGTGAATCCAACCAGTAACACTTACCGTACAGTCCGGTCTGTTCGTCTGATATGTCGCATATCAAGTCTAGGGGTGGTAAACGTCAGACCCCAATAACCGATAAGTCGTGC
The DNA here is from genome assembly GCA_030015575.1 of Agapanthus africanus. Taxonomy (NCBI): domain Eukaryota; kingdom Viridiplantae; phylum Streptophyta; class Magnoliopsida; order Asparagales; family Amaryllidaceae; genus Agapanthus; species Agapanthus africanus. Next base: position 419,343,978 of record JASDDO010000016.1, read on the forward strand.
CGATGTGAGGCTCATAACGGGTCGAGAAACTACTGGTAACACTTACCAGCAAATCTCTGATCAGCCCTGGCCAGGGACTTCCCTGTTACGGCCAATCGAGCACAGCGCAACATCAACCCCCAATACCGGGAGAGACGAAACCCCTCCTATCGCTCATTGCCTCCATGTGACTCGGGACTGTACCCAAAGACTACCGTTTTGCACGCCCTCATGGACGTGGTAAGGTGGAGATCAAAGCACAGTGGGAATCACACAAGACTCTATGACGATCTCGGGTCTACAGACTAACCTGTACAAGTGTCACCTGAGAACTGCCATCTGACGTGAGGTATAATACCATCTGGGAGTTCTCGGCGAGTCCGTCCAGTGTACCCAGTCTCCACTGAGCACCCGTATACCATCTCTGATGTCAAACACCAATGGATATGGGATCATCCATCGCCCATCTCATAGGTCGAGAAGCGTATACGCTAGTCTACACTGGTATATCGATACCCCGTCTCGATACACCCACGACCAGGGACCTTGAAGGATGTACTTATGGACTACCATGTCCCCACTAGTATGATCTGCATCATAGTCCAGGTAGTCAAGTACACATCCTGAGGGCTTTACCAACATGTAACTACAAGACAGTTTAAAGAGACAAGTATACATGTTAAGATAAAGAGTAACCAGATAGCATACTATCATATCGAGCAAGAAAGTCATCTCTATATATGTCCAAGCATCCAATATAATATACATCATCTGTACAATACTGGCCTCTAGGGCATACATACAACTAACAATCTCCCACTTGCACTAGGGCCAGCTGCTGTAGTATCGCATACCGAGCATCCCGAAGAGTCTCTCAAACTGTATCTGGGGAATGGCCTTCGTGAGTGGATCCGCCGTGTTGTTCTTCGTGTCAACCCTCCTGACCTCGATCTCCCGGCGATCAACTATCTCCCGGATCAGGTGATACCGCCTCAGAATATGCCTGGATCGCTGATGGGACCTAGGTTCCTTGGCCAAAGCCACCGCTCCATTGTTATCGCAATACAAAGGTATTGGATGCTCAATGGATGGAACCACTCCAAGTTCAGTAATGAACTTCTTGATCCAGACAGCCTCTTTAGCAGCATCGTTGGCAGCGATGTATTCAGCCTCCATCGTCGAGTCTGCCACGGTTTCCTGCTTGGAACTCTTCCAGCTAACCGCCCCTCCGTAAAGGGTAAAGACAAATCCCGACTGCGACTTAGAGTCGTCCTTATCACTCTGGAAGCTCGAATCGGTAAAGGACTCCACTTGGAGTTTTCCGTTACCATACACCAAGAGCATCTCTTTAGTCCTTCGTAAGTACTTAAGAATGCTCTTCACAGCTGTCCAGTGACTCTCTCCAGGATCAGCTTGATACCTGCTCACTACACTTAGTGAGTATGCAACATCGGGTCTGGTACATAGCATCGCGTACATGATAGAGCCTACAGCCGAAGCATAGGGTATCCCTTGCATGCGAGCTCTCTCCAAATCAGTCTTGGGAGACATCTCTTTGGAGAGAGTGACTCCAGAGATCGTGGGCAAGTTCCCACGCTTGGATTCTTCCATACTAAACCTCTTTAGTATGGTGTCAATGTACCTGGATTGAGACAATCCCAATATCCGTTTGGATCTATCTCTATAGATCCTAATTCCCAATATGCAGGAGGCATCACCAAGATCTTTCATTGAGAATCTTTGTGATAAGAAGAGCTTGATCGATTGCAGCATAGGAATATCATTTCCTATCAAGAGTATGTCGTCCACGTACAATACGAGGAAGACAACCTTACTCTCTGCCACCTTCTTGTAGATACAAGGTTCATCTGGATTTTTGACGAAATCAAACTCTTTGATAACGACGTCAAAGCAGATGTTCCAACTCCGCGATGCTTGCTTTAATCCATAAATGGATTTAAGCAGCTTGCACACCTTCCCGCTGCTCCCACTGTCTACGAAGCCCTCTGGTTGAGTCATGTACACGCACTCTTCTAAATCACCATTTAGAAAGGCGGTCTTAACATCCATTTGCCAGATTTCGTAATCATGATATGCAGCGATGGCAAGCATGATCCGGATGGATTTAAGCATAGCCACTGAAGAAAAGGTTTCGTCATAGTCCACACCTGGTCTTTGACGAAAACCCTTTGCAACAAGTCTAGCTTTGAAAGTCTCCACTTTCCCATCTACACCAAGTTTTTTCTTGAAGATCCACTTGCTCCCAATGGGTTTTACCCCTTCAGGAGCAAGTTCCAAAGTCCATACTTTGTTGGTGTACATGGATTCCATCTCGGACCGCATTGCATCCAGCCATTTCACTGAGTCCCTACTCGTGATGGCCTGCTCGAAGCTAGTTGGGTCATCATCCTCCATGATGCAATCCTCGCTCCCACCATCCATGAGAAAACCGTAGTATCTCTCAGGTTGGCGAGGAACCCTACTAGATCGGCGGAGTGGCTGAGGTTCATTGGGAGCTATTGAATCCTCTGGTTCCACTAAATCTTCTGTTGTGTTTCGTTCAGCTGGAACCTCTTCCAGTTCTACCTTAGAGCCACTAATCTCTTTTGCAAGAAATTCCTTTTCTAAAAAGGTGGCATGTTGAGCAACAAATACTCTTTGTTCCTCACTGTGGTAGAAGATATACCCTCGCGAATGTTTGGGATATCCAACAAATTTACACAAAACAGACCTTGCCTCGAGTTTGTCCGGTTTTTGTCTTTTGACATAGGCCGGGCAACCCCATATCTTAATAAAATTAAGATATGGTCTCTTCCCTTCCCATATCTCATATGGTGTGGTAGGCACAGATTTGGTGGGAACCCTATTCAGTAGGTATGCTGCTGTTTCCAGTGCATATCCCCAGAAGGAAACATGTAACTCAGCTATACTCATCATAGAGCGCACCATATCCAATAGGGTGCGGTTCCTCCGTTCTGATACACCGTTGTGCTGTGGTGTATATGGAGGAGTTAGCTGAGAGAGAATCCCATTCTCTTTTAGGAAGTCCAGGAATTCAATGCTCAAGTATTCACCTTCTCGATCAGATCGTAGGATTTTAATACTTTTTCCGGTTTGGTTCTCGACTTCTTGTTTATATTCTCTAAATTTCTCAAAAGCTTCTGATTTGTGTTTCATCAGGAACACATATCCGAATCTAGAGAGATCGTCAGTGAATGTAATGAAGTACGAAGAACCATCCCTGGCATGTGTAGACATGGGACCGCATACATCACTATGTATCAGTCCCAAGAGTTCGGTAACTCTTTCTCCGTGTCCCGTAAACGGAGTTTTGGTCATCTTGCCTTTGAGACATGACTGGCAAGTGTCATAAGATGAAAATTCAAACGGATTTAAATATCCATCCTTATGCAACTTAGCTAGTCGTGTCGCATTGATGTGACCCAGTCTACAATGCCACAAGTAGGATTCGTTCAGATCTGAACTCTTCCTCTTGTGTGTGTTTGTTATGCTCAGAACTGTTGATTGATTTAGAACATAAATGCCATTGCACAACGTGCCTGATCCAACCAACTTTTGGTTACGGAAAATGTTCATAACATTATCCTGTAATACAAAATTATATCCCTCTTTACTCAACAAAGAAACCGATATAATGTTGCATATCAGGTTCGGCATGTAATAGCATTCGTTCAGAACCAATGTATTACCAGTTGGTAATACAAGGTGATATTTCCCGACAGTCTTAGCTGCAACAATTGCACCATTTCCAACTCTAATGTCTTTATCACCTTCTCCAAGTTCTCTACCTTTCCTAAGCCCATGTAACTGATTACATATATGGGATCCTGACCCGGTATCTAATACCCAGGACGTAGAGCAAATGGAGAAACAGTTCTCTGTAACGAACACACCCGAAGAAAATGCATCATCATGTACTTTCTTCATTCGGGTGGCATGGGAATCCTGGTATTCCCCTATATCCTGTTCAGTCCTATAACTCTTATAGGTAAGAACAGAACCAACGTTCCCCAGCACAGTATAACATGCGGGTTCGGTCAATACATCCATATTATTATCTTTATTAGGGCATGAAATGGTCGCTACCTGGAGAGAGAGAGAAGAAAACACTTTAGCGTAAGCTCGTGCAAGATCAGATTGGTTATTATCTTATCTAATCAGGATGGCGCCCACTGGTTTTTATCAAATCTTCCTTCAAACCCTAAAAGGAAAGACTAGCCGGGATTAATTACACACTACAAGTTCGCCAATCTTTCAGCCAGGCCAGTGTCGGTACTTTGAGGGAGGTCCCCCGTGCTTTCGCACGAACCTAATTAATGTAAACCTCGTTTTCCCAGAGGCGTAACCTCATTGACACCTTTCTAGACACCTACTTGATCGGCTAATTGTAATGTGCAAAACTCTCCCAGGAGTAACTCTTACTCGCAGTGGGTATCGGGATCCAACTATCTCATAGAAGGTATGCAATCTCATTGCAAATTTCAACACTTGAAATTCCCGATAATATTTTGCCCCAAGCATCCTATGACCTTGACGGAGGTCAACAAACCACAGGGTGCAAGTCAAGTTCAACCCGTCATTTCTTGATTGAATCAAACCCACCCGCACGACCCTTGACGGAGGTCAACAAGGTCGTACGACTACCCTAATCCAATCTGCATCACATGCATAAGCAGATAAATACTAGTTAGCTACCGCACACTACGCCTTGACGGATGTCAACAAACGTAACACGAATACTAAGTAGGATTTATCTGAAATGACGGAGGGCTACGACAGGTTTTTCTGAAAACCTATTGCGTAATGAACTTGATATCGTTGTAGAATCAAATGAAGTTTTGAAATGGAGCGATTTTGAGGCTTTTCTAGTTTTGCTAAAGGGGTCACTCCCGGTGAAGGGATCGTCGGCCCTTTCCTCGTCGAATGAGGTGCGGGATATATCATATATATCGCTGTGCAAAGCAGAAACTATAGAAGCAATCAAAAACAAACCGAGTGTGTAGCATCTGCCAGTTATTGCTAAAGGAGTCACTCCCGGTGAAGGGATCTCGGTCCTTTCCTCATCGAATAAGGTGCAGGGTATATCATATATACCGCTATGCAAAGCAAGAACTGTAGCTACCTGTTTTATTTAAAATTTGATTCTACAACATCTTTTAGGTTTCTTTTCTTTCATTAATCACATTAATGAAGTCCCATCATTTAAGTCACCTAAACATCACAGATAAATACGACGTACACTTATGCCATCCGCATTCGTCTGGATGTCCCCTCGTGCACCGTTAGGTTAGGTAACTAACGACAGAGCAGGGCAGGGCTAGTGCGGGTGCAAAACATAAGTAACGTCTATATAATATATCATATATACTATATACTGTATCTATCACAGAACATCATATGATCACATCACAGATATCGCAGCAGAAGAAACATATGAAACATTGGATATACTAGGACGTCCGTGTTTTCAATACGAGCCAGTATAAAACACGGATTCCACGGTCGTGATGAATAGCCAATCCCACACCCCTAGACCCCTACGAGAGCGGCAAGCAACCCTACCAATTCTAGGGTTAGGAGACCCGGACTCGACTCCTCGAGATGGTCTCCCACTGGACCCTAGAACCCGGTTACTTGTGCTCCCCTCCTTGGGTCTATCCTAATGCGGAAAAGAAAATAATATACAAAAGGTGACATCTTCCGCAACCTGGAAGTGCCCCAATAAAAGAATATTACATACAAGTTTTTACATGAATGAAAATGAAAAGCACTCATCTCACATAAAAACCCCCGGCTATTCAAACACGACAATCCAATATAACATATCCAGCAACACATAACATCACATGTCATCAACGTAAGTAAATATGCGCATCCCAATTGTCGTTGACATATAGCAACGAAACCGGCGATATCACATATTACACTTACGGTCACAGAAAAGAAAGTGTAAAACTGCAACAGTTGGAATCCGCAACCTCTTTAGACATCGCATGCCTAATCAAATGAAATACTTAGACATCACATGCCTAACAATTATAAACCCCGCATTTTAGTCTCATTATCGAAAACTCTTTTCAATATCAAGTGAGACTAAACCGCTAAATTTATAACATTCATTCAGTTATCTCATAACTGTTTGTGAATTCCAATTATTGTATCCCATTCTGGATAAATAGAAAATATTAAACTTTCCGATCGAACGTTCGAACACCCAAGTTTTCCCGAAACCGTTCAACACATGAAATAAGTTCAAAGACATTCACTTCATGCCTCAGTACCAACGGTCCAGCCGTAGAAAGGTCAAGCCAACGCCTCACATGTGGCACGCCGTACTGCCCCAAACCCTAAGGTTCAAAGGGCAGTTCAAGACGGTCACATAATCGAGTTAAGGTTTGTTGTCTTCTAGAGGGACCATCGCGTTACTTGCACTACTCAGAACGTCCTTAAACCACAGAAAAATCCAACACTTGGATATTTTCCGGCAGGGGAAAGATTGGGTATTTACATCCGGTCGAACTTTTTAACATATTCCAAAATATCCGGAAAGCCACATCGACAAAGTCTGATAATCCGATCGAATCAGCGAACTCCCAAAACACCCCAGAAAATTCAACTCTTGAATAAATATTAAAAATTCCCAGAAAACTCAGCATAATAAAATAGGAATTACTGTGCAAACATGGAAGGGTGACGTCATGATCAGGTCGCGGAACAGCGGCAGAAGCCAGGCTTCTGCCGCGGTTCCGCCGCACTTTGGACTCATCATTTTGAAAATTTTGCACCGTAATTCTTAGAATTCCCTGCTGAATTTTTTAAGCATTTTTAATCTGGAAAAAACCCAGTTTTTAGAAAAAGTCCAGAGAGCACTTAGGTTTTTAGGGTTTCGGTTCGATCGGGTTTCAAACGTCGTCTACACTTCGCCTAAGGCTTTAGCTAGGCTCTGATACCACTGTAGGGTTCCTAGGCACTCTCAAGAGGTCTCACAAGGCATCAACCATGCCAATTTCAAATTTTATGAGTGCCGAGAAACCCTAATACGGATCGTCGACTAGAATTTTAGGCGAAACAATAAACTAGTTAACATCTTAACTAAAAGTAGGAAGCTACAACCTTTGTAGATCCGGTTATCCACTTCCTTAGCTCCACGTAGTCGCTCCCTCGCTGTCCATCTCGAATCCCGGACTCTCGCATCGGCTTCATCGGAGAAATTAGCGGAATAGTCGTCGGCTACGATGCCGAAGATGATCTACGTCGAGGCTTCACAAGATCAAGCTCCGACTTCACCAAGTTGTGAAACTTGTGAAGAAAACACCCAAAACCACTTGGCAAGAGGTAGAGGATGAAGAAATAGGAGGTGGGTTCACTTTAGAATTGGATTTCTCACTTTAGAACTCAAGATGCCATTAATGGAGTCTAGTTTTCTTTCTTGAAGAAGAAGGAGAAGATGAAGATAGAATATCATAAAAGTCTTTTCATAATAGAAAATAAATCAATACTTATCATATCCTAACTAAGATCAAGTGTAGAGAATATACCATGGTAAGTGGGAATGGTTAGGGTTAAGCATGAAGACAAAATGGTCTCTTTAGTCAAAGCTTCATGAAGCTTCAACAAGCTTCATGATAAAAAGAAACCATTTTATTTTCATTTATCCATTTAAATAAATAAAGAATGGTTAAATAAATGAGTGAATAAATCAAAACCCTAACCATTATCATTACCATGGTACAATTCTTTACACAAAGCCAATATTCATGCATCATCAAACATGATACAATCAAGTGCACACAAAATATATCACATATACAATGTGCTTTTCAAGTGAGAAAATCCCTTTAAAGTGAACCAATACTAGTTAATGCAAAGTAATATATCAAATATATAATTATACATTAAATCATTAAATCAACATTTGATTCAATGATCCGGTCATGTCGCACATAACCGACTAGTATCCAATGTATCGACTTATCGAATCAATCTTTGATTCGATAACTAGGTTATATCACATACAACCAATCGAAACATTCATCGCGAGAATGAAATGCGGTATCACATACACGCATCATTCTCGGTCCCGCACATATCTCATATGCGCCCCTATTTCGTTTCGCTTGAGCCAGGAAACCTCTGTGTAGGACTCTAAAGACTCGTCAATACGCCGGTAGCAGATGATGATCATATCAAGCACCTGTTTCCTGATTTAAAATCAGAAAAGCTTATGGAAAAAGCTTCAGATGAGGGTCACGTGCTTACACGTGACCAGCAGTCACGTGTTGGCACGTGACACCTAAAAGTATCGGCAAGGTAAATTCAGTTTCCCAAATACATCATAGAAAAGGGGTTTCAGAAAGGGTCACGTGCTCCCACGTGACCTGGGTCACGTGTTGGCACGTGACAATCAAAAGCGGCTTCAAAACCCAACAGCTCCCTGAGCAAATCAAGAAAAAGGCTTCAGAAGAGGTCACGTGCTTCCACGTGACCAGGGTCACGTGTTGGCACGTGACACTCAAAACATCAGACTCATCCTCCGGTTAAATCGAGAAGAAGGCTTCATGTCAGGGTCACGTGCTCACACGTGACCAGTTGTCACGTGGTGGCACGTGATAGCTAAGCAGCAACCAGAAAACAGAGCGCAAAAAGAAGGAGGAAGGCTCGTTCCAAGGGGGTCACGTGCCCACATGTGACCAAGGGTCACGTGGCCACACGTGACCAACTTCAAAGCCCATTTGTCAACAGAATTAAATTCTGAGAAAAGACCTCTCAAATCTTTCCAAAAGCAATCGATTAAATTAAAGATTTAGAGGTGATTAAATATCATCTATCTATGGGAAAATCTCGAATTTGGAAAGATTTCCCCTTTAAATCTAACAGAAATAACAAAGGAGAATCCCTGGATTTGAAATCCAATGGTGAATAAAATTCACCTAATAATCCAAAGGTCCAAAACGAATGATGGATGCAAATCAAATCTCTCAATGAAGATTCGTCAGAAAACTAATTGACTCGGCTGCTTCTCCTATAAATAGGAGCCAAGAGACACGCAAAAGATATACACGCAGAGGGAAGAAAAGAGAGAGAGCCTTGATACTTGAGAGGAATTTGGATCTTCTGCAAAAGAAAACCCTAGGTAAGAAAGGGAAGGTTTCATTGAAAGAAAGAGAATTTAATTCTCAACAGAGTTTAACTCTGATGTAAAACAGAAGGACATATTTCTTCTCTCTTTGGTGGAGGATCTGTAAAGTGCACATCTCCCCTTGAGTTGAGAATTTAATTCTTAATGGGTTGAGATCCTGCCATGCAGATTCAAAGCATAGAGAGGGCATGGAAGCACGAGAATTTAATTCTCACAGAACTATAGGAATTTAATTCCTTCAAAATAAAATTAGGGTTTGACCCTGTGTTATGGGAATTCAATTCCTTCAGAACAAAAGGAATCAGGGTTTAACCCTAGTTAAGAACTTAGTTCTGTTAAAACAACAAGAATTTAATCCCCTTAATCTTATTCCCCAGAATAATTCTCTAACAGAGAGTGTGGGTTTAATTCTTTAAAGCTTTTGTTAGGGTTCAACCCTATTCGATTCTGCACATATATGAGGAATTTAATTCCTACAGGAAATTCAGAGTCCAACTCTTCAAAAGGAACTAGGAATTTAATTCCTCTGAAATTATTGTCAGGGTTCAACCCTACGAGGAATTTAATTCCTGAAAGGGATTAACAGATCTTCTAAACAACTACATAAAAGCGGGGTCACGTGTCACCACGTGACCCCCCCCAAAGATCTACATAAAGCCCTTTGAGGCAGTGCCTCACGTGATCCACGTGACCTCTGAAGCACAAGGAATAGAAAAGAGCTCTAGGGCGCCCTCACGTGTCACCACGTGACCCCTAGTGAGCATTATAACGCACAGAGCATGGGCTTTCATCACGTGCTCGCACGTGATGGCCACCAGAACTAAAGAGTTAAACATCGATCTACAGAATAAAATAAGGGAAATCAGGGCGCTCTCACGTGTCCACACGTGACCCCTCTCTCCTCAGTGTTTAACACTAATCTGAAGACTTTGTCCTCAGTGTTTAACACTGATTTTCTTAGCGTTTAACACTAATTTGGAAAACTCTATTGGCAGTGTTTAACACTGATTTGCTTAGTGTTTAACACTAATTTGAAAACTCTGCTCCCAGTGTTTAACACTGATTATCTTTTAGTGCTTAATACTAACTTGCTAATCTTATTCCCAGTGTTCAACACTGTTGGTTTCTAGAGTTTAACACTAGCTTTAGCCCAATTGGCTAAGTTTCAAAGGCAAAGCCTCTCCTTCAATGGACCAGCAGAGGGTCAATGTTTCAAACATAATTGGACTTAGCCCAAATTGGCCATAAGTCCTCAAATCATCTTAAACTGAACACACTTGCTCTTTCAACAAACTCATTGGTTCAAGGGTACATCTCTGAACTCCTCTGATATCTGTCGTTGTAATCTTTCAACGTCGTCAGAGAGGTGACGGGTCCCGACAACCACACATTAATATGGACTGTGGGGTCCTTAAACTCATGGACTAATGCGTCCTTAAATCAAGATACGGACTGTGGGGTCCTTAAACCCATGGACTACGACGTCCTTAACCTTGACCGAGATGTCTTAAAACTAACAATGGACTGTGGGGTCCTTAAACCCATGGACTACGACGTCCTTAACCTTGACCGAGATGTCTTAAAACTAACAATGGACTGTGGGGTCCTTAAACCCATGGACTATGACGTCCTTAACCTTGACCGAGATGTCTTAAAACTAACAATGGACCGCAATGTCCTTAAACTACCTACGGACCGCAATGTCCTTAAACTAGCAATGGACCACTATGTCCTTAAACTGGAACAATAGAACCCAAACGCTCTTTTGTCGGATCTAAACGATCCCGTTTAAGTTGATCTTAACCTCAAATATGGCTAACGTATCCTTAAACCTTCAAACAGACTGGACTATGAATCCCCCAAATCAACTTCGGTTCAAGGGTACATCTCTGAACTCCTCTGATATCTGTCGTTGTAATCCTTCAACGTCGTCAGAGAGGTGACGGGTCCCGACGGCCATACATACAATGGACCACCATGTCCCTAAACTGGAACAATAGAGCCCCTAAATGCTCTTTTGTCGGATCTAAACGATCCCGTTAAGTTGATCTTAGTCTCAAGTTAGACTAACGTATCCTTAACAAACGTTTGAGTTGATCTTAGCCTCAAATATGGCTAACGTATCCTCAAACCAAACCCCCAAACCCAAATCTAAGATAAATACGGATTTGGACTAGTCCACGCCCTACGGGCGACGACATAACTAGGTCTCCGTAAACAATCCACGGGCAACAAAACATAAAACAAACACACACGACGCGAAGTGACCATCTGGAGAAGGAGAAAGTTGTTACCGTGATGCGGTAGCGTAATTAACTGCAGGGGCTTGCGCCTGCAGGGAAGAGCGTCCCCACAATCAAAAACCCCTCAAACGAGGGGGAATCTGACGAAGTCTGCTACATCGGCCGCATCCGTGTAAACCTTCGATACATGGTGCCATGAATCAACTTGGCATCTTCGGAGAGGTGGACGGATAGCACCAATTAGCATCTGCCCCGAATTTCAGGCAAGAGACGCCATGTCGCGCCGTCTTTCGGAGGGGAACAGATTCTGGCACGTCCGGTGGGACCTTTTCCTCTTTCCACTCCACACTTCGTGTGTCGTGATTCGCAAACCAATCGCGGTTCGCTAATGGTGGCCCTTGGGTTTCAAGATACTAAGAATTGGCATCTCGCTTATTGCAGAAAGCAAAGGATCGATGGCTTCTACTTCCGTGAAATTCTCCAACTGCTCAGACTGCAATTGCGACCAACGCTTTGCCTCGCCAGGAGGTATAGCCTACGGACCCCAAGCTGCTTCGTTATTCACAATGCCGGTGGACCAGGTGACTCAGGCCACTACCGGATTGTTCTTCGGGACTATACTCCCACCAACAAGCTTCACGGCGCCGGTGCTGACAAAGGAAGCTCCCAAGAAGTCGGTCTTTGATCGTCTTACCCCTGCCGCGGCTCATCTCAACGGGTCGCCCAACATCAGCGCCTCGGTCTTCTCTAGATTAGGCCAGAAATCCGGTAGACCCATCATGAGGTCTACAATCCCAGAGAAGGCTGCTTCTAAGAAAGTGGCTGCTCCTGCTTCCGAAATCGCCAAGGCGGCTTCTCTGGCCAAAAAGTCGGTCTTTACAAGATTGACGGCTTCAGCTCCCGCCCCTGCTACCTAAAAGACGTCGGTCTTTGACAGGCTAACACCAACAGCAACCCCCCACCTACACAGAGGGCAAGACGAAACCATTCTTACCCCTGACCCAACGCCGTCCGCTCGACACGCTCGACGTCGCCATTGGCGCCGAGTAAGGAAGGCTGGGGGCAACTCCCCCTCCGGGTTAACTCCATCAGCCCCGATGGCAGAGGTTAATGCTGCTGTTCCAACTGGGAACAGCTTCGAGATGCTAAATAAAGTGCGAAGGAATTCTCCTACTGCAGTGCCAAAGAGGTCTCCTCCCCCATTAAAAAAGGTTGTGGAAATAAAATCAGAACAGCCCCGATCCCCTCAACGGCTGTCTTCCAAAATCTATAAGGTTTGGCGGCAGGCCCGAGACTCGATCATCGATCCAAACTTCTCCCGCCAGCACAAGAAGCCGAAAATCCAACCAGAAGCTGGTCACAAGGCTAAACCCCGAAAGGCTGTCTGGACGCCCACCTCAACGGCCCCCTCAACCTCCATGGCTCATAAAAGGAGGAAGCCAGAGAAGATCCCCCAGCCTGCAACGACAGCTAATAGCACTAAGCCCAGACGCCCTAAGTCTAGGGGCATGATGGTCCACACCGTATACATGGCGTCAGGAAAAGAAGACAGCCGCGAGTCCACGGGTCATAGACCGCTTACACGGTCGGTGACCAAAGCTCAGGAGTAGCAACAAAAGCTCCAAGAAATGATGAATGCTATAGCCGCACTTACCGGGCCAAAAGAAAGCCCAGAAACGTCCTCAGACGCACGCCAGGAGGAAGAAACCGACGCTGAATTCCTTCGCCGGATACTGGAGAAAAAGGACAAAGAGGCTGCTGAACAAGCAGCCAATATACAGCGTATGGGCCTTCTCTTCCAAGATATGATAGGAATGATGATCCAGCAGGACCTACCCGCCGAGGATCCCCCAATCGTTCTTGAAGACGACCGAGGAGAAACGTCAAATCCACCGCCAGCCCCCTCAACGGCCAAGGAGGAGACGATCTCTAAAGCTGACTTGGTTGACTATATAGCCCAGCAAATCCGGGTTCATCATGCGACTGAGGCAGCTGGTCAAGTCGTAAAAACGGGGCGGCCGTATCCAAGCTGGTACGACCAAATCAAATACCCGCCAGGCTATACGATACCGAAATTCCACGTGTATAAGGGGACCGGCAATCCCCATCAACATGTTGCCCAGTTCCGGGCCCTCTGCGGTAACACCGGCGGTGATAATAAACTGTTGCTTCGCCAGTTCGTGGGCAGCTTATCGGAAACAGCGTTCGAATGGTATTCGGAACTCCCGAACGATTCTATCAAGACGTTCGCTGAAATGGAGTTGTTATTCACTCAGCGATTCGCAAGTGCCAGCGAACGCACTCCAATAACAGCACTGATTAACGCCAGGGTAAAACCAGGCGAAACCTGGGTCCAGTATGCTATACGCTGGCGGAATTTGTGTTCGAGATGCGAACAACGCATTGAGGAGGCACCCGCAGTGGGCATGTTCGTGGGAACCCTAGACCCCTACGCAACTATCTCCCAGTTTATGATGTTCTTTAAGCCAACCACATTCCAGGCTTTAATCGACAAGTTGGCTCAGATGGACCAGATGGGTCATAGACCACCTCCCCCGAAGTCGGAACCTCGGAATGACAAGGGTAAAGGAAGGGCAACCTTTGTCGCGAATGCCCAACAGCAACCTAACGCCCCGAAACCGGCAGATCAACTGGAAGAAAGACGCCGGTATTATAATGAAAAGATGAAACGTCCTTACTCGTTCCCATGAGACAAGACGAAACGGTTATTCGAGCTGGCAATATGCAACAGACTTATAAACCTACCAAATCCAAGGCGACCGCCGCAACCCACGGAGGTGAATAACCCTAACTATTGTCCTTACCATCAAACGGTAAGTCATCCGATTGAAGATTGCTTCATCTTCAAAGGATGGATCGAAGATCAATACCTCCAGGGAAAGTTTATACTGTCAGAAAAGTGGAAGGTGAACCCACCACAGCCGCATCCTCCTAAGAAAGCGGATACACCGGGGGCAACCTGCTCCTTTATTGAAGAAGCTCCGTGGGAGGTCGTGCTATCAACTAAAACCAAAAGAATGCAGGGATACCTTCATGCGTGCCCTACGATCGAATGGAAGGACCCTCTTGAACCTCAAATTATCGAAGGAATGTTGGAGCCCCGCCCAACTACGAAGACTCGTGATAAGGGCCCAAATACTCGCGCCCAACCGTCAAAATCTTCGAAGAAAAAGAAGAAGAAATCCAAGAAGTCCGTGAAGCTTGGAAACGAGCACACGAACTTGCAGAAGCAAATCGACGCGCTGGAAGAATACAATCAAAAGGCACGAACTCCTGTCACACTGCAAGAGTTCCTCAACCACATCTTTCAAGAGGAAGATGATGGAGAGAGCTCGTCGGATGAATCCGAAGGATATGTGGCGAGTTGTAACGTAATCTCCCACTCGTTTACCGATGATGGGAAAACTCCTGGCACTAAGAAGCTGGAGGCAGAGCCTGAACCAGAGCGTGCATGGCCAACAAATGAAATGATCAATGCCTTTCTAGACGAGATTCGTCTAAAGAGTAAAGCGGATCAGAAGCGTGAGATGGCCGCGTCAGAAGGAGCCAAATGCAGGCGACTGAACGAAAGAGTTGAACTACCCCTGCCAGAGCGAAAGGCATCCGAAGTAGACAAGAAGATATTCAAGACGAGGAAAAGGTTTGCCAAAGCCATGTCAATGGGAATGAAGCTACCACCCTCGGAAGGGAACACGCACGATGGGGTGGAGAGGCACCCTGATTATTGCGCATATCATCGGAAAGTTTCACACCCCACGGAGGAGTGCGACGCCTTTAGCATATGGTGGCAAGGATATGTTGCTCATCGGCAACATTTTAAGCGCATGAAACGCAAGATCCGTCGGGAGCGAAGAAGTACTGTCGATGGGCACAACAGAACTACTGGCAACTGTTACATGGTTAACGCCAGGGGGTCACAAGTTCTCACTTTTGGGAGCGACTCTGATGAAGAAATAGCTCTGGGCCCTCTCTTTAAAGAATCCGTTTTAGGGAAAGAGGAGAAATCGGAGGCCTGCGAGAACATTCAGCTGCGCAATCGCACACTCCCAGAAAAGAATCTCGGGCCCGCGAGTAGAAGATAAGGGAAAGGAAAAGGTCACTGAAGATATCACTTTAGATGACCAAGTCATGAGAGAGCTGGCTGCCAAAGACCCTCCTAGAAAGGGTAAGGTGGACTATAACATCCTAGCGCACCTAAGGAAGCTACCTTCTCAGCTTAGCATTCTCGATGCCCTCCTATTATCAAAAGAAGCGCGAGACTCACTAATTAAGGCGTTACAAGAACCTGAGCAATTTCAAGCCTTCCTCGCCACTGAAAGGATGAAGGATGAACTGGAGGAAGTGCATACGGCCGACATCACTTTCGGTGACGAAGACCTCCTTCTCGGGACGTGCGACCACAACCGTCCCCTATATGTCTCTGGATACTGCCATGATATCAAGATAGGCAAGATCCTGGTGGATAATGGATCTTCCGTCAATCTCCTTAATGTTCGGGTGTTGAAGGAAATCTGCATGAGTGTACAGCACCTCGCTCGTGACAAAATCACTATCTCCGGTTTCGATTCACAATCGTCACGGACTCTCGGATCCGTGATACTAACATTACGCTTTGGACTTCTCGTCACAGACATCAAATTCCATGTCATTGACGCCAAGACCTGCTACAATGCCTTGCTCGGCCGTCCTTGGCTACACGAGTACAACATCATCCCTTCTACGCAACATCAGTGTATGAAGTACTTTAAGGATGGTTTCGAGTATACCGTAACAGGTGAGTTGAACCCATTTTCCGTGAACGAAGTCCGTAAATACGAAGATGCGGAGCACTTTTTGCCAGATTGCGAGGATACAGAAAGGTGTCGCAACCCAGAGAACAAAACCGCCGCCACCATCCCTGTTATCGGGAGCGATACCGAAGAAGAGGAAGAGATAGTTTATGCAGGGCCATCTCAACGCAACAACCTGGGAACGCCCGCCCCCATGTTGGTCTTCGGAAGTGATTCAGAAGATGAAGTTAATGCCGTGTTCTCCAATCGGCTGTCAATACAAGCACCCCCTGACGATGACCATAGTTTGCAAATCACCATGGTACCGCGAGAACACTATAAGGATCTCGACACAATTCAAGCTCACAATGTGCAGGACCTGCGAACATTTTACGTCCCTCCCATGCAAAGGGGTGAGAAGGTGATCCTATTCTATCGATCCTCAGAGTCGAAAGTAGAGAAAGAGATCTGGCATGGCGCGGATGCTACACTCGACAGGCTCCAACCCATCCGTCTGCCCAGATACTATACAAATGGATTAAAGAGGCTATTGAAGCGCCAAGGAGTACCCTTAAAACAGACTGTTCGACAAGCTGGGTTCTACAACAGGATCTGGGATGTCCCTGGGACTCAACTCAAATTGCCCAACGGGAAAATGGAAATACTTGGGCTTGGATACGTGAGAACCGGAAAACGGGGACGGGCCCACAGCAGCTACGCTATATACACCTTTGATGAAGAAGAGGACGCCCTGTCAGGAAGTACCAACCCCTCATCAAAACTAGACCCCGCGACTGAAGTGCCGAGTCCGTCGTTTGAACAACGAGTGGACAACCCTATCAGGAAAGTGGGTCAGAAAGCTCGGGAAGACCACAACCGCGAGATGGACATCCACGAAAAGGCCAGGACGCGACGTCTATTTCAACAGGCTACAAAAGACAAAGATGTTCGTCTTTGTCAACCCGTTGTACGAAAGGCCCGACGTGGAGACAGAAATAAATCAAGAAGCGGAAAAAGGAGCCGACAACAACGACGCAGGATTACAGAGTTACGTGATCGGGTATTGCGCGGCTCGGATTTGTCCCTCATGAAGAAGATGAGTCGAGCGTACTCCTTCCCCCGAGACAAGACGGAGAGGTTACTCAAGCTCGCTTTAAAACATCAAATGATCACGCTTCCAGGGTCTAGACACCCTGAGCAAGCTGACAAGGCTTCTCATTTGAGCTATTGCTCTTATCACCAAGCCATGGGACATCCTACCGAAGACTGCTTCACCTTCAAGAACTGGGTCGAGGACCAGTACCAACAGGGCAGATTCGCCTTATCCGACGGCTGGAGGGTAACGCCGCCACAAAAGCACGAACCCAAAGCCGCAAAAGCAAAACCAGATCCACCTCAGTCCTGGAAGCGGATTCGCACCTGTTACACGATTACGATATTAAAAGAAGAGCCTGAGAATATGGATGACCTTCCCTGGTGCTTTGAGAACAGCGATGATGAGGTGGTCTCAGAATTTCCGCCAGCTCCAAAAGAACTGGAAGACTGTATACATACTACTGCAGATAACCTCAAGAAGATTGAGTTGGGATCGGCAGATGACCCGCGACCGACATTTGTCAGCGAGCTGCTATCTGAAGAAAGGGTGGCTGCTTTAAAGAACGTGCTTCTACGACATAAAGACTGCTTCGCGTGGAATTACTCCGAGATGCCAGGATTAGATCCGGAGATTGCTGTGCATAAGTTAGCAATATCCCCGGATATCAAGCCAGTCAAGCAGGCGCCAAGAAGGATGCGACTCGAGCTTGAAATGAGCATCAACGCCGAAGTCAAGAAGCTGATCGATTCTGGATTTATCCGAGAAGTCCAATATCCCGACTGGATCGCCAATATCGTCCCGGTAATGAAGAAAAATGGGACGGTACGCATATGCGTGGATTTCAGGGATCTCAATAAAGCCTGTCCAAAGGACGATTTCCCAGTACCAGTAACCGAGCTAATGATAGATAACACGTCCACTCATGAGGTTTTCTCCTTTATGGACGGTTCATCAGGATACAATCAGATAAAGATGCATCCCGAAGACCAGAAGCACACCGCTTTCCGGACCCCTTTGGGTATATTCTGCTACAGGGTTATGCCCTTTGGTCTAAAGAACGCCAGGTGCTACCTATCAAAGGGCCATGACAAAGATCTTCGACGATCTCATACATGACATCGTCGAGTGCTATATCGATGACCTTGTACTGAAGAGCATGTCATACGAAGAGCATTTAAAGCATCTGGAGACTGTCTTTCAACGCCTTCGTCAATATAATCTGAAGATGAATCCCCTCAAATGCGCGTTTGGAGTCTCCTCGGGTAAATTCCTGGGATTCATCATCCGACATCGAGGTATCGAAATAGATCCATCTAAGATTAAGGCGATCATGGAAATGCCTCCGCCAAGAACCCTCAAACAGTTGCGGTCTCTCCAAGGGAAGCTCGCATACATCCGGCGGTTTATCGCTAATCTTTCAGGCAAATGCCGTCCTTACAGTCACCTGATGAAGAAGGGAACCCCATTCGTCTGGGATCAAGAATGCCAAAGCGCGCTAGACGAGATCAAGCAATACCTGCAGAACCCGCCGGTGTTGGCTGCTCCGGTTAAGGAAAAACCTCTCATTCTTTATACAACCGCCCTCGAAGGTTCTTTAGGCGCATTATGGGCACAAGAGGACGACCAAGGAAAAGAAAGAGCACTCTACTACTTAAGTCGAGTTCTGCTGGGGGCAGAAAGCAACTACTCTCCCATTGAAAAACATTGCTTGGCGTTAATCTTCGCGATAACAAAGCTCAGGCACTATGCGTTGGCACATGAAGTCCGTCTCATCTCGAAGGTGGACCCTCTTAAATATCTGATGTCAAAGGCTATATTGACGGGTCGACTCGCTAAATGGGCTCTACTCCTGATGGAGTTCTCAATAACGTATCGACCTCTTAAGGCAGTGAAAGGCCAGGACATTGCCGACTTCCTCGCTGAGCATCCAGTACCTGCTGGTTCTCCTCTGAACTGCGAGTTGCCAGACGAGCATGCATTTGATGCGATTGGCGGCGGTAGTACCCGATGGGAACTCTATTTCGATGGAGCATCCTCCGTAAAGAAACAGAAACAGGGTATCCCAATGATCAAATCGGGGATAGGCCTCATCTTCGCAACTCCACAAGGAGGGATAATGCGCTTCGCCTTCTCCTTAACAGAGCCGAGGACAAACAATGAAGCTGAATACGAAGCTCTGATAGCAGGCCTCGAGATCGCCATCGACATGGGAATCGAAAATCTCCTTATATACGGGGATTCCCAATTGGTCGTTAGTCAAGTAAATGGTGACTACCAAACGTGCAAACCAGAATTGGTGAAGTACGGCGAAAAGGTGCAACAACTATTGACCCAAATTCCCTCCTATACTTTGGAGAACATACCGCGTGCGGAAAACAGCAAAGCAGACGCGTTGGCCAAACTTGCTAAAGAACTGGCTGACGAGAACCTTGATGACGTCAGAATCGTGGTACAAAGCCGTCGAGTGCTCGCCCCGGCAGAAATACCTCCGGAATTATATAAAGAGAAGGGAGCGACTGAGCAGGCGACCCTACAAATAAAAGACCGTGAGAAGGCTGAGGACTGGAGGGAAGTCTTCATAGATTACTTTAAGTCCCACCGAATGCCCGAAGAAGCGTCCTCAAGACATCAGCTCATGAAACGAGCTCTATCTTTCGCTTTCGTCAACGATACTCTATACAAAAGATCGTTTGATTCTCTATGGCTGAGATGCCTAGGACCGGACGAAGCAGAAAGAGTCGTTCAGGAAGTTCACGACGGACTCTGCGGTTCTCACCAAGCAGGCCCAAAGATGAAGTTAAAAATTAAACGGATGGGTTACTATTGGCCCACGATGACCCAGGACTGCCTCGAGTATGCGAAGCAATGCCACTCGTGACAGATTCATGGAGACTTTATCCAACAACATCCGAACCCACTACACCCAACGGTGGCTAGCTGGCCATTCGAAATGTGGGGGACTGACATAGTTGGCCCCATCGAGCCAGCATCGTCCCGGGGACATCGTTTCATCCTGGCGACAACTGATTACTTCTCCAAATGGGCAGAAGCAGTACCGCTGAGGGAAGTGAAGACAGAGAATATCCTCCACTTCTTCAAGACGCACGTCATCTATCGGTTTGGAACCCCACGGCGGATTATATCCGATAATGGGCCAGCCTACAGAAGCCATAAGATTAGCCGCTTCGCGCAGCAGCACAACATAGACCGGAGATATTCTTCAGTTTACAACCCACGAGCTAACGGTCTGGCCGAGGCCTTCAATAAGACCTTGACGAAGATCATAAAAAAGACCGTTTCCCAGAATAAGAGAGACTGGCACGAGAAGCTGCAAGAAGCCCTTTGGGCTTATCGAACTACATGCAAGACGGCCACAAACACAACGCCGTACGCGTTGGTATTTGGGACGGAAGCAGTGCACCCCCTCGAGATAGAGTTACCCTCTCTACGAGTGGCAGTCCACTACGAGCTGACGGACGAAGAAAATGCTCACCTTCGGCTTGAGGAGCTTGATGCCCTCGATGAAACCCGGCTCATAGCGCAACAACATCTAGAAGCCTACAAAGCAAAGATGACGCGCTCGTATGAAAGATTGACCAGGCCGAGGACATTCCGCCAAGGCGAACTCATACTAGTGGTCAAAAGACCTATGATCCCCAATCGTGCCAAGCGGGGAAAATTTGAGCCAAACTATGAAGGCCCGTACATCATAAACAAGGTCTACCAGGGTGGAGCCTATCTACTCATGGACATGCACGGTGAAAGGCCTTTCAGGCCAATAAACGGCCGCTTCTTAAAGAAGTACTATGCTTAATGAGCCACAGCCTGGGTCAATGATAGATGACGACGACCATGTCCGCTCGCTATCTTCCTAAGCTCAGACTTTACAAGCAGTAGCCGGCCCTCCCCTGAACAACGGACCGAAATGTCCTTAAACTAACAGCGGACCGAAATGTCCTTAAACTAACGACGGACCGAAACGTCCCTAAACTACTACCGCAGCATCCTTAGGCTGACGAAGTAAAAAAAAAAGAGAAAAAGAAAAATATAAAAAAAAAATGATGAAAAAACGGTATGTCCATAAGCAAAAAGGGCACGGATGAAAACCCGAAAGGGCTCCGTGAGTAAAAACAGCAGGGCTACCGGCAAGCATTCGTGAAAATCCGAAAGGGCGCGACCTTGTAAAAAAAAGAGAGAAAAAGAACAAAAAAAACGGTATGTCCATGAGCAAAATGGGCATGGATGAAAACCCAAAAGGGCTCCGTGAGTAAAAACAGCAGGACTACCGGCGAGTGTTTGTGAAAACCCGAAAGGGCGCAACCTCGTTAAAAGACACTTATAGGGTCCTCTCGACCTTGTAAGGAGAAACCACCTGTGTGAGATCCTTACGACTCACAAAGGAGCAACACACTTAGGGATCCTCACGATTCCTAAGGAGAAAATACACTTACGAGATCCTCACGACTCGTAAGGAGAACTCTCTTATGGGACCCTCACGGCTCGTAAGATTTGAAAGTCTTAAGTTACAGAGACCTAAACCTGTGCTTAAGCAATCCCCCACAACCTTCGATAATGCCCTACAAGTAGTCCAATATTGACCCTTGTATATAATCCACGGGCGCGAATAAACATTTCCCTAACTAAGTCCCATCCGAGACTAGGGATATGTTTGCATGGTAAACAACCCTTGTAAATCCTCTCGACTTACAAGGAGAAAACCCTCCCGTAGGATCCTTACGACTTACAGAGGAACAATGCACTTAGGAACCCTCACGATTCCTAGGGAGAAAATACACCTATAAGATCCTCACGACTTGTAGGGAGAAATACCTTTGTGAGACCCTTACGGCTCATGAAGTCAAAAGCCTTAGTCGACAGGACCTTAACCTTGTTTGCTAAGCCACCTTTGTTCAACATCGACAGAGGCAAATGATGATTCGCTCCTGGCAATATTCCAGTTGCAGCGATGCTGATGCCTAAACCGGTATCAAATCCCAAGTTCTTTCATGACAAATGATGATTCGCTCCTGGCAATATTCCAGTCGCAGCGATGCTGATGCTAAGATTGGTATCAGATCCCAAGTTCCACACTCGCGATATATAAAAAAATCAGCGAGCCAAAAATGCATATGAAATAGCCGAAATGATGGGGCAGCTTGCAATAAAAAAAAACAGCAAGTAAAAATGTATGCATGAAAAATAGCCGAAATGATGGGGCAACTAGCAATAAAAAGCAGCGAGTAAAAATGAAATAAATAGCCGAAATGATTGGGCACCGCGAAAGCATAGCCGAAATGATAGGGCAATCGCGACCTTCGCGATATAAAAGCTGAAATGATAGAGCCTCGCGGACAAAGAAATAAAATAAGAATAAAATTTATGCCCTACAGGTGATGTTACATCAACCCCTGTATACAATCCAGGGGCACGAACAAAAAAAAGAAAGAAAGGGAACATACCACCCCCCAGGTTTCATCATAAGAAGAAGCAAAATCTCGACGGGCCGCAAGCGACTTAGAGATCATCCCAGCACTCGTTTCGTAACGACGGACACAACTTCAAGCTAAACGAAACAGCGGCAACTCACAGTTCCATGGCTCGGCGGTATACATATCGCCAACAGTCAAACCTCCATCCCGTGAAATGCGGATACAATCGAAAAAATTCCTGGTTACGTGGAACGCGGATAACGTCACTCTTTGACCCCGTGGAAAACGTCCAGAGCGGATCCTGGTCCTCGCAGAGCCCGGCAGTGAACCCGTGTGAAGCATCCAGAGCGGAGCCTAGTCCTCGCCGAACACGGCAGTGAACCCGTATAAAGCATCTAGTGCAAAATTCCTGGTTACGTGGAACGCGGATAATGTCACTCTTTGACCCCGTGGAAAACGTCCTGAGCGGATCCTGGTCCTCGCAGAGCACGGCAATGAACCCGTGTGAAGCATCCAGAGCGGAGCCTAGTCCTTGCCGAGCGCGGCAGTGAACCCGTGTGAAGCATCTAGTGCAAAATTCCTGGTTACGTGGAACGCGGATAATGTCACTCTTTGACCCCGTGGAAAACGTCCAGAGCGGATCCTGGTCCTCGCAGAGCACGGCAGTGAACCCGTGTGAAGCACCCAGAGCGGAGCCTAGTCCTCGCCGAACACGGCAGTGAACCCGTATGAAGCATCTAGTGCAAAATTCCTGGTTACGTGGAATGCGGATAACGTCACTCTTTGACCCCACGGAAAACGCCCAGAGCGGAGCCTGGTCCTCGCCGAGCACGGCAGTGAACCCGTGTGAAGCATCCAGAGCAAATACCGGACTGTGGAGTCCTTAAAATCCACGGACTATGATGTCCTTAACCTCGACCGCAATGTCTTAAAACTAACGATCAACCACCCCGATTCCCTACGGATTCTCCCTTGGTTAAAAGGGTACATCTCTTCACTCCTTTGATACTCGGCGTTGTAATTCCTCAACGTCTTCAAAGAGGTGACGGGTCCCTGCGACCAAACATCGGATTGTGGAGTCCCTAAATCCACGGACTATGAGGTCCTTAACCTTGACCGTGATGTCTTAAAACTAGCATCGGACTGTGGAGTCCCTAAATCCACGGACTAGGAGGTCCTTAACCTTGACCGTGATGTCTTTAAACTACGATACCTTGAGCGACCCCTGACCCCGTGAAACACGGATAAGGGCGACCACATCCAACACTTGCAGGTCCTCACGACCTGCGAGGAAGAAAAACTCTATTGTGAGATCCTTACGACTTTCAAGGGAAAACCCACTTAAGAACCTTCACGATTCTTAAGAAGGACTTACACCTATGGGATCCTCTCGACCTGTAGGGAGAAAAGCTCTTTATGAGACCCTTGTGGCTCTTAAAATGCAAAAGTCTTAAGAAGCAGATCTTAACCCTGAGTCTTAAGCTATCGCTGCCCTACGAGGAGATCAAGATAAATTGTCCACAAACGCATTCAATGAAAGGGGACACATCGTTAAGAAGAAAAATGTATCTTTTATTCATAAACCAAAATGGATACAAAGTACAATTCATGAAAGAAACAAAAAAGAAAGATACTCTTATCCATGAGTACGTACAAAAAAGGGGAAAAGATACAAGTCCTCAAGCCGGCGGGCGGTGCAGTAATTTCACCAGCTCATCGTTCTGTTGCTGAGCCACGGCTTCATGACGCAAGATCTCCAGAAGACGAGCCTCTGCCTGAGCTTGCTGAGCTTGATACGAAGCAAGCCGAACTTCGAGCTCTTTCTCGGTGGCTTTATGAGCCTCGACCCTCTCACGAGTGAACGTGGCAGCTTTATCGAGAGCCACCACCTCTTTTATGGACTCCTGGAGCACTCGCCAGAGTTCGTATGCTTTGTTGGCCCTGGCTGTGAGGCTGGCATGAAGCTCGCTCAGCGCCTTAGCAGCTAGCTCTCTCTCCGAAAATTTACGGCCGAACCCTTTTCTCGCACAACAATATGTTCGCTACGTGTCGCTCTATCAGGCCACGTAAGCTCGCTTTCGTGACCACAGCCTTGGAAACAAGACATTTACAAGACCGTATAAATGGGCTTCCAGTCGATGGGAATAATCGATCTAAAACGCGCTCACATCACCTGACGTGAAAGGCAACAACTCCTCATACAGTGCACCCCTGATTGGCAATCCCGAGATTTCATAAAATTCTGCAAGAGAGATCGAGACCTCACGATCTCCTAGAATGAAAGTGTTGGTGGGAAGATTCCATTGGTTCAAAAACGCCTTAACCCACCAGACATGCGGGGACTTATAATGGAAGAGTGACGCGTATATTACCTGATAAAGCCCGACCTTCTGCAGCCGCGCACGATGGGTGGCAAGGATGTAGCGAGCCCAGAGAAGATAGCCCGTAGGTGTTGGGGTAAAAATCTACACCCCTGTTGACCGAGTCAAAGTCAAGGTCAACCCCCAAGCTAGGTGGGCCTAAGCCCAGGTCAAGCGGGCTCATGCCCAAGTCGAGCCCGCAGCCAGCCTCCCCATGCCAACAACAAAATCATGTAATAAATAATTTTTATGTAATTGTTTATGCATGAATGTATGCAAAGTGGGCATAAAGCCAATATTTTGTAAGCCCATGGCTTATGTGCAAAAAAGAAATGGCACATGAGCCATGGGATGGCTAAAATGCCATTTTTGTAAAGCCCAAGGGGCTATATGTAAATATGTAAGCCTATATAAGGCAACATGATGATGAATAGAAAAAAAAACTTTTTCTCTCTCCAAAAAAGTTTCAGATCTGAGATCTTTTCTTCCTCTTCAAGGTTCCAAAACCTTCTTCTTTCTCTTGAATTAAATCAAGAG
The DNA here is from genome assembly GCA_030015575.1 of Agapanthus africanus. NCBI lineage: Eukaryota > Viridiplantae > Streptophyta > Magnoliopsida > Asparagales > Amaryllidaceae > Agapanthus > Agapanthus africanus. Next base: position 419,369,572 of record JASDDO010000016.1, read on the forward strand.
TTTTACTCTTCTTTTCATAAAACAAATTAGTTTTTCACCACAAAACCCACAAAGGGGAACTTGGATCTGTCATCAGATCTTAAAAAGGAGAGATTTTGAGATTTCACATCTCTTGATCTTCAAGATCCAGCAAGCAACAGGAGGAAGAAGAAGAACCACTTCCATTAAACCAAGAACACATTCAGGAGCCCGACTCCTTTCTGATTTCTCTTTGAGAAATCTTTTTTCAGGCTAAAAGCCTATTGTCCTCTCCAGCGCGCAGCGCAAGTGCGCAAAGCGCCCGCGTGACGACACGTGGCGCGCGCACCTGCGCGCTTGCGCAAGGGCGCAAAGCGCCCCCGTGCCGACACGTGGCGCACGCGCGCCTGCGCACCTGCTCGCTTGCGCAAGTGCGCAAAGCGCCCGCGTGCCGACACGTGGCGCGCGCGCGCTTGCGCACCTGCGCGCAGCACTCATTCGCAAAGCGCCCGCGTGCCGACACGTGGCGCGCTTGCGCCTGAGCGCACAGCACCTACGCGCACAGCGCCCAAGGCGCTGCCCCACGCATCCTTTGGATGCCTTTTCCCCTTTATTTATATATATATGTATATATATATACATTTGTATACAAATGTACACATACACATACTCCGCAACATTCTCCCCCTCCAAAAAATTTTCGGGCCGGGGCGCTGCCCCGAACCCCGCAAGGGGGCTGCTAGCCCCCTTGACCCCCAGCCCGCTATCCGGGTAGCGGGACCCCCGTAAAAACTCTGCGTGGCTCCCGATATATCCAAAACCCCCCTTTCAAAACAAAACATGCGTACACTGCACATTGAGTTCGCATGACCAGTTTAACCCGTTAATCGGAGGTTCCCCCGCCCCAAAGGCGAGGGGTAATTAACGGCAGCTTAGTCCGCGGCTGCCGGAGATTCGGATCCCCACAATCATTAAACCCCCGCCTACCCTAGGCAGGGGGAATCTGTAGTATACGCCTGACAAGCGCGCGCGTATTCCCATCTCAATGGGGTGACGAAAAACACCCTACAGTAGGGTGTCGGGGAGTGAGCCCTATCTTATAGATCTGCCCCCGCGGGTGGGCCTCACCCTGGCAGATACGCCGCCCCAAGATGTCTATGGCCGGGATCGGATGGTTCGGAATACCGGTCGTCCAAGGCTCGAGCCTCCCCGTTGGAGTCCAGTTAGGCATTTCCACAGCAAAAACCATCCTCGGAGGATCCATCGGTAAGAATGGGAAAGTGGGCTCCGTCGGTACCGCGCAAAGAAAACTCCGGCGACCCTGAATAATCTGACTATACCAAGATCCCCATTGAAGAAGGTTGGTACAGTTCGGGTCATGGGCCCGGATCATCGCCATCGCTTCCTCATCAGATGGCGACTGAGGAAAAGCAGCCTCCGAGCGAGAAGAGGGAAAGCAGGGAACAGAAGCCATCGCACCTGAAATCCAATAAAAGGAGACCGTTAAAAGCAAAGTCAGCGATATAAATCCATGCATGAACATGAAGACCAGTTAAAGAAAGCAACAGCAGAGTTTTCTGGGACTATTGGCTACAAAACACATGGGCCCCACAGAATCCGGATGACGGCTCATTAATAATGAGACCAAATAGATATAATAAAACAAAGGGAATATCCTCATTAAATAAAGACTGAGATTCAGGTGACCCTACACATCCTCCCTAGAAGACAAATCTGTCTCGGGCCCCGCAACAGATCCAACAGGATCAAAGGAATTAAATTCCCACAGAAGATATCATTACAAAACCCCTATTCCATCAATTGCAGAAGGACAACCTCGGGCCAAGAGGCCCCAAGAAGGCTCCATGTAAAGAAACTGAGTTCTTCACAGGAATTAAATTCCTTTTAGAAAAGGGAATTAAATTCGCATAAGGCATTTTTGGGAAGGAATTAAAATCCATAGATTGTCATCATCATTTCCCTAAAGACCGCTTAAACCCTAAGAGAGCTACAGTTTGAAGATTAAATGGCTTTCTGTTCCTGTTGATGAATTTGAAGGAAATGGGTTCATATTAAAAGAGTAAAACTCTTGTTTTGAATTTAAAATCCAGAAGAATGTGAAAGTCCATCGTTTGCCCAAGAACATTACCTGAGGGAAAGAAGTCCTTTCAAACAGAGTTAAACTCTGAAAATTGTTTCAAGGCAGAGAACTAAACTCTGAAAGAAGAGAATTAAATTCTCAGAAAAAGTTTGCAAGGAGGAAGACAAGCAAAGTGGAGGCGTCCCTGAGATGACCCCTATATTTATAGGATGTGATGGAAACGATTCATCTCCCCAAATCCCTAAAGGAATCCAACGTCACAAAATGTGACAGCGTTGCACTCACGTGCGGACACGTGAGAACAACGCTGTGGGGGCATTTGTTTCCTGATTTAAAATCAGAAAAGCTTATGGAAAAAGCTTCAGAAGAGGGTCACGTGCTTACACGTGACCAGCAGTCACGTGTTGGCACGTGACACCTAAAAGTATCGGCAAAGCAAATTCAGTTTCCCAAATACATCAAAGAAAAGGGGCTTCAGAAAGGGTCACGTGCTCCCACGTGACCTGGGTCACGTGTTGGCACGTGACAATCAAAAGCGGCTTCAAAACCCAACAGCTCCCTGAGCAAATCAAGAAAAAGGCTTCAGAAGAGGTCACGTGCTTCCACGTGACCAGGGTCACGTGTTGGCACGTGACACTCAAAACATCAGACTCATCCTCCGGTTAAATCGAGAAGAAGGCTCCATGTCAGGGTCACGTGCTCACACGTGACCAGTTGTCACGTGGTGGCACGTGATAGCTAAGCAGCAACCAGAAAACAGAGCGCAAAAAGAAGGAGGAAGGCTCGTTCCAAGGGGGTCACGTGCCCACACGTGACCAAGGGTCACATGGCCACACGTGACCAACTTCAAAGCCCATTTGTCAACAGAATTAAATTCTGAGAAAAGACCTCTCAAATCTTTCCAAAAGCAATCGATTAAATTAAAGATTTAGAGGTGATTAAATATCATCTATCTATGGGAAAATCTCGAATTTGGAAAGATTTCCCCTTTAAATCTAACAGAAATAACAAAGGAGAATCCCTGAATTTGAAATCCAATGGTGAATAAAATTCACCTAATAATCCAAAGGTCCAAAACGAATGATGGATGCAAATCAAATCTCTCAATGAAGATTCGTCAAAAAAATAATTGACTCGGCTGCTTCTCCTATAAATAGGAGCCAAGAGACACGCAAAAGATATACACGCAGAGGGAAGAAAAGAGAGAGAGCCTTGATACTTGAGAGGAATTTGGATCTTCTGCAAAAGAAAACCCTAGGTAAGAAAGGGAAGGTTTCATTGAAAGAAAGAGAATTTAATTCTCAACAGAGTTTAACTCTGATGTAAAACAGAAGGACATATTTCTTCTTTCTTTGGTGGAGGATCTGTAAAGTGCACATCTCCCATTGAGTTGAGAATTTAATTCTCAATGGGTTGAGATCCTGCCATGCAGATTCAAAGCATAGAGAGGGCATGGAAGCACGAGAATTTAATTCTCACAGAACTATAGGAATTTAATTCCTTCAAAATAAAATTAGGGTTTGACCCTGTGTTATGGGAATTCAATTCCTTCAGAACAAAAAGAATCAGGGTTTAACCCTAGTTAAGAACTTAGTTCTGTTAAAACAACAAGAATTTAATTCCCTTAATCTTATTCCCCAGAATAATTCTCTAACAGAGAGTGTGGGTTTAATTCCTTAAAGCTTTTGTTAGGGTTCAACCCTATTCGATTCTGTACATATATGAGGAATTTAATTCCTACAGGAAATTCAGAGTTCAACTCTTCAAAAGGAACTAGGAATTTAATTCCTCTGAAATTATTGTCAGGGTTCAACCCTACGAGGAATTTAATTCCTGAAAGGGATTAACAGATCTTCTAAACAACTACATAAAAGAGGGGTCACGTGTCACCACGTGACCCCCCCAAAGATCTACATAAAGCCCTTTGAGGCAGTGCCTCACCGGATCCACGTGACCTCTGAAGCACAAGAAATAGAAAAGAGCTCTAGGGCGCCCTCACGTGTCACCACGTGACCCCTAGTGAGCATTATAATGCACAGAGCATGGGCTTTCATCACGTGCTCGCACGTGATGGCCACCAGAACTAAAGAGTTAAACATCGATCTACAGAATAAAATAAGGGAAATCAGGGCGCTCTCACGTGTCCACACGTGACCCCTCTCTCCTCAGTGTTTAACACTAATCTGAAGACTTTGTCCTCAGTGTTTAATACTGATTTTCTTAGCGTTTAACACTAATTTGGAAAACTCTATTGGCAGTGTTTAACACTGATTTGCTTAGTGTTTAACACTAATTTGAAACCTCTGCTCCCAGTGTTTAACACTGATTATCTTTTAGTGCTTAATACTAACTTGCTAATCTTATTCCCAGTGTTCAACACTGTTGGTTTCTAGTGTTTAACACTAGCTTTAGCCCAATTGGCTAAGTTTCAAAGGCAAAGCCTCTCCTTCAATGGACCAGCAGAGAGTCAATGTTTCAAACATAATTGGACTTAGCCCAAATTGGCCATAAGTCCTCAAATCATCTTAAACTGAACACACTTGCTCTTTTAACAAACTCATTGGTTCAAGGGTACATCTCTGAACTCCTCTGATATCCGTCGTTGTAATCCTTCAACGTCGTCAGAGAGGTGACGGGTCCCGACAACCACACATTAATACGGACTGTGGGGTTCTTAAACTCATGGACTAATGCGTCCTTAAATCAAGATACGGACTGTGGGGTCCTTAAACCCATGGACTACGACGTCCTTAACCTTGACCGAGATGTCTTAAAACTAACAATGGACTGTGGGGTCCTTAAACCCATGGACTACGACATCCTTAACCTTGACCGAGATGTCTTAAAACTAACAATGGACTGTGGGGTCCTTAAACCCATGGACTACGACGTCCTTAACCTTGACCGAGATGTCTTAAAACTAACAATGGACCGCAATGTCCTTAAACTACCTACGGACCGCAATGTCCTTAAACTAGCAATGGACCACTATGTCCTTAAACTGGAACAATAGAGCCCAAACGCTCTTTTGTCGGATCTAAACTATCCCGTTTAAGTTGATCTTAGCCTCAAATATAGCTAACGTATCCTTAAACCTTCAAACAGACTGGACTATGAATCCCCCAAATCAACTTCGGTTCAAGGGTACATCTCTGAACTCCTCTGATATCTGTCGTTGTAATCCTTCAACGTCGTCAGAGAGGTGACGGGTCCCGACGGCCATACATACAATGGACCACCATGTCCCTAAACTGGAACAATAGTGCCCCTAAATGCTCTTTTGTCGGATCTAAACGATCCCGTTAAGTTGATCTTAGTCTCAAGTTAGACTAACGTATCCTTAACAAACGTTTGAGTTGATCTTAGCCTCAAATATGGCTAACGTATCCTCAAACCAAACCCCCAAACCCAAATCTAAGATAAATACGGATTTGGACTAGTCCACGCCCTACGGGCGACGACATAACTAGGTCTCCGTAAACAATCCACGGGCAACAAAACATAAAACAAACACACACGACGCGAAGTGACCATCTGAAGAAGGAGAAAGTTGTTACCGCGATGCGGTAGCGTAATTAACTGCAGGGGCTTGCGCCTGCAGGGAAGAGCGTCCCCACAATCAAAAACCCCTCAAACGAGGGGGAATCTGACGAAGTCTGCTACATCGGCCGCATCCGTGTAAACCTTCGATACATGGTGCCATGAATCAACTTGGCATCTTCGGAGAGGTGGACGGATAGCACCAATTAGCATCTGCCCCGAATTTCAGGCAAGAGACGCCATGTCGCGCTGTCTTTCGGAGGGGAACAGCACCCACAAGCCGCAAGCGGTCTGCCAAACATAACGACCATCCGGGTATTGAGTGATCAGAAGATCGACGAGCTAGCCCGCTCACACTCCTGTGAATCCAACCAGTAACACTTACCGTACAGTCCGGTCTGTTCGTCTGATATGTCGCATATCAAGTCTAGGGGTGGTAAATGTCAGACCCCAATAACCGATAAGTCGTGCCGATGTGAGGCTCATAACGGGTCGAGAAACTACTGGTAACACTTACCAGCAAATCTCTGATCAGCCCTGGCCAGGGACTTCCCTGTTACGGCCAATCGAGCACAGCGCAACATCAACCCCCAATACCGGGAGAGACGAAACCCCTCCTATCGCTCATTGCCTCCATGTGACTCGGGACTGTACCCAAAGACCACCGTTTTGCACGCCCTCATGGACGTGGTAAGGTGGAGATCAAAGCACAGTGGGAATCACACAAGACTCTATGACGATCTCGGGTCTACAGACTAACCTGTACAAGTGTCACCTGAGAACTGCCATCTGACGTGAGGTATAATACCATCTGGGAGTTCTCGGCGAGTCCGTCCAGTGTACCCAGTCTCCACTGAGCACCCGTATACCATCTCTGATGTCAAACACCAATGGATATGGGATCATCCATCGCCCATCTCATGGGTCGAGAAGCGTATACGCTAGTCTACACTGGTATATCGATGCCCCGTCTCGATACACCCACGACTAGGGACCTTGAAGGATGTACTTATGGACTACCATGTCCCCACTAGTATGATCTGCATCATAGTCCAGGTAGTCAAGTACACATCCTAAGGGCTTTACCAACATGTAACTACAAGACAGTTTAAAGAGACTAGTATACATGTTAAGATAAAGAGTAACCAGATAGCATACTATTATATCGAGCAATAAAGTCATCTCTATATATGTCCAAGCATCCAATATAATATACATCATCTGTACAATACTGGCCTCTAGGGCATACATACAACTAACAAGAAGTGGGGAAAGATGATCAAATAATGAGGAACAATATCCCGGTTGCTATGATAGACCGGGAGCTATAGATTGAGGGTCTTCAACCTCCGATGAAACATGCCAAGACAAGAGAACCTATGAGAGTAAAGCTTCATAGGGAATTTGCTGCACTTTTGGAGGAGGAAGTTAAAAGGGGACCGTATGTTCAAAGTATTAGTAATCATTACAAATCTAGAGACACTTTCTTATAAGAAGTGTGCAAAGTTCCAACTCTTTTGAGCAACATCTGCCAATGGCACCTAAGGATCTTGTGGGTCTCCATTTCTTTAGAATCTTGCTTCCAAATTTCTCTACAAAGTTAGTGTGTGCTTCTTATTTGTTTCCTATTTCAAAAATCTTCATTATGAATAATTATTCACATGGACTTTCTATTATTTGCAGTTGATTCCCCATACTTTTGGAGAAAATATTCGGATGTTTAAAAATAGGGTTGTTACCCTAGTGAGCCTAATGCTAAGATATAGAATGTCGATCTTCTCTTCGAGAAAAATGCTTTGTATATCGCAGGAGAAGGATGGCAAGAATGCGTACAAGCGAATTAGTTGGTGGTTGGATATATTATGGTTATGCTTTATCAAGACAATATGGTGTGCGAAAAAGGGGGTGCACAAATTTTATTGGTGAACGAGGAAGAAATAGCTTGATATTGTCAGTTTTTGTTTGGTCAAAATTTGAACTCTTTATTATTCGTACATGTATTCATCTATTTATTTGGCCAATATTCGCCGATATTATTACTTGTTTTGAGTAAGGATGGAAAATTTCTTATATGTTACCGGTTTATCTAATGAATGGAAAAAATTGTTGACGTATTTACTTTAATATCGCGATGTTGTGATACAAATGATATTTTTGTTGATATTATATGTTTTATATAACTAATGTTGGCCGATACTGTGATATGAAGTTACATGCAACTAATTAGAAGTTACAGGCAAGCGGATAGAAGTTATAGGTAACTAATTAGAAGTCACAGGCAACTACTTACAAGTTACAGGCAACGTATGTAAGTTCTATCCACTTGCCTTTAACTTCTAACCACTTACCTGTAACTTCTAAGCACTTGCTGGTAACTTAGAAGCGCTTGTCTGTAATTTCTAACAACTTGCCTATAACTTCTAATTAGTTACACGTAACATCTAAGCACTTCCCTGTAACTTCTGATAAGTTGCATGTAATTTCTAGACAGTTGCCTGTAACTTCTAATTAGTTGGCATATGTCTGGTACCAGACGTCTACAGTTCAAAATTTTTCTAAAGACGTCTGCCTCAGACGTCTCCTTTTAAAAATAGAAACCGACATATTGAAAATTTCCTTTACCAGACGTCTCCTTAAGAATTTAAACAGTTGCCTCGAGTTCTGAATAGTCGCAACGAATCTCGAGCAATCATAACCTATAACCTATAAAAGACGTCTGCCCTTTTAATTTTTATTCACCATCTTCTTTCTTCAAGTCATCCTTTTCCTCAAGCTCTTATTTTCCACAGCTACTCATCCCCACGTTGCTTCAGTTAACAGTCGTGAATTGCGTCATCGCCTAGACGATGAGGGTTCGCCATCCAATGTTCCTCTATATGGTGGAGGAGGAAACTCGCCTGCCTTGCCAGTCACCGTCAGAACTCCGGCACTAGAAGATGTTCTTTCAGCGCCCTTAGTCTTTGCCGCCATTCCGGAGATGACGCCTACTGCCTACCGCTATTTCATTGCACGTGTTCGATCGAGACCGCTGCTATGCCTGCGAGTGATTATCATATATATACTAGCTTGTTTCCCTTCATGCCTCCAGTCCCTTTTGGCCGGACCCTTAGATGAAGCATTGGAACGTCTTGACAAACTTCGGGAGCTCATAGTTTTTCCAACTCAATTAGTGCAGCGCGTGGTCAAAACCCTTCATGACATGTCCATTCGAATGGAATTCCTTTCACATTATTCGGTTGACCTGCTCAATCTCGATAGCGCTCGGGCCCATCTCGGTGAACTTCAAGGAATGGTTGATGACATCCTCAAACGTCCTTAAGAATGCGTTGGAACGATTCGTCAACTAACCGAATGCCTGACTCAACTGACCGACAGCCGACAAGAAGCGCTTCATAACAATCCGGCCACTAGACAAGGTAGACTTCTTCGAACAGAATTTTTGAATGTTAATGCACAAGAACTCGACTTAGCTCGATGTGAGAAGTTGCGCAAAGAAGCAGAACTTGCTCGTGACTTCAACATCCCTCTTGTACTATGAACCGAGCTTCATAAACAAGTTTGTCTGCTGGAAGAAGTAACGACGCTCCATGGTCGAATTATGGAATAAATCTTGGCCGAATATGATGCTCTAGCTGAAGAGATTATTTATCCACTCGGCAATTAGATGAATGTTTTTATATTTTTTTTGTTGGCCGACTGTTCTTCATTTTGTCGTAAGTCGGTTGAAATTATTGTAATCATTGTTCTTTTACTTTAAATGAAATATAAGAAAAAGGCTTCAATGGCTCCTCATTATTTGTTCATCTTGCCTCACATGTGGCAAGCCTGACTCCAACTCAAGTACTCGCCCATGCACACTTTCTGGAGCGGAGGAACATGATGCGTGTTGACTGTTACACAACACGGGCTTAGATTAACATATTATTAATTGCATCCATGTAGATATTACAAGCAACTTATTAGATATTAAAAGCAAATCTTTTTAGATATTAGGGAAATGTAACTGGTCAGAAATTACAGGCAACTGATTAAAAGTTACAAGAATCGTGTGACGACCCCAAAATTATTATACCTTCATATCATTCTTCATTTTATTAAAATACTGTATTTATTTGTTTTTTGGTATCCTCGTATATTTTATTCTCTATTAAATATATTAGTTTATCCCTCCTTCTATTTGAACTATTCTATAATTTTTCAAAGCCCAAAACCCAAACCAAAATAGTTCTATTTGATTTCTTTCTTTACTTTTTCCTTAGCCCGCTTTCTGTTCAAACAACAACATATATTTAATTCTTGTTAAATATATGCATGAACAAACTCGTAGCTTATTGGTTAAGTCCTTACATTGTTATTTCATAAGCCATATGTTCGAACCTTGGGACTAGCAATTATTTTTATCTATTTTTTAAAATCTCTCTCATAACCTACAAATGACCTTTTATTTTATCTTCATTTTAACTCCCAACACAATTAGGATGGTTATAAATCATATTTAAGTAAAATTATTATGAAAAGTTTCAATTTTCTTTTAATACAAATATCTCCCCATCACTTTTTCATCCCACCTTAGCCATTTTCTTTTGATCAATTATAAAAATAATAATAATAAAAATATCATTTCTCTCAAGCTTGGAGAAGCACCGGTTCCATCAAGGTTTAAAGTCTCGGTTGAGGATTTTATCAAAACGGTGAGCTGGTTGTTATACCGACTCACACAATCTGTAAGTCCCCTTTCTCCCTCTCCATCTCTTTCACTCTGTTATTGTGTCTTCTCCATGATTTCATTTTCTTGACCGTGATATCTAATCGAGTGCATAAACACACACACACACACACACACACACACACATATATATATATATATATATATATATATGAATATAGTTATATATATATATTTAAAATATTGTTTGTTTATACTTAATCTTTATGTTTATTCATTGTTTTCTTATAGAATAAAAATCCCTCCATGTCATAGATTTACTTTTACGTTAATTAGGAACATCATGGACTGAATATAAATAAACGATGCGCGATAACACAACTTTATATAAACTCTCTTGAAATTAGGACTTTCCTGGCATAGGATCTTGTCGAAATTCATGATCCATATGTTGACATTAGGGGATCCAATTTAAAATATATATTGCATATGCCATTTATTTTATAATTGTTTAAATTTTTTATATTAAAGAGAAAAATGAAGCTGCAAATAAATCCAGTAGTTTTGTCACCTTTAAATACGGTTCTAGATAACTTTTGTCCTTAAAATAATTTTTAAAAATTAATTTTCACATCTGGAAATCCTAGGAAAATTAGAATAAATAATAGATAGAATTTTCCTCGGGTGCTTGAACTTTCTTTGGTCTCTCTCTTTTATGAAAAGCCGCTTTAGAGGAACCATCATGGCAGGAACTGCTAAAGAATGAGCCTCCTTGTATCTGGAAGGGGATCTACCATCATCTTGTCGAACTTTGAGCTTTTCCCATCGGCGAGAGTAGCTATTATCAATGACAGAGTTCTGGACTTCTTTCTAAACTCTGTGGATGGTTGAAAAAAGCTGTTTGACCAAACGTATCATTTTCGGCTCATCATGCATTTCCACATGAGGTGGCGACTTCTTCAGTATGACAGTAAGAGAATTGTGTTTAACCACCTTCAGAGGTTTGAAGTTGTTCCTAGTTGGAACAGCAGTTTGGATCATCGAAGCAGATAGAGTCGGCCTAGATGGGGAGCTGCCCCCAGCCTGCTTCACTCGGCGCCAGTATCGGCATTGGGCACCTCTGTTAATAGGAGCCGGTGCTTCTTCAGATGTGGGAGCTTCATGGATATGCCCCTTGTGTTCTTTCGGACTATCTTACCCTATGCATTTTTATAAAGCTTCGACAGGTAACAATCGCTTGAAAACTGACTATCTAGGCATGGGAGTGGCGGCAACTTGAGGTGTCAGCCTGTGGAAGACAGACTGCTTGGATGGAGCATCAGCCAAAGAAAAGCCTATTGTTCTCTCGCATAGAGGCGAAACGTCGTCTTCAATATCCCATCATCTAAGGGTAACATTGTCACGCCCCGCTTCCCAGTATACGGCGAAGGGGACGCGACTGGTCCGCTATGTATATATTCAGAAGTACATACGCTAAGCGTATCTAAGCAATATGAAAATAAATACACAAGAGACAAGATATAGTAAAAACAGCAACTTTTATTTATTAACATTCTATTGTACAATACATGAAAAGGAAATACAACTGAAATAAAAAGATGCCTAAACAATGGCATAACAGGAAATGAAAAGTACTGAATGGAAATGTACAATGAAACTAGAGCTCTGGTTCATCAGCAAACTGCTCCAAGTCTTCTGCAGATGGCTCAATCTCTGCCGGGTCCAAACCACCTGACGACATTCAAAGAAGAAAGAAATAGAATGTCGTCAGCGAACAGGTCGCTCGGTAAGTCCCAAAGATAAGAGGAGAAATAGAATAGACAGAGAGTAAGGGAGAGAGAGTAGCTTTTACAGTTGTATTATATTGTTATATTGTTATATCTAGTGTTAACGCTGTTGTTTATAGCTTGGTACAGAAGATACCGGTGTATACGAGGGGAGTCCCACTTACACCGGGGGCTTTGGTAACCTGTAGTACAAGGCTCCGTCGATAATACCACAGAACAACGGCATGGATGTAATTACGTCTTAAGTGACCACCCCGTACCACCTTTAACATATTCCGTACCAGTTTACCCCTTAAACCCCGTAGTGTTTTATTTGTATTGTTTTGTACTATAACTTGTATTGAATGTATAATTGGATGACTGACCGAAACCATGATATCAGTAAACGGATGTAACCGTAGAATCATGTAAATGGAATAACTGGAGAACCATGTAAATGGAATGTATATCCATGGTTCGGTCCAGTCAAGTTGTATAGATTGATAATTGGATTCATGGATTCATGTGTTCATATTGAATTGGAATATTGTAGATTGTAGTTTGCATTTGAATCTTATTCAAGTCAGGTATAATCAGACTCAAACCCGAGTCAGACAATTAGAAATATTAATCGAAATCTTGATTATTTCTTAAACCTATAATTGCTATGGGTCCTTAGGGTAATTTATAAAACTTGAGGGGGTTTTATGTAACAATACTTTTATATACTTCTCAAAATACATCTCAAGTATTCATTATTCGTCTTTAGAGTTATAATGAATGTGGATTTTATATTGTGATATTTCTAGTGAAAATATCCTAGATTCATAATTAAAGGTATTTATTTATAATATTGATTTATTTGGAATTCATGGTATTTTAGTATAAAATTTGTTCTTGTGATTTTTAGAAAAAATGTGGAATATTTATATCATAACAAAATAGATTTTTAATGATAAATATACATATATTTATACAAAAATAATTTTAATAAATATTTTATATTCTAAAAAATCTCATTTTCTTAAGATGTCGTATTTTAAATCCTTCGAGACCGAATGCTCCTTGCGGAGGTCTTAATCTCCCACTACTAAGCCCGAGGGTGTGCGATAAATCGCACCATCCCGAACGGGTTCCCCAAAATGGGTTGTAGCGGCGCTTTGCAAAGATTGTAAATACTAAATCTTTTAGAAAACGGTTTTATAAAGTAAATAGTATTTATTGGTAAAAATGTCAATTTTCCGTATTTTAGGTTCTAGGGTTTTCTAAGTCAACTAAACTATTTCTAATTGGTCTAAACGACAAGTCATGAGATGCCTCAAATCGTCTCTTCACCGCCAATTGTGGCCAGGTAAGTACAAGTGAGGAAAGGAGGGATCCGCTCACGAATCACCGTGAGACGGGCCTTTTAAAGTTACCTTTCTCACTTGCCTAGCCTAGACACCGCAAAGTCAGGTTTATATAAACGACCGATGTCCACAACTTTTATTATTTTCATAAGAAGAGGTATTTATTTAAAAGTGTATCAACTCTAAATCTTTTAGAATTAGTTTTATTAAGTATATGGTATTTAAATGAAAAATGTTGTTTTCTCGTATTCTAAGTTTTCAATGGGATCGTGTTAGGTTGTATGTAAGTGTGTGAGGAGGTAGGTCGTTACCTCGTGATCTACTTTAAATGTATAGCAAGTTTGATGGAGTTAAATGAAGGATTGAAACAATATGGTATTTAGTGAAAAACACAATAATTTGAAATAGCTATCATTTCATGTGATGAAACTTGTTCAAATTGTTTAATTAGTGTTTAATAATCAACATGAGGAAGTTTTAGAATGATTGTATTAGTGAGAAGTGGAATTTTATAGAAAACCAAATCGGATTTATTCCGATTCCGTCGGGTTTTGTAATTTCGTATTTTCTTGAATAGGGAAGAGAGATGGAAAGGGACTTACGGGTTTTCGATTATACTAGAGAGTGAGAGGGAACTAGAGGGATCGCCGATGCTGCGTCGTCGCCGATAGTTCCTAAGACGTTCGCCGGAAGTTCCACCGGAATTTCGTCGGAGCTTCGCCTCGAGCTTGTTTTCAAAGTACACGACTCTTGGAAAGTTTTTGAGAGAGTGGGCTCAGGATTTTGGGGTGAGTGGGTAGAGGGTAGGGGGTGTATTTATAGGGTAGGCTAGGGGTAGGGTAGATGAAGGGTTTTTAAATAAAAAAAATTGTAAAAAGTGTGAAAAATCATTAAAAATTGTAGTAAATGGGAGATATTTAAGTATCGGGAACCGATCCAATAAATTAGAGTATGCAGGGGGGTTAGGAATACGAAAAGGCACAAATTTTGTGTTGACGAGTCGGCCGTCCGGCCGAGTTCGGTCGGCGGTGCCGTGCCGAGTCGGCCGGTCCGCCGTCCGAGTCGGCCGAGTCGGAGGTCAGGAAGGTGGGGGTCGTCTGGTGTAGCCTCTGGTATATTTAGTTTTTCATGTTTAGTTCAAGTTTTGGGAGTTATGGTGTGTGGACTGTTGGGCTTCCAAAGGATTTAAAACAAAATAATATTAAAAATAATGTGGGGCATAGGATTTGAACTCTGGTGGCTTGGTTCAGCAGTGCAAGGTATTACCAATGAGCTACAAGCTCCTTCTTGTAATTATGGTGTTATTTAATTACTTAAAATGATAGCAGCAAGAATAAATACTCCAAGTATACATTAAATTTAAAGTAATTTCTTGTACACTAAAAATGGAGTTATTACATTCTTGTAACTTGTAATTAAAAACAAAATAATTACTTATCTCTTGTGCTCAGGCTAAAATACCCCTTTATGGATTTTGAAAAAAAAAATTTAAAATTTTGTGTAGAAAAGTGTATAAGAAAATTAGGGTTGTTATATTCTACCCTTCTTATAAAAATTTCGTCCTCGAAATTTGTAAAAGGAAAGTGTAACAGATTCAAGAAAGTTTGGTGATGGAAGTACTGATAGTGTATAAAAAAATCACAAAGTGATATAAGGGTTTAAAAATGTGAAAGAGTCTTACCAGTATTGCCTTGACCTACAGTCTCGGCTGCTACGGTTGCTAATGTGAAGTTGGTGGGAATGTGAGCTGAGTTGCGTCTATAGGGACAGTTTCCAATTCTATGATCGGATGCGCCACAAATTAGGCACAGACCTTTTGCGCGCCTACAGTCCTTCCACAAGTGTCCATTCCTACGGCAGCAGTAGCAAAATCCTGAACTTGACTGGTTAATTGTTTCCTTCTGTCTCTTGGGTTTAGAAGGTTGTGTAGGGTATGCTCCTCTTGCTATCTGGGTGGCAGTGCGTTTCCTGACGGTTGCTTCTGCTTCTGGTCGGTTCAATAATATAGCAGTCTACTGCTGCAGTCCAACCAGGAGGCTTCGGATTTCCTCAAGAAGAACCGTCTGCTCGTTGGGTGGAGCAGAAACGGCAGGTGTGATTGGTAGTGGTGGTGGAGTGTTGTTGAAGTTGGTGCTGGTGTTGTTCGGCAAATCCATAACCTTGGAGAAAAATTTAGGTTAGGACAGATTCAAAGTATATGATTCAAGGAATATGGAATTAATAAGATTCAAGGAACATGGATTGTAAAGAATGTTTTAGTTGCTGGTTCTTGTGTTATATTGCTTAGGTTGTTCATGCAGAACAGAACTGCATGATAGGGTTTCATACAGCTCTGACCTGCATGGGCCGCCAACAAAACCTGTCACGCCCCGCTTCCCAGTATACGACGAAGGGGACGCGACTGGTCCGCTACGTATATACTCAGAAGTACATACGCTAAGCTTATCTAAGCAATATGAAAATAAATACACAAGAGACAAGATATAGTAAAAACAATAACTTTTATTTATTAACATTCTTTTGTACAATACATGAAAAGGAAATACAACTGAAATAAAAAGATTCCTAAACAATGGCATAACAGGAAATGAAAAGTACTGAATGGAAATGTACAATGAAACTAGAGCTCTGGTTCGTCAGCAAACTGCTCCAAGTCTTCTGCAGATGGCTTGATCTCTGCCGGGTCCAAACCACCTGACGACATTCAAAGAAGAAAGAAATAGAATGTCGTCAGCGAACAGGTTGCTCTGTAAGTCCCAAAGATAAGAGGAGAAATAGAATAGACAGAGAGTAAGAGAGAGAGAGAGAGTAGTTTTTACAGTTGTATTATATTGTTATATTGTTGTATTTAGTGTTAACGCTGTTGTTTATAGCTTGGTACAGAAGATACCAGTGTATACGAGGGAAGTCCCACTTACACCGGGGACTTTGGTAACCTGTAGTATAAGGCTCCGTCGATAATACCACGGAACAACGACATGGATGTAATTACGTCTTAAGTGACCACCTCGTGCCCACCTTTAACATATTCCGTACCAGTCTACCCCTTAAACCCCGTAGTGTTTTATTTGTATTGTTTTGTACTGTAACTTGTATTGAATGTATAATTGGATGACTGACCGAAACCATGATATCAGTAAACGAATGTAACCGTAAAATCATGTAAATAGAATAACTGGAGAACCATGTAAATGGAATGTATATCCATGGTTCGGTTCAGTCAAGTTGTATAGATTGATAATTGGATTCATGGATTCATGTGTTCATATTGAATTGGAATATTGTAGATTGTAGGTTGCATTTGAATCTTATTCAAGTCAGGTATAATCAGACTCAAACCCAAGTCAGACAATTAGAAATATAAATCGAAGTCTTGATTATTTCTTAAACCTATAATTGCTATGGGTCCTTAGGGTAATTTATAAAACTTGAGGGGTTTTTATGTAACAATACTTTTATATACTTCTCAAAAAACACCTCAAGAATTCATTATTCGTCTTTAGAGTTATAATGAATGTGGATTTTATATTGTGATATTTCTAGTGAAAATATCCTAGATTCATAATTAAAGGTATTTATTTATAATATTGATTTATTTAGAATTCATGGTATTTTAGTATAAAATTTGTTCTTGTGATTTTTAGAAAAAAGTTGGAATATTTATATCATAAAAAAATAGATATTTTAATGATAAATATACATATATTTATACAAAAATAATTTTAATAAATATTTTATATTCTAAAAAATCTCATTTTCTTAAGATGTCGTATTTTAAATTTTTCGAGACCGAATGATCCTTGCGGAGGTCTGAATCTCGCACTACTAAGTCCGAGGGTATGCGATAAACCGCACCATCCCGAATGGGTTCCCCAAAATGGGTTGTAGCGGCGCTTTGCAAAGATTGTAAATACTAAATCTTTTAGAAAACGGTTTTATAAAGTAAATAGTATTTATTGGTAAAAATGTCAATTTTCCGTATTTTAGGTTCTAGGGTTTCCTAAGTCAACTAGACTATTTCTAAATGGTCTAAACGACAAGTCGTGAGATGCCTCAAATCACCTCTTCACAGCCAATTGTGGCCAGGTAAGTACAAGTGAGGAAAGGAGGGATCCGCTCACGAATCACCGTGAGACGGGCCTTTTAAAATTACCTTTCTCACTTGCCTAGCCTAGACACCGCAAAATCAGGTTTAGATAAACGACCGATGTCCACAACTTATCGTATTTTCATAAGAAGAGGTATTTATTTAAAAGTGTATCAACTCTAAATCTTTTAGAATTAGTTTTATTAAGTATATGGTATTTAAATGAAAAATGTTGTTTTCTCGTATTCTAAGTTTACAATGGGATCGTGTTAGGTTGTATGTAAGTGTGTGAGGAGGTAGGTTGTTACCTCGTGATCTACTTTAAATGTAGCAAGTTTGATGGAGTTAAATGAAGGATTGAAACAATGTGGTATTTAAGTGAAAAACACGATAATTTGAAATAGCTATCATTTCATGTGATGAAACTTGTTCAAATTGTTTAATTAGTGTTTAATAATTAACATGAGGAAGTTTAAGAATGATTGTATTAGTGAGAAGTGGAATTTTATAAAAAAACCAAATCGGATTTGTTCCGATTCCGTCGGGTTTTGTAATTTCGTATTTTCTTGAATAGGGAAGAGAGATAGAAAGGGACTTACGGGTTTTCGATTATACTAGAAAGTGAGAGGGAACTAGAGGGATCGCCGATGCTGCATCGTCGCCGGTAGTTCCTAAGACGTTCGCCGGAAGTTCCGCCGGAATTTCGTCGGAGCTTCGCCTCGAGCTTGTTTTCAAAGTACACGACTCATGGAAAGTTTTTGAGAGAATGAGCTCAGGATTTTGGGGTGAGAGGGTAGAGGGTAGGGGGTGTATTTATAGGGTAGGCTAGGGGTAGGGTAGGTGAAGGGTTTTTAAATAAAAAATTGTAAAAAGTGTGACAAATCATTAAAAATAGTAGTAAATAGGGGATATTTAAGTATCGAGAACCGATCCAATAAATTAGAGTATGCAGGGGGGGTTAGGAGTACGAAAAGGCACAAATTCTGTGTTGACGTCTCGGCCGTCCGGCCGAGTCCGGCCGGCGGCGCCGTGTCGAGTCGGCCGGTCCGCCGTCCGAGTCGGAGGTCAGGGAGGTGGGGGGTCGTCTGGTGTAGCCTCTGGTATATTTAGTTTTTCATGTTTAGTTCAAGTTTTAGGAGTTATGGTGTGTGGACTGTTGGGCTTCCAAAGGATTTAAAACAAAATAATATTAAAAATAATGTGGGGCATGGGATTTGAACTCTGGTGGCTTGGTTCAGCAGTGCAAGGTATTACCAATGAGCTACAAGCTCCTTCTTGTAATTATGGTGCTATTTAATTACTTAAAATGATAGCAGTAAGAATAAATACTCCAAGTATACATTAAATTTAAAGTAATTTCTTGTACACTAAAAATGGAGTTATTACATTCTTGTAACTTGTAATTAAAAACAAAATAATTACTTATCTCTTGTGCTCAGGCTAAAATACCCCTTTATGGATTTTGAAAAAAAAATTTTAAAATTTTGTGTAGAAAAGTGTATTGGAAAATTAGGGTTGTTACAAACATAATCATATATCCCGCGATTTTTATTCACGAAAAACACGACACACGAAGTGTGGAGTGGAAAGAGAAAAAGGTCCCACCGGACGTGTCAAAACCTATTCACCGCCGGAAACCGGACCAGGGTGCGGCGAGCGCGTCCAGGCCTTAAGATCTGGGGGCAGATGCTATATGGAATATATCGGTCCACCTCTTCGAAGATACCAAGTTAATTTATAGTACCATATATCGGAGGTTTGGACGGATGCGACCATTGTAATAGACTTATCAGATTCCCTTTCGTATGTGAAGGTTTTTTTTTTAATTGTGGAAACGCTTGTTCCTGCAGGAGCAATCCCCTGCACTTAATTATGCTATCGCTAAGCGATAATAACTTTTCCTACTCCATGAATCATTGTGTGTCGTGTTATACATATTGTTTATTTGGGGTTGCCCTTGAATTGTATACGAAGACTAATATATATTGTCGTCTCCCGTAGGGCGCGGATTAGTCCAAATCCGTATATTAGTTTTGGGTTTGAACTTAGGACGCATATCTCATATAAATGAGGTCTATTAGTTCAGGGGATATATGAGTTTGATCTAAGGATCGTTAGTCGTATATGAGACTAAGTTAAACTTAGAAATTATGGGCTAAGGATCGTTAGTCGTACATAGGACTAAGATCAACTTAGATGATATGGTATATGAGATCATTAGTCGTATGCGAGACTAAGATCAACTTATGTAACCGCGAGCATATGGGCTCAACTAATCATTTGATTACATATGAAGTATAGGCTTCTATACCATGGGTAGCCCATGGATGGTATACGGTGGTCAATATAGAGACAGTCCACATGGCCACTTATTAGTTTAGGAAAATTGCGGTCCATCTTTCAGCTTGCGCGCATGTGTATATATTACGTAGCGAAGCGAATGATGGTAACATGGAAATGCAACCAATATTAGGGTACGATCTAATTTGAAGGCATTTATATTTCCTTCAAAGATATACATATACATATATGTATGCTTTCATAAGTTATTGGGATGGCTGTGCGCATCTGTATGAAATGCGCCTCAATAAGAGGTGCTCATCTATATGGGATTAAGACATTCCCCGTCTTAATGAAATTTCATATCATTCATTGAGTTGGGACAAGGAAGGAGTCATCGGTTGTTGGGACCCACCACCTCTCTGAAGATTCTGAGGGATTACAACGCCGTATATCAGAAGTGTGGAAGGATATACTCTTGAACTAAATCTCATATATGAGGGAGGAGAACATGTTGGATCTAAGGATCGTTAGTCGTATATGAGACTAAGATCAACTTCGGACATATGGGTTGAAAATCATTAGTTATGTATGAGACTAAGATCAACTTGGATATCATGAGCATGTGCTTGGAGGATCATTAGCCGTATATGAGCTAAGATCGATTTATGTATCATAGATTAAGGATCATTAGTCGTATATGTGACTAATATCAAATTAGATGGTATCGATGAAAGATCATTATTCGTATATGGGACTAATATCAATTTAGAAATATGAATAAGGATCGTTAATCTTATTTTAAATTAAGATCAACTTAAACATGTGAGCATATGTGCTCAGAGAAGCTTAAGCTTCACAGAATTAGCCAATTTGGGACTTAGATTGAGTTTCTATATCACCCAGTAATGCTCAGCACTCAAATGTATGGCGCTCACGTGGATATCACGTGATGCACATCATATGACGCATGTCTTCCGCTCATGTGGATATCACGTGAGATGCATCTTCTATCGCTTCTCTTCTTTGCTTTGTGGCGCCATGTGTATATCACGTGATGCGCACCTTTCAGCTTCTTGGGTGCTCACGTGCATATCACGTGAGATGCACGACTTCATGTTTCTTAGGCGCTCACGTGCGTATCACGTGCTGCGTGTGACTTCATTGGCTTCTGGCGTGCACGTGCATGTCACATGATACACATATAGGTTGTGGCACATGCAACGTGGCTTAAGCCAATTGGCGCATGGTCATCGGTACATATGCCTCTGGCGCATGGCCTTTTCCTTTAGAGATTAATCTCTTTTATTCTTTTGAAACTTAAATTTCAGAGAAAGCATAAGCTTATGTTAATGGTTTTTATGGACCATCAACAACATCAAGATCACAATTTTTGTGACCAGGAGTCTTTCTTTGTACTCGGTTCAGAAAGGGGTTGTTTGATTGAAGTATAAACTTCATCATCATCATTTTTATATTAACCTTGAGATCATTAGGGTCCATCATCATCATATTAAGAAAACTAAAGTTTTCTCTAAACCCCTAGATCTTAAGATCAAAAACACCTTCTGTAAAACTTAAGCTTTCAGTAAGGATGAATTTAACTTAAAGATTTTAAAATTCAAGAAAGAACTTAAGTTTTACTCATGAAGATTAATCTTCTTATCAATGATGCTTAAGCCATCTATCATGGAAATCGATCTCCTATCTTGCCTCGGTTTTATGAAAGGCGGAAGAAGATTGCAGAGAACAAAGAAAGCTTAAGTTTTTTTATCTCAAGTTTATGGGGGGTATCTCTCCTCTGTTGAATTGATCTCATGGGTTCTTTATATATGGGTATGAATATTGCTGAGCACGTAGAGAGAATCTCTGATCAGTCATATTTATTACACATTTGTACGGTCATTTTTCCCACTATTATAAGTTACTAAAATATGTTATTTGTAAATTAAGAACATATGTGGATTTATTTGTAAAAAGACTATTGTCATATGTTTGTTAATTTATAATTAATATAATTGGGAAATATATGCATATCATATTTAAATAAAATATCCATGAGATTATTATTATTAAAATATGCATATCATATCAAATATTCTTAACCAATATTATTAAGATATCATTGTAGGGTGTTTTTCGTCACCCCATTGAGATGGGAATATGCGCGCACTTGTCAGGCGCATTACAGTTTTCTCCTGCCTAAGGTAGGCTGGGGTTTAATGATTGTGGGGATCCGAATCTCCGGCAACCGCGGACTAATCTGCCGTTAATTACCCCTCGCCTTTGGAGCGAGGGAACCTCCGATTGACGGGTTAAACTGGTCATGCCAACTCAATATCCAGTGTTGTGTTTTGAAGGGGTTTTGGATATATCGGGGGCCCCGCAGAGATTTTACGGGGGTCCCGCTACCCGGATAGCGGGCTGAGGGTCAAGGGGGCTAGCAGCCCCCTTGCGGGGTGCGGGGCAGTGTCCCGTTAGAATTTTTTTCTAACAGGGACAGTGTCGTGGTGTATGTGTGTGTGCACATATGTATGCATTTGTATCTATATATATATATATATGATATATGTATGTATATATATATATAAAAGAAAGAGGAGGAAAAGGCATCCAAAGGATGCGTGGGGCCAGCACCTTGGACGCTATGCGCCCAGGTGCTGTGCGCTCAGGCGCTAGCGTGCCACGTGTCGGCACATGGGCGCTCTGCGCTTGAGCGCAGGGCGCTGTAGCGCAGGGCGCTGTAGCGCAAGCGCGCCACGTGTCGGCACGTGGGCGCTTTGCGCGTGAGCGCCTGACGCTCGAGCGCAAGTGCGCCACGTGTCGGCACGGGGGTGACTTGTGCTTGAGCGCTAGGCGCCTGAGCGCAAGTGCGCCACGTATCGGCACGGGGGCGACTTGCGCAGAGCGCTGTGCGCTTGAGCGTAAGCGCGCCACGTGTCGGCACTGGGGCGACTTCCGCTCGAGCGCTTGCGCTGGAGCGCAAGCGCGCCACGTGTCGGCACGTGGGCGCTCTGCGCTTGAGCGCTGAGCTCTTGAGCGCAAGTGCGCCACGTGTCGGCACGTGGGCGCTCTGCGCTTGAGCGCCGGCGAGGAAAAGAGGCTTTTAGCCTACAAAAATACTCGGAAGAGAAATCAGAGTGGAGTTAGACTCCTAAGTGTGTTTTTGGGATTAATGGAAGGGGTTCTTCTTCTTCCTCCTCTGTTAGCTGGATCTTGAAGATCAAGAGATGTGAGATCTCAAAATCTCTCCTTTTTGGGATCTAAAGATAGATCCAAGTTCCCTTTTGTGGGTTTGGTGGTGAAAAACTATCTTGTTTTTGAAAAGGAAGAGTAAAACTCTTGATTTAATTCAAAAGAAAGAAGAAGATTTGAGACCTTCAGAAAAGAGAAAGAAATACAAACCCTAGGTTTTTTTTTTGAGAGAATGAAAGTGTTCCTCTTTTTTTATTCATCATGTTGCCTTTTATAGGCTTACATATTTACATATAGCCCCTTGGGCTTCACAAAATGGCATTTTTGCCTATCCCATGGCTCATGTGCCATTTCATTTTTGCACATAAGCCATGGGCTTACAAAAATTTGGCTTTATGCCCATTTTGCATACATTCATGTATAAAAAATTACAAAAAAATTATTTATTACATGATCTATATTTTAGCATGGAGGAGGCTGGCCGCGGGCTCGACTTGGGCATGGGCCCGCTTGACCTGGGCTTGGGCCCACCTGGCTTGGGTTTGACCTTGACTTTGACTCGGTCAACGGGGGTGTAAATTTTTACCCCAACAAAGTGCCCCCCATCAATAAATGCACACCGCACATTTGTGTTGTGTGTATGAAATTGATGGATCTTGAAGCTGAACTTCGAGGTGGAACATCATTCCGGAGGCGAAGCATGATCCCGGGGAGCATGATTCCCGGGGATCGGAGCATCATTCTGATTCGCGGAGCATAATTCCAAGGTCGGAGTATCCTTCGGGGAGCGTGATTCCCGGGGATCGGAGCATCATTCTGATTCGCGGAGCATAATTCCAAGGTCGGAGTATCCCTCGGGGAGCGTGATTCCCGGGGATCGGAGCATCATTCCGATTTGTGGAGCATAATTCCAGGGATCGGAGCATCATTCCGATTTGTGGAGCATGATTCCAGGGTTCGGAGCATCATTCCGAAGAGCGGAGCATGATTCCAAGGATCGGAGCATCATTCCGAAGAGCAGAGCATGATTCCAGGGGATCGGAGCATCATTCCGAAGAGCGGAGCATGATTCCCGGGATCGGAGCATCATTCCGATGAGCGGAGCATCATTCCAGGGGATCGGAGCATCATTCCAAAGAGCGGAGCATGATTCCAGGGATCGGAGCATCATTCTGATGAGCGGAGCATGATTCCAGGGATCGGAGCATCATTCTGATGAGCGGAGCATCATTCCAGGGATCGGAGCATCATTCCGAAGAGCAGAGCATGATTCCAGGGATCGGAGCATCATTCCGAAGGGCGGAGCATCATTCCAAGGATCCGAGCATCGTTCCGAAGGGCGGAGCATGATTCCAAGGATTTGGAGCATCGTTCCGAAGAGCGGAGCATAATTCCAGGATTCGGAGCATCATTCCGAAGCGCGGCAGATATTCTGACCGAAGCATAATTTCGATGCAGAGGTTGATTCCCAGGCGAAGCATAATTCCGACGGGGAAGGCATATACTCCGAGGCGATGCATGATTTCGACACGGGGTAAATTCAGGGACGGAGCATGATTCCGCCGTAGAGGTTGTTGGTTTGATTTGATTTGGGTTGACATCAGCATCGCTACACTGGAATATGGTACCAGGAGCGAATCATCATTTGTCATGAGAGGATTTGGGAATTGGTTTTTTTTTGTTTGGCATCAGCATCGCTACACTGGAATATGGTGCCAGGAGCGAATCATCATTTGCGTTTGCTTATTAGGAAACGATGGCTCAGGAGACAGGTTTTAGGTCCCTATCGCCTAAGACTTTTCAACTTTGTGAGCCGTAAGGGTCTCACAAAGCATTTTCTCCCTACAGGTCGTAAGGATCCCGTAAGTGTATTTTCTCCTTGGGAGTCGTGGGGACTCCCAAGTGTGTCGCTCCTTTGTGAGTCGTAAGGATCTCACGCGGGAATTTTCTCCTCACAAAGTCGAGAGGACCTTGTGAGTGCATTTCATCTCTTTCTCATGAGTTTGCGCCCTTTCGGGTTTTCACAAACTCGCCGGCAGTCCTGCTGTTTTTACTCACGGAGCCCTTTCGGGTTTTCATCCGTGCCCATTTTACTTGTGGACATACCTTTTTTTATTTTTATTTTATTATTTTTGGAGAGATTGGGATTGTTTTACGCCCGTGGATTGTATACGGTTTTGCAGGATGTATGATCCAGACCGTAGGACCGTAAAAATTTCGGGACTTTGTTGGCGTCTGCATCGCTGCACTGGAATATGGTACCAGGAGCGACTCATCATTCGCCACTTGGGGTATGGGATTTGGAATTTGGTTTGCGTCTGCATCGCTACACTGGAATATGGTACCAGGAGCGACTCATCATTCGCCATTGAGATATGGGATTTGGAATTTAGTTGGCGTCTGCATCGCTACACTGGAATATGGTACCAGGAGCGACTCATCATTCGCCGCTTGGGGATTGGGGAGTGATGGCTTAGGAGACAGGTTTGGATCCCTATCACCTAAGGCTTTTCAATTTTGTGAGCCGTAAGGGTCTCGCAAAGAATTTTCTCCCTACGAGTCGTAAGGATCCCGCAGGTGTATTTTCTCCTTAGGAGTCGTGAGGACTCCTAAGTGTGTTTTTCTTTTGTGAGTCATAAAGATCCCACAAAGGTTTGTTCTCCTCATGTATCGTGAGGACACATGAGTGGGTCTTCTCAATGGAGCATAATTCCAAAGGCGGAGACCAGCCGCGTAACTGGTGATTACGGTGGGGCATGAGGGTGATGAGAATTATTTGAGCCCGTGGATTGTATACGGTAGTCAATTTGGGGACTAACCGTAGGGCCGGAAGAATTTTGGGAAACTGGATTTTGGTTGGCGTCTGCATCGCTGCACTGGAATATGGTACCAGGAGCGACTCATCATTCGCCGTTTTTTTTGTTCTTGCATTTTTTGTTTTACCGCGATTGCTCCATCATTTCAGCTTTTCTTATCGCGAAGGTCGCGATTACCCCATCATTTCGGCTTTTATTCACGGTTGCCCCATCATTTCGGCTTTATTTTCATTTTTATTTTTACTCGCTGATTTTTATTGCGAGTTGCCCCATCATTTGGGCTTTTCTTTATTTTTCTTTTATTTACACATTTTTTGTTTATTTACATTTTTTTACATTCCCAGTTTAACGACTTAGAGGTCGATTATTCCCAGTTTAATGATGTAGTGGTCGATTGTTCCCAGTTTAATGACGTGGTGGTCGATTGTTCCCAGAGGAAGGCAGATGTCTGAGAGAATCAGTTTCACGAAGAACTTCGGTCTCCGTTTGTATGAAATTGGCGGTCGCATCTTGACTGTTTACTAACACGCCTTTGGACAGTTCTATCTCTCCTGCCTTGTATTGCTTTTCGACTCAATCTTTGAAGACGAAGCAGTCCTCAATGGCATGACCTATCACTTTGTGATAGGGGCAGTATTTGGGGTCGTCGGTCCTATTCGCTTCCTGCGGTCTTTTTGACTCTGGCAGTTGTAGACCGTTCTTTACGGTGTCTTTGAATATTTTACGAATTTTGTCCCTTCTGAAGGAATAGACCTTATCCAGCTTCTCTTTCAGTGGAGATTCTCCTCCCTCTCCGAACACTGGCTTCCGAGGCTGGTTGGCGCTAGGCCCGCTCATCCCTTGCTTATTTCGGTTAGTCAAAATGTTGAAAGATCCAGAATCATCGGAGTTTCCGCCTTTGCGATTATCGTCCTTTCGATTTCTCCAGGACCTATTGTTATTTTGAGAATCCGAGGAGGACTCCTGTTTTGAGTGCTCCAGCATCTGGACTTTCCTGGTCAGCTCTTAGAATGTTTTGAGACCCGCGGTGCATAAAAACGGGGCCATCCAATTGTTGAGATTTCCGACGAGGAGACTGACAGATTGGTCCTGCTCTATCGGCGGTTCGCATTTGACGGAGAGATTGCGCCATCGGGTTATAAAATCCGTGCTGCTTTCGTCACTCTTGGGCTTGGTCCTTACGATCTCGGCAATGGTAATCATATCGCTGACGCTCATGAACCTCTGCCGAAACAGAGACTCCATTTGGACAAAAGTTATGACGGAGCCATCCGGTATGCTCGCGTACCAGTCGAAAGCAACATCGGTCAAACTATTAACGAACTGGCGGAGGAGAAGCGCATCGTTGCCCCCAGTGTTCCCGCATGAGGCTTTGAAGTGGGCGATATGCTGATTCGTATTTCCCGTCCCATCGAATCTTCCGAATTTGGGGATGACATAGCCGCTAGGAAATTCCACCAGATCATACTGAGCAGGATATGGTCTCCCACTGCTGCTGATATCTTTTTGCGCTTCGGCTTCAGCTACCAATGTTTTGACTTTGCTGGCAACTAAATCCATGATTTGATCTTGAGTTAGCGGGCTACTGTCATCGGTAGCCAAAACATTTCCCGAGATAGGATGCGACTGATTTTCATGTAGTTCGCCCACTTTTGGATTTGAGGGAATAGGCGCCGGCTGCTTTGGGACACCATTTCCCGGTTCACGAGCAGAGCCCTCCGCTTGATTGGGTGGCTGAGAGGCAAGTCGAGCCGTGAGCTGCATCACGACATTCGTCAAGTCGTCGATTTTGGAGTAGAGTTTGGCCATCTCCTTGTCTTTGTCTCTGAGTTACTTTCGGAGCTCTTGAAGCAGCTCTTGCTCCGCGGTCCTGGGGCGGAAAGTCGGCTCTTTTTCGCTTTCCGAGCCCGACTCCTTATGGACCGAAGGGTCTTTCTGCTTATCAGCCTCACTGGGAAGATCTTCATTACCTTCCAGAGGAGGCTTGCCTTGGGATGTGGAAGCCATATTCAAGCCAGATTGGATTTGGGATATGGTGGCCCCGTCCTTGCTCTTGCTGCGCGTGCCCACCATGTAGACAGTGTGGACCTCATATCCAGTCGTCTCCTTCTCATTGGCGGGGAGCTTAAAGAAGACACCCGATCGAGCAGTGGTCAAGAGCACCGCTGGAGCTTGCTCGGGACGCGTTGTAGCTTTGTTAGTGTTGATGGCCTTTCCCCCAGCTGGGGCCAAGGAAAGTCGTTCAGACACCGACTTGCGTTTGGGTTGGGGCGCCCTTGAGATCACCATATTTAGTCTCATGCCTTTCGAGACCGGTTTGTCTGCCACCGGGGCTTGAGGAGATGGGATGGCGCCAACTGGCATGAACATAATAGAGCCGAATGGTAGCAGCGGCTCCTCCCATTGTCGCCCGAGACTGGCCGGAAGGACCGTCCTAGAGTCTATCCTCATCGTGTAGGAGACGGGAGCTGAGTTCATCATCGAAGACATCGTCGGAAGGTGATTGCTTGAAAATCTGCATGAAAAAGCATTATTTTTAGTATAAATATAGGTATGTATATTGATTGAGTTCGCATGAACGCTTAACCCGAAATATGGGAGGAGAGATTGGTCCCACCGGGCGTGCCAGAACCTGTAGGGTGTTTTTCGTCACCCCATTGAGATGGGAATACGCGCGCGCTTGTCAGACGCATTACAGATTCCCCCTGCCTAAGGTAGGATGGGGTTTAATGATTGTGGGGATCCGAATCTCCGGCAGCCGCGGACTAAGCTGCCATTAATTACCCCTCGTCTTTGGAGCGAGGGAACCTCCGATTGACGGGTTAAACTGGTCATGCGAACTCAATGTACAGTGTTGTGTTTTGAAGGGGTTTTGGATATATTGGGGGCCCCGCAGAGTTTTTACGGGAGTCCCGCTACCCGGATAGCGGGCTGGGGGTCAAGGGGGCTAGCAGCCCCCTTGCGGGGTGCGGGGCAGCGTCCCGTTAGAAATTTTTTTCTAACAGGGACAATGTCGTGGTGTATGTGTGTGCACATATGTATGCATATGTGTGTGTGTATATATGTATAAAAGAAAGAGGGGGAAAAGGCATCCAAAGGATGCGCGGGGCCAGCGCCTTGGACGCTGTGCGCCTAGGTGCTGTGCGCTTAGGCGCTAGCGTGCCACGTGTCGGCACGTGGGCGCTCTGCGCTTGAGCACAGGACGCTGTAGCGCAAGGGCGCCACGTGTCGGCACGTGGGCGCTTTGCGCTTCAGCGCCTGACGCTCGAGCGCAAGTGCGCCACGTGTCGGCACGGGGGTGACTTGCGTTTGAGCGCTAGGCGCTTGAGCGCAAATGCACCACGTGTCAGCACGGGGGCGACTTGCGGAGAGTGCTGTGCGCTTGAGCGCAAGCGCGCCACGTGTCGGCACGTGGGCGCTTTGCGCTTGAGCGCTGAGCTCTTGAGCGCAAGCGCGCCACGTGTCGGCACGTGGGCTCTCTGCGCTTGAGCGCCGGCGAGGAAAAGAGGCTTTTTAGCCTAAAAAGATTATCGGAAGAGAAATCAGAGTGGAGTTGGACTCCTAAGTGTGTTTTTGGGTTTAATGGAAGGGGTTTTTCTTCTTCCTCCTCTGTTAGCTGGATCTTGAAGATCAAGAGATGTGAGATCTCAAAATCTCTCCTTTTGGGATCTAAAGACAGATCCAAGTTCCCCTTTGTGGGTTTGGTGGTGAAAAACTATCTTGTATTTTAAAAGGAAGAGTAAAACTCTTGATTTAATTCAAAAGAAAGAAAAAGGTTTGAGACCTTCTGAAAAGGGAAAGAAATACAAACCCTAGGTTTTTTTTTTGAGAGAATGAAAGTGTTCCTCTTTTTTTTACTCATCATGTTGCCTTTTATAGGCTTACATATTTACATATAGCCCCTTGGGCTTCACAAAATGGCATTTTTACCTATCCCATGGCTCATGTGCCATTTCATTTTTGCACATAAGCCATGGGCTTACAAAAATTTGGCTTTATGCCCATTTTGCATACATTCATGTATAAAAAATTACATAAAAATTATTTATTACATGATCTATATTTTAGCATGGAGGAGGCTGGCCGCGGGCTCGACTTGGGCATGGGTCCGCTTGACCTGGGCTTGGGCCCACCTGGTTTGGGGTTGACCTTGACTTTAACTCGGTCAACGGGGGTGTAAATTTTTACCCAACAATCATATCAATTAATTGGTTGGAATATTATATCAAATAAAATAAATGCTGCTAACAATTTGATTTGATATATCGTGCAAGTATTATAATAAATCAGCTCAGGTCTGAAAAATAAGTAGGAGATCCATATCAAATCGATTCACCAAACAAATCTGCCGAATTTTAGGAGCAAATTGAAGAATCTCGCAACGGCAGAGACTAAGAGCAATATTTTCGTCAAAAGGATATCCAAATATCGAGAGAGGAAGGCACGAGAAATCCGAAGGCACAACCCCATCAAGAGGCGGCGGACCCACAACCAATAAGGGCATTGGACGGCGGTTGCACGGTCGTTCTGTGGCCGTAGGATGTGAAACTTCAGAGGCTTGATCGTCTTTGCACACACTTATTTATGACGTCTAGGGTTTCAAGTTCCAAAGCCTATAAAAGGACCGAAAGCATCTATCATCAAAAATCCATCGAAGAATCGAACTATCTATCGACTGATCTACCGATCAAGCAATCTAGAGAAAACTAAGGTTTTGTAATTTGGTTTTTTCAGCGACCAACTTTTGTAATACAATAATTATTCAATAAAAGGTAGTTCTTTCTTTTAATTTTGTCGTATTTACTTTCCACAATTACTTTCCGCATTTACTTTCCGCAATTACTTTCCGCATTTACTTTCCGCAATTACATTCTGCATTTACTTTCTGCATTTTTAATTTTAATTATTGGTTCCGTTTTCTTTCACATTTCTTTTACTTCGTTTATCCTAATGAGCGAGTAAATACTCGCTTTTTAGGGTTTGTAGGATAGGGTAGAATAATGGATGAACAATATCTATTAAATTCTTTTTAAAGTTTTAATCTTTATAAACTTTAGCAAAATAAATATTAACCCTCTTATCAGGCGTGCTATCAATTCATGATAGTCACGACCACGATTTGAGATTCATTAATACTCACTTTGTTAAGGGTTTGAGACAAATAGGGATTAATGGAAGGACAAGGGTCAGTAGAGGGAAACCCTAATTCTTTTCAAGAACCCTAATCCACATTCATCGCTATTTCTCTACTATTAAATAATTAAAGGATAAAAAGAATTATTTTTAAAGTTCTATCCATTAACTACTAAATCCTATAAACCCTACAAGCCCTTCCCTTATAAAATCTTAAAATCTTCGTAGTATAAAACGATAAAAATCCCATCCTTCTTTATCAACTTGTCTAAAACAAGATCAGTAATTCACCATTTTTTTGTGGACGACCCATACTCACTATTGGCTAGCAATTGCGACACCGTTATTGATTGCGGTAATTAAAACTCATAGACACAATTTTTCCAACCAACCAATCTCTCATTGATATTTCTCTAATTGACCTTAAGATTAAGCCCAGATGTTTAAGTATCCTTGGATTTTGATCCAAGGGTCTATATTAACCCAATTGGTACTTTATCTGTTTAGAAAAATACCCGATTGATTTATTTATTGATATCAATATATATCTTTTTGTTTGGGAAAGATGTGGGAAATTAATTTCCAGATATAGCCTACGCTGTAATGAAGCGAGGGCTTCAATGCTCTGGCGTTTGCGCCACAGGACCATCGGCGAATGCCCACATGTGCATCACGTGGTGTAGCCGTCTTATGCTTCAGTTTATAAACATGTGCAAGTCTATGGTTGCGCATGTAATTGCCTTCTGTCATGTCGGCACTTGATATACTTGTGCAAGTTCCTTGGACTTTTTATTCATGGTGCGCACCTTATAACTTGCGTGTTTATATAAGTGTTCTTGTCCCTTTTATGATAGATGCGCACGTAGCATGTTTGCATGCCAAAATTGGTGCGAATAATAGCCATTTGTACCCCACTAGCTTTACACCTTCAGGTGTTTGGACTACAGGTCCAAAAACCTCACGTTTTGCAAATGAGTTTAATTTTTCTTGTATTGCGTCTTTCCATTTTGGCCAATCATTTCTTTGTCGACATTCATCGACTGATTTTGGTTCAAGACCCTCGCTTTCTTCCATAATATCTAGCGTCATTTTCATTTATTAATTTCATAGGGAGATACTATTGTTTCCGATACAGAAGTCCCTATATTATAAACAAAAATATCATCGATGATTGTTTCTTTTCGGTTCCATCTTATCCAGTAAAGACATAATTTATTGAGATCTCTTCATTTTCATTATGTTCGTTATTACTAGGTACCTGAATCTCTTCTGGGCTTTTATCATCAATTATGTCTTGGGCCTTTTCATGGGTGAGTACCCGCCTTCTCAATCTGGGCATTTTGATTATTTGCTCCTTTTCTCTTTCGAGAATTTTTATCTTTGGAACCGACTGGTCTACTACATTTTAGACGTGTCGTAGACTCATTTGCTGCAATATTTAGCGATCCCCCTTCCGCGACTTCAATTCTAACTGGAGCATTAACAGCAGTAATATGTGATTTGATTACTTTATTTAGGCCAGCAAAGACATCTGCCAGCTGAGTTGCTATAGATTGCAAATATACTATCTTTTGAAATTCTAGTTCACACTGTCTTATGTGAGGATCAAATTTAGATGAAGATAACATATTCCATGTAACCATTTTTCCCTGTTTATTTTCTCCCCCTGATGTTGGGAAAACGTTTTCATTAAAATGACAGTCGGCAAACCTTGCCGTAAATACATCTCCTGTCAATGGTTCAAGATATCTAATTATGGAGAGGGACTCAAAACCAACATATATTCCCTGCCACTTTTGAGGACCCATCTTAGTGTGCTGTGGTGGAGGAATTGGAACATGTACCGCATACCTACAGATTCTTAAATGGGAAATATTTGGCACATGCCCAAAAGCCAATTGTAAAGAGAACTTATGATAACCTGTTGGTCGGATGCATACAAGTACAGCTGAATGCAAAATAGCATGCCCCCATATCGAAATTGGGAGCTTTGTTCTTATAATCAATGGTCTAGCTATTAATTGGAGGCGTTTAATAAATGATTCGGCTAAACCATTTTGTATATGAACATGAGCAACACGATGTTCAACAACTATCCCAATTGACATACAGTAATTGTTAAATGCTTGGGATGTAAATTCACCCGCATTATCAAGACGGATTCTCTTAATTGCATATTCTGAAAATTGTGCCCGTAATCTAATTATTTGAGCAGGTAATCTTGCAAAGGAAACGTTGCGAGTTGATAATAAACACACATGTGACCATCTTATAGATGCTTCTATTAAAACCATGAAATATTTAAATGGTCCACATGGTGGGTGAATAGGCCCACATATATCACCATGAATTCATTCCAAAAATACAGGAGATTCAGTTCCAACTTTAGATGGCGATGGTTTAATGATAAATTTACTCTGAGAATAGGTAGTATATTAGAGTTCGTTACATTGAAAAATCTTCTGGTGTTCAATGGGTGCCCGTGTGAATTCTCAATGATTTTTCGCATCATTGTTGATCCGGAATGTCTTAGTCGATCATGCCAAATAATAAAAGTATTTGGATATATGAATTTCTGGTTTACTATAGCATTGATTTCAATTGTACTAATATTTGTGTAATACAAGCCAAAAGAGAATGTTGATAGTTTTTCAACTACGCATTTCTTACCCGAGGCAAAAAATGTAATATATAGATATTCATTGTTTCATTCTTTTACAGTCTCAATATGGTATCCGTTAAGACGAATATCTTTAAAATTTAACAAGTTTCTTTGAGACTTATTGGAGAATAATGCGTTATTAATAATAAACTTTGTTTCTCTGGGTAATAATATATTTGCTCTTCCAGAACCTTCGATTAGTTTTGTACTACCAGATATCATGTTAACATTGGCTTCAGACATTATTAGATGGAAAAAATATTCCATATCTTTAAGTATCGTGTGCGTTGTTGCACTATCTACGACACATACATCTTCATCATTGATCTTGGATCCCACTAAAGATTTGGAAATATCCATATTTTTCATTAAAACAAAACAAAATACATTGTAAGAAACACTGCAAATTTAGGGGGGAAAAGAAAAAGAAGATTACATATGAGACTAAAAAGACATATGCTTAAAATGAAACATAGAAATGCTAAAGGAGAATTTTAGTTATTTGGGATAATCCCATCATTGTTTAAATTTTCAGTTCTCACTTCTGGATCTTTGAGAAAGTCCGCTATATCAAAATGTGTCATACCAATAGATCTAATGTCGAAATCATCATTTTGAAAGGCAGGATTTGCCTCTATATTTTTTTTCTTTTCTATTCACTGATGCTTGATAAAATTCAATAAGGTGTTTCGGTGTACGACAGATACGCGACCAATGCTCGTTCATGCCGCACCGGTGATAAATATCTTTTAAATTCTTGTCTTGTCCACTTTTGTTCTTTTCTTTCCTATAATTATTATTCATTTTCTGGTGATGATTTTTGTTCTTAAAATTAAAAAAAATGTTGTAACTACCACGATCACGATAATTATTACGACCACGGTCACGACCTCGTCCACGTCAAGAATTATTAGAAAATGTCGCGTTCACTTCAGTGAATGGCGTAGAACCAGTAGAATGAGATTCGTGATTTTTCATCAATAGCTTGTTATTTTGTTCAGCCACAAGAAGGCATGAAAGTAATTCAAAATGTTTTTTAAAACCCTATGTACGATACTGCTGCTGCAGAAGCACATTCGTGGAATGAAAAGTAGAATATGTTTTTTTCTAACAAGTCTACATCATTAATATTCTCTCCACATAATTTTAAAGTAGAGCTAATTTTAAAAACTGCAGTGTTATACTCACTTACTGATTTAAAATCCTGAAAATGTAAATGAAACCAGTGATAACGAGCTTTTGGAAGAATTATTGTTTTTTTGTCAAACCTTTCTTTAAAATTTTTCCAAAGTTCAAGTAGATATTTTGTTGTTAGGTACTCACTTTTTAATCCCTCGTGCAGATGGTAACGAAAGAAAATCATTGCCTTCACACGAGATTGTGTAGTTTCTTCGTTCTCTTCTTTAATCGTATTTCCAAGCCCCGTCGATTCCAGATGAATTTCAGTATCTAGCATCCACGATAAATAGTTCTTGCTTGAAATGTCAAGGACCATAAATTCTAGCTTTATGAGATTTGACAAGATAAAATGCTATATAAAAAAATTGCATGTTAGATCATGAAGACAATAATTATATCTGTAAGACGATTTAAACATTTAACAAGTCGATAGAACTAAGATATGTTGAGGTAAAAAAAAGATATATGGAGAGAACACCAAGTTATATATATTGCATGAAAATTAGAGAAACTGTGAAATAATCAATTCTTGTTATTTTATTATTAAAATGAGCAATTAAGGGCTAATTAAAATGACAGTGGGTATGCATGTCAAAATAACAAAAGAGATCACCTAAAAGCATTTCTTTAGCTCTTAAAGATGATAACACTCCTGTTGATAACGTGTTAAGAAAGGTTTATAGAGATAAGAGAGAAATACAAAAAATCAATATAGAGAAAGTATTTGTTTATTATTATTGTATCCAATGCATTTTACAATACCTCTATTTATAGGCTCATGAAACGAAAAATCAAAAATCATAAGTTACAAGGAGTTGTCATCCACTCTCTCCATTATCTCATATATTGATGATAAGGCACAAGTACAAAGAGTTAATTTCTTATGTTAGGGTAACTAAAAGACATCCACTATATCATAATAATACAATTTATAACAATTGTAACTGATCTTTTGAAAAGGCTATTTGTAATTTTGTTCCTTAAAAAAGAAGGCTACACATATATATTCAAGAAACGATATCAATATTAGAGTGTACACTTTCTTGGTTTGTGGAGGTGCAAATGTTGAGGAGCAATCTCGTCCATGATTGGCGGCGATCAGGTGCCACGTGGGCACCGCACGTGCCATCAGGCTGCTGTGCCATGTGAGCCTGTTTCCTTGGGCAATAAGAAGCCCACATGTATATGGGCAACTTGTAAGTTTGTGACTACCGTGTTAAATTTGGACTCATATGTAGATGAATCCAATTCGGTGGTTTACATACATGCATGACATGATGGTGCATTAATCTTTATATTTCATTCATGTATACAATTTGCCTCTTGTTGTGAGATGATATATAGATATGTTACAATGTCGCTGCTTAACACTTCTAATAATGGTGGAACAAATCGAATGAAACCGCTTCGGATTTCTTTTGATTCCCTGGACCCCTATACCTAAGCTATGATGAATTCATTTTAGAATTATTTTTGTAAAACATAATGATAAAGATTTCTTAGATTTTTTGTTTTTTCGTTCATATTATTGTATTTTCTGATTTGCCAAAAAGAAAACGGTAGCATGCGTAGCTAATTATATACGTGTGCATTATGGGTTGCCCCTACGGATATATCCGTAAGGAAAAACCCACTGTCCCTACGGATATATCTGTAGGGACATAAAATTCCTCCGTAGGTCCAAAGGCCACGGGTGCAAGTCTTCATCCTGAACATGCCCCTACGGGATAATAATTGTGTAACAACCCTAAACTTTATGTCCAATTTTTTCAAAGATACGGAAAGAGATACTTGAGCCTGAGCATGAGTTATAAGTTTGATTTGCTTTTAAATAGCATGAAAGAGCTTGCAGCTCATTGGTAAGACCTTGCATTGCTGAACCAAAGCACCAGAGTTCAAATCCCATCAGCCACACATTATTTTTATTTAATCTTTTAGAAGCCCAAGAGTCTACACGTGCACTACACGTAATAGGGTAAGTTACAGAATAAACAAACGTGTCCACGAGCCTAGACCAAGCGTCAGGGACACGTGGCATCAAGATGAGCCCCAACTCGTCCGACTCAGGCCGGCGAACTCGTTGACTCGGCCGGCGCCGCCGATCTGACTCGGCCAAAACCCTAATTTTCTTTATCTCTGGCGACTCTTGAACTCCCCCCATAACCCCTATATTATTTGTTTTACTGCACATTTACAGAGCACAATAAAACTCACATTTAATCCATTTTAATACAAATTTTAACACCCTTTCACTACCCTAAAATCATAATTTTTCCTATAAATACCACCCTCAAAATCATCCCTTCTCACTCACAAATCCCTGACAAAACTCTCAAGAAAATTCCCAAGTCTTTTGTGTGCAAGTGGAGTTAGCAAAAGGGTGAAGCACCGACAAACTTCCGACGGCAATCCGAGAAGATTCCGACGGCGAAACGACGCACCGGCACCTCCCACCTCTTCCTCCTTCTCTCTTCTATTCAAATAACCTGTAAGTCCCCACTTCTTCTTCTTTTCTCTATTCTAAAAACATTCAAAACTAAAACCCGACGGAAGCGGAGATAGTCCGACTTCCGATTCGATTTTCTTTAAAAACTATATTTTTGCTTAATCAAGATACCTACATATCATCATATATTGTTCATTAAACATTAGTAAATATCTTTAAAAAGTTTCATTACAAAAAATGTTATATGCATCTTCTATCGCAATTTTACATTAAAATACCACAAACTTTAGTTTTCGACATAAACTCTATAATACCTTTATACCTTTAGAAAACTCACGAGATAATGACCTAACTACTCACAACACACATATCTAATATAGCACGATGACAATTTTGGGAACATAGATTTGGGAAAAATACGACTTTACATATAACTACCTTCAACTTATAAAACATTTTTCTACAAGAAGTATATTTTAACAAATCTTTACATTTGCGTCTCTACAACCCATTTCAGAGAACCCGTTCGGTATGGTGCAGATTATCGCACATTCTCGGGCCTAGTAGAGTGAGATGCAGACCTCCGCAAGGAGCATACGATCTCGAAAGATTTAAAATACAATTTTCTTTAGAAAATGTGATTTCTATTATAAATAAAACTTATATTTTTAATAAATAAATATATATGTAATTAATATCGAAATACCTATTTTTAATATTTATAATATCCAAATTTCCAAAATTCAAGAAAAATATCTCATTTACAAGAAAATATTATACAATTCCAATATTACAAATAAATATCATATATTATGAAATTAGGTTTTATTCACTAGAAATTTCACATTGATAAAATATACATCCATGAAAACTCTGAAGACGATAATAAAATACTTGAGATGTATTTTGAAAATTATACAAAATTATTTTTACATAAATCCCCTCAGGTTATACTAAATTACAATAAGGACCCCAGTAAACATAGGTTTAAGCGGGACCAGTCACTTGACCCTCAGGGAGCCGGAGATATGAGTGCTTGCCTATTTAAGATAGACAACTTAATAAACGGTGTTATCAACACGGTAATTATTTTTGAAAAAGATATAAATCCTGCCGTCCATGTGCAGCAGTTACCGATAGCACCAAAACATAATTCATGACTTCAATTTCTTTTCTAATTATCTGACTCAGACCGAGTCTCAATATAATCAATCTGACTTGAATATGATTCAAGTATGAAATTACAAAACTACAATTCAATATGAATCCATATATATACTCAATATGTTCAATCTATATTAACTGAACCGAACCATGGATATACATCCATCTACATGATTCTCCAGTTACATTCATTTACTGATATCATGGTTCCGGCAAGTCATCCATTTATATAAATTAAGACAATACAATACAAATAATACAATCAAGACATCGCGGGGTTTATAAGGGGTAGATTGGTACGGAAGGTGTTAGAAGTGGCACGGGACTGTAACCATAATACACCTAACCTGAATTCAATTGCCGTTGTACCGTGGCTGAACGGTTCCTTATGCTCCGTATACCTTAGTCTCCGGAATAGTGGGAATCCTCTCGTATACACTGGCATTCTTCTGTACCAAGCAACAAACAACAGCGTTAATATTAAATACAACATTATAACAATATACTCTCTATTCTGTCTATTCCATTCTTGTCTATTTACGGGGCTTACCGAACGATTTGTTCGCCGACGACATTCTCTTTCTTTTCTTTGGAATGTCGTCAGGTGATTCGGACCTTCAGGAGATCGAGCCCACCTTCGAGGACTTGGATCAGCTAGCTTTCGATCGGAGCTCTAGTTACTTGTACACATTTACATTTTGTATTTTCCATTTCTGTAATGCCACTGTTTAGGCATTGCTTTCCATTCCATGTATTTACTTTTCAGTTATATTGTGAAAAGAATGTTAATAAATAAAGTTGTTGTTCATTTATATCTTATCTCTTGTGTACATTTATCTCATATTGCTTAGATACGCTTAGCGTGTTCACTTCAGAGTAAATACGTAGCGGCCTCGTCGCGTCCTCTGCCCGTACACTGGGAAGCGGGGCGTGATAAATTGCCCCTACGCTTACTCCGTTGGGACATTTATCCTTACGGATTATTCTGTAGGGACATAATCTTTATTTAATTTATTTGTTTATAAAATAAAATACTCGCCCCAACGAATTTCTCCGTAGGGCCTGATAAATGCTCCTACGGATTTATCCGTAGGTCCTGATAAATGCCCCTACGGATAAATCCGTAGGGGCAAGTTTTACCCATTTTACTGAGTCCATAAGAACAAAATATCGGATATTCTGATATTTTCTTCCTACGGAGAAATGTGTTGAAACAAAATTTGCCCATACGGATTAATCCGCAGGTGAAACGGTTGCCCCTACGGAGTAATCCGTAGGATATTATATCAGGTTTTTTTTTTAAAAATGGCTCCCCGTTTTTTCCCGGTCCTGTGCACAATAATATATATATCATATAACCAAATACAGAAATATTCATAATCAATATCTCACGCAAAATATATAAAAGAAATAAACAAACAGAATACGAAATCATTCTAAATCATCGTGAACAAGTAAAAAACCACCAACACGGTCCAAAATATATACAATATGTATCAGATAAGTACATACATCCTCAAAAATATAAATAAAGCTACCTTAGCTCGGTCCAGCTCCTCCACCTCTGATAATCGCCGTAATCTGGCGCATTTGCTCCTCGGTGCAACCATGATTTGTCAAAAACTCGACTAATGAAGGAGCAGACTGTGCGGGAGTCCGAGCGGGCTGTGGAGCTGTAGGAGTGGTCTGCGCAAACGCAGCCGAGGTAGTGGCTAGCTGAGCCACAGCCGAATGAGATGCATGTGGAGCCGCAGCCGAAGTAGCCTGCCGAATCTGTAAAATTTTGTGTATGTAATAAACGAGTAAGAAGGATGTATTAGATTTTAGTCGAATTCGTATCATTATCAGATTGTTGCGAAACCCCAATCTAAGAATACTTAGGGACCTGGGCCTAGTTTGAGTATCTAGTTTGGAAAACCGTAGTTTATTTTAATTAGATAGTTTTATGTAAGTATGATTAATCAAAGCTAAGTCTACAACCAAATAAGCTCAGGTTACTAATATTGCATATGTTATTATCTAAAATGTGATATAATATTTTACTATTAAGTAATATACGTACAACCATTTTCTTCAACTCCTCGACGGTAGTCTTCAAGGCGGCAACATCATGCTCCAAACGTCGCTCAGGGGGGGTAGGGGAAGTAACCACCGGAGAGGAGACCAACTTCATATGAGTCCTGCTAGGACCCAGTTCCCGGCCTCTCTCCCAACCTCCGTGATGCCCTCCGTATGCGGCGTTTAGGAATGGGATCAGTAACATCCGATCGGTCTGTCCACTAAAATCGATCCCCGATGCCTCCGCCTGCTCCACCACCCGCTCCTACACGCACATTAACCATTAAAATATAAGTATATCATTTAAATTTGAACTTATCAAAACAAAATTTTCATTCGAATCAGAATAAATATTAACACTTACGCAATACTCCCGGGTAGCGGTGTCGGGGAATCGAAGCTCGTCCGTGGCGGGATCTGTCGAGATGTCATGGATGGCAAGCTACACGGTCAACATGCTCGGTGTACCATCCTGCGCCAGGGTCTGAGCTCTCTGCAATTCGCCAAAATTTTACATATATTATAAAATAACTCTTAATATTGTATTATATCAAAATAGATTTATTGTAATTTACCGATACCTCCATGGCACGAGTAATGTTCCTCGGGCCATCTGTGTAAGTGGGGCGACCCCTCTTCACCGACTTCCTATTCTCCATATTTTAATCGGCATGTTTCTGCACAACACAATCAGATTTAGTTTTCTACTTGAGCAACACAAAAAAATAAATTATATATTAAACAATGAATTACATTTAAATTACAAACCTGTTTGCGCTCAGAGTCATAATATTGGCACAAGAGAGACCATGTATCTACGTCGACTCGGGCAAATGCCAGAGTATGTAGGAGAGCCGCTCTCTCTGCCTCGGGGTTGCCAGCCATACCAAATAGCAATCGATCTTCAGCTCGTTCCTATTATATCGGATCTTATATTGCATGTTCTTCATGAGGCCCAGGTAAAGAGCGTGAAGATCGAGCGCTCTGTCAGGGTGATCAGGATTGGGTACAGGCTGAAAGTCGTAATCCAACCGCAAATACAAAAAATAATGTATTTAAATTACAAGTGTTAAATAATAATAAATTTATTTGATAAGTCAAATGAAAATATATATTAATACCCGAGCCCGATCCCATAAGAGGGCAAATGAGCGCCGGTGCTGATCGCCCCACTCAACGTGAAGTTGATACTTCTTTTAGATGCGGCTCTCATCTCCCATATACCG
Source organism: Agapanthus africanus (assembly GCA_030015575.1). Classification (NCBI taxonomy): domain Eukaryota; kingdom Viridiplantae; phylum Streptophyta; class Magnoliopsida; order Asparagales; family Amaryllidaceae; genus Agapanthus; species Agapanthus africanus. Next base: position 419,411,198 of record JASDDO010000016.1, read on the forward strand.
GCCGAACCTATCGGCATAATCGTCAGTATAGCGAAAATCGGGAGTAAAGAAGAGGGGGAATGGTGCCTCCCCCCTAGCTCTATCGGACCTCAGCCTGTGGGACTGGTTCGGCCCTCGAGTCCCCCTCTCGGGATGGGCTGCCCTACATCTACAAGAAACATCAAGACAAGCAATATTAAGATAAAACGGTATTAAGAAATCAAGAATTAACGAAAATTGAAGTGCGATATATACCTCCGGCGACAGTATCACGAACCTGGGCCTAGGCAGCAGCATGAGCGGGACGATAGTTTCTCCGGTGAGGAACAGCCGGTGATCCGGACGTGGACGCATCACCTTCAACTAGAAAATAAATATTGACGATAAAATTTCATGAAGTTCATGTTTATACTTAGAGGATATGTAAAATGAATAAATATTTTATATTTAAGAATACCAACCTGCAGACTGAGCGGAGGGTACGGAAGTGGCGGAAGTGACCTCTGTGCCAGATATAGGTGCACCACCTATAATTAGACAATTAAAAATAGATTATATAAGTAATTGCAAAAAGAATGTGTATATCTATAATATAACATTCTAAATCAATATGCATGCAATATAGGATATATGAACATACCCGCAGGTGCGGTGGTGACCTCTGCCCAGGATGTGGAGGCACCACCTACAGCTAGACAATCAAAAGTTGATTATCTAAGTAAGAGCAAAAAGAATGTGTGTATAATTATGATATAATATTCTAAATCAATATGCATACACTATAGGATATATAAACATATCTGCATGTGCGGTAGTGGCATCTGCCTCTGATGTAGACGCACCACTTACAGCTAGGCAGTTAAACATTGATTATATAAGTAATTTTAAAATAAATATGTGTGTATATCTATAATATTACATTCAAAATGAATATGCGTGCAAAGTAATATGTGTGTATATCTATAATATTACAATTAATTTTAAAATAAATATGTGTGTATATCTATAATATTACAATTAAATATTTAATCTATCTTTGTACATGGAGAACCAGCGGAAAAGTACCGAAGAAATAACTCGAAACGAATGAAAACACAAGTGAATACAGGTGTTTGCTTTATACATTTCTAACTTATCCACACTGGATAAATCTATCGGTTGTCATACGATTGAATCTTCTCATCATATAGACTACACGGCGGTTGTTAGCACCGAACGATGCCGTCCAATATTTAACAACCTTCGCATAGTTCTATATCACGACGAATATCGAACGTATATTAACCGATAGACGGCGACCAAGCCGCTCTTTGATTTTCAAATATGACCATCGATGAGAATATGAAAGTTTCATATTATCATCGAGTATCATTTATTGGTTTTAACTTGAACATTTAACTTGAATAGGTTTTACGTTTACGTTTCGTTTTTAAGGGTTTGAAGTTTTTAGTTTAGGGTAAAATTTTCTTACGTTTACGGTAAAGTTTTACATTTACGTTATCATCGAGTATCATATTGAAGGAACTAGTGAACCCTAAACCCTAACCCTAATTAACCCAAATTAACCTAATTAACCCAAATTAACCCTAATCATCACCCTAACTCAAATTATCCCTAATTAACCCAAAATTAACCAAATTAAACCAAATTAACCCTAATCAACACCCTCACCAAATTAACCCTAACCCTAACCATCACCTAAATCCTAACCCTAACCCAAACCAAAATTAACCCTAATTAATCTAATTAACCCTAACCCTAATCATCACCAACCCTATTTTACCTAATTAACCCAAATTAACCCTAACCCAAACCAAAATTAACCCTAATTAATCTAATTAACCCTAACCCTAATCACTACCAACCCTACTTTACCTAATTAACCCAAATTAACCCTAACTCTGACCCTAATTAACCCTAACCCAAACCAAAATTAACCCTAATTAATCTAATTAACCCTAACCCTAACGCTAATCATCACCAATCCTATTTTACCTAATTAACCCAAATTAACCCTAACCCTAATCATCACCTAAATCCTAACCCTAATTAACCCAAATTAACCCTAACCCAAACTAAAATTAACCCAAATTAATCTAATTAACCCTAACCCTAACCCTAACCCTCACCATATAACCCAAATTAACCCCTAATTAACCCGACCCTATTCCTAGAGATAGTGCCCTCAGAGTCAATTATTGGATCACAGGTACGTGATTGCAATGATTGAGGGAGGACCTGTCCTAGTAGGACAGTCTTACTCATGATGATAGTATACTATCTGGTTTATCTTTATCATCGTGTACTGCTTTAGATGACCTTACGAGTCACTATTACACGTTGATAGAGCCCCTACGATTCTTGCTTGACTACCAGCAGTATGAGGGCGATCATATACGTGGGAGCTGGGGTCTATAAGCACATCCTTAAAAGGTCCCTAGTCGTGGGAGTTTCGAGACAGGGCATCGATACTCCAGAGTAGACTAGTGTATACAGTCGAGACCCCGACGAGGGGCAGTGGCCGGTCTCACAAGCCACTGGTGTCAGTTGGTTCACCTAAGATGTATACAGGTGCTCATTGGGTTATAAGTACACCGGACAGGACTCGCCGGGAACCTGCTAGTTGGTATTATACCTGACGTCAGATAGCAATTCCCAGGTGACATGTGTACAGGTTAGTTCATCGACCTGAGATCGTCATTTGTCTCGTGTGAGTTCCCACTGTGCTTTGATTACTACCCTACCACGCTCAAAGGAGACGTGCAAACAGGTTTTAGTTGGGTACAGTCCCGAGCCACATGGAGGCAGTGAGCGGATCTGCAGGGGTTCATCTTTCCCGGTATTGGGGGTGAGGTCGCGCTGTGTCTAGGAGAGCCAGTACATGAAAAGTCCTTGGCCAAGGCAGGAGATTTACTGGTAGGTATTCCAGTAGTATCTCAGGGTGTTCTGGGCTACACTCCGACACGACTTGTACCGCTTTTGGGGGTCTGACTTTTACCAATCCCCTAGGCCCGCCATGCGATGCTCATAGACGAACGGACCGGACTGTACGGATATTGTCACTGACAGGCTCAGTAGGGTGTCAGGATGAGTTCGCTCATCGACGTCCCTTTTGGTCAATAGCTGGTGGCCCGTCACGTATGGCTAATACCTCTGACGTGCTAGTGGTTAAATCCACAGCCATAGTATTGACGAGTCTTTAGAGTCCACCACACACAGTTACTCAGGTTTCGGGCGAAACGCTGTAGAGGCCGTATGGAGATATGGCAGGGTTCGATCAGATACGTGCGGTATTGCACGGATCGTGATCGGACGGATTTTACTAGCCGGCTTTGGTTTAAGCCGGATCCTAGTATTAGACAGTGTAGTTTTTGTCTCTTTGCATTTATGTTCAGTGGGAATACAAATGCGGGCATGTATATGTAGTAGCGGGGTTTTCCTGTAATTTATTACGGGATCAGTTTTCTGAAGTTGCCAGTTTGCATTCCGTTCCGGCCGATTTTCCTTTGTTCCTTCGCGGCCGGACTTTCTGATGGAAGGGAGTTATTTGCAAGTTTGCAAATAACTTTTTGTGGAGGGGTTTCTTGCATTTGGAAATATTATGATAGATATTCATTATGAGATTCTTTTTCCTTCTTATCCTATGCATTTATGAGATTAGAATGAGATGAGAAATGATAGACTTTGAGGTGACCATTTTTCCTTATCTTTATCTTGCATTTTTCTCTTGTTATTTTTCCATTCTTTTTCCCAACCACCAAAAAAAAGAGGCCGACCATTCTTGGTAGAGAGAATGAGAGAGATTCATTTTTGAGTGGGGTGGCATTTTTCTTCATCTCATTTCTTGCTAGGAAAAATGAAAGCACAATTTTTCCTTAACCTCTTTCCTCCACATCCATGGCAACTTCCAAAGACCCCAAAGAGACATAGCCTACTACACTTAGTCTACAGCATCCCTTGGACGCGTCGGCTAGCCAACTTCGCGCCCGAGTTGCCTCGGTCCAGAGGTGGGAGCCCGTAAAAGAAATCGGCTACGTGGTGCCCTTTCCGACGAGGAGGTGACGGACGGAGATTCCGCGGGAGATCGGAGTGGAGACGAAGACCGAAGGACACGGATCGCTTGGTATATCTCTCTACCCGTCTTTTAGTTTGCTAGAAGCTAGGTTAATGGCCCGATCCGGGATAAAAGTGCGCGGTGGTGCCGGTTTGCTAGTTTGCAAAGTTTTTCGTTTCCGCGTTTCCGGCGTCGGATCGACGGCCGGGGTGCCGCCGTGCGCCTATATTGGGATCAGAGCCACGCCGTTAACCTTGCCTAGCTTGCTCTAGTATGTTTAGAACTCGATCGAACAAAAATCCCCAAAAACCGTATTTTCCAATGCATCAGGTTTCTGTCGATTTTATTTTGGCTGGAAATTTTTTTCAGTACATTGCAGAAACATGTGCAGGGAATTGTAAGAGTTCTGAAAAAATTTGGTCGTGTGATGCTTCAGTTTGACCGCGGAAACGCGGCCAAACCCCTGTTTTGGCCGCGGTTCCGCGGTGAAGAAAAGTCAACAACGTACGAAATTTTTCCAGAGGTCTTTCTACATGAAAATAGGGTTTTTGGAATGTTCTATTTGGGCCCAGATTTTCTGTGAGAGCTACAGTACTGCTTGGGGCCCACTTCGATAAATTTGATCGATCGAGAATTTTAAACATGTTAGTTCACAGTATTTACATTATATCTGCGACCGTGAATGTCATTTGATCGGTAAATCCAGTCTAACTGCTATAGCCCTTTTAGACGGATTTGCGAACGTGACATTCACGTTGATGTTCTGTGTTGTGCTGTGATGTTGCGGATTGGTCGTGGGGGATAGCCTGGATGCAATGTTAGTACAGTTTTGTTTTATATGTACATTTGATATTGCGGGGCGAGCGTCCGACATGTGGACTGCCGTCACTGCCTGTTTGTATTATTCTTTTGGGGCACGACCGGGTCGAGGTCGATGTACCCGTTGTATGTACATTTTACTTTCTGTACTAGGATTACCCCGCGGAGGGGTGCACGGATAGCCGGATTCTAGAGGGCAACGGGCCCGCATCTCATGGCATTGAGACGGAGGGGGCTTCACTCTAGAATTGGCGGGCTGTTCGCCCGCACTCATAGGGGGTATAGGTTGACCCAAGGAGGGGTGCCCAAGTTACCGGATTCCGTGAAGTGCTGGGTGGTCCATTCACGTTGCTGAAGGGGGCTGCCTCAATTCAGGTTTTGGCGGGTAACTTGCCGCGCCCGTAGGGGTCTAGGATCTCATTGCACAGGCTATCCACACGACCAGGGGAACTTCGGGTTTCAGTTGCGGCTCTATGAAACCCGGGGATCCCAGATATCTGTATTGTTCTGTGATGCTGGTTACATTTCCGTGATGTTGCGTTTTATCACGCCTTGAGCGAATATTATATATTGATATATATACTAGTAGATGTTGTATATGTTTTGCATCCGCGCTAGTCCAGTCCCCGCTCTGTCGTTAGTTAAGTAACCTAACGGGTGATGACGGGACCCAGTGGCGAATGCGGATGGCATATACGTACATCATTATTTTCGTTCTTTTTGGTGTGATCAATTGATGGGACTGCGTTGATTAGGATCAATGCAAGCTAAACAAACCTATTCTGTTGTTGTTGGAACACTTTTTCAAAAAGCTGTTATTGCAAGGACGTTCACTTTTGTTTTGCACAGTGGTATTCAGTTGGAATATCCTGCTCCTCAGTCGACGAGGCAAGGGCCGAGATCCCTTCACTGGGAGTGACCCCTTGGACAGAAGTTTGCGTCAGGGCAATAACTTCACTTTAGACGATTATTTTTGCTTTGCATCATGGTATTCAGTTGGAATATCCTGCACCTCATTCTACGGGGAAAGAGCCGAGATCCCTTCACCGGGAGTGACCTCTTTAGCAAAGGTTTTCGTCACTATATTTTTACAAAGCTATCTGGTTTCTTCAACGATATCAAGTTCATTACGTTAAAGGTTTTCACCAGAAACCATTCGTAGCCCTCCATCATTTCAGATAAATATTCGGTAGTATTTAAGCTATGTATTTTGACCTCACGCCAAGGCATAGTGATTGGTAGCTGCCGGATATTTATCTGTTGCATAGATAGATGCGTTGGTTTGGGACAGTCGTACTACTATTTTGGCCTTCGTCAAGGGTATGTACGGGTGGGTTCAAATTAACCTGGATAATGATGGGTAGAACTTGACATGTGACTTATGACATTTTGACCTCACGCCAAGGTCATAAGAGCATGGGGCAAAAATCACATCGGGAGTTTCTAAAGAAACTGAAACTTGCCAGATATGCGCATACCTTCTGGAGTATGATAACGTGAGCGGATTCCGTCACGTTATCATGCGATGATAGTTGGATCCCGATTCCCACTGATGAGTTGGTTTACTTCTCGGGTGATCCCGACTAATTCTTCTTTTGGGTTTGGAGAAGAATTTGAGGTTACAGTGGGAGGTTTCCTGATTAGATAAAGTGATAACCATTCTGATCTAGGTTAGAGTGCACGCTGAGTGTTTCTTTTCTCTCTCTCTTTGGCAGCGACCATTGACCCGACCCTAGACTATGACTCAGTGACCAAGTTGACCGAACCTTCTTAACACTGGCTTTTGGATTGTCAGAGTTGCAAACCTCATTGCCACTCCTACTTTTACCCTTTTCTCCAGGACACCCCGTATTACTATGAACGTCCACTTCCATTGGACAAAACCATCGTATGGTTATATACGAACTCGAAAGAATTCGAGGATGGTTTCCAGTTCTGGAGAAAACGAATAGGACTATTCAGTTGTCTTTTCCTTTTACCTTCTCTCTTATTGCGAGTACTCCTTGGTTTAGGAGATAGTACACCTATTACGCAAATTGGATAGTCTTCTTCCAAACCATAGGCAGGTGCCGACCGGTAGGGAATGAAGAAAACCAATTAGCCTAAATGGTATACAGAAGGTATTAAGTTAAGACAAAGCAAGGGATTAGTAAGAGGGCAAAGTAAATTGCGACTGATATTCACGACCAAACTAAGTATTTCTTTGCCAATCCTAAATCACCTTTGTATTTCTCCAGGACACTCCGTATCACTACGAAGATCCCAAGTTTATTGGATAATCCATTGTATGGTTATATACGAACTCGAAAGGAACTTGTTCCAGTTCGGGGATGGATCCTGGTTTAGGAGAAATAGGAATAAGGTTCATTCGGCTGTCTTTTATCTTCACCTTCTCTCGCATTGCGAGTACTCCTAAGATTAGGACAGTACACCCTTTACGCTTATTGGATAGTCTTCTTCCAAACCATAGGCTGGTGCCGAACGGTAGGGAAGGAAGAAAACCATTTGGCCTAAAGGGGTGTACAGAAGGTAATGACTAAAGACATATAAAGGGATTTAGAGAGATGGAAAAGAATTATACGGTTACAGTTGTGAATCTGGATAATGGAAGAGGCATTACTAGGAATACCCGGATACCCCAACGAAACATTTCAATGTTTCAGTTTCACTGTGTACTGTTAAAAGAAAACTGATTTCCTAATTAGACACTTGCTCCAGGGTATGTATTTACCAGGTATGATTATCACATCTGTATGGTTTTACAGATGATGAGTGGGAGTGAGTTATTAGGAATTAGGTGATCATCCTCATTATATCGGAATTCGTTGTAATTGGTGATATTTGAGGAAGTCACCTGGGTTGTTTGCCGGACGGCAGATATTTGGTTTTGAATATCCATTGTTATGCACCAATTTCAAATTGATATATCTGTATGTCTATTTTTATAGAGCGCGATATACCTTTTTGAAATTATGTCTATGACATTTACCTATATCAGTGGATGGTTAGGTAGGGAGCATTGAACAGCGGTGTAATTCTTCCTAGCCATAAGTACAGTTTTCAACCTACGACACACAGTGAATGAGTTATTAGACTCAGGAGACTTATACAGAGTATTGTATATTGTCCAGTGTCCATTAGGACAGAGGGGTTGGTCCTCGTACTATATTCTGTTTACTTATGACTTCTTTAGTTTTAGATAGGTGTTTCGTAGAAACACAGGGTCTGAGTTTTGAGAAGTTATAAGTATAAGATTAAAGTAGAGAACCAGGTATTGCAAGTATCGGGATTCTTCAAGGAGATCGAAGATGTAGATACTTGTGTATGGTATTCAGTTGATAGTAATGATTAAGAGAACTTGCTTTTTTTTCAAGGTTACTCATAATTGGAAGTACTCCTAAGTTGAGTAACGTTGATCGGCCTCCTTCCATTTAGTTGACATGCACTGGAGACAGCTGCATGATTTGAATCTGGTTCAATTGAATCAGTGCCTCTGTTTCTATATTGGATATAGAACAGTTCATATCTTGACATTGTTAAGGTACGGGGAGTTGTCCAGCTTATGCTTAAAACCAGACACTGGACAACTCAAGGCACGTTTCTGTAATGGCTGTTTGTGGGTTAGCCCGGGCTATGACGAGGTTTGACTTTTTACCATCTGGAAGATCAATAGTGATATTGTTCTTGACTCGCCACAGTTTTAATAAAAATGGATTTTTTCAGAAAACAGTAGTGGGAGTATGGTAGAACTGGAAGTGATTCCAGAACCGCAAACGATTACTGAAGATTTGATAAGAACCTAAAGATTCAATCTGGTTTGACATTCCATTGGCCACTCCGCAGATATGGTGGGTAACCTCAGGCACCCGAGAGGTACTTCGGTTTACTCAAGGACGGTGGCAGGGAGGTTCTTGTTTACCCAGACTTGCCATTGCTGTTGTTCCAGACTGTGAGACCCGGCAGGAGGATGAGTATAGCGTCGTTCTAAACTGGCTTTAGAAGTGTACGTCTATATGACTCTGCCAGAGGGTTGTCGTGGTCAGTGGGAGCAGCGGAAGCATAGTGGACAAGTGACTTATGTCTATTTATAGACTAAAGCAGATATAGCGGAGATAGATCATCTATTTCTGATGTGACAGTCATAGGTTTGACTTCATCAGAATAGGGGATGGATCTGTTAAGAAGGTAGTAGGGTGTGATGTCCTGGTATTTGGATGACATACACAAAGTAGGAAGTGATATTCCTATACTACGATCGGTTATACTTTGGTTGTCACACAGTGGTTTCTCCACACAGGACTTGGATATTATATCAGACATTCTGGTTACTAGATCAATGGTTTTAGATCTAGATTTGGGTGGTTTCCCAATCTGGGTACTTAGACAGCATTCTATGAGTATTTAGAATGGACGACTCCTGGCATGGTAGTATACCTGCAAGTGATGGAGTCACCCTCTCTAAAGGCGTCTTACAGACTAAAGGGGAGAGGGATGTGCATGATTGGCAGATCACTTGCTTAGGCAATTGAGTCAATCATGAGATGTTAAGTACCACACCAGATGTTGTTTTTGCAGTAGGTGCAATAAGTTGATATTAATCCAATTCAGGAGAAACAATTGGAAGCAGTTTTAGAACATAAGTGGATGTTCTAGGGATATGATAACGGCAGCTTCCTTCGGGAGACAGTTATCATTCCAGGCTTCCAAGATGACATGGATGGCAGAGTGGCTGTTAGAGTTATAGTTTTCCCTCTGACGATGGGCAGTATTTTGGACAAGTGGTCCAGGTGGATACTGAGGGAAGGCATGGCGCAGGATACTGATTAAGTTCAGTTGACGATACAGTCTAAGAAGTTTGGATTTGGAGTTCATTTATGAGCTAGGTCCCATCAGATATCCAGACATATTCTAAGACAGGTATTGCTCATTTCGGGAGATGGCTTTCTCCACGAACTTGAGATAAAGAGAGACATAGAAAGAAACATCAGAGCGGATCCACTCACTGAGGCTATTCCTCGAACGCAATAGTTTCGCAAATGAGCTTTGTGAGACTGACTAGTAGAGGAGTTGGGTGTTCGGTATCACACGGGCTGTGAGTATGCGACATCACAATAAATAGCCTTGAGTGCAAGTGGGAGATTGTTGGAGATAGTGCCCTCAGAGTCAATTATTGGATCACAGGCACGTGATTGCAATGATTGAGGGAGGACCTGTCCCAGTAGGACAGTCTTACTCAAGATAATAGTATGCTATCTAGTTTATCTTTATCATCGTATACTGCTTTAGGTGACCTTACGAGTCACTATTACACGTTGATAGAGCCCCTAAGATTCTTGCTTGACTACCAGCAGTATGAGGGCGATCATATACGTGGGAGCTGGGGTCTATAAGCACATCCTTAAAAGGTCCCTAGTCGTGGGAGTTTCGAGACAGGACATCGATACTCCAGAGTAGACTAGTGTATACAGTCGAGACCCCGACGAGGGGCGGTGGCCGGTCTCACAAGCCACTGGTATCAGTTGGTTCACCTAAGATGTATACAGGTGCTCATTGGGTTATGAGTACACCGGACAGGACTCGCCGGGAACCTGCTAGTTGGTATTATACCTGACGTCAGATAGCAGTTCCCAGGTGACATGTGTACAGGTTAGTTCATCGACCTGAGATCATCATTTGTCTCGTGTGAGTTCCCACTGTGCTTTGATTACTACCCTACCACGCTCAACGGAGACGTGCAAACAGGTTTTAGTTGGGTACAGTCTCGAGCCACATGGAGGCAGTGAGCGGATCTGCAGGGGTTCGTCTCTCCCGGTATTGGGGATGAGGTCGCGCTGTGTTTAGGAGAGCCAGTACATGAAAAGTCCTTGGCCAAGGCAGGAGATTTACTGGTAGGTATTCCATTAGTATCTCAGGGTGTTCTGGGCTACACTCCGACACGACTTGTACCGCTTTTGGGGGTCTGACTTTTACCAACCCCCTAGGCCCGCCATGCGATGCTCATAGACGAACGGACCGGACTGTACGGATATTGTCACTGACAGGCTCAGTAGGGTGTCAGGATGAGTTCGCTCATCGACGTCCCTTTTGGTCAATAGCTGGTGGCCCGTCACGTATGGCTAATACCTCTGTCGTGCTAGTGGTTAAATCCACAGCCATAGTATTGACGAGTCTTTAGAGTCCACCACACACAGTTACTCAGATTTCGGGCGAAACGCTGTAGAGGCCGTATGGAGATATGGCAGGGTTCGACCAGATACGTGCGGTATTGCACGGATCGTGATCGGACGGATTTTACTAGCCGGCTTTGGTTTAAGCCGGATCCTAATATTAGACAGTGTAGTTTTTGTCTCTTCGCATTTGTGTTCAGTGGGAATACAAATGCGGGCATGTATATGTAGTAGCGGGGTTTTCCTGTAATTTATTACGGGATTAGTTTTCTGAAGTTGCCAGTTTGCATTCCGTTCCGGCCGATTTTCCTTTGTTCCTTCGCGGCCGGACTTTCTGATGGAAGGGGGTTATTTGCAAGTTTGCAAATAACTTTTTGTGGAGGGGTTTCTTGCATTTGGTAAGATTATGATAGATATTCATCATGAGATTCTTTTTCCTTCTTATCCTATGCATTTATGAGATTAGAATGAGATGAGAAATGATAGACTTTGAGGTGACCATTTTTCCTTATCTTTATCTTGCATTTTTCTCCTCTAGTTATTTTTCCATTCTTTTTCCCACCCACCAAAAAAAAGAGGCCGGCCATTCTTGGTAGAGAGAATGAGAGAGATTCATTTTTGAGTGGGGTGGCATTTTTCTTCATCTCATTTCTTGCTAGGAAAAATGAAAGCACCATTTTTCCTTAACCTCTTTCCTCCACATCCATGGCAACTTCCAAAGACCCCAAAGAGACATAGCCTACTACACTTAGTCTACAGCATCCCTTGGACGCGTCGGCTAGCCAACTTCGCGTCCGAGTTGCCTCGGTCCAGAGGTGGGAGCCCGTAAGAGAAATCGGCTACGTGGTGCCCTTTCCGACGAGGAGGTGACGGACGGAGATTCCGCGGGAGATCGGAGTGGAGACGAAGACCGAAGGACACGGATCGCTTGGTATATCTCTCTACCCGTCTTTTAGTTTGCTAGAAGCTAGGTTAATGGCCCGATCCGGGATAAAAGTGCACGGTGGTGTCGGTTTGCTAGTTTGCAAAGTTTTTCGTTTCTGCGTTTCCGGCGTCGGATCGACGGCCGGGGCGCCGCCGTGCGCTTACACCTATAACCCTAACCCTAACCCTAAAATCAACAACAATAACACCAAAAACAATAAAATTATAAATTAAATTCCTAATTAATTTACAAAAATAAAAAACATAACTGATTAGGAAAATTCAATTTCAAATTAAATAAATTCACCTCGCTGCCAAAGACCGGCCGGCGGCAAAGAGCTTGAGAAGGTGGAGGCTAAGAGCTCGACGAGGTAGAGGAGGTCGGGAAGATGGAGCTCGAAGAGGTGGAGGCGGCGATAAGGACCACGATGTCGATTGGCGGCGACGATGAACTACACGACGAGCTCGATCGACGGCGATTGAGGAAGAACTCGCCGACGAGCTTGATCGGTGACGACGAGGGGCGAGGAAGTCGACGACGAGATCGACGACGAGGGACGAGCTTGATCGATGAGACACGGGAGAGATAAGATTGGTGGGAAATTTTGGGGGACAGTAGGAAATTACTAAGCTTTATTTTTTTTAAGTAACCATTTATTGCCTCTACAGTTCAATCCGTATGGCTTTCTTTTGCGACACCTTAGGGCCAAATAAAGAGATTACATTTTAATATTTTTTAATTTATTTATGCCCTATAGTGTAAACCGTAGGAGCAATAAAAAGTTGCCCCTACGAATTCCTCTATCCGTAGGGGCAACCCCTAATTGTAGTAGTGATCATTCAGATGAATACATGATGATCAGTCATTTTTTTAATAAATGAGTGCGGTAATGTTATTTTCTTATACCCATTATTACTTGAAATGTCAAATAAGAGCGTTTCAAAATCCTTGCGGTTGTATTAACAATTAGTTATAGATTTAATTGTTTTGTGTTGGCTAAAGACCTATTATCTGTCGTGCATATACCCTGAGAGGATGGGTCCTGCCGAACCTAAAATGTGAGGGCCTAAGCCCTCTTATGTCACCCACTAGGTATAGCACCACAGGTCAAGTAAGCCTATCAATTATGTCGTCGTGTATTCGTTTTCCGTTTAGTATGCACCGATACGTACGATAAACTTTTATATAACCTTCACAACATTAGAAGGAACAAAAAATCCAGATGCACCCATGCAAACCAATAATAAGAAACAAAACACATATGCACGCACACAAAATGATAAGAAGAAACAAAAGATGCATGCACGAGCCCGCCTGTTTTACCCCTAGTTTGTCTTTGCTATCGTAAAGATTGGGCTTGCAGTATACCAAAATCCTAGTAAACTGAAAACACTCTCACACACCCACACAAAAAGAAGGAGGGCTGGGCCCATCTATTTTACCTCTGGCTGATCTCTGCTATCACAAAGACCGGGTTTGCGTTATTACCATAGGCCCAGTAACCTTGATGCGCACGCACTTAAATATATATATTTATGAGAATAATGAAGGAAAGAGGCCTTAAGAGGTTTTTTCGTTAGGTGGCATCAAATATCTATATTCTTTATCACTTTTTCATCATTGAATTAGCAATGTAAAAGTTTTACCATCGGTAAGTTGTTAATTTTGCACCCACAAAATCAATGGTAAAAAAATGATAAAACCACATGAAATTTGGTGTACGCACATCTCAGATTGTAATACCCGGTTCTTTTATATACGCCTAAATCCGTATTTCTCTTTAAACTATGAATTTTGTTATTTTTAATTATTTAATTATTTTAAAGAAACTTCTTTAAACCCTAAAAACCCAAACCCAAATCTTTACTTCTCTCTTATCACTATTTACTCAGCCCAACCAATTAAAATAAAACCCATAGCAATTAGATCCCAAGCACCACAGCCCACTTCTTTTATTTAAATTCAAACCCAAACTTATATTTCCTTAGAACAATCCTTGCCTTTTAATAACCCCGGCCCATTCTTTATTTTATCCAAAATTTTTCCATATATTTTTCTCTAGCCCAGCAGCCAGCCCATACTTCTGAATTCTTTTCCTTCTTTCTTTCAGCCCAAATCTCTCTCAGCCCGGCCCCATTCCTTTCTCATTTATTTTTATTTTATTTTGATTCTTCAAAATCCCCTGGCCCGTCTCCTTCTATTTTCCGTTTAAATTTTTTTAGTTGGCCCAGCCCACTTCGCTGCAGCCCACTCCCAGCCTCCAACCCGCTTCGCCCTCGACCCGACCCGCTCCCCCTCTACTGTTTATCTCCTTCAAAATCCCAACGGCTCCTTTCCTTCACTCCCGCTCGCGACCGCGTCTCTCGCCTTCGCCGTCGCCCTTGCTCGCGCTACCGTTACGCCCACGACACGCGCGCCCCCACTCTCTCTCAAAACTCTCAATCACTCTATCCCCTCCTCTCTTTCTTTCCTCCTCTCTCGAATCCACCATCAACACCCTCTGCCGCTCCGATCACCGGCCACCTACTCCCCAAGCACCCTCATCTGCACCTTCTCACCAGAGCCCACCTCATCTCTCCATCCATCTCCTCCCTCGCCAACACACCCTCCATCACCCGAGCTCGAGACGAGCACTGCACCCATCGCGACACCCACTCACGTACTCGCCGGCGAGCCCCACCACGTCTCGTCAACTCCCCCGCGTCGTCATCATCATCATCATCGTCGTCGTCGTCCCCCTCTCATTTCTCTCTCCCTCTCTGCTCCTTCCCCTCTCTATCTCTGTCCCTCTCTCTGTCTTTCTCTCTCTCACTCTGTCTCCCTCTCCCTTTCCCTGAGTTCTCTCTCTCTCCTGCTCTCTCTCTCTCTCGATCCTCTCTCTCTCTCCCCCATCATCACCCTCTCTGCCTTCCCCTCCCTCTCTGTCCCTGTCACTCCCTCACTCTGTCTCCCTCTCTCTCTCTCACTCTAATTCTTTCTCTCTCTCAATATCTCTCCCCATCTGCAAATCCCTCACCCCGGCCTCGACAGCGTCAACGATTCCAGCACACCCAGGAGACCCACAAAGCACCTCCCCGCTTCCAACATTCGCGAGTCGCCCCGGACAAATCCGACGACGAAATTGAAACTCGAGCCAAGGTCGTGCGAGCCAATACACGCCGTTCGTCGCACGTTCTTGACATTGCAATCACCGTGCATCTCCGGGACTGCTCCAGGCAAGTTCTTACTTGCTTTCATGCTATTTTATATATGTTACAAATCAACATCGTATATATATCCCATGTTTGCCTTATGTTAAATATTGCAACACAACTGTTCGATGCTTGTTCCCTTAGGAAAATATTATCAAATTTGACGGAACTCAATGGTGTAGGTTGGCCCGTAGGGTTGTGAACATAGTGTGTGAATTTTGTTGGATGATGTAATCGATAATGACTAAAACAACTGCCCCCAAGTTTAACCGTAAAACTGAATTTCTACTGCACCTGAAAATCGTTAAATCCACCATAAATCATATACATATTATAATGGTGCGTTCGAGGGCTCAAATCGAAGATAACTCGATGAACTTTAACCCTATGCTAGTTTCCAGACATTCCTGTACTTAAATCGTGATGATAATTGTATCGGAGTACGACTCTGGACTGCAGTCCAGAGCGACTCAAATTGTGCTTGCTGTTCCGTAATGGATACCATAGGATTCCCTTAACTCGTAGGTTGCGGAACTCCACTGCTTATTGTAGGTAACTCTGTTAGCTAAACAACACATTTGGTCTCATCCTGTTTCGTTACCGTTTGATATTTAATCTGTAATTTAAAAGATCGGGATACATAACAGTCCCAGCAGAATCAGATTTGACATGTTAATATTAAACAGATTATAACTCCTAACGTACAGATGCGATTAACGATCGGTCTGTTGCGTTGAAAACTTTACTGAAAACCCTAGAATTCATCCAACTGTAGCGTCACTAAAATCTGATCCCAACTGGGGTCAAAATGCGTTGCGAAATGGACTTTTGATTCTGAAATCGGATTTCCAGCCGCGAGCGTTTAAAATGAAATGGTCATAAATAATGATCCTGGAACCCGATTGGCTTGAAACAAAATTCTATGGATGGATAACTGAACATACTAATTACTACCTGTTTATTGTTTCGCTAAATTATATACGTACGTTTCCTGATAAATCGTGCAAGTGATAGACTATTGTTTTTATGACACCTTAATTGTGCTTCTTATACTGTTCATGCATCATGTCAAACCTGTATCATTGTAGTGATAACCTAGTGATATCGTGCATTCACCCAGTGTTAGATTTTAGTGATGATTGTGGCAAGTACGTCAGTATTCGTGTATTCGTGATTAAGTGAAAGTGATACGTACTTGTACACAATCAGTGACCTATTATTCTATTGCATTGTCGACGTCTGTGGGATGCGTGTACGTGTGACTATAAGTGGTATGGGACACTTATGGAAGCGCTTGCACGGGTGTCACAGATAAGGCATCCGACACTGCTATTTATCTTTAGTATTAGTCGGGACGTGCTTGATGGAGGTCCTGCCTCCAGTTCTCGCGCAGACTTGTCACGGATCGATTAGTATTTAGGGTTGTGGTTAGCGTTTGATGTAGACTACGGGGTGTGGGGTAGTTTAAGTGTGAGTTCAACAGAATCTCGGGAGTCCCATGCCGGCTTATATATTTAGGGAGTTATATGGAGATTTACAGGGTACGTGATATATACACCGTGATATTCTTGTTACATGTTGGGCCCGTGGTCCCTTGCCCTTGGGTTCTACCCTTGGGTGGAGGACACTCGCGAGTGGTTGACTCTCACACTTAGACTGACGATAGGCTTAGTGACCTGTACAGTGAGACTTAGAGACTGATAGGGATACTGGCATTTTATTCATGATATACTGTGCGGCATACATGACATATCGTTCTACTGCTTTACCGTTTCCGCTGCATCGATTACTGCACATTCATATTCATGCTGTCACTGATTTACTGTTATTCACATATATTACCACTGTTAAAACTGTCACTTGATGTTATATATATTATATTGCTATTGTGTCGCTCTGACGACCTGAGTATGCATGCTCAGTGTGAGGAGAAGATTTAGCTTGGATCAGAACTAGACGTACTTCACAGACTTCTTGAATTGCTACTCCGAGTTACTTTCGTTTGTTCCACTTCAGGTCAGTTTATATTATTGTACCTTTCAGTTACTGCATTTCTCATTACCTGCGCATCGTTTACTGTTTACCATGATAAACTAGAAGCCGAAGTGTGACTACGGCAGGACATTTCCTTGACCGTAGGAGCATGGTTGGCCTTGTCTACCCCTCGTATTCCGTATTTTGGGAAGCGGGGCGTGACATGGTTTAGTTGGTATCAGAGCCAGGTTTTGCATCGATGGAGATTGCAGTTTTCCGTGTACAGTTTGGCAATCTAAGACATCCTTCGGTCTAGGTTGTAAACTGTCATTCTTGATCCATATTCACATCGTGCGTTCAGCTATCCATCCACTATGGTTTCGGGTGACTTGACAAGGATACGTGGTTGCAATTGCACCACCGTACTCTAATCAAGTAACTTAAAGTCATACAGTTGATTCCCCGCTTGTAATGATATTCATCATCTCTGATATTCTTGAATCCTTGTTCTATCCATATCACATTTTGATTCATTTAGCGTGTGACTTGTATCATTCTCGAAATTGTTGTTTCAGGATTATGTCTTTCAACGACTCTTCCTCTATCTCCACTTCTCAGAATCAGACTGTTGAGATCCTTAGTGTACTATAAGGTTTAAAGGAAGCCCAGGAGCGAACAAATGACCTATTAGCTGAAGGGCTGAGAAGACAGGTGAGTCAGACCCCAGCGGGAGTCTCTTATCATAAAGGGATTCCTATTGGACGAGAAAGGAGAAAAAGATGAAGCGTCAACAGAAGCATCAGAAGAACCCCTGCTGTGGATATTGTAAGAGGCCAGGACATCTTCAGAAGCATTGTCGCCGCGCCCAAGGGAAATGTCTAATATGCGGTTCCAACAAACATCTCATCAACGGTTGCCTAGAAAGGAAGGAAATACAAGGAGGAGATTCATCCACACTCTCCACTGATGCCAAGTGAGGATTACTGCGTAGTTCGAATTTCGAGGATAAAGAGGACCCAACCCAAGATCCAGCTCGCATGACGATGATGCAGCGTTCTGGCAATCAAAGTAGGATTTTATGTTTTCCAGTTTCAGTATAATGTTGTCATCTTTTTTATGAATATTTCTTTCCGTTTGAAATCTTGTATCCGTTGAACTTTTGGTTGAATGCAATAAAATTTGAATCATAATACGGGTATCATTCTTATGCCTTCTCTATATCAAATTCTATTCATTATCACAGTATTTAAATTCTGATCTTTCAGTTCCTGCAACCGCATATTTTTCTATACTTCGTACCCTGAGCTTTTCCTTGATGTATCCCACTATCTAAATCATGACTTTTCTTTTCAGACCATGACCCACTCTGGAGCGCCACATCTAGACGAGGATGCACAGTCTTGCGTTTCCTTAGACCGCACGCTGATGAGTTCTGACGAGGAGATCGACGGTCCCCAAGTCAAATTCGGAAACAACGATTCAGAGGACGAAGGAGTAGCCGCCCCAGAGTTTAACATGATAGCTGATTCCGACGAAGAAGAAGGAGATCCTGAAGAGAACCCTATAGAGGAATACCCGATAGAGGAAGATCCCGATGAAGACCCGATAGAAGAAAATCCAGTTGAGGATAATCCCGTGGAAGAAAATGCAGAAGGAGAGAACCACATGGAATCAGATCTCGATGAAGAAGCTCTATCCGAGGAAGAAGGACCAGAAGATCAAGATCCTGTGGTGGAAGGACTTCCAATAAAGATACCTGCGAGGCGATATGGGAATGGACGCCCCTACCTGAGCGCGCGAGCCTACCGCAACATGCTGAATCTCCACAACCGCGACTGACGGAATTTCTTTTGATATTGTCTTTCTGGCCAAATAAAACGTATATAGTTTGGGGCCACTTTTCGCCTTTGGGAATGCCTTGTTTCAAATTTTCTTGAATGAAATAAATCTTCTGAATTTGTAAACCTTTTGGTTATTGGTTCGCTTGATACTTGTTTATTGCCCATATCCATTTATTTTTCCTGATGAATTCCCCGACAGTCCACCCCTACTCATTGTATAATTTTCACCCTCGATTCGACTAGAAAGTATCGCACCCTGATTCTTGGAATGAGCCACCATTCATCCTTCGCCTATGCCTCTTTTGTAATCCTTTTGGAAGGAGAACAGTTCTTGTGAAACATCCGAGTTCACTAATTCTTCAAATTTTGATTCGTGTGGTGTACCGACCGTTGCTTTCTCCCATACTTTTCTCTGGTATTCTTTTGTTGCTCATCCTTACCTCCTGTGTGACCCGATCCCAATCCCTTTTACCTTCAGTCTAAAACCGCCACACTCTGACCTTTGAATGAACCACACTTCTTGGTAATCATTACCCTATCTAGCTCTATACCTATTTATGTTCTCCCTTTTACCCTAATTACATTTAGGGACACTGTTATTCAAAAATTTAGTTTTCAGTACTTTGAATTTATCAAAGAGAGTGTGTTATTGATTACTCTATTTCACATATTTTTCAGTAGCGCAAACTAACACTGCGCATATATTGTTCCATGTTCCCCGTTTTCGTTATGTGAGTTTTCTAAGTTGATTCAAAACTAATTGATCGATACATCATCCTAAAATGCTTTAAACTACAAACAAATCCTTCACTACTTTATTATCGTTACCTTATTTCTAGTATTATGCATATGCTTACTATTATAAGTGGTTGAGCCTTATACTTATTATTTCTGCTTGCTATATTGAATTACTTAGATGTGCACATATGTGGGATTCGACTTTTATCGAACACTCTTTGATTTTTATTGTTCGCTATTGATACCTATATTCTCGTATACATGTATTTACCCTTATAGTTGTTCCTGCCTTATATCTATTAGACCTCCCATTCCGTATGTTATTCTTACTTATATATATGTAATTTCGAGTTTCTTCGTCCGCGGATTTTTAGTAAATCCTTATATATTAGTTTGCAACTATGATGGCTTTCGCTTATGTTCTATAACTTATCATTTCTTTAAATTTCGAGGACGAAATTTTTGTAAGGGTGGTATAATGTAATACCCGGTTCTTTTATATACGCCTAAATCCGTATTTCTCTTTAAACTATGAATTTTGTTATTTTTAATTATTTAATTATTTTAAAGAAACTTCTTTAAACCCTAAAAACCCAAACCCAAATCTTTACTTCTCTCTTATCACTATTTACTCAGCCCAACCAATTAAAATAAAACCCATAGCAATTAGATCCCAAGCACCACAGCCCACTTCTTTTATTTAAATTCAAACCCAAACTTATATTTCCTTAGAACAATCCTTGCCTTTTAATAACCCCGGCCCATTCTTTATTTTATCCAAAATTTTTCCATATATTTTTCTCTAGCCCAGCAGCCAGCCCATACTTCTGAATTCTTTTCCTTCTTTCTTTCAGCCCAAATCTCTCTCAGCCCGGCCCCATTCCTTTCTCATTTATTTTTATTTTATTTTGATTCTTCAAAATCCTCTGGCCCGTCTCCTTCTATTTTCCGTTTAAATTTTTTAGTTGGCCCAGCCCACTTCGCTGCAACCCACTCCCAGCCTCCAACCCGCTTCGCCCTCGACCCGACCCGCTCCCCCTCTACTGTTTATCTCCTTCAAAATCCCAACGGCTCCTTTCCTTCACTCACGCTCGCGACCGCGTCTCTCGCCTCCGCCGTCGCCCTCGCTCGCGCTACCGTTACGCCCACGACACGCGTGCCCCCACTCTCTCTCAAAACTCTCAATCACTCTATCCCCTCCTCTCTTTCTTTCCTCCTCTCTCGAATCCACCATCAACACCCTCTGCCGCTCCGATCACCGGCCACCTACTCCCCGAGCACCCTCATCTGCACCTTTTCACCAGAGCCCACCTCATCTCTCCATCCATCTCCTCCCTCGCCAACACACCCTCCATCACCCGAGCTCGAGACGAGCACTGCACCCATCGCGACACCCACCCACGTACTCGCCGGCGAGCCCCACCACGTCTCGTCAACTCCCCCGCGTCGTCATCATCATCATCATCGTCGTCGTCGTCCCCCTCTCATTTCTCTCTCCCTCTCTGCTCCTTCCCCTCTCTATCTCTGTCCCTCTCTCTGTCTCTCTCTCTCTCACTCTGTCTCCCTCTCCCTTTCCCTGAGTTCTCTCTCTCTCCTGCTCTCTCTCTCTCTCGATCCTCTCTCTCTCTCCCCCATCATCACCCTCTCTGCCTTCCCCTCCCTCTCTGTCCCTGTCACTACCTCACTCTGTCTCCCTCTCTCTCTCTCTCACTCTAATTCTTTCTCTCTCTCAATATCTCTCCCCATCTGCAAATCCCTCACCCCGGCCTCGACAGCGTCAACGATTCCAGCACACCCAGGAGACCCACAAAGCACCTCCCCGCTTCCAACATTCGCGAGTCGCCCCGGACAAATCCGACGACGAAATTGAAACTCGAGCCAAGGTCGTGCGAGCCAATACACGCTGTTCGTCGCACGTTCTTGACATTGCAATCACCGTGCATCTCCGGGACTGCTCCAGGCAAGTTCTTACTTGCTTTCATGCTATTTTATATATGTTACAAATCAACATCGTATATATATCCCATGTTTGCCTTATGTTAAATATTGCAACACAACTGTTCGATACTTGTTCCCTTAGGAAAATATTATCAAATTTGACAGAACTCAATGGTGTAGGTTGGCCCGTAGGGTTGTGAACATAGTGTGTGAATTTTGTTGGATGATGTAATCGATAATGACTAAAACAACTGCCCCCAAGTTTAACCGTAAAACTGAATTTCTACTGCACCTGAAAATCGTTAAATCCACCATAAATCATATACATATTAGAATGGTGCGTTCGAGGGCTCAAATCGAAGCTAACTCGATGAACTTTAACCCTATGCTAGTTTCCAGACATTCCTGTACTTAAATCGTGATGATAATTGTATCGGAGTACGACTCTGGACTGCAGTCCAGAGCGACTCAAATTGTGCTTGCTGTTCCGTAATGGATACCATAGGATTCCCTTAACTCGTAGGTTGCGGAACTCCGCTGCTTATTGTAGGTAACTCTGTTAGCTAAACAACACATTTGGTCTCATCCTGTTTCGTTACCGTTTGATATTTAATCTGTAATTTAAAAGATCGGGATACATAACAGTCCCAGCAGAATCAGATTTGACATGTTAATATTAAACAGATTATAACTCCTAACGTACAGATGCGATTGACGATCGGTCTGTTGCGTTGAAAACTTTACTGAAAACCCTAGAATTCATCCAACTGTAGCGTCACTAAAATCTGATCTCAACTGGGGTCAAAATGCGTTGCGAAATGGACTTTTGATTCTGAAATCGGATTTCCAGCCGCGAGCGTTTAAAATGAAATGGTCATAAATAATGATCCTGGAACCCGATTGGCTTGAAACAAAATTCTATGGATCGATAACTGAACATACTAATTACTACCTGTTTATTGTTTCGCTAAATTATATACGTACGTTTCCTGATAAATCGTGCAAGTGATAGACTATTGTTTTTATGACACCTTAATTGTGCTTCTTATACTGTTCATGCATCATATCAAACCTGTATCATTGTAGTGATAACCTAGTGATATCGTGCATTCACCCAGTGTTAGATTTTAGTGATGATTGTGGCAAGTACGTCAGTATTCGTGTATTCGTGATTAAGTGAAAGTGATACGTACTTGTACACAATCAGTGACCTATTATTCTATTGCATTGTCGACGTCTGTGGGATGCGTGTACGTGTGACTATAAGTGGTATGGGACACTTATGGAAGCGCTTGCACGGGTGTCACAGATAAGGAATCCGACACTGCCATTTATCTTAAGTATTAGTCGAGACGTGCTTGATGGAGGTCCTGCCTCCAGTTCTCGCGCAGACTTGTCACGGATCGATTAGTATTTAGGGTTGTGGTTAGCGTTTGATGTAGACCACGGGGTGTGGGGTAGTTTAAGTGTGAGTTCAACAGAATCTCGGGAGTCCCATGCCGGCTTATATATTTAGGGAGTTATATGGAGATTTACAGGGTACGTGATATATACACCGTGATATTCTTGTTACATGTTGGGCCCGTGGTCCCTTGCCCTTGGGTTCTACCCTTGGGTGGAGGACACTCGCGAGTGGTTGACTCTCACACTTGGACTGACGATAGGCTTAGTGACCTGTACAGTGAGACTTAGAGACTGATAGGGATACTGGCATTTTATTCATGATATACTGTGTGGCATACATGACATATCGTTCTACCGCTTTACCGTTTCCACTGCATCGATTACTGCACATTCATATTCATGCTGTCACTGATTTACTGTTATTCACATATATTACCACTGTTAAAACTGTCACTTGATGTTATATATATTATATTGCTATTGTGTCGCTCTGACGACCTGAGTATGCATGCTCAGTGTGAGGAGAAGATTTAGCTTGGATCAGAACTAGACGTACTTCACAGACTTCTTGAATTGCTACTCCGAGTTACTTTCGTTTGTTCCACTTCAGGTCAGTTTATATTATTGTACCTTTCAGTTACTGCATTTCTCATTACCTGCGCATCGTTTACTGTTTACCATGATAAACTAGAAGCCGAAGTGTGACTACGGCAGGACATTTCCTTGACCGTAGGAGCATGGTTGGCCTTGTCTACCCCTCGTATTCCGTATTTTGGGAAGCGGGGCGTGACACAGATGATAAAGATGGAGGTGATGAATGCCGATCGTCAAAAAAATCATGGAGAATATATTTTTTCAATGCCACTGGAGGAAATTCCCTCCCACGGCACCTTTCCTCCATTATTCTATATATATATATATATAATGAAGGAAAGAGGCCATAGGAGGGTTTTTTGTCAGGTGGTATCGAAAAAATACACCTTTCAACTTTTTATTCGACGATCGGCACCCTTGATCATCATCTTTATTATCTAAGATGCAGGCACACCAAATTTCATTTGATTCTACCACATTTTCACCGTTGAATTAGCAATGTAAAAAGTTCTATTGTCGGTAAACCATTTATTTTGGATCCACTAAATCAACGGTGAAAAAGTGTTGGAATCAAATGAAATTCGGTGTATCCACATCTTAGATGATAAGGATGAGATGATGGATGCCGATCGTCGGAAAAAATCATGGAGAATATATTTTTTCGACGCCATAGAAGAAAATTCCTTCCTATGGCATATTTTCTCCATTATCCTCTGCACACACACATACACAATTATAATGCAAAGAGAATAGACGCCATGTGTCACGCCTCGCTTCCCGGTGTACGGCGAAGAGGACGTGACTGGCCGCTACGTATTTACTCTGAAGTAAACACGCTAAGCGTATCTAAACAATATAAGTAAAATGCACAAGAGACAGGATGTAAATGAACAACTACTTTATTTATTAACATTCTTTTTACAATATATCTGAAAAGTAAATATATGGAATGGAAGGCAATGCCTAAACAGTGGCATGACAGAAATGGAAAATACAGAATGTAAATGTGTACAAGTAACTAGAGCTCCGGGTCGAAAGCTAGCTAGTCCAAATCCTCGCTGGTGGGCTCGATCACCAGTGAGTCCGAATCACCTGACGACATTCCAAAGATGAAGAAAGAGAATGTCGTCAGCGAACAAATCGTTCGGTAAGTCCCAAAGATGAGGTAGAAATAGAATAGACAGAGAGAGAGTGTAACTTTTAAAGTTGTATTATATTGTTAACGCTGTTGTTTGTAGCTTGGTACAGAAGAGGCCAGTGTATACGAGAGGAGTCTCAATAGACCAGAGACTACGGTGGACGGAATACAAGGAACCATTCAGCCACGGTACAACAACAATTGAATTCAGGTTAGTGACTTAATGGTTGCAGTCCCGTGCCACTTCTAACACCTTCCGTACCAATCTACACCTTATAAACCCCGCGATGTCTTGATTGTATTGAATTGTAAATTGAATTGTAAATTGTATTGTCTTATATTATAGATTGTATAGATGGATGACTTGCCAGAACCATGATATCAGTAAATGGATGTAACTGGAGAATCATATAGATGGATGTATATCCATGGTTCGTTTCAGTCAATACAGATTGAACAGATTGATTATATGCATTCATGGATTCATATTGAATTGTTATATATATACTTGAATCTCATTCAAGTCAGATTGATTATATTGAGACTCAGTTTGAGTCAGACAATTAGAAAAGAAATTGAATCCTGAATTAGGTTTTGGTGTTATCGGTAACCGCTGCACATGGACGGCAGGATTTGTGTCTTTTTCAAAGACGATTACCGTGTTGATAACACCGTTTGTTAAGTTGTCTACCTTAAATAGGCAAGCACCCATATCTCCGGCTCCCTGAGGCTCAAGAGACTGGTCCCGCTTAAACCTATGTTTACTAGGGTCCTTATTGTAATTTAGTTAACTTGAGGGGGTTTTATGTAAAAATAATTTTGTATAATTTTCAAAATAAACCTCAAGTATTTTATTATAGTCTTTAGAGTTTTCATGGATGTATATTTTATCAATATGACATTTCTAATGAATAAAACCTAATTTCATAATATTTGGTATTTATTTGTAATATTAGAATTGTATGATATTTTCTTGTAAATGAGATATTTTTCATGAATTTTGGAAATGTGAAATATTATAAATATTAAAAATAGATATTTTGATATTAATTACATATATATATATTTATTAAAAATATAAGTTTTATTTATAATAGAAACCACATTTTTCTAAAGAAAATTGTATTTTAAATATTTCGAGACCGTATGCTCCTTGCGGAGGTCTGCATCTCGCACTACTAAGCCTGAGGATGTGCAATAATCCGCACCATCCCGAACGGGTTCCCCGAAATGGGTTGTAGTGGTGTTGGGGTCAAAATTTGCACCCCGGTTGACCGGGTCAAAGTCAAGGTCAACCCCAAGTAAGCGGGCCCAAGCCCAAGCAAGTGGGCCCATGCCCAAGTCGAGCCCCGCGGCCGGCCTCCCCCATGCCGAAATAAAAAATCATGTAATAAATAATTTTGATGTAATTTTTTATGCATGAATGTAAGCAAAATGGGCATAAAGCCAAATTTTTGTAAAGCCCATGACTTATGTGCAAAAGAAATGAGCACATGAGGAATGGGATGGGCAAAATGCCATTTTGTAAAGTCCAAGGGGCTATATGTAAATGTGTAAGCTTATATAAGGCAATATGATGATGAATAAAAAAAACTTTTCATTCTCTAAAAACTCTAAGGTTTTTGTGCCTCTTTCTCCTTCTTCAAGGTTCTAAACCTTCTCATTTTCTTTGAATTAAATCAAGAGTTTAACTCTTCCTCTTCCAAAAATAAATAGTTTTCCACCGCAAAATCCACAAAAGAGAGCTCGGATCTTCCATCAGATCTTAAAAAGGAGAGATTTTTAAAATCTCACCCCTCTTGTTCTTCAAGATCCGGCCAACAAAAGAGGAGGAAGGAGACTCATCTCCAAAGATCCCATTTTGGGAAAGATCCAAGGCTCAAGGGAGAAGAAAGGGGTCCCCTTGAGCATTCACAAAGACTCCCTGGAGTTTAACACCACAAATTAAAGTTTTAAGGAGTTTAACTCCATAAAAATAAACAAATAATAATAATACATCTTTTTTTAAGGAGTTTAACTCCAAAAGTCTATAGGAGTACAACTCCCAGTATGGGGGCTGAGCCCCCCCTTATTTTCCGCTGGCACCTTATCCCCAGCGCCCGCGTGCCAGGCACGTGGGGTGCTGGCGCCATGCGCCCAGCGTCCGCGTGCCAGGCACAAGAGGCGCTGGCGCCTTGCGCCCAGCGCCCGCGTGCCAGGCACATGAGGCGCTGACGCCTTCTTCCACACGTCCTTTGGATGCCATTTTCTTTTATATATATATATATACACTCCACACTAAAATACCTCCCCCGTTAGAAAAATTTCTAGCGGGGCGTTGCCCCACACCCCGCAAGGGGGCTGCTAGCCCTCTTGACCCCCGCCCGCTATCTGAGTAGCGGGATCCCCGTAAAAACTCTTCGGGGACCCCGATATATCCAAAACCCCCTTTAAAACACAACACTGCACATTGAGTTCGCATGACCTGTTTGACCCATCAATCGGAGGTTGTCTCGCTCCAATGGCGAGGAATAATTAACGACAGCTTAGTCCGCGGCTGCCGGAGATTCGGATCCCTATAATCAACAAACCCCAGCCTACCCTAGGCAGAGGGAATCTATAATGCGCCTAACGAGCGCGCACTTTCCCGTCTCAATGGGATGATGAAAAACACCCTACAGATTCTGGCACGTCCGGTGGGACAGATCTCTCCTTCCATATTTCGAGTTAAACGTTCACGCGAACTCAATCAATATACATATCGATTGCCTGTACTGAAATCATGCTTCTTTGTGCAGGTTAACAAATTTCAAATTGCAATCTCCGGACGCAACAAAATGTCTCCAAGGATCAGCTCAGCTCTCGACACAGCTCCCATCTCCTACACGATGAAGATGGGCGCCAGGACGGTCCTCTCGGCCAGTCTCGGGTGACAATGGGAGGAGCCGCCGCTACCATTTGGCTCTATTCTGTTCGTGTCAGCTAACGCTATCCCAGCTCCTCAAGCTCCGGTAACAGACAAACCGGCCAAATGTGGTGATCTCGAGGGCACCACTACCCAAACGTAAGTCGGTGTTGAACGACCTTCCTTGGCCCCAGCTGGGGGTAAGGCCGTCAACACCAATAAAGAAACACGGCATCTCGGGCAAGCTTCAGCGACTCCCCTGACAACTGCTCAATTAGGTATCTTCTCTAAACTCCCCGTTAATCGGCTCATGATGGCTTCCTGGATGACGGATGCCCGCCAAACCCTTAAAATCGAGAAGCTAAGATAGAAAAGGCTCAGATACAGAGCCAACAAAAAGGCTAGGGCTCATGCTAGGCTGAACTTCATGAGGTTCCAAGAACAGGGTTACCCCGCCAAAGATAAAGAGATGGCTGGATATGTGGTCCACACTGTCTATATGGTGGGCACGCGCAGCAAGAGCAAGGATAGGGCCACTACATCTCAAATTCAATCTGGTGTGAATGTGGTTATCACTTCCCAAGACCAGCATCCTCCGGAAGATAATGAAAATCCTCCCAGTGAAGCTGATAAGCGGAGAGATCCCTCGGTTCATGAGGAGTAGGGCTCGGAAAGTGAAGAGGAGCCAATCTTCCGTCCTAAGAACGCAGAGTAGCAACTTCTCCAAGAGCTCCGAAAACAGCTCAGAAGTAAAGATAAGGAGATGACCAAACTTTACTCCAAAATTGACGACTTGACGAATGTCTTCTTGCAGCTCACGGCCTGACTTGTCTCTCAGCCGCCCAATCAACCGCAGGGCTCTGCTCATGAACCGGGAAACGGTGTCCCAAGGCAGCCGACGCCTATTCCCTCAAATCCAAAGGTGGGCGGACCCATGAAAGTCAGTCGCATCCTATCTCGGGAAATGTCTTGGCTACCGATGACAGTAGCCTGCTAACTAAGGATCAAATCATGGATTTGGTTGCCAACAAAGTCAAAACATTGGTAGCCGAAGCTGAAGCGCAAAAAGATGTTAGCAGTAGCGGGAGACCATATCCTGCTCAGTATGATCTGGTAGAATTTCCTAGCGGCTATGTCATCCATAAATTCGGAAGATTCGGTGGGACGGGAAATGCGAATCATCACGTCGCCCACTTTAAAGCCTCATGCGGGAATACTGGGGGCAATGATGCGCTTCTCCTATGCCAGTTCGTTAATAGCTTGACCGATGTTGCTTTCGACTGGTACGCGAGCATACCAGATGGCTCCGTCACAACTTTCGTCCAAATGGAGTCTCTATTTCGGCAGAGGTTTATGAGCGTCAGCGATAAGATCACCATTGCCGATCTCGTAAGGACCAAGTCAAAGAACAACGAAAGCAGCACGGATTTTATAATCCGATGGCCCAATCTCTCTATCAAATGTGAATCACCGATAGAGCAGGACCAATCTGTCAGTCTCCTTGTCGGAAATCTTAACAATTGGATGGCCCCGTTTCTATGCACCGCGGGTCTCAAAACATTCTAAGAGCTGACCAGGAAAGTTCAGATGTTGGAACGCTCAAAGCAGGAGTCCTCCTCTGACTCCCAAAATAACAATAGGTCCTGGAGTAACCGCAAGGACGAAAATCGCAAAGGCAGAAATTCTGATGATGCTGAATCTTTTAACACTTTGGCTAACCGAAATAAGCAAGGGATGAGCGGGCCTAATGCCAACCAGCCTCGGAAGCCAGTGTTCGGAGAGGGAGAAGAATCTCCACTGAAAGAGAAGCTGGATAAGATCTATTCCTTCAGAAGGGAAAAAGTCCGTAAAATATTCAAGGATGCCCTAAGAAACGGTCTACAATTGCCGGAATCAAAAAGACTGCAAGAAACGAATATGACCCACGACCCCAAATACTGCCCCTATCACAGAGTGATAAGTCATGCTATTGAGGACTGTTTCGTCTTCAAAGATTGGGTCGAAAAACAATATAAGGCAGGAGAGATAGAACCGTCTAAAGGCGTGTTGGCAAACAGTCAAGCTGCGACCGCCAACTTCATACAAAACAGTTGACCACCATGTCATTAAACTGGGAATAATCGACCTCTAAGTCGTTAAACTGGGGATATAAAAATGTGTAAATAAAACAAAAATATATATACATATATATATAAAAAGCCGAAATGATGGGGTAACTCGCAATAAAAATCAGCGAGTAAAAATAAAGATGAAAATAAAGCCGAAATGATGGGGCAACCGCGAATAAATAGCCGAAATGATAGGGCAATCGCGACCTTCGCGATAAGAAAAGATGAAATGATAGAGCAATTGCGGTAAAAAAAAACGGCGAATGATGAGTCGCTCATGGTACCATATTCCAGTGCAACGATGCAGACGCCAACCAAAACTTAAATCCCCGAATATCCCAACGGCGAATGATGAGTCGCTCCTGGTACCATATTCCAGTGCAGCGATGCAGACGCCACCCAAACTCTGAATGTCCCAACGGTGAATAATGAGTCGCTCCTGGTATCATATTACAGTGCAGCGATGCAGACGCCAACCAAAATCCAAATTCTCAAACGGCGAATGATGAGTCGCTCCTGGTACCATATTCCAGTGCAGCAATGCAGACGCCAACCAAAATACAACTTCCTAAAATTCTTCCAGCCCTACGGGTGGTCCCCAAACTGACTATCGTATACAATCCATGGGCTCAAATAATTCTCATCATACCCATATCCCACCGAAACCACCAATTACGCGGTTGGTCTCCGCCCTTGGAATTATGCTCCATTTGGAAAGACCCACTCATGTGTCCTCACGATACATGAGGAGAACAAACTTACGGGATCCTCACGACTCGTAAGAAAACACCTTCGTGGGATCCTTACGACTCACAAAGGAAAAACACACTTGGGAGTCCCCACGACTCCTAAGGGGAAAGTACACCTACGAGATCCTTTCGACTCGTAGGGACAAAATGCTTTTATAGGACCCTTACGGCTCATAAAATTGAAAAGCCTTGGGTGATAGGGACCTAAACCTGTCTCCTAAGCCATCGCTCCCCAACAGGAAAAGGTAAATGATGAATTGCTCCTAGCACATGTGCTTCAGTGTTAGCAACGCTGATGCCTACCCTAACCCCAAAATTCCAAACTCCAATCCAATAGACCTCTAAGTCGTTAAACTGGAAATAGATGACCTCTAAGTCGTTAAACTGGGAACAGATGACCCCTAAGTCGTTAAACTGGGAACGAGGGAAATTCCCACACAGCAAATGATGATTCATTCCCGGTACTGTATTCCAGTGTAGCGGTGCTGATGCCAAACCAAAACCAAAACCCCCAAATCCTCTCATGGCAAATGATGATTCGCTTCTGATACCATATTCCAGTGTAGCGATGCTGATGTCAACCCAAATCATAATCAACAAGTCGACTTCAACCCCGACACCGCAGAAAGCGGAGCAAGTCAAAATCCAATCTCGACACCGCAAGAAGCGGAGCAAGTCAAGTTCATCCCTGCCACTGCAAGAAGCAGAGCAAGTCAAATAAAGCATCGACCGTCCACGTCGCTAAAAGGGTAGCACCGACCGTCCACGTCGCTAAAAGGACAGCACCGACCGTCTAAGTCGCAAAAAGGGCAGCATCGACCGTCCATATCGCTAAAAGGGCAGCATCAACCGTCCAAGTCGCTAAAAGGGCAGCACCGACCGTCCACGTTGCTAAAAGGGCAGCACCGACCGTCCAAGTTGCTAAAATGGCAGCAGCGACCGTCCACGTCGCTAAAAGGGCAGCACCGACCGTCCACATCGCTAAAAGGGCAGCACCAGCACCGACCGTCCACATCGCTAAAAGGGCAGCACCGACCGTCCAAGTCGCTAAAAGGGCAGCACCGACCGTCCACGTTGCTAAAAAGGCAGCATCGACTGTCCACGTCGCTAAAATGGCAGCAATGACCTCCTCGTTGGAATTATGCTCCGCTTTGGAATCAAGTCAACCAGACAATTCGTGCCGGGGACACGTCAAACAGACACTCCGTCTCGGAGACACATCAAGCATCGACCGTCCATGTTGTAAAAAGGGCAGTGCCATCTTCCCAAAAAGCGGGAACCAAATCAAGTCGGTTCCACGTGAAAGAAGATCCATCAATTTCATGCACACAACTCGTGTGCGGTGTGCATTTATTGATGGGGGACACTTTGTTGGGGTCAAAATTTGCACCCCAGTTAACCGGGTCAAAGTCAAGGTCAACCCCAAGTAAGCGGGCCCAAACCCAAGCAAGTGGGCCCATGCCCAAATCGAGCCCCGTGGCCGGCCTCCCCCATGCCGAAATAAAAAATCATGTAATAAATAATTTTGATGTAATTTTTTATGCATGAATGTAAGCAAAATGGGCATAAAGCCAAATTTTTGTAAAGCCCATAGATTATGTGCAAAAGAAATGAGCACATGAGACATGGGATGGGCAAAATGCCATTTTGTTAAGCCCAAGAGGCTATATGTAAATGTGTAAGCCTATATAAGGCAACGTGATGATGAATAAAAAAAACTTTTCATTCTCTAAAAACTCTTGGGTTTTTGTGCCTCCTTCTCCTTCCTCAAGGTTCTAAACCTTCTCCTTTTCTTTGAATTAAATCAAGAGTTTAACTCTTCCTCTTCCTAAAATAAATAGTTTTCTACCGCAAAACCCACAAAGGGGAGTTCGGATCTTCCATCAGATCTTAAAAAGGAGAGATTTTTAAAATCTTACCCCTCTTGTTCCTCAAGATCCGGCCAACAAAAGAGGAGGAAGGAGACTCATCTCCAAAGATCCCATTTTGGGAAATATCCAAGGCTCAAGGAAGAAGAAAGGGGCCCCCCTGAGCATTCATAAAGATTCCCTGGAGTTTAACTCTACAAATTAAAGTTTTAAGGAGTTTAACTCTATAAAAATAAACAAACAATAATAATACATCTTTTTTTAAGGAGTTTAACTCCAAAAGTCAATAGGAGTACAACTCCCAGTATGGGGGCTGAGCCCCCTTATTTTCCGCTGGCGCCTTGTCCCCAGCGCCCACGTGCCAGGAACGTGGGGTGCTGGCTCCATGTGCCCAGCGCCCGCATGCCAGGCACGTGAGGCGCTGGCGCCTTGCGCCCAGCGCCCGCGTGCCATGCACGTGAGGCGCTGGCGCCTTCTCCCATGCGTCCTTTGGATTCCCTTTCCCTTTATATATATATATATATATATATACGTACACACACACACACACATTACACTAAAATACCTCCTTCGTTAGAAAAAATTCCTAACGGGGCGCTGCCTCGCACCCCGCAAGGGGGCCTGCTAGCCCCCTTGACCCTCAGCCAGCTATCCGGATAGCGGGACACCAGTAAAATCTCTGCGGGCCTCCCGATATATCTAAAAACCCCTTTAAAACACAACACTGTACATTGAGTTCTCATGACCTCTTTGACCCGTCAATCGGAGGTTTTTTCGCTCCAAAGGCGAGGGGTAATTAACGACAGCTTAGTCCGCGGCTGCCGGAGATTCGGATCCCCACAATTAATAAACCCCAGCCTATCCTAGACAGGCGGAATCTGTAATGCGCCTGACGAGAGCGCACTTTCCCATCTCAATGGGGTGACGAAAAACACCCTACAAGCGGCACAATGGAAAGATTTGTTAAAAATACACATCTTGTAGAAAAAGATTTTTTATAAATCGGAGGTAGTTATGCATAAAATCGTATTTTCCCCAAAACGTTGTTCCCAAATTCCATCGTGCTATGTTACATATGAGTGTTCTGAGGAGGTAGGTCATTACCTCGTGAGTTTCCTAAAGCTAGCATGGTTAAAAGGTATAAACATGTTGATATGTAAAACTGGAATAAAACTTGCTGCGATTATTATTTTGATGCCAAACTTGTTCTATTATCTTCGTTAATGATTACTAGACAATATATCAAAAGTTGTAGGTTTGTTATTAAGAAAATGTTGTATTTTTAAAAGAAAAGATAATCGGAAGCCGGATAACTCCTCTTCCGACACATTTTAAGAGTTAAGAATTTGAGAATAGTAGAAGATAGAGAGAAGGGGGACTTATGGGTTTAAGGTCAAGAGAAGAGGAAGAGGAAGATCGGGGAAGCACCGGTGCGTCGTTTCGTCGCCGGAAACTCCTCAGATCGTCGTCGGAATTTCGTCGAAGTTTCGCCCTTTGCTAACTCCACTTGCACAGAAAAAGTCTTGATAATTTTCTTGAGAGTTTGGGCATAGATTTGAGAGTGAGGGGGGTGATTTTAGGTGTGGTATTTATAGGAAAAATTAGGGTTTAGGGTAATGAAAGGGTGTATTAAAATTTGTATTAAAAAATGGATTAAATGGGGTTTTAATTTGCTCTGTAAATGTGCAGGGAATTTAAATAATACAGGGGTTATGGGGAGTTCAAGAGTTGCCAGAAAAATGAAAAAAATAGGGTTTCGAGCTGAGTCGGCCGGCGGCGCCGGCCGATTCGCGCTTCCCGCCTGCCCGAGTCGGGGCTCCCTTCGACGCCACGTGTCCCCGATACTTTGACTACTGCAGTGGACTCGTTTGTTTTATGTGTGACTCTTGGTTTTACGTGTTGGGCTTCTAAAAGATTAAAAGAATTTTAAATAAAAAAATAATGTGTGGCTGATGGGGTTTGAACTCTGGTGCTTTGGTTGAACAGTGTAAGGTCTTACCAATGAGCTACAAGTTCCTTCTTGCCGTTCAAAAGCAAATCAAACATATAACTTGTGCTCAGGCTCAAGTACCCCTTTCTGTATTTTTTGAAAAAAAAATTGTACAGAAAGTTTGGGGTTGTTACACCATGTTACACTCTCATCTTTATTTTAGATTAATCCTTTATTCTTAGATGATTCACGTCATCTATTTTTTGCACATGTGACGCGCGTTGATACTTATTAATATTAAATAGCCAAAATTTAAAGAGATTTTGAATGGATTTTTGTTAAGATAATAGATCCTTAGAAGTTTTTAGTTAAAAATAGCGAAAATATCCATATCGATCCTTGAAATAATAAACGAGTAAAAAATATTTTTAAAATCTTATACTTTTAAAAAAAATCACATTGAATCAAAATATTCACGTCATGCATGTTTTTATTTTAATAAAGACGTACATCGCACATGCGAGATACTAGTATATATAAAGGATAATGGAGGAAAGGTGCCATAGGAGGGAATTGCCTCCTATGGCATCGAAAAAATACACCCTCCATAATTTGCTTTTTAACGATCGGCATTCATCACCTCCATCTTTACCATCTAAGAGATGGATACACTAAATTTCATGTGGTTCAATCACTTTTTCACCGTTGATTTAGTGGGTGCAAAATCAACGGTTTACCGACAATAGGACTTTTTACATTGCTAATTCAACGGTGCAAAAGTGGTAAAATCACATGAAATTTAGTGTATCCACATCTTTAATGATAAAGATGATGATGGGTGCCGATCGTCGAACAAAATGATGAAGGGTGTAGTTTTCCTACGCCACCTAACAAAATTCCCTCATGCGGTCTCTTTTTCTACATTATTCTCTCTCTCTCTCTCTCTCTCTCTCTCTATATATATATATATATATATATATATATATATATATATATATATATATAAAGAATAATGGAGGAAAGATACCCTATGATGCTTTTTGTGTTAGGTGGCGGCACAACGCCTTCCACCATTTTATTCGACGATTGGCACCGGTCATCTTGATCTTCATCGTCTAACATGTCGATACACCAAATTTCATGTGATTTCAACACCTTTTCACCGTTGATTTAGTGGGTGCAAAATTAACGGTTTACCAACAATAGAACTTTTTACATTGTTAAATTAACGGTGAAATGGTGTTAGAATCACATGAAATTTGGTGTATCGACATGTTAGATGATGAAGATCAAGATGGCCGGTGCCGATCGTCGAATAAAATAGTGGAGGACTTGACTTGTGCCGCCACCTAATGCAAAAAGCCTCCTGAGGCCTCATTCCTCCATTATTCTCTCCCTCTCTCTCTCTCTCTATATATATATAGAGAGAGAGAGAGAGAGAATAATGGAGGAAAGAGGCCTCAGGAGGCTTTTTGCGTTAGGTGGCGGTAAAAAGTACGCCCTCCACCATTTTATTCGACGATCGGCATCTTCCTACTTGAAATCCATACTCTAAATTGTCGATACAGAAAATTTCATATGATTACAACACCATTTCATCGTTGATTTAACAATGTAAAAAGTTATATTGTCGGTAAATCGTTAATTTTGCACCCACTAAATCAACGGTGAAATGGTGTTTTAATCATATAAAATTTAGTGTATCAACAAATTAGAGGATGAATATCAAGTTGGAAGTTGCCGAGTGTCGAATAAAATGGTGGAGGGCGTACATTTTGCCGCCATTATAACGCAAAAAGCCCCCTAGAGCCTCTTTCCTCCATTATTCTCATATATATATATGAAAAAGGTTATAGGGGGGAATTTTTTCTATGGCGTCGAAAAGATACACCATACACCATCTTTTCCGACGATTGGCATCCATCATCTGTTGGCTATAGTGCCCTCAAGACAATTATTGTAATCACATGAAGGCGGTTATGATGATTGAGGGAGGGCCTATACGGGTAGAACAATCTTACTAGAGATGATATTATGCTATCTGGTTCGTCTCTATCATCATGTACATGTATAATGTGGTATTACGGATTACTGTTACATGTTGATAGAGCCCATAAGATTCTTGCTTGACTACCAGGATTATTGTGGCGATCACATTTGTGAGAACTGGATAGTCTATAAGCAAATCCTTAAATGTCCCCAGCCGTGGGAATATCGAGACCGGGCATCGATATTCCAGAGTAGACTAGTGTATACGCTTCTTGACCCCGACGAGGGGCGATGGCCTGTCTCACAACCATTGGTATCAGTTAGTCACCAAAGATAGTATGCAGGTGCTCATTGGGTTATGAGTTACACTGGACGGATTCAACGGGAACATGCTAGATGGTATTATACCCATTGTCAGATAACAGTTCTCAGGTGACATGAGTACAGGTTAGTCTGTCGGCCTGAGATCGTCATTTGTCTCGTGTGAGTTCTCACTGTGCTTTGATTACTACCCTACCACGGCTCGAAGGAGTCATGTAAACATGTTTTACCTGGGTATAGTACCGAGCCACATGGAAGCAGTGAGCGGATCATCGGGGATTCGTTTCTCCCGGTATTAGGGGTAGATGTCGCGCTGTGCACGGATGTCCATCACCAGAAATCCTTGGCCAAGGTGGATGGGAATTACTGATTTGGATCAGTGGTTTCTCAGTGGGTGATGGGCTTCACACTGACACGACTTATCGCGTTATTAGGGGTCTGATTTTATCTACCCCCTAGACCCTGTATGCGATACTCATAGATGAACAGACCGAACTGTATGGAGATTGTCACAGACATGCTCGGTAGGGGTACGGATGAGTTTCCTCGTCGGACTTCCTTTCGTTCAATACCTGGCTAGCCATTACGTATAGCCAGTGTTGCTGACGTACTTGTGGTTATGCATTTATCTAATAATCACTACCAGCGTATTGTCGGGTCATTAAAGTCCCACACAGAGGGGTTTTCCGATTCAGGTGATATGATGTAGATGACGTATGTTAGTATATACATGCGTCCAATTAAATATGTGTACAGGATACACTGACTTTAATCCGACGGTTGATAATATTAGCGGTTTAGGATTAAGCTGGATTATTAAATCAAGTTTTGATTTAATAATTTATATATATATATATATATTAATATATGTATTCTAGTATTATTGTTCTCTTCATTTTCTCTCTTGGCTATTCGTATTTTTATACGAATACGCGTATATATATTTCGATACATATATTAGGTTGTATTCCGTATTTATACGGAATTTATTCTAGAAGATGGACATCTCATTTGTGAATATTCATTTATGAATATTCATAAAATGAGATGGAGGGTGAGGTGACATTGAGCATGGTTGAAAACATGTAGAGAAGAATGAGTTTCATTAGTTTATTACAAAATGTTGTGAGATTTTTTATTTGCATAGTTGTGAAAAATATGAAGCCATTCTATTTTTTCTACACACATTCACTCTCTCATGCTTTTCTACACTTGCTCATGGATAAGTTTCTTCATTCCATCCACCTTCTTCTTTACTTTCTCTCTTGAGCTTTATATTTGAGAGAAAATTATAGTGGAATATTCCTACATCTCCACTCTCCATTCCTAGCGAGCTTGGAGCATCGATTGCTTTATTAGGTGAAACTGGAGCTTGGATCGGTTCTCTTGGGTGGATCATCTTCGGAGAAGGAGGACCGTCTTGCAAGCGCGACCCGGAGCTCTTGAGAGCATGCTAGAGTCCAACCCAATTGGAGCAAATGATGACACTACAAAGGTTGTGATTTCTATTTTGTTGTTGTTCTAGTTTAAGTGTTTGGTGTAGATTCTTGGTGTTAAGTTTCTAGTGCCATGAAATTTTAGTTTTTTGATTCCGCATTAGCCGCGGATTAGCGGCGAGGGCACTAGGAACCATCAATGGTATAAGAGCCACCCAAACACCCTAAACTAAATAGATACGACTCCCGAATCCCGCCGGTTTTTGCCCCGTAAAAACTGTTGTAAAACCAGTGAGAAAAACCATGCTAATTTGATGTTATAACTCCCCATGGACTCTCAGTTTGGACTGAGAAGCCGTAGGGAGGTGTGCGGGGACCCCGGGGACGTCTTGAGGGGACCTAAGAAGGGTCCACACCGCCGAGACCACCCAAAGGTGGCCTTGAAGGTGTGGGGACCCGAGCCCTGCCCAAATGGGCAGGCTCGGGTCTGCCTGACCCCTTAGACACTTTAGGGTGTCCTACGGGGTGGGTAGCCCCAAGGTGCCTCCAGTTCGACATTAATTTTGTGCCGGGGCCCTCCGTGAAGTTTCGGCTCAATCCGAGCTCATTTCGGACTCCTGGAATGGGTTTTAGCATGGAATTTTTGCCGGTTTTTAGCACACTTGATTTTCGGTGTTTTGGAAAATTGAAGTGTTGGCTATTTGTGTGTTATATTCGATTGTCGCAAGCTTAGTGTTGGTTGTGTGTATCATAACGTTTGGCAAACCATCGTCTAATTGCTATACGTATCAATTATACGGGGTTACGGAATTGATACTCGCAAGTTTGCCTGTTCTATGATGAATTGTGCTTGATGTTTATGGTTGTGTTGGATTGTCGCGATGGATAGCCCGGTGTACGTAGTATTAGATAGCTCTGTGATATTATATATATTCATTATTGCGTGACGAGAAACCGACATGTGGACTGCCGTCATCGTGGCTTGTATTATTCTTTAGGGCGCGTCCTGGTTGCGGACATAGTCATTCTTGTATATTCAGGTTTTCATTACATGCACTAGGATTATCCCGCGGCGGAGTGCTCGAGTAGCCGGGTTCTAGAGGGCAACGGGTCTCCATCTCATGGCGTTAACACCGGGGTGCCTTACTCTAGAATTGGCGGGTTATTCGCCGCACTCACAGGAGGTATAGGATTGACCCGCGGAGGGTGCCCAAGTCACCGGATTTTGGAAGTACTGGGTGGCCCACTCACTTCGTTGATTGGGGTTGCCTCACTTATGGGATTGGCGGGTGGCTTGCTGCACTCGTAGGGGTCTAAGGTCTGATACCGCGGGCTTTCCACATGACCGGAAAATTATATTTCATATTTGGCTCCATTGAAATGTACTTTTCCTAGTTTATCCGCATTTACATACTGTGTTTGCTTCCGCTCTCATTTTGTTTTACTTGATATCATGTGTGAGACGAATGTTTGTGTGTGTGTGTGTGTATTAGACGCTATATATGTGTTGCATCCGCGCTAGTCATGTCCATGCCCTGCCGTAAGTTAAGTAAGCTTACGGTGAAAATCCGGGACCCTGTGGTGAATGCGGATGGCATATATGTGCGTGCCTATTTTTGTTTCTTTCTAGCATGATATGTTGAATTGATAGGATTGCATTAATTCTGATTAATTCAAGGAAAACAAACATAAATGATGTCGCGAGAACCGATTTTGTTTATAAAACTAACATTACAGGCGTATCCTTTTGCTTTACATCGCGGTATTCGTTTATGAATATCCTGCACCTCATCCGATGAGGCAAGAGCCTAGATCACTTTACGGGGAGTGACCTCTTGGGCAAAAGTTTGCGTCACTGTAATAACTTCACTATAGTCGATTCTTTTGTTTTGAATAGAGGTATTCGGTTCGGGATATCCAGCACCTCATTCGATGAGGAAAGAGCCTAGATCCCTTCACAGGGAGTGACCTCTTTGGCAAAAGTTTGCGCCACTATATATTTGTAAAACCACTCGAGTTTCTTCAACTATATCAAGTTTATTACGTTAAAGGTTTTTTGCCAAAAACCAGCCATAGCCCTCCATCATTTCAGATTAGTAGTATTTAGTATTCGTGATGCGTTTGTTGACCTAATCAAGACGTAGTGTGCGGTAGCTAAGTGGTACTTTTCTGTGCATAGATATGCGATTGGTTAGGAAAGTCGTGCGGCCTTGTTGACCTAGTCAAGGGCTCATGCGGGTGGGTTTAATGCAATCAAGAAATTAACGGGTTGAACTTGAGTAGCGGTTTATGGTTTGTTGACCTAGTCAAGGTCATAAGCCGTTAGGGGCAAAAACCATATCGGGAATTTCAAATATAAAAGAAACTTGCCAAGTTTGTACATACCTTCTGGAGTGTGATGATTTTGGTCGGCGTCCGTCAAAATTATCACACAATGATGGTTGGGTCCTAATTCCCACTGATGAGTAGGTATTACCCATCGGGAGATTTTCACTTTTCAATTAGCTAACCTATTGAGGTTACA
This sequence comes from Agapanthus africanus, assembly GCA_030015575.1. Taxonomy (NCBI): domain Eukaryota; kingdom Viridiplantae; phylum Streptophyta; class Magnoliopsida; order Asparagales; family Amaryllidaceae; genus Agapanthus; species Agapanthus africanus. The sequence goes on from JASDDO010000016.1 coordinate 419,451,769, forward strand.
CCTATGTGGAAACGAGATTATTTAATTGGGTCCATGTGAAATCATGGGGGACCTTTCTCGGAATACCAACACTGATCTGACTGAACGGTTAGCGAACTTGTAAGGTGTATATGATACCGACTAGTTCTTCTTTTTAGGGTTTGAAGGAGAATTCGAGGAAACAGTGGGAGCCATCTTGATTAGATAAAGTGATTAACCAATCTAATCTTGACAGAGTGCACGTTGAGTGTTTCTTTTCTCTCTCTGGTTTGCGACCATGACTTATTTTAAACTAAAACTCATGAACCAACTTAACCGAACCTTTTTGCACACTTTGACTTTTGGATCGTCATGATTCATGACAAAGTCGCATATATCCCTGCCACGCCTACTTCCCTTTTGCATTTCTCCAGAACACTCCATATCATTACGAAGATCTATATTATTTGGGTATGCCATCGTATAGTTACATACGAACTCAAAAAAACTTGTTTCAGTTCGAAGATAGATTCCGGTTCTGGGAAAATTGAATATGATTATTCGGTTGTTTTTTCTCTTTACCTTTTCTCAGGTTGTGAGGGCTCCTAATATTAGGAGAGTACACCTATTACACTTATTGGATAGTCTTCTTCCAAAGCTTAGGCTGGTGTCGAAAAGTAGAGAAGGTAGAAAATCAATTAGTCTAAGTATGGTGTACAGAAGGTAAGATATAGAGACATATAAAGGGATTGAAGTGAGGGCAAAGAAAATTTCAACTACTGTCATGACTGGATAGTGGAAGTGGCATTACTGGGAATACCCGGACACCCCCTCGAAACATTTTCATGTTTCAGTTTTACTGTGCGGTGTTAATTGAAAATTGCTTTCCCAATTAGATTCTGAATTCAGGGTATGTATTTACCGGACTTGATTCTCACATCTGTATGGCATTACAGATGCCGAGTGGGAGTAGGATATTGGGAATTGGGTGATTAGATTCTCAATATCAGAATTCTTTGTAATTGGTGATATTTGAGGAAGTCGCCTGGGTTTTGCCAAACAACAAATATTTGGTTTTGAATATCCGTTGTTATGCACAAATTTCAAACTGATATATCTGAATGTTTATTTTATAAACTGGGATATAACCTTTTGAAATTATGTTTATGACATTTACCTTTATCAATTGATGATTAGGAAAGGTGCATTCAATAACGGTGTAATTCTTTTTAACCATAACACAGTTTTCAACCTATGACGCATTGGATTTGAGTTATTAAACCAGAGGACTTATACAAAATATTGTATATTGTCCGATGTCCATTAGGACAAGGGGTTGGTACTCGCACTATAATCCGTATGCTTATGACTTCTCTGGTTTTAGACACGCATGTCGTTGAAATACATGGTCAAAATTTTGAGAAGTTATAGGTATAAGAATAAAGTAGAGAACTATGCATTGGAAGTATCAGGATTCTTCAAGATGATCGAAGATATAGATACTTATGCTAGGTATTCAGTCGTAAGTAATATATTTGAGAACTTACTTCTCTCTTAGGTTACTCATCTACGAGTGTGCTCCTTGATGAGTAATACTGCATGGCCTTCTTCCATTTAGTCGATATGCACTAGAAACAACAGCATGACTTTTGAATCTGGTTCCAATTAAATTAGTGCTTTTGTTTTCTATATTAGATATAGAATGGATTCATATCTTAACGATGTTAAGGTATGAGGAGTTGTCCGGCTTATGCTTAAAACCAGAATCCGGATAAACTTAAGGCATATTTCAGTAATGGCAGTTTGTGGGTTATCCTGGATTTTGACGAGAGTTAACATTCTACCATTTGCAGGATCAATAGTTATATTGTCACGCCCCGCTTTCCAACATACGGAAACGGTGACATGGCAAGCCCGCGACATATTTATCCAGAGAAGGTCATTTCCTAAATAAATATACTAAGTGTATTGAAAACAATAATACACAATGCAAGAATAAAAAAAATTCAACAAAACATCTTTATTTACATTCAACTTCCAATATTTACAAATACAAGAGTTTATGCTGGAAAGTAAATACAATAAGGAAAATGCCTAAACAAGTGACATACATAAACTGAAGGATAAAAATGAAGCTGAGCTAGCCCTGGGTAGCGATCTGATTGTAGTCCTCTTCTGTGGTTTCAACCTCCTCCGTCTCGGCCGTATCTGACGAACATTCCAAGAGAAGAAAAGTAGGTGGAATGCCCGTCAGCGAACTAGGGCTTGGTAAGTCCCAAAGACAGGTAAGAGTAAAGAAAATAACAAGTGTAGAATATATATGACGAGTAAGAGTATATGTTCATAGGTAAGTATATACTATAGGTCTCTATATGGTCATTATGTTAACGTTAAGTTCCAAGTGTGAATGTCAATGCAGCCGTAGAAATATTCACAAGCTCAAGAGTGGGGTCACAGGAGTAAGGAAACACGGGCCCATTTCATATGTTAGCATCGGGGCTCTAGGCTATGGATGAGTCAATCCGACTGATATTCGAGTAAAATAAAAAAGTGGTTAATACGGGACTCCTGAAGCTCCGTTGGATTCACATAAGAAACTATCCCAAGCACCCCGTGTATAATATATATAATTGGTTAATATGCTTAATAGATTTGATTGATTGATTAACATGTCTTGATCGAAACCATAAATTGCAAAAGGTGTAGAATATATTCGAGTGAAACGAGTAATATGCGAGTCATAACAATTGCAATCTTGGTTCGAGTCAAGTTGGTTCGAGTAGTTTGGGTTCGAGTTCATGGTCGGGTTTTGATTCGAGTTAGGTTAGGATTCGAGTTTGTGTTCAAGTTTAGATTCGAGTTTAGATTCGAGTTCATGTCTTTTCATGTGAATTGATGTAAATTGTTAAAAATCTTATGTTCGGGAGATATCGGTAACTACTGCACATGGACGGCAAGATTTGTGTCTTTTTCCAAAACAATTGCCATTTGATAATTCCGTTAAGTTGTCTAACCTGAATAGACAAGCACTCACTTTCTCCGGCTCCCTGGGGTTCAAGAGAAATGATACCGCTTAAACCTATACTAATTCTAGGGTCGTTAAATATTGATTGCATATCTCGAGATGGTTTTATGAAAAATATATAGTAATATTGTTTTAAAATAAACCTCGAGGGTGATTTGTAATATTTAGGGTTTTCATGAACATATATTTTATTTGTTATGGTATTTTGGTGATAAAACCTAGCATTTTGAAAGTTTGCGGTATTTTTATGAAAACTACTACTTTTGGAAACTTGGTGGTATTTTATTAACAATTTTTTATCTTTCTTGTTTTTTACAAAATATATAGTTTCTTAATTTTTTTATTGAAAATACGGATTTATGATTTTTATATAATTTTTCAAAAATTAGTTTTGTTTAGAAAAGTCGCGTTTTTTAAAAACTGTATTTTTATTCCTTTCGAGACCGAATACTCCATGAGGAGTTCTGCATCTCGCTCTACCGTCCCAAGGATGTGCGATAATCTGCACCATCCATTAGCGGGTCCCCTGACGAGGGTGGTAGAGGCGTAATTGCCAAGAATTTCGAAATACGGATTTAAAGAAACCCGTTTTGAAACGGTGTGGTATTTTAATGAAAAAGCTTTTACTTTGAATTACCCATATGCTTAGAATACTGTGCAATGAAACCATAGTGTGCGTGTGAGGTAGGTCATTATCCCGTGAAAGTTCTAGGGTTTGGGTATACTAGATATCGAAAAGAGGTTACAATAAAGTTCATGGTATTTTAATGAAAAAATTCATTATATGTTGGTTTTATATAAAAAATTTGTTAAATCTAAAAACTAAATGATGTGAATAAGGTTAGGATTAGTGTATCATGTTAGTTTGATCTTATTTGCTTATCACATGACTTACAATTGTTAAAAATAAAATTATATCGGAGATAACTTCTCTTTTGTCGGTTTGTTTTAAAAAAACGAATTGAGATGAAAGAAAAGGAGAGAAGAGAGACTTACAGTTTTGAGAAGGTTAAGAAGAGATTGAAGAAGCTCTTGAGGCTCGTGGTTTCATCGGAGATGCTCCGGTCGTCGAGTTTGGCTCGCTACTCCACTTGATGGGCTTAACTCCACCTGGCACTTAGAGAGTTTTCAGAGAATTTTCCTAGAATTTCAGAATGGAGGAAAGCTATGGCATGGGGTGGTATTTATAATGAAGAATTAGGGTTTGAGAATTAAAATTTTGGATTAAAAAAGTGTTAAATGGTGAATTGAAAGGCATCTGTTTGATTGCAGGAAAATCAAACAGTGCAGGGGAGTTAAGGAAAGTCGAAGGGGTGTATGTGCAAAGCACGGAGGCAAGTGGACCTAGATCAACCGTCGGCGCCGGCCATATTGGGGAATCGGGCAGTCGAGATGTGGTGATCTGCTTCGAGATTCGTTCTACGTGTGTATTTAGGTATGTACACCTCGGTATGCCTGTTTGATTTTTCTGAAACTTTTCATTTTTCCGTGTATTGCACGTGCAACTCTTGGGCTTCCAAAAATTAAAAAGAAAAAATCTAAAAATAATTGGGTCTGATAGGAATCAAATGCACAAGCTATGTCACAACAGTATAGAGACTTTACCAGTGAGCTACAAGTTGTTTATTGTTTTTATTGAACAAAAATAACTTATAACTTCACATCAGACTAAAATACCCTTTTTCTGTACAATAAACAAATTTTTTTTTGTACAGAGATTTCAGAGTCGTTACATATATTGTTCTTGACTCGCTACCCGTTTTAGTAAAATGAATTCTTTTCAGAAAACATTGGTGGGAGTATGGTAGAACTGGAAGTGATTCTAGAACCACAAACGGTTACTGAATTTTTAGTAGAACCTAAGAATTCAATTGGATTCGACAATCCATTAGCCACTCCGCAGATTTGGTGTGTAAGCTCATACACTCGAGAAGTACTTCGGTCTCCTCAAAGACGATGGCATAGAGGTTTTCATTACCTAAGCTTGCCACTACTACTTTCCTAGACTATAAGATCTGGCAGGTGGATGACTATAATGTCGTTCTAAATTAGTTTTGGAAGTGCACGTATATACGACTCTGTCAAAAGGTTATTGTAGTCGGTAGGAGCAACGGAAGTATAGTGGGCCAATACCTTATGTTTGTTTATAGATTAAAACAAATATAGTGGAGATAGATCATCTATTTTAATATGACAGTCATAGAGTTTGATTTCATCAGAACAACAGATGGACCTGGTAAGAAGGTAGTAGGGAGTGATGTCCTGATATTTGGATGACATAATCCTGATAGGAAGTAATGTTTCTATACTACGATCGGTTATACTGTGGCTGTCACACGTATTTCTCCACATAGGATCTGGACAAAATATCAGGGATTCTGGTGACTAGATCAATGGTTTTAGATCTAGATTTAGAAAGTGTCACAATTCGGGTACTTTGACACTATTCTAAAATGTTTTAGAATGAACGACTCCTGGCGTGGTGGTGTACCCACAGGTGATGGAGTCACCCTCTCTAAAGAGATGTCTTTTAGACTGATGAGGAGAGTGATTTGCATGATTGACATATCACTTGCTTAGGCAATTGAGTCAATCATGCGATGTCAAGTACCAGACCAGATATTGCTTTTGCCCAAGCTGCAATAAGCATATATTAATCCAATCATGGAGAAACAAAGGGAAGCATTTATGAACATAAGAGGATGTTCTTAGTATATGGCAACGACAGCCTCTTTAAGGAGGCGGTTATCATTTCAGACTTCCAAGATGACCTGAATGACAGAGTGGCTGTCAGAGATAATAGTTTGCCCTCTTTTAAGGTGGAATACGTTGGATAGGTTTCCAAGCAAGATACTGAGGTGGTCAGGGCGTTGGGAGCTGATTACATCAGCAAATGGATATAGCCTAAGTAGTTTGTTGGATTTGGATGTTCATTTATGAACATAGTCCCATCAGCTATCCAGACAAATTCTAAAGCAAGTATCGCTCATTTCGGGAGTTAGTCGCTCTCCGCGTAGTTGAGATATAGAGAGATAAATATAGAAATATTGGAGCAGATCCACTCATTGAGGCTATTTCTCGAACGCGAAAGTGTAACATTTCAGAAAATAGGAAATATTGTTTTTGGACTTTAAATAATAAAATAATAAATTTCACGAATATCATACGAGTATAGATTTGAGTTTTCGTAGAATGGTATGATTATATACCTATATTTTGGAAAATAATTAGAATTTAAAATAAATTATTAATTATGAAAGTATTTATTTGATTTGGGCATCTTACAAATTAATATATATTATTTATATACAAATTGAATGTTAAACTTGATTAGTATTTCACTAATTGGGCACTAAACCAAATTTATTTTGTTAACCATGTGTCAATGTGCCATGACACATTTTATTTTACATTCTATTCTTGCATAGTTTTATTTCCTTTTTGTTTTTCCATTTGTAAAAATAGAAATGAAAAAAGAACAAATGAGAGAGGGGTCATGGAGGTGACTTTGAGTTATGAGAGGAGAGAGTGAGAAAGAGAGAGAGAGATATGGTTGCTACAACAATAGAAAATTCTCCATTTGCTTTCTTCACCTCCTCCATTTTCTTCATCTCTTCCTCCTTCTTCAACTCCTCCACCCTCACTACCACCATGAAATCACCCTCAAAATCATCTCAAAATCTCACACAACCATCACAAAAATTGTTTCTCACCTCATCCTACACAACATGGTGGGATCAAATTCTAGTTTTGAGCAATTTTTGTCACCTAGGAATTTTCTTGAGTTGCTATTTAAGATAAAACTTTTACCTTTCTTCAAGTTTTTAGGTTTCCTAACTTCATGCTTTAGTTTAGAATTAAAAAGTTTATGTTTAGTGAACTTGGAAAATTCTAGGACGAGAATTAGGGAGTGAAGCTTGTAGTGGAGGTATAGTAGAGGGTATAATGAGTGTCTACTGGTATAGTAGTGGTGGTAGTCTTGATTAAAATGAGTTTAGAAGGTTCAAAGACGAACTTAGAATTTTCCGATGTCGGTTTTGTGGGGATATTGATGATCAATTTGAATCTGGTATTACTCAGAGACTCTGAAAATTAAATAGCAGATATAGTGAGACGTGCAGACCCATAGGAAGCTACCCTTGAAAGCCAAGCCCAATCTAACTTAACTTGACCGCCAATTAATTCGTTTTAGCCGAAATTTGCGGCCCAATTTTGGAGATAGGGTCTGAGATTTGGTCTGTAGCTCACTTTTTAGATAACTAGACCTACTCTATATGCAAAAAAGTTTAATTTCACCTTATGAAAAATTTGGAGTCATTTTACTTGTTTTCTGTCAATGTTTTCCGACTTTTGAAACTTGGTGATGGAGGTCCTTTTCGGGTCTCCGTCAGATGTTGTCTTCCGTCGATCTCCCGATGGATCTTGAAGGTGATCTCCTGTTGCGTGTGGGTCTCAATGGGTTTTGAGGAGATTGGTGATTTGAGGAGTTTAGCGCCGAGTACCTGCAAAGAAGTCCCGGGGTGGTTCCGTACCACCGAGGACCCTCCGACGATCAAGTTAGTACTAGATCCGAGCAGAGTAATGGCTAAGTGGAATAAAAATGGCTTACTCGACCCCTCTGTGATGGGGGTTTATATAGCGGCGGCAGCACGCAGCAGCGGGCGCGAGAATCTCGCCGGCAGTTACGCTCCCGACGTCACGCCTACGTAAAGAGCGGACCGCCCATTAATAGGGATCGTGATGGCGTGGAACGTGGGACGTTGCTGGCGGAGAATCTGCGCATGGCGAGATTTGCGGAGCGACGGTTACGCCTGTGAGTCGCGGAGTTTGGTCGGAGGACCGAGGAAGATGGCCTCGGTTGGGGAGCTCGAGGACGACCGAGAGGGCCGAGGAGTCTTGGTCATGTGGCTGTTCGGGGCGAGCTGAGAGGCCGAGGAGGCCAATTTCCAGGGGGCTCCGAGGCGAGCCAGCTTGCGTTTACAGGTCGGGTACATGGGTGGTCTGGTCGGCCCCTGTGTGCCCTTTCTTCTGAGTTCTAGGACACGTCATCTGCCACGTGTCCTGATCTTGGAGATCCCCAATATCGAGCATCATCATTAGCCCCCCACTCTTGTCTTGACCAGCTAGCAGGTCGGGTCAGGAGTGGGCTGCCAGGCCGCCCGGGGTGAGCTCCCCGCTAAGGCTTCATCGGGACGCGTCCCCGGGGCGTTAGCCATCCTCTCTGTCAGCGAATCAGGGTGAGATTTCTGCATTTAAGGAAGGTGCACCGGTTCATGCATTCTGCCACTGAAGCGACGGTCCACGTGTCGAGTGTCGGTTGGCCGACGCGACGTATGCAGGCCTGCAGCGTCTGATGGGATGCGGCCCAGTGTGGGAACGACACGTGGAGCAATCGGAGCCGTTGGACCCGAGGAGACGTTTTGGCGGGAGATGAAGGGCACCGTTGGATGAGATATTTTGCAGCGATAAGTAGGGGTGGGGCCCGCTCCAGGGCCCCTACTCCTTCATATTTCCTCTCTTCAAAATCTCGGCTGCTCGGCGTTCTTCTTCTTTTGAATACATGGTTCGTTCCCACTCTTTGGGTTGCTCGCGCCAGAGGGAGGCTAGTGGCGCGGCCGAGCCCCTGGCTGGCCCATGCCCCGCGCCGGATGTTCTGCCGGCGATAGGGTCGTCTGCTTCGTTGACGACTCCTGGTAGTTGTTCCGGCGGCGGCCAGAGACGTCCACGGTTATCCAAGCCCCAGACGGGGGACAGAGGGGAGGGTGAGGACGGGGCCCCTCTTAAGAGAAACAAGGACAATTTCTCGCGCGTCGTCGTCGAGGGTCCCTGAGGGGATTTCCGTGTAGGAGGGCGGCGCCGTCTTCACGGTTCCGTCTGGGCTTTCCGTTGCTGCCGGCCTGCTCGCCGGGATGGAGGAGTCGGCTGGGGGAAAGCTTCCGCATGGCTCCCTGAGGGCCCAATTGGAGGCCATGGCCCAAGGGACGGTCCAGGTACGAACTCCTCTATGCGTAGTTTTTCTGGTATTCCTTTCTTTGGCTAGAGCGCCTCCCGATTTCTCATCCGCTTTCCGTTAGGTCCTTGAACACTGCGCCCTTGCCATTCGTATGGAGGCCGAGGGGGCGTTCCACGCACCGAGGCCAGTAGAAGCGTTTCCCTCGGAGGTCGAGGTTTTGCGGCGTGACCTGTTCCTGGAGAGGGCAAGGGCCGACGTCCTGGCTGCTCGTGCGGAGGCTGCGGAAAATTGACAATTCAGCAAATCGGGGTGTCCATCGTCGCCTGAGTGCGTCCCTCCGGGTCGCCGATAGGAAGCTGGCAGATCTGGCCAAACTCGCGGCCATGGAGAAGGAGATGGACACCAGCAGGGGAGATGCTGAGGCGGTGCTTCTGGAGGCCCTGACTTCCGAGGTTCGGGCTAAGAAAGCTGTAGCCGATTATAAGGTGTCAGAGTAGTTTTACGCCGAGCTCGGGGAGTATTCTGTCGTCGCGGGGAATAAGGCCCTGGACGCCGTGATGGAGCAGCTTCCCGAGTTCGCCGATGGCGAGCTCCGTGCTTGGGTTCCGCTCCCGATGGCGAGGCCTCTGGTGTAAGATGGCGAGGGGAGCGGGGCGTGCCCCTGGTGGCGATATCTCCGGTGGTAAAGCCTCCGGCAGGCCGTGATGCCAACGATGAGGGGACCGAAGTAAGCCTCCGGACAGTTTGTAAGGCTGGGGGGCCCAGAACACCTTTTGTAAAAACTTTTCCTTTGGTAATAAAAGAAAACTCTTGTTTCATCGGTTTGCATTTTATCTTCTGTGTGTGAAGAATGTTTGTAAAATATCTCTGCTTGTACTGTTGGGTCAGCTATCTGTCTAGCGATCGTTCGTCGAGTTGATTTCGATCGCTTGCCAAGCGCTGCCGACCTCGTATCTCCATCACTTGCCAAGTGCTACCGAGGAGGCATCTCCATGGCCCCAAAATCGAGGGGGGATCGCTTAGACTTCGATAGACTTGTTGCCCCTTTTTGGGGCCTCGGATCCTCTGCGTTGGTGGGGCTGTAAGAAGCCCACTAAGGATGACCTGGCAGTGAAGCTTCACGGTCACCTCCTGGCAAGGGCTTTGATCTCTGGCGTCGAAGGCAGGCAACTACCATCCTGGGATAACCGAGCGGGACAGCCGCTCGGATGCCTCTTGCGAGGGCTTCGATCCCTGACGCCATGGGTAGGGAGCTACCAGCCGGAGATGACCGAGCAGGGTAGCTGCTCGGTTGCCTCTTGCGAGGACTTTGATCCCTGTCAGTTATGGTAGGAAGCTACCGGCCGGAGATGACCGAGCAAGGTAGCCGCTCGGTTGCCTCTTGCGAAGGCTTTGATCCTTAGTGTTGGAGGGGCTGTAAGAAGCCCACTAAGGATGACCGGGCAGTGAAGCTGTGCGGTTGCCTCTTGGCGAGGGCTTGGATCTCTGGCGTCGTGGGTAGGCAACTACCATCCTGGGATGAAGGAGCGGGGTAGCCGCTCAGGTGCCTCTTGCGAGGGCCTCGATCCCTGGCTTCATGGGCAGGGAGCTACCAGCTGGAGATGACCGAGCAGGGTAACTGCTCGATTGCCTCTTGCGAGGGCTTTGATCCTTCAGGACGGGGACCGAGCAGGGTTACTGCCCAGTGCCTCTTGGCGAGGACTTTAATCCCTGTCGGTTGTGGTAGGAAGCTACCAGCCGGGGATAGCCGAGCAAGGACTCGACTGCCTCTGGGAGGACTTTGGTCCTTAGCGCGGGAGGGACTGTAAGAAGCCTACCAAGGACCCTTGGCCGGGCAGGGTTTCTGCCCGGTGCCTCTTGACGAGGGCTTTTGTCCTGAAGGATAGCCGAGCAAGGGATCCTCAGGCTCGACTGCCTCTGGGAGGGCTTTATGTTCCCTGTCGGTCGTGGTAGGAAGCTACCAGCCGGGGATATTCGAGCAGGGGAGCTGCTGAGCTGCCTCTAAGGAGGGCTTTGGATCGCAAAGACAAAACTTTATTTGCAATGTTTTGACGTTTCTTTATTCGAGTGGAAAGGATTTTCGGAAAGTGTTTACATCGTCTTAGTGAAAGGAGGGGTACGCACTTGTTGGCCTTGGCCTCATTGGTATAGCTTGAGCTTCTCGGCGTTATAAGGCTGCAGGAGCTTTCGCCCATCCACATCTTGCAGGCGATAGGCCCCGCCGGGGAGCACCTCAGAGACGAGAAAGGGACCGTCCCACCTTGGGGAGAACTTGTGTAGCCTGCCTTGATCAACGAACTCGTTTCGTCGTAGGACCAGATCCCCGGTCTGGAAGGAGCGGTGCTTGACCCGAGCGTTGTAGTATCGGGCTGTTTGCTGCTGATAAGTGGTAGCTCTGATCTGGGCCCGGTCTCTCTTCTCCAACAAGATGTCCAGGTTGGTTCGTAGCGCCGAGGTATTCGCATCTTCGTCGATGTGCTCGACCCGATGACTGGGTAGCCCGATCTCCGCTGGGACCATCGCCTCGGTCCCGTAGCAAAGACTGAAGGGGGTTTCCCAAGTGGGGGTCTTCTTTGACGTGTGCAGGGCCCCATAAGACCCGGGGTAATTCTTCGACCCAACTGCCTTGTCGCCCTTCCAGGCGGGTTCGGAGACCCCGGAGGACGTCTCGGTTAGCGACTTCGGCCTGCCCATTGCATTGGGGATGCGCGACTGTGGCGAACTTCATGAGGATATGGTATTCTTTGCAGAAGTCCTTCACTTTCTCATTCTCAAAGTTCGTCCCGTGGTCGGTGATGATACATCTCGGGATGCCGAACCGGAGTATCAGATTGTTTTGCAGGAACTTGATGGTAGTGGCGGCGTCCGGTTTTCTGATGGGGATGGCCAAGATCCACTTGGTGAAGTAGTCTACTGCGACGAGGACGTATTTGTGCCCGCCTGTACCGGTTGGGAACTGGCCGATCATGTCCAAACCCCACTAGGAGAACGGCCATGGGGATGTTAGGGCGGTCAGCTCGGTGGCGGGGAGGCGAGAGATGCTGCCATGGAGCTGGCAACTCTTGCATCTTCTGACTAGCTTCTGGGCGTCCTTATGAATAGTGGGCCAGTAGTACCCCTGGAGCAACGCCTTTTGGATCAAGGTTCGGGCCCCTTGGTGCGCACCGCCAACCCCTTCATGGATTTCCCGGAAGATGTAGTCGGCTTCGTGGGGATCAACGCATCGGAGCAGGGGTTGAGTGAAGGACTTTTTGTAAAGATTTCCATTTCTCCAGACGAAGTGGCGGGCTTTGGCCCGGAGGCGGCGGGTGGCCCCCCGGTCATCCGGGAGCGCACCGTCCTTCAGGAATTCCACGAAGGGCTTCCTCCAATCTTGGTCGCCTTCTTGCGCCACATACACGTGGAGCGTGGCTGCTCCGTCTTCCACACTGGGCCAAGGAAAGGTTTCGAAGAGGATGGACCGCTTATTATTGGCTGAGTATGATGAATCCAGCTTGCTCAAGGCGTCGGCTTGGGCATTCAGCTGCCTGGGTATTTGTTCTACTTGGACTTCTTCGAAGTTTCTCCGGAGTTTCCTCACCTCGTCCAGGTATTTCACCATCAGAGGCTCCCGGGCTTCAAAGCGGCCAGTCACTTGTCCGACAACAAGGGCCGAGTCGCTGCGGATTCGAATTATCTTCAGCCCCAGCCCGGCGGCCATGCGCAGTCCGGCCAGGAGGGCCTCGTACTCTGCCACGTTGTTCGAGGCCTTGAAATCGAGCTTCAAAGAGTATTCCATTTCTGCATCGTTCGGGCGCCGGATAATGAGGTCGGCACCACACCATTCTTCGGTTGAAGATCCGTCGACGTAGATGATCCACTCAGGAACCGAGCTAGGCCTCCTCGTGACGGGACACTGAGTCGCGGGGGGCGGCTTGGACTCCGGTTCCTTGAGGGGGATGGTGCATTCAACGATGAAGTCGGACAGGGCCTGTGCTTTGATGGCCTGCCTCGGGAGAAATTTTACATCAAACTGGGATAGCTCCCATCTCCACTTTTCTAAGCGGCCCGAGGATTCTGTTGACGCAAGAATGGCCCCCAACGGGCGCTCGGTAAGGACGATGATGGTGTGTGCTTGGAAGTAGTGCCGCAGCTTCCTTGAGGCCACCACGAGGGCTAAAACAATCTTCTCTATGGCTGGGTACCTCGTTTCCACATCCTTAAATACGTGTCTCACATAGTACACCGGCTTCTGCGCTCCTTCGACCTCCCGGACGAGCACCGAGCCTGCAGCTTGAGCGGATACCGCCAGATACAACGACAGCTCGTCTCCTTCGACGGGTCGGGTGAGCAGTGGCGGCGTCGCGAAGTGCTTCTTCAATTGGTCAAAGGCGGCTTGGCACTCCTCCGACCATTCGAACCTCGGGATCTTTCTCAGGGCCTTAAAGAACGGGAGGCATTTCTCTCCTGCCCTGGACATGAAGCGGCTCAGAGCGGCGACTCGTCCTGTGAGCCGCATGATATCGACGTTGGTTTTGGGCGCGGTCATGTTGAGGATAGCGTCGATTTTCTCTGGGTTGGCTTCGATTCCACTGTGAGTGACCATGAACCCGAGGAACTTTCCCCCGGTGACTCCGAATGCGCACTTGGCGGGGTTCAGCTTCATCTTGAACTTGCGGAGCACTTCGAAGGCCTCGCCCAGATCCCTGGCATGGTCTGCTGTCGAGACGGATTTGACGAGCATATCGTCAACGTAAACCTCCATATTCCTGTCGATCTGTGGCTTGAACATGCGATTGACCAACCGCTGGTACGTGACCCCGGCGTTCTTAAGGCCGAAGGGCATCACCTTATAACAATATACTCCTCGGTCCGTTGTGAATGCGGTGAGACCTTCATCTTCCGGATTCATACGGATCTGGTTGTAGCCGGAGAAAGCATCCATGAAGCTCATTAGCTCGTGGCCGGCTGAGCTGTCGACGAGCTGATCTATCCGAGGGAGCGGATAGTTGTCCTTGGGGCAGGCCTTGTTGAGGTCGGTGAAGTCGACGCACATGCGCCACTTCCCGCTTGACTTCTTGACCAGAACTACGTTTTCCAGCCATTCCGAGTACGGTACATTTCGGATGAAGTTGGCGGCGAGAAGTCGATCGATCTCATCTTCGATAACCTTCTGTTTGACTGCGGCGAAGCTCCGCTTTTTCTGTCTGACGGGTCGGGCCGTAGGATCAACTCCGAGCTGGTGAGAAATGATTTTGGGGTCGATCCCGGGCATGTCGGCGGGCGCCCAAGCGAATACTTCGGAGTTATTTCTGAGGAAGCTGACCAGGTCGTCTCGCCGAGACCCTGTCAGGAGTGATCCAACCTGGACGGTTTTTTCATTGTCTCCTTCGGTGAGGGGCACCTCGATCAGTGGTTCGATCGGCGTTCCCCGGACCTCCTTCTGCTCGTCTCGGGTGTCCAAAGAACCCTTGATGTCATCTTCAGCGTCGTCAGTCGGTTGCTCGGATGAAGATGTTTCGGTAAGGCATACCTTCGCGATCCGCTGGTTTCTGTAGACTCGACATGTTCTGCCCTGATCGAGAGGGAACTTCATCGCCAGGTGGTAGGTCGATATCTGGGCCTGGAGTGATTTGAGCGTCGGGCGGCCGAGGAGGACGTTATAGGCAGATGGGACCCTTGCTACGATGAAGTCCACAGGCAACGTACGGGTGCGGCCGGGCTCACCGATGTTGAACTGCAGGGTGACCACCCTTTGCGCGGGAATGGAGTGGTTGGTGAACCCTGACAGGACGTGTGAGGTTGGCCTCAGGTCCGCTGGGGTAAGTCCCATGCGCAGGAAGCAGTCGTGGAAGAGGATGTCTGCCGAGCTGCCCGAGTCGACAAGTATCCGGTGGACCTCGTACCGGTGGATCCGGGCTGTGATCACCAGAGGGTCGTTGTGGGGCATGGAGATGCCGTGGAAGTCCCCGTCGCCAAAGGTGATAGGCTCGTGGCCCCTGGCCCTTTTGCTCGGGCGGTCGCCGGAGTCTGTGAAACGACAGCCAGCGGGGGAGCCGACGACATTCGGTGAGGGATCGCCCGCGCCTCCATTGAGA
The DNA here is from genome assembly GCA_030015575.1 of Agapanthus africanus. NCBI lineage: Eukaryota > Viridiplantae > Streptophyta > Magnoliopsida > Asparagales > Amaryllidaceae > Agapanthus > Agapanthus africanus. The sequence goes on from JASDDO010000016.1 coordinate 419,466,782, forward strand.
GGGAGGCGACAGCGGGTGTTTGGATCTTCAGGGGGATCGGTTGCCATGTGGGCAGAGATCGGAAGGCCAACTTTGTGTTTTGTAGAGTTAGTTTCCCACAGACGGCGCCAACTGATGGAGGTCCTTTTCGGGTCTCCGTCAGATGTTGTCTTCCGTCGATCTCCCGGTGGATCTTGAAGGTGATCTCCTGTTGCATGTGGGTCTCAATGGGTTTTGAGGAGATTGGTGATTTGAGGAGTTTAGCGCCGAATACCTGCAAAGAAGTCCCGAGGTGGTTCGGTACCACCGAGGACCCTCCGACGATCAAGTTAGTACTAGATCCGAGCAGAGTAACGGCTAAGTGGAATAAAAATGGCTTACTTGACCCCTCTGTGATGGGGGTTTATATAGCGGTGGCTGCACGCAGCAGCGGACGCGAGAATCTCGTCGGCAGTTACGCTCCCGATGTCACGCCTGCGTAAAGTGCGGATCGCCCATTAATGGGGATCGTGATGGCGTAGAACGTGGGACGTTGCTGGCGGAGAATCTGCGCATGGCGAGATTTGCGGAGCGGCGGTTACGCCTGTGAGTGGCGGAGTTTGGTCGGAGGACCGAGGAAGATGGCCTCGGTTGGGGAGCTCGGGGACGACCGAGAGGGCCGAGGAGTCTTGGTCCCGTGGCTGCTCGGGTGAGCTGAGAGGCTGAGGAGGCCAATTTCTAGGGGGCTCCGAGGCGAGCCAGCTTGCGCTTGCAGGTCGGGTATATGGGTGGTCTGGTCGGCCCCTGTGTGCCCTTTCTTCTGAGTTCTAGGATACGTCATCTGCCATGTGTCCTGATCTTGGAGATCCCCAATATCGAGCATCATCACTTGGTTTTTGATATTTGAGTTTTGATTCGGTCGTTTGACGTTCGTACGTCAACGTCGGGGGTTGTTTTATTGTTCTAGTACGAGTGGACCATAGGTTCTAATCTATGTGCCGTTCGCTTGTCGTATCGGTTTTCGATTTGGCTTTTTATGCGATACGATATACTTTGATTGTAGGTACAAACGCGTGGACTCTCGGGACGACGAAGAAGGGCAAGGCATCCGTCAGGATCGACTAGAGCGAGGCATTGTAGGTGAGTAAATGTATATCTACGGGGGAAGTCGGGTGAATGGCATATAGCACCCCCGCAACTGCAGTATTAGGGTATATATGAATATATATACTTAGGATACGAATACCTAGCTAATAGTGTTTCTAGAATATTATAGGTGATAGTAGTATATTAGTAGAATGACATATCCCTAGTACCGGTTCTTACCCTATGATCTATATCTACTCATGAAAGTATAAAACTACATATATTTACAATATGATACGATATGATGAGGATATGATCTGATATGATGAAACGAGTCGATATGATATGATATGATGATATGAGGCGATATATGACGAAATGAGATGATATGATGTACGTGACGATATATTCGTACTACTTGATTGATGATATCGTACGATGGATTACACCGTACGTGATATGATGTACATGACGATAAATTTGTACTATTTGATTTGATGATATTATACGATGGATTATACTGTCCACGATATGATGTACGTGACGATAGATCCGTACTATTTGATTTGATGATATCGTATGATGGATTATACCGTACGTGATATGATGAGGATGGATCGCCGACTTATATATATATATATATATATATATATCAACTCGAGAAATATTGTTTTTAAATCGGTTAAGTAGACATCAGGATATATTTAGAGCCATACCTATTTTCAAAACTAACGAATCGTTATGCACTTTTAAATGATAACTTCAAGGGATGCTACGGATTTTCAAATGGTATCTTTTTCAAAAACATCGTAACCCCTATTTTCAAAAACAACGATTCGTCCTATTTTAAACTATAATTGTATGACTCATACGTAGTTACGTATTTTATACTGTTCGCGCTACGATATCTTATTTCCGCATACGCTCGTATTATTTTCATTGACGACATATATACTACGTTTTGTGTACTTATCTTTATACGACTTCGTCTATTAGAACACACGCACCATTACCGATGATGCGCATGTTGCACGTACACATACTCGAGGCTCACACACACATCATCGGTAATTGACATACCATGTACACATTAGAAATCGCTATGTCACTGTATCGCCTTATAACCTGTAGAATTTTAGTTATTATTTAGTACCCAGTACCACACATACTAGTTCAAATATTGCACTTTCTTACCTAGTTACACGACACGCTCATATGAACACACTTGCTACACTTTACAGTATTGTTCTGTGCATGTACATATTATTTCATTATTGTTATATTCTTATGAGATTCTGTTTTCATGAGATTTCTGGATTTGAGAAACTGCAGATACATTTTAAAAACTTATGATTGTTTTAAAATCGCGGTTCTCTTGATATGATATTTCGACGTCCACCATGAGTTTTCTCGGTGCTGAGCTATGATGATTACCCGATTCGAGGAGTGAGGTGTCACCGTCTGCGGGTACATGGTGGACCGGTACGGTATTCCGGGGCAAGAAGATCGTATAGAAAGACGTTGAGCCCAGCAGGAGAACACTACCTACCGGTGACAGTACTGGACTCGGCGAATATCCGGAGGATACCGACCGGAGTGATATGAGACAGATAAATATGAGGACCGATCTAATGAGATGGTGTCTGAGATATGAGGATTTGCGTGTCGATGCTAGATACGGGTTTTGTGATAATTTCGAGCGTCGATGCTGGACACTCAGGTTTTATGATGAGTTGATGTGTCGTTGATGGACACACGTCGGATGATACATGTATATACATACATATGACACAGATGACTTGGTACCATATATTGACACGGGCATGATATTATTATTACACTTATGTATATACGATTATTCTAGATACCACACGGTATGATATTATTATATTACAGCATGACCTAAGATCGTTATACATTCGATTTCTACCTGCTGATATTTTCTACTCACGAGTTGGCAACTCACCCCCGTTATGCCATAGTTTTCTTATAGGATCGACCGCTCGGATCAGTAGTAGCTTGCTGGCACATCTTCTCTTTTGGGTGATTTGCATTTGGTAGGTGGGTTAATCCTCGGATCGTAACCACCATTGTATACATTTATTATTCATTTGTATCCAGTTAAAAGCTCCATGAACCAGACTATGTAAATTTGGTAGACCTAGAGACCAGTTTGTATATTGTTTCAAATTTAGTGTCGAGATTTGTATTATTCTTTATATTGAGTTTGATGATATTTTGGTCTTCTTTATTTTCTTTCTGTAATTGATTTTCGCCTTGGGCGTCGTATATTTTATATTGTGTGGTTGTTATTCCGCCAATTGGCGAAGAGCTAGCTCCCGCTTGGGGATGCCTATATTATTCTTGTTATGTACTGGTTTTGGATTAAAAATAACAAAGGAGGTGCTGCCCAAATTTCAAATGACGAAAACGTTTTCAGATTATAGTATATAATTCACTTGCTTTTCAAATGAACTTTATATATACATTAAATAGAGAATTTGATTTCATTTATACCTCTTTTCAAAACTCCACCTCCGCTATTTTTCTAAAAAGGATTAAATTTCTGGGTTTTCGGCTTACTTGGGTTACGGTGGGGTCCTATAGAATTCACGTGATCCAAGTGCCGATCACATACAATTTTCGGGTCATAACAGAAAGTTTCACATATATATTGTGTGAAACTGATTAGTAGAGAAGTTGGGTGTTCGGTAGCACACGGGCTGTGAGTATGCGACACCGCGATAATTAGCCTTAAGTGCAAGTGAGAAATTGTTGGCTATAATACCCTCAAGGCAATTATTGTAATCGCAGTCAGGCGATTATAATGATTAAGGGAGGACCTATACGGGTAGAACAGTCTTACTCGAGATGATAATATACTATCTTGTTCATCTCTATCATCTTGTACATGTATAATGTGGTATTACAGATCAATGTTACGGTTCCCCGCCGGAAGACGCGACCAGGACGTTGGGACATCTTGGGCCTGAATTCCGTGGGCAGATGCTAATTGGTGCTATCCATCCACCTCTCCGAAGATGCCAAGTTGATTTATGGCACCGTGTATCGAAAGTTTAAACGGATGCGACCGATGTAGCAGACTTCGTCAGATTTCCCCTCGTTGAGTGGTTTTTGATTGTGGGGACGCTCTTCCCTGCAGGCGCAAGCCCATGCAGTTAATTACGCTACCGCATCGCGGTAACCACTTTCTCCTTCTCCAGATGGTCACTTCGTGTCGTGGGTGTTTGTTTTGTTTTTGGTTGCCCGTGGATTGTATACGGAGACTAATTTATGTTGTCGCCCGTAGGACGTGGATTAGTCCAAATCTGTATTTTCTTAGATTTAGGTTTGGGGATTTGGTTTAAGGATACGTTAGTCTCGTTTGAGACTAAGATCAACTTAAACGTATGTTAAGGATACGTTAGTCTAATTTTAGACTAAGATCAACTTAACGGGATCGTTTAGATCCAACAAGAGAGCATTTGGACTTTATTGTTTAGTTTAGGGATATTGCGGTCCATGACCAGTTTAAAGACATGGTGGTCCAACGTTAGTTTAAGGACATTACGGTCTGATGTTAGTTTAAAGACATCTCGGTCAAGGTTAAGGACATCATAGTCAGTGAGTTTAAAGACCTCACAGTCAAGGTTAAGGACATCATAGTCCATGGGTTTAAGGACCCCACAGTCCAGGTTAAGGACATCATAGTCCATGGGTTTAAGGACCCCACAGTCCAGTTTAAAGACGTCATAGTCCGTGAGTTTAGGGACCTCACAGTCCGTAGAATGTTTGGTTGTCGGGACCCGTCACCTCTCTGAAGACGTTGAAGGATTACAATGACAAACATCAGAGGAGTAAAGAGATGTACCCTTGAACCGATGTGAGTTGGTTGAAAGATCTGTAGTCCAATTTGGGGCTAAGATCTGTTAACATATTTTTTAGTAGATGAGCTCAATTAATATGAGTTGAGGACTCATGGCCAATCTTGGGCTAATTCCAATAAAACATTTTATTTTATGCTGTTGAGCTTTTATTTGGGCTTGGCCCTTTTTAACAATGCTGAGCATTGATTTATATCTTGACAATGTTTTGTCTTTTATTGAATGCTGAGCATTCATTATAGCTCTAAGCTTATTAAAGAACAATTTATATTCTGTCAGCGCTCACGTGAGGGACACGTGATGCGCTTGGCGCCAGTCAAAGAGCGTAGTGCGCTTCTGCTGAGTAGCGCACATGTGAGTGACACATGGCGCGCATGGCGCTGAGCGCCAGATGATGAGCGCATTGCGCTAATATATGAGCGCATTGCGCTATTAATTCAGTGGCGCACACATGAATGGCACGTGGTGCGCTTGGCGCTGAGTGCCAGCCCATGAGCGCAGTGCGCTATTTCAGAAGCGCAAAGCGCAAGTTGTCACTTGGCGCATACGTGATTGACACGTGGCGCATTTGGCGCTGAGCGCCAGTCCAGAGAGCGCAGAAGCACGGTTCAAGAGCGTAGAGCGCGGTTCAAGAGCGCAAAGCGCAGTTCAACAGCGCAGAATGCGGTTCAAGAGCGCAAAGCGCATCTGATCAATTTTATGATCTGGGAAACAAATTTATGTTCCTTAGAAGAGACTTTGTCTCAAGATCTAAGAACAACAGTTCTTATTTTTGCAGGAGATATTTCCAATCTCTTATGTTGAAGAAAGGCTTTGCCTTTATAGATCCATGATCTATGAGAAGAATTATGTTCTTCTTTATCTTATGATGAGATCTTTTGATCTCTTTTGTGAAAGACTTTTTGTCTTGTAGATCTATGATCTTTTTAAAGAAATGAATTTTTCTTTCTTAATCATGAGATGATTTCATCTCTGTGTTCATCATCCTTCATTCTTATCTTGAAGAAAAATCTTCTTGCAAGAGCTTGCACTTTTTTTTTTAGTTTTTTCAAAGTTTATGGGGGGGGGGGTTCTCTATATAAGACTTGAAGTCTCGGGTCCTTTATATAGGGGAGGCTAATTTGTTGAATCAGTTGAAGAGATCTTTCTCTAATTGATTTGGGGTTGTTTCCCCACCATTAGATCTTTGATCCTAGGGCTTCTGTTTTACAGAAGGCAATCTTCTTGTTTTTAATAAGATTTGAAAATCTTTCCATAACAGAATTTAATTCTGATTAATTAATGATTTATCATTATTATTAGATCTTTTGATCTAACGGTGGGGAGTTTTTTTAATTCCAGTGCTAGCGCACCCGTGCTTTGCACGTGGTGCGTTGCTTAAAGGGCAGCGCACATTGCGCTAGCGCACCCGTGTTTAACACATGGTGCGACGCTCAGAGCGCAACGCACTTAGCGTTAGCGCATCCGTGTCTTACACGTGGTGCACTGCTTAGAGCGCAGCGCACCCAGCGCTAGCGCACACGTGCTTTGCACGTGGTGCGCTGCTTAGGGCACAGCGCACTTGGCGCTGCATCTGAAGCGTTGCTTCATTTTAAAATTTGAATTTTTGAATTAGAGCTTTGCTCTGATTGGGGGAAACAAATGCCCCCCCACCGTTGCACTCACGTGGCCCACACGTGAGTGCAGCGGTGGCAGCATCTGCGCCCTCGGATCAACTAAGAAGTTGAAACGGCACTCAGTGCCTATAAATAGGTACTTTGGTCCTCTGGGATGACCACTGCTCATCGTCTTCCTTGTTTTCTGAGAATTCTTATTCTCCCACAGAGCATAGCTCTTTTGCTTACAAACTTTTCAAGAGTCGAAACTCTGCTTAAAATTTAGGTAAAGATTAAACCTTTTAATGACTTAGGGTTTTATCCATTAACAGAGCCTTGCTCTTCATAGATCTTTGATCTTAAAGAAAACCCTTTTAGGGTTTCATTAATAGAGCTTTGCTCTCTTGGAATTATAGATCTAAGGAGATCTTTCCTACGGTTTCTTAACCCATTAATCAGAGCTTTGCTCCTTTCAAATCATGTAGATTTATTAATCTCTTATGAAGAACTCTTAAGAGTTCGTTCATGAATCTTGAAGATCTTAGAATTTTTAATTCATATAAAAAATTGTTTTTAGTTTTCCTGATGGATTATTCCATCATTTTCTTCTAGAGCAAGGCTATTAGCATTCTCGGGGAATTTCTTTAAATTCCCCTCATAATTGACTTTGATAGGCGCCACTCCTGTCTGCAGAGCATTGCTCTCGAGGAGTTTAACTCCTTGACCCGAGGGGTCGCTCATTAAATGAGATTCCCTTTTTCAGGATTTCCCGCAAATTCGAATTTGTTAAGTGTCATAATTAGAATTTGTTTTCTCTATGGGGATATCAAGAGTCGTTTAAATCCTTGTGCCTGTTTTTAATGAGAATTTTCTTAATCAGTCTATCCGCTAACTCTTGCTGATTTTCTTTTTCAGGAGTTATGGATGCTCATATGTATGACCTTGATGAGATTATCTCTTATGGAGACATTTGCGTACTCGGTCGTTCTCAAAACCGAGAATTCACAAACGCCAAGTATGCCGAAATCATGGGTCGCTTTGACGCATACAATGGTCGACTGCTTCCTCGACGTTCCTCTCTTTTGAAGCTTATTGTGGGAGCGATCTGGGGAGCACTTCCTCTATTCTGTACCGGCATGCCGCTTAAGGCATTGGATGATGCCGAAGACAAGATGCATTCGATGTATCTGATGGGCCTAATCTCAAAGAAAAGGCGAGACAATCTTGTTGATCTTCTGCACCAGGCTTTTCAACAGGCGGCAATACTCGCTGCCTATCGGAGAGTGGAGGACATCAGTGAGGACCCCGATGCTTGTGATCGCTAGAGGAAGCATACTAGGATGGTTCGAAAGGCCTGGAACATTTTAGATGACCTTACTTTTGAGTTTCTCAATCCATGCCCTGGATTTGATGTCGTGCCTTTGTAAACAGTCCAATTATGTTTTTATTTGCTGTTTTCCTCAATGCAGGCATTTTCTGAAGTATGAATAGCAAACCTTTTCATTTCTATGTGTTTATTTTATACATCAAACTTTTTCGCACATGCATGAATAGGTATGCCTTGAACTCTTAACTGAATGTGAATAAAATGTTCTCCTCACTGTCGCTTTCTTCTCTTTTCTTTGTTGCCGGCATGTCACTTTAGTAAGCGTAGCCTGCAGATGATAGAGAGAGCATTCCGTTTTGAATTCTTCGAGAGGTGGTGATGGCTTAGGAAGCAGGTTCAGATCTGCTGCCTAAGACTTTTCAACTTCATGAGCCGTGAGGGTCTCATGAAGACTTTTCTCCCTACGAGTCGAGAGGATCTCGTAGGTGTATTTTCTCCTTAGGAATCGTGAGAATTCCTAAGCGCGTTTTCTCTTGTAACTCATAAGTATCTTACAAGAGAGTTTTCTTCCTTACGGGTCGAGAGGACCCGTAAGTGATTGATGGTGTTGCCATTATCCGTATTTCACGGAGTCAGGAGTTGCTCTGGGCGTTTCCCACGGGGTCAGGATTGACTTCAACCGTGTTCCACGGGACCAGGAATTTGCTCTGGATGCTTCCCACGGGATCATAGCCGTGTTCTGCGAGGACCAGGCTCCGCTCTGGACGTTTCCTACTGGGTCAGGATTGACATAAGCCGCGTTCCACGTGACCAGAAATTTTTCTCTGGATGCTTCCCACAGGGTCATATCCATGTTTTGCGAGGACCAGGCTCCACTCTGGATGCTTCCCACAGGGTCATAGCCGTGTTCCGCGAGGACCAGGATCCTCTCTAGACGTTTCCCACAGGGTCAGAATTGACATAAGCCGCGTTCCACATGACCAGAAATTTTGCTCTGGATGCTACCCACGGGGACATAGCCGTGTTCTGCGAGGACCAGGCTCTGCTCTGGATGTTTCCCACGCGGTTATGGCCGTGTTTTGCGAGGACTAGGATCCGCTCTGGACGTTTCCCACGGGGTCAGGATTGACATAAGCCGCGTTCCACGTGACTAGAAATTTGCTCTGGATGCTTCCCACGGGGTCATAGCCGTGTTCTGCGAGGACCAGACTCTGCTCTGGATGCTTCCCACGGGGGCATAGCCGTGTTCTGTGAGGACCAGGATCCTCTCTGGACGTTTCCCACGGGGTCAGGATTGACATAAGCCGCGTTCCACGTGACCAGGAATTTTGCTCTGGATGCTTCCCACGGGGTCATAGCCGTGTTCTGCGAGGACCAGGCTCCACTCTGGATGCTTCCCACGGGGTCATAGCCGTGTTCTGGGAGGACCAGGATCCGCTCTGGACGTTTCCCACGGGGTCAGGATTGACATAAGCGGCGTTCCACGTGACCAGGAATTTGCTCTGGATGCTTCCCACGGGGTCATAGCCATGTTCTGCGAGGACCAGGCTCTGCTCTGGATGCTTCCCACGGGGTCATAGCCGTGTTCTGCGAGGACCAGGATCCGCTCTGGACGTTTCCCACGGGGTCAGGATTGACATAAGCCGCGATCCACGTGACCAGGAATTTGCTCCGGATGCTTCCCACGGGGTCATATCCGTGTTCTGCGAGGACCATGCTCTGCTCTGGATGCTTCCCACGGGGTCATAGCCGTGTTCTGCGAGGACCAGGATCCACTCTGGACGTTTCCCACGGGGTCAGGATTGACATAAGCCACGTTCCACGTGACCAGGAAGGGTTGACTTTATCCGCATTTCACGGAGTCGGTGGTTAACTATCAGTTGTTTGTCCACCGCCGAGTCATGGAACTGGGAATTGCCGCGGTTCCGTTTTGTTGATGTTGCGTCTATGGTAGTGAGACGAATATTGAGATGTTCTTCTGGCTGTCTGTGAACCGTTGAGACTTGGCTCTCTTTCGGATGAAACGTAGGGGGAAGGTATGGTTCCCTTTTTGTTTGCGCCCCTGGATTATATACAGGGATCGATGTAATCTCACCTGTAGGGCAAAAAGTTTCATTTTGTATACTTTTCTTTCCGCGATGCTCTATCATTTCAGCTTTTATATCGCGAAAGTCGCGATTGCCCAATCATTTCGGCTATTTTTCGCGGTACCCAATCATTTTGGCTATTTGTTTTATTCACTCGCTGCTTTTTATTGCGAGTTGCCCAATCATTTCGGCTATTTTTGTATGCTTATATTTTTTACTTGCTGATTTGCAAGTTGCCCCATCATTTCGGCTATTTCATATGCATTTGCCTTGCTGCGATCTTGGGATTTGATACCGATTTAGGCATCAGTATCGCTACAACTGGGATATTGCTAGGAGCGAATCATCATTTGCCTTTGTTGGTTCGAACAAAGGTGGCTTAGTAAACAGGGTTAGGATCCTGTCGACCAAGGCTTTTGACTTCATGAGCCGTAAGGGTCTCATGAAGGTATTTCTCCCTACGAGTCGTGAGGATCTCATAGGTGCGTTTTCTCCTTAGAGATCGTGAGGATTTGTAAGTACATGGTCTCTTATAAGTCGTAAGGATCTTACAAGAGTATTTTCTCCTTATAAGTCGAGAGGACTTACAAGTGTCTTTTGCCATATGAGCATATCCCCAGTCTCTGGTGGGACTTTGTTAGGGAAATGTTTATTTGCGCCCGTGGATTGTATACAAGGGTCAATACTGAACCGCTTGAAGGGCAGCATTGGAGGTTGTGATGGCTGCTTAAGAATAGGTTCAGATCCCTTTAGATTAAGACTTTTGAATCCTATGAGCCGTGAGGGTCTTAAAGGAGGGTTCTCCTTACGAGTCGTGAGGATCTCGCAAGTGTAATTTCTCCTAAGGAATCGTGGGGATCCCCAAGTGTGTTGTTCCCTTATGAGTCGTAAGGATCTCACGCAGGTGGTTTCTCCTTACAGGATCAAGAGGACCCTGCAAGTGTTTTCTAACGAGCTTGCGCCCTTTCGGGTTTTCACAAAACTCGCCGGTAGCCCTACTGTTTTTACTCACGGAGCCCTTTCGGGTTTTCATCCGTGCTCATTTTGCTTATGGACATACCGTTTTTTTTTGTGTCAGCCTTGGGATGCTGCGGTCCGTAGTAGTTTATAGGCGTCTCGATCAACAGCCAGTTTTAGGACATAGTGGTCCATCGTTAGTGTAAGGACGTTTCGGTCCGTCGCCAGTTTTAGGACATAGTGGTCCATTGTTAGTTTTAGGACATTTCGGTCCGTTGTTAGTTTTAGGACATTTCGGTCCGATAGCCGGCTACTACTTATAGAGTTTGGGCTCAGGAAGATAGCGAGCGGACATAGGCGTCGTCATCTATCGTTAACCTAGGCCGTGACTCGTCAAGCGTAGTACTTCTTCAGGAAGCGACCATTTATTGGCCTGAAGGGACTTTCGCCATGCATGTCCATGAGTAGATAAGCTCTACCCTGGTAAACTTTATCTATTATATAGTTCGGCTCGAATTTCCCCCGTTTGGCACGATTGGGGATCATAGGTCTTTTGACCACTAGTACGAGTTCGCCTTGGCGGAATGTCCTCGGCCTAGTCAGTCTTTCATATAAGCGCGTCATCTTTGCTTTATAAACCTCCAGATTTTACTGGGCCATGAGTCGGGTTTCGTCAAGGGCGTCGAGCTCCTCAAGCCGAAGGTGAATATTCTCTTCGTCCGTTAGCTCGTAATGAACTGCCACTCGTAGAGAGGGTAGCTCTATCTCGAGGGGGAGTACAGCTTCTGTGCCGAATACCAATGCATACGACGTTGTGTTCGTGGCTGTTTTGAACGTAGTCCGATATACCCAGAGAGCTTCATGCAGTCTCTCATGCCAGTCCCTCTTATTTCGAGATACCATCTTTTTCACGATCTTCATCAAGGTCTTGTTGAAAGCCTTAGCTAGACCGTTAGCTCGGGGATTATAGACCGAAGAGTATCTCCAGTCTATGTTATGCTATTGCGCAAAGCGGCTGATTTTTTGACTTCTGTAGGCCGGCCCGTTATCGGAGATAATCCGTCGCGGGATACCGAACCGATAGATGACATATGTCTTGAAGAAATGGTGGATATTCTCCGTCTTCACTTCTCTTAGTGGTACTGCTTCTGCCCACTTAGAGAAGTAATCCGTTGTCGCCAATATGAATCGATGTCCTCTGGACGATTCTGGTTCAATGGGCCCGATTATGTCAGTTCCCCACATTTCGAACGGCCAGCTAGCCACCGTCGGGTGTAGCGGATTTGGATGCTGATGGATAAAGTCCCCGTGAATTTGGCACGAGTAGTACTGCTTCGCGTATTCGAGGCAGTCTTGGATCATTGTGGGCCAATAGTTGCCCATCCTTTTAATCTTCAGCTACATCTTTGGCCCGGCTTGATGAGAACCGCAGAGTCCGTCGTGAATTTCTTGGACGACCCTCCTTGCCTCTTCAGGTCCCAGGCATCTTAGCCAGAGAGAATCAAATGATCTCTTATACAGAGTATCATTGACGAAGGCAAATGATAGAGCTCGTTTCATGAGCTGATGTCTTGAGGACGCATATTCAGGCGTTCGACGGGATTTGAAGTAGTCTATAAAGACTTCTCTCCAATCCTTAGCCTTTTCCTGGTTTTTTATTTGTAGGGCCATTTGCTCGGTAGATCCTTTCTCTTTGGACGACTCCGGAGATATTTCTGCCGGCGCAAGAATCTGACGGCTTTGCACAACGATCCTCACATCATCGAGGTTCTCATCGGCTAGTTCTTTAGCGAGCTTGGCTAATGCATCCGCTTTGCTATTTTCCGCACGCGGTATGCTTTCCAGAATGTAGGAAGGGATTTGAGTCAGTAATTGTTGTACCCTCTCGCCGTACTTCACTAACTCTGGCTTGCATGTTTGATAGTCGCCGTTTACTTGGCTGACGACCAGCTGGGAATCTCCGTATATGAGGAGGTTTTCGATTCCCATGTTGACAGCGATCTCAAGACCTGCTATCAAAGCTTCATACTCGGCTTCATTGTTTGTCCTCGGCTCTGTTAAAGAGAAGGCGAAGCGCGTTATCCCCCTTTGTGGAGTTATGAAGATGAGGCCTACCCCTGATTTGATTATGGGGGTGCTTTGTTTGCGCTTCTTCATGGAAGATGCTCCATCGAAGTAAAGTTCCCACTGGGTATCATTTTCTCTTCTCTCCCTGTCAATCGTGTCAAACGCGTGCTCGTCTGGCAATTCGCAGTTCAAAGGAGAGTTGGCAGGTATCGGATGCTCAGCAAGGAAGTCGGCGATGGCCTGGCCTTTCACTGCTTTGAGGGGTCTGTATGTCACCGAGAATTCCATCAAGAGTAGGGCCCATTTAGTTAGCCGTCCCGTTAATATAGTCTTTGACATCAAATATTTGAGAAGATCCACCTTCGATATGAGATGGACCTCATGTGCCAACGCATAGTGTTTGAGCTTCGTTATCGCGAAGATCAACGCCAGGCAATGTTTTTCGACGGGGGAGTAATTGCTTTCTGCCCCCAGGAGAACTCGACTCAAATAGTATTGGGCTCTCTCCTTCCCTTGGTCGTTCTCTTGTGCCCATAATGCGCCTAAGGAACCTTCAAGGGCAGTTGTATACAGAATGAGAGGCTTTCCCTTGATTGGAGCAGTCAGCACCGGCGGATTCTGCAAGTATTGCTTTATTTCATCTAGTGCACTTTAGCATTTGCGATCCCAGACGAACGGGGTTCCCTTTTTCATTAGATGACTGTAAGGACGACACTTGCTGGAAAGATTGGCTATGAATCGCCGGATATACGCGAGCTTTCCTAAGAGAGACCGCAGTTGCTTGAGAGTTCTTGGCGTAGGCATTTCCATGATCGCCTTGATCTTCGTGGGGTCTATCTCGATGCCTCGGTGTCGGACGACGAATACTAGGAACTTGCCCGAGGAAACTCCGAACGCGCACTTAAGAGGGTTCATTTTCAAGTTGAATTTCCGAAGGCGCTGAAACACGATCTTCAGATGCGCTAAATGTTCCTCGTATGATTTGCTTTTAACTACGAGGTCATCGATATAGCATTCGACGACTTCATGTATGAGGTCATCGAAAATCTTCGTCATGGCCCTCTGATAGGTGGCACCGGCGTTCTTCAGACCGAAATGCATCACCTTGTAACAGAATATGCCCAAAGTGGTTCGGAAAGCGGTATGCTTCTGGTCTTCGGGATGTATCTTTATCTGATTGTACCCTGATGACCCGTCCATGAAGGAGAAAACTTCGTGAGTGGACGTATTACCTATCATCAGCTCCGTGACCGGTACTGGAAAGTCGTCCTTCGGGCAAGCTTTGTTGAGATCCCGAAAGTCGACACATATGCACACTGTCCCATTTTTCTTCATCACTAGGAAGATGTTGGCAATCCAATCAGGGTACTGAACCTCTTGGATGAAGCTGGAGTCGATTAGCTTCTTGACCTCAATGTTGATGCTCATCTCAAGCTCGAGCCGCATTCTTCTCGGTGCTTGTTTGGTCGGCTTGACGTCCAGAGATATCGCCAATTTGTGCACAGCTACTTCTGGATCTAGTCCCGGCATTTCGGAGTAGTTCCACGTGAAACAATATTTATACTGCATGAGCACGTCTTTGAGCGTAGCCACCTTTTCTTCAGACAACAGCTCACTAACGAACGTCGGTCGTGGGTCGTTTGCCGTGCCTAAATCGATCTTTTTGAGGTTATCTACAGTAGTATGTATCCCATCTTCCAGCTCCTTCGGCGCCGGTGAAAACTCTGAGATCACTTCGTCATCATCGTTTTCGAAGCACCAGGGGAGATCAGCCATATCTTCTCATGTTCCTTATCCTGACATCGTTATCACGCGACAGGTGCGAGATCGCTTCCCAGACTGATGTTGATCCGGCTCTATTCTCCTTGCATACGTGGCTCTCGGTTCATGCTTCTGCGGCGGAGTTACCCTCCAGCTGCTGGATAGAGCGAACCTGCCGAGTTGATATTGGTCTTCAACCCAGTTCTTGAAGGTGAAGTAGTCTTCGAGAGGATGTCCTATTGCCCGATGGTAGGAGCAATTGTCCGGGTGAGAGAGTTCGCCTGCTTGCTCGGGATGCTTGGACTCTAGGAGGGTAATCATTTGATGTTTTACGGCAAGATCAAGTATCTTCTGTATCTTGTCCTGGGGAAAAGAGTATGCTCGACCCATCTTCTTCATAAGAGACGAATTCGGATTGCTCGATTCCCGATCGCGTGGCTTCTTGGTCCCGCTTTGTCGCTGTCGAACGCCTTTCCCGCTCTTTGATTTATTTTTGCCTCTGCGCCGGGCTTTTTGTATGACGGGTTGACAAGGAAGAGCATTTTCATTTTTCGCAACCTGCTGAAGGAGGCGCTGCGTTCTGGCTTTCTCGTAGATGGCCATTTCGTGATTATGATTGTCTCGAACCTTTTGACCCGCTTCCCTTATAAGCTTGTCCATCTGTTCTTCGAACGATGGACTTGGCATTTTCATGGCGGGAGCTCGTTTTGGTTCAGGGTTAGCATCTTCCCACAAAGCATCTACTTCTTCATCGAAGTCATGTATGACATAGCTGCCATGGACTCGCTCTCGTCCCTTGGATTGAACATATCCAAGCCCGATCGTTTCTATTCTCCCGTTGGGCAACTTTCGTTGAGTTCCGGGAACGTTCCAGATCCTATTATAGAACCGTGCTTGTCGAGCAGTTTGCTTGAGGGGCACACCTTGGCATCTCAAGAGTCTCTTTAGTCCGTCTGTGTAATATCTGGGCAAATGGATCGGCTAGAGCTTGTCAAGTGTAGAATCCGCACCATGCCAGATTTCTTTCTTCACTTTGTTTTCCCTGGATCGGTAGAATAGGTGAGGGACGTAAAATGTCTACAGTTCTTCCACACTGTAGGTATCAAGCGCGTCTAGCTCTTTATGATGCTTTGGCGGAATCATGGCAACTTGCAAACTTTGATCTTCATCAGCGAAGGCTTGTATTGATAGCCGAGCAGAGAATACGGCATTGACCTCATCTTCCGAGTCGCTGCCGAAGATCAACATAGGAGTGGACGGTCCCGGCTTGTTGCACTGAGGCGGACCTGAATAAACTATTTCTTCTTCCTCCTCAGTATCATTCCCGAAGATTGGAATAGTGGTGATAGCTTTGTTCTTGTCCTCCGATTTGCGACATCTTTCTATGTCTTCGAAATCTGGCAGGAAGTATTTCGCATCTTCGTACTTTCGGACTTCGTTCACGGAGAATGGGTTCAGCTCTCCTGTTACGGTATACTCAAGACCATCCTTGAAATACTTCATACACTGATGTTGTGTAGAAGGGATGATGTTATACTCGTGTAACCAAGGCCTGCCGAGCAAAGCATTGTAGCATGTCTTGGCATCAATGACGTGAAATTTAATGTCTGTGACGAGCAGCCTAAAGCGTAACGTCAATATCACAGACCCGAGCGTCCTTGATGACTGGGAGTCATAACCGGAGATGGTGATTTTATCACGAGCGAGGTGTTGAACGTCCATGCAGATTTCCTTCAACACTCTTACATTGAGGAGATTGACGGAGGACCCATTATCAACCAGGATTTTTCCTATCTTGATGTCATGACAGTATCCGGAGACATAAAGGGGACGGTTATATTCGCACGTCTCGAGGAGGAGATCTTCATCGCCAAAGGTGATATCGGCTGTGTGCACTTCTTCCAGCTCGTCCTTCATCTTTTCTTCGGCGAGGAAAGCTTGAAACTGGTCAGGCTCTTGTAGTGCCTTGATCAGAGAATCTCTCGCCTCTTTCGATAGCAAGAGGGCATCGAGAATGCTCAGCTGTGAGGGTATCTTCCTCAAGTGCGCCAGAACATTGTAATCCACCTTGTTTTTCTTGGACGGGTCCTTGGCTGCAAGATCTTTGACGACTTGATCATCGAGGGCGATATATTCAGGGATCTTTTCTTTCCCCTTATCATTTTTATTCGATCCCTTGTTCACAGGTCCTAGATTCTTTTCAGGTAATGTACGATTTGGCAACTGAATGTTCTCGCAGCTCTTCGGTTCTTCCTCCTTTCCTGAGGTGGATTCTTTAAAGAGAGGGCCAAGAGTCATTTCTTCGTCAGAGTCGCTCCCAAAGGTGAGAAATTGAGATCCCCCAGCGTCGACCATGTGACAGTTGCCGGTAGTTCTTTTATGCTCCTCGGTCGTATTTCTTCGCTCCCGACGAGTTTCGCGTTTCATCCGCTTGAAATGTTGTCGGTGAGCAACGTATCCTTGCCACCCTCTTTTAAAAGCATTGCACTCTTCGTTGGGGTACGCAATCTTTCGATGATACAAGCAGTAGCTAGGATGTACATCCGCTTCATCAAGAGTGTTTCCTTCGGAGAGAGGCAGCTTCATTCCCATTGATATGGCTTTGGCGAACCTTTTCCTCGTCTTGAACCTGCTTTTATTTGCTGCGGATGTACTTTGATCTGGTGAGAGTGTTTCGACCCTTTCATCCAGTCGCCGGCGTTTGGCCTTTTCAAATATGGCCATTTCACTCTCCCGATCAGCTTTGCTTTTAAGACGGGCTTAGTTCAGGAATGCATCGATCATTTCGTCTGATGGTCCTAGAAGTTCAGGCTCAGGATTTGCCCCCGGTTTCTCTGCGTAAGGAGCTTCTTCATCGTTTATCGACGAGTGAGAGATCACATGGCAGCTTGCCACATAATCCTCGGACTCATCCGACGAGTCTCCTCTATTATCATCATCTCCGCCCTCAAGGACGTGGCTGAGAAATTCGTGGAGTGTGACTGGGGTTCGCGCCTTCTGGTTATATTCTTCCAGCGCGTCAATCTATTTTTGCAGGTTCATGCGCTTGTCACCAGGCTTCACGGTCTTTTTGGTCTTCTTCTTCTTCTTCGAAGACTTTGACGGCTGGGTATGAGTGCTTTGACTATCACCACCAATTTTCGGAGTCGGGCGCGGCTTCAACATTCCCTCGATGATATCGGGTTCGAGCGGATTCTTCCACCTGATTGCCAGACATGTTTGAAGATCCATAAGCATTCTTTTAGTCTTAGCTGAAAGAACGACCTCCCATGGAGCTTCTTCAACCAAAGAGCATGATGCCCCCGTCGTGTCCACCCTTTTAGGAGCATGTGGTTGAGGCGGGCTTACTTTCCAATTCTCGGACAGTGCGAACTTGCCCTGTTGGTATTGGTCTTCGATCCAGCCTTTAAAGACGAAGCAATCTTCGATTGGATGGCTTACCGCTTGGTGGTAGGGGCAATAATTAGGATTATTGGCTTCACCGGGTTGCAACGGGCGTTTTGGATTCTGCAAACTAATGAGCCTGTTGCGCACCGCTAGCTCGAACAATCTCCACGTTTTGTCCCGGGGAAACGAATGGGGGCGTTTCATTTTCTCATTATAGTATCGCCGCCTCTCCTCTAGGGGATCAGTTAGTTTTGGACCACTGGGCTGTTGTTGAGCATTGGCGACGAATGTCGCCTTCCCTTTCCCTTTTTCGTTCCGCTGCTCCGGCTTCGAAGAGGAAGGCCTGTGACCCATCTGGTCCATTTGGGCCAGCTTATCAATCAAGGACTGAAAAGTGGTCGGTTTGAAGAACATCATGAATTGGAAGATGGTCGCTTGAGGGTCAAGAGTTCCCACGAACATGCCCAACGCCGGCGCTTCTTCGATGCGCTGCTCGCACTTTGACCATAAATTTTGCCACTGTATTGCATATTGCACCCATGTTTCGCCCGGCTTTACCCTGGCGTTAATCAATGCTGTGATTGGGGTGCGCTCGCTAGCGCATGCGAATCTTTGCGTAAATAATAGCTCCATCTCCGCAAATGTCTTGACAGAGTCGTTCGGGAGTTCAGAGTACCATTCGAACGCTGTCTCTGACAAGCTGCTAACAAACTGGTAGAGCAGAAGTTTATCATCACCTCCAGTGTTGCTGCACAGGGCTCTGAATTGAGCAACGTGCTGGTGTGGATTCCCCGTCCCTTTATATACATGAAATTTAGGGATCGTATATCCCGGCGGGTACTTTATTTGGTCATACCAGCCTGGATAAGGTCGTCCAGTCTTAACAACCTGTCCAGCCGCTTCGTTCGTCTGGTGAGCTCGTATTTGCTGAGCGATGTAATCATCTAGAGCGGCCTTGGAGATGGTTTCCTCTTTGGCCACTGAAAGTTCCTGAGGAGGGTTTGATGTCTCCCCTATGTCGTCTTCAACAATGATCGGTGGGTCATCAGCTGGAGCTTCCGGCTGTAACATCATACTAGCCATGTCTTGGAACAAAAGAGCCATTCGTTTTATATTGGCTGCCTGTTCTGCAGCCTCTTTTTCTTTCCACTCGAGCATTCTTCGAAGGAACTCGGTATCAGTTTCTTGTTCCCGACGCTGCTCCGAGGTTTCTGGTATTTCTTTTGGCCCAGTGAGTGCGGCCATTGCAGTCAGCATCTCCTGAAGTTTCTGCTGCTATTGTTCCTGAGCCTTCGTTATCGATCGGGTAAGCGGTCGATGACCCGTAGAAGCACGGCTTTCTTCTTTTTCGGAAGCCATGTAAACGGTATGTATTACCATGCCCCCAGACCTGGGGCGTTTAGGTTGGGTGTCCTTACGGTTTGCCGCGGTCACAGGGGCTTTCTCTGGCCTCCTTCTCTTGTGAGCATTTGAAGTCGAGAGGGCCGTTGCGGCGGGCACCCGGACAGCTGTCGCCTTTTGTAGCTTGACAGGATGATTTTTTCCTTGTCGAGCTTTAAGCTTATTTGGCCGGCGAGAGTAGTCCTGATCAATCACCGATTCCTGAACCTGTTGCCAGACTTTATAAATTTTGGAGGACAGTCGTTGAGGGGCTGCTCCGGCTTCTTTTCTGTAGTAATCTCCATAGGTGGAGGAGACCTCTTCAGCACGGCAGTCGGAGTGTTCTTGCGAACCCTCCTAAGCGGTTCAAAGATGTTCCCAGTTGGAACAGCAGCATTGATTTCCACCGTTGGTGCTGGTGGAGTAAGTCCAGATGGAGAGTTGCCCCCAGCCTTCCTTACTCGGCGCCAGTGACGACGGCGAGCATGTCGCGCGGATGGTGTTGGTTCAGCATTGATTTCCACCGTTGGAGCTGGTGGAGTAAGTCCAGAGGGAGAGTTGCCCCCATCCTTCCTTACTCGGCGCCAGTGACGACGGCGAGCATGTCGCGCGATGGTGTTGGTTCAGCTGTAAGGGTGACTTCCTTATGCCCCCTGTTCTGGCTGAGGATTGCTGTCGGTGTCAGCCTATTAAAAACTGACGTCCGTTGAGTGGGGATGGCCAACCTATCGAAGGCAGATTTCCGAATAGGGGAAGCAACCTTGATGATTTCGCCGGGAACAGATGCTGAAATAGTCAGTCTTGTGAAGACCGACCCTTTTGCAGGAGAAGCCGCCTTGACGACTTCAGGAGCAGGGATGACTATCCTTTTTGGGATAACCCTTTCTGGTATCGCGGGTTTCTTCATGGGCCCAACTGAGCTTTGGCCCAGTCTGTCAAAGATTGAGGCACTTTATTTGGGCGACCCGTTGAGAGCGGCCGCAGTAGTTGTAAGCCGATCAAAGACCAACTTCTTCTGCGCATCTTGTGGCAGCGGGATGTTAACGCTTACTGGTGGGAGCATGGTCCCGAAGAATAATCCGGTGGTAGCCAGCGTTACCTGCTCTACCGGCATTGTGAAAAAGGAGGCTGCTTGAGGCCCGTATGTTACACCTCTAGATGAGGCGGAACGAGAATTGCAGTTGCAGCTGGAGCAATTTGTGCAGGTAAAAAACATTGATCTTTCATTTTCTGCACGGAGCAAGACACCAAATCTTAGTACCTCTAACCCAAGGGCAACCATATTAAAACTGCGATTCGTTCGCAAGACACGACACACGAAGTGTGGAGTGGAAAGAGGAAAAGGTCCCACCGGGCGTGCCAGAATCTGTTCCCCGCCGGAAGACGCGACCGGGATGTTGGGACGCCTTGGGCTTGAATTCCGAGGGCAGATGCTAATTGGTGCTATCCATCTACCTCTCCGAAGATACCAAGTTGATTTATGGCACTGTGTATCGAAGGTTTAAACGGATACGGCCGATGTAGCAGACTTCGTCAGATCCCCCCTCGTTGAGGGGTTTTTGATTGTGGGAACGCTCTTCGCTGCAGGCGCAAGCCCCTGCAGTTAATTACGCTACCGCATCGCGGTAACCACTTTCTCCTTCTCCAGATGGTCACTTCGTGTCGTGGGTGTTTGTTTTGTTTTTGGTTGCCCGTGGATTGTATACGGAGACTAATTTATGTTGTCGCCCGTAGGACGTGGATTAGTCCAAATCCGTATTTTCTTAGATTTGGGTTTGGGAATTTGGTTTAAGGATACGTTAGTCTCGTTTGAGACTAAGATCAACTTAAACGTATGTTAAGGATACGTTAGTCTAATTTTAGACTAAGATCAACTTAACGGGATCGTTTAGATCCAACAAGAGAGCATTTGGACTCTATTGTTTAGTTTAAGGACATTGCGGTCCATGACAAGTTTAAAGACATGGTGGTCCAAGGTTAGTTTAAGGACATTACGGTCCGATGTTAGTTTAAAGACATCTCGGTCAAGGTTAAGGACATCATAGTCCGTGAGTTTAAAGACCTCACAGTCAAGGTTAAGGACATCATAGTCCATGGGTTTAAGGACCCCACAGTCCAGGTTAAGGACATCATAGTCCATGGGTTTAAGGACCCCACAGTCCAGTTTAAAGATGTCATAGTCCGTGAGTTTAGGGACCTCACAGTCCGTAGAATGTTTGGTTGTCGGGACCCGTCACCTCTCTGAAGACGTTGAAGGATTACAACGACAAATATCAGAGGAGTAAAGAGATGTACCCTTGAACCGATGTGAGTTGGTTGAAAGATTTGTAGTCCAATTTGGGGCTAAGATCTGTTAACATATTTTTTAGCAGATGAGCTCAATTAATATGAGTTGAGGACTTATGGTCAATCTTGGGCTAAGTCCAATAAAACATTTTATTTTAGGCTGTTGACCCTTTATTTGGGCTTGGCCCTTTTTAACAATGCTGAGCATTGATTTATATCTTGACAATGTTTTGTCTTTTATTGAATGTTGAGCATTCATTATAGCTCTAAGCTTATTAAAGAACAATTTATGTTCTGTCGGCGTTCACACGAGGGACACGTGATGCGCTTGGCGCTTTGTGCCAGTCAAAGAGCGCAGTGCGCTTCTGCTGAGTAGCGCACACGTGGCGCGCTTGGCGCTGAGCGCCAGATGATGAGCGCATTGCGCTAATATATGAGCGCATTGCGCTAATATATAAGCGCATTGCGCTATTAATTCAGTGGCGCACACATGAATGACACGTGGTGCGCTTGGCGCGAGCGCCAGCCCATGAGTGCAGTGCGCTATTTCAGAAGCGCAAAGCGCAAGTTGTCACTTGGCGCATACGTGATTGACACGTGGCGCATTTGGCACTGAGCGCCAGTCTAGAGAGCGCATAAGCGCAGTTCATAAGCGCAGAGCGCGGTTCAAGAGCGCAAAGCGCATCTGATCAATTTTATGATCTGGGAAACAAATTTATGTTCCTTAAAAGAGACTTTGTCTCAAGATCTAAGAACAACAGTTCTTATTTTTGCAGGAGATATTTCCAATCTCTTATGTTGATGAAAGACTTTGCCTTTATAGATCCATGATCTGTGAGAAGAATTATGTTCTTCTTTATCTTATGATGAGATCTTTTGATCTCTCTTGTGAAAGACTTTTTGTATTGTAGATCTATGATCTTTTTAAAGAAATGAATTTTTCTTTCTTAATCATAAGATGATTTCATCTCTGTGTTCATCATCCTTCATTCTTATCTTGAAGAAAAATCTTCTTGCAAGAGCTTGCTCTTTTTCTTTGAGTTTTTTCAAAGTTTATGGGGGGGGGTTCTCTATATAAGACTTGAAGTCTCGGGTCCTTTATATAGGGGAGGCTGATTTGTTGAATCAGTTAAAGAGATCTTTCTCTGATTGATTTGGGGATGTTTCCCCACCATTGGATCTTTGATCCTAGGGCTTCTGTTTTACAGAAGGCAATCTTCTTGTTTTTAACAAGATTGGAAAATCTTTCCATAACAGAATTTAATTCCGATTAATTAATAATTTATCATTATTATTAGATCTTTTGATCTAATGGTGGGGAGATTTTTAATTCCAGCGCTAGCGCACCCGTGCTTTGCACGTGGTGCGCTGCTTAAAGGGCAGCGCACATTGCGCTAGCGCACCCGTGTTTAACACGTGGTGCGCCGCTCAGAGCGCAACGCACTTAGCGCTAGCGCATCCGTGTCTTACACGTGGTGCGCTGCTTAGAGCGCAGCGCACCCAGCGCTAGTGCACACGTGCTTTGCACGTGGTGCGCTGCTTAGGGCGCAGCGCATTTGGCGCTGCATCTGAAGTGTTGCTTCATTTCAAAATTTGAAATTTTGAATCAGAGCTTTGCTCTGATTGGGGGAAACAGTAACTTATTGATAGAGCTCATAGAATTCTTGCTTGACTACCAGGATTATTGTGGTGATCACACTTGTGAGAACTGGTGGTCTATAAGCAAATCCTTAAATGTTCCTAGTCGTGGAAATATCAAGACTGTGCATCGATATTGCAGAGTAGACTAGTGTATATGCTTCTTAACCCTGACGAGAGGCGATGGCCGGTCTCACAGCCATTGGTGTCAGTTAGTCACCAAAAATAGTATACAGGTTCTCATTGGGCTATGAGTTACACTAGACGAACTCGCCGGGAGCATGCTAAATGGTATTATACCTATTGTCAGATAGCAGTTCTTAGGTGACATGGGTACAGGTTAGTCTGTCGACCTGAGATCGTCATTTGTCTCGTGTGAGTTCCCACTGTGCTTTGATTACTACCTTACCACGGCTCAAAGGAGTCGTGCAAACATATTTTAGTTGGGTACAGTCCCGAACCACATGGAGGCAGTGAGCGGATCGTCGGGGATTCGTCTCTCTCGGTATTGGGGGTGGATGTCGCGCAGTGCATGGGTGGCCATCATTAGAAATCCTTGGCCAAGGTGGATGAGAATTACTGATTTGGATCAGTGGTTTCTCAGTGGGTGATGGGCTTCACACCGACACGACTTATCGCGTTATTAGGGGTCTGACTTTATCTTCCCCCTAGACCCTGTATGCGATACTCATAGATGAACAGACCAGACTGTATGGAGATTGTCACAGACAGGCTCGGTAGGGGTATGGATGAGTTTCCTCGTCGGACTTCCTTTCGTTCAATACCTGGCTAGCCGTTACGTATAGCCAGTGTTGCTGACGTGCTTGTGGTTATAGATTTATCCAGTAATCACTGCTAGCGTATTGTCGAGTCTTCAAAGTCCCACACAGAGAGTTTTCCCAGTTCAGGCGATATGATGTAAATGACGTATGTTGGTACATATAGGTGTCCGATTAAATATGTATACATGCTATACGGACTTTAATCGGACGGTTGATTATACTAGTGGGTTAGGATTAAGCTGGATTATTAAATCATGTTTTGATTTAATAATATATATATATTAATATATGTATTCTAGTATTATTGTTCACTATTCATTTTCTCTCTTGGCTATTCGTATTTTTATACGGATACACGTATATGTATTTCGATACGTATACCAGATTCTATTCCGTATTTATACGGAATTTGTTCTAGAAGATGGATACTTCATTTGTTAATATTCATTTATGAATATTCATAAAATGAGGTGGAGGGTGAGGTGGAATTGAGCATGGTTGAAGACATGTAGAGAGGAATGAGCTTCATTGATTTATTACAAAATGTTGTGAGATTTTTTATTTGCATGGTTATGAAAAATATGAAGCCATTCTATTTTTTCTACACACATCCACTCTCTCATGTTTTTCTACATTTCCTCATAGCTAAGTTTCTTCATCTTATCCTCTTTCTTCTTTACTTGCTCTCTTGAGTTTTAGATTTGAGAGAAAATTATAGTGGAATATTCCTACATCCCCACTCTCCATTCTTACTGAGGTTAGAGCGTCAGTTGCTTCACTAGATGAAGCTGGAGCTTGGATCGGTTCCCTTAGGTGGATCATATTCGGTAAAGGAAGACCGGTTTGCAAGCGCGATCCGGAACTCTTGAGAGTATGCTAGAGTCCAACCAAATTGGAGCAAATGAAAACGCTACAAAGCTTGTGATTTCTATCTTGTTGTTGTTCTAGTTTAAGTGTTTGGTGTAGATTCTTAGGTGTTAAGTTTCTAATGCCATGAAATTTTTATTTTTGGATTCCGCATTGGCCGCGAGTTAGCGGCGAGGGCACGAGGAACCATCATCATCTTCATCCTTATCATCTAAGTTGTGGATACATTGAATTTCATGCGATTCTAACGCTTTTTCACACGTTGATTTCGTGGGTGCAAAATTAGCGTTTTACCGACAATAAAACTTTTTACATTGCTAATTCTGTGGTGAAAAATAGTAGAATCACTTGAAATTTAGTGTGTCCATATCATAGATGATAAAGTTGAAGGTGATGAGTGCCGATCGTTTAATAAAATCGTGGGGGTGTATTTTTGACGCCATAGGAGGAAATTCCCTCCTGTGGCGTTTTTTCTCCATTACTCTCTCTCTCTCTCTCACTCTAAGAGAGTGAGAGAGAGAGAATAATGGAGGAATAATGGGGGAGAGCAAGTGTCACGCCCCGCTTCCTATTGTACGGGCAGAGGGCGCGAGAGGCCGCTATGTATTTACTATGAAATAAATACGCTAAGCGTAACTAAGCAATATAGAAGAAATATACACAAGAGACAAATGTAAAGAATACCAACTTTATTTATTAACATTCTTTTGTACAATACATGGAAAAGTAAATACATCTGAATGAAAGCGATGCCTAAACAATGGCATAACAGAAATGGAAAGTACTGAAATGAAATGTGTACAAGTGTAACTACAACTCGGGATCTTCAATAAACTGGTCCAAGTCTTCAATACTAGGCTCGATCTCTGGAAGGTCCGAATCACCTGACGACATTCAAAGAAGAAAGAAAGAGAATGTGGTCAGCGAACAAATCGCTCGGTAAGTCCCAAAGATAAGGGAGAAATAGAATAGACAGAGAGAGAAAGAGAGAGTGTAGCTTTTAAAGTTGTATTATATTGTTATACTGTTGTATTTAGTATTAATGCTGTTGTTATCGTAAGTTCAAGGGTGAATGTCAACCAATATCAAGAGTGTTCTCAAACCCAACAGGTTGTAATCCAGGGGTAGGGAACCACGGGCCCAAATCAAATGTTAGTAACGAGACTTCGACCGTCGTCGAAGTATTCTAAACTCAACAGGCTGTAATCCAGGAGTATGGAAACATGGGCCTCATGTAACTTGCTTGTGTTAGTAAACATTGATTCATGATCTAGGGGGATTCTTGAGATTCTATTGGATTCATGAATGAACTACCCCAATACCCTATGTATTTATTGGATTGATAGTAATGATTGTACTGATGGTATTGTATTGTGTTGTATTGTCTTGTATTATAGATTGTATAAATGGATGACTTGCCGAAACCATGATATCAGTAAATGGATGTAACTGGAGAATCATGTAAATGGAAGTATATCCGTGGTTCGGTTCGGTCAAGTTGTATAGATTGATAGATTGAATATATAGATTTATGGATTCATGTTGAATTGTAGTTTGTACTTGAATCATATTCAAGTCAGATTATTTTAATGAGACTCGGTCTGAGTCAGAACAATTAGAAAGAGATTGAATCCTGAATTAGGTTTTGGTGTTATCGGTAACCACTGGACATGGGCGGCAGGAATTGTGTCTTTTTCAAAGAAGATTACCGTGTTGATAACATCGTTTGTCAAGTTTTCTATCTTAAAATAGGCAAGCACCTACTTCTCCGGCTCCCTGAGGCTCAAGAGATTGGTCCCGCTTAAACCTATATTTACTAGGGTCCTTATTGTAATTTATAAAACTTGAGGGGTTTTTATGTAAAACTAATTTTGTATACTTTTCAAAATACACCCCAAGTATTTAATTATCGTCTTTAGAGTTTTCTTAGATGTAGATTTATATGTATGTGACATTTCTAGTGAAAATAGTCTAATTTCATAATATAGGGTATTTAATTGTAATATTGAACTTGTATGGAATTTCATGATATTTTCATGTAAGGTGATTCTTGTGATTTTGAAAGGTTGGAATATTTATAATATATCAAAAATAGATATTTTGATGATACCTATATATATATATTTATTTATAAAAATAATTTTTATTTATTATTTTCTAGAAATCTCATTTTCTTAAGATATTTGTATTTTAAATCTCTCGAGACCGAATGCTCCTTGCGGAGGTCTGCATCTCGCACTACTAAGCCCAGGGATGTGCGATAATCCGCACCATCCCAGTCGGGTTCCCCAAAATGGGTTGTAGCGGTGCTTTGCAAAGATTTGTAATAATACGTATCTTGTAGAAAACGGTTTTAACAGTAAATGGTATTTATATGTAAAGTTTCGTTTTCCCGTATTCTATATTCCCGAAAGGTATTGTGCTATGTTGCATATGAGTGTTGTGAGGAGGTAGGTCATTACCTCGTGATCTACTTAAAGGTATAGCAAGATTGTGATGTTTTAAGATAGAAAGTAAACCACATGGTATTTTAGTGAAAAAATACGATAAAAATTGAAATAGAAATCCTTTTGATATGGAACTTGTTCAATATGACTTGTTAATGTTTAATAGTCAACATGTAAGGGTTTAGTATGATTGTATTTAAGAAAAAGTGAGATTTTTAGGAAGAACCGAATCGGACATCGGATTAACTCCGATTCCGTCGAGTTTTAGAAATACAAGTTTTTAGAAAAGAATAGAGAAGAGAGAGGTGGGACTTATGGGTTTAGAGGTTAGGGATGAGGAAGAAGAAACGGTAGGAGGCACCGGTGCGTCGTTTCGTCTGCGGGAGCTCCTAGGGTCGTCGTCGGAAGATCGCCGGAGTTTTGCCCTTCGCTACTCCACTTGTATACAAAATTTCTATAGAGTTTTCTTAAGAGTTTTGGACAGAATTTGTGAGTGAGGGGTGTGTGTTTAGGGATGATATTTATAGGGTAAGGCTATGGTTAGGGTAGGTGAAATGGTGAATTGAAAATGTATTAAAAAATTTATTAAAAATATAGTTTAATGGGGTTTTAATTGTATTTAAGAAGCTCTGTTAACTTTTAGAAAATTTAAAGTATGCAGAGGAGTTAAGAAGACCAAGAGGCATACATCTCAAGAAGACAACTCGGCGTTTCGACTTAACTCGGCCGGCGGCGGCGGCCCGAGTCGGCCGAGTCGCCGGCCGAGTCATGGCGAGTCCGTCCGGGGCTCGCTGCCGTGGGTCGCTCGTCGGTCGGTGATTCTCCTGGGCTATTTTGTTTTATATGTGTAGTGGGGTTTTACGGGTTTAGCATGTGTAGACCCTAGGAATTCTAAAAATATTAAAAGAAAACAATATTAAAAATAATGTGGGCGATGGGATTTGAACTTTGGTGCTTTGGTTCAGCAGTGCAGGGTCTTACCAATGAGTTACAAGCTCCTTCTTGCTATTAAAAAGCAAAACAAACTTATATCTTGTGCTCAGGCAAAAATACCCCTTTCTGTATTTTTGAAAAAAAATTGTACAGAAAGTTTAGGGTTGTTACAGCAAGAGAGAGGAAAGGTGCCATAAGAGGGAATTTCCTCCTATGCCGGAAAAATACACCCTCCGTGTTCTTTTTCGACGATCGGCACCCATCATCATCATCATCATCATCATCTTTACCATGTAAGATGTTGATACACCAAATTTCGTATGATTCATTCATTTTTACACCGTTGATTTAGTGGGTGAAAAATTAATGGTGAACCGACAATAGAACTTTTTATATTGCTAATCCAATGGTGAAAAAGTGGTGGAATCACATAAAATTTGGTGTATCTACATCGTACATGATAAAGATGGTGATGATGGATGCCGATCGTTGAAAAAAATCGCGGAAGGTACAGATTTTTGACGTCGCCTAACGAAAAAGCCTCCTATGGCCTCTTTTCAAACATTATTCTCATATTTGTGTGTGTGTGTGAGAAAGAAAGAATAATAATGATAAGATCTCATAGGAGGGGATTTCCTTCTATGGCGTCGAAAAAATACAAGCTCTACCATTTTTCGACGGTCGGCATTCATCACCTCCTTCTTTATAATCTAAGATGTGGATAAATCAAATTTCATATGATTCCACCACTTTTTCACCGTTGAATGAGCAATGTAAAAGGTTTTATTGTCGGTAAACCGTTAATTTTGCACCCACTAAATCAACGGTGAAAAGATGGTGAAAACACATGAAATTTGGTATATCCACATCTTAGATGATAAAGATTTAGGTGATAAGTGCCGATCGTCGAAGAAAATGTTGGAGGTTGTATTTTTTCGATGACATAGGAGAAAATTCTCTTCTATGGCACATTTTCTTCATTACTCCCCTTACTCTCTCTCTCTCTCTCTCTCTCTATATATATATATATATATATATATATATATATATATAAGCAATGCATGCAGTTTTGCTTGAATAGTTTAAAGGAGGAAAATAATAATAATACGTCACTACTATAGAGTATGGATTTGGTCACGGTTAAACTGTAACGACTCTGAAATCCCTGTATAAAAATTTCTTGTTTATTGTACAGAAAAGAGTATTACAGCCTGTGTAAGAGTTATAGATTATTTTTGTTCAATGAAAGCAAAAAGCAACTTGTAGCTCACTGGTAAAGCCTCTACACTGCTGTGACATAACCTGTGTGTTCGAATCCCATCTGACCCAATTATTTTTAAAGATTTTTCTTTTTAATTTTTCGGAAACCCAAGAGTTGCACATACATTTCACGGAGAAACGAAAAACTTTAGAAAAATCAAACAGGCGCAAAGAGGAGTAAACACACACATAGACACGTGGCACGAATCTCGAAGCAAACCTTCAAGACCGACCGTCCGTTTTGCCTTTTTTCCCGCCGCCGACAGTCCTGATGCCTCCAATCATCTCCGTACTTTGCACACTCGTCTCTTCATCTGCCCTCTACTCTCCTGCACTGTTTGATTTCCCTGCAATCAAACAGAGACTCTTCAATTCGCCATTTAATACCATTTTAATTCTTTTAATTCAAATTTTTAATTCCCGAATCCTAATTCTTCACTATAAATACCACCCTATTCCTTAGCTCCCCTCTATTCTAAAAATCTCTAGCAAATTTATCCCAAAAGTTTTTAAGTGCAAGTGGAGTCAAGTGGAGTTAGCAACCAAGCTCTTTCCGTCGAAAATCGAAGTCATTTCCGGAGCTTCCGCGACGCCACGGAACCCCCTCTCTCTTATTTAACCTCTTCCCAATGCTACACATCGAGTAAGTCCCTCTTCTTTCGTTTCGTTTTGACTTAAACCACATTCTTATAACACATCGACAAAAGTGGAGCTAGCTCCGATAATAGTTTCTTTTAAATCATTTAATCCATTTGAGGAGTAAATTAAGCCACACCATCACTATAAAACTACTCTTAACCTTACTTACATCATTTATATTATAGTTTAACAAAAAAATTCCATATGAAATAATCATAAAACGATGTTTTCAGAAAAATACCATGAACTTTAGTATGACCCTTATTTCAATAATTTTTAAAAATACCTTTAGGAAAACTTCACGTGGTAGCGACCTACCCCCCTCCCCCCACACACACTATGGTTTTACATTAAAATATCACCATTTTTCAAAAACGGGTTTCTTTGAATCGATATTTTAAATCCTTGGAAATTACGCCTCTACAACTCTCGTTAGGGAACTCGCTAATGGATGGTGCGGATTATCGCACATCCTTGAGATAGTAGGGCGAGATGCAGAACTCCTCACGGAGTATTCGGTCTCGAAAGGAAATAAAAATATAAGGTTTTTAAGAAATACGACTTTTCTAAACAAAACTAAACTTTGGAAAAAATTATATAACACTATGAATCCGTATTTTCAATAAAAACATATTATGAAACTATTTTTTTAAATGAAAGATTAAATTTTAATAAAACACCATCAAGTTTCCAAAAGAGATAGTTTTCATAAAAATACCATAAACTTTTAAAGGCTAGTTTTATCACTAAAATACCACAACAATTAAAATACATGTTTCATAAAAACCCTAAAGATTATAAATCACCCTCGAGGTTTATTTTTTAAACCATATTAACATATTTTTCATAAAACCCCATTGAGATATGTAAACAATATTTAAGGACTCTAGTTTAATATAGGTTTAAGCGGGATCAATTCTCTTGAGCCCCGGACAGCCGGAGAAAGTGAGTGATTGCCTATTCAGGTTATACAACTTAACGGAGTTATTAAATGATAATTGTCTTGGAAAAAACACAAATTCTACCGTCCATGTGCAGCAGTTGTCGGATCTCTCCCGAACATAAGATCTTCAACTGTTAAATCAATTCATATGAAAAAGACCGAAACTCAAATCTAAACTTGAACTCAAACCCAAACACGAAACTCGAATCTAAACTCGAACATGAATTCGAACCCAACAAACTTGACACGAACCAAGATTGCAATTGTCATGACTCGCATATTACTCGACTTCATACTACACCTTTTGCAATTTATGATTTCGATCAAGACATGTCATAATCAACCAATCAATCAATTAAGGCTATCTTACAATTATACTTGGGATGCTTATGATAGTTTTTGTGTGAATCCAACGGAGCTTCAGGAGTCTCGTATTAACCTCTTTTTTTATTTTACTCGAATACCATTCGGGATGACTCATCCACAGCCTAGAGCCCCGCTACTAACACATGAAATGGGCTCGTGTTTCCTTACTCCTGGGCCCCCACTCTTAAGCTCGTGAATACTTCTACGGCTGCGTTGACATTCGCACTTGGAACTTAACGTTAATATAGTGACCATATAGAGACCTATTGTATATATTTACCCATGATCATATACTTTACTCGTCATATATATATATATATATATATATATATATATATATATATATATTACACTTGTCATTCTTTTACTCTTACTTTATCCTTGGGACTTACCGAGCGCTAGTTCGCTGACGGACATCAAGCCATTTTTCTACTTTTGGAATGTTCGTAAGATACGGTTGAGACGGAGGAAGTGGAGGCTACAGAGGAGGACTACAATAGGATTGCTCCACAGGATTAGCCTACCTTCACTTTTATTCATCTTATGTATGCCTTGTTTAGACATTTTCCTTAGTGTATTTACTTTCCAGTTGAAACTCATATACTTGTAAATATTGGAAGTTGAATGTAAATAAAGATGTTTGTTGAAAATTTTTATAGTCTCCATTTATTCTTGCATTGTGTATTATTGTTACAATACGCTTAATATGTTAATTTAGAGAATGACCTTCTCTGGATAAATATACCGCGGGCTTGCAACGTCACCGTTTCTGTTTACTGAGAAACGGGACGTGACATAAACCATGACCATAGATACGTTTGGTCATGGTTAAAACCGTGACACAACCGTCGTCTAAACCTCTGTCATGAAAACCCTAGTCACGCTCTTAACCGTGACCATATATTTTTTAGTCACGATTAAGACCGTGACCATATACGCGGCGTTACCAAAAACGATTCAAACAACTAAATGAAATCTGTGTAGGGTCCACATATATGATCACGGTTATAACCGTGACCAATTTATGGTCACGATTTAAACCATGACCATAGGAGATATATGGTCACGGTTTAAACCGTGACCAAAAGGTTAAAGCGTAATGTAGGATACCTGCTATAGCAGGTAACCGTGACTATATAGTCTCTATAGTCACGGTTTAAACCATGTCCATAAGAAGAAACCATAGTGAAAATTACCCGCTGCTAACAGTTAACCGTTACCATATCTTATGGTCACGGTTTAAACCGTGACCATATAATATATGGTCACGGTTTAAACCGTGACCAAATTTATTATCAATTTTTTTTAAACTGAAATCTGTGCGACCCATACGTGCTACTTTCAATTACAATCAGCGACAGATAATAATTATATGATCAATTCTCATGCAATTTTAACAATCAAGAAGCAATATGATTAGAATCAAACGCAATTATAAACAAAATATATACACCAATCAGTATAATCAATAAAACAAATGTTTGTATAAAAAAATCAATAATCTCTGGTCGTAGGGACGATCCAGCTCCATCATCTCGTGACCTGAACATACTCCTAAACTCGTCTCATATGGCTTGCCTGATGGCCTCCGCGTTCGACCGCCTCAGCTCCTCGATCTACGCCTGAAGCATATCTACCTGCACATTCTGCTGCTCCACCCGATCTTAAAGCCGACGAATCTCCTCCTGCGACGCAGCGGACGCATCTATCCGCGTCTGGATCACATCGTACTTATGGATGGACGCCTAGCAAAGTGTCGGTGGGCCCCAGGACCAACCCCGAGCTCATAGCCACTGTGATGTCCGCTGAATATCGAATCCAGAATATGGACAATGGCGGTAATCGAGTCGTCGGGGCCAAGTCCTAAGACGTCCGTCCTTTCTTGGAACTGTGTCTGTAAATAATATATATATATATATACGTGTTAACTTAAATACAGTATCGACTTGATTATATGAAACTTACCATGTGCTCGCCCGTGTCCCTGTGTAACGTGGACCATCCCCTGGCAGTTGTGTAGTTGGCAGGGTCTTTCTTTTTCTGGGATAAAATAAGGATTTATTTCAATAAGTAATTTACGACAAAGAAAACATATATTCTTAAACGTCGAAATACTCACGAGCGGGTGTTGAGTGCTAGCCTGCGATTGCTTCTCTTGGATCGGGATAGCGCGTTCTCTGACGCCGTTGTTCCGATTCTCCCTGTTGTGAACCGACGCCGCCTTGCAAATATAAAGAAAGTAGTATTATATATCACAAAATATGATTTCATGTTATATTATTATAATCTTAAAAATTAAATTTATACCTGAACATTATCACACTCGTTAGTGCTAGATTTAATTGACGACTTGGTTAATTTAAGTTTCAATTGACGATTTAGCTATAAAGATTATCAAGGACCGAGAGCAAATGCTCATAGGTAGGGAGGTGGATTCTTCTTCCAAGAAAGATAATGATGATATTAAATATTTTATATTGGATATCGAGGGTAGCGGCTGTCGGGGGTAAGGCACCTACCCCATTAAGAATGTATAAAGTATACACCCATTCACTTGTGTTTTCATCAGTTTTGAGAAAATTTCGGCAGCACCTCCCTGCTGTTCTCCGAATACATTGTAATAGAAAAGATAATCGTTTCAATGCTGTCAAACAATGTTGAAACGGGCATCTAATCTACGTTGTCTATGGAGAACCAGCGGAAAAGTACCGACGAAATATCTCGAAATGAATGAAAAACACAAGTGAATGCAGGTGTCTGCTTTATACATTCCTAACCTGTCCACACGGGACAAATCTATCGGTTATCATATGATTGAATATTAATTCTCATCACATAGACGACGCGGCGGTTATTAGAAACCGAACGATACCGTCTGATATTTAACAACCTTCGTATAGTTTTATGTCATGACGAACATCGCACGTATGTTAACCGATAGACGGGAACTAAGTCGCGTTTTGATTTTCAAATATGATTATCGATGAGAATATGAAAATTTCATATTATCATCGAGTTTCATACACTTAGTTTAAGGTTTAATTTGGATTGGTTTTATGTTTACATATCAATTTCAAGGTTTCGAAGTTTTTGGTTTAGTGTATAGTTTTTTAAAGTTAAGGATTTTCTTAATCGAGTTTAAGATTCTGAATTTAGGTTTGGGGTTAAGGTGGGATTTGACAAGAGTTCAATGTAGAGGAGAATGATGATGAATTAATATTTGGCCTTGTTTGTATGTGTGTGTGTGTGTGTGTGTGTGTGGGTGTGCTTGTGTGTGTGTATCTACGCGCGCGCGCACAAGCGCCCCCCCAAGCAATCCGTTTCTTCTATTTTACTAAATTACACAAAAATACCCTTAACTATTCATGGTTTTTCACTCATCTACCTTAAATTAACTAAATTACTATAAATTACACAAAAATACCCTTAACTATTCTAGTTTTTCACTAAACTACCTTCAAAATTTAACTAAACGACTTCTGTAATACCCGGTTCTTTTATACACCAATATTCATATTTTATAAAAAGGGTTAATTACAAATTTATTTATTTATAGCTATAAACCATTTTAAAACCCCCATTTCCCTTTTATCAATAAAACCCTAAAACCCAAACCCTATTATATCATATTTTTCAACTAATTCCCTCAGCCCATCTTTTTTTATAAACTTAATTCCTTTTCCTAAAACCCCCAGCCCATTTTCCCCATTTTATTCCTTTAAGCCCCGACCCCCTTCCTTTCTCTTATCTATTCTTTGATTTTTATTTCACTGGCCCCGCCCAACTCCTTCAGCCCGAGCCCAGAACTCCATTTTCATTTTATTAATTCTTAACCGCCGGCCCAGCCCACCTCATCCAAGCCCACGCCCAACTCCCTCCAGCCTTCACCCGACCCGACCCTCTTCGCCCCCATCTTCCCCAACGGCTATTTCCGCCCTTCCCGCGCGCCCGTTCTACCTCCGTCGCCTACGCCCACGCTCATGCCTGCGACGTTACCCCCTCGCACTCCCCTCTTTAATCCCCGTCGCCCTCATCTCCTTCTCACTTTCCAACTCTATCTCAAAAACTCTCCTTCCTCTCAAAACTTTTCCCACGAACCCACTCCTGCAGCCTCTGCCAACTTCTTCACTCGCCCCACCGCCGACGGTGACGACCACAACCCCACACCACTCTCCCTCGCTCATTCCTCCTCCACTCGAGAATCCCAACGCACCCGTGCCATGGCCACACCACCGTCGTACCCATCACCGAGCCCCCCTCCTTCGCCACGTCACCTCCACCGATCACGACTCCCTCTCCCCGACCGCTCTCCACCGACGACGACCCGAACTCACCACCGCCTACCTCCTCCATCGACTGAGCACCTCCTCACCTTCCTCCCCCTTCAGCTCCCTCACCCGACCTCCTCTCTCATCACCTCAATCTCTGTCCCCCTCACTCCCGTTCTCCCTCTCTCGAGCCCACGCCCACGCCTCCTCCGTCGCCATCACCCCACTCCGCCGGCCATCTCGTCGGGACCCTCTTTACCGCCCCTGCAATCTCCCTCTCTCTTTCTCGATCTCTCTTACTCTCTCTCTGTTCTCTCCATCTCTCTCTTTCTCACTCTCTCTCTGTGTTCTCTCTCTCTCCCTGTTCTCTCCCTCTCTCTCTTTCTCACTTTCTCTCTCTCTTCTCTCTGTCTCTCTCTCTCTCTCTATGTCTCTCTCTCTCTAATCCCTTCTCTCTCTCTCTAAATCTCTCTCTCCCTCTACAACCCCTCTCCATCGTCCTCGGCTCACCCAATGCCCTAAAGCGCAACAACCTCGTCAGCAAAGCTGCGACGCAAGGCCAAGCCTAGTCGAGCCCCGGCATTTCGTCGAACATCTACAGAGATCGCCGTTGCCGCTGCCGTGCATCACCGGAACGTCTCCAGGCAAGTAATTTACTTACTACATGCTATATATTCAAGTTACAAACTTAAATAATATAGATCACAAATTTACAATTTCATATCGATTATGTGTCATACCTGTTCGATGTATGATCCCAATGAAAATACTTACCTAAGTTGACGGAATTAAATTGTCTGTGTTGGCTCTTGTAGTGATGATTATCCTGTAAAAATCTTACTGGAAAATACGACTATTAGTGACTAAAGTGAATACCCCCAAATATACCGATAAAACTAGAAATTTCCCGCATCTGAAAATAATTAAAATCACTATAAATTATGTACATACTGGAATGCTGCGTTCGAGGGCTTAAATCGAAGCCGACTCGACGAACTATAACCCTATGTAATTTTCTAATGGTTTCTGTATTTAGATTGTGATAATATTTGGATCGGAGTGCGACTCTGGACTGCATTCCAGAGCGACTCTGTTTACTGTGTGCTGTCCCGTAATGGGTACCACCTTGCTTCCTTAACTCGTATGTTGCGGAACTCCATTGTTTATTAAAGGTGAATCTGTTAGATAGATAACACAAGTTATTTCACCCTGTTTCATCGTCATTTGCTATTTAATCTGTAATTTAAAAGATCGGGACGTATAACAGTCCCAACAAAATCAGAATTGACATACTAGTATTGAACAGTGTATATATCCTGACGTACAGACGCGATTGAGAATCCATCTATTGCGTTGAAAACCTTACTGAAAACCCTAGGTTCCATTCAACTTTAGCGTCGCTAAATTCTGATCCCAACTGGGATTAAAATGCGTTGCGAAATGGACTTCCGATTCTGAAACCGGATTTCCAGCCGTGAACGCTTAAAATGAAATGGCCATAACTAGTGATTCTGAAACCCGATTGACGTGAAACTAAATTCGCTGGATAGATAATTGAACATCCTATTTATTCCCCATTCATTGTTTCGCTAAACTGTACCCGTATGACTTATGATAAATTGTGCAAGTGGTAGAATACTGTTTTATGACATCTTAATCATGCTTTACATACCGTCTCCTCATCATATCATACATATGTGACTGCATTGATAACCTAGTGATCATGTGCATTACCCAGTGTTAGGTATCAGTGATGATTGTGGCAAGTACGTTAATGTTCGTGCATGAGTGGATAAGTGAAAGTGACACGTACTTGTACACAATCAGTGAACCTTATTATTTTATTGCATTGTCGACGTCTGTGGGACGCGTGTACGTGTGACTATAAGTGGTATGGGACACTTATGGAAGCTCTTGCATGGGTGTCACAGATAAGGCACCAGACACTGCCATTTATCTTAGGTATTAGTCGGGACGTGCTTGATGGAGGTCCTGCCTCCAGTTCTCGCGCAGACTTGTCACAGACCGATTAGTATTTGAGGTTATGGTTAGCGTTTGATATAGACTACGGGGTGTGGAGTAGTTTGAGTGTTAGTTCAACAGAATCTCGGGAGTCCCATACCGGCTTCTATATATGGAGATATATGGAGATTTCAGGGTACATGATTATTACCGTGAGTTACATGTTGGGCCCGTGGTCCCTTGCCCTTGGGTCCTGCCCTTGGGTCCTACCCTTGGGTGGAGGACACTCGCGAGTGGTTGACTCTCACACTTGGACTGACGGTAGGCTTAGAGACCTGTACAGTGAGACTTAGAGACTGATAGGGATGATAGAATCGATATACATTACTTACTTTGTTGACATACCTGGCATATTATTTTACTGCTTGTACTGTTCCACTGCATTCATTACTCCATGTTTATACCTATGCTGTCTTGATTTATTGTTATATATCCGTTATTACTGTTCGAGTTGCCACTTGCATTTTATATATATTGCTATCGTGTCGTTCTGACGACCTGAGTATGCATGCTCAGTTTGAGGAGTGGATTTAGCCTGGACCAGGACTAGACGTACATCGCGGACATCCTGATCAGCTGTCCAGAGTTATACTCTTTACCTTCATCAGGTCAGTTCTGTGTATATGTTTTGTTTCAGTTACTGCATTTCTCATTACCTGCGTATCGTTTACTGATTACTATGTAAAGTTAGAAGTCGAAATGTGACTACGGCAGGATATTTCCTTGACCGTAGGAGCATGGCTGGCCTTGTCAACCCCTCGTATTCCTTATTTTGGCAAGCGGGGCGTGACAATTTCTCTTAATAAATTACTATAAATTTCATTAAAATATTCTTTACTTTTGTTTGTTTTCACTAAAATATCATTAAAATATCCTTAATTTTTGTTGTTTTCACTAAAATATCATTAAAATTTTGAATAAAAAACCCCATTTGCTCAATGATACTTATTTACACTAAAATACCCTTAACTATTGTTGTTTTTCACTAAATTACTTACAAAAATTTGCTAAATTATCCCAACCCTAAACTTAACACTAACCCTAACCATAAACCCTAACCAAACCATATCCCTAACTCTAAACCTAACTCTAATCATATCCCTAACACTAATTAACCCTAACCCCCTACCCTGACCCAAATCATTAACCCTAACACTCACCCTAACCCCCGTTAACCCCAGCATATCCCGGCCTTAACCCCTAATTAACCCTAATCCAAATCATTAACCCTATCACTCACCCTAACCCCCAACCCTAATCCTAACCCAAATCAGAACCTTAACCCTAACAAAAATTGTGAGTTAAATCCTTGAAATTGAAAAAAATCAAATTCAAAATTTATGAAAATTAAATTTAAAATTGAATAAACTAACCTGCGGCGGCGGCCGCAAATCGAGGAAAAATAAACGGCGGCGAAGCTCAAGACGGCAAGCGCGGCGGTGAGGAACTCAATAAGCCTCGGCGGCTTGGGGTCAGCGAAGCTCCCGACGAGGTACGCATCTGGGTCCGGCGAGGAGGCAGTGAAGATCGTCGGAGGTGGCAGCGAGATACTCCGGGGGGGAGCGACGAGAGGATAGGGGCAGGAATTTTTTTTGGGCGGAGGGAAATGAAAATAGGGTCGGGAAAAAAAGAGGATAAGAGGATTTATCTTCAGTGGGTTGTGGGGCCCGCCATAATTTTTATTCGTAACGGTCTTAACCGTGACCACATCTTTTATAAACGTGACCATAAGTTGGTCACGAGTAAAATCGTGACCGAATGTTCATTACTACTGGGCAGATTTGCAGGAGTGTGTGCATATAGTTTGAACAATCTCATTATTCAGCAGTGATTTGCGAACGTGGCAGGGACTTCAATATATAGTTAGAATGGCAATTAATGCCCCTAAACTTTGTTTGATATGCTACAATTTATAAAGAAATGAAAATTCTCACTCTTCTTTCTGGATAAATTAAAACTAAAAATTATACTCTCTGCATATATAATTCCAAATCAAGCATGTCGACGTAGTTGCATGCACGTACGTGTACGTTGCATATCATTTACTATACTGTAGGCTTGACAAAAGGATGCATTGGTAGAGTTAAGTTGTTTTCTTTAATAAATGTCGATCCATGTAAATATCTATGCCTTAATTAAATAATATCATTAAAATTTCTTGTTTTAATGCATTTACCCTGCTGGGCCTGTACATAGCAAAAGACAATTTTTTTTATTTTTTTTTCATTGGGCAATAAGCACTAATCTATGCGCACAACACACAAGCACACATCACACACAACCACGCAATCAAGGATGGAGCCCTAACCTAATGCAATTAGGTACGATAAGAAGAGGCAACACAATGATATGGAATGACAAATGTGGGGCGTTCAAATGATCCGAATATATGGATGCATGTTGAAATTTAACATCACAAATGATTAAATTAGTAATTGGGTTCTAATTAGTAGATAATTGGACCATACCCTTTTACTTATGATAGATCAAGATGGATGCTCAGTTGTCATGTAAATATATAACACAGTTTACTTGTGTATCGACCAGTTTAGCCGAGTCCATGCTGCAATCGTTATTAAAACAGGATGGACTCGGCTAAACTGGTTCCATACACAAGTCCACTTTGTTATATATTTGCATTATTCCATCTAGGATCTATCAAAGTTCGAAATTCTTAGTTTAATCCGGAGAAACAGTATTTTATGCACCGACGCATGATTTGGACTTTATTTTGGATGGATATGAAACTAAGACCCAAGTTGCATTTTGAGTTCATTGGCAATGTACGACACAGCTAAATTATACACACACACACACCCTTGGGAAAGAAGCAATGGTTGTCTTAGAAAAGCTTATGTTTTCATTTTTCTTTTCATTTCTTTCCTTCCTTTTATTGCTTTGAAACATTGAGTGCGAACAAAAGTAAGACGGAAGCCAGCGGTACACTCGATTGGCTTGAGGAACTTGAAGTGATGTGTTTAGAACGAAAATTAAAGAAATGGTCTCTCTCCGTGTGTAATGCAAATACTCTTTGATTAGAGATCCACCCTTCTACTTTTTTCTTGAAAAAAAGAAAAAAAGGAGAAAAATCCAACTCTCTCAAGGCCTCCACATCATCTCTTCTCTCTCTCCCTCTTCTCCCAAAAACAATTAATTGTTTATCTAGAACCCTCCAAATCATCTCTCTCAATATATATACACACACATACACACACACACTCCACTGCACCCTCCACATTAACTCTCTTTTTTCTTTCAAAATATAATTAATTGTTTAATTAACACGTGCAACGCACATGCACAAATTCTAGTGTGTGTATGAGAATAATAAAGAAAAGAGGTTTTAATAGGCTTTTTCCTTTGGTGGCGTCAAAAATTTATATCCTCCACCATTGTTTTCGATGATCGGTATTCATCATCTCCATCTTTACAATATAATTAAGATGTGGATACACCAAATTTTACGTGATTCTACCACATTTTTACTGTTGAATTAGAAATATAAAATGTTCTATTGTCGGTAAATCGTTGATTTTACACCCACTAAATCAACGGTGAAAACATATTGGAATCATATGAAATTTGGTATATATACATCTTAGTAGATAGGGATGAGGATGATGTGTGCCGATCAGCGAAAAAAATATAAGAGCGTAGAATTTCGCTACCATAGAAGAAAATTCTCTCATAGGGCTTTTGTCCTCCATTATTCTTTTATATATATATATATATATATATATATATATATATATATATAAACAAATTAAATGTAGTGCCTAATTAATATACACCTGAAACACAAAAAAATAAAAAATAAAAACTCCCCAGTCCCCACCCCAATTATCTCTTCTCTTTTTAATTAAAGAGACGATGAGAGCTAGGGTATATATGTTTGAGCATGTTTGAGCCCTTAAGTAAATTAATGGGCATATAAAGATCGATGAATTTACAAAACCTAATGATGATGCTCGATATCAGTGATCTCCTAGATCATGACACGTGGCAGATGACGTGTCCAAGAGCATGCAAGAAAGGACCTACAGGAGCCGACCAGACCGCTCCCACGTCCGTCCTACCGACGAGGCTGGCTCGCCTCGAGCCCCAGCACAATTGGCCTCCTCGGGCTCACAGCTCGTTCCCGAGCTACCGCAGAAACAAGATGCCTCAGCTCTTCCGCTCGTCAGCGAGCTCTCCCACCGAGGTCATCTTCCTCGGTCCATCGACCGACCAACAGCACCGCTTGCAGGCGTAACCGCCATCCCGCGAATCTCGCCACGCGCGAGATCTCCTCCGGCCACATCCCACATTCCATGCCACCACGATCCCCCATTAACGAGCTTGTCTCGCCATTAATGGGAGGTCCCGCTCATCACACGGGCGTGACGTCGGGAGCGTAACGGCCGGCGTGATTCTCGCGCCTACTGCACCTGCTGCCACCACTACTTAAACCCCTCCTTCAGACGGTCAAGGTAAGCAAATTCTAATCCACTAAGCCGTTACTCTGCTCGGATTACCCCACTAACTTGATCGTCGGAGGGTCCTCGGTGGTCCAACCACCCCGGGGCTTCCTTGCAGGTAGCTCGGCTCAACAACTTCAAACCCATTGAGATCCACACGCTTCAGGAGTCTACCTCCAGATCAAATCTCAGCCACTCATCGCCGCCATCAGCAGATCAACGGGAAGCAACATCTGAAGGAGATTCTACCCTTCATCAGCTGGCGCCGTCTGTGGGAAATTCTTTGATTCCACAAAAACAAAAGTTCACCTCCCGATCTCACTCCAATGGCGAGCGATCATCAAGACGATCCAAGCGCCAACCGCCGCCTCCCTCTCAACGGGGGCACAGACGAGCCTCATCCGCCGAATGCCATTAACGCCCTCACCGGCCGGATAGACCGACTCGCATCCTTCGTGGAGACGCTCGTCCGCGTCCAAACGGCAATGCAAAATCCCCAGGTCACCGCTCCCACGCCTCGTGACCAGGACCCCTACAGGGGGAGAGAAGACTCAGCCCACGTCGGCACGGCCGACCGCCGCCTCGCTGCCTCCCACGGCCGCGGATCCCCCGGGCCAGTATGTTCTGCGACCCGCTGGGCACCCAACAGCTCGACACCGAGGTCTGTCGCTAGAGCGCCCCGTCCCGAGGTCTTTCGCGCGCCTGTCCCTCCCGAGGAAATGTCGGTCAGCTCGCCCGTCACCAGGCATGACCGACACACCTTCCCCAGATGGGGCCGCACAGACGGGGCTCGTCAAGGCAGCTCAAGGGCCACCTCACCCAGAGATTTGAGGAATCTCATTGTGAGAAACCGCGGCCGAGCCCAGATGCAGGCCGCCAACAGCAGGGGCCCGGGATCAGAATGCGCCGAGTCGTCGGGGTACCATGGCCGACTCGACGCCCTCAAGAAGAAGATCGAGAGTCTGCATCGGGAAGGTCACCGTTCGAGTGACGGGGTTAAGTATGCCTCCGACTCGCTCACAAAACCGTTCAGCGAGGAGCTTCTCGCCGTCCACGTCTCCTCCCGCAACAAGCCCCCAAAGGTCTCCCTCTTCAACGACAAATCTGACCCGAAGGACCACTTGGACGCGTTCACCGCGGGAATGAGCTTCCAAGACCACTCCGATGCCGCCTAGTGCCGAGTTTTCCCGGCCACTCTCATCCGTGCCGGGCAAGACTGGTTTCGAGGACTCGAGCCGCGCTCGATCTCAACCTTTGACGAGCTGGCCACACAATTCCTCGGCCACTTCATCGGGAACAGACGGCAGAAGCGCACAGTCGACCACCTCTTAACGATCAAGAGCGGGGACAGGGAGACGTTCAAGGCCTACGTTACCCGTTTCTACAACGCCCTTCTCGAGGTCCCAGAGCACCGGGACGAAACGATCATCACGGCTCTAAGGTCTGGTCTTAGGCACAAGAAGTGGTTACGCTCTTTTGCACTGGCGCAACCTAAGACCATAGCCGAGGTAAAGGCCTGGATCGAGCGCGAGGTCCAGCTCGAGTCCGAGGTGAACGCAAGCCTCCCCCGAGCAGAGCCAACCGACCAGAAAAAGAGGGCAAGGGACGAGAGAAGAGGACTGGAACGGCAAAAGCCATATCCCCCAAAGTTCCAGGAGTACACGCCGCTTAATGTCTCCCAGACAGTGCTACTTGAGGAGGCCAAGGGCGAAGGGTTCTTCAAGTTCCCCCCGATCCCACGCTCGGCTTCGAAGCAAACCCGGGGCCCCTACTGCGGCTTTCATAGGTCGCTGGGCCACTCAACTGAGAGCTGCAAACAACTCCGAGATTATATTGAAGAGCTCATCCGTTCGGGGCACCTCGCAGCGTACCTGAGGGAAAAGCGACAAGCTGACTGCGAGCAGGAAAAGCGTCCCCCTCCAGTCGAGCAGACCATCAGCCAGATAATATAGTGTCAGCGAGGCATACTCTGGTACCTCCGAAGCTCGGTACCCCACAGATACCAATAGACGTATGGGGGGCTCAAGCCGCATGAATAAAATCATCTACTAGCATGTATTTTCTTTCCAAAGCAATGTACCATATTCCTAAGATCTTTTGTTTATACAATAAAAGGATCAACAGAGCATTGCGGAAAAGAAAAAGAATCTTATTCATTCAAAAGGTACTATAGGCTCCTCAGCCGTACACAAAAAAGAAATAATTATTATTACAACAGCGGGGGAGTGGGGTGCAGAGAGCACTGCTCGTGGTACTCTGAGCATATCTCCAGAAACCGAGCCCTTGCAGCGTCTAGCCTCTGCCTCCGATC
This sequence comes from Agapanthus africanus, assembly GCA_030015575.1. Lineage (NCBI taxonomy): Eukaryota > Viridiplantae > Streptophyta > Magnoliopsida > Asparagales > Amaryllidaceae > Agapanthus > Agapanthus africanus. The sequence goes on from JASDDO010000016.1 coordinate 419,511,490, forward strand.
CCCCCGCGAGCTTCGACGTCGAGCCTCAACTGGTAGCACTTACGGACGAGCGCTTCCGAGCGGTTTAGCCGGCTCGCGGAGATCAACCCGAGGCGCCTCAGAGACCTTAGCTTGCCTATGGCCTCATCGAACAGCATTTCAAATAAGGGGTTGTATAGCCCCGGCGACGCCCTCCAGATGGAGTACATCAGCAGCTGCAGGAGGGAGGACCGCCGGGGGAGCAATCGGCTGAAATGGTCCTCGATCCTGCCGATCACCAACTGCACCGTGTCCTCAGTGCAATATGGGTCATAGAGGTAGACATCCTCGAAGCTTACGATGTCTTCGATGGTGAAGGGGAAGTCCCGCATTTTTGCGTTTTGGGTGTGAGGAGGAAGCAAGCAGTTACTCCCTCCATTTTATAGACCACGACGCCTGGGAGTCCAACAGTCGCCCGTTTCACCTGCAATGCAGGCGCTACGCGGTAAGCGTCGCGCCTCCCCATGAGAAACCGAAACAGCGTCACGACACGTATACCAACGACTATCCCACTGCACGGTGCTCACCCTAAGAGGGTCGAACAGAGCCTCGCCAAGAGGCATCTAAGCAGCTACACTGCTCGGTCCTTCCTCATGGAGCTAAGCCATCAACATGAGGCAGCCGAGCCGCTACCCTGCTCGGCTATCCCTGGCTGGTAGCTTCCCTACCCCACGACGCCAGGGATCAAAGCCCTCACAAAGAGGCAACCGAGCGGCTATCCTGCTCGGCTATCCCTGGCCGGTAGCTTCCCTACCCACAACGCCAGGGATCTAAGCCCTCATCTAGAGGCAGCCGAGCGGCTACCCTGCTCGGCTATCCCTGGCCGGTAGCTTCCCTACCCACGATGCCAGGGATCTAACCCTTCACCTAGAGGCAGCCGAACGGCTACCCTGCTCGGCTATCCCTGGCCGGTAGCTTCCCTACCCACGACGCCAGGGATCTAAGCCCTCACATAGAGGTAGTCGAGCGGCTACCCTGCTCGGCTATCTTTGGCCGGTAGCTTCCCTACCCACGACGCCAGGGATCTAAGCTTTCACCTAGAGGCAGCCGAGCGGCTACCCTGCTCGTCTATCCCTGGCCGGTAGCTACCCTACCCCACGACGCCAGGGATTTAAGCCCTCATCTAGAGGCAGCCGAGCGGCAACCATGCTCGGCTATCCCTGGCCGGTAGCTTCCCTACCCACAACGCCAGGGATCTAAGCCCTCACCTAGAGGCAGCCGAGCGGCTACCCTGCTCGGCTATCCCTGGATGGTAGCTTCCCTACACCGTCCTAGCTTCGTCCACTACCGCCATCTGGCATGAGGCCTTCGACGCCGTCAAGGCTCGGATACCGGAGTTCGCCGACCAGGATCTCCGAGCCGAATATCCTCGCGGGGACGAGGAGCAGGGGCAGGACCTTGGGGCCGAGGCTGAGGTGGAGATACTCGGCGAGGGCAACGCCGAGGCCCCTGCTGCGGGCGCTGGGCTTCCCGAGGATGCTCCTGGCCCGGAGGCCTGAGGCCCGTCGTCTTTTGTTTCTTTTTCTTTTTATTTGTTTCCTCGGGAATTTGGTAGGCCTCCGGGCATTTTGTAAGGCTGGGGAGCCCACAATACCTTGTAAAAGCTTTAACTTTTGTGAATAAAGGTATTTTTCTTGCAGTCTTGTTTGCACGCGTATTTTTCTTCTTGTTGTGTGAACACTTGTATCTGCGTGGGATTGCCCTTCTGTTGTGTCGTCTTTTTATCTGGCGATTACACGTCGACTTGAGTCTGCTTTCTTGCCAAGTGTTCCAAGGCAGGCGGTAAGACGGTATCTCCATGGCCCCGAAGTCAAGGTGGAGATCGCTCAGACGTAGGCAGACCGGATGCCCCTCGTTGAGGACACGTTTCTTAGTTGTTGGTGGGGCCGTAATTGGCCAACTGAGCTTGGTGCCGAGCGGGGTAGGTGCTCGGTGCATCTTGGCGAGGGCTTTGATCCTCAGCGCGTGAGGGGAGGTTAGAGGCATGATGAGGATGGCCGAGCAGAGTAGATGCTCGGTGCCTCATGGCGAGGGCTTTGATCCTCAGCGCGAGAGGGGCCGTGAGAGGCCTGCTGAGGATGGCCGAGCAGGGTAGCTGCTCGGTGCCTCTTGGCGAGGGCTTTGATCCTCAGCATGAGAGGGACCGTGAGAGGCCTGCTGAGGATGGCCGAGCAGGGTAGCTGCTCGATGCCTCTTGGTGAGGGCTTTGATCCTCAACATGAGAGGGGCCGTGAGAGGCCTGCTGAGGATGGCCGAGCAGGGTAACTGCTCGGTGCCTCTTGGCGAGGGCTTTGATCCTCAGCGTGAGAGGCCTGCTGAGGATGGCCGAGTAGGGTAGCTGCTCGGTGCCTCTTGGAGAGGGCTTTGATCCTCAGCGTGAGAGGGGCCGTAAGAGGCCTGCTGAGGATGGCCAAGCAGGGTAGCTGCTCAGTCCCTCTTGGCGAGGGCTTTGATCCTCAGCGTGAGAGGGGCCGTGAGAGGCCTGCTGAGGATGGCCGAGTAGGGTAGCTGCTCGGTGCCTCTTGACGAGGGCTTTGATCCTTAAGGATGCCCGAGCGGGGTTGCCGCCCGGTGCTTCTTGGCGAGGGCTTTGATCCCTGGTAGGGTGCCAGGGACAACCGAGCATGGTTGGTGCTAAGCGGTTGCCTCCTTCAAGGGCTTTTCATCCTTAGCGCGGGAGGGGCGTAAGAGGCCTACTAAGGATGTCCGTGCGGGGTTGCCGCCCGGTGCCTCTTGGCGAGGGCTTTGATCCCTGGTAGGATGCCAGGGACACCACATCGACCGAGATGGACGGTGCTCCATCAGATTATAACACCACCCTGCCACCGCTATACGTGGTCCCCTTCCTACCTGTTTATCTACTCCACCAGCTAATAGGGATAATTTTGAAATTAAACCCCACTTTATCAACCTGTTGCCTAAATTTCACGGGCTCGAGTCTGAAAATGCATACATTTTTATCACCAAATTCGAAAACGTATGCGCAATTATGGGTACTTCACAACTGTCAGTGGATGCTATGCGATTACGTCTTCTCCCATTCACTTTATGCGACTTAGCAGAAAAATGGCTTTATAATACTGCCGCACACCCTATTACCAATTGGGATGAATTCGTGATAGCATTCCTTAAGAAATTTTACCCAAATCATAAGACCGCCCGTATTAGGAGCGAGATCAACCAGTTTACCCAGCTTCCCAATGAACCATTTTGGAAGTGCTTTGAACGGTTTAAGTATCTGCCTGTCCAATGTCCTCATCATGGAATACATAGATGGGATCTGTGCCGAATTATATATGAAGGCATTAATCCAACGACAAAGCAGATGCTTGAAACCATGTGTCAATGCAATTTCATGTCCAAAGACGATGGTGAAGCCTGGAAATATCTGGAAGATCTCGCTGAAAACACTTTGCAGTGGGAAAGCGGTAGACCACCTTCATCTAGGAGAGGTATTCATCAGCTCGATGTTTCCATCGTAGTAAAAGCCGAAATGGCAGCAATGCAAAAGAAACTCGACGCTATTGAAAACAAATTCTCATCGGTCTCCCTAAACCAGGCAACGCTCCCCAAGACTGTGTGTGGTTGCTGTTCTGATCCATTTCATTTGACGGAAGAATGTCCTTAAAATTCTTCGATTCAAGATCACGAGCAAACTAATGCTGCTTTTCAGCAGCGACCTAGAAACGATCCTTATTCTTCCACATACAATCAGGGGTGGAGGAATCATCCTAAGTTTGCTTGGAACCAAAACCAAAACCAAAATCAAAACTAGTTCCAAAGTAATTATCAAAGACCTCCTCCACAGCAACAGCAACCACCACCACAGAGTCAGCACCACTTTCAATCGCAACCTTTTCAAAACCCGGCCAATAATTATTTCCAAACGGCCGGGACTTAAAACTCATCTGCACTTGAACGAAGCGTGGATATGTTTATTAATGTCACGACCCGAAATGGCACGTGACTGACACTTGAATCATATAAATTCTATAGGACCCCATCTATTTCAAGTAAACCAAAAATCCCAGAAATCTAAACCATTTTAAAGAAAAAGTGAAGAAAACTTATTTTAAAGCAAGTAGTTTTAATAACACAAGCCGAAGTATGCATTTTTAAATCTCAAGTCTTTTCTGAAAATTTCGGCAGAGTTTCCTTTGTAAATACTGGCACCAAAAGGGTACAACATGCATAATATGAATAAAGGCATCCCCAAACGGGAGCTAGCTCTTCGTCAATTGACGGTCATAACCACGCAAGCAATATAATATAGAACGCCGAAGGGCGAAAATCAAAACTCAAAAGGAAACTCAAAATCATCAAGAAAACCCATAATAATACAATACGCGACTCTAAGGTCGAAATAATATTCAACTGATCTTCTAAGGTTATAAAATATACAAGTCTGGTTGATGGAGTTTCTAAATACAACATTGTAAATAAAATACAAGGATGGTCACGATGCGAGTGAATCCACTTACCAAAGTAATCACCCGAAAAGGAGCAGTGTGCCAGCAAGCCGCAACGAAACCTGTACGGCAAAACCTGCAAGAAACTGTGGCACAACGGGGGTGAGTTGCCAACTCGTGAGTAGAAAACATCACCGAGCAAAAATCGCATGTATGACTCAATCCTAGGTCAATACGATCAAAATATGTATACCCTCAAAATGATAAAGTCTGAAGCATGATACGGTGGCAAAGGTAAACATCTATACATAAGTGTAATACCATGTGCTCGTGTCAGTGCCTCAGCAACATATCATAAATATGAGGTATGAATGCAATATAATGAGAACAAAATTCATCATGCATGTGAAACTGTTTTCTTAATTTAGTGAGATTTCTTTATGTATATAAATCGAGGTATCATCAATGAAATCAACATGAAATCGGTGTCAAGTATCGACACAAAACATATATCCCAATATCTCAATATCTCAAGCTCCGGCAATCCGGACTGGCCTGTATCCTCGAATCTCAATATCTAGGGCTCCGGCTATCCGGACTGGCCCGTAACATCAAACTCAAAATCTAAGGCTCTGGCTATCCGAACTGGCCCATACTCCGATCGGTATCCTCCAGATATCCGTCGAGTCATAATACAATCACTGGTTAGGAGTGCTCCCTTGTCTCAGGCTCAACGCCATCATCTGCGACCTTCTCGCCCTGGGGTACCACACCGGGTCCACCATGCACCCACAGACGGTTCCTCCTCCTCCTCGAATTGGGTGTATGATATCGCTCAAGAGCCGAGAAAACTCATGGTAGACATATCTCAAATCATATCATGAGAAAACCGCAATTTTATCTTTAAAATTAAAATGAGTTTAATAAATCTTGCGGTTTCTCCAAATCCATAAATCTCATGGAAATCCGAAATCCCAAAATAAAGGGTCAATAACAATAAATACTGAGCTCCGGCAATCCGGACTGGCCCCTAATATCATGACAATGAATATATAAAAATACATGAAAAATCACAGTAATAAATGCAACATCTAACTAGCACAATAATGATATATCGGAACTATCAGCTAACAAGTGATAACAATGAACTAATATTCTCGAAAGTGTACGTGACATGGCAATTACCGATGATGATGTGTGTGAGCCGGCATGTAAGTGTTCGTAGACATACGCATCATCGGTAATGGTGCTGGTGTCCTGACAGCATGGTTTCATAATAACAATAAAAGTACATTTAAACATGCAATGCGATACGATATGAACAGCATGAGTATACAGGATAAATAATAAATGTAACAATAAGGAATCTACACTATGCATACGAGTCATACAATTGTCATTTGAAATAACATGAATCGTGGTGTTTAGAAAATAGGGCTACGGTGTTTTTACGAAAATGTACGTCCTTTGAAATATCCGTAGTATCCCTTGGCCTGTCTTTAAAATACTCACGATTCGTTATTTTGAAATAGGTATGATTCGAGTCTAGTTTAACATCTACAAGTAAACTACAGGACTAACTAACAGACTAATCGAAAGGGGTAAGGAAAACCACATAAATCTGAGTCGATATATATAAATATAATAGTCAGTGATCTCGCCTCAATTGTATCGCATACGATACAATATATATATATATATATATATATATATATCATATGACCTCCTCGAGTCAAGAGTGCGGATCTATCATCAATATATAGCTCGTATGGTAAATTCATCGTACGACATCCCAAATCAGGGTACGGGTCGATATCACATTTATCTCATTATCCAACTGGTATCCTTATCATCGTATATCATGAGCTGGGTACTGATCTACGTCTAGTACATACTGGTACCATCAAATATATATATGCGTGTTTCTGAAAACACATCGCCTATAAACCCGCTAAAATAATCCTGTCGTATCTCATAATACGAACCAAGTCATATCACCGATCTCATGGCACCACGTTCAATCTCATCGACTCATCTCCAAATACCACATACTATCCTCATCATCCATGTATATGTATACGTATACACACACACACACACATACATAGTCCCATACTTATGTGTATATATATATATATATCTACATTTACCCATATACGCACAAGAAAGTAAAATGTATGCGAGTGTGTGTGCGTGCGTGTATGCAAATCTTAACTCTAGGGTTTCGCGACTAAGAAACTACACTATAAGCGTTTTCCTACAACTACGCTAAACTAAACCAAAGTCACATAATCATTTCTAGCTGAGTAAACACATCTTATACTAACATATAAATATATAGCTATAACACATTGTACACTGTACTACGAAACTACGGGGGTGCTATACGACATCCACCCGACTTCCCCCGTAAATATATGTCTACTCACCCTGATCCTCGCTTGCTGGAGTCGATGACGCTACGCTCTTCTCGTCATCTCGAAATCCACATGTAGGTACCTACATATTACACATAGTTTCGTAATCTGAAATCGCGAACGAAAACCAAAACGATACACGAAACTGTTCCCCGCCGAACACAGAGACGCGACCGCGTAGGTCCGTCTTGCCTGAAATTCGGGGCAGATGCTAATTGGTGCTATCCGTCCACCTCTCCGAAGATGCCAAGTTGATTTATGGCACCATGTAACGAAGGTTTAAACGGATGCGGCCGATGTAGCAGACTTCGTCAGATTCCCCCTCGCTTGAGGGGTTTTTGTAACAACTGAGTCCAGTTATACCAATTCCGGTTACCGTATGTGTTGTTTGTGGTATTTAGTTCATTTATCATGTTTGGTTGCAAAATGGTAATTTACTTTATATTCGACCCGTTTACTTGAGCTCATTGTTTCCTAATTATAGATTACACTAACATCTCATATTCTTGCATATAATCATTTAAGTTATTTAAATTACTTAAAAATACATGACATGGCCTGCTTGATACCCCTAACCCTGTGGTAGTGTCCTTACATCGTGTTCTCGTCCCGTTAAGTGAAACGGATGTGTTTGGACGACTACGCGCACATGCGTGCGTCCGTTCTTGGGGGTATGCTTTTTCATTACAAAATCCTTCTTTTTGATTTTTGGAACTTGCTAATAATTTTCATATTTCAAATTCAAATTTTTGGACCCGATCCGGACGCAATTCGGAAATATTTTGTATCCAGCCAAATTATAATTATTTAATATTTTAATTTTACTTAACCTATTTTATCAGCTGAAGCAATATTTTTTTAAGGTTGGAAATCTTCTCTTAAAGCCAACGAGATTTTCTTTAAATCTTTTATAAAGTTTTCCCCAAACCTAATATCTTTCTGAGAGCCAATCAAAACCCCCGTTTTCCCCTGGGCCCCATCTCTCTTTTTTTCCCCAGACTATAGAATGATTCTTTAAGAATATTAAAAATCTTTTATAAATTTTTCCCAAACAAATTTTATCCTCTAGCCAATCAAAGCTTTCCCTCTGCTGCACCCGGGCCCCACGAGCGCAAATCTCTCTCTCTTTCTTTCTCTCAACGAGCGCAGCTCTCTCTCTCTCTCTCTCTTTCTCTTTCTCTCTCCTCTCGCGGCCACTCTCTCACCTCTCGCGAATACTGTAGATTCCTCGATTCCACTCACCACGCGCGCGATGTGGTCACCTCCCTTCACAGCATCCTTTCTTCTTCCTTATAAAACCCCGAGTACCTCCCCTTAACCCAACACAACTCCTCATCGCTTCCATCACCCTAACCCTATTTTTCCTCGTCGACACCCTCTGCATTCCCTCGTCACCTCATCTCCATCAACTCTTCTCCATCTTCCTCCCTCAAAAGAACCCCCTGTAAACAGAAAACCCACTGCGGCCTTAACCCAGCACTGCCATCTCGTCGCCGTCGACTCCTTCTTCTCGTCGTCACCACCTCCCCCCTCTCTGCTCATTTCCTCTGCTCTTTCCCGAGCACCTAACCCTGCAACGAAACCCCACCAAACATCAAACCAAACCAAACCCTAGCGCAACCCTAACCCATTACCCGGGCACCTACACCCTCGCTGGAGCGCCGCCGACCCTCACCGACGACGCTGCCATCCCTCTGCAATCCAGTGAGTAAGTTCTTTCCTCAATCTCTTTTGTTCTCTGTCATTCTTCTTGTTTCCCATCCATGCATTCTTTTACCATCAAAAAGTTCACTGTTGTTTCTGTTTCCGGAATCCGACCGTGCCGGCGACGATCCCCGACGACCCAGCGAGGACCTCTGACCCGTGTGATTCCACTGTTCGTCGTTCGGACTCATTCCGTGTACCGTACGCGCGTCGCGACTTTTCCCGCCGACGTGAGGCGTTCCGTTTACCATATCGTGATCTGTCGAGGCAAGTGAAACTTGCTACATGCTATTCATACTATTCTTATATTTCTTATCTAATTTCATATTAAATCTATCGATAGAATCTAAAGTTAAGAATTCCAAGTTAACAGTGCGATGTTTCGTTTACATTTAGTTTCAAAACTTGAAACCTATCCGTTGCATTTACTTTACTTATATGTTTTTAATCACATTTTAACTATTGACATAACCTATGGTACTCTTTTTATAGTTCTACTTTATCGGACACCCGTGTGCATTTTAACCTGTTTAGTTATGATTGCATCCATTGAACATACTATATATATCACTGCATCCCTAAATTACTTAATACATATTAACATGATTTTGACATCCATAATTGCTGTACTGTATGCATGTAATGTTGAAACTATCTCTTAAACTCAAACTGATAACCATATATCTAATAATTTAACCTGTACCTATTTGCATGTCATATTACATGTGCCAGTTTATTGTTCTGATAGTATCCATGCTGGTTTATTTATAATTATGATTATTCTAGTTGATTATGAGCACCCACATGATACCTTGTATACCCTGACATGACTTGCTACACATATTACCTGACCTGACATGGTACCGTATGACTCTTGATATGACATGATACTTATATACACTGCCCGGCTTGACCTGACGTACCATGGCTTTACCTGTTACCTGATCTTGCGTCTAATGCCAACCAACCTGTAGTCCTCACGGACCGTTCCTGTTGTCTATCCAGACAAACCTGTACTTGCCTGATCATGTGTTGGCATTAGTACTAGATTATTTAATACTTGACTTGAACACATATAACTTGGGGGTATGGGGAAATCAGTATTGTAACCGAACGTAACTCAAAGGGCCATCCCATTGTTTGCCATTTTTCCGGGCGTTACGGAATACCCATTGTTTGTCGTTTTTTCGGGCGTTACGGAATACCCATTGTTTGCCGTTTTTCCGGGCGTTATGGAATACCTATTGTTTGCCGTCTTTCTGGGCGTTACGGAATAACCACCGACGAGTTACGATGAGGATTACATTACTTGGTTTTGAAGACTTAGAATAGATAACCCCGCAGCACAGTCTAGATATCTCTGCGCGTCACTTGTACCGACACATTCACTGTTATATATTCTCATTATATTCTTGTTCATACTCATACCTGCATGTCTTACTACCCTGTTAATATTATTGCTTGATATTATGACGCCTTAACGTCTGGGTTTTGCATGGCCCAGATTCCTTTCCTTTGCTGCAGTCCGAGCAGGAGTACTTCAGTCAGCAGGCTGAGCAGTGAGGACTCGTTAGTAGTTAGTTCTTTTATTTTCAGTTTTTCATTCCTGATGTAAGCCCGCATTATGGGACATACATTCCAGTTATTCTTATATTGGATCTTTTGCTTCTGCATTATTTATTCTTGACTCATTTTATTTTAGCTTATGGACATGTGCTAGATAGTTTTATTTTGTTCTTGATATCTCTACAGCCGTAATGTGACTGTGGAAGGATAATTCCTATCCACAGGTAGCATGGTTGGCTATGTCACGTGCCTACCTTAGCGTACTCTGGGAAGCGGGGCATGACATGGTTCTTTTGGTATCAGAGCCATAGGTTAATCGGGTTGATTCTTTTGTAGTTGGGTATTGTACCCAATATACGAATCAGAATACTCGTGATTAGGAAACATGTCCTGCCACCTTGCCGTTTTACCGCTCTTGAATCTTAACCTCCTCCTGATTATACTTTTACGATATGCAAACCTCCTTTGCATATCGACTCGAAACCTGGTTCCTTATTATCTCTAGAACTTAGGCGACTTGGATGGAGTTATGTAAGTGTAACTATGATACCGCGGCATAGTTACAATGCGGTACTCTATTTAAGTAACTCGAAGTTCTAGCCTTGATCTACATTTTGAATCTGTTATCATGCTAATCCTTGGGTGTTCTGATTTCAGGAATATGGCAGACAATAATCTGAAGACGTACCAAAGGCATGTTGACGAAGCCGCTATGCTTGGAGTAATACGTGGGATGTTGGAAAACCAAAAGCGACCGGCCGAACTAATCCAGCAGCAAGCTGAATCTTTTCAGGAAGGTTTGCGGACCATTCAGCAGTTCGTAAGTAATGTTGTGGCCAGACCAGTGGATCGTGTGGGAACCGTGGTGGATTTCAGGAGACTGGGTCCGTCTGTCTTTGCTGGCCTGGATGAGCCGTTGCCGGCAGAGCAGTGGCTGGTGGATACGGAGAATTTACTCATTGCGGCACAGATCCCAGAGGATAAGAGGGTGGATATGGTACGCATCCAGTTGGTAGACTACGCCCGTGAATGGTGGCTTGTGGAAAAGACCCGCTTGCCTAAGCCGATCAGTTGGGCGGATTTCTCGAAGAGTTTCTTGGAGAAGTTCTTCCCGCGGACTGCACGGGAGGAAATGGAGGAAAAATTCGTCAGTTTGAAGCAGAACGGCGCACCTGTAGATGTACATGCAGCTGCGTGGACGTGGCTCAGTAGATTCACGGGACCTTTGGTTGCCAGCAATGCTGATAGGGCAAGAAGGTTCATGCGCAGTTTGGATGTGGACATCCAGAGGCAGATTGTCTCCTTAGGTTTGACCACTTTCTCACAAGTACTTACAGCAGCCCGAGAGCAGCAGAGTCTATCAATGAAGACCGGGGATACACCGCAGCCAGCAGTTACAGCACGGAAGCCGACATTTGCACCGAACCGAGCACATGGACGCAAAGGTATTCCGGTGGACAGGCGTGACGTTGTACCAATGAAGAAGCTAGTTTTGCCCGAGCAAAAGGGAGGGGTGTTGTGCGATTACTGCAAACGACCGGGTCATTATCGAAGAGAATGTCGTAAGAGGCTTGGACTTTGTCTTAATTGCGGATCAGCGGATCACACCATTGATACTTGTCCGTCGAAGCGACGGTTGAAGGAAGATAAACAGAAGCCACCACAGAGACAGTTTCAGGAGCAAAAGCTGATAACTCAGGGACCCAATCAAGCTCGAACCTTTACCCTGACGGCTGAAGAGATTAAAGCTTCAGAGGAAGCCGTTTCAGGTACCCTACTTGTTCATGGTTTTCTCGCATTAGCGTTATACAATTCTGTGCATCCCATTGATTTATGTCATCCAGGTTTATTACTACACACTCGATTACTTGCACGAGCCTGTTTAGTTATTGGAACATACACACCGGGAATAGGAAAATCATAACTAATAGAGGGTGTAAGGATTGTTCTGTTGTTGTTGGCGGACGAAAGCTGGTGTAGATTTTTAGTGATTGTTACCGGCGGTGTGAAGTCGCCTTGGGAATGGATTTTCGGCACTTTCCACGATCACATTGAGTGTAGACCAAAGAAGGCGAATTTCCAGATTCCCGGGCATCCAGAGGATGTTTGGTATTAGCAGTTCTGTCGGGCTAGACGAGTTTAAGGCTAGGCCGACAAACAAGGTTCTTTCGTCGATGGGGGTTTGCTAAAATAAAGCGCCAACTACTGTTCAAGATTTCATGGACGTGTTCGAGGACATCTCGGGTTTACCGCCAAAATGAGACGTGGAGTTCGCAATTGATCTTATTCCTGGCGCAGCGCCAGTCTCTAAAGCATATTATCCAGTGGCAGAAGTTAAGAAGCAGGTTACTGAATTACTTGAGAAGGGTTAGATTCGAAGCAGTAACTCGTCTTGGGGAGCTCCAGTTCTTCTAGTAAAGAAAAAGGATGGCACAAGGAGGATGTGCATTGACTATCGAGAATTAAACCGGGTGACTATTAAGAACAAGTACTCGATCCCTCGCATTGGCGAATTATTTGAACAGCTTAGTGGCGCGAGGGTATTCTCGAAGCTGGATTTGCGATCCGGATATCATCAGGTCCGAGTTAAACCAGAGAATATTTGCAAGACTGTGTTCCGAACTCGGTATGGACATTACGAGTATTAGTGATGCCTTTCGGAGTAACGAATGCACCGGTGATATTTATGGATTTGATGAGCCGAATCTTTTCACCATTCTTGGACCAATGTATAGTGGTATTTATTGATAATATTCTGGTCTACTCCAGGAGTAGTGAAGGGCATGCAGAATATTTGGCGATCGCACTGCAGACGTTGAGGCAAGAAAATTTGCATGCAAAGGTGAGCAAGTACGAGTTTTGGCTTAAAGAGGTGAAGTTTTGGGACATGTCGTGTCTGGAGATGGAATCACCGTTGATCCCAAAATGATTGCAACAGTTCGAGATTGGCTGATTCCGAAGAATGTTGTAGAGATCAGAAGCTTTCTTGGACTTGCCGGGTATTACAGATATTTGTGAAGAACTCATGAAGGAGGCGCACAGTTCAGCATGTTCCGTACATCCGAGAGGCACGAAGATGTACCGAGATTTACGACAGCAATTCTGGTGGGAAGGCATGAAATGAGAGATTGCTCGTTTTGTAGCAGAGTGCTTAGGATGTCAGCAAGTTGAGGCTGAACATCAAAATGGTTGCTGGTTTATTGCAACCACTTCCGATTCCTCTGTGGAGGTGGGAGCATATGACCATGGATTTCGTGACGACTTTACCGCGGAATCCAAAGGGCAACATTGAAGGTTGGGTAATTGTTGATCGATTGACCAAGGCAGCTCATTTCATACCTTTTCGAGTTGGTCAATCAACAGGAACTTTGGCAGAACGATACTTGCAGGAGATTGTAAGATTGCATGGAGTACCGGCGAGCATCGTGTCCGACAGTGACACCTGTCTCTTAGCACACTTCTGGAGGAGCTTACAGGAAGGTTTGGGGACTCGATTGAAGTTTAGCACAGCTTATCATCCTCAAACAGATGGCCAGTCGGAGAGAACGATCCAAACTCTTGAACATATGTAGAGAGTTTACATGTTGGACTTCAAGGGTTCATGGGAGGATCGTCCACATTTGGTGGAGTTTTCTCACAACAACAGTTTTCAGGCGACAATTCAGAGGGCTCCATTCGAAGCTTTATATAGTCGCAAGTGACGTTCACCTGTTTGTTGGGACGATGTCGGTGAACGAAAATTGTTGGGACCAGATTTGGTAGAGCAGACAGTTGAGAAAGTTAACGCTATCAAGAATCATATGAAAGCATCACAAGGCAGACAGAAGAGTTGGGCAGATACGTCGAGAAGACCTCGGGAGTTCGCCGTGGGTGATTTGGTATTCTTGAAGATATCACCGACTAGAGGGGTGATTCGTTTCGATGTCGAGGAAAGCTCAGTCCTCGATTCGTCGGACCTTTTGAGATTTTGGAGCGTGTTGGTGAGGTAGCATATCGATTGGCGTTACCGCAATCCTTGGCGAATGTGCGTGACGTGTTTCACGTATCTCAACTCCGTAAGTATGTTCGAGATGAAACACATGTGGTGGATCATTCGGAGCTGACTGTACGAGAAGACTTGATTTTTGAAGAGCGGCCGATTGCGATTGTGGATCGAAGAGAAAATGTTCTTAAGAATAAGGCTATCCCCCTCATACTTACTTCTTGGAGCAATCAATCACGTGGAGAGTTAACTTGGGAACGAGAAGATGAAATTCGGCAGAAGTTTCCCCATCTTTTCTTGTAGCTATTGGTTGTTTATCCTTTTTATGTTCTTGGAATTTCGAGGACGAAATTCTTTTTGTAGTTGGGTATAATGTAACAACCGAGTCCAGTTATACCAATTCCGGTTACCGTATGTGTTGTTTATGGTATTTAGTTCATTTATCATGTTTGGTTGCAAAATGGTAATTTATTTTATATTCGACCCGTTTACTTGAGCTCGTTGTTTCCTAATTATAGATTACACTAACATCTCATATTCTTGCATATAATCATTTAAGTTATTTAAATTACTTAAAAATACATGACATGGCCTGCTTGATACCCCTAACTCTGTGGTAGTGTCCTTACATCGTGTTCTCATCCCGTTAAGCGAAACGGACGTGTTTGGACGACTACGCGCACATGCGTGCGTCCGTTCTTGGGGGTATGCTTTTTCATTACAAAATCCTTCTTTTTGATTTTTGGAACTTGCTAATAATTTTCATATTTCAAATTCAAATTTTTGGACCCGACCCGGGCGCAATTCGGAAATATTTTGTATCCCGCCAAATTATAATTATTTAATATTTTAATTTTACTTAACCTATTTTATCAGCTGAAGCAATATTTTTTTAAGGTTGGAAATCTTCTCTTAAAGCCAACGAGATTTTCTTTAAATCTTTTATAAAGTTTTCCCCAAACACAATATCTTTCTGAGAGCCAATCAAAACCCCCATTTTCCTCTGGGCCCCATCTCTCTCTTTTTCCCCAGCCTATAGAATGATTCTTTAAGAATATTAAAAATCTTTTATAAATTTTTCCCAAACAAATTTTATCCTCTAGCCAATCAAAGCTTTCCCTCTGCTGCACCTGGGCCCCACGAGCGCAAATCTCTCTCTCTCTTTCTTTCTCTCAGCGAGCACAGCTCTCTCTCTCTCTTTCTCTCTCCTCTCGCGGCCACTCTCTCACCTCTCGCAAATACTGTAGATTCCTCGATTCCACTCACCGCGCGCGCGATGTGGTCACCTCCCTTCACACTATCCTTTCTTCTTCCTTATAAAACCCCGAGCACCTCCCCTTAACCAAACACAACTCCTCATCGCTTCCATCATCCTAACCCTATTTTTCCTCGTCGACACCCTCTGCATTCCCTCGTCACCTCATCTCCATCACCTCTTCTCCTTCCTCCTCCCTCAAAAGAACCCCCTGTAAACAGAAAACCCACTGCGGCCTTAACCCAGCACTGCCATCTCATCGCCGTCGACTCCCTCTTCTCGTCGTCACCACCTCCCTCTCCCTCTGCTCCTTTCCTCTGCTCTTTCCCGAGCACCTAACCCTGCAATGAAACCCCACCAAATATCAAACCAAACCAAACCCTAGCGCAACCCTAACCCATTACCCGAGCACCTACACCCTCGCCGGAGCACCGCCGACCCTCACCGACGACGCTGCCATCCCTCTGCAATCCAGTGAGTAAGTTCTTTCCTCAATCTCTTTTGTTCTCTGTCATTCTTCTTGTTTCCCATCCATGCATTCTTTTACCATCAAAAAGTTCACTGTTGTTTCTATTTCCGGAATCCGACCGTGCCGGCGATGATCCCCGACGACCCAGCGAGGACCTCTGACCCGTGTGATTCCACTGTTCGTCGTTCGGACTCATTCCGTGTACCGTGCGCGCATCGCGACTTTTCCCGCCGACGCGAGGCGTTCCGTTTACTGTATCGCGATCCGTCGAGGCAAGTGAAACTTGCTACATGCTATTCATACTATTCTTATATTTCTTGTCTAATTTCATATTAAATCTATCGATAGAATCTAAAGTTAAGAATTCCAAGTTAACAGTGCGATGTTTCGTTTACATTTAGTTTCAAAACTTGAAACCTACCCGTTGCATTTACTTTACTTATATGTTTTTAATCACATTTTAACTATTGACATAACCTATGGTACTCTTTTTATAGTTCTACTTTATCGGACACCCGTGTGCATTTTAACCTGTTTAGTTATGATTGCATCCATTGAACATACTATATATATCATTGCATCCCTAAATTACTTAATACATATTAACATGATTTTAACATCCATAATTGCCATACTGTATGCATGTAATGTTAAAACTATCTCTTAAACTCAAACTGATAACCGTACATCTAATAATTTAACCTGTACCTATTTGCTTGTCATATTACATATGCCAATTTATTGTTCTGATAGTATCCATCCTGGTTTATTTATAACCATGATTATTCTAGTTGATTATGAGCACCCGCATGATACCTTGTATACCCTGACATGACTTGCTACACATATTACCTGACCCGACATGGTACCGTACGACTCTTGATATGACATGACACTTATATACACTGCCCGGCTTGACCTGATGTACCATGGCTTTACCTATTACCTGATCGTGCGTCTAATGCCAACCAACCTGTCCTGTAGTCCTCACGGATCGTTCCTGTTGTTTATCCAGACAAACCTGTACTTGCCTGATCATGTGTTGACATTAGTACTAGATTATTTAATACTTGACTTGAACACATATAACTTAGGGGTATGGGGAAATCAGTATTGTAACCGAACGTAACTCAAAGGGCCATCCTATTGTTTGCCGTTTTTTTCCGGGCGTTACGGAATACCCATTGTTTGCCGTCTTTCCGGGCGTTACGGAATACCCATTGTTTGCCGTTTTTCCGGGCGTTACGGAATACCTATTGTTTGCCGTCTTTCCGGGCATTACGGAATAACCACCGATGAGTTACGATGAGGATTACATTACTTGGTTTCGAAGACTTAGAATAGATAACCCCGCAGCACAGTCTAGATATCTCTGCGCGTCACTTGTACCGACACATTCACTGTTATATATTCTCATTATATTCTTGTTCATACTCATACCTGCATGTCTTACTACCCTGTTAATATTATTGCTTGATATTATGACGCTCTGACGTCTGGGTTTTGCATGGCCAAGATTCCTTTCCTTTGCTGCAGTCCGAGCAGAAGTACTTCAGTCAGCAGGCTGAGCAGTGAGGACTCGTTGGTAGTTAGTTCTTTTATTTTCAGTTTTTCATTCCTGATGTGAGCCCGCATTATGGGACATACATTCCAGTTATTCTTATATTGGATCTTTTGCTTCCACATTATTTATTCTTGACTCATTTTATTTTGGCTTATGGACATGTGCTAGATAGTTTTATTTTGTTCTTGATATCTCTACAGCCGTAATGTGACTGTGGAAGGATAATTCCTATCCACAGGTAGCATGGTTGGCTATGTCACGTGCCTACCTTAGCGTACTCTGGGAAGCGGGGCATGACAGTTTTTGATTGTGGGGACGCTCTTCCCTGCAGGCGCAAGCCCCTGCAGTTAATTACGCTACCGCATCGCGGTAACAACTTTCTCCTTCTCCAGATGGTCACTTCGTGTCGTGGGTGTTTATTTTGTGTTCGGTTGCCCGTGGATTGTATACAGAGACTAAGTTATGTTGTCGCCCGTAGGGCGTGGACTAGTCCAAATCCGTATTATCTTAGATTTAGGTTTGGGGGTTTGGGTTTAAGGATACGTTAGCCTCATTTGAGACTAAGATCAACTTAAACGTTTGTTAAGGATACGTTAGTCTCATTTTAGACTAAGATTAACTTAACGGGATTGTTTAGATCCGATAAGAGAGCAATTAGGGGGCTCTATTGTTTAGTTTAGTGACATTGCGGTCAATAGGTAGTTTAAGGACATTGCGGTCCGACGTTAGTTTTAAGACGTTGCGGTCAAGGTTAAGGACATCATAGTCCGTGAGCTTAAGGACCTCACAGTCCGGTGTTAGTTTTTAGACATCACGGTCAAGGTTAAGGACGTCATAGTCCGTTGTTAGTTTTAAGACATTCCGGTCAAGGTTAAGGACGTCATAGTCCATGAGTTTAAGGACCCCACAGTCCGTTGTTAGTTTTAAAACATCCCGGTCAAGGTTAAGGACGTCATAGTCCATGAGTTTAAGGACCCCAGAGTCCGTGAAATGTATGGTTGTTGGAACTCGTCACCTCTTTGAAGACGTTGAGGAATTACAACGACAAATATCAAAGGAGTGAAGAGATGTACCCTTGAACCAAGCTAGATTAAGTAATCTGTAGTCCAATTTGGAACCAAGACCAATTAATTATATTATGAGCCCATTGGCTCAGTTAAGTCTGGATTGAGGACTTATGGCCTTCTTGGGCTAAGTCCAATCAAGTTCGGAATATTGGCCCTCCATTGGTACATTAGACATATTTAATTGTAGGGGAGGCTTTGCCTCTAGAAAATTAGCCAATTGGGCTAAATCTAGTGTTAAACACTAAAGGCCAACAGTGTTGAACACTGGAAATAAGATTATCAAATTAGTGTTGAGACTAAAAATTATGATTCTCAAATTAGTGTTAAACACTAACAGATAACGGTGTTAAACACTGGCAACAAAATTTATCAGATTAGTGTTAAACATTAACAGAGGGGAGGATCACGTGGGAGCACATGATGGCATCAAAAGGTGGGGCGAGATCCCCTTCATTTTGTTATGCAGATAAGTGTTTAACACCTTTAATTCTCATAGCCATCACGTGTGGACACGTGATGGGTGCTCATGCCCTGATTTATTAGAATATTCATTAGGGATCATGTGATGACACGTGAGGGTGCCCAGTGCTTCTTTCCTGTGGATCTTTTATAGGGGTCAGGTGGAGACACGTGACCCTGGTTCTTTCCTGTTTAAAGATCTGTTTGTCTTTTTAAGAATTAAATTCTTCATAGGGTTAAACCCTAGCCGTAACTTTGGAGGAATTAAATTCCTATTTTCGAAGAATTATATTCTTAGGTAGGGTTAAACCCTAATTTTCTTTCTGTAGGAATTAGATTCTCATATATGTAAAGAGACAAGTTCTGATATAGGGTGAAACCCTAATTTTATTTTAAGGGGAATTAAATCCCTGTGAGTTTAAGAGAATCAAATTCTCAATTAGGGTTAAACCCTAGTTCTGTTCATTTTAAAGGAATTAAATTCCTATAATTTTGGAGAATTAAATTCTCATATAGGGTTAAACCCTAATTTTATCTTAGAGGAATTAAATTCCTATAACTTTGTAAGAATTAAATTCTCAAAACTCAATTCCTCCTCTATGTTTTAGATTTGTATGGCAGGATCTCGACCCGATGAGAATTAAATTCTCAACCTATGGGGAGATGTGCACTTTGCAGGTCTTCCACAAGAGAAAGAACTAAGTTCTTTTCTTTTTATATAAGAGTTAAACTCTTGAATTGAGAATTAAATTCTCTTTTTGAAGCCTTTACCCTCTTTCTCTTCTTATCTAGGGTTTTTCTTCTAGAGAATCAAATTCTTCTTTCTTTTCTCTTTGAATTTTCAAGATTCCAAGCCTCTATATATCTTTATTCTTTTGGCTCCTATTTATAGGAGAAGGAAAAGAATCAATCTGTTTTGTAAATCTCTCGTTGAAAGATTTGATTTATTTTCATTATTAATCCGGGTCTTTAGATTATTAGGTGAATTTTATTCACCGTTGGATTTTAAATCCAAAGATATTCCCTTTGTTATTTCGGTGAGATTTAGGGGAAATCTTTCCTTGTCCCAGATTTTTCTATAAATTGGTGATATTTAATCACCCTCGGATTCTTAATCCAACGGCTTTACATAATCTTCTCTATTTTGGAAAGATTTAAATGATCTTTTTCAGAATTTAATTCTGTTGAACAGCAAGGCTTTTAAAGCCAGTCACGTGACCTGTGGTCACGTGTGAGCACGCGACCCTGGTCACGTGCGAGCACGCGACCCTGGTCACGTGCGAGCACGCGACCCCCTGAATGGGCTCCTCTTCTTTGCTCTGTTCTTTGCCGCCGCTGCTTTAGCCATCACGTGACAACACGTGACCGCTGGTCATGTGTGAGCACGTGATGCTTCTTCTGAAGTTTTTTCCTGATTTTTAATCAGGGAAAAAATGCCCCCACAGCGTTGCTCTCACGTGTCTGCACGTGAGTGCAACGCTGTCACTTTTGTGACCGTCGGATCTGCCTTGGGAGTAGGGTAGATGAAACGTTTTCCATCCCATCCTATAAATGCCAATGTCCTTTCAGAAGAGCCTCCACTTTGCTCATCTTCCTCCTTTGAGAACTTTCTTCTTTTGAGAATTTAATTCTCTTTTTCCAGAGCTTAGTTCTCTGCCTTGAAAATTTTTCAGAGTTTAACTCTGTTCAAGAAAGACTCTTTCTTTCAGGTAATGATGTTGAACGATCGAAGAACCTCTATTTTAAAAAAAAAACTCTCTGGATTTTAAATCCATATCAAGGGTTTCACCCTTTTAACATGAATCCATTTTTTCTTCAAGTTCTTCAACAGAAATATAAAACCATTTAATCTTCAAACAGTAGATCTCTTAGGGTTCATCTGATCTTTTAGGGAGATGATGATGTCGGTTGTTTTCCATGGAATTTAATTCCATCCCCAAGGAGCTCTGGCTCTGGAACAAAATTTTCTTGGAATTTAATTCCCTTTTTCAAAAAGCAATTTAATTCCTATGGAGAACTAAGTTCTTCCTAAAGAACTTCATGGGTTTTCATGCCCTGAGTCATCTTCTTCACAATCCAGAAGAAGTTGGCACTGTTGGTCTTTGGGAATTTAATTCCCCTGATTCTGTTTGATTTATCACAGAGTCCAAGATGGATCTATCTTTTAGGGAAATGTGTAGGGTCACTTGAAACCCACTGCCTATTTAATGAGAATATTCCATTTGTCTGATCATAATTGTTGTGCCTCATCATTAGCCAGCCGCCATCTTGATTTCGTGGGACCCTCATGTTTTGTAACTAATGGTCCCACCAAACAAGTCCTCTGTCGCTTTCTTCCACTGTCTTTTTATTTATATGCATTCATAACCATGTATACACACACACACACACACATTATCGGCCTCGCTTTAACAGTTTCCTCTTATTTTATTTCAGGTGCGATGACTTCCGTTCCGTACTTCCCTTTTACTCGCTCGGAAGCCGCTTTTCCGCAGTCGCCATCTGATGAGGAAGCGATGGCGATGATCAGGGCTCATGACCCGAATTGCACCAACTTACTTTTGTGGGGGACCTGGTACAGCCATATCATCCGGGGTCGCCGGAGTTTCCTTTGCGAAGTGCCGACAAAGCCCACATTTCCGTTCTTGCCGATAGATCCTCCGAGGACGGTCTTCGCTGTGGAGATGCCAAATTGGACCCCAATGGGGCGGCTCGAGCCTTCGACAACCGGTATCCCGAACCATCCGATCCTGGCTATAGATATTCTGGGCCGACGTATTTGCCAGGGTGAGGCCCAACCATGGGGAAAAATCTATAAGATAGGGCTCACCCCTCGACACCCCATGGGCTACCTTCTCTGGGCTCGCTACATCCTTTCTGCCCATCGTGCGCGGCTGCAGAAAGTCGGACTTTACCAGGCGATATATGCGTCGCTCTTTCATTACCAATCGCCGCATGTCTGGTGGGTTAAGGCGTTCTTGAACCAGTAGAACCTCCCCACCAACACTTTTATTCTAGGGGACCGTGAGGTCTCGATCTCTCTGGCAGAATTTTATGAAATCTCGGGATTGCCAATCAGGGGTACACTGTATGAGGAATTGCTACCTCCTGACGAGTACGTCTTTGAGCCCGAGCCTGCACCGGTTGACGGCTTGTCTGCTGAGAACGCCGTCCGCCACAAGCGTCCCAGCTTGATCAAGGCGCTAGGTATCTTTGACCGATTGTTCACCGAATCTGAGGAGCAGGGCGTTACTTTTAAGAGCTTCATTTCCTGCTTCCTTCGTGAGGGCGTCCTGTCGAAGACAGCTCCGAAGTTCACAAATATCAAAGACCCCTTTGGGTTTGGCCCGAAGAAGCTGCCGACCAAGGAATCGGATTTACCGCAATACTATATCCCCATTATGTCACCGGTATCTTTCGAATCTATCGCAGCTCTCGGCATGGATGAGGAGACATTCTTCATGGGCTTTGTTAGTGTCTGGCTCAGCTGGTTCGTCGTCCCCATGCATCGCCGCTTCATGAGAGCCTCGGTTATCTACCCGGCTCATTGTATCGCTGAGGGGGTACGGTTGGCCATCGGCATCCCGGCGCTGGCGCATCTATATCATGGGTTAGGCGCTGCAGCTAATACCTCGACTCCTGGCGTGAATGTAGTAAACTTTTCTTTCCATTATTTCACGTCTTGGATCGAGATGCATGTGTTAGGAGCTTTTGCTATACATCAGAGGCCTGCATTTTATGATGCTTACACCTTTCCGCGACTTATGCGATTGGTGGATGCTTCTGCCCCTGACCCGACTCAATTCGGGGCTATTCGGGCGTTGATTTCTCCTTATGCTACTACTGGCGGGTTGGTATTCACTGATCAGGTCTTATCTTCTCCCTTGGGTTCAGCTCAGCCACTTTGGGACCGGTCAAAAGATAGCGTGCCCTCTTTGAGGCCCCGGGAGGCCGCGCACTTATACGCAATCAGACCGGGCTACCTGGTATTTCGTCAGGATAGCGCGGCCCTTTTCATGCGGTACAATCCGCATCGCTTTGCCTGGCAGCTTGGCTACGATCAGGGTGTCCCTTTTGAGGCTTTCAAAGTCGCGCCGGTTCCTTCGCCCGAAGCCGTTCGAGATGCCGCCCATCATTTTGTGAGGCTGAACACCGGTTCCCAGTTCATGATCCCTGATGCTGATTACATGCCCCGATGCGTGGGGTCGTTTACGGGCTAGTATCTTCATCGGCAACCCGATTATTATTGAGGAAAGAAGGGTACTTCTTGGCCACGGTGCCCCTACTCAGGTTCCGGCCATAGGAGCTATGCTGCGACCGCGCGCCCCGGTCCGCTTTCCTCTGAGGGATACCGGTATTGCACTTATTCCGGGAGAGTCGGGAGTAGACTTCACTCCTACTGTTGGTATGCCCTTGGGTACCCGGTCGCGGGCTAATCGGGCTCCGGTGGCGGCACCACCACCCGTGGCGTCGACAATGGCCATGTCATCTTCAGTTGTGGCGCCAAGCGAGGGTGATAGGGATGAGGGTGTTGAAGATGATGTGGGTCGGCGCCGCACTAAGGCTCCACGGGGGAAGAAACGGTCGTCTTCGGCGGCCGGTTCTGGATCTAAGAGGTGGAGGAGAGTGGCCACCAACTTACTTGATTCTTTAGCGGAGTCTGAGCCCATACTTCCAGATGAACCGTTGGTCGTGCAAGAGTCGGACGCCGGTCTTCTTTTCCCGGGTTCGGCTGCCGAGGAAGCCGCGCAATTGGCTGAGTCCATACGGCGTTCTAAAGATGAGTCTCAGAATGTAAGGGTTCCGAAGAAAGCCTATCCTGCTGTAATCTTCTATGAAGACCCCTCATGGATCCGGCGGCGGTTTATTGGCCCTTTGGAGGAATGGGGAGAAAGGGCCCTGAAGCAGGCCGCTTTGGAGGATACTGCGGACGCGCTTTCCTTATGGACCGGCGGCCACGAGTCCACCCTCGAACCCCGGCGAGCACGCCTCCTTGAGAAGGAGCATAGGCTTGAAGAAGCCATATTGAAGGCTTCCTTGCGCATTGGTATGTTTTTGTACTTCTTTATAGCATTTCAAATTGTTTACACCTGTATGTATGTATCCTTATTCTTGCGTGAATTGTGCAGAGTCTTCGGCGATGGGGGAGGTTCCTACGGGCTTATTGAAGATAGAGCCTGTTGACATTCCCAATGAAACATTGCTCGATATGGAGAGGGTTGACGAGGCTGCTCCCCTTACAATTGAGCCTCCGGTGGCGGTTCTTGATCATGGAGCACTCGCTCCTTTGGTGGTCACCGCCCCAACGACTCTTCCTGAGGGCGGCCCAGAGGTCGGGATGGAGGTAGTCGGGACTACCCTCTCTTTATTGGAGCCCGAAGTCACGGCGGAGGCCGTTGGAGCTGCTATCCCCCCAGCTCAGAATGAGAGGAGTGTCGAAGGTAACCCTTTATACTTTAGACTAGTAGTCTTTCTGTTACCTGAACTCTTTTGCCTTTTCAGAATGGCGTGGGCTGGCGGCCTCTATTGCCGATCTGTCTCCTCGGCAATCCTTCCAGCGCCTGCTGAAGATGGCCGCTCCGCAGACGATATCTCCTCAACGCATCGTCTTCTCGTCTGGGCAAGGTTAGTGTCACTCACCATCTTTTTATAGCATTGTTGTTACCTTGCGGAATAACATTGATGTTCTTTGCAGTTCTGGAGGCTGATGACAAGGTTGAGGTCATCGAAGTGCCAGGGGAACCTTCAGCCCCTTCTTGCATGACTGTGGGTAAGCGACGTCTCAATATGGTCCCACTTGTTCCTTTGCTTAAGAGTTTCATTGACACATTTTTTTTTAACAGCCCTGCCAGCTCCTACAGCGCTGGAATCGCGTATCGTCATGCCGCCCGGCCCTTATGCTCTGCGAGCCTCAGAACGCTTGGCCCAATTAAACCTTGTCTCCCTATCATCTTTGATCGATGAGCTCCGTGCTGGCAGCGCAATCACAGCTGAAGCATTTGTTGCTGAAGCTAATGGTTCTCTTTCTTTTCTTGCCACCTACCATAGCGAGGCGGTGGTGCGAGTCTGGGTAGAGTTCTGTCAGCAGGTGGAGGCGTGCTTGCTCGCACTTGAGTGTTCCCGTCTTTCAAAGGCGGGCTTGCGGCTGCAAAGGCGGGCTTGCGGGGGCTGATAGAGCGGTGCGCGGCGAACATGGTGTCGTGCGAGAAGAGGCTCGGCCGCAAATTCTCGGAGAGGGAGCTGGCTTCTAAGGCACTGAGCGAGCTCCAAAGCAGCCTTACAACTAAACCCAATAAAGCGTATGAACTCTGGCGAGTGCTTCAAGAGTCTATCAAAGAGGTGGTGGCCCTTGATAAAGCTGCCGTGTTCACTCACGAAAGGGTTGAGGCTTACAAGGCTACCGAGAAAGAGCTCGAAGGTCGGCTTGCCTCGTATCAGGCCCAGCAGACTCAGGCGGAGGCCCGTCTTCTGGCGATACTGAATCATGAGGCCATGACCCAGCAAAAGAAGGATGAGCCAGTGAAATTGCTAAACCGCCCGCCGGCTTGAAGACTTGTATCTTTTCCTTTCTTTTTGTACATACTCTTGAATGAGAGTATATTCTTTTTGTTTTTTCATGAATTGTACTTTGTATCCATTTTAGTTTATGAATAAAGACATATTTTTCTTCTCAATGGTGTGTTTCTTTTCATCGGATGTATTCTGCGGATAGTTTATCTTGATCTCTTTGCAGGACAACGATGGCTTAGAAGGGTGGGTTAAAATCTGCCTCCTAAAGACTTTTGAGCTTTATGAGCCGTGAGGGTCTCACAAAGAGTTTTTTCTCCCTACAGGACGAGAGGATCCTGTAGGTGTAAGTTCTCCTTAAGAATCGTGAGGATTCTTAAGCGGGTTTTCCCTTGAAAGTCGTAAGGATCTCACAAGAGAATTTGCTTCCTTACGGGTCGTGAGGACCCGCAAGTGCTGGGTGCGGTCGCCCTTATCCGTATTTCATGGGGTCAGGGGTTACTTTGGGATGTTTTTCAAGGTACCGTAGTTTAAAGACATTGCGGTCGAGGTTAAGGACATCATAGTCCGCGGGTTTAAGGACTCCACAGTCCAATGTTAGTTTTAAGACATCACGGTTAAGGTTAAGGACATCATAGTCCGTGGATTTAAGAACTCCACAGTCCGATATTAGTTTTAAGACATCACGGTCAAGGTTAAGGACATCATAGTCCGTGGATTTAAGGACTCCACAGTCCAATGTTAGTTTTAAGACATCACGGTCAAGGTTAAGGACATCATAGTCCATGGATTTAAGGACTCCACGGTCCGATGTGTGGTTACTGGGACCCGTTACCTCTTTGAAGACGTTGAGGAATTACAACGAAAAATATCAAAGGAGTGAAGGGATGTACCTTTGAACCAAGGTGAAATCAGTCTAGAATCATCATGGTTGATCGTTAGTTTTAAGACATTACGGTCGATGTTAAGGACATCATAGTCCATGGATTTTAAGGACTCCACAGTCCGATGTTTGCTCTGGATGCTTCACATGGGTTCACTGCCGTGCTTGGCGAGGACCAGGCTCCGCTCTGGATGCTTCACACGGGTTCATTGCCGTGCTCTGGGAGGACCAGGATCCGCTCTGGAAGTTTTCCACGGGGTCAAAGAGTGACGTTATCCGCGTTCCACGTGACTAGGAATTTTGCTCTGGATGCTTCCCACGGGTTCACTGACGTGTTCGGCGAAGACCAGGCTCTGCTCTGGACGTTTTCCATGAGGTCAAAGATTGACGTTATCGCGTTCCACGTGACCAGGAATTTTGCTCTGGATGCTTCCCACGGGTTCACTGCCGTGTTCGGCGAGGACCAGGCTCCGCTCTGGACGTTTTCCACGGGGTCAAAGACTGACGTTATCCGCGTTCCACGTGACCAGGAATTTTGCTCTGGATGCTTCCCACGGGTTCACTGCCGTGTTCGGCGAGGACCAGACTCCGCTCTGGACGTTTTCCATGAGGTCAAAGAGTGACGTTATCCGCGTTCCACGTGACCAGGAATTTTGCTCTGGATGCTTCACACGGGTTCACTGCCGTACTTGGCGAGGAGCAGGCTCCGCTCTGAATGCTTCACATGGGTTCATTGCCGTGCTTTGCGAGGACCAGGATCCGCTCTGGACGTTTTCCATGGGGTTAAAGAGTGACGTTATCCGCGTTCCACATAGCCAGGAATTTTGCTCATTATATCTGCATTTCACGGAGTTGGGATTTGACTCTCGGTGATCTGTACACCGCCGAGTCATGGAACTGGGAGTTGCCGCTGTTTCGCTTTGCTCGAGGTTGTATTTGCCGCAATGAGACGAATGTTGAGACGATCTCTAGGTTATTTGTGGCCCGTCCAGATTTGGCTTCTTCTTCTGATGAAACCTGAGGGGGAGGAGTATGATTCCTTCTTCGTTTGCGCCCCTGGATTGTATACAGGGATTGATGTAACATCACCTGTAGGGCATAAATTTCATTTTTATTTTATTTCTTTTTCCGCGATGCTCTATCATTTCAGCTTTCATATCGCGAAGGTCGCGATTGCCCCATCATTTCGGCTATTTTTCGCGGTGCCCAATCATTTCGGCTATTTATTTTATTTTTCCTCGATGCTTTTTATTGCGAGTTGCCCAATCATTTCGGCTATTTTTCATGCATACATTTTTACTTGCTGCTTTTTATTGCAAGTTGCCCCATCATTTCGGTTATTTCGTATGCATGTGTAGCTTGCTGGCTTTTCGCCGCAAGCTTTGGATTAGACACCAATTTTGGCATCAGCACCGCTACGACTGGGATATTGCCAGGAGCGAATCATCATTTGCCTCTATCGATGTCACACAAAGGTAGCTTAGTAAACAAGGTAAAGGTCCTGTCGACTAAGGCTTTTGACTTCATGAGCCGTAAGGGTCTCACAAAGGTATTTCTCCCTACAAGTCGTGAGGATCTCGTAGGTGTGTTTTCTCCTTAGGAATCGTGAGGATTCCTAAGTGCGTGTTCCCCTGTAAATCGTAAGGATCTTACAAAAGGGTTTTCTCCTTATAAGTCGAGATGACTCACAAGGGTTGTTTACCGTGCGAACATATCCCCAGTCACGGATGGGACTCGGTTAGGGAAATGTTTATTTGCGCCTGTGGATTGTATACAAGGGTCAGTATTGAGCCGCTTGTAGGGCAATATCGAAGTTTGTGGGGGTTGCTTAAGAACAGGTTCAGGTCTCTGTAACTTAAGACTTTCAAGTCTTATGAGCCGTGAGGTCCCATAAGAGAGTTCTCCGTACGAGTCGTGAGGATCTCGCAAGTGTAATTTCTCCTTAGGAATCGTGAGGATTCCTAAGTGTGTTGCTCCCTTGTGAGTCGTAAGGATCTCACGCAGGTGGTTTCTCCTTATAAGGTCGAGAGGACCCTGCAAGTGTTTTTCAATGAGGTTGCGCCCTTTCGGGTTTTCACAAACACTCGCCGGTAGCCCTGCTGTTTTTACTCATGGAGTCCTTTTGGGTTTTCATCCGTGCCCATTTTGCTTATGGACATACCGTTTTTATTATTTTTTTTTATTTTCTTTTTTTTTATCGGCTTTGGGATGTTGCAATCCACCGTAGCTTATCGACATTCCGGTCAACAGCTAGTTTTAGGACGTAGTGGTCCGTCATTAGTTTAATGACGTTTCGGTCCGCTGTTAGTTTAAGGACGTTTCGGTCCGTTGTTAGTTTAAAGACATTTTGGTCCAGTGTTAGTTTAAGACATTTCGGTCCACTGTTAGTTTAAGGACGTTTCGGTCCGCTGTTAGTTTAAGGACGTTTCGGTCCGTTGTTGAAGAAGGCTGGTTACTACTTATAGAGTTTGGGCTTAGGAAGATAGCGAGCGGACATAGTCGTCGTCATCTATCATTGACCTAGACCGCAACTCGTTACGCGTAGTACTTCTTGAGGAAGCGGCCGTTTATCGGTCTGAAAGGTCTTTCGCCATGCATATCCATGAGTAGATAGGCTCCACCCTGGTAAACCTTGTCTATGATGTACGGGCCTTTATAGTTCGGCTCGAATTTTCCCCACTTGGCGCGATTGGGGATCATAGGTCTTTTGACCACTAGCACGAGTTTTCCTTGGCGGAATGTCCTCGGCCTGGTCAATCTTTCATATGAGCGCGTCATTTTTGCTTTATAAGCCTCCAGATTTTGTTGCGCTATGAGCCGAGTTTCATCAAGGGCATCAAGCTCCTCAAGCCGAAGGTGATCGTTTTCTTCGTCCGTCAGATCGTAATGGACTGCCACTTGTAGAGAAGGTAATTCTATCTCGAGGGGGAGTACTGCTTCTGTACCGAATACCAACGCGTACGGTGTTGTGTTCGTGGCCGTCTTGAACGTAATTCGATATACCCAGAGAGCTTCTTGCAGTCTCTCGTGCCAGTCCTTCTTATTTCGGGACACCGTCTTCTTCACGATCTTCGTCATGGTCTTGTTGAAAGCTCAGCTAGACCGTTAGCTCGGGGATTATAAACTGAGGAATATCTCCAGTCTATGTTGTGTTGTTACGCGAAGCGGCTGATCTTGTGGCTTCTATAGGCCGGCCCGTTATCGGAGATGATCCGTCGTGGAGTTCCAAACCGATAAATGACGTGCGTCTTGAAGAAATGGAGGATATTCTTCGTCTTCACTTCTCTCAGCGGTACTGCTTCTGCCTATTTGGAAAAGTAGTCAGTTGTCGCCAGGATAAATCGATGTCCCCTGGATGATGCTGGTTCAATGGGGCCGATTACGTCAGTTCCCCACATTTCGAATGGCCAACTGGCCACTGTTGGGTGCAGAGGATTTGGATGTTGGTGGATAAAGTCCCCATGAATCTGGCATGAGTGGCACTGCTTTGCATATTCGAGGCAATCCTGGATCATTGTAGGCCAATAGTAGCCCATTCGTTTAATCTTCAACTTCATCTTCGGGCCCGCTTGGTGAGAACCGCAGAGTCCGTCGGGAACTTCCTGAACAACTCTTTTCGCTTCATCAAGTCCCAGGCATCTCAACCACAGAGAATCAAACGACCTCTTGTACAGAGTATCATTGACGAAGGCGAAAGACAGAGCTCGTTTCATAAGCTGATGTCTTGAGGACGCATCTTCAGGCGTTCGACGGGACTTGAAGTAGTCTATAAAGACTTCTCTCCAATCCTCAGCCTTTTCCTGGTCTTTTATTTGCATAGCCATTTGCTCAGTCACTCCCTTTTCTTCGGTTGATTCCGGAGATATTTCTGCTGGGGCAAGTAACCGACGGCTTTATACCGCGATTCTTACGTCATCGAGGTTTTCGTCGGCTAGCTCCTTAGCGAGCTTGGACAACGCATCCGCTTTGCTATTTTCTGCACGCGGTATGCTTTCTAGGGTGTAGGAAGGAATTTGGGTCAACAGTTGCTGCACCTTTTCGCCGTATTTCACCAGCTCTGGTTTGCACGTTTGGTAGTCGCCATTTACTTGACTGACGACCAGCTGGGAGTCTCCGTATATGAGGAGGTTTTCAATTCCCATGTCGATGGCGATCTCAAGACCCGCTATCAAGGCTTCGTATTCGGCTTCATTGTTTGTCCTCGGCTCTGTTAAGGAGAAAGCAAAGCGCATTATTCCTCCTTGTGGAGTTACGAAGATGAGGCCTACCCCTGATTTGATTATAGGCGTGTTTTGTCTGCGCTTGTTCATGGAGGATGCTCCATCGAAGTAAAGTTCCCACCGGGTACCACTTCCGTTGATCGCGTCAAACGTATGTTCATCTGGAAGTTCACAATTCAAGGGAGAATCGGCCGGTATCGGATGCTCAGCGAGGAAGTCGGCGATGGCCTGGCCTTTCACCGCCTTAAGAGGCTGATAGGTTATCGAAAACTCCATTAAGAGCAAGGCCCATTTAGTGAGTCGTCCCGTCAATATGGCTTTTGACATCAAATATTTGAGAGGGTCCACCTTCGAAATGAGACGGACTTCATGCGCCAATGCATAGTGCCTGAGTTTCGTTATCGTGAAGATCAACGCCAGGCAGTGTTTTTCGATGGGAGAATAATTGCTTTCTGCCCCCAGTAGGACTCGACTCAGATAGTAGAGCGCTCTCTCCATCCCTTGGTCGTTCTCCTGTGCCCACAATGCGCCTAAGGAACCTTCAAGGGCGGTTGTATACAGAATGAGAGGTTTTCCCCTGACCGGAGCGGCCAGTACTGGCGGGTTCTATAGATACTGCTTGATATCGTCCAGCGCGCCTTGGCATTTGTGATCCCAGACGAACGGGTTTCCCTTCTTCATCAGATAAGTATAAGGACGACACTTGCCAGAGAGATTGGCTATAAATCGCCGGATATACACGAGCTTCCCTTGGAGAGACCGCAATTGTTTGAGGGTCCTTGGCGGGGGCATTTCCATGATCGCTTTGATTTTTGACGGATCTATCTCGATACCTCGGTGCCGGACAATGAATCCTAGGAATTTGCCTGAAGAAACTCCGAATGCGCATTTGAGAGGGTTCATCTTCAAGTTGTATTGCCGAAGACGTTGAAATACGATCTCCAGATGCTCGAGATGTTCCTCATACGATTTGCTTTTTACTACGAGGTCGTCGATATAGCATTCGACGATTTCATGTATGAGGTCAGCGAAGATCTTCGTCATGGCCTTCTGATAGGTGGCACCGGCATTCTTTAGACCGAAAGGCATCACCTTGTAGCAGAATATACCCAAAGGGGTCCGAAAAGCGGTGTGCTTCTAGTCTTCGGGATGCATCTTTATCTGATTATATCCTGATGAGCCGTCCATGAAGGAGAAAACCTCGTGAGTGGACGTGTTATCTATCATCAGCTCAGTGACTGGTACTGGGAAGTCGTCTTTCAAGCAAACTTTATTGAGATCCCGGAAATCTACGCATATGCGCATTGTCCCATTCTTCTTCATCACTGGGACGATGTTGGCGATCCAATTGGGATACTGAACTTCCTGGATAAACCCAGAGTCGATCAGCTTCTTGACTTTGGCGTTGATGCTCATCTCAAGCTCAAGCCGCATTCTTCTCGGCGCTTGTTTGACTGGCTTGACGTCCGGGGATATCGCCAATTTATGGACGGCTATTTCTGAATCTAGTCCTGGTATTTAAGAATAGTTCCATGCGAAGCAATCTCTATGCTGCATAAGCACGTCTTTTAACACAACCACCCTTTCTTCAGATAGCAGCTCGCTGACGAATGTCGGTCGTGGGTCGTTCGCCGTCCCCAACTCAATTTTCTTGAGGTTACCTGCAGTGGTGTGTATTCCATCTTCCAGCTCTTTCGGTGCTGGTGGAAATTCTGAGATCACCTCGTCATCGCTGTTTTCGAAGCACCAGGGAAGGTTATCCATATTCTCGGGCCCTCCTTTTGATATTGTTATCATATGACAAGTACGAGCTCGCTTCCAAGACCGATGTGGATCTGGTTCTGATTTTGTGGCTTTGGGTTCATGCTTCTATGGCGGCGTTATCCTCCAGCTGCTGGATAGAGCAAACATGCCTTGCTGATACTGGTCTTTGACCCAGTTCTTGAAGGTGAAGCAGTCTTCGAGAGGGTGTCCTATTGCTCGGTGATAAGAGCAATAGCGTGGATGAGAGACCTCGTTAGCTTGCTCAGGGTGTTTAGACTCTGGAAGTGTAATCATTCGATATTTTAAAGCGAGATCAAGTATCTTCTTCGTCTTGTCTTGAAGGAAAGAATATACTCGACTCATCTTCTTCATGAGGGACAAATTCGGACCGTGCAATTCCCGATCACGTGACTACTTAGTCCCGCTTTGTCGCTGTCGAACGCCTTTTCCGCTCTTTGGCTTGTTTCTGCCTCTGCGTCGGGCCTTTTGCATAACAGGTTGACAGGGAGGAGCATTTTCATCTTTCGCAGCCTGTTGAAGAAGGCGTTGCGTCCTGGCTTTCTTATAGATGGCCATTTCGCGATTATGGTCGTCTTGAGCTTTTTGACCCGCTTTCCTGATGAGCTTGTCCATTCGTTCTTCAAATGACGGACTCGGCACTTTGATTGCGGGATCTAGTTTTGGTACGGGGTCGGCGTTTTCTTACAGGGCGTCCTCTTCTTCATCGAAGTTATATATGGCGTAGCTACTATGGACTCGTTCCCGTTTCCCGGATCTCACATATCCGAGCCCAAGCGTTTCTATTCTCCCGTTGGGCAACTTGCGCTGAGTCCTAGGGACATCCCAAATCCTGTTGTAGAACCGAGCTTGTCGAATAGTCTGTTTTAAGGGTACCCCTTGGCGCTTCAATAGCCTTTTTAGTCCGTTTGTATAATATCTGGGCAAACGGATGGGTTGGAGCCTGTCAAGTGTAGAATCCGCGCCGTGCCAGATTTCTTTCTCCACCCTTGTCTCTGTGGACCGGTAGAATATGATCGCCTTTTCACCGTTTCGCCTGGGAGGGATGTAAAATGTTTGCAGGTCTTGCACATTGTAAGCTTCAAGTGCGTCAAGGTCTTTGTAGTGCTCCCGCGGAATCATGGTAACTTGCAAACTCTGATCATCACCAGGGAATGCTTGTATTGACAGCCGACTGGAGAACACGGCATTAACCTCATCTTCCGAGTCGCTTCTGAAGATCAATATGGGGGCGGACGGTCCCGAGTTGTTGCGTCGAGACGGCCCAGCGTAAACTATCTCTTCTTCTTCTTCGGTATCACTCCCGAAAACAGGAATGGTGGCGGTGGCTTTGTTCTCCGGTTTGCGACACTTCTCTGTGTCCTCGAAATCTGGCAAAAAGTATTTTGCATCTTCGTACTTGCAGACTTCGTTCACGGAGAAAGGGTTCAGCTCTCTTGTTACGGTATACTCGAGACCATCCTTGAAATACTTCATACACTGATGTTGCATAGAAGGGATGATGTTGTACTCATGTAACCAAGGACGACCGAGCAGAGCATTGTAGTAGGTCTTGGCGTTAATGACGTGAAACTTGATATCCATGATGAGTAGCCCGAAGCGTAATGTTAGTACCACCGATCTGAGGGTCCGTGATGACTGAGAATCAAAACCGGAGATGGTAATTTTATCACGAGCGAGGTGCTGAACGCTCATGCAGATTTCCTTCAACACCCGTACATTAAGGAGATTGACGGAGGATCCGTTATCAACCAGGATTTTGCCTATCTTGATATCATGGCAGTATCCGGAGACATATAGGGGACGGTTGTAGTCGCACGTCCCAAGGAGAAGGTCTTCATCACCGAACGTGACATCGGCTGTGTGCACTTCCTCCAGTTCATCCTTCATCCTTTCTTCGGCGAGGAAGGCTTGGAATTGCTCGGGCTCTTGCAGAGCCTTGATTAATGAATCTCTCGCTTCTTTTGATAATAAGAGGGCGTCGAGAATGCTGAGCTGAGAGGGTAGCTTCCTCAGGTGCGCTAGGACGTTGTAGTCCACCTTACTCTTCTTGGGCGGGTCCTTGGCAGTCAGCTCTTTCATGACTTGGTCATCTAAAGCGATATCCTCAGCGACCTTTTCCTTTCCCTTATCTTTTCTAGTTGAGGGTCCGAGATTCTTTTCTGGAAGCGTGCGATTGCGTAGCTGAATGTTTTTGCAGGGCTCTGGTTCTTCCTCTTTCCCTAAGATGGATTCTTTAAAGAGAGGGCCGAGAGCCATTTCTTCGTCAGAGTCGCTCCCAAAGGTGAGAACCTGTGATCCTCCGGCGTTGACCGTGCGACAGTTACCGGTAGTTCTTTTGTGCTCCTCGGTCGTACTTTTCTGCTCCCGACGAGTTTTGCATTTCATCCGTTTAAAATGTTGCCGGTGAGCAACATATCCCTTCCACCATTTCTTAAAAGCGTCGCACTCCTCAGTGGGGTGCGAAATCTTCTGATGATATGAGCAGTAATTAGGATGCATTTCTGCTTCACCGAGAGTGTTTTCTTCTGAGGGTGGTAGCTTCATTCCCATTGATATGGCTTTAGCAAACCTTTTCCTCGTCTTGAATCTGTTTTTATCCGCATCGGATGTCTTTTGATTTGGCGGGAGTGCTTCGACTTTTTCATCTAGTCGCCGGCGTTTGGCTCTTTCCAATATGGCCATCTCACGCTCCCGATCGGCTTTACTTTTCAGACGAATCTCATCCAGAAAGGCGTCGATCATTTCGTCTGACGGCCACACAAGTTCCGGCTCAGGTTCTGCCCCCAGTTTCTCAGTGCAAGGAGTTTTTTCATCGTCTGTAAACGAGTGAGAGATCACATGACAACTCGCCACGTATCCTTCGAATTCATCCGACAAGCTCTCTCCATCATCTTCCTCCTGAAAGACGTGGCTGAGGAACTCTTAGAGTGTGATGGGAGTCCGTGCCTTTTGATTGTACTCTTCCAGCGCGTCGATCTGTTTCTGTAAGTCCATGCACTTGTCACCAGGCTTCACGGGCTTTTTGGATCTCTTCTTCTTTTTCCTTGAAGATTTTGATGGTTGGTTGTGAGTGCTTGGGCCATCACCACCGATCTTTGGAGTTGGGCGCGGCTTCAGCATCCCCTCGATGATTTGAGGTTCAAGCGGGTTCTTCCATCTGACCGCCGGGCACGTATGAAGATCACTCAGCATCCTTTTGGTTTTAGCTGATAGCACGACCTCCCATGGAGCTTCTTCAATAAAAGAACAAGTTGCCCCCGGTGTGTCTGTCTTCTTAGGAGTGTGAGGTTGTGATGGGTTTACCTTCCACTTCTCGGACAGCGCAAACTTGCCTTGAAGGTACTGATCTTCGATCCATCCTTTAAAGACGAAGCAATCCTCAATCGGATGGCTTACCGTTTGATGGTAAGGGCAGTAATTGGGGTTATTCACCTCGCTGGGTTGCGGTGGTCGCCTTGGATTTGGTAAGTTAATAAGCCTGTTGCATACCGCCAGCTCGAACAGCCTCTTCGTTTTATCCTGCGGGAATGAGTAAGGGCGTTTCATTTTCTCATTGTACTAACGTCGTCTCTCTTCCAATTGATCCGCCAGTCTTGGAGCACTAGGTTGCTATTGAGCGTTGGCAACGAAGGTCGCCTTCCCTTTCCCCTTGTCGTTCCGAGGTTCTGGTTTCGGGGGAGACGGTCTGTGACCTATCTGGTCCATCTGGGCCAACTTGTCAATTAACGCCTAGAACGTGGTCGGTTTAAAGAACATCATGAACTGTGAAATAGTTGCATGAGGGTCTAGGGTGCCCACGAACATGCCCACCGCTGGTGCTTCTTCGATGCGCTGCTTGCACTTCGACCATAAGTTCCGCCATCGGATCACATATTGGACCCAAGTTTCACCCGGCTTCATCCTTGCGTTAATCAAAGCTATTATCGGGGTGCGTTCGCTGGCGCTCGCGAATCGCTGAGTGAATAGCAACTCCATCCCTGCGAAACTTTTGACGGAGTCGTTCTGAAGCTCAGAGTACCACTCAAACGCCGTCTCTGATAAACTGCCGACGAATTGGCGAAGCAAGAGCTTATCGTCGCCGCCAGTGTTGCCGCAAAGAGCCCTGAACTGGGCCACATGTTGATGGGGATTGCCTGTCCCCTTGTGGACATGGAACTTTGGGATCGTATAGCCCGGCGGGTATTTGATCTGATCATACCAGCTCGGATATGGTCGCCCCGTTTTGACGACTTAGACGGCTGCCTCAGTTGCCTGGTGAACTCGTATCTGCTGGGCTATGTAGTCATCCAGGGCAGCTTTAGAGATCGTTTCCTCTTTGGCTGTTGAAAGAGCCGGAGGTAGATTTGACGTTTCCCCTCTGTCATCTTCAAGGATAATCGGAGGATCTTCAGCAGGAGGATCCTGCTGGATCATCATACCCACCATGTCCTGGAACAGAAGGGCCATTCGCTTTATATTGGCTGCTTGTTCCGCAGCCTCTTTGTCCTTCTTTTCAAGTATCCTACGAAGGAATTCAGCGTCAGTTTCTAGATCATGGCGTTGATCCGAGGACGCTTCTGGGCTTTCTTTTGGCCCAGTGAGTGCGGCCATCGCATTCATCATTTCTTGGAGCTTCTGCTGCTGCTCCTAAGCTTTAGTCACCAATCGCGTAAGCGGTCTATGACCTGTAGATGTACGGCTGTCCTCTTTCCCGGACGCCATGTAGACTTTATGCACCACCATGCCCCCAGACCTAGGGCGTTTAGGCTTACTGTCTTTGACATTTGCTGCAGGCGTGGGGACTTTCTCCGGCCTTCTTCTTTTTTGAGTAGTCGACGTGGAGGGAGCCGTTGCAGCGGGCACCCAAGTGGTTGTTGTCCTTTGTAGTTTGACAGGACGGTTCTTTTCTTCCTGAACTTTCACCTTCTTCCCCCGGTCTCGTGCAAGCACGTGACCCCCGGTCATGTGCAAGCACGCGACCCCCGGAATGGGCTTCTCTTCTTTTCTCTGTTCTTTGCCGCCACTGCTTTAGCCATCACGTGCCAACACGTGACCGCTGGTCACGTGTGAGCACGTGATGCTTCTTCTGAAGCTTTTTCCTGATTTTTAATCAGGGAACAGAAATGTACATAAGTTAAAACCTATGGTCTAAGCATGCACGAATAACCAACAACTTTCGACGATTAACGTATAAACATGAATCGACCGAGATAAAACACAAATACCAAATTCGAATTCATTCAAAGCCGCAAAACAAAATCAGAAACTTGAAAACTTGCTCCAGATTTTACCCTTTATGAAATTAGCCAATTTTGCATATGTAAAGGGTCTATTTTACTAGAGATAAAGTCACAGAACAAACACGAGACCAATTGCTCCTACCCTGGCCGCAATTTGCGGCCAGATTGATTAAATCTGCGGCCTGGCAAGGGAATTGGGGTCCCAGGTCTTGGAGTTATCATCTAGGTGGTCTGCTTGTCTCACTGTGTTTGCTAAATATTTTTCAGGTGTCTCGGGTGATAGCAGATACCAATATATCCCCACAGAATCCACAATTTCCCGATATCAGGGTTTCTATGTTTATGAATTGGGGGTTTACTCTCAGGTTTAGTTCAACAAACA
The DNA here is from genome assembly GCA_030015575.1 of Agapanthus africanus. Classification (NCBI taxonomy): domain Eukaryota; kingdom Viridiplantae; phylum Streptophyta; class Magnoliopsida; order Asparagales; family Amaryllidaceae; genus Agapanthus; species Agapanthus africanus. The sequence continues at coordinate 419,549,396 of JASDDO010000016.1, forward strand.
ATCACTACAGGGGTTGCAAGGCCTCTACTAACCTTAATTACACTTCACTTCTCAAGATTTCATCAAAACCCTAATTTGGAATTTTCAAAGTTCACAAAACCACATTAAAACACTTCTAAACTTATATGGGTGATAAAGAGATTGAAATACAATACTAATGGTGCAGAAATCACCTCATTTGGCAACTCAATAATTTTCTTGAGTTGCCCCAAGTGCTCAAAATCCATGCTTTCTTGGTCCAAAGTGTATGTAGGGAGCTTGTGCATATTTTTAATGAAGTGGGGATAGACTTTTGACGAGTTTTTGATGATGTTTTAAGGTGTTTGAGGAGGGAGGAGGGAGGGGGCAGCCATGGTTGAGGGAGGAGAGAGAAAAATGAAGGAAATAATGAAGGATAGAATAACCAAGACCAGGGTTTGACCGCTCACCCTCTCTCTCTCTCTCTCTTGCCCATACATCTTTCTTTATATTTTCTTTTCTTTTTGCTTCCTTTTTCTTCTCATTTTAAAACCAAATCAAGCATGAAGAAATAAGGAAAAAGACATGGTAGAAAAGTGTAACAATGTGTAATTTAACATGGTGCATGTCATGTGCACAAATCCGGCTTAATACACGATTAGTGATATCTAATCGCGATTAGCATTAAAATTGTATATAATTAATTATAAAAATTCATAATTTGCTTAAATTATCTAAAGCACCCTCATTTCAGTAATTCCTATAATTTTCCAAATATTTTCCGCTTTATCGGTATTTAATTATACCGCAATATCAAAATATTCATAATATTAATTATTTAATTATAAAAATTCCCAAAAATAATATTTTATTTTTCTGAAATTTTACAGTCTTCCCCCCTTAAAGTAATTCGGTCTCCGAATTTAAATTTAAACTCCCCCAATTTCTAAAATATTTCAGTAAAAGATCAAGTCGTCGGGGTTCCGAAATCATAAATACATAAAACGCATCGAAGCGCAATGCATGCGCATGAAAAACGAGTACATAAACCAAAATCAAAACTCCGTCAAGCATCCCGCAATCATCGGAGTTATGGTGAAGACACCAATGTCTAAATCCAATACGAAACCCAACATGATATACATCAAAACTATACATGTAAACATCGTGGTAAATTTGTCAATACATCTGAAAGAAATGCATGCCAAACTTTTTTCCAATCGCTGTGCAATGCGCGTATCACAGCACAGTAGCGGGCGTTTAGTGTAATAAAATAACTCTATATACATATATATACTTGTTTAACATACACGTCCCGCCGTTTTGAAAATAATTTAGAAGGGTTTCCTTTGTTTAATGTCTTGTATCATCTCGGACACATAGGTAAATACTGAGACTATAGCTTCTTTTTGGAAATCCCTTCGGTAACTATCAATGCATGCAAAATATACTCAGGTACTATCCTCGGACTAGTTCTGCTCAGCTACTATACCAAATAGTAAATATCATCAAAACGTACTGCTCCACAAGAATCAATCCCAAAATGTGCATAAGTAAGCCACGTGCGTCTGGTGCGCACGGAAATCAAATCCATGAATGTGCCATACATGTGCACAAACAAAATTTAAGTGCAACGGGTGTGCACGAAAACACCTGTCAAGGGCAACGTGTGTACCTGACAGCAATATCAGATGCATCTGATATGCACGAAGAATCTCGATTTGGTGCATCTGGTGTGCACCAAAGTCACCTCAAGCGCCCAAGTATGCGTAAGAATCCAAATTAAGTGCACAAGGTGCACGGAAACAAATATCAAATATCACAATTGAAATCGACGGTATATAACATATCTCAATCCAAATCCAAATCAGGTATACCGTGGTATATGGTCTCACAGCCATATGCATCAGTGTGCACAAATCGAATCAAAATAATAAAGTGCATGAAAACTATGCCGAAAGCATAAGTCAAATCACATGCATGCCATAGGCATGAAATCAAAATCAACCTCTCAAATGATATCAAATCGAAGTCAAGTGCAACTGTGGTGCACAAAATCTCAATCATGCAAATAAATCGCCTAAAATACCGAAATCAAGGATGGCGGAAACAGTCCCGCTCTAGCACATCCTTTAAAGATCTCTGGCCAACTATCATGGTCACTCATAACATGTCTCGTCGACGATGTCGAACTCTGGCCTACTGGGTGTGCACAATATGACTGATCCTGGGTCCAAGTCTTCTCGTATAGTATTTCAGAAAGGTTCTGTCGAAGTCTCCCCAAATCTCGTTTCTGCCGAAATGCCCGGAAGTTATCATTCTTTACCAAATCTTTTTCTTGTTCCGGAACGGCTGTATACTCATCGCGACTCCTTCTAGAAGATATATCCATATACAACGCCTCTGCATGCGTATCATATCTCTGATGTCAGTGGAGTGGAACGTCATCTCATTAAGATCTCGTACGAACCTCTTACTCTACCTTTCTCTAATGTCGACTGATTCAAACTCGTCTCCTCGTGGCTGCATAGACTGCGCTCCAACGGCTATACTCGTATCTGGAGTCTCCCAAGCAATGTATCCCATCACATGATATCCGAATGACGTCTAACCTTTTGATCGATTTGTCAAGGTTCCATAATCCCCCAAGAGCTCAACATCTTGAGTACAATTTAATAATATCGAGTACATGCCGCAGTATCTATGGACCAGCCGTAGAAGGGCAAACCCAAGCTTCATTAATGGCACTGCTGAACTGCTGTAAACCCTAAGGTTTCAGAGCGTTCTTATGGTCATTATATCAAGTTAGGGTTTCATTCTTCTAGAGGGTCCACGGAATTACTTGCATGTTTCTCCGAATACTTTAAACTTGGAAAAATGGGTTTCTGACATTCGATCGTCTTCTATCGACTCTCAACATACCTGCGTGAAGTCGTTTCTAGCTGGAATCAATCAATCTGATGACCTCGCATCGGGTAGGCAACGAATCACATGTCCTAGTCATTCCTCCTTGGATGACTAGCGACTGTTCCCTCATAAAATACAAAGAAAAACCCCAATGGGGCGTCATGTGCACACACGTGATCGGGGGTCACGTGCCGACACGTGATGGCTTCCTGAAAGCTCTGAAATGATAAGAGTTGAATCCTAATCTAATGGGGTCACGTGCCCGCACGTGATGGGTCTTTAAACCCACTAAAAAGAATTAAAGGTATAATAAAATAATAAGGAAAAACCCCAATGGGGCATCATGTGCCCACACGTGACCAAGGGTCACGTGCTGACACGTGATAATTCCTGAGTTCTTTAAAACAACAAAATTAAATTCTGGTTAAAAGCTTAATCAGTGGGTCACGTGCCACCACGTGATGGAGTCTTAAAAAACCCTCTAAGATAAAGGAAAGTAAACCCTAAACGGGGCATCCCGTGCCCACACGTGACAGGGGGTCACGTGCCAACACGTGATGGGTTCCTAAATATCTCTGAACTAATAGAATTAAATTCTAATTAAATGGTCAATCAGTGGGGTCACGTTCTAACACGTGATAGGCTCTTAAACCTTCTGAACTAATAGAATTAAATTATAATTAAAGGAAATCAGAAACCCTAGTTGGAAAAATATTTCCCTAGATCTTTCCAAACAAAAAGATCGCGCTCTGTAAAGTGGAGCACCGTTGGATTAAACATCCAATGGTGATTAAAAATCACCAATTTATAGAAAGATTCTATACAAGGAGATATTTCCCTGAAATTCGCCAGGAATAACAGACAAAATATCTTTTGGATTAAAAACCCAATGTTGAATAAAATTCACTGAGTGATCTAAAAGATCATGTTGGTTACAAGATCAATCAAAATCTTTCAATGAAAGATTGACTAAACAAACTGATTCTTTCCTTTCTCCTATAAATAGGAGCCAAGAAGGAGGAAAAAAGATACAACAACAGAGAGAAAAAAGAAGAGAATTTAATTCTCCAAAGAGAAAAGAAAATTTCCTCAGAAGAGAAAGAAAACCCTAGGTAAGAGAGGGAAAGAGATCATTCTATAAGATCCTACAAAACAAAAAGAGAATTTAATTCTCAAACTAAGAGTTTAACTCTTCTGAATAAGAACTTAGTTCTTCTTCTGGTTGAAAATCTGCAGAAGCAGATCTCCCCATAAGTTGAGAATTTAATTCTCATCGGGGAGATTCTGCCATGCAGATCCAAAACTTAGAGGGAGAATTGAGTTTAAAGAATTTAATTCTTCCAAATACTTAGGAATTTAATTCCTCTAACAAAAATAGGGTTTAACCCTTAATATAAGAACTTAGTTCTTCCTTTGGTTGAAGATCTGCAGAAGCAGATCTCCCCATAAGTTGAGAATTTAATTCTCATCGGGGAGATTCTGCCATGCAGATCCAAGACTTATAGGGAGAGTTGGGTTTAAAAAATTTAATTCTTCCAAATACATAGGAATTTAATTCCTCTAAATAAATTAGGGTTCAACCCTACAAAATAATTTAATTCTTAAACAAGGGACTTAAAACTCTCCATGCACATAAAGAAGTCAGTATCCAACCTGATCACGTAGCAACACGTAACCCTCCCTTCAATGGTTAGAAAAGAATGAATGAGATGGGGTCACGTGTCCCCACGTGACCCTTGGATAAATTCCTCAAAATAAAGAGAATAAAGCCAAGGCAGAACAGACTTCAGGCGCCCTCACGTGTCCTCACGTGACCCCTGACAAACACCTCTTTAAAAAAGAGAAGATGAAAAGAACTTAAGGATTAAAATCCAATGCATGGGCGCCCTCACGTGTCCCCACATGACCCCAAGTAAATCCTTTTAATATCCAGTGCATGGATGCCCATCACGTGCCCACACGTGATGGCCTTGAAGACTAAAAGTGTTTAACACTTATTCTGAGAATAAAATAAGGGAGGCTTGACCCAATCCTAGGGTGCCTCACGTGACCCTACATAAGCGCGTCACTTTTAGTGTTTAACACTATTTTAAGCATTTCATCCCCAGTGAACACTATGCATCACGTGGGAACACGTGACCGCCAGATATGTGCTAGTGTTTAACACTATATGCAAAATAGTCTTATCCCAAATTGGCTAAGTCTTCCAAAGGCAAGACTCCCCTTTTGACTGGGCCTCAAATATACCCTTGTCTTCCAAGATTGATCATCTCATATGGCATATGAGTGCTCAGCACTCAATAAAAGATAAAAATATGGTTAGAACCCAGACCCATGTTTAGCACTGCTAAATAATGGGGGGCTGAGCCTAGATAAATGTTCAACGGTCCAAACAAAGGTCCAACATTTCAAACCTAAATGGACTTAACCCAAGTTGGCCATAAGTCCTCAATTCAGATTTACCTGAGCCCATGTGCTTATAATCTAATTAATTGATCTTAGTCCTAAATTGGACTACAGATTTCCCAATCAACATTGGTTCAAGGGTACATCTCTTCACTCCTTTGATATTTGTCGTTGTAATCCTTCAACGTCTTCAGAGAGGTGACGGGTCCCGATAACCAATCATTCCATGGACTGTGGGGTCCTTAAACTCATGGACTATGATGTCCTTAAACTTTATAGACTATAACGTCTTTAAACTACGGACCGTGGGGTCCTTAAGCCCATGGACTATAATGTCCTTAACCTCGGACTGTAGGGTCCTTAAGCCCATGGACTATGATCTCCACAGGTCATCGACCGCTTACGCGATCAGTGACTAAGGCTCAGGAGCAACAACAACAAAAGCTCCAAGAAATGCTTACAGCTATAGCCGCACTTATGGGACCGAAAGCAAGCCCGGAGACATCCTCGGAGCAGCGCCGCGAGCAGGAAACTGATGCCGAATTCCTTCGGAGAATGCTTGAGAAGAAGGACAAAGAGGCCGCGGAACAAGCGGCCAATATAAAACAAATGGCCCTTTTATTCCAAGATATGGTGGGCATGATAATCCAGCCGGACCCTCCAGCCAAATAGCCTCCAGTAATAATTGAAGATGATAGAGGAAAGACATCAAATCCTCTGCCGGCTCTGTCAGCAGCCAAGAAGGAGACCATCTCAAAAGCCGCCCTGGATGATTACATCGCTCAGCAGATACGAGTTCATCAGGCGAATGAAGCGGCTGGGCAAATTGTTAAAACTGTACGACCCTATCCGGGTTGGTACGACCAAATAAAGTACCCGCTGGGATACACGATCCCCAAATTCCATGTATATAAGGGGACGGGAAATCCGCATCAACACGTCGCTCAATTCAGAGCCTTGTACGGCAACACCGGAGGTGACGATAAGCTACTGCTTCGCCAATTCGTTGGCAGCTTGTCAGAGACAGCATTCGAGTGGTATTCCGAACTCCCAAAGGACTCTGTCAAGACATTTGCAGAGATGGAGTTGCTATTCATCCAGCATTTCGCAAGCGCTAGCGAACGCACCCCAATCACGGCATTGATCAATGCCAGGGTGAAGCCTGAAGAAACATGGGTTCAGTACGCGATATGGTGGCGGAATTTATGGTCGAAGTGCGAGCAGCGCATCGAAGAAGCGCCTGCGGTAGGCATGTTCGTGGGTATTCTCGACCCTCAGGCAACCATTTCCCAATTCATGATGTTTTTCAAGCCGACCACTTTCCAGGCCTTGATTGACAAGCTGGCCCAAATGGACCAGATGGGCCACATGCCTTCCTTTTCGAAGTCGGAACCTCGAAACGAAAAAGGGAAGGGGAAAGCGACCTTCGTCGCCAATGCTCAACAGCAGCCCAGTGGCCCAAAACTAACAGATCGCCTAGACGAGAGACGACGATTCTTTAATGAGAAAATGAAGCGTCCTTATTCGTTTTCCCGAGACAAAACAAGGAGATTGTTCGTGCTGGCGGTGCGCAACAAGCTCATCAACTTACCGGATCCAAAACGCCCATTGCAACCCGGTGAGGCTAATAATCCCAATTATTGCCCCTATCACCAAGCGATAGGCCATCCAATCGAAGATTGCTTCATCTTCAAAGGGTGGATTGAGAACCAATACCAACAGGGCAAATTCGCATTGTCCGAGAATTAGAAAGTAAACCCACCCCAGCCGCACGCTCTCAAAAAGGCGGACACACTGGGGGCATCGTGCTCTTTTGTCGAAGAAGCTCCATGGGAGGCCGCTCTTTCAGCCAAAATGAAAAGAATGCTGAAGTATCTCTAAACATGCCTGGCGATCAAATGGAAAAGTCCGCTGGAACCCGAAGTCATCGAGGGAATGCTGAAGCCGCTCCCGACGCCAAAAATTGGTAGCGATAATCAAAACTCTCATACCCAGCCGTCAAAGTCTATGAAGAAAAAGAAGAAAACCAAAAATCCCGTGAAGCCTGATGACAAGCGCACGGACCTGCAAAAGCATATTGACGCGCTAGAGGAATATAACCAGAAGGCGCGGACCTCAGTCACACTTCAAGAGTTTCTCAGCCACGTCCTTGAGGACGGAAATGATGACAATGGAGAGGACTCGTCGGATGAACCTGAGGATTATGTGGCAAGCTGCCATGTGATCTCTCACCGTCGATAAACGGTGAGGAAGCTCCTGATGCAGAGAAACTGGGGGCAGATCCCGAATCGGAGCTCCTAGGACCATCAGACGAAATGATTGATGCATTCCTGAACGAAGCTCTTCTGAAAAGCAAGGCTGATCGAGAGCGCGAAATGGCCATATTTGAAAAGGCCAAATACCGGCGACTGGATGAAAGGGTTGAAGCACCCCAACCAGACTGAGGCATGCCCACGACAGACAAGAGCAGGCTTAAAATGAAGAAAAGGTTCGCTAAATCCATATCGATGAGAATGAAGCTGCCACCCTCCGAAGGATATATTTTTGAGGAGATACACCTTAATGAAGAGGATGTGCATCCTGATTACTGTTTATATCATCGAAGGATTGCGCACCCCACTGAAGAGTGCAACGCCTTTAAAAATTGGTGGCAAGGGTATGTCGCTCACAGGCAACACTTCAAGAGGATGAAGCGTGAAGCTCGTCGACAGCAGAAAAATGCGACAGACGAACGTGGAAGAGCTGCCGGCAACCGTCACATGGTTGATAGCAGGGGATCGCAAGTTCTCACCTTCGGGAGTGATTCTGAAGAAGAAATGGTTCTTGGCCCTCTCTTCAAAGAATCCACCTCAGGAAAAGAGGAAGAACCGAAGAGTTGCGAGAACATTCAGCTGTGCAATCGCACATTGACTGAAAAGAATCTCGGACCCGTAAACAAGGGGTCGACCAAAAAGGATAAGGGAAAAGAAAAGTTCCATGAGGATATCACCCTCGATGGCCAAGACGTCGAAGAGCTGACAGCCAAGGATCCGCCCAAGAAAAACAAGGTGGATTACAACGTTCTGGCACACCAGAGGAAGATACCCTCACAGCTAAGCATTCTCGACGCCCTTCTGTTATCCAAAGAAGCGAGAGATTTTTTGATTAAGGCACTACAAGAGCCTGAACAATTTTAAGCTTTCCTCGCCGAAGAAAAGATAAAGGATGAGCTAGAAGAAGTGCACACAGCCGATATCACCTTCGGCGATGAAGATCTCCTCCTCGGGACGTGCGAGCATAACCGTCCCCTCTATGTCCCCGGATACTGTCATGATAATAAGATAGGCAAGATCCTGGTTGACAATGGTTCCTCCGTCAATCTCCTCAATGTAAGAGTGTTGAAGGAAATCTGCATGAGCGTTCAGCACCTCGCTCGTGATAAAATCACCATCTCCGGGTTTGACTCCCAGTCATCACGGACGCTCAGGTCTGTGATATTGACGTTACGCTTTGGGCTGCTCATCATGGACATTAAATTTCACGTCATTGACACCAAGACATGCTACAATGTTTTGCTCGGCAGGCCTTGGTTACACGAGTATAACATCATCCCTTCTACACAACATCAGTGTATGAAGTATTTCAAGGATGGTCTCGAGTATACCGTGATAGGGGAGTTGAACCCATTCTCCGTGAATGAAGTCCGAAAGTACGAAGATGCAAAATACTTCTTACCAGATTTCGAAGACACGGAAAGATATCACAAACCGAAGAACAAAACCATCACTACTATTCCGGTCTTCGGGAGTGATACCGAGGAGGAAGAAGAAATAGTTCATTCAGGGCCGCCCCAATGCAACAAGCCGGGACCGTCCACCCCTATTCTGGTCTTTGGCAGCGACTCAGAAGATGAGGTCAATGCCATATTTTCTGTACGACCATCGATACAAGCCCTCGCTGGCGATGATCGAATTTTGCAAATCGCCATGGTTCCACAAGAGCATTACAAAGAGCTCGACGTGCTTGGTACCTATAGTGTGCAAGAACTGCAGACATTCTACATCCCTCCCAGTCGAAAAGATGAAAAGGCGATCCTCTTTTATCAATCCACGGAAACCAAAGTGGAGAAAGAAATTTGGCATGGTGCCGATTCTACACTTGACAGGCTCCAGCCCATCCGTCTGCCCAGATACTACATAGAAGGATTAAAAAGGCTGTTGAAACGCCAAGGCGTACCCTTCTAACAGACTGCTCGACAAGCTCAGTTCTACAACAGAATCTGGGACGTCCCCGGAACTCAGCAAAAATTGCCCAACGGGAGAATGGGAACGATCGGGCTTGGACATGTTCAATCCAAGAAACGGGAACGATTCCATGACTGCTATGTTATACATGACTTTGATGAAGAATGAGATATTCTGTTAAAAGACGCTAATCCTGAACCAAGACGAGGTCCCGCCATGAAAACGCCAAGTCCGTCGTTTGAAGAACAGATGGACATGCTAATAAGGGAAGCGGGCCAGAAGGTCCGGGATGACCATAGCCGCGAAATGGCCATTTACGAGAAAGCCAGGACGCAGCGCCTCCTTCAGCAGGCTGCGAAGAATGACAATGCTCTTCATCGCCGGCCCGTCATACAAAAGACCCGACACAGAGGCAAAAATAAACCAAAGAAAGGAAAAAAAACGTTCGACGGCAGCGTAGCGGGTCTGAGAAGCCATGCGATCAAGAATCGAGCAGCCGGGGTCCATCTATTATAAAGAAGATGGGTCGAGCATATTCTATTCCCTAAGATAAGACAAGAAAGATATTCGATCTTGTCATAAAACATCAGATGATGACACTCCCGGAGTCCAAGCACCCCGAGCAAGCAGACAAGGTCTCTCACACAGACTATTGCTCCTATCTCCGAGCAACAGGACATCCTCTCGAAGACTGCTTCACCTTCAAGAACTGGGTTGAAGACTAGTATCAACTCGGCAGATTCACTCTATCCAACAGTTGGAGGGTAAGTCCGCCACGGAAGCATGAATCAAAAGCCACTTATGCGATGAGAGTAGAACCAGATCAACATCGGTCTTGGAAACGATCTTGTACCTGTCATGCGATAACGCTGTCAGAAGAAGAACCCGAGAATATGGATGACCTCTCTTGGTACTTCGAAAACAATGATGATGAGTTGATCTCAAAATTTCCACCGGTGCCAAAAGAGCTGGAAGATGGGATACATACTACTGCAGATGACTTCAGAAAAATCGACTTGGGAACGGCAAACGACCCACGGCCGACGTTCATCGATGAACTGTTGTCTGAAGAAAAGGAGGCTACACTTAAAGACGTTCTCATGCAGTATAAAGATTGCTTCGCATGGAACAATTCCGAGATGCCGGGACTTGATCCGGAAATAGCCGTACACAGATTGGCGATATCTCCGGCCATCAAGCCAGTCAAACAAGCACCGAGAAGAATACGGCTCGAGCTTGAGATGAGCATCAACGCCGAGGTCAAGAAACTAATCGACTCCGACTTCATCCAAGAAGTTCAATACCCTGACTGGATTGCCAACATCGTCCCAGTGATAAAGAAAAATGGGACGGTGCGCATATGTGTGGACTTTCGGGATCTCAACAAAGCTTGCCCAAAGGACGACTTTCCAGTACCAGTCACTGAGCTGATAATAGATAATACGTCCACTCACGAAGTTTTCTCCTTCATGGACGGCTCATCAGGATACAATCAGATAAAGATGCATCCCGAGGACCAGAAGCATACCGCTTTCCGGACCCCTTTGGGCATATTCTGCTACAAGGTGTGCCTTTCGGTCTAAAAAACGCCAGTACCACCTATCAGAGGGCCATGGCGAAGATTTTCGATGACCTCATATATGAAATCGTCGAATGCTATATTGACGACCTCGTAATTAAAAGCAAATCATACGAGGAACATTTAGAGCATCTGAAGACCATGTTTCAGCGCCTTCGGAAATACAACTTGAAGATGAACCCTTTCAAATGCGCGTTCGGAGTTTCCTCGGGCAAATTCCTTGGATTCATCGTCCGACACCGAGGCATCGAAATAGACCCGTCGAAGATCAAGGCGATCATGGAAATGCCTCCGCCAAGGACTCTCAAACAACTGCGGTCTCTCCAAGGAAAGCTCGCGTATATCCGGCGATTTATAGCCAATCTCTCCGGCAAGTGCCGTCCTTACAGTCATCTAATGAAGAAGGGAACCCCGTTCGTCTGGGATCGCAAATGCCAAGGCGCACTAGACGAAATCAAGCAATACCTATAGAATCCTCCAGTGCTGACCGCTCCAGTCAAGGGAAAGCCCCTCATTCTGTATACAACAGCCCTCGAAGGTTCCTTAGGTGCGCTGTGGGCACAAGAGAACGACCAAAGGAAGGAAAGAGCCCTCTACTATTTGAGCCGATTTCTTCTGGGGGCAGAAAGCAACTACTCCCCCATCGAAAAACACTGCCTGGCGTTAATCTTCGCGATAACGAAGCTCAGACACTATGCGTTGGCACATGAGGTCCATCTCATATCAAAAGTGGATCCTTTCAAATATTTGATGTCAAAGGCCATATTAACGGGACGGCTCGCTAAATGGGCCCTACTCTTAATGGAATTCTCGATAACTTACCGACCCCTCAAGGCAGTGAAAGGCCAGGCCATCGCCGACTTCCTCGCTGAACATCCGATACCTGCCGATTCTCCTTTGAACTGCGAATTGCCCGACGAATACGCGTTTGACACAATCGAAGGGGAGAGAAGAGAGAGTGATACCCGATGGGAACTCTACTTCGACGGAGAATCTTCTATGAAGAAGCGAAAACAAAGCACCCCCATAATCAAATCAGGGGTAGGCCTCATCTTCGTGACTCCACAAGGAGGGATAATGCGCTTCGCCTTTTCCTTGACAGAGCCAAGAACAAACAATGAAGCCGAGTATGAAGCTTTAATAGCAGGTCTTAAGATCGCTGTCGACATGGGAGTCGAAAGCCTCCTCATATACGGAGACTCCCAACTAATCGTTAGTCAAGTAAACGGCGACTATCAAACATGCAAGCCTGAGTTGGTGAATTACGGCGAGAGAGTGCAGCAACTGCTGACTCAAATTCCTTCCTACACCCTTGAAAGCATACCGCGTGCGAAAAATAGCAAAGCAGATGCATTAGCCAAGCTCGCTAAAGAACTAGCCGACGAGAACCTTGATGACGTGAGGATCGTTGTGCAAAGCCGTCGGGTTCTCGCACCGGCAGAAATATATCCGGAATCTTCCGAAGAAAAGGGAGCGACCGAGCAAACGACCCTATAAATAAAAGACCAGGAAAAGGCTATGGATTAGAGAGAAGTCTTTATAGACTACTTCAAATCCCGTCAAATGCTTGAAGATGCGTCCTCAAGACATCAGCTCATGAAACGAGCTCTATCTTTTGCCTTCGTCAATGATACTATGTATAAGAGATCATTTGATTCTCTATGGCTAAGATGCCTGGGACCTGAAGAGGCAAGGAGAACCGTCTAAGAAACTCACGACGGACTCTGCGGTTCTCATCAAGCCGGGCCGAAGATGAAACTAAAAAATCAAAAGGATGGGCTACTATTGGCTCACGATGATCCAAGACTGCCTAGAATACGCAAAGCAGTGCCACTCGTGCAAAATTCACAGGGACTTTATCCACCAGCATCCAAATCCGCTACATCTAACGGTGGCTAGCTGGCCATTCGAAATGTGGGGAACTGACATAATCGGGCCCATTGAACCAGCATCATCCAAAGGACATCGATTCATTTTGGCGACAACTGATTACTTCTCCAAATGGGCTGAAGCAGTACCGCTGAGGGAAGCGAAGACGGAGAATATTCTTCGTTTCTTCAAGACACACGTCATTTACCGATTCGGCACTCCGCGACGGATTATCTCCGATAACGGGCCAGCCTATAGAAGCCACAAGATCAGCCGCTTCGCACTACAGCATAACATAGACTGGAGATACTCTTCGGTCTATAATCCCCGAGCTAACGGTCTAGCTGAGGCTTTCAACAAGACCTTGACGAAGATCGTGAAAAAGACGGTGTCTCGAAATAAGAGGGACTGGCACGAGAGACTGCATGAAGCTCTCTGGGCGTATCGAACTACGTTCAAAACGGCCACAAACACAACGCCGTATGCATTGGTATTCGGCACAGAAGCGGTACTCCCCCTCAAGATAGAGTTACCCTCTCTGTGAGTGGCGGTTCATTATGAGCTAACAGACGAAGACAATGCCCATCTTCGGCATGAGGAGCTCGACGCCCTTGACGAGACCCGGCTCATGGCGCAGCAAAGCTTGGAAGCTTATGAAGCAAAGATGACCCGCTCATACGAAAGATTGACTAGGCCGAGAAAATTCCGCCAAGGCGAACTCATGCTAGTGGTCAAAAGATCTATGATCCCCAATCGTGCCAAACGGGAAAATTCGAGCCGAACTATGAAGGCCCGTACATCATAGACAAAGTTTACCATGGTGGAGCCTATTTACTCATGGACATGCATGGTGAAAGACCTTTCAGGACAATAAACGGTCGTTTCCTAAAAAAATACTACGCCTGACGAGTCACGGCCTAGGTTAACGATAGATGACGACGCCTATGTCCGCTCGCTATCTTCCTAAACCCAAACTCTATAAGTAGTAACCGGCTAATGGACCGAAACGTCCTTAAACTAACGATGGACCACTATGTCCTAAAACTGGCTATTGACCGAGACGTCTATAAACTACTATCGGACCGAAACGTTCTTAAACTAACGATGGACCACTATGTTCTAAAACTGGCTATTGACCGAGACGTCGATAAACTACTACGGACTGCAGCAACCCAAGGCTGACAAAATATATATATATATATATATATATATATATAATATAAAAATATAGATAAAAAAAAGAAGAAAGAAAACGGTATGTCCGTAATCGAGATGGGCACGGATGAAAACCCGAAAGGGCTCCGTGAGTAAAAATAGCAGGGCTACCGGCGGGTGTTGTGAAAACCCGTAAGGGCGCAATCTCGTTAAAAGAGACTTGCAAGGTCCTCTGGACCTTGTGAGGAGAAAATACCTGCGTGAGAACCTTACGACTTACAAGGGAGCAACACACTTAGGGATCCCCATGATTCCTAAGGAGAAGTTACACTTACGAGATCCTCACGACTCGTAAGGAGAATTCCCCTTTGAGACCGTTACGGCTCATAGGATTCAAAAGCCTTAAGCTACAGGGATCTGAACCTGTTCTTAAGCTATCACAATCTCCAATGCTGCCCTACAAGCGGTTCACTATTGACCCTTGTATACAATCCAAGGGCACAAATAAACATTTCCCTAACAAAGTCCCACCAGAGACTGGGGATATGCTCGCACAGTGAACAGCCCTTGTAAGTCCTCTCGACTTATAAGGAGAAAACTCTATTGTAAGATCCTTACGACTTATAAGAAAAACACACACTTAGGAATCCTCACGATTCCTGAGGAGAAAACACACCTACGAGATCCTCACGACTCGTAGGGAGAAATACTTTTATGAGACCCTTACGGCTCATGAAGTCAAAAGCCTTAGTCGACAGGATCCTAACCCTGTTTACTAAGCCACCTTTGTTCGACATTGACAAAGGCAAATGATGATTCGCTCCTGGCAATATCCAGTTGTAGCGATGTTGATGCCTAAATCGGTATCAAATCCCAAACTCGCAACGAAAAGTCAGCGAGCCATAAATGCATATAAAATAGCCGAAATGATTGGGCAACTTGCAACAAAATCAACAAGTAAAAATGTATGCATACAAAACCAGCCGAAATGGTTGGGCAAATCGCAATAAAAAGCAGCGAGTAAAAAAAAAGAAATAGCCGAAATGATTGGGCACCGCGAAAAATAGCCGAAATGATTGGGCAATCGCGACTCTCGCGATATAAAAGATGAAATGATAGAGCATCGTTGAAAGAAAAATACATAAAATGAAACTTTTTGCCCTACAGGTGAGATCACATCGATCCCTGTATACAATCCAGGGGCACAAACAAAGAGAGAACCATACCTTCCCACCAGGCTCCATCAGAAAAAGAAGCCAAATCTCGACGGTTCACAGACAGCCTGGAGATCATCTCAACATTCGTCTCATTACAATAGACGCAACATCAGCAAATCGGAGCCATGGCAAAGTTCCCAGTTCCATGACTCGGCGGTACACAGACAACCGAGAGTCAACCCATCCTGGTCCCGTGGAACACGACTAATGTCAATCCTGACCCCGTGGGAAACGCCCAGAGCAAATCCTGGTCCCGTGGAACACGGCTAATGTCAATCCTGACCCCGTGGGAAGCGCCCAGAGCAAATCCTGGTCCCGTGGAATACGGCTAATGTCAATCCTGACCCCGTGGGAAGCGCCCAGAGCAAATCCTGGTTCTGTGGAACACAGCTAATGTCAATCCTGACCCCGTGGGAAGCGCCCAGAGCAAATCCTGGTCCCGTGGAACACGGCTAATGTCAATCCTGACCTCGTGTGAAGCGCCCAGAGCAAATCCTGGTCCCGTGGAACACGGCTAATGTCAATCCTGACCCCGTGGGAAGCGTCCAGAACAAATTCTGGCCCCGTAGAACACGGCTAATGTCAATCCTGACCCCGTGGGAAGCGCCCAGTGCAAATCCTGGTCCCATGGAACACGGCTAATATCAATCCTGACCCCGTGGGAAGCGCCCAGAGCAAATCCTGGTCCCATTGAACACGGCTAATGTCAATCCTGACCCAGTGGGAAATGCCTAGAGCACCTCCTGGTCCCGTAGAACACGGCTAATGTCAATCCTGACCCGGTGGGAAACGTCCAGAGCAACCCTTGACTCCGTGAAATAAAGTCAACCCCCTGACTCCGTGAAATAAAGTCAACCCCCTGACTCCGTGAAATGCGGATAAAGTCAACCCCCTGACTCCGTAAAATGCGGATAAAGTCAACCCCCTGACTCTGTGAAATGCGGATAAAGTCAACCACTGACTCCGTGAAATGCGGATAAAGTCAACTCTCGACTTCCCTGTCAAAGCAATTCTTTGATTCGGGAGCAAGTCAGCTCATCAATCACTTACGGGTCCTCTCGACTTGTAAGGAGAAAATTCTCTTGTGAGATCCTTACGACTCTCAAAAGAAAACACACTTAGGAATCCTCACGATTTCTAAGGAGAAGATACACCTACGGGATCCTCTCGACTGGTAGGGAGAAAATTCTTTATGAGACCCTCACGGCTCATAAAGTTGAAAAGTCTTAGGTGGCAGATCCTAACCCTGTCTCCCAAGCCATCGTTGCCTCACGGAGAGGTCAAGGTAGATTTTCTACGGGCCACACTCTCCAACAAGAAAGGAAAAAATCACTTACGGGTCCTCTCGACTCGTAAGAAAGAAAATTCTTTTCTGAGATCCTTACGACTCTCAAGAAAAAACACACTTAGGAATCCTCATGATTCCTAAGGAGAAATTACACTTACGAGATCCTCATGACTCGTAAGGAAAAATACCTTTATGAGACCCTCACGGCTCATAAAATTGGAAAGCCTTAAGAGGAAGATCTGGACCTGACTCCTAAGCCATTGCTGTCCTACAAGAAGATCAAAATAGATTATCCACCAAATGCATTTACTAAAAGGGACACACCACCATGAAGCAAAATGTGTCTTTTATTCATGAATCAAAATGAATACAAAGTACAATTTATGAAAGAATCAAAAAATACTCTCATTCAGAAGTATGTACAAAAGAAGAATAAAAAGAAAAATATACAATTTTTTTCAAGCCGGCAGACGATTTAATAGATTTTCCAGTTCATCCCTTTTCCGCTGAGCCTCGGCTTCATGATTCATTATCGCTAAGAGACGGGCCCCCGCTTGAGACTGTTGGGCCTGGTACGAGGCAAGCCGACTTTCAAGCTCCTTTTCAGTAACTTTATGAGCTTCGACCATTTCGCGAGTGAAAATGACAGCCTTATCAATGGCTACCACCTCCCTAATAGCTTCTTGAAACACCCGCTAAAGTTCATACGCCCGAATGGTCTTGGCCGTAAGATTAGCTTAAAGTTCCCCTAGCGTAGTTGAAGCCAGCTTCCTCTCTGAAAATTTTTGGCTGAGCCTCTTCTCGCATGACAGCATATTTGCGGCGCACCGTTCGATTAGCCCCCGCAAGCTCGCCTTTGCAGCCACAACCTCTGAAAGAAGACGCGAGCACTCAAGGCTATGTAAGCAAGCCTCCACCCGACGACAAAACTCAACCCAGACTTGCACCAATGTTTCGCTATGGTAAGCAGCAAGAAAGGAGAGAGAACTGTTGGCTTCGGCGGCAAATTCTTCGGCCGTGATCAAACTACCAGCACGAAGGTCTTCGGTCAGCGCTGACAAAGAGTGAAGGCTTAGTTTTGCCATCCGTTCAAAGCCACGTAGAACATAAGGGCCGGGCGGCATGACGATGCGAGATTCCAGCATGGTAAGAACTGGAAAAGCTGTTAAGATTCATAAAAAGAAATCAGCGAGACTTGCAAGCAAAGAACAGGTGGAACAACGTTGAAACTTTACTTACCCACGTCATGCAAGAAGGGTCCGAAGGATCCCCAGGCCCGTCAAGAATCTCAACTTCGTCATCGGCTTCCAGAACTGCAGAAGACATCAGTATCGTTATATAAAATAATAATAATGCCGTGAGGAGAAAGCAAATAACACTAACCTTGCCCGGAAGAGAGGACGATGCGTTGAGGGGATATCGCCTGCGGAGCGGCCATCTCTAGCAAACGTTGAAAGGATTTTCTGGGAGACAGATCAGCGATAGACGCCGCCAACCCGTGCAATTCTGAAAAAACAGAAAGGTTCAGATAATAGAGAGATTATTAAAATAAAATATAGAAGGCTACCTTCGATGCTCTTCCCAGTCTGAACTGGAGGGATAGCGGCTTCGGCGGTCTCCTCCATACCCCCAGGCACATCATCGGGGACGTGGGCCGATATAACAACTTCCAATTGAGGAGCAGTGGCCACCGCTGCAGGCTCCAATGAAAGGATGGTAGCCTCGACTACCTGTCCCATAGTCTCCAGGCCGTCCCCAGAAAGATCCATTGAATCTGCAGCCAATGAAGATGCTTCCTCCGGGAGAGCAAGCACCGTGGGAACGGAAATCACCAATAGGTGCTCCGTGGCAGAAAGAACGGCTGTATCGACCCCCTCCACACTTATTAGTGTCTCATCGGGGATATTTACAGAGTCCATAGTCAAGACACGACTCGAACTCAGATCCTCTGTCATTGCCGAAGTCCCTGCAAAGTTTTCACGAAGATAAGGATATATATATATATATATATAAAGCAGTGCAAAATACTACAAAAAGATATATAAGTATACCAATGCGCAAAGGAGCTTCTAGTATGGCTTTTTCAAGCCGACGTTCCTTCCTGAAGAGGTATGCTCGCCGGGGTTCGAGGGTAGACTCGTGGCCGCCAGTCCACAACGACAGCGCATCTTCAGCATCGGCCGAGATAGGCTGCTTAAGAGCTATCTCGCCTCCCTCTTCCAAAGGGCCTATAAATATCCGCCATATCGATGGAGGATCTTCGTAGAAGATGACGGCAGGATAAGGCCTCTTCGGGACCCTTACATTCTCAGTTTCATCCTGGGAGCGTCTTATAGTCTCAGCCAATTGTGCGGCTTCCTCGGCAGATGAACCCGAAAAAAGAAGACCACCATCCGGCTCTTGCATAGCTAGTGGTTCATCTTGAAAGATAGGCTCTGATTCTACTAAAAAGTCGAGCAGATTGGTGACCGTCTTCTTTCGCCTCTTGGACCCAGAACTAACACCAGAAGACAATCGCATCTTTCCCCTTGGTGCTTTAGTGCAACGTTGATCCACTTCGCCTTCAATATCCTCTCTCGGCGGTGCTACTGATGACGACACTGCCATTGCTGATGCCGCAGCTGATCATACTGCTACTGACGCCTTATCAGAAGCCCTTGCCTGAGCTCTAGTGCGCATCGGCATCCCAACTGTCGGGGTCAAGTCCACATTCGCCGCCTCAGGAATAAACACGATACCGGTATCCCTCAAGGGAGGGCGAACCATCGTCCGCGGTCGCGGTGGGACTCTCGTAGCCTAGAGCGGGGCGGGAGCTCTAAGCCCAAAAGTATCCTCCTCTCCTCAGCAATAATTGGACTAACCCGGTGGCGATACGAACCCGTGAAAGCCCCCACGCACCTCGGAATGTAGTCGGCCTCGGGGATCATGAAATGAGAACCGGTGTTCGGCCTCATGAAATGGTGGGTGGCATCACGAACAATTTCCAGAGAAGGGCTGGGCTCCACTGTGAACGCCTCGAAGGGGATACCCTGGTCATATCCCAGTTGCCGGGCAAAGCGGTGTGGATTGTACCACATGAAAAGAGCCGCATCGTTTCGACGGAACACTAGATAGCCGGGTCTGATTGAGTACAGGTGCATGGCTTCCTTGGGCTTCAAAGATGGTGCTCCCTCTTTCGATAAATCAAACAACTATTGAACAGGTCCCGAGGGAGCAGAAAGGATTCGATCATTAAATACCATTCCGCCTTCATTGGCATACGGATTGAGCAGCACACGAAGAGCCCCTAATTGAGTCGGGTCAGGAGCAGAAGCGTCCACCAACCTCATGAGCCGCGGAAAGGTATAGGCATCATAAAAGCTGGGTCTCTGATGCGCGGCAAATGCCCCTAGCACGTGCATCTCAATCCATGACGTAAAGTAATGAAGAGAGAAACTCACTACGTTCATGCCTGGGGTTGAGGTATTGGCTGCAGTGCTTAGCCCATGGTACAGATGCGATAGCCCTGCGATGCCCACAGCTAGTCGCGTCCCTGCAGTAATGCGATGAGCAGGGTAAATGACCGAGGCTCTCATGAATCGACGGTGCGTTGAAACAACGAACCAACTAAGCCAGACGCTGATAAAACCCATAAAGAAAGTTTCTTCACCCATGCCAGGAGCTGCGATCGACTCGAAAGGTATGGCCGACAAGACTGGAATGTAGAACTGGGGCAAATCCTTTTCTCTAGCTGGTAGCCTATTTAAACCAAACCCGAAGGGGTCGTTGATAGAACGTCTTCACGAAGAAAGCAGGCGATAAAGATTTTAAAAGTAACGCCCTGTTCCTCTGACTCCGTGAACAGCTTCTAAAAAATCCCCAGAGTCTTGATTAGACTCGGGTACTTGTAGCGGACAGCATTTTCAGTTGAAAAGACGTCAAGCGTAGCGGGCACCGTCTCGAAGGCATACTCGTCAGAGGGCAACAATTCTTCGTAAGGCGCTCCCCTAATCGATAAACCTGAGATCTCGCGAAACTCTTCCAAAGAGATCGAAACTTCGCGGTCCCCTAACAAGAAAGTGTTGGTGGGAAGATTCCATTGATTAAGGAAAGCTTTAATCCACCATACATGAGGAGACTGATAATGGAAGAGAGACGCGTACACCACCTGGTAAAGCCCGACCATCTGCAGTCACGCACGATGAGCGGACAAGATGTAACGAGCCCAGAGAAGGTAGCCCGTGGGATGGCGAGGGGTAAGCCCTATCTTGTAAACTTGTCCCCAATGCTGGGCTTCACCTTGGCAGATACGACGCCCCAAGATGTCTATGGCCGGCACAGGCTGGTTTGGTATCCCAGTTGTCGACGGTTCGAACCGGCCGGTAGGGGTCCAATTTGCCACCTCTACAGCAAAAGCAGTTCGCAGACGGTCCATCGGCAAGAATGGGCGGATAGGCTCTGTTGGTACCTCGCAAAGAAAGCTTCGACGACTGCGGATGATATGACCGTACCAGGTCCCCCATAAAAGTAAATTGGTGCAATCAGGGTCGTGAGCTCTAATCATCGCCATCACCTCTTCGTCAGACGGTGACTGAAGAAAGGCAGTCTCCGAGCGGGTGAAAGGGAAGTATGGAACAGAAGCCATTATTCCTGAAACAAAGGAAAGGAAACTGTTTGTGAAGCCCACACGTGTATAAATAAATATATATATATATATATGTAAGAAGACAGTGGAAGAAAGCGACATACAACTTATTTTATGGGACCATTGGTTACAAAACACATGGGCCCCACAAAATCAATACGGCGGCTCACTAATAATGAGACTGGGCAACATCATGAGAACAAAAGGAAGATTCTCAATAAATTCAAATGACTCTACACATTCCCCCAAGAAGAAAACCCATTACAGGAATTCTGTGCAAATCAAGAAGGATCTCTGCAAGAACAACTCGGGGTGAAAAATCCCAAGAAGTCTTCTTTTAAGAACTAAGTTCTTTAGAGCAATTAAATTCCTTTTGAACAGAGGAATTAAATTCCCAGAAAAAAATTTCAGAGCTAAGCTCTTTGGAATAGAATTAAATTCCAGAGAGAAGACAAGTATCACCATCGATCCCTGAGATCAGAGAAGCCCTAGCAAAAGGGGTTTATTATTTAAAGATTGGACGTTTTTAAAGAACTTGGAAAGATGGGTTCTTGTTAAAGGGAAAAACCCTTGGTGTGGATTTAAAATCCAAAGAAAATTTCTACAAGAAGTTCCTCGGCCGTTTAAGATCCTTACCTGAAAAAGGAAATCTTTTGTTGACAGAAACTCTGGAAATTTTTGGTACAGAGAACTGAGCACTGAGAAAGAGAATTAAATTATCAAGGCAAGAACAAGGAAGGAAGAAGATGAAAGAGTGGAGGCGCTTCTGAAGAGACCCCTGCATTTATAGGATGTGATGAGAAACGGTTCATTTGCCCCCTTCCCTAGGCAGATCCAACGGCCACAAAAGTTACAGTGTTGCACTCACGTGCAAAAACGAGAGAACAATGCTGTGGGAGCATACATATAATAAACAATCATGTACAATAATGGCCTTTAGGGCATACATATAACTAACAATCTCCCACTAGCACTAAGGCCAATTGTTGTAGTATCTCATACCCAACATTCCGAAGAGTCTCTCAAATTATGTCTGGGGTATGACCTTCGTGAGTGGATCCACCGTGTTATTCTTCATGTCAACTCTCCTGATCTCGATCTCCCAGCGATCAACTATCTCCCGGATCAGGTTATACCGCCTCAGAACATGCCTGGATCGTTGATGGGACTTGGGTTCCTTGGCCAAAACCACTGCTCCATTATTATCACGATACAAAGGTATTGGATGCTCGATGGATGGAACCACTCCAAGTTCAGTTATGAACTTCTTCATCCATACAGCCTCTTTGGCAGCATCGTTGGTAATAATGTATTCAGCCTCCATCGTCGAGTCTGCCATGGTTTCTTGCTTGGAACTCTTCCAACAAACCGCCCCTCTGAAAGCTTGAATCGATAAAGGACTCCACTTGGAGTTCACCATTACCATACACAAAGAACATCTCTGTAGTCCTTCTCAAGTACTTGAGAATGTTTTTCACAGCTGTCCAGTGATTCTCTTTTGGATCTGCTTGATACCTACTCACTACACTTAGTGAGTATGCTACATCGGGTCTGGTACATAACATCACGTACATGATAGAGCCTACAGCCGAAGCATAGGGTATCCCTTGCATGCGAGCTCTCTCCAAATCAGTCTTGGGAGGCATCTCTTTGGAGAGAGTGAGTCCTGAGATCGTGGGTAAATTCCCACGCTTGGAATCTTCCATACTAAACCTCTTTAGTTTGGTGTCAATGTACCTGGATTGGGACAATCCCAGTATCCGTTTAGATTTATCTCTATAGATTTTAATCACCAAGATGTAGGAGGCATCACCTACATCTTTCATTGAGAATCTTTGTGATAAGAAGAGCTTGACCGAGTGCAGCATAGAACATCATTTCCTATCAATAGTATATCATCCACGTACTATACGAGGAAGACGACCTTACTCTCTGCTACCTTCTTGTATATACAAGGTTCATCTACGTTTTTGACGAAGTCAAACTCTTTGACTACTACATTAAAACAGATGTTCCAACTCCGCGATGCCTGCTTTAACCCGTAGATTGATTTAAGCAGCTTGCACACCTTTCCGCTGCTCACACTGTCCACGAAGCCCTCTGGCTGAGTCATGTACACGCTCTCCTCTAAATCACCATTTAGAAAGGCGGTCTTAATATCCATTTGCCAGATTTCGTAGTCATGGTATGCAGCGATGGCAAGTAGGATCCGGATGGACTTAAGCATAGCCACTGGAAAAAAGGTTTCATCATAATCCACACCTGTTCGTTGACGAAAACCTTTAGCAACAAATCTAGCTTTGAAAGTCTCAACTTTTCCATCTACACCAAGTTTCTTCTTAAAGATCCATTTGCTCCTAATGGATTTTACCCCTTCGGGAGCAACTTCCAAAGTCCATACTTTGTTGGTGTACATGGATTCCATCTCAGATCGCATTGCATCCAGCCATTTCACAGAGTCCCCACTCATGATGGCCTGCTCGAAACTAGTTGGGTCATCATCTTCCATAATGCAATCCTTGCTCCCACCATCAATGAGAAAACCATAGTATCTCTCAGGTGAATGAGGAACCCTACTAGATCTGCGGAGAGGCTGAGATTCGTTGGGAACTATCGAATCCTCTGGTTCTACTAAATCTTCAGTTGTAGTATGTGTAGCTGGAACTTCTTCCAGCTCTACCTCTTTACCACTAATTTCTTTTACAAGAAATTCATTTTCTAAAAAGATGGCATGTTGAGCAACAAACACATTTTGTTCCTCACTGTGGTAGAAAAAATATCCATATGAATTCTTTGGATATCCCACAAACTTGCAAAGAACTGATTGTGCCTCGAGTTTGTCCGGATTTTGCCTTTTGAAATAGGCCGGACAACCCCATATCTTAACTCGTTTAAGATATGGTCTCTTCCCACTCCATATCTCATATGGTGTGGTAGGTACAGATTTAGATGGAACTTGATTCAATAGGTATGCTGCTGTCTCAAGCGCATATCCCCAAAAGGAAATAGGCAACTCAGCGGTGCTCATCATAGAGCGCACCATAACCAATAGGGTGCGATTCCTCCGCTCCGATACACCGTTGTGCTGTGGTGTATACGGAGGAGTAAGCTAAGAGAGTTCCCATTCTCTTTTAGATAGTCACGGAATTCCGTACTCAAGTATTCTCCTCCTCTGATCAGATAGTAGGATTTTAATACTTTTACCCGTCTGGTTCTCGACTTCATGCTTATATTCTTTGAATTTCTCAAAAGCTTCAGACTTGTGTTTCAACAGGAACACATGTCCATATCTTGAGAGATCGTCAGTGAATGTAATAAAGTACTGTTTACCGCCGAAAAACGGGAAGACATACGTCTTGCCTGAATTTGGGGGCAAATGCTATTTGGGTTTATCCGTCCACCTCTCCGAAGATGCCAAGTTGATTTATGGAACCGGATATCGGAGGTTTGGATGGATGCGGCCATTGTAGCAGACTTCATCATATTCCCGCTCTTTGTGAGGGGTTTTTGATTGTGGGGACGCTTTTCCCTGCAGGCGCAAGCCCCTGCAGTTAATTACGTTACCGCATCGCGGTAACCACTTTCTCCTGCTCCAGAAGATCACTTCGTATCGTATGTGTTTGTTTTATTTTCGGTTGCCCGTGGATTGTATATGGAGACTAATTTATGTTGTCGCCCGTAGGGCGTGGATTAGTCCAAATCCGTATATTCTTATATTTGGGTTTAGTTTGATTTAAGGATCGTTAACCTTGTTTGAGATTAAGATCAACTTAAATGTTTGTTAAGGATACGTTAGTCCGATATTGGACTAAGATCTACTTAACGGGGGTTCAGGATCATTTTTGATCCAACAAAAGAGCATTTGGGCTCTATCGTTTTAGTTTAGGGACGTTACAGTCCATGGATCACCAATTTTTAGGGTGAGGGTTTAGTTTAAGGATGTTACGGTCCATAGCTAGTTTAAGGACATTATGTTCCATTGGGATGTGCTCATGGGTTTGGGAGTGTACCAAAGAGCTGTTGGTTGTCGGGACCCTCCACCTCTGTGAAGACGTTGAAGAATTACAACGATATGTATCAAAGGTATGGAGAGATGTACCCTTGAACCAAACTCCAGATTGAAAGGAAAGATCATGGTGGAATAAACACCATTTTAGATACCATCTGTTAGGAGATCATTAGTCATCTTTGGAACTGAGATCGATTTGGGGAGACCTGAGCATAGGAAGGCTCGGTTAATTGGTAATCAAAAGAGTTTTGACCTCGGGAGACCTGTCTAGTTTAGGCTAAGGTTGGCCTATTATATTATTAAACACTAAAATTTGCTCGGCGCTCACGTGCTCCCACGTGAGGCTCTAGAGCAGTGTTAAACACTGAAATTTGGAGCGCTCACGTGTGGCACGTGAGGCGCCTGAAGATTGGGCACTGCTTCTTTGGGTTTATTCCCTTTTTCTTTAATAAGTGCTAAGTACTATTAGGGGGTCACGTGGGATCACGTGAGGCGCCTCAAAAATGGGAACTGTCTTTGGGTTTATTCCTTTTTCTTTTATAAGTGCTAACCACTATTAGGGGGTCATGTGGGATCACGTGAGGCGCCCCAAAAAATGTGAACTGTCTTTGATTTATTCCCCTTTTCCATTTATAAGTGCTAGGAACTATTAGGGGGTCACGTGGGATCACGTGACTCGATCTCAGTCGCTCCTTTTTGTTCCTCAGGGGTGCTCACGTGGGAACACGTGATCTGTCGTGATAGCGTTGAACGCTAATCATTTCTTTTATGTGCATGGAAATCTTGATTAGAGTTTTGAGAATTTCAGGTCCTTTATTTTTATAAGAATTAAATTCTTATGCAGGGTTAAACCCTAGTTTTATCAGAGGAATTAAATTCCTATATCTTTCAGAAGAATTAAATTCTTTAAACTTAGTTCCTTCCCTTAAGTTTTAAGTCTGCATGACAGAATCTCCCCGATGAGAATTAAATTCTCAACTTGTGGGGAGATCTGCTTCTGCAGACCTCAACCAAAGGAAGAATTATGTTCTTTTTAGATGAGTTAAACTCTTGAAATGGCGAAGAAGAGATAAAATGATCTATGTGTCTTTCTTCTTACTGAAGGTTTCTTTTTCTAAAAGAGAGCTCTTCTTTTTTTTGTTTCTCAAATCTTATGGGGGGTCTCCTCTCTAAAAAACTTGAAGTCTTGGGGCCATTATATAGTGGAGGAAAATTTGTTGATTTAGTTAAAGAAATATCTTATTGAGAGATTCTTAATTGATTTGGGGATCTTATCCGCCGTTGGAACTTTGATCCAAGGACTTCTGTTTTACAGAAAATATTTTTCTTGTTTTTAACAAGATTGGGGAAATATTTCCCCATACAGAATCTTTCTGTATATATAGGTGATTTTTAATCACCATTGGATTTTTTAATCCAGCGGTGCTCTGTTTTACAGAGAGTAATCTTTCTTGTTTAGAAAGATTTGAGGAATATTTTCTCAACAGAATTTAATTATGTACTCTGATTATTTATCATCTCTGTTCGATCTTTGATCCAACGGCTCTTTTTAACAGAGAGGTCTGGTTCTGGTGCTGGCGCCCTCGTGCGAGGCACGTGAGGCGCTGCCTCAGAGCTTTTAACTCTTGGAGCTGGCGTTCTCGTGCAAGGCACGTGAGGCGCTGCCTCAGAGTTTTTAACTCTTGGCGCTGCCTTTCAAATTTTGAACAGAGCTTTGCTCTTTTATCGGGGAAACAAATTCCACCCCCCCAACCGTTGCGCTCATGTGGCTCACACGTAAGTCCAGCGGTGGCAGCTTTTCTATCGTTGGATTTTCTTGGAAGTTGAATCGACTTCCTTTGCCTATAAGTAGGGCTTTTGGCCCTTGAGATGACTGCTGTTCATCTTCTCTTGTTCTTCTTTCTTTTCTGAGAATTTAATTCTCCTTTCAGAGCTTAGATCTCTGTCCAAAGAAATCCCTTCTAGAGTTAGAACTCTGCCCAAAAATTTGGTAAGGATCATAATCGAACCCCTTAACAGAGCTTTGCTCATCTCAGATCGTAGATCTTAAGATGTATTTTAGGGTTTCTTAACCCATTAATCAGAGCTTTGCTCATTTTCCATGCAGAACTCTTAGAGTTAGTTTTGTAGATCTTAAAGATCTTGGGGTTTTACCCTATTAAAAAGTTTTGCTTTTGAGGGTTTTGATAGATTATACCATTGTTTTTACAGAGCATAGCTCTTTAGAAAATTTTGGGGGAATTTTATTCCCTCTTAATTTAGAGTTGACAGATGTGGAATCTGTTTGCAGAGCACGGCTCTCGAGGGAGTTTAACTCCTTGGCCCAATGAGATTTCTCATTAAATGAAAATCCTCTTAGGATTTCATTCTTAATGAGTGACTGCCCCATCAATGATGGGACGTCATCTTGATTTTGTGCGGTTCTGATTTTGAGTGTCAAAGAACATTAAAGTTCTGATTTCTGAATCAGAACACGGATAGCTAACCCTCCTCTTTTTGTGCAGGTGCAATGACCTTCGACTCTTCCTTCCCTTTCGTACGCTCAGAGAGCGCCTTTGCCGACGCGCATGTGGATCGAGAAGTTTTCGCACTTATTAAAGATCATGACCCAGAGCAGAAATCTCTCCACCTATGGGGGTCGTGGTACAATCAGATTATCCAGGGACGGCGCAGTTTTTCTTGTGCAATGCCCTAAGAGCCCATTTCAGCAATTCACTATGCCGACTCGCCTCAAGTGAATTACGCTATAGAGGAGATCAACTGGACATCCGAGGGTCACCTTCAGCCTTATATGGCATCGATACCCGTACAGCCGCCGATGGCCTTGGATATTTTTGGTCGACGCATATGTCAAGGAGAGTCGCGCCCTTGGGGACAAGTCTACATGATAGAGTTGACTCCTCGCCATTCAGCCGGATACCTGCAGTGGGCTCGATACATCCTGTCGGCCAAGAAGTCGCTGCTGCTGAAGCTCGGGTTGTATCCCGCAATTTATGCGTCGCTTTTTCAATATCCCGCGCCGCATGTAAGGTGGGTCAAGGCTTTTCTGGAGCAATGGAACAACCTGACTCACACCTTTCTTCTATCGAATCGGGAAGTTTCAATTTCCTTGGAGGAGTTCGTGGAAATTTCAGGCCCACCTATCAGAGGGGAACATTACGAGGAGATACTTCTCCCTGATGAGTACATCTTTACCACCAAATCAGTAGTAATGGGTCTCACCATGGAGAACGCCGTTCAATATCGGTTACCGAGCCTAATCAAGATTTTGAACATTTACGAGAGTCTATTTCTGGAGTCTGGAGGGCACGGAGTCAGCGTCACAGATTTCATCGCTCGCTTCCTTCGCCCAAAAGTCCTGTCAAAACAAGCCACAAAATTTGCCAAGCTTGACGATCCATTTGGTTTCGGTTTGGACAACCAGCCAACGGGGGAAGCGGATCAAAAAATTTCTTTATTCCAGACACTCGAGTCGTCCCTTTTGCAGAACTTACTGCTTCAGACGTCGATGAAGAGACGTTCTTTCTGGGGTTCATCGGCCTGTGGTTGAGCTAGTTTGTGCTTCCGATGCACCCTCGCTACATGAGGCCGTCTGTTTTTTATCCAGCCTACCGCATGGTTGCAAGGACGCGTGTGGCCGTTGGGATAGCGGGGCTGGCTCATCTATTTCACGGTCTGAGCTTAGCAGCAGATACTACTCAGCCAGGGGTAAAACCTATACATCTTCCGCTGCACTACTTCACGTCCTGGGTCAAGATGCACGTGTTGGGTGCTTTCGGAGTCCACAAACAACCCCAATTCTATGACAGCTACAACTTTCCCCGGGTCATGTTCCTAGTTGACGCTTCTGCATTAGATCCGTCGCAGCGAGAGGCTCGACGTTTAGTCCTTCGCCCGCGTATGGTCGGGAATAGTATGACTTTTGTCGATAGAGTCTTAACTATCGGCATGGAATCTACCAAGACAGTGCAACCACTGCGTGATACTTTCAAGGACGGGGCTCCTACTTTGAAGGCTCGGGAGATCCTGCACTTGTATTCAATTAGGCCAGACTTTTTAGTGTTCAGGCAAAACGCCTCGGCACTATTCATGAGGTATAACCCGCATCATTTCACTCAACAGTCGGGTTACAATCAGGGTGTTCCCCTTAAGGCATTCTTAGCCGAGCCAGCCACTACCAAAGAGGGTATTCGCAGCGCACTGCACCACTTTATGTGGCTAAACACGGGGTCCAACTTTCTCATCAGCGAACCAAGCTACGTGCCAAAAGCTTCGAACGCTTACGTGGCGTGGTATCAGCATGCGACGGGTGTTGTTATCCGGGAAGAGAGGCAGCTATTACTTGATCATAAGGATGCTGACCCAGCTGGTAATCCAGCAGTTTCTTTAAAGCGACGGACCGCCGTTCGTCCCTCCTTAAGAGAAGTCTCTACGATTGTGGTCCCGCGCGCCTTCCCTGAGAAGCCTCAGCCCAATGTTCCTGTAACTGCGGTAGCCATGGCGTTTCCGGAACCTGGTGTTGGTACTGAAATCGGAACCCGCTATCCGAAAATGCCTGTCAAGCGCAAAATCTTGTTGTCGACCGCCGTTGTCCGCTCACAGAAAAGGAAGAAGTCGCTATTTTCTGCCAACGTCATATTTGGCCAAGAGCCACATGCTCCCTACAGCGAGGGCTTGTGCAAATATGGTACCAACGAGGGTTTGTTCAACACGCCTATGACCGACACTGATCTTCAGGCTGCCCTCGCAGCTTCCGAGTGACTGGCTCGTGAAGAAGCGGCGTTGATCACCATCGCAAAGTCAGGTATATTTCAGTTGTATTCTTCTGCGTCTATCTCTTTCTTATTATTATGCTTTCACTAACGCTCTCTTCTTTAACAGGTATTTCTGCCGCAGAGGCTCTCACGGCTTCCATCAAGACGTTCGAGGAGGAAGAGAGGCTCCGCGCTTCTTTGGGCCTTGGTATAAGTTGCTTCATTACACCTTTATTCTTTTTATTCGTGCTCTGACCCTCTCTTTCACGTTATTGTAAGGACTACCTCAACTCAGACTATTCCAAGTGCAGTGTCGATCCCGAGTGGCGACACAGCAAAACTTTTAGAGCCAGCCGCCGTGGCCACGGCCCTCCCAAAGTCACCGCCGAAGAATCTGCTAAAGCAGCCGATGATGGACGTTGTAGCGGCTCCGGAGGCATAGCTTGGTTTGGATGACGACGTCCTCTTGTCGGAAGTTTTAAGGAGATCATTTCTTATGGCTCAGACCGAAAGGAAGCGCAGGAAGCACGCGGCGAAGGAGCGCGATGCCGCTTTCGCCATAGGTGCAGGCTCGAGTAATATTCCACCTATTGATATTCCTTCGGCGGATGTTCCCTCTGCCCTGTCTACTGCCCATAGATAGGTTGCACGCGTAGTTCGGGAAGGAACTGAAAAGCTGCTTCAAGGTAACGTAACGTCCAGTCTTTTATTAGAACTTGATCCTCGAATTCTGACATACGCATTTTCTGCAGGGCCAATCCTTGGTGATGGGATGGCAAACGAAACGCTGGCGATTACAGAGCCCGAAGTGGCTACTCATTCTTGGGAATCTGGGACTGTCCAGACCGCTGCTCTTTCTCCTTGTGGCTCCTTGGTATCGGCGGACGTCGCAAGCGTTACGACGGCCCTCGTCGAGTTAGGGGATGAAGCTATGGGTGCGGAATCTATTCCTTCGAGAGAGAGTGAAGAAGCCGCTATACCTGGTGACGCCTCCGTCATGGTTTTTGTCCATAATCTATCAGGTAGTCGCTGGGTCACTGTTTTCGAGTTTTTCAATCCTGTTCAGCCCTTCTAATAATATTTTGTTTGTCTTGAGTATAGGCGCGGTGAACCCTGAGGCTGTGCCGTCTGAAGAAGTGTCGCCAGTCGCTGCTCTGACGGTCTCTGTCCCCTCGCCTTCTTCTGTGCCCCCTCAAATATTGGAAGGTATGGGTTTTTGACTTATTTGTTTCACTGTGGGTACTATCATCCTTGCATTGACAGTATATTGTCGCAACTCTGCAGGAGTCCTTTTCGACCATCTATACCAGGTGTTGAACCCTCATTTCTCTTTTCCGTCGGAAGTCGTTCCACCTTCTGATATCGGTTAGTATATTCTTCAACTAATGCATGCCCCTTTTCTTTTATGGATAGACATATTGTTGCTAAGTCTTCTTCATATTGATCATAGCGTCACGGGTTGGAGGAGGAGATGAGAGAATAGCCGTGCCATCGGTACTCCCCATCCTGCCGCCTGTCGCAGCCGGTATAATAGACTCCATCCTTCGTGTATTTTCTTTATCTCCTGAGTCGATATTTTACCGTAATTCATTTTGCAGCAATTGCACCGGCTCCAGCTCCGTTCGAGTCTCGCATTCCAATGCCCGCAGGGCCCTTCACTAAATGCATATCTTCCAGGGGCGCCGCAAATACCCGGCAAATGTTGAGCGATTTTATCGAAGATCTCGATGCCGAGGCCCTCAGTTCTGCTATGGATTTTGCCGTTTAAGTCAATCCGATACTGGCGACACTCGTGAACTTCCATGATGAAGAACTCGTCGTCTCTTAGGTTGATTACTGCAGAAAGATCGAGGCTTGCCTGCACGAGATTGAGCTCAAGCGCCTTGCTCCTAAGGTGTCGGCTTCGAATTCCCAAAGGGCTGCGTGGGTCGAGCATAGTGTTCCTTTCATTCGCCATTTTGAACAAGAGGCGACCCTGAGACGAAAGGAACACGAGGTGGATTCGAGCGAATGTGTCCGATTGCGCGCCCAGGTTGAAGCGAATGCGGCGAAGCTAAAATATGTTTTCGACAATCTCCAGCGATGTATCTCAGATGGTTTGATGCTTAGGCGGATGCTTGACCTCACCGAACAGGTCATGCAGGAGTACGAAGCTGCCCTGCTAGAAACTGATGAAAAGCTTTCGTCCTATTTATGGCAACGGACTCAAGTTGAAGCGGAGTTGACCGCGGTAGCTGACCACGAGAAAGGATTGAGAGGAACGCGCAAGCGGCTGGCTGATTTGTTGAAGACGCCTCCTCCTTGATAACCGTCTTTGTACCCCCCTTTTTTGTACTGGCTGTAAACTTGTGATTTATGAATAACATGTATTCATTTTGATTCCTTTATAAAATGTATCTTGATTTCACTTGAATTCATGAATAAAAGACATATTTTATTTCATATTAGCATGTAACTCTGGCAAATGTGACCCGTAGATAGTCCATCTTGACCTTCTTGTAGGCCAGCGATGGCTTAGGAAACAGGTTCAGTCTGCCGCCTAAGACTTTTCAACTTTATGAGCCGTGAGGGTCTCATAAAGACTTTTTTCCCTACGAGTCATGAGGATGTCGTAGGTGTATTTTCTCCTTAGGAGTCGTGAGGACTCCTAAGTGTGTTTTCTCTTAAGAGTCGTAAGGATCTCACAAGAGAATTTTCCCTCTTACAAGTCGAGAGGACTCGTAAGTGGTTTTTTCCCTCCTTGTCGATATTCGACTTTGGAGAGTGTGGCCCATGGATAGTACACAATAGTCCATCTTGGACTTACTTGCAAGGCCCCAGTGCTTAAGAAACAGGTTGATATCTGCCGCCTAAGGCTTTCCCTACGAGTCGAGACGAGTCGAGAAGTTCTCGCAGGGACATTATTTTCTCTACGAGTCAAGACGAATCGAGAAGTTCTCGCAAGAATGTCCTAACTTCACGGTTAACCTCTGCTGATAGAAGTCCGTTAGGTTGTGTGGTACTAGGGTTTTTGTCCGTCGTACCATCGCGTTGGCCGATGTATTCCCCGATATGCAATCTTGCTATTCGAGTAGCCCCACGACTGTCGTGTCTCTGATCCCTTGGGGGCCTGGACAAGACGTCTTAAAATAATCTCCCGGGTGATATTACCGTCAGAAGAGCAAGCGTTAGGGATATTCCATGCTGCTTTTTACTTGAGGTTAGGCTCAGTTTAGGAGCCCCAATGAGTCATGACCACTCTGCACTGGTGTGGGATGATCTCCGATAGTCTTTCAGGTCTCATTTGAGTTGCCGTCAAGACCCTGAAGCCAGGGATCTTCCTTTTCTTCGTTTGTTGACATTGCGTCTGCAATATTGCGACGAAAGTCGAGGTTGTCTCTAAGTTGTCTATGAACCGTCGAGTCTTGGAACTAGGAACTTTGCCATGGCTTCACTGTTTTGACCCTGGGGTCGGTTGTTGACATTACATCTGCATCCTGCTGGAGTAAGAAGGAACGCCATTGTTGATCCCAAGGCTGTAGATGTTGCCGTCGAGACCCTGAAGCTAGGGATCATCCTTTGTTTCGCTCGTTGACATTGTGTCTGCCATAATGCGACTAATGTCGAGATTGTCTCTAGGTTGTTGGTGAACCATCGAGTATTGGAACTAGGGACTTTGTCGTGGCTCCATCGTTTGAACCCTGGGGTCGGTTGTTGACGTTGCATCTGCATCCTGCTGGAGTGAGAAGGAACGCTGTTGTTGATCTCTACGCTGTAGATGTTGCCGTTGAGATTTGGCCCTCTTTCTAATGGAGCCTGGTGGGAAATGTGGTTCCCTTATTCGTTTTTGCCCATGGATTGTATACTGGGGTCGATGCGGACTCACCTGCAGGGCAAAAATTTCCTTTTTTTTGTTTCTTTCCGCGATGCTCTATCATTTCAGCTTTTTATATCGCGAAAGTCGCGATTACCCAATCATTTCGGCTATTTATCGCGCTGCCCAATCATTTCGGCTGTTTTTCTTTTTACTCGTTGTTTTTTATTGCGAGTTGCCCAAACATTTCGGCTATTTTATACGCATATATTTTTCTCGCTGATTTTTATATTGCGAGTTTCCCCATCATTTCGGCTATTTCATATGCATATTTTGGTCGCTGATTTTTATATTGCGGGTTGCCTTATCATTTTGGCTATTTCATATGCATTTTGCTCACTGATTTTTATTGCGAGTATGTAACTCGAGATCTGACACCAATTTTAGTATCAGCATCGCTGCGACTGAAATATTGCCAGGAGCGAATCATCATTTGCCGTGAAAGGACTTGGAATTTGATACCGATTTAGGCATCGACATCGCTACAACTGAGATGTTGGCAGGAGCGAATCATCATTTGCCTTTATCGATTTGAACAAAGGTGGCATATCAAACAGGTTTAAGGTCCTGCCAACTAAGGCTTTTTGGCTTTATGAGCCATAAGGGTCTCATAAAGATATTTCTCCTAACGAGTCGTAAGGATCTCGTAGGTGTAGGTTCTCCCTAGAAGTTGTGAGGACTCCTAAGTGATATTTTCTCTTGCAAGTCGTAAGGATCTTACAAGAGTGTTTTCTCCTTACAAGGCGAGAGGACTTATAAGTGTCGTTCACTACATGGGGACATTCCTGGTCATTGGTGGAATCTTGGCAGGGAAATCGTTTATTTGTGCCCGTGGATTGTATACAAGGGTTAATATTGGACCGCTTGTAGGGCAACTTGGGGAGTGTGATAGCTTAAGAACAGGTTCAGGTCCCTGTATCTCAAAGCTTTTGAATCCTATGAGCCGTGGGGGTCTCATAGGGGGGATTCTCCATACGAGTCGTGAGGATCTCGTAAGTGTGATTTCTCCTTAGGAATCGTAGGGATCTCTAAGTGTGTTGCTCCCTTGTGAGTCGTAAGAATCTCACGCAGGTGTCTTTATTTTAATGAGAGTGCGCCCTTTCGGGTTTTCACAAACTCGCCGGCTGCCCTGCTGGTTTTACTCACGGAGCCCTTTCAGGTTTTCATCCGTGCCCATTTCGCTTGTGGACGTACTTTTTTTTTACTCCGTGGGAACTTTGGTTGCAACACAGATCCCAGAAAAGGATATCGCCATATTTAGGGCGAAGAGTACTAGTTTAGGGACATTTCGGTCCAATGTTATTTTAAGGACATCTCGGTCCACTGTTAGTTTAAGGACTTCCCAGTCCATTGTTAGTTTAGGGACTTCCCGGTCTGTTGCAGCTTCGAGGCGAAGTTTTGTCGGATACTAGTTATAAAGTTTGGACTCAGAAAGACGGCGAGCGGACACGAGCGTAGTCATCCATCATTAACATGAGCCGTGACTTGTCAAGCGTAGTATTTCTTACGGAACCAGCCGTTTATTGGTCGGAAGTGTCTTTCGCCATGCATGTTCATGAGCAAGTTGGCCCCACCTTGGTAGACCTTGTTTATGATGTACGGGCCCTTATAGTTTGGCTCGAATTTCCCCCGTTTTGCACGGTTGGGGATCATAGGTCTTTTTACGACTAACATGAGCTCGCCTTGGCGGAATGTTCTCGGCCTAGTACGTCTTTTGTATGAGCGCATCATCCTTGCTTTGTAAGCTTCTAGGCTTTGCTACGCCATGAGACGAGTTTCATCGAGGGCATCGAGCTCTTCAAGCCGAAGATGGACATTTTCTTCATCCGTCAGCACATATCGAACTGCTACTCGTAGTGAGGGTAGCTCCATCTCCAAGGGAAATACCGCTTCCGTGCCGAATACCAGCGTGAATGGAGTTGTGTTCGTGGCCGTTTTAAACGTGGTTCGATACGCCCAAAGAGCTTCATGCAGCCTCTCGTGCCAGCCCTTTTTATTCCTGGACACCGTTTTCTTTATGATCTTCGTCAGGGTCTTGTTGAAATTCTCAGCTAGACCGTTAGCTCGGGGATTATAGACTGAAGAGTATCTCCAATCTATATTATGTTGCTGTGCGAAGCGGCTGATCTCATGTCTCCTGTAGGCTGGCCCATTATCCGAGATGATTCGTCGCGGGATGCCGAACCAATAGACGACATGTGTCCTGAAGAAATGGAGGATGTTCTCCGTCTTCACTTCTCTTAGCAGTACAGCTTCTGCCCACTTGGAGAAGTAATCGGTTGTTGCCAATATGAACCGATGTCCTTTAAATGACGCTGGTTCGATAGGCCTGATTATATCGGTTCCCCACATTTCGAATGGCCAGCTAGCCAGTGTTGGGTGTAGCGGATTTGGATGCTGGTGGATGAAGTCCCCGTGAATTTGGCACGAGTGACACCGCTTCGCATATTCGAGGCAGTCCTGAATCATTGTGGGCCAATAGTAACCCATTCTTTTGATCTTCGGCTTCATCTTTGGCCCGGCCTGATGAGAACCGTAGAGTCCGTCGTGAGTTTCTTGGACGACCCTTTTTGCTTCTTCTGGTCCCAGGCATCTCAGCCACAGACAGTCAAACGATCTCTTATATAGAGTATCATTGACGAAGGTGAAGGACAGGGCTCGCTTCATGAGCTGATGTCTTGACAATGCGTCTACGGGCGTTTGATAAGATTTGAAGTAGTCTATGAAGACTTCTCTCCAATCCCTAGCCTTTTCTTCGCTTTCTACTTGACAGGCTACTTGTTTGGTCGCTTCCTTTCCTTCAGACGACTCCGGAGATATTTTTGCTGGCGCGAGAATCCGTCGGCTTTGCACAATGATCCTTACGTCATCAAGATTTTCGTCGGTCAGTTCTTTAGCAAGTTTGGCTAACGCATCCGCCTTGCTGTTTTCCGCCCGTGGTATGCTTTCAGGATGTAGGAGGGAATTAGAGTTAGCAGTTGTTGCACTCTTTTGCCATATTTTACCAACTCTAGCTTGCACGTCTGATGGTCGCCATTTACTTGGCTAATGATCAGCTGAGAGTCTCCATATATAAGGATGTTTCCGATTCCCATGTCGACAACAATCTCAAGACCTGCTATCAAAGCTTCATACTCAGCCTCGTTATTTGTTCTAGGCTCTGTTAAGGAAAGAGAAAAACGCATTATCCCTCCTTGTGGAGTCATAAAGATAAGGCCTACCCCAGCTTTAATTATGGGGGTGTTTTGCTTTCGCTTCTTCATAGAAGACGCTCCGTCGAAGTAGAGTTCTCATTGGACATTATTTCCCTCTGCCTCTCTGTCGATTGCATCGAACGCGTGTTCATCCGGCAATTCGCAATTTAAGGGTAGTCGGCTGGTATTGGATGTTCAGTAAGGAAGTCAGCGATGGCCTGGCCCTTCACTGCCCTGAGGGGCCGATAGATTATCAAGAACTCCATCAAGAGGAGGGCCCATTTGGCAAGCCTTCCCGTTAGTATGGCTCTTGACATCAAATATTTGAGAGGATTCACCTTTGATATGAGATGGACTTCATGTGCCAGAGCATAGTGCCTGAGCTTCGTTATCGCGAAGATCAGTGCTAGGCAATGTTTTTCAATAGGGGAGTAGTTTTTTTTGCCCCCAGAAGGACTCGACTCAAATAGTAGAGAGCTCTCTCCTTTCCCTGGTCGTTCTCCTGTGCCCATAGCGCGCCTAAATAACCTTCAAGGGTTGTTGTGTACAGGATGAGAGGCTTTCCCTTGACCGGAGCGGTCAATACCGGCGGGTTCTGCAGATATTGCTTGATTTCGTCTAGTGCACTTTGGCATTTACGATCCTAAATGAACGTGGTCCCCTTCTTCATTAGATGGCTGTAGGGGCAGCATTTGCCAGAGAGGTTAGCTATGAACCGTCGGATATACGCGAGCTTCCCTTGGAGAGACCGCAGTTGCTTGAGAGCTCTTGGCGCGGGCATTTCCATAATCGCCTTGATCTTTGATGGGTTTATTTCGATGCCTCGGTGTCGTACGATGAATCCTAGAAATTTGCCTGAGGAGATTCCGAACGCGCATTTCAGAGGGTTCATCTTCAGATTATATTTCCGAAGACGCTAGAACACTATTTTAAAATGCTCCCAGTGCTCCTCGTACGATTTGTTTTTCACCATGAGGTCATCGATATAGCATTAGACGATCTCATGGATGAGGTCATCAAAGATCTTCAACATGGCCCTCTGGTAGGTAGCGCCAGCGTTCTTCAGACCGAAGGGCATCACTTTATAGCAGAATATACCTAGCGGAGTCCGGAAGGCAGTATGCTTTCGGTCTTCGGGATGCATCTTTATTTGATTATACCCTGAAGATCCATCTATGAAGGAGAAGACCTCATGGGTGAACGTGTTATCGATCATCGGCTCGGTAACCGGTACTGGGAAGTCATCCTTCGGACAAGCTTCGTTGAGGTCCCGGAAGTCCACGCAAATGCGTACTGTCCCATTTTTCTTCATCACCGGGACAATGTTGGCGATCCAGTCAGGATATTGAACTTCTTGGACGAAGCCGGAGTCAATTGGCTTCTTGACTTCGGCATTGATGCTTATCTCGAGTTCGAGCCGCATTCTTCTTGGCGCTTGCTTGACTGGCTTAACATCCGGCGATATAGCCAGTTTATGCACTGTTGTTTCTGGATCTAGTCCCGGCATCTCGGAATAATTCCATGTGAAGCAGTCTTTATACTGCATAAGCATGACTTTTAGCGTAGCCACCTGCTTTTCAGGCAGCAGCTCACTGACAAACGTTGGCCTCGGATCGTTTGTCGTCCCCAAATCGATTTTCTTCAGATTGTCTGCTGTGGTGTGTATCCCATCTTCCAGCTCTTTTGGCGCCTGTGGAAATTCTGAGATCACCTCGTCCTCATCTTCATTTGCGAAGCACTGGGAGAGGTCGTCCACATTCTCATGCTCTCCCTCCTTTGAGAATATTATCATGTGGCAGGTATGAGCTCGTTTCCAAGTTCGATGTTGATCTGGACTTACCCTCACAGTGTGGGTTACTTTTGGCTCATGCTTTCATGGTGGGGCTACCCTCCAACTGTCGGATAGAGCAAACATGTCTTACTGATACTGGTCTTCGACCCAGTCTTAGAAGGTGAAGCAATCTTCAAGAGGATGTCCTATTGCTCGATGGTAGGAGCAATAAGCCGGGTGATGGACCTCGTTTATTTGCTCTGGGTGCCGATACTCTGGGAGTGTCATCATTTGATACCTCATGACAAGGTTGAATATTTTCCTTGTCTAGTCTTGAGGGAAAGAGTATTCCCGACCCATCTTTTTCATAAAAGACGGATTCCAGCCGACTTTTTCTCGATCGCGTGACTTCTTGGATCTGCTTCGCTATCTTTGAGCGTCATTCCCATTCTTGATCTTGTTGTTGCTTCTGCGTCGAACTTTTTCCTTTGCCACGAGAGCGCACAATGGGCTGAGGGTGAAGGGTATCGTCGTCTTCTCTTTCCGTAGACTACTGAGCGAGACGCTGCGTCCTGGCTTTCTCATAAATGGCCATTTCGCGGCTGTGGTCATCCCGAACCATTTGACCGGCTTCTCTCATTAGTTTGTCAATTTGTTCTTTGAAAAACGAACTTGGTATTCTTACGGCGGGATCTTCATGGGCTGCAGAGATTTCTTCAATATTGTGGTGGGAGAATTTTGTCTGACCCTTCACAACAGTTTGAAGCTATTCCCAGTTGTACCAACAACATTCACCTCTGGGGTTGAAACAGGACCATACGGAGAACTGCCCCCAGCTCATTTTGTATGATGCCGATATCGACGTCGGTCGTTTCTTACGGTTGGGATTTGATTAGCCTCAGGATTTTGCCGAGCATGTCCCATGTTTCCTTTGAGAGCTTGAATATTCTGCCCCCTGCGTCGACCTTGGTCCTTCGCAGGTGCCAGTTGTTTGAGGACTGAGTCCGTCGGCAAAGCTGCAGCTTGGGGAACCAGCCTGTGGAAGACAGACTTCCACCGGGCTTTCTCCATCGGCGTTGAGGCACCGAGGGTGGGAGTATCAACCCAAAGAGAAGCCCGTTGATTTCTTGAAGAGCCGGATTGCAAAGATTTGAGACTGCAAGTGGCCCATACTTGACTCCACCAGATATGACAGAGCCTGAGTTGCTAGGGTGGAAGCAAACGTCATTCTTCATAGAGACGAAACGCCGGCTTCAGTATCCCATCACCGAAGGGAAACCAAAAACATATATACCGCGATTATTTGATCGCGGAAAAACATGACACACGAAGTGTGGAGTGGAAAGAGGAAAAGGTCCCACCGGGCGTGCCGGAATCTGTTTACCGCCGAAAACCGGAAAGACATATTCCTGCTTGAATTTAGGGGCATATGCTATTTGGATTTATCCGTCCACTTCTCCGAAGATGCCAAGTTGATTTATGGCACCGGGTATCGGAGGTTTAGACGGATGCGGCCGTTGTAGCAGACTTCGTCAGATTCCCCCTCGTTGTGAGGGTTTTTTTATTGTGGAGGCGCTTTTCCCTGCAGGTGCAAGCCTCTGCAATTAATTACGTTACCACATCGCGGTAACCACTTTCTCCTGCTCCAGAAGGTCACTTCGTGTCGTGTGTATTTGTTTTATTTTTGGTTGCCCGTGGATTGTATACGGAGACTAATTTATGTTGTCGCCCGTAGGGCGTGGATTAGTCCAAATCCGTATATTCTTAAATTTGGTTTTGGTTTGATTTAAGGATTGTTAACCTTGTTTGAGATTAAGATCAACTTAAATGTTTGTTAAGGATACGTTAGTCCGATATTGGACTAAGATCTACTTAACGGGGGTTCAGGATCATTTTTGATCCAACAAAAGAGCATTTGGGCTCTATTGTTTTAGTTTAGGGACGTTACAGTCCATGGATCACCATTTTTTAGGGTGAGGGTTTAGTTTAAGGACGTTACGGTCCATAGCTAGTTTAAGGACATTATGTTCCATTGGGATGTGCTCATGGGTTTGGGAGTGTACCAAAGAGCTGTTGGTTGTCGGGACCCTCTACCTCTGTGAAGACGTTGAAGAATTACAACGACATGTATCAAAGGTATGGAGAGATGTACCCTTGAACCAAACTCCAGATTGAAAGGAAAGATCATGGTGGAATAAACACCATTTTAGATACCATCTGTTAGGAGATCATTAGTTATCTTTGGAACTGAAATCGATTTGGGAAGACCTGAGCATAGGAAGGCTCGGTTAATTGGTGATCAAAAGAGTTTTGGCCTCGGGAGACTTGTCTAGTTTAGGCTAAGGTTGGCCTATCATAGTGTTAAACACTAAAATTTGCTCGGCGCTCACATGCTTCCACGTGAGGCTCTAAAGCAGTATTAAACACTGAAATTTGGAGTGCTCACGTGTGGCACGTGAGGCGCCTGAGGATTGGGCACTGCTTCTTTGGGTTTATTCCCTTTTTCTTTTATAAATGCTAAGCACTATTAGGGGGTCACGTGGGATCACGTGAGGTGCCCCAAAAATGGGAACTGTCTTTGGATTTATTCCCTTTTCTTTTATAACTGCTAAGCACTATTAGGGGATCACGTGAGATCACGTGAGGCGCCCCAAAAAATGTGAACTGTCTTTGATTTATTCCCCTTTTCCTTTTATAAGTGCTAAGGACTATTAGGGGGTCACGTGACTCGATCTCAGTCGCTCCTTTTTTGTTCCTCGGGGGTGCTCACGTGGGAACACGTGATCTGTCGTGATAGCGTTGAACGCTAATCATTTCTTTTATGTGCATGTAAATCTTGATCTGAGTTTTGAGAATTTCAGGTCCTTTATTTTTATAAGAATTAAATTCTTATGCAAGGTTAAACCCTAGTTTTATCAGAGTAATTAAATTCCTATATCTTTCGGAAGAATTAAATTCTTCAAACTTAGTTTCTTCTCTTAAGTTTTAAGTCTGCATGACAGAATCTCCCCAATGAGAATTAAATTCTCAACTTGTGGGGAGATCTGCTTCTGCAGTTCTCAACCAGAGGAAGAACTAAGTTCTTTTTAGAAGAGTTAAACTCTTGAAATGGCGAAGAAGAGATAAAATGATCTCTGTGTCTTTCTTTTTATGTAGGGTTTCTTTTTTTAAAAGAGGGCTCTTCTTTTTCTTTCTTTTTTCTCAAATCTTATGGGGGGTCTCCTCTCTACAAGACTTGAAGTCTTGGGGCCTTTATATAGTGGAGGCAAATTTGTTGATTTGGTTAAAGAAATCTCTTATTGAAAGATCTTTAATTGATTTGGAGATCTTAACCGCCGTTGGATGTTTGATCTAAGGACTTCTGTTTTACAGAGAATATTTTTCTTGTTTTTAACAAGATTGGTGAAATATTTCCCCATACAGAATCTTTCTGTATATATAGGTGATTTTTAATCACTATTGGATTTTTTAATCCAA
This sequence comes from Agapanthus africanus, assembly GCA_030015575.1. Taxonomy (NCBI): domain Eukaryota; kingdom Viridiplantae; phylum Streptophyta; class Magnoliopsida; order Asparagales; family Amaryllidaceae; genus Agapanthus; species Agapanthus africanus. The sequence goes on from JASDDO010000016.1 coordinate 419,591,680, forward strand.
CGGTGCTCTGTTTTACAGTGAGTAATTTTTCTTGTTTAGAAAGATTTGAGAAATATTTCCTCAACAGAATTTAATTCTGTACTCTGAAGATTTATCATCTCCGTTGGATCTTTGATCCAACGGCTCTGTTTAACATAGAGATCTGGTTCTGGCGCTGGCGCCCTCATGCGAGGCACGTGAGACGCTGCCTCAGAGTTTTTAACTCTTGGCGCTGGCGCCCTCGTGCAAGGCACGTGAGGCGCTGCCTCAGAGTTTTTAACTCTTGGCGCTGGCGCCCTCGTGCAACGCACGTGAGGCGCTGCCTCAGAGTTTTTAACTCTTGGCGCTGCTTTTCAAATTTTGAACAGAGCTTTGCTCTTTTATCGGGGAAACAAGTACGAGGAACCATTCCTGGCATGTGTAGACATGGGACCGCATACATCACTATGTATCAGTCCTAAGAGTTCCGTAACTCTTTCTCCGTGTCCAGTAAACGGAATTTTGGTCATCTTTTCTTTGAGACATGACTGGAAAGTTTCATAAGATGATAATTCAAACGGATTCAAATATCCATCCTTATGTAACTTAGCTAATCGTGTCGCATTGATATGACCTAGTCTACAATGCGACAAGAAGGATTCGTTCATTTTTTAACTCTTCCTCTTGTGTGTGTTTTGTACGTTAAGACTGTGGTTTGATTTAGAATGTATATGCTATTACTTAGCGAGCCCGATCGAATCAACTTTTGATTTTGGAAGATGTTCATAACATTATCCTGTAATACAAAATTATATCATTCTTTACTTAATAAAGAAACTGATATAATATTGCATATCAGGTTCGGTATGTAATAACATTCGTTCAGAATCAATGTATTACCATTTGGTAATATAAGGTGATGTTCACCAACAACTTTGGCTGCAACATTTGCACCATTCCCTACTCTTACAGAATGATCACCTATTCCCAGTTCTCTACCTTTCCTTAGCCCATATAACATATTATATATGTGGGATCCTGATTCGGTACCTAATGCCCAGGACGTAGAGTGTACTGAGAAACTGTTCTCCGTAACTAACACACCCGAAGAAGATGCATCAACATACTTATTCTTCATTTGGGTGGCGTGGAAATCCTGGCATTCCCCTATTTCTTGCTCGAACTTATAACAATTGTAAGTTGGAGCGGAACCAACGTTACCCAGCTCAGTATAACAAGTGGGTTCGGTCAATACATCCATATTATTATCTTGATTAAGGCCTGACATGGTCGCTACCTAGAGAGAGAAAGAGAAGAAAACACTTAGCGTATGCTCTTGAAAGATTAGATTGGTTATTATCTTATCTAATCAGGATGGCTCCCAATGTTTTTATCAAATCTTCCTTCAAACCTAAAAGGTAAGACTAGTCGGGATTAATTACACTCTACAAGTTCACCAATCTTTCAGCCAGGCCAGTGTTGGTATTTTGAGGGAGGTTCCCCGTGCTTTCGCACGGACCTAATTAAAATAAACCTCGTTTTCCCACGGGCGTAACCCCGTTAACACCTTTCTAGACACCTACTTGATCGGCTAATTGTGATGTGTAAAACTCTCCCAGGAGTAACTCTTACTCACAGTGGGTATCGGGATCCGACTATCTCATAGAAGGTATGCAATCTCATTGCAAATTTCAACAATTGAAATCCCCGATAATATTTTGCACTAAGCGATTTATAACCTTGACAAGGTCAACAAACCGTAAATCGCAAGTCAAGTTCAACCCGTACAATTCATGATTGAATTAAACTCACCCGCATGACCCTTGACAAGGTCAACACAGCCGCACGACTACCCTAATTCAATCGCATCTCATGCTTTAGCAGATAAGCACTAATCAGCTATCGTACACTACGCCTTGACAAGGTCAACAAACGCAGCACGAATACTAAATAGTCCTTATCTAAAATGACGGAGGGCTATGACAGGTTTTTAAGAAAACCTTTTGCGTAATGAACTTGATATCGTTGTAGAATCGAGTGATTTTTAAAATGAGTGTTTTTGAGGCTTTTATTAGTTTCACTAAAGAGGTCGCTTCCTCATCGAATAAGGTGTTGGATATTCTACAAGGAATACCGCTATGCAAAGCAAAAACTAGAGCTAACCTTTTTGAAAATTTGATTTTACAACATCTTTAGGTTTCTTTCATTTTCATTAATCTCATTAATGAAGTCCCATCATTTATGCTTCCTAAGCATCTTTAGGTTTCTTTCCTTTTTGAAAGATTTTGTTTGTTTTTCGTAACCAACATGATCTTTTAGATCACTCAGTGAATTTTATTCACCATTGGATTTTTAATCCAAAAGATCCTTTATCTGTTATTCAAATTTTAGGGAAATCTTTCCTTGTATAAAATCTTTCCATAAATTGGTGATTTTTAATCACCATTGGATTTTTAATCCAACGGTGCTCCATTTTACAGAACACCGTCCTTTTTGTTTGGAAAGATTTAAAGAAATATTTTTCCAGTTAGGGTTTTTGATTTCCCTTAATTAGAATTTAATTCTATTATTTCAGAGATTTTAGGATCCCATCACGTGTTGACACGTGACCCCCTCGATTAAGCATTTAATTCTGTTGTTTTAAAGAACTCAGGAATTATCACGTGTCAGCACGTGACCCTTGGTCACGTGTGAGCACGTGATGCTCCGTTAGGGTTTTTCCTTGTTATTTTATTATACTTTTAATTCTTTTCAGTGAGTTTAAAGGCCTATCACGTGTTGTCACACGACCCCATTGTTGGAATTTAATTCTTATTAGCCAGAGAACTTAGGAACCCATCACGTGTCTGCACGTGACTGTTGGTCATGTGTGGGCACGTGATGCCCTATTGGGGTGTTCCCTGCTGTTTTATTATGATTTTTAGCGAACTTAAGAGTCCCATCACGTGTGGGCACGTGACTCCTGTTGTTTGATTCTTTACCCAGAATTTAATTCTGTTGTTTCAAAGGACTAAGGATCGTCACGTGTCAGCACGTGACCCTTGGTCACGTGTGAGCACGTGATGCCCCATTAGGGTTTTTCCTTAGTTTTTATTATATCTTTTAATTCCTTTTTAGTGGGTTGAAGGGCCTATCACGTGTGGACACATGACTCCCCTGATTGACTGTTTGACTAGAGTTTAACTCTATAAATTAGAGATCACAGGAACCCATCACGTGTCAGCACGTGACCCTTGGTCGCGTGTGAGCACGTGATCCCCCATTGGGGTATTCCTGATTGTTTTATTGCACTTTTAATTTTCTTCAGTGGGTTTTTAAAGGCCTATCACGTGATGACACGTGACTCCATTTAATTATTTATTTTATTCAGTGCCTACAAACTTTGCCTGTAAATGGTCACGTGTGGGCACGTGATGCCCGGTCATGTATGGGCACGTGATGCCCCATAACTTTTGATCTCGGATGTATTATGAGGCCCATAATATATCAAATCGAAGGATTTTTCAAGACGCTTTCGATACCATTAGAATTTAGCTGTTTCTCATTCGGGAGTTTGTCAAAATGCAGCCCGGAAAATACTGGTTCGCATTTTCTTTTAAGCGTAACGCTGCTATTTGATACCTTGGGCTCTTTTCCGCAGAAATTTTTTTGGCGGGAATAGGTGGTTCCGGCGGTCATAGAATCGAGTTAGGGTTTCCTTCTTCTAGAGTGTCCATAGAATTACTTGCATGATATTTGAATATTTTTAACTTGGGAAAAATCAAACTTTTGGAAAATTTCCAGCGAGGGAGAAAATGGGTTATTGATATTCGTTCGAACTTTTTACGCCGTCTAAAATACCCGAAAAGATATTAGAATTACGACTACGAAACACTCCGAATTGCCTTTACAGAAAGATAACATCACATGCAATCTTAGCAAAGACAAGCAAAACCTGAAACACCAAAACCTAGAGACCAGAACACCAAACCAAAACGAACCCAAAACTTGATAGGAAAACCGGCCAGGCCGGAATTTTAGAGCATGTCGTCGGGTCAATTCCGGCGAATGGGGTTCGTTTTTGTCTGGTGTTCATGTTACATCTCATGTAACATTCTGCAACTGCTTAAAAAAATTTTAGACACTCTGAAAAATTTGATAGAAACTAGGTTTTTTGTTTCGATGTTTCGGAGTTGTTTCTGTTTCGTAATTCTACAAATATCGTCTAATTCTCTAGCTTGGCTCTGATACCACTGTAGGGTTACCTAGCACGACAGCAAAGTTTCGGGAGGTATCTTCCATGCCGTTTTAAAAAATTTGCCATGCTAAAGAACCCTAGACCTAGAATCTTAACTAGAGAATTAAACGAACCATGCATGTAAACATCTTTACATCTAAGTGAATAAGGAATACAAGCTTTGTAGACCGGTCCTTCACTTCAATAGCTCCATGTAGTAGTCTCTTCGCTCCAAGTAGTGAACTCCCGGACTCTAGAAAGGCTCCATAAGATGAAAGGAACAAACTTACTTGAAGTCTTCGAGGCCGAAGATGATCTACGTCGAGAAGACACCAACTCAAGCTACTTCTTTACTAATTTGGAATTAGTGAAGCAAACAACCTAAACTAAATGGCTAATCTAGTGTAGGTTGATGAAGTAGAAATTTTGCTCACTTTAGAATTAATTTTCTTCACCTCTCATGAAACCTAGAGAGGTCTCTCTTGATGAAGAAGAAGATGAAGATCATAATCTTATGAGTGAGAATAGCAACCATGGGTGAGATAATATCTCATATTAACTCATGTAGAGACTTAACCATGGCTTAAGATAATGATTGGGTTAATAAATATTTTATGTAAAACAAAATTAGTGGATTAAGTCAATGGTTCCACAAGCTTCAACCATGTGCTTAATTTCCAACTAATTATTTGATTTACATTAAATAAATAAACCCCTCATTATCATAAGCATGTTGTGAGTCTCATACACCCATGTTGCATGTATCAATAAGCATGACACAATAATATATATCACATATATATTAAGTGTGCACAAGTAAGAAAAAGAAATGCTTAAGTGAGCTAATATTAGTTAATGTAAATTAATATATCAAATATATAATTATACATTAAATTATTAAATCAATACTTGATTTAATAATCCGGCTATATCACATATAACCGACTACTATCATATGTATCAACTTATCGAATCAACACTTGATTCGATAACCCAGCTATATCACATATAACCGACCGATATCACAAATCGCGAGAATAGAATACAGTATCACATACACGTATTAATCTCGGTCCCGCACATATCACATATGTGCTCCTACTTCATTTCACCTAAGCCAGGAAATCTCTGTGTAGGACTCTAAAGACTCGTCAATACGCCGGCAGTAGGTGATGATCATATCAAGCACCCACAAGCCGTCAGCGGTACTAGCTGGACGTAACGGCTACCCGGGTATTGAGCGATCAGAATATCAACAAGCAAGTCTGCTCATACTCCTGTAAAGCCTGTCAGTAACACTACCGTACAGTCCAGTCTCTTCATCTGATATGTCGCAAATCTAATCTAGGGGTGGTAAACGTCAGACCCCAGTTACTTGATAAGTCGTGCCGATGTGAAGCTCATAACAGGTCGAGAAACTACTGATAACACTTACCAGTAAATCTCCGTATCAGCCCTGGCCAGGGACTTCCTGTTATATCCAATCGAGCACAGCGCAACATCAACCCCCAATACCGGGAGAGACGAACCCCTTCCTATCGCTTATTGACTCCATATGACTCGGGACTGTACCCAAAAACCACCGTTTTGCACATTCTCTTGAAAGTGGTAAGGTGGAAATCAAAGCACGGTAGGAATCACACAAGACTCTATGACGATCTCGGGTCTACAGACTAACCTGTACCAGTGTTACCAGAGAACTGCTATCTGACGATAGGTATAATACCAACTAGGAGTTCTCGGCGTGTCCTGTTCAGTATACCCAGTCTCCACTGAGCACCCGTGTACCATCTTTGATGTCAAACACCAATGGATGTAGGATCATCTATCGCCCATCATATGGGTCAAGAAGCGTATACGCTAGTCTACTCTAGAATATCGATGCCCTGTCTCAATACACCCTCGACTAAGAACAATTAAAGGATGAACTTATGGACTACCCTGGCCCCACTAGTATGATCTCTATCATAAACCTGGTAGTCAAGTACACATCCTAAGGGCTTTATCAACATGTGAGAGCAAGACAGTATTACAATACAAGTTTACATGTTAAGACAAAGAGCAAACAGATAGCATACTATCATGTCGAACAAGAAAGTCCTCTCTATATATGTCCGAGCATCCACTATAATATACAAGCATGTACAATAATGGCCTCTAGGGCATACATATAATTAACAAGACGCACTCAGAAGTCGTTGGGACTCCTGGCACTTGGAGACCGTTAACGCCTTGGCAGCCAGCTGGGTTTCGAAGGCGGTTGTCTTCTCCTTCTCCTGCTGCAGCTCAAGGCGCAGATCCTCCTTTCGCGAAGACGATTCTTCCGCCTTCCTCATGGCCAGGGAAATCTTCTCGGATTCCATATTTACGATGAGGGTGCAGTGTTGGAGAACCTGAGGAAAGCAGCAGAAGCTGTTAGAAACGTTCAAATTAAGAAAGAGCACTTAACGGAATCCTTAAAGGAAATGGATACCGATCTGAACCACCTCTTTAGTGATGGCGGCCACTTGGGCATTCAGGGTCCCCAGGGGAATTTTTCCTCCGGCCGATTGCTCCATATCGGAGAGCAAGCTGTCGGCAATGGAAAGCCCCGAGGGGACCACAAAGCAGACGTCCCCCTCCTGCACGAGAATCCCCTCAGGAATCCCAGTGGACGACGAGCGGGAGATCGTCTTTTTCCTCTTGAGGGGAACCTCCACACCCTCTTCCTCCCCTCTCGCCAGGGGCGCCGGGTCTCGCGCATGTTTCTGGCTGCCCCTACGGCTGTCATCGGGGGCTCGGGGCGCGGCGGAAGGCCTCGCCGGTGAAGATGGTCTCAGGGCCGAGCTCGGGCCGGCTCGGGACAAGCTCACGCCCCCGGCCTTCTTCTGGGACGTAGCGGCTATGGCAGCCAATATCTTGAATCGGTCCATTTGTCCTACGAAAGAAGAATACACAAAAGAGTTAGTGATGCTAGAAGAGCAAAAGAAATCATTCAAGTCTAAACAGATCGTCCAAAGACCTAACTTACCCATGAAGCGAGCGGGGCTAAGCCCGGCCCAGCTAAGAACCTGCTCGGAAAGCAAGACGCCGGCCCGCTGGATCGGCTCCCACAAGGATACCGCCCCCGCCACAGGAGAGGATGACTGCTTTGTTGGAGATAGTACCGTCAGAGTCAATTATTGGATCACAAGCACGTGATTGCAATGATTGAGGGAGGACCTATCCCGGTAGGACAGTCTTACTCGAGATGATAGTATGCTATCTGGTTTATCTTTATCATCGTGTACTCCTTTAGGTGACCTGACATGTCGCTATTACACGTTGATAGAGCCCCTAGGATTCTTGCTTGACCACCAGCAGTATGAGGGCGATCATATAAGTGGGAGCTGGGGTCTATAAGCACATCCTTAAATGGTCCCTAGTCGTGGGAGTTTCGAGATAGGGCATCGATACTCCAGAGTAGACTAGTGTATACAGTCGAGACCCCGACGAGGGGCGGTGGCCGGTCTCACAAGCCATTGGTGTCAGTTGGATCATCTAAGATGTATACAGGTGCTCATTGGGTTATGAGTACACCGGACAGGACTCGCCGGGAACATGCTAGTTGGTCTTATACCTGACGTCAGATGGCAGTTCCTTGGTGACATGTGTACAGGTTAGTTCATCGACCTGAGGATCGTCATTTGTCTCGTGTGAGTTCCCACTGTACTTTGATTACTACCCTACCACGCTCAAAGGAGACGTGCAAACAGGTTTTAGTTGGGTACAGTCCCGAGCCACATGGAGGCAGTGAGCGGATCTTCAGGGGTTCGTCTCTCCCGGTATTGGGGGTGAGGTCGCGCTGTGTCTAGGAGAGCCATTACACAAAGCCCTCGGCCGAGGCAGGAGATTTACTGGTAGGTATTCCAGTAGTATCTCAGGGTGTTCTGGGCTACACTCCGACACGACTTGTACCGCTTTTGGGGGTCTGACTTTCACCAACCCCCTAGGCCCGCCATGCGATGCTCATAGACGAACGGACCGGACTGTACGGATATTGTCACTGACAGGCTCAGTAGGGTGTCAGGATGAGTTCGCTAATCGACGTCCCTTTTGGTCAATACCTGGTAGCCCGTTACGTATTGGCTTATACCTCTGACATGCTAGTGGTTAAATCCACAGCCATAGTATTGACGAGTCTTTAGAGTCCCCCACATTCAGTTGCTCAAGTTTTTGGGTGAAACGCTGTTGAGGCCGTATGGAGATATGGCAGGGTTCGATCAGATACGTGCGGTATAGCACGGATCAGGATCGGACGGATAATACTAGCCGGCTTTGGTTTAAGCCGGATCCTAGTATAGTACAGTGTAGAGTTTGTCTCATTGCATTTGTATTTCGGTCGGAATACAGATGCGGGTGTGTATACACAGTATCGAGGTTTTCCTGTAATTTATTACAGGATCATTTTTTGGAGTTGTCAGTTTGCTTTCCGTTTCGGCCATATTTCTTTGTATCTTTCATTGGCCGAAGTTTGGTGGAGGAGGGCTTATTTGCAATTGTGCAAATAAGCATTTGTGGAGGGTGGTGATTGCATATTGTTGTATCATGATGGTGCACCATCCATTGACCTCACTTGACTTTCTTTTTCCATGATTGCTTGACTTTGGATGTCATGATGGTTGTGGTGGAGTGTTGGATTTAGCTTGTTATCATTCTTGATCATGATCACTTTTCTCTCTCTCTTTTCTTGTGATTGATCCACTCTCCCCTCTCATTCTCTCCATAAAAATTTGGCCGGCCATTCCATGAAGGGGGTGGGCTGTCCAAATTTGGAGAGGGCATTTTTCCTCTCTTTTGGCTTGAAAAAGATATAGCTTCATCCAAAAGGATTCATACCTCATTTCCTCCACCAAAATGGCAATCTCCTACAACCCCAATTGAGACATAGCACAACACCATTCTACAGCAAACCTTGGGCACGTCGGCTCGCCAACTTCATGCCCGAGTTGCCTCGGTATAGAGGCGGGAGCCCGTAAAAGAAGCAGGCGATGTGGTGCCCTTCCGGCGAGGAGGTGAAGACCGGACATTCCGCGGGAGATCGGGACGACGACGAGAAGACCGGAGGACATGGATCACTCGATATATCTCTCTTCCCATCTTTTAGTTAGCTAGGACTAGTTTAATGGCCCGATCCGGGTTTTAGTGCGCGGTGGTGCCAGTTCAAGAAAATTACAGTTAACCATCGCTTCCGCATTTGGCCTCGGGATGGAGGCCGGGGCGCCGCCGTGCACTTACAGTGGTATCAGAGCCTCGCCATTAACATAGTCTAGCTTTGTCTAATGTGTTTTACATTTCCGATCGAACAATTTTCCAAAAACCGTATTTTTCTTCACATCGGTTTCTGTCGAAATTTTTTGAAGTCCAAAAATTTTTCAGGTTGTCTCAGAATGATGTGCAGGGAATTATAAGAGTTCTGTGAAAATTTGGGCTCGTGAACAGTCTAAACGACCGCGGAACCGCGGCCGAACCCTTGATTGGGCCGCGGTTCCGCCGTGACTTGAACTGTTCAGTCCCCCAAAATTTTACAGAATGCTCCTGGGATGAAAATAGGGGTTTTGGAATATTAATTTTGGGCCCAGAATTTCATGTTGTGCTACAGTAGTACTTGGGGGCCCACTTGGTAAATTTTGATCGATCGGATATTTTAAACACATTAGTTCACAGTATTTACATTATATCTGCGACCGTGAATGTCACTTGATCGGTAAATCCTGTCTAACTGCTATAGCCCGGTTAGACGGATTTGCGAACGTGACTTTCACGTTGATGTTCTGTGATTTTGCTGTGATGTTGCGGATCGGTCGTGGGGATAGCCTGGTTGCAGTGGTAGTACAGTTTTTGTTGTATTATGTACATTTGATATTGCGGGGCGAGCGTCCGACATGTGGACTGCCGTCACTGCCTGTTTGTATTATTATTTTGGGGCACGACCAGGTTGCGGTCGATGTACCCGTTGTATGTATATTTTACTTTCTGTACTAGGATTGCCCCGCGGAGGGGTGCACGGATAGCCGGGTTCTAGAGGGCAACAAGCCCGCATCTCATGGCATTGAGACGGAGGGGGATTTACTCTAGAATTGACGGGCTATTCGCCGCACTCGTAGGGGGTACAGGTTGACCCAGGAGGGATGCCCAAGTTACCGGATTCCGTGAAGTGCTGGGTGGTCCATTCACGTTGCTGAAGGGGGCTGCCTCGCTTCAGGTTTTGGCGGGTAACTTGCCGCGCCCGTAGGGGTCTAGGATTTCATTGCACAGGCTATCCACATGACCAGGGGAACGTCGGGTTTCAGTAGTGGCTCTGTGAAACCCGGGGATCCCAGATATCTGTATTGTTCTGTGATGCTGTACATTTCTGTGATGTTGCATTTTATCACGCCTTGAGCGAAATATTATATATTGATATATATACTAGTAGATGTTGTATATGTTTTGCATCCGCGCTAGTCCAGTCCCCGCTCTGTCGTTGGTTAGCTAACCTAACGGGTAATGACGGGACCCAGTGGCGAATGCGGATGGCATATACGTACATCAGTATATTTTCGTTCTTTGTGGTGTGATCAATTGATGGGACTGCGTTGATTCAGATCAATGCAAGTTAAAAACAAAACTAATTTGATGTTGTTGGAACACTTTTCAAAAAGCTGTTATTATAAGGACGTTCTCTTTTGTTTAGCATCGTGGTATTCAGTTGGAATATCCTGCTCCTCAGTCGACGAGGCAAGGGCCGAGATCCCTTCACCGGGAGTGACCCCTTGGACAGAAGTTTGCATCAGGGCAATAACTTCACTATAGCCGATTACTTTTGCTTTGCATCGTGGTATTCAGTTGGAATATCCTGCACCTCATTCTACGGGGAAAGAGCCGAGATCCTTTCACCGGGAGTGACCTCTTTAGCGAAGGTTTCGTCACTATATTTTTAAAAGCTATCCGGTTCCTTCAACGATATCAAGTTCATTACGTTAAAGGTTTTCGCCAAAAACCATTCGTAGCCCTCCATCATTTCAGTTAAATATTCGGTAGTTTTCAAGCAATGTATTTTGACCTCACGCCAAGGCATAGTGTTTGGTAGCTGCCGGGTATATATCTATTGCATAGATAGATGCGTTGGTTTGGGACAGTCGTACTACTATTTTGGCCTACGTCAAGGGTATGTACGGGTGGGTTCAAATTAACCTGGACAATGATGGGTAGAACTTGACATGTGACTTATGATATTTTGACCTCACGCCAAGGTCATAAGAGCATGGGGCAAAAATCACATCGGGAGTTTCAAAAGAACTGAAACTTGGCAGTTATGCGCATACCTTCTGGAGTGTGATGACGTGAGCGGATTCCGTCACGTTATCATGCGATGATAGTTGGATCCCGATTCCCACTGATGAGTTAGTTTACTCCTCGGGTGATCCCGACTAATTCTTCTTTCAGGTTTGGAGGAGAATTTGAGATGACAGTGGGAGGTTTCCAGATTAGATAAATTGGTAACCATTCTGATCTAGGTTAGAGTGCACGCTGAGTGTTTCTTTTCTCTCTCTCTTTGGCAGCGACCATTGACCCGACCCTAAGACTATGACTCAGTGACCAAGTTGACCGAACCTTCTTTAATATTGGCTTTTGGATTGTCATAGTTGCAGACCTCATTGCCACTCCTACTTTTACCCTTTTCTCCAGGACACCCCGTATTACTACGAACGTCCATTTCCATTGGACAAAACCATCGTATGGTTAGATACGAACTCGAAGGAATTTATTCGAGAATGGTTTCAGGTTCTGGAGAAAACGAATAGGACTATTCAGTTGTCTTTTCCTTTTACCTTCTCTCAAGTTGCGAGTACTCCTTGGTTTAGGAGATAGTACACCTATTACGCAAATTGGATAGTTTTCTTCCAAACCTTAGGCTGGTGCCGAACGGTGGGGAATGAAGAAAACCAATTAGCATAACGATGGTGTGCAGAAGGTATTAAGTAAAGACATATAAAGGGATTAGTAAGAGGGAAAAGTAAATTGCGACTGCTATTCACGACCAAACCAAGTATTTCTTCGCCAATCCTAAATCACCTTTGTATTTCTCCAGGACACTCCGTATCACTACGAAGATCCCAAGTTTATTGGATAATCCATCGTATAGTTATATACGAACTCGAAAGGAACTTGTTCCAGTTCGAGGATGGATCCTGGTTCAGGAGAAATAGGAATAAGGTTCATTCGGTTGTCTTTTATCTTCACCTTCTCTCGCATTGCGAGTGCTCCTAGGATTAGGACAGTACACCCATTATGCTTATTGGATAGTCTTCTTCCAAACCATAGGCTGGTGCCGAACGGTAGGGAAGGAAGAAAACCATTTGGCCTAAAGGGGTGTGCAGAAGGTAATGACTAAAGACATATAAAGGGATTTGGAGAGATGGCAAAGAATTATACGGTTACAGTCGTGAATCTGGAAGAGGCATTACTAGGAATACCGGGATACCCCATCGAAACATTTCAATGTTTCAGTTTCACTGTGTACTGTTAAAGGAAAACTGATTTCCCAATTAGTCCTTACTCCAGGGTATGTATTTACCAGGTATGATTCTCACATCTGTATGGTTTTACAGATGATGAGTCAGAGTAGGTTAGTGGGAATTAGGTGATCATCCTCATTATATCGGGATTCGTTGTAATCGGTGATATTTGAGGAAATCACCTGGGCTGTTTGCCGGTCGGCAAATATTTGGTTTTGAATATCCGCTGTTATGCACCAATTTCAAATTGATATATCTGTACGTCTATTTTTATAGAGTGAGATATATCCTTTTGAAATTATGTCTATGACATTTACCTATATCAGTGGATGGTTAGGTAAGGAGCATTAAACAGCGGTGTAATTCTTCATAACCAAAGGTACAGTTTTCAACCTACGACACACAGGGAATGAGTTATTAGACTCAAGGGACTTATACAGAGTATTGTATGCTGTCCAGCATCCATGAGGACAGAGGGGTTGGTCCTCGTACTATATTCGGTTTACTTATGACTTCTCTAGTTTTTAGACAGGTGTTTCGTGGAAACACAGGGTCCGAATTTTGAGAAGTTGTAAGTATATGAATAAAGTAGAGAACCAGATGTTACAAGTATCAGGATTCTTCAAGATGATCGAAGATGTAGATACTTGTGTAGGGTATTCAGTTGATAGTAATGATTAAGAGAAACTTGTTTCTCTTTCAGGTTACTCATAATTGGAAGCATTCCTAAGTTGAGTAACGCTGATCGGCCTTCTTCCATTTAGTTGACATGCACTGGAGACAGTTGCATGATTTGAATCTGGTTCAATTAAATCAGTGCCTCTGGTTCTATATTGGATATAGAACAGTTCATATCTTAACGTTGTTAAGGTACGGGGAGTTGTCCGGTTTATGATTAAAACCAGACACTGGACAACTCAAGGCACGTTTCTGTAATGGCTGTTTGTGGGTTGACCCAGGCTACGACGAGGGTTGACTTTCTACCATCTGGAAGATCAATAGTGATATTGTTCTAGACTCGCCACAGTTTTATTAAAAATGGATTTTTTCAGAAAACAGTAGTGGGAGTATGGTAGAACCGGAAGTGATTCCAGAACCACAAACGATTACTGAAGATTTGATAAGGAACCTAAAGATTCAATCTGGATTGACATTCCATTGGCCACTCCGCAGATAAGGTGGGTAATTTCAGGCACCCGAGAGGTACTCCGGTAGCCTCAAGGACGGTGACAGGGAAGTTCTTGTTTACCCACACTTGCCATTGCTGTTGTTCCAGGCTGCGAGACCCGGCGGGAGGATGAGTATAGCGTCGTTCTGAACTGGCTTCAGAAGTGTACGTGTATATGACTCTGCCAGAGGGTTGCCGTAGTCAGTGAGAGCAGCGGAAGCATTGGTGGACAGGTGGCTTATGTCTATTTATAGACTAAAGCAGATATAGCGGAGATAGATCATCTATTTCTGACATGACAGTCATAGGTTTGACTTCATCAGAATAGGGGATGGATCTGTTGAGAAGGTAGTAGGGTGTGATGTCATGGTATTTGGATGACATACACAGAGTAGGAAGTGATATTCCTATACTACGATCGGTTATACTTTGGTCGTCACACAGTGGTTTCTCCACATGGGACTTGGACATTATATCAGACATACTGGTTACTAGATCTATGGTTTTAGATCTAGATTTGGGTGGTTTCCCAATCAGGGTACTTAAACAGCATTCTAAGAGTATTTAGAATGGACGACTCCTGGCACGGTAGTGTACCTGCAGGTGATGGAGTCACCCTCTCTAAAGGTGTCTTATAGACTAAAGGGGAGAGGGATGTACATGATTGGCAGATCACTTGCTCAGGCAATTGAGTCAATCATGAGATGTCAAGTACCACACCAGATGTTGTTCTTGCACTAGATGCAATAAGTTGACATTGATCCAATCCGGGAGAAACAGTCGGAAGCAGTCTTAGAACATAAGTGGATGTTCTAGGGATATGATAACGACAGCCTCTTTCGAGAGACAGTTATCATTCCAGGCTTCCAAGGTGACCTAGACAACAAGGAGGTTGTCAGAGTTATAGTTTTCCTTCTGATGAGGGGCAGTATTTTGGACAGGTGGTCCAAGGCAATACTGAGAGAGGCATGGCACAGGATACTGATTAAGTTCAGTTGACGATACAGTCTAAGAAGTTTGGATTTGGAGTTCATTTATGAGCTAGGTCCCATCAGACATCCAGACACATTCTAAGACAGGTATTGCTCATTTCAGGAGATGGCTTTCTCCGCGAACATGAGATATAGAGAGACATAGAAAGAAACATCAAAGCGGATCCACTCACTGAGGCTATTCCTCGAACGCAATAGTTTCGCAAACGGGATTTGTGAGACTGACTAGTAGAGGAGTTGGGTGTTCGGTATCACACGGGCTGTGAGTATGCGACATCGCAATAATTAGCCTTGAGTGCAAGTGGGAGATTGTTGGAGATAGTGCCCTCAGAGTCAATTATTGGATCACAAGCACGTGATTGCAATGATTGAGGGAGGACCTATCCCGGTAGGACAGTCTTACTCGAGATGATAGTATGCTATCTGGTTTATCTTTATCATCGTGTACTGCTTTAAGTGACCTGACATGTCGCTATTACACGTTGATAGAGCCCCTAGGATTCTTGCTTGACCACCAGCAGTATGAGGGCGATCATATAAGTGGGAGCTGGGGTCTATAAGCACATCCTTAAATGGTCCCTAGTCATGGGAGTTTCGAGACAGGGCATCGATACTCCAGATTAGAATAGTGTATACAGTCGAGACCCCGACGAGGGGCGGTGGCCGGTCTCACAAGCCATTGGTGTCAGTTGGATCACCTAAGATGTATACAGGTGCTCATTGGGTTATGAGTACACCGGACAGGACTCGCCGGGAACATGCTAGTTGGTCTTATACCTGACGTCAGATGGCAGTTCCCTGGTGACATGTGTACAGGTTAGTTCATCGACCTGAGGATCGTCATTTGTCTCGTGTGAGTTCCCACTGTACTTTGATTACTACCCTACTACGCTCAAAGGAGACGTGCAAACAGGTTTTAGTTGGGTACAGTCCCGAGCCACATGGAGGCAGTGAGCGGATCTTCAGGGGTTCGTCTCTCCCGGTATTGGGGGTGAGGTCGCGCTGTGTCTAGGAGAGCCATTACACAAAGCCCTCGGCCGAGGCAGGAGATTTACTGGTAGGTATTCCAGTAGTATCTCAGGGTGTTCTGGGCTACACTCCGACACGACTTGTACAGCTTTTGGGGGTCTGACTTTCACCAACCCCCTAGGCCCGCCATGCGATGCTCATAGACGAACGGACCGGACTGTACGGATATTGTCACTGACAGGCTCAGTAGGGTGTCAGGATGAGTTCGCTCATCGACGTCCCTTTTGGTCAATACCTGGTAGCCCGTTACGTATTGGCTTATACCTCTGACATGCTAGTGGTTAAATCCACAGCCATAGTATTGACGAGTCTTTAGAGTCCCCCACATTCAGTTGCTCAAGTTTTCGGGCGAAACGCTGTTGAGGCCGTATGGAGATATGGCAGGGTTCGATCAGATACGTGCGGTATAGCACGGATCAGGATCGGACGGATAATACTAGCCGGTTTTGGTTTAAGCCGGATCCTAGTATAGTACAGTGTAGAGTTTGTCTTATTGCATTTGTATTTCGGTCGGAATACAGATGCGGGTGTGTATACACAGTATCGGGGTTTTCCTGTAATTTATTACGGGATCATTTTTTGGAGTTGTCAGTTTGCTTTCCGTTTCGGCCATATTTCTTTGTATCTTTCATTGGCCGAAGTTTGGTGGAGGAGGGCTTATTTGCAATTGTGCAAATAAGCATTTGTGGAGGGTGGTGATTGCATATTGTTGTATCATGATGGTGCACCATCCATTGACCTCACTTGACTTTCTTTTTCCATGATTGCTTGACTTTGGATGTCATGATGGTTGTGGTGGAGTGTTGGATTTAGCTTGTTATCATTCTTGATCATGATCACTTTTCTCTCTCTCTTTTCTTGTGATTGATCCACTCTCCCCTCTCATTCTCTCCATAAAAATTTGGCCGGCCATTCCATGAAGGGGGTGGGCTGTCCAAATTTGGAGAGGGCATTTTTCCTCTCTTTTGGCTTGAAAAAGGTATAGCTTCATCCAAAAGGATTCATACCTCATTTCCTCCACCAAAATGGCAACCTCCTACAACCCCAATTGAGACATAGCACTACACCATTGTACAGCAAACCTTAGGCACGTCGGCTCGCCAACTTCGTGCCCGAGTTGCCTCGGTATAGAGGCGGGAGCCCGTAAAAGAAGCAGGTGACGTGGTGCCCTTCCGGCGAGGAGGTGGAGACCGGACATTCCGCGGGAGATCGGGACGACGACGAGAAGACCGGAGGACACGGATCACTCGGTATATCTCTCTTCCTATCTTGTAGTTAGCTAAGATTAGTTTAATGGCCCGATCCGGGTTTTAGTGCGCGGTGGTGCCGGTTCAAGAAAATTACAGTTAACCATCGCTTCCGCATTTGGCCTCGGGATGGAGGCCGGGGCGCCGCCGTGCACTTACATGCTTCGCCCTCGGGCAGTTGGCCATGTGCCATTGTGTAGGCACGGGCCAATTCTCACTCTCGGGTGGCCCGACGAATACTTGCTTCTCCTTCCATTCATGAATGGAAGAAGGAACGACTACCACACCCGACCCGGCCACCCCGCCCTTGCGTTTTTTAAAGGAAAAATACACCCAGCTCGGCTCATTCTTTCTAGTACCGGGATGATTCTTATTACAGAGAAAGGAAGTAAGAAGGGTCAATCTGAAGGGGATGTCCTCAAGTTTCAACCAGACCAGAAACCCGAAGGGGATTCTCCACGAGTTCGGCGCTAGCTGCCCCGGGATAGATGGAAGCAACGAAGTACCCCACATACCTCGGTTGGAAAGGGCAGACGCATTCCCGCTCGGAATGCTTCCAAATACAGGGCAATCCCTTCCCCTGCACCTGGTCTGCCCGTTCGCCCTCTTTAGTCAAACGGAGCGAATAGTTGGAGGGGATATGGAAACAAGCCCAAATCTCGGCTAGCTCGCCCACATCTCTCAAGACGGAGGGCGCATCGCGGACGTTCCAGATGCGCACCTTAGGGGCCCTTATCGCCGCCGGACGGCTAGCGACGCGGGTAGCCCTGGCACTTTGGGGCGAGCCCGACACAGAGGAAGCAACAAGAGAACCCTCTTGGTTGTCAGCTGCCAAAGAGGCGGAAGACTCTCTAGACTCGGCTCCAACAACTGGAACCTCATCGCCCGACTCAACCCTAATTACTTCTACAGACTTGTCAGAAGAAGACATCTAACCTAATTCAAAGGGATTGGTTCTCCAAGGAAAAAGCACAAGGGATCCGGTCTAATGGAGGGAACGCCGAGCAATCTTTGATAACGAAGGGAAATTATGACGGAAAGTGTTGGCCTTAGGGGGTCCCCTCCTATTTATACACTGCAGAAAAAGGCATCCAACGGCCCAGATCAATTCCCGCCAAAACGAACGAGTCGTAAAGTCTCCACGTGTTGAACGACCATTAGGGACGCCCCTTCGATCGCAGGAGACAGCGACAGCCTGTCGGGTCTGCCAACCCGCTTCAAACGCGTGGCCTGTGACCCAACAGACGAATGAGCGAATCGGCGCCCCCTCTTTAATGCGCGATCATTTCGTTGATCCGCTGATATCATCGGAGATATGCGCGAAGATCCAACCGCTGGGGGATATGCCACGTGTGTCCGAAAATCTAAACGACGTAACTGCCCAACACCACGTCGTCCCGGAAAATCCTCACTAAGGATTCCCGGAAACAGACTGAGCGAAACAAACCAAGCATACCACTCTCGACCCGACCCATAAATAGGTCGGAACGAGAGTGGGGGGCTAATGATGATGCTCATAAATGAGAATTTCTCAGATCACGACACATGGTGAATGACACGTCACCCGCGATAGCTCACTAGATTCCTTGGGGGGCTGCCGAGGCAAAATCAGTGTGGAGCACTGATGACCTTCCTCGGCTCGTCTCCGAGCTTACACTCCTCCTCTTACATAAGAGCGACCTAGCCACCGAACTGGCGCCCATCCTCCTGTGCTCGTCTCCGAGCTATTGCGAAGTTGAGCTTCCTCGGCCTCCCGGCTCGTCTCCGAGCCTCACGCCGAGCTAAGCCTCTCCAGCTCTTCCGGACAAACGAGAACGCGAGGCCCTAGCGCTTTCGCAATGGCTTCGCGTATCTCGCCAAAGCGAGATATCCGCCGCCCCACGTCCCGCGTCCCACGCTGGCACATCCCCCATTAATAAGCGTATCCCGCCATTAATAGGGGGATCCCGTCAATCACGCTGGCGTAACGTCAGGGGCGTAACCAAAGGCGAAGATCTCGCTCCTGCTCGTTCCATGCGACCACTATAAAAACCCCTCTCTCAGACGACTCAGGTAAAACAATTTTAATCCAATAAGCCGCTACTCTACTCATTTTTCTCGGCTAACTTGATTGTCGAAGGGTCCTACGGTGGTCACCCACCCCGGGACTTCTTTGCAGATAGCTCGGCTTCACCTCAAAATCAACCCATTGAGATCCACACGCCCAAGGAGACAACCTTCAAACAAAATCTCAGTCGTTCAACAACGCTCGCTACAGATCAACGAAGGACAGCATCTGAAGGAGATCTGACCTCCATCATGTACAACCCGATAATATACGAAAACATAACATCAGATGACTAATCATTAATGAATTTCAAATGGCCCAAAATCAAATTCCAAGCCTAGCAACTATATATACTGCTATATATAGATCAAAATCCAAACTAAAATATATATAATTAGATATATAAGTGATTTGAATTTGAATAATACCAAATGAATCTAGCTCTCTATCCCAAGTCATCTAATTAAATTGCCAGTCCTTGGCTTGGCCTACCTAGCTAAATAATGATACTTGGTACTATCCAATTCCATGGATGATGATGGTGCCACCCATGTGCATGCATGTCGATATGTTTAGTAGGATAAATGATACAAAATGAAATGAAATAGAATAAAAATGTGGAAGCATGTAGAAGAAGGAGGGGCCTCATAATCTTCCATAATTTGGGATTGGATTGAGAGAGAGGACATGTGGAGAGAGATTTGGAAGAGGATGAAGAAAGATTTCCTAATCACGTGAGGGATCAAATGCCACGGTTGGTCTCTAGCTCGTTGGTGAGTGAGGGCGAGTGAGTAGTGTAGGGTTCCTTTGCCCTTTTTGTCATGGCATGCACGTGCAAAAGGCCAGCCATGATGGTGACCTGGCCCATGACCCCCTTAATTCAAGTGTTTGTTAACTAATTTAGCTTGTTAATGTTAATCATCGTGTTATATACAGGCACATATACATGTCATTTATTAATCGTGTGTTTAATTTATCCTTCGTTTCTGGATATGGTTTGCTTCTTAATTACTTCAGATATTTCAGTTGTTTGTTTGCCATGAAAACCTCCTGACTTTGATGAATAAGAAAACGTGTGACGCAAATATAATTGCTTTTTAATACGATCGGATCGAGAAGATGAGAAATAGAGACGAAATATAAAAAGCAAGGAAAAATTCCACAGTTTATATATTACTGTTTAGAAAAAGGAAGAAGCAAACCAATGGATGCTAATTATTCTTTATTAAACCAACAATCATGTAGGTACATGCACAAAAGAAAAACCGTTTCTTATATGTCGTTGCTTCGACGATCCAATATTAAGTATGAAAAAAAGCTTCTGAAATGACCATGCATATCAGGCTCTTTCTGTTATTAGGTTCGATTGATGATTAGAAATACATTAGACACTTTTTTTTTCCAAAACTTTGATTAATATGGCTGGACAACAATTAATAAGCGAATGTGTCCCTTTCTTCTTTGATGAAACGTGAGCATGTGCCTCATAAAGTAAAATTGTCGCACATTCTTCTTAATTAGTTGTAACATGTGTTACAAACAGGTATTTTCATGTGCATGTGTGTCTCGACAAGCAACCCTATAAGCACTTCACTTGTCTTAGCTTTGCTCATCATTTAATTATGAAGGAGCATATGAAGTTCTAAGAAAAAGTCGCCTCCGGTCCAAGAAAAAGCAACTCCCGAGAGGCTTGAGATTCATCCCGCGACATTCATCTAAAATAAAGGCCTAAGAACTACTATTACTGAACTCTTCACTCACAAGTAAGGCACAACCTTGAAAACTCCTTTTGCAATTTGAACAAACCATCCAAAGCACAACTTTGAAAGATCCATTTGTATTAAGGTTGTTATTGGCTCAATATTCTTCTCCTCGTTTTCTAAAGTTTATTCTCACCGAATCCCAAAGCAAAACCAAATCCTATTCTCAATGTGAACCCTAGAAACTCCTAGTGCTTCAAAAACCAAATCCAACCCGACAAAAGCGCAAAAAAGAAAAAGCGCAATTAAAATTGAAATGCCTCCTGCAAATTTCAAATTTTTTTTTAAAAAATAAAATAAAGGGAGATAGAAAAGAACCAAATTAATCAAAAGCAGTTGAATCAAATGCTTGGCCTAACCCTCTGCCTTTGGTGGGCCCCACGAAGCCATTATCCGTGACTTTACCGGCTGGCGCCAGCCGGTAATCACGGGTCTTTGCCGGTCTCTTTCCGAAAAGTTTCCCTGTTTTCGAGATTTCGGCGCGAACGATTCCGTTATTTGCGGTTTGGTTTCCCGCGAGCTCTTCTTAAATAAATCAGCCCTCAAGTTTGGTATAACTACGAGAATGCCATCGTATTCATGCAGTATTGTTTTGTGTCGGTTGGTAATTGTTTTTTTTTAACTTTAAACATTTTAATTTTAAAAATTGGCTGGAAGCATTAATGTGGGAGATGCGACAAGTGTCGGCATATTAGATTTCGGATCTTATATCTTTGTGATAATTTATAGTTTTGATAAATAAAAATTTGAGAAATTACGTGGAGGTTTCTGTTTGGTTCTTTCATGGATGTTATCATATCATAAATATCTAGATAATATTTAATTTTAGAAGATCTTTTGTATATATTTATGACATTCTTTTTTTTTGTCCATTAATGGTGTGTTCCATCCATGGAATACAAATTGTTCTATATAACCATCATCCTAATAATGGTTTTCGTATTGGCAAGCATGTATAAGATAATTAATGATGGAATATACTTATATACAAAAAATGTTAACAACCATTTTGTAAGCCTAAGATATTTATAAGCTGTCAAGCACGTGCTCTTGTATCTTCTAGCCTTTAACATATAGATATTAATGGGGTTGTGGTCACCCCGTCTCATGGCCACGGCAACGGCAGCCTAAAAAGGGAAACTATAAGGACATTGGGCCCAGGGTTAAGTTTGGTGGGCCAAATCTGCCAGGGATGGGTCAGGTCGCGGTTGTGGTCGACCTTGTCTTATGTTTCTGTGGCATATAGATGCATTCAGGTACAATTGTTTTCTTCAAATATAAATTTTGTTCAGTTTTTTTTTTATAAAAAGAATGCATGCATGTACACAATTTGTGTGTGTGTGTGAATGAGAAACTAAAATAAAAAGTAAAGGCGGTGATGGGGGAGATAATGGCGGATCCTGTGTCGAGGTGTCCCCACCCTGAAAATTTTCAAAACTACGGTTTTTGGAAAACCTCAGTCAAGTGTGTGAACCCTCATGCACATAACCAATCCTACATGCTTTGCCCTTTTGATTAAAGCAACACTTGCTTCAAATCTCATTATTATTGCATGCAAGCGCATACAAATCTCTTTTGAATTGAAAAGGTTATAATGGGTACTTCAATTTAGCCCTTGCAAACCTTGTTATTGCAAGGTTAGCCATAAATACTAATGGGGTGTGTGGGTGTGTTGAGTATCTCTTTATAGCCGCATCCATTTAGATTAATACAAAGGTTTTGAATGATGGCAATATAATATCATTATCGGCTATGCTTAATTTTGTCGGACTTATGATACCGTTTTCATATAAAGGATGATCGCCTTAGCCACAACTTGTTACAAAATCCGCTATAAATGAAGATGAGAATAAGCTTTGATTCGGCAGAGGATGTTGAAAGAAGGTTTGCCCTTACATTAGAATTGTAGCCAAAAGAAAATTTTACATGAACCGACATGAATAAAACACAGATTTGGATAAGTTTAATTACAATAACTTTATGCTTTAAATTTGTATAATTAAGCAAGAGATTATATGTGCATTAGAGCCCTCAGACCAATGGCACTCCCAATAATAAAACAAACTTTAATGCATTATGAAATGCTACAGGGGGCCACCGGTCATCACGTGGGCTCAACCGGCGTGGAGCAGTCAGCACCGTCACCATTCTTCATTGGGTGGTCAGTGTTAGCTTATCTTTTAACGGCGGTAACTTTAACCATGTGCTACAAGTACATGGAAGCCAGTGAGAGGGAGAGTCCAGTCAAACTTTAAGTTAATAGCAAAATTAACTGTAAACTGCAGTAACTGTAAAGATTCTCACAGTCAAAACCTCGCTCGGAAAAAAAAAATTACTCAGTAACTGACCCTAAGCAAGTAACGTTTCCTTTGTCCCTTACAAAGACAAGTGGCTATTTCCGATTAAGGTCAATAGTTACAAGTACTTATACCCTCTCAACTAAATTATAAGCAGAAACGTTCTCTTTGATCATCGATCAAAACCGATCAAAGATGCTCAAGTCCAATTCCAAACGAATCAAATTAATTGTTATCTAATTTTGCTATAGAATTTATTTTTGTGGTATATGGTTAATTTGTGCATTTTCAGGATTTCGATCCATGAGCAGAGCGGATATTTATGCCAATAAATTAATTGAAAGGTATAAGTGTCACCGTAGGGTCACGGGGAGTTTTAACAGCTCCCGAGTGGACCGGGGGCTTCTTGACAATTTACCCAAATGTAAATGCCAAACTTGCATCTATCAAGGTTTTTGTATGGAATCAAAGGGGGGAAAAAGAGAGAAATTAAAGAGAACTAACCTATATAACTTCCCTTAATAAAATTGACAGTTATACGTCCATGGTTTGACCAAAGTACAACAGGGACAGGGATATTACTTCGAAGTTGGTTAGTTTTCATTGGCCAAAATTAAATTGCTAATGGGAGGTGCCCTAATTAATTTATGTAAATTTACCAAACTAATCGAAGTTTATTTGAAAACTTATGAGGTTACTGGTCTTAATAGCTTGGTCAAATTATTGAAATTCGGCAGCCTACCACCATCAGCCCTGTTGAGCTCCCAAGCTTAATTTCCAGACTAGGCCAATAATTCCAATTCATTAAAAGAGTAAATCACAAAAGTGAAAATAACAACAATCACAGTTTTTTAAAATAATATGGCTGTAATCTGATGCAGCCTTTCACCCTTCAGAGTTCATGCCGAGTTATCGATTTTCGATGGTTTGAATGATGTTGATTTTCTGCAGCGTTAATGTTTGTTTGATACACAACGCTCGTTTCTACCAAAAAAAACTCACGGTTCGTACAAGCTTTCCAACCATCATATGATTGAATTTGATATTAACCACGGCATGCGCTATTACATATAGCAAGTTTGTTGCTATGATCAATAGTACAGCCTTTGAAAATGTGTCTCTCAAGCATTTACGGCCGCCGAATCAACCTCCAATTACTCCGCCTTTGCATGGACAATTTTTGCCGGTGTAAATCTGTAGTATATTGATGTCTAGATTATTTCAACCTTATTCTTGTTTAAAGGAGCGAAACATAAATTTCTATTTGAATTTCAAATTATATAATCAAAGTTAAAAAAAGTAATAAAAATAAAATAAAATAATTACTATATAAGGTTGCTCTAGAAATTAAAAATTGCATGCAATAAATGTTGCTAAACAACCCCCACCCCTTGAACAATTACTAAAAAGCCCACACCGACTGCTACATGAAGAAAAAGGCTCAAGCACCCACATGCCATGTTTTCTCAACTTCTCAACTGTTTCTGGGTTCAGTTAAGCTCCATTTCTACAAACAGGCAATTTCCATTTTTCTTTTTCTTTTTTTCTTTTTAGTTAATTTGCAAGTATTTTTTATAGGTTATTTATGAATGAGGGCCCCCTAGCATCTCTCCATATATAGGCCTCTTGAGCTTCACAACCTTCTCCATTCCCATCTCTTCTTCTTCTCCTCAAACCTTTTTGTTTCTTTCTCTCCTTTTTGTTACTACATTTCAATTTTAATAAAGGGGAGTTTTTTGAAACAATTTTTTCTTCTTCTTCTTTTTGTAAAAATGGGGAGCAATGGGGATTTGTTGGTGATTTTGCTGGCTTTGTTGGTGCCATTGGGTTTAGCTGGGCATGATTATGGCAAAGCATTGAGCAAGAGCATTTTGTTCTTTGAGGCTCAGAGATCAGGGTACCTCCCTCATGATCAAAGGGTCACTTGGAGAGCCAACTCTGGCCTCCATGATGGAAAGGCCAATGGGGTAATTATGCTCTTTTTTCATAATTAACAAAGCATTGGGAAGGCATCTCATTTATCTCATATTTGATTTCAATCTCTTTGTTCTGCTTTATTTTAAATCAATATATGTTGAACATTTGAAGTGAAAATGTTACATGATAGTCCTTAATTAGCTCAACAACCATGCCCTGTTTTACTCTGTTTAGTCTTCACTGTTTCTTGACTTGAATAAGAGAGGTTGCTATCAAAATTAATTTTCTCCCTTCGTTTAATTATTTAGAATTTATGATTGAGACAATCCCTTTCTTCTGTTCAATATGTGTCACTATGTAAGAAAAGTTTGGCTTTTAAGTAAATAAATTATTATTTTATATCATATCTCTGCTATCATAGTGCTAAAAGAAAATCAATTTGGTGATGTGACATTCTAATTTGCAAGAGAAATACACTAAAAAATCAAATCAAATTCCATAACCGCCACCAGCAAATTTTGTAAAATTGAATCCAAACTTCTCCCATAACCACTTTTTCTTTCTATTTTAAAAAATGCCTAATTTATCAAATACATCCT
Source organism: Agapanthus africanus (assembly GCA_030015575.1). Classification (NCBI taxonomy): domain Eukaryota; kingdom Viridiplantae; phylum Streptophyta; class Magnoliopsida; order Asparagales; family Amaryllidaceae; genus Agapanthus; species Agapanthus africanus. The sequence continues at coordinate 419,617,429 of JASDDO010000016.1, forward strand.
ATAAAATACTAGTTTCTATAAGGTTAAAGAATTAGCAAGACATAATAAATTTGGAGTACAAAGATACAAAAAGAATAATTAGGAGCTGTTATAAGTGAGACACCAAAAAGCGATTTTTATCATATCTGATTATCCAACATATATATGATAAGGAACTCAAGTTTTCTTTTTTCTTACGGTATCAGAAATCATAAAACCTTGTTAAATCTTTTACGGAACTTGTTCCCGCGTAGAAATTCTTGTTTGACAATGTTCTGACCCTTTTTCTTTTTTTGTTAAAAAATTGAAAATTGGGCAGGTAGATCTAGTAGGGGGGTACTATGATGCAGGGGACAATGTGAAGTTTGGGCTCCCCATGGCATTCACAATCACCATGATGTCTTGGAGCATAGTTGAATATGGGAAGCAGATGGCTTCAAGTGGTGAGTTGGCTCATGCCATGAATGCAGTCAAGTGGGGGACTGACTACCTCATCAAAGCCCACCCTCAACCCAATGTCCTCTACGGTGAGGTAACCACACAACTTTTACTTACCATTTTTCTATCTATCTATCTATATATATATATATATATATATATAAGTTCATGGTATTTTGGTGAAATCAAACTATTAAGGTCGAATTCTCATGTGAGAAAATATTCATAATTGGTAACTTACTTTGGGTTTAAATGCTTTGTCTGGTGAGAATCGATAGGTGTGTGGCTTAGTGTGGACCTAAGCTGCCTTACCTAAGCTTTTATCTTGTCAGTGATTCTCCTGCACACATTTTTGGTTGTCCTGACTTTTTTCTTTGGCCCCCATAGTGGAACCCTCCTTTTACTTTTGACCCTAGGTTAAAAGTTGAAAAAAAGAGCAACTTTTTCTAAGTCCTCCATGACATTCACATGATTGGAAACATTTAAATTCTGTGTAACTAAAATTTCTCTTAACTAATAGGTTGGAGACGGTAACACCGATCATTACTGCTGGCAACGGCCTGAGGACATGACAACCGACCGACAGGCCTATCGGATCGACGTTCACCACCCAGGATCTGACCTCGCTGGAGAGACCGCGGCCGCGATGGCATCGGCCTCGATGGTGTTCCGCCGATCGAACCCGGCCTACTCCAACGAGCTCCTCAACCATGCCAAGCAGGTTCGTAGTGATTGTTGGGGCTTAAAAACAGGGATTCTTGTACCTGCGTAGGTTAGTTTAAATGCCGTGTCTTTATTCTAACGTGCGCTGTCGGTGAGGGGTTAATTAAAGTGGGGGCCCACTCAATGAATGGGCCAGCACGTGGAGAGGGCCTTGTGTAGCGGATCTTTGCCGTTCGGATCCTTACAAAAAATCGTCCTTTTGAAGATCATGAACGGCCGCGGTCACGTGGGTTGTCGCGTCGGTACCCAACAATGCGGGCCCGAGTCGAGTATGACCCTTTTACCCCTACTAATTTATACCATCTCCGCTGCCAGCCGTCCCTCTTGAAGGACACAACCGTCATTGTTATACAGAATAACTGCTTTCCTGTTACAAGCCCCGCCGTGATTCACGCTCAAAAAAAGTGCTGGACAATTTTAATTTTTTCACAGCTTACCCCCTCCAAAAACTCTTTTTTTTAAAAAAAAAGTTCTAAATCAATTGCAAAATGTATTTTTCTTCACTTAATTTAAATTTGTATTGTTATGATGAACAGCTCTTTGAGTTTGCTGACAAGTACAGAGGCAAGTACGACAGCAGCATAAACGTAGCTCAGAGATACTACCAATCCGTTAGCGGATACGCCGTAAGTTTCTTCTGCACTTAAATCACATTGAGAAGCCTATTTCGAAACACATTGCATTTTTTTCATTCTAAGCATTAAAATTTTCATTCAATCGATTTACAGGATGAACTGTTATGGGCTGCAGCCTGGTTGTATCAAGCCACAAATGACAATTACTACCTCGATTATTTGGGTAAAAATGGCGACGCCCTAGGTGGGACCGGCTGGGGCATGACCGAGTTTGGCTGGGACGTCAAGTACGCGGGTGTGCAAGTTCTTGTATCCAAGGTACATTTCCGTCACCTAGTCTCGTTTCGTCCGCTGCAGTAATTCGAGTACTAAAGACTTTAAATGGGCCTATTTATTGAGGGGCTACCTTGATTCCACAGCTGTGGGACTTTAAGCCCAATAAAGTATTTGGATCATCAAATATTTAACCTAAAGTAAATTTCTTTTTTAGTCAAAGAGATTAAGGCCTTGAGCACTTGTACTACTGCATATATGTATCTAGAACGATATGAAAGATTTTTATCACATAACTAATTGGATTGATTCATATTGCACTGTCAGTTCCTTCTCCAAGGGAAAGCAGCACACCACTCCCCGGTCTTCGAGAAGTACCAACAAAAGGCGGAATACTTCATGTGTTCGTGCACTGGTAAAGGCACCCGCAACGTGCAGAAGACACCTGGTGGCTTGATTTATCGACAGAGGTGGAACAACCTTCAATTTGCAACTAGCGCTGCGTTCTTGCTCACTGTTTACTCTGACTATCTTCAGTCCACGGGACGACACGTTCAATGTGCTTCTGGCACCGCCTCGCCTGCCGAGCTCCTCAACTTTGCCAAGTCGCAGGTAAACTTTTTTTGTTTTTTGGTCATGTTTATTTTTTGAGGAAAAAATTGCAAGGTGTAGTATCCATATAATAAGAAAATATAAAATCTCAATCTCGATGTAATATAGAAACTCAACCCCTGTTGTAATTATGATCAGTTGATCGACATTCTTCATGAGAATGTCCATGTGATAATCTCAACTGTTTCGGTTGGTAGACCGTTTTCTTGGAGATAATTTGGATGTAATATTCAAGTGTTAAATAAGAAAATTATAATCGCAAGTCACGTATTGCAGAATCTTTTAATCTTGTACTCTTGATCTTTTCATTTGCCTAATTGCCTTCAATTAGTTATTGGAGCATCCTAGACATAATATGCGTTATGCAAGTACTAAACAGGAAACTCTCTATGTTAAACTACACTGTCCATGTTAAATTAACAACCTAATAATTCTTTTAATAACATTAAGCTCCATACATCTAAGGGTATTTTAGCTATAAAAAAAAGTCATTTAAAAATTAAAACCAAATTTTAATGGAGTTTATGGTAATAAAAAAAAACTCTTGGGTTAGTTTAGTGAAAAAATATTATAATTAAGGATTGTTTAGTTGAGCTTAACCTCAGAAATATACAACAAATCCAATTTTATCAAACAATCTCAATCCAGGTAGTCTTCATAATCACAAATTGTTACCTTTTGCTTTACTTGATGCCGACTTTCAACATGCAAGTTTTAAACAAGAAAGTAGCTAATTTCAATCCAAGTTGTATTCAGAATCTTAACAGTTACAATTTTCTTCTGACAGGTGGACTACATCCTCGGAGACAACCCTCGAGCCACCAGCTACATGGTGGGCTACGGATCCACATACCCCCAACAAGTCCACCACCGGGGCTCCTCCATTGTGTCCATCAAGGTCAATCCGTCCTTTGTCAGCTGCAGGGGTGGATATGCCACCTGGTTTAGCCGCAAGGCCAGCGACCCAAACCTCCTTGACGGCGCCATTGTTGGTGGCCCTGATGCCTACGACAACTTTGCAGATCATAGGGACAACTATGAGCAGACCGAGCCTGCTACCTATAACAATGCACCGATTCTTGGGGTCTTGGCTAGGCTCAATGCTGGCAGAAACACTTTTAGCCAACTACTTACTGGTACATTTCCACCAGATATCGTGTTTTCATCTACTCTTGAATTGATTCAGGACTCGTTAGATTATAATTGTGTGTTTTGCTTGCAGGGGCCGTCCCGTTGCCAGATGAACCTGTGATGAACGAGAAGCCAAAGCCTGCGCCTAAGGTCAAGCCGTCGCCTTCACCAGGTATATAATCCCGTCTTCGTAATTTGCCTCCATTCATTTCATTCTTTTTCGGGTGATGAATACAACTGGTGTTAGTATTCAGCAATTCAAATAAAAATTTAAGATTCTTAAAATAATAAAGTTTTGAATAATTTTTTTATTCACGACTTACCATATTTGAAACAGGCTAAAAATTGTTGGAGATCCCTTTTTTTGTGTGCATAACAGAAATCATCATCTCTGTTTTTAGAACATGCATTTTTCTCTATACACCATCATATGTTAATTTTATTTCATCTTTTTATTCGAAGATACCGTGCCGTAGCATATTTTGTGCAATTTTTCCACACTTTTTTTTTCTATCATTGCATAGTTATTGTTTTCACCTATGAATCTCCTGGAAATAGAATTTGCACGAAACATAAAACATTAACATAAGTCAAAGATAGGGCAATATATGCATGTTCAGTGAGGGAGAATTTTTTGTAACTTAACCTTTAAAACAGGTAAATTATGAAAATCTACGAAATTATAGAATTCTAGTCCTAATAAAATGGTTAATCCTAATTTTAGAAGTACCGCAAAGATACAGAATTCTAATCCCTGTGGTAATTATAAACTCAACAACTCCAACAGTCTTCAACTTTTATATATGATATATTTTTTCTTGCGCGGTTGCAGAATCTTCCTCGCCATTTACAGTCGAACAAAAAGTGACAACATCATGGATCGCTAAGGGCAAAACCTACTATAGGTACTCAGTCATAGTAACCAACAAATCATCAAAAACCGTGAAAAATCTCAACTTTTCAATCTCTAAGCTATACGGTCCTTTATGGGGTCTGAACAAATCCGGCGATGCCTACGAATTCCCAACATGGCTGAACTCTCTTCCAGCTGGAAAAAGCCTCGAGTTCGTGTACATTCACTCTGCATCTCAAGCCGACGTTTCCATTTCAAGCTACACGCTCGTTTGAAGATTGTATCAAGCTTGTGCAGATAAATATATATAGCTACAGTTGCGAAAGGCTTTTTTACCACCTTTTCACTGTAAAAATCCTTGGAAAGAAATACTCCCGAGCTTTTTATATATGTCAATAAGTATCAAGCGAGGTGGTATGGGGAGAAAGGAGCGAAGAGACGAAAACGAGGGTGCTCATCCTCTTTCTCCTCGACCTCTTTTTACTGTTTGTCTGATAGAGATTTGAGATGGAATGATTGAGCTGTAAGGAGCTTCTTCGATCGTTTCGAATAGGTTGTGTGCTATTTTTCCTCTTCTTTTTTGAGATTTGGTGGTTTAGTTTGTTTTGGAATAGTTTGTGAGCAACTACTGGTTGTGTGATCAAATGTTTTTATGTCTTTGAGCTTGTTGTGGTCTCTTTAATTAACTCAAGAGATTGTGTAGTGATTGTAACCTGTGCTTGTCAAAGTTATAGTAGCAACTGTTGTTATTGTTTAATTCCAATTAGTTTAGTATGCTGCTGCTGCTTGATATATATATATATATATATATATATATATATAGAGAGAGAGAGAGAGAGAGAGAGAGAGAGAGAGACGGAGAAAAGGTGCCATAGCAAGGAGTTTCCTCCTATGGCGTCGGAAAAAATACGAACTCCGCCATTTTTTCCAACGACCGGCATACATCATCTTCATTTTTATTATCTAAGATATGAATACTCCAAATTTTATACGATTCTACCATTTTTTCATCGTTGATTTAGTGGATGCGAAACTAACGGTTTACCGACAATCGAACTTTTTACATTGTTAATCCAACGGTGAAAAAGTTGAAGAATCACGTGAAATTTGATGTATGCCCATCTTAAATGATAAAAATGATGATGATAGATGCCGATTGTTGAATAAAATGTTGGAAGGTATATTTTTTCAACGCCGCCTAACGAAAATCCCTCCTAGAGCCTTTTTTTCCTCCATTTTCCTTTTATATATATATATATATATATATATATATATATATATATAATGGAGGAAAGAGGCCATGGGAGGGGATTTCCTCCTATGGCGTCGAAAAAATACAACCTCCACCATTTTTTCCGACGATCGGCATCCATCATCATCATTATTATCATCTAAGATGTGCACACACCAAATTTCATGTGATTCCACCATTTTTTCACCGTTGAATTAGCAATGTAAAAAGTTCTATTATCGGTAAACCATTAATTTTGCACCAACTGAATCAACGGTGAAAAAATGGTATAATCACATGAAATTTGATGTATCCACATCTTAGATGATAAATATGGAGGTGATATATGCCGATCGTCGAAAAAAACCATGGAGGATGTATTTTTCCGACGCCATTGGAGGAAATCCCCTCCTATGGCACATTTCCGTCATTAACCTTATATATATATATATATATATATATATATATATATATATATGGAGGAAAGAGGCCATAAGAAGGAATTTTCTCTTATGGTGTCGAAAGAATACGCTCTCTTATTTTTTCCGACGATCGACACCTACTATCTTCATCATTAGTATCTAAGATGTGGGTACACCAAATTTCATGTAATTCAACAACCTTTTCACCGTTGATTTAGTGGGTTCAAAATTAACGGTTTACCGACAATAGAACTTTTTACATTGCTAAATCAACGGTGAAAAGGTTGTAGAATCACATGAAATTTGGTGTACCCACATCTTAGATTATAACGATGAAGATGGTGTAAGTCCATGTCACGCACCCCACGAACTTGTGGGGAGGCGGAATATATGAAAAACGATTATCAAAGTTTCGTAATACGGACTTGAGCGCATGAATCGTTATCTAAATCATTGCTAACTATCTGCTAGAGGTTTAACTACTCGAATACGAAGTTATACCTCACGTTACTTGTCTTTCGGGTCTTCATCGCGGTCCTCCACTCCTCGTAGGCTCCTTAGAACATCGGCACCTCAATGGCCTCCTCGAATCAAAGATGATCCACCCGAGAGCTCCTACGCCAAGCTTTATCTCTAACTTGAGATAACTAAGTTGCTCAAAGTGCTAATCTAAGCTACCTAAGGGATATAGAGTGAGCTTATGGATGTATTAGTCTAGCTAACTCTTGATCTCAACACATGAGAGGTTAGGATTAGGGTTTGAAGAGAGAGTGAGCTTGAGGAGAGAGAAGGTGAAGATGAGAATGAGAATGAATAATGAGCTCATGTGAATTTAACAACCATAACAATTTATCAAATAAATAAATATAAATGATTAATCATCATGGTTGATTCATTCACCTAGTGTGATTCATCATATGACTCACTAACTAATTAATGCATCATTTAATACAAAGGATGAATCACACAAATAAGTCATTAAGTATTAAATGCTTATGCCACCTTAACCCCTTAGTCACCACTCTTCTAGAAGCTTCCCGACAAATTACGAGAACGCCCCTCCAATCCGTGAAAACACGGAAAAACTTTAGACTGTATAAATCCAATAACCCGATACTAGAATCTGGCTTAAACCAAAGCCGGCTAGTAAAAACTGTCCGAAAAGTCGTACGTGCGTAAACACACGTATGCGTCCGAATCCTTGTCGTAAAACCATACGACCTCTATATCGTTTCGCCTGTAGCAGGGAAACTCTCTGTGTGGGACTCTAAAGACTCGACACTACGCTGGCAGTGGGTTTAACCACAGACCGCAAGCGGCACTAGCTGTACGTAACGGTCCCCAGGTAGATGTCGATAAGAAGGCCGACGAGGAAAACCATCCGAACCCCTACTGAGCCTGATGTGAAAATCTCTGTATAGTCCGGTCTGTTCGTCTAAGACCATCGCATATAAAGCCTAGGGGGCGGCAAGCGTCAGTCCCCTAATAGCTGTATAAGTCGTGTCGGAGTGAAGCCCATTACACCCTGAGAAGCTACTGGAACCTACCAGTATATCTCGCTTGCCCTGGCCAGGGAATTTGCGTAATGGCTCTCTGACACAGCACGATATCAACTCCCAATACCGGGAGAGACGAATCCTATCTAACCGCCACTGCCTCCAAGTGCTCGGGACTGCACCCAACTGCTACCTGTTTGCACAACTCTTTTGAGCCGTGGTAGGGTGGCAATCTAAGAACAGTGGGACACACTCGAGACGAAGTAGCAGGGTCAAGTCTGCGGACTATGCTGTACTCATGTCACTTGGGAACTGTTAACTGACGATGGGTATAATACCAACCAATCAGTTCCCCTGCGAGTCCTGTCCGGTGTACCCGTAACCTAACGAGCACCTGCATACTATCTCCAGTACGACGTACTGATGGCTGTGGGACAGACCATCTCCCCAACTGGGATGAGAAGCGTACACACTTAGTCTACTCCGGAATATCGATGCCCTATCTCGATAATCCAACGACCAGGGACCTGTATAGGATGTTGCTTACAGACTATCCAGCCCCCACTAGTGTGACTGCCATCACAACGCTGGTAATCAAGCAAAGATCCTATGGGCTCTACTAATATGTATAAGTGATACGTTACAAGAAACATATGCACATATTAAAGTAGACACAAACCAAGTAGCATACTACCATTTTTAGCAAGACTGTATATACAACTGTGAATATCCCAAGCTTCCATTAAGTAATATACAATCTAGTATGATACAATAATGGCCCCTATGGCATATACACTAACAGATGGTGGGTGTCGATCGGCGGAAAAAATGAAGGAGCGAGTATTTTTTCGACGCCATAGGAGGAAATTCCCTCATGTGGCATCTTTCCTCCATTATTCTCTCTCTCTTTCTTTCTCTCTCTAGAAAGGGGGGGCTAGGATGCTTTTTTTCGTCCGGTGGTGTCAAAAAATACATTCTCCGCCATTTTATTCGAAGATCGACACATGACATCTTGATCTTCATCGTCTAATATGTCTATACACCAAATTTCATGTGATTCTAACACCGTTTCACCGTTGATTTAGCAATGCACAAAGTTCTATTGTCGGCAAACCGTTAATTTTGCACTCACTAAATCAACAGTGAAAAAGTGTTAGAATCATATAAAATTTGGTGTATCAACATATTAGAGGATGAAGAGTAAGATGATTGGTGACGATCGTCGAATAAAATGATTGAGGGTGTATTTTTTGACGCCGCCTCCAGCACGTGCGATCGAGTGAACGAAAAATGAACGTCTCTCTTTGGACTGAAAAATGATATCATCGGTCGTGCGTACTAAAGATGTAGGAATCTCATGAAAATTGATACGTAGGGTATGTGTGACATGCAGATCACGGTGAACGGTATGGATCGGTGAAATACATGGGGTTAGAGTGTTATAGAGTGCGTTTCATTCGTCTCACAGAAGAAAGTGTCTCACTGGATTATTACCCTATATATACCATCTTACCAAATTAACCGGAATTCAACATTAACGGTAGTTGCTGCTATTACTTTGACAAGCACAGGTTACAATCACTACGCAATCCTACAACAAGCTCAAAGACTAAAAAACATTTGATCATACAACCAGTATTTGCTACCACCAAATCAACAGTGAAAAAGTTTTATTGTCGACGATCGGCACCCATCATTATCATCTTTATCATCTAAGATATGGATAAACCAAATTTCATGTGATTTTACAACTTTTTCACCGTTGGATTAACAAATTAAGAAGTTTTATTATCGGTAAACCATTAATTTTGCAACCACTAAATCAACGGTTTACTCGAGTTTTCCGAAACTACTTTGTGGTTTATTTGAGTTTTCTGAAACCATCTTATAGTTCAAATTCATTACGAAACGCCCCCCCTCTCTCCCGAACTTTCAATTCCTTATACAAAAAACCCTGCAGTTATTTACTATAAAATTTGACTAAATTAACATCTTATTTTAATAAAAATACGGATCATGCAGATACATTGAAGGTAAACCATACTCATAATGCCGTTTATCGAGCAATTTGCCTTAATTTGGAAAACACAACTTCAAATTTAAGCCTCAATTTGAAATTAAGCAAAATTTAGAGAAAAAGAGCTGATATAATAAGACCAGGATGCATAATTTAAGATAAAACTAAAAGAATCGGTCAATGTGAGGTCGTATAACCCATTAATTGCCAAAAAGCTTTACAAATCAAACAACATGGGGTTTTTGTACAAGGATTTGAAAGTTTAGAGGGGCTTCATGATGAGTTTGAATTATATGGTGGTTTTGAAAAACTCGAGTAAACCATAGGATGATTTCTGAGAAATAAACCTTTCATTTATAATCTTATTTTAAAGATTAGTAGAGAAAAAAAGTTTGTGAGGGAGGAAGAAAAATGATGAAGATAATTAACAAATTTGAGGAGAAATGAAAATCATTAACTTCAAAAAAAAAATATAGATTTTATCTGAATCTACCATCTGTCTCTCTCTTCTTATGTAGCCATATGATTAGACTTGACATTATTTTATTGGTTATACCGTAACTAGTCAGTTGATTATATGAGACAACCACTATAAAATTTCTCATATATGCAAAGATAATTTAAGTCTATCTTCGCATAGAAATTAACCCTTTCGGGGCAAATTCGTGGGCCTCTTTGGCGCGTGTGTGTTGTGTGTGTGGTGGTGTGTTTAGGTTAGGATCTACGGGCACCAAACCAAAAAAATCTATCTTTGCATTGAAATTCTTAGCATGTACTCAATTGCAACACAGATACTAAACAAATTTAGTTTTCGAGAGAAACATAGGATTAGCATTGATATTAAATTTAACAAAAAACAAAGCTAACACAATTAATACATGTTATTACATAAATTTAAGACAATCACTAGACCTAATATTATTATTTGCTCTCCTGATATCCTTCCATACCAAGCCTGCTTCATCTCTTCACACTCAGTTCTTCTCTTCATGGTGATGCAAGGCTGCCAAAATTTTTTTTTTACCAGCAATTGACTTAGATCATCGATCGAATCGAATAAATTCATGAAAAGAAAAACACAAAGATAAAATATGAATGCGTATCTTAATCTCAATCACCTGTTACAGTCAACGACAGGCGAGATAGTAACATTGATACTAACTCCACAAGCACGAGGAAGCACGGCGGCCCTGGTGAGATCAACCATAGGCAAGCGAGGCGCGATGCTCTTAAGACAGTTGCAAACCACGATCCGGTCCTCAAGCAAAGCAGCGGTCTGGTTCAATGCAGAGACACCGTTGCAGCACGGGCCGAACGGGGCCCATGCCCGGCCTGCCAGGTACGCCACGCAAGGCGTGATCATCTGCGCGACCTCTCTGCATGTTGGAGGGACGGAAAGGGAAGCTGTGTACAATGTGGAGAGAATCATGAGGAAAATGAGAAATCGAGCCATTGGTAAACCGAAATTTTGATATACCAATCGATGATTTAATTTGTTGGGAAATGTGGAGTTTGTTAAAGTGAATTTATAGATGGATCAAAGAACGGGTGGGGGTGGGGGTGGGGGGTGGGGGTGGGGGTGCATGAGGTTGTGATGAAGGTGAGAGGTGACGAGGGAAGGTGAGTAATGAGAAGTTCATGAAGTTGAGTAAAGAGCATGCAGGGGGGATGCTATATATACTATACTAATCAGTTTGCTATATATTGATATAAACAAATATATTGATACAAAATTAATAAATTGAAGTCGGCCTTGTCCTATAGACATTTCATTTTGATCCTAAGGACCTTTGGTTCAAGCTCTCACAATTTCTTTCTTTTTTCTTTAAAATATTAAATTCCACGTTTAGATTAAAAGATTTGGAAAGCTAAAGTGCTTTAAAAATTATTTTAAATATATTACTATATTTAAATTTTTACTCTAACGATATATTAATTTGGCCCCTCAATTTTTTTTGGTTCTACAAAGAGTATCTAAACAGCATGAAAGTTAGCGGTCAATACATTACTATTAAAAGAAGGTTAACGGTGGCGATCGTCGAGAAAAAAAGCCGATATTAGATTTATGAAGCGATTCTTGATAACCGAAAATGTTCTTTGAATCATATAACTTGGCCATATGGGTCAAGGCTATGGACATAACAAATTCTATGTTTTACGGCTAACAGGAAAATGGTTCGTTTCACATTTTTATTTAAAAGAAAAAAACACAATCTTTTTTTGGAGAGAAAATGTCCTACTCAATAAAATAAATTAAAAAAATAAAATATTTACAAGATACAAAACTTGTGCATCGAGATAAACAATCCTCAATCTATCATTAAAAAATACAAAGGAAACAAACAGTTTATTTCAAACGCGTTCGCTGACGCTAAATTAAATGCATTGCAAATCCCGATTTTTGAACGCATAATAAGTATTCTTTTCAAGAGCTCCAAAAAAAATCAAAATTCTCTCTTACTTCTGTTTTTATCCAAAAGATGAAAACCATTGATAGTATTTTCATCCTTAAAAATAACACCGTAAGAAGTTGCAACATTCATAATCGTATTATCATAAAAATCATCAAGAGATTTAATAAGAACTTTAGTGGAGCATTTCGGACCTAAATGCTGCTTAGAATTGTTGAACGAAGAAACGGTAGTTCGTGACAGGGAAAGATATTTATTAAAAGTAGTGGCAATCAATTTTCTTTTAGCGGTGATTTTCTTAGCGCGAGGTGGTTTGAACTCGGGAGGATCAAGGATCACTTTCCGAGTCTAACTCAGTCGAAATAGTAGGGTCATTTTGCACAATTGAATTATCTGAGTTAGCAGGTTTAGGCACCAAATTTACAGAATTCTGCATGTTCTGAGATAATGATACATGGTGTATATCATCCAAATCATTAATGATAATATGCGGAGAAACAGAAAGTAGCAAATCAATGCCTGTATTCATGCAATTGGACTCTACGATTGCCAAATTTGTTGGAATTTGCAAATCAAAATCTGGATATACGGATTTACCATTTCCTCTTTAGATATAAAGGGCTCGATCTGAGGATTAACGATATTGGGATTTTGATTGTTGGTAGTAATGCCGGGAACATCACAAGCTTGATGGTTGGCATCAGATATATGAACATTAAACACTTGATCGTTAGGTGGAGAAGTAGAGGCTTCCAAAAATAGACTAACAAGAATAGGACAGAGTTGTTGAATAATCTTATTAGTGTTTTTATTTTTATCATTATTGATATGTAATAATACCGGAGAATCTTTGACTTAATTAATAGCATTAGTAGAGGCATTATCATCAATACATTTAGACGACAAAACAATAGTATTGCTCGTAGGTCAAAATTTTCCTTTCCTTTTATTATTCAGCACTGCTCAATTTGAGATGATATCAAAATTTTCCGTTTCTTTATCAGATTCTTTAGTATTTGAAATAAATTTTTCTCTAGATTTTGTTCATTTTTCTTGCATGTATTCTACATGTGTCCATGTTAAGCAAAGGAATTGCAATATTTAAATTCTTTTTCAAATATAATCTTTTGTGAAAACATAATGGAATGAGAAATACCAATCCACAATTTTGGACGAATATATTTTTGTAAATCCAACTCGACACAAACCCTAGTTTTATCTGTTTTGGTGCAGTGAGTTGTATGAAAATCTACTTTAATAAGCCTTCGAACAGGTTTAACAATGGGGCATAACATATCTATATGAAAAAAAATTGAGGGTAAACCTGGAAGATTTAACTATACGGGAACGATGGTGGGCTCTTGATCTGGAGAGAAAAAAGACGTCCACTTGAAAAACCTAAAGAGAGAACTTTTAATAAAGAAGTTCCTTCAGCCCAGATCTTATTGAAATCTTTTTGTTTATGGAACCTTACGAGAAGATGTCTGTAATCTAAAATACTGATAACAAAGTCCTCAATGATGAAAAATGTTGCTTTAAAACGTCTCAAGAATTGATGGTCTTCCATAAGAGCATTCAGCCACCAAAGAGAAGTTGAAAGGAATTGCAGATCTAGCGTCTCATCAGGAGGAAAAAAACACCGCAAGTTTGCCCTCAACAGTTAAAACGATCTTCTTTTCAGACACGTTGATCGGTGGAAGATAGATAGTATTATTGAGGGTTGCAGTATATAAGGGCTTAGGAGGGACCTTTAGAGATGAAGGCCTCTTATTAAAAGCCATTAGGCCAACGAAATCGGAGAAGATGATGGCCACCAAGCAAACTATGGTTTTTTGATAGCCTGTAGCTTATAATATCAATTGATGGCATCTCTTTTTTAATAAAAGAATTTAAGAAAATAACACAGTCTAATTCGTTATCCTTGTTACATGTAAAAGATTAACCAAATATAACACCGGAACATTTACTAAAAAATCATAGAAGAAAATTGTGGTATTTGATTCATTTGATCGACTTGTTTAAGCATTTCCATCCTCGGTTCTAGCTCCTAGTTAGTTGTACTCCTGTCCTTTCAAAAGTTGTTCCCTAACATTTTGATGTTAAGGTCACACTATTATTCCACGTTTCCCAAAAGTTCTAATCTTGTCTTTTTCTATTGGTATTTCTTTCTTATATATTGTTATAGATCTTTTTTTTCTAAAGAAAAAAAAAGGAAAGAAAAACACTTTACATATTTATTTTCCATCTTGAATACCGTGAATTAAACATAAATATAGAATGTCGATGCACATAAAAAATGAAGATAAAGTTAAGAAGTCAGCGGCGTTGCGCGGTGTGCCACACAATTGTGTTAAACATGGGACTGGACAACTGGCTACATTGGAAATGCATGAGCCCCATTCACGGCCATGCCCTTTTAGTGTTGTCGCGTAGGGGTACGTACACGCTCACTTTTCTCAAAAACTAATTTGTTTCACATCTCTTTTGATGATGGCCAATAGAACGCTTCCACATCTCTACATATCGATTCACACTTGACTGGACAATATAAATCGAGAGTAGGAAGATTCCTTATCAATTTCAACACGCACTTCTTATATATATTTATTGAGGATAACATAATAATTAATCACTGTACCCATCATTAATTATGTCTCTCAGAGATTCTTCCTTATCTTCAATTAAGTTAATATTACTCATCAACTGGGTTCGGCTTAGTTAAGATATCAATTTTCTCTTCAATATGAGAGGTAATAGGTTTGATTCCCAAATAGGATTGATTCCAAAAAAACACTTTAGTGAGCTCTACTGCTTGACTTGTGTATATATTAAGTCTGATAATTATATATTATGTTTTAAAAGAGAGAATCACTTCTCAGCAGGTCACAGATTACCAACCTTACGCTAACTGCGGAGTGTAACTAATTCTCAATCGGTGATCTCTCCTTTTTTCTGTAACAAGAAATTGAAACAAGATAAAGTTCTTTCAATGTATTTCACATATGAAACTATCCACATAATCACATAATCCTATGTAGTAATAATATTTTAAACATCCTCTCTCTCATTTTTCTCTATCCACAAACACGTAGGCATCCACATCCAAGCAATCCTTACCATTTTATTATCACACATCTTAATGATTTAATTCAAACCATAAGACATACTATATATCAAGCTGCATCTCACGTGCAAAACACCAGTATCATAATCAAACCTTCATAATTATCTTTAACACTCCATGACATAGAAATATGTACGAGTAAAGAGAGTATTTACACGTGTCGTTCATTTGCATGGACCACTCCCGATTACTTTATTTTATTTATCTACGAAGGTCCACTCTGATTTCAACACTCATGCAATCCTGCATATATTAGAAGAAAGGAAAAGGAAATTAATGCCATTAGTCTTTTTGGCACGTTCAAAAAAGTATTATAGCATGACATAAATAAATATATTGCAATCTTATGAAAGCAAATCAACAATTATATATATATATAAAAATGTTTTTCAGTCATCTAGCTTCTTGTCATGTAGCTATGTTGAAAATCACAGGAGTCAAACATATTCAGATATGCATTGCTTCTTCAACTACCATCGTCATCTAATCTAACAAAACTCGATTATCTTTGAAAATAATATATTAGAAGATACACTTGTTTATTGTAGGTGTAGAATGTGTGATAAGGACGTAAAACGGGAGATTTTAAAAACTGCTTTAAACCATTTTAATTTCGAATTTTTCATACTTTGATTTTGAATATATGAAAATAAATAGTTCTAACTGTCTTTCATCAAGATCATGTTAAGATCCCGTCGATAATCAAACAACTTATTAGAGGCACAAACACGACAAAAAGAAATATCATGGATTTTTGAAAATACGTGCTATTTGAAAATATGTAATATATATGGTGTATGTGCTACGTTTTTTTAATTAAACAATAAGCACACAAGAAGGATTTGAACCAAAAATTAACCCCTTGCTTGGTAATTAGAGGCTTTAGCCTTATGCTTTATCGGCGCTCGCTATGTGCAACTCTTGTTTAAAACATAAGTAATTAAGACAAAATCTACTTTTTTTTTCCTATATATACTAGTTTTTGCACATGGATTTATACATGTGTAAACATGTTTTAGATTTATGAAGAAAATATTTGAGAATTTTTTTGAAACTTTCAATTGAAATATTGGATGCACAGAGAGAGAGAGAGAGAGAGAGAGAGAGAGAGAGCATGCACTTACTTAAAGCATGGATAGTGAAGGGTAGTAGGGATAACATTAGTCCTGACCCCACATTTACCAGCTAGCCCAGAAGCCCTGCCACTATCAATCCTCCCAACCTCACCCATCATTTGTCTCAAACAATCGCAAATCCCTCGTCGAGCCGCCATCGTCGACGACAGCCACTTGACGGACTGGACTCCAGCGCAACATTCGGAGGAGAGCGCCGGATCATCTCCCATCACATACGGCACACACATCCCGAACGCCGTCTGGGCCACCCCACAATCGGAGTGCGTGTGGCCCTCGACGGTCGTGGCGATGGCGGCGATTATGACTATGATGGCTATAGCTAAACACGTCCGCAGTGAAGAAGCCATGGTCGGTCGGTAGATTAAATCTGACGATCGATCGGAGGAGGGTTGGATTTGATCAGTATATATATACTATGCACTGATTTTATAATTAAGTATCAATATTTCTTTTGTGTGTGTACTGGGTCGAAGGAGTACTACATACATATATATATGTGAGGGGCGAAGCAAACAGAGGTCACAAATGTGAGAAATGTGTGCTTTTGGAGTCCTGGTGGTGATTATTCTTGATGTGGCCATGTGTACGTACAACTGGAATTAAAATGCAGAGTTTGGGGAGTCTTATTTATCAATCATCATTATATATCTCCCAATTTTTGTTCTTAGATATGCCTTAGGAGCTTGAATTTAGGGTGGATAACTATTTTTCTTGTCCGTTTAAGCTTGGAGTATTGTGTTTGTTCCATCGGTATAAACTGTATTGCACAGATAAAAACGTAAGTATTAGAGACCGTCAATTTTGAACAGTCTCTAATACGGTATTAAAGACCGTCTGTGTATTAGCGGCAGTATAAACGGTCGCAATTGTCTACGAAATAAACATGCGGGTATCATCAGTTTTCATGTATTTTAAACCCTAGGTATTGGCGACCATATAAACGATCTCTATTACCTACGAAAAACCTGCGTGGGAGCGGAAATCATCATAATTTTCATGAATTTAATCGCCAATGCAGTTGCGGTTAAGTATTGGAGATTTTGTTTGTTTTGAGATAGTTTTTGGTATGATATTTTGGTGTTAATTCGAAATTTTTTGTTTGAATCTGTGGTTGTAGGATAGTAAGTCTGCAGCTGCAGCATCTTCTTCGTCAAAATCAGGGTAAGCACAACATGCCCTTTAATTTTTTGTTGTTGATTGAAAATTTCAAACTTTAAAATTAACATTACTTTATATATATATATATATATATATATATATATATATATATATATATATATTGACAAGGAGTTTTAGAAAATTAGTTGAATTTTTACTCAATTGAATGCAAACCCCCTAGCTGATTCTATATCTATACAAAATATTCAAGAAAACTTAAACAAGCTTTGAACGGTGGCCAATACTATTATTTTTAAAATTATAACGCAAACCCTCTAGCTGATTCCATATCTATACAAAATCTGCAGCTTTAATGGTAAGCACAACATAGCCATTAAAGCAGCAGAAGCCATACGTTCTTGGCCAAAGAAAATTCCAGATTTGCATAATTTTTACAAAAATTATAAAGGAAGTATTGGCGACCGATTTGAACGGCCGCCGATACTATTATTTTTATTTTTATTTTAAATTTTATGTTGCACGTATTGACGACCGTTTTAAACGGTCGCTAATACGTTTATTAGCGACTACATTTTCTGTGACCGGATATTAGCCATCGTTCATTAAGTACCCGGTCGCCGATACGTGTTAGAGACCGGATAAAACATATCAACGACCGTTCGATCTGGACGCTAATATCCATAGTATTTAGTAAGTGTTGGCTTTGGACTCAATCACCTCATCCCACATCAACAAAAACACTAGACTTCTTCATATTCAAGTGTACAAAAATTTCTTGACTCTTGAGGCAAGGCACAGTCAACTTTTTGGGCTCAATTTGTCAAACAAGACCTCAATCTAATTGGACATGCGGATTCATGGGATCTTATCCCAGTCGCGGGGGAGTGTGTGTGGCTTTGAGCGACCCCCGTAAATTTAATTCAAGCACACAACATATTCACACACAACGCACACATGGCACATGAGTATATATATTGGTAAGAGAAAATTGGTGGACATGCGTTGCTTAACTATATCCATTTGACGATTTCATCTTGAACGAGCTGGAATTACCTCAAGTTCAACTTGTTTACTTGCGGCTTGGTTCGAGCCGAGCTTGACTAGATCAAGTTTTGTTCGGTCCATTAAAGTCGGGTCGAGTTTGGCTCATTAAAGGTTAGGATACAAAAGGAAACAGAGGTCCCTGGTATCTAGGATAGGCCACGTACTCGGTTGCTTAGAACTAGGCAATTGCCAGAAGAAGAATCTAGAGCACTTATTGACAATTCAATTGTGATATCCCAAGAAAAGAATGATTGGGGGAATGTTTCCATCAAGGCTCCAATCATGCGGTCTCTCAATTAATATATATATATATATGGACATTGTTCAATGAAGTTAAATTCCATCTTTTCAAAGGTGATAGCTATCAAATGGGTAGGCCAAATATCTCTCTCACACATGCAATTTAAGATGACACTGAACTGACATTTTAGGTCAAAGTCACCAGTCACCATTTCTAAATTAGTTGGCTGCCAATTTGGCCAAGCCTCCCACGCATAGACCATAGACTTTTTTATCCAATAATCTTTCGAACTTTCCAAAAAAAAATAATAATTCTTTGGCACTTTGCATAATTTTCCCGCTAGCAATCGACTTTATATTTCTTATACTTTATGTATGATTATATTTTGTCACTAAATGGCATTAATATGTACTCAAAGTTTTATGAGTTTAGTAGATAAATAACCAAAAGTTTAAAATCGAACCTATAAGTACCTAAAGTTTCATTTAGCACTTTGGTGACTTAAGTGTAAAGACATTTTTACCCTTCCCAACACCGTTCACTACAAAATTAAACAATTAGGGGATAAGCTTCCTACAAAACTCATATGAGAATTTCATATGGAATATTCTAATAGTGTTGGTCACCAAAGTGCTAAAATGAAACTTTCGGTATTTATGTTTTTGATTTTAAACTTTAGATGTTTATCTGCTAAGGGCACCAAACGTTGGGAATTTAAGTATCATTTAACCTAATATTTTTTAATATCTTTGTATTATCATATAGGTATTTATAAATTCTCAATGCAAATAATATGAAAATTCTGATTTTACACTACAAGAATCCGGGATCTATTTCGACGGAAGACTTATATTGACGCATGTCTCCCGTCGAAATAGAAAGTTCATTTCTGAAAATTTGTTGACTTTGGTCAACACCTATTTCGACGCGAATCTGACGTCAAATTAGGTGTTGACCAAAATCAACAATCCTACCGTGTTATCATCCCCTTTTCCCTCCCCCCAAAATTTATTTCCCTCAAATATTTCCTCATTTCCCTTCCATCTTCTCCGAGCCCCCCGATCCCGATCCCCTCATCTTCCACCCAGCCGCCCCCTCATTGAGCCCCTCCTCCTCCACCGAGCCCCCGCGCCTCCACCGTACCCGCCTCCACCTCCCCTTTCGAGCCCCCCGCCTCCAAGTCGCCTCCACCGAGCCTCCTCTCCACCGATCCCCCACCTATGAACCCTTCCTCCAACGACCTACTTCAACGTGAAATCGGCAACGAATTAGGTAATTTTTTTTAAAATTTCAATATTTAAAGTTTATTTATTATTAATTTTAGTTAAATTAGGGTTTGGGGTTTCGCTCAAAATGAATCGATGTATGTTTGGGAACCTTGATCATCATCACAATTTCAATTTTTATAGTATTCTAGTTGTTATTTTGGTTATGTTAAGATCGGTGGTAAGTTAAATTTTTATTTATGAAATTATATATGTTAATCCGTGTATATTTCTTGTTAATTTGTATGTGTTATTAGGTGAGTAGAAATATTAGGCTAAATTAATTGAAATTTCTTTTTAATTGTATGGTTGATGTGGATAGGTCTCACTTCGCACTCGATCAGATATCGGTACACCACCTTTAATTTCTTTTAGTTGTTATAATCTTAAAATATTACTTGTTAACCATTAAACTTAAACTAAGTATAAACATTTAAACCAAAAATCATATTACCCAAATAAATCAAGACTTAACCTAAATTAAGTCATCAGTTCATCATTAATGAAACCGAAAATCAATTGACCATTTAATCCTAATCTAGACACTTGACGTGGCTTAAACCAATTAGCTATATACATATTTTCTTTCACGGGTTTGAAATCAATTACTCATCATTCTTTAAACAAATAGTTAATATCGAGATGTTCTTCGGCACCCCTAAGAGGTCATGGTCCTCATCTGCAGGGTAATGTCGGGCTCCGGTTCTTACTCAAGGCACAAAGTGCCACATGGAACAAAGTGTCATGCCAAAGGGCAGGAACTATCTCTTGAATCTGTAGGGGCTACCTCTTGAATCCGTGGAGCCAACTTTAGAACAATGGGATCGGTCCTTGAAACACATTCCGAAAGAGGACCTGTATGAGCCACCATAAATGTAACGCCCCACGCCCCAATACAGATAATATTGTTCGCTCTGGAAAATACCTTTCGAAAAATGTTTATAATTTTAAAAACTCATTTTAGAATTTTTTTCAAAGCTTTAGAAATTTTTATAAGATTATTATATTTACTCAAGTTTAAAAATATTTTCATATAATTTATAATGTCTTAAAAACAGTTACATATTTTTATTATCAATTAAAATAATTATTTCACAACTAAAATGATTTTCACGGATAAACTAGATTTTTAAATAATTATAATAACTAACAAATATTTTAGATATAGGAATATTATTTAGTTTTAGCCCAAAATCATTTTTAAACTGAAGATAACAACAAATTATAGCTTTAGAATTTTTCTCATATTTTTCCCTTATTTTATAATATTTTTAACAAAATTTTGAAAACAAACTCGGTTTTACAAAAACTATTTTAAATTAGTTTAAATATTAAAAAAATATTAAAAGGACTTTTAAATGGAGCCATTGGATGGGGAATCCAACGGCCCTGGCTAATCGATGGCGCCCACATGGTGGGGACCACGCGAAAACGCGTGGTCTCCCCACCCGTGACGAGTCCGGGGACTGGGCGTGATCTTGAGCCGTTGGATGCGAATCCAACAGCCATAAAGCTTCGGAGGCGGCGGCTAAGCATCAGGGGATGATTGGAGGTCGATTCGTAATAATTGGGCATGGATTCTAATGATTTGTTTAGTGCGATTTGACCGGTTACAGGGGATTTATTTGTTACAAGCTAAACCCTATATATACAGTCTCTTCCTAATCAATTTTCTACCAATCCATAACTCCGAAAATTCCAAGAAAAATACCGAGATCTTCGTATTGACGACGCCGACGCTGCTGTGCCTCTCGATCATCAAGGAAAAATCGGAGGATGAATATATTGGTGTTTCCGTACAACGTGATGATTCGGCTTCTTTGATCCGCATCTTAACTAAAGGTAGGATTTCGCCTCTTACATACTCTTCCTATCACCTTTCTTCTATTATCATCTAAATCTAGTTATAATCTCTTCTAACCCTTTTAAACGATATAAAGTTCATGTCTTTTTGCCATATTTATATCAATCGTGTTTATGATGAAATGAGACATGGGTTGATGATGCACAGTATATTGATCCAATACTTTAGTTTACATATCATTCCCATATATTGTCCATAATATATTGATCCCACTTCGTTATGCTATCCATGAAATATTGATTCCACATTGTTATGCTGTCCATGTTAATTGTGATCATACTAATATAATCAATATATAATCATTTTAATTTAAGATCTATTAAAATTCCTACTTCATTTAAAGTTCAATTAAAAATCTAAGATCTATTAAGATCCCACGTTCTAAATTTCTATATTCACTAAAATCATTTTACCAAAAGTATTGCTAATTATTTCATATAACTAAATAATTATATTATAGTTTTTCACATCAATACCTTTTTTCACACAGAAGGGAATATTTTTTTATATTAATTTTTTTGCAGTACTCAGGTTTAATAAAATACTCTAATCTAAATAGGGTAATATTTTACGTAAAATACCCTGTGGTTGATAGGTAAAAGGATATAAATGTTGATTGCCCATGTGCAGTGGTTGCCAACACGGATGTATTTCTAAAACGGTATCTCCAAATAAACACCATTATAAAACATTATTTACAATAAAATACCTTAATCCTTCCTAAAAAGATATAATTTCATTTAAATAGCTTGACCTTTAGTAAAGGTTATTTTCAACAAAACCCCATAACCTTTTATATAAAGATATTTTCAAAAGAATACCTTAATCTTCTAGAAAAAGATACTTTCAAAAATGTAACCGAAACTTTATAGAGGAAGTTGTTCTTATAAAAATACCATAAATTATATTTTTATATATACCATACCTTTTATAAACAATGATAGACTTTAACTACCTTACATTTTAAGGATCACAAAAAAAATAGTAGTGATGGTTGTGGAGGTTCAAATTCTTATGAGACCCCTTTTAAATACAAACTTACGATATACATGACACATGATACGGTCAGAGTTAGAATGAGCAAACCGAGGTATGGAAAACTCTTTTAAATGAAGATCCCGATAAATGGGTGTCCAATCTGATAAATGGATGATTACTATATTAGAAGATCCCGATAATGCGGGTGACCATTATTGAGAAGATCCCGATATTCCGGATGACCAGTCTAATGTACGGACGACTATACATATATGAAGATCCTGATATTACGGGTGACCAATCCAATATGTGGATAGTATATAATATGGAAATTCCATACTTAGATGATATACACACTAACTATAGTCCAAAAACCTTTATACCGAATAACGGGGATAGGTGCTTTGATTAGGCAAGGTATATACAGAATTCGGATTTCTCTATTACTCGATCATGATCCCGGAAAGTGAAACCGTATATTTCACTTCCCTAGTTGTTATTCTGTGGCTCACAACGGAATAATCATGAGTATCCGTACCCTGGTCTGATAAACTAATACGAACATGATAACTAGTAGATACTTTATATTGCATACCCTTATACATATATACATCATACCTTTTACACATATGACATTATACCTCATTGCACATTTGACATCATACCTTGATACACGGGTTTTTCTTTACTCTTACCATCTTTTGAGGTATCCTACCCGAGTGTAACTCGCCGACGGACTTCCTTCCTTTTCTTTTTCCTTTCTCTGGGATGTCCGTTAGATGAGGACGAATTTTGTGATGAGGAACAGAGCGTGGAGCCTGCTAATAAAGATTATTTTTTTGTTGTCCATATGTTTAGGGCTTTACTTCTTTCCTTCGATATAATTAAACTGTTTAGTTTATTTTACTCGTTTCTTTTAGAATGTAATAAAGTTTTTTTTAATGGAAACCAATGCAATTCGTTTTTATTATTTTGTTTTGATACATAGCCTGCATGTTATATATTCATATGCTTAACATAACTGTATTGAAATAGACCACTTTCAATACAGTTAGGTTGCGGACCATTCCACGTCACCTCTTCACTTCATTTGGGAAGCGGGATGTGACAGGGTTTAGTGGTGGCCCATGCAAGTCTCTCGATAGTAGGTGTTCCCCTCAGAACGACGGCGCGCAAGACTGCGATGTCTTGGCGCTGAGATTCGGGGCAGATGCTAATTGGTGCTATCCGTTCACCTCTCCGAAGATGCCAAGTTGATTTATGGCACCATGTATCGAAGGTTTAAACGGATGCGTCCGATGTAGCAGACTTCGTCAGATTCCCACTCGCTTGAGGGGTTTTTGATTGTGGGGACGCTCTTCCCTGCAGGCGCAAGCCCCTGCAGTTAATTACGCTACCACATTGCGGTAACAACTTTCTCCTTCTCCAGCTGGTCACTTCGTGTCGTGGGTGTTTGTTTTGTGTTTTGTTGCCCGTGGATTGTTTACGGAGACTGAGTTATGTCGTCGCCCGTAGGGCGTGGACTAGTCCAAATCCGTATTATCTTAGATTTGGGTTTGGGGGTTCGGTTTGAGGATACGTCAGCCGTACTTGAGGCTAAGATCAACTCAAACGTTTGTTAAGGATGCGTTAGTCTAACTTTGTGACTAAGATCAACTTAACGGGATCGTTTAGATCCGATAAAGGAGTGTTTGAACTCCATTGTTCCAGTTTAGGGACCTAGAGGTCCAACGTATGTATGGCCGTCAGGACCCGTCACCTCTCTGACGACGTTGAGGAATTACAACGACGGATGTCAGAGGAGTTCAGAGATGTACCCTTGAGCCAGAGTTAATTGGGGGGATTTATAGTCCACTTTGTTTGAAGGTTTAAGGATACGTTAGCCATCTTTGAGGCTAAGATCAACTTAAACGGGACTGTTTAGATCCGACAAAAGAGCATGCGGGGCTCTATTATTCTAGTTTAAGGACATTGCGGTCCATGGGTAGTTTAAGGACATTGCGGTCCATGGGTAGTTTAAGGACATTGCGGTCCATTGTTAGTTTTAAGACATCTCGGTCAAGGTTAAGGACGTCGTAGTCCATGGGTTTAAGGACCCCACAGTCCATTGTTAGTTTTAAGACATCTCGGTCAAGGTTAAGGACGTCGTAGTCCATGGGTTTAAAGACCCCACAGTCCGTTATGTGCTCTGGGTGCTTCACACGGGTTCACTGCCGTGTTCTGCGAGGACCAGGCTCCGCTCTGGACGTTTTCCACGGGGTCAAAGAGTGACATTATCCGCGTTCCACGTAACCAGGAATTTGCATTAAACACGGGTTTAAGGACC
This sequence comes from Agapanthus africanus, assembly GCA_030015575.1. Lineage (NCBI taxonomy): Eukaryota > Viridiplantae > Streptophyta > Magnoliopsida > Asparagales > Amaryllidaceae > Agapanthus > Agapanthus africanus. Next base: position 419,642,687 of record JASDDO010000016.1, read on the forward strand.
CCGCAGTCCGTATCAATGTGTGGTCGTCGGGACCCGTCACCTCTTTGAAGACATTGAGGGATTACAATGACAAGTATCAAAGGAGTGAAGAGATGTACCCTAGAACCGGAGTGGATTAAATAGTCTTTGGCCCAATTTGGGATCAAGACGAATTAATTATGTTATGAGTCCATTGGCCCAGTTAATCACAAATTGAGGACTTATGGCCATCTTGGGCTAAGTCCAATCAGGAGAGGCTTTGCCTCCATCCATTTAAGCCAATTGGGCCAAAGCCTAGTGTTAGACACTACAGAGCAGTCAGTGTCGAACACTGGGAATGAGGTTGACAAGTTAGTGTTTAACACTAAGAGATGATTGGTGTTAAACACCAGCAATAAGGCTTTTCAAATTAGTGTTAAACACTAAAACAGATCAATGTTGAACACTGCAAATGAAGATCTTAGATTAGTGTTAAACACTAAGGTAATCAGTGTCGAACACTGCAGATAAAGCTTTTTAATTAGTGTTGAACACTAAGGCCCAACAGTATTTTAACACTGGGTTCGAGAGTTTCAATTTAGTGTTAAACACTAAGACAAGAGGGGTCACGTGGCAGCACGTGAGAGCGCCCTCCTTTCATTTATTCTGAGATTATTGTGTCTTTCAGAGCGTCACGTGCCATCACGTGATGGGCATTCAAATGCCTATGTATTAAAGCTTCTGCCGAGGGTCACGTGGGTCACGTGGGGTGCTGCCTTAAGGGGTCTTCTGTAGATCTCTTGGGGGGTCACGTGATGGCACGTGACCCTGCCTCTATGTATTTTGTTTAGAGGCTTTGTTAATCTTTTTTCAGGAATTAAATTCCTCGAGCTGTGAATTTCGGAGGAATTAAATTCCTACTTCCTTTCGAAGACTTATATTCTGGAATAGAGTTTAACTCTGAATTTTTTGTAGGAATTACATTCCTCATATATGTGAAGAACCAAATAGGGTTAAACCCTAACAAAGCTTTTTTAAGGAGTTTAAACTTCCATCCTCTGTTAAATTACGATTAAGGGAATTAAATTCCCGCTGCTGCAACAGAACTAGGTTCTTAATTAGGGTTAAACCCTGTTTCTTTTTATTCTGAAGGAATTAAATTCCCATGATACAGGGTCAAGCCCTAATTTTATTTTTAAAGGAATTAAATTCCTATAGTTCTGTGAGAATTAAATTTTCATGCTTGCATTCCCTCTCTATATTTTGGATCTGCATGGCAGGATCTCGACCCATTGAGAATTAAATTCTCAACCTTAAGGGGAGATGTGCACTTTGCAGATCCTCTATCAAAGAGAGAAGAAATATGTTCTTCTGTTTTTACATATCAGAGTTAAACTCTGTTGAGAATTAAATTCTCTTCTTCTTTCAAGGAGTTTTTCCCTTTCTTACCTAGGGTTTTTTGCAGAAGATCCAAGTTCTCCAAGTATCGAAGTTCTCTTTCTTTTTTCTTTTTTTTCTCTGCGTCCCTATATGTATGTATGTCTCTTGGCTCCTATTTATAGGAGAAGCAGCCGAATCAATCAGTTTTTGACGAATCTTCGTGAAAGATTTGATTTGCATCCATTATTCATTTTGGACCTTTGGATTATTAGGTGAATTTTATTAACCGTTGGATTTTAAATCCAGAGATTCTCCTTTGTTATTTTGGTTAGATTTAAAGGGGAAATCTTTCCAAACCCGAGATTTTCCCATAGATAGATCACCTCTGAATCTTTAATTTGATTGGTTCCAGATAGCCGCTTTCCTTTGGAAAGATTCGAATTTCTCTCAGAATTTAATTCTGTTAACACAGTGGGCTTTGAAAGCCGGTCACGTGTGACCACGTGACTCATGGTCACGTGTGGGCATGTGACCCCCTTTGGAATGAGCCTTTTCCTTTCTTTTGCGCTCTGTCTTCTGATTGCTGTTTAAATGTCACGTGCTGCCACGTGACTCCTGGTCACGTGTGAGCACGTGACCCTTGTTTGAACCATCTCTTTCCTTGGTTCAACTGGAGAACGAGTCTGCTGTCTTGAACGTCACGTGGCAACACGTGACCCTGGTCACGTGGAAGCACGTGACCTCTTCTGAAGCCTTTTCCTTGACTTGATCAGGGAACTGGTGTGCCTTTTGACGCTTGCATTTAAATGTCACGTGTCGCCACGTGACCCTGGTCACGTGGGAGCACGTGACTCTTTCTGAAGCCCATTTTCTTCAGCGTAGTCAGGAAACTGAACTTGACTTGATGATGCTTTTTAGGTGTCACGTGCCAACACGTGACCCTTTTCTGAAGCTTTTCCCAGAAGCTTTCCTGATTTTAAATCAGGAAACAAATGCCCCCACAGCGTTGTTCTCACGTGTCTGCACGTGAGTGCAACGCTGTCACCTCTTGTGACCGCTGGATCTGCTTTGGGGAGTAGGGTAGACGAAACGTCCTTTCAGAAGCTCCTTCACTTTTTCATATCCTTCCTTTCAAACCTTTCTTTTAAGAATTTGATTCTCGTTCTCAGAGCTTAGTTCTCTGTTGTGTCTGTGCAGTGCCGCCTCATTTGCCAATCAAAGGCTAGTGCTCATGTGTTGCGTATGCGGGGATCTATTTGATGGGGACGTTTCATTTCCCTAACCTAATTCCAATGCGTCGTTGGATTTCATTTCCAACGCTCTCCCCTTCTTTTCGGGCTTTGAGAATAGTCCCACCATGCACAACATTTTTTATGCATAGCATTAAATGCTCCCCTTTATAACCTGAACCCTATGCCTTACTTCTTTTCTTCACAGAGAAACCCATTCATACCTTAAGGTGGTCATCTTTGAGAACCCGATCGATCTCCATGGCTTGCGATCGTCCCCATGCTCGTCGGCAACCATGGGAGGTGCCCCTTAAGGAGATAATTCCTCGCTTCGCTGCGCGGCTGGCAGATCCCCTTCTCACCGACGCTCAATGTGACACGGTGATGTACGGGCTACTGACCCGTCGGGGTTCTCCTCTTCCCATGGGCTCCATTTGGCTCCGGATGATCCTCCTGTCTGTGCTTGCCGATATACCCCCTCATCCGGCGGAGATGACTTCGGCGATCCTTGACGCGGCGGAGGACAAGCTTGAGTGCTTTCATGAGGCTTGTCTAATCACTCAAGCTCTGAAGGATCACTCAGTTCATTTACCGAGTCAGATAAGAGCTCGTCGGGCCGTCATGTCTGCTTTCGCTGATGAGCACGGCTCCAACCGGTGGGGAGCGACTCCTCGCGAAAACCGCCGTTTTGACGTGCTGGAGAAGGCGGAAAGGGAGTTGGAGAATTTTGTGTTTTGCTTTGTTAACCCTTGTATTTCTGATCCCTTGTTTGGTAATCTTTTCCCACTGATGTAGTATGTTTGAATCAATGTACTCCTTTAATCATTGGTGGTTTGCATGCTTTCTGTTGAATTTTCATGCTTGTCAGGTAGTCGTACATGTGTCTTGCTTGCGTAAATGAGCTGTCTGTTTTTCTTTAATTACGAGAACCATCGTTACGTTGCATGCACATCAGTGCCTCGGGCAACATTTCCTTTTAAACATTCGTATAGTTGCAAATGCGCGCCTGATAGGATACAGATCAGAAACTTGCCACGTTATCTCCCGTATCGGGTGGTTTGTGCTGGCTTTAGATCGAGTATTGTTGTCGAAGGGAGGTTTAAAAATGAAGACATATTCTTCTCTTCAATGGTGTGTCCCCTTTCTATTGAATGTATGCTGCGGATATTCTATCTTGATCTTCTTGCAGGACAGCAATGGCTCAGGATTCAGGGTTAAGATCTGCTTCCTAAGGCTCTTGCATTTTCCCAGCCGCGAGGGTCTCATAAAGAGTTGTTCTCCCTACAGGTCGAGAGGATCCCATAGGTGTGAGTTCTTCTTAAGGATCGTGAGGATCCTTAAGCAGGTTTTCCCTTGAGAGTCGTAAGGATCTTACAAGAGAGTTTTTCTTCATTACAGGTTGTGAGGGCCTGCAAGTGTTGGATGCGGTCACCCTTGTCCGTGTTTTACGGAGTCGGGAGTTTCTCAAGGTATCGTAGTTTAAAGACGTCGCGGTCAAGGTTAAGGACCTCATAGTCCGTGGATTTAGGGACTCCACAGTCCGATGTTAGTTTTAAGACATCACGGTCAAGGTTAAGGACCTCATAGTCCGTGGATTTAGGGACTCCACAGTCCGCTGTTAGTTTTAAGACATCACGGTCAAGGTTAAGGACCTCATAGTCCGTGGATTTAGGGACTCCACAGTCCGGTGTTTGGTTGCAGGGACCCGTCACCTCTTTGAAGACGTTGAGGAATTACAACGCCGGGCATCAAAGGAGTGAAGAGATGTACCCTTAAACCAAGGCAAAGTCTGTAGGGAATCGGGGTGGTTGATCGTTAGTTTTAAGACATCACGGTCGAGGTTAAGGACGTCATAGTCCGTGGATTTTAAGGACTCCACAGTCCGGTATTTGCTCTGGATGCTTCACACGGGTTCACTGCCGCGCTTGGCGAGGACCAGGCTCCGCTCTGGACGTTTTCCACGGGGTCAAAGAGTGACATTATCCGCGTTCCACGTAACCAGGAATTTTGCACTAGATGCTTCACACGGGTTCACTGCCGCGTTAGGCGAGGACTAGGCTCTGCTCTGGATGCTTCGCATGGGTTCACTGCCATGCTCTGCGAGGACCAGGATCCGCTCTGGACGTTTTCCACGGGGTCAAAGAGTGACATTATCCGCGTTTCACGTAACCAGGAATTTTTGCACTAGATGCTTCACACGGGTTCACTGCCGCGTTAGGTGAGGACTAGGCTCCGCTCTGGATGCTTCGCATGGGTTCACTGCCATACTCTGCGAGGACCAGGATCCGCTCTGGACGTTTTCCACGGGGTCAAAGAGTGACATTATCCGCGTTCCACGTGACCAGGAATTTTGCACTAGATGCTTCACACGGGTTCACTGCCGCGTTAGGCGAGGACTAGGCTCCGCTCTGGATGCTTTGCACGGGTTCACTGCCATGCTCTGCGAGGACCAGGATCCGCTCTGGACGTTTTCCACGGGGTCAAAGAGTGACATTATCCGCGTTCCACGTGACCAGGAATTTTGCACTAGATGCTTCACACGGGTTCACTGCCGCGTTAGGCGAGGACTAGGCTCCGCTCTGGATGCTTCGCACGGGTTCACTGCCATGCTCTGCGAGGACCGGGATCCGCTCTGGACGTTTTCCACGGGGTCAAAGAGTGACATTATCCGCGTTCCACGTAACCAGGAATTTTGCACTAGATGCTTCACACGGGTTCACTGCCGCGTTAGGCGAGGACTAGGCTCCGCTCTGGATGCTTTGCACGGGTTCACTGCCATGCTCTGCGAGGACCAGGATCCGCTCTGGACGTTTTCCACGGGGTCAAAGAGTGACATTATCCGCGTTCCACGTGACCAGGAATTTTGCACTAGATGCTTCACACGGGTTCACTGCCGCGTTAGGCGAGGACTAGGCTCCGCTCTGGATACTTCGCACGGGTTCACTGCCATGCTCTGCGAGGACCAGGATCCGCTCTGGACGTTTTCCACGGGGTCAAAGAGTGACATTATCCGCGTTCCACGTAACCAGGAATTTTGCACTAGATGCTTCACACGGGTTCACTGCCGCGTTAGGCGAGGACAAGGCTCCGCTCTGGATGCTTTGCACGGGTTCACTGCCATGCTCTGCGAGGACCAGGATCCGCTCTGGACGTTTTCCACGGGGTCAAAGAGTGACATTATCCGCGTTCCACGTAACCAGGAATTTTATCGATTGTATCCGCATTTCACGGAATGGAGGTTTGACTGTTGGCGATATGTGTACCACCGAGCCATGGAACTGGGAGTTGCCGCTGTTCCGCTTAGCTTGAAGTTGTGTCTGCTGCGTCGAGATGATCTCCAGGTTATTTGTGAACCGTCGAGATTTGGCTTCCTCTCATGATGAAACCTGGGGGAGGAGTACGACTCCTTCTTTGTTTGCGCCCCTGGATTGTATACAGGGATTGTTGTAGTATCACCTGTAGGGCAAAGATTTCATTCTTTCGTCATTTTTTTTATTCTCTCCGCGATGCTCTATCATTTCAGCTTTTTATATCGCGAAAATCGCGATTGCCCAATCATTTCGGCTATTTTTCGCGGTGCCCAATCATTTCGGCTGTTTTTTTTTACTCGCTGCTTTTTATTGCGAGCTGCCCCATCATTTCGGCTATTTTTCATGCATACATTTTTACTTGCTGCTTTTTATTTCAAGTTGCCCCATCATTTCGGCTATTTCGTAGGCATGTGTGGCCTGCTAGCTTTTTCGCCGCAAGCTCGGATTTTGGACACCGATTTCGGCATCAGCATCGCTGCAACTGGGATGTTGCCAGGAGCGAATCATCATTTGCCATGAAAGAACTTGGGATTTGATACCGGTTTAGGCATCAGCATTGCTGCAACTGGAATATTGCCAGGAGCGAATCATCATTTGCCTCTGTCGATGTTGAACAAAGGTGGCTTAGCAAACAGGGTTAAGGTCCTGTCGACTAAGGCTTTTGACTTCATGAGCCGTAAAGGTCTCACAAAGGTATTTCTCCCTACAAGTCGTGAGAATCTTGCAGGTGTATTCTCTCCTTAGGGATCGTGAGGATTCCAAAGTGTATGTTCCTCTGTAAGTCGTAAGGATCCTACAAGAGGGTTTTCTCCTTATGGGTCGAGGGGACCTACAAAGGTTGGACTTTGCTGGGGAAATGTTTATTCGTGCCCGTGGATTGTATACAAGGGTCAGTATTGAGCCTCTTGTAGGGCAATATCGAAGGTTGTGGAGGATTTGCTTAAGAACAGGTTTAGCTTTCTGTAACTTAAGACTTTCAAATCTCATGAGCCGTGAGGGTCCCATAAGAGAATTCTCCTTACGAGTCGTGAGGATCTCGTAAGTGTATTTTCTCCTTAGGAATCGTGAGGATCCCTAAGTGTGTTGCTCCTTTGTGAGTCGTAAGGATCTCACGCAGGTGGTTTCTCCTTACAAGGTCGAGAGGACCCTACAAGTGTCTTTTAACGAGGTTGCGCCCTTTCGGGTTTTCACAAACACTCGCCGGTAGTCCTGCTGTTTTTACTCACGGAGCCCTTTCGGGTTTTCATCCGTGCCCATTTTGCTTACAGACATACCGTTTTTTTTTAATTCTTTTTCACTTTTTTTTTTTTTACAAGGTCGCGCCCTTTCGGGTTTTCACGAACACTTGCCGGCAGCCCTGCTGTTTTTACTCACGGAGCCCTTTCGGGTTTTCATCCGTGCCCATTTTGCTTATGGACATACCGTTTTTTTTAATCATTTTTTTTATCCATCTCGTCAGCCGAAGGATGCTGCGGTAGTAGTTTTAGGGACGTTTCGGTCCGTCGTTAGTTTAAGAACGTTTCGGTCCGTCGTTAGTTTAAGGACGTTTCGGTCCGTCGTTAGTTTAAGGACGTTTCGGTCCGTCGTTAGTTTAAGGACGTTTCGGTCCGTCGTTATGGGAAGGCCGGCTGCTGCTTGTAAAGTCTGAGCCTAGGAAGACAGTGAGCGGACATAGTCGTCGTCATCTATCATTGACCCCGGCTGTGGCTCATTAAGCATAGTACTTCTTTAAGAAGCGGCCGTTTATTGGCCTGAAAGGCCTTTCACCGTGCATGTCCATGAGTAGGTAGGCTCCACCCCGGTAGACCTTGTCTATGATATACGGGCCTTCATAGTTTGGCTCAAATTTTCCTCGCTTGGCCCGATTGGGGATCATAGGTCTTTTGACCACTAGTACAAGTTCGCCTTGGCGGAATGTCCTCGGCCTGGTCAATCTTTCGTATGAGCGCGTCATCTTTGCTTTGTAGGCCTCTAGATGTTGTTGCGCTATGAGCCGGGTTTCGTCGAGGGCATCAAGCTCCTCAAGCCGAAGGTGAGCATTTTCTTCGTTCGTCAGCTCGTGGTGGACTGCCACTCGTAGAGAGGGTAACTCTATCTCGAGGGGGAGCACTGCTTCCGTCCCAAATACCAACGCGTACGGCGTTGTGTTCGTGGCCGTCTTGAACGTAATTCGATAAGCCCAAAGGGCTTTTTGCAGCCTTTCGTGCCAGTCTCTCTTATTCCTGGAAACGGTCTTTTTTATGATCTTCGTCAGGGTCTTATTGAAGGCTTCGGCTAGACCGTTAGCTCGTGGATTGTAAACCGAAGAATATCTCCAGTCTATATTGTGCTGCTGTGCGAAGTGGCTAATCTTATGGCTTCGGTAGGCCGGCCCATTATCGGAGATAATCCGCCGTGGGGTCCCAAACCGGTAGATGACGTGCGTCTTGAAGAAGTGGAGGATATTCTCCGTCTTCACTTCCCTCAGTAGTACTGCTTCTGCCCATTTGGAGAAGTAATCAGTTGTCGCCAGGATAAAACGGTGTCCCCGGGATGATGCTGGCTCAATGGGGCCGACTATGTCAGTCCCCCACATTTCGAATGGCCAGCTAGCTACCGTTGGGTGCAGTGGATTCAGATGTTGGTGGATGAAGTCTCCATGAATCTGGCATGAATGGCATTGCTTCGCATACTCGAGGCAGTCCTGGGTCATCGTGGGCCAGTAGTAACCCATCCGTTTAATTTTTAACTTCATTTTTGGGCCTGCTTGGTGAGAACCGCAAAGTCCGTCATGAACTTCTTGGATGACTCTTTCTGCTTCGTTAGGTCCTAAGCATCTCAGCCATAGAGAATCAAATGATCTCTTGTATAGAATATCGTTGACAAAAGCGAAGGATAAAGCTCGTTTCATGAGCTGATGTCTTGAGGACGCTTCTTCGGGTATTCGGTGGGACTTAAAGTAGTCTATGAAGACTTCCCTCCAGTCTTCGGCCTTCTCATGGTCTTTTATTTGTAGGGCCGTCTGCTCAGTCGTTCCCTTTTCTTCGCATGATTCCGGAGATATTTCTGCCGGGGCGAGCACTCGACGGCTTTGTACCACGATTCTGACGTCATCGAGGTTCTCGTCGGCCAGTTCTTTAGCAAGTTTGGCCAACGCGTCTGCTTTGCTGTTTTCCGCGCGCGGTATGTTCTCCAAAATATAGGAGGGAATTTGTGTCAATAGTTGTTGCACCCTTTCGCCGTACTTCACCAACTCCGGCTTGCACGTTTGGTAGTCACCATTTACTTGAATAACGACTAGCTGAGAATCCCCGTATATAAGGAGGTCTTCAATTCCCATGTCGATGGCGATTTCGAGGCCTGCTATCAGAGCTTCATATTCGGCTTCATTGTTTGTTCTCGGTTCTGTTAAGCAGAAGGCGAAGCGCATTATCCCTCCTTGTGGGGTTGCAAAGATGAGGCCTATCCCTGATTTGACCATTGGGACACCTTGTTTCTGTTTCTTTATGGAGGATGCTCCATCGAAATAGAGTTCCCATCGGGCGTTTCCGCCGCTAATCGCATCAAATGCATGCTCGTCCGGCAAATCACAGTTCAGAGGAGAATCGGCCGGTATCGGGTGCTCGGCGAGGAAGTCGGCAATGGCCTGGCCTTTCACTGCCTTGAGAGGTTGATATGTTATCGAGAACTCCATCAAGAGCAGGGCCCACTTAGCAAGTCGTCCCGTCAATATGGCTTTCGACATCAGATATTTGAGAGGGTCCACCTTCGAAATAAGACGAACTTCATGTGCTAATGCGTAGTGTCTAAGCTTTGTTATTGCGAAGATCAACGCCAGGCAGTGCTTTTCAATGGGGGAATAGTTGCTTTCTGCCCCCAGCAGCACTCGACTTAAGTAGTAAAGTGCTCTTTCTTTCCCCTGATCGTTCTCTTGTGCCCATAATGCGCCCAAAGAACCTTCGAGGGAGGCCGTGTAAAGAATGAGAGGCTTTCCCTTCACTGGAGCAGCCAACACTGGAGGGTTCTGCAGGTACTGCTTGATCTCGTCTAGTGCACCTTGACATTTGTGATCCCAAACGAATGGAGTTCCCTTCTTCATCAGGTGGCTGTAAGGACGACATTTGCCTGAAAGATTGGCGATAAACCGCCGGATGTATGCGAGCTTTCCTTGGAGAGACCGCAACTGTTTGAGGGTTCTTGGCGGAGGCATTTCCATGATCGCTTTAATCTTTGACGGATCTATTTCAATACCTCGGTGTCGAACGATGAATCCCAGAAATTTGCCCGAGGAGACTCCAAACGCGCATTTGAGGGGATTCATTTTCAAATTATATTGCCGAAGGCGTCGAAATACAGTCTCCAGATGCTTTAAATGATCTTCGTATGACATGCTCTTTACTACGAGGTCGTCGATATAGCACTCGACGACGTCGTGTATGAGGTCATCAAAGATCTTTGTCATGGCCCTTTGATAGGTAGCGCCAGCGTTCTTAAGACCAAAGGGCATAACCCTGTAGCAAAATATACCCAAAGGGGTCCGGAAAGCGGTGTGCTTCTGGTCTTCGGGATGCATTTTTATCTGATTGTATCCTGATGAACCGTCCATAAAGGAGAAAACCTCGTGAGTGGACGTGTTATCTATCATTAGCTCGGTTACCGGCACCGGGAAATCGTCCTTTGGACAGGCTTTATTGAGATCCCTGAAATCCACGCATATGCGTACCGTCCCATTCTTCTTCATTACCAGGACGATATTGGCGATCCAGTCGGGGTATTGGACTTCTTGGATAAATCCAGAATCGATCAACTTCTTGACTTTGGCGTTGATGCTCATTTCAAGCTCGAGTCGCATCCTCCTTGGCGCCTGCTTGACTGGCTTGATATCTGGGGATATTGCTAATCTATGCACAGCAATCTCCGGGTCCAATCCTGGCATCTCGGAGTAGTTCCACGCGAAGCAATCTTTATGCCGTAGAAGCACGTTCTTTAACGCAGCCACCTTTTCTTCGGATAACAGCTCGCTGACAAATGTCGGTCGCGGGTCGTCTGCCGATCCCAACTCAATCTTCTTGAGGTTATCTGCAGTAGTATGTATACCATCTTCCAGTTCTTTCGGAGCGGGCGGAAATTCTGAGATCACCTCATCATCGTTGTTCTCAAAGCACCGGGGGAGGTCATCTACGTTCTCGGGCTCTTCTCTTAATATCGTAATCGTATAACAGGTGCGAACCCGCTCCCTGGACTGAGGTGGACCCGGTTCTGCTCTTGCGGCCTTAGGCTCATGCTTTTGCGGTGGCGTCACATTCCAGCCGTCGGATAAAGCGAATCTGCCCCGTCGGTACTGGTCCTCGACCCAGTTCTTGAAGGTGAAGCAGTCTTCGGTAGGATGTCCTATGGCTCGGTGATAAGAGCAATAACTCGGATGAGAAGCCTTGCTAGCTTGCTCAGGATGTCTAGACTCTGGAAGCGTGATCATTTGATGTTTTATAGCGAGGTTAAGTAACCTCCCTGTTTTGTCTCGGGGGAAGGAGTACGCTCGACTCATCTTCTTCATGAGGGACAAACCCGAGCCGCTTCTCGATTTATTTCCGTCTCTGCGTCGGGCCTTTCGTACAACGGATTGACGAGGATAAGCGTCTTTGTCTTTTGCAGCACGTTGAGATAGACGTTGCGTCCTGGCCTTCTCGTAGATGGCCATTTCGCGGTTGTGGTCTTCCCGAGCTTCCTGACCCATTTTCCTGGTAGGCTTGCCCACTCGCTCTTCAAACGACGGACTCGGCGCCTTAATTGCGGGGTCTAGTTTTGATGGGTGGTTGGCGTCTCCTGACAGGGCGTCCTCCTCTTCATCAAAGGTATATATGGCGTAACTACTATGGGCCCGTTCCCGTTTTCCGGCTCTTGCGTATCCAAGCCCGAGTGTCTCCATCTTCCCGTTGGGCAATTTGCGTTGAGTCCCGGGGACATCTCAAATCCTGTTGTAGAACCGCGCCTGCCGAACGGTCTGTTTTAAGGGTACTCCCTGGCGCTTCAATAGCTTCTTTAATCCATTTGTATAGTATCTGGGCAGACGGATGGGTTGGAGCCTGTCAAGTATAGCATCCGTGCCATGCCAGATCTCTTTTTCTATTTTCGACTCTGAGGATCGGTAGAATAGGATCACCTTCTCGCCCCTTCGCCTGGGAGGGACGTAAAATGTTTGCAGGTCCTGTACATCGTGAGCCTGAAGCGCGTCGAGATCCTTATAGTGTTCTCGCGGTACCATGGTGATTTGTAAACTATGGTCATCGCCAGGGGGTGCTTGTATTGACAACCGATTGGAGAACACAGCATTAACTTCATTTTCTGAATCACTTCCGAAGACCAACACGGGGGCGGGCGTCCCCAGCTTGTTGCGTTGAGATGGCCCTGCATAAACTATCTCTTCCTCGTCTTCGGTATCGCTCCCGAAAATCGGGATGGTGGCGGCGGTTTTGTTCTCCGGATTGCGACACCTCTCTGTATCCTCGAAATCTGGCAAAAAGTATTTCGCATCTTCGTATTTGCGGACTTCGTTCACGGAAAATGGGATCAGCTTGCCTGTTACGGTATACTCGAAACCGTCCTTAAAGTACTTCATACACTGATGTTGTGTAGAAGGGATGATGTTGTACTCGTGTAGCCAGGGACGGCCGAGTAAGGCGTTGTAGCAGGTCTTGGCGTCAATGACATGGAATTTGATGTCTGTGACGAGAAGTCCAAAGCGTAATGTTAGTATCACGGACCCGAGAGTCCGTGACGATTGTGAATCGAAACCGGAGATAGTAATTTTGTCACGAGCGAGGTGTTGCACGCTCATGCAGATTTCCTTCAACACCCGGACATTAAGGAGGTTGACGGAGGATCCATTATCCACCAGGATCTTGCCTATCTTGATATCATGGCAGTATCCGGAGACATATAGGGGATGGTTACGGTCGCATGTTCCGAGAAGGAGGTCTTCATCACCGAAAGTGATGTCGGCTGTATGCACTTCCTCCAGTTCATCCTTCATCTTTTCAGTGGCGAGGAAGGCTTGGAATTGCTCAGGTTCTTGTAACGCCTTAATTAGTGAGTCTCGCGCTTCTTTTGATAATAGGAGGGCATCAAGAATGCTAAGCTGAGAAGGTAGTTTCCTTAGGTGCGCGAGGATGTTATAGTCCACCTTACTCTTTCTGGGAGGGTCTTTGGCAACCAGCTCTCTCATGACTTGGTCATCTAAAGTGATATCTTCAGTGACCTTTTCCTTTCCCTTATCCCTTCTATTCCCGGGCCCGAGATTCTTTTCTGGGAGTGTGCGATTGCGCAGCTGAATGTTCTCGCAGGCCTCCGATTCTTCTTCTTTCCCCAAAACGGATTCTTTAAAGAGAGGGCCCAGAGCCATTTCTTCGTCAGAGTCGCTCCCAAAGGTGAGAACTTGTGACCCCCTGGCGTTAACCATGTAACAGTTGCCAGTCGTTCTGTTGTGCCCATCAATAGTACTTCTTCGCTCCCGACGGCTCTTGCGTTTCATGCGCTTAACATTTTGCCGACGAGCGACATATCCTTGCCACCATATCTTAAAGGCGTCGCACTCCTCCGTGGGATGTGAGATTTTCCGGTGATATGCGCAATAGTCAGGGTGCCTCCCCACCCGATCGTGTGTGTTTCCTTCCGAGGGTGGTAGCTTCATTCCCATTGACATGGCTTTGGCAAACCTTTTCCTCGTCTTGAATATCTTCTTGTCTACTTCGGATGCCTTTCGCTCTGGCAGGGTTAGTTCAACTCTTTCGTTCAGTTGCCCGCATTTGGCTCCTTCCGACGTGGTTATCTCACGCTCCTGGTCCGCTTTACATTTTAGACGAATCTCGTCTAGAAAAGCGTCGATCATTTCGTCTGTTGGCCATGCACGCTCCGGTACAGGCTCTGCCTCCAGCTTTTTAGTGCCAGGAGTTTTCCCATCATCGGTAAACGAGTGGGAGATCACGTTACAACTCGACACATATCCTTCGGATTCATCCGACGAGCTTTCTTCATCATCTTCCTCTTGAAAGATGGGTTGAGGAATTCTTGGAGTGTGACAGGAGTTCGCGCCTTTTGATTGTATTCTTCCAATGCGTCGATTTGCTTCTGCAAGTTCGTGTGTTCTTTTCCAGGCTTCACGGACTTCTTGGATTTCTTCTTCTTTTTCTTCGAAGATTTTGACGATTGGGCATGAGTATCTGGGCTCTTATCGTGAGTCTTTGTAGTCGGGCGGTGCCTTAGCATCCCTTCGATAATTTGAGGTTCAAGAGGGTCCTTCCATTCGATCGCAGGGCATGCATGAAGGTCTCTCAGCATTCTTCTGGTTTTAGTTGATAGCACGACCTCCCATGGAGCTTCTTCAATAAAAGAACATGTTGCCCCCGGTGTATCCGCTTTCCTAGGAGCATGCGGCTGTGGGGGGTTCACCTTCCACTTTTCGGACAGTACAAACTTCCCCTGGAGGTACTGGTCTTCAATCCATCCTTTGAAGACGAAGCAATCTTCAATCGGATGGCCTACCGTTTGATGGTAAGGGCAATAGTTAGGGTTATTCACCTCGGTGGGTTGCGGCGGTCGCCTTGGATTTGGCAGGTTTATAAGCCTGTTGCGTATTGCCAGCTCGAATAGCCGTTTCGTCTTGTCCCGTGGGAAGGAGTAGGGACGCTTCATCTTCTCGTTATAATACCGACGCCTTTCCTCCAGTTGATCTGCCGGTTTCGGGGCGTTAGGTTGCTGCTGGGCATTCGCAACAAAGGTTGCTCTTCCTTTACCCTTGTCATTCCGAGGTTTCGACTTCGGGGCAGGTGGTCTATGACCCATCTGGTCCATCTGAGCCAACTTGTCGATCAAAGCCTGGAATGTGGTTGGCTTAAAGAACATCATAAACTGGGAGATAGTTGCGTGAGGGTCTAGAGTTCCCACGAACATGCCCACCGCAGGTGCTTCCTCAATGCGTTGCTCACATCTCGACCACAAGTTCCGCCAGCGTATAGCGTACTGGACCCAGATTTCGCCCGGTTTTACCCTGGCGTTAATCAGTGCAGTTATTGGAGTGCGTTCGCTGGCACTTGCGAATCGCTGAGTGAACAACAGCTCCATTTCAGCGAACGTTTTGATATAATCGTTCGGGAGTTCCGAATACCATTCGAACGCAGTTTCTGATAAGCTGCCCATGAACTGGCGGAGCAACAGTTTATCATCACCGCCGGTGTTACCGCAGAGGGCTCGGAACTGGGCGACGTGTTGGTGGGGATTGCCGGTCCCCTTATACACGTGGAATTTTGGTATCGTGTAGCCTTGCGGGTATTTGATTTGGTCGTACCAGCTCGGATACGGCCGTCCCGTTTTCACGACTTGACCAGCTGCCTCAGTCGCGTGATGAACCCGGATTTGCTGGGCTATGTAGTCAGCCAAGTCAGCCTTAGAGATTGCCTCCTCCTTGGCCGTTGAGAGGGCTGGTGGTGGATTTGACGTTTCTCCTCGGTCGTCTTCAAGAATGATTGGGGGATCCTCGGCGGGTCAGTCTTGCTGGATCATCATTCCTATCACATCTTGGAAGAGGAGGCCCATCCGTTGTATATTGGCCGCTTGTTCAGCAGCCTCTTTATCCCTTTTCTCCAGTGTCCGGCGAAGGAATTCAGCATCGGTTTCTTCTTCTCGGCGTGCGTCTGAGGACGTTTCTGGGTTTTCTTTTGGCCCGGTGAGCGCGGCCATAGCATTCATCATTTCTTGAAGCTTTTGTTGCTGCTCTTGAGCCTTCGTCACGGATCGGGTTAGCGGTCGGTGGCCCGTAGAAGTGCGGCTTTCCTCTTTTCCAGAGGCCATGCAAACAGTGTGTACCACCATGCCCCCAGACTTAGGGCGTCTGGGCTCAGTGCTTTTAGCCGTCATTGCATGCTGTGGGGTTTTCTGTGGCCTCCTCCTTTTATGAGCCATGGAGGTTGAGGGGGCCGTTGAGGTGGGCGTCCAGACAGCCTTTTGGGGTTTAGCCTGGTGACCAGCTTCCGGTTGGATTTTCATCTTCTTGTGTTGGCGGGAGAAGTTTGGATCGATGATCGAGTTCCGTGCCTACCGCCAAACCTTATAGATTTTAGAAGACAGCCGTTGAAGAGATCGGGGTTGTTCGGGTTTTATTTCGACAACCTCTTTTAATGAGGGAGGAGACCTCTTCAGCACTGCCGTAGGAGAATTCCTTCGCACCTTATTTAGCATTTCAAAGCTGTTCCCAGTTGGAACAGCAGCATTAACCTCTGCCATCGGGGCCGATGGAGTCAACCTGGAGGGGGAGTTGCCCCCAGCCTTCCTTACTCGGCGCCAATGGCGACGTCGAGCGTGTCGAGCGGACGGTGTAGGGTCAGCGGTAAGAATGGTTTCGTCTTGCCCCCTGTCTGGGTGGGGGGTCGCAGTTGGTATTAGCCTGTCAAAGACCGATGTCCTTTGGGCAGTAGGAGCGGGAGCTGAAGCCGTTAATCTTGTAAAGACCGACCTCTTGGCCGGAGAAGCTGCCTTGACGACTTCGGGGGCAGGAGCGGACACCTTCTTAGAAGCAGCCTTCTCTGAGATTGTAGGTCCCATGATGGGTTCGCAGGATTTCTGGCCCAATCTAGAGAAGACCGAGGCGTTGACGTTGGGCGACTCGTTGAGAGGAGCCGCGGCAGGGGTAAGACGATCAAAGACCGACTTCTTGAGAGCTTCCGTTGTCGGCGCTGGAGCGGTGAAGTTTGTAGGTGGGAGCATGGTCCCAAAGAACAATCCTGTGGTGGCGCGAGTGACCTGTTCCACGGGCATTGTGAATAGCGAAGCAGCTTGGGGTCCGTAGGCTATACCTCCTGGCGAGGCAGAGCGTTGGCTGCAATTGCAACCTGAGCAGTTGGAGAATTTCATGGAAGTAGAAGCCATCGATCCTTTGCTTTCTGCAATAAGCAAGACGCCAATTCTTAGTATCTTGAAACCCAAGGGCAACCATTGGCGAACCGCGATTGGTTCGCGAGTCACGACACACGAAGTGTGGAGTGGAAAGAGGAAAAGGTCCCACCGGGCGTGCCAGAATCTGTTCCCCTCCGAACGACGGCGCGCAAGACTGCGATGTCTTGGCGCTGAGATTCGGGGCAGATGCTAATTGGTGCTATCCGTTCACCTCTCCGAAGATGCCAAGTTGATTTATGGCTCCATGTATCGAAGGTTTAAACGGATGCGTCCGATGTAGCAGACTTCGTCAGATTCCCCCTCGCTTGAGGGGTTTTTGATTGTGGGGACGCTCTTCCCTGCAGGCGCAAGCCCCTGCAGTTAATTACGCTACCGCATTGCGGTAACAACTTTCTCCTTCTCCAGCTGGTCACTTCGTGTCGTGGGTGTTTGTTTTGTGTTTTGTTGCCCGTGGATTGTTTACGGAGACTGAGTTATGTCGTCGCCCGTAGGGCGTGGACTAGTCCAAATCCGTATTATCTTAGATTTGGGTTTGGGGGTTCGGTTTGAGGATACGTCAGCCGTACTTGAGGCTAAGATCAACTCAAACGTCTGTTAAGGATGCGTTAGTCTAACTTTGTGACTAAGATCAACTTAACGGGATCGTTTAGATCCGATAAAGGAGTGTTTGAACTCCATTGTTCCAGTTTAGGGACCTAGAGGTCCAACGTATGTATGGCCGTCAGGACCCGTCACCTCTCTGACGACGTTGAGGAATTACAACGACGGATGTCAGAGGAGTTCAGAGATGTACCCTTGAGCCAGAGTTAATTGGGGGGATTTATAGTCCACTTTGTTTGAAGGTTTAAGGATACGTTAGCCATCTTAGAGGCTAAGATCAACTTAAACGGGACCGTTTAGATCCGACAAAAGAGCATGCGGGGCTCTATTGTTCTAGTTTAAGGACATTGCGGTCCATGGGTAGTTTAAGGACATTGCGGTCCATGGGTAGTTTAAGGACATTGCGGTCCATTGTTAGTTTTAAGACATCTCGGTCAAGGTTAAGGACGTCGTAGTCCATGGGTTTAAGGACCCCACAGTCCATTGTTAGTTTTAAGACATCTCAGTCAAGGTTAAGGACGTCGTAGTCCATGGGTTTAAAGACCCCACAGTCCGTTATGTGCTCTGGGTGCTTCACACGGGTTCACTGCCGTGTTCTGCGAGGACCAGGCTCCGCTCTGGACGTTTTCCACGGGGTCAAAGAGTGACATTATCCGCGTTCCACGTAACCAGGAATTTGCATTAAACACGGGTTTAAGGACCCCGCAGTCCGTATCAATGTGTGGTCGTCGGGACCCGTCACCTCTTTGAAGACATTGAGGGATTACAATGACAAGTATCAAAGGAGTGAAGAGATGTACCCTAGAACCGGAGTGGATTAAATAGTCTTTGGCCCAATTTGGGATCAAGACGAATTAATTATGTTATGAGTCCATTGGCCCAGTTAATCACAAATTGAGGACTTATGGCCATCTTGGGCTAAGTCCAATCAGGAGAGGCTTTGCCTCCATCCATTTAAGCCAATTGGGCCAAAGCCTAGTGTTAGACACTACAGAGCAGTCAGTGTCGAACACTGGGAATGAGGTTGACAAGTTAGTGTTTAACACTAAGAGATGATTGGTGTTAAACACCAGCAATAAGGCTTTTCAAATTAGTGTTAAACACTAAAACAGATCAATGTTGAACACTGCAAATGAAGATCTTAGATTAGTGTTAAACACTAAGGTAATCAGTGTCGAACACTGCAGATAAAGCTTTTTAATTAGTGTTGAACACTAAGGCCCAACAGTATTTTAACACTGGGTTCGAGAGTTTCAATTTAGTGTTAAACACTAAGACAAGAGGGGTCACGTGGCAGCACGTGAGAGCGCCCTCCTTTCATTTATTCTGAGATTATTGTGTCTTTCAGAGCGTCACGTGCCATCACGTGATGGGCATTCAAATGCCTATGTATTAAAGCTTCTGCCGAGGGTCACGTGGGTCACGTGGGGTGCTGCCTTAAGGGGTCTTCTGTAGATCTCTTGGGGGGTCACGTGATGGCACGTGACCCTGCCTCTATGTATTTTGTTTAGAGGCTTTGTTAATCTTTTTTCAGGAATTAAATTCCTCGAGCTGTGAATTTCGGAGGAATTAAATTCCTACTTCCTTTCGAAGACTTATATTCTGGAATAGAGTTTAACTCTGAATTTTTTGTAGGAATTACATTCCTCATATATGTGAAGAACCAAATAGGGTTAAACCCTAACAAAGCTTTTTTAAGGAGTTTAAACTTCCATCCTCTGTTAAATTACGATTAAGGGAATTAAATTCCCGCTGCTGCAACAGAACTAGGTTCTTAATTAGGGTTAAACCCTGTTTCTTTTTATTCTGAAGGAATTAAATTCCCATGATACAGGGTCAAGCCCTAATTTTATTTTTAAAGGAATTAAATTCCTATAGTTCTGTGAGAATTAAATTTTCATGCTTGCATTCCCTCTCTATATTTTGGATCTGCATGGCAGGATCTCGACCCATTGAGAATTAAATTCTCAACCTTAAGGGGAGATGTGCACTTTGCAGATCCTCTATCAAAGAGAGAAGAAATATGTTCTTCTGTTTTTACATATCAGAGTTAAACTCTGTTGAGAATTAAATTCTCTTCTTCTTTCAAGGAGTTTTTCCCTTTCTTACCTAGGGTTTTTTGCAGAAGATCCAAGTTCTCCAAGTATCGAAGTTCTCTTTCTTTTTTCTTTTTTTTCTCTGCGTCCCTATATGTATGTATGTCTCTTGGCTCCTATTTATAGGAGAAGCAGCCGAATCAATCAGTTTTTGACGAATCTTCGTGAAAGATTTGATTTGCATCCATCATTCATTTTGGACCTTTGGATTATTAGGTGAATTTTATTCACCGTTGGATTTTAAATCCAGAGATTCTCCTTTGTTATTTTGGTTAGATTTAAAGGGGAAATCTTTCCAAACCCGAGATTTTCCCATAGATAGATCACCTCTGAATCTTTAATTTGATTGGTTCCAGATAGCCGCTTTCCTTTGGAAAGATTCGAATTTCTCTCAGAATTTAATTCTGTTAACACAGTGGGCTTTGAAAGCCGGTCACGTGTGACCACGTGACTCATGGTCACGTGTGGGCATGTGACCCTCTTTGGAATGAGCCTTTTCCTTTCTTTTGCGCTCTGTCTTCTGATTGCTGCTTAAACGTCACGTCCTGCAACGTGACTCCTGGTCACGTGTGAGCACGTGACCCTTGTTTGAACCCTCTCTTTCCTTGGTTCAACTGGAGAACGAGTCTGCTGTCTTGAACGTCACGTGGCAACACGTGACCCTGGTCACGTGGAAGCACGTGACCTCTTCTGAAGCCTTTTCCTTGACTTGATCAGGGAACTGGTGTGCCTTTTGACGCTTGCATTTAAATGTCACGTGTCGCCACGTGACCCTGGTCACGTGGGAGCACGTGACTCTTTCTGAAGCCCATTTTCTTCAGCGTAGTCAGGAAACTGAACTTGACTTGATGATGCTTTTTAGGTGTCACGTGCCAACACGTGACCCTTTTCTGAAGCTTTTCCCAGAAGCTTTCCTGATTTTAAATCAGGAAACAGTAGGTCTGTGGTTCGAGGAAGATTTCTAGGTGTGGAGGATGTCGGGCCCCGGTCCTTCCTCACAGCACAAAGTGTCACACGGGACAAAGTGCCATGCCAAAGGGCGGGGGCCAATTCTTGAATCCATAGGGGCCACCTCTTGAATTCATGGGACCTATTTTAGAACAATGGGATCGGTTCTTGAAACACATTCCGAAAGAGGACTGAACTGCATTATAAATGTAATGATACCATCCTCAATTACAGAGACGTCTTTTAAGCGAACCAGCACTACAGGAGCTTGCAAACTTCGTAGTTAAGCGTGCTCGGGCTAGTGAAATTCTTGGATGGGTGAACTTTTGGGAAGTGGCCCCTGGTCGGGTTCGGTTTGCTCCGAAGGACAAAACAGTGCGGTTTCGGTTAGAGCGGACAATATTTTTTGTACTGGGGCATGGGCGTTACAGATTGCCATCAATTGATGACATCAAGAGGAGCATCCTTTATACCGTAGTGAAACCTAAATTCACGAGAATAGACTATGAGGGATATGAAAACATTCTCTATCGATTACGGGGTGTATAAATTGGCCGATCAAGATCGATCAAGCCATCCTTCGGCTCTCGCACTTAGACGCATTGGATGCGCTCCCGTATCCTCTTGAATAAGTATCCTATGGCCACCACGGCGAAGCAAATCACCGTCTCCACTTCTTTCATTCTATGGGTTTTCTTTCCGATCGCGCTATCGAGTACTCCGCAAGTACTCTCTACCGCGTCTTTATTCACCGTCGGACTTTGCACCATCTCGAACTCGTATGGGATGTTGTGGTAGATAATGCTGACATTATAGAGCGGATCAATTTTGTTGCTATGGAGCTTAATATTGAAGAGAATCTATTTCTGAATTATAAGTGATATTTGCGTGTCTGTTGTGGATGTGTGTGGAATATATTGTGTATGAATGTGTGTATTGTGTGTGAAATATATTGTGGACACATTTGTGTGTAAGAGAGAGAGTGTAAGACTTTCCTTTATGCAATGTTTGTTGTATGGATGCATATTTATTTCAATCAATTCAGATACTTCGTTATTAATATCAATTGTTTGACCAATTTACCATTCAAACTGAAAAATTCAAAACGCTAAAGGTAAGTAATTCAATATCCGACGATATTGAAACGATAAACATCAAAACTAATCAAATTAAGTGCATAATACTCGACGATGACAAAAAATAAACCAATACATATCGTCATCGAGTATCCCACATCGATAAAATATTACGTCTTAGAACCCATCTATCAGTTATATGCGTACGATTATCTTCGTGACATAAAACTACGCGTGGGTTGTCAACCTTGAACGTTAATCGTTATTCGTTGACAACCATCTTGTAATTTATGCGACGAGAAGACTAGTCGCACTATAACCGATAGATTTGTCCCATTTTGGACAAGTTAAGAATGTATAACATATACACTTCCCTGCATACTTATTCTTTCATTCATTTCGAGATGAGTTTCGTCAGTACCTTTCCGTTAGTTTTCCGTATACAAAGATAGTTGAGATATCATTTCAATACTGGCAGTATTGAGATATTTATCTCTTCTATTACAATGTACTCTGAGAACAACGAGAAGGTGTTGCCAAATTTTTTCGAAGTGAATGAAAGCATAAGTACAGAGCGTATATGCGTTATATATTCTTAATGGGATAGAAACCTTACCCTCGACAGCCGTTACCCTCGACATCCAAGAAAGAACAATTAATATCGCCGGCCACGATAAATCACTCAAATATATTTCCGAGACACTGTTGTCATCCTAGTTGTCACCTTCTAATATAAAATTGTTAATATTTCGAACTATTTGAAAATGTTTATTATGATATAATAAATAATCGTGAACTATCTCAGGTTTTACGTATCAGACAAGAATGGATAAGACTTGGATAAATAAGAACAGTTTGGCAATGAATTCTGTAATGGTGTTGAAGAGTTTATGCAATTCTTGTCGACAGTGGGTGATAGCCGCATTACCTGTCCCTGTAGAAAATGTTGTAACGGCAGAAGTGATAGTTAAGAAGCGGTTCGTATGTATATACTTGATAACAGATTCAGTCAAGATTACACTATCTGGCACTTACATGGAGAGCTCGTAGACTATAGAATCCCAGAATATCGTCGGTTGCCGACTCCTATGAGAACCCCAATGTTCATTCGAAAATATCGCACATTTGATATAACATTTTCCTTACTTTTCTTAAATATCTAAAGGTGTTTATTATAAATATGATGCATATACGGGTTTATCTGTAAAATATCCATTATCATATGTTTATATATTATAATTAACATTATGAAGGAAAATGTATGCATATAATATTTTGATAATTTAAATATGCATATCGTATCAAATATCCTTAATCAATATTCTTAAAATATAATATCATATAAAACGGTTAGGATAATATCTCAAAAATACCAAATATTACTAACATTATTCTTTGAGATATTGTGCAAGCTTTAGCTCGGGTCAGGAGATCAAGATATTGAGATATCGGGAATCAGAAATTTGCCAATGAAGTTAGATAAAATCGAAGAATCAATACTGGCAGAGACTCAGAAAAGATATGAAGATTCCAGACATCATCGACTAAATCTCCATGTGTCACAATAAATCATCCTTAGAATTCTGAAGCCATGATCTCACCAAACGGCCGCGGTTGCGCGGCCAAAAGCCCAATAATGCGGCGGATCCGCGGTGCATTCAGGGAGTTAGGGTTTTGGATTTTTATGTTAGGATCGTCTTAACAAACCCTAATTCTTGGGATATTTGGTTTCTGGTTTTGGGGCTATATAAATGACCGAGGGCTAAAGCTAGAAATCATCACCTTTTTTATGAAGCAAATCACCGTCAAATAATAAGTGATCCACGACAGGTCCGCGATTCGACGTGATAAGGCGACGTGAGATTCGACGGAGCATTTACTTCCTACGAGGTAGAGATCGAGAGCAACTTCTTTTTCCTCTTGTAATCTAAACTCGAAAGTTTTGTTATTGTGAAGTTGATCAATAAAGGTAGATCATTAAATTAATTAATTTGCATTTATTTACATTATGATCTCTATCCGTTCTTCTTCTATCTCCATCACGCGCGAGTAATTCTCCGCTTGATAGGGTTCACAGGATTATGGTAGATTAATGGATGAGAAAATATTTTAACTTCTTTTAAGTCTTATGAAGTTTATAAACTTTAGCAAAAGAATCGTTAACGTCCTTATCGGGCGCGCTACCAATTCATTGCTGGTCTCGACCGCGATTTGAGATCAGATTAACAATTGTTTTGTTAAGGGCTAGACATGAATAGAGATCAATGAAAGGACAAGGGTCAATAGAGTGGAAACCCTAGTTTCTTCCAAAAACCCTAATCCTCATTCATCACTATCAATCTAGTTTTAAATCTATCAATAGATAAAAGGAGTAATCTTTATTAGTCATCCATGACTACTAAATCCTAACGAACCCTACAAGCCTTCTTCTTATATATTCTATATCCGTATTAAACTAGATCTGTATTCTACATCCGTGTTTAACATAGATCTAGAAACTATTCTACACTATTCTTTATTCTTCTATTCTTCCTTTTTTCAATCAACACGTCTAAAGTAAGATTAAAAGATTCCATATATCTCTGAGGACGACCCGTACTCATCTCGGCTAGCTACACGCGACACCGTTATTGATTGCGGTTATTACTACACACTCTTTAGAAATCAATCAAATGACACCGTTGCCGGGGATACGTGCGTAATCTTTTTTTTACTATTCGTGTTGAATTCTTATTCGATCTATATCATAAAAATAAAACAAAACCGCATCTTGCCTGTTTAACGATTACTGTGCGACTTTTGCGAGGGATTCTGAAGTCACTGTAGCGAGGAGATAAAGATTCAAAGACATTCATCAAGACTCAGAGGGGCAAGGGAGGCCACCAGAACAAAAAATTTTAAGCGAGCTCTCAACTCCGCGGCGGAAGCGCGGCAAGAAGACCATTTTGGCGGCGGAACCGCAGCAAAGTTGGGGACTTAGGGTTCCAAACTTCTCTGGTAACTTCCTCTGTACTTTCTCTCTTCTCTGAAAAATCCAATAATATATTTTTCTGCAGGATTCTTTGCAAAATATCGCCGCTCAAAAATCTTTTTGCGTGTTTTGTTTTGCGGGATGTTTGTCCATATTTTTAATACGGACATTAAGGGGCAAAGACCAAATTCAGATTAGGTGAGGATTTCATCACCCTTCCTAGGCCCCACAAATCACTAAATGTGCATCCGCATCACCCTACATTAATTAAAAAATATGTATACCAAGACTTTAAGGACCGTCGCGCTCAAATAGGATAGAGAAAGGTCATGGGTAATCTATCGCTTATCCGCATTTCTTTTGTGGTGTCAATGCAAGGGTGACTAAGGTAAATGGTTACTTAATTAGGCCCGCTATTTTCGATGATTCATATAGCGGGTACCTCCCACTTACCTGGCACTTACCTGGCCACAAGAGTTATAAAGAGGTGGTAGAGAATTGATCCTGCGGCTTGTCTTTTGGAAGTCTAGGAGCGCTCTAGTGCTTGACCTAGGTGATCTTAGTTCTAGAGTTGCTTGTGCATTTTGAGATTTGTTGAGTCAACTTTCAAGTCCCACTTTCAAAAACAATCCAACTAGAGCTTAAACCTTTTCACCCTCCCTCCTCTTTCCCTCTTATAATGGGTAATCCAAATAAAAGAACTCTTGCCGAGCTTTGCTATCCAGAACCAGATATTTCTTGTTATCGTAATCGCTTCGGTATACCATCCGACTCTACCATGTCTTTAAGAGATCGGATAGAGCAAGCGGAAAGAAACAGTTGACCACCTCACTCCAGATCCTATCAACTGCATCAAAATTCTACATCTTCTTCTGTTGATACTCCATCTAACGCGTGTGAGGGAACTCCTAAACGCATGTCCATCGCTGAGTATATAGCAAGGACTAACGGCCAAAGTTTCAATTCGGTCAAACCGTTAGGACAACAAATACCACCACCTTCTAAAGAAGATTTTGCTACTCGTTTTGCGGCATATATGGTATCTGTTGACACTCGCCAACCAACCAACCAATATCAATATTCTTCTTATCACAATGTTGATCCTACTCCTGCCAAATTTTCACAACCATTCGATTCTTATCAATCCTACCCGACTTTTACACCTTCACTAGATATTCCTTCTTATCAGTCATTTGAGAGTTTTACTTATCCACAAGAATTTCAATCTTATGCTGAAACCCTTTACCGACCCATGTCTAGTCTTGAACGGACCGTGGAAGAATATCGGGTAGCGTCGCACCGCGCTATAGAGGAATTGAATGCGTCTATGGCCGTCCTCAATAAACAAAATGAACGAGCAACTAGTTTCAAACTAGCTCAAAATCTTCCAACGTATGATATGGCAATAGGAAAAATCGAGAATTCGGGCAGTGAGAGAGAGCAGTACACCTTTCCAAATCAAACCTCCCCATACCAAATTGAAATCCACAATTCCAGTTTCACAGATCTATCGAGTACGCCAAATGATTCACCAATTGAAAATAGAACGTCTGATGAGTTGTGTGCCTTTATAGTGTTTGATTTACCCGATTGTGAAGGGTTCATTTCAAGTGAAGCCACACCCAATCCTTGTGATCTCTACACCTCCACTCTAGAACCTAAATTGATTGAAAACCCTGCTTTTGATGAGGTGTCTGGGAAGTTTAACCTTCATTTGATTAAGGATATTGACGTTGGGGATATATTGGATGATGAACCTGAAATTTTGGATGAATTTGTCCCACCAATTCATCAGGTCCTTTCACTCCCGTGTGGTCATCATCTCGAACCTTTAACTATTCTTCCCGAACCCCATGTGCGTCTTGAAATTGATGATAAATGTATGACCGAAAAGCAGAACGAAATTCAGCCTTCATTTCCCACTTCTGGTTCAGCAATACTCGACACACCAATTTATTTGCCTATTTCATCTCCCACTTTCTCTGGTTCTTCTTCTATTCTTCCTTTAATTTTAGCGAGTGTCGATGAATCACAATCCAATATTTTGAGTTCGATAATTCTAAAAAGACAACTTGATTTAGACTCTTTTGAGAATGAGGTAGATGAGCTTTTCGAGTCTCCTACCTCCATAATTTTTGACAAATCAAGTGTGTTGAATTCTGGCACAACACTTATTGACATTGAAACGTTCAATCGGACTATCGATGAAAGTTTCGAAAATATTTTTGCCGACGAACTCGCATTTCTAAACGATACGGAATTTGTAATTAATCAACCTCTACCTGAAGAAGTTAAACCACCGCCATTTTTTCTTATCCTATACGAGAATGTGACTATTCTTCCCATTCCTAATCATTCATATTCTCGTTTTCATTCACCATCACTGTTTCGTCTTTATCAACCGAGACGTAAACCATACCACCTCTTATCTCCTCCCCACTTCTTTTCTACATATAACAGGTTCTTCTACCAACCAGTGCATAATATCGATAAAATATTTGAATGGTTGGTGTTGACTTTTGGTCTTTGTAAAGTTTTGTATAGACCAATAACTTTAACTCCCCTCATAATTTTAAATACTTAATACTATTTTACTCAAGTTTGGGGGGTTTTTTTTTTAAATATTTTTGCTCTTGAAAGAAAATAAATTTTTACAAAATTGTGAGCCAAAAAAATAAGTTTGGGGGAGATTTTCGCTGTCATTATTTCTTGCCCTGTTACTAACTTTTCCTCCAAGCCTACAGATTTTTTTAAGCTTAACAAATGACATCAGTGAGACACTGCTGCAAATAGGTTTGGGGGAGGTTTTTATTTATTCACGCATTATTTTGCATTATCATAAATATAAGCACAAAATTCTTTTGATAATGAAAGTTTGAAAGTGAAAAAAATTTACATATGAAAAATAGGAATAGTTTAAAAAAAGAAAGAAAGTTAGATATTTTCTTAAACGAAACTAGTAATAAATAGTTATGAGCCGTTGTTCCAAGGTTAGTAAGATGAAGCAAATTACTAATATGAGAATAAAAATAAGTCTGAAAAATTGTCCCTATTCTTGAGGCCAAACATTTGAACGTTGATACCCTACTATACGCACTTACACACATCTCGAAACTTGGGATAGTAGAGGATACCTTGAAATGCTCTTGTCTAAAAGCCTTAGTATGAAAAATGAAATAAAAAATAGATAAGTGGGGAAGAAAAAAAAATGAACACTGGTTTTGTAATTACCAAGGCAGCATAAAAAAATATAGCGATGGTGCTTTATCACCTAGTACCCTTGACCAACTGGTTTGGGAGCCACTGCTAAGCCTTAGGTGTTGCAAGACGAGGATGTTACGCTCGAATGCGTGCGCACATTTTGTAATCGGTTGGTTAGTACCTCAATAAATATTAATGGTTGCATGAAGGATGTGTGAGCAATTTCATCGAAAATATTCACCGACTATAAAGTATTTTGGAAGATGGACAAGAGTATGATAGCTTGAATTGAATTCTCTAAGTGTAGGGATGTCTTTTACACACACGTAGGGGTATATGATCGATGTTTGGAAGAAAGATAGAGAGAAAAACTAAAGGCGATGTTTTATTAAGGGATGGTGTGATTTCTAACATCTTTTCACGACCATTAAGATAGGGCTCATAGCAACTGAAAAACTGGTATAGTTGGAAACTCTTATTTTCAAGTTCTTTCTTTTATAGTTCTTATCTTTATACGTAAATTTTATTTTCTTTCTTTTATTATAGGATTTTGTGGGTGTAATCCGCTGAAAATTTTCAGGAGACAACACTCCTCCTACTAGGGACACCTAGAAATTTAAAGGCTTGTTGCACGTGCTCAGTGCAATCGTGTTGCTTACGAAAGTGTGCTACTTAGATTTTTCTTTTTCTTTTTCTCCCTCTCTTGAATAAATAAGTTTGCTCAGGACGATCAAAGTTAAATTTGGGGGCATTTGTTCAGTCGAAAATATCGCACATTTGATATAAGATTTTCTTTACTTTACTTAAATATCTAAAGGTGTTTATTATAAATATGATATATATAAGGGTTTATCTGTAAAATATCTTTTATCATATGTTTATATATTATAATTAACATTATGAAGGAAAATGTATGCATATAATATTTATATAATATTTTGATAATTTAAATATGCATATCGTATCAAATATCGTTAATCAATATTCTTAAAATATAATATCATATAAAATGGTTAGGATAATATCTCAAAAATACCAAATATTACTAACATTATTCTTTGAGATATTGTGCAAGCTTTAGCTCGGGTCAGGAGATCGAGATATTGAGATGTCGGGAATCATAAATCTGCCGATGAAGTTAGATAAAATCAAAGAATCAATACTGGCAGAGACTCAGAAAAGATATGAAGATTCCAGACATCAACTAAATTACCATGTGTCACAATGAAGCATCCCTAGAATTTTGAAGTCATGATCTCACCAAACGGCCACGGTTGCGCGGCCAAAAGCCCAATAATGCGGCGGATCCGCGGTGCATTCAGGAGTTAGGTTTTGGATTTTTATGTTAGGATCGTCTCAATAAACCCTAATTCTTGGGATCTTTTGTTTCTGGTTTTGGGGCTATATAAAGGACCGAGGGCTAAAACTAGAAATCATCACATTTTTCACGAAGCAAATCACCGTCAAAGAACAAGTGATCTATGACAGGTCCGCGATTCGACATGATAAGGCGATGTGAGATTCGACAGAGTATCTACTTCCTACGAGGCAGAGATCGAGAGCAACTTCTACTTCCTACGAAGCAGAGATCGAGAGCAATTTCTTCTTCCTCTTATAATCTAAACTCGAAGGTTTTGTAATTGTGAAGTTGATTAATAACTGTAGATCATTAAATTAATTAGCTTGCATTTATTTAGATTATGATCTCTATCCGTTCTTCTTCTATCTCCATCATGCGCGAGTAATTCTCCGCTTGATAGGGTTTTTAGGATTAGGGTAGATCAATGAATGAGAAAATATTTTAACTTCTTTTAAGTCTTATGAAGTTTATAAAATTTAGCAAAAGAATCGTTAACAACCTTATCGGGTGCGCTACCAATTTATTGCTAGTCTCGACCGCGATTTGAGATCAGATTAACAATTGTTTTGTTAAAGGCTAGACATGAATAGAGATTAATGAAAGGATAAGGGTCAATAGAGTGGAAACCCTAGTTTCTTCCAAGAACCATAATTCTCATTCATCATTATCAATCTAGTTTTAAATCTATCAATAGATAAAATGAGTAATCTTTATTAGTCATCCATGACCACTAAATCCTAATGAACCCTACAAGCCTTCTTCTTATATATTCTATATCCGTATTAAACTAGATCTGTATTCTACATCCGTGTTTGACGTAGATCTAGAAACCATTCTCCGCTATTTTTTATTCTTCTCTTCTTCCTCTTTTCAATCAACATGTCTAAAGCAAGATTAAAAGATTCCACATATCCCTGAGAACGACCCATACTCATCTCGGCTAGCTATACGAGACACCATTATTGATTGCAGTTATTACTACACACTCTTTAGAAATCAATTAAATGAAGGTTTGTGCTTATTCACGCATTATTTTGCATTATCATAAATGTAAGCACAAAATTTTTTTTATAATGAAAGTTTGAAAGTGAAAAAAATTTACATATGAAAAATAGGAATAGTTTAAGAAAAGGAAGAAAGTTAGATGTTTTCTTAAACAAACTAGTAATAAGTAGTTATGAGCCGGTGTCCCAAGGGTTAGTAAGATGAAGGAAATTACTAATCTGAGGATAAAAATAAGTCTAAAAAATAGTCCATATTCTTGAGGCCAAACATTTGAACGTTGATATTCTACTATATGCACTTACACACATCTTGAAACTTGGAATAGTAGAGGATACCTTGAAATGCTCTTGTCTAAAAACCTTAGTATGAAAAATGAAATAAAAAATATAAGTGGTGAAGAAAAAAAATGAACACAGGTTTTGTAATTACCAAGGCAGCATAAAAAAATATAGCGAGAGTGCTTTATCATATAGTACCTTAGATCAACTGGTTTGGGAGACACTGCTAAGCCTTAGGTGTTGCAAGACGAGAATATTACGCCCGAATGCGCGAGCACATTTTGTAATCGGTTGGTTAGTATCTCAAGAAATATTAACGGTCGCATGAAGGATGTGTGAGCAATTTCATCGAAAATATTCACCGAATTTAAAGTAATTTGGAAGATGGACAAGAATATGATAGTTTGAATTGAATTATCTAAGCGTAAGAATGGCTTTTACATACATATAGGGGTATATGATCGATATTTGGAAGAAAGATAGGGAGGAAAACTAAAGGCGATGTTTTATTGAGAGATGATGTGATTTCTAATATCTTTTCACGACCATTAAGATAGGGCTCATAGCAACTGAAAAGCTGGTATAGTTGGAAACTCTTATTTTCAAGTAATTTCTTTTATAGTTCTTATCTTTATACGTAAATTTCATTTTCTTTCTTTTATTATAGGATTTTGTGGGTGCAATTCGCTGAAAACCCTCAGGAGACAACATTTCTCCTACTAGGGACACCTACAGGTTTAAAGGCTTATTGTACGTGCATGGTGCAATCGTGTTGCCTACGAAAGTGTGCTACTTAGGTTTTTCTTTTTATTTTTCTCCATCTCTTGAATAAATAAGTTTGCTCGGGACGATCAAACTTAAGTTTAGGGGTATTTGTTCAGTCGAAAATATCGCACATTTGATATAATATTTTCCTTACTTTTCTTAAATATCTAAAGATATTTATTATAAATATGACACATATGATGGTTTATCTGTAAAATATCTATTATCATATGTTTATATATTATAATTAACAATATGAAGGAAAATGTATGCATATAATATTCATATAATATTTTGATAATTTAAATATGCATATAGTATCAAATATCCTTAATCAATATTCTTAAAATATAATATCATATCAAATGGTTAGGATAATATCTCAAAAATACCAAATATTACTAATATTATTCTTTGAGATATTATGCAAGCTGTTTACCCCAATCAGAGCAAAACTCTGTTCAAATTCCAAGGCGGGAAATGAAGCAACGCTTCTGTTTCCCCCAATCAGAGCAAAGCTCTGTATTGAAAATTAAAATTAAAATAAATGAAGCAACGCTTCAGATCCCCTGCGCTGCGCGCAGAATGCCACGTGTCAAAATCAGACACACCAGCGCAGGGAGCGCAGCAACCAAGGCAGCGCACTCCATCAAGAGCAAGGCTATATTAAATGAAGCAAAGCTTCAGCTGACTTGCGCTGCGCTCTGCGCCGCACGCCACGTGGCAGCGCGGTTGCGCTAGCGCAGTTGCGTTGCGCTCTGCGCCGCACGCCACGTGGCAGCGCGGTTGCGCTAGCGCAGTTGCGTTGCGCTCTGCGCCGCACGCCACGTGGCAGCACGGTTGCGCTAGCGCAGTTGCGCTGCGCTCTGCGCTGCGTGACACGTGGCAGCACGGTTGCGCTAGCGCAGTTGTGCTGCGCTCTGCGCTGCGTGACACGTGGCAGCACGTGTCATGCGCTGGGGCAGTTGCGCCAAACAGAATTAAAATTTTAAAGAAATCTTTCTGTTCTTATTAAAACAAGAAGATTTTCTTCTGTAAAACAGAAGCCCTTGGATCAAAGATCCAACGGTGGGGAAAATTCCCCAAATCACTCAGAGAAAGATCTTTTTAACAAATTTAACTAATTAATGGGCACTATATAAAGGACCCTAGACCTCAATTCAAAATCATCAACATCATCATCAAGACCATCATCAAGAATTTGAGAGAATTCCTCAAGAACAAAAAGGTAAAAAACCTTTAGAAAAAAGAGAAAATTCTCTTATGAACAGATCATTGATCTAAGAACAAGATCAATGATCTTCAATAAAAAGAAAAATAAATAATAATAGTGCTTTGCACTTTCTTATGAACCATTGGTTCTTTAAAAACAAGAAAAACTTGATTTCTTTGATTTAAAATCGATCAAAAGATAAAACAGTGCTTTGCACTTGAAAAACTGCACTGTTGCGCTTCTGGGTTGGCGCAAGCCACCACGGAGCGCCACGTGTCAATAGCACAACAGCGCAGTGCACTGACACAGCGCACTGCGCTGTTGCGCTTGTGCTCACCAGAGCGTGACACGTGTCGCTTCCACGAGCGCTTGCGCTCATTATTTGGCGCAAAGCGCCTGACAAACCACATGTCAAATAATTAATGCATTGCATTATTTGCAGAAGGGCCAGGCCCAATTTAAAAAGGCCTAATAGGCCAAATTAAATGCTATGCATTATTTTAAAAGAGGGCAGAGCCCAAGCAGACGCCCTGCATCATTTATAAAGGGACAGAGCCCAAATCAGAAAGGCCTAGCAGGCCAGAATAAAATGTTGTGCATTACTAAACATGGGCAAAGCCCTAGCACATGCCTAATAGGCCGAAAATAAAAACGTTGGACATTTCTCAGCTGGACTTAACCCAATCATGGCCATAAGTCCTCAAATTAAATTGACTGAGCACGGCTGCTCTCTTAAATCAATCTACATCCGGTTCGAGGGTATATCTCTGAACTCCTCTGACACCTATCGTTGTAATCCTTTAACGACGTCAGGGAGGTGATGGGTCCCAACGGCGACAAATCCCATGGACCCCCATGTCCCTAAACTGGAACTCGGACCACTATGTCCCTAAACTGGAACAATAGAGCCCCCAAATGCTCTTTTGCCGGATCTAAACGATCCCATTTAAGTTGATCTTAGCCCCAAACACGGCTAACGTATTCTTAAACATTCAAATGGACTATAAACCCCCTAACCAAATTTGGTTCAAGGGTACATCTCTTAACTTCTCTGACACCTGTCGTTGTAATCCTTCAACGACGTCAGAGAGGTGACGGGTCCCGACGGCCATATATTAAAAAACGGACCACTATGTCCTTAAACTGGAACAGTAGAGCCCTAAAATGCTCTTCCATTAAGTTGATCTTAGTCTCAAATCAGACTAACGAACGTTTAAGTTGATCTTAGCCTCAAAAATGACTAACGTGTCCTTAAACCAAAACCCAAAATCCAAATCTAAGAAAATACGGATTTGGACTAATCCACGTCCTACGGGCGACGAAATAAATAGTCTCCATATACAATCCACGGGCAACCACAAACAAAACAAACACCTATGACATGAAGTGAAATTCTGGAGAAGGAGAAAGTTGTTACCGCGATGCGGTAGCGTAATTAACTGCAGGGGCTTGTGCCTGCAGGGAAGAGCGTCCCCACAATCAAAAACCCCTCAAGCGAGGGGGAATCTGACGAAGTCTGCTACATCGGCCGCATTCGTCTAAACCTCTGATACATGGTGCCATAAATCAACTTGGCTTCTTCGGAGAGGTGGACGGATAAAACCAATTAGCATCTGCCCCGAATCTCAGGAAAGACGTCCTCACGTCGTGGCCATCTTTCGGAGGGGAACAGATTCTGGCATGCCCGGTGGGACCTTTTCCTCTTTCCACTCCACACTTCGTGTGTCGTGTTCGCAAGCAAATCGCGGTTTGCTGTGGTTGCCTGTGGATTCAAGGTACTAAGATTTGGTGTCTTGCTCCGTGCAGAAAGGAAACAGAAGATCAATGGCTTCAAACTGTGCTTCCTACAACTGCAACTCTCGCTTCGTTCCTGTTGGAGGAGTGACTTACGGACCCCGAGCGGCCTCCCTTTTCAAGATGCCAGTGGAGCAGGTAACTCAAGCCGCCTCTGGACTATTCTTCGGGACCATGCTCCCATCCATGAGCTTCGATGCCCCAATGACGTTGAAAGAAGCTCTAAAGGAGTCGGTCTTCGATCGACTTACCACTGCCGCGGCCCCTCTCAACGGGTCACCCAACTCCACTGCCTCAGTTTTTAACGGACTAGGCCAGAGCTCCAACGGGCCCATGAAGAAGCCTGCACTACTAGAAGGCGTTATCCCGAAGCGGATAGCTTTCCCTATTCCAGTTTCAGGCGAAATCACCAAGGTTGCTTCCCCTGCTCGGAAGTCTGCTTTTGATAGGTTGGCTGTCCCCGTTCAACGGACGTCGGTCTTTAAAAGGCTGGTACTAGCAGATTCTGACCAACACAGGGGGCATGAGGAGGTCACCCCTATAGCTGAAACAACTCCATCAGCACGACATGCTCGACGTCGCCACTGGCGCCGAGTGAGGAAGGCTGGAGGCAACTCCCCCTCTGGATTTACTCCTCCAGCTCCAACGGTGGGGATCGATGCTGCTGTTCCAACCGGGAATAGCTTTGAATTGTTGAACACGGTGCGCAAAAACTCTCCTACTGCGGTGTTGAAGCGAACTCCTTCACCTGTGGAGAATGCTCCAGAGAAGAAGCTAGAGCAGCCCCCTCAACGGCTGTCCTCTAAAATTTACAGGGTCTGGCGACAGGTCCAGGAGTCAGTGATTGATGAAAACTATCTCCGCCGACAGAAAAAGATGAAGGTCCGGCAGGAGAAGGGTTACTCCGTCAAGCCATAAAAAGCAACAGCTACTCGGGTGCCCACTACAACGGCCCTCTCAACTCCAATCACTCAAAAGAAAAGGAGGCCGCAAAAAGCCCCTGTGAACATGGCAAAGCGTAAAAGCGCTGAACACAAACGCCCCAAGTCTGGGGGTATGGTGGTGCACACTGTTTATATGGCTGCAGGAAAGGAGGAAAGCCGTGCTTCCACGGGACACCGACCGCTCACCCGATCCGTGACAAAATCCCAGGAGCAACAACAGAAGCTTCAAGAAATGATGAACGCGATGGCCGCACTCACTGGGCCAAAAGAAAGCTCTGAAATGTCCTCGGATGAGCGTCAAGAACAAGAAACTGACGCTGAGTTTCTTCGCCGGATATTGGAGAAAAAGGATAAAAAAGCTGCGGAACAAGCAGCCAGCATAAAGAAAATGGCCCTCCTGTTCCAAGACATGGTGGGTATGATGATTCAACAAGACCCTCCTGCTAAAGATCCCCCGATCGTTCTCGAAGACGATAGGGGGGAAACGTCAAATCCTCCACCGGCTCTGTCAACAGCCAAAGAGGAGGCAATCTCCAAAGCCGACCTGGACGAATATATAGCTCAGCAGATTCGGGTTCATCAGGTGACCGAAGCAGCCGGTCAGGTCGTAAAAATGGGGCGACCGTATCCGAGCTGGTACGACCAAATCAGTTACCCGCCGGGATATACGATCCCTAAGTTCCACGTATATAAAGGGACTGGCAATCCCCACCAGCATGTTGCCCAATTCAGGGCGCTATGCGGCAATACTGGAGGCGATGACAAATTGTTGCTACGCCAATTCGTCGGCAGCTTAGCAGAAACAGCCTTGGAATGGTATTCGGAGCTACCTAACGACTCTGTCAAAACATTTACAGAGATGGAGCTATTGTTCACACAAAGATTCGCGAGTGCTAGTGAACGCACCCCGATAACATCACTGATAAATGCCAGGATAAGGCCAGGTGAAACATGGGTCCAATACGCAACACGATGGCGGAACCTATGGTCAAAATGTGAACAACGCATAGAAGAGGCACCTGCGGTAGGCATGTTTGTGGGCATTCTTGATCCACAAGCGACCATCTC
The DNA here is from genome assembly GCA_030015575.1 of Agapanthus africanus. NCBI lineage: Eukaryota > Viridiplantae > Streptophyta > Magnoliopsida > Asparagales > Amaryllidaceae > Agapanthus > Agapanthus africanus. The sequence goes on from JASDDO010000016.1 coordinate 419,678,807, forward strand.
GCAATTCATGATGTTCTTCAGGCCGACCACCTTCCAGGCCCTGATCGACAAGTTAGCCCAAATGGACCAGATGGGCCATGGACCGTCCCCTCTAAAACCAGATTCTTGAAATGAGAAAGGAAAAGGAAAAGTGATCGTCGTCGCCAATGCTCAACAACAACCAAGCAACTCAAAACCGGTTGTTCGCCAAAATAACGTCCGTCCACGCCCATCCCTCGAGGAGAGACTGGGACGTCCTTATTCGTTTCCTCAGAATAAAACGAGAAGACTGTTCGAGCTGGCAGTGCGCAACAGACTCATCAATCTGCCAAGTCCAAAACGTCTGTCGCAGCCAGGTGATCTCAATAATCCCAATTATTGCCCTTACCACCAAACGGTAAGTCACCCGATCGAGAATTGTTTCGTCTTTAAGGGATAGATCGAGGATCAGTACCTACAAGGCAAGTTTGTGCTGTTTGAAAAGTGGAAGGTAAACCCACCACGGCCGCATACTCCAAAGAAAACAAACACAATGGGGGCAGCTTGTTCTTTCGTCGAGGACGAAAACGATGGAGAAAATTCATCAGATGAATCCAAAGACTACGTAGCGACTTGTCGTGTGATTTCTCATTCACTGACGGATGATGAAGAGGCTCCTTGCGCTGAGAAACCAAGGGCGAACCTGAGCCAGAGATTCCGCAGCCGTCAGACAAGTTGATCGATGCTTTCCTGAATGAGATTCGTCTGAAAGTTAAAGCCAATCAAGAGCATGGGATGGCCATACTAGAAGGAGCCAAACACCGACTATTAGACCAAAGAGTCGAGGCACTTCCGTCAAATCAAAAGTCATCCACTGCGAATAAAAACAAATTCAAGACGAGGAAAAGGTTCGCCAAAGCCCTATTAGTGGGAATGAAGCTACCACCCCCTAAAGAAAATACTCTCGATGGAGTAGAGATGCATCCCAACTTCTGCTTATATCATCAGAAGATCATACATCCTACCGAAGACTGTGACTCTTTTAAGTGTTGGTGGCAAGGATATGTCGCTCAAAAGAAACACTTCGACATGACAAAATGTGAAGCTCGCAGACGTCGAAAAAATGCGATAGATGAGCGCAAAAGAGCCGCCGCCGATTGTCATATAGCCGACTCCAAGGGATCGCAAATTATCACCTTTGGAAGCGACTCTGACGAAGAAGTTGCCCTCAACCCTCTTCTCAAGGAATCCATTTCAAAAATGAAAGAGTTGAGGAGTTGCGAGAATATTCAGCCGAGCAATCGCCCGCTACTCGAAAGGAATCTCGGCCCCGCGGACAAAGGATCGAGCAAAAAGGATAAAGGAAAGGGGAAAATGACCTTCGTAGCCAATACTCAACAGCAATCGAGTGGTCCTAGACCGGTCGTTTGCCGAAACAACAAGCGGCAACCCCTCCAGGAGAAGTTAAAATGTCCTTACTCGTTTCCGCAAGATAAAACAAGGGGGCTGTTCGAGCTGGCAGTACGTGACAGACTCATCAATCTGCCGAGTCCAAAACGTCCGTTACGACCAAGAGATGTTAACGCTCTCAATTATTGCCCTTACCACCAAACGGTAGGTCATCTGATCGAGGATTGCTACGTCTTCAAGAACTGGGTTGAAGATCAATACCAACAGGGCAAGTTCGCGTTGTCCAAAAACTGGAAGGTGAGCCCGCCACAACCGCATGCTCCGACAAAAATGGATACGCCGGGGGCATCATGCTCATTCATAGGGAAAGCCCCATAGAACGAAAAGTCAGTAAACTAGAGATTCGCCTTAAATACGGCGACGACGGACCGAAACGTCCTTAAACTAATGATGGACCGCAATGTCCTAAAACTTGCAAACGACCGAAACGTCTTTAAACTACTACCGTAGCATCCTCAGGCTGACGAGAATAAAAAAAAGAATAAAAAAAATAAACTAAAATAATGATAAAAACGGTATGTCCATAAGCAAAACGGGTATGGATGAAAACCCGAAAGGGCTCCGTGAGTAAAAACAGCAGGGCTATCGGCGAGTGTTCGTGAAAACCCGAAAGGGCGCGACCTCGTAAAAAAAAAGAGAATTAAAAGAATAAAAAAAGAAGAAGAAGAAAACAGTATGTCCATAAGCAAAATGGGCACGGATGAAAACCCGAAAGGGCTCCGTGAGTAAAAACAGCAGGGCTACCGGCGAGTGTTTGTGAAAACCCGAAAGGGCACAGCCTCGTTAAAAGACACTTGCAGGGTCCTCTCGACTTTATAAGGAGAAACCACCTACGTGAGATCCTTACGACTCACAAGGGAGCAACACACTTAGGAATCCTCACGATTCCTAAGGAGAAATTACACTTGCGAGATCCTCACGATTCGTAAGGAGAATCCTCTTATGAGACCCTCACGGCTCATAAGATTTGAAAGTCTTAAGCTACAGGGATCTGAACCTGTTCTTAAGCAGCTCCCACAACCTTCGATACTGCCCTACAAGTGGCTCAATACTGACCCTTGTATACGATCCATGGGCGCGAATAAAAATTTTCCTAACCAAGTCCAATCCGTGATTAGGGATATGTTCGCACGGTGAACAACCCTTGTGAGTCCTCTCGACTTACAAGGAGAAAACACTCTTGTAAGATCCTTACGACTTATAAGAGAACATACACTTAGGAATCCTCACGATTCCTAAAGAGAAAACGCACCTGCGAGATCCTCACGACTCGTAGGGAGAAACACCTTTATGAGACCCTTACGGCTCATGAAGTCAAAAGCCTTAGTCGATGGGATCCTAACCCTGTTTGCTAAGCCACCTTTGTTCGACATCGACAGAGGCAAATGATGATTCGCTCCTGGCAATATCCCGGTGGTAGCGATGCCGATGCCTAAAACGGTATCAAATTCCAAGTTTCTTCATGGCAAATGATGATTCGCTCCTGGCAATATTCCAGTTGTAGTGATGCAGATGCTAAGATTGGCATCAGATTCCAAGTTCCACACTCGTGATAAAAAATCAGCGAGCCACACATGCATACGAAATAGCCGAAATGATGGGGCAACTTGCAATAAAAAGCAGCAAGTAAAAATGTACGCATGCAAAATAGCCGAAATGATTGGGCAACTCACAATAAAAAGCAGCGAGTAAAAATAAAATAAATAGCCGAAATGATTGGGCATCGCGAAAAATAGCCGAAATGATTGGGCAATCGCAACCTTCGCGATATAAGAGCTGAAATGATAGTGCATCGCGGAAAGAAATAAAATGAAAAAATATATATAAATAAATTCATGCCCTACAGGTGAGATCACATCGATCCCTGTATACAATCCAGGGGCACAAAAAAAGAGGGAACCATACCTTCCCAACAGGCTCCATCAGAAAGCGAAGCCAAATCTTAACGGTTCATAGACAACCTAGAGACAATCTCGACATTTGTCGCAGTATTGCAGACACAATGTCAACAAACAGAGCAAAAGGAAGATCCCTAGCTTCAGGGTCTTAACGCCAACAAAAGACCCCGCGGTCGAAACAAAGCGAAGCGACGGCAAAATCCCAGCTTCACCTCAACAATCGTCTCGATACAATAGACGAGATGTTAACAAAGGCATCCTTTCGCAGTCCATCAGGTTGCAGATACAACGCCGACAAAAGACCTCGCGGTCGAAACAAAGCGAAGCGACGGCAAAATCCTAGCTTCATCTCAACAATCGTCTCGATACAGCAGACGAGATGTTAACAATGATGTTTCTTCGCAGTCCATCAAGATACGAATACAACACTGATAAAAGACCTCACGATCAAAACAAAGCAGAGCGGCGGCAAAATCCCAGCTCCACCTCAGCATTCGTCTCGATACAGCAGACGCAATGTCAACAACAGTGTCCTTCCTTCGACAGGATTCGGACACACTAAAGCAAACGAAGCGAAGGCCAAACTCCTAGCTTCAGGGTCTTGACGGCAACCCATATAAAGCCAGAAAGACAACTGGAGATCGTCTCACACCAGTGTGGAATGGTCATCATCTCGACGTTCGTCTCGACACAGCAGACGCAACATCATTAAACAAATGGAGCCACGGCAAAATTCCAGCTCCACCCCGACGTTCGTTTTGATACAGCAGACGAGTTATCACCCCAGCGTTCTCCCTCCAGCAGGATTCAGACGCGACAATCAAACAAACGGAGCTACGACAAAATCCCTAGTTCCAAACCTCAACGGTTCATCAACGACCTAAAGACAACCGCGACATTCGTCTCGATACAGCAGACGAGATGCCAGCAAAACGAAGCAAATGCCAAATTCCTAGCTTCAGGGTCTTGACGGCAACTCACATAAAACCTGAAAGACTATCGGAGATCATCCCATACCAGCGCGGAGTGGTTATGACTCATCGGGGCTCGCCAAAATGAGCTTAACCTCAAGTAAAAAGCGGCATGGCAAATTCCTAACGCTTGCTCTTCCGACGGTCAAACTACCTAGGAAGATTGCTTGAAGACGTCTTGTCCAGCCCCCGAAGGGATCAGAGACACGGTAGTCGCAGGGATACTCGAACAGCACGATTGCCTATCGAGGAATATATCAGCTTATGCGACGGTACGACGGCCAAAACCCTAAGTACCACAAACCATAACGGACTTCTGTCGTAAAGAGCAGAGGTTAACTGCGATGTTAGGATGTTCTTGCGAGAAACGCTCGATTCGTCTCGACTTGTGAAGAAATTGATGTCTTTGCGAGAAATTCTTGAGGCGGCTCGACTCGTGAGATAAAGCCTTAGGCAGTAGGCATAAAAGAAGCCTGTTTCTTAAGCATTGGGACCCTGCAAGTTGGCCCAAAACGGTCTCTTGCATACTATTCACGGATCCCACTCTCCAAAGTCGAGTTTCGACAAGGAGGGAAACAACCGCTTACGGGTCCTCTCGACTCGTAAGAGGGAAAAATTCTCTTATAAGATCCTTACGACTTATAAGAGAAAACACACTTAGGAATCCTCACTATTCCTAAGGAGAAAACCCACCTACGAGATCCTCTCAATCCGACGGGAGAAAAGTCTCTATAAGACCCTCACGGCTCATAGAGTTGAAAAGTCTTAGTCAGCAGATCTGAACCTGCGGCCTAAGCCATCGCTATCTCATGGAGAACTTAAGATGCTTACTTTATTATCTATCAATTATGTTCATCAAGACAACATACTGATAATAAGAGAAAGAAGAAAGCGACAAAAGAACATCCGATTTACAAGCGTTCGAGACACACTCATTCATGCATAGACAAAAGACTCAGAACGAAAAATAAGACAAGCTGGGACAAAACTTTTCCATCAATATTGCCAAAAATTCTTACAATCATAAAGCAATAAACGAGAAATATCATTACAATGGAATAACCTCAGATCCAGGGCATGGATTGAGAAAGTCAAAAGTAAGGCCATCCAGAGTTCTCCTGGCCTTTCTGATGATTCTCGTGCGCAGCCTCTCGCGCTTCTGTGTGTCAGGTCTTCGGCAAGGCCCCCTATCCTTTGATAAGAAGCGATTATTGTCGTCTGCTGAAAAACTTGATGTAGAATGTCGATGAGGCTATCCCGGCGTTTTTTCGAGATCAGCCCCGATAGGTACACTGAATGCACCTTGTCTTCGGCATCATCCAGCATATTAAGCGGCATGGCCTCATGGAACCCCGGGAGTGCCCTCCAGATTGCTCCCAACACGACTTTCAAGAGAGCGGAACGGCGAGGGAGCAGCCAACCGGTGCGTGCGTTCAGACGACCCATGACCTCTGCACATTGGGCGTCTGTAAACTCTTGGTTTTGTTGACGGCCCTGTGCACGGATATCCTCATAGGTGATGAATTCGTGCAGACTGTATAGATGAACAGCCATAATGCCTGAAGGAAACATCAATGGAAGGTTAGCAATAAAAAAAAGAGAAAGGGGACACAGGAAGTTAAACTTCTCGAGAGCAATGCTCTGCAGACAGGAGTGACACCTGTCAAAATCAGTTATGAAGAGAATTTGAAGAAAATCGCCTAAGAACATTGAGAGCTTTGCTCTGAAAAGATGATATAATAATGATAATATAAAATGCCATCTTTAACTTCCAAGACCCATAAAGAACTCTTAAGAGTTCTTCTATATGATTTGGAAGGAGCAAAGCTCCATTAATTAAGAAAATCCAAAGAAAATCTTTTAGAGAGCAGAGCTCTATTAATGGAACCCTAATAGGGTTCCCTTTAGTTCTCTTTAAGACCCCTTTAGAGCAAAGCTCTGCTAAGTGAAACCCTAAATGGGTTTTCTTTAGATCAGGGATCTATTGAGAGCAAGGCTCTGTTAATTAAAATTAACTTAATTTAATTCAATTTAAATTAAAAATTTTACCTCAAAAGTTTTAAGAAATTCTAACTCTTGGAGTTCTTAAAGGCAAGAGCAAGGCTCTGAAGTTTGAAAATAAAATTTTGAAGAGGATAATCATCTGTTGAGGACCAAAGGTCCTATTTATAGGTATCAAATGCCCTTTCAACTTCCAAGAGTTGCCGCGATGGTTGGAATTCTGCCACCACTGCGCTTACGTTTGGAAGGCCACGTAAGCGCAACGGTGGGGGGGGCATTTGTTTACCCCAATCAGAGTAAAACTCTGTTCAAATTCCAAGACGGGAAACGAAGCAACGCTTCTGTTTCCCCCAATCAGAGCAAAGCTCTGTATTGAAAATTAAAATTAAAATAAATGAAGCAACGCTTCAGATCCCCTGCGCTGCGCGCAGAACGCCACGTATCAAAATTAGACACACCAGCGCAGGGAGCGCAGCAACCAAGGCAACACACTCCATCAAGAGTAAGGCTCTATTAAATGAAGCAAAGCTTCAGCTGACTTGCGCTGCGCTCTGCGCCGCACGCCACGTGGCAGCGCGGTTGTGCTAGCGCAGTTGCGTTGCGCTCTACGCCGCGTGACACGTGGCAGCGCAGTTGCGCTGCGCTCTGCGCTGCGCGACACGTGGCAGCGCGGTTGCGCTAGCGCAGTTGCGCTGCGCTCTGTGCTGCGTGACACGTGTCATGCGCTGGGGCATTTGCACCAAACAGAATTAAAATTTTAAAGAAATCTTTCTGTTCTTATTAAAATAAGAAGATTTTCTTCTGTAAAACAGAAGCCCTTGGATCAAAGATCCAACGGTGGGGAAAATTCCCCAAATCACTCAGAGAAAGATCTCTTCAACAAATTTAACTAATTAATGGGCACTATATAAAAGACCCTAGACCTCAATTCAAAATCATCAACATCATCATCAAGACCATCATCAAGAATTTGAGAGAATTCCTCAAGAACAAAAAGGTAAAAAACCTTTAGAAAAAAGAGAAAATTCTCTTATGAACAGATCATTGATCTAAGAACAAGATCAATGATCTTCAATAAAAAGAAAAATAAATAATAATAGTGCTCTGCACTTTCTTATGAACCATTGGTTCTTTGAAAACAAGAAAAACTTGTTTTCTTTGATTTAAAATCGATCAAAAGATAAAACAGTGCTTTACACTTGAAAAACTGCACTGTTGCGCATCTGGGTTGGCGCAAGCCACCAGGGAGCGCCACGTGTCAACAGCACAACAGCGCAGCGCACTGACACAGCGCACTGTGCTGTTGTGCTTGCGCTCACCAGAGTGCGACACGTTCGCTTCCACGAGCGCTTGCGCTCATTATTTGGCGCAAAGCGCCTGACAAACCACATGTCAAATAATTAATGCATTGCATTATTTGCAGAAGGGCCAGGCCCAATTTAAAAAGGCCTAATAAGCCAAATTAAATGCTATGCATTATTTTAAAAGAGGGCAGAGCCCAAGCAGATGCCCTGCATCATTTATAAAGGGACAGAGCCCAAATCAGAAAGGCCTAGCAGGCCAGAATAAAATGCTGTGCAATACTAAACATGGGCAAAGCCCTAGCATAGGCCTAATAGGCCGAAAATAAAAACGTTGGACATTTCTCAGCTGGACTTAACCCAATCATGGCCATAAGTCCTCAAATTAAATTGACTGAGCACGGCTGCTCTCTTAAATCAATCTACATCCGGTTTGAGGGTACATCTCCGAACTCCTCTGACACCTATCGTTGTAATCCTTCAACGACGTCAGAGAGGTGACGGGTCCCAACGGCCACAAATCCCATGGACCCCCATGTCCCTAAACTGGAACCCGGACTACTATGTCCCTAAACTGGAACAATAGAGCCCCCAAATGCTCTTTTGCCGGATCTAAATGATCCTGTTTAAGTTGATCTTAGCTCCAAACACGGCTAACGTATCCTTAAACATTCAAATGGACTATAAACCCCCTAACCAAATTTGGTTCAAGGGTACATCTCTGAACTTCTCTGACACCTGTCGTTGTAATCCTTCAACGACGTCAGAGAGGTGACGGGCCTCGATGGCCATATATTAAAAAACGGACCACTATGTCCTTAAACTGGAACAGTAGAGCCCTAAAATGCTCTTCCGTTAAGTTGATCTTAGTCTCAAATCAGAATAACGAACGTTTAAGTTGATCTTAGCCTCAAAAATGGCTAACGTGTCCTTAAACCAAAACCCAAAATCCAAATCTAAGAAAATACGGATTTGGACTAATCCACATCCTACGGATGACGAAATAAATAGTCTCCGTATACAATCCACGGGCAACCACAAACAAAACAAACACCCACGACACGAAGTGAAATTCTGGAGAAGGAGAAAGTTGTTATCGCGATGCGGTAGCGTAATTAACTGCAGGGGCTTGCGCCTGCAGGGAAGAGCGTCCCCACAATCAAAAACCCCTCAAGCGAGGGGGAATCTGACGAAGTCTGCTACATCGGCCGCATTTGTCTAAACCTCCGATACATGGTGCCATAAATCAACTTGGCATCTTCGGAGAGGTGGAAGGATAAAACCAATTAGCATCTGTCCCGAATCTCAGGCAAGACGTCCTCATGTCGTGGCCGTCTTTCGGATGGGAACACAAGCTTTAGCTCAGGCCAGGAGATCGAGATATTGAGATGTCGGGAATCAGAAATCTGCCGATAAAGTTAGATAAAATCGAAGAATCAATACTGGCAGAGACTCAGAAAAGGTATGAAGATTTCAGACATCAACTGAATCTCCATGTGTCACAATGAAACATCCCCAGAATTCTGAAGCCATGATCTCACCAAACGACCGCAGTTGCGCGGCCAAAAGCCCAATAATGCGGCAGATCCGCGGTGCATTCAGGGAGTTAGGGTTTTGGATTTTTATGTTAGGATCGTCTCAACAAACCCTAATTCTTGGGATCTTTGGTTTCTGGTTTTGGGGCTATATAAAGGACCGAGAGCTAAAGCTAGAAATCATCACCTTTTTCACGAAGCAAATCATCGTCAAAGAACAAGTGATCCACGACAGGTCCGCGATTCGACATGATAAGGCGACGTGAGATTCGATAGAGCATCTACTTCCTACGAGGCAGAGATCGAGAGCAATTTCTTCTTCCTCTTGTAATCTAAACTCGAAGGTTTAGTAATTGTGAACTTGATTAATAAAAGTAGATCATTAAATTAATTAGTTTGTATTTATTTACATTATGATCTCTATCCGTTCTTCTTCTATCTTTATCATGCGCGAGTAATTCTCCGCTTGATAGGGTTTGTAGGATTAGGGTAGATCAATGGATGAGAAAATATTTTAACGTCTTTTAAGTCTTATGAAGTTTATAAATTTTAGCAAAAGAATCATTAACATCCTTATCGGGCGCACTACCAATTTATTGCTAGTCTCGACCGCGATTTGAGATTAGATTAATAATTGTTTTGTTAAGGGCTGGACATAAATAGAGATCAATGAAAGGACAATGGTCAATAGAGTGGAAACCCCAGTTTCTTTCAAGAACCCTAATCCTTATTCATCACTATCAATCTAGTTTTAAATCTATCAATAGATAAAAGAAGTAATCTTTATTAGTTATCCATGACTACTAAATCCTAACGAACCCTACAAGCCTTCTTCTTATATGTTCTATATTCGTATTAAACTAGATCAATATTCTACATCCGTGTTTGACGTAGATCTAGAAACTATTCTCCACTATTCTATTCTTCCTCTTTTCAATCAATACGTCTAAAGTAAGATTAAAAGATTCCACATATCTCTGAGGACGACCCATACTCATCTCGGCTAGCTACACGCAACACCGTTATTGATTGCGGTTATTACTACACACTCTTTGGAAATCAATCACCCAACAACCACAGGTTTAAACGATATGATGGATGAGTTGTATGATGGCATGCATGATGATACCCCTTTGGATGATGTGGTTCCAGATGATGAAACTGCGATGCTTTTTTAAGTATATGGAGGATGCTAAGAAATCACTTTATGATGGTTCGACAATGACGAAGTTGGATTGGAAGGTTTGTATTTTTCATTTTAAATGCAATTATTTATGGAACAACAAGTCAGTCGATGATCTTCTAAAGATAGAGAAGGAAGCATACTCGAATTTCAATCTGCCTACCAATTTTTAAGAGGTGAAGAAGATGATTGCCGATATCGGTTTCAGTTATCAAAAAATCAATGCATGTCCAAATGATTGCATGTTATTCACGATAGATGATGACAAGAACTTAAATAAGTGTAGAACTTGTAGGGAATCGAGATGGATCTTACCTAAAAGGCCCTTGAGGGACGAGGAGTCAATTACCAAAATCCCGGTGAAGGTGTTACGCTTTTTTCTATTAAGAAAAGTCTATAGAAGCTATTTCTATCATCTAAAACCACCGAAAGTATGATATGGCATGTAAATGGTTGTAAGAAGGATGGAGTCTTACGGAATCCCGCTGATGGTGAGTAGTGTAATGATTTGACACTCAATTTCCAGCGTTCGCTGCGGAAGCTCGTAATATGAGATTTGGATTATCGGCCGATGGCTTGGAACCAATTAAACGAAGTGTACTCACAGCGTATGGTCCGTTACACTAGTAGTTTATAACCTCCCGCCGTAGATGAGTATGAAACAATCTTACATCCAAATGCCTTTATTGATCCCTGCAAGCAACTCTCCTAGTAATGACATCGATGTTTATTTAAAGCCGTTGATTGATGAGTTGAATGAGCTATAGGAGTACGGTATCGTTGCATATGATGTCCAGAGAAATAAAAGATTCACGTTGCGCACGACGTTGCTTTAGACAATAATCGATTTCCGGCATATGCCATGTTGTCGGGATGGAGTACGAAAGGTCAATGTGGTTGCCCATGTTGTCAAGAATACAATGAAACACCAGTAAATCAGATTTCTTTTTACACTGGACATCGTCGTTGGTTAGATGCCGATCATCGTTATCGACGCAATGGAATCAAGATCAATGGTGAGCAGGAGCATCGGCCCTCTCCTCCTAAGCCAAATGGAAGAAAGGCGTTTGAGGACATAGAGAACATCAGTGTTATTTTCGGTAAGAAGTATAAGCATACTATTTCGAATGAGATATCAAATAACTAGAGAAAAAGATCTATATTTAATAATTTGCCGTATTGAAGATTTCTTAATCTTCGTCATAACTTGGATGTCAAGCACATTGAGAAAAATGTCTACGAGCTCTTGCTGGGTACCCTGCCGAATACCAAATTTAAGAACAGAGACACTTGCGATATGAAAATAGTTTGCTCCAAAGAATTTGCAGCAAGAATTGCATCCAATTTCGAAAGGGAATGGTAAACCGGCGATTCTACCAACAAAGTACATGATGTTCGATGAAAAGCTGAGTTTCCTTAAGGTTCTTAAACAAGTAAGGATATCGGATGTATATTCGGCGAATATCAGTAAATGCGTGAACTTGAAAAAGAAAACCCTCGTCCGTGTAACAATTTGAAAATTATAAATATTATTTTATAATTTAAATATGTGTATTATGAGTTTTACGGAAATAATACCGAGTATGAATTTGGGTTTTTCGGATTGGTATCCGTATGTATATTTATTTTTGGGAATTATAAAATGTGAGATATTTTGAAAATGATAAGTATATTGTAATTGGGATATACTATGGGATTTTTGTGTTATTTGTATTATTGTAGAGAGAGAGAGAGAGACGACACCCTCACCATACCCTTATCCTCGCCCCATCTTTCCTCCTCTCATAGTTCCCATCTCATTTCTCTCTCCTCCATAATATCTCCCATCTCTCTCAAAAACATCTCTAACTCTCATCACTCCCAAACACCCAAACCCAAACCAAAATCCTTGCTTTTCTTCACTAAAATTCATGGTTGAAGCCAAGTTTTTCAACTAAACCCATCAAGACTTCAAGTTGAGTCACTACAACCCTTGGAGCTTTATCAAGATCTTGGATTTCATTTGTTTCCCCACTTTAATAGGTGAAGACCCCTCCTTTCTACAAGTTCTTGAAGTTTTAAAGTGTTTGGATATGAAAATGTATAGTTTCTATATAAAAAATGGTATTTTTATAGGTTGATTTATTTGTAGATTGGTTTTTGAAGTGATCCACTAGTTGTAATGGATCTAGTATGGTGTTCATATCAGAATTTTGCACTTTTATACCTTCCATTCTTGATCACATTGCATATAGGTAGGTACTTTTGATCCGTATTTTCTAAATAATTGCAGGTTATAGGTTCTCAGTCCAAAACAATGCAAATCACAAACAGTCACGAAAAATTCAGGACAACTGCCAACAACGGATAAAAATACGTGTTCCGCTCACCATCCGTCAGGTGTCGCTTACCAGTTCGGGAGACAAGATCAAGCGAGGGTCATTCGTGTCTCAAACAAGCACATAACACGAGAGAGGCGGTACAAGAATCAAGAAGGAAATGCGGAGCTCAAGGAAAAATTAAGGCAAAAGTCCACTCATTTTCATGTTTAGGATTGTTGTAAATCCGGGAAGAATTTGTAATGATTTTGCAAATACAAGTGTACTAAATAGAATAATAAAGCAACATAAGACAACCCAAGAAAAATAGAGCTTCAACTCCCTAGAATGGCGGCGGTTCCACGGTCTAAATCCCCTTATGGGCGGCAGATTCGCGGCCAATACGTGGACTCTCGCGCCAACTTTTCAGGGGTGTTTTTGTCATTTTATAAGGGCTCAGAAAAAGACCTTAGGGCTTCACTTCAGTGCCTATAAATACTTTAGATCAGAGCCATACTAAGGATGTAATTTTTCATTAGTTTTTAGTTATTTAGTGTAAACTTTTTCTTTCTCTTCATCTTTCCTCCATTAAAATTGTAATGAGAGCTTTTGAGTGGATAATAAATAGAGTGGTGAGTTTTTTTATATGCATGTCTTATTAAATTGTTAACTAGTTTTTATAAATTGCTTGTTCTTTTCTTTAATAAGTAGTTGTTGATTTTATTTGTTCTTTTTTTTCTTCTCTTTTCTTTTATCCTTACAACCATGATGCTCAAGTGTGATCCTTATCTAGGTGAGGTCCTAAGTAACTAGTTGTCATCTTCTACATTATTTTTTCCTATTTTCTCTAGTTGTTTTTATTTCCTTTTTTTCTATATAACGAGTGAGTAGTTTTCTCACTTGTTATGGTAGGATAAGAAAAGTTTGAGAGAAGAAAATCTCGCTCACTCTTTTGTTTACCTAACAACTTGAGTTGAACTCCCGTTAAGGCAACCACAATCCGCTCCCTACGGCACCCTATCCTCTATGATAATGAGACCGGCTGTGGTTGAATTGACCGGAGGTTATGGTTAAGAGCCAAGAACGGACGGACAAGAACCAAAAAGAAGGAACTAAGTGTTGGAAAGTCTACCTTATACTCACAAGTTTCCTTCCTAGTCTTGATAATCCTCGTTGTTGCTGATTACTGTAACATCAATATCAAGAGTGGTAAATGAAAGAAGTGAGGTAACTCCTAACCCTAACTAACATAATCCTAACCCTAATAAGCTTCCATTAAACATACATATCTAAACACATAGTTAGTTTTGAACAAATTCGGACAATTTGGACTTAACTCGTTAAAACACTAAGAAAAAGACTCCCATCTCTCCACGGATCGACCCGTACTCAACCGGCCATCTACCAAGCAAAACCGACTTGATTGTGGTAAATAGAACTTAAAGAGCGCATAGCAAAAATTTGACAATCAAATGGCGCCATTGTCAGGGAGACGGTAGTTTATTTCTTTGTGTAGTTTTGGGTTAACTTGTGAATATATATAAACCAAATAAAACTATAAAAATCATCTTGTTATTTTTGATTCTTTTTGTGAGGGTGTACAGGATAGGGAGAAGAGCAAGTTCAATGCCAATGTCGTGGGGAGTTACACCCACATCTCGCGGCTACACCGTGGCGGATCAAGACGAAACCGCGGCTAACCGTACAAATTCTGAAGAAAATTCAGTGACCAAATCAATCACCAGAGACTAAAACCCAGAAGAGGAGATTAGTTGTAGTACACCGAAGAAATTTGGAGCTCCACATCACCAATTTGACCGCGCTTTCGCGGCTAAAAGATAGGTTTGACCGCGGTTCCACGGTCAAAGTGTGGAATCGGAGCCCAAAAATTTTGGTGAGTATTTTCTTCTTCTGAAAACCCCCTCTGAACTCCACTGAACTGTTTTTCCTGCAGTATTCTTTGCGCAAATTCTCCCCCATCTCCAATAAACTATTTTTGTGCAGGATTCTTTGCGCCGCCGCCAAATAATTTTTTTGCAAGCGTTTTAGATTTTTGTTTGTTATTTTTTACATAAATAATACGGACTTTAAGGGAGTATAACACCAATTCAGATTGGGTGGGGATTTTATCACCCTTCCTAAGACCCCAAAAATCATAAAAAGCATACGCATTACTTTTGAACTTAATTAAAAAATATCTAGACTTAGTCAATTAACGACTTGTCGTGCTCAATAGGACAGAGGAAGGTTGTGGACATTCGGTCGCTTATCTAAACTTGACTTTGTGGTGCCTAGGCTAGACAAGTGAGGAGGTAATTTTAAAAGGCCCGTCTCACGGTGATTCATGAGCGGAACCCTCCTTACCTCATTTGTGTTTACCTTATAGGATTACTAGGCACTATCACAAGTGTCTATATGGCATCAACCATGCCGAATTAAAAATTTACAAGTGCCGAACAACCTAAAGCGAGGATCTTTACTAGATAATTAGGGTTAACAAAGCATGTAAACAACTTTACATCTAAAGGAAAGGGATTATAACCATTGTAGTCTGCTCCTTCGCTTCATAAGCTCCGAGTAGTAGTCCCTTCGCCGCGATCCATGAACTTCCGGACTCTAGAGAGGCTCCACAAGCCGAATGATCCATGCTTGCTTGAAGTCTTCCTTTTCGAAGATGATCTACCTTGAAGAATTTTTAACTCAAGCTCTCACTTCTCTAATTAAGTATTAGTGAAATGAACACCCTAATCTAAGTGTTAGTGTTTATGCCCTAGAAGGCCATTACTGTATCATACTAGTTTGTATATTACTTAATGGAAGCTTGGGATATTCACATATATATAACAGTCTTGCTAAACATGGTAGTATGCTACTTGGTTTTTCTATCTTAATATGTGAGTATACGTATTGATAGAGCTCTTAGGATCTTGCTTGACTACCAGCGTTGTGATGGCAGTCACACTAGTGGGGGCTGGGTAGTCTACAAGCACATCCTTATTCAGGTCCCTAGTCGTTGGATTATCGAGACAGGGCATCGATACTCCGGAGTAGACTAGTGTGTACGCTTCTCATCCCAGTTAGGGAGATGGTCTGTCCCACAGCCGTCAGTACGTCGTACTGGAGATAGTATGCAGGTGCTCGTTAGGTTACGGGTACACCAGACAGGACTCACAGGGAACTGTTGGTTGGTTTTATACCAGTCGTCAGTGAACAGTTCCCAGGTGACATGAGTACAGCATAGTCCGCAGACTTGACACTGCTACTTCACCTCGAGTGTGTCCCACTGTTCTTAGATTGCTACCCTACCACGGCTCAAAGGAGTCGTGCAAACAGGTAGCAGTTGGGTGCAGTCCCGAGCACTTGGAGGCAGTGGCGGTTAGACAGGATTCGTCTCTCCCGGTATTGGGGGTTGATATCGCGCTGTGTCAGAGAGCCATTACGCAAAGTCCCTAGCCAGGGCAAGCGAGATTTGCTGGTAGGTTCCAGTAGTTTCTCAGGGTGTAATGGGCTTCGCTCCGACACGACTTATACCGCTATTAGGGGACTGACGCTTGCCGCCTCCCTAGGCCCGATATGCGATAGTCTTAGACGAACGGACCGGACTGTACGGAGATTGTCACATCAGACTCAGTAGGAGTTCGGATGGGTTTCCTCATCGGCCTTCTTATCGACAGCTACCTGGGGACCGTTACGTACAGCTAGTGCCGCTTGCGGTCTGTGGTTAAACCCACTGCCAGTGTAGCAGTCGAGTCTCTAGAGTCCCACACAGAGAGTTTCCCTACTCCGGGCGAAACGATATAGAGGTCGTATGGTTTTACGACAAGGGTTCGGACGCATACGTGTGTTTACGCACGTACGGCTTTCGGACAGTTTTTACCAGTCGGCTTTGGTTTAAGCCAGTTACTGGTATCCGGTTATTGGATTTATACAGTCTAAAGTTTTTCCGTATTTTTGCGGAAAGGAGGGGCGTTCTCGTAATTGCGCCAGAAGCTTCTAGAAGGTGGTGACTAAGGAGGTTTAGGTGGCATATACATTGAATGTGATTAGTGAGTCATATGGATGATTCATCCATGTCATTAATGCATCATAAATGCTTAATGACTCATGGATGTGAATCATCACTAGATATTATCAAGCATGGTTGTTAAATCATTTTCTTTTCTTTTCTTGATAAAAAGAAATGCTTGATATATATTATGATAACTCATTATTCTCACTTCATTATTATCTTCATCTTCTCTGTGCTCAAGCTCTCCCTCTTCAAACCCTAATCCTCCCCTCTCATGTGTTGAGTACAAGGATTAGTTAGACTCATTAAACCATAACCCTCACTCTATTTCACCTAGCTTCTTTGATTAGCACTTAAAGAAGTTTAGTTGCCTCAAGTTTAGAGGCTAAGCTTGGAGTAAAGCTCTCGGGTGGATCGTCTACTACTTCGAGAAGGCCGAGGAGGAGGTGGAGTTCGTAAAGACGAAGGACACGGTTCTTTAGGTATAATCCCTTCACATAGTAGTTGTTAACTTCTATGTTTGATGTTAGTTATCGTTTAGCTTCGATTCATGCGGTTAGTCGATGTTTAAGCAAAGAACAAGATCGTTTTTCATATTTCCGCCTCCCCGCAAGTCGTGGGGTGTTGTACATCGACTTACAGTGGTATCAGAGCCTCGCTAAACAATAAATAACTTACTTGCAAATTTGTATGAATTTCGAACGAAAAAAAAAAACGAAACCGGAAAAACCCGAAATCACAAGTTTCTGTCGATTTTTAAATGAAGTCCAAAATTTTTCCAGGGAGGTTCAGAAAGCTTAAAAAGACAGTAGAAGAACACCCAAGAAATTTGGGCCCCTGAATCGCCTAAAGCGCCGCGGAACCGCGGCGGATCGCACCGATCCGCCGCGCTTCCGCCGCCGAGTTGGCGATTCAGGAACCCAATTTTCCTGTGTTGCTTCTCTGTGATATTTGGTATTTTCTGGAAGTTTTTATTTTTGCTCAGGTTTCAGATTTACAGAGAAGTATTGGAGCAAAATTAAAAGTGTTTAATCGATCGAAATTATACAGTATTTGCTTGTTGGATTATATCTGTGTTTGTATAATGTGTTCGTAAACCTCCCCTAACTGCTAGTATATCGGTTGGCAGGGGGTTGCACATTTCTGTGATGGTTTTGTATCTGTTTGTGAATATGAACTGTGTTGGACCGTTGTGATGTATAGCCGGGGTTATGTGATGGGTTATTATTTAATTCATTTGATGTAAATGTAATTTGTTGTAATATTATTTTGCGGGGCACATCCAGGTTGCGGTTGTAGCCACCGTTGTATTATTTCATTTTACTGTTTTTGCTCCTAGGACAGACCCAAGGTGGGGTGCACAAATTGCCGGGCGAGTAGTTTGCCGTACCCGTTGGGGTCTTGGGTGGGGTAATGGCTATTCATCACAACTGTGTAATCCGTTTTTTGTTGCAGGCTCAAAACAAACACGGATTACTTGCAAATCCAATAAAGTTCATCTGTGATTTGGAATGCCTATTATTGCGTCTGACGAATGTACAATATCTATATATGACAGCTATTTAGACGTCACTTATGTTTTACACCCGCGCTAGCCCAGCCCCCGCTCTGTCGTTAGTTAAGTAACTTAACGGGTGATAACGGGACCCCGTGGCGAATGCGGATGGCATAAGAGGACGTTGTATTTTCGTTGTTTTCTGCAATGATAGGTTAATGATGGGACGCATTATCTATAATGCAAAGAAAAACAAACCAAAGTTTAAATCGTTGGAACAATTTAAAAGAAACCACTCGGTTAATTTTAAAACAGATATTTTTTAAATGCGGAGCTTTAACCACTCCTTTTAAAAGCTATCAGGTTCCTTCGGTTATATCAAGTTCACTACGTTCACGGTTTCGCCAAAACCAGTCGTAGCCCTCCGTCATTTCTTATGGATAGTCAGTAGTATTCAAGCTATGTTTGTTGGCTTTCGTCAAGGCATAGTGTTTGGTAGCTACTGGGTATTCATTTGTTGCATAGATAGATGTGTTGGTTTGGGACAGTCGCATTACCTTATTGGCTTACGTCAAGGGTATATACGGGTGGGTTCAAATTAACAAGATAATGATGGGCAGAACTTGACATGTGACTTATGATTTGTTTGCTTACGTCAAGGTCATAAGAGCATGGGGCAAAAACCTATATCGGGAATTTCTAAAGAAACTGAAATTTGCAAAGAGATGCATACCATTTGGAGTTTGATGAATGTTGGTAGGATTCCTTCAACATTATCATACGATGATATTTGGATCCCGATCCTACTGTGAGTATATGCTACTTATCAGGATATTCGTCACTTAACGATCAATGCTATAAACCAAGTAGGTGTCCAGAAAAGTGTCAGCGGGGTTACGCCCCCAGAGAAAAGAGGTTATTTAATTAAGGAACTTCGCGAAAGCGTTGGAAAACCTCCCTCGAAGTATCGACACTGGCCTGGCTGAACGGTTAAGCAAGTATTGTACGGTGAGAATAGTCCTGGCTAATTCTTCTTTTATGGTTTGAGGAAGGATTCGAGAAACAGTGGGAGCCATCCAGTTTAGATAAACTAAAAACCACTCTAAACTTGCAAGAGCATCATGCTAAAGAGTTTTCTTCTCTCTCTCTTCATTGCAGCGACCCTGAAAATGACTGGACTTAAGTTACTTTTAGAGAAAAATATACTGACAGGGCCAAACTATAAAGATTGGCCGCGGAATGTCAAAATGGCTTTGACCTATGACAAATTGGGGTACGTCCTCACCGCTACGGCACCTGCTGTCCCTGGTCCCAAATCCAGCAATGCGGATAAGGAAATCCGCAAAACCTGGGATTTAGATTGCGCGAAAGCCAAGTGCATCGTGCTTGCCTCAATGAACAATGAACATCAGAGGAGGCACGAGGATATGAACCTAGATGGCATATTTCTCCATACAAAGGAACTTTATGGAGAGCAATCTCGTATAGCAAGATACGAGACCTCTAAGAACTTGTTTCGAGCGAGGTTGGCTGTCGGGTCATCGGTAGGAGAACATGTCCTAAAGATGATCGGTTATATTGAAGAGCTCGCAGATCTTGGGACGACTTTGGATAATGAGCTCTATACAGACCTTATTCTCCAGTCTCTTCCTCCCACCTACGCCCAGTTTATCCTGAACTTCAACCTTCAAAGAAAAGAAGTTGAACTTCCGGAACTCCTAAACATGTTAAGGAGTGCAGAGGGCACCTTGCAGAAAGCAAGGGAAACACCCGCTATGTTTGTTAGCGGTGCATCTTCTTCCGGGTCCAAGGCTAGGGCCAAAGGAAGGAAGAAGAAGGCCGCCACCAAACCTAGAGGAGGTGTTAGTAAGGTGGGAGGGAAGGAAAAGAAAAAGTTTGCGGTACCGGTAGTTGGCCAGGATGAATGCTTCCATTGTCACAGGAAAGGGCACTGGAAGAAGGATTGCAAGGCGTGGAACGCCAAGAACCAGGAACCGAAGCAAGCTGTGGCTTCGACTTCAGGTGTGTTTGTAATTGAGAATTGTCTGTCGATCAACTCTACTTCCTGGGTATTGGATACCGGATCAGGATCTCATATTTGCAATTCATTGCAGGCACTGAGAAACCGTAGAGTGCTGAAAGAAGGTGATATGACCCTAAAGGTTGCTAACGGAGCTAGCGTGGGAGCTGCGTCCGTCGGGGATTATCACCTAGGATTGACGAGTGGACACATTTTGGTTTTACATAACTGTTATTTTGTACCAAGCTTAACGTGTAATATCATATCAGTTTCCTTGTTATCAAATAAAGGTTATGATTTCACGTTTGTAAGAGATGTTGTTAACATCCACCTTAATCATGGTTTGATTGGGTCCGGTACCCTAAATAACGGTATATATGTTTTAAACCAACTCCAAATTTTCAATGTCCAGAACACACTAAAAAGAAAGTCTCCAGATTTAAATAAAGCTTTCTTATGGTATTGTAGACTGGGTCACATCAATGAGAGAAGGTTGACTAAGTTGCTTAGAGAAGGATATTTGGACTCGTTCGAATATCAAACTTATGACATTTGTCAATCTTGTCTCAAAGGAAAGATGACAAAGACTCCATTCACTGGACAAGGAGTAAGAGCGAGCGAGCTCTTAGGACTCATACACAGCGATGTATGTGGTCCAATGTCTACACATGCGAGAGGTGGTTATTCCTACTTCATTACTTTTACAGATGATTTCTCTAGGTATGGACATGTCTTCTTAATGAAGCATAAATCCGAGGCCTTTGAGAAATTCCAGGAATACAAGAGTGAAGCGGAAAACCAAACAGGCAAAAGTATTAAGACACTGAGATCTGATCGAGGTGGAGAATACTTAAGTGCCGAGTTCCTAGGTTACCTAAAAGAGAAAGGAATTCTCTCTCAGCTTACTCCTCCATACACTCTACAGCACAACGGTGTATCGGAGAGACGGAATCGAACCCTATTGGATATGGTACGATCCATGATGAGTAATGCTGAGTTACCACGATCTTTCTGGGGTTATGCGCTAGAATCAGCGGCATATCTTTTGAACAGAGTTCCAACCAAAACTGTGCCTACCACACCATATCAGATGTGGAGTGGGAAGAAACCCTATCTTCAGTACCTGAAGACATGGGGATGTCCAGCTTTTGTAAAAAAGCAGCATCCGGACAAGCTCGAGGCACGCTCAGTAGAGTGTAAGTTTGTAGGATATCCAAAGAACTCTATGGGATATTGTTTCTATTACGCAGAGGAACAAAAGGTTTTTTTCTCGTCATGCCCGCTTCTTAGAAACTGAATTTTTAGAAAATCAGAAAAGTGGGAGCGAAATAGAACTGGAAGAAATTCCAGAACCACAAACTGCTACTGAAAGTTTGGTAGAACCAGTAGTTCAAGAAGAACAGGACATTCCTGCACCCCTCCGCAGGAGTAGTAGGCCGTCTCATCCGCCTGAGAGATACTACGGTTTTATCATAGATGGGGATAGAGAGGATTGCATCATAGATGATGATGAACCTACTGACTTCCAGCAGGCCATCCAGAGCGGCGACTCGGTACGATGGCTAGATGCAATGCGGACCGAAATGGAGTCTATGTACACTAACAAAGTATGGACTTTGGACTTTGCTCCAGATGGGGTAAAACCCATAGGATGCAAATGGATCTTCAAGAAAAAGATTGGTGTAGATGGACAGGTAGAAACCTATAAGGCTAGACTTGTTGCAAAGGGTTTTCGTCAAAGACCTGGTTTGGACTATGACGAAACTTTTTCTCCAGTGGCTATGCTCAAATCCATTCGGGTCCTTCTTGCTATTGCTGCCTTCCATGATTATGAAATCTGGCAGATGGACGTAAAGATGGCTTTTCTGAATGGAAATTTAGAAGAGTGCGTCTATATGGATCAGCCAGAGGGTTTCAATCAGAGTGGGAGCAGCGGGAAAGTATGCAAGCTGCTTAAGTCCATTTATGGACTAAAGCATGCATCGTGGAGTTGGAACATCTGTTTTGATGAGACAGTCAAAGAATATGACTTTATCAAAAATCCAGATGAACCGTGCATATATAGTAAAGTTGTAGCCAGAAGTGTCGTATTCCTCGTCTTGTACGTGGATGACATTCTATTGATAGGAAATGACATTCCTATGCTACAATCTGTCAAAGGATTCTTGTCACACAGGTTCTCCATGAAAGACCTGGGTGATGCCTCTTACATTCTGGGGATCCGGATCTATCGTGATAGATCCAAGAGAATGTTGGGACTTTCGCAGTCCAGGTATATCGACACTGTACTGAAAAGATTCAGTATGGAAGATTCTAAGCGCGGTAATCTACCGGCTTGTCATGGAATCACCCTCTCCAAAGAGATGTCTCCCAAGACTGATTTGGAAAGGGAACGCATGTCTATTATACCATACGCTTCTGCGGTAGGCTCTATAATGTATGCGATGTTGTGCACCAGACCAGATGTAGCTTACGCACTGAGCGTGGTAAGCCGGTATCAGTCAGACCCAGGAGAGAAGCACTGGATAGCAGTAAAGAACATTCTCAAGTACCTGAGAAGGACTAAGGAGATGTTCTTGGTTTACGGCGGAAAAGACCTCAGGTTGGAGGCCTTTGCTGATTCCGGCTTTCAGAGTGATAAGGACGATTCCAAGTCCATGTCGGGTTATGTCTTGACCCTCAATGGAGGGGCGGTGTGCTGGAAGAGCTCCAAGCAGGACACCGTTGCTGACTCAACGATGGAAGCGGAGTATATAGCTGCTTGCGATGCCGCAAAAGAAGCAGTCTGGATGAAGAAGTTCCTAACAGAACTTCATGTGGTTCCTACCATAGTTGATCCAATACCTCTGTATTGCGACAACAACGGAGCTATAGCTTTAGCAAAGGAACCAAGGTCCCATCAGAAGTCCAGACACATCTTAAGGCGGTATCACCTGATCAGGGAGATCATTGATCGTCAGGAGATCGAGGTTCGGAGAGTTGCTTCTGAAGAGAACATTGTTGATCCATTCACAAAGGCCCTACCTCAGATTCAGTTCGAGAGGCTACTCGAGATCATCGGTCTTCGATACGCCAGTACATGGCCCTAGTGCAAGTGGGAGATTGTTAGTGTTTATGCCCTAGAAGGCCATTACTGTATCATACTAGTTTGTATATTACTTAATGGAAGCTTGGGATATTCACATATATATAACAGTCTTGCTAAACATGGTAGTATGCTACTTGGTTTTTCTATCTTAATATGTGAGTATACGTATTGATAGAGCTCTTAGGATCTTGCTTGACTACCAGCGTTGTGATGGCAGTCACACTAGTGAGGGCTGGGTAGTCTACAAGCACATCCTTATTCAGGTCCCTAGTCGTTGGATTATCGAGACAGGGCATCGATACTCCGGAGTAGACTAGTGTGTACGCTTCTCATCCCAGTTAGGGAGATGGTCTGTCCCACAGCCGTCAGTACGTCGTACTGGAGATAGTATGCAGGTGCTCGTTAGGTTACGGGTACACCGGACAGGACTCACAGGGAACTGTTGGTTGGTTTTATACCAGTCGTCAGTGAACAGTTCCCAGGTGACATGAGTACAGCATAGTCCGCAGACTTGACACTGATACTTCGCCTCGAGTGTGTCCCACTGTTCTTAGATTGCTACCCTACCACGGCTCAAAGGAGTCGTGCAAACAGGTAGCAGTTGGGTGCAGTCCCGAGCACTTGGAGGCAGTGGCGGTTAGACAGGATTCGTCTCTCCTGGTATTGGGGGTTGATATCGCGCTGTGTCAGAGAGCCATTACGCAAAGTCCCTGGCCAGGGCAAGCGAGATTTGCTGGTAGGTTCCAGTAGTTTCTCAGGGTGTAATGGGCTTCGCTCCGACACGATTTATACCGCTATTAGGGGACTGACGCTTGCCGCCTCCCTAGGCCCGATATGCGATAGTCTTAGACGAACGGACCGGACTGTACGGAGATTGTTACATCAGACTCAGTAGGAGTTCGGATGGGTTTCCTCATCGGCCTTCTTATCGACAGCTACCTGGGGACCGTTACGTACAGCTAGTGCCGCTTGCGGTCTGTGGTTAAACCTACTGCCAGCGTAGTAGTCGAGTCTCTAGAGTCCCACACAGAGAGTTTCCCTACTCCGGGCGAAACGATATAGAGGTCGTATGGTTTTACGACAAGGGTTCGGACGCATACGTGTGTTTACGCACGTACGGCTTTCAGACAGTTTTTACCAGTCGGCTTTGGTTTAAGCCAGTTACTGGTATCCGGTTATTGGATTTATACAGTCTAAAGTTTTTCCGTATTTTTGCGGAAAGGAGGGGCGTTCTCGTAATTGCGCGAGAAGCTTCTAGAAGGTGGTGACTAAGGAGGTTTAGGTGGCATATACAATGAATGTGATTAGTGAGTCATATGGATGATTCATCCATGTCATTAATGCATCATAAATGCTTAATGACTCTTGGATGTGAATCATCACTAGATATTATCAAGCATGGTTGTTAAATCATTTTCTTTTCTTTTCTTGATAAAAAGAAATGCTTGATATATATTATGATAACTCATTATTCTCACTTCATTATTATCTTCATCTTCTCTCTCCTCAAGCTCTCCCTCTTCAAACCCTAATCCTCCCCTCTCATGTGTTGAGTACAAGGATTAGTTAGACTCATTAAACCATAACCCTCACTCTATTTCACCTAGCTTCTTTGATTAGCACTTAAAGAAGTTTAGTTGCCTCAAGTTTAGAGGCTAAGCTTGGAGTAAAGCTCTCGGGTGGATCGTCTACTACTTCAAGAAGGCCGAGGAGGAGGTGGAGTTCGTAAAGACGAAGGACACGGTTCTTTAGGTATAATCCCTTCACATAGTAGTTGTTAACTTCTATGTTTGATGTTAGTTATCGTTTAGCTTTGATTCATGCGGTTAGTCGATGTTTAAGCAAAGAACAAGATCATTTTTCATATTTCCGCCTCCCCGCAAGTCGTGGGGTGTTGTACATCGACTTACACTAAGTGGCTAGAATAGATGAGGATGATGAAGTAGGAATTTAGCTCTCTTTTTATTTCAATTTCTCACTTTTATTCATCACTTTTCAAAAAGCTAGCAAGCTTTTCAAAGAGGAAGAAGAAGAAGAAGTCTTTTGTGATGAATAATGAATTATTGTTCATGGTTATAAATCCAACCTTGGGTTAAGTATGATGGCTTAACCCTTGTATGGAAATAACTAGGGTAAAGGGTTTGGGTTGGGTTAAGAAATATCTACAAAATATCAATTCGAAATATCCAAGCATAAAACAAAAGTAAAGCTTCTAGAAGCTTCATGAAAATGCTAACCCAAATCAAACCCTAACTATGTTTAATCTCCATAAATCATATTGCATTTGTAATCATAACTTGTTACAATATTATATATCACATATATAATATATTTTTGTAACAAAAGAAAATAATAAAATTAACATATATCGCATATATATCAATGTATTATCCGGTGAGAAAATGAATCAATAAAGCGAGCTTATATCAGTTAATGTAATGTAATATATCACATATATAATTATACATTAAATTATCGAATCAACACTTGATCCGACAATCCGGCTATTTCTCAAATAACCGACTAATATAATCTGTATCAGTTCATCGAATCAACACTTGATCCGATGACCCGGCTATATCACATATACCCGGCCGATATCTAATACCGCGAGAATAGAATACGGTATCTCATATCGTAATATTCTCGATCCCGCACATATCACATATGTGCTCTTACTCCGTTTTGCCTGAGTCAAGAAATCTCTGTGTAGGACTCTAAAGAATCGTCAATACGCCGGCAGTAGGTGATGATCATATCAAACACCACAAGCTGCAAGCGGTCAGCTAAACGTAACAGCCACCTAGGTATTGATCGATCAGAGGATCAACAAGCAAGCCTGTACATTCTCTTGTGAATCCGATCAGTAACACTACCGTACAGTCCGGTCTCTTCGTCTGATATGTCGCATATCTAGTCTAGGGGTGGTAAACGTCAGACCCCAGTAACCGATAAGTTGTGTCGATATGAGGCTCATAACAGGTCGAGAAACTACTGATAACACTTACCAGCAGCACTCTATATCAGCCCTGGCTAGGGACTTCCAGTTATAACCAATCGAACATAGCATAACATCAACTCCCTATACCGGTAAAGACGAATCCCCTCCTATCGCTCATTGCCTCCATGTGATTCGGGACTGTACCCAAAAGCCACCGTTTTGCACGCCCTCTTGGACATGGTAAGGTGGAAATCACACAATACTCTATGACGATCTCGGGTCTACAGACTAACCTGTACCATTGTCACCGGAGAACTGCCATCTGACGTGAGGTATAATACCATCTGGGAGTTCTCGGCGAGTCCGTTCAGTGTACCCAGTCTCCACTGAGCACCCGTACACCATCTTTGATGTCAAACACCGATAGATTTGGGATCATCCATCGTCCATCATATGGGTCAAGATGCGTATACGTTAGTCTACTCTGGTGTATCGATGCCCTCTCTCGATACACCCTCGACTAGGAACAATTATAGGATGTACTCATAGACTACCGTAGCCCCACTAATATGATCTCATCATAGTCCCAGTAGTCGGGTACATGTCCTAAGGGCTTTATCAACATGTGAGAGCAAGACAGTAAACTAATACAAGTCAACATGTTAAGACAAAGTGAAACCAAATACCATACTATCATGTCGAGCAAGAAAGTCCTCTCTATATATATCCAAGCATCCACTATAATATATATTATATGTACAACAATGGCCTCTAGGGCATATATATAACTAACATACCTGGCCACAATTAGCAGTGAAGAAGCGATTCGAGGTTATCTCACAGCTTATTGCTTTGGAACAGTTAGGAGTAGTCTAGTTGGACTTTGAAGACCATAGATCTAGGTGTGATTGTGCATATTGTGACTGTGATTGCTTGAAGTTGTGTCCTTAATTCCTTATATATTTTTCAAAACTTTGTAAAAAAAAATCCCAAAAACTTTCATAAAAACTTGCCATTTGTCGCTAAATTTTCTTTCCACCAAACTTTCACCCACATTTCTCATAAACATTTTCTTACCCTCGCATTCTACGCTTTGACTACATTAAACTCGTTTAGTGTATGTCCATTTAGACTCAGGGCCTTAGTGCCCGTCTAGTCCGCGTTACGTTAGTCACTACAGACTACGCAATCGATTCCAAAATCGAAACTCCTTCCACGCCTCTTTCATCCTTACCTTTGCCGGCCAACTCCGACGTTAACCGTGATTCTGTTCATAAATCTTCACCTTCACCCAATTCTTCTTCTGAGATATCAGGATTTCCTCCTAACATCCCTTTTCCTCCAACGGGAATCATTCCACCGCCACTTGGTGTGAATAACTCACCACTACAAGTAGCAGCGCCACAACGAATCATGCTTCAAGATCGTTTCTATCCTACCCGCGTTGCACTCCCCATGTGTCTTTCTCTTCCACCAGCCAATGGGGACTATTTCGAAATTAAGCCCCATTTCATCAACATGATGCCCAAATTTTACGGGCTTGAATCCGAAGCTGCCTACATCTTCATCAATATATTCCAAAACGTGTGTGTAAATGAAAACAACCCAACTGTCAGATGATGCTATACGACCACGAGTTATATCTTTCACTCTTTGTGACCTTGCTGAAAAGTGGTTGTATAGCACCGCATCTTATTCAATAACCAGTTGGGACGAGTTTGTGAAAGATTTTCTGCAGAAATTCTACCCGAATCATAAGACCGCATGGATCTGAAACGAGATAAACCAATTCATCCAGTTTCCAATTGAACCTTTTTAGAAGTGCTTTGACTGGTACAAGGACCTCCTTGTTCAGTATTCTCATCACGATATTGAGAAATGACAACTTTTCCAGACTCTATACGAGGGCCTAAATCCAGTAACTAGGCAATTGATGGAGACTATCTGTCAAGGCTACTTCCTATCCAAATCTTACGAGGAGATCTGGCAATTCTTTGACGATCTTGCAGAACAAACACTGTAATGGGAGAGCACCCGACCGAACGCTTCACCTTCTTCAACTTCTTCAGGCCTCTCTAGGACAGGAGTTCACCAACTCGATATCTTAATTGCAATGAAGGCTGAGATGGCTGCAATCACGCGAAAACTTGAGGCAATTGAAAGCAAATTCTCATCTCTTTCTCCTAATCCTGCTGTTCCCCCTTGTACCATTTGCGCTTGTTGTTCGGATTCATCTCATTTGACCGAAGAGTGTCCTTACAATCCACCAACTCAAGGACAGGATCAGGTTAATACTGCATTTCAGTAAAGTCCAAGAAATGATCCATATTCTTCCACATATAATCTCGGTTGGAAGAACCGCCCTAATTTCGCTTGGAATCAGAACCATCACTAATTCCAGGATCAGAACAACTTTCAGAGGCCTCCTCTTCCTCGAAAACAAGCTCGACAACAATTTCAGCAACCTTTCCAACCCCAATCTTTTCATAATTCGACGAACAACTTTGCTCCTTACAACAATTCTTTTCATCAAAACAACAACTTTGTTCCGTCCAATAACGACAAGGTTTTCTCACTAGAACGGAGCCTTGATACTTTTGTAAAGCAATCGACTCAATCCACCACCAACATCTAGTCTTCTATTCAGTCTCTGGTGCAACACACCGCTGCACACGGACAAAACATCAAGACCATCGCAGCCCACATTGCACAGCTGAACGCGGCCTTGAATGAGAGAGAGAGAAGGAAAATCTTCTTTCTCAACCACTTCCAAATCCTGGTCACCCACACAATGTACATGTTATTCTTGAACAACAGAACCATAATGTGAGTGTCGTGACTACGTTGAGATCAGGAAGAATGCTGATCAAGAACATTGGCGCACAAATTGGTGATGATGACACTCGGGCTATTTCTTCACCTCTTTCTTCTTCTTCCCCTTCCGAGCCTATTCTCCATTCTTCACAAGGCTCTTCTTCAATTGCTGCTTTGAACGGACTCACATCTCACTCCACTCAATTTCCAACTTTGGGTTCCGTTCCATCTCCACAATCTTCTCCATAAGTATTGGACTCAAAAAATTTCAAAGCCCCATTTCCAAACCGGTTGAGATCCAATAAACAAAATCCACAAATGGAGAAGATTGTGGAGTTATTCAAACAGGTTAATATCAACATTCCCCTCTTAGATGCAATCCAGCAAGTCCCCTCTTATGCTAAAATCTTGAAAGACTTGTACACTAAGAAGAGAAAATCTTAGGTATCGAAGAATGTTTACTTGGCTAGTAACGTGAGTGATGCTCTTACTCAAGATTTACCACAAAAACGGAAAGACCCTGGTTGTCCTGCGATTTCAATTACCATTAGGGATAAGAATATCAATCACGCTCTTTTGGATCTCGGTGCCAGTGTTAACCTTCTTCCTTATTCATTTTATGAGCAACTCGGTGTAGGAGAACTGAAACCTACACATTGTACTCTTCAAATGATAACCGATCTATCACCCATCCTAGGGGTGAGCTAGAGGATGTGTTGATCAAGGTTGGGGACTTCATATTCTCCATAGATTTTATTGTTTTAGATACACAACCTGTAGCCAACCCCCGGAATCAAATTCTGGTGATTCTCGGTCGCCCATTCTATGCAACCTCAAATGCAGTGATCGTTTGTCAAAATGGTTTCATGAACTTATCTTTTGGTAACATGATAATTGAACTCAACATTTTCAGGTTAGGGAATAAGCCATCCGAACTGAACGCTCATATAATGGATATTTGTTCTATTCAGGAGATCGTCCCCAACGATTGTGAATTTGAAAAATTTCTATTTGATCACGATGATCTTGACACCACTAGTGCATTCCGCTTTGAACCTGCTGCTTCTGATTCCAACAAGAATACAAGTGCTTCACGTTTCTGAACGATCTTGACATGTCATCACCTGAGTTGGAATCTTTTGAATTTTCGGATGCGTTAGTTGAACCATCCGACTACACTCGCTTTGAGCCCCTCTTGGAATCCTTTAAGTTCGAGACACGTTCTCCGATTCTGCCTTAAGTTGTTTCTGCTCCAATACTCGAACTCAAGCCTCTGCCGTCTCACCTCAAGTATGCTTACTTAGGTGAAAACGAGACTCTCCCCGTAATCATTTTGGCTTCTCTAACTTTAGAGCAAGAGAACGCTCTTCTCGCGGTCTTGCAATCAAATCGGAAAGTATTCGGCTGGACGATGGAGGACATCAAGGGGATTAGTCCCCTGATCATTGAATACCACATTCACATGATGAAAAATGCTAAACCAGCTAGGTGTCCACAGAGACGATTGAATTCAGTCATGAAGGAGATTGTGAAGAAGGAGATTGTCAAATGTCTGGATAGTGGTGTCATTTACCCTATTTTCGACAGCCAATGGGTTAGTCCGATACACGTTGTCCCTAAAAAGTCGGGCATTACGGTCATCACAAACGAGGTGAATGAGTTTGTTTACCCCAATCAGAGCAAAGCTCTGTTCAAATTCTAAGGCGGGAAACGAAGCAACGCTTCTGTTTCCCCCAATCAGAGCATAGCTCTGTTTTGAAAACTAAAGTGAAAATTAAAATAAAAATAAATGAAGCAACGCTTCAGATCCCTTGCACTGCGCGCAGAGCGCCACGTGTCAAAATCAGACACGCCAGCGTAGGGAGCGCAGCGCCCAAGGCAGCGCACTCAATCAGAGCAAGACTCTATAAAGGAAACGATGCTTCAGCTGACTTGCGCTCTGCGCTGCGCGACACGTGTCAGCGCAGTTGCGCTGCGCGACACGTGGCAGCGCAGTTGCGCTAGCGCAGGTGCGCTGCACGACACGTGTCAAGCGTAGGTGCGCTTGCGCCAAACAGAATTAACATTCTGAAAGATCTTTCTGATCTTGTTAAAACAAGAAGATTGTTTTCTGTAAAACAGAAGCTCTTGGATCAAAAATCTAACGGTGGGGAAAAATCCCCAAATCACTCAGAGAAAGATCTCTCTAACCAATTTAACAAATTAATTGGCACTATATAAAGGCCCCTAGACCCCAATTCTAAAAGACAGAGAGACAGAAAAAACAAAAAAGAAGAAGAGAGAACTCCTTTAAAGAACTTTGAAAAGAATTCAGAAAGGAAAAAGAAGGTAA
Source organism: Agapanthus africanus (assembly GCA_030015575.1). Taxonomy (NCBI): domain Eukaryota; kingdom Viridiplantae; phylum Streptophyta; class Magnoliopsida; order Asparagales; family Amaryllidaceae; genus Agapanthus; species Agapanthus africanus. The sequence goes on from JASDDO010000016.1 coordinate 419,710,120, forward strand.
AACCTTTATAAAAAGAAGAATTTCCTCTGAAAAGATCATTGATCTAAGAACAAGATCAAGGATCTTCAATAAAAAATATAATAAATAACAAAGGCATTGCCTTTTTATGAACCATTGGTTCTGGAATCTTAAAGATTCTTTTCTTGAATCCAAAATTGGATCAAGATATTAAAACAGTGCCTTGCACTTGTAAATCTGCACTGTTGCGCTCATGGGTTGGCGCAAGCCACCAGAGAGCGCTACGTGTCAGCACCAGAATAACTTGCGCTACGCGCTTTTAAGATAGAGCATTGCTCTCTGAAATTGGCGCAACTCACCAGAGCGCGCAACGTGTCAGCAGCGCAACAGTGCAGCGCACTGCGCTTGCGCTCACCAGAGTGTGACACGTGTCACCTTCGCATTGGCGCAAAGTGCCTGACAGGCCACTATCAGATGATTAATGCACTGTATTATTTACAGAAGGGCCAAACCCAATTAAAAAGGGCCTGACAGGCCTAATAAAATGCCATGCATTATTTTAAAGAAGGGCAGAGCCCAAACAAAAACAGATGCTGCGCATCATTTAAAAGGGACAGAGCCCAAATCAAATAGGCCTTACAGGCCAAAATAAAATGCAGTGTATTATTAAACAGGGGCAAAGCCCTAGCATAGGCCTAATAGGCCAAAAACAAATAAAAACGTTGATCATCTTCAACTGGACTTAGCCCAATTCTGGCCGTAAGTCCTCAAATTAAATTGACTGAGCACGAATGCTCTCCTAAATCAATTTACACCCGGTTCGAGGGTACATCTCCGAACTCCTCTGACACTTGTCGTTGTAATCCTTCAACGGCGTCAGAGAGGTGACGGGTCCCGACAACCACACATTAATACGGACTGTGGGGTCCTTAAACCCATGGACTTATGCGTCCTTAAACTAATGGACTAATGCGTCCTTAAACACACCCATACGGACTGTGGGGTCCTTAAACCCATGGATTTATGCGTCCTTAAACTAATGGACTAATGCGTCCTTAAACATATCTATATGGACTATGGGGTCCTTAAACCCATGGACTAATGCGTCCTTAAACTAATATTCGTCCCTAAAACGGGAACGATGGACCACCATGTCCCTAAACTGGCGATGGACCACCATGTTTCTAAACTGTCGATGGACCGCAATGTCCTCAAACTACCTATGGACCACCATGTCCCTAAACTGGCAATGGACCACTATGTGCCTAAACTGGAACAATAGAGCCAATTGCTCTCTTGTCGGATCCAAACGATCCTATTAAGTTGATCTTAGTCTGGAGATTAGGCTAACGCATCCTTAACAAATGTTTAAGTTGATCTTAGCCTCAAATATGGCTAACGTGTCCTTAAACTAATATCCGTCCCTAAAATGGGAATGTTGGACCCCTATGTCCCTAAACTGGAACAATAGAGTCCAAATGCTCTTTTCTCGGATCTAAACGATCCCGTTTAAGTTGATCTTAGCCTCAAATATGGCTAACGTATCCTTAAACTCTCAAACAGACTTTAGTCCCAAATTGGACTATAGATCCCTTCAATCAACTTTGGTTCAAGGGTACATCTCCGAACTCCTCTGACACCTATCGTTGTAATCCTTCAACATCGTCAGAGAGGTGACAAGTCCCGACGGCCATACATTCAATGGACCACTATGTCCTTAAACTAGAACAATAGAGCCCCCAAACGCTCTTTTGTCTGATCCAAACGATCCCGTTAAGTTGATCTTAATCTCAGATTAGACTAACGTATCCTTAACAAATGTTTAAGTTGATCTTAGCCTTAAAGTTGGCTAACGTATCCTTAAACCAAAACCCCAAACCCAAATCTAAGAAAATACGGATTTGGACTAATCCACGTCCTACGGGCGACAACATAAATTGGTCTCCGTATACAATGCACAGGCAACCACAAACAAAACAAACACCCACGACACGAAGTGAAATTCTGGAGAAGGAGAAAGTTATTACCGCGATGCGGTAGCGTAATTAACTGCAGGGGCTTGCGCCTGCAGGGAAGAGCGTCTCCACAATCAAAAACCCCTCAAGCGAGGGGGAGTCTGACGAAGTCTGCTACATCGACTGCATCCGTCTAAACCTCCGATACACGGTGCCATAAATCAACTTGGCATCTTCGGAGAGGTGGATGGATAAAACCAAATAGCATCTGTCCCGAACCTCAGGCAAGACGCCCATGTCTTGGCCGCCGTTCGGAGGGGAACAGAGTTAATCCCCACTCGTACCCAAACCGGGTGATGAGTATGCATTGATTATCGAAAACTCAACGCTGCAACACGGAAGGATCACTTTCCGCTACCATTCATTGACCAAATGCTCTAAATATTAGCTGGATATGAGTTCTACTGTTTTCTGGACGGTTACTCAGGTTATATAACCAAATTCCCATCGCCGAAAAATACCAGGACAAAACCACTTTCACTTGTCCTTTCGGTACATTCGCATATCGTCGCATGCCCTTTGGGCTATGCAATGCTCCCACTACATTTCAGCGGTGTATGATGAGAATATTCTCTGACATGGTTGAGAAATTTCTGGAGATATTCATGAACGATTTCTCCATCTTTGGAGACTCCTTTGACGAGTGTTTACAATACCTAGATGCTATCCTTACCAAATATAAGGATAAAAATCTCACTTTAAACTGAGAGAAATGCCACTTCATGGGGCGCAAAGATATTTTCTTAGGACATATCATTTCGCGAAACGGCATCGAGATTGACAAAGCAAAAATTGATGTCATTTCCAACCCCCCGCCTCCCAAATGCGTCAGAGATATCAGATCTTTTCTTGGCCATGCCGGTTTCTATAGACGGTTCATCAAGAACTTTAACAAGATTGCTAAACCCTTGACTCTTCTTCTGGCTAAGAATACCATGTTCAACTTCGATTCGAACCGTTTGAATGGTTTCGAAACATTATGAATCCCACTCACTACTGCTCTCATTCTTTCTTCTCTCGACTGGGCGCATCCCTTCAAGATTATGTGCGATACATCCGACTTTGCTATCGGTGTGGTCTTAAGACAGCACATCAATAAGATGCCACACGTGATCTACTACTCTAGCCGGACCTTGAATGACACACAAATGAACTATACAACAACCGAGAAAGAATTCTTGATGGTTGTATTCGCTTTGGAGAAATTCAGGCCATATCTCATTGGCTTCCCAGTCATTGTCTACACTGATCATTCCGCTCTGAGACATCTCTTTGCAAAAAAGGATGCCAAATCTCGGCTAATACGTTGGATTTTCTTACTTTAAGAGTTTGACTTTGTCATTAAGGACAAAAAAGGATGTGAAAACATAGTGACCGATCATCTTTCATGACTTCCTTCTTCGCCGACGTTTCCTTTCCTGATTGATGATGTTTTTCCTGATGAACAACTCTTGACAATGATTTGCGAACCATGGTTCGCAGATATTGTGAACTATTTAGCAACAGGACTCGTACCAAGCGAATGGTCAAATCAGGACAAACTTAGATTTTTCTCCCAAGTAAAACTCTTTTACTGGGACAAACCCTATCTGTTCAAGTATTGTCTAGATCAAATCATTCACCGGTGTGTCCCAGATAATGAGTTCAAGAGTGTGTTGTCATTTTGCCACGATCAAGCGTGTGGCAGGCATTTTGGCCCAAGAAAGACAGCTGAGAAAGTCTTGCAGTGTGGTTTTTACTGGCCAAAACTTTTCAAAGATGCACATAATTACCGCAAAACTTGTTCCCGGTGCCAACATTTAGGCCAGATTTGTAGGAGAAACGAGATGCCGCTCCAACCAATTCTAGTTGTTGAGATATTCGATATTTGGGGGATAGATTTCATAGGCTCATTTCCCAACTCTTTTGGGAACCTGTACATTCTTTTAGCTATTGATTATTTCTCCAAATGGGTCGAGGCAGTACAGAGCCAGACGGACGACAACAAGGTTATCATTAGATTCCTAAAAGAAAATATCTTTTCCCGGTTCGGGCACCCTTGCGCTATCATTAGCGACAATGGGACACATTTCAGCATTAGGTCTTTTGAGACCTTGATGCAGAAATGCGCAATTAATCACAAGCTATCCATGTCCTATCATCCCCAAACAAGCGGGCAAGCCGAAGTTTCAAATCGGTAAATCAAGCAAATATTAGAGAAAACGGTTTCCAAGAACCGTAAAGACTGTTCTTTGAAATTGACTGATGCCCTTTGAGCATTCCGAACTGCGTACAAAACTAATCTTGGCATGTTTCCCTATCGACTTGTGTACGGAAAGACTTGCCACCTCCCTGTTGAAATCGAGCATTGCGTATTTTGGACGATCAAAGAGCTGAATTTCAACCTTGAAGATGTGGGCAGCTATCAGAAGCTGCAACTTAACGAATTAAATGAGCTTCGGGATGAGATTTACAAAAACGCGGTTGTTATAAAGAACCGAACGAAAGTGTTTCATGATAAACACCTTATGCGCAATACTTTCACGCCTGGACAACAGGTACTTCTTTACGACACCAGACTCCATTTCCATCCCGGTATTCTTCAATCTCGCTGGATGGGATCTTTTCTTGTGCAATATGTATACCCGCACAGCACGGTGGATTTGGAGAATCCGAAGGACGGTTCACTATTTAAGGTGAACAGACATAGAGTAAAACCATTCCTTACCGCAGAACAATCGGAGTAGCTTCTGATGTTGCAAAAGCCGGTTTACATTGCTCGTTCTGCTAGGGTTCGCCTGTGCCCTAGCAATCTACCGTGACCGACGTAGAACAAAAATTGGAGTTAAAAAATTTTGGCGCAAACAAAACCCGCTCCAAGATCGAAACCATAAACCTATACTAGCAACTAGAGATGCTAAACTAAAGGGTTAGGAGTGTTATACCAAAAGAACCAAGTCCTTTGGTCTTCTATAACGTTCCTAAGCTCCTTGAGGCGTGCTCGAACGAACTTGGCCGCCGGTCTTCCTCCGTCGAAGATGATCCACCCGATGGATGTAGTCATGGCTCTAGCTCCACATAAAAAGCAAGTGAAGCAACTAGGGATTCTATGATGCTAGTTTAAAGTGCCTAGAATGTAGTGAATGAACTAAGTGTTTAGCTAGCACATCTCACCTCCTCTCATAATTCTCAACACATGAGAAGGTTGAGAGGAGGTGGAAGATGAAGGTGGAGGAAAACATGAAAGCTAGAAAGGGAGTGAAGCTAAAATGGTGAGGAGAAGAGAGGAGCTCAAGAGTGAACCATCTCTCTTCATTTCTCAAAAAGGACCAAGTCTTGGAAGTATGGAAAAAATCTCACATGAGAATTGGTTTTACAAAACATTTCTTTTCATTTTAAAATCCACCCATACTTGTATAGTATGCACAAATGAATTAATAATTCATTTGTGCACACTATGCAAGCATGGTCCTCACCAAAACCCCCCGCAAATCATTAACACCTCATTTATCCATTTATAATAAATGGTCAAACCCTAAAATGAGGTGTCCACCTTCTAGAATATTATCTGTAAAAAATACGGATTACATTCTACTGTATATACATACTTGTATTCGTACCGAAACACGAATAACCGAAGAGATAGAATAACATAAAGAACATAATACTAGAATATACGTATCGAAATACATATACGTAAATTATTAAATCAATACTTAATTTAATAATCCAGTTCAAACCTAAGCCGGCTAGTATTATCAACTGTCCAATCGAAAGTCCGGATACATAGAACAATCAATCGATCGGAACCTGCACATATCCAATACGTTTACTACATCATTTCACCAGAACCAGGGAAACCCTCTGTGTGGGACTCTAAAAACTCGTCAATACGCTGGCAGTGGGTTTAACCATAAGCACGTCAGCGGTACTAGCTATACGTAACGGCTACCCAGGTATTGAGCGAAAGGAAGGCCGACGAGCAAGCTCATCCAAACCCCTACTGATCCTGTCCGTGACAATCTCCCTACAGTCCGGTCTGTTCGTCTAAGAGTATCGCATATCGAGTCTAGAGGGTGGATAAAGTCAGACCCCTAATAACGCGACATTTCATGTTGGTATGAAGCTCATCACCAACTGAGAAACTACTGATCCAAATCAGTAATTCTCGTCCATCTCGGTCGAGGATTTCTGGTGATGGCCACCCGTGCACAACGGGACATCAACTCCCAATACCGGGAGAGACGAATCCCCGATGATCCGCTCACTGCCTCCATGTAGCTCGGGACTGTACTCAACTAAAACCTATTTGCACGACTCCTTTGAGCCGTGGTAGGGTAGTAATCAAAGCACAGTAGGAAATCACATGAAACAAATGAAAATCTCAGGTCGACAGACTAACCTGTACTCATGTCACCTGGGAACTGCTATCTGACAACAGCTATAATACCAACTAGTATGTTCCCGGTGAGTCCGTCCAATGTACTCATAACTCAATAAGCACCTGTATACTATCTTAGGTGACCAACTGATACCAATGGCTTGTGAGACCGGCCACCGCCCCTCGTCAGGGTATCTATAAGTATAAACTAGTCTACACTGGAGTATCGATGCCCAGTCTCGATACTCCCAGGACTAGGGACATTTAAGGATGTGCTTATAGACCACCCAGCTCCCACGTATATGATCGCCATCATAATGCTGGTAGTTAAGAAAGAATCCTACGGGCTCTATCAACATATAATAATGATCTGTAATACCACCTAATGCATATACGTGATGATAAAGACAAACCAGATAGCATACTATCATCTCGAGTAAGACTGTTCTACCTGTATAGGTTTTCCCTCGATCATCACAATCACGTGCCTGCGATTCAATAATTGACTTGAGTGCACTATAGCCAACAATCTCCCGCTTGCATTTAAGGCTAATTATTGCGGGTCGCATACTCACAACTCGTGTGATACTGAACACCCAACTTCTCTATTAATCAGTCTGCAAAGCCCGTTTGCAAAACTATTGCGTTCGAGAAATAGCCGCAGTGAGTGGATCCGCTCCAATATTTCTTTCTTTATCTCTCTATATCTCAACTTCGCGGAGAAAAACTATCTCCCAAAATGAGCGATACTTGTCTTAGAATTTGTCTGGATATCTGATAGGATTCAGTTCACAAATGAACTCCAAATCCAACAAACTTCTTAGACTGTATCTTCCACTGAATTTAATCAGTAACCTGCACCATGTCCTCCTCAGTATCCACTTGGAACACCTGTCAGATATACCGTCCCTCAAAAGAGGGAAAACTATAACTCTGACAGCCACTCTGTTATCCAGGTCATCTTGGAAGCCTAAAATGATAACTGCCTCCCGAAGGAGGCTGCCGTTACCATATACTAAGAATATTCACTTATGTTCATAACTGCTTCCCAACGTTTCTCCAGGATTGGATTAATATATATGCTTAATGCATTTAGTGCAAAAGCAATATCTGGTGTTGTACTTGACATTTCATGATTAACTCAATTGCCTAAGCAAGTGATATGTCAATCATGCAGATCCCTCTCCTCATCTGTCTGAAAGACATCTCTTTAGAGAGGGTGACTCCATCACCTGTGGGCACACCACCATGCTAGAAGTCATCCATTCTAAACACTTTTAGAATAGTATCAAGTACCCAAATTGGGACACTTCCCAAATCTAGATCTAAAACCATAGATCTAGTAATCAGAATACCTGATATTTTATCCATATCCTATGTGGAGAAACACCATGTGACAACCACAGTATAACCGATCGTAGTATAGGAAAATCACTTCCTATCAAGAGCATGTCATCCAAATACCAGGACATCACTCCATACTACCTTCTTACCAGGTCCATCTGTTGTTCTGATGAAATCAAACTCTATGACTGTCATATCAAAAATAGACGACCTATCTCCGCTATACCTGCTCTAGTCTATAAATAAACATAAGCTACTTGCCCACCACGTTTCCGCTGCTCCTACTGATTACAACAACCTTCCGGCAGAGTCATATATACGTGCACTTCTAAAGCTAATTTAAAACGACATTATACTCATCCTCCTGCCAATACTCATCCTCTAGAACAATAGTAGTGGCAAGTTTGGATAATCAAAAACCTCCCTGTCATCGTCTTTGAGGAGACCGAAGTACCTCTCGGGTGCCTGAGGTTACCCACCAAATCTGCATAGTGGCTAATGGATTGTCGAATCCAATTGAATCTTTAGGTTCTACTAAATTTTCAGTAATCGTTTGAGGTTCTGGAATAACTTCCAGTTCTACCATACTCCCACTAATGTTTTCAGAAAAGAATCCATTTTACTAAAACTGTGGCTAGTCAAGAACAATATAACTATTGATCTTCCAGATGGTAGAATGTTAACTATCGTCAAAGTCCGGGATAGCCCACAAACTGCCCTTACTGAAATGTGTCTAGAGTTTGTCCAGATTCTGGTTTTAAGTATCAGCCGGACTACTCCATATACCTTAACATCGTTAAGATATGAATCCATTCTATAGCCATATAGAAACAAATGCACTAATTTAGTTGGAACCAGATTCAATATACATGCAGCTGTCTCCAGTGCATATCAACTAAATGGAAGGATGCCAAGCAGCATTACTCATCTAGGAATGCATCCACATATGAGTAACCTGAGAGAGAATCAATTTCTCAAAACTATTATTTACAACGGAATGCCAAACACAAGTATTTACATTTTCGATCACCAAGAATTCTGATACTTGCAACATATGGTTCTCTACATTTATTCTTATACCTATAACTTATCAATATCTGGACCCTGTATTTCAACGAAATACTTGTCTAAAACTGGAGAAGTTATGAGTAAACAGAATATAATACGAGTACCAACCCATTTGTCCTAACGGACACCGGACAATATACAATACTCCGTATAAGTCCACCAAGTTTAATAATTCGAACCCTGTGTGTCGTAGGTTGAAAATTGTGCTATGATTAAGAAGAATTACACCGCTGTTGAATGCTCCTTACCTAACCATCAACTGATATAGGTAAATGTCATAGACATAATTTCAAAAAGTTATATCTCACTTTATAAAATAAACGTACAGATATATCAGTTTGAAATTGGTGCATAATGACAGATATTCAAAACCAAATATTTGCCATCAGGCAAAACCCAGGTGATTTCATCAAATATCACCAATTACAAAGAATTCCAATATATAGAGGATCTAATCACCCAATTCCCAATATCTTACTCCCACTCAGCATCTGTAATGCCATATAGATGCGAGAATCAAATCTGGTAAAACCGAAACAGTTTTCAATTAACACCGCACAGTAAAACCGAAACATGAAAATGTTTTGAAGGGTGGCTGGGTACTCCTAGTAATGCCTCGTCCATTATCCAAATTCATGACAGTGACCGTATACCTTCTTGCCCTCACCGCAGTCCCTTTATATGTCTTTACTTATTACCTTCTGTACACCACATTTAGGTTAATTGGTTTTCTTCCTTCCTTACCTTTCGGTATCTGCCTATGGTTTGGAAGAAGATTATCTAATAAGCACAATAGGTGTACTCTCCTAATACCAGGAGCCCTCGCAACCTGAGAGAAAGTAAAGAGAAAAGACAACCGAATAATCCTTATCCTATTTCTCCTGAACCGGAAACCATCCTCGAACTGGAACAAGTTCCTTCGAGTTTGTATGTAACTATACGATGGCATATCCAAGCAATATGGATCTTTGTAGTGATACAGAGTGTTCTGGAGAAATGCAAAGGTGATATAGGAGTGGCAGGGGTATACAGGTTGTTCGCCTCCAAAAACCGGGAAGACAGACGTCTTGCCTGAATTTGGGGGCAGATGCTATTTGGTTTTATCCGTCCACCTCTCCGAAGATGCCAAGTTGATTTATGGCACCGTGTATCGGAGGTTTGGATGGATGCGGCCGTTGTAGCAGACTTCGTCAGATTCCCCCTCGTTTGCGAGGGGTTTTTGATTGTGGGGACGCTCTTCCCTGCAGGCGCAAGCCCCTGCAGTTAATTATGCTACCGTATCGCGGTTACTACTTTCTCCTTCTCTAGATGGTCACTTCGTGTCGTGTGTGTTTGTTTTGTTTTTAGTTGCCTATGAATTGTATACGGAGACTAATTTATGTTGTCGCCTGTAGGGCGTGGATTTTTCTAAATCCGTATTTTCTTAGATTTGGGTTTGGGTTGGTTTAAGGACCGTTAGTCTTGTTTTAGACTAAGATCGACTCAAGCGTTTGCTGAGGATACATTAGTCTAATTTTAGACTAAGATCTACTCAACAGGATTTTGGGATCATTTAGATCCAACGAAAGAGTATTTGGAGTCTATCGTTTTAGTTTAGGGACATTGCGGTCCATGGGTTTAAGGACATCATAGTCCGTATGAGTTTAAGGACATCATAGTCCATAGTTTAAAGACGTCATAGTCTATAGAGTTTCTGGTTGTCGGGACCCGCCACCTCTTTGAAGACGATGAAGAATTACAACGACACATATCAGAGGAATGAAGAGATGTACCCTTGAACCAATATTGGTTGGAAGATCTGTAGTCAGATTTGGGACTAAGAACAATTAGAGAAATTGTGAGCACATGGGCTCGGTTAGTCTGAGTTAGAGACTTGTGGCCAATTTGGGCTCAGCCCACTCAGTTTTGATTAAAGTGTTGTACACTTGTTTGGGCTCGGTCCCTTTTTGTTCAATAAGGCTGAACATTAATTTGGGTTCTGACACCCCTTTTTCTTTTTTTCTTTTATTGAGTGTTGAACACTCTTTGTAGCGCAGAGCACTTAATGTACAAAGCCTTTATGTACAGAGCGCTTGGCGATGAGCGCCAGACTTGGAGCGCTGAGGCGCTTCTTCTGAGATAGCGCCCACGTGGAGCGCTTGGTGCTGAGCGCCAGATTTAGAGCGCTGGAGCGCTGGAGCGCTTCTTTTAGAATAGCGCCCACGTGAGGAGCACGTGGTGCGCTTGGCACTGAGCGCCAGACTTGGAGCGCTAAGGCGCTTCTTATAAAATAGAGCCCACGTGAGGAGCACGTTGCGCGCTTGGCGCTGAGCACCAGACTAGGAGCACTAAAGCGCTTCTTTTAAAATAGCGCTTGGAGCGCTGGGCACTGAGCGTCAGACTTGGAGCGCTAAGGCGTTTCTTTTTAAATTGGAGCGCTAAGGCTCTTCGCTGGTAGCTCTGATCAGTTCTGTGCTCTGAGAATTAAATTCTCGGTTTATAAGAGACTTTGTCTCATGGATCTAAGAACTAAGTTCTTCTCTTTTTGATGAGATGCTATGATCTCTTTTGTTTCTTGTGAAAAACCTTGTCTTATGGATCTGTGATCTAGAAAAAGAACTGAGTTCTTATGATGTGAGAGTTAAACTCTCAAGAATTGAGGAGATGTTATGATCTCACTTATTATCATTTACTTTGAAGAAAATTTCTTCTTCTTAGAGCTTGCTCTTCTCTTTTTCTTTTCTGAGAACTTGAAGTTTATGGAGGGTTCTTCTGTACAAGACTTGAAATTTTGGGTCTTTTATATAGGGGAGGCTGATTTTTTAAATCAGTTAAGGGAATCTCTCATTGAGAGATTTCTGATTGATTTGGGGAATATTTCCCACCGTCGGATCTTTGATCCAAGGGTTTCTGTTTTACAGAAGACATCTTTCTTGTTATTAACAAAATTGGGAAAATATTTTCCAATACAGAGATTGTTCTGTATCTTGGTGATTTTTAATCACCATTGGATCTTTGATCCAACGGTGCTCTGATTTACAGAGCACAATTTTTCTTGTTTGGAAAAATTTGAGGAGTATTTCCTCAACAGAATTTGATTCTGTAATTCGATGATTCATTTATCTCAGTTGGATCTTTGATCCAATGGTGAAGAACATTTAGTTCTAGCGCTTAGCACTCTCGTGCTTTGCACGCGAGGCGCTGCCTCGGAGTCTTTAACTCTTAGCGCTGGCGCACTTGGCGCCAGCGCTCTCGGGCTTTGCACATGAGGCGCTGCCTCGGAGTCTTTGACTCTTATCGCTAGCGCTCTCGGCACTAGTGTAGGGTTCCTAGGCACCCTAATGAGGTCACACAAGGCATCGAACATGCCATATTAAAATTTTAACGGTGCCGAGAGACCCGACTACGGATCGTTTGCTAGAATTCTAGGCGAAACTAAAAGCTAGTTAACAGTTAACTACTGGGATACGGAAATTACAACCTTTGTAGATCCGGATATCCACCTCCACGGCTCCGCAAGGGCGTCCTCTCGCTGTCCATCTTGAAGCTTGAACTCTCGTGACGGCTTCATCGGAGAAACGTGCGGAATAGGTCGTCGGCTTCGTGTCAAAGACGATCTACGTCGAGGTTGCACAAACTCAAGCTCCGACTTCACAAACTTGTGAAACTTGTGAAGTAAACACCCAAAACAACTTGGTAAGAGGTAGAGGGTGAAGAAATAGGAGGTGGGTTCACTTTAGAATTGGATTTATCTCACTTTAACTCAAGTTGCCATTGATGGACCTTGAGCTTGAAGAAGAAGAAGAAGATGAAGATGAAGAAAGAAAGATAAGTCTTCATCTTTTAAAATAAAACTAATATGAATACTTATCATATCTTGACCATGGTCAAGTGTAGAGATTAAACCAAGGTTAGTAAGTGTGGTTAGGGTTAAGGATGAGATAAGGATGGTGGACCTTGTCAAAGCTTCATGAAGCTTCAACATAGCTCCAAAATAAGCCACCATACTTAACTTAATCCTTTCAAATAAATAAACAAATAAATAAATGAAAAACCAAAACCCTAATCATCACTTAACCATGGTTTAACCCTTTACACTTAATCACATTATCAAGTATCATCAAACATGATACAAAGTAGTGCACTAAAGCATATCACATATACAATGTGCATCAAGTGAGAAAAATCCGTTTAAAGTGAACCAATACTAGTTAATGCAATGCAATATATCAAATATATAATTATGCATTAAATCATTAAATCAACATTTGATTCAATGATCCGGTCATGTCGCACATAACCGACTAGAATCTAATGTATCGATTTATCGAATGAATGATTCGATAACTAGGTCATATCGAATATAACCAATCGAAACATATATCGCGAGAATGAAATGCGGTATCACATACACGCATTATTCTCGGTCCTGCACATATCTCATATGCGCTCCTATTTCGTTTCGCTTGAGCCAGGAAACCTCTGTGTAGGACTCTAAAGACTCGTCAATACGCCGGTAGCAGATGATGATCATATCAAGCACCCACAAGCCGCAAGCGGTTTGCTAAACGTAACGGCCACCCGGGTATTGAGCGATCAGAAGATCGACGAGCTAGCCCGCTCACACTCCTGCGAATCCGACCAGTAACACTTACCATACAGTCCGGTCTCTTCGTCTGATACGTCGCATATCAAGTCTAGCGATATGCTAAAAGAAACACATGCATACATTAAAGCAGAAACAAACCAAGTAGCATACTACTATATTGAGCAAGATTGTCAATACAAGGTGAATATCCCAAGCTTCCATCAAGTAATATACAAACTAGTATGATACAGTAATGGCCTCTAGGGCATATACACTAACAATCTCCCACTTGCACTAAGGACATGTACTGGCGTATCGAAGACCTATCATCTCGATCAGCCGCTCGAACTGAGTCTGGGGCAAGGCCTTGGTGAATGGATCTGCAGTGTTATCTTCTGAAGCAACCCTCCGAACCTCGATCTCCTGGCGATCCACGATCTCCCTGATCAGGTGATACCGCCTCAAGATGTGTCTGGATCTCTGATGGGACCTGGGTTCCTTCGCTAAAGCTATAGCCCCGTTGTTGTCACAATACAGCGGTATTGGATCAACAGTGGACGGAACCACCTGAAGTTCTTTCAAGAACTTCCTCATCCAGACAGCTTCTTTTGCGGCATCAGATGCAGCGATGTATTCCGCTTCCATAGTCGAGTCAGCAACGGTTTCCTGTTTGGAACTCTTCCAACACACCGCCCCTCCATTGAGGGTAAAGACAAAACCCGACATGGACTTGGAATCATCCGTGTCACTCTGGAAGCTGGAGTCAGCAAAGGCCTCGATCTGGAGGTCTTTTCCGCCATACACCAAGAACATCTCCTTAGTCCTTCTCAGGTACTTGAGAATGTTCTTTACCGCTATCTAGTGTTTCTCCCCAGGGTTTGACTGATACCGGCTTACCACACTCAGTGCATAAGCTACATCCGGTCTGGTACACAACATCGCATACATTATAGAGCCTACCGCAGAAGCGTAGGGTATAATAGACATGCGATCCCTCTCCAAATCAGTCTTGGGAGACATCTCTTTAGAGAGGGTGATCCCGTGACAAGCCGGTAGGTTACCGCGCTTGGAATCTTCCATACTGAATCTTTTCAGTATGGTGTCGATGTACCTGGACTGTGAAAGTCCTAATATCCTCTTGGATCTATCACGATGGATCCGGATCCCCAGGATGTATGAGGCATCACCCAGGTCTTTCATGGAGAACCTGTGTGACAAGAACCCCTTGACAGATTGTAGCATAGGAATGTCATTTCCTTTTAAGAGAATGTCATCCACGTATAAAACGAGGAATACTACAGTTCTCGCTACAAATCTACTATAGATGCATGGTTCATCTGGATTTTTGATAAAGCCAAATTCCTTGACCGTCTCATCAAAACAGATGTTCCAACTCCGCGATGCCTGTTTTAGTCCATAGATGGACTTAAGCAACTTGCACACCTTTTCGCTGCTCCCACTCTGAATGAAACCCTCTGGTTGGTCCATATAGACACACTCCTCTAAATTTCCATTTAGAAAAGCGGTCTTTACGTCCATTTGCTAGATCTCATAATCGTGGAAGGCAGCAATGGCAAGAAGGATCCGAATGGATTTCAACATAGCCACTGGAGAAAAGGTTTCGTCATAGTCCAAGCCAGGTCTTTGACGGAAACCCTTTGCAACAAGTCTAGCTTTAGAGGTCTCAACCTGTCCATCTACACCAATCTTCCTTTTGAAGATCCACTTGCATCCTACGGGTTTTACCCCGTCTGGAGCAATGTCCAACGTCCATACTTTGTTGGTGTACATGGATTCCATTTCGGTCCGCATTGCATCCAGCCATTTTACTGAGTCAACGCTCTGAACGGCCTGCTGGAAGCTAGTAGGCTCATTATAATCTATGATGCAATCCTCTTTATCCCCGTCTATGAGAAAACCGTAGTATCTCTCGGGCGGATGAGACTGCCTACTACTCCTATGGAGCGGCGTAGGAATGTCCTGTTCTTTTGAACCCTCTGGTTCCACTAAGCTTTCAGTAATAGCTCGTGGTTCTGGAATTTCTTCCAGTTCTACTGTGCTCCCACTTATCTGGTTTTCCAAAAACTCAGTTTTCAAGAAGTAGGCATGACGAGAAACAAAAACCTTTTGTTCCTCTTCGCAGTAGAAAAAATATCCCTTGGAGTTCTTTGGATATCCCATGAACTTGCACTGTACTGAGCGTGCCTCGAGCTTGTCTGCATGCTGCTTTTTGACAAAAGCTGGACATCCCCATGTCTTAATGTGCTTAAGATAGGGTTTCTTCCCATACCACATCTCATATGGTGTGGTAGGCACAGTCTTAGTGGGAACTCGGTTCAAAAGGTATGCAGCTGATTCTAGCGCATACCCCCAGAATGATCGCGGTAACTCAGCGTTACTCATCATGGACCGTACCATATCCAATAGGGTTCGGTTCCGTTTCTCCGATACACCGTTATGTTGCGGAGTGTATGGAGGAGTAAGCTGATAGAGAATTCCGTTCTCTTTTAAATAGTCCAGGAACTCGGCACTCAAGTATTCACCACCTCGATCTGATCTTAGAATCTCGATACTTTTGCCGGTTTGTTTTTCTACTTCATTCTTATATTCCTGGAACTTTCCAAAAGTTTCGGACTTATGTTTTATTAAGAAGACATAACCGTACCTTGAAAAGTCATCCGTAAAAGTAATGAAGTCAGAATAACCGCTTCGTGCATGTGTAGACATTGGACCGCACACGTCGCTGTGTACGTGTCCCAAGAGCTCGCTCGCTCTTACTCCGTGTCCAGTGAACGGAGTCTTTGTCATCTTTCCTTTGAGACAGGATTGACAAGTGGCATACGATTGATATTCGAACGGATTCAAATATCCTTCTGTATGTAATTTCGTCAACCTTCTCTCATTGATGTGACCCAGTCTACAATGCCATAAGAAAGTCTGATTGATTTCCGGAGACTTTCTTTTGTGTGTATTCTGGACATTGAAAATCTGTGGTTGGTTTAATACGTATATACCATTGCTCAATGTACCTGACCCAATCAAGACTTGATTAAGGTGAATGTTTACAACATTACTTACAAACGCAAATTCATAACCTTCTTTAGAAACCAAAAATACAGAAATGATATTATAAGTTGCGTTGGGTACAAAAAAGCAATTACGTAAAACCAAAACATGTCCATCTGACATTCCCAGGTGATAGTCCCCCACGGCCTTAGCATCCATGCTAGCTCCGTTTGCAACTTTGAGGGTCATGTCACCTGCCTTAAAAAACCTACGGTTTCTCAACGCCTGCAAAAAATTACAGATATGAGATCCTGATCCGGTATCCAATACCCAGGAAGTAGAGTTTATTGAAAGACAGTTTTCAATAACATACACACCTGAAGCTGAAGCCGCAACCTGCTTCAGTTCCTGTGTTCTGGCCTTCCAAGCCCTGCAATCATTCTTCCAGTGTCCCTTCTTATGACAATAGAAGCATTCTTTCTTATCCACAAGCTTCCCCACTTTCTTAGTTGCTTTTGCCTTTCCCTTCGTATCCACTTTACTAACACCGCCTCTTGGTTTGGCGGGGGCTTTCTTCTTCTTTCCCTTGGCTTTCGCCTTGGACCTAGAAGAAGAAGATCCTCCTACAAACAAAGTGGATGTTTCCCTACCTTTCTGTAGGGTGCCCTCTGCGCTCCTCAGCATGTTGAGGAGTTTTGAAAGTTCAACTTCCTTTTCTTGTAAGTTGAAGTTCAGTATAAACTGGGCGTAAGTGGAAGGAAGGGACTGGAGATTCAAGTCCGTATAGAGCTCATTCTCCAACGTGGTCCCAAGGTCCGCGAGCTCCTCAATGTAGCCAATCATCTTAAGCACGTGTTCCGCTACCGATGATCCGACGGCCAATCTTGCCGAAAATAACTTCTTCGACACTTCATATCTTGCGATACGAGATTGCTCTCCATACAGTTCTTTTGTATGAAGAAATATGGATTCGAGGTCCATATTCTCGTGCCTCCTCTGATGTTCGTTGTCCATAGAGGCAAGCACGAGGCACTTGGCCTTCGCACAGTCTAGTTCCCAGGTCTTACGGATTTCCTTATCCGCGACGCTGGTTTTGGGACCTGGGACAAGGGGGAGCTTTGGTGGTAAGAAGATACCCCAGCTTGTCGTAAGTGATTGCCATCTTGATATTTCTGAGCCAATCTTTGTCGTTTGGCCCTGTCAGTATGTTTTTATCTAGAAGTAACTTAAGTCCAGTCATGTCGATTGGTCGCTGCAATTAGGAGAGAGAAGAAACACTCAGCATGATGCTCTTGCAAGTTTATAGTGGTTTTTAGTTTATCTAAACAGGATGGCTCCCACTGTTTCTCGAATCCCTCCTCAAACCAAAAAGGAAGAATTGGTCAGGATCAATCTCACCGTACAATACTTGCTTAACCGTTCAGCCAGGCCAGTGTCGGTACTTCGAGGGAGGTTTTCCAACGCTTTCACGAAGTTCCTTAATTAAATAACCTCTTTTCCCTGGGGGCTAGCCCCGCTAACACCTTTCTAGACACCTACTAGGTTTATAGCATTGATCGTTAAGTGAGAAATTTCCCGAGGAGTAGCATATACTCACAGTAGGATCGGGATCCAAATATCATCGTGTGACGAAACTGAAGGAATCCTACCAGAATCATCACACTCCAAATGGTATGCAACACTAGCAAGTTTCAGTTCTTTTGAAACTCCCGATGTGGATTTTTGCCCCATGCTCTTATGACCTTGACTTTGGCCAACAAATCATAAGTCACATGTCAAGTTCTACCCGTCGTTCTCCAAGTTAATTTGAATTCACCCGCACCTACCCTTGACTTTGGCCAACAAGGCAGTACGACTGTTCCAAACCAACGCATCTATCTATGCTGCACATGAATACCCAATAGCTACCAATCAATATGCCTTGACTTTGGCCAACAAATATAGCTTGAATACTATTGACTATTCATGTGAAACGACGGAGGGCTACGAATGGTTTTGGCGAAACCGTGAACGTAGTGAACTTGATATAATCGATGGAACGAGATAGCTTTTAAAAGGAGTGGCTCAAGTTCCGCATTTAAAAGTTGGTTTTGAAAAGAACCGAGTGGTTTTTCGAAAGTGTCCCAACGACTTTTACTTGGTTTATTTTTCTTGCATTAGTTCTTTTAATGCGTGATATTCTTGCATTAGTTCTTTTAATGCGTCCCATCATTTAATCCTACCATTGCAGAAAACAACCAAAATATGACGTACGCTTATGCCATTCGCATTCGCCACGGGGCCCCGTCATTACCCGTTAGGTTACTTAACTAACGACAGAGCGGGGGCTGGGCTAGCGCGGCTGTAAAACATAAGCAACGCCTAAATAATATCATATATAGATATATTGCAATGATAGCCATTTCAGATCACAGATGAACACATTGGATATACTAGGAACCCGCAATTCGTACGAGCCTGTAACGAAAAGCAGATTACACGGTCGCGGTGAATAGCCAATACCCCACCCAAGACCCCTACGGGTGCGGCAAACTACCCGCCAAGTACCCGAAGCGAAGCAACCTCCCTCAACTCCGTGAGTAGGACACTCGGCACTTCGGCATACCCGGTAGTTTGTGCACCCCCTCCATGGGTCTATCCTAGGAGCAAAAACAGTAAAAAGAAATTATACAATGACGGCTACAACCCCGACCCGGTTGTGCGGCCATACAAATAATTATTACATCAATTTACAAATTTACATGAATTGAAAGAAAAGAAAACTCTCTTCTCACAACCCCCGGCTATTCACCCGCGACAATCCAATGAATTCATATACACATTCCAGCAACATTACAGATCACAGATTTGTATAACCCCCACTAATCGACATATAGCGATTAGCAGACATTCAATACAAATATCACATCACAGATAAAAACCCGTCAGCTTAAGTCTTTAGAAGTTCGATCAAAAATACGGATTTTTAGGCCCCAAACACAATTTTCATTCTGGAAAATCTGGGCTGAAAAGACATATTCCAAAAATCCCAAAACAACCCCAGAAATACACTGCACTAAATTTGGACCTCGGCCGAGTCAACTCGGCCGCGGAACCGCGGCGGGAGCGTGCTCTCGCCGCGTTTCCGCGGCGCTTTGATCGGTTCGTGGGCCTAAATTTTGTGGTTATTCTATAAAAAGCCTGAGCCGATTTTTAAGATGAAAATTTTCAAATTTTGAACAGAAAAAATCGGCAGAAACTTGACAAATCGGGATCGTTTCGTGACTTTTTCTTTGATCGATCTTCTAGTCACTTTGCTAACATGTTAGATAGAGTTTAACTAGGCTCTGATACCACTGTAAGTCTATGCTATCTCTCCCGGTACTTTCGGGCATGCGGAATTTGATGAAAAACAATTTTCTAGAGGCGGTAACATGGACTCAAAACCGGATCTTTGTTAAACATCTAACTAACAACCTAACTAGGAGTTGTTAACTACTCGGTTAGGGGGTTATACCTTTCTTTCTTGAACTCCTTCGTCTTCAAGCCTCGATGGTTGTCCGGATCGGCTTCACCCCGTCGTCTCCTTGCGCCGAAGATCGATCCACCTGAAAGCTTCTACCTTTGGCTTCTTCTTCGAACTTTGAAGAAACTACTTCACTCGGTTTGCTAAACCATGTGAACTAGAGTGAGTAGAGGAATGTTTTGGTGTCTTTTTATCTCTAAGGCAATGAGTCTCAACACATGAGAATGGTTTGCCTTAAGGTAGAGAGAGCAAGAGCAAGAGGGAGAGCTTGAGAATGAGAGAGCTCAAGAGAGAGAAAGCAAATCATAGAATGAACCATACTCATCTCATTCTCACCTCTCATAATCCAAAAGCCATCATAACAAAAAATAGTAATCAAGTATTGTGTAAATGGTTTAAGTCAAAATGGCTATATCATTTCATGCACTCATTTTTCATAAATAAACAAGCAAGCAAATGTCTTTACCATGGAATGATAGCCATTGTCATGATGATGGTCAACTAGTCCAACCTAGTCAACCGGTCAACAAACTCAACAAGTCAACAAAGTCAACCCCTCAACAACCATGTCACTACAATACTTAATTAATATTAATGTTAATCATATATCTTATTCTTATTAGGGTTAAGCAAAAGTCAATGGTCAACAGTCAACAGTCAACAACCCCAATGAGAATACTCTGCCTCTGTCTCTCTGTCAACTGTGCATACACACCCGCATCCGCGTTCCGAGGAACACGAACACAAACAAGATAAAATCAATCCCAAAACGTACACTAGGATCCGGCTTAAACCAAAGTCCGCTAGTGTTAACTTTCCGGACACTGTACGTGCACAAGTGCACGGATGTGACCGAACCCTGTCGCAAAACCATGCTACCTGTCGCAAAACCATGCGACCTCTACTCTTTTGCCTAAAGGCGAATAGCTTTCTGTGTGGGACTCTAAAGACTCGACACTACGCTGGCAGTGGGTTTAACCACAGACCGCAAGCGGCACTAGCTGTGCGTAACGGTCCCCAGGTAGATGCCGACAAGAAGACTGACGAGGTGAAACCCATCTGAACTCCTACTGAGCCTGAATGTGACAATCTACGTACAGTCCGGTCTGTTCGTCTGATACATCGCATGGCGGGCCTAGGGGGTGGTAAACGTCAGTCCCCTAATAGCGGTACAAGTCGTGTCGGAGTGAAGCCCAAAACACCCTGAGATAACACTGGAAGCCTACCAGTATATCTCGCTTGCCCTGGCCAGGGACTACTCGTGTAATGGCTCTCCCAGACACAGCGCGATGTCAACCCCCAATACCGGGAGAGACGAATCCTGTCTAACCGTCACTGCCTCCAAGTGCTTCGGGACTGCACCCAACTACTACCTGTTTGCACGACTCCTTTGAGGCGTGGTAGGGTAGTAATCAAAGTACAGTGGGAACACACTCGAGGCGAAGTGACAGTGTCAAGTCAGCGGACTAAGCTATACTCATGTCACCTGGGAACTGATAACTGACGATAGGTATAATACCAACCGGTCAGTTCCCGACGAGTCCTGTCCAGTGTACTCGTAACCCAACGAGCACCCGCATACTATCTCCAGTACGACGTACTGATGGCTGTGGGACAGACCATCTCCCACTCTGGGATGAGAAGCGCATGCGCTAGTCTACTCCGGAGTATCGATGCCCTGTCTCGATAGTCCGGCGACTAGGGACCTGCATAAGGATATGCTTATAGATTACCCAGCCCCCACTAGTGTGACTGCCATCACAACGCTGGTAATCAAGCAAAGATTCTAAGGGCTCCACTATTGTGTATAGGCGATATACTAAAATAAACACATGTACACATTGAAGTAGAAACAAACCAAGTAGCATACTACTATTTTGAGCAAGATTGTATATACAAGGTGAATATCCCAAGCTTCTATTAAGTAATATACAAACTATTATGATACAGTAATGGCCTCTAGGGCATATACACTAACAGTTTCACCCATTAACAGAGCCTTGTTCTTCTAAAATCATAGATCTAAAGAGATTTTTAGGGTTTCTCAATAGAGCTTTGCTCTTCTTAGATTATAGATCTAAAGAGATATTTTTTTAGGTTTTCTTAACCCATTTCATGAAGAACTCTTAAAGTTTCTTCACAGATCTTGAAAATCTTGGAGTTTTTTACTCTGCAAAAGCTTTTCTTTTTTAAGGTTTTGATGGATGATTCCATCGTCTTCACAGAGCATGGCTCTTAAAATTTTTAGGGAATTTTATTCCTCTTATGATTAGAGTTGACAGATGTCACTTTTGTCTGCAGAGCGTTGCTCTCGAGGGAGTTTAACTCCTTGGACCGTGGGGCTTCTCATTAAATGAGAATCTTTTTAGGATTTCCTATTTAATGAGTGACCGTCTCATCAATGATGAGCCGTCACCTTGATTTGGTGGGTCCCCTTTGGTCCCTTTCCACTACACTGCAGTGTGGTACAAATTTTAAGTACCAAGTGTGAGAATTTGGACTGTAGCATTGACAGCTAACCCTTATTCTTTCTTGCGCAGGTACTATGTCTTTTGACACTTCTTTCCCGTTCGTTCGTCCGGAGAGCGCATTTGTTGACGCGTCCGTGGATAGGGAAGTACTCGCTCTTATCAAAGATCACGACCCGGAGTGGAAATCTCTTCATCTATGGGGGTCATGGTACAATCAAATCATCCGGGGTCGATGCAGCTTCTCTTGTGCGGTGCCTTCGGAGCCCATTTCGGTGATCCACGACGCCGATTCACCCCCAGTGAACTATGCCGTAGAGGAGGTCTTCGGAGGGTTGCCTTCAGCCCTCTATGGTCGCGATACCCGTGCAGCCACCGATGGCTTTGGATACTCTGGGGCGGCGTATATGTCAAGGCGAGTCACGCCCTTGGGGACAGCCGTACATGATAGGCTTGACTCCCCGCCATCCAGCCGGATATTTGCAGTGGGCCCGGTACATTTTGTCGACCAAGAAATCGCAGCTGCTGAATCTGGGTTGTACCCCGCGATTTATGCCTCTCTCTTCCAGTATTCCACGCCCCCGGTATGGTGGGTCAAAGCTTTCTTGGAACAATGGAACGTTCCGACTCATACATTTTGTAACGACTGTGTACCTTGGATACGTAATAAAAACATTTTAAATTTTTTTTTTCGAGATCAAAACAATTATTTTACTGCTTATATTGGTAGAAAACACTTTAAAAATATTTTTCCATGTTTAAAATAAATTAATATGATTTTAGGAATTTTAAGGAATTTTTGGGGATTTTTAAGAATTTAAATGTTTTTTTTATCGAAGGGAATTTTTTTTATAACCGATGAGAAGATCTATTTTAGACCAAATTTAGTTGCAAAAGATATAAAATATCGAAATACATTTTATATAATTTTTTCAGATTTTAAAAATATTTTTACTATTTTAAATAATTTCTAGAAGCCAAAATAATAATTTTTAAAACCTTTTTAAATATTAAAAAAATATTTTATTGGGTGAAAAAGATGTAAAATATCAAAATACATTTTATATAATTTTTTTCCGATTTTTAAAATATTTTTACTATTTTTAAATAATTTCTAGAAGACAAAAACAATTTTTAAAGATTTTTAAATAATAAAAAAATAATTTTATTTTATTTTATTAAGCTGAAATAAATCTGGACCGTCAGATTTAAAAATTAACGGCCCAGATCTTGCCGACAGATTTTTATTATAATATATATATATATATATATATATATATATATTTTTTAAATATATATATAGATATATCTGCCTTTAATCTGGACCGTCAGATCAAGATCCAACGGTCAAAAATTATCCACAACAACTCCCGCCACTGTTCACACGTGAAAACCGTGGGCCGTCGGATCTGACCAAATCAACGGTCAGATCTGATCGGGTACTGTAGCAAAATATTTTTTAATCCCAGAAATCTCTATAAATAGTCCTGAAATTCTAAAATTCACCATAAAATATATGTTCGACAAAAAATTCTGGAAAAATGTCCAGAGCTTCCTCTTTGGGTTATCTACACTCTGGAACAAGTCTCAAAGGTAGAAAAATTCTCGGATTCAAGATATTTATTTTCTCGTACAACCCGACGTTCACCGAATTTTATTTTTCTAGATCATTTCATGTAAGATCTCTCAACACTTGACCCCTTGTTATCTTCATCATGAAAATATCTAACTGTAAAAAATATATTAGGACCTAATTATGAATATTTAACTGTATTAACTATTTTTGGAGTATGATGATTAAAAATCAATATTAAACTATAATAATAAAACGGATTTTTAGCAGTTATCATTCATGATAAAATCACGGGATAACAAACAACTATGAATTCATGCTTGGACATATTTAACTAAGTCACTTTCTATTCTTCTTTCTATCTCTCTAAAATACGAAATTACGAAACCCGACGGAATCGGAACAAATCCGATTGTCGATTTGGTTTTCTATAAAAATTCACTTCTAACCAATACATTCATGCCTAAATATATTTATCTTGACTATTAAACTTTTAAAAATCAATTTGAATAAGTTCCATCACATGAAATGATAACCCTTCCAATTTATCGTATTTTTCGCTTTAATACCATCATTTTTCGATTTCACATTTAACCCCTTAATTTTGCTATACATTTAAAGTAGAGCACGAGATAATGACCTACCTCCACACACACATAAATACAACCTTAAACGACATCATCAAAAACTTAGAATACGATAAAACAATACTTTAAATACCATATTCTTAATAAAATCATTTCTAGAAGTTTTAGCTTTGACACACTTTTAAATAAATACCTCTTATTAGGAAAACACGATAAGTTGTGGACATCGATCGTTTATCTAAACTTGACTTTGTGGTGTCTAGGCTAGGCAAGTGAGCTTAGGTAACTTTAAAAGGCCCGTCTCACGATTCGTGAGCGGATCCCTCCTTCCTCACTTGTACTTACCTGGACACAATTAGCGGTGAAGAGGCGATTTGAGGCTTCTAATGACTTGTTGTTTAGACCATTTAGAAATAGACTAGTAAGCATAGGTTTAAGCGGGACCAATCTCTTGAGCCTCAGGGAGCCGGAGAAGTGGATGCTTGCCTATCTAAGGTAGACAACTTAACAACGGTGTTATCAATACGGTAATCGTATTTGAAAAAGACACAAATCCTGCCACCCATGTGCAGCGGTTACCGATAACATCAAAACAATCAGGACTTCAATTTTCTTTTCTAATTGTCTGACTCAGACCGAGTCACATTATAATCTGACTTGAATATGATTCAAGTACAATCTACAATCTATAATCTACAATTTACAATCTACAATATTCTGATTCGACATGAATCCCTATATTCAATCTATTCAATACATTCAATTTACATTGACTGAACCGAACCATGGATATACATTCCATTTACATGATTCTCCAGATATTCCATTTACATGATTATACAGTTACATCCGTTTACTGATATCATGGTTTTGGTCGGTCATCCAATTATACAATCTATACAATACAATACAACAATACAATCAAAACACTACGGGGTTTAAGGGGTAGATTGATACGGAAGGTATTAAAGGTGGCACGAGGTGGTCAGACTTAACACACCTAACATGAATCCAGTTGCTGTTGTACCGTGGCATAAACGGTACCTTGTACTATACGTGCCCTTAGTCTCTGGCATATAGAGACTCCCCTCTCGTATACACTGGCATCCTTCTGTACCAAGCTACAAACAACAACGTTAATATAACATCACAATAATATAACACAACTGTTCTCCTCCGAAAGACGGCGCACGGGACTGCGATGTCCTGACGCAGGGATTCGGGGCAGATGCTATTAGGTTTTATCCGTCCACCTCTCCGAAGATGCCAAGTTGATTTATGGCACCGTGTATCGGAGGTTTAGACGGATGCGGCCAATGTAGCAGATTTCGTCAGATTCCCCATCGCTTGAGGGGTTTTTGATTGTGGGGACGCTCTTCCCTGCAGCCGCAAGCCCCTGCAGTTAATTACGCTACCGCATCGCGGTAGCAACTTTCTCCTTCTCCAGAATTTCACTTCGTGTCGTGTGTGTTTGTTTTGTTTGTGGTTGCCCGTGGATTGTATACGGAGACTGAGTAATGCCGTCGCCCGTAGGACGTGGATTAGTCCAAATCCGTATTTACTTAGATTTGGGTTTGGTGTTTTTAGTTTAAGGATGCATTAGTCGCGTTGCGGCTAAGATCAACTTAAACGTTCGTTAAGGATACGATAGTCCTGTTTGAGACTAAATCAACTTAACGTGATAATCTATTTAATATCTGGTCATCGGGACTCGTCACCTCTCTAACGTCGTTGAAGGATTACAATGGCAGATGTCAGAGGAGTTCAGAGATGTACCCTTGAACCAAGGTTGATTTGGAGTTTTATAGTCTGTTTGAATATTTAAGGATACGTTAGCCGTGTTTGGGGGCTAAGATAAACTTAAACGGGATCGTTTAGATCCGGCAAAAGAGCATTTGGACGCTCTATTGTTCCAGTTTAGGGACGTAGTGGTCCATAGGTAGTTTAGGGACGTAGCGGTCCATGCTCCAGTTTAGGGACGTGGTGGTCCATATTCCAGTTTAGGGACGTTGCGGTCCATGCTCCAGTTTAGGGACGCGGTGGTCCGTATTCCAGTTTAGGGACGCGGTGGTCCGTATTCCAGTTTAAGGACGCGGTGGTCCGTATTCCAGTTTAGGGACGCGGTGGTCCGTATTCCAGTTTAGGGACGTGGTGGTCCGACATTAGTTTAAGGACGTTTCGGTCCAACATTAGTTTAAGGACGTTCCAGTCCATGCTCCAGTTTAGGGACGTGGTGGTCCAACATTAGTTTAAGGACGTTCCGGTCCATGCTCCAGTTTAGGGACGTGGTGGTCCAACATTAGTTTAAGGACGTTTTGGTCCAACATTAGTTTAAGGACGTTCCGGTCCACGAGTTTAAGGACCCCGCAGTCCGTATTGATATGTGGTCGTCGGGACCCGTCACCTCTCTGACGTCGTTGAAGGATTACAACGATGGGTGTCAGAGGAGTTCGGAGATGTACCCTCGAACCGGATATAAATTAATTTAAGAGAACAGTTGTGCTCAGTCAATTTAATTTGAGGACCTACGGCCAAAATTGGGCTAAGTCCAGTTGAAAATGTTCAACACCCTTATTTATTTTTGGTCTATTAGACCTGTGCTAGGGTTTTGCCCACACTTAAATAATGCATTGCATTACTTCTATTTTTTTTTGTTTGGGCTCTGCTCATAAAAGATGCAGAGCATCAATTTCACTTGGGCTCTGCCCCCCTTTTTATTGCTTTGCAATTTATTTTGGCCTGCTAGGTCTTTTTGATTTGGGCCTGGCCCTTTAAGAAATGCCTTGCATTTGTCAGGCGTTTTGCGCCAATCAGAGAGCGCAAGCGCTTGTAGTGTTGACACGTGTCGCGCAAGCGCAGTGCGCTGCGCTTGTGCGCTGCGCTGCTGACACGTGGCGCACTCTGGTGAGTTGCGCCAATTACAGAGAGCAAAACTCTATTTCAAAAGCGCGTAACGCAAGTTGTTCTGTAGCTGACACGTGGTGCTCTCCCAAGAGCGCATCAGCGCAGTTTGGAAGTGCAAAGCACTAAGAATCTTTTAGATTCAAGAACAGAAGTGCAAAACACTATTTGATTTCTTGATCTAATTTAGATCAAAGAAAAGACAAGTTTTTCTTGTTTTTCTTATCTCAAAGAACCAAAGGTTCATAAAAGTGCAAAGCACTATTTTATTATTATTATTTTTATTTTTATTAAAGATCATTGATCTTGTTTTTAGATCTATAATTTGTTCATAAGAGAACTTTCTCTTGTTTCTAAAGGTTTTTACTTTTTTGTTCTTGAGGAGTTCTTCAGAGTTCTCTTTCTCTTCTTTTTTTTTAGAAAATGTTGATGCCTTTAAATTGAGGCTTAGGGTCCTTTTTATAGTGCCCATAAATTAGTTAGATTTGTTAAAGAGATATTTCTCTGAGTGATTTGGGAAATTTTCCCCACCGTTGGATCTTTGATCCAAGGGCTCCTATTTTACAGGATAGGATCTTATTGTTTTGATAAGATCAGAGAAATCTTTCAGAATTTTTTTCTGTTTTGGCGCAAGTGCACCTGTGCGCGACTGCGCTAGCGCGACTGCGCTGCCGCCACTGCGCTGCCACGTGGCGCGCAGCGCAGAGCGCAAGTCAGCTGAAGCGTTGCTTCTTTAATTTAAGTTTGAATTTTAAACAGAGTCTTGCTCTGATTGGGTGCGCTGCCTTGGGCGCTGCGCTCCTTGTACTGACGTGTCTGATTTTGACACGTGGCGCGTTGCGCGCAGCGCAAGGAATCTGAAGCGTTGCTTCATTTATTTTAATTTCAATTTTTCACTTTAATTTTCAAGACAGAGCTTTGCTCTGATTGGAGAAAAACAGAAGTATTGCTTCTTTTCCCATCTTGGAATTTGAACAGAGCTTTGCTCTGATTGGGGTAAACAAATGCCCCCCACTGTTGCGCTTACGTGGTTCCAAAACGTGAGCGCAACGGTGACAGAATTCCAACCGTTGTGGCAACTTTTGGAAGTTGAAAGGGCATTTGATGCCTATAAATAGGACTTTTGGTCCTTTAGATGATTTTCATCTTCAAAATTTTACTTTCAGAACTCAGAGCCCTGCTCTTTATTTTCAAGAACTCCAAGAGTTAAACTCTTTAAAACTTTTTAGGTGCAAATTTAAATTAGAATTAAATTAAATTAAATTAAATTAATTTTCATTGACAGAGCCTTGCTCTCCATAGATCCCTGATCTAAAGAAAACCTATTTAGGGTTTCACTTAGCAGAGCTTTGCTCTAAAAGGGGCCCAAAGAGAACTCAGGAGAACCCTGTTAAGGTTCCATTAATAGAACTTTGCTCTATAAAATATTTTTCTTGTATTTTCTCATTTCATTAGTGGAGCTTTACTCCATCCAAATCATACAAAAGAACTCTTAGGAGTTTTTCATTGATCTTGGAGTTTAAAGATGACATTTTATTCCTCGGTACATTATATTGCTTTTCTTAATCAGTCTTTCTGACAATTTTGTTGATTCTCTTTCACAGAAACAATGGACGCCCATATGTTTGCTCTTAATGAGATCATCCCTTACGGGGACATACGCCGACTTGGCCGCTCCCAAGATCGAGAGTTCACAAACGCGGAATGTGCTGAAATCATGAGCCGCTTCGACGCGTACAACGGTCCTCTGCTTCCCCGGCGTTCCTCCCTTCTTAAGCTTATCGTGGGAGCCATCTGGGAAGCGCTTCCCCCATTCTATTCCGGTGTGCCGCTTAGGGCGCTGGATGCCGCTGAGGATAAGGTGCACTCGGTGTACTTGTTGAACTTTATCTTAAAAAGACGGCGAGACAGTCTTATTGATCTCTTGCACGAGGTCTTTCAACAGTCTGCCATACTCGCTGCTTATCGGACGGTGGAAGACATCAGGGGGGACCCTGACGCTTGTGCTCGTGAAAGAAAGCACGCTAGGATGGTCTGCGAGGCTTGGAAAGTCATAGATAGGGTCGCTTTTGAATTCCTCAATCCATGACCTGGATCTGAGGTTATTCCATTGTAACTTTCGTTTATTGTTTTTATGACTGTAAGAACTTCGGGCAATATTAATGAATTTTTTTCCCCAGCGTGTCTTTATTATATATATTTTGTCCTGAGTCTTTTTGCCCTTGCATGAATGAATGTATCTTGAACGCTTGATCAAATGTAAATCGGATGCTCTTTCTGTTGCTTTTCTTCTTTCTCAGCATGTCGTCACAATTAGCAGGTAATAGAGTAAGATAGCGAGGGCTTAGGCCGCAGGTTCAGATCTGCCGCCTAAGAATTTTTAACTCTATGAGCCATGAGGGTCTCATAGAGACTTTTCTCCCTACGGATCGAGAGGATCTCGTAGGTGTTTTTTTTTCTCTTTAGGAATTGTGAGGATTCCTAAGTGTGGTTTTCTCTTATAAGTCGTAAGGATCCTATAAGAGAACTTTCCCTCTTACGAGTCGAGAGGACCTGTAAGCGGTTGTTTCCCTCCTTGTCGAAATTCGACGTTGGAGAGTGAGACCCGTGGATGGTATGCAAGAGACCGTTTTGGGCCAGCTTGCGGGGTCCCAGTGTTTAGGAAACAGGCTTCTTTTATGCCTACTGCCTAAGGCTTTATCTCACGAGTCGAGCCGCCTCAAAAATTTCTTCACAAGTCGAGACGAATCGAGCGTTTCTCGCAAGAACATCTTAACGTCGCATTTAACCTCCGCTCTTTACGACAGAAGCCCGTTAAGGTTGGTGGTACTTAGGGTTTTGGCCATCGTGCCGTCGCATAAGCTGATATAATCCTCGATAGGCAATCGTGCTGTTCGAGTAGCCCTGCGACTGCCGTGTCTCTGATCCCTTCGGGGGCTGGACAAGACATCTTCAAGCAGTCTTCCTAGGCAGTTTGACCGTCGGAAGAGCAAGCGTTAGGGATTTGCCATGCCGCTTTTTACTTGAGGTTAGGCTCATTTTGGCGAGCCCCGATGAGTCATAACCACTCCGCGCTGGTGTGGGATGATCTCCGATAGTCTTTCAGGTTTTATGTGAGTTGCCGTCAAGACCCTGAAGCTAGGAATTTGGCCTTCGCTTCGTTTTGCTAGCATCGCGTCTGCTGTATCGAGACGAATGTCGCGGTTGTTTTTAGTTTGCTGATGAACCGTCGAGGTTTGGAACTAGGGATTTTGCCATGGCTCCGTTTGTTTGATTGTCGCGTCCGAATCCCGCTGGGGGAAGAACGCTGGGGTGACAACTCGTCTGCTGTATCGAAGCGAACGTCGAGGTGGAGCTGGAATTTTGCCGTGGCTCCGTTTGTTTAATTGTCGCGTCCGAATCCCGCTGGAGGAAGAACGCTGGGGGTGACAACTCGTCTACTGTATCGAAACGAACGTCGAGGTGGAGTTGGAATTTTGCCGTGGCTCCGTTTGTTTGATTGTCGCGTCTGAATCCTACTGGAGGAAGAACGCTGGGGTGCAACTCGTCTGCTGAATCGAAACGAACGTCGAGGTGGAGCTGGGATTTTGCCGTGGCTCCATTTGTTTGATGATGTTGCATCTGCTGTGTCGAGACGAACGTCGAGGTGGTGACCATTCCACACTGGTGTGAGACGATCTCCAGTTGTCTTTCTGGCTTTATATGGGTTGCCGTCAAGACCTTGAAGCTAGGAATTTAACCTTTGCTTCGTTTGCTTTGTCATGTTCGAAGCTTGTTAGAGGAAGAACGTTATTGTTGACATTGCGTCTACTGTATCGAGGCGAATGTCACGGCTGTCTCTAGGTTGTTGTTGAACCGTCGAGATTTGGCTTCGCTTTTTGGCGGAGCCTGTCGGGAAGGTATGGTTCCCTCTTTGTTTGTGCCCCTGGATTGTATACAGGGATTGCCGTGCTATCGTCTGTAGGGCATGATTTTCGTTACATATATATATATTTTTAATTTCTTTCCGCGATGCTCTATCATTTCAACTTTTATATCGCGAAGGTCGCGATTGCCCAATCATTTCGGCTATTTTTCGCGGTGCCCAATCATTTCGGCTATTCATTTTATTTTTACTCGCTGTTTTTTTATTGCGAGTTGCCCAATCATTTCGGCTATTTATTTTATTTTTACTCGCTACATTTTATTGCGAGTTACCCAATCATTTCGGCTATTTATTTTTATTTTTACTCGCTGTTTTTTATTGCGAGTTGCCCAATCATTTCGGCTATTTATTTTATTTTTACTCGCTGTTTTTTATTGCGAGTTGCCCATCATTTCGGCTATTTTACATGCATACATTTTTACTTGCTGCTTTTTATTGCAAGTTGCCCCATCATTTCGGCTATTTCATATGCATTTTTGACTCGCTGATTTTTTTTTATATCGCGAGTGTGGAACTTAGAATCTGATGCCAATCTTAGCATCAGCATCACTACGACTGGAATATTGCCAGGAACGAGTCATCATTTGCCATGAAAGGACTTGGAATTTGATACCGATTTAGGCATCGGCATCGCTACAACTGGAATATTGCCAGGAGCGAATCATCATTTGCTGCTGTCGATGTTGAACAAGGGTGGCTTAGCGAGCAGGGTTAGGGTCCTGTCGACTAAGGCTTTTGACTTCATGAGCCGTAAGGGTCTCACAAAGGTATTTCTCCCTACAAGTCGTGAGGATCTTGTAGGTTTATTTTCTCCTTAGGAATCGTGAGGATTCCTAAGTATTTATGCCTCTATAAGTCGTAAGGATCCCACAGGAGGGTTTTCTCCTCATAAATCGAGAGGATTTACAAGGGTTGTTTACCAAGCGAACATATCCCTAGTCTCGGATGGGACTTGATTAGGGAACTGTTTATTCGCGCCCGTGGATTGTATACAAGAGTTAGTACTGAACCACTTGTAGGGCAATATCGAAAGTTGTGGGGGTTGCTTAAGCACAGGTTTATGTCTCTGTAACTTAAGACTTTCAAATCTTATGAGCCGTGAGGGTCCCATAAGAGAGTTCTCCTTACGAGTCGTGAGGATCTCGCAAGTGTATTTTCTCCTTAGGAATCGTGGGGATCCCTAAGAGTGTTGCTCCCTTGTGAGTCGTAAGGATCTCACGCGGGTGGTTTCTCCTTACATGGTTGAGAGGACCCTATAAGTGTCTTTTAACGAGGTTGCGCCCTTTCGGGTTTTCACAAACACTCGCCGGTAGCCCTGCTGTTTTTACTCACGGAGTCCTTTCAGGTTTTCATCCGTGCCCATTTTGCTTATGGACATACCGCTTTTTTTATTCTTTTTATTTTCTTCTTTTTTTTACGAGGTCGCGCTCTTTCGGGTTTTCACGAACACTCGTCGGTAGCCCTGCTGTTTTTACTCACGGAGCCCTTTCGGGTTTTCATCCGTGCCCTTTTTGCTTATGGACATACCGTTTTTATTTATTATATTTTTCTTTATTTATATTTTTTTTATTCACCTCGTCAGCCTAAGGATGCTGCGGTATTAGTTTAAAGACATTTCGGTCATTTGCAAGTTTTAGGACATTGCGGTCCATCATTAGTTTAAGGACGTTTCGGTCCGTTGTCGCCGTATTTGAGGTGAATATCTAGTTTATTAGCTTTTCGGTCTATGGGTCCTTCCCCATGACTGACCATGATGCCCCCGGCGTATCCATCTTTCTCGAAGCATGCGGTTGTGGCGGGTTCATCTTCCAATTTTCGGACAACGCGAACTTGCCCTGTTGGTATTGGTCTTCAACCCAGTTCTTGAGGGCGTAGCAATCCTCGAACAGATGACCTACCGTTTGGTGCTAAAGGCAATAATTAGGATTATTAATATCACCTGGTCGCAACGGACGTTTTGGACTCGGCAGATTGATGAGTCTGTCGCACACTGCCAGCTCGAACAGTCCCCTTGTTTTATCTTGCGGAAACGAGTAAGGACGTTTCAATTTTTCCTGGAGGGGTTGCCGCTTGTCGCTTTGGCGAGCAACCGGTCTAGGATCACTTGATTGTTGTTGAGCGCTGGCGACGAAGCCGTTTTTCCTTTTCCTTTATCCTTTTTGTTCGCTCCGTTGTTTGCGGGGCCAAGATTTTTTCCGAGTAGCGTGCGATTACACGGCTGAACGTTCTCGCAGCTTCTCAATTCCTTTATTTTTGAAATAGATTCCCCAAGGGAAGAGTTGGGGGTAGCTTCTTCGTCAGAGTCGCTTCCAAAGGTGATAATTTGCGATCCCTTGAAGTCGGCTATATGACAGTCGTCGTCGGCTCCTTTGCGCTCATATATCGCATTTTTCCGATGTCCACAAGCTTCACACTTTGTCTTGTCGAAGTGTTGCTTTTGAGCGACATACCCTTGCCACCAACAGTTAAAGGATTCGCAGTCTTCGGTAGGATGTATGATCTTCTGATGATATAAACAGAAGTTAGGGTGCATCTCTACCTCAGCGAGAGTATTTTCTTCAGAGGGCGGTAGCTTCATTCCTACTGATAGAGCTTTGGCGAACCTTTTCCTCGTCTTGAATTTGTTTTTACCCGCAGTGTATGGCTTTTGATTTGACGGGAATGCCTTGGCTCTTTCCAGTATGGCCATTTCATGCTCTTGATTGGCTTTTGCTTTCAGACGAATTTCATTTAGGAAGACATCGATCAGCTCGTCTGATGGCTGTAGAATTTCCGGCTCAGGATTCGCTATTGATTTCTCAGCGCAAGGAGCCTCCTCATCGTCCGTCAATGAATGAGAAATCACATGACAAGTCGCTATGTAGTCTTTGGATTCATCTGATGAATTTTCTCCATCGTTTTCATCCTCGACAAAAGAACAAGTTGCCCCCGGCGTGTCCGTCTTCTTTGGAGAGTGCGGCTGTGGTGGGTTTACCTTCCAGTTTTCCGACAGTGCGAACTTTCCTTGTAGGTACTGATCCTCGATCCATCCCTTAAAGACGAAACAATCCTCAATCGGGTGACTTACCGTTTGGTGGTAAGGGCAATAATTTGGATTATTAAGATCGCCTGGCTGCGATGGACGCTTTGGACTCGGCAGATTGATGAGTCTGTTACACACTGCCAGCTCAAACAGTCTTCTCGTTTTATTCTGATGAAACGAGTAAGGACGTCCTAGCCTCTCTTTGAGGGATGGGCGTAGAAGCACGTTGTCTTGGCGAACGACCGGCTTTGAGTTGCTCGACTGTCGTTGAGCATTGGCGACGACGATCGCTTTCCCTTTTCTTTTCTCGTTTCGAGAATCAGGTTTTGGAGGAGACAGTCCATGGCGCATCTGGTCCATTTGAGCTAATTTGTTGATCAAAGCCTGGAAGGTGGTCGGCCTGCAGAACATCATGAATTGCGAGATGGTCGCTTGAGGGTCAAGGGTACCCATGAACATGCCTACCGCAGGTGCCTCCTCTATGCGTTGTTCGCATTTCGACCATAGGTTTCGCCATCGTGTTGCGTATTGGACCCACATTTCACCTGGCCTTATCCTGGCATTTATCAGTGCTGTTATCGGGGTGCGTTCATTAGCACTCGCAAATCTTGGCGTGAACAGTAGCTCCATCTCCGCAAATGTTTTGACAGAGTCATTATGTAGCTCCGAATACCATTCAAAGGCTGTTTCTGCTAATCTGCCAACGAATTGGCGAAGCAACAATTTGTCATCGCCTCCAGTGTTGCCGCATAAGGCCCTGAATTGAGCGACATGTTGATGCGGATTCCCTGTCCCTTTATATACATGGAATTTAGGGATAGTATATCCCGGCGGGTAACTGATTTGGTCATACCAGCCCGGATAGGGTCGTCCAGTTCTAACAGTTTGCCCAGCTGCTTCACTCGCCTGATGAACCTGGATCTGCTGAGCTATATAATCGTCTAGCGCAGCCTTGGAAAGGGTTTCATCTTTGGCTGCTGAAAGAGCTGGCGGAGGATTAGATGTCTCCCCTCCATCATCTTCAACAATGATTGGAGGGTTTTCAGCTGGAGGGTCCGGCTGTGACATCATCCCTACCATGTCTTGGAAGAGGAGGGCCATTTTCTTTATGCTGGCTGCTTGTTCCGCAGCCTCTTTATCCTTTTTCTCTAATATCCGGCGAAGAAACTCAGTGTCAGTTTCTTGTTCTTGACGCTCATCCGAAGACGTTTCAGAGCTTTCTTTTGGCCCAGTGAGTGCGGCCATTGCAGTCATCATTTCCTGAAGTTTTTGTTGTTGCTCCTGGGCTTTCGTCATTGATCGGGTAAGCGGTCGGTGACCCGTCAAAGCGCGGCTTTCCTCCTTTCCGGAAGCCATATAAACTGTGTGCACTACCATACCCCCAGACTTGGGGCGTTTGTGTCCAGCGCTTTTACGGTGTGCCTTGTTCACAGGGGCTTTTTGCGGCCTCATTCTCTTTTGAGTGATAGGCGTTGAGGTCGTCGCTGCAGTAGACACTCGAGCGGTTGTTGCTTTTTGTGGCTTGACGGAGCAACCTTTCTCTTGCCGAACCTCCATCTTTTTCTGTCGGTGGAGGTAGTTTTCATCAATCACCGACTCCTGGACCTGTCGCCAGACCCTGTAAATTTTAGAGGACAGCCGTTGAGGGGGCTGCTCTAGCTCCTTCTCTGGAGCATTCTCCGTAGGTGAAGGAGTTCGCTTCAACACCGCAGTAGGAGAGTTTCTGCGCACCGAGTTCAGCAATTCAAAGCTGTTCCCGGTTGGAACAGCAGCATCGATCCCCACTGTTGGAGCTGGCGGAGTTATCCCAGAGGGGGAATTGCCCCCAGCCTTCCTTACTCGGCGCCAGTAGCGACGTCGAGCATGTTGTGCTGATGGAGTTGTTTCAGCTATAGGGGTGACCTCCTTATGCCCCCTGCGTTGGTCAGAATCTGCTAGTACCAGCCTTTTAAAGACCGACGTCCGTTGAACGGGGACGGCCAACCTATCAAAAGCAGACTTCCGAGTAGGGGAAGCAACCTTGGCGATTTCGCCAAGAACGGGAGTTAGGATGGCTATCCGCTTCGGGATAACGCCTTCTGGTATGGCAGGCTTCTTTATGGGCCTGATGGAGCTCTGGTCTAGTCTGTCAAAAACTGAGGCAGTGGAGTTGGGCGACCCATTGAGAGGGGTCGCGGCAATGGTAAGTCGATCAAAGACTGACTTGTTTGGGGCTTTGTGCACCGTCGTTGGGGCATTGAAGCCCATTGGTGGGAGCATGGTCCCGAAGAATAATCCAGTGGTGGCTTGAGTTACTTGCTCCACGGGTATGATGAACAGAGAGGCCGCTTGGGGCCCGTAGGTTATGCCCCTAGTTGAGGTCGGACGCGAGCTGCAGTTGCAGTTGGAGCACTTTGAACAGGTAGAGGCCATCGATGCTTGATTCCTCTTCTGCACCAAGCGAGAGACCAAATCTTAGTAAACTTGAAATCCAAAGGCAACCATTAACAAACCGCGATTCTTTCGCGAAGACGACACACGAAGTGTGGAGTGGAAAGAGGAAAAGGTCCCACCGGGCGTGCCAGAATCTGTTCCCCTCCGAAAGACGGCGCACGGGACTGCGATGTCCTGACGCAGGGATTCGGGGCAGATGCTATTTGGTTTTATCCGTACACCTCTCCGAAGATGCCAAGTTGATTTATGGCACCGTGTATCGGAGGTTTAGACGGATGCGGCCGATATAGCAGACTTCGTCAGATTCCTCCTCGCTTGAGGGGTTTTTGATTGTGGGGACGCTCTTCCTTGCAGGCGCAAGCCCCTGCAGTTAATTACGCTACCGCATCGCGGTAACAACTTTCTCCTTCTCCAGAATTTAACTTCGTGTCGTGTGTGTTTGTTTTGTTTGTGGTTGCCCGTGGACTGTATACGGAGACAGAGTAATGCCGTCGTCCGTAGGACGTGGATTAGTCCAAATCCGTATTTACTTAGATTTGGGTTTGGTGTTTTTAGTTTAAGGATGCATTAGTCGCGTTGCGGTTAAGATCAACTTAAACGTTCGTTAAGGATATGATAGTCCTGTTTGAGACTAAGATCAACTTAACGTGATAATCTATTTAATATCTGGTCATCGGGACTCGTCACCTCTCTAACGTCGTTGAAGGATTACAATGGCAGATGTCAGAGGAGTTCAGAGATGTACCCTTGAACCAAGGTTGATTTGGAGTTTTATAGTCTGTTTGAATGTTTAAGGATACGTTAGCCGTGTTTGGGGGCTAAGATCAACTTAAACGGGATCGTTTAGATCCGGCAAAAGAGCATTTGGACGCTCTATTGTTCCAGTTTAGGGACGTAGTGGTCCATAGGTAGTTTAGGGACGTAGCGGTCCATGCTCCAGTTTAGGGACGTTGCGGTCCATGCTCCAGTTTAGGGACGTGGTTGTCCATATTCCAGTTTAGGGACGTGGTGGTCCATGTTCCAGTTTAGGGACGCGGTGGTCCGTATTCCAGTTTAGGGACGTGGTGGTCCGACATTAGTTTAAGGACGTTTCGGTCCAACATTAGTTTAAGGACGTTCCGGTCCATGCTCCGGTTTAGGGACGTGATGGTCCAACATTAGTTTAAGGACGTTTCGGTCCAACATTAGTTTAAGGACATTCCGGTCCAACATTAGTTTAAGGACGTTCCGGTCCATGCTCCAGTGTAGGGACGTGGTGGTCCAACATTAGTTTAAGGACGTTTCGGTCCAACATTAGTTTAAGGACGTTCTGGTCCACGAGTTTAAGGACCCCGCAGTCCGTATTGATGTGTGGTCGTCGGGACCCGTCACCTCTCTGACGTCGTTGAAGGATTACAACGATGGGTGTCAGAGGAGTTCGGAGATGTACCCTCGAACCGGATATAAATTAATTTAAGAGAACAGCTGTGCTCAGTCAATTTAATTTGAGGACCTACGGCCAAAATTGGGCTAAGTCCAGTTGAAAATGTTCAACACCCTTATTTATTTTTGGTCTATTAGACCTGTGCTAGGGCTTTGCCCACACTTAAATAATGCATTGCATTACTTCTATTTTTTTTTGTTTGGGCTCTGCCCATAAAAGATGCAGAGCATCAATTTCACTAGGGCTCTGCCCCCTTTTTATTGCTTTGCAATTTATTTTGGCCTGCTAGGTCTTTTTGATTTGGGCCTGGCCCTTTAAGAAATGCCTTGCATTTGTCAGGCGCTTTGCGCCAATCAGAGAGCGCAAGCGCTTGTAGTGTTGACATGTGTCGCGCAAGCGCAGTGCGCTGCGCTAGTGCGTTGCGCTAGTACGCTGCGCTGCTGACACGTGGCGCACTCTGGTGAGTTGCGCCAATTACAAAGAGCAAAACACTATTTCAAAAGCGCGTAGCGCAAGTTGTTCTGTAGCTGACACGTGGCGCTCTCCCAAGAGCGCAACAGCGCAGTTTGGAAGTGCAAAGCACTAAGATTCTTTTAGATTCAAGAACAGAAGTGCAAAGCACTATTTGATTTCTTGATCTAATTTAGATCAAAGAAAAGACAAGTTTTTCTTGTTTTTCTTATCTCAAAGAACCAAAGGTTCATAAAAGTGCAAAGCACTATTTTATTATTATTTTTTTTATTTTTATTAAAGATCATTGATCTTGTTTTTAGATCTATGATTTGTTCATAAGAGAACTTTCTCTTTTTCTAAAGGTTTTTACTTTTTTGTTCTTGAGAAGTTCTTCAGAGTTCTCTTTCTCTTCTTTTTTTTTTAGAAAATGTTGATGCCTTTGAATTGAGGCTTAGGGTCCTTTTTATAGTGCCCATAAATTAGTTAGATTTGTTAAAGAGATCTTTCTCTGAGTGATTTGGGGAATTTTCCCCACCGTTGGATCTTTGATCCAAGGGCTCCTGTTTTACAGGAGAG
Organism: Agapanthus africanus; assembly: GCA_030015575.1. NCBI lineage: Eukaryota > Viridiplantae > Streptophyta > Magnoliopsida > Asparagales > Amaryllidaceae > Agapanthus > Agapanthus africanus. The sequence goes on from JASDDO010000016.1 coordinate 419,749,304, forward strand.
GATCTTAATGTTTTGTTAAGATCAGAGAAATCTTTCAGAATTTTTTTCTGTTTTGGCGCAAGTGCACCTGTGTTTGACACGTGTCGCACCGCGCGACTGCGCTGCCACGTGGCGCGCAGCGCAGAGCGCAGCGCCACTGCGCTGCCACGTGGCGCGCAGCGCAGAGCGCAAGTCAGCTGATGCGTTGCTTCTTTAATTTAAGTTTGAATTTTAAATAGAGCCTTGCTCTGATTGGGTGCGCTGCCTTGGGCGCTGCGCTTCTTGTACTGACGTGTCTGATTTTGACATGTGGCTCGTTGCGCGCAGCGCAAGGAATCTGAAGCGTTGCTTCATTTATTTTAATTTCAATTTTTCACTTTAATTTTCAAGACAAAGCTTTGCTCTGATTGGAGAAAAACAGAAGCATTGCTTCTTTTCCCACCTTGGAATTTGAACAGAGCTTTGCTCTGATTGGGGTAAACAACAACTTTAAAAGATACCTTCTTATTCTATCTATTCTATTTCTTCCTTATCTTGGGGACTTACCGAGCGACCTGTTCGCTGACGACATTCTCTTTCTTTCTTCTTTGAATGTCGTTAGGTGATTTGGACACTTCGGAGATCGAGCCTACTGCTGA